>JARHVA010000568.1:2332500-5065366 GCA_037957365.1 Torreya grandis
AGGATTTATAATCATGGTGGCTAGAAACTTTTTCTAAAACCCTTATATACTAGTGGTCAAGAGTTCAAGTCTCTATCATTATAAAGTGGAAAACATATCTTTTAAAGTGGTGGTAACAATTTGAGGAGGGGATTTAATACAATTGGTGATGAGATTTATTCAAGAGGAAGGCAGTTTCTTTTACAATTATTTAAAAATAAGCATCTTTTTTAGGAAAATATTTATAAAAAACCCTCATTTTGTAAAAGTGCCATCTTGAATTATAAGAGGCAATTTTTTGTAAAGTGACATTTTTCATTGGGAGATGATAAATTGTAAAGGGGGTATTTTCATCCAAGGACATTGAATTACAAAGTGAGACCCTTTTGCTTCTTTCGGGGGTGTCACATCCTATCCTACTCTTCAAAAAATACATTAGTATTAGTATGGGAAGTGGAGCTAATGATTAGTTGTTTCTAATTTTCATAATATACCAAGATATTTATGTTTTATGGTTGATAGCTACACTATTTATTTTCATGATCAATTAAGTTGGAGGAAATTTTCATATGATTATGGATGTATTATGTTCTATGATCATATTTGACTATGATTTCATTTATAGATTTGATATGCATTATATAAGTTCATTGATATATTTTAATATTTTGAGTACTTGATTATTTTATTGCAAGCTCAGACTAACTACATTTTTATTTGATCAAGGTGGATACAATACTATTCCATCCTCATAAAGTGATAAAAATTAAGAGTATCATAGGGGAGGAAATTGTAGATATCAATAATGGGGATAGAGATAAATGAATGAAACATACACCCACGCACTACACTCTTGATTTCTTAGATGAAGCAAATGATAATAAGTATTCTAAAAAAATGTTGAGTTTTATTTTTCATTATTTGTCCTTGAAGTTAGTAAAAAATGTTTACCATTTTTTGAGTTTGTTACTTGTCTTGATGATTTTTATTAGCATAATACATGAAGTCTATGTATTGACTAGTTGTTTTTCCTTAAAATCTCAGTATGAGTTAAACTATGTTGAATTATGAGAGATAAACCATTTACACATTTTAACTCTTAAGAGTGTTGAGTGTTTATTTATCTTGTGAAATATTTTATCTTTTATGCACATTTTTGGTGACCTAAGGGAGTGAAATAGGGTAAAAACCACCCAAAAAAAATTAAATTAAAATAGTTTTATGACTTTGGAACTTTGAGTTTTGTTGACCATTTTAACCACAAGTCAAAATGAGTCAACCCCCTATAGTCCAAAACTTGATATAAGGGTATAATATAATGTTATAAGGTGTGTTATAGTTTATTTGATGTCATTTAATGTCATATTAGCCTTGGTCATAATCCAATTTAGTCCTTATGTCATTTTGAGTCATTTAGGAGTCATATATGGCTCATTAAATGAAGTGGTATGGTTTTAAAGGTGTCCATGTGTTTAAAAATTCCTTAAAACAGGCAATGTGTTATATTCCCTATCAAGAATGTCAAGACTAACTAAAAATTGAAGGTTCCTAACTAAAAATCAAGAAAGTAAGTAGAAGAGAGGGAGTTTCAAAGGTTGTATGGCCTATGGGAGAGAGTGGCACCTGGGAGATTATTTTGGGAGGGATATTCAAATTCCTTGGACTTATTTCCATGCTTTACATGCTTTTTAAGTGCCAAAAATGGGATAAAATTTTTCTAACTCTCAATTGCTCCACTATGCAAGCAAAAATGGTCAACAAGTCTTTGGATAGTATGGCCAATAGGATGACTTCTAGGTAAAACTATCTTGGTGGTATATATTAAACTTGGTCAAATTCATTTTAATTTTTGGATTTATAGGAATGGTGTTCTATACTTTATGAACCATCCTTAACAAGTTGATTGTCTAGTTTTGCATGTTAATCCCCATACCCTATAGGTTTTGCATGTGTTTGAGCATGTCCATATAATCCAACTAATGAAATGGATTTCAGAGGATGTGAAATTACATCTCACATGTTTTATATCTTTGGTTTCATGTTTTTAAGTGTTTTAATGAGTTCAAATCCCTCATGTTACAAGTTGATGTTGCTAGTGAGGTTGGAGTCAATTTTTATCAATTGCAGAAGGTCTCTTTCTCTAAAATGGCTTAAACTAAATGTGACATGATGTTTCATGCATATAAAATTTCATGAAAATATCCTTCTTCTCAAGTTAAATCTTTAATATTAGAACCATAGAGGTTGCAGTCAAAATGTGAGACACAATCAGCTCTTATTCTACTTTCACTTACAGTCATGGCATGTAAAGGTCCTAAAAACATTCATGGAGGTATGATGGAAGGTTTCAATGTGTTGGTTATATTCTTGGAACATGATATATAAATTTAATCCTATAAATTATAAATAAGGTATTGCAATAGTCATATACAACACAAATACATAGTTAGCCCATTGAATGAGCATCTACAGGTGCCTTATAAGGAACCCATCACATTGAGATAGAGCATTTGATTATTATTAGACACTTTATGATTGAAAATATTCACTTGAATATATTTAAGGATCTAGTATTGGTTGAAGGATCCTTTACCATGTGTATTGGTTATGTCCCCACACCCACTGTCAATCTACAACTCAATGCATGCCTACATGTACCTCACAAATGTCAATAACATTAAAAAGGAAAATTTGAGTTGATTGAGGTTCTCCATGATGAAAATAATCCATTTTAATCTGTTAATATCATCTAAAAATCATTGAAATTTCATATACCATGACCACATTAATCATCTCACCTTCACTTCCCTACAACCTAAGATGTCCACCCATAGGTGGCCCCATAGAGACTTGAAGTATGGTCATAGAGGAGTTTAACATGTTTTGAGGTTCCCATGAAGGTATTGGAGGTTAAATATACTTTGGTAGTCATGAGAAAATCATTGGAAGAATAGGAAAGTTTAGGAAACAACTTACATTTTGAAGGGATTGTGTTTAGGGATAGGTTACCTAAAACACCAAAATAGAGCCCTTGGTGCTTTCGGTTTATATATATATAATAGTGTTGCATTGAGTTTTGATAAATCATAATGATTATAACTTGTATACCTATCCTAGGGTAATAAATTTAAAAATGAAGTGAGTAATTTTTCCAATTGGTTTTCATGCTAGAAGGCTCCAAAGTTACACTTTTGTTCACTATGCTCATTCAATGATTTCTACAAGTTTTGAGCTTTCAAATGATTTCACATCCAAATTTTCAGTATGAAGGTATATATTCATGTTTTAATGGTATTATTGAGTGAGAAAAAATATAAATGAGCACAAATTTCATCAACCAAAGGTTGGAATGTAGGGTTTTGACACCATCAACACCTACAAGTTTCTTGCCCTCAGATTATGCACCTACATCCTAACTATAGATGTTCACCAAACTCATAAGGTAAACCTTGGAGGATAATATGCCTACAAGCATGAATATTATACCATGAAATTTTGATTTAATACTTCCAAATGGATCCAAAGACTATGTAGCAATGATTCTAAGGCTAATGTTCACCTCCAGGACCCATGTTTAGTCAATTATAGTTGATTGTAGTCGACAGTGAGCTAAAAGATGGTGTTCTTAATGTTGACACAACATGAATATGATGTGAATAGATCAAAAAGGTTATGAAAATTAATTATATACCTCAATAGAAAAATTATTCAATACCATAAATCCTAAATGATGCAAGATCACCTGTAGGTGCCTCTTCTAAGCAAGACACAGAGTCAATCAACCTACAGTCCATATCAGTCAAAGTGAGATGAGAAGTAATGCAAGGTTTGATTATGGTATGATGATAAACATGTTTTAAGGTAATAAAAAATTATAATTTAAATTTTATGGCACCCTTATATCATGTAAATAGAGATTTATAAAGGCTATAACAAGGCAAACCACAGTCCATATACAAGACCCTACACACAACCAACTTTCCCATGAGTCTATTTTGGATTTTGAGATAGTTTAAGGCTATAAAAATGAAACAAAACATTTAAATTAAACATATATGGTCAAAATAACTTTGATAAACTCCTCACACTACCCTTTGGTCTGTATTAATAGGGTAAGTGCCCTCTATTTTCTCTCAAACTGAGGGCACTCCCTTAGGATGCAAACTTGCAGGTTTTGAAGAAAGAAGATGATAAGGAGAGATAAGGATTGGTGATACCTTTAAAAGGTATGTTTAGAGATGTGTAACATATATAACAACATTTTAAATCATCCATATATTCTTGAAACTCAACATGGCGGTTCAAACCTAAAAGGATGCAGACAAACCTACATGGTCTAGACTAAGACTATTGTCCATCAAGGGGTCTGCTACCACTTATATCCTTAAGAGAGAATTAAAATGAATCAAAACATGTTAATTAGTAATTTTATAGAGTGTTAAATATTATATTATGAATAAAAATCCTCAATAAATCCTCTTTTATCTTAAGACCAACTCAAGCCTATGTAGAATACATGAACAAAGCTTAAGAGGCTAATATGAAATGCTCACATCTACTTGGAGGTTGTGCATGGGAATATGATGAGTTGGGAAACATTTAATAAGGTATTTAAAATTATCTTTGTAGAATTTTTCTATAGATACAATGTTATAACTTTATGAACAAAGGCTAAGGGTGAAAATGCCCTAAAACCCTCGGTAATGACATGATTGGGTAAATGAAGGAGAGAGGCATCCAAGTGGAATGTAATGGTTTTGGAGATGATTATAAGTTGTAGAGGACTATCCAAGGCACCCTAATATCATATTTATTTTTACTCTACCTGTACAAATAAGGTAGAAATTGGCTTTTCTTGACTATTTTTTGTGTGGTGCAAGTGTAGCAGGGTTTCAATAGATGAAATCAATTTTGAGAGATATATTAGGACTTAACCTAACTCACCATATTAATTTATTTCCTTATTTAAGTCCCTAAGTTCTTATACATGTGCCTTTATCTCAACCAGTCAAAACTAGCATAGTGAATAAGCTAGTGAAAGAGTGAAAAATTTCAAGTGGGAGGATTTTTAAGGATGCCTAAGGAATCTAAGGCCATGAGGAGTCCTAAAACGTGTCATACACTCCTATGTATATATAATATTGGAAAATTTAACATAAATTTGATTCCAAGTGTGAGAGGTGGATGAAAAAGAGTTATTTGGACTACAGATAATGATAACTCATCTCTAAAAGAATCTTGTTGAATAGGGATATAACCAATGCATGTTAGAGAATGTATACAACCCCTCCCTTACAATCATCACATCTATCCCTAGTCATTTATGGTATGTTCCAAAATGGCCAAATTATTAAGGTAGTTTTTTTAGTAAGAAAAAGGAGCTTTATGCCACATTTCAGGAGTTTCATGACATGCCCAATGGAACACACTATCTTTAAGAGAACTTGTTAAGGTGAGTGTTGGTCTTGATAACATCAACTGTAAATTGTTGTTATAATAATAATTTTATGACTCCATTCAAGGTAAAATATGGTTCAAGGCCATTATTTTGTTAGAAACTTATTCTCATGCTTCATGGTTCTTACTAGGTCATCATCTATTAGATTTCTCAATCCAATCAATCCACCTATTCAGCCTAAACTTCCTCTTTAAGTTCAATATCCTCATCCTAATCAACCCTTTGAAGATCAAGAATATTTTACTAGCCAAGGAATTTAATATATTTAATATCTTAAAGAAAACATGGCTAGGTAACATGTCTTCCTTACCTTTAATACTGAAAATCCAATCCACCTTCAAGCCTATGATGACATTCCTCCTAATGCCACAAAGAGTGTGCCTACATTCAATTGTGAGAGTCATGTTACATCTAGTGAACACATCAAGGTTATATCAAATTTTTGTAGTTTCCATAATTTCATCAAGGAAAATATTACCATTAGACTCCTTGCCATGTCCCTTAGAGGGAAATATCTTGATTGGTATAGGACTTTCCCTGGTGGATGTATCACATCATGGGAAGACTTTGGAGTGTTGTTGACTTCAAGGTTTGAAGATGAAAGTGACCATGCCTCTCTTATACATCAGCTCAATGTGATCAAAAGAGGCCCCAAGTAAATAATTCATGACTTTAATGAGAGGTTTCAAAATACTTGGTATAGATTGCCTCCTCCCATGAGACCACCTATTAGTTTTTTGTTCTCCACATTCTTGAGAGCCATTAGTACTAATATTGATATCTGCTTCAATCCATGGGTCATTTCACTCTTCTTGAAGCATATGAACTTGGAATTAGAGCTTAGAATAGCCTCATTCAAGATGGAAAACTTCCTCATAAAGTGCCTATTTCCTTACTTCCCACTAATTTTGCCAATAGTCTAGATATGGGGCAAGTTCCTAATGATAACAGCTCTTAATAAGGTAGATAATGCCATTGAAAAAGATGCATTTATTCAATGGTTGGAAGATAAGCTTACAAGAGGTAATATGCAACAAGTTACCTATCAAAATCCATATCCCTATCAATATCAATATGGCCGATAATATGGAAGAGGAATAGGTCAAGGACAACCTATTCTCAATAGGCCTGCCAAAGTATACAATCCTAAAACCAATACTAATGCAAGAGATATGGTATCGGTGCATAAAAATTTGGTGCAAGGGGAAGATTGTAAACAAGGATAATTCATGGATGCAAATGAGGGTGGAGAGGAAGCTATATATTCTAAATGAGTCACTCCTCTCTTATCAGCTAAATATGAAGTCATGATGTATGCAAATGAGGATCGGTATCCTCAAGGAGAGAGTTTCAACAACTTTTTGGTGGAAGATAATTTTGTAATAAATCAAGGAGCCTCTATTATATATAAAAAAAGGGCTAAGAGGAGTGATATAGGAGGTTAAAATAGCATGCTTAAAATTTCATCCATTCTTCCTCCAAGGAAACAAAGTATGGCTTAAAGCATGGCAGCTCCAAACACACATACACCTCCTCAAAGTTAAAATGTGGTAAGGTCTACTCAAGGTGTCTCAATTCCTCAAGTTACAATAAATACTTTGACTTTAAAGACTCAAGATAATGTGAGTAATTATATCCTAAACATAGTGGATTCTTTGAAAAGTTCCAAAGCATCTATCTCTTTGTGGGATATCCTTCACATGCCTAGCCAAAAATAGCTTTTACAAAAGTAGTTGTACACTATCCCTACTAGTCCTTCACCTTCAAGTAAAATTCATGGTTATGTTTCTATAAAAAATTCCCATAATATAATTATTTAACCATCTACTAGGGATAAGAAACCTCCACCATTCTACCTCACTCTCATAGTGGGTGATAAATTGGTACATAATTGCATACTTGATAGTGGGTCATCTACTTTAGTCATGTCTAATGTTGTAGCTAATAATTTGGGCCTAAAATATGAGCCTCGTAATAAATTATTTCTCCAAATAGATGGTGCACCTAATAAGAAAATATGGTTCATCAAAAACTTGAAGGTTTTCTTGCATGATTGTCATAGCTTTCTTATCCTCCAAGACATTGTTGTGGTATATATCTTCCTACTCACTTTGCAATCTACCTTTCAAGAGACATTACAGAAAAAATAGGTGGCTATCTCTTAGATAATTGGTCCTTCTTTGCATTTAGGACAAGGCATGGAGCCAAGGTGACCATAATAACTTAGCTTCTTGCAAGGTTTCATATTGAGCCCTACATTGAAACAAGTTCTAACTTGAATTATGTTGTTCATGAGATGGAGGAGAATAATGTGGATGATGGTGCTTCCAAGATTGAGCATATTTTTGACTTATTCCTTGATGAATATGGTACTATCACTTATGGTCATGATATTTATGCATAATTTGAGAAAACTAACCTTGGTACTTATATCATGCATGAAGAACCATTTGAAGGAACTAAGGTAGGTGTCAAACACTCTTCCTCACAAGATGTTGAAGAGAACTATATAATTCATGACTATGATGATGATAGATTCAAGAATATAATTGAGCACCATAATGGGAAAAAATATTTATTTTTTCCTACCATTAATGAAGCTAACCTTGATGGTGATACTCATGAGGGAGAAGAGGATGACTTATGGCAAAGATACAATGCCATATGTCAAGAACTTGATCTACTAAGTAATAATACTTCCCCTTCTAAGAATTCTATGTCTAATATGTTTTCTAATAATTCTAACAAACATGATGTTTATTTCCTTGCCAAACATATAAAGGAGTGTCATGTTATGAAGGAAGATGACTTATGGCAAAGGTTCAATGCCATATGCAAAGAGTTTGACAAGCTTGGTAAGATTCCTTTTTCTCCAAAAAATTATATATATGATGTTAGAATTGATAATGATACTAATGATCATGTTTTTTAGTGTCCCATCAAGCAAAAGTATGAATTCCATTATGTTGATTAATAACTTAAAATAATGAAGGATTTTGATGAAGATTTTACCCAAGAAGTTATGGACATGGAGAATGAGGTCAAGGTAGATTTGGTTGTGTTCCAAAGACCGTCAAGAGCTCTACCTAAGAAATACTTAATTGTAGAGGTATTAGAACATAAAGGAGAAGAGCTTGATGTTTCCATGTATCAATCACATCATGCACAAGAAGACATATAGGTTGAGACAACTGTCAGACATCCTAATATACAGTTTGAGGAAAGTATATCAAAGATAACAAAGATCAATAAACTTACAACTCTAGTAAAGGCTCTTAAATAGAGAGACAAAGCATTCATGAAGTTTCCAAATACTTCACTAGTAGACATAATAATATATAAACGTGATAGGCTTATTGATGACCTACATATGCAAGTGGTTGATGATAAACTAGGGAAAATTTTAGCAGATAATCTTCATTAATTCAGGGATATTCCAGTTTTATAAATTTGTATTTGGAAATTGTTTAAGATATTAAAGAGCCTAAAATCACCTAAATTTTTTGGGTGCAATTTTATTTTAGGGTTAGATCACCTACTATTTAAAATAATTTCATTCATATAAATGTTTTTCGTTGGTACCTCAAAAGGCAATCTACATACATTCGCCTCACATCATATATGTAGATGATCATTTGCATATGTCAGCAGTCATCTACATATGCTAGAAGTTGTCTTCATATATTCATATTCTAATAGATATCCAAATATTCCAATGGATATCTACATATGCTAATGGCTATCTATACATATTGATAGATATCTACATGATGTCGATAGCCATTTGTATGATGTTGATGGCTGTTGACACCTATCAATGGTTGTCCACATGGTGTTAATGTCCATCAGCATATATTGATGGCCATCTACATATGTCAACAACAATCAACACCATGTGGATGGCTATTGGAATTATGTGGATGTCCATTGACAAGTGCATTGTCAACTAGTCAACTTTAGGATGCCATAACTTTTGTATACGGACTCAGATTATGATGATTGTTATTGAAATTGCATATTTTTTTAGAGGAATCCAAATATGTAATAATATTTACATTTAAAGAAGTTTTGTATTTAGAAAATCTTTATTTTATCACTCCATCTCTTTATTTTCCTAAATAATTAATCACCTTCCTAATTGATTCACCATCATTACAAATTTGATTCACCTAGGAACCTCTAAGGATTTTTTAATACATCCCACTAAAATTAACCCTATAATAAGTGTGATTCTCATGCTATACTACCTTCATAGAGTAACAAAGATGTAAGGGGAACTATTTTTGACCTTGGTTGAGGTATGATTTTTCACCTCAAGAATAAGGTTTTGTAAATAGTGGATTAGGTGTGTGTCTCTTTTTTTTGGTTGTGTTATGTTTCATAAGTGTTTTAGTTGAATGAAAGTATGTCTTTTGGGTGTGTCTTATTTTTTGTGTCCTTCCTTTGTGTTTGGTATGGTGTCAAAGTTAATTTGTATTTAAAATTGGTGTACATGTGAATCCATGGCCCAATGGATAGGATTGGCCTACTGGTCTTGGCATAGCAAGCATACCACCCTTGGGAAATCACCAACAATGTTGACCATTTTGACCATAAGTCAAAATGAGTCAACCCCCTATACTCTAAAACTTGATATAGGTGTCTAATATAATTTTATAAGTTGTGTTATAATTTATTTGATGTCATTTAATGTCATATTATCCTTGGTTATAGTCTAATTTAGTATTTATGTCATTTTTAGTCATTTAGGGGTCATATATGGGTCATTAAATGAAGTGGTATAATTTTCAAGGTGTCCATGTGTTGCAAACTTCCTTTCAATATCCAATGTGTTAGATTCCTTATCAGGAATGTCAGGACTAAAAAAAACTTGTAGGTTCCTAACTAAAAATTAAGAAAGTGGAAAAGAGGGAGTTTCAAAGGTTATACATCCTATGGGAGAGAGTGGCACATGGGATATGCTTGTGGGATGGCTCTTAAAATTCTTTGGACTCATTTCCATACTTGAAATGATTTTGAGGTTCCAAAAATGGGCTAAAACCATTCTACCTCTCCATCACTCCACTATTCAAGTAAAATTGGTAAATAAGTCTTTGGATAGTACAGCCAGTAGGAGGACCCTTAGGTTAAATGATGGTCTATACTTTATGAACAATCCTTAACAAGTTGATTGTCTTGTTTTGCATGCTAATCCCCATACCCTATACATTTTGCCTTTGTTTGAGTATTTCCATACAATCTAATTGATGAAATGGATTCTAGAGGATGTGAAATTCCCTCTCACATATTTTCTATCTTTAGTTTCATGTTTGGAAGTGTTTTAATGAGTTTAAATCCCTCAGGTTGTAAGTTGATGTTGTTAGTGAGGTTGTAGTCTATTTTCATCAATTATAGAAGGTCTCCTTATCTATAATATATTAAATTCAATGTGATATGATATTTTATTCATCTCAAATATCATGATAATATCCTTCTTCTCAAGTTTAATCTCCAAGATTGGCATCATAGAAGTTAGAGTCAAAATGTGAGACATAGTCAACTCTCAGTCCACTTTCACTTATATTCATAGCATGTAAGGGTATTGAGAACATTCATGGAGGTATGATGTAAGGTTTAAAGGTTTTGGATATATTCTTGAAACATGATATATCAATTTAAGCCTCTAAATAACACATACAGACTGTGACAGTCATATGCAGCACATATACACAATCAACCCATTGAATGAGCATCTACAAGTGCCTTAGAAGGAGTCCATCATATTGAGATAGAACATTTGACTATTTTTATAATCCTTATGATTGAGTATTTTCACTTAAATATCTTGAAGGAGATAATATTGGTTGAAATATCCTTCATCATGTGCATTGGTCATTTCTCCACACTCACTGCCTATCTATAACTCAATACATGCCTACAGGTACCTCACAAATGCCAATAACATTTAAAAGGAACATTTAAGTTGAGTGAGGTTATCCATGATGAAAATAATCCATTTTAAGGTGTTAAGATGGTATAAACCTCATTTAAAGTTCATATACCATGAACACACTAATCATCTCACCTTCACTTCCCTACAACTTGACATGTCCACCTACAAGTGGCCCCATAAAGACTTGAAGCATGGTCATAGAGGATTTTAACATGTTTTTATGTTTCCATGAAGGTTATGGAGGTTATAGATACTTTGGAAGTCATGAGAAAAGCATTAGAAGAGTAGTCAAGTTCAGGAAACCAACTTGAATTTTGAAGGGACTGTGTTTAGGGATAAGTTCCTTAAAACACCAAAATAAAGCCCTCAGTGCTTTTGGTGTATATATATAATAGTGTTGCATTGATATTTTATCAATCCTAAGGATTATACCTTGCATCCATATCCTAAGGTAACAATTTTAAAAGGCAATTAAATAATTTGACCAAGTAGTTTCATGCTAAAAGGCTTTAAAGTTGTACTTTTTTCACTATGTTCATTCAGTGATTTCTATAGGTTTTGAGCTTTCAAATGCTTTCACATCCAAAGTTGAAGTATAAATGTATATGTTCATGTTTGAATGGTATTGTTTAGAAAGAAGGCATATCAATGAGAATAAAGTTTATCAACCAAAGGTTGGAATGTAGCATTTTGACACCATCAACACCTACATGTGTCTTGCCCTCAGATTATGCAACTACAATCTGACTGTAGATGCTGACCAAACTCATAAGGTAAACCTTGGAGGACGCTAGGCCTACAAGCATGAATGGTCTTCCATGATAAGTTGATTTAAGAATTATAAAGGGATCTAAATACCATGTAGCAATGATTCTAGGGTGTTTCATGTAAATTTGTTCTTAAATTCTAAGAAAGAGAGAAAAGAAACTTGATATGGGTATGGTTGAAAAACTTGTTTGTTTATGTGTGCATTGAATCAAAATATTGTGAAGAGCTCTTGTTTAGCTTGGGAAGAATACCTGTAGATAATAAAGAACTAAATCAAACTTGTTCATTAAATAGATAGTTGGGTGGATTTCCTAGTGATAGCTAGATCTTAGAAGTGAGAGCTTCTTTAAGGGATATCAACCCACATGTTTTAAACAATTAAGTTCATAAAACTAGAAGGTACTTACATCAATATTCAAAGGGCACTAAAATTGAACACAAGAATGAATACTTAAGAGAATAGACTAATAATGATTAAATTAGTGATAAACTAATTAATACTAGTACTAAGGGGTTGGGGGCATGCTTCAAAAAATATGAAAGGGGTCTATGAATGATCAAAAACATAGAAAACTAGGTTTGTTTGGGGCTAGATGGGTGGAAAAAACTTACTAGTTTTCACTACCATAGTGACCATCGGTGATTAAAGTGACCGTCAATAGATAAAGTGACCATCAGTGGTCAAGATGACCATCAGTAGTTGGGTAGATCATTGGTGGTTGAGTTAATTATCGAATGATTACTATGTAAGTTTTGGGTTGTTAATTGCTAAATAATAAGATCTAAAAGTTAGATTCTTGGAGATGAGCAAGGGTTGGGATGATTAAAAAATGGAAACAAAGTAAATAAGCATTAACAAACAAGTAAGGGTTATCTTACTGGAAGTTGATTGGGTGAGTGGTTGAAGCGGTTAACCTATTGGTAGAATATGCCTTAATTCTGACAGAGCAACGATACTTGAGAACTTAGTTGGGAGGTGACATCAAGTCAGCTCTTAACAAGATTGTTGGATTGTTGATGATGTTTGATGATGCTGATGATGTTGATTGACCTATAAAATAACACTCCTAAATCTCTGAGCTCTTGATAATTATTATAAATAGATTTGACCTCTCAAGCTCCTTGTTTCTTATAGGCACAAGAAATAGGTAGAAGTCAAGGTGAAACTAGGCCATCTAAATATAATTTGTCCATGTAAAGGCTCACAACAAGATTTAGATAAGTTATATTTAGAAAAGGTCGATAGATGATTGCATGCTTTTGGTTGAGGAGGTGAACCCTAATTGTTGATGATCAAGGTTTCCCAAGGGGGACTATCAATGGTTACCCTGACCGTCAATGGTCTGGTCCCCAAAAGAAAAGGTTATGAAGGTTAGGTTGAGTCAATTTTTGAAACTAACTATGAATGAGCTTGGTTAGGCCAGATTGGTATAGATTGGTCCCAAGAGGGTCCTAGGTAGGTCCAGGGGATCTTTGACATTCATAATCATAGTGTGCAGATTTTTAATGTCTACATTTTGCCCCTTTATATTGTGTGGTTTGTTTGAACAAGATAAAAAATAAAAATGGATTATGGGTCAAAGGTCTATTTTCCTCAAGAATAGGATGAGGTGTTCTCCCTAAAACTAGGATTCAATAAGGTGAAACCAAAATTGGGTCTGGGTATAATAAAAGGATTATGGTGAGTCATGAGGTGGTGATGTGAGGTTGGGCATTTGAGATGAAAACTTGTTCATAAAATATGACTAAGTACATTTGTTCAAGATCACACAAAGAGCAAAGGTGCCAATGTTGGTAAAAATAAGGGTTGGTTTTAGAAGTATAAGTGATAGAGTAACAAATCCATAATGTTAGGCTCAGTTGATCAGGTGCCTCTATAAGTCATCTAAATAAGGTCAGTGTTGGGTTCAAGTATCTGAGGTAGGAATTACTCTTACAAAATAACAAAAACATGATTGGTTAAGTCATACACTAGGTGGTGCAAATTTAAATGGTCAACATGGAAAAATGGATGATGTAGTCAAATAGACCATGTCAGGTCATTGTAAAATGAGTAAGTAATCCAAGTCAAAAAATAGCCAGCATTAAGGTGGACATTGTCAAAAGGTGGGTTGGAGAAGGGTAATCTCAAAAGTCCAAGTTTTGGTTGAAGTGAGTTGAGGAGATCTTTATGGGGCTTTTTTTTAATTTAAAAGGTTGGGGAACCTGACCATTGATGGTCAAGAAAAAACCTAAAAATTTGAGGATAAAAATTAAAATGGGAAATAATTTCTACCATTGTGCTTTGGTGTTTTGCTCTCTAGTGATTTTGTGCATTTGGCATATTGTATTTGACAGTGGAGAAGATAGAATTTCCTAGAGCATGTGATTACTGAGGTGTCAAGTTTAACTATGGAGATTGACCATGAGTGGACCAAATAGAGGGTGGATGAGGATATGGCTGGGTAGGGAGACTAAGGCTTTAGCCATGGTAGTACTCATGTAATGAGGTAGGATTTGTGCTAAAATGGATAGATTAGCTAATTTGATTGGATTGTGATTGGGATTGGTAGGGTGTTGGGAATTTATTTTAGGCCATAATGCCCTAATGTCCATTTTTGTTCAAATTAGGTAAATGAATGGGTGGAATTGAGGGTAAAAGGGTAGTTTAGGTAGGTAAGGAGTGGTAGATTAGGTTTAGGTGTTTTTTGTGTTATTTTGAGGTGTTTTTGAAAAATTTAAGAGGTCTAATGTTTGGGGTTCTGCCACTAGTGGTCACACATAGTGACCATCGATGGTTGACCCTAACCATCAACAGTCAACCCTAGGGTAAAATTCCCCTAGGGGAGCATTGATAATTAAATAAACCATCAGTGGTCTAAGGGTTGAGGTTTTTTAAAAAGTGTATGAGATATTTAAGGGTATGAGTGAAGTGGTGGACAAAATAGTTTAAGAGTGTAGAATTGTAAATGTTAGGGTAGGTTTAAGATGTTAAAGTAGTAATAATGGTTGATAGTTTGATATTGATAGGGTGTTAAAATGAATTTGTTTTTGTAAGGTTCATGTTGGGTAGAGGGGGAGCAAGGTTTGGTGATAGAATCATATGAGTCAAAAAGGGATGTGGTTAAGAAGTAGAGTGTTTGGGGTGTTGTTAGATTGTAATTGTAAGTGGGTATGTTGAAATAGGTTGAAAAAATTGGATATAGGTTGGTACTTATCTCGAGGTGGAAAACTAAGTGCACATGATAATATGATTATTCTTTAGGCACATAAGCAAATCCAAATGCAGGATCGAGTTCCATAGATCTTTGTAAAGGTTCACGATGGTATGATGGATGATGAGTGGCATCACATAGAGGAGGTTGGCCTAAGGGCCATGAGGCATTATCAACACTTGCCTCGAGATGCAATGATGATCATGGCTCTCATAGAGAGATAAGATCCAGCCATGAACACTTTTGTGTTACCAACTAGAGAGATTAGCATCCTATTAAGGGATGTCAATTAGATTACATGTTTGTCGGTTCATGGGGATTTGATCTATCATATAGAGAGCGAGTAGAAAGACTACTACATGGACTAGATTTATGGTGACAATAGGGAGTATATGAGATTTCATGTAGGTGGCATGTGCTATAAGATTTTATACCAGAGTTCACTAATGAATAGGTGCCTAATGATGATGGTGATGATGGGGATATCTTGCTTTACCCTCTCTGATTTGAGTAGCGACTTCTTCCCATATCTATTACTAGGGGTGATAGGAGAGATGTTGTTGGGGAGGACCATGTTTATATGGGCTCCCATTTTATTGTTGTAGATCTATAGATATCTTTAGGCTTTCTATGCACATAGGAGGTATGGGATTAGTGTCAAGTTCATACTCCACTATTGGGTGTATGAGTATATCAGAGTGCTTAGACCACTAGGGCTCTCATGGGATGGCTTTGCACCCATAGATTACAAGGTAAGATTTATGCAATGGAGGAGTGATATGGTACTGATAGGGGATAGTGGATGTTTTTAAGATATAGAGTGGTTCAGAGATACCCTAGATGGCTTGGTGGTTGGTGATGTGGTTGGAGACCTTACTTAGGTTAGCCAATCTAGGTAGGATATAAGTATCACACTTTATCATTGTAGAGATGGTGGTGGATTTATAGGAGATGAGAAGGTGAGACTAAGCTCATCCCAGTTGATAGGGTATGAAGGTAGTTTGGATTGCTATAAGGGATCCCACTAGATTTCCCTTGATATAGGAGGGAGGATGTTGAGTTCTTACTCCTAGAGCCACATCCAAAGGAGGTTGTTCTAGATTATGAGGATTTTCCCATGAGAGTTATTATTGATGATGTTAGTGTGGCATATGGATACATAGCTTGGTACCAGGATAGATATGCAGCTACTAATTTTGGATGGGGGATGGGGGTCATCATCTTATGGATGTGGACTCTACAAGAACACTAGTAAATGGTGGTTAGGCAATAGTGGTACTGGCAGTAGCATAGGCCCATATCATAGGATTATAAGCATAAGTGGCTAATTTTTAGGCTTAGGTTATTACCTGACAAGGGCAGGTTATGATGTTGATAAGCAAGTGTGATTTAGTAAGGGCCTCTCTTATTTCAATGAATCAAGAAAGATATTCTTTTAGATAGGGGTAGGTTCAACCACAGTAGCATCAAGAGGACCACCTAACATAGTGTTGAGGACATGGTATGTAGCCACTATTAAGGAGCTAAGGTACTATGAGGTGGTGGTGTTGGCACAGTTGCCTATAACATTAAGATACGGGGAGTATAGGGCCAGTTTGGTAGGAGGTCCTTTGATAGATACTCTAAGATAGTGGGCATCCATAGTGGGCTAGGTAGGGATACCAAGGGGGCCACCACTAAATAGGAGTGTAGGTGCAGGTGCAGGTATAGTTGTAGGTGGGTCTATCAATAGTGATGCCTTGAGGACATGATTTACACATGTTTTGATATGTTGGTAGAGATAGGTGTACATTATTTTCATACTAGCATACATGCCGATGTAATGAGATGTACATGTTTTGAGAGAGCTTATACATTGTTACATGTATTATTTATGATAAAATGATGATGTATGTTTCATGGTTTATATGCTAATGTGGTTATTCATGTTCATGTTTATGGTTGATGGTCTATGGTTTCATGCATATGCTTTATGAGATGTTGACTCAGTAGCTTAGGCATTTGATGTTTACAAGATGGTTATGATTCTTTGATTTGGTTTATGGATATGAAAGGATGTGATACAAATGGATATATGTCACATGATAATGTGATTGTAATGACTCTGTTTATGGTTATGTTGATGTTATATGATGAATTGTTGTGATGTGATGATTAATAAATAGATAGGTAGATGATATATGATATGGTTCATGATGTTTGATGATTGATTTTGTTGATGTTCATGATGATGAATGGTGTAATTAACATTGATTATGATATGATATAGTTTTCATGATGTTTTAATGGTATATGTATAGGATGATGTTTATGTTATGATGTGATGTCATGTGATTTTATGGTGTTTTGACCATAGATAGATATATGATGTGTGGTTTATAGATATAGTTCACAATGTTGTGTTGGTTATTTGATATTTGTTGTTTATGATTATGGAGATAAATTGTGAACATGTTTAAGGATGTAATGAGAATACATAAAGTAAGTAGATAAAAAACTAAATGTAAGGAAAGTGATAAGAATCATGAGACATACATCTACATGAAACAATAAAAGATAGGAAAATAAACATGAGGCCTTTTCATTGGTAAGGACAAAAAAACCTGAAGTAAGATTGGCTTAGTGAAAATAAGCCTTTCAAATGATTCACATTAGCATATTTAGGTTGATAAATGGGTATCTTATCACATTGTGTCAATTAATCTCATATTCCCACGCATATGATATATGGAGGGAGGATGGGTGAAACTAGAACCTTTGTGTGAAACTAGCATGCCTTTTTTGTAGGCTTCCAAGAGGATAGTATAACAAGTATATGCTCATATATATATATATATATATATATATATATATATATATATATATATTGTAGGCTGATTGATGCAAGAAGTCTAATGAGGAGAGTCGATTGTGGCTTTCCAAGATTATTGCTTTTATGAGATCTGATTATGACATTTCTCATTAATGCTATTTTTACTTATGGGTTTTTCACTACTTCTAATTGTGCTTTAGAGTTGGGGAAGCTGATCAATGTGGGAATCTTATAATAAATTTATAGCTTTGACAAGTGCTTTACTTAGCCATCCTTTAAGGGAGTGGTCTAAGTTTATATGCCTAGTTTAAATTCTTTTAATAGCTATCCTTTGAGGGAGCAGTCCATATTTTGTTTTTTCAATTTTGAATAAGTTTTTAACATCCACCCTTCAAGGGAGTAGTCTGTGAATGATAAGAATGACCAATGATTCATTTTTGACTTTGATTTTGCTTTTGACTTTGTTTAATTTTTCTTGATATAGACTTGATTATAAATGCTTAAGGGGTCACCTTTATGAAGGCAAGACTAAGATCACAAGAAGGTTGTGTAGGTGAAAATAAGATTAGGTGACAATGACCATGGGAACTGATCTTGAGGAGAGATGGGAAGCACCATGAGAATCATGCCATGGGTGGAGCCATGGTACCCATAGTTCAATATTAGGCTATGATTGTGATAGATAAACACATGATTTAGCTATAGTCAATTTCCCCTAAGAAGTGGTAAAATGAATGTGGTTACAAGGGATGAACTTAAGTTAGACAAATGATGATTGTGACCCCTTGTTAACAATATAAAGGATGCAAATGTGAAGTGTTAAGAGGCTTAGGTTATGGTTTGCTTTCAAGAGAAGACAAACAATAATCTCTTAATCCATACTTATGGGTTATGATGTAGGGTCTAAGCCAATTGAAGGCAAATTTTCCCCTTTTGCTTTTCTCCATATTAGTTACATGTTGATTTTATTTGAGAATGAGATCTCCAATATTGAAGTATCAAACTTTTAGGTATTTTTTATAAGCATGCTTGATTCATTCTTGATATACATGAAGATGGGAAAGAGTGGCTAAATGATTCTCATCAAGTAACTCAAGTTGATTTAAACATGCTTGATGATAATTATCTTCTAAAATAAGTTCGCACAAAGATATGCAAAGAAAAGGTATTTAGAATTCAAGAGGAAATACACCCTTAGCTCCAAACACTAGAGAAAAAGGTGTAGCACCTATAGGGGTTTGGATGCTAGTAGGATATTCCCATAAGGTGAAAGGGATGTATAAGTACCAATCCTAACCTGAGGCACTTACCATTTTGTTAAGCATATTTTTAAGGGTTTTGTTAAAGGCCTTTGCTTGTCTACTTGCTTGTGGGTGATAAGGTGATGATAAGCTTAGTTTAATTCCAAATATATCACAAAGACCTTGAACTTGTTTGTTTTTTAAGGATTTTCCATTGTCAGTGATGATCTTATGGGGAACAACAAAGTGGTAGATGATGTGATGGGTGATAAATTTGACAATATTTTCAACTTTAGTCGAGACAAGAGGAATATCCTCCACCCATTTGGTGAAATATTTGGCCATGGTGATGATATAATGATGTCACTATGAAGAGTGGAGATTGATTTCACAAATAAGGTCTAGACCCCATTGTGAAAAAGGCTAGAAGTTAGTGGAAACTTGAAGTCTATGACTAGGTGCATGTTGTTGACACTTGACACACTTTTTCACATAATCATAATAGTGTTAGTTAAGGGTAGGCCAGTAATAGCTCAAGTAGAGGATGCAATTAGCCACAATAAGTCCACTAAACTAACCCTCATAGATACCATCATGTGTTTCTTTGATAGCGTGAGAGGATTATGGACCATGAAGGCAATGAAAAAGAAGACCATCAAATCTATGTTTATAGAGGATTCCTCCCATAATGGTATAATAGGATTTGCTATAAATAAATTCTTGATGGGCATTCTTAGAGAGGCTAGAGGGAATAATGCCAAGGTTAAGGTAGTCAAAGGTTTGTTGATACCAAAGGTTAGGCTAGATCCCTTCCACATTGAAGATGGTTTGAGTGTCTGACTTGACTTAGTAAGGTTTGGTTAGGCAATGGACAATGATTGATAGCTTGGAGTCTAAGGGTGCTGATGGGATCTGAGAGGAAAGAGAAGCCATAGTGCTGGCAAACTTGTTGGTAGATTACAGGGTGGTTTGAATATGGTAGTGTTTAAATAATGCTAAGATTTCAATAACTAATTGTCTGTATAGATGAAAAATGTCATTCTTACATTAGTAAATGTCATTGACTTGATTGACCACAAGTTAGGAGTCACCAAAGATGTTGATTTTTCTAACTCCCAAAGGTAACATGGTTTAGAGACCTATTACTAGGGCTTCATATTTGGCCACATTGTTGGTACATTCAAAGTCAAGTTTAAAAGAGACAGGAAGTGTGTCACTGACAAGGGGGATAAGGATGATACTGGCTCCCCCACCATGCTAACATTTGGAACCATTGAATAACATAGTTACATGATTAGTGAAATCCACTTAGGATAGGCTTACAATAGACTCGTCTAGAAATTCAAGAGGAGGAGGTTGGTTTTCTATTAAGGGTACATAATCTAATTAGTCAGTAATGACTTACCCCTTAATTACTTTTGCTAGAGGAACTTAGCTAAAAGCATGAACCACTTGGCCATACATTGATTTTGGTATGGCTTGAAGTGCATCAACATGAGTGGGTGGGTATTGGTTATGAAAAAAAAATGGTTAAAAAGGTAGTGGAAGAGTTTGGTGGCCATGAATACTAGGGCCAAGCAAAGTTTCTTAGTATGAGTATACCAAGTTTCGTATTCTACATAGGTGAAACTTATGTAATAGACAAACTTTTCTTTGTTTTGTTCATCCTGATGGGAAAGAATTTCCCCTATGGAATGGTTGGTGATAGAGATATATAGGTAGAAAGGTTGGTCATCCTTAAGGGGTGTGAGGATAGATAGAGATATAAGGTACTATTTTAGTGCATCAAAGCCTTTTGACAATCAATAATCCACTTGAAAGAGATATCATTTTTCAAGAGTTGAGGGAAGGGTTGATACTAATCAAAGAGCTAAGAGATGAAGCAGCAAATATATTGGAGCTTCCCCTATAGACTATGGAGTTTCTTAAGATTGGTTAGAGGTAGCATCTCGAGGATAGATTTAATTTTGGATGGATCCACTTTGATTCCCTGAAGGGAAACAATGAAGCCAAGGATTTTGTCTGGAAAGACACCAAAAATACATTTATTTAGATTGAGGTAGACATGGTAATGAATTAGTCTCTCAAAGATAATTTTGAGAATAGATAAGTGGTCCTTCTGATACTCAGACTTTCCAAGGAGGTCATCCACATAGTCCTTGACAATTATATAGATAAGGTCATGAAAGATGTAGGTCATAGAACATTGGTAGGTTCCTCTAGCATTCTTAAGATTGAAATGCATGAATCTATAATATAAATTCCCCCATGGGGTGATAAAGGTAGTTTTGTACTAATTTTTAGGGGTAATCAAAATTTGATTATAACCTAAGATTTTATCCATGAGAGACAACATCTCATGGCCTATTGTAAGATCAACAAGTTGGTCAATGATAGGTAGAATAAATTCATCCTTTGGATAGGTGAGGTTAAGATCATAAAAGTCCACATAGATACATAGTCCTCATATGGCTTTAGTGATAGGCATGATGTTTAAAACCCACTAGGGATAATCAATGGGTTAAATAAAGTTGATAGAGAGGAGGTTTTAAAGCTCTTCTTTGATAATAAGGGATATGTGACGATGTATTCATTGAAGTTTCTATCTAACAGGCTTAGATTCATGATTGGTTATGATGTTTTGGGAGGCAATGGTTGGGTCAATACTAGGCATGTCAGCATATGACCAGGAAAATGCAATGTTGCAATCCTAAAAGAAGGTAGATAAGTCTTGAAATTTCTCAGTGGTGAGAAATTGGCCAAGTTTGACAACATGAGGGTTGTCCAAAGTGCCTATGTAAATATCTATAGTGTATTCATTCAACATGGTTGAGGTTTTCAAAGGTAAGGATTTATGGATGAAGGAATCAAGTGCACCAAGGTAGGTGAGAATAGAATCATCATCCTGGCACTGAATAATGTTTATGGTAGGAGAGTCTTCTCCCACAAGTTTAGGATAGGTCAAAGGGATGGATAAGGGTGCCCCTTCATTTTGATAAGTCAATGGTCCAAGGTTGATGATGTTGATGAAAATAAAAAGTTAGGTGGGATTATGTCCTCATCCTCATACTCAAGTGTAGGGGATGTTGGTGAGGAATGGGTTTCTTCTTCAATAATGGTAGCAAAAGGTTGTGTGGTTTTCTTCTTATTAGGTAGAATGAAGCCAAGGCCATGCTTCTCATGAGGCTTTTGGGTCGCAATCTAGATCAATGTGTACAGGCCATGCTCATATCATCCTCAGCCAAACCCTTTCCAGGCACACCTATGAAGGTATATTTTGGTGAAGTCCAGGTTGTCCGAGTAAGAGAAGGTGGAGGTGAGTGGTTGAGGTGAAGAGGGGGTGGTGATAGCATTAAGTGGCTTGTCAAGTCCCCCATAGATGAAGTTGGTTTGATAGCTGGGAGTTCCCAAATGAAAAATTGCTCCAATATTAGGATCATAACTTAGTTGATGGTTGAGTTTTTTATATTCCTAGGGAGTTTAGAAGGCATCAAGGGTGAGGAGACAATATTCTCCAAAGGTAAGGTGTTGGAAGGTAAGTTCCAAGGTATTAGTGGTGGGTATCTAGTCCATGGGAATAGACAAACTAGTAGATGCCTCTGAAGAATGGGAAGCAATGGCTTCTTCCTTATGGTTGACGGCTTGGTGATGGATGTTTGGCGTGATTTTGTTGAGGGTAAGAGGATGTCATTAGGTCAATAGGTCATGTTTCATGCTACAAAGGGGCTTGGGTCAGCTTGAATGGTGACAACCTGACCATCATGTTTAGACTTGACACAATGATGGAGGGTAGAAGGTACATAACCCATAGAGTAGATCCAAGGTCTCCCTCGTATAACATTGTACTATAATTCACCTTTGAAAACATAGAAAAGTTTAGGGAGTGTGTGAGGTCATAGATGAATATGGAGGACAATAGTTCCCAAGGTATTGGTCATAGTGTCATAGGCATGGGAAGAGATGATATTGATACTAGCTCCCCCATCGATCATAAATCATTTGATGTAGGTTTGCCTTATATGGGAAGTAATAAAGAGATGGGGATCTAGGTCCTTAGGGTAGATAGAAAGTATTTTTGATTCCTTGAAGGTAACAAACGTGAAGATTTAGAGATCACCTAAGAAGGCCTCTATAGGTTGGGAATCTCTTAGTCTAACCTCAACGGCCTGCATAGCCTTTATCATGGCCTGGTAATGGTGAGGTGAGGTAGAAATGAGCTCATAGAGGCCCATCTTAGCTAGAGTCTAGTGGTGTTGTTTAAGAATGACCCACTTAATGGATTCAGAGGGGTTATCCTTAGAGGTGCCTAAGATGGTCACTTTGCATTGAGCTAAGGACAAAGGGATTAGGGTCTAGTTGGGGTTAGGGTGAGAAGATGGGTATGTCCATGGAATGGACACCTTGGTCTTCCCTTTATCCTTTTGTTATGATCATGTGACCATGTTAATGGTGTGGATAGAGGGGAAAGATGTGATAGGAAGTTGGGTAGGTTCTCCATCACTCTCAGATGAGAGTGGAGGATTAGGTGCATTTTGTTAAATGGTTGTTGGGTGTGTTGGTAAAGGGGTTAGGGGAGTTCATCTGATAAGAGGTCATCTTCTTCATAAAGTTGATAAATAATGGCTTGGAGAGCTTTGCAGTTCTCTGTGTCATACCTAGGTGTCTTGTGGTAAGAACAAACTTGATGATCATTGTACCAGGTTGGTTTTGCATGAAGAGAATTGAAAGGTCTAAGAGGAGGTAAGGTGAAGCAAGAATCTTGGAGTAACTTTTGAAAAATAGTTGAGTAGAATTCAGCCAAAGTCTAAAGGATGTGGTTTTGGTTGGTAATTTGGGTGTTTTGGTGATAATGGGTTTGTGAGAGGGGGTTTAGGTAAGGTGGTGTTTCTAGTTAATGGTTTTGGTTTGGGTATGCTGTTGGTTGGAGTGTTTGAGGTTCATAGTCTAGCCATTGGGAATTTAAGAATAATCAGCCTATTAGATAGTAAGTGGGCTAGTGTAACTAATAGTGGTGGGAGGTATATGTTAAAAGGAGCCTATTTCTCAAGCAAAGTTGAGGGATGAGGTCCCAAGATGGAAGGTAAGGTGGAAGGAGGTAGATTCCCAGACATATGGCCATTCAATGGTTTCACCTCTTTGGTGTTAGGTGTGGAGCCTGATTGTCTTCCAGGATCAGAGGTTAAAAATCTAATGTTATTTTAGCCAAGTTTTAGATCCCATTCTTTGTATCCACAATGGCACAGGGGGTTTCAAGGTTTCCATATTTGATGATAGAGGTTATGTTTAGGTGTTTTTTGCCCTAAAATGTATTATTACATGGTTGAGATGAAAGATCAAACGTGATGTACATAGAGAGGAGGTAGAAAAGGTAGAGAGGTGTAACAAGGTTTGTTATAAGATTTGTTTCTCCCTTGTATTGCTAGAAATAATATACTGGACAAGTTTGGTGGATGTATCCCATCTTGGGTGAACCACATTAAATCTAGTGTCTCTTATTTTGTGCATGTTTATGTTTATTTTCTATATGTTTGTTTAATTCATTTCATAATTTCCCTTGTATGTGATTTGGGGATAATTATGTGTTTTATTTTATCCTAACATTTGGTTGGTTTGGGTTGAAGCTTGGGTATACGTTCAGATGTGGTTAATTCCACTTTCAGAGATGGGTTGACCAAACTTCGTGTAGGGAAGGCACCAAGATTTGTGAAGGGTTTGGTTGGTTGTTTGACTGCTTGAGATATGATTACCTTGGTTGATTGAGAGGGTGAGGGGTTGTCAAAAGTTTTGATTAGTGTTGATGTAAGAGATTGCACCCTTTGGTAGGAAGTCAAACTTCTTGCCTTCTCCTCGCAACATGGAAACTCCCCTCTCGCCTATGGGACTGACAAAGCTGGAGGGAAGAGTCTCTAGATAAGGGCTAGCTCCCTTTGATGCATTGTGTTTATTCCATCAAGTGTAAACATACATATATATAGATATAATGGGGGGGATGAAAAGGGAGAAAGATGAAGGAAAACAAACTACTCTAAAGAGGTGATGCACCAAAATAAAGATGACCTTCTCATGTCCACTCTCGAAATCAGACAAATGCATACATACACTTCACACTTGGCAGAAGGACCAGGCTGTTAGAAACTAGCAGGGAGGCCTAAATGGAAAATAAAAAAAATAGAGATCACCAAAGGTGTTGTGGGACACACACTTATGTAGTAATTTCCTCTAATTTACACTTCTCAAATACTGCTCTTCTCCTATCAGCTGCAAAGATGGCACCTTGTAGATAATAGGTATGTTGGTGTTGAACCTGTGAGAGCATCAAGAAATAATGACTGAACACAAAACAAACACTCAAGACATACTCAGATATATCTATCCAAAATGGAGGTAAAACTGAGTTTATTGATTCAGGTGGAAAGTTTTGCCAGGGCTACACCTTAAAAATGTGGAAGATCCTTTTACAAATGAAAATTATTTCAATATATAGGAGAAGCAAGGAGGCTCATTTGGTGTTCCTTTTTACAAGTGGCCCATGCATCCCTTCATTGGGAAGAGCAGGCTGCCTAAAAGTAAATGATGTGTCAACCCTTGCTTTGACTTTAGGCATCTTTTGACTTGGTTGCGCATTTTTCCTCATTAACTAAGGCTACATCTTGAAGGCACCTGCATAGTTTGTCTACTCATAAATATGAAATGGAGAAATGGGGTACACAGTTGGCTGCTCGCATCCTTTAGTGATCAATTGCAGCCACTATACCACCTACTGGAGTTACTTCTTGAATCGATGCCTCCCTTTGCCACTTGGATGACCTGTTTGCTCCATGCTTGGCACTTTGTCCTTTTCCTATTTTGTCTCTTCTGGCCCTTTTCGGCCCTCGGGCTATCTTCTGGTGGGTCACTGCATTACTGGGCCTTTTCCATGGTTAGCGCTCCTTTGGTTCGAAAGCAAATAGCTAGTTCATTGCATTAAATTTGATGGCCTTTGGGATGTCACCATCCTTGACAAAAGTCATCAGGTCTTTTCCTTTGAAGTGCGGCCTCCTTGAACTAAGTCATTATACCAAAATTGGTTCAATAGTTTAACCACTACACACCGATGCCTTTGAACCAAGAGATCGAACCAAGTCATTAAACCAAAGGCCATTTGAACCTTGCAAAAGCATTGAACTAGTTCATGAGCCAAGGCCAATGAACTGATGTAACCAAAAAATGAATTGGCCTTAAACAGCAGGGGAGAAGTTGACCGAAATTTTGCCTGTGGGCAAAATTGGTCAACAGATTGGCGACTCATAGGGGAAGCATGCCTATTATGCTTAGAAGCCAATTGCCTTGTAGTCCATTGGGCATGGAGTCAAATGCAGCTATGAAAGAGTTAGCAATAGCCCTAAAGATCCAAGAATCAAACATGAAGCCTTTTACCCCACATGCAAAGGGAAACACACAAGGCTAAAAACACTACCTATGTAACTGCACTTAGGGAAAATAAGGAAAGAAAACTGAAAGCAAACTACTATATATAGCTAACTAGGAATACTTGTTTCCCTTCTGGATCATAGGGAAAATTTCTTAAGTCCCCTTTCCAACAAGAAGACTTATGGTGCTAGGCAAGTAGCTGAATGAAAGAGAGATTTGGTGACTTGCTCCTCTTGCCTATCACTTGGTTTGGCTGGAATCCAAGTAGATTAGATTTAAATATGCCTCCAACATACATGTACTCTTCTTGTCTTAGGAGGCCTATTGAATGCTAGTCCTTCATATTGGTGCTCTTCATCAAGAAATCAATGGTTGTTGGCTCATCACCATAAGCCTTTTGATCTGTGCATTCCCTCTGCAATGTATCATGGTCTGACTTGTTTCTTTCTATCTCATTGAAGACTCTATCAGACTCATCCTCTACTCCCTCTTGGCCTTCTTGAAGAAGGGTGACTGTGGTGATGTCTGAAATGGACTCACAAAATAATTGTTCATCCCACAGAACATCACCTCTCTATTCAAAACTCTCTTCTTCAAGGCATTCCCCCAGGAAGACAGACCTCTCCTTTTCCTCCAACTCAAGCTCCTCAATGTAGTCATCCTCATCATCAAAATATCAAGGAAGTTCATCAAACAGAGGGGAAGAGAGCTCACCATGCATTTGTTCCTCCTTGTATTGCTGGAACATCTACATATATGCAAGACCTGCATCTTCTCCATTGTCGATGGTGTCTTCACAAGAAGCTTCAATGATGATTCTGCCTTTGTTATTGCTCATGATAGCCCCCTGAAGAACTATAGATTGGATCTTTTGCTCCTCACTTGCCTCCTGCAGAACAGGTTCCTCCTTAAGAAAAGGTGAAGTGGAGAAAATGTGTGGAAGAGGAGGCAGTCCTTGAGCTAAAATCAAATGATTATCCTCCTTCCACTTGGTCAGCACTTCATCAATATTAGGTGTGGCCTGATAGCTCTCTTGGAGGTGTGTGGATGGGCTGGGTTCAGATAGGTCCACCACACGTTGGCTGAGGAATCTCGTTTGGGACTCTAACTCTGCAATTCTCCTAGCTATATTTTCTTGAAGGAGCCTTTCTTGGAGATCACCAATATTATCCTCTTCAAAGCTTTGAGCTGGTTCCTGGCATTCCTTCCTCCAACTTGGAATTTGCACATCATGATGAAAGACTTTTGGAGGTTGAGGAATGCAAGGAAGAGACTGTTGATGCACTGGAAGAGTCTGTAGAAAAGGGACATGCTAGTTGGTGTTACTCCCCCTAATGGAAGATTCACCATCTAAGGATTTTAGAAGGTTCATCTCCATGGGAGGTTATTTTGATGCCCTCTGGTGTTGGAAAGCCAGGAGCACGGGATTGAGAGCAGATGCATTTGATGAACTAGAGTGAGCAAGTGCTATCTGATAGAAAGGATTTGGTGTAAAAGAGGGGCTTTTTTCAGATTAGGAAGGGGTGCGCAAGGCTAACTACCTTGAAAAAATGGATTTCTCCATTTTTCTAGCTTCTCTTCCATGGATTGCAAAGCCTGTGCTTGTTTAAACAAACACTCCTCTTCATACATCAGTTCCTGTTGACATTTGTACTACTCTTCCAACCTGTTAATCTCTAATTCTAGGGCCATTTCCTTTATCATTGCAGGGCAACTAGGAGAGCTGCTTGAGGCAATTCTCTAAAAATTTTGAGTCTGATCAAAGTCATATGAAGGAACACAAGACCCATGATTCTGCGAAAAGAAATATACATACAAAAAATGATTTCTGAATGGCACTAGGCTGCTTAACTAGCAGATTCAACTCGGAGTCACCATTGGTGTTTGATATAAAGCCTCCAAAGGCTGGTTGGTTGAAGATCACACCAAAAATTCTTCAACTCTTTAGACAAAACCTGTCCCAGTTGGTCCCACTGGGCGTGCCAGAACTGTTGACGCAAGAGATTTCACCCTTTGGCAGGAAGTCAAACTTCTTGCCTTCTCCTTGCAACATGGAAACTCCCCTCTCACCTGTGGGACTGGCGAAGCTGGAAGGAAGAGTCTCTAGATAAGGGCTAGCTCCCTTTGATGCATCGTGTTTGTTCTAGCAAGTGCAAACATACATATATATAGATATAATGGGGGGGATGAAAAGGGAGAAAGATATAGGAAAACAAACTACTCTAAAGAGGTGATGCACCAAAATAAAGATGACCTTCTCACATCCACTCTCGAAATTAGACAAATGCATACATACACTTCACACTTGATAGAAGGACCAGGCTGTTAGAAACTGGTAGGGAGGCCTAAATGGAAAATATAGAAAATAGAGATCACCAAAGGTGCTGTGGGATGCACACTTATGTAGTAATTTCCTTTGTTTCACACTTCTCAAATACTGCTCTTCTCCTGTCAGCTGTAGAGATGGCACCTTGTAGATAATAGGTATGCTGGTGTTGAACCTATGAGAGCATCAAGAAATAATGACTGAACACAAAATAAACACTCAAGACATACTCAGATATATCTATCCAAAATAGAGGTAAAATTGTGTTTATTGATTCAGGTAGAAAGTTTTTCCAGGCTACGCCTTAAAAATATGGAAGATCCTTTTACAAATGACAAGTCTTTCAATATATAGGAGAAGCAAGGAAGCTCATTTGGCACTCCTTTTTACAAGTGGCCCATGCATCCCTTCATTGGGAAGAGCAGGCTACCTAAAAGTAAATGATGTGTCGACCCTTGCTTTGACTTTAGGCATCTTTTGATGTGGTTGCGCAGTTTTCTTCATTAACTGAGGCTACATCTTGAAGGCACCTACGCAGCTTGTCTGATCATAAATATGAAATGGAGAAAAGGGGTACATGGTTGGCTGCTCGCATCCTTTAGTGATTAATTATAACCACTGTGCCACCTACTAGAGTTACTTCTTGAACCGACGCCTCCCTTCACCACTTGGATGACCTGTTTGCTCCATGCTTGGCACTTTTTCCTTTTCCTATTTTGTCTCTTCTGGATCCTTTTGGCCCTCGAGCTATCTTCTGGTGGGTCACTGCATTGTTGGGCCTTTTCCATGGTTAGCGCTCCTTTGGTTTGAAAGCAGACAGCTAGTTCATTGCATTAAATTTGATGGCCTTTGGGACATCATTGTCCTTGACAAAATTCATTGGGTCTTTTCCTTTGAAGTGCGGCCTCCTTGAACTAAGTCGTTGAACTAAAATTGGTTCAACGGTTCAACCACTATGCACCGATGCCTTTGAACCAAGAGATCAAACCAAGCCATTGAACCAAAGGCCATTTGAACCTTGCAGAAGTGTTGAACCAGTTCATGAACCAAGGCCGATGAATTGATGCAACCAAAAAATGAATTGGCCTTAAACAGTAAGGGAGAAGTTGACCGAAATTTTGCCTGTGGGCAAAATTAGTCAACAATTAGTTTAAGAGGGGGTATAAAAATGATAGATTGGTTGGTTAAAGGTATGCCAAAATGTTGGGTTTTGTTGATGTAAGGGAGCCCTAATTGTTGCCATAAATTGGTTTGATCCATATTCAGTTTTAAGGCAAATTCTAATTTTTGAACTAATATAGTCAAAGGTTTGTGTACCAGTCTTGATCCTGGGTAGTGGATGGAAAGGATAGACTTGTAGGATATGGAGGATGGGTGGTATTTTGGTTTGTTTCCTTGAGTGAGGGATGTAAGGTTGAAATATGCATTTTTTACATGAGAGGTGTTGGTGATGAAGTCTCTCCTTTAGGGATAATATCCATAGGAGTAGTGGATTGTTTGGTAGTTAGGGGAGATGGTGAATTAGTAATGTTTTTCTTAGATATGCTAGTCGAGGTGGTATATGATGATTCCAAAGCCTCTATAAGTGAAGCTAGGGAGGAAGGAACCTCCTCAATTTGGGTCTCTAAAGGAGGGGAAGGTGACTCCACCATCTCAGTAGATGAGATGGGAAAAGAGTAGGTAGATTAGATGCTCAATTTTTCATGGATGAGTGTATCAAGGACTATATTGATTATGTGGGCATCATGGGGACATTTGGCATGTATGTCCTTGCTTTTGGTAGGGGAACATTGAGAAAAGGTTTCCTAAAGATGTCAAGAGATTGATTTTGGGGGGTATTGGGGTTATCCAACATGAGTTCCCCCTTGTCAATAAGGCTCTAAACAACATTTTTGAATTTATTACATTAGTTGATGTTGTGTCCAATTACCTGATGAAAAGCACAAAGGTCATTCCCATTGTACCAAGGAAGTGTAGGATGAGAAGAATCAAACTGCTGAGGAGGTTTAATGGGGGGAAGTTGTATGAGTTTAGCTTTTAATAGCTTCTCTAAAATTGAGGCATAAGATTATCCAAGTGGAGTGAACTATTTTTGGTTGCTTCAATTTGGTTTATTTATGTTTTGGTTAGAGGTAATGGGATAATTTTATTGATTGACATTAGGTGGAGAGGTTGTTTTAAGGATAACTACATTCACAGTTCCCTTGCCCTTGGTTCTAGTATTGGCTTGGTTCCCTGGTTTGGAGGAAGAGATTTTATTAGTATTGAAGGTAGAGTTCTTGTTTCATAACTTAAATTTACCCTCATTTATGGCTCGGTTCTCTAGCTTACATGTCATGGTAAAAGCTTCATCAAATGTTCTAAAGCTTTGGAAACATAGTGTATAAGATATATGCTTGGTGTAAGCTTGAGCGAAAAGCTTTATAAGTTCAAGTTAAGGCAAGGAAAATGAAAGCTGATTAATCAAGCTTCTCTAATGGGTGACAAAATTGCCAATGGACTCATCATCAAATTGCTTCATAGAATAGAGGTCGGTGATAGAGACCTTCTTAGAAATGTTAATGGATAAGTGATCTACGAAGACATGAGCTAGTTGGGTAAAACAAAAGATTAAATGCTTGGTGATCACACTATACCAGTCAAGTGTCAAGCTAGATAAATATATTGGGAAGTTACAAAGGAGAAGGGCATCATCATAAGAAATCATATAACATATGTGTCTAAAAGCCCTAAGGTGTTGTTGAGTGTCTTCCTTGCTCTAAAATTTGGTAAATTTTGGAAGCTCCCATTAAGGAGGGTGAGGTCTAATAGGAACAGAGGGATGAATAGGTTCATTATAAATTTGATTATAGGATAGGATGTTATGAGCCCCTAAAATGGATGACTCAAGGTTTTTAATCTTATCCATGAGCATCTTCATTAGGTCAGTTTGAGGTGATGCACAAAAAGGGTTGTAAGGTGGATATTGTGGTTGAGGTTGGGTAGCATATTGGTAATTGTTTGGTGGTTTGGGGTTTATCACAGTTTTGAATGTGGATGTTAGAGGTTGGCTAAATGAAATGTAAGGGTAAGTGGATATTGTTGGTTGAGTAATGGGCACATACCCTAGTGGGTTAGGGATGTATCCTAAATTGGGTGTAATGGGTACTTGTTGAGGGATTCCTATAGGTTGGGTATGAATGGTAGTTAGGTTGGTAACAAGAGGATAAGTAGTGACCTTCATGCTAATAGTTGGTGAAGTATAAGGGATAGACACTACTAATCTTAGTAAAGGGGTATTAACCAATGGGTTGGGGTTGATAAAGGGAAGGTTGGTAATGTTGGTGGTAGGTGATCCAACAATAAGTGGAGTGTGATGGGTTAATGGTTGGCTTGTTCCTAAAGTAGAGGAATCATTAGTAGGGGCAGAAGGTGTAAAGGTAGTAGTTGGTTGGAGAGGTTGGTTTTTAGCCATGGCATACAAAGGGTTAATGGATGAAGATGCTTGGGTAGCCAAAGGTTGTTTAGTGACCATGGCAATAGTGGCATCCCCCATAAGGTGGGATGTCATACCATAAGGAGGATCCTGAGATGGAGTTGAAAATGGGGCATGGTGAGGGGAGGTGTTGAGGTAGTGTTGGAGGGCAACTGGGTGTTTATCCAAAAAAGTGGTAAAGTCCATGTCTCCTTGAAAAAATACCCAAGGAAAATTATGGCTTCCCAAAGGAAGGGGTGAGTCTTCTACTTCAAAGACGTACTCCATAGATGGGGAAGCAGAAGAGGTTAGTTAGTCCAGTGATAGGTTCTAATCTAATAGGTCTCTTCATTATTGGCAAATGAGAACCATGAAAGAAAGGGGGAGAGAAAACAAGAATAAACTCACCACTCAAGCAAAAAGAAGACAAGAAAATTATCAAGGCAATCAAAACACACACTATAAATTACATTAAGCATAGAGTTTAGTTTTAATATTATTTTTGGCTTATGCCTTAGTTTATAATAATGTGTGATAAAATTTGGCTTCTAGATCAGGTACTATAGAAGTAGTATATGGTTGGTTTTGGGTTGTTTAGGTGCTCAAAATAATTTTTATTAGAATCAATATGTGGCTTGGAATTAGGGCCTACCCCCTCACTTCTCACACCATAGAGATAAGGGTATCTGGTGCTTAGCCAATATATATTGATATATAGAGTTTATACTCAATCAAAGAGCTGAGATGGTTCTCCCCTTGGTAATGACCTCCAAGTAGGATTATCAAGAAAGGATAAGGTGACCACTAGGTGATGAAATCTTAGTTAAGCGTTGTCTCAAATTATTTTGATATTTAATTGATGAAAGTGGTATGGCTAGTGTGTGAAAAAAAGTGGTGCTATGATAAGATTATTATGATTTAATTCAAAGTGAACTAATGTTAAAATCAAGCAATGGATGTAGTTGATTTTAATCCCAAAATGAATTTTAGTTTTAATTATGAGCATAGATAGAGAGAAGAGAATACAAATGTAAATAAAAATATGTGAGTAGATATTCTAGGTCCCACCGGGCATGCCAGAATGTTTCATGTAATTTTTTGCTTAAGTTCTAAGAAAGAGAGAAAAGAAACTCGATACAAGTATAGTTGAAAAACCTATTTATTTGTGTGCATATTGAATTAGAAGATTGTGAAGAGCTCCTCTTTGGCTTGGGAGGAAGACCGATAGATAAAAAAGTACTAAAGCAAACTTTTTTGTTAGATAGATAGTTGTGTAGATTGCCTAGTGATAACTAGATCCCAAAAGTGAGATTCCTTAGGGTTTGTTAATCCACACATTTTAAATAATTAATTTTATAAAATTGGAAAGAAGTTACTTGCATTAATGATCAAAAAGTATTAAAATTGAACACAAGAATATTTGCTTAAGAAAATAGACTAGAAATGATTAAATTAGTGATAAACTAATTAATACTAGTGATAAGGGGTTGGGGTATGCTTCAAAAAATTTGAAAGGGGTATATGAATGATCAAAAACATAGAAAACTAGGTTTGGTTGGGGGTAGATGGGTCAAAATAGCTTGCTATTTTTGAATGCCACAGTGACTGTTGGTGGTTAGGGTGACCATCAGTAGTTAAGGTGACTATTGGTGATCAAGCTAACTATCAGCAATTGAGTATACCATCGGTGGTTGAGTCAATTGTCGATGATTATTGTGTAAGTTTTAGGTTGTTAATTACTAAATAATGGGATCTGAAAGATGGATTCTAGGAGATGGGAAAGGGTTAGGCTAATTATGAAATGAAAACAAAGTAAATGAATATTAACAAATAAGTACTTGTCTTACTAAAAGTTGATTGGGTGAGTGGTTGAAGTAGTTAACCTATTGATGGAATATGGCTTGATTCTGATAGAGTAATGACACTTGAGAACTTAGTTGGGAAGCGATATTGAGTCTACTCACAATAAGATTATTAGATTGTTGATGATGTTTAATGACGTTGATGATGTTGATTGACCTGTAAAATAACACTCTTAAATCCATAAGCTCCTAATAATTATTGCAGATGAATATGACCTCCCAAGCTCCTCTCTTCTTATAGGCACAATCAAGAGGTGGAATTCAAGGTGCAACTAGGCCATCTAAATATAATTTATCCATGCAAAGGCTTGCAAAGAGATTTAAACAAGTTATATTTAGTAAAAGTTGGTAGATTATTAAATGCTTTTGGATGAGAAGGTGTACCCTAAACATCAATGGTTAGGGTTTCCAAATGTTTACCCTAATTGTCAATGGTTTGGTCCCCAAAGGAAAAGGTTTTGAAGGTTAGGTTGAGTCAATTTGTAAAACTAACAGCAGATGAGGTTGGTTAGGCTAGATTGGTGTAGATTAGTACCAAGAGGGTCCTAGGTAAGTCTAGGGGGATCTTCAACATTTGGAATTCTAGTGTGAATATTTTTTAGTGTTTACACAAGGCTAATTTTTACCCATAGGATCCATGTTTAGTCAATTGTAGTTGATAGTGAGCTAAAAAATGGTGTTCTCATTGTTGACACAACATAAAGATGGTGTTAATAGCTCCAAAATGTTGTAAAAATAAATTAGATGCCTCAATGGTATAATTATTTAATAGCATAAGTCCTAAATCATGCATGATCACCTACAGGTGCCTATTCCAAGCAAGAAACATAGTCAATCAACCACCAATCCATATCAGTCAAAATGAGAGGAGAAGCAATGAAAGGTTTCATGAGGATATGATGATAAACATGTTTAAAGGTACTCCAAAGTGAAAATTGCCATTCCATGGCACCCTCATAGCATTGAAATAGAGATTTAAAAAGGATCTAACAAGTCAAACCATAATCCATATATAGGACCCTACATATAGTCAACTTTATCATGAATGTGTTTTGGATTATTAGATAATTGAAGGAGATGAACATGAAACCAAGCCTTGAAATTTAACATAAAGGGTCATAATCACTTGGATAAACTTCTCACACCACACTTTGGTCTATGTAAATAGGGGAAGTTCCCTCTATTTTATCTCAAATAGAGGTCACTCCCCTAAGATGCAAACTTGTAGGTTTTGAAGAAAGAGGATGATAAGGAGAGATAAAGGTTGATGAGAACTTTCAAGGATATTTTAAGAATTTTATAACATTTATACCAACGTGGAAAACCATTCACATATGCTTAAAACTTAACATGGTGATTCAAACCTACAAGGATGTAGATAGACCTACATGGTCTAGACTAAGCCTATTATCCATCAAGGAGTCCTTTACCACTTCTAGCCTTAGGTGATCATTCCAATGAATTGAAACATGTTCATTAGGGATTTTAAGGAGTTTTCAATCTTATAGTATGTATAAAAATCCATAGGAAAGACACTTTTGTCTTAAGACCAACTCAAGCCTATGCAAAATGCATGAACAAAGCTCGAGAGGCTAATTTAAAATGCTTGCATATACTTAGAGGTTATGCATGGGAATTTTATGAGTTAGTAAACATTGAAGAAGTTATTGATCTTTTTCTTTGTGTAATTTGTCTATAAATCTAATGGCATACCTTTATGAATAAAGGCTAAGGGTGAAAATGGCCTAAAACCCTTGATAATGGCCCAATTAGGAAAATTAAGGAAAAGAGGCATCCAGGTGGCATGGAATGGCTTGAGAAATGATTTTAATTTTTATAGGACTCTCTATGGCACCCTCCTATCATATTGAGTTGTACCTTACCTATACAAATAGGGTATAAATTGGCTTTTATTGACTATTTTTGGTGTTGCATAGGTGCAAAAGGGTTTCAATAGATGTAATCAAATTTGGGAGAGATATTGGGACTTAAACTAACTCATAATACTCATTTATTTTCTCATTTAATTTCCTAAGTGTTTCTACAAGTGCCTTCATCTCAGCCAGTCAAAATTGGCATAATGAACAAGCTAGAGAGAGTGAAAAACTTTAAGTGGGAGGATTTTTAAGGACTTACTGAGGAATATAAGGCCATGAGGGGCCGTAATAGGTGTCATACACTCCTCTGTATGTATCATATTAGAAAACTAAAGACAAATTTGGTGTCAAGTATGAAAGGTAGATGAAAAAGTAGTTATTTGGACTGCAGATAGTGATAACTCATATCCAAAAGAATCTTGATGATTAGGGATGCAAAAAAATGCATGTTGGAACATGTATACAACCCTTCCCTCTCAATTCAATCATCACATCTATCCCTATATGTTGTGGGATGTTATAAAAGTGCCAAATGATGAAGGTAGTTTTTTGAGTATACAAAAAGAGTTCTACACCACATTTCAGGAGTTTCATGACTTTAAGGGACATTTGTCCTACAATAACTTGCATTGTTTCTTTCCTACTTCATTATCTTGCATGTTTAACTCCTCTTAGTTTTAAAAAAATTCTTATGACTCTTGAACTTCTCTCTTCTCACTTCTCTCTCCAATTCCATAAGTAGTAGCCATTTTGGCTCTTGTAGAGTAATACCACACCATGTATGGTAAAGTCCTATTGTAATGACACCATATTTTTCCTTTTAACAATAAATTCAAGTCTAGTTTTGAGTTTATAAACATTTGTCTAAGTGTGCAAATGATGTATGATGAAGTTAGTGATAATCTTCTACCCTTGCTTTCTTAATTATTTCATGTTTATGTAGGAATTCCTATTCTAACAAGTCATATCAATTGTATTTAATGGGTTAGAATCCTTTCAAGTGTAAAATTATTCTTATAGTGTTCATTCTACCCTCTGGTTCACTTAAATTATGTTTTCTCATGCATATCACCTCTATGTTGAAGCACTTATGTTAGAACCTTCTAGGACTTAGAAGCTAGTTTCTATGCCTTGTTTATTAGTGAAATAAGTATGATGTTATTGTGGAAATAATATTGGTGTATCACCCCCTTCGATTAGTTTCATTTCATAAAAATTTCTAACTTTTTTCCTCACAAGCAACTAGTTAGTAGGTGACAAGCATTTCCAAATACATTTAGAGAGTTAGCCCTTAAACCCAGAGTTCTACTTATACCTATAGGTAAACCCACATACCTTAAATTATTCCCATGTTTCCCAAATTTATAAGAGGATTGAAAACCCTCTTATAAGGTGAAATATTTGGTGACAATATTTCTAGCATGCCCAATGGGACACATTATCTTTAAGACAACTCGTTAAGGTGAATGTTGGTCTTGACAACATCAGCTATAAATTAGTGTTCTAATTAGCATTTGGTGACTCCATTCATGGTAAAATATGGTTCAATGACATTGTTTTTTCATAAACGTGTTCTCATTCTCCATGATAATTTCTAGATCATCATCTAATAGATTGCTCAATTTAATCAATCCACCTATTCAGCTTGAACTTCATCTTGAAGTTCAATTTCCTCATCCTAATCAACCCTTTAAAGATCAAAAATATTTTTCCAGCCAAGGAAGTGAAGATATTGAAGAAAAAATGGCTAGGAAACATAAATTTCCTACCTTTAAAAATTATAATACAATCCACCTTCAAGCCTATGATGACATTCCTCCTAATGCCACAAAGAGTGTGGCTACATTCAATGTTGAGAGTCATGTTACATCTAGTGAACACATCAGGGATATCTCAAATTTTTGTAGTTTTCATAATGTCACTGAGTAGAATATTGCCTTTAGACTCCTTTTAATGTCCCTTAGATGGAAATCTCTTGATTGGTATAGGACTTTCCCTGGTGGATGTATCACATCATGGGAAGACTTTGGATTGTTGTTGACTTCAAGGTTTGAAGATGAAAGTGACCATACCTCTCTTATACATCAGCTCAATGTGATCAAAAGAGGCCCCAAAGAAATAATGATTGAATTCAATGAGAGGTTTCAAAATAATTGGTATAGATTGCCTACTCCCATGAGACCATCTGCTAGTTTTGTGTTCCCCATATACTTGAGAGCCATTGGTACTAATATTACTATCATGTTTCAATCCATGGGTGGCTTCACTCTTCCCAAAGCATATGAACTTACCATTAGAGATGAGAATGACCTCATTCAAGCTTGAAAACTTCCTCCTAAAGTGTTTATTCCCTAACTGCCCAATATTTCTATTAATACTCTAGATGTGGCCCAAGTTCCTAATGCTAACACCAAGCCTAAGGTTGCTCCTAAGAAGGTAGATAATACCATGGACAAAGATGAATATATTCAATGGTTGGAAGATAATATTTTAAGAGGGAATATGAAACAAGGTTCTTATCAAAATTCATATCCCTATCAACATAAATATGGCCAACAATATGGGAGAGGAAGAGGTTAAGGGTAGCCTATCTTCAATAGGCTTGCCAATGTATACAATCCCAATTCCACTACCAATACAAGAGAGATGATACTAGTTCATAGAAAATTTGTGAAAGGTGAATATTGTAAATAATTATAATTAATTAATTCCAAATAGGGTGGAAATAAATCTCTAGCTTCTCAAGGAGGATTCAATCCTCTCTTATCAGCTAAAGATGAAGTCATAATGCAAGTAAATGAGGATTGGCAGCCTTAAGGGGAGAGTTTCGCCAACTTCTTGGTGGAAGATACTTTTTTACTCAATCAAGGATCTTATGTTGTAGATAACATAAGGAATAATAGGAAATATCTAGGAGGTAAAAATAACATGCCTACAAGTTCATCCAATATTCCTCTAAGGTAGTAAAGTATGGCTAAATGCATGGCAACTTGAAACACACCTACACCTCCTCATAGTAAAAATGTGGTAAGGTCTACTCAAGGTGTCTCAATTACTCAAGTTATAATTAATCATTTTCCTCTAAAGGCTCAAGATAAGGTGAGTATTTTTATCCTAAACATAGTGGATTCTTTGAAAAGTTGTAAAGCATATATCCCTTTGTGGGATATCCTTCACATGCCTAACCAAAAATAACTTTTATAAAAGTAGTTGTCCACTGTCCCTACTAGTCCTTCACCTTTAAGTCAAATTCACGGTCGTGCTACTCTAAAAAATTCCACTAATACCATTGTTGAACCAACTACTAGGGCTTATAGACCTCAATCATTCTACCTCACTCTCATAGTGGGTGATAAATTTATACATAATTGTATAGTTGATAATGGAGCCTCTACTTCAGTCATGCCCAAAGTTGTAGATTATAAGTTGGGCCTAAAATATGAGACTCATAACAAGGGAGTGCTCAAAGTATATGTTAAACCTTATAATATAATATGGTTGAGAAAAAACTTGAAGGTTTTCTTACATGATTGTCCTAGCTTTCCTCTCCTCCAAGACATTGTTGTGGTAGATCTTCTTGATCACTTTGCAATTTATCTTTCAAGAGACTTTACAGCCAATATAGGTGGATATATCATAGCTTATTATTCCTTCTTGGCCTTTAGTACAAGGTATGGATCTAAGGTGACCATAATAACTCATCTTCTTTCAAGGTTTCATATTGATCCATACATTGAAATAAGATCTAACTTGAATTGTGTTGTTCATGAGAAGGAGGAGACTAATCTGGATGATAGTGCTTAAAAGCTTAAGGGTATTTATGATTTTATCTTTGATTAATAGGGTACTATCACTTATAATCATGATCCTTATGCATGATTTGATCAAATTAACCTTGGTACTTATATCATGCATGGAGATCTATCTGAAGGCTGTCAAACATTCTTCTCACAAGCCATTGAAGAGAACTATATGATTCATGACTATGATGATGATCAATTGAAGAATATAATAGAGCACAATAGTGGGAAAAATGATGGATTTCTTCCTAACATTTATGAATCTTCCCTTAATGATGATACTCATGAGGGTGAAGAGGATGACTTATGACAAAGATAAAATGCCATATGTTGAGAATTTGATCAACTAAGTAATGATAAATCCCCTCTTAATAGTTATATGCCTGATGTGTTTGATAATTATTCTAACAAACATGATGTTTATTTCCTCACCAAACATATAAAGGAGTGCCATGTTATGAAGGAAGAAGACTTATTACAAAGGTCTAATGCCATATGCAAAGAGTTTGAGAAGCTTGGTAAGATTCCTTTTTCTCTAAGAAATTCTATATCTGATGTTAAGATTGTTAATAAGAATAACAAGCATGTTTTTGAGTGTCCCATAAATCATAAGGATGAATGTAAATATAATTATCAAGAGCCTATAGTTATAAATTAGTTTCATGAAGCTTTTACCCTAGAAGTTATGAACATGAAGAATGAGGTCAAGGCAGATTTGGTTATATTTCAAAGATAGTCAAGATCTATACCTAATAAAGACTCATTTGTAGAGGTATTAGAACATAAAGGAGAAGAGCTTGATGTTTCCATGTATCGATCACATCATGCACAAGAAGATAGAGAGGTTGAGACAACTGTCATACATCCTAATCTATAGTTTGAGAAAGGTATATCAAAGATGACAAAGATCAATCAACTTTCAGATCCAATCAAGGCTCTTAGATATCAATACAAAGCATTCATGAAGGTTCCAAATATTTCACTTGTAGACCTAAGAATATACAAAGGTGATAAGCTTCTTGATCACCTATATATGCAAGTGGTTGATGATAAGTGTTTTTCTCATGATAGACTACCTTCATGGAGTGACAAAAATGAAATGGGAACTATCTTTGACCCTAGTTGAGGTATAATCAGATGTTTTACCTCAAGAGTGAGGTTTTGTAAATAGTAGATTAGGTGTGTGTGTCTTTCTTTCACTTGTGTTATGTTCCATAAGTGTTCTAGTTGAATACATGTGTCTCTTTTGGGCGTGTCTTGTTTTATGTGTCTTTCATTTATGTTTAGTTTGGTTTCAAAGTCAATTTATGTATGAAAATGGTATACATTTGACTCCACAGCCCAATGGATAGGATTAGGCTACTAGTCTTGGCATAACAATCATACCACCCTCAGGAAATTACCATGAATGTTGACCATTTTGACCACAATTCAAAATGAGTCAACTCTTATACTCCAAAACTTGATATAGGGGTCTAATATAATATTATAGGGTGTGTTATAGTTCATTCAATGTCATATTAGCCTTGGTAAGAGTCTAATGTTGGAAATATTGTCATTGATGTCAAAGGTCTAGCATTATAGGTGATAAATGCCCCATTGCATTTAATGTTGTTTGTAATAGATTTATCTTGGCTAATGTGAGTTAATATTTATTTAATATTAATGAATATATTTTTGGTTGCATATGAGATAAAAGAAGGGCCCATGGAGAAGTCAAAGAGCCATGGGGTAAATAAAAAAGAAGGATGGGATGCATTTTCCCATGAAGAGTCATCTTGGTGAATTCCAAGAGTCGCCAAGTGAAGACAAAAGAGGAAGGGCCCAATTTCTCATGAATGGACACTTTAAGAAATACGAAAAGTCACCAAGATAAAGACAAAAGAGGGAAGGATGTTTTTGGTCATGAAGGGTCACCACATGACTTTTCAAAGGCTTGAATATGAAGGGTCATATAAGTTTGGCACCATTTTCCATTGGGATTGAAGGGTCACAAAGGGGGAAGGCCAAAGGTCATTTGGAAAGCTATAAATAAAGGCTTGAGAAGCCATTTGTAATATGAGAGAAAGAGGTTAATTTGATATTGTAATATCTAGCTTAAAAGAGCAATTGTGAGAGATGAATATGATTTGTATTTGTTTTATCTAGCTTAGAAGAGCAAAGGTGAGAGAGAGGAAAGAGATGTTGTATTGATCTATCATTTGTTGAGAGAGAAAAATTGAGAGATAGGTGTGTGGTATACATAAAGGGGTTAGTGCTCTTGTGGGTTGGTGCTCATGAATTGTTGTTGGGTTGGTGCTTGACAAAGGGGTTGGTGCTCCTATGGGTTGGTGCTCACGAATAGTAGCTAGGTTGGTGCTCGGCAAAGGGGTGTGGTGCTCTTGTGGTTTGGTGCTCATGAATAGTTGTTGGATTGGTGCTCAGCAAAGGGATTGGTGCTCCTACAAGCTTGGCTTGTGAATATTGTTTGGGTTGGTGCTCATTCATATACTTGAGATTGTTCTCCATGGTTTTTTTCACATTGGGTTTCTATGTTATATTTGGTGTCTCTCTCTATCTTGTGTGTTGTTTATTGTTTGAGTTTTATTACATATCTTGAATGTTTAAGTGGAATTTGGTTAAAAATAGATTAATAAGATATATGATATACTGATTCACCCTCCCTCTCTCAGTATATCCTATGCTTAACAATTGGTATCAGAGCAGGTTCCTTTTTAAAAAAATTTACAGCTTGAAGGTAGATCGGAAAAGCATGATTGCTGGGTCACATGAAGGATTTTATACAAATAAGGCACCTTTGTTTGATGGGATGAATTATGCTTTTTAGAGCATGAGAATGAAGGTTTATTTGATGTCTCTTGGATTCGACATATGGAAAACAATGGTGGAAGAACATGAAGAGCCATAGACATTTGTAATTACTCCAGTAGAAAAGAAGGCAAGTGAATGTAATGCTAAAGTTTTAAATGCTATTTTATGTGGTTTATGTGAATCTTAATTTGTTAAAGTTATGTAATGTAAATTTGCTCATGAAACTTGGGTAAAACTTGAGAATATTTACAAAGGTGATGGAAAGGTTCAGCAAGCTAAGTTGTAGACTTTTAGAAGGCAGTTTGAAAGTTTGAAGATGGAAGAATAAGAAGATATAGCAAGTTATCTTTTGCGAGTTGATCAAATCATAAATCAGATTCAAGGTCTTGGAGAAACATTAGATGAGTCAATGGTGGTGCAAAAGGTTTTGAGATCTCGACCAATGAGATATGATGCAAAGGTTTTGGCAATCGAGGAGATGAAGAATTTAGCCAAGCTAAAGATGGATGAGCTTCATGCTATTCTCATGGCATATGAGATGCGGATAGAACAAGATAAACCCTCCAAGAGAGAAGTGACTTTCAAGACATCAAAGAAGGAGAAAGCTAAGATTCAAGAATCAAGTGATAGTTCCAGTGATGATGAAGATGACAATGGAGCACTTTTCATTCGTAAGCTAAAAAGAGGAACAGGTAAATATCAAGGAAAATTACCTTTTAAATGTTTTAATTTTGGAAAGATTGGATATTTTTCAGCTAGATGCCTAGATAAGGTTAATGATGATGAAGAAGAAAAGCCTACATACAAGAAGAATTTCAAAGGCAAATCTAAGAAGGGATTCGAGAAGAAGAGCCTGTATTCTAAGGATCCTATCTCAGGTGAAGATAGTGGAGTCAGCGATTCAGAAGAAGAAGAGATTCTATTCATGGCCATACATGAAGATGATCAAGAAGAAGAAGAGGTGAAAGCTGAAGTGAATCTAGAAGGAGAGCTCATTTGTGTCTTAGAAGAGTTAGAAGCTGTTTAGAAGAAGAATCGAAGATTAAAGCGCCAGATCGAGAAAAATGAATAAGAATCAAAGGAAATGATTGAAGATCTACAAGCACACTTTAAAGAAGCCAAGAAGAATGAATAAGAACTCACAGCACAATTGGCAATAGCAAGAAAAGAATGTCAAGGGTATGTTATTGAAATTGCCTCTTTAAAAGAAGATATTAAGAAAGCAGTCAGTGATAAAGTAGTCAGTGATTCAAAATTTAAAGATAGCACTAACATGTTGAATAAGATATTGGAAAGACAAAAAGCAAATTCAAACAAGACAAGGATTGGATTTGAAAAGAAAAAGAGATATACTGAAGCTCTTACAAAAGAGGAAACAAAAAGGAGAGAAGTGAAAAATACAAAGGACATTTCAAATAGAGAAGGCTGGGGAGAACAAAGCTACAAAAGACAATCAAGTCAGAGATATACAAAAAGGTCTTATTTTTATGGCTATTGTTTTTATTATAAAGGATATGGTCACAAGAAATTAGAATGTAGAAAAAGAGCTAACAATTTCAGAAATAAGGAGAAGGAAAGTCAAGGAGAGTCAAGTAGAAGCCACAACTCTTTTGCTCCTATATCAAGCTTTGATGAAGAGACCATAGTATGCTACAAGTGCAATAACTTCAAACACATAGCTCAGTATTATAGAAGCATGTTTGAGTCAATCAAGAAAGATCAGAGTTTCAAAGCTCCATTCATCAAGAAGAAGGCTCAGACATGTTCATGGCAGAAGAAATAATCTGAAGATTTTATGATGGTTCAGACAGCTCTGCATGTAAGAGGTAAAGATCAGCAATGGTTAATTGATAGCGGATGTTTGAGGCATATGATAGGTGATAAAAGTAAGTTCACAACTCCAAAGAAGATAAATGGTGGTACAGTGAGATTCGGAGATAAAACCACTGCCAAGATAGCCGAACAAGATACTTTAAGTTTGGATTATTGTAGAAATAAGACTAAGAATGTTTTATATGTAAAAAGTCTTAAGCATAATCTGTTGAGTGTTATCCAAATATGTGATCAAGGATACACAATAAAGTTTCATAAAGAAGGTTGTGAGATTAGAAGAAAAGATTCAAATGAGTTAATTGCAGATGCTCAAAGGTCAGGGAACAATGTATATGTTTTGTCAGATATCTTCTCAAAGGCATGATCAAATGATACATTCAAAGGTCAATGAGAGGAGTTGGGAGTAATTTCTATTACTTCTTTCCATTGATGTTTAGCATTAGTTGAGGGGGAGCTAAGTGTTAGCTCTAAGTAGGCCCTTTGCCATTGATGTCAAAGGGGGAGAATAATACGTACAGGTATAGGTGTAGAAAATAGGTATAGAGAACAGGTAGAGGGTGCTACAATAAAGGGGAGTTACTGTATGTTTTAAGATGACAGTATGTGCAGGTGACAAGATGTGGCAGTTTCAAGATTGAGGTTGCCATCAATGACAAAGGAGGAGATTTTCGGAAATATTGTCATTGATGTTAAAGGTCTAGCTTTATTGGTGATAAAGGCCCCATTGCATTTAATGTTTTTTGTAATAGATTTATCTTGGCTAATGTGAGTTAATATTTATTTAATATTAATGAATATATTTTTAGTTACATAGGAGACAAAAAAAGGGCCCATGGAGAAGTCAAAGAGCCATGGGGTAAAGACAAAAGAAGGATGGGATGCATTTTCCCATGAAGAGTGATCTTGGGGAATTCTAAGAGTTACCAAGTGAAGACAAAAGAGGAAGGGCACAATTTTTCATGAAGAGACATTTTAAGGAATACGAAAAGTCACCAAGATAAAGACAAAAGAGGGAAAGACATTTTTGGTCAAGAAGGGTCACCGCATGACTTTTCAAAGGCTTGAATCTGAAGGGTCATACAAGTTTGGTGCCATTTTCTATGAGGATTGAAGGGTCACAAAGGGGAAAGGCCAAAGGTCATTTGGAAAGCTATAAATAAAGGCTTGAGAAGCCATTTGTAATATGAGAGAAAGAGGTTGATTTGATATTGTAATATCTAGCTTAGAAGAGCAATTGTGAGAGATGAATATGATTTGTATTTGTTATATCTAGCTTAGAAGAGCAAAGGTGAGAGAGAAGAAAGAGATGTTGTATTGATCTATCATTTGTTGAGATAGCAACATTGAGAGATAGGTATGTGGTATACACAAAGGGGTTGGTGCTCCTATGGGTTAGTGCTCATGAATTGTTGTTGGGTTGGTGCTCGACAAAGGGGTTAGTGCTCCTGTGGGTTGGTGCTCATGAATAGTAGCTGGGTTGGTGCTCAGCAAAGGGGTGTGGTGCTCTTGTGGGTTGGTGCTCATGAATAGTTGCTACGTTGGTGCACAGTAAAGGGGTTAGTGCTCCTGCAAGCTTGGCTTGAAAATATTGTTTGGGTTGGTGCTCATTCATATACTTGAGATTTTTCTCTATGGTTTTTCTCTCATTGGGTTTCCAAGTTATATCTAGTGTCTCTTTCTATCTTGTGTGGTGTTTATTGTTTGAGTTTTATTGCATATCTTGAATGTTTGATTAAGTGGAATTTGGTTAAAGAAAAGATTAATAACATATATGATATACTGATTCACCCCCCCTCTCAGTATATCTCGTGCTTAACAATTGGTATCAGAGCAGGTTCCTTTTTGAAATGTTTTACAGCTTGAAGGTAGATCAGGAAAGCACGATGGCTAGGTCATAGGAAGGATTTTCTACAAATAAGGCACCTTTGTTTAATGGGATGAATTATGCTTTTTAGAGCATGAGAATGAAGGTTTATTTGATGGCCCTTGGATTCGACATATGGAAAGCAATGGTGGAGGAACATGAAGAGCCATAGACATTTGCAATTATTCTAGCAGAAAAGAAGGCAAGTGAATGTAATTCTAAAGCTTTAAATGTTATTTTATGTGGTTTATGTGAATCTAAATTTGTTAAAGTTATGCAATGTAAATTTGCTCATGAAACTTGGGTAAAACTTGAGAATATTTACAAAGGTGATGGAAAGGTTCAACCAGCTAAGCTGCAGACTTTTAGAAGGCAGTTTGAAATTTTGAAGATGGAAGAAGAAGAAGATATAGCAAGTTATCTTTTGCGAGTTAATCAAATCATAAATCAGATTCAAGGTCTTGGAGAAATATTGGATGAGTCAATGGTGGTGCAAAAGGTTTTGAGATCTCTACCAGTGAGATATGATGCAAAGGTTTTGGCAATCAAGGAGATGAAGAATTTAGCCAAGCTAAAGATGGATGAACTTCATGGTATTGTTATGGCATATGAGATGTGAACAAAATAAGATAAACCCTCCAAGAGAGAAGCGGATTTCAAGACATCAAAGAAGGAGAAAGCTAAGATTCAAGAATCAAGTGATAGTTCTAGTGATGATGAAGATGACAGTGGAGAACTTTTCATTTGCAAGCCGAAAAGAGGAATAGGTAAATATCAAGGAAAATTACCTTTTAAATGTTTTAATTGTGGAAGATTAGAAATTTTTCAGCTAGATGCCCAGATAAGGTTAATGATGATGAAGAAGAAAAGCCTACTTACAAGAAGAATTTCAAAGGTAAATCTAAGAAGGGATTTGAGAAGACACTGTATTTTAAGGATCCTAGCTCAGGCAAAAATAGTGGAGTCAGTGATTCAGAAGAAGAAGATATTATATTCATGGCCATACATGAAGATGATCAAGAAGAAGAAGAGGAGGAAGCTGAAGTGAATCTAGAAGGAGAGCTCATTTGTGCCTTAGAAGAGTTAGAAGCTGTTCAGAAGAAGATTCAAAAATTAAAGCGTCAGATCAAGAAAAATGAACAAGAGTCAAAGGAAATGATTGAAGATCTACAAGCACAGTTTGAAGAATCCAATAAGAATGAAGAAGACCTCATAGCACAGTTGGAAATAGCAAGAAAAGAATGTCAAAGGTATGTTATTGAAATTGCCTCTTTAAAAGAAGATATTAAGAAAGCAGTCAGTGATAAAGTAGTCAGTGATTCAAAATTTAAAGGCCCCATTACATTTAATGTTGATTGTAATATATTTATCTTGGCTAATGTGAGATAATATTTATTTAATATTAATGAATATATTTTTGGTTGCATATGAGATAAAAGAAGGGCCCATGGAGAAGTCAAAGAGCCATAGGGTAAAGACAAAAGAAGGATGGGATGTATTTTCCCATGAAGAGTCATCTTGGGGAATTCCAAGAGTCACCAAGTGAAGATAAAAGAGGAAAGTTGCAATTTCTCATGAAGAGACACTTTAAGGAATATGAAAAGTCACCAAGATAAAGACAAAAGAGGGAAGGACGTTTTTGGTCATGAAGGTTCACCACTTGACTTTTCAAAGGCTTGAATATGAAGGTTCATACAAGTTTGGCACCATTTTCCACGAGGATTGAAGGGTCACAAAGGGGGAAGGCCAAATGTCATTTAGAAAGCTATAAATAAAGGCTTTTGAAGCCATTTGTAATATGAGAAAAAGAGGTTGATTTGATATTGTAATATCTAGTTTAAAAGAGCAATTGTGAGAGATGAATATGATTTGTATTTGTTATATCGAGCTTAGAAGAGCAAAGGTGAGAGAGAGGAAAGAGATGTTGTATTGATCTATCATTTGTTGAGATAGCAACATTGAGACATAGGTGTGTGGTATACACAAAGGGGTTAGTGCTCTTGTGGGTTGGTGCTCACGAATTATTGTTGGGTTGGTGCTCGGCAAAGGGGTGTGGTGCTCCTGTGGGTTGGTGCTCATGAATAGTTGTTGGGTTAGTGCTTAGCAAAGAGGTTGGTGCTCCTGTAACCTTGGCTTGTGAATATTGTTTGGGTTGGTGCTCATTCATATACTTGAGATTGTTCTCTGTGGTTTTTCCCACATTGGGTTTCCATGTTATATCTGGTGTCTCTCTCTATCTTGTGTGGTGTTTATTGTTTGAGTTTTATTGCATAGCTTGAATGTTTGATTAAGTGGAATTTGGTTAAAGAAAAGATTAATAAGATATATGATATACTGATTCACCCCCCCTCTCAGTATATCCCATGCTTAACATCTAATTTAGTCCTTATATCATTTTGAGTCATTTAAGGGTCATATATGGGTCATTAAATGAAGTGGTATGATTTTCAAGGTGTCCACATGTTTCAAACTTCCTTCCAATGTCCAATGGGTCAAATTACTTCTCAATAATGTCAAGACTAACTGAAAATTGTAGGTTCGTAAATAAAAATCAAGAAAGTACGTGGAAAAGAGGGAGTTTCAAAGGTTTTACAGCCTATGGGAGAGAGTGGCATGTGGGATATGCTTATGGGCTCGATCCTAAACTTCCTTAGACTCACTTCCATTCTTAACATCCTTTAGAAGTGCCAAAAATGGTATAAAACCATTCTATCTCTCCATCACTCCACTATGAAGTAAAATTGGTCAACGAGTTTTTGGATAGCATGGCCAGTAGGAGGACCTCTATGTCAAATTCTCTTGGTGGTAGATATTACACTTGGTTAAATTCATTTTTATGTTTAGATTTGGAGGAATGGTATTCTTTACTTTATGAACCGTCCTTAACAAGTTGATTGTCTAGTTTTACATGCTAATCCCCACATCCTATAGGTTTTACCTCTATTTGATCATTTTTTTACAATCTAATTGATGAAATGGATTATAGAGGATGTGAAATTCCCTCTCAACTTTTTTTATCTTTGGTTTCATGTTTGTAAGTGTTTTAATGAGTTCAAATCCCTTAGGTTACAAGTTGATGTTGATAGTGATGCAGTCTATTTTCATCAATTACATAAGGTCTCTTTATTTTCAATGGATTAAATTCATTATGACATGATGTTTCATAAATCTCAAATGTCATTAAAATATCCTTCTTATCATGTTCAATCTTCAAGATTGGCATCATAGAGTTTATAGTCAAAACATGAGACACAATCAGCTCTCAATTCACTTTCACTTATAGTCATGACAAGTAAGGGTAATGAGAACATGGAGGTATGATGGAAGGTGTCAAGGTGTTGGATATCTTATTATAACATGACATATCAAGTTAAGCCTACAAATGATACATAAGGGAATGTGACATCCATATGCAACACACATACATAGTCAACTCATTAAATGAGCATCTATAGGTGTCTTAGAAGGAGCCCATCATGTTGAGATAAAGTATTTGATTGTTCTCACAATCCTTCTAATTGAAGAGTTTCACTTGAATATCTTGAATGAGCTAGGATTTGTTGAAGTATCCTTCACCATAAGCATTGGTCTTGTCTCCACACTCACTACCTATCTACAACTCAATCCATGCCTACAAGTACCTCATAAATGCTAATAAACCATGACCACATTAATCATCTCACCTTCACTTCCCTGCAATGTGAGATGTCCACCTACAAGTGGCCCCACATAGACTTGAAGCATGGTCATAGAGGAGTTTAACATGTTTTGAGATTGCCATGAAGGTTATGGAGGTTAGGTATACTTTGGTAGTCATGATAAAATTATTTTAGGGTAGGAAGGTTCAAGAAACCAACTTGCATTTTGAAGGGATTGTGTTTAGGGATAGGTTCCCTAAAACACCAAAATAGAGCCCTCTGTGATTTTTGTGTATATATATAATAGTGTTGCATTGAGTTTTGATCAATCCTAATGATTATACCTTGTATCCATATCCTAAATTAACAACTTGAAAAATAAAGTGATTAATTTGGCCAATTTTTTTTCATGCTAGAATGATCCAAAGTTGCACTTTTGTTCCTTGTGTTCATTCCATGATATCTACAGGTTTTGATCTTTCAAATGATTTCACATCCAAAATTATAGTATGAAGGTATGTATTCATGTTTTAATGGTATTTTTGAGTTATAATTAATATAAATGAGCATAAATTTCATCAACCAAATGTTGGAATGTAGGGTTTTGACACCATCAACACCTACAGGTGTCTTGCCCTCACATTATGCACTTATAGCCTGACTGTAGATGCTCACCAAACTCATAAGGTAAACCTTGGAAGACACTATAACTATAAGCACAAACAATATTCCATGAAAATTTTATTTAAGACTTATAAATGGATCCAAATACCATGTATAAATGATTCCAAGGCTAATGTTTACCTATCAGACCCATGTTTAGTCAATTATAGTTGACTGTAGTTGTAAGTGAGCTAAAAGATGGTGTTCTTGATGTTAAAACAACATGAATATGATTTGAATAGCTCAAAAATGTTGTAAAAATTCATTATATACCTAAAGGGAATAATTAGGCAATATCATAAGTCCTAAATCATGCAATATCACCTACAAGTTCCTATTCCAAGCAAGAAACACAATCAATGAACCTGTAGTCCATATTAGTCAAAGTGAGAGGAGAAGAAATGCAAGTTTTAGTGATAAAAATGTTTGAGGATAATAAAAATTGAAAATTTCCTTTCTATTTCATCTTCATACGATGTAAATAGACATTTAAAAAGGCTATAACAAGGCAAACCACAGTCCATATATAGGACCCTGCACACAGTCAACTTTCCCATGAGTCTATTTTGGATTTTTAGATAGTTAAAGGAGATTAACATGAAACCAATCCTTGAAATTAAAAATATAGGGTAATAATAACTTTTTAAAACTAATCACACTACCCTTTGGTCTATTTAAGTAGGGTAAGTATCCTATATTTTGTCTCAGAAAGAGGGCACTCCCCTAGAATGCAAACTTGCTAGTTTTGAAGAAAGAGGATGATAAGGAGAGATAAGATTTGGTGAGACCTTTAAAGGATATTTGGAGAGTTTTATAACATATATACCAACATGTAAATGCATATAAATATGATTGAAACTCAACATGGTGGTTTAAACCTATAAGGATGCAGATAGACCTACATGGTCTAGACTAAGCCTATTGTCCATCAAGGGGTCCGCTACCACTTTTAGCTTTAGGTGAGCATTCCAATGAATTTAAAAATTCTAATTATGTATTTTAAGGAGTTTTCATCCTTATATCATGTATAATGATCTACAATAAATCCACTTTTGTCTTAAGTCTAACTCAATCCTATGCAGAATGCATGAACAAAGCTTTAGAGGCTAATTTGAAATGCTCACATCTAATTGAAGGTTATGAATGGAAATATAATGATTTGTGAAACATTTAATAAGGTATTTAAAATTATATTTGTGAAATTTTTCTACAAATCCAACATCAGACATTTATGAAAAAAGGCTAAGGGTGAAAATGGCCTAAAACCCTCTAAAACCCTTGGTAATGACATGATTAGAAAAATGAAGTAGAAGAGGAATTTCGGTGGAATTAAATGGATTGGGAAATGATTTGAAGTTGTAGAGGATTCTCCAGGGCACCATCCTATCATATTGAGTTTTACCCTACTTATATAGATAGGGTATAAATTGTATTTTCTTGACTATTTTTGGTGTTTTGTATATGAATAAGGGTTTAAACAAATGAAATAAAAATTGGGAGATATATTTGGACTTAAAATAAATAAAAATATTCATTTATTTCCTCATTTAAGTTCTTAAGTGTTTATAAAATTTCCTTCATCTCAACCAGTCAAAAATTGGCATAGTGAACAAGCTAGCGAGAGAGTGAAAAACTTCAAGTCGAAGGATTTTTAAGTAATAAATGAGGAATAAAAGGCCATGAGGGGTCATAATAGGTGTCATAAACTCATTTTTATGGATCATATTTTAAAATTAGAGACAAATTTGGTGCCAAGTATGAGAGGTGGATGAAAAAGGAGTTATTTGGACTGCAGGTAGTGATAACTCATCTCTAAAAGAATCGAGATGATTATGCATGTAACCAATTGATGTTGGAGAATTTATAAAACCCCTCCCTATTATTTCCATTATCACATCTATCCCTAGTCATTTTTGGGTTGTTCCAAAAGGGCCAAATGATGAGGTCGCTTTTTGAGCAAACAAAAGGAGTTCTACACTACATTTTAGGAGTTTCATGACTTTGAGGGACATTTGTCATATGATACCTTTCATGGTATATTTTATAATTAATTATATTTCATATCTAACTCCTATTCTTAGTTTTACAAGTGTTCTTATGACTCTTGGGTATCTCTCTTCTCACTTCTCTCTGCAATTCTATAAGCAGTAGCCATTTTGACTCTTGTAAAGGAATACCACACCATGTATGGTGAAGCCCTAATTGAATGACATTGTATTTTATCTTTTAAAAATAAATTCAACTATGTTTTTGAGTTCATGAACATTTTTCTAAGTGGGCAAGTGATGTATGGTGAAGTTAGTGATAATCTTCTATCCTTGCTTTCTTTATCCTTTTATGTTTATGCATGAGTTCCTATTATAATAGGTCATATAGAGTGTAGCTAATTTGTTATATTCCTTTCAAGTGTAAAATTGTTCTTAGATTTTTCATTTTTTCCTCTATTTCACTTACCTTGTGTTGTCTCATGTATATCACCTCTATGTTGAATCACTTATGTTAGAACCTTCTAGGACTTATAAGCTAGTTTATATGCCTTATTTATTAATGAAAGAATTATGATGGTCATGTGAAAGGCATCTTGGTGTACCACCCCCTTAGATTAGTTTCATTTTATGTAAACTTCTAATTCTTTTCCCCACAAGCAACTAGTTAGTAGGTGACAAGCATTTAAAAATACATTTTGGGAGCTAGACCTTAAACCTAGAGGTTTACTTCTACCTAGAGGTAAACCCACATACCTACAAGTATCAATTCTAGAAGAGGATTGAACACCCTCTTCTAGGGTGCAAGATTTGGTGACAACAAGTTTTAAATTTGTAAAAAACTTAATAACAAGTTGCCATGTACTTTGGAATGGGAAGAAACTAGGGCATAATTAAATTTGGTTTTTAGTTGCTATGTTTTTGGTTGACTTCTCCATTTTTTAAATGATGAGGAAGTTGCATGTGGCATCTATGATCAAGATTAGGGTAATGTACTATGTGTAAACCAACCAAATACATAGTTCAGGCATAAATGAAGGTGAGTTCATAATGGATAACGTACATTTTAGTAGGAGAGTGGAATAGCCATGTAAATGTGGATGTGGAGTAGAAATATAAAAAGAGGAATATAAAGTGAAGAAAGGGACATAGAAAACGGAGAATAGAGATTGAAAAGAAGGGACAATAAGCTACCCTTAAACAATTTAAAGTAATAGCCATTGTAGAACCATGTAAGTTAAACTTGAGTTTACAATTCTAAGTTTGATTTCAGACTTAGTTTTAATAAGGAACAAAATAATATACATTTCTTTGATATGGTTTACAAAATATATCTCATTTGAATGTGTCTAATGGTATATTTATCTAGGGTTTCATATTTATATACCTAAGGATGGAACTTGGTTCCATCCACAAGCCTATAAACATAATATCATTTCCTTTTTAAAAATAAAAAGGAATGTATATGAAGGTAAAAATTAAGGTTTCATATTTATATACCTAGGGATGAAACTTGGTTCCATCCATAGGTCTATAAATATGAAGTGGAGTCTTTTCTTTTACAAAGAAAATATGGATTAAATAATATTGAGCCATTGCCAATAAATACATTTTCTATAATTATTTAACTTGTGCATGACTTAGATAGTTATTAACTTGTGTATAATTGATATTGATACTTTCTCCTAGTATTATGAAAACATTGTTCTTCCCAAACCATCCTCAATGAGTATTATTATGGAAAAGATATTAAATAAATTTAAAATATTAGACTATGTATTGGTCGAGAAGTCCTATTGACCTAAGGACTATTATAAATTCAAATATTTTATCTTAAATTTATACACATAGCGGTATATTTTATTTATAATCTTTAGATGCATATACATGTGGAAACATTATACAGACATGCATATTATCAAAATGAATTATAATAGATGAAGTCTGACTACATTTTTTATAATAGTAGACCTATGAAAACTTGTGTAAACTATTAATATATAAATTGGTTATATAAATAATAAAATCATGTGGATGTACGTACAAGAATGAACTATGTAATGTGATAATGAATTTGTGTTAGAGGGATTGGAAGTCTTGTAAGTTATATAGCCTTTAGTTGTATTATATTGTTATGTAACCCATGCCAAGGTATTTGAGATACAAGGAAATGTATAACTAGTTTTTTATTTTAAACTAAATTTAAAGGAACACACACACACACACACAAAAACATATTCACTTAGTTGTGTGTAAACACATGAATAAAATGAATGCTTTGTGACAGAATATGAAATTAGATATGTTTCTATTAGGAAATTTATAACAGTTATAAGATATAATGGGAATTCTAAGTAGAGTTATACAGGTGACTATATATATTTGAAATGTATAAATTGTTCATAGGTTATATGTTTAGTTTAAATGAACTTGATTAAATAGAATTAGTAAAGAGATTGTATTTACTAAATACACATTTATAGATGTTATATCATTTTGTAATGATTCTTTGGAAACTATGAACCAATATGGTTGAACATGCATGTAATATATTGAGATGTACATTTACATTAGTTAAAAATATGAGATCTTTACAAAATAATTAAATCATGAAATAGGCATTAAAATTTGAATATTGTCAATAAGTAAATAAAAAGCTTAAGGGCTTGACTAAAACTAGGAGGAAATAGAATTTTGTGTTTATAATCCATCTTGAGATTTGTTTGATTTATATTTATTTGGATACTATCATATCTTATGTGGTTTTCTATTAATAAAAAGAGAGGAAGTTTTGAAAATGATATAGTGTGTATATTACTTGGACTGTTGTCTTCTATACATAAGCAAATTGGGTTTTGAATGAAAATAACATGAAAACTATATATGTGTCATTATTGGTTTTGTTATTAGAAACAATGTATTTTGAGAAAGATTATTTCTTTTATCTTGTATTACATGGAGCATGTAATAAATTGTTGTATTTGATAGTATGTTACAATCTATATTTATTATGCCTTGAATTATGTATGTGAAATTGCTAGGCATGCTTCATTTGATAATAGGTGAAAGATATATAAGGGTGTTGTCATATAACTCATATATCTATACCCGTGTATTATATGATAGGTTGTGTTTCATTAGCAAGGAGTACGTTTGAGTGAAATTGACTCAAATCCATGAGATATTTTATTTTTATAATGAGAAATTTGGCCAAAGTAATTTTATAGGTGAGACATTATCATTCCATTGTACCTTCTAGTTTTAATGTGAATGCATGATGTCATATTAGATAAATGATTATTTTTCATTGTCTATGTTATTGTTACATAAATTAGTGAATGTACATGTTATCACAAAATCTTGCACCCTAAAAGAGGGTGTTCAAGCCTCTTATAAATTTGGTAAACATGGGGAAACTTCTAGGTATGTGGGTTTACCTATGGTGGAAGTGATCCTCTGGATTTAAGTGTTAGCTCCATGAATATATCTTGAAGTAATTTCACCTATGCTAACTATTTACTTGTGGGAAAAGAGTTATAAGTTTGCATGAAATCAACCTACTCTAAGGGGTGATACACCAAAATGTCTTCCACATGACCATTGTACTTATTTCACAAAGAAACAATGCCTACAACACTAACCAAAGAGTCATAGAATGTGCTAGCATTAGTGTTTCAATATGAAGGTGAGATGTATTAAGACTATCTAAGGTAAGTAAAGCCATAGATTAGTTATAGATACTAAGGCTCGTTATACATTTAAGATAGATTCATACACTTAACTACACTTCATATGACCTTCTAGGCTGAAATTACTAGCACTAAACATGGAAGGATTGAGAGAAAGAAAGGATAGATTGATATCACTTAGTTATTCACTATACATCTCTTCACACACTTTAACAAGATGAGATATGAACTCAAAATAGAATGCATTTATTATTCTAAGGAAAAGTACAATGTCAAAACTAGTAGGGATTCACCATATATGGTGCAATATTTTTTTTACAAGAATCAAAATGACAAGCATTTATAGAATGTGCTAGAAGAGAAATAAGATTGAAGATCAAGAGTCATAAGAACAAGCGTCAAGCTGAGAGAAAAAATTACATTTTCAAGAGAATGGAGTATGAAATATACCATGCAAGTTCTAATAAGACAAATGTACTTCCAAATCATGAAACTCATGAAATGCATAAAACTCTTGAACTATGGCATAGTATTTCTCATTCTGCACAATAAAACTACCTTCATCATTTGACTTCTTTTAGAATGTTTCAAAGTAGAATAGGGGAATTTTTCATGATTGTACTAAGAATTATGGGTGGTATAAATGTTTCATAACTCCCTATAGACATGTTTCAACTCTCTAGAACCAAAACATTATGGAAGCCAAAAACTCAATTTACAAATGGATCCCTTTCAAATAACCATGAACATGGTCATGAAACAACACTATAACTTCAAAAATAAGGCCTGTAAGTTCTAAAACTTCAAAATAGGGATCTAAAATGAGATTTAATGGTGGCATCAAATCTGAAATATTTTCTTTGGATTAACCTAAATCATATTTTGATGTGTTTGCCTATGTGGCATTTCCTTTCCATGTTGTTTTAAAAATGATAGTTATAGCTTTGGATACGTGTCCTCATCTCATGCCTTTTAGAAGATTGATCGAATGTTATCCATTGATATCCATATGAGTCTTATAACCTTGACCTTCAACACTGACCATTGATCATTGATCTAGGGTCCTGAGATTATGACATTTGGCATTCTTGCATTGATCCTCATATTGACTTCTAAAATTGTGACACTTGGCAGCCCTGCATGCTTTTTGTGGACCCTACAGTCAGTTTCTATCTGATTCATACACTTGCACCATGTGGCAACATCACATTTAATCTGAGATCCTTAACTTTTGGCTCAATGTACACCATTAATGTCATTTGCATGGTCGAATGCATGCCATTGATCTCTATCTGGAAGATCAAATGTGTGTTATTGATCTACTTATTCAGTATGATCATGACACTTGGAATAATTACATTAAATCTCAGGATGTGATGACTTTTTTACCTTGATCTTGCCATTGGATCTTCATTTACATGATCAAATATGCATAGTTGATCTTTATCCCAATATTTAATGTAAATTATCGATCAGGATTTGTATGCAAGAATATGCACCATAAATATTACTTGACTTTTTGACTTTGTTGGACACTGGCATGTTGTTGATCTACTATTTGATCAAATGTCATTTCACCACTTGTCAACCCTATGTTTAATGCTTAGTTTTTGAATCAAAATGGTTATTTGTTGAGGCTTTAAGCTGACGTCCCTGGGCATGTCTCACACTATTAGATCATTTTTGAAAGATTATATTTTGAGATAGAAGACACACCAATACACCAAACTTGTAGGTAAAATTCATGGTAGTGAAATTGATATATTGGACATTAGAAGGAAGACTAGAACATTCAAACATCTTGAAAATTGTGCCACTTTCATATATGACTCTAAGATGACTCAAATGACACAAAGACTAAACTACACCGTGACCAAGGATAAAATGACATTATATCAGATCAAAAAAATTAAAACACACTCTGTGACACCCCTATTAAGTTTTGACTATAGGGGGTTGACCCATTTTTACTTGTGGTCAAATGGTCAACATTCTTGGTGATTTTCTAAGTGTGGTATGCTTGATATGCCATGACCAATTTCCTAATTTTGTCTATTGAGATATGGAGTCACTTGTATATAGGTTTGACATATAAATTGCCTTATAAAAACACACCAAATAATATAAAATGATGAGAACAAGACACAAATCAAGAAACACACATGTACTCAACAAGAACACTTGTGAAACACAACACATAAGCCAGACTAACTAAAAATAACTTACTTAAAAAGAGTACTATCTCTAGGATCAAAGAGGAAGTTTTAAACCTCTCTTACCTCATGAAATGAAGTATTTAATTAGGTATGTAACATTTTGACCCTTAACATTTATGCCTTCTTCTTCATTGTAGTTGCCTACTTCCTATGTCATTGGCATGATGTTTAGTGAGAGCCAAGCAGCTCCAACTAGGTTAGCTATGGAAATGAACTCTTATTGCATCCAAATAACCTCAAATTTCTCATATGTCTCCTCAACTATGACCTCTATTGATGGTTCAACAATACATACCATCTTTATTTCCATGGCGCTCTCCATAATACTAGGCTTCTTCTCAACTGCAAGTTCTTCAAGCTTATCAAGGAGCTCTACATATTCTACCCAATATTGGTCATTGTCTTCCATGGAAAACCCTTTCTCTACATTCTTAAGTACTTGACCCTTAATTTACAATTTTGAAGATATGGTGGTACTCTCAACCTTGATTTCCTCTATGATAGAATGTATTTGATGTTTAAAAGCATCAAACTTCCCTTCACCATGTTCAACCTCAGATAGAGCTCTTGACTATCCTTAATGAACCTCAACTTCTACATTGACCTCATTCTCCATCTTCACAACTCCTAAGATAGAAACTACACCACGTTATTTCATGACTATATGCTCTTGATTATCAGAATGACATCCATCCTTGTGTTTGATGGAAAACTCAACAACATGATTGTTAGTCACATTAGTAATCTCGACATCAGATTTGCAATCTATTAGATAACAAGGAGACTTACCTAAATTTTCAAACTCTTTGCATATGGCATCAAACCTTTTCCATAAGTAATTCTCATCTACCTCATGAGTGTCATCGTGCTTATTTTTTTCATGCTCTAATGCATCTAAAGGTGGTTAAAAATTAGGTTGAGGTATTAGGTCATCCACTATTTCATGATCAGATATAGAATATTCTTCAAATACCTATTTCTTCAAGTCTTGGTCACATTCCTCATGGATATCTACAATAGGATCTTCAATGTGTTTCTCTTCATTCAAGAAGTAGAGTTTACCTTGTGTCATCAAGGGGAGTCCCTATGCTGATTTCTTCTTCATAGTCACTCATGACATCCTTTTGATTAGCTATATCTTGAGCTCTTTCCTCTTCACTTGCTTCCCTTAAGATGGGTTCTTTTTCAATAAGGGGTGAGTTGGAAGGTTTATGAATGGAAGGTGGAGTATGAGGGATAGTAGAGGTCTTGTGAGTGAACTTAGGAAAGAGGACTACACTAGTAAGCTCATGGGGAAATGATTTTTTGGGCTGACTAGAAGGAAGAACACCTACATAAGCAAGAGTTACACCTTTACAATAGCTCTTTTAAGACTCTTCAACAACAACCTATTTGGTTTTGAGCTCTTTATCTTCCCACATACTTAGCCTATTTATTGAGCATTGAAGGCAATTCTTTACCAAGTCTAGCTATCTTTTGATACCCCATTAATTTCCTTCTTTTCCTTCAACTATCTCTATCACACACATACAACTTCAGGAAACACCTCTTAACTAATTTATGTGATGATTAGGGAGCACATCATACTCATCATCCCATGTTATCTTCATTAACTAGTAACTATGGTATGGATGCCAACAAAGACTTTATATAAGATACGGTTAATGGAGGAAGAGGAGGGTAATGATGGGGATCAATACTAGCTTTAGCTTATTTTATTTGAAATTTTAAGAATTCAATTCTTTCCTCTTGATATCTTAACTTAGATTACATTAAATCATTTTATTCCTCATGAGAAGACTCATAGGAGTGCTCTTTAGGTTGATAAGCATTTTAGTATGAATGATAGGGATCATATTGGGACTGATAGGGAGGCATTTCTAGATAGGTTTATTGGTAATATTACTCATAGGGATATATAATAACATGGTTTCTATATGGTGGGGAAAATGGAGGACTATAGGGTTTCCATGGCTCATAAGATTGATAACCATTTTGTTAGAACTGTTGAGGAGTATAATATGGTTTGTAGCAAGGCTGATAGTGGTGTTCATGGTAGGAGTACTCACCATAACTATTCATATCAACCTAGTACGTCAAATGAGATGAAAAAACTGATTAAAACTTAAATTAAATATACCTAAGATGATTAAAACTAGAATTTATCATTCGGAGTCACCATTGGTGTTAGATTGCTTGCTTTTAAAAGCTGATTAGAGGTAAGACACCAACAATTTTTCTACTCTCTTGGACCTTGGTCCCATTGGGCATGCCAAAACTATTATCACCAAATATTACACCCTATAAGAGGGTGTTCAAGCCTCTTCCATATTTTGGCAACATGGAAACACTTCTAGGTATATGGGTGTACCTATGGTGGAAGTGAGCCTCTAAATTTAAGGGCTAGCTCCCTAAATATATCTTGAAGTACTTTCACCTATGCTAACTATCTTCTTGTGGGAAAAGACTTAAAAGTTTTCATGAAATAAACCTATAATAAGGGTTGATAAATGAATATGTCTTCCATATTACCATTATACTTGTTTCACAAAGAAACAATGCCTACAACACTAACCTAAGACTCCTAAAATGCACTAGCATTAGTGTTTCAATATGAAGGTGAGATACATGAAGACTGTCCAAGGTAAGTAAAACCATAGATTAGTTGTAGATGCTAAGTCTTATTATACACTTAATACATATTCATACACTTAACTACACTTCATATGACCTTCTAGGCTAAAATTACTTGCATCAAACATGGAAGGACTGAGAGAAATCAAGGATATATTGATATCACTTAGCTATTCACTATACATCTCTTCACACACTTTATCAAGATGAGATATGAACTCAAAATATATTGTACTTATTTTTCTAAGGAAAATTACAATGTCAAAACTATAAAGGCTTCTCCACACATGATGTGGTAAAGTTTTTTACAATATTCAAAATGACTAGCATTTATAGATTGTGCTAGAAGAGAGAGAAGATTAAAGATCAAGAGTAACAAGAACAAGCATCATGATGAGAGAGAATATTACATTTGCAAGAGAATGGATTATGAAATAGACCATGTAGGGTCTGATAGGACAAATTTCCTTTCAAGACATGAAACTCATGAAATTCATAAAATTCCTAAACTATTGCATAGTATTTCTCATTCTATATAATAAAATTACCTTCATCATGTGACCTCTATTGGAATGCTCCACAATCGAATAGGGGTAGTTTTCATGATTATACTAAGAATGAGGGATGATAGACACACTTCATAACTCCCTTTGTACATGTTCCAACTCTATAGAACCAAATCATTATGGAATCCAAGAACTCATTGTACGCATGGATACCTTTCAAAGAATCATGAACACAGTCATGAAATAACACTGTAACTTCAGAAAATAGGGCCTGTAAGTTCTAAAAATTCAAACCAAGGATCTAAACTAAGATTTAATGGTGGCATAAAATCTGAAGTATTTATTCTATCTTAACTTAAGTCATATTTTGACGTGTCTACCTATGTGGCATTTCCTTTCCATGTTGTTTAAAAAATGATTATTATAGCTCTAGACATGTGTCCTCATCTTGTGCCTTCTAAAAGCTTGATAAAATGAGCTCTGTTTATCTCCATCTAAGTCTTATAACCTTGGCCTTCAATGCTGATCATTTATCATTAATCTGGGGTCCCAAGATTATGACATTTGGCATTCTCGCATTGATCCTCATCTTGACTTCCAAGATTTTGACACTTGGTAGCCCCACATGCCTTCTATAGACCTTACTATTAGTTTCCATCCAGTTCATGCACTTTTACCACATGGTGACCTCATATTCAATTTGATATCCTTAACCTTTGACTCAATGTGCATCATCAATCTCATTTGTATGATCAAATGCATGCCACTAATCTTTATCTGTAAGATCAAATGTGTGTTATTGATCTATTTATTCACCATTATCATGACACTTGACACAATTACATTTGATCTCAAGATGTGATGACTAGTTGACTTTGAGCTCTCCATTGTATCTTTGTTTATATGATCAAACATACATCATTGATCCTTGTCGCAATCTTTAACATGGATCATCAATAGAGATTTATATGCAAGAAAACACATCATCAATCTTACTTGAATTTTTAGCTTCATTGTACACTCGCATGTCATTGATCTTATATTTGATCAAATGTCATTTTTCCACTTGAAATCCCTACATTTGATGCTCAATTTTTGAATCAAAATGATTATTTATTGAGACTTTAAGTTGACATCCCCGATCATGTCTCACACTATTATATCATTTTTTAAACCTTATATTTTGAGATAGAAGACACACCAAGACACCAAAATTGTAGGGAAAATTCATGATATCAAAATTGAAATATTATATGTTATAAGGAAGACTAGAACATTTAGATATCTTGAAAATTGTGCCACTTTCATATATGACTCTAAGATGACTCAAATGACACAAAGACTAAACTCAACTATGACAAAGGCTTAAATGACATTATATTAGATCAAATTAATTACAACACACCTTGTGACACCCCTATATAAGTTTTGAATATAGGGGGTTGACCCATTTTAACTTATGGTCAAAATGGTCAATAGTACACACATGGGTTTCAATTGAATTTTTGATATCCACATTACTTTTATCTGTCACTCTATGAAGGGAAGGGCCATTCCTAGAGGGGAGGTGTGTGGGAGACTGATAGTCTATGTTTGGAGTAAAAGAACCCTGATGATGCTCTCCCTCTCTTCATTTATTCAACCATTTTGGAATCACACTCATAACTATTTATATGAATCATTGAGTTGTTTATGAGGCTTATTTTTACTACTATATATTTTAGCTTATATATTTCATTTTGTATTAAAATGTAATATGTAGTACATTATGATTGATGGATATTCAACATGATAATGGATGTGAGTCTTGTAAATAATTTTGAATATTATAATAACAGTGGTTGTATACTTATTTATAGTTTTATTTTAAGATTATTCTAGTGTATTGATGTATTTGTCTCTTTTTACTATTCATTTCATGAGAAATATTCATCTAATATTATATTAGAGAATGTTTGAAAACTAAATGGATCATATTTTAACTAGTGGGTTAATATATTTTTTTATTTACTACTTCAAATACATTTATTAGTCAAACCATGGAATACATAGATGATTATTGATGATGTTATAATTATTATATATGGAAATTCTTTTTAAATAACTTTTTTGTATTCCAGTGGGATTACAACATTGTGGTATCAAAGTGAAGGTTTAATGCTTGAACCTAATGATTCTACTAATATTAAATTAATTCTCCTATTTTTAATAAGGATAATGGAATGAGATAAATCAATTTTAGAAGGGACTTCAAATGTGAACGTTGAAGTTGATCCTAATCAGCTAGCAACCAAACAAGCTACAAAACTTGATAAAATATTCATTGTCATGAATGAAAGTAGAGAGATAATAACAACCCTAGAATGAGAAGTTCATGGAAAAAAGGAGGAAAATGAATAGGAGGTTTCATAATAATAACCATTTGGTCAACAAGAGCCTAAGAATCAAGGGCATAATGAGGAACAACAAGTAGTAAGAGTTTAAGGACATACATAGCTTACACAAGATATGAATAAAGTAAATCCACCCAAATTGGATGGTATGGTGTTGGGTGATGGATCTCAAACCTAGATTATAGAAATAGAAAAATATTTTGAGATTTAGAATTAATTTGAGGTAACCAAGGCCATTTTGGGAGCTTACCAACTAGCTAATGAAGTAATAACTTGGTGGGCCAATAATAAGCTTGAGATGAGCTTTGAATACACTACCACTGCTTTGGAATAGTTTTTAACTCTTTATAGGGTACGTTGGATACCTTGGTTGTATATTGATCATAAATTAACATAAAATAAGGAGAACTATCAAAAAATGAATATTGGGAGCAATTCACAAAACTCTTAAAGTATGTTCTGCAGGATTGGAAAGATGAATGTGTTTTGATTAGGAAGTCCATGGGCTTAAAACCTCAAATTGGGTGTGAATTAGATGCTCCTAGGTGATCCACCATAGACCAAGCCTTTGAAAAATTAATTAAGATCAAAAGTTTAAATCACTTGTTGAGGTTAGATAAATTTTTAAAAAGAAGTTTGGAAGCTCAAAAACAACCTTCATTAAAAATAACTAGAAATGGAACATGAATTCCAAGAACCAATTCAATAGACAGAGTAGAGAGTAAGATTCAATAATGCATCAAGGAATAGGATACCTAGAAATGGTTTCAGAGAAGGATTTAAGGGAGTTAATCAATATAAGAGGAATGGGCATCCTAAAATATGTTTTACCTATGGAGGAGACTATTATACTAAGAATTTTCCTCGGTGGAAGCCTGATGGTAGAAATAAAAATTCATCCACCTCTATATCATATCAGTGTATTCACTTAACAGGTAATAACTATCAAGTGGAATTTCAAGCCTTTCCCATTTAAGTATCGTGTACTTTTTTTGGGTATCCTATTTTTGTTTTAATAGATACACGAGCCACTAAATGTTTTATCTTTCTTTGAATGTTAAGTAAATTATCTAGGAAAGATGGTTTTATAGAAAATGATTGGTCAGTTTAGTATGAGAATGAATCCAAGGTCAATGCTAATATAGTCTTATAGAGGCTAAGGTAAACTTGCCAAAATTCACTATGATTTTTGATCTTTATGTAGCACCATTATGATCATATGATTTGACCCTAAGAGTGAATTGGATCTCTAAGCACAAATCCAAAGTTGATTGTTTTCTTAAGAAAGTTTAGTGTTTAGATGATTTGGGAAATCAAAACTAAATTCAAAGAGAAAATAGATAGTTGAGACATGGAAAATTTAAGCCATTCAATTGAAAAAGGATCAATAAAAGGAATGTCAAGTGTTTCTAGTCAAAATAGATGAAATTAGTAAAACCAAGGAAACATCGATAGAAGATAATCTTTTTATGTAAGAATTTTAGGATGCTTTTTTAGAATAATTACCAGGTCTACCTCTCATGAGGTAATTTGGCTTCACTATTGATATCGTTTCAAGATTCAAACCGCAATCCAAGGCTCCCTATAAAATGAAAACAAATAAATTAATTGAGTTCAAGGTCCAATTTTAGGAGATGTTAGCAAAATGTTTGATTTGGCCAAGTGTTTCACATTGGGGTGCACCTATAGTCTTTGTAAAAAATAAGGATGGAACCCTTCACCTATGCATAGATTACAAAATGATAAACAAGGAAAAAATTAAGAACTAATATCCTTTAACCTTCATTGATGATATTTTTTATTAGATGTGTGGTGTATCAATATTTTCAAAGATTGATCTTCATGATGGATACCATAAATTTAAAATTAAAGAATAATATATTCCAAAAATAGATTTCAAGACTCAATACAAGCATTATGATTTTACATTGCTTCCTTTCAGATTAACAAATGCACCTGTCACATTTTTGAATCTCATTAAATAGTGTGTTTAAAGATTACCTTGATCAATTTGTGTTAGTGTTCCTTGATGATATTCTCATCTTTTCTAAAATTTAATAAGAGCATATCAAGCATTTTCATCTGGTCTTGCAGTAGTTGTAGATGTCAACTCTTCATTTTAATTACTTTTACATATAAACTACAATCAAGAGTGACTTTCTGTAATCACATGCAAATTTAACTGGAAATCACCAATAAACCTAATTTACTTGCACAATTTTTATTTTAACCCAAAATCTCAATGACACATCCCTTATTGAGGCAATAGATTGTATTGCATCATTAATATTATCTAGTGCATATTGAATCAAACTAACCCTTTGCAAGCATCTTCATAGGACAATTAAATCGAATGTTTGATTGATAATGAACATTGTAAAGGTTACCATTCTTATAATTACCAATTAATCACCTTGATTAATTAGTATAATCATTCCTCTAATATAATATCCCATAAATTTAGAATTATCTATTTTACTTAAATCATAATTAAATTATTTCCTCGCATATGTGATGTCACTCAAGAAAGTCAATAAAAAGGAGGAGTGCAAACAAGCTCTTACACCTCTCTTACACACTCCAAGAGGACCAATGACTGCACTTTTCTTCCAGCATGACTTGTACACTATAAAAAGGTCTTAAATGGCATATCTTACATGCTCTATGTGTCTCATCATGATTTTGAGGACTCATCCTCCACCATTGATCTTGATCTCAAACTAATGGTTCACAAACATTCAAAAAGTCTATAAATACAAGGGCCTTTGGTCATTATAGACAAGTTTATTCATGCAAACTTTTTATGTTAAATTATACAAGGAGTTTTAACCAATTCTCATGCCAAACCAAACCAAGAAACAAGAGTAAACAAGGAGGTGTTTTTCACATGCAAAAAAAAGCATTACCAAACTTCCTAGCTACAATTTGAGCTCAACCTTTTCAAATCGGTTCTCAAGCAAATATTATAAGAAGGTATAAACATTATTTTTATATTTTAATATGACTTTATTGCTTTTTTCACATATCTCAACCTAAGGATTAGGATTGATATATTATCTATCCAAGTTCATTTTGATTTCATTCACTAACGGATTGACTAACCTATCCTAGATTTATAATCTATATAATGACACATCTGGTGGGACCCAAGAAATTGGATGCACCCCATAAGTTTTTTAAGGCCATTAACATTATTATAATTACCATAATTAATCTTTCAATCAATTTATTTCACTTTTTATTCAAAAATCCATTAAAGTATGTTACAAACCAAATACTGAAATTATTATTATGTAATTTAGAAATTAGAACTAACTTCAATGAAATTATTGCTTGAGTAGTGAAACATTGACTATGCTTTAACTCTATTTTATGTGCAGATCTTAAATTATTAAATCAAATCCATCTTTAATGAAATCATCTCTAGCAATGGTGAAATCATTTGTCTATTATTTTTAACTATTTTTTGAACATGGGAAAATGGTGAAATAGGCACATGTACCAGTGAAATCATGGTCAACATTCATGAAATCATCACCAACTTCAGTGAAATTATTGTTTGCAATTGTGAAATCATTTTTGTGCCTTAATTTCCTCATTTTTCAACTTTTTATTGTCTTCTATATCTTATTTTCTCTGTTAATGCTCTTCAATTTCTATTTTTCCTACATGTGTGTTTTAATTTTCTTGTTCTAACTGAGTTTTGTAAAATAGAAAATTTTAATTTAATTTTAGAAAAATATTATTTGTTGTGGAAAAATCATTTTTTTTTCCTTTATAACTATTTTTTATGTAAGACCTAACAGTGAATTCAAAGATAAAACCAATAAAATCATTATGTAATCAACGAAATCATTTATGTGGAATTCTATGTTTTAATTTTTTTTGTTATAGAACAACAAATTCAAAGTTAAAATTAGTGAAATATTTATATGAAACTATGAAATCATTCTATGACAAAAATGGAGACCTAAACAAACTTCTTTTCAAGCTCCTTGCTAGCTTAAAATCATATTTTTCAAACTTTTAATCATCTGTATTACAAGACTTTGATTAAAAAAATGTGTTTTTAATTCTAAGCAAAGCAATTTATTTTCTATGTATCTTGATTTTGGATTTTTAAAAATGATATTTTCATTTTGATTATAATAAAAACTTGTTTTATTTTCGAAAGTTCTTTCCTTTCATACAAGTTTTTGATTCTTGCTTGAGTATCTTGTGAGGTTCTTTTACATGTATGATATCCCCTTTTAGGTGAATAAAAAATGCAAAGTTTCTATTTGAATTATACCATTATTTTTATTTTAACCATGTGGAGTGGATTTCATCACCTTACTATAGGTCCTAGGGGTGTGTTGACTAGAAAGTTATATTCTAGCATCGTACCAACCATATTACCTGATGGGGTATACAAATTAAAGTTATGTCAATGATATCTTAGCTAAAAGATCCATCAGAGCTTGATTTTTTTAGTAGAACTTCATTAAAATCTTATGTCTGAAGTGGTCATAAAGGGACTAGACTCTTTGGTGAATGGATCATTAAATTTGGACATCTAATTGACAGATATTTTTATGTGCACATATCGCAAGGTATATCAAGACCATCTAAAAAACCAAGTAAAAAATTTAAATACCTTATTTTTCCATATAAAATTCATTGATTTAGGTGTGTAAAATTAATATACCTTAAATATTTCCTTACTATTATGAGCCTTTTGAGATAAGGGTGGGATTAAAACACCACTGATAATTGTAATAATTTTTTATGTAGGGGTTCAAAGGAAGGTTTTCTTTTCATTAAGATTGTAGTCTTATTGAATTAATTTTGGGACTAAAATAATATTATTTATTATTTAAATAGGTTATTTAACTCCATTTAATGTTATCTAACCTAAGAAACTAATCTTTACCTTTCTTGATGTGTAATTCTTGCAAAAAATTGAAAACAGGTTTTTTAGACCTTAATTATTGGTTTACAAATTGATTTTATTTAATAAAATTATATATAGTTGTCTTAAAACCATGAAACTAAATTTAAAACCTCACATTTACCTTCATTCATCTCTCTATAAATTTTCATTTCATTTGGCTAGGTCATTTTTTATTTATAGTGTTTTTAGTGCTCTAAATAGGCCTTATTTTAGACTTGTAGTCTAATATTTTGATATGTAAAATAAAAAACTATTTTTTAAAATAAAAAAATTATTTAAACCAATTTAAAACCTTCAAAAACATTTTAAAATTCATCTCTACAAAATTTCATACAAATTTAAGGGTTCATTTTCAAGTTATGATGATTTTAGTACACTAAAACCCTAGTTTATGGTCTTTTGATAGTCACAAGGCAACAAGCTAATTTTTATGAAAAATTAAAATTATAAATACCATTTTGGATTAATTTTATCTTTATTAATACCTCCACACTCCCATACTACTCTTTAAAATAGTTTGTCACCTTGAACAATCTCAAAATATGAAGAAAAATATTTTTTCTTGATTATAAAAACATTTTTCTTGACTGCCAAAAAAATGTACTTTCTCTTGAAGCCTATAACCTAAATGAATACCATTTAAAATTAAAATTTTTGAATCAAATGTAACAAATACATGTACTTACATGTAATACAATATTTAAATTTTAGTTTGGAGCTTAATAATACATTCTTTCATTGTTCTTGAGTGAAAACATGTTACAACCCTATCTAAACTCTATTCTCAAAATTTCCTCCTTTTTATTCAAAAATTTGAATTCTTGGGATTATTTTATTGTTTTAATCACTCCTCATTTCTTATCCATGCAATCATATCTCTCTTATCTCTCCCTTTTTCACTCCAAGCTCCTTAACAATCTAACTTAGTAAACCCAACTTAAGACTTAACCATTATTGAGTTTGATAGGATTAATTATGAGTTAAGACATAAAACCTATTTAAAAACATGTTATAATAAATTAATTAAACCATAAAAAATGGATCATAACCTTTGGTTTCACTATAAGATGAGAAATACTCTTCAAATGTCCTTTACAAATTCAAATTTTTAAATAGATAATTTTGGCAAGAAAATCATTACTAATCCCAAATGACCAAATTTTGGAATGATAATTATTTTAAAACCCCATTAATTAATAAACAAGACCTCCTAAACTTACACAAGACCAAAACTTGTAAAAATAAAAACTGAAACATAATACTCCTACAATAGGCTCCTTGAGTTTAAAAAGTATTCATGAGTTCTTGCTCATAAGGTATTAAATGTTGAACCCAATAAATGACATGTTCATAAACATTTTTAGGTGATTTTATTATGTCTACTTCTCCTCTATCAAGATATATTTATACCACATTAAAATAATTAATTCATATTCATTCAAATCTCTTTCACTTTGCTTCTTATAAATATGAATATGTTGAGTTGAACCACACTTATATCTTTTATTTTCCCTTTTCTCCATTGTTGTATCTACACATATAAAAAACACATTAAGGGAATCAATAACTACCAAAAATACTCATTCAACCAATTCATAATGCCTCAAAGATATGTTGTTCAACTCTTTTCCACTTATAACATGTTTTTCATGCTCTCCAATAACACCATGGGTTCTCTAATGTTCCATGTCATCCATCTCCAAGGCTATCTTCTTCTCATCTATATCTTTAATTTCAACTCCTTTGCATAGTTAATACTCCACTATTATCTTCTTATGTACACTATCTTGTAAAACTTATATCTCCCCTATTTCTTTCACAAAAAATTACAACACTACTTGGTTTTTCCTTTCATTCATTTGCAACTCTTCATAGCTGCCATCTTCTTTCTCCAACTCTATCACATCTTTCTTCTTCTTCATGAAAACCCCTTCTTCTATGAGCTACTTGAAAATTTCTTGCTTCTTTATATTTTTAAAATCATCTTTGGGATCTTCACATGAGGACCTCACTCTCTTCTTGTCCTTCAAGAAAAAAATTTTCTCCTCATTCACATGCTTATTTTTGCTACTTTTCAAAATATATTTGAGTTGTTCACATGGAAAATTCCCTCTCATATTTCCTTGTATGGTAACTTTATTTAATTGGATACTTTTATCTAGCAATTCATGTACTTGCCTTTTGATCTCTTCATTTTCTTTAAGTGTCATTTTGTAGGTTTCTTTATTTGACAAATTAGTTCTTGGAATGAAATCCATATAATAGTTTATGTTCCTCATTGGTGGATATTCATTAGGCAATTCATAAACCACTATATCCACATACTCACCCAAAAAAATCTGAATTTATAATGAAAAAAAAGTCAACTTAGTGTCTATAATGATTGTCTTGGGCTTAGAAATCAATGAACAACCAACCTCTTCTTCTTTTATCAGTTTCAAGTATTATCTTCCTCTCACTAATAACACCTTAGTACTATTTTCATCTTTGCCACCATCTTTCAGTGGTGTTAAAATATGCTTCTTACCATCCTTATCCAATGTATAGGTGTTACTCTTTCCATCATGTATATCCTTTCTATCAAACTACCAAGGTATACCCAAAAAGACATGGCAAACAACCATAGGCATAATGTCACAAAGTACTTCATCTTTATAGCTACAAATCTAAAAAAACTTTAAATTGCTCATTGACTAGTACTTGATGTTCCTTTTTGAACCAATATATTTTATACGATGTGTCAATATTTACAATCCTAGTTTTTTAACCATTTTTGAAGAAACCAAGTTATTTATACTACCACTATTAATGATAATCTTACAACATTTACCTTTTGATTTACATGTAGTCCTAAACAATGTCTTTATTTTAATTAGTTCCTTCACCTCCTTGTTTAGCTTTAGCAATACTCTTTTCATCAATAAGGACTCTCCCATTTTAGGTTATTTCCCAAGTGATGGTGATCCTACACTTTTTTACTCAACTTGAACAACTTGTTTGTTTCCTTCATTTATTGTATGGATTTTTTGTGTATTCTCAAGACATTCATATGACCTATGGTCATCATGTCTATTAAATTTAAAACATTTTACCCAAAAGCTTTCTCTTCTAACTCTTGTATATGGCCTTCTTCCTCTGTATGAATGGCATCCTCTTGTACTATTATCTTGACCTTGAGATATGCTTGCTTCTATATTATGAACCTATAACTGACTTCTACCACCTTGTTATCCTCTAGCTTTGAAATTTCTACCTCTTCCTATATATTTTTGAGATTGTCTTCTATCCAAATTCTCTTCTACCTTGAGAGCAAACAAACAAAACTCTTCCTTAGATCTTGGAGAGAACAAATTAATTTCATCCTGAATATTGAATCTAAAACCATTGATATATCTTGATATTTTCTCAACATATTCTTCTAGATGACTAAATATGATTGTAAGTTTGTAAAATTATTTAGTGTAATCATTTACACTCATATCTTTCTATTTAAAATCTTGAATTTTCTTGAACAAGTTTGTATAATAGTTCATAGGCATGAATTTGGATTTGAGTTTTGCTATCATTATATTCCATTTATTAATTTTCTATTTACCTATTTTCCTTCTTTCATCTTGGACACTATCCAACCAAAGAGATGCATGTCCCTTCAACCTATTACAAGTAAACTTTACCTTATTGTCTTCAGCTATTCCTTCATAATCAAATTATTTTTCCATCATATTTATTTATTCTATAAGTTATTCAACATTTAGGCTACCTTCATATACTAGAACCTCCAATTTAGGCTTGGAACCTAGTCCTGTGATTATTTTTAAGACTATTTCTTCCATTATTTCTTCCTCTTCTTCTTCAACATATTATTATGTTTATTCCTCCTTATTACTCACATCACCTATCATGACACCTCTTCTTTAAGAAATTTCTATTGCCTCCAAACATGCTTTAAAATTTGTCATCTCTTCCAATAATACATCTCTTAGTTGTCTTCTTGGACTTCGTCTAGCACCACCTTTGGTTGATCCTCTAAGTTCCATCTTACACTTATTGAAATTTTTTGTTTCACAACTTTCACTTTAATCTTAAAAATTAAGCATATTTCTTTTTGGGTTAATTTTGAAGTACAACCAAAACCTTGCTTTGATATCAAAAAATGATTTATGGGTTGAAAGGAAGGTATTTTTTTCACTAGGTTTGTAGCCTTATTGACTTAGTTTTCATACTCAAATAATATTAGTTATTATTTAAATAGTTTATTTAACTCCATTTAATTTTATATAACCCAATAAATTGATCTTTACCTTTCTTGAAATGTAATTCTTGTAAAAAAAAATTGAAAACAAGCTTTTTAGACCTTATTTCTAGGTCTGCAAATTGGGTTTATTTGATAACATAATTTGTATGTATATTTAAACCAATAAATAAAATTTAAAACCTCATATGTACCTTCATTCACCTCTCTAAAAAGTTTCATTTCATTTGACTAGGTCATTTTTTATTTATAGTGTTTATAGTGTTTTAAATAGGCCTTGTTTTAGACATAAAGTTTGATATTTTTGAATATCTTGAGCTATAAGCCTTAAAAATTATTAAAACCAATTTAAAACCTTAAAAAACATCCTAAAACAGCTCTCTAAAAAAATTCACTCTATTTTTAAGTATTCATTTTCAAGTTATGATTATTTTAGTTCACTAAAATCCTTGTTTAGGGTCTTTTGTCAGTCACATGGCAGCAAACTAGCTTTTGTAGAAAATTCAAATTATAAAGATTGTTTTGGATTATTTTTATATTTTTTAATACCTAAACACTCTCATCCTACACTTTTAATCAATTTAGAACATTTATCAATCTCAAAACATGATTAAAAACAACTTTTCTTCACTATAGAAAATTTGTACTTTCTCTTTAAGCATGTAACATGAATGAATACCATTCTAAAGTGAAAAATATGACTTAAAAGTAAAAAATACACATAATTACATGTAATAAAATATTTATATTTAATTTTATAACTTAATGATATATTATTTTATTTTTATTGAGTGTAATACATGTTATAGTCATGTCTAAACTATGTTTTCAGAATTTCCTCCTTTTTTTCAAATCTTTTAATTCTTGGGATTCTTTTCTTGTTTTCATCTCTCTTATTTTCTTATCCACACACTCCTATATCCCATGTCTCTCCCTTTTTCACTCCAATCTCCTTAAAAATATAAATAACTTAGTAAACCCATCTTAAGACTTAAACTTAATTGAGTTTGATAAGATCAGTTATGATTTAAGGCATAAAAACTATTTCAAAACATGTTATAAGACATTCCTTGACACCTAAAAGAAGGATCATGACCTTTGTTTGCATTATAATGTGAGAAAGACTCTTCAAATTTCCTTTACAAATTCAAATTTTCAAATAGATATTTTTGGCATAAAAATAATTAATTAAGCCCAAATGACCAAATTTTGGAATGCTAATGATTTGAAAACCTTATTAATGACTAAAAAAGACCTCATAAAGCTACAAAAGACAAAAAATTGAAAAAATAACAACTAAAACCTAAAGATTTTGCATTAATTTCTTTAAATAATCTTAAATTTTATAGTCCTCTCTCAAGGCAAGTATATTGAAGGTTTGAATGAATGTGATGCAAACCCGTGTCGGTTATTAAAGTTGCCTTGTAATGTTTTTTTGTTGTTTCTTGATTATTATGTCAAAACCTTATTCATATTTTAAACCAAAACCAAACAAACCAAGTCCAAATCTAAACCATTTTTATGCACACAATAAGGTGTTGCTCTACCAAGTTTTTGGGTCAACAATAGTGACATGTCAAACTTGCTCTAAATACATACATTTCTTATCTAAACCATGCCTTTAGGCTACCTAATTTGAACCAAAGCCTTGTCCTAATTCAAATTAGAAATTTTAATGCCAATTCAAGACCAAAGTTCTAAATTCTTGTTTAAACCATTTTTTATGATGTTCATCTTGTTTAAGACATAAGCCAAATTCTAAGTCTAATTTCAAACCAATCCAAGACCAAGGTTCCAAATTATTATCCAAGTTGTGTCATTATGTCATCCATTTTATTCCAAACCTAGTCCCAAATCCAAGTTACAATTCCAAGTCCTAGTTCAAATCCCAATTATAACATCACTTATAATTTAAAACCAAGTTTCAATTCTATTCAAAATTTTCCAAGTTCCAATTTTAGTCAAATTGTTCCAAGTTCCAATTATAGTCAAATTGTTCTAAGTTTCAATTCCAGACAAACTGTTCCAAAGTCAACCAAAGTTATATATTTTCCAAAGCCAAAGTTAAACTTATTCTAAGTTCAAAAAATAATTCAACCCATTTTATAAGTCAAAATCCACATACCAAGTCAAGACTTGTTTAGAGGTATCCAAACATATTTCAAGACAAAGATCATAAACCTAAACATGCCTAAGTACACATGTAGTGGGGATATCTAAAACCCCTCATTTGAAGAAGTAATTTACAACCCATATGGGTATTACAACTATGAATAGGATGAGGAAGATCAATAATAACTTGCTGACATGTCATCTAATACTGAAGTTTAAAAACATAACACATACCTTCTGATCGTACTACTTAATGTTGAACAAGGCCAATACCAACCGTATCTTTCATACGTATCATTTGATACAGAATATAGACCTAATCCAATGTACCTTTTAAATACACCACCTAGTGTTTAATATAAACATGATCAGTTTACTAAGGACTATCAACAAGCCTTTAATTCACTCAAAGAACACCTTATTTATCCACATGTTCTTATCCCTCCTAAATAGGACCAAGCCTTCTACCTTTATATATCTACCACTGACCATTCCTTAGGGGAAATGCTCACTTATCGGGATGAACAAAACAAAGAAAAAGTTGTCTAAGATATAAGTCAAACATTTATAGAGTATGAGACTTGGTACACCTATTCTGATAAACTTTGCATCGCCTTAATCTTTGAGGCCACCAAACTTTGTCATTACCTCTTCAATCACAAAACTTGCATCATCACTAACACTAACCTACTCAAGTACATGCACTCTAAACCATACCAAAACTAGTGTATGGCTAAGTGGCTCATGCTCCTAGCTGAGTTTGACCTTGAGTTCCTCTAGCAGAAGTCAATTAAAGGGAATTCATTGCCAATAAATTAGTCAAAGCTCCTTTTCTATATAGCCAACCTCTTCCTCTTGTATTTCTAGATGAGTCCATTACAACCCTTTCTCAAGAGAAGCTCACCTACCAAATGATAATGTTTTTTGATGGCTTGAAATGCCAGTGTGGTGGAGGTGTTAGAGTTAATCTTATTCCCCTTAATGGTGAACCTCTTCCCCTTTCTTTCAAACTTGATTTTGAGTGCACCAACAATGTGGTTGAGTATGAAGCCTTAGTAATAGGTCTCCAAACCACTCTATCCTTGGGAGTTAAGATGATCAATATCTTTGGCGATTCCCAACTTGTGGTCAACCAAGTCAATGAATCCCACCAATGTAAGAATGATGTCTTGCAAAAGTACAAATAACTAGTAGAGGTACTCTTAGCATCATTTGATCATTACATTAACCAATTTCTTCCACAATCTACCAATAAGTTCATAGATACAATGTCTTCCCTTACTTCCGAAATCCCATTTGTGTCTACCGATTTTAAGCCCTTTGTCACCATCTATTATTTTATCACACCCTCTTATATCAATTATGACCTTCCAATCATTTTTAGTGTTGAGGCATCTCCATCAGACATATGGTATGATCAAACCTTCAACTACCTCAAACTCAGCATCATTCCTCCCAACCTCTCTAGGAATGCCTAAAGAGCTTTTATTCAGAGTACCTTTCGTTATACCATACTAGGGGGAATCCTTTACAAATGTGGTTTTGATGGCCTTCTTATTCATTGTCTACATAGTCATGAAGCTTCCCATGTTATCAATAAAACTCATGACATAATCTATGGGGGACACTTTAGTGGTTTAGTTATTGCTAAATGTATCCTTCACCTTGGATACTATTAGCCCACCCTTAACTAGGATTATTATGACTATGTAAATAAGTGTGTTAAATGTCAATAGCACACTAATTTACATCACATGTCAGCCCATGGCATTCAAGTATCCAAGGACTTTTTACCCTTCTCACAATGGGATTAGATCTCATTGGAGAAATCAATCCTCATTTTTTATAGTGGTACCAATCCATCATCACCACCATCAAGTATTTCACCAAATGGGTAGAGGTCATTCCTCTCATTTCAACCAAAGCTGATAAGATAGTTGACTTCATCAATCATCATATCATCCATCATTTCAATGTTCCCCATAAGATCATCATCAATAATGGTAAATATTCCAAAAATAAACAAGTCTAAGGTCTTTGCAATGCTTTTGGCATCAAGTTAATCTTTTCCTCGCCTTACCATCCATAAGAAAATGGACAGGTAGAAGCCTCTAAAAAAACCCTCAATAAGATGTTAACCAAAGTAGTCAGTGCTTCAGGTTGGGATTGGCACGTGCACATTCCTTTTGCTTTATGGGCCTCTTATACTAGTATTCAAACCTCTACGTGTGTTACCTCTTTCTCTCTAGTCTTTGGAGCAGAGGAAGTTTTACCTCTTGAAATCTAGATTCCCTCTCTTCCCATATCCTTGCAAGACATCATTTCTGAGAGCGACTATCATCAAGAGCATTTAGCATGACTTGAGCTACTTGATGAACACTGCCTAGCAGCACTTAACCACCTTCATGTCTACTAAGAGTAAAGCAAACATGCCTACAACAAATATAGGAAAGAATGAGAATTTAACATAAGAGACCTCATCCTAAAGGAAAATCAACATGTGATCAATATAGAGAAAAGCAAAAGAGGCAAGTTTACTTTTAATTGGCTTGGATCCTATATCATAACCCATAAGTATGGATCAAGAGCTTATCATTTGTCCTTTCTTGAAGGCAAACTAGAACCTGAGCCTCTCAATGATTCACATCTGCATCTTTTCATTTGTCAAACAAGGATTAAACTTACCCATTTATATAACTTAATCTCATCTCTTGATTTATGATATTTTCACCCTCTTCACACCTTCCTCCTATCCCTTTGAAAATAATCGAATACAACATAGAACCATGTGATCAACCATCACAGTTATAGCCTAATCCTTAATATGGGTACCACAACTCTACCCATAACATGGTTCTCATGGATACTTTTCATCTCATATCAGATGAAATCCCATGGTCATTTTCTCTCAAAACCCTTTTACCTATCATTAACTTCTTGTGATTTAAGTTTTGACTTCTTGTGCTTTAAGTTTTGCCCTCACAAAGGTAAACCTCTAAGCCTATATAGACTTGTCCATGTCTAAACCTAGCATTAAAATAATTGGGGATACAAAAATATCACTTGGGTCACATGTCTCTAGCATTTCAAACTACTCCCTTGAATGACAGTTTCCCAAAACTAATTTTTTTAAAAGATATACTGCTCCTTTGAAGGTAGCTACCAAAATAAACACATCCAAACTTAGACCATTCCCTTAAAGGATGGCTAAGTAAATTTTGTCAAAGAAATCATTTAAAGCTTCCTACATCGATCAGATTCAAAAACTTATCAAAACAACCACAATAACAAAAGACCCTATATCAAAATCAAAACAATCTATCCCAAGAAAGCTACAATCAGCTTTCATATCTATCATTAGTAGACTTCCTACATCGATCAGTCTACATGTTGTATAAAGACATGGACTTATTTATTATGGTTCCTAGGCCACTTATTTCTTCACCCATATAAGGTTACCTTACCTATCACCCATTTATCCTTCACACTACCTATCACCTATCTCCCCTTTATACCATCTACAAATCAAGGGATCATGAGCTTACTTGACACGATGTGATCAAGACACCTTTTTATCAACCAAATTATGCTAATGCGAACCATTCAAAAGGCTTATGTTTCCTAAGCTAATCTAACTATAGTTTTGTTTTGTCTTTACAAATGAGAAAGCATCATGCTTTATCATTATCCTCTCATCATTGGTTCATGTAGATATATGTCTCATGATTCTTATCTATTTTCCCACATCTAGTTTGTTATCTAACTTTCTTCATGTACATCTATATCATAACATCATAACCATATTTAACACATCACATAATCCATCATCATTTCATAAACATCATAATCATGTATAAAACAAAACATCATCATAATCACGTATAATCATAAACATCATCCATAATCATCACATGCCCAGGCTACTAAGTCTGCATTTCATAAAGCATAAACATAAGCATAAAACATTAAAACCATAAACCATGAAACACACATCACACACTCACACACACACAGACACAGATATATATATATATATATATATATATATATATATATATATATATATATATATATATATATATATATATATATATATATATATATATCGCATCATCATATACATCATGTCATCAAAATAAATAATACATGTAATAATGTATATATCTCTCTTTCTCAAAACATGCACATCTCATTGCATTGACACATGGGATGGTATCAAAATCATGTACACCTATATCTATACATCATAATATATCACATCATGACCCTAAGGAACCATTACCACTCACCCTGCCTACACTACCACTACCATCAAGTGCCTATCCTCCTGTGATACCTACCTATCCACCCACCAAAGTGACCCACTGACCTAGAGTCACCATAACTACCCCACCTACTAAGTTGGCTTTGTACTCACCCCATCAATGCTGATCAGGACACTGTGTTGGAACTATGGCCTTATAATACCTCAACTCCTCCACTATGGACAAGTACCATGCCATAAGGATGGTACCTAGTGGTCCTATTGGTGATACCACTGCTCCTCCCCTCTATCTCAAAGTGTCCCTCTCCTAGGTCACCAAGCCTAGTGAGGTCCTCGCCTGATCCCTCTCACCTATCACAGTGGAGATTTGGCCCTATAATGTAAAAATTTGGCCTTGTAATGTGGCCACCTACCCCTATAAAGCTACAATATGTGCCTACACAATAGCTAATTCTACTCCTACCTATCCATCAAGGCCACCTCCTTATACATATACCTATGGACACTCACTAACTAGATCCACATCCATATCCTGTTAGCCCCTATCATCTCACCCAAAATTAACTATTGCATAAAGGGCTTCGTACCATGTCACATAGCCATAAATAAAACTGGTTTCATTAACCCTGCTCTAATGGGTAGCTTCTCATGATCTAGGATCACCTCCTCTGGTTGTGGCTAGGGAAAAAAAACTCAACATCCTCCCTCCTATACCTCAGGAATGGACCTAGAATCCCCTACACTAGGCCAAATTGCATGTGAACTCTTTTAGATGGGATGATCTTAGTCTCACCCTCTCTCCTCTCATAGATCCATCTCTCGTTTTACAATGACAATGTATGATAATATATGCTGAGTGTAATATGCCCACCTAAGAAAGTTATCATATAACCTCCAGACCATGTCTCTAGAAACCAAACCATCCAATGCATCCCTAAACTAGTCAATATCCCTCACACCTCCTCCAACTCTTGTGAGTGCATAGTCAACCCTCCACCACATGAAACCCATTCTAAATTCTATATTTGCATAGCCCTCCCATGGTAGCCCCATCAACCTTAGAACCTTAATATGCTTGTAATCCTAAAAATGAAGCACAAACCCCACACTGATCCCATATCATCAGTGAGGTCAAAATCCCCACAACTCCCTCTATATTTGAACTACCAAAATTGGTGCCCACCCAAACACTATCCTACCAAGCAACATATCCACCAACATTCCCAATAATAGATAAGGAAACCACCCACTGCTTGAATCTGGAAATGAAAAATAGGAGGCTACCATCATCATCATTGTCATCAAACATCTATCATCTTGAGCCCTTTAGTATAATGGCCTATAACTGAAGCAGTTAGCATGCCAACTGGCAAGGGCTCGATTCTCATAATACGAAAGATCCATATGCTCATTCCTCTCCTCATTCTTAATATGGTATATCACTTCCCTCAAATGGGCAAAAGTGTGATCTTATGAACATCCTCTAGTAATATAATCATCTTTCCTATTAGCAAGAGGAAGGTGTTCATGGTCAAATCCCATCTCTCGATGTAGACTATGATCATTATTGAATCTCATAGAACATGTTAATAATGTATCATAGTTACAAGGCTAACCTCCTCTATGTGTGTCCAATCATCATCCATCATCCCACCATGGATCTCTGCAAAGATCCAAAGAACTTGATCCCTCATTTAGATCTAATCTCATGCCTACAAAATTCAATTTAGCATGCACACTTAGTTTTCTATACCACTACTTTGCCCATATTCTTTGACTTCATTCACTCTACCTAATGACATTTATTTTTACTTAAAACCACCCACATAAACCTTTTTTATCAACCTAAACCCACCTAAATCAACTTATCCCAACCTACCATCATCATTTTCAATATTAAGAACATTTTAAAACCCTACCCATTTTCCTAAATCTTTTATCAAACCCCTTCACCATTCACCTAACTACTGATAATCACTATAACCATCGATGATCAAGTGACCATTTGGCTTTAGTAGTCAACCATTGACAGTCACATCTAACCATTGACAATTAGGTATGACCATCGATATTTACTATGTGTGACCATTGACAGCGAATACCCATACCTACTTTCTTAAAACCCACCTAACACACCAAAATTCAATAAATAAACAACCTTTCCCTACCCCTAATCTAATTATCCCCTTAATGTTGATTTTTCCCTGCTAATTTTACCAATCACAACAAAACCTAAAATTGGGGAAAAACCCTACCAAATCAATAATAAAATAACATCATTCAACTATCAAATAACTAAAATCAACTAATCTAACAATTTAAGGCAACACCTACCTCATTCCTCAATCATTGTCAAGGATGAATTTTGTGTCCCACTACCCAATCGCATCCTCATCTGCCTTACATCTTCAGTCTCATGTTGATCAACTCAACACATTCCTCCTACTAATTAACAACCACCTAATCAGTAATCAACCCCACCTCATCATTAGGGAAGCGCTAAATCACCAAGAGCACAGAAATCATAGGAGTCAAAAGCAAAAATTCAAAATGAATTATCATTTTTGCTTTTTATGTTCCATGGTTTTAGGGTTTCCCCTTGACTGTTGATGATCAAGGTGATCATCAATGATCGAGTTTTAGAATCTCTAAATGTTGGCAGTCAAAAAACCTTCTTTTTTCTAAACATTTGCTTTTTTTGGCATCAAACACCTTCATGCCTCCGTTTTGGAGAGTACCATCTCCACCAATCCAAAACCAACCTTTGGAGAATACCCTCTCTAACTAATCAACCACATTTACCTTGATGTTGGCCATTTTGGTTCTAACTATCACATATTTTGATATGACCTTGCCTTGGTCCTTTTGACCACACCAACCAACCTTGCCATGTTGAACATTTGAATTTACACCACCTAGTACACACCAGACCATTTGTGTTTGTAAAAGAGAACTTCCTACCTTGGATACCTATGAGAACATTGACCTTATCTAAGAGACTTGATAGGAATGACCTGATCATCTATGCCTAATGTTATGACCCACTTACTCCATCACCAATCCTTTTAGAACCAACCGTATTTTTACCAACTATGGCATCCTTAGTCTTTGCATGATCTTGAATATCACACTTAATCATATTTTATGTGTATGATTATACTTTAAATTCCTAACCACCCTTATCACCAACCTTATGACTCACCATAAACTACTTATCAAACCTTGACTCGATTTTTGTTTTACCTCATCACCTCCTAGTTTGAGGGGGAACACCTCCTCCCATACTTGAGATAACCAGACCTTTGACTAGTAATATGTTTTTATTTTGTAGCTTGTTGATTCAAAGTTGCATAATTAAAAGGGGTAAAATGTAGACACTAAAAAACCACATGTTAGGAACCCCTCCAAGGAAGCACAGTTGATTACTTTTCTTATAAGCAATTAAACACGGAATTATACCAGAATGATTAAGTAACTAGAAACTTGAAATAGCAAAGAATTTGAGAGACAATACACAATCTTGTATTAAATACTCTTAGAAGAAAATACAATAAAGAAGATGCCACTTCTTCTTCCACCTCAAAGGCTTGCCACACCTCAAGGACTTCTTCCCTCTCTCTCTTACTCAACCACAACCAACTCAACAACCTGAGTTGTTAACCCCTCCTTGAATGCTTCAGCTGATCTCCTTGACCTTACACCTTGTAGATCTCCTTGACCTTGCTTCCTTGCTTCAATGTTTTTACTTGCCTTCTTAATTACAATACATGCCTCATGGGTCTTTAAATAGGATCCCATGCATACAAAAAATAGACCTCTAATTACAATAATTAGACACATAGATCGAGACTATAATTAGCCCTTTAACATGTAAACACTCCATTCAACTAACTAACTATTCATGCAACGAACAGTTTTAGAACACACAGGCGACCGACGTCGGTCCCTGTCTACCTGGTGCTGACTGACGTTGGTCGACTCCCTATCGATGTCGGTTGCCTTCTACACTGTATGTGACTGACATCGGTTACACTGCCAATGTCGATACGTCTAGAACTCAGCAACCTCTCCATGTCTGCAATAGTTGAAGCTTTTAGCTCTACAACCTAACAATCTCCCACTTTGAGATAAATAGCTGCAACTATACCTATACCTATACACCATCTAGTTCATTAACTTAGCTCTCTATCCCTCTTCAAGATCACTCTTGAAGACCAACCTCCACAAAACTTGTGATGCTATACCTGTCATCCAAGTCCCCTACCACATCTAAACTTTCTGACAACTCCCACTAGAGACAAAATCAACCTATGATCTTCCATGTCTCTTATGCCAAAAGAATTTTGTTGCTCCCAAATTCTTCATGACATACCTCTGAACTAACTTTACCCTTAGCTCAGCAACTCCCTGTATATGTAACCAAGCAGCAAGCAACACAATACAGTAACAAGATAATGTAGCTAATATTATCCAACCTTGTAAAGATAAATACAATGGTCAAACCTCCATTGTCCTGCAGCCTACTCAAGACCATATACCCTAGCCTTCTATCTCACATGTCCATCCACTCTCTTCTCTAGCTTGGGAATCCATCCCTCATCCAGTGCTTTCTTCTAGCTGACAACTCCACCAATAAATACCTATTGGGTTCTTCTCCAAGGACTCACACTCCTCATCCATGCCAAGATCCCACTATTTCTAGATTCTACCTGCATTGCCTCTTCACATCTTCTTGGTTCTTGACCATTAGTAAGCAACAAATAAAATAAAGAAGGTGAACAATGAATATGAGGTTCACATACCCTTTTTGACCTCCATATGGGCGTTTGAGACTCCTTGACAGCTTGTTGTCTGCCCAACATCCGTTTCAGTGACCAATCTCGACCATCTCCCAGTCTGCATCTAACCGATGTCGATTCCTTGCACTGACCCTGATTGTCAACATCGTTTCCCTGGCCAACACTGATGTCCCCTCTACCGATGTCAATTCCTGTCTGACCAACGTCAGTCTTCTCCTACCTGACTCTACCGACCTTATTGGTCTACACATGACCGATGTCGATATCTGCCTGATCGATGTCGATTCCAAGTGACTGACGTCAGTGTCTGTGTATTCCTGTAAGTGATGAATTCTTTATCCACGAGCTCATCTTAGATCAAAACCCTATCCATATTGCCTTGCTCAGAATTATTTAGCCCTTGTGATTGATCTCCGTCCCTCATCTCCTCCATAAACACCAAGGGTTCCCTGTTCTTATGAAAAGCATCAAATTTCCTTTTCCTGCAATGAACTCGATCTATGCCTTCTAAATCTGAACTCATACCTTTTGAATCAAGAACGTCCATTCCCTTCTTATTCATGTGACCAAGCCTATTAAGCCACATCTTTGAACCTATAGATGAAGTAAATAAACCAGAAGTAGAATCAGTAATACAAGTAGATAGATAAAGAGTACCTACTTTCTTACCTCTTGCTAAAACAAGTGCACCCTTGGTAACCTTCCAAGAATCCGCTGTGAGGGTTACTATGTATCCCTCATCACCCAACCTTCCTACAAAAACCAAACTCTGCTTCAAAACTAGGACATGCATAACCTCCTTCAACACCCATGTGTTGTCCATCTTCAATTTCAGCTGCACTTTTCCTTTGCCAACTATTTGACAAGGCGTACCATCCCCTAAATAAACCACTCCAAAGTCTCCCTAGACATACTCATGGAACAAATCTCTGTTTGGGGATACATGAAAAGAAGAACCAAAATCTAAAACCCATGATTCTATCTGACTATCCAAAGAAAGTATGAGAGCAACCTGTGCCACAATACATGTATCCTTTGCTTCTTCATCAACTTCATGTTGATTTTCTTTATCCCTCAACCAACACTCTTTCTTTGTGTGTCCTCTCTTTCCACAAAACTAGCAGGTGACACCTCTGGATTCGAATCTCCTTCCCATCTTCGACCTTGATTTCCCTTACTCGACCTTCTCTCTTTGCCTTCCCCTGCTTTTTGCACTTAGAGCATTCCCTGATGATTCACTTGTGTTTTTTCTGCGTATTTCTTCATTCAAGATTACACTCACAACATCATCAACTTTTAATATTTTAGAAGCAGATGCAGAATTACTTACTGCCATAACCAAACTATCCCAACTTTCAGGTAAAGATCATAAAATTAAGAGAGCCTTTACTTCATCATCAAAAACAATATTGACTGAAGCTAACTAGTTTACCAAACCATGGAAATCACTAAGATGAGTATGTATCGATCCACCTTCCTGCATTTGCAAAGTAAATAACTGCTTCATAAGAAATACCTTATTTGAAGCCGAGGGCTTTTCATATAAATTCGCTAAAGATTTTATCAACTCTTCCGTTGTCTTACACTGTGATAAGTTGGAAATCACAGACGATGCAAGGCTCAACCTTATGGATCCCAGAGCCTTCCGATCAAGAACATTCCAATCTTCATCCTTCATATCTGTGGGCTTGCATGCAACCCCACCCAATGGTAAGTACAAATCCTTCTAATACAGATAATCTTCTATTTGCATCCTCTAATATTGATAATTATTGCCATTAAACTTCTCCATTCGTAGCTTACTTTCTTCTGCGATTGCTATACTCCCACTCAAATAGAAATCCATGTGAATGACCTCTAATCAAACAATAACCTACTCCCTGCAACCTAAGCTCTGATACCAACTGTTAGGAACCCCTCCAAGGAAGCACAATTGATTACTTTTCTTATAAGCAATTAAACATGAAATTATGCCATAATGATTAAGTAACTAGAAACTTGAAATAGTAAAGAATTTGAGAGACAATACACAATCTTGTATTAAATACTCTTAAAAGAAAATACAATAAAGAAGATGCCACTTCTTCCACCTCAAAGGCTTGCCACACCTCAAGGACTTCTTCCCTCTCTCTATTGCTCAACCACAACCAACTCAACAACCTAAGTTGTTAACCCCTCCTTGAATGCTTCAGCTGATCTCTTTGACCTTACACCTTATAGATCTCCTTGACCTTGCTTCCTTGCTTCAATGTTTTTACTTGCCTTCTTAATTACAATACATGCCTCATGGGTCTTTAAATAGGATCCCATGCATACAAAAAATAAACCTCTAATTACAATAATTAGACACACAGCTCAAGACTATAATTATCCCTTTAACATGCAAACACTCTGTTTAACTAACTAACTGTTCATGCAACGAACAGTTCTGGAACACACAGGCGACCGACGTTGGTCCCTGTCTGCCTAGTGCTGAGCGACGTCAACCAACTCCCTGTCGATGTTGGTTGCCTTCTGCACTGTATGTGACCAACGTCGGTTACACTGCCGACGCCGGTACTTCTAGAACTCAGCAACCTCTCCATGTCTGCAATAGTTGAAGCTTTTAGCTCCACAACCTAACACCACACACAATAGTTTTAGATGTCAAAATGCTTTAAGACCCCCTAGGGGCCACCTAACCCTTCTTAAATCACTAACTAACCCTTAACCCAACCCTTTTAACTCACCTAGACCCCTTTACATCTAGACACTTGACCACCAAATGGTCAACATGACTGTCAATATTTAGGTTGACCATCAACGATCAGTTATTCCTCATTTTAACATAAATACTAGTTGTGCATAGGCTAACATAATATAATTTAATGATGTTGCCTTAACCATTAATAACACATCATGATGCATAAAAATTAGTATCCTAAACATCTTACTAAACCTTCAATCCTCCATCTCTCTTTGCATATAAAAGGAGGGGATTAGGAGGTGAAAAAGGATCCGTGATCACAAGCATTCATGCATTCAGGTAATCAAGCTTCCAGCCAACAGTTCTTCCTTTTAGCAATTCAGCAACTACAATAGATATTTGAACCTCTACCAAAATTTCTTTTAATGCAAAGTATCGTTACTCTACCAAAATTGATCCAACAATCAGCCATCAACTATTTAGAAAGCAAATAGGTATATTTAACTTTAGCTTTGTTTATTGGATTTAAAACCTCCCTACCTAATCAAACCTCCCTACCTCTTACTTTCTAACTCCTAAACCCTTAACCAGACCTCAGACCACTCATTGACCCATTTTATGACTCCTTTTCTAAACATCTTCAAAATCTATAAGAACTGTCGATAGTCACATTGATTATCGATAATCACCCTCAACTGTTGATGGTTACCCAACCATCGATGGTCAACTTAACCACAAATGGTCACTATGGAAAGAATAAATAGTAAGTTATTTCTAACCCCTCACCCCCAACCAAATCTAACTTTTTGTGTCCCTATCTATTATCAGACCCCTGCCTAATTTTTTGAACCTGACCCGATCTATTTTAACACTAATATTGACCCACTATTGCTATATTTAGTTTATTTCCTTTATCAAGCATCTATTTCTTCTTGTATTTCATTTAAATTTTATCTCTTTCAACTTAACTATTATCAAAGAGTGGATTGATAGCCTCCTAGCAAGATCATGCTTCTTAGATCTAGCTCATGCTAGGCAGTCCACCTTACTATCTTTATAATATCCTCTTCGCATGAGTGTTTTCTTATCTACATGTCATCTTTCTAAGACAAAAATGATCTTTCTACACTCATCTAGACCACACATGCACAACAATGAGGTTCTTCTACCACACCCTTATTATTAGTTTCTTACCTTCTTCCTTAATTAAGAAATGAGCAAAAATTAAAAGAAATAATTTTAACAAAAGCTTGGGTAGTTTTGTTTTTAAGTTGTTTACAATTTTTGAAATGAGCTAAAGTGTTTTTGGGAAGATCACTAGTTTGTAACTTTTGGACTAAAGCATTCACTAAATCTTCCAAACTAGTAATAGAGTGAGTTTTAAGTTGGTTGTACCAATCTAAATCATCACATGTGATGGTTTTGGCTAAGAGCTTGGTAGTAGCAAAGGTATTAAATTTGACCAAATTCTTATACAAATTTCTAAATGTTTTGAGATGAAGGGTAGGATCAATTAATCCATTATAAGAAATGGTAGGGGGTGATACCTCCTATATCAATATTAGAAATTTGAGTTGTAAGAGGCTCATGTTGAAGATGTCTAATGGTTTTGTTGACCAAAGGAGATTGAGGGATGAGATTTCCATGGGAATATCAAAGAGGATGTAGGGGGAACATTTTGATTATGCATGCCCCAAGACATTGGTTGAGGATGAGTTTGAAGATGGAGAAGGTGATTTTACGTTCTCATCATTTGATTTATATTATGAGCTTGAAAGGTATTCATTTAATTGAGTCTTTGTAACCAAATTTGGTGGGTTTTATTAGCATTGTTATCATTATTTGAAGCATTAGACTTGGTATTACTATCTTGGGTACCACTATTAGTGTTGATAGGATCTTGAGAGGAATTATGAGAATGTGAAGCACTAGTGGTAAAATTTGCTTATGTGGTAAAAGATGGACTAGTGAAGGGATGAGAAGAGGAAGCACTAGAATCACGATTACCTTGGGTAGAAAATGATGCACTAGTATAAGGATTAATGATAGTGGATCTTATGAAAGGCCCACTAGATGTAGAACCTACCATATTAGTGGAGGTTAAAGAAGAAGAGGTCATGGTATGATAAGGGGTCATAATTGAGGGAAGAGGCTAAGAATCAAAGAAAGTGGTACCCCGAAATCCATTTTAGAATGTGGAAGAAGGTGAATGAGGCTCTTCAACTTGACCACTAATAATGAGATGGTAAATGGTAGAAGGATCCTTTCCTCGATGTTGAGGAATCTCAAAGATAAAGAAAAGCATTTTAGGGGTATACTCTAATTTAGGTTGATCTTATAGTGAGAAGAGAGGATTATGCTACAAAGAGGAATGAGGAGGGGTCCCATAGTTCATTGTGTGAGTGGCTATGTAAACATTACTCTCATCCAAGAGAGAATCCCTACTCTACATATTGGACCCTATGAGGGTTGGTAAAACTCATCATGTTTATTAAATTCAACTCAGTGTTGTCTTTAAACAAAAAATTCATGATGAAGGAGAAAAACTAAAATGTGAAAAATAGATGAGAAAGCAAGGAAATAAGAAGTGATAGAAACTGTACAAAGTTAACTAAGTTGATTTAGCATAGGAAATAGGGCTTACAAACTATACAAGGTCGATTGGGTTGACTTAGCACAATAGATAGAGGCTAAAAAAGTGTATAGGGTCGACTGGGTCAACCTAATAGTCTAGACCTAAAAAAGAACCTACACAAATAGAACATAGTCATATAGATGCGACTATGTGTTAAACCTATGCATAGAAGTTAGAACTGTGTCAATATAATCGACCCAGTATTATGAATATATGATACTAAAAATGATAAAATAATGAAATAAGTGAAATAAATCTCGTAAGGGTTAGATTCACATTGGGTTCACTAAAATGTATGCAATCAAAAATGTATCATGTCTATAAATCAATCCTAACTGTTAGATTGTAGAGCTAAAAGCTTCACTGATGCAGACATGGAGGAGGGTGCAGAAGGGTTGCTGAGTGCCACGGACACCGGCGTCGGTCAGGCCAACCGACGTCGGCAGGAAGGAGACAGGAAGCAATCAGCGTCGGTCAAAGATCGGCCGGCATCGGCGACCCCCAGGCAGACAGGGACCGATGTCAGTCTCTTGTGTGGTTCGACTGTGAGTATATTATGGGCAGTTGGTTGACGAACCAAGTGTTTGCATGCTTAGTGCTAATTATAGACTGAGAGCTGCGAATCTAATTATTGTACTAGGTGTCTAATTATTTTTTGGATGAGATCTAAATAATAGACTCATGGTTGTATTGTAAATTTGTAGCTAAGAGAGTAAGAGAGCATTATTATAAGCTCCTTATGTGTGTGAGGTAGAGCAATGGTGTGTTCCTCCTAGTGCCACAGTACCAAGGTGGGTGTTGGATTGGAGAATCAGCAAGGTTCTTCAAGAGTGTATGATCTTGGTCATCAGGTGAGCATGGCTATGATAGGAGATCTACATGGTAAGTAAGCTCATTGATATGCAGGTGTGTGTGTGTGCAAGGTCAAGGTTCACAGGTGTGCAGAACCAGCTTGATCTATAGGTGGAAGATCAGATAGGACAGAAACACAACACGGAGTAGTATCAGGAGAGATCTACTTGGAGTACAGGTGTGTGCTCAGAGCAAAGAGGAAGGCAAGGAAGATCCTTCCATAAGTAAGGTCTATTGAGGTGCAGGTTGATGCAAGTTCAAGGGAGATCTACTTGAAGTACGTTTGAGTACTTGTGGAGTGCGTGGAGCACTTGTGGTGTGCGTGGAGCACAAGGATAAGGTGAACACCAACTTAGTGTGTGAGTTGGGTGTTGGGACCTAAGAGAGAGAGCTTTGAGGAGAGAATTACTGTTCACTTGAGGTGTGGGAAGCCTCTGAAGAGGTGGTGGAGAAGAAGTGGCATCTTCTTTATTGTATTATTTTATGTATGAGTATTAATACAAGTTGTGTATTGTCTCTCATATCTTGTGTTATTTCTGGATTCTAGTTACTTGTTGATTCTGGTTATTTCCGCATATTAAGTTGCTTGGTATTTGGTAATCAATTGTGTGCTTTCGGTGTTTCGTATTCCCAACACTAACTTGGAGAAGATAGATCATACCATATACTTTCGATTGGGGACACATTTTTTAAGAAAGAGCATGACCAATATGGGGATCCACTAGACCCAAATAGGGGTTCTCTTACCACAATACACCATAATAAGGAGGGTTCCAAAGCCTCCAGTCTAACACAATCATGCAATAACCCTAAGGGGGTTTTGAGTTTTGATATTTCACCTATACTAATAATAAGTAAAGTAAATCTAATTTAGTGCTCACTAAAGCTTGTGGCACAAAGTGGGGGGTTAGAAACAATAAAACTAAACATGCATAGAAGACATATAATCATGTTAATGTATACAGAATCCTAATGCATGGAAGAGAATCACAAATGCATATATATCTACTCCTACAAATGATAAGTATAGGAATACTTACCTTTAAAGATAAACCCATCGAGCCTCAATCTCTCCCTTGGCCAAGGTGTTTCATAAGAGGTTGTTGTGGTATGTAAGGATGACAAAGACAAATCAGCACTAGGCTACATAACCTATCAATTCATCCAAAAGACTTCTCCAAAAGACAAGATTCGTATCTCCAAAGAAAGTGTGAAACCCTAAGCTTTACTTCTCAAGTAGAATGGTCAATAAGTAGATGTTCATTCATTCTTACTTCTTCTTCCACTTATCCTTGATAAATGATGGGAATGAACTTGTATATGTAGGTAAATTTGACCCCTGGCCCTTTCAAAAATCTTGGCTAACAAGGTTAACCCAGTCGACCTAGCACAATTTTAGACAATAATTCACTAGGTCCCAAGTTAGGTTGGCCAAATACGAACCTTATTCCTAAGTAAAAATATCCTGAAACTATAGAGGGTTAACCTAGTCAACCTAGTAAAACCAACTAACAAAATGGGATTTAGGTGAGAAATAGGAGGATAAAATATAACAAATGCCTAGAATGGCTACAACAGAGAATAATAAGCTTAGGGTTAATAGTTTTAGGAGACAAGTGTGTAGATAACAAGTGCAAAACAGACAATAATCATGTGAAGCACCAATGGTCTACCCACCCCTTTCTTGGTGCACCCTTTAAGGCATGCACTTAGATATATTGAGACTCAATGGGTTCCTACAAGATACAACGTGTTAATAATCAACAAAAGTTTGAAAATATTGTGTATATAGTTATGGTGGGTAGGGACCCACTTATGGATGGGCTCATTTTGATCGGATGGATTCAGACTCTAGAAGCATTATTGCTCAATTGCTTTAGTTAGAAGAATAGTTTTGCTTGAATCTATGAGTTTTCTTCTTCCACTAAAATGGTAGTCTTGGTTAACCTAAATAGTGAATGCATTTACTCTTTTAATAAGATGATTTTAATATTGAGCAATGACTGGGAACTTTTATATGTCTTCCTATGATTGCATTATTTATTCGGTATGTTGCAATGTATTACAAGATATTTCTTACTTTATTTTGAAGATTTATATTTCTATAGAAAAATATTTTAGTTTTTTATTATGGTTGATTGACTTAGTATGATGTGATTATGTAGAGAGAGAATGAAAAACAACTTTTAATGACCTTTCTTTTTGCTTGGCTTGAGCTACTAGCCCTCTCAAAGCCCCTTTTAGGATGGTTTGATAGTTATATAAGGTTTCCAAGCCAACTAATTATGTATTCAAGTACCCTTTATACTCCTTGATCAATATACAAAATTTGAGATTCAAAATCTAAAGGGAAGTATTATGTTTTCAAGGTCTTTTTCTCTTTTAAGTTTATATCTAGTAGCCTCTAAAGTCACTTTTCTTGATGGTTTGTCAAGAATAAATGGTTATATCTCAAATAAAAGACCTTTTCGCATACCCATTAAGGTTTTACAACTCTCTATCAAGTTTTATGATCCAACTCACAAAATAAGTGCACTAACTCAAACTTCCTCTTTGCCAATTAGGTCTCTTAGGCTTAAAATTGAGTTTTACCTCTTACAAACTCCACACATGCCAGGACTACCATTAAGTGTTTTATTAACCCTTAGGACATAAAATCCAATTTTTTTTTCCAAATTTGAAGGTCTGATACAACTCCCACATACCCAAACCATGAAATGGTCATAACCCTTCACTAGGTTTTTGACACAGTCTGAGAGAGAGTAAAAGAAGGATTTCAAGAATAAAAAGGGGTTTTAAGGATTTAATTAAATTGTATTAGGTCTGTAAAATATAAATATAAACTCAAAGATAGATAAAATTATTCTTTATTGACAAAAAGATTCAAAAACTTTCACAACTCCCTTTATCAAGGCTCTCAAAAATAATGTACAAGCCTGTGTGGGCAGCATTGAAGATTTTGATCAAGATTGATTATTTGTTTGAACTTTGTGTCTTATAAATTTTTTTATTCATTTACTATCCTATATTAACAACTTCTCTAGTATAAATATCATGAAATAATACAAGAACCACCAATATTCCTTTGAATCTTAATGATGGTAATACTCGACTATGAATAGATTGAGTTCCTCTTATGTCTAATATCTGCCTATAGATATTCAAACTTATTTCAATGTGTCAAGAAATTAAATCGTAATAATTTAATTAAACTCATAAGGATTGCATTTCCAAATAAAACGCATTCCCAAAAACTAAAAGTTTGTATGGACATTTATGTCTTTATAGGCATACACAAAATTCTGATAAATGTCTCTCTCTCTCTCTCTCTCTCTCTCTCTCTCTCTCTCTCTCTCTCTCTCTCTCTCTCTCTCTCTCTCTCTCTCTCTCTCTCTCTCTCTCTCTCTCTCTCTCTCTCTCTCTCTCTCACACACACACACACACACACACACACATTCTTAGAGCTTGAAAACCTCCTTCTCACATATCATTATGATTCATTTCAATCTTTTATAAACATTATGTTCTCCTAAAAAGACTCTAACTCTTTCACGATTGCTCCAATGTATGTCTTTGAGTGAACTTAAAATGCATTTTAAACTAGACCATGGATCAAACATGACAAATGACATAACCAAAGTGTCTAAAACACTATAATTCACCATATTTAACCAAATATCCTCTAGACATCTAAACAAACCAAAAACCATCTTTAACATCCACCATTTTTTTCTAAAAGTCTCCTAAACTAAAGAAAACTATTCAAAAAATTAAATTGGTCATTTTGGCAGGAAAATGCCAAATGAAGCCAAATTCAAATTTTAGACCAATATAACACCTAAAATTAATTCAAATATCCAATCTAAGACATATAATACCACTAGGACTAACTATGAAAATGAAGATTGATCAAAATAAGCCAAATATTAAACCAGGATTAAAGCTCCTGCATCATGTGAATACTTTGGTTTCTATATTCAAATTTCGTATAGTTCACCATAAGCAAATCAGTGGTGAAGAAAGAATGAATACATTTATACATTTTGTAACTCTCATTTTTGTCATCTTTGTAAAGATGAATCCCTATTTGTAATCTAGTTTATTCTATATTTAATAGTTGTATACTTGGTTTTAAGTTATTTGTGATAAGGATCTTGTTTATTAAGGTTGTAATGGAGTAAGTTGTTACAAGTTTTTTGTAATTTATTTTATTTTTGAACTAAATTTGAATAGTTTGGTTGTAGCTATTAAATCGTAAAGTTAGTTGTATACAAAATAATTTATGACTACTATTGAGCTAGGTGGGAAGGATTTCTACCCTTGATTGATTACATTCTATATCACTATGTTTGTAATTTATTATAGGAATTAGAATAGAATGAAAATGAATACTCATACTATATTCTATTTGTTCAAAATATTGGTGCTCCCTGGGTGCATTGACTAGACTATGTAACATGAATAAGTTGTATTCATGATGAGTAATGTTTTGTCACTCATCACCAATACAACTCTTTGCATACTATAACATGTTATGTGTAAACGATAATGGTAGTGCTTAAGCACTAATTTGATTTGGATTGTTTATGATAAACTCAGTTTGGATCAATTAGTTGTAGACTCATTCTTCAGGAGTTATTGTTGTATGCTTTTAATTACTTACGGTTGAGTGGATCACTTCTTTAAAGTTGTAAATTTCTTAGTAAATAAAAATTTGAATTGGTCTCATTTCATTTAGTTGATTTTGAATGCTCAAGGAATTTTGTAAAAACTTGCAATAACACAATCTTGTACAAACCATTTGTAGCATTCTAGAATAGGTTAATCAATTTCACCTCAATATGGTTCACAATCATAGAAAGATAATTAATTTGTCAGATAAATTTATGTGGTGATTATACATAGTTTTGTCAATGGGAACATATGAAAAATGGAACTAGTCAGGTTCATATTGTTGAGGTATAATAAGATCATTACTTCACACCAATATAAATTAGTTATTTTATAGTTTATGCTCTTTATGCCTTAATTGATTCACTTGTTTCTAGTAAATTATTTATTTTGAATATGTATGGTAATGAAAATATATAAGCAGGTTTCCTTTCAGTCAAGGCTCCATTTTATATTATTAAAGTGTTCCTATCAATGATGAATATCCCTTGCATAGCTTTAACATGTTATTTTACTGAGTATTATCTGATAAAATTAATGTTGATTTAGTAGTAGGTTAGTTTTGTATAGACCAATTGTAGCCTTCTTAAAATGGGTCAAAGTTTCATAGTGTTTTAACTTAGTTTGAGTGCTTATAAGAATAAATGAATCAATTAAGTTTATTGGAATGGATATTCTAATGCTTGATTATGTATATCTTATCATTCTATGAATTCATCTAAACCTTTTGTAATTTTCATTAGGCTATTAATGCTTTAAGCATTATATTTATGAATGATGTCATGTATGCCATCTTATCATGCTTTACATTATTATTTGGCATTTTGATTACAGTTAAGTTGTTTATTCACTCAAATGATGGTATTTAAGATGAGTAATACTTTGTTACTCATCTCAAATACAATTGTGTTTTTTAACTTAACTAATGCTTATCCTTATTTCCATTTTCAATGTTTAAAGAATATGGATGTAATAATAGAAGCCTTATTAGAAAAATACCATGTTTCCTTTATTATCAACATTTTAGTCATTAATTGTTACCATTACGTTACTTCATTAAAGTACATTTAATTGGATGGTTAGGGTTTTAAAGGATTATGGAAATGGATAGTTGAGCTATGAAAATCCACTAATGAGCAAACCAGTATTGGTTAGATAATGGTAATTATGTAGGTGGCATGATAAACCTGCACTATTTAGTAATTAAATAAGTTAAGATAGCCTTATTAAACCCAATGAGTGAAGGTAGCATATGCTTCGACTGCAGCTAAGGTTTCCCATTTGATGATCTCACATAAATTGAGAGTATTTCTTGTTTGAAAACACTAACATAGAGTTCAAAATTTAAAATTATTTGTATCTTCATTTTCAAAATAGTTGAGTGATTCATGTGGTTCATCAGCTTTACCTTGGTATAGATATCAACTATGGTTAAAGGTTTTAATGTATAATGCTTGAGTTGAGAACTAACCTTTTGATTTATGGTAGTTTATCATGTTAAATATACCTCAAAAAAATTGATCTAGGGTGTTAGGCATTTATAGTTGAACTATTTATCTATTCAGATCACATTACATATATGTTCATTTTGAATTGTTTTTAGAATGTTTGTAATTAAGTTGGTTGTAAACATCCATGATCTTGGTAGTTGATTGGCTTACTATTGGAATCCGTGAGCATAACCCTTCAAGTCAAGATTTTTATTAGCTTGAATTTTAGGGGTTGTGATATTTGGTATCAGAGACTTTGTTTAAATCAAAGGTAAACTTTTATGAAATATCTTATCTAAATTAATTATGTTTGAATGTTTCCTAGGGTGGTAAGAACTAAAGCAACCTATGAAATCTAGAATGCTAAAATTGATTTGGTTGATAATCATGATCTAGATGAGCATGCACACATTTATTGTGATGTTGATCATGATAATAGGAATGTTGAGGACTAGGGTAACCCTAGTAATCACATTCATGAAGAATATAACGTTGTTCTACATGATATCTTGGGTGCATTACATAATACTCAAGAGAAAATGGAAAGGTTTGGTCAAAGGTTGACCCACCTATAAAATTTTGAGGAAGGTGGGTAGGAAGAAGAGCCTCATGATGAGAATCCAAGGTAACCTGATGTTGTGTATCCCATCATAAGGGAGCTGAAAAATATTCCTCCTCTCACACTATCTAGTAGAGATATTGGGGAAGCCGCTCAAGCATGGCTGATTAATTTTTAGAAGTATTTCACTCAGCATAATATGGGTTTCAACATAAAGGCATGCATTAGAGCTTACCAGTTGATGGGTAATGTTGAATTATGATGGAATCATTTGTGTACTTTTAAGGGGTACAATTACATGACTCTTTCATGGGAAACTTTTGATAAATAGTTCATAAAAACAATCTGAATAGTATCTATATAGAGCAAAAAATCATAGAGTTTTAGTTGTTGAAAAAAGGAACCATGATGATTTCAGATTATGAAAATAAGTTTTGGGGTCTCATATGACATGTGAATTACATGCATGATGAATAAAAGAAGGTTACCAAGTTCAAGTTGGGATTAAACAAAGTACTCATACATGATGTAAACATGACAAATCCAAGAACATTACTTGATGCTCTAGAACCAACACACCATGTTAAATAAAAAGAGAAGTCTCACTTAAAGTCAATACAAGACTATATGAATAATAGAGTTCAAAATAAGTCCAAACCAATAATTCTTCCTATAAGCAAAAACTTCAAGAAAAGTCACCAAAAGAAGACTTTTGGAAAGAATCACAGTTCTATAGGAAAATTTTATAATAGTAATAGGGGTTATAAACCTCACTCCTTTGCTAAAAAAGGTGTTGAAAATGGTAACAACAACATGAAGGATTATGTAGAGCTGCCACATGAGCTAACATAGTCCCTCTACCACCTAAAAATGATGTGACTTGTTAGGAATGTGATGATAATCACTACCATAAATATTGTCCTAAGCTACAAGGTAATCACAAGGTCTATACAGTTGTAGATAATATAAATGTAGAATTTTAGACCAATCCAATCAAAAAATGAGGTATAATTTTATGATTTTCTTTTAAAATTTTAATTGATACAAAAGCAACAAATATTTTTATTTCTTCTTCAAGTTTTGTAAAATGTAAAACTAAACATTCTAGGCTTAGAGAAGGATGGGAGGTAGAATTTGGCATTAGGAAAAAAGTGGTTGTTTCTAAATTCCTTGAGTAGGTTGAGCTAGATTTAGAAGTTTTTAAGACTCATACAAACCTATTTATAACCCCTTTAAGATCCTATGACCTTATATTATGCATGGATTGATTTTCAAAAGCATAAATCCAAACTTGATTGTTATAATAAGAAGATATAATGTCTAGATGAAGGTGTAAAATTAGTAGTGATCCAAGGAATCGATAATCCCTCAACCCAAAGAATACTACAAATTTATAATTGAAAAGAGTTGTAAGAAAAGGTTATCAAGTCTATGTTATCAAATTGAATGAATTATTTGAAGAAACGAGATCTACACTTCAAAACTACCTCATTTTGGAAGAATTTATGGGTGTATTTCCCAAAGAGCTACCAAGATTGACTCCTAAAAGACCATTTGACTTTTCAATTGATATAATGCCTGGAGTTGCACTCACATCCAAAGTAATGTACCAAACGAATGTATCATATTTGATATAACTCAAGGTTTAACTACAATAACTTTTAAATAAAGGGATGATATGACCTAATGTGTCACCCCATGGAACTCTGGTAGTTTTTATTAAAAATAAGGATGGGACTCTCAAACTCTACATTGACTACTAAATGTTTAACAAGGTCATTATCAAGAAAAGGTACCCCATTCCAAGGATAGATGATCTCTTTGATCAAATTGGAGGATCAATTATGTTTTCAAATATAGATCTTCGATTAGGGTATCACCAACTCTGTATCAAAGATGAAGATGCTCATAAAACTACATTTAGAACAAGATATGGATACTATGAGTTTGTGGTTATGCCCTTTGGCCTAACCAATGCACCAGTTGATTTCATGAATTTGATGAATAATGTTCTTTGTATCAAACAAAAATTCACTATTTAGGACATGTAATCTTTAGTAATGGTCTTGCAATGGATCCTACAAAGATTGCATCCATCAATAAATCACCAACTCATAATAATATGCATTAATTTTGAAGCTTCATAGGACTATTTGGATATTAACAGAGGTTTGTGCAAGATTTTTCAAGGATTGTATATCCTATAACTTCCTTGCAAGAGAAGTGAAAGAAGTTGGATTGGTATCCAAAGTGTGAATTATCTTTCCAAGATCTAAAAAAAAATTAAGCTTCACTCCTATTTTGGTTATACCATATCCAAACAATAATTTTGAAGTATGGGATGGTGCTTGTAAAGTTGATATTGGTATTGTTTTGACTTAAGATGGAAAGGTAATTGCCTATGAGTCTTGGAAACACAAAACTCATAAACAAAACTACCCATCACATGATTTAGAGTTATTTGTTGTTATCCATGCACTTAAGCAATGGAAGCATTACCTATTGAGAAAATATTTCAAAATAAAATTTGACCACTGAAGTCTCGTGCACTTGTTTACTCAAGATGAGTTGAATGCAAGACAAAGAAGATGGTTAGAATTTATTACTAATTTTGAAACTGGTATTGTTTATGTGAAAGGGAAGGAGAATAGAGTAGCTAATGTTCTAAGTAGGAGAACCTAAATTATTGTTATCTCCATTCTGAAATAAAATTTTAAAAATTTTGTGTTGTTGCAATAGAAATCAAAGCCAAAATGCCTAAAAATATGTGTTGAATTAAGATTAAAAAAAAGTCTAATTTTGATTTTTATGTGGATCCAGATTGTCTATTAAGACATAAAGGCCTAATTTATGTTCCTAACTCAAGGAATATGAGGGAACAAATCCTAAATTAAGTATATGTGGCACCTCATTTTTATCACTTAGATGTCACAAAAATGACATAAGAGCTATAAAAATTGTATCGTTTGCCAGGCATGAAGAAGGATATGGCTGAATTTATAGCCAAGTGTTTAAAATGTTAGTGTGTTAAGGCTGAGCATTACCATCTAGAAGGATTAATTTACCCACATCTAATTACATAAAGGAAACAGGCAGTGATATCAATGGATTTCATTTTAGGATTCGCTAAATCTTGAAGCATACATGATTCAATCCTAGTTGTGAGTGATAAATTTACAAAAGTTGCTCACTTAATATTAGTAAACATTATGGATGATACTTCCATTCTTGAAAAGATATTTTTAATATAATTGATTCACCTTCATAGTGTACCAAAAGTGATTGTCTCATATAGAGATAAGTTTTTCACTTCCAAATTTTGGTAGATTTTAATGGCTAGATTTAGTACCAAACTAAATTTTAGTTCAACATATCACCCAAAAACAACTGGTCAAACTGAATGACTAAACATGGTTGTTGAATATGTGCTAAGAATGTATGTCATGGATCAATAATACAAGTGGTAAATTTACCTCCAATTGATGGAGTTTTCCTACAATAATACTTATCATTTAGTCATAAAGATGTCACCTTTTGAAGCCTTGTATGGGCGAAAGTGTAGAACTCCCCTGGGCTAGGATAGTTTGGAAAATTGAGTGTTTTCAAGCCAAAAAAATTTCAAGATTTGATGAACAAATGGATGTCATACACCAAAATTTAAAGGCTACCTCTGATAGACAAAAGATCTATGATGATATGAAAATATCACATAGAGAATTTGAAGTGTCTAATAAAGTATTTCTAAGGATAAGACCCCACAAAACCTCAATCAAGTTTGGTAAAGATTCTAAACTTGCACCAGGCTTTATCAGTCATTTTGATATAGTGTAAAATATCATTCCAATGGCTTATCATCTAACTCTTCCTCCTTTTCTATCTAGAATACACAACATTTTTTATGTAGCCTTGTTAACAAAATATGTTTCAGATCCATCTCATCTTCTAGATTGAAATAATATTCAAGTGGTAGATGAGGAAATAATACAACTATAACCCATCAAGATTTTGGATCAGCATAACATTAATTTACAAAATACAAAATTTTAGCAAGTTCTGATTCAATAAGATCAAATGGGTGAATGAAGTGCTACCTAGGAAGATGAAAATCTAATCTAGCAATACTATCCTGATGCAGAAGCATCACCATTTTGCTTAAATTTAGTTTTTTTATTTTTGTGTTTTGAGTCATTAGAGGTGTTAAAAGGTTTATAGGACACTTAAGATTCATTTCCAGATCTCAGTTCTTAAAATTTGAATTTGAGACATCAAGGCATTTTCCCGCCAAAATGCCAAATCAAAATTTTGAATTTCTAAGCATAATTTTATGAGATGATTCATGTTTTTATTAGAATATAAAATTAGATATTGGTTTGGTTAAATGTATTATAGGTATTAGGATTCTTATTTGTTTTTTTCCACCTTTGTGGTCTCATATGTCATATTCAAACTTCATGTAATGTTTAAGAATCCAAAGTTGTCATCCATAAGCCTGTGTTGGAGGCAAGCAAATATTCAGTTAGAGTGTTTTTAGGCACACAAATTTCATGTAAGGGATCTAATGACTCATTATTTAAGGAGATAATGATATGTTAGTTCCATTAACGAGAGAAAGAAGATGAATTTTGTAAAAGGAAGGTTGTACATGACAGTTTTCTAAGTTTGAATGTATGAAACAAAGAATGTTCATGAATAAAAGAAACATTTCAGGATTATTGTGAATGCATTTGAGGTTATTGGTAAATTTTTATACTTAAATATAATGGTTTATTAGTGTTTTTTGAAATAGATTATTTATTTGCATGTGTGAGAGAGGAACTTTTTAGTCCTTATAAATTTTGAGTTTTACACAATCAAGTTTACAAGTTGAAGAAGGTTTCTTTAGACTAAGTTAAGGGGTTTGATCATTACAAAAGTGTTAGATAGTTTTCAAGAAGTGTAATAAGATTTTTTAATCCATAAAAACCCATAGAGGAGATAAAAACATCATTCAAACTGCAAGTTTTTTACCCTCTATCCTACACCCTATTTTCATTGAGAACAATCAAGTATAAGAGGTGAGGAAGGCTTCTTTTGTCCAAGGTAAGAAATTCAATGATTGATATAGTGTTGGGAGGTTTTAAATAGATGAATTAAAGGTTTTGAGTGACAATAAAACTCATATTAAAGTTGAATATTATTCAATTGCAAATTATGTCTACACAGTCCTGTACACTATAAATTTATGCACAATCCAGCTCGTAAAGGGAACAATATGAGTCTAGTTTTGGTCTTGTGAGTTTTTTTTTGGTGCATATAGTTTTATTATGTTTTTAAAAACCCTATCCAACCATTATTATTATTTTAAACCATCTAAAAAACTAAATAACTCATTCTTACACCTCTCAGCCTATGTAGAAAACCTAGTTGAAGGTTTTTGGCCATTTCTTGGTTTAGGTAGCTTGATTTTGTTTCATAAATTCAAAATTGACCTATAGCTTGGTGTTATTTAAATAAATGTGAATTAAATATTTATTTATAGTTTTGGAATGTGTGAAGGGTTTAGGAATCAAAATAATATTTTAAAGACTAAGATACCTAATTGGAGACATAGTTTGGAGAAGTTTAGTTACATTTAATACACTTTAATTGGGAATTATGACATAAAAATGTATATAAGGATGAATTACTTTAATGGGTATCTAAAAATATAATTTTTTTCCCATAAATTTTTTATATTTGTCAAACCACCCAAAAAGGTGCTCTAGGAGGGTTGCAAAGAGGAAACCTAATTAGATAGGCAAGTGAGAGATATTGTGTTTCCCTTTAGATTCAATTCAATAAAATTTGTGAGGTGTTGTAAGAAGGTAATGGGTATTTCAAAATGATCCTAGTTTATCTTGAAACCTATTAAAAATCACAAACCATCTGGATTTATCCTTTGGAAGGGCTACAAGAGATAGTCCTAATTGAACAAGTTTATAATTTGATGTGTTTAATTCTCTCCCTTTGTATTAGATTGGTATCAAAGAAGGTTTATAACTGAAGTAATACTAAAGGAAGGTGATAATATTTGAGGTAAGAGTGAAATTTGTTGTTTGATAGTCATTTTGATTGATAAGTCAAAATGCCATCTAGGAGGAATACAAGAGGAGGTGGAAGAACAGGTTTAGATGGGAAATGTAATATTAGAGGAGTTAAGGAATCTAAGGAAAAGTTTTGATGCAAGGTTGATATTAGTAGAATTAAATAAAAAAATAGGAGTGGTAATAGAAGATGTCAACGACCTAGAAGAAGAGCCACGAACATAAGAAGAAGAAGAAGATGATGATGAAGAACATGAAAATGAACAAATTGATAGATTGTTAAAGGTTGTGATGAAATAGGGGTCAAAGACAAATATTGAACTTCCTAATCATGTATGTATCCTAGATGGTGAATAATTGAATGATTAGATCACAGAACTAGATAAATATTTTGATTATGAGAATGTACATGATGAGAACAAGGTGAAGTTTACTTGCACCAAATTGAAAGGACATGTAGCCCTTTGGTGGGACTATGTGCAGGATGAAATAAGAAATAAAGGTAAGGCCAAGATCAAATATTGGGATAGGATGGTAGCTAAATTGAAGGCAAAAATCTTGCCTAATGATTATCACACTAACTTGTTCAAAAAGTTGCAAAATTTGAAGCAAAAGTAGAAGAGTGTCAAGGAGTATATCGAAGAGTTCTACAGAACCATCATATCAGGTCATGTGGAAGAATATGTAGAGAAAATTGCAAGGTATCTAAATGGATTAAAGAATAATTTTTAACATGAACTCATTTTGGTAATTCCAAGAACACATGAAGAGTGTTATCTATGCTTTGAAAGCAAAAGAAAAGTTGAATAGAAGACAAAACCAACACTCAAGGGGAAGAAGTAAACCTCTTAGAGGTAGAGGAAAGTATGAAGAAAGAAGTCAGATACCAACATATGAAGAAGGAGATATTAGTTTACAAAGACAAGAGCATGCATTCAATCTCAGAGGTGGATTTAGAGGAAGGAGACCATGCTCTAGAAGAGGATACACACTAAGAGGAAGGGGTTTCAGTGGATTCATAGGTAAGTGTTTTAAATGCAATAAGTTTATTGGTCATTGGTTTTGGGAGTGTTTAAAGGACTCTCAATATAATGATTTTCAAACTAAAAATAGAAACCAAGTGGTACAAGCAGAAGAGGATAGTGTGGGGTCTCAATCTCACATAGAGGAGCCAAAAATTGGTGAGTCTTTGTTGATGAGGAGAGCGTTGATAAAGCCACCTAAAGACAATGAGCTTGTCCAAAGAAAAACTTATTCAAGATAACATGAAAAATTCAAGGTAAGTGTTTTAATATGGTGATTGACTCATGAAGTATAGATAATCTAGTGTCTATTGAAATGGTAGACAAGCTTGGTTTGAAAAGGTTACCACATCCAACTCCATATAAGGTCTCAAGGATGCAAAAAGTGTAGCAAGTTCTTGTCAATGAATAAAGTTGGGTTAATTTTTAGATTGGAAGATATCAAGATAAGTTCCTATGTGACATCATACCAATGGATGTTGTTGTAGTTTAAATCGGAGGTCAATCCATTTACTTTGTCAGGCACTTATCTAATTATCTAAGTCAGTTCTAGACTGGTTACAACTAGGCACAAACATAGAATAAACATGTGATGCTCAACATTTATCACTCTACTATGTTGTCATCAATTTACACAAGGCATAAGCCTTATGCACACACCCAAAGCATAGCATAGAAAGAACTAGGGCCCGCATTGGGCTAGTCATGCCATGGCGCAACACATTCTTCAATGGATTTGGTCATTACAACAATAACATTGGAAAGTTTATTGGTGTAAGCCATTCTGGAGTCTAATTATCTTTAGGTGCAAATATTATTTAGGGAACTTGTTCTAGTCATAGGAGTGCAAACTAATATTTGGCTAGTTCTAAGATCTTAAGGGCACAAGCCTTTGTGTTACTAGGTTTGACGTCATGCGACGTTAAGATGGGTCAATAAAAATTTTGTCATTTTAGGCTCATACTTTGTGCAAGAGTATCAAGGTTTGCACACATGACTTATCTTATACTAAGGCTAATTCAAAGGTTTTATAGATGTCATCATGTACTCAGGGATGCCATTAACATGTTAAACTAGAAGCCTGATTAAACTTAGCATTCATATATTAAATCTAAGCATTACCACTATTAAAAATATTATGAAATCGGTGAACACTACCATAACCATATACAGTAGATGAATACTCATTTAAGTGCAATGCCATTCTTCATTAAACATTGTTTAGATAAATAAAGTATACAACAAATGGAATAAAACAAATGCTCATTTAAAACTACTAAAGGCCTAGAGGCTCATAGGTGAGTTTGGGCACTACAATATTAAACCTTGAAGGCATCCATGCTAATCCTAAGTTTTAATGGTGGTTGCTTCATTATGTCTAAACTAACTCTATAGAGCTTCATTATCTCAAAGTCGCATCCCTTGTATATTGGTTTAAACTTGGCTTTATAGAACTTAGAAGCATCTTCATGTTAGGGTGGAGGGTACACACTGGACTCTAAGATGGAGCCTTGGTTGATAATTTAGCCAACTCCATCACCTTTTACCATTTACACTCTAGTCACCACGTGCAGCCACTTATGAAGATACCCTAAAAAACTTGGGCATCAAGTAAATGCCTATCAATTAGTGCAAGATCTATGAAGGTTCCCCCAGTTGGTTCAAAAGGTGACAAAACAAAAATCATTCTAAATGATAGCCTCATGTCAATATATCTACTAAGTTGGCATGGATCCATACTTATCCAAAAATGGCCACAACATTTACCCCATACAAAATTAATAGTGCACTCTCAGACTAGTCTTTCAACAATCTTGGTGTGCACAACTACAATGTGTTCTCCTTTAGTTCAGCATTGAAGTCCTAAAAGCCCTTAATGGTGAGCTTGAGTTCTTCAATGGTGATACCTATCTCTGTTAAGGTGGCACTGAGCATGAGCACATCCATCTTTTTCAATTCCTTTTGAAAGGCCTCAAGGCTTGCCTTAGCTTTTATAACTCCTCTGTCTAGGATTTCTCCTTGTTCATAGGCCTTGGTTTGCAAGGCATGAAAGAGTGATTGTAGGATTTATTCCTAGTCTTTGATTTGAGTGTTCAAGGCATTGACCTTTCCCATTATTTGGCTATAATCTAATCTCCTCATAGTGTATACCTACACCGTCAACTCCCCCTTCTCCCCCTTTGATTTTTTGAGGCACACATCTATGACTAAAGTCTAATTGGAGAAGCTTCAAAAGATGGCATTGATATCATCTGTGCCCTCTTTAATTTACATGAAGAGGTCTTCCACCTCTTTGATATTTGTAGCCATCTCATATTTTATTACAGTGCATGGGTCCTCTTCTTCTTCTGGTACTTGCTCTGCCTTCAACCTTGAGAACAATTAGTCCACTAGTGTGCATACCTTGTCAACCTCTAATAAGTTTGAAGTGTCAATGTCATCTAAGAAGGATGGTTTGGATTCCTCTACATGCTTAGCCTATTGTTGTAATTTGAACTTCATGGCCTTTACTTCCTATTCTGCTTCTAGCATGATTTTCTTCCATCTTGAATCTCTAACATTGTTAACGATGTCATTCCATGCTACTTTGGAGGTGATCTGGATGAGTGCATTGGCTGACCCAATTGGGTTAATTTGTGGGGGTTTATAATAATAGAATCATGCCCTTTTTCTAGTTCATTTATGCCCAGTATGGCCTTTGATGATACCTCAAAATGAGTTGCATCCATATAACTATCAAAATTAAATGACATCTATCAGTGCATCCTTATTGTGGTAGTTCCAAGGGGCATGTACTCAAATAATATAGTAATCTTCATCAGTCCACCCCTTATGCACCTTTTCCCTTAGGTTGGGCTCAATGCCTTTTTCCTTAATGACGATAACTCTATTTGTTCTCCTTCCTCTTCATTGGTGCTAACGCTCTCTTCAATACTTCCTTCTGAGGTTCCTTCCTCTTATTCCAATAGGAGTTCTTCCTCAAACTTGTCCCCTTGGTCCATTTCTTCTTTTACCTTGGTACCAGCTTCACCCTCCTATTTCTACTAGGTTACTACAATGCTTTCCATTTTCTCTTTCAAGGTACCAGTATCACCTTCATTATTTCCAAGCACCCCTTCACTAATTGGGTGTGATTATGGTATAGCTTATTATGCTACGTTGGTGGGGGCACTAGGTGCCTTTGCTACTTTCTCCTCCATTAGTTTTGTGTTTGTGGTAACCTTCTTCTCTTCTTTTTCTTTCTTGTCGCTTTCCTCCTAGGACTTTTTTCTCTATCTTCCTCTTATTTATTATTGCTAAGGTGTTTTCTTCCTCAACCCTTATTTCCTCAGCCTCAACCTTATCATTCTCTTCCTGGGTCATGTTGATTACCTTCATGGTTTCTCTTTTTTTCTCTAGCACCAATGTCATCTCTATTTATTCCTTATTGAGGACCATTTTCTTCTATTAGCTTCTCTTTTCCTCCTCAATTAGCATAGGTTGTGTAGAGGGATCTTTTGATGAGGTGTTGGGTGGATTTTCTTCCTTTTTAAGTGTGACAGTAGTTTTACCTTGGAAGGCCTCTTAAACTTCTTTGGCATTGGGTTCTTCCTCTGTTGCTTCTTCCTAGATGATGTAAACTTTCATCCCTCCCTCCTCCATCTCTTCACGTGCCTCTTGCACTCCCAATTCTTTGCATGCCTCTCAAACCTCCACCTCTACCAAGGTTATTATGGGCATTACAACTAGCCCCTTGGACTTATTTGTCTTCTCCCTTTACTTGGGAAAAATAACCCTTGGCATGAAGGTCACACACTTCTTCTTCAGTGCAGAGGGAGTGGCCTCATCGCTAGAGGTGATCTTCAATTTGATTGGCTCCTTCATCTCCTCAAGTGTCTCCCCCTTTTTCTTTTGGAGAGATTTCTTTTGCATTACCAGTGACAAATTCCCTTCATCATCGATCTAGAGGGGAAGGGCATCATACTTCTTGGTGTTCATGCCCTTCTTTCTCAGCTTCATCTCATAATATAACATGTGGATGTGCTTAAGTATGACTTCCTTTTAGAGGGGATGGATATCAATACAATCCAAGGCATCCTTCTCATCCTTGGTCACTTTCCCTCCTAGGTGCACATATTGGTGTTATAACCTGCTTCATTCTAAATCCATGGTTTTCATCAGGATGTCCAGCTACTGTACATTAGGAATTCTTCTAAGTACATCCCTAAAGTATTTGGATGAAATTGCATATGGAAGCTTTAGCTAGCTAGATCAATTAATGTCTATGAGCACTAGGCACATTACATATAAGTACTTCATAATGATGAAGGTTTTTAGTCTAAACATATTCTAAGGTAGCTCCTCTAGGATGCGCCATTCCTCCCCAAATGCTTTGACATACTGAGCACACCACCCCATTACTCTGGTTTTATACTTTTGGGAGATGGTAGGGGGGATAGGTGAAGTTTTGTTACTTTAGCATTAAGGAGTCCTTGTGCTGTGGGAAGACCCAAAGGTTATCCTCATTGCCATCAGGCACATTGATCTCCTCCATTACAATTATAATTAACATATACTCCCACCAAAAGGTCTCTCACATTATATGATACTCAAGCATGTTCTTCACCATTTCCTCTACAATGAGCTTTTCTATATTAAACATTACCCCCTGCATCATGTGGTGGTCGATGCACAAGTAGACCTTAGTGATGTTTAACCATCGACTGATGGGGTAAATTTTACAAACTCATAAGGCACACAGTTGCCCTCATTTTGGGGTCCTTAATGTCTTTGATTGGGAATGCAAAACCTCCCTTTTAGTACCCCTAGAGTTTCCTGACCCTTTCAACTTTACCATCATCCATCATCATCTGGTGGATGTTTGTGCTAGAGTCTAGGAGCTTGATGATTCTATCAATGAAGTTGGCTAACAACTGTATGCACCCCCATGTAAAGTAGAAGCAGTCTTTATAGACATGTGAGAGGAAGAAATGCATGAGTTCCTCCAGCTTCTTGAAACATGATAAATCATAGAGTTGAGTTGTGTCGGTGGTTGAAAGTTTATCTCAAATGGAGACATTAAATAATGCCATCCCTACTTCAGTATTGGCCCCTATATCAACCACCTAGTCTTACACTAGATCTTTCACATTATTTGAGGTATGGTGGTTGTATTCTTTGAGTTGATAGGTTTGCATAAAATATGCCCAGCTCTCTCCTACCAATACCTCCTTAAGAAACTGCATTTCTCGATAGGACATTTTTTCAATCACCTCTGGATCATCCTTAACAATGTTACTAGTTGCACTTTCTTCTTTGCTATAGCCACTTTTTTATCATCCACACCCTCTTCGCATCCTTTTGTGCCTATGGAAAGCCAAAACTCATGCATTTATTCCCCATTAAGAATTGACTGGTGTTGAAGCATGATCTATTTACTTTGCCAAAGCCTATAATTTTTGTTGGTGATCCTCATAATTGTGAGATCTATAACTATGACTTCAACTCTCAAGCTTCATTTACTATTAATTGTGGCCTTGGGATCACTCTAGTTCTCTGTTACCTAGTTATTACATAATTTGTGCCCCACATTTCTCTATGCCAATCTCAAAGGGAATGTAATTCCTCTCTCTATTTAATCATTCACTTTTGGCATCTATGGGTACTTAAGGTCTCACTATAGTAATGTTTTCTTGCTTTGACTCTAGTTTGTTGGTTCAACTTTGGTTCACTATTCTATGTTTTTGGATGTAAATTATCTTGAGTTTTGTAACTTAAACCAGTTGGTCCTTTGTTATTTTATACCCTTAATTCATCTACCTTTTTAATCATAGGTGATTAATGGTATGGAATCACCTCAATTTCTTGGAATGTGCCAAAATACATAAAATCCATGAAAATCCTCTACCATGTACACATTCAATGTGAATCTTTGTGCCTCCACCGTCACCTTAATAATTCTCCTAACAGTATTTTTGGTGAAGTGATGTGTAGTTCAAATGGCCACTTATAACCTCACTTTAGGTGGATGTCATCTTGTCTTGATGATCTTTCTCTTGTTCTTTGTTCACTTAGCACAACCTTTCACCTTCCTTATGGAAACCTGGGTACAATGCCTCACATGTGCACAATTCAACCTCCACAATTCCATCTTTTTTCCTACTACACTTTCATTTTGAGTGTGATTTCCTATCATGGTCAATTTATATGTGCTTTCATATCTTTTACTTGGCTTGCCCTACCCCATACAAATCCCTTACATTGGCCCTCCAACACTCTGCTCTTTGCTTTTGATCTCTTGTGCATAATCATAGTTTGCATGGCCCAGTGTCCATCATGTTTTGGATAACATATGGACCCATCCATCTTATCTATAGTTTACCTAGGTAATTAAGGTCATTTGAGTCATAGAGCTATATTAATGCTCCTTCAACCAGTACCTTATGCTTAATATGTCTGTCATGTCACAAATTATGGCATACCTTCTCTATCTATTGGATCCATTTTGCCTAAGTGTGCACCTCATCCAAGCACTCCAAGTCCTTCAGACTTACACTAAATGATTTTTGGTCATCTAGATGACCAATTCATGAAAGATGAAATGATGACACCAATAAATCTATTGGTAGAATCAACTCTACACCAAACACTAGTTGGAATGGTGTAGCCTTGTTTAGGTGCTTATAGGTTGTGCCGTATGCCCATAGAACTACTGACACTCGATCATCCCAATCTTTATGACCAATCTCACACTTTTTTTTAGGCACATTTCTAATATCTTGTTAAATGCTTTAGTTGTGCCATTTTCTTGGGGATGATATGGGGTGGTCTTGTGATGCGCCACCATGTACTCAGCTAGCAGGATTTTCATAGTTTCATTGACGAAGTATGTTCCTCTATCACTAGTTAAACTGAGTGGGCACCCATAATGACTTATGATGTTCTCCCATATAAATCATGTGGTAGTGGTAATGGTGTAGTTTTTAGTAGGTTTTGCCTTAGCCCAATTTGTGAAATATTCGATGGTCATCAAAATATATCTTACATATGTGCACGTTGATGTGGGAGTGATCAGCCCAACAAAACCAATGGCCCAATTTTTCAAATGGTACTTGGGCAAGAATGGGGATGAGAAGTATATCATCCTATCAATTTGGATTCCCTATATGCTAGTATATGTCACATGCCTTAGTGAAATCCTTTGAATCTTGGAACAGGCTTAGCCACCACAAGCCTAATTGTAGCACTTCGCATGTCATTATATTTCTAACACCTCCTACAATCCCCTCATGTGCCTCTCATAAAATGGAATCTCTTTCATGTTCCAAAACACATCAGTACAAAACTTCATCTCAACTTAATTTATACATCTCCCCACTAATGATTTGAAAGGGGGAGGTGCGAACAATGAGTTTCTTCTTCTCTTTGGTTATTATGGTCTAGGGTGCAAACCCAGACATTATGAATATGGATATCTCCACCAAGTCTTTAAAAATGTGCTAGAATTTATACAGTTTTATGTTTGGCATGTCACCTTAAATGTGCACTACTACATCGCTAGAGTCGATGCAGGACAAACGGTCTAGTCTTGAGTTTTGCTTTCCTAGTTTTACCACAACTGAGAACTAAAATTCTTAAAACAAAACTATCCATATATAAATGCACCCATGGAAAATGGGCTTATTCACAAGATATTAAGTGCCTCATGATCAGTGAAAACTATGAATAAGGTCACCAACATATTTCCTAAATTTCTAGAGGGCATAGACCATGGCCAACACCTCACACTCGGTAGTTATGTAATTTTGCTTTCTTGAGGTCAACTTGCAACTTGCAAAAGAGATAAGATGATCCATCTTACCTTTGATGGGTTACACTAGAATGGTACTAATTATAGACCCAGACACATCTACATAGATGTGGAATGGAGTTATCCAGTTAGGAAACTGAAGGATAGGCATGCTAGCCAACTTGAGATTCAAAGTTTCAAAGGCATCCTCTTATATTGTACCCTAGTGGAATGGGCCATCCTTGCGTAATAGCTCCTCTAGTGATGCTTTGATCCTTAAATAGCTCCTTATAAAAAAATTATAATAACCACAATGGCCAAGGAAGGTATGAACATCTTTCTATGTGGAAGGGGTCGAGATTTGTAGAATAATAGCAATCTTCATGGGGTTGATGAGCAGACCATCTTTCTAGATGATGTGCTTGAGAAAGGTTCCAAATGGTGTCATAAAGATGCACTTATTAAGGTTTAAGGATATTTATAGATGTTGAAACCTCTTAAACATGAGGTATAAGTTATCATAATGGTCTCTCATGAGCCCATACAAAGTCTAATCATCAAGGTACACTTGGAAGAACTTGTGGATAAAATCCTTAAATGCAGTGATGACCACTCTGGAGAATATGACTAGTGCATTTTTGAGCCTAAAGGACATCATATTATAGGTAAAATAATCCCATTCTATTGTAAATTTTTTCTTAAGCTTGTCATCCTCTTATATTTAGATCTGATGGTATTTAGAGAAACCATCAGTGAAAGTATAGATTTTGCAGCCTATGACTCCATCCAAGACTTCATCAATGAATGGAGTCAAGAAGGGGTCAATGACATAGGTGGCATTTAATAGTTCATAATAAACATAAATGTGGATGTGACCATCCTTATTAATGTTATTCACCAAGGGGCTCACCCATTATGACTTTTACATTAGGTAGATTACTCCTATAGCTAGCATACCATTAATCTCCATTTTGACCTTAACACAGAGATCAGGGTTCATTCTATAGGGGTGCTTGTTGACAGGTCACACACCATCTACCAAATTTATGCTCATTTTTCTAAGGGATGGGTGGTTTCCCTTTATATCTTAGTAATTACATAGAAATAAATATTGAAACTTCTTCAGGAGATACACAATTCGTGCCAGTTCCACGTCAAACCAATATGCACCCAAAGTAGCCACCTTTGGTTTGCCTTCTGCATTGATATCAACTTGGGTGATCTTGAGTGGTGTGTGGTAGGGATTATTTCTCTCCTAATGTATGTCTTTGAATTTCCTACTCCCCTTATTTTTTTTGATGTGGTGATGAGTAGAGTCTTCCTCATCAGGGGAACTATCATCTATTTGGTGCAGAATATTCCTCTTTCTTGTCAAGGATGTCCAATTTCATGCTTTCTAAACATCTGTATCTTCATCACTTAAGTCACTATTAAGTGCCTACTCCTCAAAAAAAAATTGGAACATTAATAATTTCTCCCCAAACATATCTTGCAGGTGTTCTTCTAAGATTACAGTGTCCTCAAAAATGGCCGTTCAAATGACTTGCAATGGCTCTATCAATTCTAGGTTATGTAAGGAAAAGGAGAATGTGTACACAAAATTCTCCTTCGAGACATCCCAACTAGATATATCATGATGCATTTTTTTGACCACATACCAAGCTCACACCTACATATTCAAAGTTCTATAGAAGGTGTACACTCACAAGTTCCTCAGGGTGTTTACACTATAGTCAGTCCATATTTCTTCGCACAAGTGTATATGTTCTATTGTGTCCAAATCACTAGAGTATGTAAAAATGTCTAGGTCCTCAATGTTTTTTCTAAACTTGGTGTAGAAGGTTGCTTTTACATCTTTACAAGTTGGCAATCTAGACCACTACATTGCCCACGAATGAGCGGTAGTGCTTCTCAAAGTATACACTAGTACACCCATCCTGTCTAATTCTTTCAAGACATAAGACTCTAGGTTATGGACATATTCTTCTATAGGATTGCTCACCTCATATCATAAGATCACTGCAAGTTTACATTTACTTCGGCAAAACACTCTATTTCCATTCTTCTTATTACAAAGGACCCCTATTTGTGAAGTGTGATCGATCTAGACCCAGCCAATCCTGATAGGTTTTGGTACCTTGGCACTCACTGCTTGTCACCTCCAACTAGTGGTTTCATAAGATTCTTTGAACCATCAGTCAAAAGCTACATTGATAGTGTTTGAGGTTGACTATCCATCATCCCAAGAAAGTACTCCTTGGTCATTGGGGTTGATAGTTTTGATGCCTTGCACCATGATGTTGTAGATATGGTTGATCTCATCTTCAAGATCAACACTTTCTACATAAGGGGATCTTTGGTCACTTGAGAGGGGGATCATGATGCTTTCCTTACCATTTCTAAAGGTCATATAGTGATTCTTAAAGTGTATGTCAACATTATTCATGTAGCACCATGGCCTACCCAGGAGTGATGGATAATTATCTTTCTCAGTTAACTCGATCACTTCAAAGTTAGCATAGAAGTCTATGCCCATAATATCTACAATGTCACCTTTTATAATTTTCATTGGTTACATCTTGGATTTATTGGCCATGAAAATCACATGAAGGGAAGGCCTCAAGGCTAGCCTACCCATCTTCTCCCATGCATTCCTTGTTAATATATTGACCTTGATGCCTGTGTTCATGAGGACCTCACATACACACCATCCATAAATGATGGAATTCAATAATATCTCTTGATTATACTCTGTGTTCTATGTATGCTTGACCTCTCATGCCCTTTTCATGCATGGCACAATAATTTCAACAATATTTTGCTTAATAATCTCTAAAAGTAAATTCTTCAATAGGGGTAGCATCCCTTTTATCTATATGAGGAGTAGGATCTCCATTAGCTATTGTACCTTAGTTATCTTTATTTTTATGGGAGGTAGTAGTTTGTGCCTCTACATCTTGCACTAGTTGGAGTTCCCCTTGCAGGTTTTGAATGATGCTCATAGTCTATTATAAGACATCTTTCTAGCACATAGGGTTAAGGTAAGGCATAGCTTTAGGTTATGACCACATGATCTGCTCAACACAACCCAGTTCCCCATATTATAGGTGCAAGTCTAGTACTGACACAACTGGCGACTGAGTAGTGATCCCTCTACAAGTAGTGGTCTACACCTTGACTTTCTTGATGCTAGTTGGTTGTACCCTCGAAGCCCATTTCTTTACATGTAGCTCACACTAGATCATTTTTGCCCCTTTGTCTACATCGGGCTAGCCTTGGATAAAAATTTTATACAAGTCAAAGCATTCATCGACCTTGTATGTTCCTTGACAATACCCACACATTAGATTCATAGGGTAGTCACATTGATAGTGTCTAGTCAAACTACACTCATAACATGATCATGGTGGGAATCTTCCTCCACTGCATCCTCCACCCTGCCCTCTAGTGTCTCTTTGCATCCCATAACCTACATGTTGTTGACCATAGCCCTCATTTCCTTGGATTACCTACCTTTCAACTATTGTAGTTACTTGTCATGCATCTCTCTCCATATTTTCATGCATTTCATCGATTACATGGTAATCAGTTATGGTATGAGTATAGACATCACATAATTGATAATATATGGTTGTGTTAACTTGATTGGTACATTACAATAAAAGGCATTTGTGAATATTATGCACATTACAACAAACCTCATAGTTTTGATGCAATGTGCTCACATTCCTTCGAGGGCAGTTATTTTTGTTATGTTCTTCCATCTTGCAATCAATGCACCATAATCTACTTCAAGCATCCTACAATGAACTAGCAATCAATTTTTGGAGTTGGTTGGCCATGAAGGCAATCTATGCTTATATGAATGGGTTCATCCCAGTGTCGACACTTATGACTGCCTTAAATCTAAGTACAACTTTAAGCACTTCTCAAGGATCTATGAATGTCTTTATAGAGAGCACTCATCTAAATGTTACTAGTAATCCTCCAATGAACCATTGTGCATTTTGGGAGGGATGAATGTCATAAGGAATCTTAGAAATAAGATTTTAAAACCTAGCATCATACAAGCACATGCTCTTTGATAACCCTTGGCTAATTTCTTTGAGCACAGTGATGCTCTATTGTTCAAACTTGAGTATGTCAAATTCCTTCAAAAATGCTTCCTTTAAGGTGTCGTAATCAATCATAACCTGGTTAGGATCAAGTTTACTATACCAGGTATGAGTGTGATCAAATAGAGTTATCATGAACTATGTTACCTTGCACTTTGATTGGGTTATACCCCGATCATGCCATTAAAGCTCATATTTTAACACATCCTCTATGGCATTTTCCATGTCATGATATTTTGGCAAGTGCATTACCATCTTAAAATATATTTGTTTTGTGGGGTACTAGCATTTGAGGCACTTACCCCATGGTACTTGTCCTATCGATGGTCCTCCGATGCCTCTAGTCAATGGGTTGGGCATCGACCCTATTATTGTTATTTATGCTATTGAAGTCAACAGTATGGTGCTACTCATTTTTGGCATTATTCCCTTCCTTGTGGACTACTACCTAGCATACATAGCTAATATTTGCTAAACTAGAATACTTGCACTCACATTCTATGTTATTGAGCTAGCGCTCAAAGGTCTAGAGGTATCTTCACTTAGCTCTTCATAAGGGATAACTTATTTAATCATAAAATTATACTCTAAATCTACAAATCGATCAAAGTCATTATAGACAATAGGGTCAATTATCATTCCTCTTTATTCTCATGGTAGATCTAGTATATGAGCTAGCACCGTAGGTTCAAATGTGATAGGCACTTTTGGTGCATCTTCAATTGTTAAATTTTATATGGACCCAACACATTCTTCACCCATCAATAATTGAGCTCATCTATGGCTTCATTATTCCTCTCCTCACGATGTTTCAATTCAAGAGATCCTTCCTCATGTGCCTTCTCTTATTATAAGTTTATTGCCTGAGCTCTTGGGTGTCAATCTATTTATCCCTTTCCATTATGCTTCACCTACACATGCCCTTCTTCCCCATTGTGCTAATCATATGCAAAAGGACTTTAGCCTTCCATTCTTGTAGCCTTAAAGCTATAATTCACCAATAGTTTCTTAAGTTTTGTGATGAATTATTTCATAAATGTGCCTCTAAGGTCATGCAAGAATTGATACTCTAATTTTTAGGGTAGCAGTATGTCAATACTACAAATTCAAGCACATAACTATTTAGCACTCCTTGCCACCATTTGTCTATAGCTCTGGTCCAAGTGGAATCAAGGTTCTTAAGCTTTTCTAAGCACTCCTTCATCCACTCAATGCATTGTCCATAACTACATCTTCTGTAGTTTGTATAAGCAACTAACTATCAGTACACATGCTCAGGTAGTTCACAAAATAAAACTTCATACAGAGCATCATACTGGTTGTTTTAGACCCACGTCCTTGGATTTTGTTCTTTTTAGGATGGATGATTCAATGAAAATTTAACTTCCACCTATTGTATCCAATACTCAATGTTCTCGAGAGAGAGTCAGAGCATTATTTTGTTACACCATTACAGTAATAAAATTTAACATAGTTTTCGATAAAATAACCAAAATGTTGTAGTTTAAGTCAGAGGTCAATCCATTTACTTTATTAGGCACTTATATAGTTGTCTAATTTGGTTCTAGACTAGTTACAACTAGGTGAAAACATAGAACAAACCTATAAGACTCAACATTTGTCACTCTACTATGCCAACATCAATTCATATAAGGCACAAGCCTTATGCACTCACCCAAAGCATAGTAGAGAAAGAACTGGGGCCCATGTTGGGCTAGTCATGCCATGGTGTAACTCATTCTTTAATGGACTTGATCATTGTAATAATGGTCTTGTCAAGTTCATTGATAGAAGTTGTTATGGGTGGAGTCCAATAGTTTGTAGGTGCAAAGCCTATTCAGAGAACTTGTTCTGGTTATAGGAGTGCAACCCTATATTTGGCTAGTTTTAGGATCTCGAGGGTGGAAGCCTTTGTATTATTGGGTTTGACATCATATGACGATAAGATGGGTCAATAGAAAGTTTGAGGTCAAGTTATTTTTAGGCTCATACTTTGTGCAAGAGTATCAAGGTTTGGGAACATGACTTCTCTTATATTTATGCTAATTCAAAGGTTCTACAGACATCATCACATACTCAGGGATGCCATTAATGGGATAAATTAAAAGCTTGTTGGAACTTAGAATTCATATATTACATCTAAGCATTACCACTATTACAAACATTTCATAATCAATGAACACTACCATAACCATATACACTAGATCAATACTCATTTAACTGCAACACCATTCTTCATTAAACATTGTTTAGATAAATAGAGTACATACAAATGGAACAGATAAAATGATCATTTAAAGCCACTAAAGGCCTAAAGTTTCACAAGAGAGTTTGGGCACTACAATATTAAACCTTGAAGGCATCCATGTTAATCCTAAGTTTCAATGGTTATTGTTTTGTTATGTTTGGAACTAATTTTGTAGAGTTCTGCTATCTCAAAGTCACATCTCTTGCATACTAATTCAAACTTGTCTTTATAAAACTTAGAAGCATCTTTATTTTAGGGTGGAGGGCACATGTCAGGTGCTGAGCTAGAGCCTTGGTTGATCATTTTTTTAGTTCTATCACCTTGCACCCTTTACACTCTAGTCACCATGTGTAGCCACATATGAAGATACCATAAAAAACCTAGTTGCAAAGTAATTACTTGCCAGCTAGTGAAATATCTATGAAGGTTCCTCTAACTAGCATAAAAGGTGATAAAATAAAAATCATTCCAAATGATCACCTCGCTTTGAAATATCTGTGGAGTTGGCACGAATCCATCCTTAGCAAAAAAGGGGTCCAACAAATGTGTGCCATGTGCACTTAGGGAGACCTTGGCAGTATGATATGAGGGGCATTCATGATGAAGAATGAAATACCTATACCTTTGAAAAATGACATAAGCACACACTTATACCATTGAATTAAGAAGATGCAGTAGTGCAGGAGGTTCTAAGGTGTTTTTAATAGGTGAGAAAGAGTTCGTTCAACCAAACAAGGAATATGAGGTGAGCAATATGTTATTTTATCAATAAAAGATAGAGGTTATAGTTGATAAAGAGCTTAATTTATCTTTAAAAATTTAGATTTTATCAAATGAACATATGGTTGAATTGTTTGTGGAGTTGTCTTCTATAAGAAGTATGGATTATTGTGAAGGGTTTATTGAGAAAGTTAGTATGTTAAAGAACATTACCATGGATGGCAATATATGCAACCAATTATCAAGTGAACAACAGATAAAACAAGAGGATGAAGTTGTCTTGAAAGGCAACAATGAAGATTTTAAGGTTGGAAATAAAAATAAAAAAGATAATGAATTCTACAACAGGTTCATAATAATGGATGAAGAGTATAAGGAAGATCTTGGCATAGACAATAAAAATAAAATGATGTTCTTAAGCTAAGAAGGAATGAAGAGAGAGTGAACCAAGTGAAGGATAAGAATGGGCATCTCAAGGTCCATTATGACAATAGAAATGATGAGTATACAAAAGAATGGAGTAGTAAAAATGAGTGGAACAAATAATATTATACAAAAGTGTTTTACTATAATGCATTTGTTGTATATGTAGGTATTGTTGAAGAAGGTAAAATGAGTGAAGAGGAGATTGATCTCAAAGAAGAAAGATGCAAGTTTGTAAAGGATATAACCTTGTACCAATCCTTGTCACTCCTAAAAATAAAATGGGATCTAGGAGGCATAGAGAGAAGATAATGACTATTGAAAAGAAGAATAAGATCTTTGGAAGCATCTACAACAAAAGATGATTCATGAGTAGGAGCCCATGAAAGATTTCAAGGTTGGTAGTTTGATGCAGGAACATCACCATTTTGATTAGTTTTGGTTTGTTATTTTTTTATTTTGAGTCATTAAAGGTCTTAGAAGGTTTATAGGACACTTAGGAGTCATTTTTAAGTCCTAGGTGTTCTTAAAATTGGAATTTGAGACATCTAGGCATTTTCCTACCAAAATGCCAAATTTAAAAATTTGAATTTCTAAGCATAAATTAATGGGATAATTCATTTTATTATTAGAATATGAAGTTGGATATTCGTTTGGTTATATGTCTTATAGGTATTAGGATGATTATTTGTCTTTTTTGACCTTTGTGGTTTCATATGTTATATTCAAACTTCATGTAATGTCCAAGAATACAAAGTTGGCATCCATAAGTGTATGTTAGAGGCAAGAAATATTCAGTTACAATGTTTTTAGGGACATAAATTTAATGTAAGGGCTCAAATGCCTCACTATTAAAGGAGATAAGGAGGTTTTATCTCTATGAAAGCTAGAAAGAAGATGAATTTTGCAAAATGAAGGATGTACATGACAATTTTTTGAGTTTCAATGTATGAAACCAAGAATGTTCATGAATAAAAGAAGCATTTGAGGATTATTGTGAATGAATTTTAGGTTATTGGTAATTTTTTATAATTACATATATTAGTTTCTTAGTTTTTTTAAATATATCATTGATTTACAAGTGTGAGAGAGGATATTTTCAGTCCTTATAAATTTTGAGTTTTACACAGTCAAGTTTACAAGTTGAAGAAGGTTTCTCTTGACTAATTTAAGAAGTTTGATACTTTCAAAAGTGTTGGATAGTTGTTAAGAAGTGGAATAATCTTGTTTAAACTCTTATAACCCTTGGAGGAGACAAAAACATTATTGAAACCCCAAGTTTATAACCCTGTGTCCTGTACCATGTTTTCAATAAGAACAATCAAGTATAAGAGGTGAGGAAGACTTATATTGTCCAAGGTAATAAATTTAATGATTACTATGGTTTTGGGAGGTTTTAAATAGGTTAATTAAAGGTTTTGAGTGCTAATAAAACTCTTGTGAAGGTTGAATCTTATTCCAATTACAAATTTTATCTACACAGTATTGTACACTATAAATTTATGCACAGCCCAGCCAATAAAGGGAATAATATGAGTATATTGTTGGTATTGTGAGTTTTATTCCAATGCATATAGTTTTTTTTATGTTTGAAAAGACCCTATCCAATAATTACTAGTATTTGAAACTATCTAATAATTAAAATAACTCATTCTTACACATCTCACCCTATGTAGAAAACTTAGTTGAGGGTTTTTAGCCATTTCTTGGTTTAGGTAGCTAGACTTTGTTTAAAAGCTTAAAACTTGACCTATATATTGGTGTTAGTGACCTAAAGGTGAAACAACCATTTATTTGTATTTTTGGCACGTGTGAAGGGTTTAGGAATCAAAACACAATTTTGAAAACCAAAAGAACTAATTAGAGATCTAGTTTGGAGAAGTAAAGTTAATACACTTCCATTGGGAATTGGGCCACAAAACTTTGTAGAAGGATGAATACCCTTAATCGGTATCTAAAAATATAATTTTTTTGCCTAGAAACTTTGTATTTTTGTCAGAACACAAAAAAGATGCTCTATGAGGGTTATAAAGAGGAGACCTAATTATGAGAGACAAGTGTGAGATAGTGTGTTTCCATTTAGAGTCTATTCAATAAAATTTGTGAGGTGTTGTAATAAGTTAATGGGTAGTTTAAACTGATCCTAATTTATCTTGAAACCCTGTAAAATTCTCAAACCATCTAGATTTGTCTTTTGGAAGGGCTACAAGAGATAGTCCTAATTGAACAAGTTTGTAATTTGATGTTTTTAATTCTCTCCCTCTGCATCATATCCTCACTTATTCTAGGCTCCAAGGATGGTGTCATTATTTAGGGAGGGTGTATGTCATGACCAAACATGCCTAACAATCTAATAATGATTATTATATAAGTTGTTATGCTTTGTTAATACTGAACATTAGACATTTTTTTATGTTTTACAATATATTGAAATATTTCATACTAATTTAAATAATTTAATTCTACATTATATTCAATTTAATTGATATACATACATCCATACATGCATACATATATATACTAGGTAGGTATTGTTGATGTCTCTTTTGGTATGGTTGCAGGGGTTGCCTTAGTATGAGCTAGGTTGGGAAGTAGAGCATGACATGTAGTGGAAAAAATAAGGCATTCAGGCATGCTTTACAGCATAATGTGAATGATATCTTGAATCAAACAATAATCCTTCTCCTTGATGATTTCCAACCTTGTTATGTGTTGTGTATTTTTTTGTAATATGCAGTTTGCTTTACTTGTTAGTTGATTGTACTTATTACTATTTGGAAGATTTTATTTCCTTGCTTGTATTTCTAAAGCAATCAACATGGTCATGGGTCAACAATGATGTTGTTCTAAATCTGATATGCCAAGTCAAGAATGAACTTGTGATCGAGTTCAATTTTCATGTATAAATATGAATGGATGTTTGAGGTCACTTGGACCTTTAACAGTTTTGAAGTTCATTATTACATAGTTTTTAGTCATTAAGACTAGGACATGGTGAAAAGGACCATAGAACAAGGTCATGATATTATGTCTTGGCATAACAAAGGACCTTAATTCATTAAGACTTAGGTCAATGGCATTTGATAAAATTAGGGTTATCGGGCACATGTATCATTACCACATTAATGATGTGGTTAGTTTGACTTGTTTTAGAACCCAAACCATAGATTAGGGTTTCATTATGGATAGTTCTCGAAGGATTGTGAGTAATCAATGGTTTTGGTTGCATGAAAATCATGGGATTTTGCATGACATTGAGTGTATTTTGCATGAAAATTGGCAAGGGTTGAAAACTCATTGAATTGCATGTAGAATAATGGATAAATGGAGGTTATGTTGTATTCATTCAAAGTTGCATTTGGTAGAAAGGGAAGCTTTTTAACAATTAAAACTATTGGTGGGTATGGTTGGAAAATGATTAAAAAGACTAAATTTGGTGGAAAGAGCAAATGACAAAGTGGGAAAATAAGAAAGGAATAAAAGGCATTCAAATGGCTACAAGTTTGTAGCTACAATCTATAGATAACAAGTCATATGGATTTCATTATATGGTATAATGTAACTGGTATTTATTGCTTGATTTAAAAAATGTTTTTGGTTTGGAAGCATTTTGTGGAATATTATTGAATAGACCTAAAAAAAGGGTTTCCTTATAATAGTTGAGGATATCCCACTTGTAGAGGCAATTAGGTTCAACCTCACCCTTGGATGGCATAAGGGTGAACTATGGAAGGTTGCCTTCAAATTCTCTCTCAATAGAAGAGACATTAGGTTGCCTTCAAATTATCTCCTTTCACATGGCTTACTTATCACATCAAGCATACAATCTCATACCTCAAATACCACTCACCATGGGATGGCTACCATGAAATTTTGAAATTTATTCTTGCATTATGTCTAGACTGTGATTCATGCTCTAGTTTATAAGTGGATAAACCGGTTGTATTTGTATTGTGTGATTATATTATTATTATTATAATACTTGGATTTTGGTTTGAAAGTTTTATTGGGTGCTTTGTTTGTGAAACCTGTTTCTCTACGTTTTTCGCTAATTGCTTTCAAAGAAAGAAGAAACTAAGGTTAAAGGTTAGGGGTTTGATTGATACCCGGATTAAGTTGCGCACCGTATCCAAGTGTTGTGGGAGCTCCTCTTTGGTTGTGGAGGAAACACTTGCAATAAGAATTTAACTCAAACAAAGAGAATGTTACAGGAGGATATGGTGGATTGCCAAGCTATGTGCTCGGTCTCGAAAGCGTAAAGCTCTGTAAGGGATGACAGTCCACTATTTAGTGAAAAGAGTGTCATATAAAAAGAAATGATGAAAGACTAAGAAAGAGAAAGATAGATAATGCGTACCTGTTCTCTGTAGTCAGTCTGTCACAGTCGCCGACGTCGGTAGGTCTGTCGAGGTCAGTTGGGAAATGATGCCAACGTCAGTTTAGTTGCTGATGTCGGTAGGGGCAGTGGGCTGTGGACAGGTTTCAGAGTATTTCTATGGTTGATAGAGGAGTCTGGAAGTTTAAAGCTTTGTGCAGGATTGTGAGAAAGTGAATAAGGTCTGAAGAAGGGCAAAGGTAGAGGATAGGTGTGAAAAGAGGGTAAGAATAAGAGGAAGGCCTTTCAGCCTCTCCACGGAAGAAGTCAGGTTTCTCTCAACAGTTCTTAGAAATATCAAATGGAAACTAATTACCAATGTATTCTAAAATACTGAAATGAGATAGAATACTTAGCTCTATTTGGTGAAAAACCAGAGGTGTCAGAATGCTTATTCCTATTGTGGCTAATATTGAGGTCCTTGTACAATGTTTCAGTCCAGTGTCTGGAGTGACTTGTGCAAAGCTTCTATAGCCAGGAGAGCGATAGTCAAATTTTGATGCTTGGTCTCAGAGTGTGCGCGTCAATGTGCAAAGAGGCAGGGGGAAGCTCAATGTTAGAGCTCAGGTTATGTAACCGATGTCGGCGATCCTGCTGGCTTAGGCTAATAGTTGACCGACGTCGGTGGAGAAAGAATGGGTAAAAGGGCTATTTTTAGCTCTTTGCCTATTTCTCCACCCACCAAGTGATTTTTTCTTTGGAGAATAGTCAAAACATGGGTTTATGAGGCACGAGAGTTGGTTAGGAGGTTAGGATGGAGTGAGAATAGGTCATGAGTAGTTAGGATTTAGATGACCTAGTCTCAGGGTGACTCATAGGGTAAGAAATGGTCTTAGGGTGAGGTGTCCAAGGTGAGGTGTCCAAGGTGAGGTCATTAATTTAAAACAAGTAGTTTATTTTAAATTAATAAGGTGTGTAAGTGTTTAGAAGGGGACCAAGAGGGGGTTGACACAATATTGGTGTCTACATTTGCCCTTTTTTGTTTTGTAGTTTGTTCTGACGAACTGCAAGACAAAAATAGGTGTAGTTTGTCCCAAGTATGGGATGAGGTATTCCCCCTCAAATCAAGAATCAAGAGAAGGGAACCCAAAATCGGGTGTCGATTTGATAGGCATTGGATGTGTAGGATGAGATTGGAGTGTGAACGCTGCAATAGTTGAGATTGTGCGTATACCACTTTACTTGGTAGGCATGTCAAATTATCGGAGGCAAGGTCGAGGAGCACTAAAATTGAAGTAACCGGTCCCCAGCTTATTAATGGTAGCTGATTGGGTTAAACGATCAAAGCTATAGCTCTAATGGGCATCGTGTTCTAAGTATCCGAGCTAGGAAGTGCTCCTGGAAAACATGAAAATGTCACAAATATTGGGGATCAACTTGGGCGTGATCTAACAATACATGTGAGGGGCATAATGTGGGGTGTGTACAATTGCTAACTATTCATGAGGTAGCATATATGTAATCAAAACAACCAAGGCAAAGTTGTCTCGAAAGTGGTCGTGGTCTGAGGAGATAGTCGCGATCTCCAAGGTCATTGGTCAAGTCGGGTTGAGATATAAGTGATCTCAAGTGTTGTTTATTATGGTTAGGGAGATATATGTGATCTCCAATGTGCCCCATGAGAAGTCTAAAGTGACTTCTACAGTGGCAGGGCTAGTTGTTTGGTCATGATTTTGGGTTGGTATAGATAGTTGGTCCATTAGGTAGATGAACGAACGAATGGTCGAGCTAACCTCAGAAGACCCCATGTCAATTGAGTGCTGCCTACATAACCCCTATTTTAAGAGCCTCATGCCAATGTAGTTCTCCCCAAAAGAGAAGAAGAGGGTAGGTTATGGATTGGGTTTGACTAGGTTAAGTCATGGTTAAAGGTTATATGGTTGGTCCATCAGGTAGATGAACGAACAAATGGTTAAGCTAACCTCAGAAGACCCCATGTCAACTAAGTGCTGCCTACATAGCCCCTATTTTAAGGGCCTTAGGCCAATGTAGTTCTCCCCAAACAAGGGAAAATAGAGGGTAGGTTATGATTGGGTTTGACTAGGTTAAGTCATGGTTAAAGGTTATATGGTTGGTCCATGAGGTAGATGAACGAACAAATGGCCAAGCTAACCTTAGAAGACCCCATGTCAACTGAGTGCTACCTATATAGCCCCTATTTTAAGGGCCTCAGGCCAATGTAGTTCTCCCAAAAAGGGAAGAAGAGTCAAAGAGGTTGATAATTGTTTTGGTTATGTTTGAAATGATGAGTGTATGATGATGTTATAGCCTTTTCCATATTGTGTGATGGTGTATGTTGTAACATAGGTTATGTGGTTTTTCATCCCTAGCAATTTTCCATATTGGTGATGGTGTATGCTAAAAATAAAATAAGTTTATTTATGCTTTAGCAGGTTTCCATATTGGTGATGGTATATGCCTAACATAAATTGTGTTATGATGTTATAGCCTTTTCCATATTGTGTGATGGTGTATGCTGTAACATACGTTATGTGTTTTTTTCATTCCTAACAATTTTCCATATTGGTGATGGATGTATGCTAAAAATGAAATGAGTTTATTTATGCTTCAGTAGGTTTCCATATTGGTGATGGTATATGCTTGACATAAATTGTGTTTGGTTGATAGTTTCCATGTGTATTGTTTTCCATAGAAAATAATGTGAATGGGCTATGATAATTTATATAACACAAATTGGTATTTGCATTAAATAAATCATGATGTTATGTTAATGATTAGAAAATATTTTGGTTTGGTTTGGTTTGGGTTGGTTAGAAAATGTTTTGGTTGCATGTGACGAAGGTGGGTAAGAAATGAAAGGCGCGTTGCTCTTTCATTGACAAGGACCATAATGATAGCATAGATAGGGTTTTTGCAAACAAAAGTCCCATTCATGCATTACGTCGTTGAACATTGGTTTTTGTTAGAAAATTATTCTAATCACTTGACATTAAGTGAGCTCAAAATCCCTTGGGTATTATGGGGTAATAGGTTTGATTATGTGATATGTGAGGATAGCGTAACCCTTTTTAGCAGGGATAACTTTGCCCCTTTTATAGGTGACCCTGAGAATGACTATAGGCAAGTCCATGACTTAATAGTTTGTCAGCCTTTTTTTTTTTTTTTGGTAGACTGATTAATGCGAGAAGTCTACTTGGGATGTTGTTTTGTTTTGTGGTCATGTGAAGCTAATCGATGCAGGAAGGATCTGAGAGGGTGTTGTGTATGTAGCGAAATTTGGGCATAGCCATCCTTCGAGGGAGTGGTCTATGTTTTGCTTTGTATGTTGATGTCTTTGAATAGTTATCCTTCAAGGGAGCAGTCTACTAATTACAGCAATAATGCAGTTGTCCTTCAAGGGAGCAGTTTACATTGATAGTTTATGACCTTTAAATATTTTTTTAGGCATCCCAGTTTTATGTTTTTTGTTGACTGAAGTTTTAGTCATGGACTAGACTATAGAGGTTTAGGGGTTTCCCTTTTATTAGGACAAATCATTAATTCTTAAAAAAGGGTTAGTTAATGTTTGTAGGGAAAAAGGGTTGAAAGGAATAGGAATGAAGATGACGGGGGTTGCTCAAGGGACGAGCTCAAGTTAAACATCAAGTGAATGATTACTTGGTTAACAGTAGAATGGTCATAGATGCAAGGCATTAAGGGTCTCAAGTTTCGGCCGGCCTTCGAGAGAAGACAGATGATAAGTGCTTGATCCATACTTGTGCATTATTATGTAAGGTCCAAGCCAATTAGGAGCAAACTTGCCTCATTTACTTCTTTCCATATTGGTCACGTGTTGGTTTTCTTTAAGGATGAGATCTTCAATTTTGAAAGCTTGCACTTTCAGGTTTTTGTTGTAAGCACGCTTGATGCGATGTTGGACGTGAAGTGGGTTAGCATGTTGCTGGCATTTGATACAACACTGAACATAGTTAATGCAGTCTTGGTTAAGAGTGGGCCAATAATAACCCAGGCGGAGGATGCACTTGGCAACTAAGTTACCACTGAAATGTCCCCCACAAATCCCATCATGGACTTATTTGATGGCATGAGATGTCTCAGTGGTGGTTAGGCATTAGAGAAGGAGGCCGTTGAAACCTCGTTTGTAGAGAAGACCCCTAGCACAGTGTATCAAGAAGTACTCTTGATAAAAGCTCATCGTGCATTGCTAGAGAGGTCAAGAGGAATGATAGAATGAGTCAAGTAGTCAGCAAGTTGTTTATACCAAACATCATGTGGACTAGAGAAGTCAGGAGGAATTACCCCCAAAGATGTTGGTTGAGATGTGCCTAAGATAACAATCTTGGGCTTTGGTGGTTGAGAAGGCTTGGTGAATGGATGTGTTGAAGGAGTAGAAACCTGCTCTTTTCATTTATCCTTTAGGGTTTGGGACCTGGTGGCCACATTAATGGTGTTGATTTTGAATAAAGGGGGAGAAGGTGGTGGAGGGACCATAATCTCATGTTGGGATCCTGATTTAATTGAGGAGGTTTGGGAGGCATGGGATGGTGTCAATAGTTTGTCAAAAGAATCCTCAACAAGAAGGGTGTCCTTTTCCAAATGTTGGCAAATGATAGCCTTAAGAGCACAACAATTCTCGGTATCATGCCCAGGTGTGCGATGATATACACAGATTTTAGTGTCGTTGAACCAAGATGGTTTTGGTTTGAGAGGTTGGTATGGCTTAATTGGTAGGAGAACGATGCTAAAAGACTGCAATAATCAGCGTAACAGCGAAGCATAAGAACCCACTAATGGGTCTGTGCTCTTTGTTGTAGTAGGGGTTGACAACTTCTATTTAGGAGTTGTAGGGGGAGTTTTTCATACTATCTTTTTAGTTGGTGGTGTGGCCATACGTGTAGATGGCACTTTTTTGGTGAGAGGTGTCAAATTTTTTGGAGGAAGTATATTTTTGATGGGTAGAGGGAGTAATGGAGGTAGTTTGTTTTTGTGAGGTGTTGGAATTGGGAGCACTTCTATTAAAGTGGAAGGATGTGGACCTAAGATAGAGGGTATTAGTGAAGGTGGGGGAGGAGTTCTCCGACGTGGTTTAGAAACCTTATTTAGTTGGTGCGAGAACCACTATTATGTGGGGCGAAGTTCAAATATACCTTCACTTGTGGGTGAGTGAGGTTTGATACGAGGTGAACACTGAGAAATTTAATTTGTTTCAGCATGGTGGATGCCTGCGAGGGTTTGGGTTCAGATGTGGAAGGTTGAGCTTCTAATAATTTAGAAGTGGAAGCCCGATCCTCGTTATAGACTTTGGAGTGAATTGTTGTGGAAGGGTTGGCAGTATAAGGTGAAGCGGAATGTGTAAGATAAAGAGCCTTAAGTCGCTCCCATAACGCCTCATATTTTAGGTTCTTAGAATGGAGGAATCCTAAGTTGTCTGCTAATCGAGAGAAAGGTTTAGATGACGTCATGCGAGGTCTTACAGTTGATCTTTTGGAGGATTTAGGCAGTTGCGAGAGTGAAAATGTGTTAGACACAGCGATCTCGGGCCAAAAGCGAGAGAGAACCATCACCGGATCTTCCTCAGCTGAAGTGGGTGAGGTAGCGAGTTCTTCTCTTGGCAGAGAAGGGATTGGAGAATGTGGCTCTTCAAGAGGATAGAGCGTAGGGATGATCATGCCCTCCACGTGTGGTCTAGGAGCGGGGAAAGTATGATCCCCCATTGGTAATAAGAAGGATAAGGGCAGGGCCACCGGTGTTGGTGCCATCAAAGCATCCTCCAATATGGGAGAGGTCAAAGTAGACTCTCCTACGTGTGAAAGAAGGGTGGACGGAGGACTAATAGGAGAGGAAGGCTCCTCTAAAGGGTGAAATAGATTGATGATGGCCCCTTCTACATGAGGGCATGGGGTATGAATGGTAACTTCTTCCAATGGTAGAAGAAGAGGGAAGGTAGGGGCAAGAGGAATAGGTAATACGGGTTCTTCACGAGGTAATACGGATTCCTCACGAGGTAGAAGAATGGGTAGAGGAGGTGTTTGATGTCGTGGGGATGATATGGGTAAAATAAGCTCTTCTACCTGTGGTGGAAAAATGGGTTGACTAACCCCTTCAGACTGTGGGAGAGGCTGGTTAGGAATTAAAGGAGAAACCATGTCGACAGTGCGTATGTTGTGCTCTTGAGGGTCATCGACCATGGTTTGAACATTGTTCTGACTTGGGGGATGGTTAGGAAATGGTTGCCTAAAGACATGCATGTTTTGGTTGGCCAGTGCATTAGGGTTATCCAAAATAAGGTCCCCTTTGTCTAACATGTCTTGAACAACATTTTTGAGGGTTTTGCAATTGTCTGTGTCGTGACCCTTGACACAATGGTAATTACAAAAGTCATTTTCCCTATACCATGCAGGGATGGCTCATGAGGGGTCCAATTAGACTGGTCAGATTTGAGGGAGGTTAAGGACCCTCTGCTTCACTAATTTATCTAATACAAAAGCATATGATTCTCCTATTGGAGTGTACCGTCACTGTTCATACCATTGTTGGAATTGTCTAGTGATGCTTTGTGAAGTGGAGGGCTCAGATTGGTTGGTTGTGGTAGAAGATGATGACCTAAGGACTACAACGTTCGCCGATCCCTTGGACTTGGAGTGGGAAGAAGAAGGTTTGGAAGAAGAAGGGTCATTGGATTTTGCGTTAGTATTTTTGCTATGCAATTTGACCTTATCTTCTTCGACTGCGCAGAGTTCAAGCTTTCGAGCCATAGTGAAAGCTTCATCGAATGTGTGGAAAGTTTGAGCCCACAGAGTAGATGAGATGTGCTTGGCACATGCTCTTAAAAAGAGCTCAATGAGCTCTGGTTGAGGTAGTGAGAAGGAGAGTTGGTTAATCAAACCTCTCCAATGGGTGACGAAGTCAGCTATTGATTCATCCTCGAATTGTCTAATGGAATAAAGGTCTGTGATGGAGACCTTCTTGGTAATATTAATTGAAAAATGATCGAATAATAGCTTAGCAATTTGAGTGAAGGTGAAGAGAGAATGACTGGTAATGGAGCTATACCAGGCAAGGGCGGTGCCAGAAAGTGACATAGGGATTGTGCGAAGTAATAACGCATCATCATGCACTATGAGGTATCAAGCGTGTCTAAACGCTCACAGATGTTGTTGTGGGTCCTCTTTACTCTGAAAGCGAGTAAATTTTGGGAGTTCCCACTGGCTAGGGTATGGTTGAATAGGAACTGAAGGGTGGATAGGTTCGTTGCAGATTTGTTCGTATGAAAGAACATTCTTCGAACCTGAAATAGATGTTTCGAGGTTGGACATCTTATCCATCAGCATCTTAATTAGATTGGCAGATGGATTGGTATGAGGGGCACCCCCTAAGTTATAAGGTACCTAGAAGGCATTGGGAGGGGCATATGACATACTTGGTTGCATTTGTGAAGGTGCAACATACTGATACTTTGTCATAGGGGCCAATGTCGAGGCCAAGGGGGCTTGTGCCGTAAAGTTGGAGGGCACAAATTGACTAGATGCCGCCAAGGGTGGTTGAATGGCGGTGAGAGTAGTTAAAGGATGAGTAGCCACTCTCATGTTTATAGGCACAAGAGTGGGTGGGATAGAAACAATCAAGTTCTGGAAAGGTGTCAAACTTGGTTGAATTGTTTGTGGTTGAGGGGGTACGAAAACCCTGATGGAGGTAGGGCCAAAAAGGATGGAAGGGGAGGCCAAATCTTGAACATTGGCCATGATTGGGTTACTGGTCGAGGCAATAGCCTGAGTGACCATAGGTTGGGTAGTGGATGCTGTTGATATCATTGTTGCTTCAACCAAAAAAATTGGCATCCCATAAATTGGGTTACCCAAAGGATCTCGCGTTTGGCTTCTAGCGAGATAGTGTTGGAGAGCCTTGACGTTGTGGTCAAGGAATCTCTCAAAATCTTGATCTCTCTCAAGAACAATTGGAGGTTGATCAGGGGTAGTCTGGATAGGAGTATGCTCAGTATCTGAAGTATACTCCATTAGGTGACTTGGTACGAAGGGCGAAGGTGGGAGTGGCTATTGACTCGCGTGGTCAACAAGGGATTTGGATTGACTGTGTGTCAGAACCATGCAAGGCGAAAGGGGTTCAAGTTCTAGAAACTATGTGTTTTAGTTTCAGAAAACCAAAATTTGTGTTGAACAGCAAGAAATTCAGGTTTTAAGCTTGTTGTTTGGATTTTTTTATGACAGTGATCGATGTCGGTTTCTTAACCGATATCGGTTGTGAAAAGTTGCTAAGTTCAGTCAAATAACTGATGTTGGTGAAGTTATGTTGCCGATGTCAGTGGAACAATCGATGTTGATTTTTGTGTAATTCCAAAAACACAGAAAACTGATAGTTTTTGGAGGAAAAAGATATTCTGAGTTGTTTTAGACTTCAGAATGATGCGACCTTACCAGCTCAAACAATCAGATAAAAATAGCAAAATAGATGATTAGGCAAGCAACCTCTAAAATGTTAAATTCCTAGGAATAAATTTTAGAGTCGTGGTGGCTTATGCCTTAATAGAATATGTTGGGAGTTGGGCTTGTAGAATAGGGCCTAGAGAGGAAGTCTATGGCTGGTTTCAGGTTAGTTATGGTGCTCAAAATATCTATGTTAGGTTTAGTACGTGGCCTGGTGCTAGGGCTTGCTCCCTTCACTTCACGAACCCAGAGCCGAGTTGGGCCTCTTAGCCAAAATATACTTTGCCTATAGTTTATACTCTGCCAGAGAACAGAGTGGGTCCTCCTCTTGGTGGTGAAATCCAAGTAGGATCGCCAGGTGGGTTAAGGTATCTGCTAGGTGATGAAATCCTAGACAGGCCTTGTCTCAAGTAAGTTTATATGTTTAATTTGATTGTGATTGTGATTTGGTTGTGTAACATTTGTGCACTACAATTTATTCATAATGATTTAATTACTAAGTGGGCTAAATATGCATTCAAGCAAGAATGAAATGCAGTAGTTTTTAACCCAAATCAAAATATGTTGTTCAAATGCAAACAATTGGAGAAGAGGTTAAGAGTCTGAGTTTTTCACTACTCTATGATGCATGCAAGAAGTTACAAGAAAAAGAAGAGATGTTCTTTTTAACTTCCGCTTATGATTTCTTTTGGAGACAAAAAGATAGAAGAGAGGATGCAAGAAGAGGATATTTTTCTAATGCACCTATATAAAAGTTTGCTTTTCTAAAAAAAAGAAGAATGAACCCAAGGAAAACTCCAAGGGTCCCACCGGGCGTGCCAGAATGTTTCTCTATGTTTTTCACTAATTGCTTTCAAAGAAAGAAGAAACTAAGGTTAAAGGTTAGGGGTTTGATTGATACCCGGATTAAGTTATGCACCATATACAAGCGTTGTGGGAGCTCCTCTTTGGCTGTGGAGGAAACACCTGCAATAAGAATAAAACTCAAACAAAGAGAATGTTAGAGGAGGATATGGTGGACTGCCAAGCTATGTGATCAGTCCTGGAAGTGTAAAGCTCCGTAAGGGATGACAGTCCACTATTTAACAAAAAGAGTGTCATATAAAAAGAAATGATGAAAGACTAAGAAAGAGAAAAATAGATAACGTGTACCTGTTCTCTGTAGTCAGTCTGTCACAGTCATCGACATCGATAGGTTTGCCGAGGTCAGTTGTGAAATGATGCCGACGTCAATTTAGTTGCCGATGTCGGTAGGGGCAATGGGCCTTGGACGGGTTTTAGGGTATTTCTATGGTTGACAGAGGAGTCTGGAAGTTTAAAGGTTTATGCAGGGTTGCGGGAAAGTGAATAAGGTCTGAAGAAGGGCAAAGGTAGAGGATAGGTGTGAAAATAGGGTAAGAATAAGAGGAAGGCTTTTCAGCCTCTCCACGAAAGAAGTCAGGTTTCTCTCAACAGTTCTTAGAAATATCAAATGGAAACTAATTACCAATGTATTCTAAAATACTGAAATGAGACAGAATACTTAGCTCTATTCGGTGAAGAACCAGAGGTGTCAGAATGCTTATTCTTGTTGTGGCTGATATTGAGGTCCTCGTACAATGTTTCAGTCTAGTGTCTGGAGTGACTTGTGCAGAGCTTCAGTAGCCAAGAGAGCGATAGTCAAATTCTGATGCTTGGTCTCAGAGTGTGCGCATCAATGTGCAAAGAGGCGGGGGCAGCTCAATGTTAGAGCTTGGGTTATGTAACCGACGTCGGCGATCCTACCGACGTCGACCGACAATTGACCGATGTCGATGGAGAAAGAATGGGTAAAAGGGCTATTTTTAGCTCTTTGCCCGTTTCTCCACCCGCCAAGTGCTTTTTTCATTGGAAAATGGTCAAAACACGGGTTTATGAGGCACGAGAGTTGGTTAGGAGGTTAGGATGGAGTGAGAATAGCTCATGGGTAGTTAGGATTTAGATGACCTAGTCTCAGGGTGACTCATAGGGTAAGAAATGGTCTTAGGGTGAGGCGTCCAAGGTGAGGTGTCCAGGTGAGGTGTCCAAGGTGAGGTCATTAATTTAAAATAAGTAGTTTATTTTAAATTAATAAGGTGTGTAAGTGTTTAAAAGGGGACCAAGGGGGGGTTGACACAATATTGGTGTCTACAAAACCCTAAAACCCCTTACTAGATCTCATTTGTATTCTATTTTAAATATTTAGGTGTGTGTCTTAAGTTCACCATTGGGTGTGTGTTCCCCTCTCCAATTGATGGCTGGGGTGGATAGGGACTCACTTATGTATGGGCTCATTTTGATCATATGGATTCAAATTCTATAAGCATTATTGCTTTGTTGCTTAAGTTAGAAGAACATTATTGATTGAATCTATGAGTTTCCTTCTTCCATTATAATGATGGTCTTGGTTGACCTAAATAATAAATATATTTACTCTTGTAATAAGAAGATTTTAATACTGAGCATTGACTAGTAACTCTTGTATGTCTTCTTATAACTGCATTGGTTATTTGGAATGTTTCAATGTATTGCAAGATATTTATTTATTATTATTTTGGATAGATATCAAAGTTGATGGGACCCTTTCCCTAATTACTTTTAACCTAAGCTACAAACTAGATCTAGGGCGCAATCAGGGGTCCCAATCCCTAAGAACAATTAAATCAACACCATTGACCACTAAAACCACTAAGTCAACTCAAATGACCACATCTAGCCTATAGATGCCCTATGAGATTTGAACATGGGCGAGGTTGGGCATAACCAACCCACTTAACTAACCCTTCTACATCTCATTGGCTTAGATGTTGGGTAACAAGATTTTTTAAATGAACCCAAAATTGTAGGCATGTTTATAACTAGAATGCCCAAACCAATGATGAATATTATCCCTAGCCATAGACTGTGGACTTGCCTCATCATATTGAACATAAGTTTCAAGCCGCATGCTAATCCCCATCACATTGAACATCGAGTCGATAGCCCATTGCATTGTGGATACTTTTCAAAAATAACCTATTGTGGCATAATATGGGAATGATGTTAGAGAGTGATCATCTTGGGGAATGGACCCTGAGACCTCCCACTTCTAACACTCATCTCACTCACTGCTAAGCTATCATTATTAGGTTAAAAAATTAATTTGCATCTGAAGCTTAATGGGGGGGTGGACCTAGGTCCAAAATATCTGTTGAATGATACGTAATTGAATCACCCCAATGTGATCCATATGGAACACAAGGAGAAGTTTGACCCCTATCTCAAGGCGTACCCATGGCCACTTTAGAGTGTAGGTGATGTGCAAATGCTCCACTCCATGCACCATGAGTAAGTCAAGGATTGAACCTGAGACTTAGGTGACTTAAGTCATTGCTCCCATCCACTCAAGCTAATCCTTGCAAAAATGTTGGGTACAAACATTTTTGTAATCAGAATGCCCAAACCAGTGATGAATAGTATCCCTATCCATGGACCAAGGACTTGCCTCATTACATTGAACATAGGTTTCAAGCCACATGTATACCCCCATCGCATATAACACTGAGTCAATATCCCATTGCATTATGAACACTTTTCATGAATAACCCATCGTAGCTTGGTGTGGGAACAATGCTAGAGAGTGGTCATCCTAGGGAATGGACCTTGAGACCTGCCACTTCTAACACTTATCTCACTCACTACTAGGATGTCATCATTAGGTTTTAAAATGTTGCGTAACAAGAATTTTGAAATAGACCCAGAGTTGTAGGCATTGTTGTAATCAAAATTCCCAAATTAATGATGAATAGTACCCATAGCCATGGATTGTGGAATTGCCTCATTGTATTGAACACAAGTTTCAAGCCAAATGTTGACCCCCATCACACTGAACACTGAGTTGATAGCCCATTATATTGTGGATACTTTTTATGAATATTCCATTGTAGCGTAGTGTGGGAATGACACTAGAGAATGGACCCTGAGAGCTCCCACTTCTAACACTCAACTCGCTCATTATTAGGCTATCATCATCAAGTTGTTACAAGTTATTTCTTATTGTATATTGAATATTTATTTTTCTGTAAAAAAGAACTTAGTTGTTTATTATGGTTGATTGACTTAGTACAATGTGAACACTTTGGTTTCTATATTCGACCTTCATATAGTTCACCATAAGCAAATTAGTGGTGAAGAAAGAATGAATATAGTTATACATTTTATAACTCTTATTACTATTCTTTTCACAAAGATGAATCCTTATTTGTAATTTAGTCTATTCTAGATTTAATAGTCGTATACTTGGTGTTAGGTTATTTGGTGATAAGGATCTTGTTCATTAAGGTTGTAATGGAAAAAGTTGTTACAAGCTTGCTGTCATTTATTTTAATCTTGTACTTAGTTTGAATAGTTTGGTTGTAACCATTAAATCAAAAATTTTATTGTATACAAAATAATTTGACAACTATTAAGTCAGGTAGGAAGGATTTCTACCCTTGATCCATTACATTCTATATCACCATGTTTATAATTTATTATAGGAATTAAAATAGAATGAAAATTAATACTCAGATTATATTATATTTGTTCAAAATACTAGTGCTCACTAAGTGCATTAATCAGACTATGTAACACAAATAAGTTGTATTCACGATGAGTAACATTTTGTCACTCATCACCAATATAACTCTTTACATACTATAACATGTTTTGTGTAAATGGTAATGGTAGTGCCTATGCACTAATTAGATTTGGATTGTTTATACGAAACTCGGTTTAGAGCAATTGACTTTAGACTTATGCTTGAGGAATTATTGTTATATGCTTTTGATTGTTGTAATCATCTAAAAATGACACTTGTGTGCTAAGAGTGTTACTTGAGATCAACCATCCCTAGCTGTATACTAATCTTAAGGCCTATTTATACACTTATACAACCATTTTGCAAGTCACATGCATCCCTAAACATCCCTAAAGCAGTCCTAGACATTCACTTCAACATCTTGGCCCCTAGTGCCTTAGGTTATACCACCTGAACACTAGCATCATAATTTGGACAGTAGCACCAATGGTGTTAGTGTCAAATTTGGGCACTATTATCCTTTTCCCACTTTTTGTTACCAACATATATCTTTTCAAATCAAAAACCACCTAGATTCAGTATGTATATATATATATATATATATATATATATACACACACACACACACACACACACACATACATATATGCGTGTGTATGTATGTATAAATGTGTGTGTGTGTGTGTGTGTGTGTGTGTGTGTGTGCGTGTGTGTGTCTATATATATATATATATATATATATGTATATGTATATATATAAAAGATTTTTAGATCATTATTTAGGGAGATGGAAATTATATGCAAATAACACAAATAAACTTAGAACAAGTTGTTCACAATCAAGGTTATTAATCCCTATTCTGCCTTACTTTTGCATACATCCATCTACAACATTATTAAGCTTGGATTACTCATATTTTCAATATCAAGAACACTCAAATCATCATTCATACTAGTTTCACTTGCACTTGCACCAACACTTAGGTGGGGGGAACTACATTGAGATTTATCTTCTCAGAGTATTGGTATGTAGACAACTCTCATCACAACAGGGTGTTGAGGATGTCTAGCCTACTTAACTAACATCACACTTTGATAATTGTGCCAATTGGATTCCTTAGCAACATGGAGGTTTAGGGTTTACATAAAAAATTAGTGAAAATAGGGCATTGATAGGGAATCAGAATCCATGCACACATGGACAAGCTTGGCAGACTCAGACATAGGTGCGCCTATAAGCTCATAATAGTTCTACACAAAGGACACTAGCACCAAAAATAAACTAAAACCATTGGTTGTACTATCCAATCAAGACATTACTATCCAAGAAGATTTTTGACACCTTGATCCTATCTACAACGCTCAGATCAGCTCCTATCGCAGTTTGTAGCCTCTAGATCCCCTATCTCAATCAATTTCTAACTAAGCACTTGTTTACTCATTTATTATTGTTTTTAGAAAGGTTAAACTAGGTTAATTATATTACAAATTAGTGGTTTTATTTATTTTATATTTCTATCTTAATTTACTATACTCAGACCCTTTAACAACCTAGGGCTTACACTCCATAACCCTAAAAATTTAAATCATTTGGTATTTGACTTACTTTGAATACTATCCAAATCCTAGCCCTAGATGTTATTAGGGTTTCTATCCTTTTATTTCCTATTTTTATTGGTTGTGCTAGGGTTTTGAGACCTGATATATTCTACCCTAGTAGCCCTCTTCCAAGTTGTATTGCCAAATTTCATGGATAAAGAAGATTTTTTTTCCTCCTCATCTCCAAGAGGGTGATAACTACTTTCCCTCTAACTAGGTCCATGTTATCACTCCTCCACAAGGTGACATAGCCTATATTGATATTTCAAATGTATATACTTAGCCTATCCATCCTTCAAACCCTTCCCTTCCCATATCTTCTCTATAGGGTGTGTGCTTATATGTTTAATTAAAAGCAATTAGGGTTTACACTTGTGAGACTCTATGTGAACAAATTATTAGTATGATTAGGAAAATTATAGAATTAAAAAATTATAATCAACTATTACATGAAAATATTACAACATTAGAAAATAAATTTACAAAATAAAAGCCTCTAGGACATATTAGTGTCAATCATGTATATACATCTTCACCTAGTCAATTTGTGGCAAGCAATGTTACATATCAAAATAAGAAATCACAACAAAGTGCATCTACAACTAGTGATTCAAAAAGCATTCATAGATCAAATATAAATTCAAGTGAAATTTTGAGGCAAATGATTGAAGCTAAGTTGATCAACCTACCTCCTCTACATCCAATTAGGAGATCTAGATATTATTGTGCATATCATAGAATAAATGGTCATCACATAGATTCATGTTTGGCATTGAAAAAGCTTATACAACACATCATTGATAATGAAGAACATATAAAAGAAAAATCAATTAAGCAATTGACAATGATAAAGGAATATACTAAAAAAGGGTCAAATTCAGAAATTATATAAAAGTGGTTACAAAAAAATAACTTAGAACAAAAAAAGGTTCACAAAGTATAATCAAATCAAGAAACAATACAACAAGCATAGGTAAAGAAAGTGAAGGATATAAATATACCTCTCCAAAATGAGGTCCCACTTTCAAATCAATATGGGTTTGTTCAAAATTATTTATATCAGTTTGATTATCAAGGTCAAGGATTGGGCAAACATGCCCAAGGCATCATTACTCATATTATAGCAATTGATAATGTTGGTCAACAAAGTTTGGGATTTATGGAACATATTAAGACAAATAATTCACATATACAGTTTATCAAGGCAAAATATCCAAATACACAGCAAATGTTACAAAAAGAGTAAGAACTCAAGTTGCAAAGTCAAAATCATGCTAAGCCAACAAGCATTCTCAAAAGAGGTTTTCTATCAAAAAAGCCTCCAAATCACCATATGCCTACAATAAGCATATTTTCAAAGGGCATAGTCACAATTAATATTGCAAATCAAAATTCAGAGTGGTTGACTCCATAATATGAGGCAATTCCCTATGCTCATCTAGATACAATAAGAGTCAACACTACCATTCTAGGTTATTATGATTATTATGATACTAATAATGAATAAGACTCATATTCATATTTCAACTCAATTCAATTACATGATATCAATCACACTACACAAGAGGTTAGCATTCTTATTTTTGACATAGGCCACATTAATAGTGAGTCTCCCATGAGACTCATCGGTTAGTGTGTTCTTCCCTACTTGTACATAGTTCCGCTTACCATGATCCTTGTATATAGTTTCATTTTCATGTTGCTTATACATATCTCATATCCAAAAAATAAAAAACCAATATAATATGCCAAAACATAAAAATAGTCAAATATTTAATAAAAAAATACAAATTATACATTGTATGCATTGCCATGTTTACATTTCTTATATTTGTCAGGCACTACATATGATAACTATCTTAGTATAGTTGGTTTTTTATCACACATACATGATTCACTTGTTCTTGTCGAGTGTTATCGATACTTATAGGACCTAGGTCCACTACACAAATCCATATTTGCTACTATCTACCCATTAGGGGCATATACACAGATAAATAGATTCCTCATTTGATACATTTGCCCATTTGGGGGCATCTTATACATAGTTATGATTGTCAAGTTACATCCTTCTAAACTCTGCATCACATATTTAGCATTGTCATATTTTGATAATGATCATCCTATACTACTCAAATTCATTACCGACTACTACTACTCTAGACTCAGCATATGTACATCTCTGATCTTATATAGATTTATACCACATGTTCATCCATACTTTCATTTCTAGCTTTCCTAGTTTATACATGATTATGTCTCTATGCTTCTATTCAAGGGAATTTGAATATGTCATTGATCTATGGCTCTTGCCACTTATTTTCATTGCATGTATGCTTTAGACATGTGCCCATGTCTTTATGTGTGCCTTCCTGATTATGTATGCAAACATTTAAACATGTCCTTTCATGTGTCTCTAAGCTAAATTGCTTGTTGTTTATGTATGTGGACATTTGAACATGTCCTTTTATGTCTTTCTTTCTTAGATTTAGTGACATGTACCCATGTCCCTTGTATTGTGGCCCCTTGGCCTATTTTGTGTGCCTCATATGTGTTGTAAGTATGTGTTATGGCCATGACACTTATCTCTTGCTTGTTGCACACTCCAATTTTAGATGCCATGAGAGACCTTATGTATCTCCCCTTCCTACTTGGGTGTCATGATGGACATCATGCCCCCATCTCCCTAGGTAGCTACTCAGTTATTCCTCAAATTTATTGTTCATATACATTGTTATATCTATCTTGATAACCTTGTGAATGTTAGATCTAACATACGTCATATATTATAAACTTATGCTCAGATTATTTTACATTTTGATGTCATGTATGCACATTATATTGGTTTATTATGCATATATCATAAATGCTTTAGTTAACACACATTTTATAGAGCTTTTTCTTTTGTAGACAATTCTTATATAGGTTCAATGACTCCCATCAAAAGAGGGGGCATTCATAGAGATTTGTCATAGAGATCAGGGTATTCAAATGCACTTAGAGTATAATTTTCAGCACATGGGCACATAAAACAAAAATAGTTTCTAGAAAAAACAATGGGAAATAATCACACAAAGACCAATTTTAGTTGCATAAAAATTAGAATAGTTGGACATTACCACCCAAATTGGGACACTAGTGCCACCAATGCTACTGTCCAAGATATGAAACTATTATCTAGTAGCCCCAATTTTAGGAAATTCTAGATTGGCCAAAAAATTACAATAGGTATAGTCCAAGTTTTCATAGGTTTAGTTACAAATTACCAATTTTGTCTCAGTTTAACACATATTCATACCAGTTTGTTTAGATTGGAGGCATCATGCATGACAAGATCATTCCCGTTTCAATTTCAAATACTTAAATGCATATTACTTTTTTAGATAGATATGATTTTGGTGGGATTTTTACCCTTATATGCTTTTGATCAAAGCTCTAGCCGATCGAGGACATAATTGGGAGCCCAGATCCCCAAGTATATAACTACCAAAATTACCAACAATGGCGACAAACGACCCAAGAATACCAATGAATAGCCATAATCAGCATAAAATACCATTAACAACCATAATCAGCGTAATACCAATGATCAACAACTAGCCTCCAATACAATCTGAGATTTAAACCTGGGTGGTACTTGAAGCAACCAAGTTGCTTTACCAACTCATCCACATCTCATCAGTTAAATTTTGGGTACATGCATTTTTATAACTAGAATGCCCAAACTAGTGGTGAATAGTATCCCTAGTCATGGACTATGGAATGCCTCGTCACATTGAACATAGGTTTCAATCCACTTGCTGACCCCCATCACATTGAACATCGAGCTAGTTATCCCATTACACATGGATACTTTTACGAAGGTGTGCATACCTTACCCCTATAGGATTAGAACCTATGACCTCCCTTTTGGGAGCACATGTTCTTCACCATTAGGTCAAATCAAGGGCACACTCAAGTGCAGATTATTACAATTCAATCTAGAATACATATACTTAGATATCAAATTTAGGCACATGTGCATGACACATTGTTTTTGTATGCTCACTTATGCACCAGTTGATCAGATGGAATGAAAAACCCCATGTCATTCTCTACATTATACACACTAGACACCATGTTCCAAGTTACACACTAGATTGATGCCTTATTCCATATACAGTGGTTGGTATTCCCATGTAGCCCAGAGCCATTTTACATTCCATAGTTCTCAAGTGGTTACAGAGTTGACATATATAGTACCAATTATAGTTACACATCTTTAGTTACATTATGTAACCTAGTTACAAATGCATCTCATACACATGGGTATGAAATGATGAAGTCATAGTCAACTTGAGTTCTTGAGCCACCTATATGAGAGGGTTGAACACACCACCGGTCCAATCCAAGTTATTCACATGTCATGAGCCACCAAGCAGGGGTGGGTAATGATGGATTCAAAACTAGATTGAGTTATTGAGCCACCCACACATGAGGATTGAGCAAGCCATCAAATTAGTCCAAGTTATTCACCAATTGATCAGTATCTACATGCACACATATATGTTATCACCATATTTATTCATTGATTCATGTACCTAATGAGGTGTATTCATTCATTTCCTCTCTTATCTCTTTAATCAATTTTGTAATTTTCTTTTGATATATATTAAGGACTAATCTATGCACATTTGATTTATGGGACACGCAATAGAGCATGCTTCACATACTCATATCCAGATTCATAGGTTTCATCTTTTAGATAAGATGAGGTATGTTGCTTTTTACTTTATCCTAGTCATTTCACTTTCCTACATTTATAGAATAAAGAGGGGGTAAATGTAATCATATAAAAATGACACTTGAGTGTTAAGAGTGTTACTTGAGACCACACATCCCTAGCCTAGCCCTAGACCAATCTTAGGCCTATTTAAACACTTATCTAGCCTTCATGTGGGCCACACACATCCCTAAAGTAGTCCCAAACCTTCACTTCAGCATCTTAGCCCCTAGTGCCTTAGGTTCCACAACCTAGACAATAGTGTCAATAGCGCTAGTGTCCTAGTTTGGGTGATATTGTCCTTTCCTACCTTTTGTTACCAACATATACAATTTCAAATTAAAAACCACCTAGGGTCGACCTAGACCTCTTTTAAGACCCACACAAACATTAAAATAATATATATACATGACTTTTAGCCCATTATTCAGGGAGATAGAAATCAAATGCAAATAACATAAACAAATTCAGAATAAGTTGTGCACAATCAAGGTTATTATTCCCTATTCTACCATACTTCTGCATCCATCCATCTACAACATTCCTAAGCTCGATTACTCAAATTTACAGTCTCAAGCACACTCAAAGCACTCAAACTAACATTCATGCTAACTTCACTTGCACTTGCACTAGTAATTGGGTGCAGAGAATTATATCGAGCTTGATTCCTCCTCAAAGTATTGGTATGTAGGCAACTATCATCATAATAAGGTGTTGAGGATGCCCAACCTACCCCACTAACATCACACTTTTCTATTTGTGTCAATCAGATGTCCTAACAACATGGAGGTTTAGGGTTTGCATACAAAATCAGTCAAAATAGGGCACTAATAGGGAATCAAAACTCATGTGCACAGAAACAGGGTTGGTATACTCAAACACAAGTGCATTCAAAAGCTCAAAATAGTTTTGTACATAGGACACTAGCATCAAAAGAAGGACACTAGTGCCATTGTGCTACTATCCAATGAGGGTGCTACTATTCATGAAGGGTTTTGACACCTAGATCCCGTCCATGACACACAAATTAGCTCTTGTCCTAGTTTGTAGCCTCTAGATCCCACATCTCAATCAATTTAAAGCTAAGTACTTGTTTACATCATTTATGGTTATTTTTAGAAACGTTAAACTAGGTTAATTCTATACAAATTAGTGGTTATACTTATTACGTATTTCTACCCTACTTTATTATACTCAAACCCTTTAACAACCTAGGGCTTACACACCATAACCCTAAAAGTTAAATTAATTACTTGTGATTCAATGGATAGTTTCTTACAAGTTGTGAATTTCATAATAATAAAAAATTTGAATTTGTATCATTTCATTTAGTTGATTTAGACTGCTTAAGGATTTCTGTAAAACTTTTGAATAACATGGTCTTGTACAAACCAACTACAACATTCTATAATAGGTTAATTGATTTCATTTCAGTATGGTTTATAATCATGGAAAGATAATTAATTTTATAGTTGAATATGTTTGTTAATTATACATAATTATGTTAATGGGAACATTTACAAAATAGATTTAGTCAGGTTTGTATTGTTGATTTATAATAAGATCATTACTTCACACCAATATGATTTGGCTATCTTATTCATTATGCTCTTTATGCCTTAATCAATTGACTTCTTGCTAGTAAATAATTTATTTTCAATTTGTATGGTAATCAAAAGGTATAGGTAGGTTTCCTTTAAGTCTCGAGGATCCATTTTAAATTGTTAAAATGCTCCTATCAATGGTGAATATACATGCATAACATTAACACATTGTTAGTTATTGAGTATTATATGATAAGATTAAGGTTGCTTGTGTAGTATCTCAATCTTGTATAGACCAATTATAGCATTCTTAAAATGGGTTGAAGTTTGGTTTATTTTTACTCAATTTGAGTGCTTATAAAAATAGATGAATCAATCAAGTTTATTGAAATGGATATTAGAATGTTTGCTTATGCAAATCTTATCATTCATTAAATTTATATAAACCCTTTATCATTTTCATTAGGATATTCATGCCTTAAGCATCATATTTTTTAATGTTATCCTGTATGCCATCTTACCATGATATACAATATTCTTTGGCATGGGGATTAAAAATAAGTTGTTTATTCACTCAAACGATGGTATTCAAGATGAGTAATACTTTGTTACTCATCCTAAATATGATTGGGTTATTTAACTTGACAAATACTTATATTTCTTTCCATTTTCAATGTTTAAAGAATGTGGATGTAATAATAGAAGTCATATTGAAAAAAGACCATGTTTCCTTTATTATCAATGTTTTAATCATTGATTGTTACCATTACATCACTTCAGTAAAGTACCTATAATTAGATGGCTATGGTTTTAAAGGATTATGGGAAAATATAGTTGAGATACAGAAATCCACTAATGAGTAAACCATTGTCAGTTAAATAGTGGCAATTATGCATGTGGCATGATAGAACTGCACCATTGTTTGGTAATTAAATAAGTTAAGATAGCCTTATTAAACTCAATTACCTATATCTTGCTTTGGTTGCAACCAATGTTGCCCATTTAATGATCTCACATAAATATATATTGTTTCTTGTTTGAAAACACTGACATGGAGTTCAAAATTTTAAATTGTTTGTATCTTCATTTTCAAAACAATTGAGCGATGTATGTGGTTCGTCAACTTTATGTTGGTCTTAAGATCAACTATGTCTAAAGGTTTTAACATATAATGTTTGAGTTGACAACTAACCTTTTGATTTATGGTAATTTATTATGTTAAATGCATCTCAATAATTTTGATCTAGGGTGTTTGGCCTTTATAGTTGAATTGTTTATCTGTTGAGATCACATTGCACAAAGGTTCATTTTAAATTATTGTTGGAATGTGCATAATTAAGTCAATTGTTAACTTCCACAATCTTGGTAGTTAATTGATTTATTGTTGGAATCTATGAGCATAACCCTTCAAGTCAAGATTTTTGTTAGCTTAAATTTTGGGGGTTGTGATAGAAAAACATTATATAAACAAGGCTCATACCAAATTTGGGTGTCTATGAGATCAACCTACTACCATTTGGTGTGAAAAACAAAATTATTATCCACATCTCATGTAATCCAATGGAACATATACAAACCAAACATATTACATTCCACATGTACTACATCCAATAGTCGATTCATGAACACAACATTGATCTAGTACTATCACATTAAGGTGTAAGTGGTAGACATCATATTATACATAGGTACCTCATCAAGGATTATTAGTAGGACCCATTTAAGAGGTATTAGCCTTATGATTTTTAAAGCTCCCTCGATTTCACTTAAGGGATGGTCTTGGTGTAATTATACACCTTATGTGTTAAGCTTACTTGGTAGATTACCTAGGTAAGATTTATATTCTTAAAATTAAGAAATGTGTAGATGTTTGTGAATCTTAAATATACACAACTTAATCTACTTGAGATTTTCCACTCACGTGTGAGGACTATAGTTATATAAAATGTCACTTCAGTGCAATGAGTGTCACTTGAGATAACCCATCCCTAGTTTAGCCCTAGACTTATATTAGGGCCTCTTTTAGCACTTATCCAGCTTTTACACAGGCCTCTACACATCCTTGAACATCTCAAAATCAATCCCAGACCCTCCCTTAGGAATCTAAGCCCTTAGTACCTCAGGTTCTACCACCTAGACACTAGCATTGTACCTTGGACACTAGTGCCCCATGCTAGTGTCGCACTTTCAACACTAATTTTCTTTTCTAAATTTAAACCCCAATAGATATCTTTTCAATTTCTAAGACACCTAGGATTAGCCTAGACCTATTTCACACTCCACACAATCACTAGATCAGTATAAATACATGACTTTTATCCTTTTATCCAGTAGATGGAAATGATATGAAAAAAACACAAACAAGCTTATAAGAAGTTGTACATAATCAAGGTTATTAATCCTTATTCTACCCTACTTTTGCATACAATCATCTATAGCCATCCCAAGCCTAGAATATATATATTTCCTATCTCAAACCTCATACTATCATTCACTCGCACTCAAACCAAACACTTAGGCAAAAAAACTACAACAAGTTCGATCGCTCCTCAAAATATTGGTATGTAGGTAACTCTCTACACAACGAGGTGTTGAGGATGTCCAGCCTACCCAACTAACATCACACTTTTTCTACTTGTGACACTCAAATACCCTAACATGGAGGTCTGAGGTTTTCTCCTAAATCAACTAAAAATAGTGCACATATAATGAATCAAAGCTCATCCACACAGGGACAAGTAGGTCATAATCAATTGGAGGTACATCCAAAAGATTACGTAGTTATGCACAAAGGACACTAGCACTGAAAGTAGGACACTAACACCCTATGCTACTATCCAAGGTACAATGCTACTATTCAGGAGGGTTTATGACATTGGGACCCTATTTTTGACAATCAAATAACTTTCATACCAATTTTCCAACCTTCAGATCATTCATCTCAGTTAGTTTTTAGCTGATTAATTATTTGTGTCATCCATTGCTATTTTTAGAAATATAAGATTAGGTCAATTCTTGAATAAATCAATTATTGTATTTATTGAATATTTCTACCTTGATCTATTGTACTCAGACCCTTTAACAACCTAGGGCTTAAATTCCATAGATCCCTTAAAATTTAAATCATTTGGTGAACCCTGCTTACTTGAAATGGTGCAAAAAAACCTTAACCCTAGGATTTATGTTTCCAACCCTCTAGGACCCACATTCAAATTTTAGATCCCTATATTTTTTGATTTGTATTTCATATAGTCATGATAATAATAACAAATGAAGTTTATTACTTTTTTATGCAAATCTTTCTAGTTTTCGTGGCATGTTTGTTTCCTTTCATTTGGAATGAATTCAAATATGACATAAACACATGTACATGATGCTTTAAATTAGTTCATATATGTCACGTTTCATTATTTCTCTAGCATGTTATCTTCCTCTTATGTGTAATTCAATTAAAAAGCAAATCTTTACACACATAGAGGATATAATACATAAGATAACAACCACCTTTCAAGTTTCAATGTCATATCTTATGCATATGAAAGAATCTCCTCCTCATCTCCATGAGGGTGATAGTTATTTTCTCTCTAACCAAGTCCATGTTATCATTCCTCCATGAGATGAAGAAACCTATACTATTGTCTCTAATGCCCATACCCAGCCTATCCATGCCTTTACCTCTTCTCTACAAGGCATGTGCTTACATGTTCAATTAGAAGCAACTAGGGTTTACACTTGTGAGACTCTACAGGATCAAATTATTAATATGAACAGGTTAACCTCAAAATTAAAAAAATAGAATCAACTATTACATGAAATTATTACATTAGAAAATCATATTACAAGACAAAAGCCTCCAGGCCACACTAGTGTCAATCATGTATATGCATATTCACCTAGTCAATTTGTGGCAAACAATGTTACACATCAAAATAATAAATCATAACAAAGTGCATCTACAACTACTAATTTGAAAATTACTTAAAGATAAAATAGAAGTTCAAGTGAGATATTTAGGAAAATGACTAAAGATTAGTTGATCAACTTACTTCCTCTACATCCAATAAGGAGATCCATATACTATTGTGCATACCATAAAATGCATGGTCATCACACAAATTCATGGTTAGCATTGAAAAGGAAAATACAATAGGTACATGATACATATGACTCAAACAATGACGCATCATCCAAACAATATACAATGGCACATATACAAATTTAAAAAGGGTCAAATTTATAAACAATATAGAAGTTATTACCAAGGCATAACTCATAACAATAAAAGGTTCACAAAGCAAAATTAGAGCAAGGAACAGTACAACAAACATAGGTAAAGCAAGTGAAGGATACAAATATACCTCTTCAAAATAAGGTCTCACTTTCAAATAAATATGGGTTTGGTCAAAAATATCTACAATAGTTTGATTATCAAGGTCAAGGTTTAGGCAAACATGCCCAAGGCATTACTAGTCATATTCTATAAGTTGATAATGTTGGTTAATAAGGATTGAGATTTATGAAACATACTAAGACAAATCATTCACAGATACAATTTATCAAGGTAAAATATCCATATACACAGATAATGTTACAAAAAGAGCAAGAACCTAAGTTGCACAATCAAAATCAGGCCAAGCAAACAACCATTCTCAAAAGAGGGTTTCTAACAATAGAGTCTTAAAAGTAAGATATACCCACAATGGGTGCATTTTTGAATGGCAAGATCCCAATCAATAATCCAAACATTGCTAATCAAAACGAAGAAGATGATTGAAACAACCCAGATTATTATGATATAGACTATTCAGAAAGCGAAGATGCTACCTATGTTACATAGAGGCATCTCATCGATGATATGTGGGGCTTCCAACACCGTTCTTTACCAGCACATAAATTCTCATCTATAACACTCTCCTTATACATAGTTTCATTTACCCCCAATTTCCTTGTACATAGTTTCATTTATCATGCTTCTTGTACATAGTTTCCTTTAACATGCTCCTTATACCTAGTTTCATTTTTATGTTGCTTGTACATAGCTTATACTCAAAAAACACAAAAACATTCAAATATTTCTCAAAAAACACAAAAACATTCAAATATTTCTCAAAAACACAAAATTTAGATTGTATGCATTTCTACATTTACATTCTTTATACTTGTCATGTACTACATTTGTTAGTTATCTTAATATAGTTAGTTTTATCATACATACATGCTTCACTTCTTCTTGTCAAGTGTTCACATATTATTACAAGACTCAGTTCTAACACACAAATCCATATTTTCTACTATCTACCCACTAGGGGAACATACATAGACTCATCATTGATAAATTTCCCCATTGGGTGCATCATACCACACAAATTCTAGTTTGCTAGGTTACATCTTTCTATACTCTATATCATAGATTTAGCATTGTTTATACCTTGATATTGATCATCACATATTACTCAAATTTTTTGTCGACTACTAATACTATAGAATCAATTATGTACATCTTTAGTCTTATACAGATTTGTACCACATGCTCATGCATACTTTCATTTTTAGCTTTCCTAGTTTAGACTTGATTATGTCTCTTTGCTTCTACATCTATTCGAGGGCATTTAAATATGTCATTGTTCTATGGCTCTACGCCAATTCTTTTCAATATATGTGTGCTTTGGACATGTGCCCATGTCCTTATGTGTGGCTTCTTGATTGTGTATGTGGACATTTGAACATGTTCTTCCATGTGGCTCTAAGCCAGCTTGCTTTTTATTTGCATATGTGGACATTTGAACATGTCCTTGTATGTATTGATTCTCATATTTAATGACATGTGCCTATGTTCCTTGTATTATGGTTCCTTTGCCTACTTTGCATATGTCATATGTGTTGTATGCATGCTTTCATGTATGCATCATGGCCATGGAACTTATCTCTTGTTTGTTGCTTACACTCAATTTTAGATGTCGTGAGTGCCCTCATGCATCTCCCCTTCCTCCTTGGGTGCCTTGGTAGACATTATGCCCCATCCCCCTAGGTAGTTTACACAAATTATTTCTAATATTATGTAGTTCATACACATGCTTACTTTGTTATATCTATCATGATAACCTTGTGATTGTTAGATCTAACATACATTGTACATTACTAATTTATGTTCAGATTATCTTACATTTTGATGTCATGTATATACATTATATTGGTTTGTTACGCATATATCATATGCTTTCACCCTAACATACATCATGAAAAACTTTTCTTTTGAAGATAGTTATTTCACATGTACAACAACTCCCCTCAAAAGAGGGGGCATTCACAAAGGTTTGTTAAAGATATCACGCTGTCTGAGTGCATTCAGAGTATAATTTTTAGCACACAAACATAGAATTATAGAGCTCAAAATCATGAAAATGTAATGGAAAATAATCATACACTAATTAGATTTAGTTTGGTAGAAAAACAACACATAGGACACTAGCACTGAAAGTAGGACACTAATGTGGTGCGATATTGTCCAAGGTACAATACTACTATTCAGTAGCCCAAAAATAGGAAAATCTAGATTTGACAAAATAACACAATAGTTACAACCTAAATTTACATAGTTTTAGTCACAGGTTATCATAATTGAACAATTTATGCTCAATTTTGCACATAATCATACCACGTTTGCCCAAATTGGGGGCATCATACATGACATGATCACTCTCATTTCATTTTTAGATATATATAGACATAGATTACCACAATTTAATCCAAAATCCATATGCACATATATCAGAATTGGGGGCATGTGCACAATATAGTGTTTCCACATCATCAATTTTACACTAGCTCATCTTCGATGGAATGGTAAACTCAATGTCATTATCTATGTTATATAATTTAAACACCATTTGTACCAGGTACCACACCAAATTGATGCCTTATTCTGTATGTAGTGGTTGGCATTTCTGCATAGTCCCTGAACTACATTCCTAGGTGCCTAAGAGGCCCCTTGGCTATTTTCATTTTAGGGTTTCTAAATGGCCTTAGGGCCATCCTACACAGTTTCAGTTACATTGTACAGTTTTAGTTACAAATGCATTTACTACACATATGTAGGCAATGATGGAGTCATAGCTTATTTGAGTTCTTGAACCACCTACATATGAGGGTTGGACAAGCCATTAGTCCAATCCAAGTTATTGATAGTGTATAATCCACCAAAGAGGGGTGGGAAATGATGGAGTCAAAATTGGATTGAGTTCTTGAGCCACCCAGGGGATTGAGCAAGCTATCCGCTCAATCCAAGCTATTCACCACTTGATCACTATCTACATGCACACACACAGGATGTCACCAAGTTTTTATAATGGTTCACATACCCAATGAGGTGTATCCATTCATTTCCTCTCTCTCTTATGTCTTTACTCAATTTTGTCTTTGATTTTGATATCTCTTAAGGATTGATTCATCCGTGTTTCATTTATAATACACGCAATGAAGTATGCTTTACATAGTCAAATCTAGATTTATGGGCTTCACCTCATAGATAAGTCCAGGTACACTTCTTTTTCTTTTATTCTAGTCATTTTGCTTTGTTGCATTTATAGAATAAAGTATGGGCAAATGTAATCATATAAAATGTCACTTGAGAGCAATGAGAGTCACTTGAGACAACCTATCCCTAACTTAGCCCTAAACCTATCTTAGGGTCTCTTTCGACACTTATCCAACTTTCATGTGGGCCTCTACACATCCTTAGACATCTCAAAATCAGTCTCAGACCCTCCCCTAGGGATCTAGGTTCCTAGTGCTTCAAGTTATGCCACCTAGATAATAACATTGTACTTTGTGTCCCACTTTTCACACTAATGTCCTTTGCCACATTTCAACCCCAATGGATATTTTTTCAATTCTAAAGACACCTAGGGTTGACCTAGACCGATTTCACACTTCATACATGCATCAATGTGTGCTAGTGTCCCACTTTCAATGCTAATGTCCTTTGCCAAATTTCAACCCTAACAGATATCTTTTCCATTCTAAAGACACCTAGGGTCGACCTAGACCTATTTCACACTCCATACAAGCACCAAATCAATATAAATACATGACTTTTAGCCCTTTATCTAGTAGATGAAAAGGATATGCAAAATATAGAAACAAGTTTATAACAAGTTGTGCACAACCAAGGTTATTGATCCCTATTCTGCCCTACTTCTGCATATAGTCATCTACAACCATCCCAAGCCCAAAATATACATATTTCCAGTCTCAAGCCTCATTCAAAGCACTCATGTTAACACTCATACTACCATTCACTTGCACTTACACCAAGCACTTAGGTAGGATAACTACATTGGGCTTGATCCCTCCTCAAAGTATTGGTATGTAGGCAACTCTCTAAACAATAGAGTGTTGAGGATGCCCAACCTACCCAACTAACATCACACTTTTGCTACTTGTGCCACTCAAATACCCTAACAACATGGAGGTCTAAGGTTTGTCCCTAAATCAGCTCAAAATAATACACAGACAATGAATTAAAGCTCATCCACACAAGTACAAGTAGGTCAGACTCAGTAGAAGGTGCGCCCAAAAGATCAGATAGTTTATGCACAATTGACACTAGCACTGAAAGTAGGACACTAGTGCCTCACACTACTATTCAAGGTGCAATACTACTATCCAAGAGAGTTTCTAACACTTGGACTCTGTTTATAACACTTAAATCAGTTTCACACCACTTTTTAGCCTCCATATCATCTGTCTCAAATAATTTTTAGCTAAGTACTTATTTGTGTCATTCATTGTTATTTTTAAAAATATTAGATTAAGTCAATTCTTACACAAATCACTGACTGTATTTATTACATATTTATATTCTGATCTACTATACCTAGACCGTTTAACAACCTAGAGTTTAAATTCCATAAATCCCTTAAAAGTTAAATCAAGGATAAACGTACAAATTACACAATTTGATTAATGTCATGCACATCTATAAGGTCCTATTTTGGCCACACAGGTTTTAGCCAACCACTTTTATGAAACATGGTTTTTCCTTTCATTCGAGCATGTAGAATTTGTCTAAGAACTCCATGAGAGGAGTTTAGAAGGAGGAGATTGAATTTAAAAATGTTAGTCTGTGCCAATTGAGTATGGGATTCTCTTCATGTTTGTTATTAGCATTTGAATTCAGATTCATAATTTAAGGGTATAATTTGTATGGATTTATATCAATAGAACTTATCTTGTGATAAGCTTAAGAAATAACTAAGATGATTTCTACTGCAATAAATCAATACAAATCAAACCCTTAAACTATGAATCTAAATTCAAAAGCTAATAATAAATATGAAGCGAATAATTAAGCTTAATTAGAGCATAATAATATTATTATATTTAATTTCCTTTTTCGAAGTTCTTTTTATAAAGTTCTTATGCATAAGGTAGATATTAGAACCCCTTTTTTAATTTCCAACAAACTTTTTAAAGCCTAATATAGTGTTGCAACTACATTGAGACTATCATTCACTAATTAGTAGGAAATTTATAGAGAAAGCACTGAAATCATTAATCAATACAATATACAATCAATCTAAGATAAATAACTTAAGGTTGATATTTCTTAATATTTTTTAGATAAATATATTTAAAATATTTATACTAATCAAATAATTATATTAAAATACATAACTACAATAACAAATAAAAAATGACAAGAAAATATGAAATATAAACTTAACATTATATTTATTTTTAAAATATAAACAAAAATGTTGACATTATATATAATTCAAATAATTATATTCAAATATATAAGTACAATAACAAATAAAAAATGACAAAAAAATATGAAATATAAACTCAACATTATATTTATTTCTAAAATACAAACAAAAATGTTGACATTATATATAATTCAGTGATTCCATATAATACCTTCAGCGATACTAAATGGTCGACAGCTCTTTTGATTCCCCTGGAACAAATTTTCTTTCTACTTTTTAAAAAAAGGGAATAGAAACATTGGCTATACAATGGAGCAGTTTGGAGCCCGTTGGTTTCCTCGTCATATTAGTGTTGCAGACATTAAGATATACAATACAATTCTGTGAAAAATTTGCACCAGTATATGTGAAGGGAACATTTCTTTTCCCATTATTCTCAACAATTGATGGAAGGCAAGGGCGCCATGGATTCGGCCAACAACAACGCCAACAATAATAATAACAAGAACTGGAGGAATGAGCTGTCACAGGATTCCAGGCAGAAGATCGTCAATAAGATGTATGTAATTTAATTATTTCTTTTCACGGGTCATTTAATTTTACAATAGTATGTGTATTATCATTTTTTTAAAGACCGATTGGGAAAAACCCACCTTGCAATTTAGCTCAGATTTGTTTGGATACATGGCTTCTTTAGAATTCAGGTTAAAATCAGTAGATGGCTCCTGCACTTATAACGCAAAGACCCATTATCCTGTTGATAAACAATAATTTGTTTAAAAAATAAATCAATGGGGGTTTCAGTGACCCTGCCACTATATATGGTTTCAAAATGATGAGCTGCTTACAAAAAACCTGGACCAGGCAGACAACCAGCTACTAGACCAACTTGTTGACAACAAAGGCCTTACGACCTCCTCCTACGGCTACATCAACAGAAGGCAAAACCTAGACTTGACTATGCAACTAAAAAACTATAGAAATTCGAAAAAAACATAACTGCATAAGAAACTAATCACTTAACAGACACTACAGGCAATTCATTCAATAACCAGTGCTGCCTCAGCAGCAGAGTGCTTCTCACGACGACCAACCCTTGAACCAGCACCTGCAGCACTTGAACCAACACCCACATCACCAACAAGCAGACCACTTCCATTCTCAGCAACCACAGCCAATGTAGACTTCACCCCTGCAACCCTCAACAACACTTTGACAGCCCTGCGAGCCACTTCCACTTTCCTATGCTCCTGCACTGGTCAGCAGAGGGCATTGAAACTCCTGAGCTGGTTGAAATCCAAACTGGCAAAAGACTCCCCACCCATTCCATTCTTTCAAACCTTTTCCAAAAAATCATTAAGGGAGGTGTCCAGTTCAATTGCCAAATTCAAAATGTTTAAATGATATGTCATGACACTGCCAAGCGCAAGGGGCCTGCTTTCCAAAAAAAGAAATACTGCCCCTTATGCTAAGATGAATAGATGCGGTCTAGCTTTGAGGGAGGTCCCCTAACCAGCACTCTTTCAAACCTGCCCACCTATCAACCACATTGTCAATGATCAGATCCTCCCCTTAGTTGTCACCTGAATTAGCCAAGAGATCTGCCATACTGTTAGCTTCCTGGAAACAATGTCTTCGAGACCATGAATCAAAAGCAGCTGGAAGAGACTAGGACCCCACTAGGATATTTTCAATTTTTCACTTTGAGAACCAAGATTGTTGATTGCATTGATGATCACCATTGAATCTCCTTCAATTATTAATTTTCTGATTCCACACTAGAGAGCCACCTATAAACCCAAAACAAGCGCCTGAGCCCCAGCTTCATTGTCCATTCCATCAACCAATTTTTGTGACATTGCTTGGATCTACGACCCAGAACAATCATGAATTACACAATCAGCCCTCAAGGCTCCAGGATTACTTCTCAGAGCCCCATCAAAATTGAGTTTGAAAGAGCCCGCCGGGGGCAGCATCCCCATTGCATTTTATGCTCTTTTTTCCCCTTTTTTACTACTCTTGGCCCATTCACAGGAAAATAAAATATCAAGTTACTAACAGTACATAATGTAATATATTTTAGGACAAGGAAAAAGCATATAAGTATACTCATAAAGTTAAAAAATAAAGTCATTTAGAGTAAAACAAGAATAATGATAATGATATTAGTTTCCATGGAAGGCCAAGATCGGCCCTTGGATTGAAAGGGTTGTAGTCTAATTCGTGACGATGATGATATGTCGTGCCATCCACCAAGGCATAAATCCTCTGAGATACTCGATATGGTGAGGGCCAGGTTCTATCCCTGGTTGTTTTTGATGGAATGGATGCCCCTAATTATGGCAGCATAGCTGAAGTATACTTTAATTTAGACATACACTTGCTCAGCATGTTCTAGTCCAGTACTTTAAGGCAGAGATGTCGATATCTATATTACTCAGTTGTATCTTAAAAAAAGGAAAAACGGGCCCATGGAACTTGGGTATAAAGTGGAAAGCATAAGGAGTGCAAGTGCAACTCTAGCAAATTCAAAGGAGAAATTGAAAATATTTAGCGCAGAAAACTAAGAGAAAATATGTAAAAACAAAATATATACTCCAATGACTCACAAATTTGTCCATCACCTTCTCAATCTTGTAGAAGAAACAGGGAAAATGAAAGAAGTAATCCTCCTAGTGCAGAGCACTGTGGAAGCAAAGTCTCTAGCTAGACATTGACGAAGATCAAACTTCTCTCGAAATAAAAGGGCCAAGGATTTTTGATCATTGTAAGCTATGAAGGCCTATAGAGAGTTGTGTGAGTCTTTGAAGAGATAAAAGTACCACCCCTGATTTTTTAGTAAGGAAAGCATCTAAATACAAGATCATCCTCGGTTTCTAGCTCCATGTAGATGCACCCGAGGAATATGGTGGTCCGTCTCAATTTGGGGGTGGTGGGAACAATTTCTGAACTGTGGCAGTGGAACCCTCAGACTGCAAGGTAATTGGTGTCTAGCGTACCTTGGAGGTTGGATGAAATTATCCTCAAAGTGAAGATTTGTTTTATAGTAGTGTTGGATTTTTGAGGAAAGAGGTTCCTGAGGCTTTAGCCATTTGGACTGTAGGAGTGCTCCTCATCCCTAATATCCATATTTATCTCCCTTTTAGATAGATCAGGTGCATCAATCAAAAAATTATTTGGAGAAAGTCTTTCCATGTCAATATCTACTAGGCCTAGCAGAGCAAAAGCCTTGGCATTCCAATCAGAGTAGATATCACGATGTGCCAATGGCATAGAGGATTTGAATGCTTGACATGGGTACTTGAAGCAATCAACCGAAGAGTTGGCCATCCCTCAAAGCATGTGTATCATAGTCACCACTTGAAATATCATAGCAGTAATGAGTGGGGCTGTACCAAACTCAGGAAGAGTGATGTCTTGAGAAATCGATCCTTTAGCATGGAGACTTTTGGAGGAAGTCTATTTTAGGATGGTGCCTAAATATAATAGAGGACTTTCTTCTCTAGTGTCTACAATTATGACAACAATTTTGTTAACAGGTGAAGATAAAGGTAAAGGTAAAGATAGTTGTTTAGGTCACTGCCAAGGGAATTAGTAATTTGTGAGACACCAATTTGGTGTATGAGATTCTCGTGAAATTCCACAAAGGATTGTCTTACATTTATCTTATATATTGTTCAATTTTTGTACTCCCAGTTTTATAATAGGGTTCAAGTTTGTGCTATCTAACCAGGCCAGCATTGAATATATTGATGATGGGTTTTTCCTCGCAAAATGGAGTGGGTCACAGAGCTAATGGTACTATTATAGCAGAATTTGATTGAATTTATATTGAAATTTCGTTTATCAGTTGGATTTTTTTTGCTCCTAGAAATTTGCAATTTAAAAATTTAGAATTTCTTTGTTTCTAGACTTTTCCAGATTTCAACTTGTTTTATTTCAGTGATCCCAATAAGAGGACACAGAAAGAGGTCAGTGCCATTTCAACTAACACGGATAATTATGACATTACTGCAAAATCTTAGGGAGTTTACCATCACTGGCACAGGTTCGAGTCACAACCTGACTCCCAAGACAAATACTGAAAATTAATTCCATAACAAAAAACGTAAATACTGCAAAATCCCAGCCATGCACAAGCATATATGCTTTATCATTTAAGAGGATCCATAAACATAGATGACGTATACCACTACTATAATAGGAAATACCTGAAACATTACAAAACAACCTGTCATGCTAAACACAGCAGTAGTGGAAGATTCTCACATAGGTTCCAGGATAAATTTTCAGTGTAATGTCCCCTTCTCAAATCTGATCTCACAGTGTCCGTTGGCCTAGTTTTGGAAATCCGTAGGCTATTCGGAAGGTGCAAATTAGGGTTTCCTATTTTTTAGGATGTCCTTGCTCGGAGTTTTGATGGCGAATTCTTTTTGGGTTTTTCGAGAGCTTCGCGGAGGTATGTTTGTTTCGACTTTCTGAGCATTTCCAGGAATTTACTGTTTTTAGTAAATTCTATTTTTGGCAGCTAGCAGGGTTGTCTCAAGGAGTTAACTTTCCTTTTCAGTTGACTCATTCAGTTTTGGGCTTCAGAATGCGGTCTCAGTGAAATAAGTTAATTTCACTTTAAAAAAAATATTATATTTTAACGTTGACCTTGGCTTAGTTGAAATAACTTAATGTTATTTTAAAAGGGGGACTTGAAGGGGGGGCGCCATCATTGCATGGAAAGGGGCGCCACTTTGGAGGTAAGGCTTCAAAGGAGGCCCACTGAAGCCTATAAAAGAAAACATTGGGTTCTCATTTGATCATCTTGGTCTAATACATTGTTATGCTGCCGCTTTGGCTCTGGAACTGCTTCGGGGAATGAAGGCCTCCTAGCTAGGGCATCGCTTCATGCTTGCAAGACAGCATCTAGTGGTGATTCAGTCATTGATATTTGTCTTTACTTATTTAATGATTTCAGTTATTTCATTGTTAGTTTATTCGGTATTATTAGTGTTTCAGTTATTGTATTCTGTATAAGACAGATCTAGGTTTTTATTCATAAATCAGAAAATACAAAAAAAAAGGTTCTGGGTAGTATTGCATTATCTTGGCTAAGCTTAGGCGCCCCTTTGCTCTAATTTATAGAATTTTTCAAGCTTGCAATTTATTTCTAGAGCAAATCGCCTTATTCAGCTGGGACGCCCTTTGGGGTTTGCATTGGAATTCGTGTAACAAGTTTTGGATGCAGATTGGGTCTGAATTTTGATGCTAACTTGGGCGCCATCTTAAGGAAGAGACTTTGCAACAAAAATCAGGAAGATTGAACGAGTTTTGTGTGAGTTATGAACATCTGAAGAATTTAATAGGTGGCTGGTTTTTCTTCTTTCTAAGAGCAAATTCTTCTTATTTTGTAAGCTGACAGTAGTACTGCAGCCATTCTTTACTTGTTCACATCTGATTTCAAAAGTTGAGTTTATATTAAGTTATTGTATTATTTTTTAGCTCCGCCCTATGGTAGCTACTTTTCCTATTGGGGTTAGCAAGCACATTCTGGGTGTAGAGCTCCGCCCTATGGTAGCTACTTTCCCTTCTGGGGTTAGCAAGCACATGCTGGGTGTGGAGTAGTTTCATTCTTCAGTATTTCCCATTAAAGCATTGTTATTAATGTCACTCCGTCATATGGTAGCCCCTTACTCCACCTTGGATTGGGTAGCACATACTTGACGTAGAGTTCCTTTGTTTGTAATTTACTCCGTCTTATGGTCGCCCCTACTCCGCCTTGGATTGGGTAGCACATACTGGACGTTGAGTTCCATTTCTAGCATTTAAAGTAGCAGAGTTGTTTCAGTACATTTGGGATTATCTTTTAACCTTAACGGTATTTACTTGTAATGTTGAAATCCAATGTCAAAAAATTAAAAAAATTTTGCTCGGGATATTTCAGTGGTATCAGAGCCACGTATCCTGCCATCCTGTGAGCAAACCATCTATGAGTGACAGAGAAAAGAGATATATTGCAAGAGAAGATAAGAAAATTGCAAAACAGTTCCAGTGGTATCAGGTTCCCGAAGGTCAGACAATTTTAGAGGTCTTGAGGGCCCATTGGGAGTCTTCTCAAGAAATAGATATGGCCGAAGGTGAGAGATCAGTCGGGGGTAACGAGAGGTTTACCAACCCGAGAAATGATAGTGGGAAGGGTAGAGAGAGATCACTAAGTCCCGAAAAGAGATTTGAAAAGAAGATGGATGCCTTGATGGATATGGTATCCCTCATGTTGGGGAAAGTGGGTCAGAACCCAACTCTCCAGAACAATTCCGGATATAGAGGAGAGCCTAGTGCCTCTAATCAATTTGATGGAAGTGTTGCTCAACCTGTTTCAAACAACACTTACATTTCGTCAAGGCCCTTCAAACCCACCTTCGTAGCATCAGTAACCACCCACCCTGATCCTGAAGAGAATTCTTCATTTGTGGAACAATTGAGACGTGGCCATGCGGAGTATGATTCTCTCCCTGATGACATCAAAATGGATATGTCCTATAATGAATTTATAGATCATAAGAGAAAGAGTAAGGGACAAGGGAGAAATTATGACCAAAGAAGAACTCCAGCACAAGGAGACTTGCATCAAGCTATCAACAAGGTTTTGCTTTCCCACTTTGACGGAAGTGATAGTAATTCTGCTCGAGCTTGGATTCAGAAACTGGACAACTATTTGGCTCTTAGGCCAATGGCTGAAGAAGACGCGATTAAATTCGCTACGCTACACCTAGATGGGGTGGCGCATGAGTGGTGGTACCATGGCCTAGTCACCTTGGGTCATGGATCAATCACTAGCTACGATGAATTCACCAATAGACTCATTGAGAGGTTCGAGAAGGACCCAGAAGTGCATTTTAGGGAGTTGGTGCAGTTGAAACAGTATGGCACTGTTGATGCCTACGTAGCTGAGTTTCAAAGACTTTCAGTTATGGTCACTGGAATCACTGAGAGAAGATTAGTGATCTTATTCAGCGAAGGTTTGATGGAGCCACTCAAGGGATGGATCAAAGCTTTTGATCCACCGTCCTTACAAGAAGCAATGAAAAAAGCTAGAAACATGGAGTGGGCTGCTCCCAAAACAAAGTTCCATTCTAAACCATCATTCCACAAGAAGGATAGAGGGAAAAGGTTTCATCAAAAGCCTTATCAAAAGGAGTCTAAACAGTAGAAACCTCTTGGCACAAGATTGGATCCGGAAACTATCAATGAACTCCGAAGAAAGGGGCTATGTTTCCGATGTAGAGATAAATGGTCTCCAGATCATGTTTGCCCAAAGGGAGTCAAATTTCACCAGATTGAGTATTATTCAGCTGGTGAGAGTAACTCTGATTTTTCGGACCAGCAATCTGATCCCGAAGATAGTGAAGTGGAAAGAGCTCCTGAAGAGTCAGAAAGCAAAAAAGAAAGTGGTGGTATGTTGGCTCAACTTTCGAGCTTCCAAAAGAATGAGTCTTTCAAAATTCGTGGGACGATCAAAGGGCAGCGTATAGTTGCTTTAATTGATACTGGAGCAACCCATAATTTCATTGACGACGCTGTGGTAGCAAAGAAGGGGTTGCAAACTGAAGATTTTGAAGGGTTCAAAGTCATGGTTGCTGATGGGTTCCACATATCTTGTACCAAAAGGGTTCCCAACATGACAATGCAATTGGGCAATTACGAAGTCAAGGATGACTTCTGTGGTTAATATTGGAGATACGGATGCTGTCCTTGGCATTCAGTGGCTGCGATCTCTTGGAGAAATCTCTTTAAATCTGCAAACCATGGAACTCAGGTTCCAATCCGATGGAAAGAAGGTGGTGTTGAGAGGAATGTCAAATGGTGGCCCTCGGATTGTGTCATTCAAAAGGATGGCTAGGTTGATAGGTCATGACCAAGTGGACTGGGTTGCGGAATGCATGGTTCTTCCAGCTAGTCCTGCTGAAACGAAAATAGAGTATCCTCCTGATATTCAATCTTTACTCACCAAGAAGAGTAAAGTGTTTGCTGATTTACCTCCTGGACCACCTCCTGATAGAGGTTCAGAACACATCATTGAGCTCAAGGAAGGAGCAAAACCGGTGATCATAACTCCATATCGGTATTCGAAGAGGCAAAAGGACGAGATCGAGAAGAATATTCAAGAACTCTTGAAGATGGGTTTCATACGCCCAAGCAAGAGCCCCTTTGCTTCTGCAGTGGTTCTTGTGAAGAAGAAGGATGGTACCATGCGCATGTGTGTGGATTATCGTGCTTTGAATCAAAGCACCATCAAAAACAGATATCCCATACCCAGGATAGATGAGCTCATTGATGAGCTACATGGGGCCAAGTTCTTCTCAAAGATTGATCTGAGATCGGGTTACCATCAGATTCGAATGAGGGGATTGGATGTGGAGAAGACAGCTTTCAGATGTCACTATGGCCATTTCGAATTCTTAGTCATGCCATTTGGGTTGACTAACGCTCCGGCTACCTTTCAGTCTTGCATGAATCGTATTTTTCAGAGTCATTTAAGGAGGTTTGTGTTAGTATTTTTTGATGACATTCTGATTTACAGCAAGACTTGGGGAGATCATCTTAAGCACTTGGAGGAAGTGCTTAGTATCATGGAATCTGAGAGCTTGTTTGCAAAAGCTTCCAAATGTGAATTTGGGGTGACGGAGTTACTTTACCTTGGCCACATAGTCAGTGCTGAGGGAGTGAAGGTGGACCCAGAGAAGATCAAAGCAGTAGTTGATTGGCCACCTCCTGAGAGCTTAACCCAGTTGAAAGGTTTTTTGGGTCTTTGTGGGTTTTATCGGAGATTCGTAAAGGGGTATTCACAGAATGCTGCTCCCCTTACTGATCTCACCAAAAAGGGAGCCTTTGTTTGGTCAGAAAAGACTCAAATTGTTTTTGACAAGTTCAAGAAGATCATGAGCTCGTGTCCGGTTTTGGCAATACCGGATTTCTCCAAGCCATTCGAACTGTAATGTGATGCATCAGGTGAAGGAGTGGGGGCTATCCTGATGCAAGACAAACACCCTATCATGTTTGAGAGTAGAAAATTACGAGGTATTGAAAAAACATATTCAATCTATGACAAAGAAATGCTTGCCATTATGCATGCATTAGCCAAGTTCAGACAGTACTTGGTGGGGAACAAGTTCGTGGTTAAGACTGACCACAATAGCCTCAAGCATTTCATGTACCAGAAAGATCTAAATGAGAGGCAACAGAAATGGGTGTGCAAGCTTCAAGCTTACGACTTTGATATTGAATATGTAAAAGGAAAAAATAATATTGTGGCCGATGCTCTCTCCAGGAGACCTCATCTTAGCTCATTGTGTGAGCTTACTGCAGATTGGAGAGACATGTTGTTTGCTAATTATGTTAAAAATCAGTTTGCAACCAGCATTTTTGAGGGTACTTTTCATGATGAAAGGTACAAGATGGTCGAGGGATTGATACATTATAAGCGAAGAATCTTTCTGGTGGCTGATTCTAAGCTGAAGAAGAAGATTCTTTTGACTTTTCATGATATTCCAGTTGCGGGTCACCAAGGTTTTTTCAAGACATATCGGCAGATCCGAGAAAGGTTTTCTTGGAAGGGATTGAAAGGAGAGGTACAACGCTACATTCAGGAGTGTCCTGTTTGTTAAGCAAATAAAAATGAGCATACATTACCGGCCGGTTTACTGCAACTAGTCCCTATTTCCAATCAAAAATGGGAAAGTATCTCGATGGACTTCATCACAGGGTTGCCCAAAGCCCAAGGGAAGGATTGCATCTATGTAGTGGTGGATCGGCTAACCAAATTTGCTCACTTCTTCGCCATTACCAGCACTTTTTCTGCAGCCCAAGTTGCAGATCTATTTTTTCGAGAAGTGTTTAAGCTGCATGGATTGCCAAGGAACATCGTGAGTGATAGGGACAGCAAGTTCCTAAGCAAGTTTTGGCAAGAAGTCTTCAGAATGAGTGGCACGGTGCTCACCCCAAGCACTAGCTACCATCCCCAAATAGATGGGCAAACTGAAGTGGTGAACAAGTGGTTGGAAGGCTACTTGAGAAATTATGTGTCAGAACAACAGAGAACATGGGTCAAGTGGCTGCATATTGGTGAGTACTGCTACAACTCTACTTTTCATATGTCAATTAAGATGTCTCCTTTCTTGGCACTTTATGGGTATGAGGCACCTAGTTTTGCAGATTTAGTGCTTGGTGACAACAAAGCACCCCTAGCCAAGGATTTGTTGCACCATAGTCAGGGCACAATGAAATCCTTGAAGGATAATTTGCAGATTGCACAAAATCAGCAAAAGTTGTATGCGGATCAGAGGTGTGTTGAGCGTTCTTTCGAGGTTAGAGATATGGTCTATCTTAGATTACAACCATATAGACAGTCTACTCTCAAGAAGAGTGGGGTTGAGAAGCTCAAACCTCGCTTCTATGGGCCCTTTAGGGTCATCAAAAAAGTTGGAGCAGTAGCTTATGAATTAGAGCTACCTTCTGATAGCAGAGTGCATAACGTCTTCCACGTGTCTCGCCTCAAGAAGGCACTTGGACATAATGTGATTGCTTCATCCCAGTTACCACCTTTGGATGAAGGACAGTTGGCTCTAATTCCAGAAGAGATACTTGATGTTCGAGAACGTTCTTTGAAGAAAAGAACCATCAGAGAATACCTGGTAAAGTGGAAGGACCTACCTATGGAGGATGCAACTTGGGAAAATGATGAGATCTTGCATCATCCTAGTTTGCGATTGCTTGAGGACAAGCAATTTTGGGAAGGGCGGACTGTAATGTCCCCTTCTCAAATCTGATCTCACAGTGTCCGTTGGCCTAGTTTTGGAAATCCGTAGGCTATTCGGAAGGTGCAAATTAGGGTTTCCTATTTTTTAGGATGTCCTTGCTCGGAGTTTTGATGGCGAATTTTTTCTGGGTTTTTCGAGAGCTTTGCGGAGGTATGTTTGTTTCGACTTTCTGAGCATTTCCAGGAATTTACTATTTTTGACAGTTAGCAGGGTTGTCTCAAGGAGTTAACTTTCCTTTTTAGTTGACTCATTCAGTTTTGGGCTTCAGAATGCGGTCTCAGTGAAATAAGTTAATTTCACTTAAAAAAAATATTATATTTTAACGTTGACCTTGGCTTTGTCGAAATAACTTAATGTTATTTTAAAAGGGGGACTTGAAGGGAGGGGCGCCGTCATTGCATGGAAAGGGGCGCCACTTTGGAGATAAGGCTTCAAGGGAGGCCCACTGAAGCCTATAAAAGAAAGCATTGGGTTCTCATTTGATCATCTTGGTCTAATACATTGTTATGTTGCCGCTTTGGCTCTGGAACTGCTTCGGGGAATGAAGGCCTCCTAGCTAGGGCATCGCTTCATGCTTGCAAGACAACATCTAGTGGTGATTCAGTCATTGATATTTGTCTTTACTTATTTAATGATTTCAGTTATTTCATTGTTAGTTTATTCGGTATTATTAGTGTTTCAGTTATTGTATTCTGTATAAGACAGATCTAGGTTTTTATTCATAAATCAGAAAATACAAAAAAAAAGGTTCTGGGTAGTATTGCATTATCTTGGCTAAGCTTAGGCGCCCCTTTGCTCTAATTTATAGAATTTTTCAAGCTTGCAATTTATTTCTAGAGCAAATCGCCCTACTCAGCTGGGACGCCCTTTGGGGTTTGCATTGGAATTCGTGTAACAAGTTTTGGATGCAGATTGGGTCTGAATTTTGATGCTAACTTGGGCGCCATCTTAAGGAAGAGACTTTGCAACAGAAATCAGGAAGATTGAACGAGTTTTGTGTGAGTTATGAACATCTGAAGAATTTAATAGGTGGCTGGTTTTTCTTCTTTCTAAGAGCAAATTCTTCTTATTTTGTAAGCTGACAGTAGTACTGCAGCCATTCTTTACTTGTTCACATCTGATTTCAAAAGTTTAGTTTCTATTAAGTTATTGTATTATTTTTTAGCTCCGCCCTATGGTAGCTACTTTCCCTATTGGGGTTAGCAAGCACATTCTGGGTGTAGAGCTCCGCCCTATGGTAGCTACTTTCCCTTCTGGGGTTAGCAAGCACATGCTGGGTGTAGAGTAGTTTCATTCTTTAGTATTTCCCATTAAAGCATTGTTATTAATGTCACTCCGTCATATGGTAGCCCCTTACTCCACCTTGGATTGGGTAGCACATACTTGACGTAGAGTTCCTTTGTTTGTAATTTACTCCGTCTTATGGTCGCCCCTACTCCGCCTTGGATTGGGTAGCACATACTGGACGTTGAGTTCCATTTCTAGCATTTAAAGTAGCAGAGTTGTTTCAGTACATTTGGGATTATCTTTTAACCTTAACGGTATTTACTTGTAATGTTGAAATCCAATGTCAAAAAATTAAAAAAATTTTGCTCGGGATATTTCATTCAGCCAGAAGTCTGAATATCTTTTCTAGTTTCTCGTGCCTCTGCCAGAGTATGTCCCAAGTAAAGGTGGTGAAATAGTCAATCATCTCAAGTTTCAGGTTGTAAATACTCATGGTGTGAATGTTTCTTCTGGGCATGTTTCTTTTGGTAGGGATATGCCTAGAATCTGGCATTATTTTGATCCTAGGGTCCTTTAACCCCAGCACTTTCTATTGTAATTAGTTGTATTCTCGAGTCGCATTGACCTACTTTTGGTCATTAGACATTAATATAATTTCTTTCTTTCTTTCTATAATTTCTTTGTCCATTTTGGAAGAAAGTGAGCGGCCTCCTATTTTAGGATCAAGTTGCAGCCCAATTTTGATAGTGTCCATCCTCCAACTGTAAATAACAGGTCATTAATTTTTCTTTGCAAAACCTTCAAAATTCGTGTTCCACGTAATTAGGATTGTTTCTGATTCTTATGCCCCTGCAAACAGGTTTTCCTGGCATCCCCTTTTGCGAATTACCAGAGCTATCCTTGGACTTACTAGAAAGCAGCATTTATTTTCAGATGTTTTCCCTTTCCCCCAAGTCTTAGCCTCTGCTAATTGATTGGAAATAGTTGAGGGTCATATTCTTGGAAGTAAATTTGAATGTCAAACTTTTGCTGGACGTTCCACTCTGATTCTTCTTAAAATTTGAGGTATAGGGCCTTCTGAATTTTCCATGGGAGGTCGCGAAAAACAGAGCATAGATTGATCCAGAAATTTCCAAAACAGAACCAAAAATTCACTAAACAAACTCCCCATATGACAGAAAGCAAACTGGCGTGAAGACCAATCTATGATGAAGTAAAGATTTATCAACAACCTAGTAGACTAAGAAATGTAGAGAAAAAGTGACAATGAAAAAGGCTAACAGAAACTCACTACCAAGGGAGGCAACTGAAGAGAGCCACAAACCCCAAACTAGGAACAGCCAGTGCAGCTCTAGCAATGTTATCCAAAGCAACAATTAACCAAGGAGGCCAGAGAAGAAAAAATAACATTCGTAGATAACTCCAATTCCCGCTGGAAATACCCAAAAAAGTAAAGCTTGCGATTTAATTAAACATCCACCAGAAGAGCAATGCTTGAATTGATGTCATGGTCACTACCTGCATACATGATTGCCTCCACCTGACAGGATATATTTCTTAATTTAGGAGCTTCATTTACAGAGAAAACTAGATGTCCCAGAGGCCTTTCAAGCATGGGAGATATCTCCCCAAATTAATGTCATATTTGAAAGGCTTGAATTTGATCTAGGGGTGGGGTCCTAATGGAGACATATCACCATGCTCCAAGAACCAAGGGAAATCATTTCAAAAGGTCTGCAACATTGTACTCCCCCTCTTAACATGATTAAAGGAGGCGAGAATGAAACATTGTAGATAGAGAAAATGTCTTGAGTTACCATATTTACCAATTGATTTTCAGGCCCATTTCTCAAAATGGAAGCAATAACTAACTTTGAATCACCCTTCACTTCCATCTTTAGCCACTTTTGAGAGATAGCGAGGGAGAGGCTTTGGAGAAGAGTTTTTTCCTTTGCCTAGTAGGTAGATGAGTTGCCCAGATCTAAGGAAAACAAATGCTTAGCTCTAGCTATCTCTGCTTCTAAAGACTTCTCCCTCACTACCATGGCCAGGATTATCTTTGGCAGCTCCATCAAAATTCAGTTTCATTCTTCTGTGATAAGGATGACTCCATTTCATAGTAAGCCATTTTTCCTTAACCGTACTAACACCATTTGTAGGGGTGAATAATTCTTTGTCAAGGGTGAATAATTCTCTGTGAATAATTTCAGTGCCATTGTTCCCACGGCGTGAGGTTTTCCCTTGGCTAGATTAGAGTATGTTCTCACCAGTTATGGGTTGGAACAGATCACCACATTCTCTGTCAAGATCTGGTCAGCCGTCTTTGTGCCCTCCAAGAGGTGGAGACCGAGGAACACTCCATTTTCAAATGCCCCATTTATTATGAGATTCGGGGAAGATATCATTGCCTCTATAAGGACTAAGTCAACACTCAATCTATTTTCTTTAGATATCCAGACTAGTGGTCCCTGGCTCTTTATCTTCGTGAGGCTATCACCCTTCAGCACAAATGTTTACAAGAGGAGCCTAGAGGCCCTAGAGTCCCCAAGTTGATCACCTCTTTCTTCCAGCCCACCCAAGCGATTGGCAGCACTAAGTGTCGTTTGGACACTGGTGCATCACATATAAGAGTTGATAGATCAGTTAGGCTGCGCTTCTCTTAACATATCTCTACTACACAAATTACTTAGATCCCCTGGTGTGCTCTTCCTCGGCAACGTGGTTTTGCTTCTTCCCGCCGGTGTGGCTTTGCTCCTTTCCTAATTTTTGTACATTATGAGTTTCTTTTGTATTATGGAAAATACATTGGCCATGGATGTTAGGGAAAATTCTATAGGAAGTGCTTTGCATCCCCTTAGGATCTGCCAACCTGACCTCTCCAACATTGGATACTCCCCAATGAGCACTATCAAATCTTCTCACAATGATTGATGATGGATCAAATGGCTCCTTCACTTCAGGCATAGACATAGATTTTCTATGAGGTCTTCCAGTTTTCATTAACACATGCTTTGGGGGCTCTTGTTCGCCCTCCATTGCTATTTATATTGGTTCCATTACCACCTTTGTTAATGGCACACTGCTCTACTTTGTCTTATGTACTTATATTCCTTTTTTGGCTTCTTGGATTCTCATTTCCTTGAACTTTCTATTGTTAACTATTGTATCTTGAGTCCCATTGACCTATTTTTGGTCATCTATGGACACTAATATAATTTCGTTCGTTTTCTTTCTTTCTATTAGATTCTTATTTGTGTTTATTTGTACATTGCAATGATATTCCTAATTTACTATAATTTTCATGGGTTTTGGTTCTTCCAGTTTATAGTTAGGGAACACATAATAGAGTTCAAGTTTGGTGTTATGTAGCGAAGTATCCAGCATGTTGGAATTGTCCATCTGCGCCATTTTTTTTCAGAATAAGCTCCTCGCCAGACATGTTCAATGGTTGCCGTCCCACAGGCTGCAATCTTTTCTCCGGGTTTCAGCATCGAATTGAGTTGGTTTAAGGCCAATTAATGAGCTTGTACTTTTGTTTATGCACTATTTTTTGCATTAGGCTTAACATACTTTTTGGTCTCTGCAATGTACATACATACATTTGTTCATACATTCAGACATACATATTTACACACGGGAATACATTTCAAAACAGTAAAACCCATTTTTGTTGAGAAGTACTTTGTGAGTGAACTGATTAGCCATCTTTTCTAACTTTCAGTAGTGTATTTTGTTCCCATGATGTGCCCGCCCGTTCATGGTAGCTTTTAGGGTTTAACCTATGAAAAGTTTGTGATCTTAGGCAAAAATATTGAGGCATTTCATGTTTGATAAAACTTAAAAGTGCTTGCAATTGGCTAGTTTGCCAATAGAAACCATGGAAGGAGTTTTCTAACATAAAATGGTTGTGTGCAGAATGGATTCTCTCCAAAGACATATGCCATTTACAGGTCCTGATGGCGTGAACGAACTCAGAAAAATTGCTTTGCGCTTGGAACAGAAGATTTATGCTGCTGCCACGGATCAGGTGAGTTACCTGCATTTTTATTATATATACATACGAGTTGTTATTGTCTATATTTTTCTATTGAGGGTAGTCTATGTCATCATTGTATTTTTTTGAAACAATAACTAATGAACTACACAGCCTTCTACATCCTGTACATGATCCCAGCTTGCATTGTTGGAGGTTGAAAGATTTGGCAAAATATTTCTTTCTGCACGAATTTCCTTAACTAACTGCTGTTTATGTCATCATTGAAATGTATTTTTCAAAATTTAATTCCTTCCTTACCATGTTCCGAATAAAATATAAAACATGGGGCTAAAGCATTGAATTGTTTGATCAAGTCAGGAAAAGGGCAAAAGCTGATAGACGTATATATGTCTATGTGTGATTTTACTCTCTATTTTATTAACTAAACTTCAACCACCGAATTTATCCTTTTTATCTTAATATAATTAATTCCATAACATTGAGATTGTTTTTTGGAGTGCTTCAACTTCTCAAAATTTTGAAACAATGCAGGCCCGTAAGCATTCTGCATCTTCCTTCAAACAATAAATGATAGTTTTACCTAGATTTCTTACACTTTTTCCCTTATGGGAACTTAAACTCTTAATTCAATTTCATGGTTTCATTCAATTCGAGAAGGCAGCAGAGCTAGGGTACTTCTAAATATTAATGCTATTGCACAATTTTTACATCAAGCTGACAGATCTCATTGCATGGTGCCTTTCAAGTCGTATGGTTTCCACTCTTTTTTGCTACCATGCATTTAAAAATTGGTATTGCATTTTGAATAGTATCCATCTTTGTCAATGGATTTGATGTTTGGAATTGTTTTTTTTCTTTTTTCCTTTTTGGAGGATAATGTTGGGGCTCTATGTTATGCAGCAAGTCTATCTAAACAAAATATTTCTCAAGATGCTATCATTAAGAAATCATGTTTCCCGAGATGGAAATACTTTGGCAGGTGCTTCTTCTAATTGCAACTAGAATCCTCTAGATCTTGGTGGGGGCAGACAACTACAATGCTAATTTGGAATTCTTTTTTTTCTTTTTTCCTTTTTGAAGGATAATGTTGGGGCTCTATGTTATGCAGCAAGTCTATCTAAACAAAATATTTCTCAAGATGCTATCATTAAGAAATCATGTTTCCCGAGATGGAAATACTTTTGCAGGTGCTTCTTCTAGTAGCAACTAGAATCCTCTAGATCTTGGTGGGGGCAGACAACTACAATGCTAATTTGTAATAAAGTGACAGGTTGTATTCGTTAAGCATAATTTATATTATTATTTTGATCGGTAATAATCAGTTTATTGTGTTTATTCAAAATAATTCCTTTTATTCTTTGATATCAATATTTAAATGAGAGTTTTGACTGAAAAGTGGGTTTTTTTTTGCTTAAATTGTTTTCAAGTTTCAACATTGAAATAGGATGTATGATGCCACCACAGCTGAGAAATATGTCGCAATGACATTTCACTGCCTGGACAGTCGCAACCACAACAAACATTTCTAACACAAAATCTGGAAGTTGGCTTTAACCTTAAAAATCATAAAATATAAAGCATAAGAAGCCACATCATTATGTTCATATGTTTAATTATGATCTTCATTATGACAAACATCATGTTTCCCTTTTTCCTTATTTTTAGGTGCCGGGGAACAGCTGGTTCATCATCACGTGTATAACTTACTAACTACATTTTATGTAATTTATTAATGCATTTAATGGTCTGCAGGAAATAAAATTGTTATCTAACCATTGTGATTGATCTATGACTACATCTATGTCTCCATGCACACAAACTTAAATAACAATAATAGTGAAAGCTATTTCACAACAAATTTTCTGTTTGAAATGTAAAAATTGAATTTACTAATCATATTAACTTATAATTTATGCTTCCTTCTATACAAAAACATATCAAATGCATTTATTTGAGATGAAAATTTGAAGTTGTCTTTTTGGGATCTTTACAAATTTTTTTTTTTCCTTGTTTTTGTTGCATACAAATGTTTATGTTTATGACAACATCCAAACATTATGATCTAAAACTGCAATGCCCCTCTTGATCCTAGCAAGGTCTTCCATCATGTTGTTTCTTGTAAGTTCTCATTATACACATCCTTCCAATTTCCTCTTTGTTCAAAATTGTGACCACAATTACATTGCTTTTTCTATTCAATTGACTCTAACTACAAATCACGTGCTTCCGTTTTACCCTAACTAAATTCTATTCTGTTCTCAGGAATATCAATGTATAAACCTCATGCAATTTTTTCAAGTACCATACATCCATGCCAATTACAAGTTAAAATTTAATAAAAATATAATTTTATTTCTACATATAAATTATTATTGTGTATTTCAAACTAAAATCAAACAAATTGTATATACTAATGGGTTTGGGGTTTGGTGGGACTAGGCTGAAAAGTTTTAAGAATGTGTGGAAGAAACCTCCTAGAAATTGGGTTAATGTCAATTTTAATGGAACTATGAAAGGAAATCCAAGACTAACAGGATGGAGAGGCATATTTAGAGCTAATGGATAACCTTTTGTTAATGTTTTAGTGCACTTAGGACTGAATACAAATAACAAGGCAGAAGCAATGGCTCTTTTAGAAGGAATATGATTGGCTAAGGAAAAGAGATGACAAAAACTTCAGGTTGAAGGGGATTCAATGCTAATTAATAAAGCCATTAAAAAGGGGTAGTGCAATGACGACCAATAAATGAACACATATTGTTCAGAAAATTAAGATAGAAACTGAGATTTTCGAGATCTCAAACCAACATGTTAGGAAATAGGGAGTATGATGGCAAATTTAGCAGCCAATTGGGGATGGAAAAATTGGGCAAGGTGGTTTACATTGAACCTTTTCCCTCCATGGTATAAAGCCTACCCTGGAGGCTCCAGAAACACCAGGAAAATGCTTTCGAAAACTGATACGTGGGGCAAACGCCCAAGGAGCATCCCTGGGCTTGCGAAAATGCTTGGATACATCCTGGGACATATCTGGGCATTTCCGCAAGCCCAGGGATGCTCCCTGGGCCCCGTCTCCGCGACATTTCCTGCCCAAAAAGCGTTTTTTTTTCAATTTCGCCCAATGAAAAGTCAAACTTGGACTTCAAAATACAATAAAAAATAAACTAAATTGGATTCCCAACCTTAAAAGAAACATTCACACTCATTTTATCAAAATATAACAACACATTTATCTTTCATTGCATTTTTAACTCTCAATGCACATTTGTTCACTCTTGTTCATTTTTTCAGTTGCACAAGTTTGAAACTCCTTCCTTGTGCTAAACCTACACCATTACCTCTACCTGTTTGGCGCCAAGGAGCTTGCAAGGAAGAGGATTTGTTGATTTAAAGTAAGTTTTTAGTTTTGTGGCTTTTTTTTTTTGTTTTGTTTGGAGCTAGTTTTAATTTAATTTTATTTGTTATTATTTTAAGTTTTAACCATTATTTCAACAAATACCAAATGCATTGATTATGTTTTAAATTTTAATAGCAATATTTTTATTTTTTACCAAGGGCTATAGGGATTTGTCAGAATGCCTCAAGTTGCAAGTGCTAGTTCGGTGGGCTAAGGGATAGCCCCCAAATTTGATCCATGAACACCCCTTTGGAAGTATTGACAATATTATAACAAATACCTAGTGGAGGGTGTTCATTGACTTTGCTCAGAGTGTAATTGTAAATACAAGAGCTCGTATAGTCGAGTGAAATCCCTTTTTTGTGCGATTCTTGGCATTGGAATCAAAGTTTGTGGTGGGCCAAGCATAAATGGTAGGCCAAGAAAGGGCTTGCCATAGGCAAAGATCCTTGCATACATCAAAGAGCAAGAAGACGCAGATGCCATTGTTGGGCAAAGATCAAAGCATCCTTTGAGAAAAAAGGATCACCACCTATTGATCCATCTCATGCTAATGTGGTGAGCCCATCACACCCCTTTCTTGCTACACCCGTTGTGGCCGAAGAGGAAGAGGATTCATTTCTTGGTCGCAAAAGAATAGGATTCATCTTTTGGTTGCAAGATACCAAAATATGTAGGCCCATTGGACATGGCATTCTATAATGAATCTAGGGACATAGTGGAGCAGAGCATCACGCGTTGTCTTTACGCATGTGGGCTGCCATTTAATGTTGTTAGATCATCATATTGGCAGGATATGGTGAGATCTATCAATGCTACCCCTAAAAAGTTCGTCGGCCCAGGTTATGAAAAGGTGTGCACCACCTTGTTGACAAAAGAAAGAAAACAAGTTAATGATGCATTGAAGCCCATTAGAGATGCGTGGATCGAAACATGGGTGTCCATCATTTTCGATGGATGGAAAGATATGGCAAATAGGCTATTGATTAATGTGGTTGTAGTGAGCCATAAATGGGCAATGTTTTTGAGGGCCGTTGATTGTGAGGGCCAAGTGAAGGATGTACGATTCGTTGTTGACATCTTGATAGAGTCCATTGAGGCGGTGGGGCCTCAAAACGTTGTCCAAGTTGTAATGGACAACACTAAAACTTGCAAAGTTGCGGGCATGTTGGTTGAGACAAGGTATGGACACATATTTTGGACACCTTGTGCCATTCATTCCCTCAACCTTATGTTGCAAAAATTGGGGACAAAATTTCACTAGATCAAACAAGTCTATGAAGAGGCGAGCAAGATCCAAATGTTCATAACCAACCATCACATTTCTCAAAGCATCTTTAGGGGCTTCTCGAAGTTGTAGTTGTTGAAGGTAACTTTTAATTTTATCATTCATTATAATGTCTCCAACTTGGGACAAATCTGGAAATAAGGGTTTGCCAACAAACTCTACCAAATCTGAAACCCCTTCCTATAAAGAATTTGAAAATGCAAATTTAGCTAGCAACGCAATTCTGAAAATGAAAGCAATGTTCAAAAATTCCTCTATCAAACCCTAGGCAACTAGGGCAAAAATCAAATTTGATACTTCTAACCTTCCAAAAATTATGAAATGAGTTTTATATTGTAGGCACTAATTTTAGAAGTCAAAATAGTCACTCAAAAGCCGAAACTTAGAATTTTGGAATTTATTATTGCAAAATACAACGGAACTTCATAAATTCACAACTTCCACAATACTTCAATACAAATGATTGCTCAAAATGATACTAAAAATGGCAGCTATCAATCAAGACCAAATTTAGAATATTTCCACCACAGAGAGCCACCCAAATTTTGCCTCAAAATTCCCAACAGGGTCGCCCAAGCTGGAAATGGATGAAAATAGCTTGACAATGGTTTCAAAAATTATATAAAGATTATCCGACTATTTAGCCAACAATAACCAGTCAAAATCCTGATTTTTGCAATATTCAAGGGTTGAAAAATATGACAATAAGTTCAGAATGTTATTAGGGCAATAAATGACCCTCAAACACTTCTAGACCCAAGCACCAACCTCCACAACCAAGTTGCCACCCTTGTTGGGCTCCAAAAATAAGTCGCCACATTTGAAAATGGCAAAATGGCGTTTAAAACACCCTTGGAAGAATAAATCAGCTCAATGGCAGCTCCTAGGTGAAGTTGCCTCAAGAAGGATGAGGGTTTGCGTCCTCAATTCCAACACCTTGAGGGTTTTCGTTTTCAAAGTGAACAAGCAAAGCTTTTCCGTACTCCAACTTGAAAAATTCAATATCATCACAAAGTCCCCTCTCAATGAAAGCTTTTTCGTGGTTGGGTCTTTTGGTGGTTTGGCTTTGAGCGTGGTTATTTTTTGCCAAGTATTTATACTATTTCTTTCCGCATTGTTTTTCTTGTTTTTGGAGACCTTTTTGGTTTCCTGTTTTTTCTTGACATTTTTTTGTAATCTACAATCCCTTTGACCTACTTTTGTGGTCACTAGTTGGACATTAATATATCTTTATCTTTATCTTTTATTTCCAAGAGGGGCGTTGCACTTTTAGAGGGAAACTCCACTTTAAAAAAAAAAAAAAGATTAATTACTTTATAACCCTCACTTAAGGTCTTGGGTGCCTGTGACCCTCAAAAGGCCACCACTTAAGTGAAAGTTAAACAATAAAACAACATTTTGAATTTTATTATTAAAACATGTTTCTTCTTTTTTCAACTTTCCTTAGCTTTAAGAAACAAAGAACAAATAAGCTAAGGGTATTTCAAAGCTTTATGTCCAAAAGGGGGACATGACAATCCTTCCCACCCAAAATTGCTTGTCTTTAAGCAATTGCAAGATCTAAGGTGTCCCAACACTCTTTATTACGCAATGTCCACCTGTAATTATTTCCCAAGGAAGGAAAACCATCTCTAAACTCTCCTTGCTGCTATGCCAGTTGTAGTCAACCTTAAAATCAGTCACCAACCTCATTCTTCTTTCACACCAATGGCTGCGCCTACTGTAGTTTTCCATGTGGATCCCATAACAACTGTTAACCTTCTCCAAACCATCTTCCAAGCTGGTCATTTCAAGCTCCATAAGGGCTGGAAACTTCCTCATAAGGGCTGTCATCCAATCCTTGGCCCCTAAACTCAGTTGACCCCCTATCAAGAAGAGGATCATCCCAACAAACGCCCTATACTTGCTGATATGTAGGCTGTATTTGCAATGTACAGCCATGCAATTACCCCCCAAAGTGAACCAATTCACTACTAAGTTGACCTCCCATGTGCTCTCCATAGCCACATACTTCGAGGATGCCACATGCAAAAAGAGTTGGAGCTGCGAAAAGAAAAACATTCGGAAAGTGATACCTTGCTGCCCCAAATGAAAAGATTGATTTGATCTTCATTCTTCGTGTGCATACTAATGTGGCCACCCTTCAACAACTCCTTGTTAGCTCCTACATGCCATGGTAGACTTCTCTAAGCTTGTAACAAAAGAATAACAAAATTTTTCTTGGGAAACATACCTTGGAAACCACTTTCAACAACTTGCCAACCCTCTTGGATGATCCTTTCCATGCGTGCTATTTGTTTTCTCATGGGCTGCCCTTTCTTCACACCCTCATGCATGTGTAGGACCAAATGTGAGTTCAAAAAGAACTCGTTGTGACCAAGGGAATAGTTCTGTACTGTCACTTCCTCCTTCGCCCTTCTATGCAAGTTGTGTCCCCAAACATAGACACTTTCAGAATTTGATAACAGCTGTAAAAAATCAGACCTCTTACCCATGTGAAGTGGTTGTAGTAGTGTTCCAAGGTTTGATTTTTCTTAGTGATAAAACTCATATCTTATTGGTGCACTTTCCTTGCCCAACGTGAGTTGTACGTAGTCCAAAAATTCAATTTCTGCGGCCTCAATAAGTGGCTGGAATCATCTTACCAACTCAGAATTTTCTGAGTAAGAAAAATCAGACTTGGCACATGTATTTCCCGAATTTGTGTAGGGCTGTATTATGCAAAAATTCTCATACTTTTCTGAGTGTTCAACTAGCCTAGTTTGCCCAACTCTTTTCATTCTTTTATCTTTATCAATTTCAGAATTCACCAAGCTTTTTGTACAAGAAGTTGGGTGGTGTCTTTCAAGCTCGATTGGCTGCTCATGTATGGGAATCACAACATTCCTTGCACTCTATATGGCCATTGGAACCGGTTTCCTTATTGATCCTACACATGAAGCAAACATATTAGAAAAAACAATAGTGTTTAGCAATGCTTTTACCATCACTTCATCATGCCTTATGATAATGATATGGCCTTCCTTTTTGTGTCTTAGATTTCTCTTATCATGGCTGTAACATGCTTTTCCCTCTTCAATCTTCCCTTTATAATGGCTGGAATTCCATTTATACATGCTTGAACTACTCCCATGGTGTTGGGATGTGAGGGGCACACCTTCCTAGGGCCAATACTCACTATGGCAACAAATTTTTTTAGGGAAAGCAAACTTAGAATGTGGAAAACAACAGTGAATGTGTTACTTACAGCCCTTCCTTTGATCCTTGGATCATGTTACTTCTTGCTTATGCCCCTTTTCATGAGGGTCCAAGCTTTGTCCTTTGTTTTACAACATAACATAATAACAAAATCATATTTGTAGGGCTCACTTGGATCCCACAACCATATTAGAAATTTGTCATGCTCAATCATTGAATTTACATAGGAATTCTCTTCTCCAATTAGAGCTCTTCATCTCTTTCTCATTGTTGGAAATATCAATATCAATATTTGCCACTTTCGATTTTGTTGCTTCCATTGCATACTTGATTGTAGGCGAAAAAACCTTAGCAACCATTGCCTTCAAGTGTTCTCCTTTTTCATCTGGCATCCCCCCTTCAAGGGATCCCTTTGCCTTGGCCAATCTTGTTAGGACTTGGGCCTCCTTTTCAAGAGTTAACAACAATTGTTTCTTCCAAGCTTCCTCTTGAAATCTGAAATTAGGTAAAGAAATAGATCTATGATATGAAACAATACAAAAATTTTCTTTCATGACATACCTTTCCATTATGGCTTCCTTATCCATATCCAAACTTTCTTTTGGATTTTTTGGTTTCTCATGAAGTTGTTGGACAACTTCTCCTTGCTCCACCCTTGGAAGCTTTGATTTTTTTGTTACTTCCACCTTAGTATCTACCATTTGCAACCCCATTGAATGCTCCATAACTAGATGAAAACCCTAACTTGGCTGCCCCTGAATTTCTGGTTCTTGTGGTTCAGATTAATCAATCATTGGCTGCCCTTTGCCTAGTTGAAACAACTCTTTTTGCTGCCCCAATTTTTCGGATCTCTGAGGCTCAGAAAATTCAACACTTGACTGTTCACTAACTATTTTCACTTCTGAATTTGTGCCCTCTTTAGGTGATGGATCTCTTGGGCAACTCGTTAGAGGCTATCTCTTCTTTTTATTCATTGTGTACACCTCTAAAAATTCTTCTAAGGTGTTATAGGCTGTCTTCATATCAGTCTTCCTCTCATATTCATCAAAGATCATAAGCTTGTCCTTGTCTTCTTTATTTTGTTCTTCCAACCGTGCCCTTTGAATAGGATCATTCCTATGTCTTTCCTTGAATGATGCTAGGGCCGCATCACCAATTGCAAATTGTCACACAAGTTGATATTTAATGTCTTGTCTCTTCATTCTATCCCTATCCCTTTTTTGTACACGCATCAACAACTCTTGGATAGGATCCATTGTATACAACTCCAAACTCTATAGTTGGCCAAGATTTTGGCTCTAATACCATTGTAATGTCTCCAACTTGGGACAAATCTGGAAATAAAGGTTTGCCAACAAACCCTACCAAATCCGAAACCCCTTCCTATGAAGAATCTGAAAATGCAAATTCAGCTAACAACACAATTCTGAAAATGAAAACAATATTCAGAAATTCCTCTACCAAACCCTAGGTGACTAGGGCAAAAATCAGATTTGAGACTTCTAACCCTCTTAAAATTATGAAATGAGTTTTATATTTCAGCCGCTAATTTTAGAAGTCAAAATAGTCACTCAAAAGTCGAAACTCTGAATTTTGGAATTTATTATTGCAAAATATAGTGAAACTTCATAAATTCACAACTTCCACAATACTTGGATTTACAATACAAATGATAGCTCAAAATGATACTAAAAATGACAGCTATCAATCAAGACCAAATTTAGAATTTTCGCATCACGGGGAGCCACCCAAAATTTGCCTCAAAATTCTCAGCAGGTTCGCCCAAGCTGAAAATGGATGAAAATATCTTGGAGTGCTTCAAAAAATTATATAAAGATTATCTGGCAATTCAGCCAACAATAATCAGTCAAAACTTTGATTTTTGCAATGTTCAAGGGTTGGAAAATATGACAATAAGATAAAAATGTTATTAGGGCAAGAAATGACCCTCAAACACTCCTAGATCCAAGCACCAATCTCCACAAGCAAGTTGCCATCCTTGTTGGGCTCCAAAAACAAGTTGCCACTTCTGAAAATGGCAAAATGGTGTTTAAAACACCCTTGGAAGAATAAATCAGCTCAATGGCAGCGCCTAGGTGAAGATGCCTCAAGAAAAATAAGGGTTTGCGTCCTCAATTCTAGCACCTTGAAGGTTTTTGTCTTCAAAGTGAACAAACAAAGCTTTTTATGTGATCCAACTTGAAAAATTCAATATGATCACATAGTCCCCTCTAAATGAAAGCTCAATTCCTTTTTATAATCTTCCCTCCAAGAGGGGCGTTGCACTTTTAGAGGGAAACTCCACTTTAAAAAAACAAAGATTAATTACTTTATAACCCTTTGGGTGCCCATGACTCTCAAAAGACCATCACTTAAGTGAAAGTTAGACAATAAAACAACTTTTTGAATTTTATAATTAAAACATGTTTCTTCTTTTTTCAACTTTCCTTAGTCTTAAGAAACAAAGAACAAATAGGCTAAGGGTCTTCCAAATTTTCATGTTGAAAAGGGAGATGACATTCATGAATCTTGTATCATTTTATAATTTTAATTTAATTTTATAAGTTTGTAATTTGTCGTGTTTTTATTTTTTAACATTTTATTTTAATTTTATTTGTTTTAATTTCGTATTAGGTTGTTGAGACTCGAATTGCCTCACACACACTCGTCTTGACACGACTTGTCAAGATGTGTGAGGCATTAAATAACATGGTTATTAACAACCTTTAGAATGTATGGAGGTAAACAAACAGTGAGAAGGCCACAAAGGTGAAAGGGTGGATTCTGGATAACGTGTGAAGTATCTGCTCAATTTTATCGAGCCCATCATCAACATGTTGAGATATGCGGATATGGATCATCCATGTTTGGGTAAGCTTTATAATGGAATTGACTCAATGATTGAGAACATTAGATCCATTATAAATGCCAAAAAGTAGGATCCTACAGAGAGATTCTTCAAGGAAGTTCTTGCATTTCATTGAAAGGTGGAACAAAATGACCAACCCATTGCATCTTCTTGCTTTTGCCTTGATGCCCAAATACTACAGATATCCTTTTTTTGCCCAAGAGGGTCGTACCATATAGGGATGTTGAGGTTGCTAATGATATAAGGCAACATTCTCTAGACTCTTTCCCAATCTGGAAGTAGAATACCAAGTTTGGAAAGAGTTTGTGCATTTCATATCTTCCGTGGGTCACTCTCTTGGTGCTATTTGTGACAAGTACAAGATGGACGCTCACTTTTGGTGTTACATCCATGGGAAAGCTTCCACCCACCTCTAACCACTTGCAATAAAAATTCTATCACAAGTAAGATTTTAATTTTTTTACTCTCTACTTTTCTTTTGAACTTTTCGATATTTTATTTTAACTTTTAAATTTTATAAATTGTAATTGACTTTGCGGCTTCAATAGGTTGCAAGTTCCTCTTTAACTAAGCGGAATTGGGGTACCTACAACTTTATCCACTCAATTAAGCGCAACAAGTTGGCCATGAAAAAGGAGGAGGATTTGGTCTATGTGCATTCCAATTTACGTCTTCTCTCACACAAACAACCTCATTATAAGGAGCAACAAAGTGTTGGGTGTGAACTCAGAGACTGCTGACTTGGATGCCTTCATTGCCCACCTTTCATTGCTTGACATGGAGCTAGATGGTGCTTCACACGACTTGCATAGTGGAGCTAATAGGAGTGGCACTGCTACTGCTTGTGGTTCTAATGAACCACGTGATGATGAAGATATCGCAGCCGAAGAGGAAAATTAATATAGTGCATAATGAATATGCTAATGTCTTTATTTTTGTCCATACATTGTAACATTTGCACCATGTACCTATTATAAAACTAATCAAAGTTCGACCGTTGAATATTATGATATTTGGCATTGAATTATGAGTATGTTTTGTGGTTGTTTAACTTATTTTGTTTCTTCTATGCATATTATGTGGTTAATTTTGCTTATATGGCTATTTTTTTATATTTTAAATTTTATATGTATATTTTTGTACAACCATATCCAAAACGTATTCAAACCCCCAAAAAAAATCTCCGTATCCTTGTATCCAATTCTCATACCCGTATCTGTATTGGTAACATAGTATAAAGCTAATATTAAAAGATTGTGCCAAAGCAAAAGAGCTTGTTCTTCATTAAAATTTATAAAACTCAGGATCAGAAGAAGTTTTTTTTTTGTGGATAAAAATTTACCTTGATGTGCACTATGTGGTGCATTTTTTTGTTTCAGTCAATGTTATATACACAATTAATCCTCAGTAATTATCAATTGCTGCTACTGAGAGACAACCAATCATTTGGATGGGACATACCTTATTGAATGTGCCCCTTGTTTTGTATATAATATCACTACTACACTCTGCCTTTCATGTTGTCATTTGCACTGAATTTGCATTAGAAATCAATGAGTTTTGAGTGTTTTGTGGGCCTTAAACTCGAGAATTTTGTGTCAACTTTGGTGATGCAAAATCGTTGCAAATTTAACAGAATCGACCCTTTTTTGTCGCGTTGACTTTGTGCTGCCATGGTCGACGTAGATTTCCAGACACATCCACTGTCGGGAATGATATAGCGACGCAAAATCGGCACTAATTTTTAAGGATCCCGTCACTTTAGCGTCGTTTGTAATATGTATAGAATAAAAAATAAAAAAATTATAATATAATTATTTGCAATTATAATTCCTCTAAGTACAATTTTCTTAAACCACATAGCTAATATATACAGATAATACATCTATCAGCTAATATATCTAGATGTTTAATATATTGTATTAATCTGTACAAATATGCTTTCTCTGTATTATAATAGCTAATCTCACTTAATTTATCCTTTTTATCTTAGTATAATTGTTAGCAAATGAAGAGATGTTTGTGAAAGCACTTGATGATATGATCACTGCATCAATCTTATCTATGCAATCCAAAATTGGTTACAAGCCACTGGGTATAACAATTATGGAGGTTACATGTTAGACTTTAATTAATTTTAGTTAAGTCTAATTACATTATTTAACAGCCCCTCTTAATGACTAAACTAGAGACAACTCCAAGTTTGTCTGAAAACTTTACAAAAAGAATAGAACCAAGAGGTGTAGTCATTAGATCTGCAGGCTACTCTGTAGAAGCACAAAAGTGAAGAGAAACGTCATTATAATCAACCAACTGTCGAATGTAGTGATGATGTATCTCGATGTGTTTGGTGCGAGCATGGAAAACAAGATTCTTTACTAACTTCAATACACTTTGATTATCACAAAAATAGTGGAATAGGTGTATATGAAGGAAGTTGCAAATCAACAAGAACTCGACGTAGCCAAACTGCTTCACAACTGGCACTGACTGTTACTTTGTATTCTGCTTTAGTGGAAGAGAAAACAAATGTATGTTGGAGCTTTCTCTGCCATGAAACAACTCCTGAACCAAAAGAAAACATATATCCGGTTGTAGATTTACGAGTATCAACTGATCCTCCCCAATCAGAGTTTGTATAACCAATCAATCTGAAATCTGCTGTCCTCTAATAGAGAATGCCAAAGTCAAGAGTTCCTTTGACATATTGCAAAACATGTTTTACTGCTATCTAGTGAACTAGCTTCAGTTGAGACAAAAACCGAGAAAGACAGCTAACAACAAAACATAAATTTGGTCGAGTGGTGGTAAGATATATCAAGCTGCCCACCAACTGTCTATATAATGATTCATTGACTAGTGATGAATCATCATGAACTGATAATTTCAGCGCTACCTCCATAGGTGTAGAAGCAGAATTACAATCCATCATTCCAAACTTCTTCAAAAGAGTAGTGGCATACTTGCCCTAAGCAATGAAAATGGAGTGGTCATGTTGCCATAAATCTACACCCAAACAATAGTGCAAGAGGCCTAAATCAGTCATATCAAAAGCAGTGCACAAATCTGATTTGACTTTCTGAATCACTGTGTCTCCACTACTTGTGATGGCAAGGTCATCAACATACACAATGAGTATAACAATGTCATCATTAGTGCTTTTGATATAGAGATTTGGATCAGATGGACTCTGTCTGAATCTAGAATCTTGTAGATGCTGATCAATCTTGATGTACCAGGCTCGAGGAGCCTGCTTTAGCCCATACAGAGACTTCACCAACTTGCAAACCAAATGATCATGACCAGTTTCTTGAAAACCTTCACATTGCATCATGTATACTTCTTCATCTAGATCGCCATTAAGGAAAGCACTTTTGACATCCATTTGAAATACTTTCCAACCAAACTGAGATGTGATAGAGAGAAGTAATCTAAATGTGACCATTTTTGCAGTAGGAGCAAAAGTCTCCTCGTAGTCTATTCCCCCCTGTTGTGAAAATCCTTTCGTAACAAGACGGGCCTTGTACTTGTCCAAAGTACCATCAACCTTGCATTTGACTTTGTACACCCATTTGCAGCCAATGGGTTGCTTCCTTGGAGGTAAATCCACCAATGTCCAAGTATTGTTTCTCATCAAGGCATCATATTCTGATTGCATCGCTTTCTCCCACTCAAGTTTGCCTTGTGCATCAGAATATCATTGGGGCTCTGAAATACTGAAAAGATCAAAAGCAAGAGCAGAATACATTAGCTCTTCATCATCAGTTGAATCCATAACTGACTTTCTTGGTTGTCGAGACCGTGTATGAGATTGAGGAAGATCCCCCCCTCGCACATCTTGTAGAGTGGTATAATACCACTTGGGTCTCTTCTGTATCAATGATTTCTGTACCTGCTGATGATCAGATGGAGTGGTCGACTCAGGTCGATGACGCTGATAGACTAATGGAGTGTTAGCTATAAATTGCTGCACTGAACACTGTGAGGGTGTCTCCAAAACATGTGGTTCCTCATCTTTCAAAGGAAGTACAATATTAGAAACCTCTGAATTACTAGAGACAACTTGCTGATTACAAACAAAAAATGATTATGTTTCTTTTACATCAACATCCCAACTAATGATGATCTTGTTAGTAGACACATCTATTAGTCTATATGCTTTGGATTGAGTACTATAACCAATAAAGAAATATTGTGCACATTTAGAATTTAGTTTACTCCTCTGTTTTTTAGGAAATGAGAGCATATGCAGCAAAACCAAAAACACAAAAATGTGTTACCTCTTGGTTTGATGCTAAACCAGGCTTCTTCCGGAGTGATTTCTTCAAAGCCTTGCAGGGACTTTTGTTCAGTATGTGGATTGCCATGTTTACTGCTTCTCCCCAGTATTTATACGGCACACCCTTGCTATGCATCATGGATTGAGCCATCTCCATGATTGTGCGATTCCGCCTTTCAACCTCTCCATTTTGCTGAGTGTATGGGGTTGTTAGCTGTTGATGAATTCCTTTCTTGCCGCAATAGTTTTGAAATTGCTTTGAAGTGAATTCTCCCCCATTGTCGGATCGTAAGGTTTTGATCCGTCGACTTGTCTTATTTTCTACCAGTGCTTTGAATTTTACAAACTCAATAAAACAATCAGACTTTTTTTTCAAGTAGACCCACATTTTTATAGAAAAATTGTCTACGAACAACAAAAAATACCTTGCACCAAGAATGGTAGATGACTTCCAAGATGGCTCGCATAGAACTGCATGAACAAGATCAAGGAGCCCCTTTGCTCTCCAGGCAACTTTAGTGGGAAATGGCTTCTGCTTTTGCTTGCCAGCGAAACAACCTACACAAATATCCTGCTTGACCTGGATAGTAGCCAATCCAAGAACCATATTTGATTTTTGGAGTCTGGCTAAATACTGAAGATTGAGATGTCCAAATCTCTCATGCCATACAACACTTGTATCATCCTCCACAATTAATGCATTCAAACTGACAATGGCAAGATCAACAAGTCTATACCAGCCATTTTGCCCAATGCCTAGGGCTATGACTTTATCATTTTTGGTATCAGACACAATACATTTCTTTCTTGAGAAATTGACTGCAATGTGAGGATTTTTAGTTAACTCACTGATTGATAGAAGATTTTTGTCCATCTTAGGTACATACCTAACATTTTTGACAATGAGCCTTGCAACATTATTCAATATAATGTTGAGCACAGGGTAATACTGAGAGGGGGGTGAATCAGTATTAGATATTCTTTTCTTTTCTAACACTTAATTACTTATTCCAATTAAGATATTTAAAGCAATCAAATCACAACACAAGAGAACACAATGCAAAGTGACACTAGATATATGTGGAAACCCTTTTGGGAGAAAACCACGAAGAATACTTTCTCAATATAAATATTCGTAGGCACCAACCTATTGGAGCACCAACCCCAAAAACAATTTTGTAGGCATCAACCTACAGGGGCACCAACTCCTTTCACCGAGCACCAACCTTAGCAAGAGACACCAATCTCTTCAAAATGAAGGCACCAACCTTCTCAGAAAAAATCACTCGTCTATCTCAAATTTGTTGTCAAAACAATGAATGATAGAACACTTGCTTTATCTCCTTTCGATTCAATTTATACTTGAGTGTTTTCACTGTTATGCTCTTCCTTATACTTGCTGGTTTTTTCTTTTTAATATTCTCACAATAATCTGCCTTTAAAAATTTTGCTTTTTTTTTTATATCTTCCACTTTTGAATCTACAAATTTGCCACTCGTTATGCACTTATTTATAACCCATGAAAAGCCACAAATTAAGGTCGTGACTCTTCAAGTGAAAAGGTCCATTCGAACGGTCACAACTCCTCTCAATGGGTCGGCCAAGGTTGACATTTTCGTCGACAATTCCGTTCACTTCCGATGACATTTTCGTTCATTTCTGTCGACATTTCTGTTCAGTTCTGACAACATTTCTGTTCGCTTCCGGCAATCAATTCCGTTCACTTTTGGCAACAATTTCGTTTGACATTTTCGATCATATCCATTACAATTCTTTTGACATCAATGACAATATTCCAACATATAATGTGTATATCTCCTATCCCCTCTATAACATGTGATCTGCCATCACCCAAGGAAACTGAATCTGAAAAACTTTTTTTTGTAGTAAAATTTACATACAAGTCTTTTTGACATGTAGAATGCTGTAATGTCCCCAATTTAGCCCTATGCTCTTCTTTTGGATTTAGCCTATTTTTGGGAACTCGTAGGTTAAACAGAAGCTCGAATCAGGGTTTCCAAACTTTTTGGAGGACGTTTTCGTCTTTTTGCGGAGCTTGCATTTGGAAATGTTGAACTTGGATTGCGGATTCCTTCTGGGTTTTTTGAAAGCTTCGCTGTGATATGTTTTACTTGGCACATAGAGCACTTTCAGGGACTTTCTATTATTAGTAAGTTTGGGATTGGCATCGAAACGAGATTTTTAGAGTGGGGTTGGATTCGTCTTGTTAAGACCTTTCCAACGAGCTATAGATCATTGGTTTCAGACATCATCTTGGTCTCCGTTTTAAAGTCTGTAAATTAAACATTATTATTTAATTTTGGACCTTGGTGCCTAGGCTCAACGACTTAATGTTGAGGTTGAAAAAAAGAATTAAAGAGGATTGTATTATTTTCCCTCTCATGTTTTATCCCATATACAAGAGGATTTTAGAGACTCCTAGTTGGAAAAGTATAAAAGGAAGAGTGCTCTCATTTCATTATCTTGAACTACATGAATGTTATGCTGCCGGATTGGCTTGGGATTGTTTCGAGGAACGAAAGCCTCCTAGCTTGGCATTGCTTCTCGCTTGAAAGATAGCGACTAGTGGTGAGATAGTGTAGTTTGATTGTTTTGTATGCAGGATTTGTGCATGATATTCAGTGTGTGTTTTATTGATCAGGTTATGAGAAATTTAGGACTGTCATATTCATTACAACAGGCTGTGTTTTGTTCATAAATCGAAAAAGACCAAAAATTTCATTGTGGGTATCGGCTAATTGTCTTTGTTGATATTGGGCGCCCCTTTTCTGTATTTTATGGAATTTTTGAGGACTGTTGTGATTTTTAAAAACAAATCGCCCCTCTTGCTGGGCTGTACCATTTGCCCTTGCATTGATTTTCGTGCATAAATTAAATAGAGGGTTTTGATCAGCTTTCAGTGTTCTAAGTGGTTCGCCATCATACTAGGATCATTATGCAATCCGTCTCATGAGATTTGATTAAGTTTGGAGCAAGTTGTGAATGAATCTGTGAGTTTCAGGGCTGTTGTTCGTGCTCAAGGAATACATGACTGTCAAAAAATCAGATTATCAGGTTGGCCTCAATATTGCAGTTTCTGATTTAATCTTCTTATTTCATTGAACAAAATCTTATAAATATGGTTGCAGCTCTATTACTTTTCAATTGTATTGATAGCAAGGCATTGTCTAACATATTGTAAGCTGGCAGTAGTACTGACAGTAGTTTATGATCTTGCTATATCAAATTGTAATGCTTAATTCTACTTTCAGTATTTGCTATTGTATTTACTTTATCTCCGCCCTATGGTAGCTACTTTCCCACTCCGGGTTAGAAAGCACATTCTGGGTGTTGAGTACTTTCAGCATCACAATTATTTTCTTCAAGCATTGTAATTTGTAATACTCCGCCATATGGTCGCCTCACTCCATACTAGTTTGGGTAGCACATACTTGGTGTTGAGTTTCTTTAAATAATTGTAATTCTTAGTACTCCACCATATGGTCGCCTCACTCCATACTGAATTGGGTAGCACATACTTGGTGTTGAGTTTCTTTCAGTACTCGTAGTAGTAGAAGATCCTCTGACCATATGCTCGCCATCATCAGCGCCATTCTTGGTTAGAGTTCATTCCAGTTCTGTTTCTGCATTCAGATCCTCTGACCAATGCTCACACCTTGGCCTCTTCGGATCCTTGGTGTACATTCTGGTTAGAGTTACTTCAGCATCATTTGGGTTATAGACTAACTCTAACTATTGTGTATTGCTCTGCTGATTGCAATTGAAAATTATTAAAAAAGAAAGTTCAAAAAAAAAAAAAAAAAAATTGGCTCGGAATATTTCAAAAGCCGTTATGCACCGGAATCAAAAAATTAATCACTAGTAGTCCGCTCATCGGAACATGATGCCATGAGAGCATATTCCTCAGATTCGGCTTCAACTGTGACCACATTTGCATGCCCTTTTACCTCCTTGTTATGTGTTGGATCATATTGTCTTTTTCTGCGTTCTTTTTTAATACGACCAATTTTTTGACAGTAATAACATTTTACCTTGAATTTTGGGGAAGATGAAGCCGTATCTGAATGTCTTTTCCATTTCCCTTTAATTTGGGCAGAAAATGCATTTTTCGATTGGCCAGAATTGGACTCATTGAAGTGTCTGCTTGCGTTCATTTTGCAGCAAATATGAACTCACCTGATCAAAAGTGAGAGTGTTACTCTCAGTCATCAGGGGCAAAGCTTCCATGAACGATTCATACGAAGGTGTTAGGTTGTTCAGAACAAGAGCCACCATATCATCATCTTCCATCTTTTTGTTGATCGCTGACATTTGGTCATGGAGATCTTTCATCCGTAATAAATGCTCTGACAGAGACCCATCTTCCGACATTTTTGTGAAAAATAGCATATTTTTCAAATAAAGTATGCAACTCTTTTCTAAAGTCTAGTACTTGTTTTTGAGACTGGTCCATAGTCCATTTGCATGTGCAACATTTTAGACCTCTGGTATCATGTCATCCGACACAAAAAGTTTCAACAATAGAAGGGCTTCTTTATGATGCTTGTCATAAGCGACAAAATTCACTGCTGGTCAGTGTTCTGTGTCAAGTATGATCTTGCCGCAATCACGAAATTCCGTAATTGTCAAGATTTTATGACTCCATACATTATAATTCTGCCCAGTTAATTTTTGGGCCTCAGGATGGATGAGATTTTGGATATTGGCCATTTTTTTACTCCAATTTTTTTTTTAACCAATAAAATAAAATCTGCAAAAATTGAACTATATATATATATATATTTTATTTATTGATTTTTGATTTTTTTTTTAAATCTGAAAAAATTGTGAGCTCACAAGAATTTATTGGGGACTGTGCTCGTCCTTTTTTAATTGCAAACTCAAGCCCTTGATGTTTTTTCATGCCTTGGCGTCTTTCTTGCAACCTCTATTTTTGTGCTTTTCTGGCGATTGGGACTGGATGTCCCCTGCAAACTCCACGAAATCTCCATGAAACCCTTCTTGTGACTGTTTTTATCGTGTTTCTTTTCACTGTGACTGCTTGCGTTCCCTGCATGTCGTTCGGGACTGTGACAAACCCTTGATGACCTTCCTTTCTGCGATGGTGGTTGGAAATTTGGGTGCCTTTCGTCGATTGTGTTTTTCTCGGTGTTTTTTGTTTACAAACCCGTGTGTGACTATGCAAACTCTGCGTCAACTTTTGTTTCCACGTCCTTTCTGCGACTGGTGTTTCCGTGCCCATCTCCACAAGATTTCTATGACTGGAGACTTAGAAGCTTCTTGCGTTTAAACTTCGACGGACTTTGTTGTGTTCTTCTGCCGATTATTCTACGTCTATGCCTTTCGCGATTCTTCTATGGAGTTTGTGTTTGCTTCCACAGGACTGCGTCCTCCTCTCCACGAAAGTAGATGATTTCCTCTACTTCCTCTCCACACCTTTGAACTCCTTTTCTCCCGTGCAAACCAGGATTTCCTCGAATGGTGAATCACTTGTACCGTTATGGCTTCCTTGAGTGGTGGCTTTGATACCACTCCTAGCAAATGAAGAGATGTTTGTGAAAGCTCTCGATGATATGATCAGTGCATCAATCTTATTTATGCAGTCCAAAATAGGTTACAAGCAACTGGTTATAGCAGTTATGGAGGTTACCTGTTAGATCTTAACTAATTTTAGGTAAGTCTAATTACATTATTTAACAATAATTAATTCCCTAAATTTGGAAAAAATTATTGAGTGCTTCAAACTCTCAACATTTTGAAACAATCCAAACCTGCAAGCATTCTTCATCTTCTTGAAAACAATAAATGATAGTTTTACCTAGATTTACATTGGGGAAACTTTAAAATCTTGCTTCAATTTCATCATCATTCAATTTGAGAAGGCAGCAGAGCTATGGTTTTTCTATCTATCTACCCATTTGCACACTTTTTACATCAAGCTGGCAGATCTCTTTGCACGGTTCCTTTCAAGTTATATGGTTTCCAAACTTTTTTGCCACCATGCATTCGAAAATTCATATTGCATTTTGAAAAGTGTACATGTTTGTCAATGGTTTTGATGCGGAATTTTGTTTTTTTGGTCTTTTTGGAGGAATAATGTTGGGCCTCTATGTTATGCAGCAAGACTATCTACGCAGAATATCTCTGAAGATGCTATCATTAGTCAACCATGTTTCTCGAGATGCAAATCCTTTGGAAGTTGGTTTTTCTATAAGCAAGCAGAAGCCTCTAGATCTTGGTAGGGGCAGACAAATAAAATGATTATTGTAATAAAGTGACAGGTTGTATTCGTTAAGCATAATTTATATCATCATTTTGATTGGTCATAATCAGTTTATTGTGTGTCTAAAAATAAATGCTGTTATTCTTTGATATCACTATTTAAATGAGGTTTTTTTTTTTTACCAAGAAGTGTTTTTTTATTGTTTCAATTGTTTTCAACATTGAAACAGGAATTATGATGGCACCACGGCTGAGAAATATTTCTCACCCACTGGCTTTAGTAAATGATTGGCATTTCACTGCCTGGACAGACCCAACCACAAGCAGCATTACTACCACAAAATCTGAAAGGTGGCATTAAACTTAGAAATCATAAAATATAAAACATATGGATTCAGGTCATTTGCTCATATATTTATATGTTTAATCACGATCCTCATTATGATGAACATCATGTTTCCCTTATTCCTTATATTTAGGTAACTGGTTCATCATCACATGTATAATTTACCTACTACATGGTCTATAATTTATTAGTGCATTTTTAACTTTGCTGGAAATAAAGCTATTGTGACGGAGGAGCAATCTTGCATTGCCAAAAACAAGTAGGAGTTTTGGGTAGCTTTCAATAAAGAGTCTCAAGGCAAAATTCAGAGCTTAACAAAGTCCTCAAGCTAAATCGAAGAGATCTCGAAGTTCACTTGGGTCACTTTGTAGTTCCATGGTGGTCACATGAGAAACCGGTCCCATTTAGTCCTTGCCACGGGTTCACGGCAGCCACACTTGTAATCCTAAGTGTTTGCAATATATCGGAGGCCTCAGATATACATTTGGTTCACGATGGCCTCACAAATCCACTAAGAAGCCTTAGTGTTCCGGAGGCCACGAAAGACTTAGTCCTCACGGAGATCTCGAGCCTAATGGACTTTCTCAGAGTCCATAGTTTATGGAGACCTTAACAGACCTAACAAATTATTAAGTGAATCCTAAAGTATAGTGGATCCACGACCACATAATTCTTGAAATTTATGCACAAAAGACGAAACCAGGTAGTTCTCGAAGTTCACACATGGAACATGAATTTATTGGAGTTTGTGCACGGAGCCATGAAACTCATGAAACGAGATTCACGGAATTTAGTGGCCTTGGAAACACCCCACGGAGTCAACTTTCCACTTAGTGATTGGCCTCAAAGGACACCCACGGGGTCACGGAGCACGAAGTGTCAAACAGTCACAAAGAGTTCATGGTGTCCGTGAAAAAGGATAGGTGTCATAGCCATAAACCAATCAATTCTCAATGCGGATGCGAGATCAATTGCATTATGAATTTGATAAAATTCACAGGTCCATGGGGTATTCAATGGCCATGGAGATCACAATGAGTCCGTTATAAAAGGGACTCTAAGATTGTGACACGTGTCACAATCTCATCCATTCACAATGACCTTTGTTCATAGTAAGCATGGCATACAGTGTGCAACACTGAGAAGTTCAAGCAACCATATCTTTCACATGTGGCCACCAATGGAGGCATTTTTGGTCTCGTTGGAAAGCTCTGGATAAAAGCTTTTGATTAGTAGTGGCCACGAGTAAAATAATCCCCTATGGGGAAATCTATTTGTAGTTAAAGATCCAAGAAACCGTTTCAATCATGATCACAAAAATAGTTACAAAGAATTTGAAGTGTCAAAGGCCACGGGGAAAATAGGTTATCATATAAGCCAAGAGCAGAACAAATATGTGTTCCCATCCTGAGATTGAAAAGGGGCCACAACAAGAGAAAGGGAGCGGCCATGAGATAGAGGTCACAACAGAGTAAAGAGAAGGATGTCAAAGTGTGAAGGTTGTAGAGTTTGCAATAGAGGTGTGATTGTAAAGCCTAAAGAGGCTTAGTGATAGAGTAGAGAATAGAGAGTAGAGAGTCACCAAATGTAGATGATGTAAGGGCTTGTTCCCATTTAATATCAAATAACGAATGTTGTTTTTCGTTGCATGACTCTGGCCGCACGGCCAAGGGCATGCCTTCACTGGGACCCCCTATCTTGATTGCACTAATCGATATCAGAGTAGTCAAAGTGAGTTTTATTGTAGGTGTGAGAGAAGTCTTGCAAGTAAAGAAGAGCCATGTGAAAAGCATGAGACTCATGTTGAGTCATTTGCAAGTTGTGAAAGAGAAGTCCGCTTGAGTCTAATACAAGTTGTGAAAGAGAAACCTGTTTGCAGAGAAGATTTTTTGTCAAAGTGTGAGAGAGACTTGTATGAGTCTATTGCAGGTTCTGAAAGAGAAGCTTGCTTGAATCAATTACAGGTTGTGAAAGAGAAACCTGTTTGTGGAGAAAAAATGGTACACAACAATAGAAGAGCACTAGGAGTAGAAGACTTCGCAGAGATGTTGAAGCATATCCAAGCAAGATTGGATATGATGGAGAGTCCCCAAAGTGGCGAAGGTGTTGCAGCTGTGAGTAAAGATGAAGAAGAAGAAATGATGAAGGGGTTGTCATCCCTACAAGCATGGTTGGATGCTTTAGAGAAAAGCCAAGCAAGCAAAGATACGATACCAATAGAGATCAAGGTGAAAGAAAGAGGTAAGCTCACTTGCAAGTTATTTTTTTTGTGGTAGAGAGAGCCCAAAGGAGCTCATGAAATGGACAGTCGAGTTAGAGAATTTATTTGAAGAGGGGAATGTAGAAGACCCCATGAAGTTAAAGATTGCAAGCAAAAGGCTATGTGGAAATGCAGCTGTGTATTGGAGAGATCTCCAAGAAAAGAGGCAAAGAAAAGGAAAGAAGAGAGTGAGTAGTTGGGAATAGACGGTTTCCGATTGATGGGTCATGTTGTACATTCAAAATTGTAGAAGAATGGTGGAAGAAGCTCCAAGTCTTGAGAGTTGATAGAAGGGAGAAGAAGATTGTATTGAGAAGCAATAAGAGAAGGAAGTTTCCATGTGAGCAGCCCAAAGCTATTATGAGAATTAGCACAAAAAAGGATATGAGTGAAGAGAAGAATATTGCCTTGAGAGGCAATATGGGAGTGAGGTTTCCATGTGAAAATCCCAAGTTTGTTTTGGAAAAAAAAAGAGAAAGAAAGATGCGAGCAGCCGATAGAGAGAGAAACACCAATGGAAGAGGATGTGGAGGCAATAAAATGTTCACCGAAGGAAAAGACTCACTACTGGATGATGGGAAAGAGTTTGTGGTATCTTATAAGTGGGAAGAGGCTGAATTATCCTTGGAGGATGCTAGTAATGCATTGTTGTTTCTCTTTCACAGGGAAGAAAGGTTGATGACACCAAAGAAGTTCATGCCTCCATGTTAGCAACAACGTAGTTGGCTGAAGTGCACATTAATGCATATGAGAGAGTATGGTTGAAGACCATCCATGTGAAGAGGAAGAAAATCAAATGAAGAATGAGAGAACAAACATGGGGGTTAGTGAGAATGGGCTTTTAGGAGTCCATCATGTGAGTGAAAGCTTTGAGGAGAATTTGAGTTGCAGAGAAGAGTTGGACAACATGTCTTTGAGACATGCAAGAGAGTTGGAAGGAGAGTTTTTGAGAACTATTGATTCCCTTAATATGTCTGATTTATGTACAGGTAAAAAAATGGAGATAGCAAAGAAGATGACAAATTGTGATTCAGTCCAGGATGCTCATATGTATGAGAGGCAGTGATAATAAGTGGAACAAGAGGGATTTCAGTTGCAGTAGTTAGAGGTGGGAGAGAAGACTCTCACAAAAGAAATGGGAAGAGATTGGAAAGGTGAAGAATGTTATTCACGTGGTATAGAGGCAAAGGAGGAGAAGGAAGGAGAATGCAATCATCTTGGAGTTGATGAAAAAAGTATAAGTGAAGAAGAGGGAGAAGTTGTCACAAGGGTAGTCGAGCACTGTTATGAGGAGCTAACAGAGTGATAAAGGCTTTGAGGAGCCCAAGCTTTGTGGAAATCAAGCTTAAATTGTGAAGTTGGAGGAAGCACCTATGGAGGCTACTAAGTCTCATGTTTTAAAACTAATTTGTGACTGTAGTCAATGTGCAGTTGCAAAGATGGAGAGAAAAGAGGCATTCAAATAGGCTTTCCAAGGTGAAGAGAGTGAATCACTCGAGTCCACAAGAGGTGAAGAAGCAAAGGAAGAAGAAGAGACATTTAAGACTTTTGAAAATGAAGAAGCCACAAACAAGATGGTGGCGGCAAGAAGAGAGGCAAAGGAAGAGATAGCAGCCATGAAGAAAGAAGAGATGCAAATAGAGAATAGTGGAATGTGGAAGGATTCAACCATAGGTTGGATAGTGAGTGAACAAAGCCAAGAATATTTTTGGTGGAGGTGGTTGGACAACGGTGGAATCAAGTCCACAAGAGAATATAATATGCAAGAAAGAGCATCTTAGTGGAGGTGGTCGGTTAGAGGTGGGTTTTATCCCACAGTAAGATGGAAAATGAAGAGGAAAACCATTTGGTGGAGGTGGACAAACTATGCCCAAACAATGGGTAAAACGAAGAGAAGCATTTGGCAGAGGTGGAAGGGATATGGTGGGTTTGATCCCAAAAAAAGGAAAAAATGAGCAAAGATTAGTAGGAGAAGAAGGATTTGAAGTCAGAAAGAAGTTGGAAGTGGAAGAGTAAAAGAACAAATTAGCTGAAATATTTGGTGTGCTAGAAGGGAATGGTCATTAGCCTCAGTGACCAAAAGAGAAGTTTTACCACTTATTCCATCCCTCTGAGTAGAAAATCACATTTTAATTATCTCAAATGTCTGATGCAGGAGCATCCAAGGTGTATGGACAATCTTCCATTGCCAAAAACAAGTAGGAGTTTTGGGTAGCTTTCAATAAAGAGTCTCAGGTCTAATTTCAGAGCTTAATGGAGTCCTCAAGGTAGATCAAATAGTTTTGGAAGTTCATTTGAGTCACTTTGTAGTTCCACGACAATCACATTACAAACGGGTCACATTTGGTCCTTGTTACGAGTTCATGGTGGACACACTTAGAATCTTAAGTGTTTGCAATATAACGGACTCCTCATATATATTTGGTTCATGATGGCCTCACAAATACACTAAGAAGCGTGAGTGTTCATGGAGGCCACAAAAGACTATCTTCATGGAGATCACGGGCCTCACAGACTTTCTTGGAGTCCACAGTTCACGGAGACCCCATCAGACCTGACGATTTATTAAGTGAATCATAAAGTATAATGGATCTGTGGTCACTTAGTTCTTGAAATTTGTGCATGGAACATAGAGCCATGGAGTTCTTGAGGTTCGTGCATGGAACACGAATTTTTTGAAGTTCGTGCATGGAATTCGTGGAGTGTATGGAGCCACAAAACGGAGTTCGTGAAACTCATAGAATGGGATTCGTGGAATTTAGCAACCTCATAAACATCCCACAGAGTGATTGGTCTCAAATTACTCACGGGGTCACGGAGCATCGATTGTGAAATGGTCACAAAGAGTTCACGGAGTCTAGGAATTTGTGAAAAGGGACAAGTGTCATAGCCACAGACCAGTTAATTCTCAACGTGGATGCGATATTGGTTACACTGTGAATTTGATAAAATTCACGCGTCCATGAAGTATTCAATGACCACAGAGATGATTGTGGACCTGTTATAAAAGGGACTCTGAGATTGTGACTTGTGTCACAATCTCATCCATTCATAGTGACCTTTGTTCATAGCGATCATGGTACAAACTGTTGACATTGAGAAGTTCAAGTGACCATATCTTTCACATGCAACCACTAGTGGAGGAATTTTTGGTCTTGTTGGAAAGCTTTGGATAAGAGCTTTTGATTAGCAGTGGCCACAAGTTAGATAATCACATGTGGGGAAAACTGTTTGCAGTTAAAGTTCAATAAATTGTTTCAATCATGATCACAAGCACGGTTTAGAGAAGCTGTGTAATGTCCCCAAATGGGACGATTTAACCAAAAAGGGGTTTCCCCCAAATTCCATAATTTCTGAAAGTCTGAAATTAAAAATCAGCAAACCCTAGTTGTTGCAATTGCACCTCCAAACTGAAAATTAACTCCAATTCACCTTGAAATAAATGCCAAATAAATACTTGGTGAATTTGGCCACTAATGGCTTTTGCCGAAATGAAGAAAGACCCTGAAATGGATGTTTCAATCCTCCAAACCCTAGTGCCACACTAGCTGAAATAAATTCCTTATTTCCCACTCTAATCCCTGCTCAAGCTTAGTCAATCCAATTGCCAATACTCAAAAAATTACTGCAATAATTAATTCAGAACGAAAACTTTGCAAATCCGCCCTCAACATTATTATTTCCTACAAACAGCTGAAAACTTAAAAAATTCATAACTCTCTCAATATTTGGAATTATGATGCAAATAGGAGCTCAAATTGATCATAAAAATAATGGCTATCAAATAAAAATAATTTTGGAATTTTCCTTTCATGGGAAGGTTGCCAAAAATTGCTCCGAAATTCTGAAAACCCTAGTTTCTTGTAAAATTAATTAAATAATAATTCTAAAAATTATTATTTAATTTTCTTCTTCAAACCCTTCACGAACTCTTCCAAATCTTCACACCATGTAGAAAATTAGCAAATAAAATCAGAATATTTAATTTGCTTAAAATAGACCAAAAGAGGCCTTCAAATCCTAGATCCAAGCTTCCAAGGTGGTTCACTCCACTTAAAAAATAGGATAAATATTTAGCAAGGTTAATATGTAAGAAAAGAACCACGAAACCTTCACAAAAATCCACACGAACTTTCCAAAGCAAATCGTCCCACTTATAGGGCAAAAACAAGATCTCCTTAGCAAAGGTGGTGTCAAAAGACATCTTTTTAGATTGATCAACACCAAAGGTAGCAAACTTCTATTGGGCATACATCCCAATACTTTCTTCAAACATGAAGAACAAATTATCAAAATTCAGTATATTCTCCATTGTAGCCTTCGTCATGTATTTATAACTTCCAATGAGGGTGAACCACTTTGGGAAGATAAAACACTTTTTTTTCCCCTTGCTTTAGCTCCCATGCCAACATCTCTTTTTCGAATAATATATTAATTAGTTACCTTAATTTTAAAATATTAATTAAAATTAATTTAAAGCAAAAAAATTAATAATTATTTCATTTAAGCACTTTAGTGGTAAAAATTGCTTTTTAAATATTTTATTAATTAAATAATAATTGCCTTATGATAAAAATCACTATTTCGACAATTAATAAATAACTAATAAAATAAAATCCCCCAAAAGGGCTTCTTTAGTCTATGGGAAAATAGACTTAAGATCTTCAATACTTGTTTAATCATGATGTGGAAATGGTGACATTACAAGTTGAAGTGCCAAAGGCCATGCAGAAAATAGGGGAACCATATAAGCCAAGAGCAGAACAAAATATGGGTTCCCAACTTGAGAAAAAAATAGGGCCACATCAAGAGAAAGGGAGCAGCCACGAGATAGAGGTCACAACATAGTAAAGAGAAGGGCCTCAAATTGTGAAGGATGTTGAGTCTGCAATAGACGTGCGACTTTGAAGTCCGAATAGGCTTAGTGATAGAGTAGAGAATAGAGAGTCGCCAAATGTAGATGTTGTAAAGGCTTGTTTTCATATAATATCAAATAACGAATGTTTTTTTTTCTATTGCATGACTTTGAATGCATGGCCAAGGGCATCCCTTCACGAGGACCCCCTACTGTGACTGCACCATACTGTCTAACCATTGTGATTGTTTTGTCACTACATCTACATATCTGTGCACACGAAAACTCACATTTTTATCCCGAGGATGATGTCCTACATTGTGATAAGTTGCTGACTATGGACAGGTTCCTTGTAAGTAGGATCCTTTAGAAGGAAGAAACAAAGGAATAAACCAAACTTGAGCATTATGTATTGTATCCTTACCAAACTGATTGTAAAACAAAAGAACCAACAGAGTTGCATAGGCTAATGGATCACATCCTCATCGTCTTTCTCCCTATCCATGTTGGATTTTTGCATAGCCAGTTCTTACTTGCCTTGCAACATTTGCACATCTTAAACTCAATGAAGCTTTAAAAATTTAATGTAAATGACTTAAATATTCATATGTTTCATCGCAGTCCTCATCATGATGAACATCAAGCATCCCATTTCCCTTATACTTAGGTGCCAAGGCACAACACAATCAACAAAACATGTGCAGCTACTCTACTATGTGCTTCATAATCAAGCAATGATTTTACTACTTTAATCAAAATAGAACTACTACTTCTTAAGAGTATTGGTTGTCCGAAAACCACGTCTATAGCTTCATCGGCACGTCAACTTATGTTTACAATCTAACAAGGATGACCTAATTGGAGATCTATGGTTGAGTTCCTCATCTGTAGCAGCCTTGACAAGAGAAAAATATAGTATGAACCAAGTATACCATATAAATCATAAATCAAAAGAACCAAAAAAGTTGCAGACTAGTTTATCACATTTTCATTATTTGTTACCCTATCTCGTTCACTTGCTCCAGAATTGATTCCTCTTGCACTATGACCTTCACACAGATTATGTTCACACTATAATTCATAACTGATTGTGCACATATACTCTTTTCACCTAATTCATAACAATGCTCATTAAGGCGTGGACCTTCCCTTTAGCTATGTTGTAATGTGCTATTTTGCATACCAAAGAATGTGAGGAAGGTGTTTGTTGAATTCATCACAACCATCAGTATGCCAATCGCGATGCCTTCCTTTTCCATTACTCTTATTCGACCATAATCAGCACACTCAATAGTTTACTTTCATGCATAAGATTATATTTCAGGAATTTAATGTAAGGTATGATATTTTTAATGTCAGTCACAAAGTGATTACCTACAATAATAATGAAAGGTACTTCTCAACAAATTTCTTTGTAAAATGTGTAAATTAAATTCACTCAATATTACATATCATTCTAACTTAAAATTTCATACTTAGAAAAAAAAGGATATCCAATGTATTCGTATGAGATGAAAATTTGAAGTTTTGTTATTCTGGCTTCTTTACAGAAACTATTTATTTTTCTTGTTTCTGTTGTGAACAAATGTGTGTGCTTATGACAATATCCGAACATTTATCCAATCAGCCAAACAGAAAAGGTTAGCCACATGACTCAAAAATATTCGAACATTATGAATTGCATACCACATAACAACATATTTTCTGAAATCTGTACAAAAATACAAGAAGCTTAATGTAGTTGTGGTCAATATTTGGAAACAGACTTAAGTTTGGCCCCATGGAATTTAGTCTTCGATAGCATTTTCTAGGTATGCAACTCAAGTATTGCTCATATTTATCAAAATAGATAGACAATGTAATTCATCATTAGCTTCAATGCAAAGCATATTCTTGGAGTTGTCCTCATTATTGTCAACTTCACTATCACTCTATCCTTTTAAATCTTCATAAATATCTTATCATGAAACCTTGAGGAGCTCTAAGGTGCATATATCCTACAAAACCTCAAGGTGCATATATCCCATAAAACCTCAAGAAGCTTCAAACTCCGTCATCTCTCTATCCTTTTTAACTCATCATAAAACTTTGAGGAGCTCAAGGTACATGTATTCTATAAAACCTCATGAAGCTTCACCTATAAGGTGTACATATCCTACCCTCTTGGATTGATGTCTCAACCATTAAAATAAAATAATCTTCAGCATTATGACCCTTCAAAGGAAGTTGATCCCAACTTTTAAAAAAGGTTGAATTTACACACTTATCATTTGTGGAATCAAATTATGTTAACAAACACAAATATTACTAATTTGCCTCCCCCAGCAATATTTATTAATTATATTTTGTGCAATCCTACGGTGCACATACATCCATTATCTCAATTTTCAACTCATGTCACTGACCATTTAATAAATATTACACCATCCGTTAATTCTTCGGTACCTTTCTTTCTCATTGACACCATTTCATTTTCCAGATGTTCAGCAATTGAAGTCAGGCAAGGTTACCATGGATTTGGCCAACAACAATGCCTACAATGATAACAACTGGAGGAATGAGCTGTCACAGGATTCCAGACATAAGATTGTCAATAAAATGTATGTAATTAAATTCTCTCTTTTCTTTTGACAGATCTTCTAATATTGGAATACTATGTCTATTATCAATATTTTTAGGCCAATTGAGAAAACTGACCTTGGAAATTTAGCCCATATTTGTTTGGATACAGGGCATCTCTAGAATTCAGATTGAAATTAGTAGATGGCTCCTACACATATATTTCAAAGACCCATTACCTTGTTGATAAACAAGGGTTCGTTTTTAAAATAAATAAGAGGGGTTCCAGTGACCCTACGAAAAACACATGCACATCACTGTATATGGACTTGAAAAAATTCAGAGCAATCTCAGACCATACACTGCACACACACATATACCCGAATTTTTTGTTTCATTTGTAAACCTCATATCATGATTGTGATGAGCTGAATAAGTTTTACAGCCATAAGATTTCTTTGAATGGCTAAATTACCCGTTAATCAATAACTTTCAAGTACAGCAGCCGAATACCTTAGGCTCTGAAGCTGTATGATCAAATACATTTGGGACTTCCTCTCAAAATTGGATATAGTATACTACTCAATTTTAAAAGCTCCAATGATTTACCACTTGATTGTTAATTAAATAGCACAGTGGAATGAAATCCATAACTGGTAGCATATCCAATAGAATGTTGTATATGAACATAACACAAGTTTGTTCAAATTACATAACAATATATTAATATTTATAGTTAACTTATTGATTATAATTTACCATATGTTAATATATAGTTAACTTATTGATTACAGTTCACAATATGTTAATATCTATAGTTAACTATTGATTATAGTTTATAAAAAAAATATCACAAGTCTATGATTATGGTCAATCTATTTTGATGACGGACCACCTGAGTCGTCATAAATGTTGATGATCAATTCTCTTCTATACACTATTTTTTAGTCCCTACCAAGGCAGGGTACTACTATAGCTTTCACTCAGGGCAATTAATTTCTTGGTTGTATCCAATCAAAAGGCTTGAATAGACATATTATTCTACCAATTGTAAAGTTCTACATGCAAAAAATGAAGAATATTCCTTGAGATGTTATTGAGAAATATTCCATTTTCTAAAAATGAGCTTTCTAAATTGATAAGATAGCTTAATTATTACAAGTTTTTCCACAAATCTTTCCTCGATTGTTAACATTTATAGTTGTCTCATAGTTATCTAATAATTATGTTTTTGTAATAATATTAACCTATATAGTTGTCCATTCTCAAGTGCAAGTAGCAATGCCACCTCTATGCTCTATACTACAAGTTTTTCCATGATTTATGGTATTTTTCAAATGTGCTGATTTTTAATGTGTAGAGATGTATTCAGTTATACCTATAACTATATTATAGTTCCAAAAAAACCTGTCATTGCCCCTCAGCATCACCGCCCAACTTACCTTCAAATCTAGTTATAATATAGTTTAAGTACTCTAATTGTTTGTATGCTAATTTATTAATTAAGATGCGTTGAAGGTAGACAATTTGTTAAGAAAACACAATGGTTATTCACAACTTTTGTTGTTTGCGCCACATGATATGCTTGTTGCAAATGACCCTTGTCTATAATCATCTTTATATCTTCATCTTTTTCAATTCCCTAATTACAATATAAAGGTAGGGACCAGACGCTATGCGGCCTTTGTTACAAAAAATATTTTTTTCTTATTATCATAGATTGTGAAAGTGTCAAGTCTCCCATCATAAAATCTATTTAAAAAAATAATAATTAAAAACTAAAGTATGCAATTTGCAAACATCATTTAGTGTAATTTATTTTATGATAAAAAAAGCATAAAATCTGTTCTCGTAAAATAAAATTAAAAACTATGTCAAGTTTTGGCTCAGTGTGGATTCTCAGGGGATTGGATTGCTTGGGTGAGGGCAATCTTGTCTTTAATATCCTTTTTTGTCCTGGTTAATTCTCATATCTTCTTGGCTTCTAGGGGGATACGTCAAGGTGATCCTTTATCTCCTTTTTTATTCATTATCCTTGCGGAGTGCCTTGGCAGATTGGTAACTAGAGCTTGTTAGGAACACAAGATCAATGGTATTAAATTTGCTAAAGGAGCTCAGCCTCTCACACATCTACAATTTGTGGATGATTCTACACTTATGGGCAAAGCTACTTGCTTGGAGGCTCAACAATTGCAGAAACTTCTTCAAGTTTTTTCTAGAGCTACGGGTCAGTTGATTAACCGTGCTAAATCTAGCATCATATTAATTCATTGTTCTAATACACAGGAGGAACAAATTCTTAATATCCTCTACTTTAGACGAGGCTTTCTTCCACTTCAATATTTGGGGGTCCCTCTTGCAACTAAACAGATTAGAGAATGGCAGTGGATTACAAATAAAGCGAAATTGAAACTTCATGAATGGACTGATAAATGGCTCTCTATAGGAGGAAGAATGATATTGGCTAAGGCAGTTCTCCAAGCCTTGTCAATATACATCTCTATTTTGAACATTCCAGGTAGAATTCTGAAACAATTGGATTCTCTATACCAGAAATTATGTGGAGTGGTTTGCAAGAAAAAAGAAAGTGGTCTCTAGTTAAGTGGAAAACTCTTTGCCAACCCAAACAAGAAGGTGGCTTGGCATTCCATTCCTTTTCCAAGCATAATAAGGCTTTAGCAGCTAAAATCTACTGGAGATTGCTAATGGCTCCAACTGATCTATGGGCTGCCAATATTAGAGCCAAATATGCGAAAAATAATCATCCCGAGAGAATTATTCGGTTATCCCTTCCTCCTAAAGGATCACCAATTCTTGCAGTTCTTAAGGTGGGGGAAGATCTTATAAAAAAGCATTAATTTTGGATTGTCAATGATGGGCAAAGTGCCAACTTTTGGATTGATTCGTGGGACGGGTTTTTGCCAATCATCACTCAATACCTAGAGTTAAAAACAATGATGGATGCGTTGCATGGAATGGGTTTGTTTAAGGTTGCTCATTATTGTAAGGCAACTAATCATCCTTGGGAGATTGGAAAATGCTGGATTCCTACTCTTGAATGGCCTATTCAAATTGGAGAGCAACAATCATGGATTAATAATATTTTTTTGACCTGTCCTCTTTCAACATCCCCATTGCTTGATGCCTTAGCTTGGGGGAAAAACTATACTGGGTGTCTACACGGTTTCTTCAGGGTACGCTTCTCTAACTAGGCGTACATCTCATCCTCTTAAGGATATCTTTAGCCATATTTGGCAACTTGCTTTATGGCTCAAGGTGAGCTTCTTTGTGTTGTTGGTTTTAAAGAGGAGAGTTTTAACTGAAGAGAGCTTCATAAGACGTGGATTTTATGGTCCCTTTCGATGTGTTTGGTGCTTGGATAATGAGGAAACCATAACTCATCTGTTCTTCCAATGTCCATTGGTGGTATACTTATGGCAGCTTTTATCCAAATTGTTTAACCTTCCTTGGGCGAGTATTTAGTTATTCGAGCAATTGATTAGAGAATGGCATAGCCACCTGCCCAAGGGTCAAAACTTCCTCTTGGTTTTGTGGTTTGGCATCACCCTTCTGCTTTGGAACATTTGGAAGGAATGGAATCACATAATTTTCCAGCAAGACATAAGGGACATAAATTATGATTGGGAGAAGAAAATTAATATTGCAGAATCTATCAAGCATAAGGTTTGTTTGCCTCAAATTCTAATGCCGGAATGGGACCACTTATGCCAACAACTCTCTTTGCAACCTAGGACTTCAACAATGACTGTGTATTGACCTGAAAAGGAAGCTTAGATGGATAGACATTAGACAACCCCTCCAATTGGGTACGGGAAGTTGAACACTGATGGTGTTTCAAGAGGTAATCTGAATCAGGCTAGTATCGGAGGTATTGGTAGATCTTATGATAGGTTTGTAGCCTTCTTTTTTGTTGAAAAGGTGGGATATATAACCACTAACTTAGCAAAAATCAAAGCAGTTTACAAAGGGATGCAATAAGCTTTGAAATTTGGGTGGCAAAAACTTGAAATTGAATTTGACTCCAAGGTAATAGATAGCTTGTTATCTGTGATCCTGAGAGAGATCCTAGCAATAATTGGCAAAGAGCTAGTGAGATGGGAAAAATTCGTAGGTTGTAGGATCAATTGCAGGAGGTCCAATTCAGCGATGTTCATAGAGAAAGCAAGTAGCGGATGGATTGGCTAACTGGGCTTTCGACAACCACAACCTTGCTATTGTTTGCCTCCTCTCTGGTGGTTGACCAAACTACAAGGAGATTAGAGAAAGCTTCTCGATTTTAATTTGTACCAATGAATGCTCATATGTCTTTTTTTCTGTTTATTGCCCAGGCTTGGACTATTAGTTTTCAAGCTTGGAATATTAGAATATGTACAATTTGATTTTTCCATAATATAATTTTGGTTTTTTGTTAAAAAAAAAGCTGTCTAAAGGCTAAATATTTCTTTAAAAGAACGATCAAGTTGTTTTTGGAGGAAGTCTATTTCTAGGAGCATGTCTAAATATTTTGAAGTATCATGATTGTGAAAAATTCATCTTAAACACTGAGATAAGACTTACTGCCATTTTTGAAGATTATGACAAGTGTCACAATGAAACACTTTTTCTTCTAATTTTGTCTGTGTATAATGATCTGATCCTCGAGGTCAAAAATGCAACTTTTACAAGAGATGTTAAGGAAAGCCTGAAAAGCAAGTATCAAACATCTCAAGAAAGTTGTGTTGTATCCAAAAAACCTGTTGTTTTCCACAAAAATGCTAGTTTCAGTCACAATCAGAGCACCTGCTTAGGTTGAAAGACGTAAGAGACAAATTGGTAGTTGTCAATAAGGTGGAAAAGGATGACATGGTCGTCTTGGTGAAGAACAATCTACCACCTTTTTTTTGAGTCGTTTGTGGAGTCTTTAAATTTGTAGGTAGAAACTTAGAATCTCACATTTGACAAGGTTAGTTCATATCTCCTTTAGAAGGAACAAAGGATTTGGTGATTTGGACAAAGGGAAAAAAAAAACTCATAATCCTCACCAAAACACAAGTTACGTTGCTACTAATGTCATAAGGTTGAGCATATCAAGAAGGACAACAATTGTGATGCCATCAATTGCTGGTTATTTGATTCTAGGGCATCACATTATTTTACTTGACACAAGCGTTGGGACGTAAAATTCAGTGTTGATTCCATTTATACAAATTCTGTTTCACTAGGAGATGATTGGTCATATGTAGTGGAAGGTGATGCCCGCATTATTTTGAATGATGCTACAAAATTCATAGTAAACGATGTGATGTATGTTCCAAAAAATAGACAAGAATCTGTTATCAATTAGCCAATTTACAAATAATCCTAACATTGATGTAGTTTTTCGTGTTAAGAAATTTATTGTCTTGAATGTCAAGCAAGGTAGAATGGTTGCCCTTGGAATTAGGCAATGGGGGTTTTATAGGCTAATTGATCATGCCACAACTAATTTGCATGCATTGGTTGTGGAGGACCATAGTTCACATAATTGTAACCATTGAGTACTCGCCAAGGGGCCATTTTGGGTAACCGGTGGCTATTCGACAAAGTTGGTTGAATAATCGGCAATAACCGACAAAGACAAAAAATACTTAAATTTATCAATTTTTTTTTTTTTAAAGAAATTGAGGAAGCAAAATAGATCAAATGAGTTTGTAAAACATTAAGAAAGTGTTTTTTATTATATTTGAATATAAATAAAGTACAAAATTGTATAATCATGCAAATACAAGTCACAGACTACAATGATACTTATATTTTTATACAAGAATTTACAAGTACAAATTACAAGAATCTATAATTTTCTCTTTCCCGCTTTGTGGAAAACTAAAGGAGAGTGAAAAACTCTAGTCCTCCCACTCAGCTGTCCCGCCTCGCTTTGTCTAGAAGGTTGCACTTGCGCCTGTGGCTCCATCTCTACCTCTGCCTCTGCCTCATCTTCAAGGATGTCTTTCAATCCAATCTCTCTTCTTTTTGCTGCAGCTGCACCCTCCATAGCTTGCCTCTCCAAATCAACAATCTTATCCTATATGAACATGAGGGCTTCCCCCTGTGCAATTCAATCGCTGTAGGGATCGATCTCATCTAGATCAATAGGCTCCTTTGATGCGTTTTCCAACTTCTTTGTGCGGAATCGAAGGTTGTACAAAAACCAAGTCATTGAGGCGTTGTTGGCTCAACTTGTTGTGCTTCTTCGTGTGAATGGAGTCAAACAAACTCTAATTGCACTCATATTCAGAAGTGCTATAAGGTTGAGATAAAATGTGGAGGGCTAGCCTTTGAAGATGTCAAGCATTTCCTCCCTAATTTTCTCACCATGACCTTGAAAACAAGATATTCAAAACTTTGTAAGTAATTAATAATTGTAAATATATAATTGGTAAGGTACAAGTAAAGACTTCATTTTTTATTACCTAGTGACTACGTGGCTTTCCTTCGAATAGCTAGTGTTGAAAAAAAGAGTCTCCCTCTTGCCTGTGTAGTTCTGCAACTCTGCAATAATGAGGTTCTTCACCTCAAGGTCAGGGGTCATACTTTCAATGCATATTGAGAGGCTCTCCATAAGCTCTCCATTAGCATCTGTGAAGCCATGAGAGTAGAAAAACTTGAGGTTAAGGTAGTACTCCACTGCATGGATGGGTTGGTGGAGTTGATTGTTCCACTTCCAATCAATCAACTCCCAAATGGGATCAAATCTGGCACAATCCCTTTTATAATAGTTTTGGACACCTTCTTTGACCTTATCCATAGCCTCATAAATTTAACTCGCTAAGTTTTGCTCCCCATCCACTAATCACAAAACCTTCACCAAAGATTCAGACGCCTACTAAGTTACAAACAAATTAAAGTTAGTGTTACAAACTTATTATTAAATTATAAAATAAATACTTTAAGTTTAAAAAATTGAAAACAAGGGAAACACCTTGAAATTTAAATTAACTTGATGATCTTTGTAGCTCTCGTTTTGAAGGCCTCATTAAAAACTGTCTTCCCATCTTTGACTTCAATTTTTTTAGAATATGACTCCATCCATGGTGGATACACAAACATCTACTTCAAAGGAGTCAACAAACTACAAATACTTTGCAACGTAAAAAATTTCATTGCAAACTTAATGACCTCTACTTGAACAAACTCTTTTCCCGTGGTGTGCTCTCTCATCAAGTTGAGAACCCAAGGGTGATTGTAAATATATTTTGTTATTTTTCTAGCTTCTACAATTGGTCGCACCCAATCAAGTTTGCCTATGTCTTCCAAAATAAGGTCAAGGTAATTGGCCACACAATGAGTTCAAAAGAAAGAAGGATGTCTCTCCCTGAGAAGTCTTCTAGCCGTCACATATGTTGCTGTATTGTCTATGATAATTTTGACAACATTCTCGATGTCCACCTCTAAAACAACTTGCTCTAGCATCAAGCTCAAAGTTTTTGCATTTTTTATCTTGCTAGATGCATCAATAGACTTAAAAAATTAGCGTATCATTTGAAGCAGACAAAATTGATGAGGGTCCAGTTCTTTCCATCCATTCATCTATCAGAAAGAATGTTACATCCAAACTTACACAACCTCTTTTGATTTTTGACAATTATCTTTACACTTTCAACTGCATTCTAAAGCAACTTTTCACTCAAGTCTTTTGGAGAGGGTGTGTTTTACCCTTTCCCTACAATTGTCAATGCTGTCATCAAATATTCTTAGTACAGGATCCTAGTCACGTTGAAGGGAAGGTTGTTGAAGTACTAAAAATTTGGATATACTTTATTTGTTTTTGCATACATCTGCTTGTTCCATCTTGTACCTTGTAGCAAAAGTTGTGCCTCAGGTGTGTTTATAGGCACAAAAAATGAGTGTATCTGAGTCGAAGTCGATGAAGATGTGTTATGGCATTTGCGTGGGCCACAAGTAGAGTCCACAATTTTTGTCATCATTACTGCTTCTTCCATCGATGTGGGAGCAATAGCCATTGTTAGGGTTGCTTGCATCCTTACCCTTTATAGTTTTTTTCATCAAACGATGCAAGCTCTGCAATCATTTCTCGTTTTGCCCTTTCTATGACACTGAGACAAGGCATGACATCATGGTAAGGAATGCATGAAAGGCAGTACTTCATGCGATTTATGCCTCCTGACATCCTCTTCGAGCAAAAAATTGAAATCATCTAGGATGATCCAACCCGCATGGCATGCTTTCAAGCACCAGTGTGAGCATTAGGGGGAGCCGATTGTCTACCGCTGACTGAATCTGAATCTGATGCATTAGCGGATGCCATTGTTTGCTAACAGATAACTTGCAAAGCACAAACATATTGAAAACAACACTAAAAAATTAAAAAACAAAAAATATTTAACACATTAAAATATGATAAATAAATTATAATGATAAACTATTAAACAAAAACTATAATACATGAAAGACGGTACTTCATGCGATTTATGCCTCTGACATCCTCTTCGAACAAAAAATTGAAATCATCTAGGACAATCCAACCCGTATAGCATACTTTCAAGCACCAGTGTGAGCATTAGGGGGAGCCAATTGGCTACTACTGATTGAATTTGAACTCGATGCACTAACGGATGCCATTGTTTGCTAACATATAACTTGCAAAGTGCAAACATGTTGAAAACAACATTAAAAAATTAAAAAATAAAAATATTTAACACATTAAAATATGATAAATAAATTATAATGATAAACTTTTAAACAAAAACTAAAATACATTTTGATTTAATGAACAAATTGAAAACTTTAGTCTATAATGGTTAAAAAATAACAATAAATAAATTATAATGATAAACATAAACTAACTATAATGCCAATGGTTAAAAAATAATATTTTTAATAAAAAATTATAAAAAATTAGGTATAAATTGTAAATAGTAAACACCAAAATTTAATGGAATGCATGATATTTGAAGGGAATGCATGAAATTTAAATATTAAAATTTAAAATATTTATCAAACATGTTTATATTTAAATTACAATTCCTTTACATGCTCGAAAATAAATTTAAAAAAATAAAAAATGTACTTAGATATCGCTTTATTGAATTCTCTTTCCAATTCGCTCTAGAATGCTCTAAATCTTGTGTGAATGAAATGAGAGGGGGTGTGTTCCAATTTATAAGACAATTTCGCGTATTTGCAGTGTTTGGCACCATTTCCACATTATGCTGAAAATTGTGTACAATCAACGTACACAAAAAACTGGCAAGTAACTGCTTGTTACTCGTCAGTTACTCGCAAATAACTGGCGGTTACTCATTGGTTAAAGAATTTGCAATTTTTTTTAATATTCACAGTTTTGAGTGGTGATTATTTGCAGCTGTGATTTATCGGCGAGTAACCAAGTAACCGGCGGTTACTCGCCGGTTATGCTATCCATGTGGAGGACAATGGTAGCATTCTTTGGCATGAAATGTACGGCCATGTGAATTTCTAGTACTTAGCCACACTTAGCTGAGCTAATATGGTCCAAGGACTGCCTTCTATACAAGAGAAGCATGACATATGTGAAGGATGCTTGGCTAGAAAATAGAAAAGAAAGCCATTTCATACTGAAGGTGTGTGGCGTGCTGAAAGTGCTCTTGATCTCATTCGTGTAGATATGTGCGAACCATCATGGAAATCACCAATTGTTCTTGGAGAAAGGTATTTTCTTCTTTTAGTTGACGATCTCTCATGGAAAATGTGGGTATACTTTTTGAAGAAGAAATTTGAGTGCTTTAGTGCCTTCGTCAAATTCAAAGCATTGGTAGAAAAAAAAAGACTAGTAGATGTATAAAACTCTTAGGCCGGATAATGGAGGAGAGTTTACTTCCAAATAGTTCAAGGATTATGGAGAGAAGGAATGGATTAAGAGGCAATTGTTAACTTTCTACATTCCTCAGTAGAATAGGGTTGCTGAAAGGAGGAGGCATGATGCATAACTGAGGTGTATAGATAGAAATTGGGGTGAAGCAGTTCATACAGCAGTATATCCTTATTGGATGTTACTCCTGAAGAATCATGCTTAGGTTAGACACTAGAAGTAAATAATCTCCACATTTTTGGTTCAGCTGCTTATGTTTTGGTTCCTCATGGCAAGAGGAGTAAGTTAGAATTCAAAAGTAACAAATATTTCTTTGTTGGCTATAGTGAGCAATCTAAGGCTTATAGACTTCTTGATGTTACTACCTACTATGTAATTATTGGTAGAGATGTTAATGTGAAGGAAAAAGAGTATTTTCTTGTAGCACTAACCACTAGGCAGTCATTTATATGACTGGAACTAGTGTTGTGATTCCATTGGAGGATGAAGAATGAAGTTCAAGGGATAATGTTCCTTCCCTTGACCCATAATAGTGTTCGGAGTTGAAGACCTCTCAAGGTGGGTCTTAGCAACCACAAGTAGATCAATGGAGGAGATCTGAGTTGGCAACAACTCAAATTTTGGTCTTAGTAACACCATTTGCATGGGTGAATATTTCTTTATTAGAGTATTATAATATTTGTGCTTATTTCATATTTGTACATTGTAATGATTTACCTAAATAGACTATAATTGTCATGGGTTTTGGTTATTCCAGTGTATAGGTAGGGAACACCTAATTAGCATTCAAGTCTAACATCAGGAAGGTAAGTATCCAGCATGTGGGGAGTGTCCATCTGATGGTCAGACATCCAATTTGTTTTAAGAATAAACTCCTCATTGGACATGCCCAATAACATCCTGCAGGCTGCATTCTTTTCTCCTGGTTTCAGCAGCCAATGTGGTTGGTTTAAGGCCAATTATTTAGTCTGCACTTTTGTTTATGCACTGTTTTTGTTTCAGGTGTAACATACATCTGTGGCTCTACAAAATACATACATACATATACACATAAATTTCAAAGCAGTAAAACCCATTTTTGTAGAGAAGTATTTTGTGGGTGAGCTGATCAGCCATCTACTTTAACTCATAGCCTTGTAGTTTGTTCGTATGATGTGCCTGCCCATTCATGGTAGGTTTTAGGCTTTAGCCCATCAATTTTTTTGAGCTTAAGCAAAGATACTGAGGTTTTTCATGTTTGGAAAAGTGCTTGCAATTGGCTAGTTTTCCAAGAGAAACCACGGAAGGGGTTTTAATGGCAATTGTTTGTGTGCAGAATGGATACTCTCCAAAGACATATGCCATTTACAGGTCCTGATGGAATGAATGAAATCAGAAAGATTGCATTGCGCTTTGAAGAAAAGATTTACACTGCTGCTGGGAATCAGGTCTGGTACCGGCACGCACAAATTTTATATGAGTTGTTATTATTGTCATTAGTTTTCTGTCGAGGGTAGTCTATGTTGTCATTGTTTGTTAGTCTCAAGTGGTAACTAATGAACTGCATGGCCTTGTACATCCTTGACATGATCTGGGCTGGCATTGTTGGAGTTTGAAATATTCACCAAAATATACTTCTGCATGAATTACCTTGAGTGACTGCTCTCTGTGTCATCATTGAAAACGTCTTTTTAAAAGTTTCCTGTCATGGTTATTGTAATATAGTTATATTACAATTTCTTACTTACCATGTTCAAAAGGAAATAGGAAACATGAGAGCTGAATCATTGAAATGTTTGATCAACTCAGAAAAAGGACAAAGCTGATAGATGTATATATGTTCGTATGTGCTTTTATCTGTATTATAGTACCTAACGTTAAGCCCCAATTTCACTTAATTTGTTCTTTTTATCTTTAAAATTAATATAATCAATTCCCCAAATTTTGGAAAAATTATTAAGGGCCTCAAACTTCCAATATTTTGAAATAATCCAGTCCCGCAAGCATTCTGCATCTTCCTACAAACAAGACAGGATAGTTTTACCTAGATTTTTTAATATAGTGAATAAAATATTGCTTCAATTTCATGGTTTCGTTCAAGTCAAGGAGGCAGTAGAGCTATGGTCCTCCTAAATATCTATGCTATTACGCACTTTATACAGAAAGCTGACAGATCTCATTGCAAAATGCAAGTATATGGATTCTACTATTTTTTGCTACCAAGCATTTCAAAATTGCTATTGCATTTTGATGGATATGATGTGTGGAATTCTTTCCGTTTGCTTCTGGAGGATAATGTTGAGCGTGTATGTCATGCAGCAAGACTATCTACGTCAAATTTCTCTCAAGATGCTATCATTAAAAAATCCTGTTTCTCGAGATGCAATTCCTTTGGCAGGTGGTTCTTCAAGTAGCTACCAGAAGCGTCTAGATCCTGGTGGGAGTAGACAAATAAAATTCTAATTTGTAATAAAATTACTGGTTTATTCCAAGCATGATTTATATTATCGTTTTGATTGGCAGCAATCAGTTTATTCTGTTAATTTAAAATAATTCCATTTATTTTTTGATATCAGTATTTAAATAAAGTTTTTGACTGAAGTGGGTTTTGTTTTTGGTTTCAACTGTTTTCAACATTGAAACAGAACTACTGATGGAGCCACAGCTAAGAAACACATCGCACTTGCAGGCATTAGTAAATGGCAATGCCATTTCACTGCCTGGACAGTCCCAACCACAACAAACATTACTTCCACAAAATTTTAAAGCTGGCATGAGTGCAAGTGGAATGCAGAGCTCATCTGGCTTGCTTTCTACAGTGCCTTCTCTGACAAACTTATCTCAAATTACAAGTGAACATGTTTTTGGTACTCACAGTGCACCGAATAACCCTACAGGTCAGGTCATATAAGTTGGTTCTTAGTTTAGCAATCTTGAGTTTCTTTTTGAGACTAACAACCCTGTATGAGTAGGTGGAAAATGCTAGTTTCCCATTGATAATGTTCTTATGATACCCAATTTTTTAAAAAAGGGACGAGGCATTGAATGGATTTTTACCCAGTTTTTGTTGAAAAGTTACACCTCAAATTTTGATAAAAGGGACGAGGGTTTGTTTATATGATGATTATGTTGATGAATTTTAATGTCCTACAAATTAATTTTGTCAATAGTATCTATCAAAGTGTATGGACAATGTAATTCCTCAATGCAAAGTATATTATTGGAGTTGTCCTCATTATTTCCAACTTCAATATCGCTCTATCCTTCTAACTCTTCAAAAATGTCTTAAGAGCTCTAAGGTGCATATATCCTATAAAACTTATGGAAACTTTAATGCATATTTTAGGTGCATATATCCGTTTAAAACCTCTAGAAACTTTCATGCATATCCTAGGTGCATATATCGTTTAAAACCTCTAGAAAATCTAACTACGAGGAAGACAAATTTTACCCCTTTGCTATTAATTGATGTCTCCATAATCAAAAAAAGAAAAATCTTCACCACTAAGACCACTAAAAGGAAGTCAATCCCACCTTTGAATAGAGGTTTAACTTTCACCCGTATATATCGAATTATTCAAGGCCAATGTTATTCCTTTGCCTCCCCCATCAAAATTGATTAATTATTGTCCTCGAGGTTGAATTTTGTGAATCTATCTGCACAAACATGCTTTTGTGGACCTTTTAGTTGAATTTTGTGATTCTATTTGGACATACATACCTTAGTATCTCCATTTTGAACATTAGTATAAGTGGCCTTCACACGATTGGAGTACACAGGTGTTATTTCAACACATGTTACAGACGATTTAGAAAAACTTACACCATCCATTACTGAACCAAAAAATATATTAAAAACATTAATATTAATAGAAAAATTTGTCTAGGGACAATTGAAAAGATTTATCAACAATACAAGTGATTACTAATTCACACGTGCATACCCATCATACACAACTTTATGTGTTAGAAGAATATTGACGCTTAAATAACCAAGAGTCCTCCACACCTTTCTCTCTAAGTTATACCATTTCATTTTCCAGATGGTAATAAATTGAAGGCAGGCAAGGGCACCATGGATTTGGCCAACAACAATGCCAACAATAATAACAACTGGCGGATTCCAGACAAAAGATTGTCACAGGATTGCAGGCAGAAGTTTGTCAATAAGATGTATGTAAGATGACAACTTTTCTAGAAAAATTGTGGTAGATTTTTTATAATCACCGTTTCGAACTACACTTTGTGGTCTATCATTAGGATGAATGATAAGGTTGCAACGAAGGGATCCTTATATAGATAATCTAGCAAATTACAAATAGATTTTCATACAGTCTAATATTTAATGTATGGATGACATTATTGAATAAATTCCAAAGCAACATTAATTGTTTACAAGAGCTCACTAACTATTTTGATTGTGCACTTTGAACATATGAGTTATGGGTTTCCATGAATCTCTTAGCTCCATCTCATCATCCCTATTGAGGTTATTCGGATGTTTAAATCTCTATAGCCTCCCTTAATTTTCTGTTCATAAAATGCACCTTGATATTTTTTTCTTTCTTTTTAAGCATATGTCATGGAATGTTACATGAGCATGGTATACCAAAGTGAGCTCTTGATGCGATCACAGTTGATGTTGGCTACATAATAACATTTCAAATCTCCCAATATCTGTTTGCAGGGTAAAAATGGGCTTAATTTTATAACATTTCAATGCTCCCAATACACGTTTGCAGGGTAAAGATGGACTTAATTTTATGTTCCCTGATCTTTTCAATTTTGAAAGAAACACTTTTGCTATACAGGAGAAAGGCTTTAGGAGGTTCTTTTGATGGATGGTGGCTTGTTCTAGCCCGTTCGTTCCTTCGGTGAGATGGCCTGGTCCAAAATGGTCAACATGTTCTCGAGTAATCCAACCAATCCGAGAACACCATGGGGAGAATAGGGATAATTCTGTAAGGACTAATGGCCGGTTGACTATGCAGATCACATCATGACTATCACTATTTGTAATTGTGGATTGGATCACCATGGAGGAGGAAAGGAAGGAATAGGCTAATCTCATCTTTCTTGATTGATTGGGAAACAATCACTTCACTGTTGATGAGGGAAGCGATCTTGGGGACCTTGGAATCAAGGACTTGGGAGCGGTCACCACTGGTGGGATCTATGAAGTGAAGGAGCCATAGAGATATATCCCACTCCATTATGGTATGGAATAGAGGCACTCCCATTCCATATAGATATAGAGGTTGGCCCACTCCATATAGAATAGAGTGATATCTGTATCGTATATGAGATTGGGATTAGAGGCAATAGTCCACTTTGGCAATACTACTAGAATAGTTCACCCCTATTTATATATGGCATTCCCACTATCACTCTGGCAATACCACACTACTAGTTTGTGTTCCCTCCGGCAAGATGGTAGATGTTCACTCTGACAATAATTCACCCATATCTATATATGGCACTTCAAGAATAGTTAGTAGTCCCTATCTATGTATGGCACTCCGACAATCACTTCAGCAATACTACTAGTTCATGTTCACTCCGCGTTCACTTTGACAATACTACACTACTAGTTCACTTCGGCAAGAGAACAAAACTCTAGATTTGGTTGAGTGGACCCTATATTCAATAGGGGTTAGGCACCATAATTCAGATAGGGGCCCTCTCCCTCTGAAAGCCTTGAAGTTAGGTTGGTTGAGTGCTTCCTCTGCCTTCCCTCTCCCTTCCCTTGCCCTCCTCCTCAATCAAGTGCCCCACCCTATCCCTATAAATAGGGGATATATCCATGGGAGGCAACCATAACCATCTGGTCCGCACCACTTTCTATCTAAACTTTGGCAATAGATCGAGGGAGCATCTGGTCCATCTAGAGGGACGATATCTCATAGTCTTGATGAGTAGCTCGGGTAGGCATATAACTCCACTCTGGGTTTGGGGGCCAACTCAACTCCATACAGTCTAGGAGGCAGATCCATTGTAGTGACCCTGGCTTGTTTGATGAAGATTTTTGCCTTGAGGAATGTTGTCAAACATTTTTCGTGCAACCTTATCTTGCTGGTCTGATTACTTACAGTTTGATATAAAGGCACCAAAACGATTTTGAAAGCAACTCTAGAAGATTTGAAACAATGCTTAGATGCTCAAACAATGATTTGCATGCAAATGCAAGTTTATTTTGTCTTTTTCGATGCATATATATGAATCCTAAGAGCAAAATGTTCACTTACAGCCAAGTGACATTTTGTCAAACATTTGTCATGCAATCTAAACTAAGTACAATAAGCTTTGAAAATGCTTGAAGAAAACAATGATTGATCAACTACTTATTGCTCCTTGATTGTCAAATGAAAGATCATTTCAATGCCTACATAGAATGGCCAAGACTCTTGGCACTTACAAATTATACATTGGCTGCCATGAATGTGCATCTACAGCTGATCACTAATACTTTCAATATGCAACACTATATGAAATAATGATTGAAGAACTTGGAGGAATGATGGCGCCAAGAATGAAGGTTGAAGAAGAAATCGAATCCCAAGCAAAATGACCTCTCTCCAAGCCAATTCGACCTCCTTAAGCAATTTGCCCCTGTTCTGGTTTGATTCTCAAAAATAAAAATAATATTTAATATTTCCAACCTTCCTTAGCTCCAAATAGAGTCACCATGGTCCAAGGATGAGGGCGCACCAAGCCAAGAAAATAATCGATGCAAATTGAGACTCCCACAAACAAAATCATCCCTCCTATTGGCGTCCTTCCTTGACTGAAAATATCTGATTTTAGTATCAGATTTCTTCACAATATAATTTGCTCTTCTAACCAAGAAGAATCGATGCCAAGGAATGAAAAAACCAACACGAAAAGATAGCTATGATCTCCAATGCAAACTCCACAAGTTCACCAAATTGATTTTCTACAAAATTGGCCAATTGCCACAAATTTTGCTCCAAATGAGATGATTGATATATCACCTCCAAAATGCAACCCTTCAAGAGATATTTCACTCCCTCAGTTATGCTATCAATGGGAGTTATCGTTCCCAAAGACAAATTGATTAATTGCAAAAACCCTTGGATCCACAAGCATACCATAACAAAGACAACATCAAATCTCGATGATTCATAATGGCAGCCCACACCCCCCTTTATACTTTTTTCTTTTCTCCATTTGGGAAGCTTCTAGAAACATCATAATATTTTATTATTATTTTTTCCTTTTAATATATTATATTTGCACTTTAATATAAAATTATGAATTATAACATAAAATACAAATATAACATCATTTTATAACATGAGGTTTCTAAAAATAGAAACATTCTAATAAATCATTAGAAAACCTCCAGAATATGTCAAAACTTTCTGAAAGAAACCAATTGCCATTTGGGTAACTGTGGAGAAGACCCTCTAACCATGTCGTATTAGCCTACAAGGGCCATTGATAGGCTAATCATGCCGAAAGTACAATGTCTAGCTAGAAGGGGACATTAGATCCATAATCTAGTTGGCATTTAGACACCCTTGAAATCTTTATCTAACTAGATCAGTAGGGTATGGTATAGTCCACCCCTTGAACTATAGCCCTTTCACGATGGACCGGATGGAAAACTTCGTTTCATTGAGATCAAGTCAGGATTGGCTAGATTGTTTGGTAGAGATTGGATTGCATCTGGTACGAATGAGATCTACAATGGTAAATGGATTGCTCTCAACTCCCTCCCCATCTAGGGGCCCTCCTTTCGTCGACCCCCCCCATATATATAGTATAGAGAGGGGGCCCCTCATTTAGTTCATCGAGAGAGAGCACTATGGCCTTAGCCTCCCAAGGGAACTAGAAATATCGCTAGGGCCCCTATCTCTTATGAACTATGGCTTGGGGCTCAGCTCTTGGGACATAACTGGTTCTATCTTATCCAACTATAGTCCTGTCGGCCCCTGAACTATCTACGGAGGATGGCTATCTATACTTTTACTAAAGCCGGGCATTTTTCTATAGTCTCTCCCGACGACCTTTACTATAGATTCTATAGTTGGGGGTGAGGGCCTCTATCTATATCTCTATAGACGGGGCCATCTCTCTATTTGGTTGAGTTGGTTCAATCTGGACTATAGATAAAGTGGAGGTTCTAGCCATATTTCCCTATCTAATCGGTTGGATCGAATCCCAACCCCTTGATTGCCCTAAACTATCTATTTGATCAATCGATACCCCTTGCCCTCCAGATATTTGAACTAGGGGAGCAGAACATGATACTCATCTCATCGTGCTAGTTTTCCCCATATCTTTATTCCCAATTCCTTTCAATGCGTAGTTCAAAAATCCATCCCGATGAGATGAGTATTATGTACTTCTCTCCTAGTTGTACTCGTGATTCTATAGGCTAGGCCTAGGCGGGGGTTCAAACTTGTAGGGATGGTCATGGGCGACCCCCTATCTAGATATAGTGATAGAGATCTGGGCCGATGATCTCCCTACGTATAGAATCCTCCCCTGTTGGCCAATATTGTTGGTCGAGCCCCTAGAGAGATATATAGGGCCTCAGCTAGAGTAAACTCCATCCTGATTGCTCACATCTATGTATATGGAGAGAATATAGTGCCAACAAGACCCTTAGAGATTTGTTAGGAATGTGATGCAAACTTCTTTTCCACATTGTTGAAGATCCTTAGAATCTGCTTCATTTCATATCCATTAATTCTAAAGACCCTCGCTAAATAGCATTTTTTTTGTCAATGTGGAATTTGTCTGAAACTTCGAAAGCTTTCTTAGCCAAAGTATAGAACACACCGATCTTTTGAGAGGGGTGATGATGAGATGAAGAATGGAGGTAGAGGTTGGTGTGAGTATGCTGCCGATAAACCTATCAACTTAGGGACCTATCCCCCTTTCTTGTAGTAAGCACATCAATGAAAGGCAAGGATCTGCTCTCTTTTAGCTCCTTGGTGAATTTTATACTTGGAAGGATGATGTTGAGATGCGTGTGGAACTCCTGTAGACTGTCTTTCCCTTATGGCCAGTTTATATTGGTGTCATCTTCATATCTTTTCCGCCATTCCGGTTGCAGTTGAAGAGAACCCAAAACTTCTTATTTGAAAATTTCCATTAAAATACCGTCAACCATAGGAGATAAGGGGGATCCCATTGCCGCATCTTTTCTTTGCTCAAACCGTAGGCCATAATAAGAGAAAAAAATAGATCCAAGACACGCTTCAGCTAATTTTGTTGTCTCCTCATTGGTTAGACTCCTAATAAGCATGATGGTTTCCATCAAAGGAATTTTAATGAAAAAAGAAACATCAAAGCTCACTAAGATATCTCTATCATCAACCTTCTTATCTTTCACAATATTTGTGAAACCCCAAGAGTTTTCAATGAATGAGCATGTATTACCCACCAAAGGTTGAAACATTTTAGCCAAATATGCACACAATAGAGATGTTGGGGAGTGGCAAGTATCCACTATTGGCCGAAGAGGGACTTCAACTTTATGTAACTTTGGTTTTCCGTAGATCTGGGGAGTGATTTCCTTGGTTGGTAGCAAAGATTTCATATCCTTGCTAAGTGAGGAGCCCAATGTAGATTTTTAAAAATCTCTTATAATCTGCTTCGTCAGATGTTTTTCATAATAATCTATAGCTTCCGTTGTTCAGAAGGTGATCCTCCATTTTGGCTTGTTACTCTACATTATCCATGACCACAACAACATTCCCTTTGTCTTCTTTTGTATTTACCAAATCTGGATTGTTTTCACCTGTTTGAGAGTCCTGAGTTCTTCAGATGACATGGTCATCTTAGGAGGTTTTACTCTTCTTAGAGCAACTGAACAGTCTTGTCCAACCAGATCTGCCACTTTATCTGGCATGTTTTTCACCATACATTTGATACCCACTGATATCTGCTCTTGAGATGTATTTCTTGGCAACAACGAATCCATAACCTTTCACCAACGCTTTTATGGTGTGTTCCTCCAGCATATGTGAAGATAAATTAATGACAATCTTGTTGCTGTCAAATTCTGCCTGCTTATGATAATCTACTGAACTTCTTGTCTGCTCATAATTTGTATGCTGCTCGGTTTGAAAACATCGTGGATCTAAGATCGGAACGTGAGGAGGAGATGGAGATGTGAGAAGACCAAGGAGGCCCTGAGAAGAGAGAGCGTTCAGAGGAAAAATTGCGTTAGGAATAGAAATACGTGTAGGTGGTGGTGTCTGGTCTGATTTCTGAATTGAATCACTGGATAAAGGTGGGCAAGGTGCGGAGGTGAGGAGTAGAGGCCAATATAGATGAGTAGAGGTAGCAAAGGGTGCAGAGAGAGAAATAGAATCAGACGCAGCTGAAGAGTGTGGGGATGGAGTAGAGATCAGTACTGGAAGATATAGGCCGGATAAATTGTTAGGGCAATGTGGCATGGTGTTGGTGGTTGGCAATGTTTTCCTAGATCTGGGCTGTGGATCCGAGATTTCAAATGCAGCAATTTTGATAAAGAATATTTGTGCATAGGGGGCAGAGAATGAGGAGGTGTAGAGAGGGCATGGATCTGACATCAACCGTGATCATATCAATAGTTCAACTTTGGCAAAACATGCTCATGTAACATCCCATGGCAGATGTTTAGGAAAAACAAAAATTTTGATCAAGGAGGAGCATTTTATGAAAAGAAAATTAAGGGAGGCTGTAGAGATTTATAAACATCGGAATATCCTCAATAGGGATGATGGGATGGAGCTAAGTGGTTCATGGAAACTGATAATTCTTATGCTCAAAGTGCATAATCAAAATAATTAGCGAGCTTTTGTAAATAATTAATGTTGCTTTAAAAAATCCCAATGGCAATGGGGCAGTGCGACGACGACGGTGGCAGGTCGAGGAGGGGCTGGCCAGCGACAGACTCAATGGCGACCTATTTTCTGCGACCATTAGGTGAAAGATGAGTAAAAAGATGGCGAAAAGCACTAAAACCAATCACACTGAACATTCCTCAGAGGGTGCCATTGTCAGTGATCAAATTGTTTTATCTGGATGTAAAAATGGGGCAAATCCCTTTCATAAATATGGTGATTTCTGCTGCATGAGGATTTAACCTGTGCTCAGCTTGGAGGATGCTCCACACCCTGTCAATGGCGGCCCTAATTTTGATGGCCAAGCAACAGGTTTGGGGGCTCTGTTATCTTCCCTTGGGGTGTTCGGTCAGGGCCGTGGTGGTGTTGTGGCTTAGGTTGGAGGGACATCAAACAATTTTTTGAATGAACAGGGGTGGTTGGATCATCTACCATTTTCTAGGGTGGATGGATCCCCAAAGGCATTCGCTTTAGGGGATATCCCTATTCGCCTAGCAAAGGAAGTAGTGGTTTTGTGTTTTTTATAGTAGTAGGACTCTTTTGTGCAGGGAATGAGGTGGGTTTATTTGGTGGGTATATTTGTAGGAAAAAGCCCTTTAGTGGGTTTATTTGGTGGGCATATTTGTAGGAAAAAGACCTTTAGTTCCAGAGATTTTGAAATTGATGGACAACATTTTGAAAGAGATCCCTTGACTTCAGTGACTCTATTGGCTAAGGGTCTCTTCCTCATCAAATTTCGTTCCCTTGAGGATTGGGAGCATGTTTGGAAGTCGGGCACTTGGTTTCTTGGCAAGGTTGGTTTGTGTCAATGTCCCTGGAAACCTTTCTTTGATCTAGTGGTGGAATCCATCGACAACATACCCATCTGGATCCTTTTTTACAATCTTCCCTTGGGCCTTAGAAATCCAGAAAGGATCAAGCAGTGGGCTGAAAAGGTAGGGGTTTTTGTGAAGTTTGATATTGAAGTATAGGGTTCCCACTCATCCTTTGCTAGGGTTTGCATCTTGCGGACGCTTCAAAACCAGTTGCTTAGGCCTTTTTGATCTCTTCTAAGCAGGGGTCTTGGTTGCAACGTGCGGATTTCGAAGCGCTGCCCTTTTGATGCTTTAGGTGCAACAAGATGGGGCACAAATTTGCGGGTTTTCTATCCCATAAATTGGCTGGAGTTTCAACAGCTTAGTCCAAAAAATGGATTCCTGTTGCAAAATATGGTGGTTTGGCTTCTTCTCACTTGTCCCTAGTGTGTCCTAGCTTTCTTTTGGTAGATAGTTCTGAGCTATGGGCAGTCAAGGAGGTGTTGGCTCCTCTTGCATGCACTGAGCATGGTCTATGCCTTCCAACAAAGGTGGTGTTGCATCACAATGGGTTGAGGCTCTGAGGGATATGGTTTTGAGGAACAAAGGGGAGACTCGTTCAATGTCTTTGGTGCAGTAGTTCACGGATTCTTTGCAAGATCTTGAGCGAACTTGTTCTCAGGGGGATGAGGAAGCGCAATTGGCTTCTAGGGAGATTCTCACCATCTCACACACATAATCATTGATTTCCAAACCAAATTGTGGTTCCCCTAAGTGTAGAGGAAGAAAAATGGAAGCTGAAAGATTACAACAATGTGCTTTGAATGCCATTGATGGGTGCACACAATGGACTATGGAGGGCCTTCTTTCTCACAGGGGAAGGAAGCTTACTACTCGCTACTAAATTAGTCTTGGAAGATGAAGAGAATTGTTTTGTTTAGTATTGATTAAAATCCCTGTTATCACTTTGGAGTGCACTCTGCTTGAAGATGTGCAAAGCACATCCTCACTCCAGCTGATACAATTGGATCTTCTCAGAGTGTGGGTGACTCTTATGATAAGAAGAACCTCTAGAGAGGGTTGGTTCCCTTAAGATTTTTTTCAATAAATTTGACTATTGTGATTTTTGGGTTGAAAAGAGGATTCTTAATAGAAATTCTAATTAAAAGGGGGTGATACACCTGAATTGTTCAAATTCTCTGAAGTTACTGAAATCAATGCACACATAATCAAATGAAATCTATAATTTTGTCCTTAAGCAAAAGTGTTTCAGATGAAGGGTTGAAAACCTCTTCAAATGACCTGCAAAAGGTTGAGATAGAGAAAGATAGGTGAGGAAGTGACCTGCAAAAGGAGAAAAATCTCACTTATATGCTGATGCACAATCAAATACACACTATACTTATCTAAAAACTCAAATTCAGAACAGAAACTCCTTTATTGATCACTGGTCCAACTTACAATTTATTTTCTTCCAACTTCAGGGATCCTTCTAAATGGCTTGATTAAGCCAATAAATAAGCTTTCCAAAGTCTAAAATAGCCTTAAGTGGAGTTCTAAAAAGGGAAAGGGTTAGTCTTGGTTAATGAACTCAAGACTTGTTAAACACAAAATATACTGAGAGGGAGGGGTGAATCAGTATATTATATATTTTACTTAATTTGATTTTTTTTAACCACTTAATCACATATTCAAGATATGCAATAAAACTAAAATAATATGCACCACACAAGAGGGAGAGATACCAAATTTTTACGTGGAAACCCAAAGCAGAAAAAACTACGAATAACAATCTCAAGTATATAAATGAGCACCAACTCAAGTTACAAAGTTCGTAAGCATCAAGTTGCAAGAGCACCAACCTCTTTGCTGAGCACCAACACAACTATTTGTGAGCACCGACCCACAGGGGCACCAACCCTTTACAAAGATTTGTGAGCACCAACCCACAGGAGCACCAACCCCTCTTGTGTATAAAACACAATTATCTCTCAATGTTGCTTACTCAACAAATGATAGAACTATAAAATATCTCCTGTTTTTCTCTCTTTGAAAACAAATACAAACCATGCACTCGTTTGCATATTACAAATGGCTTAACAAGCCTTTATTTATAGCTTTCCAAATGACCTTTGGCATTCACCCTTTGTGACCCTTCAATCCTCATGGAAAATGGTGTCAAACTTGCATGACCCTTCGTATCCTTGCATTCGAAAAGTCACATGGTGACTCTTCATAAACAATGCGTCCTTTCCTCTTTTGTCTTTATCTTGGTGACTTTTTGTATTCCTCAAAGTCTCTTCATGGAAAAATGCGTCATACTCTCTTTTGTCTTCACATGGTGACTCTTGGAATTTCCCAAGATGACTCTTCATGAGAAAATGCATCCCATTGCTCATTTGTCTTTACCCCGTGACTCTTTGACTTCTCTATGAGCTCTCTTTTGACTTATATGCAACCAAAAATATATTCGTTAATATAAAATAAATATTAACACACATTAGCTAAGCTATGAATATTAAAAACATCATTAAATGTACTGGGGCCTTTATCATCAATGCTAGACTTTTGACATCAATGACAATATTTCCAACAATCTCCTCTTTTGTCGTTGATGACAACCTCAAACTAAAACTGTTACATCTTGAAACCTGCATTGCACATACCAATCTGCACATATTGTCCTTTGAGAAACATACAGTAACTCTCCCTTACTGTAGCAACTTGTACCTATTCTCTGTCTTTGTTTTTGCACTTGTACCTGTCCCTGTTTCTGTTCTTTTTACCCTTTGACATCAATGGCAAAGGGCCTAACCTGGAGCTCACACTTAGCTCTTCCTTAACTGATGCTGATCTTCAATGGCAGGGAGTAAAAGAATTACTCCCAACTTCTCTCGCAGATATTCAAATGTGTCTTTTGTAGTGCTTTTGTGAAAATATCTGCAATCTGCTATGTAGTACTGATATATTTCATCTTAACTTGTTGATCTGCACCCTGCTCTCTCAAGAAGTGATATCTGATGGGAATATGTTTTGTTCTTGAATGCATCACTGGATTCTTTGAAATATTAATAGCACTTGTGTTGTCACAAAAAATAGAAATAGGTTCATCATATTTTACCTTGATATCTTCCAAAGTTTGCTTCATCGAAAGCACTTGAGTACAACACAATACCACTGCAATATATTCTGTTTCAATTGTAGAAAGTGATACTGAATTCTGCTTTTTGCTTAGCCATGATACTAAGCTATACCGAGAAAAAAATTACTCCACTTGTGCTCTATCTGTCATCCAAGCAACTTGTCCAATTTGAATCTGTATAAGCAACCAAAGTAAAATCTCTGCCTATGAGCTACCACAATCCATAATCCAATGTCCCTTTAATATATCGGAATATTCTCTTCACCAACTGAACATAACTGTCTTTTGAAGCTGATTGATATCTTGTAACCATACCTACTGCATGCATGATGTCTGGCCTTGATGTTGTCAAATATAAAAGACTACCAATCATAGATCTATACAAAGATTGATCTGCAATAGGTGAATCTTCATCATTTCTCACTTTATTTTCTGTACACATTGATGTGCCAACTGGTGCACAATCCTCAAAACCAATTTTTTTCAACATTTCCTTCGCATATTTATTTTGAGATATGAAAATTCTTTTATTTAACTGAAATATTGGCAATCCTAAGAAAAATGAAAATTCTCCAAGCATAGACATTTCAAATTCTTTTTGCATATTATCAGATAATTTTTTTGTCATCTTTTCAATGTTTTCTCCAAAAATGATGTCATCAACATATACCACAACAATCAATTGATGCTCATTTTTTGTCTTGATGTAGAGATTACTGTCAGCAAATCCTCTTTTGAAACTTTGATCTTGCAGAGACTTATCAAGTCTTGCATACCAAGCTTTGGGAGCTTGTTTCAATCCATACAGTGCTTTCTTCAATCTGCATATATGGCTACTAATATTTGAGAGAATAAATCTCTCAGGTTGCTCAATGTAGACCTTTTTTTTAAATTTCTATTTAGGAAGATAGATTTGACATCCATCTGAAACACTTTAAAAATTTTAAACACTGCATATGCAAGAAATATTCTAATAGTCTCTAGCCTTGCAACTGGTGCAAAAGTTTTTTCAAAATCTATTCTCTCAATTTGATCATATCCTTTACATACTAATCTAGTTTTATTCCTAGTCACTTTTCTATTTTTATTCAACTTATTTCTGTAAACCCATTTTGTTCCTATCACATTGTGATCTTTTGGTCTAGGCACTAATTCTCAAGTATCATTCTTTTCTATCTGATTTAATTCATCTATTGCCTTAATCCAATGCTTATCATGTCTAGCTTTTGAAAAAGTTCTAGGTTGAATTTTGGATAACAAAGAGAAATTAACTTGTTCAGATTCACTTACCATCATGCTTCTAGTGCGAATTCTTTCATTTATGTCTCTGATGATATCACTTTCATTATGATTTCTATGGACATATTTGGATAGGGTTTTGGTGTCTTTTTTCTCTCATCTTCATCTAATTCTTCAAAATCTTCCTCTTCAATGATTTTAGGAATGTCTACTGGATCAATGATTCTTTGTGTTTCATCTTCTTGTACTTTGACATTTGCACTTTCAACTATTTTCTTGGTTCTTTTATTATAACATTTATAAGCTTTATTTTTGCAAGAATAACCAAGAAATATATCTTCATCTGCTCTAGATTCAAACATATCCAGTTTTTCATTGATTCTCTTTATGAAGCATCTACTGTCGAAAACTCCGAAATAATCAACTGTTACTCGTTTGTCTTTTCATAGTTCATACGGAGTCTTGTCACTGTTGACTCTCAATTCTGAATATGCACTACTGTAGCAATTGCTGTTGTCAACTTGGAGCTGCGCCCTGAATCGAAGACGTGCATGAAATGGCCAGTCCTCTATTCGGTTGAAACAATGGGATCTTCTCACGAGGGTGGGTGCCTCAATGATGAGATGAACCTCCAAAGAAGGCTGGTTTCTATATGATGTATCAATGAAGATCTCTACTCTATGCTGCGGACTACTATGGAAAAGAGAGAAGAAAACTTTAAGGGGAAATCCTATCTAAAAGGGGTGATACACCAGAAGTTTGATCCACTCAACTTGGACCCTTGAATACTGAACAAACAAGGGAAAAGGAAGACCTTTGATTTCAATCAATCACTTATGCATAAATATTTCATGAAGATGTTCGATCCAATGACTAAAACCTGAGGGAAAACGATGGAGAGAGGTCCGATACAAGACACTTTGCAGCCACTTAACATCCACTTATAGCTTCAACAAAAGACATAAACAACACTTAATATAACCTGCATAAGGATAATCTAGCGACTAGGTATGAATCAAAATTTGGGAAGGGAGAGAAATCTACCACTTGTGCAAATTGCTGAATGAATATACACTATGCCAACACTTGAAATCTGAAAGTAAAGTCCTATTGATCGAAGAGGTTACACAACTCACCAATGGCAGAGTCTGGTCTAGCCAAGAGGGATTGATTAATTTTTTTTTTAAAGCTGAAAAACCATTTTATAGAGAATTACAAAAGGCCAAAGATTGGCATTGAAAATTTGAAGAGAAGGATTAACTTCGGTTAACTCAAGGCTGACCTGGCCTTTCAATAAAATATGTTTTCTTTTTGTCTTCGCATGAAGCTTCTTGCGCTTGAGAAAGTGAACTTGTCTTTGTTCTGAACCGCCCACCTCTCTTTGCATGGAAATCTACGCCAATGTCAATTTTAGAACTCTACGTGAGCTGCTTGATGCCAAATTGGAATGTTGAAAAGCTGAGTTGGCCGTCTGATAAGCTGAGTTGGACGAAGAGATCAGCTGAGTTGACTGTTTGGCAAGTTAACCATTTGGTAAGCTGAGTTGGATGAAGAGATCGGTTGAGTTGATTGTTTGGTAAGCTGAGTTGGACGAAGAGATCATTCTCCCTCACATGGAAAGCTTTTAGTGGATGCGGCGTTTAACAATTAGTCAACTCTAAATCTAGAACAGTCAACTCGACATTCGAATTTGGAACTTCGGTTGAAGTTGAGTTGGACCCTCGGACGTGTGAGTTGATCCGGAGACGAGCAGGACTTCAATAACCAATCAACTGAAGCTTTGACCTGTGTTCGAAAATAGCCCCCGCTTGCATGTATTTTACCCTGTTCTGGTCCACTTGTTCATGTCTATTTCTAGCGGGATTCTATATTCGGATGTATTTTTATTTATATCCGGTCTATATTTTCTCCATTTGGCCTTTCTTTTGGAATTCTGGGTTTACCCTTGTTTCAACGGTTACTTCCCATGGTCAGAATTTGACGTCTCGCGGGACGTCCCCCTTTGGCATTTTCTCGGGTTTATTCCCTATCGGGTCCCTTAGTCTTCTAATTTCCCTCGGAATTCTCTGTTTGCAATTTCCTTCGGACTTCTTTTCATCTTCTTGGATTTCCTGCGGCTTTCTTTCTTTCGGCTTTATCCTCTGAAGTTTTCCGTCGGACTTCTTTTCTGAAGGGATACTTTCCTTTGCCTTTCCTATGCTCGGGCTTTTATTTTAGTCATTTTCCCGCGGAAAAAATGTTCACAAGAATTATCTTGGTCTCTTCTTTTATTCAGATAAATCTCCCGAAAGAATTCTTTCGGACTTCTGTCTTACCCCTTTATTTTCTTTGGGCATTCGTCTTCGGACAAAAAGTTTGAAGCTTGAACACTTTGTTCTCTCTTTTCTTTCGGGCAAAATACTCGAAAGAATTGCTTCTGCCTTTTGCTTGAACCATTCCCTTGTCTATTTCTCCGAATTTCTTTCGGACTTTCTTTCTTTGTAGTCTTCCGAATTTCTTTGGACTTTTTGACCGAAGGAATTCCTTTGGACAAAAGTCTGAAGGAATTATCCCTTTGTCCTTTGCTCTTTGCCTGCGAAATGCGCCCTTCGGGAAAGTCACAGTGGTCTTGTCACCGACCAAGTGCCCTCTACAAGGGCTAGTGGCTCTCCCTCTGTGCCTTTCGAAAAAATTGTAGGGCACTTGGGTTTTTGCAAAGGTCCCAAATTTGTTCCCGTACCTTCCTGAAGGGTAGGTGCCCTTCGTGATTGTTGAAAATGACCCTTCTGAAGGGTCTTGGCTTTTCCTTGCTTATTTGGGTGAACTTTTGGATTCTCCAAAGTATTCCTTTGGACAAAAAGTCCAAAGGAATTACTTCCTTTGTCTTATAGGCTCCCCGTTGTTATTTCCTTCGGACTTATGTCCTTAGCACCTCTTGGAAGATCTGTCCTTTGCAAAAGCCTTTTTGATGAACCATTCCTTTGGAATTTTCTTGTTGTAGCAAAGGCCCCTTACCAAGAAAAACAATGTATTCTTCCTAATGATTCCTTTCTTTCCTTGGATGGAGATGCAAATTTTCTGAACGGCAAGAGACAATCTGCTCTGTGAAAGAATTGTCAACATTTATGGCGACTCAGCTGGCTCAGCATGCTTGCTATGCTTGAGAACTCAGACCATGTATAGACACTATTTGAATTCCCAAATGGTGACCCTGATTTCTGACTGAAAATCTGCTCTGATCATGTGTGTAGTAACCTCCTCCTTCAAAATAAGAAAGAAAACACACGAAAGCGGAAAACTAAGAAGCAAATGTGCAAATAAACACTTATTGGAACAAAATTGAAGCAAACTACTGTGCTTGAACAACATTTGGAGAAAAGCAAAAACAACTAAGGAACCTAGCTAACCATGATAGAGCATGATTCCCCTGGATCAAATGGGAAATTCTTGAACTCACTCCTTCCAAGAAATGGTACAAGTTGTAAAGCAGGATGGTTATTAGTCATAACCTTTGATGAGGCATTTTCTTTATCCACGAACTATATTAGCATCTTCTCAAATGAGTCATCAACAGCAACAAAGACAAACTCATCAAGTACCTCTTGATCTTTTTCAGATTGCTTGTCATCTACCACCATGTCACGTGATACCTCATCTATGCATGGTTTTTGAGTGACCACATCCTTCTTATTGACTGCTGCAAGTTCATCCAGCGCTTCAAGGAGCTTTGAGTAGGCAACCCAATCTGTACTGTGACCTTTAATAAGCGATTCTTGATCAAATTTCTCATAAACATGCTATTCAATAGCCAACATATCTATACAAAGCTCTTCAATCTCTTGTAGAGGTTCAAGGTACAGCTGCCAATCATCTTTTTGTTCCTCATTTTGATCTATTTGAACTGAATCAGCTGTAACACTATCTGGATCCTTCTCAATAAGAGATCCCTGTAACTCATTTATAACTTTATTTTGTATCAGCTCCACCTGAAGTTACTCTACATCAAGATCAGTCTTCCCACTCTCAGCTATAATTTGATGCTTAATTACAACCTCAAGTGAAGTATCAATAGGAAATTCTTCCTCAAACACACCTGAAGCATCCTCTACGCACTGCAAGAACTTGTCCTATAGCTGCAACCTCTTTCTCAATACTCCAAAGAACAAGATCATGAGGAAGGGGGATGGTGGGAGGGTGATAAAATTCATTTGTTTGAGAGGGAATATGAAGCATGGGAGGTCGATCATGATCAGATTTTGGAATTTTGAGGGCAATGGAATTATCTAGGGAGTTTTGGAGGGGAGAGAAAAAGAAACTCTTAAAGACCTCTGTATTCTGTTCCTTCCACTTGGCCATTACCTCATCAAAGTCTGAAACTTGCTTGTCTTCTCGGACAACCTGAGCTTGAGGGATGATTGGTGAGGGAAGGGGACTATAGGAAGGTTTAGTCTCATGAATAGTCACTTGAATAGGCTCTTGAATATGCTCTTGAATAGGCTCTTGAATATGCTCTTGACTCCAACTAGGAAGCTCCCTTGGCACACATTGGGCATGGTTAAGAACTTCATGAGAATAAAAAGCACAATAGCCCTTTGTAGACAATTGATTTAACTCGATTTTCTGCTTTTCCCAAGCCTCCATCTTTTCCAATACAAGAATACATAGTCCATTTATCTCTTCTGGATCATTGGACACATTTCGAAATAGACCATTCACTTTTTCATATTGAGAGTTAGAACAAACATTTTTTGCATATGCTAGTATTCTGAGCTCTATTTCATTCTTTTTTTCTTGAAGGCAATACTGTTCATATGCAACATCATAGCCATATGGGAAAGATGAAATCCGATCTTGAGACTGATATGGCTTACTAGGAAGGTAAGATTCATGCTCTTAATAAGGCTGATTATGAGAAACTTGATAAGGCTCAACATAGCTTTGATAATACTCTTGATAAAGCTGATTAGGCTCATAAAGAGGCTCATAGGTATCATGGCTAGGTTGGTATGATCCATCATTGGGCTGATAACGAAACATAGCATAGGAATTCTCTTCATACACAGCGATCAAAATTCATTCACGATAATACAATAAAAATAGACTTACATGGAAGCTGTCCCTGAATTGTTAGAAGCAATTGCTTGAGCTTGGAATCATTGAATAGTTCTTGAAGAACACTGCTACAATTGCAATTTCATCAAGACCAGCGAAAAATAGGTCTCACTGGACGTGCCAAAAATTGTTAACCTGGAGATGCGCCCTGAATCGAAGACGTGCATGAAATGGTCAGTCCTCTATCCGGTTGAAACAATGTGATCTTCTCATGAGGGTGGGTGCCTCAATGGTGAGAACCTCCAGAGAGGGTTGGTTCCTGTATGATGTATCAATGAGGATCTCTACTCTATGCTGCGGACTACCATGGAGAAGGGAGGACACTTTAAGGGGAAATCCTACCTAAAAAGGGTGATACACCAGAAGTTTGATCCACTCAACTTGGAACCTTGAACACTGAACAAACAAGGGAAAAAGAAGACCTTTGATTTCAATCAATCACTTATGCATAAATATTTCATGAAGAGGTTCGATCCAATGACCAAAACTTGAGAGAAAACGATGGAGAGAGGGCCAATACAAGACACTTTGCAACCACCTAGCATTCACTTACAACTTCAACAAAAGACATAAAAAACACTTAACATGACCTGCATAAGGATAATCTAGCAACTAAGTATGAATCAGAATTTGGGAAGGGAGAGAAATCTACCACTTATGCAAATTGCTGAATGAATATACACTATGCCAACACTTGAAATCTGAAAGTATAGTCCTATTGATCGAAGAGGTTACACAACTCACCAATGACAGAGTCTGTTCTAGCCAAGAGAGGGATTGATTAATTTTTTTTTAAACGCTGAAAAGCCATTTTATAGAGAATTACAAAAGGCCAAAGATTGGCGTTGAAAATTTGAAGAGAAGGATTAACTTCGGTTAACTCAAGGCTGACTTGGCCTTTCAATAAAATATGTTTTTTTTTGTCTTTGCATGAAGCTTCTTGGTTGAGGAAGTGAACTTGTCTTTGTTCTGAACCGCTCACCTCTCTTTGCATGGAAATCTATGCCAATGTCAATTTTAGAACTCTACGTGAGCTGCTTGATGTCGAATTGGAACTTTGAAAGGCTGAGTTGGCCGTCTGATACGCTGAGTTGGACGAAGAGATCCACTGAGTTGACTATTTGGCAAGCTAAGTTAATCGTTTGGTAAGCTGAGTTGGACGAAGAGATTGGCTGAGTTGACTGTTTGGTAAGCTGAGTTGAACGAAGAGATCATTCTCCCTCGCATGGAAAGCTCTTAGTGGATGCGACGTTTAACAATTAGTCAACTCTAAATCTGGAACAGTCAACTCGACATTCGAATTTGGAACTTCGGTTGACGCTGAGTAGGACCCTCGGATGTGTGAGTTGATCCGGAGACGAGCAGGACTTCAATAACTAGTCCACTGAAGCTTTGACCTATGTTTGAAAATAGCCTCCCCTTGCATGTATTTTACCCTGTTCTGGTCTACCTATTCATGTCTATTTCTAGTGGGATTCTATATTCGAATGTATTTTTATTTATATCCGGTCTATATTTTCTCCATTTGGCCTTTCTTTCAAAATTCTGGCTTTACCCTTGTTTCAACAGTTACTTCCCGTGGTCAGAATTTGACGTCTTGCGGGATGTCACCCTTTGGCATTTTCTCGGGCTTATTCCCTGTTGGGTCCCTTAGTTTTCTAATTTCCCTCGGAATTCTCTGTTTGCAATTTCCTTTGGACTTTTTTCCATCTTCTTGGATTTCCTGCGGCTTTCTTTCTTTCGGCTTTATCCTCCGAAGTATTCCTTCGGACTTCTTTTCTGAAGGGATACTTTCCTTTGCCTTTCCTATGCTCGGGCTTTTATTTTAGTTATTTTCTCGTGAAAAAAATGTCCACAAGAATTATCTTGGTCTCTTCTTTTATTCGGATAAATCTCCCAAAAGAATTCTTTCGGACTTCTGTCTTACCCCTTTATTTTCTTTCGGCATTCGTCTTCGGACAAAAAGTCTGAAGCTTGAACACTTTTTTCTCTCTTTTCTTTCAGGCAAAATACCTGAAAGAATTGCTTTGGCCTTTTGCTTGAACCATTCCCTTGTCTATTTCTCCGAATTTCTTTCAGACTGTCTTTCTTTGTAGTCTTCCGAATTTCTTCGGACTTTTTGATCGAAGGAATTCCTTCGGACAAAAGTCCGAAGGAATTATCCCTTTGTCCTTTGCTCTTTGCCTGTGAAATGCGCCCTTCGGGAAAGTATCAGTGGTCCTGTCACCGACCAAGTGCCCTCTGCAAGGGCTAATGGCTCTCCCTTTGTGCCTTTCGAAAAAATTTTAGGGCACTTGGGTTTTTGCAAAGGTCCAGAATCTGTTCTCGTACCTTCCCGAAGGGTAGGGGCCCTTCGGGATTGTTGAAAATGACCCTTTCGAAGGGTCTTGGCTTTTCCTTGCTTATTTGGGTGAACGTTTGGATTCTCCGAAGTATTCCTTCAGACAAAAAGCTTGAAGGAATAACTTCCTTTGTCTTATAGGCTCCCCTTTGTTATTTCCTTCGGACTTATGTACTCAGCACCTCTTCGAAGCCCTGTCCTTAGCAAAAGCCTTTTTGATGAACCATTCCTTCGGAATTTTCTTGTTGTAGCAAAGGCCCCTTACTAAGAAAAACAATGTATTCTTCCTAATGATTTCTTTCTTTCCTTGGATGGAGATGCGAATTTTCTGAACGACAAGAGACAATCTGCCCTGTGGAAGAATTATCAACAATTGCCTCCCTCCAATATTTATTTGGTATCTTGGATTCATTTAGCATTGTCTTTGCCATCTCTTGAACTGTGCTATTTCTTCGTTCAACTACTCCATTTGTGGAGTTTTCGCTGTTGAATAATGTCTCTTTATTCCATGTTTTTCACAAAACTCAATAAACTGATCTGACATGAATTCTCCTCCTCGATCTGATCTTAGGCACTTTATCTTCAAACCGGTCTCATTGTCCACTAATGCTTTGAAATGTTTGAAAGCTTCTAATTTTTTCTTTAAAAACATTACCCAAGTCATACATAAAAAATCATTAATAAACAGCATGAAATATTTCTCACCTTGAGTACTTTGAGTTCTCATAGGTCTACACAAATCAGTGTGAACAGGGTCTAACATCTAAGTGGTCGAGTACTCTTTTGTTTTGAACCGCCCTCTGGCCTGCTTCCCATGCTGACAAGGTTCACAAAGCGTGTTGGATGGCTTTGTAAACTTTGAAATATTTTTGACTGCTTGCTTCTCGCTGATGTTGACAAGATTGTCAAAATTTATGTGTTTCATTTCCCTATGCCATAGCCAATTTTGTTCAATCTGACTCAAACATCTTTGATCTTTGATGTCTGATAACATATACAAATTATTGTCTGTTCTCTGAGCATCTGCAACCAACACTTCTAAATCTTTTTTTTAATTTCATAACCTGATCACACATTTGACTTACATTCAAAAGATTATGTTTAAGACTTTCTACATATAAAACATTTCCAATGTTAGTTCTACCATTATCCAAACTTAGTGTACCTTTTTCGATAATTCTGACAGTAGTATTGTCTCCGAATTTCACTGTCATCATTGATCTTCTTCAAAGTTATGAACTTGCTCTTGTCTCTTGTTATGTGCCTTGAACATCCACTGTCAATGAACCATGGCTTTTTTTTATGTTTTGCATGCAAAGTTGTCTGTATCAACATAGATTTTTCAGGTTGTTTTTTCTATCATGAACCTATCTGAACTTTCTTCTTGATGAATGGAGCCTTGAGATTTTGGTCTTTCTTGACTGACTCGAACACGCTTTTACAGTATTGGACTATGTGTCCGAAGTTGTTGCACTTGTAACATATTATGGCCTCTTCATTAAACCCTGATAGAAGAGTAAAAGAGTTGTGGTTTCTACTTGACTCTGCATGACTTTCCTTCTTATTTTTGAAATTTTTAATCTTTTTTCAACATTCTATTTTTTTTATGACCATATCCATTACAATAAAAACAATAACCATAAAAATAAAATCTTTTTGTGTATCTCTGACTTAATTGTTTTTTGTAGCTTTGTTCCTTCCAGCGTTTTTTATCTGAGATGTCCTCTGTATTCTTAACTTCTTTTTTTTTTGGTAAGAGCTTCATCATAGCTCTTTCCTTTTTCTGTGTTAACTTTGTGAAAATAGTGGCCTTCCCTTTCTCTTTTTCAAATCCGATACTTGTCTTATCTGACATTGATATTTGATTTTCTAATATCTTATTCAACATATTAATGCTATTCTCAAATTTTGAATCATTCGCTGCTCTATCATTGATTGCTTTATTTATTTTTTCAAGATCTGTTTTTAAAGAAGCAATTTCAATAACATACCTTTCATATTCTTTACTTACTTTTTGCAATTGTGTCGTTAGATCTTTTTCATTTTTTTTGGCTTCTTCAAAGTGTGCTTGTAGATCTTCAATTGTTTTCTTTGACTTTCATTTTTCTCGATCTGGAGCTTTAATCTTTAATTCTTCTTCTCAAGAGCTTTTAATTTTTCTAAGGCACAAACTAGTTCTTTCAGATTCACTTCGATTTTATGTTATTTTTCTTGATCATTGGTATTTTTGCTTGCGGAGACATCTTCATGTATGGCCATGAATATAATCTTTTTGTCTTTTGAATCACTGACTCCACTATTTTCGGTTGAGTTAGGATCTTCAAAATACAAACTCTTCTTTTCAAATCCCTTCTCAAATTTTCTTTTGAAATTCTTCTTGTATGTAGACTTTCCTTCTTCATTGTCACCATTATCTTTATTTGGGCACTTAGCTGCAAAATGTCCAATCTTTTCACAATTAAAATATTTAAAAGGTAATTTTTCTTGATATTTACCTTTGCTTTTTTTTGGCTTGCGAATGAATAGAACTTCGTTGTCATCTTCATCATCGCTAGAATTGTCACTTGATTCTTGAATCTTAGCTTTCTCTTTCTTTGATGTCTTGAAAGCAGCGTCTCTCTTTGAGGGTTTATCTTATTTGGTCCGCATCTCATATACCGTAAGAATTTCATGTAGCTCATCCATCTTTAGCTTGGTTAAATTCATCATCTCTTCAATTGCCGAAACTTTTGCATCATATTTCAATGGTAGAGATCTCAAAACTTTTTGTACCACAATTGATTCTTCTAACTTTTCTTTAAGACCTTGAATCTGATTAACTATTTGATCAACCCGCAAAAGATAACTTGCTATATTTTCTTCCTCTTCCATCTTCAAACTCGTAAACTGTCTTCTAAAAGTCTGAAGCTTAGCTTGCTGAACCTTTTTATCACCTTTGTAAATATTCTCAAGTTTTACCCAAGTTTCATGAGCAGATTTATATTACATGACTTTAACAAAATTTTGATTCACATAAACCACATAAAATAGCATTTAAAGCTTTAACATTATTTTCACTTGCCTTCTTTTCCATCGGAGTAGTTACAAGTGTCTGTGGCTCTTCATATTCCTCCACCATTGCTTGTCAAATGTCGAATCCAAAGGTCATCAAATAAGTCTTCATCTTTATGCTCCAAAAAACATAATTTGTCATATCAAACAAAGATGCTTTATTTGTAGAAAAACCTTCATGTGATCCAGCCATCGTGCTTCCCTAATCTACTTTCAAGCTGTAAAACTTTTTTCAAAGGAATCTACTCTAATACTAATTGTTAAGCATGAAATATACTGAGAGGGAGGATGAATCAATATATTATATATATATTTTACTTAATTTGATTTATTTTCTTTAACCACTTAATCACACATTCAAGATATGCAATAAAACTAAAATAATATGCACCACACAAGAGAGAGAGACCGGATTTTTACGTGAAAACCCAAAATGGGAAAAACCACGGAGAACAATCTCAAGTATATAAATGAGCACCAACTCAAGTAACAAAGTTCGTAAGCACCAAGTTGTAGGAGCACCAACCCCTTTGCCGAGCATCAACACAACTATTTGTGAGCACCAACCCCTTACAAAGATTTGTGAGCACCAACCCATAGAGGCACCAACCCCTCTTGTGTATAAAACACAACTATCTCTCAATGTTGCTTACTCAACAAATGATAGAACTCTACAATATCTCTTGCTTTTTTTTTTTCAAAAACAAATATAAAACATGCACTCTTTTGCATATTACAAATGGCTTCTCAAGATTTTATATATAGCTTTCCAAATGATCTTTGGCATTCATCTTTTGTGACCTTTCAATCCTCATGGATAATGGTGCCAAACTTGCATGACCCTTCGTATTCTTGCATTCAAAAAGTCACATGTTGACTCTTCATAAACAAATGCGTCCTTTCCTTTTTTGTCTTTATCTTGATGACTTTTCATATTCTTCAAAGTATCCCTTCATGAAAAAAATGTGCCATACTTTCTTTTATCTTCACATGGTGACTTTTGAAATTCCTTAAGATGACTCTTCATGAGAAAATGCGTACCTTCTTTTGTTTTTACCTCGTGACTCTTTGACTTCTCCATGGCTTATATGCAACTAAAAATATACTCGTTAATAATAAATAAATATTAACACACATTAGTCAAGATATGAATATTAAAAACATCATTAAATGTAATGGGGTCTTTATCACCAATGCTAGACCTTTGACATCAATGACAATATTTTCAACACTTAACACCTTTTACAATGTTTAAAATATTCAATAAAATCTTTTCCCTTTACAAAATTTACATGCCTTTTCAATCCTTGGTGTAGAAGTATGGCGGTGGGGCCAAGTTTGAAAGGTTAATAGTTAAAATAAACAATACACTCTTCAACAATATCCAAACATGCATGAATCCAAGGTTGGCATATAAGTATGGATGGTGGGACCATTGAAAGTCAAACTTCTCCTTTGCATGGAATACTATGCCAAATCTCTAAATAAAGAACTCCATTTGATTTGTTTGAACGCTAAGTTGGAAGAAGAGTTTATTCCCCTTTGCATGGAAAACAAGGAAGATGTGTAACAAGCTTGTCTAGTCAACTCCAACTTAAGACCAACCAACCTCCAATGGTCTCCACTTGTATGAAAAGCTATGCCAAATCTTAGACGGAGAACTCCTCTTGAACTCTCTGAAACGTTGAAGCTTTGGATTACATGAAAACCAAGGAGAAGCGTGATTTTCGTCAAACAATCAATTGAAGCTTTGACCAATCCACTATAAATAGCCCTTACTTGCATGGACAAGGATCTTGATGAGTGAGAGATATATTCAAATTGAATTCCTTGTTATTTTTTGGCCTTCTGCTCTCGGTTTCTTTGTTTCTGTGCATGCATTTCTTTGGGCCATTTGCTTATTTGTTTTCAACTTTGTCTATTTGTTTGTCTATTTCTCTCGGACAAAATGTCTGAGACTTCTTTCTTTATGCACTTTCCTTTGGTATATTCCATGGCTTGTCTTGTGCTTCTATTCTTTCCCTTTGGGCCTCTTCCTTTATTTGCCTTTTCTGTTCATTTCTTTTCTATTGTTGAGTTGGGTATTTGTTCTTCGGCTTTTTGCTCAGTCATTTTCTTGCAGACAAAATGTTTGTGGGAATTGTCTGACTTTGTCTTTTCCTTCTTTCGGACTTTATTGCCTCTTGATTTTTCCCTTGATTATTTTCCTTCAAGAATTGTTCATTTCCTTTGGATTTTTCTCGGGCCTTTGTCTTTCTTGCCAATTGTTTGCCTCAAACAAAAGTCCGAAGGAAATGTTTCTTTTGGGCTTTTTGTGAAGGACGTTCTTGAAAGAAAGAGACCTTCGGGCCTTCAAAAAGTGACCCTTTGGAAGCATAAACCAACCCTTCGGAAGTTTTGGAAAGTGACTTTCCCGAAGGGCACATACCCTTAGGGTTTCTTGCAAAAGTCCTTTGAAATCTTGAAGTGAACCTTTTCGAAGGGTAGATACCCTTCGAGATTTTGTGAATGAACTTTCCCAAAGGGCAGATACCCTTCGGGATTTTCGTTATGGATCGTTCCATTTGAAAAGAAGCCCCTTGGAATTTTGAATTGGCCTTCTTTCAGAAAAATTGCCTTTCAGGGTTTTCAAAATGGCCCTCTTTTGGAAAATTTGGAAAGTCCTTCAGACCTCTGTGTTATGAACTTTCTCTAAGGGCAGATACCCTTCGGGATTATCCTTCGGGATTTTGAACTGCACCTTTTCCCTTCGCCGAACTGTCCTTTGGAAAAAACAAATGAACCGCTAATTCTTTTGGACTTCTTGCAAAGTCCTTTTTCGGATTCCTTTTCCCTTGGACAGAAAGTCTGAGGGAATTGTTCCCACACTTAGCCCGAAAAAACTTTGAGAAAGAAAAAACTTGGTGAAAAGTCCAGAAAGAAAAATAACCTTGTATTCTTGCTTTATTAGGGTCTTCACTCGGCTTGCTTCCTTTTCATGAAAAGTAATCCACATCAAATGTCCTTTTGAAACTTCAAAACCTCGTTGCCTTGGCAAATATCAAAAAATATTCTTCATTGTGACTTATGCTTGTGTCTTGAAATTTGTATGATTGTGTTCATGCACTTGGCCTGCTGTAGGATAACTTGCCCTTGTATGAATTGTAGCTTGTCTATAACCTCAAAGAAGGCTCAAAGGCAGATTTGATCATCATTCCTCTTCATGGTTGCTTGATCAGTCCATTGGGAAACATGAACCATATGAGAAAACTCACTGCCACCTTCACCTTCATCTCCATGCGTGTCCTTCACCCCATAAATGGGTTGTTCATGTATTCTCCTCATGATCATAAGTACTTGTCACTAAATCTTGATAAAGACCTTATTTCAACAAATCATCCTTATGAACACACTTGATTGTGTAATATTGTTGTAGGTCTTCATCATGACTATATTTGATACTTAACTACCTACATACCCCTTTGTTCATGCCTTTAGACTATAATTCACCAGTTTGACCAGCTGTATAGGGGATTGACTATTATGGGGAAAGTTTCGAATAGTAGGGGTAATAATTTGGCCTTGATAGGCCAAATTACTAACATTTTTTGGCGATTTTCAGGTTTTGACCAGCCTATTGGTCAAAGAACTCAGAAACTATGGTTATAACAAACTTGAATACACACTGAAAATTGGAAAAACTGGAGACCAAAACACAAAAGAGAAACTGACTCAACAACATGTGCACATGTGCACTTAGACGAAATGATAACAACAATACTGAAAGGCAAAACAATTACTGAAGGGATGTGCGAAAAAGCACTTAGAGGAATGAAACTAAAGGTAGTCTATTGTATACAAACTAACCTCCACTTTGCTGTTCCTCCTGGATCAAAAAGAAAGCTAGTTGATGCCCCATAGAATCTTTAAATATATTTGCCATCTCTTGATAGCTCCTTTTTGCAACTAGGAGCAATTGGACGCTCATGTCTTCTTGATGGTGCAGCGGGGATTCCAACCTCCATCCTTAGGTACATTGAATGTAGGTATGGATCCAAGACCCAATGATCATGCTCCCAGATCTGTGTACTTTGCAAGAACATTCTCAATTGCTGATCTTGATCATGTAGACTAGCATATTGTATCTTCTTCAACATATCTTCAACGCTGACCTCTAAGAGAGATGATTCTGATTGTGACTTTTTGAGGCCATTTGTGTTCATACTTAGCTTCCAAAAGTGTATAAGCATCTGAAGATGATGAAAGAGGTTGATAACCATGCTTGAGATGTTCAAACATGTCATCTTCTATGAAAACAACTGCGTCTTGCTTGGTGAAAGCACTGTTCTCACCCTGCAATGGACCACATTCCAGTAAAGAATACCTTGAACAAAAGATATCAAACAAATCTAAAGACTTGTTCTCCTGAATTTGAAGTACAATTGAAACATAAGGCTGCAAATTATCTTCAACTTCTTGTGGTAATTGGTACTCATTTTCTGTCAATTCTGCAAGCTCTTGTTCTTCATAATGGATGGCAGCCCTTGTTGGATCAATAAGCTCATGGAAAACACCTTCAAGTTGAAGAATTGAAGTGTTTTCTTCTTGAATTTCATCATCTATTGTCAGCTGATCTTCAATTACATCAGCAACCTCTTTGACTTCATCAATTTCATTTTTGACACTGAATGTGTCAATGATGATGTCCTCCTTATGATCATTAAATACCCTTTCATCTCCATCTTACATCAACTGCAATTTCTTTTTTTGCTTCAGAAAGGATAGGCTCCTTCTTCAGGATAGGCACAAGAGATACTTGAAAGTATTCAATAAGATGAAAAAGATCCAATGGTTGTGCCATAGGTCCCTGATTTTGCTCTTGAGGTTGCTGACCCTGAACAACTATCACCTCCTCTCTCTGCATTGTTTTTTGAATTGCTTTCCATGAAGGAAAGGATTTGGGATTTTGAGGGGGAAGGGGTGAGGGCTGAATGTCAATAGTGAATTTAGGGTTGATTTCATCATTTGAGCTTATGCTTGGTTGTTGTATTTGACTCCAAGTTGGAAACTTGGGTTTAAGAGCTTTTGGTATTGTAAATATTGCATCTTGAGACATGATTGGGAAAGTTTCTTGTTGAGATGGACTTGAAATCCATGGATCTTGATATGGGGCAGCGAGAGGTATTGATGTTTGAGACTGAGATTGCTTATCAAATAACTCTTGTTTGTAAGCTGATAACTCCTCAACAATCATTTGGCTTACCCTCTTCATTTCCTCTATCTCATCATGAAAATTCAGAGAATTTTGGAAGAATGATTGATCTTGGAATGGGTAAGGCTCATATGGATGAGGTTGAGATGCATATGGATCATGGTTATATGACTGGTATGCATCTTCATACTGTTGATAAGTCTCTGTATACTCTTCATATGGCTGATATGGGTCATCGGGATCATACTGTAAATATTGAAAGGGAGAAGAATGATGAAATTCTTCTCTATAGGTTGCCATAGCCTAGAAATTCATGAAGATAACTGGAATTATGATAAATAATGTACTTTTGCCTTGAGATGAGAGCCATAGGAGTACTGAACACTGGATCTAAAGATGATGTACTGCACGTTGGTCCCACCGGACGTGCTAAAAATTGTTATCACTTTGGAGTGCACTCTGCTTGAAGATGTGCAAAGCACACCCTCACTCTAGCTGATACAATTGGATTTTCTTAGAGTGTGGGTGACTTGTGATGAGAAGAACCTCTAGAGAGGGTTGGTTCCCTTAAGAATTTTTTCAATAAATTTGACTACTGTGATTTTTGGGTTGAAAAGAGAAAGGAAAACTTAAAAGAAATTCTAATTAAAAGGGGGTGATACCCCTAAATTGTTCGAATCCTCTGGAGTTATTGAAATCAATGCACACAATCAAATGAAATATATAATTCTGTCCTTAAGCAAAAATGTTTCAGATGAAGGGTTGAAAACCTCTTCAAATGACCTGCAAAAGGTTGAGATAGAGAAAGATAGGTGAGGAAGGGACCTGCAAAAGGAGAAAAGTCTCACTTATACGTTGATGCACAATCAAATACACACTTTACTTCTCTAAAAACTCATATTCAAAACAAAAACTCCTTCATTGATCACTGGTCCAGCTTACAATTTCTTTTCTTCCAACTTTAGGGATCCTTCTAAATGGCTTGATAAAGCCAATAAATAAGCTTTCCAAAATCTAAAATAGCCTTAAGTGGAGTTCTAAAAAGGGAAAGGGTTAGTCTTGGTTAATTAACTCAAGACTTAACACCTTTTGCAATGTTTAGAATATTCAATAAAATCTTTTACCTTTACAAAATTTGCATGCCTCTCCAATCCTTGGCGTAGAAGTATGGCGGTGGGGCCAAGTCTAAAAGGTTAATATTTAAAATAGACAATACACTCTAACAATCTCCAAACATGCATGAATCCAAGGTTGGTGTAGAAGTATGGACGGTGGGACCATTGAAAGTCAAACTTCTCCTTTGCATGGAATACTACGCCAAATCTCTAAATAAAGAACTCCATTTGATTTGTTTGAAAGTTGAGTTGGAAGAAGTGATTATTCCCCTTTGCATGGAAAACAAGGAAGATGTGTAACAGGCTTGTCTAGTCAACTCCAACTCAAGATTAGTCAACCTCCAATGGTCTCCACTTGTATGAAAAGCTACGCCACATCTTGGACGGAGAACTCCACTTGAACTCCCTAAAACTTTGAAAGCTTTGGATTGCATGAAAACCAAGGAGAAGCATGATTTTCGTCAAACAGTCAACTGAATCCACTATAAATAGCCCTTACTTGCATGGACAAGGATCTTGATGAGTGAGAGATATATTTAGATTGAATTCCTTGTTATTTCCCGGCCTTCTGCTCTCGATTTCTTTGTTTCTGTGCATGCATTTCTTCGAGCCATTTGCTTATTTGTTTTCAACTTTGTCTATTTCTCTCAGACTTTTGTCTCTCGGACAAAATGTCAGAGACTTCTTTCTTTATGCACTTTCCTTTGGTATATTCCATGGCTTGTCTTGTGCTTCTGTTCTTTCCCTTCAGGGCTTTTCCTTTGTGTCTTTCCTGTTCATTTCCTTTCTATTGTTGAGTCAGGCATTTGTTCTTCGGCTTTTTGCTCAGTCATTTTCTTGTGGACCAAATGTCTGCGGGAGTTGTCTCGGACTTTGTCTTTTCCTTCTTTCGGACTTTATTCCCTCTCGGTTTTTCCCTTGGTTATTTTCCCGTAGGAATTGTTCATTTCCTTCGGACTTTTCTCGGGCCTTTGTCTTTCTTGCCAATTGTTTGCCTTGGACAAAAGTCCGAAGGAAATGTTTCTTTCGGGCTTTTTGTGAAGGACTTTCCTGAAAGAAAGAGCCCGTCGAGCCTTCAAAAAGTGACCCTTCGGAAGCATAAACCAACACTTCGAAAGTTTTGGAAAGTGACTTTCCCGAAGGGCACATATCCTTCGGGTTTCTTGCAAAAGTCCTTTGAAATCTTGAAGTGAACCTTCCCAAAGGCCAGATACCCTTCGGGATTCTGTGAATGAACTTTCCCAAAGCGCAGATACCCTTCGAGATTTTCGTTATGGACCGTTCCTTTTGAAAAGAAGCCCCTTGGAATTTTGAACTGGCCTTCTTTCAAAAAAATTGCCTTTCGGCCTTTTCAAAATGGCCCTCTTTCGGAAAATTTGGAAAGTCCTTTGGACTTCTGTGTTATGAACTTTCCCGAAGGGTAGATACCCTTTGATATTTTTGTAATGAACTTTCCCAAAGGGCACATACCCTTCGGGATTTTGAACTGCACCTTTTCCCTTCGCCGAACTGTACTTCGAAAAAAACAAATGAACCGCTAATTCTTTCGGACTTCTTGCAAAGTCTTTTTTCGGATTCCTTTTCCCTTAGATAAAAAGTCTGAGGAAATTGTTCCCACACAGCTCGAAAAAACTTTGAGAAAGAAAACACTTGGTGAAAAGTCCAGAAAGAAAAATAAACCTGTATTTTTGCTTTATCAGGGTCATCACTTGGCTTGCTTCCTTTTCATGAAAAGAATCCACATCAAATGTCCTTTTCAAACATCAAAACCTCGCTGCCTTGGCAAATATCAAAAAATATTCTTCACTGTGACTTATGCTTGTGTCTTGAAATTTGTATGACTGTGTTCAAGCTCTTGGCCTGCTGTAGGATAACTTGCCCTTGTACGAACTGTAGCTTGTCTATGACCTCAAAGAAGGCTCAAAGGCAGATTTGATCATCATTCCTCTTCATGGTTGCTTGATCAGTCCATTGGCAAATATGAGCCATATGAGAAAACTTACTGCCACCTTAACCTTCATGTCCATGCTTGTCTTTCACCCCATAAATGGGTTGTTCATGTATTCTCCTCATGATCATAAGTACTTGTCACTAAATCTTGATAAAGACCTTTCTTATTTCAACAAATCATCCTTGTAAACACACTTGATTGTGTAACATTGTTGGAGGTCCTCATCATGACTATATTTGATACTTGACTGCCTACATATCCTTTTGTTCATGCCTTTAGATTATAATTCACCAGTTTGACCAGTTGTATAGGGGATTGACTGTTATGGGGAAAGTTTCGAATAGTAGGGGTAGTAATTTGGCCTTGACAGGCCAAATTACTAACAATACCTTTTGTGGTCGCTTAGGTTGTTAGGTAAGGGTTAAATGAACTTTTTTGGGCATCTTAGTCTTTCATGGCTCGATGATTGTTTTTCAGTTGGTTTTTTGTTCTCTATTTTTTTTTGAAAGGGTAAGGGACCTCACAACCCTCAATCACCTATTAAAAAAAAAAAAATTAATGTTTCTTTGGCATTTATTTAATGATGCTATCCATACGTTAATTATTAGACCTTATGATCATCTCTTTGTAATTTTCCGAGTTATCTATATAAGGAGCCCTTGGATGCAATCTTATCATTTATCCTGATGATGGACCATAATGTGTGGTCCGAAATGTTGATTATAAAAAATCTATCGTAAATTTTCTGAAAATACATTATGGATTGCGGAAGTTTGTAGTCTCTAAAGATGTACGTAATGAAATTCATTCTCTCTTCTTATGATGCATCTTCTTATATTGCAATAAGATGCTTATTGTCAATATTTTTAGACTGATTAGCGAAAATCCATCTTGCCATTTGGCTCAGGTTTTTCGATACAGGGCATCTTTAGAATTCAGATAAAAATCAGTGGATGGCTGTTGCGTGCATATTGCAAAGACCCATTACGCGACTAATAAACAATACTTTGTTTTTTAAATAAATAGAAGGGGTTTCATTGATCCTACCTAAAACAAATACACATCACCGTATATGGATTCACAAACATCTAGGGTAATCTTAGCCCATACGCTAGACACACATATATCCAAAGAAATTTACTGAAGTCATTTAAAGATAAAGTGAGAGTAATGATAATGATTCTATTGTCTATGTCAGTTGAAAATTGGCTTATAGGACCAGGAAAAAAAGTACAATGTAAAGCAAAGCATAGGGAGTGCAAATGCAACTCTAGCAAACTGAAAAGAGAGAGAAAAAAAATATTAAGTACATACAACTAAGAGGAAAAATGTAAAAACAAATCATATACTTCAATGCCTCACAGATTTGCCCATCACATTTACAAGCTTGTCATGAGGTTGCTTCCTATTTAATCTTGAAGAAGATATAGGGTGAATAAAAGAAGTAATCCTCCTCTGGCAGAGCACTATGGAATCAAAGTCTCTAGCCAGATATTGACAAAGATCAAACATCTTTTGAAAAAAAAGGGAGAAGTATCTCTGATCCTCGTAAGCCATGAAGGCTTGGAGAGAGTTGTGTGAGATTGTAAAGAGAGAAAAGGACCACCCCCTTATCTCATAGCAAGGAGAGTATCTAAATACAAAATCATCCTTGGTTTCTAGCTCCATGGAACAAATGTCACATAAAAATGCATCCGAGGAATATGGTGGCCCATCTCTATGTGGAGGTGGTTGGAAAAAATTCTGAATTGTGCCAATGGAACCCTCAAATTGCAATGTAATTGGAGTCTAGTGTACCCTAGAGGTTGGATGGAATCAACTTCAAAGTGAAGATATGCATTGTAGTAGAGTTGAAGCTTTGAGGAAAGAGGATCCCGAGGCTCTAACCATTTGGACTGTAGGAAGGTCCTGTCGATCTCATCTCTGATACCCCTATATATCTCCCTTTTAGAATTATGTGGAAGAAGTCTATCCATGTCAATATCCACTAGGCCTAGCAAAGCAGAAGTCTTGGCATACAAGTCGGAGTAGATCACACAATGTGCTAGTGGCATAGAGGATTTGAATGCTTGATATTGATACCAGAAGCAATTGATTGAAGAGTTGGCCTTGAAAGATCACAACAATATGAGTGGGGCTGTACGAAACTAAACAAGAATGATGTCTTGAGGAACCAATCTTTTAGCATGGATAATTCTATAGGAAGTCTATTTTAGGATGGTATCTAAATATAATAGAAGACTTTCTTGTCTACAAGAATGACAATGCTTATTGTAAATAGGTGAAGGTAAAGGTAGTTGTATAAGTCACCGCTAAGGGAATTAATAATTTTGGAGACACCAATTTGGTGTACAAGATCTGTTGAGAAGTGTTGTCATTGATGTCATTTGATGTCAAGGTTGATGTCATTGATGTCAAGATGCATCTAGTGAAGATGCATGGTGAGCGGTCTGTGAGGTATGAGCTTGTGTCCCTGATGTGACAAGGAAGCCATGTGACAAGAGAGAATTTGAAGGCAATCTAATGTCTCTTTGTTGAGAGAGGATTTGAAGGCAACCTAATGATTCTTCTGAGGTTGATGTCATCAAGGTTCAGGGCAAGTAAAGCATGTTTGAGTACTAGTTCTTGAGTACAAGGTGTCTTGAAAAGCCTAATTTAGACTCTGGGAGAAGGTGTGCATGGTGAACCCTGGTGAAGTAAGCACAAGCTTGTGAGAAGTAGTTTGGCGCTGTGTGATCATGCAAGAGAATTGTAAATACTTTCAGAAGTGTTTCAAGGTCAGTTGTCAAGTTTCAAGTGCTTGAGAAGCCTAGTCATGGCACTAGTCATAACATCAAAGTCCTAGTGAGAAAGTTTGAGCATGGTGGCTTGGTGAGATGGATGCACAAAGGCTGTATTAGGTTGCTTGAGCATGCATATGAGGCATTGGAGCACTCAGATGAGTTTCGAGGTGACCCTACAGGGGTGAGACCTTAAGTCCAAGTATGCAACTAGACTAGTTCTAGATCCTGCCTGACTTAATGAGGTGTTATCAAGGCATATGAAGGATGTATGGCAGTGGTTGAGCATGATAAGAGGTATGGCATATATATGAGGTGGAAAGTGCATGGAAAGAGGCATGAAGGTCAGTTTCAAGGCCTATTGTGATTTGCAGGTCAAGGTCTAAGCAAGCAAAGAAAGAGAGTATGGCCTAATGGGGTATGGGGCTTTGTTTCCAAGGCAAGTATGGACAAATGAGTGTTGTCAGAGGTATGTCATTGTTTCAAGCTTGTTCACAGAGTTTGAGGTCATAGTTTGCAAGATAAGGCATGAAAAGTGGTTTTGAGGTCTCTCGTTTGCACAGAATGAAGGGTTCTCAACTCGAGAAGGATTTTCAGGGGTTCATTGGCACGATAACCTCTGCATGGGATCCTGAGTTGTTAAGGAGAGACGGGGAAGGGTCCTAGTTAAGATCTCCATGAATTAGTTTTGGAAATGAGGGGCAATTCTTTATGAACAATCGTTAACACCAGAAATAGTGTTAACCCTCTATAAAACACTAACAATGACCCGATGTGAAAGATGTTGATCAAAACAACCCAAAATGGTCTCAAATGACCAAACAAACTATTGGAGGTTGTAGTCAACTCTCCTAGGCATTTCCAGGTGTGATTGAGTGGACACTACAAGAAAGCCCTGGTTTTTCGGAGATTTGCTATAGCAGTCAGAGTTGACCAAGTCAAAGTTGTTAAATAGATGGAGGACAAAGTTTGAGACTTGAAGTTTGTGTCCATGGAGGTTTCTGTACAGGGTCTAACCCTCAGGTGTACTAAACTGGTCATCCAAGACAACTTATCGCTAATAGCCCTAATGGTGCAAACAGTGAGAAATCTAAGCAGAAGTGAGAAGATGATTAGGGATGTGTTATCTTGGAATAGGGATCAATCCAAGTGCATAGAGAAGTTGTTCAAGACTTGTAAGACATATTCATGATGGATAGAAGTTTTGGAGGTCAGTGAATATGATAAAAATGTTGCTCATAAGTTGACCTGTCTAGTACAGATAAGACAGTGAAGGTGTAAGGTTATGAGATTGGTTTGGAAGACCAATATTCCCATTTGACCATGTTATCTTTTTATTTGAGAATTGTCTAATGATCTCATAAGATCATTCAAATGCATTGGAAGTCTCTGAAAGTGGTCGTACAGGTGTTGAAGGTCATTTTCACCATCACTGTGTTTCAAGGCAAACTGACAGTTTTGGGTAAGCAAGTTGCAGCGATGAGTTTGAGGTTCTATGCTCTAAGTGGAAGCATCTAATGTACATGGTGTTGCTATTTGGGACTTGTATGTTTTATCCATACTTTGTAGAAGGTTTGGTAGTTAGTGAAAGTAGTGAAAATGTTGAAGCCAAAATGGCTTGACTGACTGAGTGAGGTCTGTGAGAGAGAAGGTCAACAAATTGGTCTGCAAGACCAATAATTGACATTAGAGCTTATGATCTTTTTGTTGGAGATTGTTCTGAGGATGTTGTAGGATCATGTTCATGCATTGGAAGTCCTTGAGTGTGTTTCTTCAGGTGTCATAAGTTCAAGTTTCCATGACTGTGTTTTGAGGCTAGTTGGCAGTTTAGAGTGAGCATTTTGTAAAGAAGAGTTTGAGCCTATATACCTTGAGTTGAAGTATTTAATGAAGTTTGTGATGACCTTGAGGTCATGAGGTTTCTGAATATGTGATTTGTTGCCATAATTATTCATCTAATTGGTGTTTTATCTTCAGTAGTTCAAGACAGACTTTTTGAGAATGCACAGGGCTAATTGTGGACAGTATTAAGGGTCGCTGAAAGGTGTTATGGAGCCTAGATGAGCTTAGTAGGAGTCTATTTGAGTGGGATATGATATGTTTCTGCCATGTGAGGTGTTTAAATGTGTTCCAAGGAAGGCAAAGTGTAACGTGTCCTAAAGTAGACCTAATGGGATTAGGTCTCCATGAGACATAAAGATGATATAAGGCCTATTTGAGCTATGTCAGACCTAAAGGGACTCAAAACACATTTAATTCATATTTATAAGATGTCCTAAGATCTATTCCATGGCCGACCTAAGAAGGTAAGGGTGTTTGGCCAACCAATAAGGATATGAACTAGAGGCTTGTATAAATACAAGGCAATTTTAGGCCTATTTGAGAGTGTAGAGAGCAAGCGAATAATATAAGATATTGCAGAGCAGAAGGAGGTCTTGTAGACCATCAAAGGAGTATAGAGCATCTGTAATGAAGATTTGATAGAGGTTATGTGTATGTATATTAAGGTCAGATGATCTAATCAAGTCAAGAAGAGGACTAGTTGAGTGAAGTGACCTAGAAGACAGTTTGAGAGAGCTAGGAGTGTGAAGAGTTGAAGAGGTAGTCATGATCAGTTGGTTGAGCAACAAGGTGCCTTGAAGGTGATCAAAGCAATCGGGTGGCTGAGTTGGTGCTGAGTCATCTAGGGGGTTGGTGCCTTCTTGAAAGTAGGTGCATACTAAATCTTAGTCAAGTGGGTGCTTGGCTAGTTGGGGTTGGTGCTCCATGTGAAGTGGGTGCTCCATGCGAAGTGGGTGCTTCACTAAATTTGATGTTTGACTTATAGGATTGTCGTCCATTTGTAGATATCAATGGGTTTTCTTCGCCTTGAGGGTTTCCCGCATATGTGATGTGTTCATGTGTTTCATGCTTATGTGGATAGGTGCTTATGCTTGCTAGGCATATGTGCTTGTTTGAATGGTTCATGATTGTTTAAGTGAAATTGATAGGAAAGGTTTTAAAGATTGATTCACCTCCCCCTCTCAGTCATTTTGCTTCCAACAAGATCCTCCTTGTGAAATTCCGTAAAGGATTGTTTTACATTTTTAAAAATCTATTGTTCAAATTTTGTACTATTGGTTTTGTAATAGGATGCAAATTTGTGCTATCTAACTGGACCAAAATTGAATATATTGATTATGGCTTTGTCCTCACATTGTGGTGTGGTTCACAGAGCTAATGGGAATAATGAATTTTTCTTTATCAATTAGATTGTTTTTGCTTCTAGAAATCTGTGATAAAAAAAATTTAGATAATATTTGTTTCTAAAATTTTCAGATTTCAACTTGTTTTGTTTTAGCGATCCTCATAAGAGAATATAGAAAGAGGTCAGTGCTGCTTACTATCAAATTTATTGCTATAACACATGGAAGCAGTGAGATCCACAAGAGCAAGCGAAATTCAAATGAAGAATGTCTTGCTAGATAAGCACTATTTGCTGAATAAAAAGCCCACCACCAGATTTCTGAGCTAATTCGGATCTGGTCAGACAAGGGAAAGGAGATCATATGGGTAACGGGTCCACCCCTACTCCTTTGTTGTCACCACACGAGTGTCATCTTTTGAGCCAGAGGCGGTGGAGTGTCTCTTTCACTTCCAACTATGGGTGAAGGGAATTTTTCTGCATTTTATTGTGGACACTCCTTTCAAAAGAATCGATTTAAAAACATGTCAAAAGGTTGAATTTACAAACAACACCTCATCCTCAACCATACACAATCAGTTGGGTGAATCAGAGTAGAGACATACATGTCAGATGATGGTAACTGCTCCTGTATGCAATCAGGTGATTTCAAGATGAAGTGCTTTGTGACATGGTGTCCCTCAAAATGCATGATCTTTTGTTTGGCCAATCTTTCACGTGGAATCGTTATGGTGTTTACCAATCCAAAGCCCGTGTTAACATCATCACTCTGAGAAATCAGTCTTTACAGAATTCCAGAGGTAATTCCTCTTGCTAAAATAGTTTTGATTTTTGTAAAGAAATTTATATTCTTTGACCAGCATGAAGATCCAGAGTTGCCTAATCTACATCTTAAAATAAGCACACGTTGTTCTTTGGGGAAAATCAACACTTGAGTGATAAGAACCAATGGCTACAGAACTACCTCATTCTTATCATGGAGCAGATTTTGAAAATGTCGACGAATATTGTTCTATACTTTTGTTTATGCACCCCTTTTGCATCAGGCTTAACATACCTCTGTGGCTCTACACTATACATTAATGCATTCATTCAATTCATACATTCATACATATTTTACATACATTTCAAAGCAGTAAAACACATTTTTGTAGAGAAGTACTTTGTGGATGAACTGATTATCCATTTATCATAATTCTTGGCGTTGTATTTTGTTCCCATGATGTGGTCACCCGTTCATGGTAGCTTTTAGGCGTTAACCTATCGATAGTTCCTGATATTAATCAAAGATATTGAGGTGTTTCACGTTTGGAAGAATTTCTTGCAATTGGGTAGTTTGCTAATAAAAACCTTGGAAGCGTTTTCTAACAGCAAATGTTTATTTGCAGAATGGATACTCTCCAAAGACGTGCCATTTACAGGTCCTGATGGCATGAATGAACTCAGAAAGATAGTTTTGCCCTTTGAAGAGAAGATTTACGCTGCTGCCATGGATCAGGTGCATTACCTGCACATTCATCATATATATATGAGCTATTATTGTCATTAGCTTCGATTGAGGGTAGTCCATGTTGTCATTGTTTGTTGTTCTCAAACAATAACTAGTGAACTGCACAGCCTTCCACATCCCATACGCAATCCCAGCTGGCATTGTTGGAGGTGAATGATTTGCCAAAATATTTTTTTCTGCATGAATTTCCTTAACTAACTGCTGTCTGTGTCATCATTGAAAATGTTTTTTAAAATTTCCTGTGATGGTTATTGCAATATGGTTATATTACAATTCCTAACATGTTTGGAAGAAAATATAGATCAAAGTCAGGAAAAGGGCAAAGCTGATAGATGTATATATGTCCACATGTGCTTTTATCTGTATTATATCAACTAACCTTAAACCCCAATCTCACTCAATTTATCCTTTTTATATTTATATAATTAATCCCCCAAAATTGTGAAAACAATTGTCGAGTGCTTCAACTCCTCAACATTTTGAAACAATCCAGGTCTGCAAGCATTCTGCATCTTCCTGCAAACGATAAATGATAGTTTAACCTAGATTTCTTGCACTTTTCCCTTTATGGGGAACTTTGAAATCTTGCTTCAATTTCATGGTTGCATTCAACTTGAGAAGGCCACAGAGCTAGTGTTCTTCTAAATGTCTATGCTCTTGCACACTTGAAGAGCAAGCTGGCAGATCTCATTACATAGTGCCTTTCAAGTCATATGGCTGCCACTAGTTTTTGCTATCATGCATTTTGAAAAGTATCAATGCTTGTCAATGGATTTGATGTTTGAATTCATTATGTGTGTCTTTTTGGATGGTAATGTTGAGCCTCATTGTTTTGCAGAAAGACTATCTACGCAAAATATCTCTCAAGGCGCTATCATTAAGAAATCATGTTTCTCGAGATGGAAATCCTTTGGCAGAGCCTTTTTCTAATAGCAACTAGAAGCCTCTAGATCCTGGTGGGGGCAGACAAATAAAATGCTAATTTGTAATAAAGTGACAGGTTGTATTCATGGGTTTTTCTTGTTTCAATTGTTTTTAACATTGAAACGGGCTTATGATGCTGCCACCGCTGAGAAATATGTTCATATGTTTAATCTTGATTCTCAGTATGATGAACATCATATTTCCCTTATTCCTTATTTGTAGGCATCGGAAAGCAACCAGTTCTAACATCACATGTATAACTTACCGACTACATTGTCTATAATTTAATACTTTCTTTAGAAATTAAACTATATCTAACCATTGTGATTGCCCCGTCACTACATCTACGTCTCCATGTACACAAAGAACTTAAATAATAATATTAATGAAATGTACTCAATAAAAAAATTCTTTTTTTTTTTAATTGTGTAAATTGTTGGTGCAAGTTTAGTATGCAACCACTTACATTCATTCAATCATTTGTATTTTTGTAACTAGTATTTATGAGGCTCTCTAAGGTTTATAAAAGTAAGGTTCTCCCGCACTTTGAACAATGAAACAGAGAAGAAAAAATGAAAGGTTCATTTTATTTCGGGCATTGAGTTTGTGTGATATGATAATAGTGGTATATTGTTGCACCTGAACTTGTCTCTTTCTATATTTATTTTAAGAGCGTGAGTTATGTTTAGGATATGTGTTTGAACTTGTGGAGTTCAGAAATCTATTATGGTATTAGAGTGGAAATCTTCGGTCAGCTTCATCATTTTAGTTGTCTTTCAAGGGGGTGCAATTTAGGTGTATTTTAAACATTTTCGTCTCCACTAGTGTCTTTGGAAGGGCCTAAAATTCATAGGACGATTGTAAACTTGTTGGGTGTTTGCAAACAAAATTCCTACTAGTTTTTTTGTGCCGAGAGGAGCAGACGGGCTGGGAAGGCGAGGGAGGGGAGGGAGGCGGCGGCGGGTGCTTGTAAGTGTTTTGGAATTTCTAAGCCTTTTTTCAAAAATTGAGGGTGTTGTTTGTTTTTAGAGAGTTTGCAAAATAAAATAGTGGGAGAAGGGGGGTGGCATGGGTTCGGGCAGGGGGTTTATTTAAATGTTTAGCTTTTTCTCGTTTAGAATTTTAAAAACAAATTAAAATTTGTGGGCACCTTTGTTGTCAAAGTTGCTTCTTCCTCGCCATCCTATCCTCTCTCTCGGCCACTGTGTGTGTTGCGCTTCCACCTTGCCCGATTGCTCCCTAGTACCCTACTCTTGCCACTGTTCTACATCCTCCCTGTCCTTTGCTCTATGCGCCACCGCGACTTGCAAACCTTGCTGCCCGTTGCCCACGACTCTGCGCACCGAACCTCTGCCTCCCTTGCCTATGACTTGCACACCCTCGGCATCTCAAACGCCCCCTTCAACTGACTTTCTCTACAGAATGTCATGAGATTGAGATTGTTTGGATTATTTTGGTATTTGTTTTAAGACTTGACATTGGGATTGTTATTGTTCATTGTATTTTTGAGATTGAATTTGTGTGATATAATAATAGTGGTATATTGTTGTTTTCAAATTTTCATATTTCTTTTTATTTGCTTTTTATACGAAATGTGAGCTGTCTAAAATATATTTGTTTGATCTTGGTTAGTCCAAAATTTTAATGTAATCATACATTAGCATTGGATTGACATTTGTGTTGTTTGATTATAATTGAAGCATTGAAAGTGTGTGGTTGTTCAAACTCACACTCTGATTATCTTCCATAGTCAAACACTGCTCTACCACCCACATTCACAACTGTCGATCTTTGCTACTTGTAACCACTACCCCATCACCTCCATTGACTTTTTGTGGCCATTCTTGCAAGAAATGTGCTATCAAGGCCATCCCCACTCACTTGGTGTGTCTTTAGCTGCTATCCATTTAAACACAATTTAAAAAAATAAAAATAAAAATCTTTAACAAAACAAAGTTTCACCACTTATCCGTTTGAAATGTGTCATGGGTATGGTATCGTGGCTAATTAAATTTTGTTAAAGTCTTCTCCTAGTCGAGTCTCCCCTAATTAATTTGTTTTAAAACAAGTTTGGTTGGTGCATTAATATTGCTCTCTCGATGGTCCAATGGGAGCTGTTATTTTGTAAAACTCTTCCACTCTTAGATCACCAGTTCAAATCACTCGAGGGAAATTTTGTAAGGGGGATTTTCCGGGGACTTATTTATTTTGGAAGGTGGGGGGATTTTGTCGTGCAGGGCATATTATTATTGAAGGGATAAGTGCCCTTTTATTGTCCATGCAGGGGTAAATATTTTATATGGAATAATATTTTCTAATCTTTGTGATATTTTTAGTTATGATTGAAGATCGAAGGGTGGGTCTGATGTGGTAGGTGGTTAGTGCTTCGTAAAAATATATTTTTTTGTTTTGCGATTTTGCGATGGATCTTTGCGAGTCGCTTCTCTTCCATCCCAACTCTCTTTAAGGCATCTTTTTTGAAACCACGCGATTTTTTGCATTCTAGGTAATAGTGTGGTTCTTATGTAGTGAAAATGCACGTATTTTCCTCATACATGGTACCAAACACAACCTTGTTATCAGGGCCCTATTAAGGAACTAGTTGTCCCTTTTTCACATGGAACTATCGGCACAACTCTTATATTTTTAAATGTGTTGTTCAAGTAGTGGATTTGTACCACTTGTGCAAATACTTGTTGCGAGTTTCTTGAGATTATTAAGCACTAGTTGGTTAGTTTTATTTGCCACTTTTGCTTGTGCCATTCTTTCTTAGACATCTTTTGAAGCCCCTTTCTATGTTCCTTATTGTATTTTCTATAGGAGATTTTTTTTTCTTATTTGTTTTTTTGTCACATTGATAGTTTTTCCAACTCATTGTAGCAAGTGGCTTCTAGGATCCCCAACATTTGTTTGGTGTTCGAATAATGGATTTATACCATTCATACAATTTATTCGTCCACTTCACCCATTCAACATTACCGGAGGTGTTATTATACTCCATTTTTGGGTGTTGTATGTAGTCTCTTAGGTATCCTTGCAACACATATCAACATCTACTTATCGTAGTTCTTAAGTGTTGCCTTAGCCCACCCATTGCTTCTTTTGTGATGGATTCAACTCATTCAAGACACTTCTCTTTCATCATATTATATTATTTCTTGTGTGTTGTACTACCTTCTTGGGTATCCCTGCAACATATCTCAACACCTTTGTGCACTTATATTGATTGTCGTGATATTCATTGTATACGGGTACTTCATCAGGGTTAGTGTCAAGACCTATTTCAAATGTTTAACTTAAGTTTTGTAAACACTTTCTAAGTTGCTCTTTGGCAAGAAGGTGGGGGTGAAAGGGGGATGTTGGTTTAAATTTAAAATTACACCGTATGCTTACTTAGTAACTAGTTATCTTATGATTTCATATTTTCTTATTTAGAAAATAATCTCATTTAGAAATGCAATTGGCACTAAAGTCCAAGTTGCACACCCACATAATAGCTTGCAGTAAAGTCCAAGTTATGTACCAACATGGGTTTTATGCAACCACATGCATTTATGTAACCCTGTGCATTTATGTGGCCCTTCATGATTTATAAAAGCAAGGCTCTCCATCACTTTCAACAACAGAATGAAGAAGAAAGATTGAGAGGTTCATTATATTTTTGGCATTGAGTTTATGTGATACAATAATCGTGGTATATTATTGTCCCCAAACTTTTGCGTCTCTTTCTATATTTCTTTTATGAGTGTGAGCTACGTCTAAGATATATGTCTTCGCCCTGGCTAGTCTAGAATTTTAATAAAAAATAATTCATTAATCATACTCTGAATTTTATGCCTCCTAAATAAAAGCATATCAAATGTGTTTGTATGAGATGAAAAATTCAAGTTTTCTATTTGGCTTCTTTACAATTACTTTTTTTCCCCTTGCTTTTGTTGTATACATTAAATTCATATGCTTATGACAACGTCCAAACATTATGATTTCAAATTTCAAGGTCCCTCTCGATCCTAGCAAGGTATTCCATCAGATTGTTCCTTATAAGTTCTCATTGCACTCGTACTCTTGAGTTCCTCATGTTTCAAACTTGTAGTGACCAAACATACTTTTCTTTTACTATTCAATTGACTCTAACTACAAATAATGTGCTTCCGGTTGACTAACTAAATTCTATTATCTTCTCAAGAATATCAATGTATAAACTTCATGTAAGTTTTTCAAGAAGGTAGACATCCATGCCAATTACAAAAAAATCTAATACAATTGTAATTTTATTTTTGTAAATTTTTTATAATAGAGTATTTTAAATTAAAAACAAACAAATTATACCCAATAATGGATTCTGTGGGAACAGGCTTAAAAAACTTAAGAATGTGTCAAAGAAACCTCCTAGAGATTGAGTTGCGGTCAATTTCAATGGAACTACAAAAGGAAATTCAAGATTAAAAGAAGGATGAGAAATATTTAGAGATAATGGAAAACTTTTGTTAATGTTTCAATTTATATAGGATTGAATACAAATGATATGGCAAAAGCATTGTCTCTCTTAACATGAATAAGACTAGTTATGGAAAAGGGATAACAAAAACTTTAGGTTGAAGGGGACTCGATGCAAATTATTAACGTAATAAAAAAGCACAGTGCAATGACAACTAGCAAATAAATAATATTAGTAAAAAAATTAAGATTTTCAAGATCTCAAACAACATGTCAGGGAAATTGGGAATACAATGGTAGATTTAACTTGCCATTTGGAGGATAACAAATTTGGGTAAGATGGTCTATACTAAACTTTCTTCCCTCCATGGTATTAAAGCCAACATTAGAAGACTCCAAAAAATCAAAAGGAATGGCTCTTCATTCAAAATTGTAAAACTTGGAATCCAAAAGAAGGATTGTGGATGAAATATTGCCTCTATGTGTACTATGTAATGCCTTTTCATGTTTGTATCAATGTTATACACGTATTTAATCCTAATTATATATTAATCGTTGCTACCAAGAGATGTGACTAATCATTTAGACAAGACATGCCTTATAAGATGTGTCTCTTGCTTCGTATATAAATAGCCTATCATCTTGTTTATTCATGTTCAACTATCAAATTCTATATTTTATTCAATATTTCTATATGTAAATATTTTATATTTACCTTATACACTAATCCATAAGGATTTAGAAAAACAATCCGTTCGTCAAACGACAAGATCAAATCTTAATTAAAAAAAATCTGCAAAGGTTCAGAGATAGAGTTCTAAGCAGGGTGGAGAAACTACCACTTCATGCATGTGGCAGTTATGCAACTATCGGTTCTCGCAGAGGCACATTTTCAAAACTGTTGGTTTGCATTACCCAATGATTTTCCCCATGATGATCGTACAAGTAAAGTTTCTTTTCACATTATAAGATGATTGGGGAACCTTTAGTGCGCAAAAGGACATCTCCAAACATGATAAGAAGGCCAACAGAGAGAGAAGGCATCAGTGAACAGAGTTAGCGATCGCTTTTTGTAGGAAGGATTCGAGAAAGGAACAATGAGAGAAAGCTGAGTGAGCAAGATAGTTGTACTTGTTCTATATTCTCATTGTAATTCATCTTTGGTCATAAGAAGATAGGAAGAAGTGTGATTGCCTCTTCCAATTGGTTTTTCCCCATCTCGTTGTTTCCAAATAAAAAATCTATGTCCTTGTGGGTCTATGCTTGTGTTGTCACATCCTATTTTCCCAGTGCTGGATTTCTAAGGTACTTGCTTGTAACTAATGTTATATGTTAACACAATGCGCTATTAATAATAGAATATTAATTGATGTGTACAATTAGGGATGTTGATTATTAGGTAACTGCTCTATATGTTGTGAAAATTAATTGCTAGTATCATATTTTATATGCTTATGTGATACAATTAATGGAATTAATTTTCATTTGGATAAATTGATGTTATGTAATTATGGGGAATAATTTTCATTGTATATTATCATGCTTTTAATATTTCAAATCATGTGGATTTGATATCATGACTTAGATATCTGCATTTTTGTTCATCTGGTTGTGACACAGGGACAACCCCCTTGGTGCGAGGGATAGTATCATCGAAGAGAAGGAACTAGATGCAGATTATGGACAATGGAAAGAGAATCTTATGGACTGGTTTTTGATAATTCTAGTTGCATGTTAGACATAAACATATGCTTTCATTTGTTTTGGCATGGGTAGTGACCATCTGGGTTTGGGTGATTGACTGTGTGCTTGTATTTATTTCGTCTTCTAGATTAGATAGTTGTAAAGGATGCATTGACACTAGGGATTTCTTATAGTTGTAACAATTGAACATAACAATATGTATACTTGTTATCTATATGCATACCTTAGATCCTTGTTTCTTTCGGTTGTCAAAAAGTGTTGTCATTTATCTGTCTTGCATTACAGGCCCTATTTGTAATAGGTAATTGGAAAGACCCAATGGACCTATATGAACTATTAGTGTGATTATTCGACATTATCACTTGTATTTTTGACTCATTTGGTTAATAACTTGGTAAAAATTCAACATATGATTCGTTATTGGTTAGTACCAACATGTGTTCACATCATCTCATGATGACCTCCTTTAATATTCTTTACCCTAACGACATAATCCAAGTAGGATTGTTGCAAGGCAAGGGGACCCACTAGGTGCACATGCTCCTTAGCCCTGTTTGAACCCTTTCATGTGCACTTAGTGGGTCCCCTTGCCTTGCAACAATCCTACCTGGATTATGTCGTTAGGGTAAATAATATTAAAGGAGGTCATCATGAGATGATGTGAACACACTCTGGTACTAACCAGTAATGAATCATATGTTGATTTTTTACCAAGTTATTGACCAAACCACCTTCTTAGAGGGACAACCACCTTCTTCTTAGTTTTTTTCCTTTTGTAAGCAACTTAACTCAGCGTTGCTTTCTCCTTTTGTTCCCTCTTATTCAAATGATAAAGGGGAAGACAAACTAATGCCAGTGGGTTGTTGACCATCTTGGACCAGTTTGTTAAAGTTAGGAGTCACAAACGAGGGTAAGAATGCATAATATGCATCTTCCTCATCCAATAGCTCCAACTCCTCTAGTTGTTCCTCTGACTGATCCCAAGAGAGGTTAGTTTCTTCATATTGTGTAGGCAACTTCTCATCAATTTGCTTTTCAGCCACTAGGCTGCCTCTTACAATGGCTACTTCCTCATCTTTAGAGTCATAATCATTACTGCTGTAGCCTTCAAAGATTGGATCTAACTTGTGAGATGGGATGTCCTCAGAGTGCATGATCAGCTCTACATTAGTAGTGTAGCTTGATTCACAAACTCCAGATGATGCATTATGGTACGGAACTTCGCAGTTCAGATTGAACATTGCCACTTGATTGTCTCTATTAGAGGAATTATGTATTTACCTTGGGTTATTGACTAAGGTAATGATTAGTTGCCTTAACCACTTGGGTTAAGAGGTTAGTTTGTTTTATTAGGTTTAGTTATTTCATGCTAGACAATGTAGGTTATTTCATCCACCCTTTCCATGATTCTCGGGTGGTTCTTTTCTTTCCCTATTTAATAGGCCTTTATGTATGGTTTGAATAATGTGTGTTGTGTAATACAATCTCATTATCTTTTTAATCTTTGTGCTCAATCTAATATCTCTCTGACTCTCTTGTAATAGATGGTATTTTATTAGTAACAACACCAAAAGATACATAATCACTAACATCATAAGAAATAACCTGTTGATTGTACACAAAATCAATTGAGTCATATGCATTAAATAAACAAGTAGGGCTCTCATCTGTCTGAAGGAGGTTTGTTTGGGTGAAAGCTTAGGGCAATGCTTGGTAGTGAGGCACAAATTGGTCCATGGACTAATTTGCAGGTATGCAACTTGAAGGATTTTAGGGCAAAATACCCTAGGTCATCAATTGTTGCTCTACATTGACAGCTGCTTGGTAGATCGATGATAATGAGGTGAGAGCAGAGGGGTTCATATTAATAAACATGATGTTTAGAGGATCCAAGGCTTGGAGATATAACCCCATTGCCATGTCCTTTATTTGTAGGAAATGATCCCTTTACCTAGTCTATAGTTGATGGAATCTATGATTGAATACACTAGTTGGCTCATTAGGCTCTTGACGAACTATGACAAATTGGTAGAACAAAATAGAGGGGTCAATGGGCACCATAAAATAGTTAAGGAATAGGTTCTCAAAGATGGTCCATGTTGTGATGCACCCTTATGGTAGACCCAGGTACTAAGAATAAACAGTTTGATCCGACAAAAATGAGAATATGTGATAGGCCACATACTCATGTTGAATCTACTTCCTGATAAGGACTTCTCTAAAAGCCTGGATGTGCTCCTCAATAGTTGAACTCCCACCATACATATCCTTTGCACAAAACTTTTGAGGGTTCTTTGGCAAGTCATGGGAAGGCCTTGGAATGTCCACAAGAGAACTACATCTTCCTAGCCAAGCTAAATCTATTGAAAGACTCAGATAATTTTTTTTCCAGTTTGAGAACCTGGAAAACAACTAGGTAACTCTCCAAAAACATGAAACAAGTCCTTAATACACCATTTAAGCCCTTCTTCTAGTGCCAGGACATGTTGATGTGGGTTTTGACACATAGCCAACAATTAAGTAGGGGTTTTTAATCCTTCCCTCTTGAAAGGAGATATTTCTTGTTAGAAGAAAACTTTTCTCAAGGTCTTGTTTACCAGGTCTTAGTACGCAAGGTAACACAGTCAGCTTGTTGTGACCATACCATGTCAAGGGTCTTCAGTGTGTATTTTAGACAAGTCAATATGCATTAAAAATGAGTAACTTATGCCTAATGAACCAACAAAATGATCTACCTATGATTAAACAATTGATTCAAAATGAACACATCTATTACGTGGATTCAACAATGCATATGCAACAATAGATAATAGCATGCATCAAGATAGAAATTAAATTCAAAGTACAAATTAGAAACTAAGCTAAACTAATCTAACAAACTGATAAAAAAAGTTAAAAGAGATAAGGGTAGGGAGAAAAGAGAAGAAAGAGCGTGCTTTCTAAAGTCATCCAACCTTGTTCTATTGAGAAGATGAATCTTTGCGTAGACTAGTCCTTAGTTGAGCCAAACTTAGCACAACTCTAACTAAGGATGGTGCAAGAGTCTGTAGAATGAAATAGATAGCCAAAGAGGAAAACAAGGTCACCATATATATGCACAAACCAAGTGTTTTAAAGAAATTTCGCTTATGTTCTTTAGAAGGAAGAAAAAAGAAACTTGAGAAGGGTATGATAGAAAAACCTGATATGTTATATGCTTATTGATTCAAACGATTGTAGAGACTCCTCTTTGGCTTGAGAGGAATGACCTACAGATAAGAAAGCACTCAAAGAAATAGCTTGATTAGTTAGATAATAGGGTGGATTGCCTAGCAAACTAGATCCAAGAAGCACGAGCTTCCTTGGAGGTTGTCAATCCATACTTTTAAACAATCAAGTTCTGAAAGATAAAGTACTTGCATAAATAACAGAAGGTATTGAAATTAAGTAAAAGAAGTGCTTGATAAAAGAATAGATAAAATTGACTAATTATAGCAATACGTGGGTCAATATTAATGCTAAATAAGTTGGGTATGGTTCAAAAAATAGGGTAGGGTTCCATGATTAGGCAAAGGAAAAGAAAGTTGGATTTGTTTAAGGTTTGGTAGGTGAAAATAACTTGCTGTTATTTTGTCACATAGTGATAATCAATTTTAGTGTAACTGTCTATGTTTAGGGTAATTGTTGGCAGTTGGGATAGACCGTTGGCAGTTACTGTGAGTTGGGTTTGGTCAAGAAAAGGTTGTTTTGATGAGGTCACAAAATGGGATTCTGAGAGATGGGTTTGGGCTAGGTTGATTGAAAAATATAAACAAAGTAGCTAATTAGTGAAAATAGATACTTAGCTTATTGGTTGTTGATATGATGTACAATTAAAAGATCTATTGATAAAATTTGGAGCAATTTTAATAGAGTAATGATATTTGGCTATTGGTCAATGAGCGGCATCACATCAGATCTTTGTCGCACGTGCTGGTTCACTAGTTCACTGGAGGAACACTTATAAAATGAAGTGTTGATGCAAGAGGCTCTGGCTTTGGATATGGTAGATTGATTGATTCTAGATCTGGATTCACCCTTTTTTTCTCTTTTCTTATAGCAAGAAAGGAGAGGTGCAACAATCTATTAACAAGAGGTTTAACAAACAGTTCCAATTTAGTTTTCACATGCATTGGTTCACACACAAATTAGATGAGCTAAATATAAAAAAGTAAGCTGGAATTGACTGGAGTTTGATTATTTAGGTGGTGGAAACCTGACCATCGACGGTCAGGCCTAACCATCGATGGTTAGGGTGACCGTCGGTGGCCGAGTGTCAAAGGTAAAGTATGGTAAAAAGCTTTAGTTAGACTTAGGTTTGGTTTGTGATCGAAAGGTTGGGGGATGGTCCCAATGTGGTTTAGGGGTATTTTGACATCTAGAACCATTATGTGCGGTTTTCTAGTGTCTATATTTTGTCATTTTTTATTATACATTTTGTATTAACAAGTTGCAAAACAAAAATGGATTACGGGTTGAAGGTTTGGTTGCTCCAAGCATGGGAGGAGGTGTTCTCCCCTCAAACTGAGAATCAATGTGGTGAAACAGAATCAGGTGTGGGTTTGATAAGTGATTAAGTTGTTGGTTGATAGGTTGGGCACTAAAATGCAAACATGTACACAAAGTATTATAGCCAAGATCGTGTATTGACTAAGTTGTCATGGTTGGTAAAAATAAGGTCGATACTAGAAGGACGAGTGCCAAGTAGATCACATGACTGTATGTGATGGTTGGGCTACACTCGTAAACTCAAGTCTCCTAGATAAGATCAGTGTTGTTGTCATGGGTATCCAAGGTAAAAAGTGCTCTTGTGGAAACACAAATTAGTTGGGTGTGCGCAAAGTAGTGTAAGTTTAAAATTGTTCAACATGGGAAGTAGTTTGTGTAGTCAAAATAACTAAGATCGGGTCATCGCAAAATGTGTGTTAGTTGGGCCAAAATGGCTAGTGGCAAGGTTGACATGGTGGATTATGTTTGTCAGAGCAGGGAATCTCCTGTGGTGGGTATTGGATTGGGTTTTGGGTGAAAAAAAAGTTGTATAAAAAGTTGTTTTTTCAAAGAGAACCCAAAAGGCTAATCATCGATGGCTAGGGTTAACCCTCAGGTTCAACCGTTGGCGGTCACCCTGACCATCGACGGTTAGGTGTCAGCCCTAAAAGGGTGAAGACAAAAAGCACCATCGTGGGCCTATTTCACTCATTGTGAATTTGAACTCATGACGATTTGTTCTATGGTGGGTTGATGTTTTGTGAGAAAACTTTGGCAGTGATTGAGGGTGATTGATCGAGTAAGGGTGTGGAGTTGACCGATTGTGCTTGTGGGGGTATTCTCAAGGTATTCTCGAGGTACTGGGGGGAGGATGTAGAGTTTATGCTGGCTATTCCACAACTAATTCAGATATTCATATATCATAAGGAGCTACCAGTGAGGATAGAGATAGATGATGCAGGGGTCGTAGATGGGTATCTTGCATGGTACCAGGTGCTCTATATTGCAATCGATATTGGTCCAGATGATGGGGGTTAGCAGGTGATGGATGTTGACCCAACTAATGGAGATAGTCAGCAAGTGTCGATATAGGGGTTGCCCTAGATATGCAGGCAGTGATTGGTTATAAGGACCAGGCACGAGCGACACTAGTTGTGGCACATGCTTCCATGATAGTATTATAGGCATCACTGGCAGCAACACATGGTTAGTTGGCTACTGTCAATATGAGAGAGATCAAGCCAGAGCTATGTTAGCTCTGGTGACATAGGAGAGAGATTGTCTCTGACAGGTAGAAGGTAGAGTACCAGCAGTAGGGGGACTAGCATGGACTATCTTGATGCAAATATATGTAACAACTATGGAGGAGTTACGATATTATGAGGCCATAATCTTTAGGCGTTGTCTAGATGAGCCCCGATGGGGTGAGTATAGGGCTGGGATTATAGGTGGTGCAAGTACAATGACACCAGTTAGTGCACTGCATCTACAGGTGAACAAACAGGTATAGGAGGACAAGCTCCAGAGGGCAGTGGTGCACCAAGAAGCATTGGTGCCTTAGGTTCTTAGTTTGTTTATGAGACATTATACTTATTATGTATATGATTTTTGATATCGACCTGTGAGCCGATGCAATGAGATGTATATTTTGATATATATATATATATATATATATATAGTTATACATGATGATGCTTATTTATGAGAGATAGATGTTTTATGGCTTATGATTCATGGTTATGATGTTCGTGTTGATTATTGATGATGTTATATTGATTATGATTATGCTCATGATGATGTGAATGTGGACTCACCTAGCTTGGCATGTGATGATATATCTCTTTATTCAAGTTTATGATAATGTTTGGTTATGGATTTGATGCTATCTCATATGATTATGATGAGAATGTGATGTTGTTGATGACTATGATCATGTTTATGACATGTGTGATTATGGTTCTTGATGATTTTGTGTGTGGATGTGATGATTTAATTTCATGTTTGAGACGATCATGTTTATGACATTGATATGATAATAATGTTTATGCTGAAATTTGATGAGTATATGTTTCCTCATTTAGGTTTAGACATGTGGTGAAAATGGTTTATTGCTCATTGTTCATGGACATTGTGATGTTAATGTGATGTTGATGTTATGGATATTGATAATGATTGTGATGATAACGTTATGTGATGTGGTTATGATTATGGTAATTTTATTTAAAGTGAAGCACATAAAGTAAGTTAAATAACAAAACCGGATGTGAGAAAGAGAAGATAATCAAGAGACAAAACGTCTAAGTGAACATATCAACCAATATGAGAGAATAAGGAGACACAATGCTTCTTCTTTGGAAAGGACTAATATAAAGTGAAGTTGGATTGGATTAAGGAACATAAGCCCTTCGAATGCTTTGCATTAATGTTTATTAGTTGGTTAAAAATTTGTCTTGATCACATAATGTCAAGTAAACTCAAAATCCCTTGCTTATAGTGCATTAAGGGGAGATGGATGAAAATGGAACCTTTTTGTGAGACTAGCATGCCTCTTCTAGAGGTTACCAAAGAGATAGTATAAATGTGTCCATGTCATATAAGGTGTAGACTGATCGATGCAGGAAGTCTACTCATGAAAGCTAATTACGACTTTCAAAACTATTTTACTTTTGAGAGCCAATTATGGCTTTCAAAATTATTTGTTTTTTCTGATGTTTGATAATGGGTCTTTTGCTATTTTGTTTTTGTTGGGGAGGGTTGGGTAATTTGATCGATGCGAGAAGCTTCTAATAAATTCTTATACTTTGACAATGCTTTACTCAGCCATCCTTCAAGGGAGTGGTCTAAGTTTATGTGCTTTGTTTAATGCTTTTGGTCGCTGTCCTTCAAGAGAGTAGTCTACCTTTGAGCAATTTTGATATGTTTTTGGTAGCTATCCTTTAAAGTCTGTGAATGCTAGGAATGACCCATGATTATTTTTGGTTATGACTTTGCTTTTGATTTTGATTGACATAGACTTGCTTATATGGGCTTAAAGGGTTTGCTTTTATGAAGGCAAAAACTAAAAGCAAAATAAGATTGAATAGGTGTGAAAGAGGTTTAGGTGACAATGATCATGGAAATCCATCCTAGGAAAGGGGCAAAAAGTACCATGAGAATCATGCCATGGGTAGAGCCATGGTACCCATTGTTTAATATTAGGCTATGATTGTGATGGATAATCACATGATTCAGTTTTAATTAGTTATCCCTAAAATGTGAAGATGCATGTGGTTTGAAAGCAAGGGATGAGCTTAAGTTAGACAAAAGGTGAGTTTGATCCTTTTTAACAAAAGAAATGATGCATATGCGAAGTATTGAGGAGCTCAAGCTCTGGATTTACCTCTAGAGAGGATAACCTGTAAGCTCCTGATATGTACTTGTGTGTTATGATATAAGGTCCAAGCCAATTGAAAGCAAACTTGCCTTGCTTTTTTCCATATTGATGACATGTTGATTTTCTTTTAAGATGTGGTCTATGATATTGAATTCTTGTACTTTTAGGTTTTTGTTATAAGCATGCTTGACTCACTCTTGATAGACACGAAGATGGTTGAGTGCTGATAAATGATGTTTATCAAGTAGCTCAAGTTAGGCTAAACATTCTTGATGATAATCACTCTCAGAGATGAGATCTTGCAAGGATATGCAAAGAGATGAAATTTAGACTTCGAGAGGTAAGATAGCCTCTGCTCCAAAAACTAGAGAATAAAGGGTGGTGCCTGTAGGGGTTTTAATGCTAGTATGATAGGCCCATAAGGCAAAAGGAATGTGTAAATGCCAATCTAGACTAGATGTATTAACCATTTTAGTTAGCATGTTGTTGAGAGTTTTGTTAAAGGCCTCAACTTGTCCATTTGCTTGAAGATGATAGGGTGAAGAGAAACTTAACTTGATGTTGAATGCATTACAAAGACCTTGGACTTGTTTATTTTTGAAAGATTTACCATTGTTAGTGATTATTTTGTGAGGAACACTGAAACAGTAGATGATGTGATGGTTGATAATCTTTTCAGCTTTAGTTGAGAAAAGAGGAATAACCTCTACCCATTTGGTAAATTACTCAATCATAGTGATAATAGAATGATATTGCTGTGAAGAATGGGGGTTAATTTCACCAATAAGGTCCAAAACCCATTGTGAGAAGGGCCAAAAATATGTGGATACATGAAGATTGTGGCTAGGTACATGATGTAAATTGGCATATTATTGACACTTAACATACTTTTTTCACATAATCACAATAATCTTGGTCAAGAGTAGGCCAGTAATAGCCAAGACAAAGGATGTGTTTAGTAATGACGAGGCCACTAAAGTGTCCCCCATAGATCCCATCATGCATTTCCTTGATAACATGAGAGGCCTCGTGACAACGTCGGTAGTGGAAGAGGAGACCATCAAAGTCGTGTTTATAAATAATTCACTCCAGTATGGTATAATGTGAGGTACTCTGGATAAACACTCTTCAAGCATTCCTAGAAAGATTGGAAGGAGTGATGGCAAGGTTGAGATAGTTGAAGGTCTGCTAATACCAAAGGTTAGGTTGGGTCTCCTCCACTTTGAAGATGGTGGGAGAGTTTGATTTGACATAAGAGGGCTGGGTAAGTCTGTGGATAATGATAGAAAACTTAGAGTCAGAGGGTGCATATGGGATTCAAAAAGTGAGGGAAGCCATCATGTCAGCAAGCTTATTCAGAGGTCATGGGGTGGTTTGGATATAATAGTGTTCAAATGAGGCTAAGAGTATGCTGAATAATTATTTATACTATTTTAGAACATCATTATTGCATTGGTAAGAGCCATTGATTTGATTGACCACTAGTTGAGAGTTGTCAAAGATGTTGATCATTTTGACTCCCACAGCTAATGCAGTTTGGAGGCCTATGACTAGGGCTTTGCACTCAACCATGTTGTTGGTACATTCAAAAATCTAGCTTGAAGGATAAAGGAAGAGGTTCACCATGAAGGGGGATAAGAATAATGTTGACTCCCCCACCACATTGACACTTTGATCCATCGAAGAACATGGTCACTTGATAAGTGAAGTCTGCCTGAGAGAGGGTCGTGATGGACTTATTGAGAAACTTAAGAGGAGGTTGATCATCAACTAAGGGTAATTCAACCAATTAGTCGACAATGACTTGCCCTTTAATTAACTTTTGTTGAAGGAACTCTAGGTCAAACTTAGCCAAAAGCATGAGTTACTTGGCCATACACTAGTTTTGGTATGGCTTGGAGTGCATCTACTTGAGTGGGTTGGTATTTGTTATGACATAGGTCTTGTGGTTGATAAGGTAGTGGCAGCATTTGGTGGCCATGAAGACCAAATCTAGGCAAAGTTTCTTGGTATTGGTGTACCAAATATCGTATTCTACAAGCATGCGATTGATGTAGTAGATGGCTTGCTCTTTATGTTGCTCATTTCGATGGGCTAGCATTTCCCTTAAGGAGTGGTCGATGATGGAGATCTAAAGGTAAAAAGGTTGATCGTCCTTGGGAGGAGTGAGGATAGGTGAAGATAAAAGGTACCTTTTAAGTGAATCAAAGGCCTTTTGACAATCGTTGTTCTACTTAAAAGAGACATCCTTCTTCAGAAGGTGATGGAAGGGTCGGCACTGGTCTGAGAGCTGAGAGATAAAGCGATGAATGGATTAGATCTTCCCCTATAAGCTATAAAGTTGCTTGAGGTGGGTAGGAGGCATGTCAAGAATTGCTTTGATTTTGTTTGGATTAACTTCGATTCCCTGAAGGGAGATGATAAATCCATGGAACTTTCTTAAAAAGACCCCAAAAATACACTTCTTAGGGTTAACATGAAAATGGTAATGGATAAGTCATTCAAAAATAATCTTAAGGAAGGCCAAATGGTCTTTACGACATTTGGATTTCCCAAGAAGGTCATCAACATAGTCTTTTATGATTTTGTGAATAAGGTCATGGAAGATGTAGGTCATAGCACATTGGTAGGTCACACCTACGTTGTTTAGTCCAAAAGGCATGACCCTATAACAGAAAGTCCCACATGGTGTGATAAAGACAATTTTGTGTTGATCTTCGAGGGAAATTAGGTATTGATTGTAACCTGAGAATCCATCCATAAGAGATAACATCTCACACTGGTTTTAAGATGAACTAGCTGATCAATGCTTGGTAGAGGAAAGTCATCTTTTAGGCAAGGAAGGTTGAGGTCATGAAAGACCACATAAATGCGTAGTCCCCCTATGGCTTTGGTGACATGTATGACATTTGAGACCCATTAGGGGTAGTCAATGGGTTAAATGAAATTAATGGGTATGAGATGTTGAAGCTCTTCTTTGACTAGGAGGGCTATGTGAGGGTACATTCATCAAAGTTTTTGTCTAACAAGCTTGGCATCATGGTTGGTAACTATATTGTGGGTAGCTATGGAGGGGTCGATTTTTGGCATGTCATTGTAAGACCAAGAAAATGTTATGCTACAATCCTGCAAGAAGGAGGGGAAGTCTTGAAACTCTTCGAAATTGAGTGATCAACTGATTTTGACAATGTGTTGGTTGTCTAGAGTGCCCAAATTGATATCCATGGTGGATTCATTCAACATGGTTGAAGTCTTAAGAGGAATAGATTTGTAGATAGAAGAATCTGGTACACCAAGATAGGTGAGAATGGAGTCGGCATCCTAACACTGAACAATATTAATGGTAGGAGAATCATCTCCTATCATCTATGGATGGGTCAGAGGGATGGTTACGATTACCCTATCCTTGTGATATGTTAGGGGTTTGAGGCTGATCATGTTGATGAAAAAAAAAAGTTAGGGGGGATGATGTCAGAATCCTCAGTTGTCAATGGTGGAATAGATGGCAAGGATGGGATTTCCTTATCAATGATGGTAATGTGAGGTTTGGTTGGTTTGTTGTTTAGGTGGCATGAAACCAATTCCATGCTTTTCATGATGTTTTAACCTTACCTATCGGTTTCCAATTTTTTGACAACTATATCTTTTAGTAAACTATAAATTGTAAATTGTAATGACCTCCAAATGAAACTTGTATGTAATTAGTAAATTTGGTTTGTACTACAAGAACTCTTAATTTTAACTTTATGCAATGGCTATGTAAGGGATAAGGAAGATGCTAATTGCTAAACTTGATAGTGATTTAAAAGTTGTCCAAGAAAACGTTCTTGTCCATAAGACACTTGCCACCCAAATTGGTTTTGCTAGAGTTTTTTAGGTGTCTACACATTAAATTCAATTGTTTCTAGTCTTTAACTTGTTCAATAAGGTAGGCTTGCATCATTATTTGTTGGCATTAATATTTTGAGAGTTATTACGATTTTCTAGGCATACCCATTCAATCTACATAGTGAATGAAATAATGAGGGAGTGACGAACCTTGATTTTATAACCAAATTTAAATTGGATGCTTTTGACAAAGGGAATCATCCCTTTTATCAACCTTATGGATATGGAGTGATTAGTCTATTTTTTCCATGTATATATTTCTTATTTCTTCATTTTAATTAAAATTATGAGGGTGTAGGGTACCAATAAAAGTCTATGCCCAATGTAATTACAAGCTTTATTTTTTTACATTCACTTCATATTCTTAGCTTCTATAAATTGTTTTGCATGTGGATATCTCAAGTACCACATCATTATTAACTTTATAAAATAATAACAATATTAGATTATGATGTGTACGTAGTCTTGGGATTGGATTCTACTTCTAGGGTATGTACGTTTGTAATATGTTACAAAACTATCCTTGACATAGTTACCTTATAATCCTTTTCACAACCTTAAATATGATTCTTAGTATAAAATGATTCAAACTTAAATTGTGGGAAACATATATGTTAAATAATTAACATAGATCAAGAAGAAATGAATAGTGCAACTATAAGTCTACTTGATGTTTTAGTAGACAACTTTATGCAAAATGCAAACTATAACTTCTAGTAAATTAATGACACCATTGCCTCATGTTAAAAACTTTCTACCATCAACATGTATTCTTAGATCATTGGCATTTTATTCCATGGCATACATGTATTTTTTTCTAAGTTTGTTGGAAGAAGAGATCCACATTGATAATGGTCATTAAACTATAGATAATAACTTGAATTGGGATCATGATGAGTTATAACCTTGTGGTTAAGTTTAACATAATTCAAAAATTTAGACAATGTCATGTTAGTTATGCCTTGTGTACTTAGTCCCAAATTTTTGTTGATGTAACTTGTGACAATTTTTACTCATATCAATCACCTTGTGAATCTTATCTTGCTTAGGGAGGACTCTTGGAAAGTTTTTCTTACTCAATGCATGGTATTGAAATTAAAGAGGTTGGAATATGTGAAACCTAACTTGTATGAAACCCTTATTAGAATAATCGATGATGTTTGATTATATTTCAACTAAGTGCACTCATGAACTTGATATAACTTTAAAAAGGGTCTTGCCATTATTGAGTAATTAACAACCCTTTTGGTTATCGATTCTTAACAAAACCTTGAGCTGGAATAAACTTTATGCTTAGATGAAAATTATGGACATGCATCTAGTAATCCCTTTGAATAATTTGAAATGAAATTTATCAGACTCATATGTGTTGTATGTGAAATCATAGGTGTACGAATTATTTTTTAGATGGCTTGAGATATGGGCTATGTTTATTTCAAACTAGATTTTTAATGGCACAACTTGTTAAACCTTGTGTTGGTCATATTGCCAATCCTTGTTATAGTAACTTTTGATGACACTTTTTCATAAGTGGTATGGGAGACTTACAATTTATGTTATTATTTTTGTACTATACATGGATCAAATGACCCTCTTTTGGTTGAATGGGTTTTCTTGAACTTGGGTTATGGAAACCCATAAACCTTGATTTTATATAACCTAAATACCTTAGGTGGATTTGAATCATGTCTTTAGGCCTTTGGGAAAATTTTAAATCTAGAAGATAAATCAATTTGGACATTGTTACATTCATATTTTATTTTGAACCCTTGTTTAGATGTTAAACTCACATAGGGAATGCTAAGACTTTGAATAACTACTAAATCATGTTTTGTGTTGATGAGTCCTTATTGAACTTGAATATTGATGTTGGATGTTTAACCTTAAAACTATATTGGATTATTGAACCTTCATGAATCCTAGATTTAGGACTTCAACTTTGGATATGGGTGTGATTTAACTTTGCTCAAATGATTGGTAATTATTGTATCTATGTAAAAATGAGATCTTACCTTTAATTATAAATTATAGCTTGACACCTTGAAAACTATTTGTTTGAATCTTGAAGATAAATTCTAAAATAACCATTGGAAGTTTATCATTTATTGCTTACGAACACATGTTAGAAGATATCCCATTTTGGAATAACAATCACACATTTATATGTTGATCCTAACTTGGAAGATGAAACCCTAGATAATGAATGCTCAACCAATGTTTACCAAATGAACACTTTTGGAGAATGAAACTTTATTTATATATGCTAAAATCATTGTTAGTAGTCCAACACTTTGGATGTAGAAACACATTTGAAAATTAAAGTCCTTGTGGTAAAACTTGGTTTGGAATTTTCCCTTGGTCATTTGTTATGCCTTGGTTGGTCATGCAATTTATGTATGATATTTTTAGAGCCCTTCTTTTGGAATTAGTGTTTGGGTCCTAATTGAACCTGTATATCCTTAAAAGTGATATCATCTTATGCATGAAAAATGGATTGGTGAGATTAGGAGCTTATAGAATGACTAGATAGCTTGATAAATGTGTAATGAACATTTATATCTCTTTACATAAGGGTTAGGATATTCTACAGGATAACCAAAGACTACCCAATGACTCTAGTTACCATATATGCCTTAGTACTAGAGTTGGAATGAATTTAGGGATCACTTATTGTTCTTCCCTAAGTCATATGTATATATCTCAATATATGTTAGGAATTTTATATCATTTAGGTTCCAATTCATTGTCATATATTGCATTGTTGTGGAAAGTTGCGTGTTATTTCAATGACTTGTTTTATCCTCATGGATTCTCTCTTGCTCTAACAGTTTTCTACATCTACTTCATAGAAGGGTAGGACCACTCTAAGAGGATGAAATATGTGTGGGGTATTTTAAAATCTATATGGTAGGGTAAAATCCCTCCAATGATTTTTTCCCTCTTCTAATTCATTTTAGTGCTTTATTCAACATGAATATTCTATAAGTTGATAGTACTTCAGTATGCAATAATCCTTATTCTGGTTATTATTACTCTTTCCATATTGGAAAGATGAATGTAAACATTATATTATACCCATATATTTATTGTATTGGTAGATGTATATGATGTATTTACCATAATTATATAAATAAAGAAGAATAATGTACCTTTATTTTATTTTTATCCGAAAAACAATAATGAAAAACTTATGGTGAATATGGGCAATGGCAATCTTTTATTATCTAGATGAATATTACTTCTCTATGTAAATGGAAATGAATATGCACTATTTGTTTGAGAAATAATTATTGTACATCTATTTGTGGATCATATGAGAAAATAATTTAATATTTCATAGTGGAATTTGAATAACAGTAATGGATATTTTAATGTGATACTTAATAAAGTCAATAGTGGCATTTGCATTGCTATAGTATCCTAATGATTTTTCCTTAATCATAGTTTTTTGGGAATGTAAGACTAGGGATCTATGTGGAATTGAGTCCCATTCCCAATTGGTGATCATTGGTCTATATTCAGAAAAAAATCAACACATTTTTTTCTAGTATTGAAATGGGAGGTTCCTACATGTATCTGTTCTATTTCATGTTTCTTGAATTAATGGTTCAAGTCTAAAATTACTTTTATATGTTCCAAAAAACATATTTCACAAATCCTAATTCATTTGAATATATTAAATGGTCATTTTGAAGTTAAAGCAAAATAGAACAACAAAATGTTCTTATGTGAATTCTACCAAGCTTGAAATTGAGAGTTTATAGATAATATACCTTGTAGGTTTGCAAAAGTGGTAATCAAAGCAATTTTTTATGGAGTGTGTGGTTGTGGAATCATTGTTAGTTTGTAGTCAAGGTATTTGACCAAAAGTTGTTTGGCATGTCACCTATCTTTGGCTTGGGATCAAATTTAACTTAATAAAAATAAAAAAATATTTAAAATTAACATTTAAAAATAAATAAAAACTTTATTTGCAGCCAATACCAAAAAAACATAAATTAGATAGCCAATTTTACATAAAAGATTTAAAAAAACCATCAATTAAAACATAAAATAATTCCTCTTATTAATGGGAAAAAATTACATGGTGTTTGTATACAACTTATATTTCACTTATTGACAATTTATTTTGCATGACTCATTGGCACATTAGTCTCCCTAAGTGCACATTATAAGAAGCACACCAAGATTGGGGTGGCCGGTTCATGGTGCTTTGTGAGAGATTACTTGGTGATCATCTATTATATCTACATTCATCCATGTCCTATCATTTGCTGACTTTTCCTCTAATTATTCTCATTTTCCCTTCGCACTCTTTTTCTTCTTGTGTGTATGTTCCTAGCTGACATCATACACTTAACCTATAATTCTTGAAATGCTTCTCCCTTGGCTGATGTTATTGGTTAGGCCGACATAGTATTATTTATGTAAAAAAAATCTACTACATCGACCAAATCGATGATGTTGACTAAGTTTGAGTAGTGAATTTTTGGAGTTTTAGTTGTATTTATATGGATTCTCTTTGTTATTTATCATAATCAAGAGATCCAATCAATTATACTTGTGCACACAAATCCACCATAATAAGAATAAGAAGAATTAGGGCCAAGGAGTTTACACTTGAGGAAGACTTATTTGCATAAGGTCTTTGAAGATATTAAGAAGTGATGTTGAACCAACAAGGTGAACCTAGTATTTGGAGTTCCTAACTAAGGATACTTAGGTATTATTCTTTCCATGTTAATCTTCACCTAAAACTTCTTACAAAAAGTGCCACTTGAACCAAGGGAGAGATTAATGCACCAATAAATCAACCCAATGAAAGTATTCCTAACACTATACTCTTTTTTTATTTACTTTTTGGGATATATTAAATTGGTATGTCATTATCTTCCATGCTTAGATTAACTTATGTTTGTCAATATATTGTTATATTTGCATGTTTTTTATTTTATTTATACCTCATGGTTACCATTTTATGATACTCTTAAACCCTTAAATTAGATACATCTTCGTTACCACCTAATGGCATTATTTATCCTTTAACTACTTTAGTTTATCCCTATTACATATTAGGTATAGTTAGGTCAAAGATCGTCATTTCCTTGTATATATTATTAGTAGATTCCTTACAATATACATTGCACATTACCCTTATTTATAGGTATGTACTAATTTATGGAACAACGTATTATATGTGTAGGATCTAATATGGTATTTATCTTTTCCTATGTTAGAGTATCCTTGTATTGTTGATCATATTTAACCCACATACAACTTGGTGAACTCAATGTGAAATTTACCTCACCATTTTGCTAGATAAATTTTCACATTATTTTTTCCTAGATTCTTATCTTTATCAATCTATCAAGCATCCTTAGCTTGCCAAGTTCCCTTTCTTTTTACCTTCATGACTTACCCAATTTGTCAAACATACCTTATTTGCAAATTTTGTTTTCCCTTAGTAGCCTAAAATAATATTTTCCTATTCCCATAATATAATCTCAACAACACCCAAGATGAAGCCAAATAAGGTTTTTATCTAGGAGCATCTAAAGCAAACATTCAATCTTACATCACAAAAAAATTAAAAAAATATATTTCAAAAATTTTGTTACATTTCTCTTCTTGACATTTAGTCCAACACTTGGCATATGCAAAGTGTTGGTTAGAAGTCCTCATGCTACCTCAATGAAAAAAAATATATGGATTTTGTGAGTTTTGTATGGAGAGGGTGTGACAATATTCATTTGGAAAAGGAAGGCCCAATTTGGGAGTTCCAAGCATAGGAAAATAAACATATGAACTCTCTCTCTCTCTCTCTCTCTCTCTATATATATATATATTTCATGATTAGAGGAGTATAACGGATGCCCAAACCTACTGGAAAATGCAAGAAATAATATATTTGATAGTAATAATAAGGAAAATATAAAACATAATAAAAAAATAAGGAGGAAAAGGGGTATTTTGGGGCTATGCAAGTTAAAATGAATTGTGCATACATTCAAAAATTTAAAACCATATTTTATGTGGGTTTTTTTTTCATACTTAGTGTAGGGAAAACATCTAGGGATCATTTTTATTCTATATTGATAATTTGACATGTCAAAATCTATGTAAGTGTTTGTTAAAATGCCTAAAATCATCTTGAGACTATTATAGCTCAATTAAAGTGTTTTTGAGCATGTGCTATGTCATATTGGAGTTTTTATGACCTAAATATTGTGTAATAAGAATAATAAATTTGTTTCATAATTTTTTATTATGATTTTGGCTTGTGAGTATGCTTTGGGAAAGCCTAAAAACTGTATTTTGGCCAAATCAATAGTCAAGTTTTGTGTAAGATTTATTTGAGGTTGGTAATGTGTTAGAATGACCCAAGAGATTTATTTTGAGCACTCATACCCCCTTATCCTCTCTCATTCAACTAGATTCTGATTTTAATTTAGTTTACTTACTAAAAATTTCTTGTTAAATGTTGGAAATTACAAATATGTCACAAACAACTAGTGAAAATATGGGAATAACTAGGAACAAATAAATAAGTGTGGGGAAATTATTTAGTCTACTAGGAATAATGTCATCCTTCATTAGACCCCCTATCATAGATTCCACCAATTGGTATCAAAGTAAGGTTTTTCCCTTATTGGGTTGTGTGTGAAGACTCTAATTGATTCATTAACAAGTTGTGAAATGTAATATTGCATTTGTTGCAGGTGTGATATAAGTCATACAAGTTTATATAAACAATGATAGACTCTTGTTTTCTTATATTATAGGTTGTGAAAGAGAATCCTATTCATGGAGAAGATATGGCACACAAAAGTGGAATAAAACTATGAGTTGAAGACTTGACAAAGATGTTAAAGGAAATTAAAAAAAAAGATTGGATGTTATGGATATTTCACAAGGTAGAGGAATTTTTAAATACATGAGAGAAGATAAAAGTGGAACACCCAAATTTTAGAATGAAGAGTTGGTTGTAAATATGGAAAAATAAAGAAATAAAAGAGTGAAAGATGATGTTGTTGATATTAAATATGTAGAGAAAGGTACAGGTAAAATTAAAAATGTGAGGCAACCCACACATGAAAGAGAAAAGAAGTTTGTTCTTCATCGTGTGTTGATGGGTAGAGATAAAAAAATGGAAGAGATGACTCAGAACAGAGTCAAGAAAGAGAAGAAAAGTGATTCAAAGTCAAAAGATTGCAGTAATGGAGATGATGTTGGAAGAAATGATATCCAAATCAGATGCCTTAGAAGGATACTAGTAAGTAGAGGAACAAGACTTGTCGAGAAAAAAAATATCATAGAGCCAAGAGGAGAATATCCTGGCATAAGAAAGAAACCATCAGAGGTAATGGTGAAATAAAAAGGTAAGATTGCTAGTAATGTTATTTTTGTTTTGTGATAGAGAGAGCCTATAAGTGCTTATAAAATGGATAGTTGAGTTAGAATTTTTTTGAAGAGTATAGAGGACCCTATGAGGAAAAAGGTTTAAAGCAAGAGTCAATGTGAAATTGCACCATTTATTAAAGAGTTTTCTAAGTGTGGAGACAAGAGAAATGAAAGAAGGTGGTGATAAATTGGGAACATATGGTTTCCAAGTTGATGGGTCATGTTACACACCCAAGATTGAAATAAGAATGGTTGAATAAGATCAAATTCCTAAGACTTTAGAGAGAAGATAAGAATATTTCATTGAGAATTAATAAACACATTTTAAAAATAAACAAGGAGAAATAAAGGTGTGAACAATCTATAGAGGAAGGAATCCTCATGGAAGAGGATTTGGAAGTGATATATTTTTCATTGGAAGGATGAGACCCATTATTGGTTGATGGAAAGAATTTTTGGTATCCAAAAGTGGGAAGAGGCAGAAATATCCTTGGAGAAGAAGATAAATGAATATGATTTTCCTCTTATACAAGGAAGGCTGAAGACAACCAAGGAAAGCTACATGTTTCCCTAAAGGAAATGATACAAGTGAATGAAGAGGATAACCAAGAAGAGTTTAGGGTTTTCATGAAAGGAAAAATGGATGTGGATAAAGTGCATGTTAATGCATGAGGAGATTATTTTTGAATATCACCTACATGCAAAAGAAGAATAAAATAGAGTGAAGAATGAAGAATGAAGAATGAGATATTGTAATAATGGTGTTGTAAGAAGATGATGGTACAATAGAGGTACCAATGAAGATAAATAAAATGGGAGATGTCAAATGTCATTATTATTCTAATGTTTATTTTTTTATAGGTAAAGAAGAGTGAAAATCTATAAATAAGAAGGTACATGAGAAATTATTGTGTGACGAACAAAAGACAACCCTAAGGGGTGAAGACGTGATTGTGAAAGGCTTTGAGACACTCAAGCCTCATTAAAACCATGCTAAGCATGTGAAAGAAAAATCTTAGGCCCTCATAAGAGAGTATAGAGATAGAGGAAGTAAAGAGGAGTTTAGTCATCCATTGGAGGTGACCAAATAAGTTAAGGATGAAAATAAAAATGAAGCTATGTTGATTGAAGAAATTATTTTAGTGAATAAGAATGTATTTTAAGACCATCCATATGAATTATATGTATGAGTGTAAGATAAAAATGGTGATAGGGCAGAAATAGTGGTTGATGAAATTGAAATGGACCATTGATAATCCATTATGTGGGTACAAGTTGTAATGAAAATGCGAATTTAGAGAAAGTCTTTACTTGGCATGGTGAAGAGGTGGAAGAATTATTTGTGGGAAATCTTAATTCCCATAATGTTGTTCATTTATGTGTAGGTACAATAATTTATAAGATGATAAAGGAGAAAAAAAGTGTAGTTCAACCCTACAATCTTAGGTGCATGAGAAATCAATAGAAATGGATCACAAAGATGTTATTACATTAGTTGGATAGTTGTTTTATATGGATGTAGAAATGATAGAATATTGTATTCAAGTTGAAATGAAGGAAATGGAGAGTGGACAATGGATGGTTTATATTTTACCATAATTTGGAATTAATTGGCATATAAACTCTAATTAAGATCAAATGAATATAAAGATAGAAAATGTTTTAAAATAGCTTGCAACTAGCAGAATGGAAGCAAAGTACTAAAATATATGAAACATAAATGAATGAAATAAGGATAACTATGAACAATATAAGAAGACTTATGCCACTTAGTTGTTTTCTATTTATATGATGATTGTGTATAATTATAATACCATTAGAATTGGGCATGTAGATATATTGTGTATGTGAAACTTAAACCAAAATATGTCACTAATCAGGTTAAAGATCAACTAGGATGGGACAAGATCGACTTCCACTACTATCCTCTACTAGCTGATTTTTTCCTCTATGTAAAATTAGTAAAATTATGGCATAGTCACCTACATCTACTTAAAACATGCCTATGTTTAGAAATTTGACCTTCAGATACATGCAAATGAGCTATAAATGGCTTCTTCAACGTTAAAACCCTAATAGGGCTTATAATAGTTAAAAACCTACAAATATAAAGGGATGAGTGTAATGGGATGATATAAAAAAAATTATCTCCATGATTATTAATCACTTCTTACATATCTAGTACTTGAAAGAGGGAAATCAATCCCACTTAGTTATCCCACTTAGAGTGCTTTGTGAGATTGTGTTCATTTTGCTACATGTATGCATCTAGAGAGGGCTTGAATACTTGATAATTATTTTCTTTAACTTGGATAAAATAGGATCTTGACTTGTCTAAAGTCTATTTCGAGTGAATAAAATTGAATTTGGGAAAACTAGGGAACCTTTGATCAATGTACAATAGTATAAATGTGCCTCAATATTGAAATTGTCAACTGGTAGAATATGTGACTTAGATGTGAAAACCTCATGTTACCTATCCTAAAAATACCAATCAACCTATTAGGGAGGGTCTAAATTTGAAAAAAAAAGTCATTTCTAAGGTGAAGGACAAGTGTTAAGCATGGGATATACTAAGAGGGGGGGGGTGAATAAATATATCATATATCTTATAAACTTTTACTTAATCAAATCCCACTTAACCATTCATTCAAGATATGCAATAAAACTAAAATAATAAACACCATACAAGATAGAGAGAGACACCAAATTTTAACGTGGAAACCCAATGTGGGAAAAAACCTTGAATAAAAATCTCAAGTATATGAATGAGCACCAACTCAAACTATAATATTCACAAGCACCAACTTGCAGGAGTACCAACCCCTTTGCTGAACACCAACACAACAACTATTCATGAGCACCAACCCATAAGAGCACTAATCCCTATTGTGTATACCACACAACTATCTCTTAATGTTGCTTTCTCAACAAATGATAGCACATTATAATATCTCCTTTTCTCTCTTTTGTTCTTCTAAGATAGATATGATAATTACAAACCATGCTCTCTTTCACACATTACAAATGGCTTTCCAATCCTTTATTTATAGCTTACAAAATGACCTTTGGCATTCACCCTTTGTGACCCTTCAATCCTCATGGAAAATGATGCCACATTTGCATAACTCTTTGAAACCTTGTATTTGAAAAGTCACAAAGTGACCCTTCATAAGCAAATGCATCCTTTCCCCTTTTGTATTTATCTTGGTGACTTTTCTTATTCCTCAAAGTGTACCATCATGAGAAATTGCACCCTTCCTATTTTGTATTCACTTGGTGACTCTTGGAATTCCTAAAGATGACTCTTCATGGGAAAATGCATCCTTTTCTTCTTTTCTCTTTACCTCATGACTCTTTGAATTCTTCATGGGCCCTTCTTTTGACTTTATGCAACCAAAAATATATTCATTAATATTAAATAAATATCAACACACTTTAGCTAAAATATGAACATTAAAAACACTTTTAGACAATAAATACTATGGGGCCTTTATCACCAAGGCTAGACCTTTGACATCAATGACAATATTTCCAACAATCTCCCCCTTTGTCATTGATGGCAATCTCAAATTGAAACTATCACATCCTGAAACTTGTATTGCACATACCAACCTGCATATATCATATAGTAGCTCCCCTTTACTATATCATCCTGTACCTATTACCTATACCTGTACCTATTTTTGCACTTCTCCCCCTTTGACATCAATGGCAAAGGGCATATCCTGGAGATAACACTTAGCTCCCCCTTAACTGATGCTGATCTTCAGTGGCAGGAAGTAAAATAAATTACTCCCAACTCCTCTCGTAGATCCTTGAATGTGTCCTTTGATCATGTGTTTGTGAAGATATCTAATAACACAAATTATTACTTATCTTTTGAGCAACTATAATCAACTCATCTAAATTTTTTCTTCTAATCTCACAACCTTCTACATAAAAACTTAATGTGTACCCCTAATCACATATTTGATTTACACTTAATAGATTATGCTTAAGACCTTCTACATACAATACATTCTGAGTCTTGGTTCTACCATTATCCAAACTCAAAGTACCTTTTCTGGCTATTTTGGCAGTGGTTTTGTCTCTGAATTTTATTGTGCCACCATTGATCTTATTTAGAGTTATGAACTTAATCTTGTCTCTTGTCATGTGCCTCAAGCATCTGCTATCAATGAACCATGGTTGTTCTTCATTTTTTACATGCAAAGTTGTCTGAACTAAAATAAAATATTTAGGTTGTTTCTTCTACCTTGAATTTGTTTGACCTTTCTTCTTGAAGAATGGAGCCTTGAAACTCTGATCCTTGTTGTTGACTCAAACACGCTTCTACAATGCCAGGCTATGTGTCCAAAATTATTACACTTGTAACTTATTATGGCCTCTTCATCAAATCCTAATAGAGGAATAAAAGAGTTGTGGCTTCTACTTGAATCTGCATGAGTTTCCTTCTCCTTGTTTCTAAAATTTTTAGTTCTTTTTTGACATTCTATTTTCTTATGATCATATCCATTAAAATAAAAATAGTAACTATGAAAATAGAACCTATTTGTGTAACTTTGTCATAATTGTCTTTTGTAGCTCTATTCCTTCGAGCCTTATTTATTTGAGATGTCCTTTATATTCTTCACTTCTTCCCTTTTTATTTCCTCTTTTGTAAGAGCTTCAACATAGCTATTTTTCTTTTCAAATCTGATACCTATCTTATTTGATATTGAATTTTAACTTTCCAATATATTATTAAACATGTTAGTGCTATCCTCAAATTTTGAATCATTGAATACTTTATCATTGACTGATTTCTCAATATCTTATTTTAAAGAGGAAGTTTCAATAACATACCTTTCACATTCTTCACTTACTTTTTGAAACTGTGCTGTTAGATATTTTTCATTCTTTTTGGCTTCTTCAAAGTGTGCTTGTAGATATTCAATTATTTTCTTTGACTCCTTTTCATTTTTCTTGATCTGACGCTTCAATCTTCAATCCTTCTTCTTAATAACTTCTAATTCTTCTAAGGCACAAATAAGTTCTCCTTCTAGATTCACCTTGGATTCATCTTCACTTTCATCATGTTCTTCTTCTTGATCATATGTACTTTTTCTTGTGGAGGCATCTTCATGTATGGTCATGAATAGATTCTCTTCTTCATTTCAGTCATTGACTCCACTGTCTTTAGCTAAGCTAAGATCTTTAGAATATAAACTCTTCTTCTTGAGTCTCTTCTTGTATTTAAATTTAAAGTTTTTCTTGTATGTAGACTTTCCTTATTCATTGTCACCATTATTATTATCTAGGCATCTATCTGCAAAATGTCTAATCTTACCACATTTAAAACATTTAAATGGTAATTTTCCTTGATATTTACCTATGCCCTTTTTAGGCTTGAAGATGAATAAAGATCTGTTGTCATCTTCCTCATCGCTAGAGCTATCACTTGATTATTGAATCTTGGCTTTCTCTTTTTTTGATGTCTTGAAAGTAGCTTCCCTCTTTGAGGGTTTCTCTTATTTGGTCCACATCTCATATGCCTTAAGAATACCATATAGTTCATCCATCTTAAGCTTAGCTAGATCCTTCATCTCCTTGATTACCGAAACCTTTGCATCATATCTCATTAGTAGAGATCTTAAATTTTTTTGTACCACCACTGATTCTTCTAACTTTTCTCCAAGACCTTGAATTTGATTAACTATTTGATCAACCTGTAAAATATAAGTTGTTATATTTTCTTCCTCTTCCATCTTAAAACTCTCAAAATATCTTCTAAAAGTCTGAAGCTTAGCCTACTGAACCTTTCCATCACCTTTGTAAATATTTTCAAGCTTTACCCAAGTCTCATGAGCAGATTTACATTGCATAACTTTAACAAATTTGGATTCACATAAACCACATAAAATAGCATTTAAAGCTTTAACATTATTTTCACTTGCCTTCTTTTCTGCTAGAGTAGTTACAAGTGTCCGTGGCTCTTTATTTTCCTTCAACACTACTTGCCAAATGTCAAATCCAAGGGACATCAAGTAAGTCCTAATTTTGTGCTCCAAAAGGCATAATTTTTCCCATTAAACAAAGGTGACTTATTTTTATAAAAACCTTTATGTGATCCAACCATAGTGCTTTCCTCGATCTACCTTCAAGCTGCTAAACTCTTTTCAAAAGAACCTACTCTGACACCAATTTTAAAGCACATGATATACTGAGAGGGGGGTAAATCAATATATCATATATCTTATAAAATTTTAGTTAATCAAATTTCACTTAACCATTCATTCAAGATATGCAATAAAAATGAAATAATAAACACCACACAAGATAGAGAGAGACACTGGATTTTAACGTGGAAACCCAATGTGAGAAAAAACCATAGAGAAAAATCTCAAGTATATAAATGAATGCCAACTCAAATGAAAATATTTGTAAGCACCAAATTGTAGGAGCACCAACCTCTTTGGTGAGCACCAACACAATAACTATTCATGCAACCCACAGGAGCACCAACCCCTATTGTGTATACCACACAACTATCTGTCAATGTTGCTTTCTTAATAAATGATATCACATTACAATATCTCTTTCTTTTCACTCCTTTGCTCTTCTAAGCTAGATATGACAATTAAAAACCATGCTCTCTTCCACACATTACAAATGGCCTCCCAAGCCTTTATTTATAGCTTATCAAATGACCTTTGACATTCACCCTTTGTAACCCTTCAATCCTCACGGAAAATGATGCCATATTTACATGACCCTTTGAATCCTTGTATTTAAAAAGTCATAAGGTGACCCTTCATAAGCAAATGCATCCTTTCCCATTTTATCTTTATCTTGGTGACTTTTCATATTCCTCAAAGTGTCTCTTAATGAGAAATTGTGCCCTTCCTCTTTTGTCTTCACTTAGTGACTCTTGGAATTCCTCAAGATGACCCTTCATGGGAAAATACATATTTTTCCTCTTTTTTTTTTACCTCATGACTCTTTGAATTCTTCATGGGCCCTTCTTTTGACTTTATGCAACCAAAAATATATTTGTTAATATTAAATAAATATCAACACACTTTAGCCAAAATATGAACATTAAAAATACTTTTAGACAATAAATGCTATGGGTCCTTTATCACCAATGCTATACCTTTGACATCAATGACAATATTTCCAATAAAAATATTAATCCATAGGGGTCAAAACCAATTGCCACTATTGACCCATACTAGTTGATTCTATCTTGAAGGGTAACATTTGAAATTAAGGATTTGGGATGTATGTAAAGAAGCTTGGAGGGTTTTCTTTAGTGATTAAAAATATTTTTTAGGTGTAATACAAGAAATTAAAAAGGGATAGGTCCATACACATACTTAGGATAGAGTGAGGTGATCAAAAAGCTGAGATAAAGTACTCAAGTTAATTAAATTAAAATTGGGCCTACACTAACATTATCAAGTATTCATTACCAAATTTGAGTTATTATATTTACCTCACATTTAGTCTAGAAATGAAATTACTAGAGTAAAAGGAAAGATATACCTGATTATGTACAACACAATTTTCCTTGCATATATTTTTTTTTTACAAGGTACTTTAACTTAACAAACCCTGTAATAGTTTATGAAGTAGTCATTTTATTCATTAAAATTTGAAAAATCTTGAACTTTAAAAATTGAAAGAGAGAAAGGTAAGAATACACGGTATGTGTGAAACCAATGTTGCTTTTGTAATTTTACTTGAATATGAAATTTCCTTGAAGCATTGATGTTTCCCATGAAACATTTAGAGAAAAAAGGTTCCTTGGGTGAACCAATGGTGAATTAAAGGTGATCAAGTCCCAATTTGAATTGAACATGTATAGAAAATAAATTTCATTAAGGGAAGGAAAAACCTCAATTTTCATTGTTTCTCTTTGTAACCCCAAGATAAATACAAGTTGGAGTCCAAAAGGGATTCACAGGCTATAATGTTAGAGGTTGTTGAATCTTCAAGTTATGCACTATGCACTTTAATTGAATCAAACACTATCGATGGATTATAGATTCAATTGTCACTTAGTTTATTATTTCATATTTGCATGTTCAAAAGAGGATAGAGAGCATCCATACTTCTACCATGATTGTGGATAGTAAATAGTATTGCAAGTATTGCATGAATCTATATCATGCCCCCATATGATAAATGTAAAATCTATAACTGTATATAGATGTAGATTTGTAAATTATGTTTAAAGATTGTACATGAATTTGTATCATGCATCTAGAATTGTGTGAATTTTTAACTTATTATTATAATGTGAGTGCATATGCATGGCATATGCCCCTATTATCTATACCAATAGTTGAATTTTGAAACATTTTACATTCTTTAAACTATATTTTATACCAAAAATTGATTTTTTTTCTTATAGAGGCTTATTTCATGTATGAAAAACCCACTGAAATGCCCCCTTTTGCGGTGAGAGATGTGTATCATAAAAGTCACTTATTTCAAAATAAAAATTAACTGTATCATGATTCTCAAGATGTAATCATTGAATATTGTAGTATAAGTGAAAAGAATGTCAACATAGTAAGATATGTACCATTAGAATTGTGAAGATAACATATGAGGTAAGGCCCAAAGTATCGAATGTAGATAAATGTATCAATGAAGCTCATTGTATTAATTATAATAAAAGCATGTTATGCAATACATAGTGTATGATATGGATCATGCCACTCATCAAAATTAACAAGTTCAACAAGTAAACAAACACACCAAGAATAATGTCAATAATAAATATAAAGGCCACATATAAGGGACATGTTCAAATGTTGCATAAACAAATATTACACATATAACGCCAAGGGACACATACAAAGGATATTAATAATGTCACAAACAATGTAAATGTTTATTGTTTCACCAAATAAAGAGCTAAAGGCCATAAGTAATGAACATGTTCAAATGTCACATAAAATATAGGGCTAAGGGTCACAAGCAATGGACATGTTTAAATGTTGCACACATCAAATAATGATCTCGTAAACATGCTCAAGTAATTGTACACAGGGGCCAAGGGCCATACACGATATATAAGCAAAATCTAATCTACTAAGTACAAGTAATAACATCAATGGAACATAGAACTAGAAAGGTAATCTACACTTTATATATGTAATGTGATCATATCCTATAAAATATCATATTCATGTATATAAATGTAAGATAGAGATATTAGCAAGAAATTTGTAGAAAATATACTGCTCAAAATATAAGAGTTATAAAATGGTAACACCTATAAATACTATAACCTTTGAATAAGATGCCCCCAATATAACATGGCCACTGAATAGAGACAAGTATAACATATTAGTCCATGTGAAGTTCTATGTCTTGAATAACACTCATAAATACCAGTGAAATACATGTGTGATATAAAAAAATATTATACTATCTATAAATCGTGAGATATATAACATATAACAATGATATAGAATAGATGTCTAATCATAGTCAAGTATTGATTTTGGATTTTTAGAATATTTAAAATATTTTTGTATTTTTGAAATATTTAAATTTGTTGTACTTTTTTAATTTTTAACTAGAACAATAGAAACTCTTAGATTAAACCACGAGTTTTAAAATAAAAGAAAGGGAAGAGATCTAAGCAATCCACAACATGTGGCAATGCAAAACATGCACTAAATATGATGGTTTGACCATGTTGGGCAAGATTCCCCCATTGTATATGTGAATTTAACTAAAAACTATGTGGAAGATAGAATATATATGCAAAGAATGATTGTACATCCTCATTTCATCAAATTTACACTTGTCAAAGTGTGTAACATGCATGTATGAGAAATATAGCACATAAAATTAATATTTTACATTAATAAGTACTATTATGTATATTTTAATTGAATACAATATCAAAAAATATATGTATCAAGTCTTTATTTGATTAAAATTGGCATTGTCAAAACTGCTATAGAACAAAAGTGACTAGTTCGGGACAATATGAACTATTATGGGTTGATAATGTTTATGATAAAAAATATATTTTGCTTTGTTTAATCTATGAAAATAACATGATAAATTAAAAAAGGTGGTAGTATAGATCATCGTGTTGAATTATTTAGATTTAGAAAGTGAAAAATAAGAACCAAGAGGCCAAAAAGTCACAAAGAGCCAAGGGCTATATGATTGATCAAATCAATCAAGTGTAAAGAATTAAATAATAACTAGATGAAGCAAACAAGAAGCTATGTACAATCAATTTTTTTATATTATTTAAATATTTTTGAATTTTGTATAATTTTTTAAGTTGTAAAGTGTTAACCATGATCATATCAAGATGAGTGTCATAATAGGGATTTGTTAAGCTATGGAAGGATAACCTTTCATAGATAAAAAGTGATAGATGTACATGGCTTATAATCATAAAATACATCAACTATTGTATGAAACTATTTAGATCACTACTCTTGTAATCTTATATGGGAGGAGTAGCTCTAGGAGATGTATAAATGTTTGAAATATGATGAGAAGTAATAGAAGATTATTTTAGATGTTGTGTTTATTGTGGAACATATTGATATGCATGTATCACCAATTTAGAATATGTTGCATGTGATGGTTTTTTTTGTGAACTTGACACCTTTTTATGATATGCTTAATTTTGCATTACTTGCTTTTGAGACTTTTCAAAATTTTTAAATAGAAAGATTTTGCATAGGTGAAAAAATTGTAATTTTTTTTTTGAATAAGCATATTAATAAACTATTCTGGTGGAAGGGGAAGATGAATTACCATAAATTGTAAAGGGAACTCATATTTTATTCTTGAAATTATTACCACTTGATTACAATGAATGTAATTTGGGACTATGTATTGTGAAAGGTACAATACTAATATTTTGTAACCAAGGGCATCTTAATATCATGTCAAAGATCCCATTCTATGGTAGAACTAGAAAATGAGTGGATAATATAGTAGGATCCACCTAAAGAGGCAACATAATGTGTCTCAAAGTATTTTTTAATTTTTTATTGAATGTCTCGACACTTTTAGATGTTGCTTAGATGTCATGTTGTGTATAACCCAGTGAATGGATTAATGCTATTGAACATACATTTTCAATTGATCTATTATCAACTAGTACATTGTGAATAGGTTTTTGGTTAATGTATGCTCATATACATCAACCATGAAAATTAGAGTCATCATCTACTATCTCACTATCATCAAATATAATCATAGGATGTGGTTTTGAATAATTGTATCAATAATTCCATGTAATGGATGATCATATGACTCAAGAAGTGGGCATGCATTAAATAAATAATGCATTGATGAATTACCCTTATTTGTTTTATGATTTTGAAATGGCCCATTAAAAATATTCAATTTATAATTTTCATTCGATTGATGCTTAGTTTCCTATGTAGAAGTGCTTAGCTCAATGATATTGTTACAAATAAGATATTGAATAAGATTTTAGGCTTGAAACATCTATTAGTAGAGTGATAATTGCATCTATGATGATGAAAATATTCATTTTTATCGAATGAATTACTTTGAGGTCTACTCATGTCAACCTATAGTGGTGGAGGTAGAGCAATAAGATTTCACTCAAGTAACTTCTATAATAATTTATGAGGTGGTTGTGGTAATCTAAAAAATTACCTTTTTGATTGTTTTGATAAAACAATTTTGTTTAAAGGATTAGATATAACATTGACTATGACCTTTGCATCATTTTTAACATCAGTTGGCTTAGATTTGTATATAGTTTTCTTTGAAACTTTGTTATATAAGTTGAAGTGGATGCATATTTGAGCTTGATCAAAATAATAATTTTGACTTCTCTTTTTCTTATTGTATTACAAAGTTCCTCAAATGATATGAATTTATTGAAAATAATTGACTCATGTAGAGGTGGAAGTAAACTTTGTTTGAAAATATCTTGTAATTCATTATCTTCCAATATGTTATTCATTTTGGAAAATATGGTCTTGTATTGATGTATGTAGTCACTTATAAGCTCATTAGTTATTTACTTAAATGGGAAACTTATCTACTAATGGATTGAATGCTTTGACTTATTGGATAGGTAAATCATAAAATCAACACAAGACATAATATTTTAAGCTTCTTGGAAACAAATTGGTTGACAACTTGTCATTGAAAGCATTGTCCAAATGTGCCATATTAAAAAATTGAATATGTTGTTCTGGATCTCCTTTATCGTCATAAAATGGAAGTTTAAGAGCTAAAAATCTTATAGGTAAAGGATACGATGTAATCTCAGGTGTTAATATATTTTGATCAAGGCTTGTGAATCCATTAATTGGCTATCTTTTTGTGTACATTGCTCTAATTTCAACACTTTAACATGCAAAACTGAAATAGTTTGAATGGGTGATTGTGTAGTAGGAAAGGTAGGAGATAGAGTGTGTGTAGATATCAAAGGTTCTATATGAGTCATTTGGTTAGGCATGGGATTAAATATATGTTGGAATCATCATGTTAGCCCTAAACCAAAAGGTGTAGATGAAATAACAATTTCAAAATTAGAAGTATAAACACCTATAATAGGATTTACAAAGGGTTGATCAATATTAACAACTAAATAATTTTTTTATTTAGAAGTGATAGCATGTTTATTTTATTCTTGTCATCTAAAAATAGTGAAAAATAAATTTCATTTAGGTGATCATCAAGATATTCACTAAATTATTTCGCATCAATAGGATAAAATATTTTACCTTACCAGAATCAGAGTCATGGGCCTTATCATTTTCTATTATCATAATAATCCGATCAAGAGCATGTAGAGTGAGCCTTATAACATATTGAATATATGCATTCTATTTTTACCATGTCATATTTTATTTTAAAAATATTTACATTAATGGTAATTATGTTTTATCATTTTATTTGATTCAATTAATTACATGATTGTTAATGTTATTCCTTATTAAGGGAAGACAACATGTAATGCAAACTAGGAAAGTTTGAAAAAAATGTTCATCCATCATAGACATATATTCTTTGGAAATTGAAAAGCAAACAACAAAAATATAAAATTTAGGTCCTAAAAATAAGGTAAATTTTTAGTGTATGGAGATTAATAAATTCCTCTAAAATCCAAGGTCAAAATAAAGTGCTTTTAGTGTCAGATATTAGATATAAGGTAAAAATAAAGTGCTTTCAATGTCAGATATTAAATCTAAGGTCTAAATAAAATTATATTAGTGTTAAATATTAGATCCAAGGTTGACATGTATTAAAACATGGATCAAATCAAATGAAATAAAACAAGACATTAATGTGGATAGCATCATATGTGCTAGACACCAAACAAAAAATATAAAGGTGTATTGATTAAGATTCTTGAAAATGGACATGAGTCAATTGAATCATACCTTGCACTACTTGAACAGGGTAATGAATACTAAGGTGAAACTATTGAGGGTCATAAATTAATGTGGTATCATCTTGGCCCAAGATGTGGGTATTTTAAAATTTATATCAGGATCTAATAATTTGGCCTTGCATTTTTACCTTAATTGTTTGAATTGAAGATTGACATTGATTGCTTCTATTTAACCAAATTCTATTCAATATTTTTAGCCCCACTTTTATTCAAGCTTATTACTATTGACCCTTTAATGAGGCAACCATATTGTTTATTAATTATGAATGTAAGATTAAATATTTTTTTAGAAATTATTTTTCATAACCATGTAGAGCTAATAATTTGTTCCGTTTAATGTTGAAATATTTAATCAAAATATTTTTCAAATATTTTTAATTTACTAACATTGTTCTACTTAAGTTCATGGGAGATGTGCTATTAGTGATGCATCACTATAAGTTATGAGGTTTTGTCACACTAAATTGATGATATGTGTTTAAAAAACACAATAGAAGTTAGTGATACAAGGAGAGGCTTGTGAAGCATTGAACTACAAGGAAATTATTTCAAGTTTAGGATTCAAGGTTATCAATAATACATGGAGTCATCGAGGTCTATTTTATTTCTCAATATGGCATCAACAAAATACACATATCTGTTGAAATTGTTAGTCCACTTTATCTCTCCATTTTTACAACTTTTTGTGCTCACAATTATATGCTAACATACTAAGGATCAAATGTTAATTATAAATTTAAAGGGGCCTCCATGGATATGTGAGTTTGTGGATTTCACATTAATTAATGGTTGGGTCCATTAGTCATGAGGATATCATGTACTATGTGGCATGAATGTTAAATTTGTGAACCTTGATTTTTAACATGTTTGAATAATCACACATTTCCATAGAAAAAACAAAATTATTCATCCATGATTTATAAAAGCATTCAATGCATTGATGGACATGTATATGGATAAAAAAGTGAGGTTACAATATTTGAAACCTTCTAGAAAAGAAGGTGAAGCATTATATCCAAATTGTTTAATGCCTATTAAAATATGGATCAAACAAGTTACAAAAGCTAGTTATTTCTCCTCCACATTGATATCTTCCTTACACATTATTAATTAATATATATACAGTAGCTAAAACATTTAAAACACATCAGTGTGGATATGAAGTGATTAATTATTTCTAAGACTATACTAGTAAATAAAGTGTGAATTTTAAAAAATTTGATCAATGTATGTGGTAACCATCTTTTGTTTTACAAGAACATGCCTATTCTATAGGAGTCTATATGAATAATATGAGAAACATAGGCCTATATTATTATCTTGGTTAGAATGGGCACACACATTGAGATAATAATGACCTCTACATTGATAATATGAGAAACAAAGTCTTATGTTATTTTTTAGTGTAGAACGGGTGCTTATTGATTCTACACAAGATTATTAAGAATAATGATAAGTATGTTTTACATTGGGTACATAGGCAATGAAAAGTGTTGTCCAATACTTTTACATGGTGAAAGTAAGTGGGTTTTACAATTTCGCCACTAATATTTTTAAATCTTCTATGCCTTGATGTGATTGGTTAATATATGATAAATTTTGGATAAATATTAAATATTACTATAATTATTATAATTAAGAAATAATATGAGGTCACAATATATAAATTATTAGGACCCCATTTCAACTATTGGACCATGATCAACTATTGACCCATTTCCCCTAAATATGAATTTAATGGTGAAAAATCATTTAAGATATAATTAGAATTTGATTCCACACTAGAATTTAGAATCCAATAATCAATATATTGGAATTCAATATCACACTAATTAAAAACAATAATAAAAATATTATAATTTTATATCCCACTAGTTAAAAAAATAAGAATATCAATATGAAAATCTAATTTCAACAATTATAAAACCAAAAATTGAAATACTATAAATCCAGATTCTTAGGAATATGTCCAAATTTAATGAAATGATGGTTATAACGTAAAAAAATAAAAGTCTAAAACAAAACAAAAATAAAAAATTTATATATATAACCTAAATGACAATACAAAATAGCTAATTAAAACAATATAATATTTATAAAAATAAAATTGTAAAAACTAAACTATAATAAAAAATTACAAAATAAAACATAAACTACATAAATTCCCTAAATAAATTCTAAACACAACTAAATATTAATAAAAAATTATAACAAAAAGAATTTAAATTAAAAATAGAAAACTTAAACTAACTTGAAAACCAATACTACTTTCCATAACCAAAACATAAAAAACAAAAAAATAAAACTTAAAACAACTTCAAAGAAAAACTTGGCCCTAAATACCTAAAACCATGAGCTATTCAAAATGGTTTTGTTATTTGAAGTTTCATGAAGGGTAGTCAGGGGAAACCATGGGAAAATTGAGCTCAAATCCTTCATCATTGTATCTTTCTCAAGTTCAAAGATAATGAGGTGGTGAAGCAGATGTTGGATGAGGTAGGCAAGATGAGATTGTTGATGGTGGATAATAGAGCTAGCCTACAATGTGCTCTATTAGGTAGTAAACTTACATGTTTCTAAATTGGTTTCAATGTTGAGAAAATATGCCACTACCATGTGAGGAAGAGTCTATTATGGAGTGGGCTGAGTCAAACAATCTAGAGCCTAATCCAAAAAAACTTAAAATCCAAGGTGAGGTGTGTCATGATGCATGTCATTCTATGCAGGGCCTGGGTGATCTCGTCAGGAGGAAGCCAAGATATATTTGAGTGTAGAGGTAAAAATTAAGCTATTTAAGGTGTTAAGAGTGAATAGAATAATCTAAATTTTATGTAATCAATTGATGGTTATCATCACGATCAAAGGTAGAGACCAAATACAAGAGACTTGTGATCTATGTGGAGTGTGCATCTAGGTCAAAGTTGAGATCAATATCAAAACATGTGAATTATATGCTTCTTATAGAGTCTAATAAAAAATCAATCTATAAACATGAAAAATAATTCAAACCCTCTAAGATATATTATAGGGGGTTGTGCCTAGGCAAAGCCTGTAGTTGTGCTCAAAGACTTATTTTTTCTTCTTCCTCAGACCTAAAATATAATGATAAAAAATACATACATAAATAAATACATGTATCTAATTTTTAAAGTGTTTGAATTTAATTTTATGAACAACATGGTATGAACATTATGGTTAGAGTGAACAAGATGGAAGCTTGAAGGAGAATGCATGTGGGTGGCAAATGTCAGCAAATGTTCACATGGCATTCACTGTGATTTGTTGACAACATGAAAGTAGGTTAGATGGTTAAAAATGACATTTTTGTTGGAGAGTTTTCAATGATGTTATGGTGATGTAATGGAGGTGTCCTAGTGAGTGAATGAAGTGTTTTGATAGCCTAAGTGACAAAGACAAATTGTGCAATGTGCTTGTCCTAGTGTGCTTAAAGAAGGCTTGGTTGATCTTCAGAGTTTGCATGGTTAAGGGTGTTCAGAGATGAGTATGATTATTTGAGGATGTGAAATAGGTACCTAAGATATTTTTTAAGCTTTGAGTGCTAGTGTGCATAATTTAAATTCATCTGATAGTCCATAGTTTTCATCTAGACATTTTGGGTCCAATGGTAAAAATTTCGAGTAAGCAGTTTGTTGATGTCAACATTACCATGTGTGGATGAATCAAGAGGAGTTGGTTATATGGTTATGATAAAATTAGTCCCTAGTTACTATGTGTGAAATATTAGGTCATGAGCCTAAGTGTAGTCAAAGATATGTGGGTGCAAAGTTGGGCTCTCAAGCATTTTGACAATGTTTTCCTATACTTAGCTAGATTTTCATGAGGCAAAAAAGAATCAAGTAAGCATTTTGATGTAGTCATATCTCACATGTGTATATGTTTCAGGATAAGGTAATCATATAGTTTTTTAAAGTTTTGTTCTTAGTTTATTTATGCTATTTTTTATGTCATGCAATGAAGCATGTCAAAAGTTATGCATGTGCAAAGTTGGCCTTCCAGCCAGTTCTTGACATAGTTGGCTCTGTGAGAGAAAAATTTGATTTAGAATTTTAATGTCATTATATCTTGTACATGATAAATTTTCAAGAGCATATTGAAACATGTTTATATTTTACTATGTGAGGAGATCATATGGTATAAATTTGAGAACATATGCTTGAGTGAAGCAAAAGATATGGAGGTGTAAATTTGGCCTTCCAAGTAGATATGGAAAGGTTCCCATACTTAGTCATTTTTGCAAAGGGTAAAGAACAGGACCAAATGGAGATCCTAAGGCTTTAATATGATCATATAATTTGATTTAATAGTGCATGGTGCATGATAAGGATCTGGATGATCTATAAATATTGATGATGTGCAGTTCATACATCTAGATCTATAGTGCGCAACGAGTCAAAGAGGTCAAAGTGTTCAAGGTTTAACATATAGAAGAGATAAAGATCAAGTGATTTATAAAATCAATGGTGAGTGGGTATTTTTATTGATATATATCAATGGTTTACATTAAATTTAAGAGGTTAAAATGATAGCTATCTATCATAGCTAAGGTGAGGATAATCTTGAAGAGATCGATGGAGCTTATGAAGTCAAAGTTTCTAGATTGCACGAGATGAGGTCAACATGTTCAAGCTTTAACATTTATAAATTGGAACTATATGTGTTAAATCTTAAAGAATATCAATGGTGTATGATTAATCTAAAGTAGTGAGGACATGAGATGTGAGCATAGTGTTCGAGGTTTAACTGTGATCATTTATTTTTGAATATTTGAATTTGCAAAGGAAAAACCAATGCTCTGTATTTTAGCTAAATATTTCAATCTATGAAAATTTTCTCATGGTGTAAAAATAAAACTTGTAGAGGAATATAGGGTACATTTGGGAATATATATTTGAAGATTTGAAAGTGTGTACAAACATAGTTATGAAGGTTCAAATTTGACTGTGTGTTTATGTGTATTCTACAAGTAACCTGAGAAGGATGCTTGAGCTTGTTTTGTTGTTGTTTGGATATATCATGATGAATTATCTATTGGATCAGGTTTTAGACTCTATTAGGATGATTTGTGTGCATTTTTTAGGTGTGATCAATCTATCTTGATTATGAACAATGCTTAATAAGTTGACTATGTATTCATTCTGGTGTCCTTATGAACAAGGCTATTGTTTGAGTTGATTGAGCTTGCATAGAAGAGTGCAATGATGAATGTAAGAATTTGAGGATGACTAAGGGGTCATGTAGAGTGGATATATGCATTTTTAAGTGGTCTTATGCTCTTGTTTTTCTTGATTAAGTGCTAAAAGAGTGAATGGGTCTTCATGAGACTTATAAGGGCTATAAGGGCCTAATTAAAAGGTGTAGTTCCTTAAGGGTGACCCATGGGTGTTATGGCCAACCTATGTGGATGGTATTGAGATGTGTCTTTTTATGAGAGAGATTACTTAAGGGTTAACACATGCCTAATGGCTGACCAAGATGTTTATAATCATGAAAGATCTAAATATAGTAAAACCAAATGTGATGGTTTCAAGACTTATGTGTGAGACTTTGGAGAGATTGCTGAGAAGTTTGTGTGTGTGACTTATGGAGTGAAGGAGGGGTAGAGTTCCATGTGGATGAGTTGAAGAGAAGAATAGATTGAGGACTATTTATATGACCTTTTGGACATAATTTTATTGGTAGAATAGTGCTCTTATAGATTGAGTGTGAACAAAGGTGAAGAGTGATAATTAGAGGTCCATCATCAGGTGTTGAAGACATAAGTTCAAAGGTGGATGTGTTTATAGGTGTTATTATGGTATCTTATAATCTAAGGTGGTTTTAGCCTCCTTGTAAGGTGAAACTTACTAAAATTTTGGTTGTTGTTGTAGCTTAACTAGACATGTGTTATAATACCTTGTAGGATTGTAGTCTCACTAAATAGGGATTGAAGTTCCTTGATCAGTTGCATCTAGTCTAAATTGGTTATTTTATTATAGGATAGTAGTCCAATGATAGGTTCTAGAGGGTTTTCTCTCCCAAGGGGGTTTTCCACATATGTCATGTGTTATGTGATTGATCTTGCATTGTCTCTTTTGCTCATTGCTATGAATAATGTGTATGCTTCATGAATGCTTATGATAACTGATTAAGTGTTTGAAAAGATTGAATTTGAAGTTAGATAATTTAGGATCATTGATTCACCCTCCCTATCAGTGATTACACCTCTAATAATTGGTATCATAGTTGGTCCTTTGGTAATGGCTTGACAACTTGAAGGTGATCCAAGGTACAATATGGGTAGTCATCAAGGAGGTTTTTTTACTAAGCAAGCACCGATATTCAATGGATCTAATTATGATTTTTGGAGTGAAAGGATGAGGACATACATTATGTCTCTAGGGTTTGATGTATGGAAATATATTTTAGATGGTTATGTTGCTCTTATTACTCCTCCATCTATTGCTATAGACAAGAAGTTGTTTGAGAATAATTACAAGGCAATGAATGCTATCACTTGTGGTCTTTCAGAGACTAAATACACCAAGGTAATCCATTGTAAATCTAATTAAAATATATGGGACGAAATACATATCATTTTTAAATGAGATTTAAAGGTCAAGCTTGTGAAGTTGCAGACTCACAGAAGACAATTTGAAAGTCTCAATATGAAGGAAGAAGATTTTGTGGCATCCTTTTTGTAGAGAGTTGATGAGACTATGAATATTATCAGAGGTCTTGGAGAGAATTTTAAAGAGGATACTATAGTATAAAAGGTATTAAGGTCTCCATCCCTCAAGTTTGATCTAAAAGTATCTACTATAGAAGAAACTCATGATCTTACTTAGTTGAAGATGGATCAATTGCATGACACCCATACTCCCCATGAGATGAGAGTAAATGATGATATAACACCAAAGAAGGAAGCAACATTCAAGACTGAGATGAATCTTAAGAAGAATTTTCAAATTAAGAAACCCAAAGAGGATGAAATTTTTGATATTGATGAGGATGAACTAATTGCTTTGATTACTAGGAAATTGAACACAGACTTAGTAAAATATAAGGGTAAACTACCCTTCAAATGTTTCAAATATGGAAAGATAGGACATTTTACTCATAAGTTCCCTCATAAGATGAGAAGAATGTTGATGATGACCATGGTGAAGGCTAAGCTGAAGACACGAAGACTTATAGGAAGAAAGGATTTACAAAGTATAACAAAAAGAAGTCCTTCAAGAGAAAAAAGAGTTTATACACTAAAGAAGATTACAGCTCATTAGATGAGAGTGAAGATAGTGACTCACAATATGATCATGAAGATGATGGTCTTATTGAAGATGAAGCTCTGTTCATGGCTGAGGAAGGAAATTGCTCACATCAAAAGGAGTCTACTTGGAGTTGTTGAGTTGTGGAGCTAAAAGTTTCACCAAATGAGTAAATTGTAGGTTGCTGGAGTTACACAGTCACCAGCATCGGTCAGGGGAGACCGACGTCGGTCAGGGTTCAACTGGGAGCTGCCAGCATCAGTTATGGATCGACTGATGTTGGTTATGTGCAGATAGACATGGACCAATGTCGGTTACCTGTGCATCCAGAAAGTCTATTTTCATGGATGAACAAATTATTTGCATGATTAGATTAACTGTTGGTATTAAGTCTGCGTTTCTATTTTTGGTAGGACTGATTTAAACCCTTGATTAAGAGGTATATCTAATGGTGGAGAATGCATGATCATGTTTCCTAATATTATATAAAAGGATTAGATCTTCATAGCTTATGGTAAGAAGAGAACAGTACAAGACATTTATTGTATATGTGTATCAATCCAGATTGCTGGAATTAATTAGAATTGATTGAGAGAACTCTTGAGGGAAAGAGATCTGTACATCTGAGAGGTGTGAGAAGAAAGTGTGATTTTCTTCATTGTATTTCCTTCTGGAAGAGTTTAATACAATTTTTCAGGGTGGTTTCTTGTATCTCTTATTCTTTGCTATTTTTGATTTTAGTTATTATTTTGGTTTAATTCCGTGTTTAGTTGCTTACATAAAAGTAATCAATTTTGTTGGTTGATCCCCAACAAGTGGTATCACAGCTCAGGTTGACTAATAGGTGTTTCAGATCTGGTTAGTGTTTGTTGATTACAGGTCACTCACAGGGGTTTCTGTTTGAGTGGGAGAAGCAATGGGAGAAGAAAGTAAACTGAGAATGGAGAAGTTTAATGGCAAGAATTACCAATTATGGAGAATGCATATAGAAGATTATCTGTATTAGAAAGATCTATACTTACCATTAGGTGGGGTTTCAAAGAAGCCCACAGACATGGAATTTGAAGAATGGGAAGTTCTTGATAGAAAGGCTCTTGGATCTATAAGATTGAGTCTGGCATCTACTGTGATATCTAATTTATCATAGGCAAAGTCAACGGTAGAGTTAATGACTACTTTAGCAAATTTATATGAAAAACCCTCAGCTTCAAATAAGGTATATCTTATGAAGCAGTTATTTAATTTGCAAATGCAGGAAGGTGGATCTGTATCTAATCATCTAAATGATTTCCATAGAATTGTAAATCAATTAAATTCAGTCAAAATATTTTTTGATGATGAAATTAAAGCTCTATTAATCTTATGCTCTTTACCTGAAAGCTGGCATAGCTTGGTAATGGTAGTTAGTAATACTGCATCTGCTTCAAATATTTTAAAAGTAGATGATGTTGTTAGTGTAATCTTGAATGAAGAAATTCACAGGAAAAGCACAGAGGAAACATCAGGGAACGCTTTAAGTTTTGAAAGTAGGGGAAGGCAAAAAGAGAAGGGCAAGCATAGGAGATCAAGGTCTAAGTCAAAGATGAGAGGTAGATCCAAATCCAAAAATGGCAGGAAGATAACCTGTTGGAATTGTGAAAAGATAGGGCATATAAGCAAAGATTGCTGGTCAAAACCTAAAGAAGACAATCAGCATGAAGGTAAAGAAGAAGCAAAAGTTGCAGGCATTGTTGCACAAGATGCTCTTATATTCTCTTTGCATAATAATATAGAATCTTGGGTTTTAGATTCTGGTGCCTCTTTCCATGAAACCCCAATAGAGAATATTTTAGTGACTATGTCCATGGAGATTTCGGAACAGTTTATTTAGGTGATGATGAGCCTTATAAAATTGTTGGCAAAGAAAAAGTGCAGTGAAAAATGTAGAATGGAAACACATGGGTGTTGAGAGATGTCATGCATGTTCCCATCCTGAAGAGGAATCTGATTTCTGTAGGAAAGTTGGGGAATGAGGGTTATGTAGTAACTCTCACATCTGAATCTTGGAAGGTTTCCAAGGGTGCACTTGTATTGGCCAGAGGTAAGAGAGTAGGTACTCTATTTATGTAATTGCATTACTAATAATTCTCCTTCTGTATTATCTACTTCAGACGTAGATGCAAATTTGTGGCACCAGAGGCTTGGCCACATGAGTGAGAAGGGAATGACTATTCTTAAGTCAAAAGGTAAGCTTTCAGATTTGAAAAGCATAGATCTAGATTTCTGTGAGCACTGTATTTTTGGGAAACAAAAGAGAGTGAGTTTTCTCAAGACTGGGTCAAAAAAGAAGAAGCACAAGTTGGAGCTTGTTCACATAGACGTGTGGGGACCAACTCAGGTTGCTTCTATTAGAGGATCATAGTATTATGTTTCTTTCATTGATGATGCTACAAGAAAGGTATGGGTTTATTGCATAAGGAAGAAATTTTATGTTTTTAACACTTCTAAGATTTGGAAAGCTTTGGTTGAGAATGAAACAGGTATGAGATTGAAGTGCCTTAGATCTGACAATGGTGGTGAGTTCTAAAGCTATAAGTTCAACTGGTATTGTTATATGAATGGAATATGTAGGAAAAGGATGGTTCCAAGGACACCTCAGCAAAATGGAGTTGCTGAAAGGATGAACAAAACAATATTGGAACGTGCATGGAGTATGAGATTGCATGCTGGTTTGCCCTTACAATTTTGGGCAAAAGCTGTAGATACTGCAATTTATCTGATTAACAGAGGACCCTCTACAGCTCTAGATGGTGGAATTCCAGAAGAGGCATGGATAGGTAAAAAGGTAGATCTTTCATTTCTCAGAGTTTTTGGTTCTGAAGCTTTTGTGCACGTTGATAAAGAAAATAGAAAGAAGCTAGATGCTAAGTCTATGACGTGCACATTTATTGGTTATGGCTCTGGAGATTTCGGATTCCAATTTTGGAATCTAGGAACTAACAAAATAATTAGGAGCCATGATGTTGTTTTCAATGAAAAGTGATGTACAGTGATCAGCTCAAGAAGCTAAATCAATTTGAGCAGAGCAATGTTGAATTGGATGAGGTGACGGTCCAAAATGAGCTCATGAGAAAGATTAATCACAGACAGGAAAACACAAAGACCAACATCGGTCAGGAAGGAACCGATGTCGGTAATACAAGAACCGATGTCGGTCAAATAGTGACTGACATCGGTCAGGCAAGAACTAATGTTGGTCATCAAGAACTGACGTCGATCAGTTATAGGCTTAGAGGTGATCGAGGTCGGTCACTATCAAAGAATTTGGGCGGACAGCGTGTTGTGAATGAGTCTCAGACGCCCATCAGGAGGTTAGAAAGGGTAAGTGAACCTCCAATTTGATATTCCCCTTCATTATTCTATTTATTGCTTACTAATGGTGGAGAACCAGAGAGTTTTGATGAAGCAATACAGGAGGAATCTAGGAATCAGTGGGAGCTTGGCATGAATGAGGAAATTAATTCCTTGAAAAAGAACCAAACATGGGATTTGGTTGAGTTGCCAGTGGGTAAGAGAACACTGAAAAATAGATGGATCTATAGATTGAAGGAAGGAGAGAATGGACAGATGAGATATAAGGCCAGGTTCGTAGTGAAAGGATTTACACAGAAACTAGGTATTGATTTTGGTGAAATTTTTTCTCTTGTAGTAAAAATGACTTCTATTCGGACTGTATTGTCTTTAGTTGCTATTGAGGATTTGCATCTTGAGTAGCTTGATGTTAAGACAACATTTCTTCATAGAGATTTGGATGAAGAAATATATATGGATCAGCTGAAAGGATTTGAGATCAAAGGTAAGGAGAAACTTGTGTGCAGATTGAAGAAAAGCTTGTATGGTCTCAAGCAAACTCCTAGATAATGGTATTTAAAGTTTGACAGGTTTATGACTGAGCATGGCTACAATAGATGTCAATTTGACCATTGTGTTTATTTTAAGAGATTGGATAATGGTAGATATATTATCCTGATACTGTATGTAGATGATATGCTTGTTGCAGGTTCACACATGTAGAATATCTCTAAGCTTAAGGTGAAATTAGCTCACACATTTGACATGAAGGATTTGGGAGCAGCAAAGAAAATCCTTGGCATGAGTATCAAGAGAGACAAGAAAAATCATAAGTTGATTTTGTCTCAAGAGGATTATGTGAACAAGGTGTTGAAATGGTTCAACATGCAGGATGCAAAACCGATAAGCACACCTATGGCTGGACACTTCAAGTTGAGTAAAGAACAGTGTCCTAATTCACATGATGAGGTAGAGTACATGAGTAGAGTTCCATATGCTTCCGTAGTTGGGAGCTTAATGTATGTAATGGTATGTACTAGACCGGATATTGCCCAAGCAGTGGGAGTTGTCAGTAAGTATATGGCCAATCCAGGGAAGGAGCACTGGAAAGTAGTCCAGTGGATTCTCAGATATCTGAGAGGGACCAGCAGTAGGCATTTGTGCTATGGAGGGTCAAACACTTCTCTACATGGTTATGTAGATGCAGATATGGCAGGTGACTTAGATGGTAGGAGGAGCACCACATGATATGTTTTCATTGTTGGTGGAATGACAGTTAGCTGGATTTCAAAATTATAGAAGGTTGTTGCCTTGTCTACTACAGAGGCTGAATACATTGCAGTCATAGAGGCTAGCAAAGAGATGATATGGATGACACGGTTCATGGAAGAGTTGGGAAAGAAGCAAGAGAGTTACAAATTATACAGTGATAGTCAAAGTGTAATTCATTTGGCTAAGAATTCAGCCTTTCATTCAAGAACCAAACATATACAGCTTAGGTACCACTTCATAAGACATGTATTGGAGGATGGCGAGTTAAAGCTGGAGAAGATCCATATATATAAGAACCCTGCTGATATGTTAACAAAGTTGATAATAAAGGAGAAGTTGAATCTTCACTCAACTTTTGTTGGTCTTCAAGATTGAGTTTGAAGATGGAGAAGCTAGAAGATGTTGTTGTACAGGTACTGGTGCAGCTGTTTATCTCCAAGTGGGAGATTGTTGAGTTGTGGAGCTAAAAGCTTCACCAAATGAGTAAATTTTAGGTTGCTAGAGTTACACAATCGCCGGCATCGGTTAGGAGAGACTGACGTCGGTTAGGGGTCGACTGGGAGCTGCCGGTCTCGGTTATGGATCGATCGACGTCGGTCATGTGCAGATAGGTAGGGACCGATGTCGGTTACCTGTGCATCTAAAAAGTCTATTTTCATGGATGAACAAATTGTTTGCATGATTAGGTTAACTGTTGGTATTGAGTCCATGTTTCTATTTTTGGTAGGACTGATTTAAACCCTTGATTAAGAGGTATATCTAATGGTGGAGAATCCATGCTCATGTTTCCTAATATTATATAACAAGATTAGATCTTCATAGCTTATGGTAAGAAGAGAACAGTACAAGACATTTATTGTATATGTGTATCAATCCAGATTGTTGGAATTGATTGGAATTGATTGAGAGAACTCTTAAGGCAAAGAGATCTGTACATCTGAGAGGTGTGAGAAGAAAGTGTGATTTTCTTCATTGTATTTCCTTCTGGAAGAGTTTAATACAAGTTTTTAGGGTGGTTTATTGTATCTCTTATTCTTTGCTATTTATGATTATAGTTACTTATTATTTTGGTTTAATTCCGTGTTTAGTTGCTTACATAAAAGTAATCAAGTTTGTTGGTTGATCCCCAATAGGAGTGACTTTGATGATTATGAAGATGAGGTGGACTATGAGATTGTGTTAATGAATGCTCTTGAAGAACTGAAGATTAAAAATAAGATCAATAAGAAGATAAATCTAAACTCAAGGAATATGAAGAGAAAGTCAATGTGTTTGAGGCAAGATTGGTTGAAGACTCTAGGGAACATGAAGGTGTTGTCATGTTTCTTAATTCTAAGTTGGAGTCTATGTCTGAAAGTCTAAGAGCCAAAGAAGAAGAATGCTCAAGGTATACTTTTGAGATTGTGTCTTTAAAAAATTGGTTAGAGAAGTCTATAAGCAAGGTGAAGTCATTTATGAGATTTGAAAATAGCTCAAGTGATCTAGACAATATTCTGAGTGGTCATAAGCATGGTAGTGATATAACTGGTCTTGGATATGAATAAAAACAAAATAATGTAACTCAAGACAAGATAAAGACTAATGTGAACTAGGACATTCATACTTTGAAGACAAATCATTAGATAAGGAATGAAGGTGTTGGCAGAATAAAGACAAATCATATCAAAAAACCAAATACCATGAAGTATGAAATATTCAATGGTTACTATTATACATGTAATCAATTTGGTCATAGGGATAGAGAGTGCAAGAGACAGTAGAAATGAGTTTGCAAGGGACCATGATAGGGGTCATCAGTCAAATGGTGTGAACAGAGTTAAGTGCTTTAACTTTAATGACATATGACACATTGAAAGTTTTTTTCCAAATAAGGTATGACAAGATAAATTTCTTGAAAAATGTATGGTGTGCCACAATTGTGAACAAAGAGGTCACATTGCTAGGTTCTGCAAGCAAAGGCCTACAAGACAAAATGAGTTCAATCAGGCTCCTAAGTGCATGGAAGAAGGCAAGTTAACACATGGAATCCTAATGTAACAAGTATGAGTCATGATGAATCTAGAATTCCAAGTAATCCATTTACTATGGTGGAGAAAGCTACAAATTTTGAAAAATGCCAAGAAGTTTCATTGTCTGCTCTTATTGAGAATGAAGAGACCAAGCTCAAGGAGAAGACCAAGGTGATAGTTGAAGCTAAAACTGAGGTATGTATGGATCCAAGTGAATATTATATTGTTGTTAAACAAGTGTCATTTAAATCACATAAATTTTAGTACCTAGTGATGAGGTTCCAATCTGCAAGGGAGATTTTACAGATGAAAAGGTATCTCATGAATCTTTGTTGTTTCCATGTATTGTCAATCCTATCATAGAATAAAATAAGAATGTTGTTATCATTAATCATGTTGCTTCTCTTAATCTTAAGAAAAATAATAAGAAGAAGAACTAAAAGTATCAAATGACCAAAGAGGAGAAGGAATATGAGGAGTTGTGGGTAATTCCTAGTTTTACATTGTTTTAGGATATTGTGAAGTAGGGTGTCTCTGCCTATACTTCTTAGGAGACATATTTATTATGAAGAAGCAAGTTTTTGTGCTCAAGACCTTAATTATAATCTAAATAGAGACTGGTGTTGATTTTATAAGGTCTTTGGTTAAGGGGGAGCAACAAGTTCATGAGCTTACTCCATAGGTTTGTTGAAGGAACTATTGTGTAGGGTTAGAATGGGTGTTTCCAAATGGCATAATTAGCTCGATGTAATGTCAAGTAGAGTTTGGTGATTAGAAAGGTCTATGCACTTCTTTGTGATGTGATCTAGGTGTTTTTGTGGTCTAAAGGTATGTTGAAGTCAAGTTGAAGATTTTTGAGTGCTCTCAGTTATCTCAATTTTTGGCTTAAGGGCAAGCAGGCCTAAAGATGGGTTATAAAAAGTCAATATTTCCAAAGGTATAGAGGCTCAAATTTTGGTCCAGAAGTATGTGATGGATATCTTTAGGTGTGTAATAATTTTTAGAGGTGGATGTTGACCAGAAGGAGGTTTGTTGACTCATTTTGTTTCAAGATTCTAAGGTTTTGGGCTATGCTAAAAAAGTGGTTTGCCTTATGAGTTGAGGTTTTAAGATTCTTAATAGGTTGAATAGGCCAAATGGGTTGTAAAATAAAGCTTCATAGAGATTTGAAGGTTTTTAAATTTCAAGTTATTCATGTTTTTATCAAGATAGAAGCTTAATTGGTAAGTTGGTTTGTGAAGGAAGTACATTACAGATGATGAGCTAGGTGATGAAAATTGGTGTGATTGAGGGGGAATAAAAGAGTGATCTAGATATGAAGTTTTAGTTCTTGAATTTGTGTCTATTGAATGTTGTGGACTTTGTAAGTTTGAGGTAGGGATACAAGTAGTCTAGATAGGCCTAGTCTTGAAGTTGTGATTTTTGTTCAGTTTATCCAAAATTATCAAGGCATGAGTATTTTAAGGTGAGTTCTCAAGTTGGTTTAGTGCATGTTTCCTAATTTTTGAGTGGCATGAAGTTCTGTTGGTGGTCCTTGTGGTAGTTTGAAAGAGAATGCTAGTAAGTATGCATGGTGGTTCTTCATAGTGTGTGGAGATATGAAGATGCTCAAAAGGTGAAATGGTTTAGATATCTTAGGGGTATTACCTCTTAGATGTTTTTTGGTAAGTTTCATAAGATTCTGGTGTATTTTGTGTGTCCTTTCTTCATGGGTTGTATTCCTTGGTGAAGAGAGTGTTGATATGAAGTAAGAGGAAGTTATCAAGGCAAGAAGAAGTAGGCTCAAGGTAAGGGGGAGTTTGTATAATATTTCTAAGATGGTCTTATCCTATTTAATTATCTTTTTAGGTCCTCAATATTAGTTTGTGCCTAGTTTGTCATTGTGTCAAAGTGGGAGAAATTTCTTGTTGTAAGAGTGATTGAAGAGAGAGAAGGAAGGCGAGCTATTTTGATGGGTGTTGACATCAATGACAAAGGGAGATATTCTTAGAGAGTTGTCAATGATGTTATGGTGATGTCATAAAGGTGTCTTGGTGAGTGGATGAAGTGCTTTGATAGCCTAAGTGACAATGACAAAGTGTGCAATGTGCTTGTCCTAATATGCTTAAAGAAGGCTTGGTTGATCTTTAGAGTTTGCATGGTTAAGGATGTTTAGGGATGAGTGTGATTATTTGAGGATGTGAAATATGTCCCTAAGATATTTTTTAATCTTTGAGTGCTAGTGTGCATAAGTGGAATTCATCTGATGGTCCATAGTTTTCATCTAGACATTTTGGGTCCAATGGATTTTTTTTTGAGTAGGTAGTTTGCTGATGTCACCATTACCACATATGGATGAGTCATAGGGAGTTGGTTATATGGTTATGATCACATATTCTAAGTAGTTAATTTTATGATGTCACCATTACCATGTGTGGATGAGTAAGAGGGAGCTGGTTATATGGTTATGATCATATTAATCCCTATTTTTTATATACTAAATCTTAGGTCATGCCCATAAGCATAGTCAAAGATATGTGGGTACAAAGTTGGGATCTTAGGTATTTTGATATTTTTTTCCCATACTTAGCCAAATTTGCATGAGATAAGAAAGAACCAATTAAGCATTTTGATGTAGTCATATCTCTAACATGTGGATGTTTCAAGAGAATGTGATCATATGGGTTTGTTCAATTTTTTGCCTAGTTTATTTACACTAATTTTTGAGTCATGCAATTAAGCACGTCAAAATTTATGCATGTGCAAAGTTGGCCTTCCAGATAGTTCTTGACATAGTTGGCTTTGGGAGAGAAAAAATCTAATTGAGCATTTTAATGTCATCATTTATCACACATGACAAAATTTCAAGAGCATATTAACACATGGTTAGATTATCCTATGTGAGGAGATCATATGGTCTAAATTTTAGAACATATGCTTGAGTGAAGCAAAAGATGTGGAGGTGCAAAGTTGGCCTTCCAAGCAAATATGCAAAGGTTCCCATAGTCATTTTTGCAAAGGGTAAATACCAGGACCAAATGGAGATATTATGACTCATGGTGATCATATAGTTTGATTGAACAATATATGATGCATGATAAGGACCTAGCTGATCCATAGAAATCAATAATGTGTAGGAGTTCATACATCTAGATCTATGATGTGCAGCAAGTCAAAGAGGTCAAAGTGTTTGAGGTTTAACATTGAGTAGAGATAAAGATAGAGATATTTATAGGATCAACAGTGAGCAAGTGTTCATATTAATCGATATTAATGGTGTACATTAAATTCAAGAGGTCAAAGTGATAGCTGTATAACATAGCTAAAGCAAGGACATTCTCAAAGAGATCAATAGAGTGTATGAAGTCAAAGTTTACAGATTACATGAAATGAGGTCAACATGTTCAAGGTTTAATGTTTGGACATTGATCCTATATGAGTTAAAGCTCAAAGAATATCAATGATGGGTGATAAATTTGAAGTATCAAGGACATGAGATGTAAGCATAGTGTTCAAGGTTTAACTGCGATCATTTATTTTTGAATATTTGAATTTCCAAAGGAAAAACCAATGATCTGTATTTTGTCTATATATTTTGATCTATGCATAATTTTCTCATGATGTTAAAATTGAAATTGTATAGGACTCCAAGGTGAATTTGGGAATGTAGATTTGAATATTTGAAAGTGTGTACAAACATAGTTATGAATCTTTAAAGTTGACTGTGTGTTCAAGTGTATTTTACAAGTAACCCAAGAAGAATGTTTGATCTTGTTTTGTTGTTGTTTAGATGTTTCATGATGAATTATATATTAAAGTAGGTTTTAGACTCCATGAGGATGATCGATGTGTATTTTGGAGGTGTGATCAATCTATCTTGAGTATGAACATTGCTTAAAAAGTTGACTATGTATTCATTATTATGAACAAGTCTATTGTGTGAGTTGATTAAACTTGAAAAAAAGAGTGAAATTATGACTATAAGAATTTGAAGATGACTAAGGGATCATGTTGAGTGGACCTATGCATTTGGAAGTGCTCATATGTTCTTGTTTTTCTCAATGAAGTGCTAAATGAGTGAATGGGTCTTCATGAGAGCTATAAGGGCTACAAGGACCTAATTGAAAGGTGTAGTTCCTTAAGGGTGACCCATGGGTGCTATGGCCAACCTATATGGATTGTATTGAGCCATGTATTTGTATTTGAGAGATTCCATAAGGGTTAACACATGCTTAATGGCTGACCATGATGTTTATAATCATGAAATCTTTATATATAGTGAAACCAAATGTGATGGTTTCTAGACTTGTGTGAGAGACTTTGGAGATATTAGAGAGAAGATTATGTGTGTGACTTATGGAGTGATAGAGGGGTAGAGTGCCTTAAGTATGAGTTTAATATCAAAATAGATTAAGGACTATTTATATGACCTATTGGTCATAATTCTGTTGGTAGAATAGTGCTCTTGCAGATTGAGTGTGAGTGAAGGTGAAGAGTGAGAATCATAGGTCCATCATTATGTGTTGAAGACATTAGTTCAAAGGTGGATGTGTTCATATGTGTTGTGAAAAATCAACATCTATGGTGGTTGCATCCTCCTTGCAAGGTGAAACTTTCTAAAAGTCTGGTTGTTGTTACAACTCATCTAGACAAGTGTTGTAGTACCTTATGGGATTGTAGTCTCACTAAATAGGGATTGAAGTTATTTGATCAGTTACAAATGGTCTAAATTATTTTTTGTTATTATAGGATAGTAGTCCAATTGCAGTTTCCATTGGGTTTTCTTCCCCAAGAGGGTTTCCCACATATGTCTTGTGTTATGTGATTGATCTTTCATTATTTATCTTGCTCATTTCTATGAATAATGTGTATGATTCATAAATGCTTGTGATAACTAATTAAGTGTTTTAAAATATTGAATTTGAATTTAGATAATTTGGGATCATTAATTCATCCCCCTCTTAGTGATTGTACCTCTAATAATTTTCACATGGGTTAAATTGTTTAGCCGTTGGACTATTTTTGTACAAAAGAACAAATGGATGGAAGGGAAAAGAGAGGTCCAAGGGAACCTACGCTGACACTAGATGTATAAATTAATACATATTGGATAATTTATTTAATGTGAAAGAGCCAAAGGCTTAGATGTGCACAACACAGTAATTTGTCAATCAACTTCAAATTTTTTATTCATAGATAGAGATTACATTATATAGGTATTTTAACTCCATCCTAAGAGTCAAAATTCATCTTTAATCTACTAAATATCTCAATCTATCTCCTATAATTCCTCATAAACTATCTCATACAAACTCTCAACTTATTTTCTCTCACGATCCTATCTTGGTGAGTTACATCACAAAATAACTTATAATATTTCACACACACATAAAATTATTGTTGCTCATCTACAAATGTGAGCATTAATCTAATTTTTCCTAACAACTCATTACATACCATGGATTTTGTCATTTTTGCTTGCATATTTTTGTACTAAAGAACATATTTAATGATTAGCTCTTTTGATCCTTGCTTGAGTTTTTCAATTTGTGCATAAAGTAGATTTTCACCAATGTTGATAGAATTTTTTTCTAAAAAATGATCTACCAAAAGATTGAATTCCTTATTTGATTGAAGTGAAAGATCATAAAAACATCACAAGGCATAATCTTTGAGGCTTCTTGGAAAGAGTTTGGTAAGTGATTTTTAATTATAGGCATAATCCAAGCATGATGCATGGAATGGTCAAAAATGTTTCTCAAGATCACCTTTACCTTAATAGAATGGTAACTTAGGAGCTAAAATCCTATTTATAATGGGTAAAGAGGCTATATCAAGTGCCAAATGATCCAACAAGTGAGAATTTTTAAAAACACATTGTTCTAATTGTAACGCTTTAGCATGTAAGTCTAAGACATTTTTAATCAAGAGAGCATACATTAGGTAAGGTTGGTTGTGTACCTTACGTAGTGATCAAGGTAGGTGTGTAGGATGCTTGTGTATAAACATGTGTGTGAATATATTATAAACTAAGTTATGTCCCCATATCAAAGGATGCTAGAAAATATGTAACTGTAAGGGTTGATATAGGAATAAAATCAATAGTAGTAGCTAGAAAATCTGAAGTACAAGTCAAAGCTTAAGTTAATTTATTTTTATTATCTCTTATAATGTATAGGAATGCATCAATATTATGCGTGTTTGCATTAATATAGTTAGTGATTTTTTTCATTAACTTCATCTTCTTTATCTATATTAACTTTATCAATTTCAATAGTCATGATAAGTCCCTTGAGAGGGTGCATAGTTTTCCTTATAGTATTATGAATGTATAATTATTCTTGTTCCCAAGTCATGCTATAATTTAAAATTATTTGCCATAATGGTACTTGTATTCATGGAGCAATGTTATAACAAAGTGATTGAGTAAGTGTTTGGACTATATGTTATGCATTTTAGCCTTTTTATGATATTCGTATTTGATTAATATGCATAGATAATGAATCTATATAATTGCTTAGAAAGGAAGGCAAAATGTAATGTTGAATTCCAAAATATGTAATCAAAATGCATTCATTGTTACCATGGTTTGAAACTTTGAAAATTTGAAACAAGAATTAAGGGTGTAACTAGTCAAGGGTGTGTTTTCTTTGTAGACTCTTAGATATACTGATCCCAATCATAAATAGTGAACACACTATGGAGGATTCTTTCATTCACATCTTCACACTATCCCATCTTTAGGGTACATTGAGATTAAATTCTTAGGGATAACCACTTATTGGTGCACTATAATAACAAAAGGTTGAAGTTTTATTATGGCTAAAATTAAAACCATAGGAATTTATAATATATTATGAGGTGCATGGAAACTAAAATCCATATATAATGTTGTATAATGTCTTGAGTATTGGGTTAGTACCCCTCACACCATGACTCAATTAAAATTGAAGACTACTTTGCCTAGAACAATAGATCTTATGAGATTTAAAAATTTTGAAGCACAATTTTTAGGAAAGCAAAGAAAAAATAAATTGAAATTCAACATGAAAATGAAATCAAATCATAAAATCAAGGGCTCAAAAATAACCATTTGGGTTTTCCAATATGTTTTTACCCTATTTTTGATAAAATAATAAAATTTATTATAATTTCAATAGATGTACAACTAGAATATATCAGAATTCTAAAGACATAATAATCAACAATTATAATTTTGACAATTTACTAAATATATAAAAATTCGTAATTTTAGAAAGCACTAAGAAGAAAATTGATTAGTTCAAACTAAGATTTTGGTTGAATGTTCTGAATGTTTAACAGTGGAAATAAGTAAAAGTGATGATTGTGCATGCTTAGAATTAGGAAATAAATTAGAGATTACTTTTGGATAAATCCACTCTAAGTGGACTACAATGTAGGTCATTCCTTTTCGTTGATCATAGACTTGTCTCAGTTGGTTGTGATAGATGATTTCTAGAGAAAGAGATTAGGATTTTGGCAATGAAAAATTAGAAATAGAATTAGAGGATATATCTAGATAGGACCATTTTAAGTGGATAACATTACAAGTCACTTGAGTCTATTAATTATAGACTTATCCTAGTTGAATGTTATGAAAAATTTATTATTGCACCTTTTACACCTGTATATGCTGAATAATCTAAAACATCACAACTTGGATTATGCCATGTATAATTTATTCTTTCATTATCTTATCTTTGAAACCCTAAGGGAACTTTGATAGCTTGAAAAGGGTTGAGTTGACCTTTATCACCCCATTAATGATTGACCATTACCTACATATCCATTACTCCAAGGAGGGAAATCATTCCCTTGATATTTCTTCCAACTACAATGATTGTGTAATTATGTTTTTGACTGTTATGCATCTATAAATATAATTGAATGGTAAATATAGTTGAATGGTAATTATAGTTAAATGGTAAATGGTTGTAATTTTAATTCACACTTATCATATTTATGATCATGATGGGGACATGAACATGGTCCATTCTCTTTTGATCATGCATTATATTCTACATTGAATAAAACTACAGAATCAAACTTGTGTACATGATGGGCACATGAATACTGTTTAATCACTTTCGATCATGATTTTTTGTTTTCATATGGATTGAACTTGATCAAATTTGAGTGAAAGAATATAATTGAATCTATAAGCTATTTGTAGTGGTTGATTCATTTTTTGAGAAAACCTTGTATGATTAGTTCTCTCATTTTCTTGCGTAATGATTTATTTTTTAATTGAACCTAGTTGCATGGTTCTCTTTCTCTCTCTCTTTCTTGTATAGTTATTTGGGTTAGTACATTGTGAAATTTTCCATACATGCATGAGGGTTGGATCATGTTGCCTTCCCAACTCATGATCCTTCATAGTTACACAATTTTGGGGCATAATCACCCCAACTCTCCAATGATTCAACAAAGAAGTGTCATCTCCAATAATTTGAAATGGAAACATGGTTTTCACCAACACACATATGTAATCTAACCTTTTTTGTTAGATTTTAAATATGGAAATTGACTACTTCATTTTCATTATAGATTTTCATGGAGAGAATATTTACATTTGAGTAATCTCCCAAAATTAAAAATTTGTTGTACACACTCAAATATATTTTATCATTTTAATCTAATAAATCCATTACTATAATAAAAAGGGGAATTTTTTAAATACTAAAATGTGGTCTTAGGTACTTGATAATGATAATATTGACACATATTTATCATGTATGACTTAAGCACTCGAACAAGGTCCTAATTTCCATCCTCGTACACTTGAATGTTATCTTACCAGTCAACCATTTTGTTATACTATTAAACACCTAAAATAACCTCATTGTATATTTCAAAACTACTAAATATATTGCACATACATCTCAAGACTCTTAGTTTAGTCTGCCTATACACAGGTCAGTTCTATCAGATTGTTCAATACCACCAATTGATATTGACCATCCTAGTCAGAACCAAGCAACTCATAGAATAAACTATTTTATATTATCAAACCCATCCTTAGGGTTGGATAATAATCTTAACATGTCGATGGAATGATGAATTATTCAATTACATCCATATATAAAAAAATCAAGGTGTCATTAAAAAGGGACTCAACACTTATCTGATATACATTTATACATTATTTCACATTAGAAAATTATCATATTCTTCTCAATTTTCAAACCTATCACTAGCATCTGTCATAAGATAAATTTGAAACACTCAAAATCTAAGTGAAAGCAATCATTATCAAGTATCAAAGTTAATCACTATATGTATACACAGTGAAGGAGCATAATTACACAATCACACTAAGCTAGAGAACTACATGTAGTTTGATTTCCCTCAAATTATTGGATACATAGGCAATGACCAATTATAACGTAGGGATGATTAGGACCCAACTCAACCCATTACACTTATCCTATTATTTTAGGTTTTTATCCCTCACAAGCACATTTAGGTTTTCAAGGAAAAGGAGCTTAATTTCTAGATCTATATGAATAATCATGGTTTGGAATTGTAAACATAGAAGAAGAAAAGACAGTCAAAGGTGACACACAATCATTCATGTGTCTCACTTCCACTCAGTTCAATACCAAATAGAAGGTTGGTATCAATTGGTGATACTAACCCTATCCTACAAAATTGATCCACCATAGGTAGTAGGTTAGTTCTAGAATTGGATGAACCATAGATGTGTTTATCCCTAATATTCACTTCAAGAATATAGTCATAGTCGGATAGTCAACTAGGAAAGCTATGTACTTTCTGTAATTAACATATAACCTTACCAAATTAATCTCAACCTTTTACATTTAGGTGTATACATGAATGTCATATATATTGATCTAAATTAAATATTCATTTTTTATCTTAATTAGATTAATCTCACTTATTAATCCAAATTATGGTAAAATAACTGTGTCTTCAAAATTCCTACCACTAAAGAGAATCCAACTATCCCATTTCATGAATTTCAATGCTTTAATTACCTTGTAGATTCATTCAAAGGTTATAGTGGCCACCCTAAGCTAGTGTGGAGTATCCCAACTAATCTTGCCAATTCCAATGATCTTGATGAAATCAACCTAAAATTTAAAAATTATGATCTTCCCCTTCACATCATAACTCAATTTCTTCCTACCTTGCAACCCCTATCAATACCAAAAATTTCCTTCTAAAATTTTATTTTCATTACTTGAAATATTGTTAATGATTTGATATACAAGTATAATTAGTAGTAATATCTATTAGAAGTTATTAGTGCCCACCAATAAATAACAATGCACACCATGGATTTAATTAAAAATTAAATATTCCATGGTAAAGGTCAAAATATTTTAGGGACTATTGTAAAAAAGATGGTCCATGGTAAAAAATAAATATTTGTCATAAATGGTCACAATAATGTCAAAATATTACCATCATGGCAAATAGGTCACTAGGGTCAAGGAGGTCTCAAATAAATAATATTTTATTTGTAATGATTCTAAAAAGGTGATGTCATAAACCTTTTGAAAATATTTGGTCTAATATTATGAAAAGTCTAGGAAATATTACGTAAAGTGTAGGAAATATTTGGACTATTATTAGGAAAAGTCTCACAAATATTAGGTAAAGTCTAGTATTAGGTGATTGCATGGGGATTTTATTGGGTAGATTTTTCCATGCCAAAACTAATCCTACCGAATATTGGTTAGAGACTATTATTGTCTTATCTTAGGATGAGGTGGAAGGCCTTGAGATTATATAAAAGGATGCATACCATCCCCCTCACACATATATGGAAACACACAATGAGACATATAAGAAGGTACACATAAGGAGGCAATAAGGAAGAAAACAAGAAGGAAAACCTTAGAGTATTAAAGAGAGTGTGAAGGAAGCTATTGGGTTATGTGAATGTGAAGTTTATTCCAAAAAGGTTGATGTAAGGGCTAATGAGTAGATTTCATGTGTATGTGATAACACTTGGTGGAAGCCATATTCACTTTTTGGGTGAGGTTATACACACATAATTCCAATATTATAGGTATTTTGTACATTTATTAGTATATATTATTTGTACCATTTTTATTAATACCCATGTATTATGTTTGATATGTTATCTCCATAATCACACCACCACAACCAAGTTATGCATTGCTAATATAATTATAGCATAAGGAGTTCCTGATGAAAGATTTATTGAGTGGTAGATCAGGTTGACATTTTGGTTCTATTGTCAGGACTATTCCTTGGTGGTGTTACCTTTAAATTATGTTGAGGGTCAATATATGGTTATTATTTTAGTAACATTGTTCCTACATTGAATGAGAGTTTCTTATAGTTAGTCTAGTCTTACTCTTATAGTTTCATTTTAACCAGTCATAATGTTCACCTTATTAATTTTAGTTTTCATTATGGTAATTCTAATTTCTATTGTGAAAATTTTTGACCCTAGTAAATTCAAATTTTTACCACAATAATTTTAGTTTTTATTATTGAATAGTGATTACTGTAGTAAGTTTAGTTTCTACCACAATCATTTCATTTTTATCATGAATAGTGTTGACCATAGTAAATTTATTTTTTACAGTGGTAATTATATTTTTTACCATGGTCATTTTAGTATTCACGATTAGTATAAAAATAAAATGAAAAATAAATAAAAGAGAGGAAAATAACAAAAAATCAAGTCATTGTCTTATATTTTTGGTTCAATAAATTGTTATAGTTAGTTTACCACAAAAGCTGCCATGTTAAGTACACGAGTTGTGTTTTATTTGATTGAATTGTAAGTTGGGACAATTTTTATTTTTTTCAAGGCATATATATCTTTGATAGGGGATGATTGGTAAGATTAATATTTTTTTAACACAATCAAATAAAAATGCTCTTTCCTTCATTCATGACTTTAAAAGGTCTTATATTTGTAATGGGCTTATAAGAGAAGAAAAATAGGCATAAATTCCCACATTTTTATATGTTTTATTACTTAGGTTGTTTGATACATTAAATATAAATGTTAATAAATTCATGGGATTTTCTCTGTGATAGTGTTCTTGAAGAATTCAATGCACAACAAAAATATTTAGATCTCATGATAAACATCACAAATTTGGCCTAAGTAAAAAACAAGAGGATTTGGGATTACCATGCACTTGTTCTGGAGTTGAGAGGGAAGTTGGACACTTAGATACAAAAATAAGGATTATCAAAATGTCTAATGATTGGTGTGGATAACCTATTATGTAAGCACTTCATCCAAGGGATGAAACCATAAATCAAACAATGGGTAAAGTGAAATTAGGTAGCAAACCTTGAGAAAGCAAAGGACATAATTATAAGACAAGAAGAAAGGATGAAGGAGTAACTAGGGTAAGTTCCTCCCAAGGTTGTGGCTACATAAATGCCTTTGTCCCATGTACCATAACCATTTATAATAAGTAATTCTCTCTCTCCTATTACAACAAGTGAGTATGATGATTTGATTAAGAAAATAGGTCAATTGATTGTAAATGTTCTTCAATAGTAGGATTTGAGTTCTCAAAGCTCTCAAGGAGGAGATATGGGTCCAAGAAGAAATTTGTCTAAAATAATATGTTATGCATGTAGATATAAAGGACACTATATATTAAATTTTCCAAGTAGAGCATCTAACTCTGGGATAACAAATAATGATAAGGGTAAATCACTTGTTAAATGTACTTGATTTTCTTGATAGAGATCAAATTATCAAGTAGATGTGTTAGTAAAAAAAAATAAAAAAGGAAAGAGACACTAAATATAATATATAACATTAAAAAATGAAAGAGGATACTAGCAAGAGCCATGGAAAAAGAAATTTGGATGTGAAATATTTACTAATACCATAGGGGAAAACACCATACTCCATTATTGAAGACCTTTCCCAACATATTGATAATGTTAAAAATAACCATATTATTGATTCATCTTCAAAAAATAGGAGGGATTTGTGATGTGGATTGAAGTGTTATATGGATAAAGGAGGTTTAAGTCCTAGTTTTGAAGGAAAAGGTAGATTCATACACTCCACAAGTTGAGGTATTGTGTAATGGTATTTATATTTTTTATGTTCTAGTTTATGATGGAGTTGTAATAATGTTATGATTTAATAGGTAATGCACATGTTGGGTTTTAAACTTGATCTCCCTTCCAAAATAATGTTAATATATTTAAATAAAGGATTAAAAAAACCATAGGTTACTGTTTTAGATGTAGAAATTTATGTTATGGGTGGTATGTGTAGTTGACTTTAAAGTGATAAAGTATGGCATTATTGCATACCTAATGTTGTTGGGAAGGCCATGTTTAAAAATATTCCATGTAAGGAATTATTGGAATAAGGGGTTCATGACAATTGGTCATGGAAATGAGAAGGAAAAAATAATGATGGTTTTTTAAGGTCAGATTAGGGGACCTATGGATTCAAGTGATGATTAGACATCCTCTAATTATTCAAGCACTAGTGAGGTGGACACTGATGATGAGGAGGGTTATATGGATGTATCAATCATGGAAATCCTCCCAACCTCACCTATTGATACATCCAAGGAAGAGCTAAAAAGGTGGCTTTAAAAACTACAAAATAGAGATGTCATGGAGGAGAAAGAAAGAGAAGATTATTTTCAACTCTTTTGAAGGCTTATGCATCTCTTCATTGTAAATTATAAGGAACTTAGATAAGTTAATTTTATATAAAATTATATTAAATTAATGGATAATGCAAAACCAATTGAGCAAATGCCTTATAGGATGAATCCTATTTTTTATAAATTAGTAAAAGAAGAGATCATCAAGATCCTTGATGTAAGATTTATATTCCCATCAGACAAATTAGAATGGGTCTCTCCCATTGTGTTAGTAAATAAGAAGAATGGGAAGTTTTTCACTAATGTTGACTACAAAAATCTCAATAAGGTGATAAAAAAGGACCACTACTCTCTAGCCTTCTCAGACTAGATCTTGAATGAGGTGGCTAGGAACAAGGGTTATAACTTTGCTTATGGATATAGTGGGTAAAACCAAGTTCACATGGTTGAGAAGGATCAAATAAAGACTATGCTCATCACTCCTTGGGGAATGCTTACTTATAAATTAATTCCCTTTGTATTATATAATACACATGCAACCTTTCAATGCTTAATGAATAGGGTGTTTGAACCTTATATTAGAGGCTTTATCAGGGTATTTTTTGATGATTTTTAATTTATGGAAGTAAGTTTGATCGTTTATACCAATTAGATAAGGCTTTTCAAATGTTGATTAAGTCACAAGACTCAATAAATCCCATAATGTTATAAACATAATTAAATCCCATGAAATGTGTGTTTAGATGATCTTAAGGTGTCTATTTAGACATGTTGTATCTAAAGATGGTATTTGTATTAATCTAGAAAAGGTTTCAATGATTAATTGATTATCATTCCCTATTAATAGAAGTGATCTAAGATCATTCTTCAGACATGTTGGATATTATATAAAGTTTATATGAACTTCTAATTTTTTTTACAAATATTAACCTAGTTCCTAATGAAATATGTTCCTTGTGAACTAAGCAAGAAGTCACTTGAATATTTTAAGCACCTTAAGTAAGCCTTGGTAACTTGTCCTGTTTTGAAAAATCTAGATTGGAATAAAACATTCATTATGTATGGTGATGCTTCAAATGAAGCACTAGAAATCACACTAAGCCAAAGGGATGAGAATAGGAATGATCATCCAATCTACTTTGGGAGTAGGCAAATGATCAGTATTGAGGTAAACTATACTATAGCTAAGAAAGATGGTCTAGATATTATTTTTGTTGTGAATAAATTTAGGAGATATTTTCTAGGGCAAAAAAATTCTTGTAAAAGATCATCAAGCTTTGAAATACATTATAAACAAGCCAAACCCATCAATAAGGATACCAAGATGGATATTTTTGTTGAAGGAATATGAATTTGACATTGAAGATAGGGAAGAAATAAGCATGCCAATACAAATGTACTTTTTTAAGCCTACGATGTTATGGGTTCATATTTTGATGATGATGAATTTATAGATGCAATATTACTATCAATTGATGTAATTTTGAGTGAGTATTTAAATATATGGAATTATTTGAAAAATTTCAAGTTTCTTGATGGTGTTACTACAAATATTAAGAGGAATATCATCCAATAAATTATCCCATATTCCATTTTGTGTGGAATCTTGTATTGGGTAGAATTTGATGAAAAATATAGGAGAGTAGCTAGTTGAATAATAGGAAGGGAATTTATTAAATAATTTCATGATGGTATGTGTGGAGGTCATTTTTAATACATCTAATAGCATAGAGAATCTTTGATGCAGGTTTACATTGGCTAAAAATTTTCAAATATTATGTCAATTATTGTAAGACATGTTATATCTATTAATTACATGGTAATCACATGACTTCTTTGATGCCATTATGTCCTATTCTTTGACTTAATCCATTTGAAAAGTGGGGAATATATACCATGGGTCCACTTCCACATACACCATGAAGGAATAAGTATATTTTGGTTGATATTGACTACTTGACTAAGTGGGTTGAGGTAAGACCTCTAAAAATAATTTCTATGGATGATATGTCAAGATTCTTTTATGAGCACGTTGTTACAATATTTGGTTTCCCACTAGAAATTTTAACAGATCAAAGTAGTCACTTCATTTATGAAGTGGTGAAAGCATTGGTAAAAAAAAATCTATCAAGTATATGGAATAAATAACCCTTAAGCCAAATACAAATGGACAAGTGAAGTGAACAAATCATGTGATGTGCTAGATTCTTTCATGTTAATAGATCAAAGTAGTCACTTCATTTATGAAGTGGTGAAATCATTGGTAAAAAAATCTATAAAGCATATGAAATCAATAACCTATAAGCCAAGTACGAATGGACAAGTGGAGTGAATAAATCATGTGATGTGCTAGATTCTTTCCAAATGTGAAACTTTAAAAATACACACATGAGAAAATCAAGTTCATGCAACATTGTGGGCATCTAGGGACACATCAAAATCAACAAGAAGTTATTATCATTTTCATCTTGATTTTGGTATTGTTCATATCCTTCCCATTGAGTTTGATGTCTTGATTTTTTATCAATAAGATGATGGATAAAGGTGAGTCTATCAGTGATATGTTGGTTCATCTTCGTCTTATATAGGGAATGCAAAAAAAATTGATGGACACCATTTTAAAGAAAATGATGAAGTAGAAAGAGTACATTGATCATAAGATTAAGTGGTCCACTTTTTAGGTGAATGGCTTGGTCATGGAATATGATTCTCAACATAATAATATAAATCATATTAAATTCCTTCCTAAATGGATGGGACCATGTAAGATAGTAGTAGTGCAAGATAATGGGACATATAAAATTGAGGAATTAAATGGAACTTCAATCAACAAATAGATCAACCATAACAAGTTGAATATATTTCAAGCACTGGCATCAAAATCGTTAATGATAATATAATTTGAAGATGGAGTAGAAAATAAGGAGAAGGAAGATGTTAACAAAAAAAATTTTTGTCAAAAAATTAATTCTTTTTAGTTGAAATATTGTAAGTAATTTGATGTAAAGTGTAATTAGTAGTAGTGTCCAATAGAAGTTATCAGTGCCTACTAAGGAATAATAGAGCACACCATGGAATGAAGTAAAAAGTAAATATTTCATGGTAATGGTCAAAATAGTTTAGATAATTATACAAGTGAAAATAAACACACCAAAATATACACTCAACTAATCAAGGTCTAGTTGAGACAACTGACGTAATGGAAGATTAAATGAGTAGGTCTAAGGATTAAATAGGTTAGGTTGAGGTAATAGAATGGGGTTTTGGATCATAGGTGGAAAATGATGCTCATGACGATACCAAAATAGATCTTCTCTATCACATTACTCATTGAGATCAACTAAATGATGGGAAGCATAACTCCAAGGTCCCTTAGTATGGGTAAGGATAATGTATCAAAGTTTTTGATCTATGTTAGGTATGAGGAACTAGGTGTAGTTGGGTTGGATGAATTTAAGAATTTGATCAACTCTTTTGGGATGAATATGTCTAGTCAATTTCATACATGAAGTGAATGAAAATATTATGAGGCTAGTCTTGGGGAGTAATAAAAGAAGAAGTGGAGGTCTAAAATTACATATCATTGTATTTAAAACCTCACATATGGATGGGTATAATAATGGGTTGTGCCTGCACACAGTCTTTCTCATCAAGATTATTGATTTGGTCAATGATCAGATGTATAATGGGAGTGAAATGGAAAACTTATAATCTAAGCTCAGCATTGATATAAATTTAAATGTCACTACTAGGAATGAGAGATCCAACTATAGGAAAGATGCATGCTCTAATGAGGAATGGTCACTCTAGAAGTCTCATCCAAGAGGCAAAGTAAAGTTGTGTTTGATTGATTAAATATATAACTTGTTTAGATAATGATTTTAAATAGGTGCACTTATTGTTCTAGACAGGTGAAATCAAGGATTGTGCTTGCACTCATCTTGATGAGGCTTATTTGATTATGTTTTTTCATGTTTTGATAGTGCTTTACAAAGAGAGTAAAATTGTGCTAGTTGCTAAAGATAAAGTACTTGTAATGAATGAAGTAAATGATATTTATTTCATTTTTTGTCTTTTTTTAATGTAAAATATATTAAGAAAATTAAAATTTTCAATATTCAACTAAAATCAAATCTAAAAACTTAGAAGGCACAACTTTTAAGTATTAAAAATTTGATCAACATGTGCAACTTAGAAAGCTAGTTTTAAATATTTTGAGCGATTGTTAATGAAACTAAATAATTTAAACTGAAATAGATTCAAATATAAAGTTATGATTTTTCTAAGTTTTTTGATCAAAAATAGTGTTCATTCACTATCTAAGAGAAAGAAGCTAGATTTAACATGCAATTTTTGTTTTGTCTAGGTTTTCTAGGGTTGATGTACATTTGTGTGTGTTTATGCTTGTGAATGAAAACTAAAAATAAATTATTTTTATTGGTTTTACATACTATTTTTATTCAATTAATATACCCTAGGTTTGATTCAAGACTATTGTTCTTTGAACGCTCTTTACATGAAAGTGGAATTGAAAGATCTAAATTACTTTTTTCAATGAAAAAGAAAGAGAAGAGTTTATTTTATTTTTATTTTGGGTTTTTTGAATATTTTAAAATATGAATCTAATCTAATAAATAGATAAATTAATCTAATTTGATCTAATAAATAAATTGAAACTGAAAACAAAACCTCCAACCTAATCAATGGTGAGACCAAGCAAAAGTAAAAAGATTTTTTTGTGAGTACAATATCCTTAGGTAGCTAGATCCTTTGCTTAATAATGACATTGGTAACTCTCTATAAAAAAGTTGAAAAGAATAAGAAAGAAATAAAGACACAATCTTGAATAAAAGAGTAGCTAAAGAGCAGTCGGGTTGATTCATGAATAACAAAGAGTTGGTTACCTATTTTGTGAATTATCCTCTCCAAGATTGTTTTGGTGTCATGAAGATGATGATAAATTCAGGAAAATATTTTCTAAAACTTAAATCAAGTAGGCTAGGGTGCTGTAAAACTCAAAAGATTCAATCTTTATTACAAATTTTGGACCAAAAATCTAAGGAAAATTAGACACTTGTAAGAGAATAAAAGAGGTTGCATGTGGTGTTTTAATTAAAGCTTGATTAATTTAAAAGTGATAAGGATTGATAAAAATAAGATTAGGGTTGAGTTGGGCTATCTACAAGATGCAAACAAGAGAACAAACAAAGAAACACAAAAAAAAAAAAAACATGCAAAATATGTGAAAACTGAAGTCTAAAATGCTAATTTTAAAAACACACAAATGATGATATAATTGTAATTATTTGTAGATGGAAGAGATGAAACCACCAAAATAAATTATGAAACTACTACAGTGTAATATGAAACTACCTCATATATAATTTTTTCATCATGGTGGTTTAATCAGTAGTTCCATCACACGATACAACAGTTTTGTCACGAGAAATGATAGTTTCATCATGAGAGAATCAATGTCAAAAACTAAGGAAAAAGGACTCAAAAAATAAAAATTTAAAAATTTAAAAGTGTCCAAAATGGGCATAAAATACTGATTAGGTAGAGAAAACATAAAGTCTGAGCATATTTATGTATGGGTAATTGCATCATCATTGGATTTTTCTATAAATGTTGCACTGTATAATTTTTGGGTGCATACATATTGCCTCCTCAAGGAAACACCTCATCATGCATTTATGAGGGTGTTTTTATAGAGTAGTGGTACACTAAAATGAAAATAAGGATTATAAAACTTACATTACTTACCTATACAGTGTAACCTTGTGACCTACGAATATAAAATGAGAATCAAGTGTAATTTTTATGGGAGAGTGGAAACATGTTAATTACTCAAAATATGGACAAGTGTACTTATCCTTTATGTGAGGGTGAGGATACTACCTTAACCATTCCATTGAGGGATTGATCTTGAGGCCATGTGAGATTGACCTACAAAATTGAAACAAAAAATAATGTACCTTGTAATAATGCATAAAATTGAAATGGAAAACAATGTACCTTGTAATAGTGTTATGGAAAATAAAATATCAAAATTATTAGCATTGACATGTTATGGGTGGATGAAATGGAATTTTTTTCTCTAAATCAATTCAAACATAAGTTTCGTATAAGATTTACTGAAAATGAAAAAGTTTAAATACATAATAATTAGTTGAATAAAATATACATTTGAAAACTTTCTAAAAAAGTATTTCATTTATGCATTTGATATTTTGAGAAATTGGAGATATATATATTTTTTGATATAATTGAGATAGAAAGTATCTAAAATGATGAGTATGAGGAGAGGATGGTCAATTTACCAGTGACAAGTGGAGCAAGTTAGGGACAAGTTAGTTTTAGTCATTTTTATGTTTTTCCCCTAATATTAAAAAATATGATCAAAATGCATTTAGATTCATTAAATTTAAACATTTATTGCATGGTTGGGATTGGAGGGTTGGGTAGACTAGGAAAATGTTAAAAGTTTTGAAATTTAGTTGAAACTTGGGCATTTGGGAGGGTTTTGGGGGTAAGCACCATCGATGGATAAAACTGTCAGTGCAAGATGAAATCATTGGTCTTTTCATACCAAAAATTATGTTTCTAACATGGGAAATTCATATAAGCAACACAAACTATAGGGGTTTTTTATGTTTTCATCAATAATGTTCAATAATTACTTAACTACCTCAAATGAATCATGTAATTGCTACCTTTTTTAGGCAACACTTTCATCATAGTGTTAGGAAAAATGGTTTGAAGTCATTTTTAGGCCAAATAAATGTTTAAGAATGTTTTAAGTTGTCATTTGTAGGGTGGGTAATATGGTGGAGTCAAGATAGGGAGCAATAGTAGATTTTGAGGATCCTAGGTAAATTGATAGCTGACAATTTGGATGTATAAGATAGGTTTTGGGATACTGAGGATTGTGTAGGTGGAGATTGTCACCCTATTAAGAAAGTTGTTTCAAATTATTCACTTATTGGGGTGCAGACTAAAAAAATTTCCAATTTCCACAAGACATAGAATAGTAGACCATCACTCTCACTGATCTTTATAGTATACTATGTTTACTAATGACAGGTCAACTCATGACCTTGAGGGATTTCATAGATAGAGGAGACTCTACCATCTAGGCAAAGTATTATGGTGATGTAGACACACCCAATGTGGAGTGAGGATTTTTGGGGTAGATGGATTAACGATATATACTCTCTACAAGGCTATTATAGGGATCTTTACCTCCTAATTAGTGGGAGACAAAGGGATAAACCATTTACTTTATATTTAAGTGCATATGATCAATCAGATTGAGGAGAGAGGCACCAAATATTCATGGGCCAAATAGGTTATGGCATAAACATATAGATACCTATCACAAAGTACCTTATTGAGATCTCTTTTCTTTAGTCACCCTACACTCATCATGAGGTTGGTGTAAAGAGCAGATGATCCCTTATCAACAAGGGGTCATGATCAATAATCTAAGGGCCATTAGGGCCTCTATATAGATAGATATGGCACCATTTAGATCCTTTCCCTAAGTAGTGGGGATGTTAATAGTAGTAAAATTGGTGGCCATGCCTTACCAAAGCATGATACGATAGTGGGTAGATGAGGCAACCTATATTTTAGTGAGTGTAGGATCATAATAGGTCAGAGATTGGTGATTACAAATAGAGGTGCATCACATAAATATAGTACCTTATTAGTTTAGGATACCATTTGAATTAAATATTCTCATGCCCCAAATAGTGTGCAATGGAGTTAGGAAGAGAAAAAATTCAAAATTAGATAGATTGGAGTGGTACCCCCTCACACTAGGGGTTCCCATCACAAGAGGGCCAGGATGAGAGGAATATAAGATAGACCACAACCTATGGTTGGAGGAACATAGGTTGGAAAATAGCTTACAGGAGTACAAGTTGGGTAGTATCTTGTAGGAGGAGGGGAAGATGCCATACTTATGGCTATTCCAATTGCATTATTGGTTGGAGGCCAACAATCAATATAATAGTAGTTAAAACCACCACCATAGAAGGATCCCTTGAAATAAAAACATGTAGTAGGTGAAGGAGATGGGGGAGGTGATCAAGTAGGGGGTGATCAAGCAATAACTAGTGATGATCCAGTGGTGAGAGATGAGGAGATTGAGATAAGTGTTAATAAGGAGCTAGATTCATATTGGAACGAGGATAACTCAAGTGAAATAGTTATTGTTTTTTTATTTCTATTACATTACTTTCTAGTATATTACTTAGTTACTAATTTTATTAATTTTATTTGACTGGGGATATAATGTCTACTTTTGTTTTTATGATTTTAGAGACATATACTAGGTGAAGGACTATGATAAGAGATATTATGGTCAATCTCTTTTAGGTGGGCATCAACTTGACTTGAGATCAACTTCTGATAGATGCAAGTCTTCCTACTAGTATAGGTAGGCATATAAATGTTTTTACCCTGACTTCCCACACATTTATTGACATCACATGTCTACAGAGACACACAACTGGCTTGGAGGCCAAAATGACTAGCTTAGAGTCTCAGGTTAATAATCTTAATGATATTATTATAATTAGAGTTGGTTGGGATTCTTTGAGCCAATAGATAACAAGAGGGATAGCCTCCTAGATAGGGACTCTTAGGATACATTTCAGGAGTAGGAACCATAGCCCAAAACACTCCTTTGCATCAAGGCCTTATCATATGAAGAGGAGGATCATGAACTATAGACACATCGATGCTAGAGGTGGAAAATAATAGCCTCCAGTAGGACCTTACGGTTAAATTATTGTAAATGGATATGTTTTGACTTTTTGAGACATTGAGACACATTATCCCTCTATGAAGGTGATTTTACTGAGACATTAATGAATAAACTCAACATTTATTATATATAGAGATATATTTTGGATTATGTTGATGACTTGTCATGGTATATTGTTCTTTTAATTTCCATGTCACTTTTTCAGTTTATGCACTTTAGATGACTAGACATGTGGTGATATACAATATATCTCTATTTTTATGATAATGTTATGAATATTCTTATATTTTTGAGATGTGGAAACATAATGGATGAAAATTTAATTAAAATAGATGTATGAAAAATATGCTAATAGATGTTTGGCAAGTGATGATTGAATTTTTTTTTTCACACAACATATGAACATTAGCTTGTATCAAGAGGTGAAAGGGAGATGAGATATAATTGAGATTGTGAAATAAAAAAACCATACATTAAAATTTCATAGGCAATAATATTTTGAACTAATCCTTACAAGCAAATGGGGAATTTTACTTTCTTACCAACCCTATAAAACACTATCTATATTATCTTCATCTAGAGGTGGCTAATCTTGATAGAGTCAGTAAATGGGATAAAGTTTTCATTTTTGGCATAAACATCTAGACAAGCCATTATTTATTTTCCTTATTATTTCTCAGACACTTTTTGATTGTAATTTTATTTTCTTTTGATTATTTTACAACCCCCTACACTTAGTATTATGTCACTAAGAAGATGCATGGGCTCAACACCAAAGGATAGATGTAGGTGAGTAAAGGATTATACCTCTAATGTTAACCACACACAATTATTAATATGTAAGGGCTCATCACCAAAGGTTAGTGAAAGTTAAAAGATGTGGAATGTATTTGATTTGCATAAGCTTTTGATTTTGCATTAGTGTCTCTTTTTTCCTTTTTTTTTGAGAAGGCCCCTACCCTTAAACCTTGGCCTCATGAAACTATTAAGATGAAAGGTATCCACTGAGGATGAAGAGAGGTGAGAATATTACATGTTTTGAGCATGCTAGTGTTTTTTTCAGAAGAAATTGTAAAAGGAGACTTTGCCATAGACAATATTTTAGGCTAGGTTGTAGCTAGAGTTTTCTAAGCTTGTGAGAAAGTATAGAGGAATGAGGTGTACTCTGATCGTAATAACTAAGACAATAACCCATGTCATACTAATTTTAATAATTTTTTCTAAGGGAAATAGGGTGATATGAAATTAAATGGAATGATATGTTGTATTTTGATTTTTTTACCATATGAACTCATAGCTAAACAACCACTAAAAAAAAAATCATTATGAAAGACAACACATGAACAATGTAAATGTAATGATGAAATGTGAAATTCAAAGGATATATATAGAAAAATTTTAGGTGAAAATATTTCACAAACTCACCAAACTCTTTTCCCTTTAAAGTCCAAAATAGGCTCCATTGTTGAAATCTTCAATCACCAAATAAATACCCAACTAATTGGGTTTGAAATTTCAACCTTCTCCCTTATTTTTATCTATTCTACTATCAAGTCTCAAGAAAAGGTATCCTAATTATATTGGGTACTCATGAATATATTTTTTGTATTCCCGACACATACAATCCATATAGGTAATGTGATTTTGTATGGCCTTAAGTCGGTGCTCATCTAAAGTCTCTAGTGTAGTTAGTCATCCATATATATATTATTTGTGATCAAGGAGACCCTAAATAGAGACATGAAGACCAAGAATTTACACCTCAAGGTGAAAATGGCTTCAACTCCAAAATAAGGGAATATGGGTTTTCCCCTATGGGTGTGTAAATATTTGTCCTATAATACCCTAGTGTAGGATAGTGTTGAAGGTGCTAATATTTTTTATTATCTTTGATTATATTAACTAAAATTGAATTTATAGTCTTATTCATGGCTTTATCTTGTCCATTAGCCTATGGGTAGTATAAAGATGCCATGTGGTGACATATACCAAGTTTTTTCATAATTCATGCACCTTAAGGTTCTTAAAATGGGATCCAATGTATATGATGATGACTTATGGGATCCTGAACCTAAAAATGATTTTATTTAAGATGAACTTAGGGATTAATGATCTATTAATTATCATCAAAGCCATAACCTCTAAAAATTTATTAAATGATTATGTTGTTTGATAATAAAGTGATGGCCATCTGAGGAAGTAGGAGAGATCTTGCCAACTAAGTCTACCCCCCAAGTAGAGAAGGGCCATAGAGAAACAATAGGGTGGAGTGCTTGAGTGGGAATACGAATCTCATGGGATAAGTGTATATTCTTCTCAAATTTCATTATGTACTAATAAATATCAAGATCAAGGGTTGGCCATAATTATCCCATCCTATGAATCTTGTGGGAAATTATGTGGCCAATAAAATGTCCACCACAAACATAGCTATGGCAATGAAAGAGGACATTTTATTTCTCCCCTTGATCAAAACTTATAAGTAATATGTTGTTTAAGGATTTACCATAGATAACCTCATATATAATAACGTACTTAACAATGATGATGCAAAGGTGACGCCTTTATTATGAGTCAGTAACTTTGAGGTAACTACAATCAACTAAATAGCTTATAATGTTAGAATGCCAAGGTGAAAAAATGATCATGGGTTTCTCTATGTAACATATAACCTCATTATGGAAGTCAATGTCAATGATATCATTGAATTCTAGAGGAAATTATACCAACCAATAGCAATGACTTATCCCTTGATGGAATTTTGGTTGACATAGGTAAGCTCAAACTTGCTCAAAAGTGTGATAAATAACCAACCTTCCATGAGAGGGATGATTGCGTTGAGAATATTTATACATATTAGGACTTAAATATAACGTTATTTTCTTGGTTGAGCATGTAATTTATTAGTCACTTATTTACAAATACAATGGCTAAACACTCTTTTTCAACTTGTGTATAACGAGTCTCATAGTCAATAAGAATGTGACTGATGAAGTAGATGGATTATTCTTTACCATCATCATCCTCTTGGGCCAACACTTAATTTCCATTATTTAAAGTAGCAATAATCTATCATACTTAGGATCTATAAGTGTTGAAGGAGAGATATGGAAGTGTTTGACTACTTCAAATACATCCCAACATTCCTTTGTCCAAGTCATGTTACTCTCCTTTCTAAGCAAGTTATTAATGGGATGAGCTACATCGGTAAGGCCTGGTAAAAACCTATGAATATACCCCACATTTCCCAAGAATGATATGATTCCTAGCTCATCAGTAAGGGAAACATTTCTAGGGTTGTGTGAATCTTTGTTGGATCAATGTCAATTTCACATTGGGAAATAATGTAGCGAAGGAGTTTCCTACTTGTGACTCTAAACACATTTTTTAGGATTAAGAGTAACACCATATTCTATGTGAACACTTCTCATCTTTAATTCTCGAAGAAGATCACTGACATATAGCTCTAATAAATTATGAATGACATCATGAAAAATATGGGTCATTGCCCTCTGATAGGTTACCTCAACATTTTTAAGTTCAAATGGCATGAATACATAGTAGAAAGTTTCTAGTGGTGTGGTAAATGAGGTTTTGTTTTGATCTACTTCTAATATTTTGATTTGGTTATATCCAAAAAAGGCATCTATTGGGGACCACAAATCATATCCTATTGTAACATCAATAATAACATTGCTGGATGGAAGGGGGAAATCATCTCTAGGACATGATTTATTAATGTCACAAAAGCTTATGCATACCTTAATTTTTCTATTCATTTTTAGAATAGGGAAGATAATGGACATCCATTTAGAATAGTCCATTAGTTTTATGAACCCTATTAGTGCCCAAAATTGTGCTGGAGTAATTTGGGTCTTTATATGATGAATTCCCTGTGCCTGAGCTAAGTGAGCTTCAATGTTTTAGTTTCCCGCCTTCCCTCATTAGGAGGAGAGGTTGGGACATTTAGTTTGAGAAATCATGTTTATTATCTTGATTAGATGAGTTTAGAGGGATGTCTATCAAAGATGGAAAATACCCCAAAAAGGCTCTATAGAGATTCAAGAGTTATGGTGTGTGGAGAAAATATCCTATGGCATAAGAATCTATAGTGAAAAAATGAGGGTGTAACCAAGTCTTTTTCCAAGCTTAGATCCTTCAAACTTAGGAGAGGAGATATGTTGGTGTCCTAGATAAAATTAATAGGATACACTTATGTGTTTTGGTGATTAAGGTGAGGAGTAGTCTGATGAATCAAATGAAAGATATGTATTTGACTCAATGGACCCCCAAGAGTAAGATTCAGGGGATGGAATTTTTTTGCACTTATCCCCTTTTGAATAAAGTTGGTATAAAGTGTGGAAGTGGCCATGACCCTAGCTTAATTTTTGATTTGGACATGTGGTAGAGTATCGAGCCCTTGGACATTTTGGGCCTCTTTGAAGAATTTCCCCACTTACCTTTTTGGTGGGCACGTTGCTTAAAATCCCTAGGGCTTGAGTGTCTAATTTTATAAAGAATATTTGTGCCATGTGGATGTACTCAGGTGTTTTTTAGCTTTGGGACATTTTTTGAGATTGCCTCAATTTTATGGACATTTTCCAAATGGTCATCGAAGGCCCAAATTTTGTAAAAGAAAGATCATTGCAAGTAGTGTCCATGGTATCAATGGGGACTTGGGACTTCTTGCCCTACAACACCATAGGATCATAACAAGTGAAAAGGTGCAAAAGTCCTTCTGAGCCTAAAAAGAATGTTTTGATTCTATGATTCACTCATATTTTTCCACATATTATAAAAATAAGGTCACTTGGCACACAAGGGGAGGCCTTATGTTTTCCTTCTATTTTTCAGATGAGGCTCAAGTAATTAATGGGGTAGGTGTTGATTAGCCACCTCATATTGGAGCATTAATGGTAACCATAATTCTAAAATTAAAGGGATTATAGTTAAGTTATATTTTTCATTTGAACTCACCCTTCACATTTAGAGCCAAAGATTTGTGCTTCTAAGTGACTAAGTGTGCCAAAGTGAAGAACAATACGAATATAGTGAATTAGAGTATGAGTCTTAAAAGGTCTTCATTTAAACCTATGTGCAACCTTCACTAACACTAGTAAGTGTTTGGAAACCTTGTTATATGGTGTTTTGAGAGGTAATTGAGAGCTCAATCGAAAAGTATTTTAGTGCAAAGAAGTTTATTTCTAAGTTAATATAGTAATAAGAGACTTGAAAAAAGATGGTAGCTTATTCAACAACATCCAAGGTAAACATCGTATCAATGTTGGACTCAATCAAGCACACTAATGTCATGGATTTAGATTTTGGGGCCTTGTTGAATGTCTTGGAACACCCCAACCCCCCACAAGTAGTTATCAATGTTGGCATTGGATACATTGCACCAGTAATAGCATCCCCCCTGGCTGCTCCATACCTAGAGTTCATCATTGCATGTGCTTGAGCATATTAGCCAAATACTAGAACCATCATCGATGGTAGTAATTTATTGGTATGTTTTTTTAATCCAAAATCCCTCAACACCATGCTCAACATTCCCCCTCAACTAGAAAGTATCACACTCAACGTCAAGGAATGCCAATAATATGATGATAAAGATGAGGGATCCATCTGGGAAGTCATGAACTCATGTTGGCTGGCCAAGAAGAGAACCAAGGTCTCAAGGATGTCAAACAACTTGAAATTGGTAGAATTCAATGAGCTACCTTAGTATGTTATAGCTATAGCTACTAGAATTTATGGGATACCCATTGCTGAGAAGTTTGAGACATGGATGTTTTTGATTGTGTTATGTGTGCTGGAAGGGAAGAAGAGGATTGAATGGGCCACCATACTTATTGATAATTTTCATGACAAAATGATGTACCTTCAAGTGACCATCATCTCCAAGGAGAAATTTAAAGGTACATTTTATGTCTTCTTACCTAATGTATAACCTAGTGCACAACAAGGTTTTCTAGGGACTTACTAGGAACCCCACAGGGATGAGAATCTATGAGATATATCTTGAGGTAACCCTTGAAGGATCCATGAATAGTTTTTTCAAGGTGCATAATTCATTTTTCAACCCCATGATGAGCATATTTTACCCTTGAGGAGCATAAATAGAATGCCTACGATGGTTGATTAGGTAATTGAGAAATTTGGTATCATCTATATACAATTTAGAACATTCACGTACATCAAAGTGAGTGGCTATTCTAGATACCCACTCAAATTTCCCAAATACCTATATGAAAAGTTGGTAGTAATGGAGTTGAGTTGATATATGGTGCCACCACATGAAATAAATATAGCAAAAAAGATAAACAATCCTTTCAAATTTCTTGTGGTGATAGGATTCTATTCATGCCCTTATGTGGCCAAGGCAAAGGGGTTGGAATAAGAAATGAGTTTTTATGCACTTGATAAGATGCCACCATGACCCAATTATGACATTAAGTGGTTGGTGAACATGGTGAAAAAAGTAATATGGCATTAGTCTCACTATGAAGACCTTTGGTCTAATTGCACCACCGAGGAAGATGTCCAAAAGTGGGAATATATGAGGCTAATAGTGTAGGAGGTCATAGCCTAAAACATTGCTCCTATCCCTAAGGACATGGTAGATGATAAGCTAATACTCTCCTCAACATACACCAATAATAATATTGAATCTTGGTCCATTGCTTAGCTAGACTTCACTAAGCAAGAAGATGACTCCATCCCTAGGTGAGCGATGTGGATAATGAGGAGAACCTTCAGATGGTTGAAGGAACATGGAATCAACCTTGGGGCATATGAAACCCCTACCCTCCAAGAGTTAAGAAAGATAAATGAATTGAATGCCTTCCTCCCTGCATATAGTGATGACCTTCTAGCCCCATAATCATTTTTAGTAGGCAAGGGGAAAAGAAATATAGGAGACATTGACTTCACTAAACTGGTGGACGTCGAGAAAATGACCATGACACAATCTAAGGCTAGGTTGTCTTTCTCAAAAATAATAAGCTTGGTTGAGAATTGGGATAAATTTATCATGGGGTAGGTCACACTAGCAAGTGCCACTCCCATATCTATTTCAAGGAGAGAAGCTCTGGTGGTGATGACCATCTCAATAGCCCCTATGATAAATCAAACATCAATATGAACTATCCTACCTACACATCAAGATGAAATTGAGCCTTATCCAAAAATATATTCAAGGAAGAGAGGAGGTGAGGAACAAGAGGAGCCACCAAAGAAAAAGAGAGTTAAGAAGGCCCTCCAACCTTCAATCAAGTCTCTGACCAAGCAGAGGATATTTTTTTCAAAGACCTAATTACCAAAGAGTTCTCATTAAAGAGAAGAGAAGATCAAGCTTATTATGTGTAAAGGATCAGGGATATGAGCAAGGGGAAGGAATTAGATGAAGAAAGACTTATAGCAAAAGTAATGAAAAAATAATGTACCTTCACTACCCCCAAGGTAAGAATTGGGCAAAGAACCCATAGTGATAAGTGTCATTCCCCATTAAGGATCTTGATGGAAGGAACATCTATACAGGGGGAACCTGCAATAGAAGAAGGTGAAGGTGATGAGGAAGGGGTCAAGGCTCTAAATGATCCTTATATTTTTTTATGATGTTGTGAAGGTTGGAACTGAGGTAGTTACCCAAGTAGAGGTCCCTATTGAAAAGGAGCCCCACTCACTGAAGACAAAGGCATTTGTCTAAAATGTTATTTCTTAGGCACTTGGGTAGGACAAAGATGGTGAAGTCAATGACACCCCAAAACTAAATGAAATGGGTTAGGGTGAACCTAGGGATGACATTTAGTCCCCCACTAGTAGTGTAGAGGTGGGAGAGTAAAACAAGGATAAAGGAGGAGATGAGGGATTAAGCCTACAAATGGGCACCCATATAACTTCAGAGGTCAATAAAGGTGCTAAGGAGGGTGTACCCAAGGGTGATAATTTAATTAAATTCCCTTGAGGGGTCCTTCCGACCATCAAGTTACATGAAATAGATAAAAATAAAGGTTTTGAGGCCATGATTTATGAAGAGTCACCCAAACATGACAAGGAATTCACCATAGCCTCTATAGACCTAGAGGCCCAAAGTAATAAGGAAGGAGAAGCCATTGTTGTATCCTCTATCCAACCCATATAAAAGGTGAGCTCCATTTAGAAATTACACATGGAGTCCCACCGGCTTGGGTCCAATATTGAAAATTTGGAGCTAATAGAACCAGTATCGAAGGAAGAAAAGAAAAAGCAGGGAAGCAATGAGGACATTATTTTTTTTGTGTTATGTCTTCTTACTAAACCAGTGGCATTCTTGGTAACTATTTCCTCATTAGCACCACTTATCACTACCACAAATCCATTCGTATCATTTACAACTTTCGCAGGTTTCCAGACCAAGCCATTTCTTTGGGTTAAAGACTAGGTGAAGGAAAAGAAGGATGTGATGAGCAAAATAGGGGATATCGACATAACACAATTTATTAAAAAAAAAGGCTAAGCCCATGAAGAAGACCATAACACATGCATAAATGAAATTCAATAACAAGTGGGAAAGGAGTGTTGAGGTAGCCATTCCTCCTTTAAATGTACTGAAAAAGAATGTTCCCCTAGAAAGCTATTCCATCTACAGTTACAATCTCAAAGAGCCATCACTGAAAGAATTGAAACATACTTCACAAGTCTTGGTTGACATGGTGACACATATAATGGACAAAGATAAAGCCACCATGGAAGAGCTAAAGGTGGAGAAGTAGGCTATGATATAGTAATTACAAAATTTATTGAGTGAGCCTCAGGCATTGACTCCAACTACCATCTAGGATCTTGACCCTTCCCTTATTCCCTTTCGATCACTAAACTTCCCTTGTGGTGAGGATTTGAAGACCAGAGGATGGGAAACAAAAGATTGGAAATAGGAATTGATAACTCAAGCCAAGAAAGTCATTCTTATAACCATGAAATGGTTTGATAATTAGATAGATAGATGAGGAGAGTATAGCTCCCTAGCATTTGTATATGATGTTGATATCAAGATTTGGGAGGCAATTAGGCCCAAAATAGATGAGATATGTAATATGGGTAAGTATCAAAAAATATTGTCTCTTCAGATGATCTTAAAATGCCTAGAGAATGCTAGTTAGCCATAAAACATAGGTTAGCCATGCTCAATATGGCTCCTTTGATATAAAAGGAGAAGAGCAGTCTCTGAAGATAGAAATTGCGGTCACTCTGAGAGCAATGGTGAAGCTTGATGGTGAAGTGGACTTGATAGAAGAATTATTGGAGGATGCTTTGAAGAACCTCATCAATGCACCCCATGGAGCCTTCAATAGCCAAAAGATAAGGCACCTATTATCACTTGAAAAGTCTTATGACCAATTAGAGGCATTGGTACATAAGAAATAGGGAGTGCTCTAGAGGACCACCAATTGGATAGAAGCATATAATGCCAAACTCAAGTATCAAGTGGGCCTAGATAGAAATATCCTCGCCACTATGATTTCAAAGTTTGTTACACACAAGAACAAGCTTGTGAAGGACACAGTCATTAATGTGGATTCTACATCATGACTGAATACTCTAGACTTCTTTCCTAAAATAGAATCATTCCATACCTCCCTTTCTCTTCTTGTCCTTTTATCCCTTTTTATCCCTTTTTTATTTTTTCATTGAGAAACCTTTGTACTTTTCTCAATAGTGGCACATCCCTTTTAGGGTTTATTTTATTTTAAAAAGGGACATCTTTGTTTATTTGCACAAGTGGACAAAACTAATTGGACAAAGTTTTGTTTTGTCCCTTGTGAGTTTATTTTATGTATACATAACTATAAATATTATTTTATAGTGGGGAATCATATCTTTCATCATCACGAGAGCACAACTACAAGTCTGAGGAATCAAGTTCATTGTAACCAACCCTAGGCCCATGAAGGAATCTTTTAGTTGGTTTATCTTTGTATAATATACCAAGTGTGGATATGAAATTGTATAAGTAAAGGTGGTCTATCCCTTTATAAATTTTGGATAAAATTTGTGTATAGAAGATATAGATTAGAGAGTCATCCATGTCTAGTGCCCTAGTGCCAAATCAATTTTGGTTGTAAAGTCGTTGACAAGCTTTGAGATCATCTATGATGTTCCCTTGTTATAGAGTCATTCTGCATAGTGTCTCATGATATCAATTTTTAAATAAATATATTGTAATTGATCCTTTATCAGTGGATGAATAAAATATGTTCATGGTTTCCATTCTATCTTGTTGTTTAAGTATAGTGTTTCTTTTTACAAGCTAAATAGATTGGTTGTCTGGTGTATGTTTCTTTATGGTAGTCAGCTAGAAGGTGCAACTAGAACATAAAATACTTTCTATTTTAAAGTTTAGGGTAATAAATCATTGATCAAATTTTTAAGGGTAGTTTGGGGCACATGAATACAATAGGAAAGAATTCTTGAGGGGTAACTTGTAGTGTTGCTCATAATTTTTCAAAGACCATCTGTGCATAGTTTCTTCTTAGCTATTTCAAGAATCAAGCAAGAATCCATTGATAAAGGTGATATATTGATTGTGTGAATCCTTCCATGTTCATTTATTAATGCTACATATTTTCATCAAGATATTCATATAAACATTGTCCTACCTTGTTCTACCCTGTATATAACATATAGTTTGCATACCATAAGTGTTGCTTGCCCAATGGATGCATTATACATTGTTTACCTAAAGTGTGTTAATTTAATGTGCTCAAAATCATAACATTGCATTCCTCAATTACTCCTTGTCATTGAAAAACAATATCCACATTAAATATTGTATCCATTTTCTCATATGTCTTAAGTAACTCTCATATGACATAAGGCATTCATGCATTTCATGTGATAGCCCTTCCCAAGTAGAGTGTGTGAGTCTAGTTATGTTTTGGTAATATCCCCTCTTACCTAATTATAAATCCCCATAAAGGTTTAAGGTTAAAAGTTCCTTCACAAAAATGACCTACCCCCATAGGTCCTCTCACCTTGGTTCAGGAAAATCCAAAAGTAGTAGGGAACTAACCATCCCCTTTGTCGGGCCCCTCCTGATCATTGTCCCTATTTGGTTATTTCAATGTCCTGAGCCCTCCCTAGATCTAATGAAATCTCACACAAATCCTCACCTTTGACTTTACACCCCCCTTTTCTAGTCTGTGTGAGGCCGAGTGATGGTGGTTTGCAATCGGGAACCCAAAAACCCTACTTATAATATTATGATAATTTCCTCTTTAACCATCAATGTGACTTTTGGTTTGAGTGGCCTAAGTTTTTATTTAACAGGTTTTACATCAAGTGTGGTGAACAAGTTATATAAAATAACGTTGGAGAGTTTTTAGTGATGTCATAGAGGTGTCCAAATGAGTGGATAAAGTGTCTTGATAGTCTAAGTGTCAATGACAAAGTGTGTAGTGTTCTTGTCCTAGTATGCTTGAAGTAAGCTTGATTGATCTTCAGTTTTGGCATGATTAGGGATGGGTTTGAAGTTTAGAAAATATGTGAGGGGTCCTATAAGAGGTCAAGGATTATTGGAGAGCTTGTGGAAGTACATGGTATTCATCTAGTTCTTCATTATGTTTATCTTAGCATAGTTGATTTTGTGATAGAAAAGGCAAAGTAGTTTATTAATGTCATCATTTCCACATGTGGATGAGTTAGAGGGAGTTGGTCAAATGGTTATGATAATATTAGTCCCAAGTTACTATGGTTTAAATTTTAAGTCATAAGGTTGATCTTAGCTAAATATATGTGGGTGTAAAATTGGCCTCTCAGATAAAAGTTCACTAAGTTTCTATACTTAGCCAGATCATCACTGCACATCATGCAGATATGAATAAACCAACAAGGTTTTGAATTTAATATAAGTAATCAAAGAGTCAACTAAGGTCAAAGGTTTTCATGGAGATGTTGTCTATAGTTCTAAGAAGGTACCCTATAAATTTTTAATCTTGAAGTGATTTCTAGTTCAAGTTATAAAGCTTCAAAGTTGTTCTAGTAGACTGTGATGGACCAAAGACTGTCAAGTTTAATCATGTTAAAGTCTGAGGTCATTGGTCTAGAAGATCCTATGGTGGGCACATAATCATATATATTAATATCAATGGTGCATATGAATTCAACATGTTAAAGGTTGTATAAATTTATGATAAGTGTCATAAGCTTGCTAATCTGACAGAAGATCAATAGTGAGTGGCAGTTCGTACTTACGAAAATCAACAGTGTAGGATAAGTCAATAGTCAATAAAGCATGAGAGATTCCCAAGTAGCACAAGTACATAGAATGATATAAAAGTGTTTAGAAGGCATACGAGGGTGCCAAGTGTCTTAATCATGAGAGTTTTGATCAAGATCTAATGGTGAGCATTGCAAGATAAGACCTGGTTAATCCACAAAGATCGATGGTACGTATTTGGTCAATATTACAAGGGTGCATAAGATGAGGTCAACATGTTTGATGTTTATTAGTGAGCAAAGGTAAAGACCAAGATACTTATGAAGAGATCAATAGAGTATGTTTGTTCCAAATTATTAGGAAGTAGAAATATGATGACAAGTGCTCGATGTTTAATAGTTTCTCAGTGACCGTTGGAATTCACATATTTAAATTAATGAAGGAAGAATTAGTGCTTAGTTTTTAAGCTATAAATTTTGATCTACGATGAATTTATTGATGTAGTAAAAATAAAATTTGTTGAGGAATTCAAGGTGCATCCAATTAATTTTGTTAAAAGGTTTGAATATTTGTAATATCAATGTTATTAAGCTCCAAAGTTGATTGTGTGTTTGACCATGTTCTGTAAGTGACCCAAGAAGGATATTTTGAGTTATTCTAATGGTATTTGGATATTTCAAGGGGACTTAGATATTTGAGAGTGTTTTATACTCCCTAAGGATGATCTATATGAATTTTTGAGGTTTGACCAATCCATATTCAGTATAAACAAATGTTTAGAAGCTAATTGTATGCTCATTCATGGTGTTTTTGTGTATAAGGTCAAAGATTGATCTATTTGGATTTAGCAGAGGAGTGTTATGATGATGTGATAATTTTAGGATGTCTAAGGGGTCATGTGGAGTGGACCTATACATTTTAAAGTTGTCATATGTTTGTAATTTTCTTGCCAAAGTGATAAAGGAGTGAATAGGTCTCCATGAGAACTATAAGGGCTACTAAGGCCTAATTGAAAGGCATAGTTGCTTAAGTGTGACCTATAGTTGCTATGGCCAAATTGTTAGGATAGTATTGAGATATGTAATATGTCTTAAGGGTAAATAAAGTCTAAAAGATGACCAAGAAGATAATAATCATGAAGGCTCTATAAATGGTGAAATCAAAGATGATGATTTTTAGATGTGAGAGATTTGAAAGAAGAGGTGTATGTGAGAGTTGAAGAGTGAAGTAAAGAAGAAAGGCTGTGTGCCAAGTAGATGGATTATAGAGTAGAGTAGGTTGATGAATATGTGTATGACCTATAGGTTATATTTATGATGTCAAAGATAGTGCTCTTATAGGTTTGAAGATTGAGGATGAGCGTAGGATAAATTATGTTTGTGTGAGATTGGTGGTTAATTCAAAAGGCAGATTAGAGTTTGGATTGTGTAGTGTGTAGAGTTGAAGAGATATGATATAAATTATATCTCCATTAAATTGGTAGGCAATCAATGATCAAGAGATGTTAATTTCATAGGTGTTAGGAGGGTGTTCAACATCTAGTTTAGAAGGGCTTGACCAACAAGTGGTCAAAAGGACTTGAAAAATAGGTGGTTAGAAGGACTTAATCATCCTAGGGGTAGGTGCTCCTTATGAAATAGGTGTTTCACTAAATTTTGATCAGAATGACTTGACTAGTCTCATGTTTGTCATCATATTATAGGACAAGTAGTCCATGTGTTTGCAAGCTTGAGAGTGTGTTTTATTCCCAAAGAGGGTTTTCCACATAAATATTGTGTTGTGTGTGTAATATTGCATTATTTAGTTGTTCATTACTATAAACATCTTGAATGATTCATTGATGGTTGTATTGAATGTTTAAGGGTTTGAAGGGTTTGGAAATTAAATTGTATTGTTTTCCACCACTGATTCATGCCCTTCAGTGGTTTGTACCTCTAATAATTAGTATTAGAGTAGATCCTTCTTACAGGTTTAACCACTTGAAGGTGATCAAAGGTACAATGGTTGAAAAAGAGACTATGTCTTATCTTCAAGACAAAATAATATGTGTTTTATCAAACATCAATGAAAGCACAAATGGTGTGAAGATGTAAGTGAAAGATATAGAAGCAATAGTCAAGAATCTACAGGTCATGATGGATAAAGGTCTAAACCAAAGGATGGAACAATTGGAAAATAAAGTCATGACTTACTTATATGTGCTCTGATCTAAGGAAAAAAGATATTTGAGCTCCACCAAAAGGGTCAAGAATGAAAATTCATGGATTGGTAATGGTTAAGAGAAAGGAAGGTCAAATATGAACAAAGTCCTCAATGGGTATTACTTCTCCTACAATCAATTTGGTCATAGATATAGGGATTGTGATTTATCTTTAGAGATCAAAAGGGATATCATATTCTAAAATTATAACCAACAAGGTCATATAGCTTATAAATACAAAAGAGACTTTTGGAAAAATGATATACAAGTCATTGACACCATCAAATGGTTCAAAGAAACTAAGTCTAATATTGAAGAAGAAAAGAAGTAGAATTCAAGCGGTCCCCCAAAGGAAGAGTCAATGTTTGTTTAAGTAGCCTTTCATACTAAATAAGATGGGAATAAGATATGGTTCATAGATAGTGGATTCTCAAATCATATGATAGGAGACAAGAGTAAGTTTATCTCTCTCAAGAAGACAAACCTAGGTTTAGTGAGGTTTGGTGATAACAAATCTGCTAACATAGTTGGCAAAGGTACTATGAGTTTTGATAATGGTAATACTAGGACTAAGAATTTCTTATATGTATAAGGTTTGAAATATAATATTTTAAGTGTGATCCAAATGTGTAAGCAAGGAAATGTTTTAATTTTTCATGATGATGTATGTAAAGTAAGAAAGGCAAAATTTGGCAGATTAGTTGTAAATGTTTATAAAATAGATAATAATATGTATGTATTCCATATATCCAAGAAGGAGGAGTGATTCATGAGTCAATTGGAAGAAATTTGGCTTTGACATAGAAGGCTTGGACATACAAATTTTGATGATATGGTAAAGATTAGTTCAAAGGGGTTGGTAAGGTATAAGCCCATGATTTATAAGATTCCTCATTATCTTTTCAAGGCATGTCTTCATGGGATCAAACCAAAATAAGATACAAATCCAAGGAGTTATCCCATAAAAAACCATTAGAATTGATCCACATTGATCTATGTGGACCTATGAGAACTCAAAGTATTCAAGGTAATAGTTACTTCATGCTTCTCATTGATGATTTTAATAGAATGACTTGGGTATTTTTTCTTAAAGAAAAATCAGAAGCTTTTGTAAGATTTATGGCATTCAAAGTTCTTGTGGAAAATTATAAAGGTTCAAAGATCAATCATGTAAGATAAAATAGAGGAGGTGAGTTTTGGTCTCATGAATTTGATGATTTTTTTGAGAAACAAGTGATAAGGAGACAATATTTTGCTGCTAGAACACCATAATAAAATGGTGTTGTTTAAAATAAGAATAGGACTATTCAAGAGATGAGTAAAACCATGATTCAAGATGCCAAATTATCAGATGGTTATTGAAAAGTGGCAGCCAACAATTCAGTTTACATCCTAAATAGGTGTCAAATTAGAGTAAATGGTGATAAGACTTCTTATGAATTATGGAAGAATATAGCAACTAATGTCAAACATTTTAGAGTGTTTGGGAATAGGTGTTTCATCAAAAGAGATAAAGAGAATCTTGGAAAATTTGATTCAAGGTATAATGAAGGCATCTTCTTAGGTTACTCTTATATCAGTATTGCCTATAAGTGCTTCAACAAGAGACTTCACAAGATTGTTGAAAGTTCAAATGTAAGGATAGATGAGATGAGTAGAATCAAGAAGCTAAAATTATAGGTAAATGACTCAATTCAAAATTCTATTACAAAAAATGATGAATTATCAATTCAAATAAATGATGAAGATGAAGAGGAGGAAGAAAGATAAGATTTTGAACCTCCATCTAGAAGAATTCATAAAGATCATCCAATATCTCAAGTTATTATAAATGTTAGTGCAGGTTTACAGACAAGAAAGAGAATGTTAATCAATCAAATCAATAAGACTCATATCTATTCTCCATGATTGAACCCAAAACATTCATGGAAGCTAGCAAAGATGAAAGTTGGATTGGTGTAATGGATGAAAAACTTGATCAAATAGTAAATAATGATACATGAACATTTAATTTCTAAGCCAAAAGATAAAAATATGATAGGTACCAAGTGGGTTTTCAAAAACAAGATGAATGATAAAAGAGAAGTCATGAGGAACAAATCTAGTTTGGTGTGTAAAGGATATGCTTAGGTTGAAGGAATATATTTTGATGAGACTTTTGCTCTTGTGGTAAGAATGGAAGTAATTAGATTCTTATTGGCATATGCAAGTTTCAAATGTTTTAAGGTATACCAAATGGATGTGAAATCTGCATTCTTCAATGGAAACTTAGAATAAGAATTCTACATTGAGTTATCTAAAGGATACTTCATGTCAAATAATCAAGATTTTATGTGTAAACTAAAGAAAGATATTTATGGTCTTAAACAAGCTCCTAAAACTTGGTATAATAGGTTAGATAAGTATATTTTGAATCAAGGTTTGAAAAGGGGGTAGCTGATAGTAATTTATACATTAAGATAGAAGGCAATCATCAATTTATAGTGGTTATATATGTTGATTGCATAGTTTTTGGATCTAACAATGATAATATGAGTAGAGAGTTTACAGATACTATAAGGACAAAGTTTTAAATGTCAATGTTGGGAGAACTTTATTTATTATTAAGATTTCATATTAACCAAATTGATGTAGGGATATTCATTTCACAAGATAAATACATCAAGGATATGCTAAGGAAGTTTGACTTGATGGATTGTAATCTAATGGGTACTCCAATGATCATAGGATGCAAGTTAAGTAAGCTAGATGACTCACCAAAAGTAGATCAAACTTTGTATGGATCCATGATTGGAAGTATTTTGTAATCTACTTCTTCTAGGCTTGATATCATGCAAGCAATTGGTCTTGTAGGAAGGTTTAAAGTTGATCTTAGAGAATATCACTTGAAAGCAGTCAATAAGATCTTGAGGTATCTCAAAGGCACCATAGAGTATGGTTTATGGTATCCTAGGAGTAAAGAATTCACTCTAAAATCATATACTGATGCAGATTGGGCAGTATGTGTGGATGATAGGAGTACCAGTGGTGGGGTCTTCTTCATAGTAAAATGCTTGGTATCTTGGCTAAGCAAGAAGTAAGCCTTAGTGTCTTTATCAACTGTAAATGCTGAGTATATAGAATCTACCTCTTGTTGTATGCATGTTATGTAGATGAAACAAACTTTGGAAGATTATAAGGTAAGACAAAATGGACCCTATCCTATCTATTGTGATAATACTAGTGCAAATAGTATCTCAAAGAATCCTATTTTACACTAAAAACCTAAGCATATTCCTATTAGATATCAATTTTTTAGAGAGAAAGTGAGTAATCAAAGTGTTAAGTTGGAGTATGTGCCTAAAAAATAGCAACTTACATATATTATGACCAAACCATTGTCAAAATCTGCATTTCAGTATCTAAGATAAAACTGAGGTGTCATTTCTTTCTTTATGAATCAATAGAAGGTCTTTTGGTTAAAGGGGAGAAACAAGTTCATGAGATTTATCTAGATGTGGCATGAAAGATAAGGAGAGTAAGCTTACGTAGTGGTTATTCATGGTGTTTGGAGATCTGAAGATTCTCAAGAGGTGCAATGGCTCAGAGATCTTAAGGGGAGTCCCTCTCAGATGTTTCTTAGTGAGTTCCATTAGATTTCAATGCTTTTATGTGCTCTTTATTCATTAGTTGTAGTGTTTGGTTCAAGAGAGTGTTGACATGTAGTAAGAGGAATTTTTCAAGGAAAGAAGAGGTAGGATCAAGGTAAAGGGGAGTTTGTATCATCTTTATAAGGTGGTCTTCTCCTATAGATGGTATTTTCAAGTCCTCAAGATCAGTTTGTGCCCATTATGTCAAAGGGGGAGAAGGTCCTATTATGAGAATGCTTGAAGAGAGAGAACGAAGGTGAGTTGTATAATGGGTGTTGACATAAATGAAAAATGGGATATTGTTGGAAAGTTGTTAATTATGTCATGGAGTGTCTTGTAGTCTAAGTGCTAATGAAAAAGTGTGTAATGTGCTTATCCTAATATACTTAAAGTAGGCTTAGTTGATCTTTAGTTTTGGCATGATTAAAGATGGGTCTAAAGTATTGAGAATGTGTGAAGGATCCTATCACAGGTCAAGGATGATTGGAGAGATTATGGAAGTACATGGTAGTCATCTGGTTCTTCATTATATTCATCTTGGCATAGTTGGTTCTATCATAGAAAAGGCTGAGTAGGTAGTTTTTTGACATCATGATTTCTATGTGTGGATGAGTCAGGGGGATTTGGTCATATGGTTATGATCATAATAGTCCTAAGTTATTGTGATTCAAATTTAGGTCATAAGGTTGAGCATAGCTAAAGATATGTGGGTGCAAAGTTGGCCTCTCAAATAAATGTTCACTAAGATTCTATACTTAACCAGACCATCACTATACGTCATGCATATATGAATGAACCAAAAAGTTTGTACATTTAATATAGGTAATCAGAGACTTAACTAAAGTCAAAAGTTTTCATGGATATGTTATCTATAGTTATAATAAGGTACCTTGGATATTTGGAGTCTTGAAGTGATTTCTAGTTCAAGTTAAATCTTCAAAGTTGCTCTAGCAGACTGTGATGGGCTAGAGATCATCAAGTTTAATCATGTTAAAGTCTATGGTCATTGGTCTAATATATCCAATAGTGAGATCTTAATCATACATGTTGAGATTAATAGTGTGTATGAAGTTAAAATGTTAAAGGTTTCACACATTGATGACAAGTGTCACATACTCACTAATCTGATAGAAGATCAATAGTGAGTGGTAGTTCATACTAGTGAAGATCAATGGTGCAGGATAAGTTAAAGAGTCAACAAAGCATGTAGGACTGCTAAGTAGCACAAGTGTATGGACTAATAGTTAAGTGTTCAAAAGGCACATGAGGGTGCCAAGTTTTGTAATCATGGGAGTTATAATCAAGATTTAAGGATGAGTGTTGTAAGATAAAGCCCTGGTTAATCCACAAAGATTGACTATGTGTATTTGGTCAATATTACAAGGGTACACAAGATGAGGTCAATATGTTTGATGTTTAATAGCAAGTAAAGGTAAATATCAAGCTAATTTTTAAGAGATTGATGGGGTGAATTTATTCCAAATTACTAGGAAGCAGTGAGATGATGATAAGTGCTCGATGTTTAACAATTACTCAATGACCGTTGGAATTTAAATATTCAAATTAATGAAGGAAGAACCAATGCTTAGCTTTTAAGCTATAACTTTTGATCTATGATGAATTTATTGATGCAATAAAAATCAAAGTTGTAGAGTACTTCAAGTTGCATCTAGTGAATCTAGTTATAAGGTCTGAAAGTTTGTACAATCAAAGTTATTGAGCTCCAAAATTGACTTTGTGTTTGACCATGTTCTGTAAGTAACCCAAGAAAGATATTTTGATCTATTTTGATGGTATTTAGATATTTCAAGGGGACTTAGCTATTAAAGAGTATTGTAGACTCCCTAAATATGATATATGTGGATTTTGGAGGTTTGAAAAATCCATATTTAGTATGAACAAGTATTATAAGTTGAAAATTTGTTCATTCATGGTGTTTCTATGTATAAGGTCAAAGATTGATCTATTTGGCTTTAACAAAGGAGTGTTGTGATGACTTTGATCATTTGAGGATGTCTAAGGGGTCATGTGGAGTGGACCTATGCATTTGAAAGTGGTAATGTATTTCTAATTTACTTGTTGAAGTGCTAAAGGAATGAATAGGTCTTCATAATACCTATAAGGGATACTAAGGCCTAAGTGAAAGGTGTAGTTATTTAAGTGTGACCCATAGTTTCTATGGCTGACTTGTGAGCATAATATTGAGATATGTAAGATGTCTTAAGGGTTAAGACAAGTCTAAAAGCTAACCAAGAATATAATAATCATGAAGGCTCTATAAATGGTGAAATCAAAGAGATGATTTATAGATGCGAGAGACCTAAAAAAAGAGGTGTATGTGAGAGTTGAAGAGTGAAGGAAAGAAGAAAGGGTGTGTGTCTAGTAAATGGATTATAGAGTAGATAAGGTTGATGATTGTGTTTATGACTAGTAGGTTATATTTTTGATGTCAAAGACATTTTTATTGTAAGTTTAAAGATTGAAGATGAGTGAAGGACAAATGACATCTGTGTGAGCTTAGTGGTTGATTTAAGAGGCAGATCAGAGTGTGGACTATATAGTGTGCATATTTGAAGAGAGATGATATACATTATATCTCTATCATATTGGTAGGTAATAAATGATTAGGAGATGTTAATTTTATAAGCATTGGGAGGGTGCTCAACATCTAGGTCAAAAATACTTGACCAATAGGGGGTCAGAAGGACTTGATCTTAGGGGCTGGTGCTCCTTGTGAAATAGGTGTTTCACTAAAGCTAGTTAGAAGGACTTGACCAATAGGTGGTCATAAGGACTTGATCATACTAGGGTTAGCTGCTCCTTATGAAATAGGTGTTTCAATAAATTTTGGTTAGAAGGAATTAACCAGTCTCATGTTTATGATCATCTTATAGGATAAGTAGTCCATGTGTTTGTAGGGTTGAGAGTGGGTTTTATTCCCCAAGAAGGTTTTCCACATAAATCTTGTGTTGTGTGTGTAGTCTTGCATTATCTATTTATTTATTGCTATAAACATATTGAATGCTTCATGAATGGTTGTATTGAATTATTTAAGTGTTTGAAGGGTTTGAAAATTAAATTAGATTGTTTGCCACCACTGATTCACCCTCTCTCAGTGGTTTGTTTGTCTAACAACTACTTCAAGACAGATACATTTCATATATGCATAAGAAAATGAAAAAGCTTTAGAAATATTAACAAGTAATTTATTATGATCATCCACCTCTTGAGGGGAGAATGCAAAGCCAAATTGAGGATCTTAGGGGTTTATTTGGTCCTTATATTGGTGCATATGGTGGTTTATATTAGGGATGCATTCCCTTCTTAAAATTCATAGTGTAGGAGGGAGATCAAGATACTCATCTTATACACTACAGATGTCAAACTCATTATTTGAAGAGTGATAGTCTTCTATCTTATAGTAAGAATAATATAACTCCACACAAAGGGAAAATGTGGGATAATAGGTAAGGTAAAATTCAATCTTATGATGTGAAGGAGGAAGATGATCATACTCCCATAAAATCTCTAATATTTCTTCATCATTTTGTATAAAGTCACATATCAAAGGGCTAGTATCTTCTCCTATGTAAGGAAGATTTAGGTCATTTGGTGTCTTTTGAATGAGGGGTTTGATCTTCATAGTGATTAAAAAATTAGGATTGGGTATGGCTAGATCAGGACAAAAGTGAGAAGAAGAGGTGGCCATAGAGTCAACAAGTTGATTAATTTCAAAAAGAATGAATTTGATGGAGATAAAATCAAATTCCTTAGCAATTTCACATATGGAATTCTTATAAATTTGAAGATGTTTGGATTTAGTTTGAGAAATATCTAAGACCTGATTAGTCATCAATTATGAGTCACCTTGGATTTATAATTTTTCAACACCCATTCTCCTAACAATGAACATCCATAACAATAGGGCCTCATATTTTACCCCATTATTGGTACGTTCGAAGTCTAACTTAAAAATGGAGGGCATGATTTTTCCCATAAGGTATATTAAGATAACTCTTGCCCCTATGCCAAAATTGCCCTTGACTCTATCATATTGGATCATACATTGATCACTCATTGGAGGAGAATCAACATTAAGCTTAAGAGGGACCTCTGGATTATTTGAGATCTAAACCATGCATATTTATCATATATTAGCCAATCTTCCTAGGTTTTTTAGATATTGATATTCATATAGGTTATAATTTTCAACTCCTCAGGATTGAAAGGAAGTGTGATGGGTTTTTATTTATCCAATATGTTAATAATATCTATTATAAACTTGGTTGATATAGCTAGCAATGCTATGAGAGATTTGGTACTCACTTTTTATGCTATGTTAGCCTATTTTTACCTATATTTTTATTTTATTAATTCCTTGGGGAATTCATAACCTCTTTTTAATATAACTACTCTGGTTGTTTAGGGGTCTTTGATTTTTATTGATGTGGGAATTTCTCTACACCATTACTAGGTAATTGATAATCGATATGTAGCCTTAGTTATTTATGCATAATTGCTTAGAGGAAATCAAAGGGTTTAAGGTCCCATTGAATATTAAATAATTTCCACAAATACAACCTAACTTGTTGGAACAAGGTAGAATGGATTGCCTTCATCCTATGAATCCAAGGTTTACCTAAGATCAAATTATCATTTGTATCCTTATCAATGACATAAAATTTTGTTAACACAGTATTGGGGCCTAAGGTAACGAGTATCATGATGGTCTAAATGGAGGTATAATTAAGGATATAATATCCTCTCAAGGTGTTCCTAGTAGTTGAACAATTAGCTTCTCAGTAATGAAGCTTTTAAGAAATGAAAAGGGGACATATTGATAACAACCCCATCATCAAAAATGGCTATCTTTACATAATTGATATAAATCCAAACAGGTAGGTAAAAGATTATATTACCTCTTATATCCATATAAACATCAAGGGGAATAATCCTAAGGTCAAATAAGTAGCCAACATATTTTGAGTTCTACCCAAGTAGGAACATGTCTAGGTCAATGTGGTTGATCTAGGCCTATAGTGTGGGCATAACACTGGCTAAATGTCATAAACCTAAGTCATCAATTAATGTTATATAGTGAGTAGGGGACTTCTTAAGGAGGTCCATTAAATAAATATGAGAGAATGTATTCATGATATCTGCCAATAGGTCATAGTTTCACATAGGCTTGGGATGATCAGGAACCTCTACTTCTATAAGGTTTAGAACAAAGAGAGTATTAGGGTGATATTCCCTTATATGAGTGATAATATTAGCATCTTATTCAAGTTATAACTACATGAAGCCAATCATGTGATTTTTAACTTGGGGGCCCAACTAAAGGGCCACATTAGGATTGGTTGAGATTAAAGTAGAATCTTTAGTGACATGGGTTCTAGTTGGTAGAAGTTGATTTGGTTTTTTGCCTTGTAGTAGATTTGGTGCATGGCATAGTGATGCAAAGCATATCAAGTTGATAAGAAGGAAAACATTATATTATGGGTCATTATTTCCCATTTTGAGTGTTATGAGTGTGTGGAGGATCCATAAGGTCCATTAAAGGGCATTATAATCTTAATAAGTCATGTTAGGATGTGTTTGTGAGCATTTGGAGTTTTCCCTCCAAAAGTAGCATTTTGAAAATTTTAATTTATGAATAATACTCTATAATAGTGTTTGAGTCTTGGAAGGTATTTAAAGGATAAAATAATATTTTTAATGACCTATAAGGTCTTAAAGGAGTGGTTTAGAGGTCCTTCAATGTGAATGTAGTGGAAAAGACCATATAGATCAAGAAAGACAACTTATAACTATCATCCTGAATGTAAGGGTGGCAGGAAGAGAGTTATGTTGCATGTTAAGAGTGATATAAATATTTGAAAACTACATGTTATAATAGGTTGTTGGGAGAGTATTTTATATAAAGTGAATAGGTAAGAAGAACTTTGAAGGATAGGGAGGAGAGTCTAGGAAAAAACAAGAAAAGATTAAGTTTGAAAAGAATTCTTCCTCCTTGGAAAATTTCTATGTTTGATGATTGTAATGAATTGAGTTTAATAAATGAATAATGTTGATATATGTGAAAGGTTTAACATTTATTCTTATCCCTATTTGTTGTTATCGCAATGGATTATCAATATTCAAATCCATACAAGTAGTATTGTGTTTTAATCATGTACATGCACAATTTAGAAAATTAAGAAAGTAATGTCTATCTGAGTTTGTGAGTGGGTTTTGAAATAATTTTTTCAAGCTAAGAGATTGGGGTTCTCACTGTGTGTCAAATAACTGTCATAAATAGTCTTAACAAAGTGCCCTATTTGTACAACCAAGAAGAGAACAAAATGAATTAAAATTTGCTTGTGAGTCCTTTCGAAGATTATAAGTGTTAGGGTGAATGTTGAGTCTACACTAGTTGTTTTTTATCTTTTGAAATATCAAGAAATTCATTTTGAGGCTTAAGGTTCTAATCCATCTTGAATTGTTGTAACATAGTTCTTTCTTACAAGCATAATTCTACATATTAGCATGGAAAAAGACTTCGTGTGATGGTTCAAAGCCTTCTAGCTCTTAGAAAAGTTAAAAAAAGGTTGGGTTAGATAGTATACAGGTGTTAAATGTGATTGAATTTGCTTAGGAGTCAAAATAGTTACTTTCAGTGAACTCTCAGATTTGCCCAACCCTTGCTCATAACCTAGAATTCTAAGTCAATAAAAAATAGGGGCATTTAAATATTGTTTCAAAAGAGTTAATTATTTTAATATGTGTATCAAATAAGGGGATATTAATTTGATTTGAAGTGATCAAATTTTCATTCTATCCATTTTTCTTGGCTCCCAAGCTCCACCGACCTACTACAATTAGCATAGGGTTTTCAAATATAGAAAGTCAAATAAATTTAGATTTAACCCATGAAAATTCTTAATTTTTTTTAATATTAGTTGTATTGAGGTGATTGATAAGATTTCATAAGTTTCAAATTTTTACTATATGCCCAAGTATAGATTCCAAGATTGACAAGGTTATAGGCCTAAATGAGACCTAATGAGAAAATGTTTTTGTTGCATAAGTGTACTTACATTAGTGGTCAAATCCTAAAACTTTGCACAAAGATAAATGAGCCTAATGGGTACTAAAATATGTTTTTATTTTTTAGATATCAAGTGTGGATTAATATAGACTAGGAGGTTTGTGTGTTTTTAGGGCTATAAGGAGGGATAGTCCTTTACAAGAAAAAAGTGAAGGTAAGGAGTTTAGATAGTGAATGAAGGGTTAAAGAAGTTTGGAACAAGTTTTATAGGAACAAGGGAGAACCCATAACAATTTTAAATAGTTATATGGATATCTATTAAAGTTTTGAGGTATTAGAGCCCTTGAGAAGGTAAGGAGAGACATATGGTCTTAAGTAATCATGAAGTGTATGAGTGTTAAGATTGGTTTGTGAGATGATTTTAATGATGAGTAGGTGTAGAGAGAGCATAGGTGAAGGAATAATGATGAGTATTGGAAAGATAAAATAAGTACAGGCATGTAGAGGGGGCTTATAAGCCTACAAGGAAGAGAGAAGACTCTTGTGAAGATAAAGATAAAGCTAGTATCTGCAATAAAGATCAGAGATTGTAATCAAGTTGAATGTTCATGAAGGGTATGTAGGCCTAGATTCTACATCAATTGTTATGAAAATAGTAATATTCTGATTAGAGAGAACATGAACCAATTTTTAATCCAAAAAAGGTATATTTACATTAACACATTGTCTTTCATTGATGAATTTAAGAATGTGAAAAGTTTTTTAGAGCCTGGAAAGATAAAACAAGTATAGGTACAACCTATTGAGGCTTGCCAATAAAGATAATAAGTTAATGGGAGAAGAGGCAAGAGAAAGATAGGTCCAAGTGAGGTCTGGAGAGTGAAGATAGAAAAGAGTGGTGACTCAAGTGCGGCACCTAAAAAGAACTAATTATTGGTGACCCAAGTGAGGCACTTGAAAAGATATATAAAGTGAATTAGAGTCACATTATATCCTTGTGAAGATAAGAAGATAAACTAGAATATATGAATACAAAATTAAGAAAATAAAATTTTGAAATGGTAAAAGAAATAGTTGAGTTAAGAAGAATGAGAGATGAATTAGAGATGTTTAAGCTCATGGTGTAGCTGTGGTTGAAGAATAGAGAACAAGAATGTGGTTGGCCAATTAAAATAAGAGTGAAGTGTCCTATAGATTCATTGTTCAAGAGAAAAACCAAGAAAAAGATATAGAGAATGGCCCATAGAGGCTTTAAGAACAAAGATTTGCCAAGTGATCAACATGAAAGAGATGTTGTGAAAAGAGTTCTTATTGTGGAGAACATAAAATAAGATAAGAAGAAGAGTAATGAGAAGAAAAAAGTGTCTATGAAGGAGGAACTCATGGAGACATTATGGTCTCTTATTTTATACTCTAACATTATGTTTAAGTGTGTGGATGCAAGTATGAAGAAAATTTAGATGAAGGCCAAGAATAAGGCCTTAAAGTTTGTGAGAAATGGGTCAAGTAGAGCAACCATGAAGAAAAATGAATATGATAGAGGAAAATAATATGTTGTAGAAGTATACATGAAGGAGATTAAATATTCTCAGCATGCTAAGAGAAATAAGATGAGCTAGAGTTCCATGATGCCTTAGAAAGCATTTCATCAGTAATAATAGAGAAAACTCACAAGAAAGAAATGATTACAAACCATGAAGACATGAGGGAGAAGATGATCATGCAATAGTCATTAAAGGAGGTAAATGAATGTTTAATTCTTGATTTTTATGGTGTATATGAGAATAAGGATGCTGATATTCAAGTTGTTAGAAATAAGAGCAAAGCTTAGCCCTAAAAAGTAACACAATATCATGGATATAAAGTGCCAAAGTGGCTCAAGAAACTAGTCAATGAGGTGAAGGAAAACCTCAAGCAAGAGGTCATTGAAGTTGAGAAATTAAGTAGAAGACAAGATCAAAACATGTGTAAAAGGATAGAGGGTAGGTTAGATCAAGTCTACATGATAGGTTATCATTCAAAGAGGTATGAAGGAGATGCTAAAGGGCATAAATAAGTTGATGGTTCAAGACAAGAAGGTGATGTAAGATGTTAATCTCAGTCGAAGCATATACAAGGTAAAATTTGGGTCATTAAAAGCATGAAAATGTTGGAAAAAAATAATGTTATAGGTGAACTTCAAGAGAGCATGATGAAATAAGGAAGTTACAAAATCAAGAAACAAGAAGATATAGTGGAACCAATAAAGGACAAAATGATGATGATACATATGAGTAACCCAATGAGGAAACAAGATGACATGTGTGAAGACTCTAAGTCGTCTTAAGGTTTAATTTCTAATGCTATTTTTGATGATGCATATGAAGACATTTTAAATAGTGAAGATGTTTTGTATAGAGAAACAATGGCATTGATGGATAGGTTTGTGAAAAGTCAAGATGAAGATGAAGCACCTCATAGAATGCTTAAAAAACTTGATATGCAGTAGTAGAAGGAGATTGATTTGACTCTCATGAAAGAGGGAGTCCAAGGATAGGTTATGGATCAAGATACCTAAGGATATGAAGATGAACTTGCAGGTCATATGAGAACAAAAAATTAGAACTAAGTGATGAGTTATAGCCCAAGAGACGGACAAAAATTAGTACAAGATGATGCAAGTAAGGTGAAAAATTAAGGAAGGTTGCGTATGGAGTCTAATGAATTTATTCTATAACAATTATGGGAAGATAAGGCAAAAAGTAAAGAACATAGGATAGGAAAAAATGATGATAAACTCAAGAAGATGAGGGTGCAACATAGTGAAATAAGTAAGAAGTAGGTATAAACAAGCAAAAATGAGAGAGTGTGAAGAAGAGATTAGTAAGACTCATTTGATGAGTACTACGCATGTAGTTTTAGGTGTGAAGGTACATGAACTAATGATAGAATTAAAGTAATATGAGGACATTATTAGTCCTAAAGAAACACAAAGAAGGAAAAAAAAATTTGGAATGGAGAGAGGAAAAGATGGATAGTCTTAGCCCAAGGACCAACACAAGTGACATGTTGAAAGATGGATCACAAAGATTTATGGAATAAAATATATAAGAAAACAAACTAGAAAGTAAGTAATTGAAGCATGAGAAAGATAAGAAAGTAATATATATGATGGGAGAAGTTATAACTAAGTTATTTTTTGATATGCATGATGATGGTAAGACAAGAAGATGTCAAACAATATTATACCATGATGAAAATGAATTGGTTAAGAAGTTATCCTTGCAATATGAGTAAGGTTATGTGAAGACTCATCAAGATATAGAGCCTTATTGAGCAAGTGACAAAGGTTGAGATGCCTATGAGGCCATTAGTGCATAAATAAGAAGGAACCAACATTTCCAAGGAGAAAAGATAACTAAATAAGTAGGAACTAAGTGAGATAAATGAATAAGGAAACCATGGAGCAAGAGAAATAATGAAAGGTGAGAACCATATATTATAACTAAAGTATGATGAAGGACAAACTAAGTTGTAAAAGGTAAAAATTTCAAAGAACAAAGAGTTGTATTAAGTTGTAAACTTCATAGAGGTAGAGGATGAGTTGTCAAGGAGAATAGACAAGGAAAGGAAGCAAAAATACAAGAGTTTATTGAGGATAAATGAGTAAGAAAATATGAGTAGTAGTAAGGTGAGCATGAAATATAATCAAATAATAAATTTGAGGGAAAGAAAGAAGGTAGATGAAGAGAATTTGAGTAGGATCTCAAAATTTTCTGACTTGGGGAGTATGATGCAGAGCATCTCAAGTTGCTAAGAAGGAAAACATTGGCTTAGGGGTCATTGTTACCCATTTGGAGTCTTAGGAGTGTGTGAAGGATCCATAAGGTCCATTATAGTGCATTATAATCTTAAGAAGCCATGTTAGCGTGTGTTTGTGAGTATTTGGAGTTTTCCCTCCAGAAGTAGCATTTTGAAAATTTGAATTTTTAAATAATGCTCTATAATAGTATTTGAGTCTTATAAGGTATGTAAAGGATAAAAAACCATTTATAATGACCATATAAGGTCTTAGAGGAGTGGTTTAGAGGTCTTTCAATGTGCATGTAGTGGAAAAGACCATATAGATCAAGAAGGACAACTTGTAACTGTCATCTTCAATGTAAGGGTGGTAGGAAGAGAGTTATGCTTATGTTTAGAATGATATAAAGATTTTAAAATTGTATGTTATAATAGGTGTTTGGAAGATAGTTTGTAGAATGTGAATAGGGAATAAGAATTCAAAAAGATAGGGAGGAGAGTCTAGGAAAAGACAAGAAAAGATTAAGTTTGAAAAGAACTCTGCCTCCTTGGAAAATTTCTATGTTTGATGATTATAATGAATTGAGTTCAATAAATGAAGAATGTTGATATATTTAAAATATTTAACATCAAGTATTAGCCCTATTTGTTGTTATCCTGATGGATTGTCTATATTCAAATCCATATAAATAGTATTATGTTTTAAAAATGTAGAGTTTTATACATGCACAGTTCAAAAAATCAATAAAGTAATGTATATTTGAGTTTGTGAGTGGGTTTTTAATTACTTGAGTCAAGCTAAGAGATTAGGGTTCTCATTGTGTGTCAGATAACTATCATAAACAATCTTAATGAAGTGCCCTATTTGTACAACCAAGAAGAGAACAAAACAAATTAAGAGTTTCTTGTGAGTCCTTTCCAAGATTAGAAGTGCTAGGGTGAAATTTGATTCTCCAATAGTTGTTTGTGATCTTTTTAAATATCAAGAAATTCATTTTGAGGCTTAAGGTTCTAATCCATCTTGCATTGTTGTAACACATAGTTCTTTCTTAAAGGTACAATTCTACATATTGACATGGAAAAAGACTTTGTGTAATGGCTAAAAGCCTTATATATATTGTAAAAGTTCAAATAAAATTGGGTTAGATAGTATGTAGGCTTTAATTGTGATTAAAGTTGCTTAGGAGTCAAAATAGTTCCTTTTGATGAACTCTCGGATTTGCTCATAACCTAGAATTCCAAGTTAATGAACAATAGGGACATTTATAGATTATTTCAAGAGAGTTAATTATTATAATAGGTGTATAAAATAAGGTTATACCAATTATATGTCTTAATTTGGTTTAAAGTGTTCAAATTTTCATTCTAGCCATTTTTCTTGGCTTCGAGGCTCCATAGGCCTACTACAATTAGCCTAGGGTTTTCAAATATGGAAAGTCAAATAAATTTAGATTTATCCCACAAAAATTATTAATATTTTTTAAGATTAGTTATCTTGAGGTGCTTGACAAGTTTTAATAGGTTTAAAATTTTTGCCATATTCCCAGGTACGGAAGCCAAGACTGACAGGGTTACATGCCTAATGGAGACCTAATGAGAAGATGGTTTTGTTGAATAAGTGTACTTACATTAGTGTTCAGATATTGAAACTTTTCACAAATATAAATGAGCCTAATGGGTACTAAAATATGTTTTTATTTTTGAGATGTCAAGTGTGGATCACTCCAAACTAGAAGGTTTGTGTGTTTTTAGGGCTCAAAGGAGGGATAGTCCTCTACAAGAAAAGAGTGAAGGTAAGGAGTGTAGATAGTGAAATAAGGGTTGAAGAAGTTTGGAACAAGTTTTATAGGAACACTAGAGACCCCATATGAAGTATAAGTAGGTATATTAAGCTCTATTGAAGTTTTGAGGTGTTGGAGCCCTTGAGAAGGTAAGGAGAGACATACAATATTAATTATGGAGTGTATGATTTTTTAAGATTGGTTTGTGAGATGAGTTTAATTATGAGTAGGAGCAGAGAGAGAAAAGGTGAAAGAAGAATGATGAGTATTAGAAATATCAAATAATTCTAGGCATGTAGATGAGGCTTATAAGCCTACAAGTAAGAGAGAATAAGCTTGTGAAGATAAAGACAAAGCTAGTATCTGTAATAAATATTAGAGATCAGAACCAAGTTGAATGTTCATGAAGGGTTTGCAGGCCTAGGTTTTGCATCACATAGTTGATGGTTGGGGAAGGGGTTATGATATATATATTTAAGTTAGTATTTTGAGGTACCACTAAACCTATCAAGGGATATTGGGGGTTTGTATTAGTGTTCCTGAAGAACATGCTTACAAAATTTTATCATTAGTCCTCAAGGAGTATTTGGATGAATTTATTATATTCTATTTAAGTGCAAGTATTGTGACCAATGACTATATGGAATAGATAGTAGACATTAGGATCATAGTCTCAAGGTCTTTTATTTTAACCTTGTTTACCTAACCCTTGTTGGTTATTATTTTAATAGAAGCGTTAGTTTTTTCTTAGGTCAACATTTTGGAACTAGTTTTGAAATTGATTTTGAGTTCTTCCATTGAGTGTTTTAGGGTGGAGTTTGAGTCCTCATAGTTATGGTATTATACATATATTATTATTTGGGGGTTGAATTTGATTGTTATTCACATTTTTTGGTTTCTTAGTTTAGTCAATCACCCCAACCATAGTGTTGTTATAGTTTATGTTTAAGACTTTAGGGCCTTGGTTGTTGGGAATAGTTGGGTTTGCATATTTTTGAATCCTATTATTTTTATTAATGAAACTATTTACCCATTAAACCTATCATTTATATAGTAACTATCAATGACTACTTGGTCAATTCTTAGATCACTTTCAAGTGCTTCCTTATAAGACCTATAAGGGAATTTGTGCACATATTCTCTCATCTCCTTGTTAAGGAAGTGAAAAATGAGATTGCATAATTCTCTTTGGTCTATGAGTATAAGAATTGATTCCATCTCATAATGAAATGTACAATTGATTCATTATGTTCTTGACTGATATGCAAAAACTCTCATATACAAGTTTTGAGGAGTTTGTTCATGTCAAAGGCCTTAACAAAATCTACCATGAGTTGCATAAAGGAGTGAATAGATGCCTAAGGGAGGCGATAGTATCAATCTAAGGTAATTCATTTGAGGGTATTAAGAAAATCATTCACAACCACTACATCCCAAGGCAAAGTATCTCTAATAATAGTTATTTATGCCTTGATTCATTGGGATCTCATTCCATTTTAAACTTGGGGAGATCTAGTAGGGGACAAAAGGATTTTGTGTATGCTTTAATAAAGGATTTATTTGATATATTCTACATATATCCCCATAATGTTTAAATCCATCTAAGTCACATGAGAGTAAGTTGAAAGAAGAGGGTTAGGATAAGCAAGTGATGAATAACTACTAGGTGGAAAAGATTATGGTTGATAAGGTGAAGTGTAATAGCCAATAAATGGTTGTTTAACTAGGTAGATTTAGAGAACATGTGGTAATAATATGGAAGTTAGTTTTAATGAATGTGATTTGGTGTGATTGGAAGGGAGGAGTATACATGGGTGGTATGTTGATTTCTATGAAACTTGAATGGATATAGGGTGGTAACGTATTGGTTTCTACCTTGTTGGGTAGAATGTAGGGTGGAGGCATATTGGTCATTGCATTATTGTGAGGAATATAGGGTGGTATCATATTGGTTAATGTAATTTTGGGAAGAATGTAGGGTGGTAGCATATTGATAATCACATTTTTGGGAGGAATATAGGTAAAGATCCCCCCAATAGGTAATTGAGATGAAGATTGATATGGAGCAGAGATGTGATTTATATTGGGGTTGGGGACTCCATGAGTGAGAATATCCCCTATATTTTGGTTTGAAATGTAATTGGGATGATACTGATTAGCCTAATGGGGTGGTGGTTGGTATTTGGTCATAGGTGGGGAATGACCCTAGTTATAAGGGCCATAATTCATCCCTTGGTGAAGAGAATCTTGGGTGATCTCTAGTCATGAATGTGGCCGATCAAAGTGGAGATGAGATTATTCAGGGAGGAATATTAGTGGATATAATAACCTCCTTAGTAAAAACTTTAGGATGTATGATTTGATGTTTTATAGTGATTTAATTAAGATTATATGGATCAAGAGATGCCACTATAGGTTACTCCCATGTATTAAAAACATTTTGATTAGTGTTGTTAGAGTGGGAAGACAACTATAGCCTACTTATCCCATCTTCTAAATAGTAGATTCTATTAATGTATTGATCAAAATTTTATATGATTTCAACATCTAGGATTTATAAACTAACTTGAGGTCTAGTTGAAATATGAGGGTTGGTCCCACTTCCACTGGTGAAGATCATGTTATTAGAGTCAACGTGATTACTAGTGGTTTTGGATGGATCCCAAACCTCATGGAACACTTCTTCTAATCTAGATTGTGAGTTAGAGGGATGGTTTCAAAATTAGTTTTCCATGTTTTGCATGGAGGTGTTATTGTTCCAAATAAATAGGGAGGCTTCACCCATGGGTTGAAGGCTCCTTTTATAGGTGTCAAAGTACAAAGTTTTCTAAAATATATCCTAACTAGACATATTCAGGGGTATATGTATACCCGCATAATATGGAAGGGAGAGGAAAGTGGAGAAAATAGAGAAAATAGAGAAAAATAAGAAAATGTAAAAGGAGAATCCTTTCACACCCTGATCACTAATTTATGTACATGCAGAAAGTAACATGCCAACTTGTACACTAGACTTATTTGGGTCTAGTTGAGATAACTAATGTAATTGATGATTGGATAAGTAGGTCTAGGATTAGGTATGTTAGGTTGAGGTAAAGGAATGTGGTTTCAAATGATGGGTGGAAAAGGATACTCATGATGATGCCAAAAGAGTTATTATGTTTCATGTCACCCATTGAAAGTGGATAACAAATGGGAAACATAATTCCAAGGTCTTTGAATTATGGTTAGGATGATGTATTTAAGTTATTGATTTATGCTAGGTATGGGGAATTGGGTGTAGTTGGATTGGATCACTCTAGGAATACGATAAACTCTTTTAGGATCACTATGTCCAATCAATGTCATATGCATAGTGAATAAAAATATGATGAGGCTAGTCCTAAGGAAGAAGAAAATAAGAAGTGGAGGTCTAGACTTGGAGATCATTTTATTGTCGGCCTCACATAAGGACAAGTATAATAATGGGTTATGTTTGCAGGTTGTCTTGTTCATCAAGAATGTTGAGTTAGTCAATGATTAAATATGGAATGGGAGTGGAATGAAAAAATTATAATCTAAGCTCAACATTGATATCAATTTGAATGTTAATATTGGGAATGAGACATCTAAGTCTAGGAATGATACTTTATCTAATCAAGAATGGTTATTTTAGAAGTGTTATCCAAGAGGCAAGAGGCAAGCTAAAGCTGTGTTTGACTACTTAAGTGTATATCTTGTCTAGACAGTGATTTGAGAGGGGTGCACTTCTTTTTATAAATAGGTGAAATCAAGGTTTGGTCTTGTACTCATCTTGACAAGGCTTGTTTGATTTGATTTTGTTTTGTGTTTTGATAATGATTTGAAAAGAGATTAAAATTATGCTAGTTGCCAAAGATAAAGTCATTGTAAATAATGAATTAAACAAGATTTTTTTATTGTGTATTTTTTGAATGTAATTATGAAATTAAATTTTACAATATGTAACTAAAATTTAGATATAAAAACCTATAAGGTAAAAATTTTAAGTATTCAAAAATTGATCTACACATGCAACTTAGAAAGCTAATTTTAAAGATTTTGAGTGATTGTTGATGAACCTAAATGATCTAAACTAGAATACATGCAAGTATACATTTATAATTTTTTTAAGTTTATTGATTTAAAATATTATTCATTCATTATTTGAGATAAATAAGTTATATCTAACACATAAATTTTGTTTTGTCTAGGATTTATAGATTTGATGTGTGTGTGTGTAAGCTTGTGCATACAAACTAACAATAAATGTTTTGATTGGATGTGCCTACTATTTTGATTCAATTAATATAACCTAAGTTTTATGCATGACTATTATTATTTTAAGGCTTTTTATGTACAAGTGGAATAGAAAGATCTAAACTACCTTTTTAATGGAAAAAAAGAGAAGGGTTTCTTTTATTTTCTTTAGATTTTAGATTTTATGAATCTTTCAAAATATGAATCTAATCTAATAAATAAATTAATACAATTTGATCTAATAAATGAAACAAAACCTCTAACCTAATTAATGGTGAGACTAAGCAAATGTAAAGAGATTCTTGTTGTGAGTATATTTTCCTTAGGTAGCTAGCTTCTTTGCTCATTAATGACCTTGGGAAGTATCTAATAAAAGGATGATAGGAAAAATAAATAAATAAGGTCACAATCTTGAATAAAATATTAGTTTAATGATGGATAGGTTGATTCACAAATAGAATATACCTAGTTGTTGATTCTATGAATTCTCCTCTCTAAGATTGTGTAAAGTGACACGAAGATGATCACAAATTCAGGCAAAACTTTTTTAAAAGTTAAACCAAGTAGGTGTTTAACAATTTTTTTGTAAATAATAATTAATAAGAATAGATTAGATCAAACAAATAAGGATTTATCTACTTTAAATTTTAGTCCAATTAATTGAATTTAGATTCTACTAATAATTTGATAAGATATATTGAATCTAAGCATATGCCAAATATGAAAAGTATAACATTCAATATTTTGATAATAAAAATATGAAGGAGAAATTAAAATTATCTTATATAATTATAATTAGGTAGATATAATTAGTATAGGTATAAATTTAGATTATCTAAAGATTTGGATCCTGATGTCAGATTCTAGATATTTATTTTTTGTCAGGGTCGACACTTGCATTCCCCTATGTACACTAGCATCAATGTTAATGTCATGATTCTTCCAACAGTGTCATATAAAATATATTAAATCTTTTTAAAAACTTTTACCTATGTTTGCTATAGTTTACTATACCCTTTTATATTTTATGTTTAGATTATGCACAAAGTTCTTGATATCATTATTTTGATCAAACCCCTAGATCCTCCAATTAAGGCATGCCACATTTAAAAATAAGGGTTAGTGGGCTCAAGTGAAGTCAAGTCAACCTAAAAGGCCCCTCTTTTAGTGAGCAATGCATACATAACTAATAGTCTAAATAAGGTCTCAAACATATGTAGTTTTCTCCTATGTGCAAGCTTGTATGTGAATAATGATGTAATATGCTATATGTGAGTGTAGGTAGTGATCTAGCTTATAACATTAAATAATACTCATGGGTTTTTATTTTTATGCTTTAACAATATAACAAGACTAATCTTGTGACTCATTTTTAAATAGGAAAAATAGGGCATACCAGCTTAGTTATGTAATTAATTTTTAGTAGTGTAGTGTAAGCTTGAGGTGCTTGTTAGATGAATAATGAGTGTGCTTTAACTTGGATTTATACCAAAACTTTTGAAATTTTTATCATATAATGGTTGAAGGAAAAAAAATATGTTGACATGTACATATCAAAATATTTACAAATTTGAGAGTGTTGTAAGGTATGGACACCTGCATTGGAGTAGGGACACTAACATCAACACTAATGTCTAAGTCTTAACATAAGTGTCTAAGAAGATAGAAAGTTGCTGAAGTCCTATAAATGGTAGTGAAGGATATATATTATGTATTAAATATATTTTGGGATACAAGTGATATAGGTAATAATAATATTAGGGTTAGACTATAAGATTAATATTTGGCATAGTGAGATGCCAAATGCAATCCTTTCAACTGTAAGGCAGGTGAAGAACTAAAGGGTAGAGCCATGACCGATATTTTATAAGTGTACAAGATTATTTTAACATATAAATCTAGATTTGAGTATCTACATTTCCCTCTTTTATCTATTAATGCATAATGATGAAATTACTAAGTTAAAGGAAAGAAATGTGTATTGTGGTGTGTATAACACACCTTTTGACTTGAGCCATATTTAAATTTGTTGTATGTGTATGAAATGCAACCATGAGCATGTTATATGTGTAATTAATGCATTTAATAAAAAAATGAATAATTAAAATTTCTTGAAATAAAAAAGATCAAGGAAAGAGTACACATGTGTGTTGATGTAACCATGTTGCTCCTTGATAGTTTGATTTGATAATGATGCCTCCTAGTTGAATAATTGGAGAGAGGTTCACAACTGAACCTTAGAGATGTGAAGAGGGGAATTGGAAGGTGATCATGCTCATAATCCAATATGAGGGTGAGTTGTGCCAAGTCTATCAAGAGCTTTGAATTTCAATCACATAACTCAAGTGTAAACATAATCTATCTAATCTCACCTGAGTCAAATGGTGTAACCACATCAACCCACCATAAATATAAGTATATTAATAAGTATTTGAATAGATTGGATACCCTTTCTTTTTCCTATAGTGATAACATGGACCATGAAATTTAATAGAAGCTGTGGAAGAATAATAGGAGTGGGATGATAGTTTTCACTTGAATATGATCTAGGTAGTACAAAGGTTGAGAACATGCATGTTGGTGCCTTGTGAAGCTACACAAAGGTTCAATGTTATTTCAATAATAATTATAAATAGAAATTATATTTTTATCTTGTGTTAAATCATTTTCTTTATTTGTGTTATATCATTTTTACCAATTTGTTGACTCCATTTGATTATATCAATGATTGATTTAGCAATGAATGGAAGATGGCAAGCAATGACTATAATCATGTATTGTGAAATAAAATAAGCACTTGATATATCCATATTAAAAATGATGAATTTATTTAAGAATTGAAGTAAATTTAATTTTTCATATTTTTAATTTTTTTTAAGAAATTAGAAAACCATAAGGCAAGCTAGGATGGCATGAAAAGACTCAGAGGTCAAGTTCACCAAATTTTTAATTATTTTTAGAAATAAGGATTAATAATAAGAGAGTATCCTAAAAAAATAATGATTTATTTAATCTAAAAATTATTCCAATTAAATAAATTTAATTTCTACTGATATTATGATAAGATATATTGAATCTAAACCTATGCTAAATATGGAAAGTGCAACATTTAATATTATAATAATAATAATATGAATAATAAATTGTACTTAACTTATATAATTATGCACATTTAGAGATAATTAGTTTAGGTTCTTAAGTGGACTTTTTAGATATCTAGATCCCATCCTCAAATTTTGAATATTTACTTTTTGACAACCTGGACACTTACATTGCTCTGTGGACACTAGTGTCAATGCTAATGTCCTAATCCTACCACTAGTGCTCTATATGAAATATTGAATATTTTTTGAAAATTCCACTTGAACCTATTAGGGTTTAATTTCTCTTTTCATATTCTATGTTTGAATCATGTGCATGGGGTCTTGGTATTAGTATTTTGATCAAAACCCTAGATCCTCTAATTAGGGCATGCCACCTTGTAAAACATGGGTTAGTGGGTTAAAGTAAAGTTAAGTTGACCTAAAATACCCCTATGTTAGTGAATTATGCTTACATATCTAATAATCCAAAGAGGGCTTTAGATATATGTAGTTATCCCCTATGTGTGGGATTGTGTGTGAATAATGATGTAATATGTTATATGAGTACATGTAGTGATATAACTTTTAAATAGGAAAATATTGATCATGGGTTGTTATTTTGATGCTTTAGACATGTAATAATATTTCTCCTATGACTGATTTTGAAATAGGAAATATTAGGGAAAAATAACTTAGTCGTGTAATTGATTTTTAATAATGTAGTGTATGCTTGAGAGGTGCTTACTAGATGAATAATTAGTGAGATTTAACTTGTATTTATACCATACATTTTGAAATGTTTATCATAAAATATTTAAATTAAATAAATAGGTTAACCTTTAAATATTGAAATATTTTTAAATTTGAGTATTTTTAAGGTATAAACACTTGCATTAGAGCAGGGACATTAGTGTCAATGCTAGTGTGCAAGTCTTAATGCAAGTGTTCGAGAGGATAAAAAGTTGTAAAAGTTACGCAACTAAAAGTGAAGGATATATATAAAGTTTTAATCAAATTATGGACTACATATGATAAGGGTAATCATAATATCAAGGTCAGACTATAAGATAAACATTTAGGCATAGTGATATGGTGAATGTAAACCTTTCAGCTACAAGACAGGTTAAACACTGAAGAGTAGAGCCATGAATGATATTTTCCAAGTGTAAAAGGATAGTTTAACATATAAATATATATTTTATTGTCAATATAAATTTAGGGATATATAAAACTTGAAAGCTCCAATCTCTAGTGCAAATTTTGGATTAAAAAAATAAGAAAAATTAGATACTTGTAAGAGAAGAAAGGAGGTTGCATGTGGTAGTTTAACTGAGACTTAGATTAATTTAGAAGTTATAAAGATTAATAAAAATAACATTAGGGTATTAATATGGGCATATATAAAATAAAAACAAGAGAAAATAATGAATAAAATTAATTAAAAAGATGCAAAATGTGTGAAAAATGAAGTCTCATATGCGAATTTTAAAAACATAAACGGTGACGAAACCACCGCTATCTACAAGTGGTGAAGATGAAACCACTACTATTTTTAAGTGATAAAACCACTAAAATAAATTACGAAACCACTATATTTTAATATGAAACTACTTCATATATAAATTTTTATCATGGTGGTTTACAAAATTACTATGATATAAATGTCTCAAAAGTGTCAATTTTATCACACGATGCGACGGTTTTGTCATGAGAACTAGTGATTTCATCATGAGAGAAGCAATGTCAAAAACTAAGGCAAAGGACTCCAAAAATTAAAAATTTAGTAATTTAAAAGGAGCTAAAATGGGCATAAAATACTAATAAGGTAAAGAGAACATTATATATTAGCATATTTAGGCAGAGATCCTTGCATCATCATTAGATATTTTTAGAAATGTTACATAATGTAATTTTTGGGTGTGTACAATCATATTATAAAAATTATGGTCCATGGTAAAAAGTAAATATTTGTCATAAAAGGTCATAATAATGTCAAAATATAATTGTGATGGAAAATAGGTCACTAGGGTTAAGGTGGTTCCAAATTAACAATTTTTAATTTATAATGATTCCAAAAGAGTGATGTGATAAATATTTAGTCTATTATTATGAAAAGTCTAGGAAATATAAGGTAAAGTGTAAGATATATTTGGTCTATTATTAGTAAAATTCTAAGAAATATTATTTAATGTCTATCATTAGGTGATTATGTGAGCATTTTATTTGGTATTGTTGGCCACCTTAAAACTAATCCTACCTAAGATTGGTTAAAAAAGATTATTATCTTACCTTGAAATGAGGTGGAAGGCCTTGAGACTCTATATGAGGATGCATACCCTAACCCACACAGATACATGGAGACACATAAGGATGCAATGAGGAAGACAACAACAAGGAGAATCATAGAGTCTTAAAGAGAGTGTGAAGGAAGCTATTGGGTTGTGTGAATGTGAATTTCTCCCAAAAAGGTTGTAGGAATCAATAGTGAATGAAGTCTATGTGAAGGTGGTAACACTTGGTAGAAGCTAGATCCACCTTCTGGGTGAGTTCATATACACATTATGTTAATAATATAATTATTTGTTTCATTTTATTAGTGTAAATTATTTTTATCATTTTCCTATTAACCATGTATATGTTTGTTGAGTTATATCTAGAATCACATCACCACAAAAAAAATGTGCATTTCTAATACAATCATATCACAAGGTGTTTCTGGTGAAATATTTCTCCAATGTCAGATTGGGTCAACACCCTATTCTCAAAAGAAGGTAATTGAAGAAATCCACATAACCACAACATTTCTAAAGCAATCTCATACCAAAACTTCCTTTCCTAGTGACATCATGGTGGAATCCCTCCATGTAGATCTCACCACACCCAATTATGATGATGACTATATGTTAGATTATCCCTAGTTGTTTGGCTATGCACAAGAAAAACATGTAGAAATTATATGTTACCATATTTCCCTTAAAAAATTTTATAAACAAACATCTTTAAATTTTAGTATCAATATGATCACTCTCTCTTGTCTTGACATGTATGATAATTTATTTTCTTGCGATGTTCTTAGTGGAATATCTGACAATTCTAACACCAATTTTGTCCTTTATGATAGGTCCCTTATTGTGGAGACTATTATTCATCTCAATATGTTGGATCTAAAACCACACCCACCAACACCAAAGTTTTGAATGCAATATTTAGGTTTACATCATCCAACTTAGTATTTCACATGGCATAAGCTTATGGGTATCTAGTTAAAACATTTCAATCACATAAAAGACATTTAAAGTAGTAAAATTTGCAAGCACAATACCTTATGATATATAGTCAATAACTACAATTACCTTTCCCTCCTAGGATATTTTTTAAATTTCATGGTAATACTACTCATTTTATGATAGATTGTTGAGCCTATCAATAATACTTAAATATGCTTCATCATCAATCACCACCTTCACCTCCTCAGCTGGATAGCCAGTCTCTAAAGGCAACCCCTATGTACATTCCCATGAAAGGGGAACATTATTATATTAAGAATGTATGCTCTTTTAACTACATTTATGAGTATCAATCACACACACACACACACACACACACACACACACACACACACACACACACACACACACACACACACACACACACACACACACACACACACACACACACACACACACACACACACACACATTTTAAGAGGCTAAAGTAGTAGGCTCCCATAAATATGTCATAATTTTAAGAAGATGGCAGAATAATTTCCCTTACATAGAAAACATGCTCTAAAAACATAAGATTTGATTCCTTGTATATATTATTCACATATGGAGGATTAACATCCCCCAAATCATACCCCACGTAATTTCTCTATAAAGTGTATTCATAAGGTTGTCCTTGCATGTGTTTATGAGAAATTAGAAGAGATTATGGTTAAATCTCATTATCAATTACAACCTGATATTAATGAGTGTAATGATATTATATAATATTTACAAGAAATAATATATTTTTTCATACATTTTATCTCACGTTTTACCATGTTATGAATATTATATTACTACCTTTATAAACTACCATCTCTTATTCATTAATTTTCATATATCATGTTTTTATTGTATTTTACTTCTTTATATCTCTTCCCCTCTTGGGTTTATTTAGCCATTGCATCATTTATGATCATTTGCTATTTTTTCAATCTTAATATCTCTTACCCTCTTAATTTTGCTCATCCTTTGCATCCCTTGTGGTCCTTTGGTAATTTTTTATTCTTATCTTATCTTCCCCTTTTGAGTTTATTTGACCATTACATCCTTCGTGATCCTTTTAAAAAAAATATTTCTTAGTATGTCTTCCCGTCTTGGATCTATCCTACCATTGCATCCTTTGTGATCCTTTCGTAATTTTTATTTCTTATCATCTTACATCTTAGGTTTATACGACCATTATGTCTTTTGTGATCTTTTGGTAATTATTCTTTCTCATCAACTTCTCTCTTGTGTTTATTCAATCATTGTGTCCTGTGTTATTCTTTGGTAACTTATCTTAGATCTATCCCCTAACAAGTTTCACCTCTATCATTGCTTGTGCTAGACCTATTATAGGTTTATATGATCTACCTAGTGATATTAATACCCTCTTCCTACATCTCATCTCCCCACATGGGATTACCTCCATCATTATACTCTTAATATGTGACTTGATAGACATTCACATGTACTTCCAAATTACTTTATTATTAGTATTTTTGCAAGAAAAAATATTCCCTTTCATGGTTATTTACTAACATATCCTAATTATATTAACTTAAATTTTATGGAATTTTCATGGTCTTTATGACTCCCTTTCCTATCATTCAATTGAGGCACACTTAGATTGGAGGTAAAATTGAACTCTCTTATAAAGTGTAGATCTAGGAGTATTTAAGTGTCTTGGTTTCTAGGTTATATTCTTTAGTGACTAGGTGTAAGTTCTCTTGTGTTATTCATCGTAATAACCCATTATTTGTCTCTTGAATCCATATGGAGGAAAATAGAAAAAAATAAAAATTTCAAAATCCAAAATTTCATAAGAAAAAAATCAAAAGGAAAAAGAAAAATATCAAAAGTCAATCACACCAAAAGACGTGATCAAATAATTGGGATGCTCCTTTCATAGTTGAATCTCAAACTCCATAGGTGGCTTCATAGTAAATCTCAAGGTTCATTAGAGTGTGGTATGCTAGTATACTAGTTTAGAAGGCTAAATATATATCATTTTTTCCACCTATATTTTCATGAAAGTACATAATCCTTATAGTGACTAATGGCTCAATTGTGATCCTAAGGAATGGGGAACACATCATGGGAAGGTAAGCACATTTATAGTTCCTCGCATAGCCTTTATGAGATAATATATATACTCCACTTGTTATCCCAAGATCATGTTTTCTAGATGGGGTTCTATGTCAATAAAATCTTAGTCTTTCCCACTTGATTAGACTATTACATCTCTAATAAGGATTTTCACATCACTTTTATGGTGCCTTGCCTACCTATTTTCACACATGGATATTATTGTTAGTTGATGACCTCCCTCTTGTTTATATCCCATTTTCTATCTATTTGCTTTATATTTTACTCTTTTCATGTTTGAAGACTATATATTTTTGAGTTTTATGGTAAGACCTTAGGGAATACAACCAAGCCCTCATCACAAATATCCTTGCTCACATTTTTTCACATCATAGCTTTCAATTTCAAAGTTACATGGTAAAATCTTAGAGAATAAAATCAAGCCTTCCTCATAAATGCTCATCAACTTCACGTTTGAAACATATTTTTCATAGTAATCATGGCTCTAGATATTCATGTCCTCCTACTGTTAAGCACATGATATACCGAGAGGGGGGGTTAATCAATATATCATATATATTATAAAACTTTCCCTTAATCAAATTCCACTTAACCAAACATTCAAGATATGCAATAAAATTGAAACAATAAACACACCACAAGATAGAGAGACACAAAAGATATAATGTGGAAACCCAATGTGGGAAAAACCATGGAGAACAATCTCAAGTATATGAATGAGCACCAACTCAAAAAATATTTGAAAGCCAACTTGTAAGAGCAACAACCCCTTTACTAAGCACCAACATAGCAACTATTCATGAGCACCAACCCACAGGAGCACTAACCCCTTTGCTAAGCACCAACACAACAACAATTCATGAGCACCAACCCACAAGAGTGCCAAACCCTTTGATGAGTACCAACACAACAACAATTTATGAGCACCAACCCATAGAAACACCACCCCTTTGCTGAGCACCAACATAGCAACAATTCATAAGTACCAACCCATAAAAGCACCAACCCCTTTGTGTATACCACACAACTATCTCTCAATGTTTCTATCTCAACAAATGATAGTTCATTACAACATCTCTTTCCTCTCTCTCACCTTTCCTCTTATAAGCTAGATATAACAAATACAAATCATATTCATCTCTCACAAATGCTCTTCTAAGCTAGATATTACTATCTCAAAACAAACTCTATCTCACACATTAAAAATGGCTTCTCAAGCCTTTATTTATAGCTTTCCAAATGACCTTTGGCCTTCCCCCTTTGTGACCCTTCAATTCTCATGGAAAATGGCACCAAACCTGCATGACCCTTCATATCCTTGCCTTTGAAAAGTCATGTGGTGACCCTTCATGAGCAAAAACATCCTTCCCTCTTTTGTCTTTACCTTGGTGACTCTTCATATTCCTCAAAGTGTCCCTTCATGATAAATTTCACCCTTCCTCTTTTGTCTTCACTTGGTGACTCTTAGAATTCCCCAAGATGACTCTTCATGGGAAAATGCATCCCATTCTTCTTTTGTCTTTACCCCGTAACTCTTTGACTTCTCCATGGGCCCTTCTTTTGTCTCATATGCAACCAAAAATATATTTGTTAATATTAAATAAATATTAACACACATTAGTCAAGATATAACTATTACAAACATCATTAAATGCAATGGGGCCATTATCACCAATAATGCTAGACATTTGACATCAATGACAATATTTCCAACAATCTCCCCCTTTGTCATTGATGACAACCTCAATCCTGAAACTACCACATCCTGAATCCTACACATATTGTCATCTAAAAACATACAGTAACTCCCCCTTAATGTAATAACCTATACCTGTTCCCTATACCTATTTTTGCACCTATAAATTTTATTCTCCCCCTTTGACATCAATGGCAAAGGGTCTACTTGGAGCTAACACTTAGTTCCCCCTCAATTGATGCTGAACCTCAATGGCAAGAAGTAAAGGAAATTACTCCCAACTTCTCTTGTAGATACTCAAATGTGTCTTTTGGTAGTGCCTTTGTGAAAATATCTACAATATGCTTTGTAGTACTAATATATTCCATCTTAACCTATTGATCTACAACCTGTTCTCTCATGAAGTGATATCTAATGGGAATATGTTTTGTTCTTGAATCCATTACTAGATTTTTTGAAATATTTATAACAATTGTGTTATCACAAAAAATGGAAATAGGTTCATCATAATTTACCTTGATATCTTCCAAAGTTTTCTTCATCCAAAGCACTTGAGTACAACACAATACTACTGCAATATATTTTACTTTAGCTGTAGAAAGTGATACTAAATTTTGCTTCTTGCTTAGCCATGATACTAAGCTATCACCAAGGAAGAAATCTCCTCCACTTGTACTCTTTTTGTCATCCAAGCACCCTACCCAATTTGAATTTGTATAAGCAACCAAAGTGAAATCTTTACCTGTGGGATACCATAATCCATAATCCAATGTCCCCTTGATATATCTAAATATTCTTTTCACCAAATAAACATGACTATCTCTTAGAGATGACTAATATTTTGCAACCATACCTACTGCATGCATGATGTCTGGCCTCAATGCTATCAAATATAAAAGACTACTAATCATAGATCTATACAAAGATTGATCTGTAATAGGTGAATCTTCATCCTTTCTCACCTTATTTCCTATACACATAGGTGTGCCAATTGGTGCACAATCCTCAAAACCAATTTTTTTCAACATTTCCTTGGCATATTTACTTTGAGATATGAAAATTCCTTTATTTGATTGAAATATTTGCAATCCTAAGAAAAATGATAATTATCCAAGCATAGACATCTCAAATTATTTTATCATCTTTTCAATATTTCCTCCAAAAATGATATCATCAACATATACCACAACAATCAATTAATGCTCACCTTCTGTTTTGATGTAAAGATTACTATCAACAAATCCTCTCTTAACTCCTTGATCTTGCAGGTACTTATCAAGTCTTTCATACCAAGCTTTAGAAGCTTGTTTTAATCCATACAATGGTTTCTTTAATCTACATACATGGTTACTAATATTCGAGAGAATAAATCCCTTAGGATGCTCAATGTAGACCTCTTCTTCAAGATTCCCATTTAGGAAGGTAGATTTGACATCCATCTGAAATACTTTGAAATTTTTAAACACTGCATATGTAAGAAACATTCTAATAGCCTCTAACCTTGCCATAGGTGTAAAAGTTTCTTCAAAATCTATTCCCTCAATCTGAGCATATCTTTTACATACTAATCTTGCTTTATTTTGGGTTACTTCTCCATTTTCATTCAACTTATTTCTATAAACCCATTTTGTTCCTATCATATTATGATCTTTTGGTCTAGGCACTAATTCCCAAGTATCATTATTTTCTATTTGATTTAATTCTTCATCCATAGCCTTAACCCAATGCTCATCATGTCTAGCTTCTGAAAAAGTTCTAGGCTAAATTTGAGATAACAAAGAGAAATTAACTTGCTCAGATTCACTTACCATCATTCTTCTAGTGTGAATTCCTTCTTTTTTGTCCTTGATGATGACACTTTCATTATGATTTCTATAAACATATTTGGATGGAGTCTTGGTGCCATTTTTCTCCTTCTCCTTCTCCTCATCTTCATTTGATTCTTCAAAGCCTTCCTCTTCAATGATTTCAGGAATGTCTACTAGATCACTGATTCTTTGTGTTCCATTTTCTTCTATCCTGACACTTGCACTTTCAACAATTTTCTTGGTTCTTTTTTTATAACATTTATAAGCTTTACTTTTTCAAGAATAACCAATAAATATACCTTCATCTGCTCTGGGTTCAAACTTACCAAGTTTTTCATCGGTTCTCTTTATGAAGCATTTACTACCGAAAACTCTGAAATAATCAACTGTTACTGGTTTGTCTTTTCATAGCTCATAAGGAGTCTTGTCACTATTGACTCTTATTAAATATATATTATAAATATGCACTGCTATACCAACTGCCTCTCTCCAATATTTATCTTCTATCTTGGATTCATTTAGCATTGTCTTTGCCATCTCCTCAACTATTCTATTTTTTTGTTCAACTACTCCATTTTGCTATGGAGTTCTAGCTACTGAATAATGCCTCTTTATTCCATGATCTTCACAAAACTCAATAAATTGATTTGACATGAATTCTTCTCCTTGATTTGATCTTAGACACTTAATATTCAAATTCGTTTTATTTTTAACTAATGCTTTGAATTATCTAAAAGCTTTTGATTTTTTCTTTAAAAACATTACCCAAGTCATATGTGAAAATTAATCAATAAGAAATATGAAATATTTATCACCTTGAGTGCTTTTAGTCCTCATAAGTCCACATAGCTCAGTGTGAACAATCTCTAGCATCTGAGTGGTTGAGTAATCTTTTGTTTTGAACCACCTTCTAGTCTGCTTATCATGCTGATAAGGTCCACAAAGCATGCTAGATGGCTTTGTAATCTTTGGAATATTCTTGAATACTTGATTTTTGCTGATGTTGACAAGATTGTCAAAATTTATGTGCCCCATTCTCCTGTGCCATAGCCAACTTTCTTCAATTTGACTTAAACAATATTTTTGACCTTTGATGTCTGATAACATATACAAGTTATTACCTATTCTCTGAGCATCTACAACCAATACATCTGAATATTTTATTCTAATTTCACAACCTTCTACATAAAAATTTAGTGTGTGCCCCTAATCACACATTTGACTTACACTCAAAAGATTATGCTTAAGACCTATTTATAAAACATTTTTTAGTTTTAGTTTTACCATTATCTAAACCTAGTGTACCAAATTTCACTGTGCCACCATTGATATTCTTCAAGGTTATGAAATTTATCTTGTCTTCTGTCATGTGCCTCAAACATCCACTATTAATGAACCATGGCTTTTCTTCATTTCTTGCATGCAAAGATATCTGAACCAACATAAAATCTTCATGTTGTTTCTTCTACCATGTCTGAACCTTTTTATTGATGAATGGAGCCTTGAAACCTTGGTCCTTTTTTACTGACTCAAACATGCTTCTAAAATACCGAGCTATGTGTCTAAATTTTTTACACTTGTAACAAATTATGACCTCTTCATCAAAGCTTGATAGAGGAGCAAAAGAGTTGTAGCTTTTGCTTGACTCTACATGACTTTCCTTTTCCTTATTTCTAAGACTGTTAACTTTTTTTTTACATTCTAGTTTCTTATGACCATATCCATTACAATAAAAATAGTAACCATAAAAATAGGACCTGTTTGTGTATCTCTGACCTGATTGCCTCTTGTAGCTTTATTCCCTCCAGGCTTCTTTGTTTGAGATGACCTCTATATTCTTCACTTCTTCCCTCTGTGTTTCTTCTTTTGTAAGAGCTTCAACATAGCTCTTTGTATTTTAAAAATTGATACTTGTCTTATCTGATATTGCCTTTTAGCTTTCTAATATCTTATTCATCATATTAGTGCTATTCTCAAATTTTGAATCATTGGCTGCTCTATCATTGATTGATTTATTTGTTTTATCAAGATATGCTTTTAAAGAATAAATTTTAATAACATACCTTTCAAATTCTTCTCTTAATATTTTAAACTATAACGTTATATCTTCTTCATTCTTCTTGGCTTCTTCAAAGTGTGCTTGTAGATCTTCAATTATCTCCTTTGACTCCTTTTCATTTTTCCTGATCTGGTGCTTGAATCTTTGATTTTTCTTTTCAACAGCTTTTAACTCTTTTAAGGCACAAATGAGTTCTCCTTCTAGATTCACTTTGGCTTCATCCTCTTCTTCTTCTTGATCAACTATTTTTTTTTTGTAGAGGCACCTTCATGTATGGCCATTTGTGCTTTCCTGATCTACCTTCAAGCTGTAAATTTTTTTCAAAAGAAACTGGCTCTAATACCAATTATTAAGAATAGGATATACTGAGAGGGGGGGTGAATCAATATATCATATATCTTATAAAACTTTCCCTTAATCAAATTCCACTTAACCAAACATTCAAGATATGCAATAAAATTGAAACAATAAACACACCACAAGATAGAGAGACACCAGATATAACGTGGAAACCCAATGTGGGAAAAACCACAGAGAATAATCTCAAGTATATGAATGAGCACCAACTCAAACAATATTCACAAGCACCAACTTGTAGGAGCACCAACCCTTTTGCTGAGCACCAACACAACAACTATTCGTGAGCACCAACCCATAGAAGCACCAACCCCTTTGCTGAGAACCAACACAGCAACCATTCATGAGCACCAACCCATAGGAGCACCAACCCCTTTACTAAGCACCAACACAACAATAATTCATGAGCACTAGCCCACAGGATCACCAACCCCTTTGCTGAGCACCAACACAACAACAATTCATGAGCATCAACCCACAGGAGCACCAACCCCTTTGTGTATACCACACAACTATCTCTCAATGTTGTTATCTCAACAAATGATAGTTTATTACAACATCTCTTTCCTCTGTCACCTTTGCTCTTCTAAGCTAGATATAATAAATACAAATCATATTCATCTCTCACAAATGCTCTTCTAAGCTAGATATTACTATCTCAAAACAAAATCTATCTCACACATTACAAATGGCTTCTCAAGCCTTTATTTATAGTTTTCCAAATGACCTTTGGCCTTCCCCCTTTGTGACCCTTCAATTCTCATGGAAAATGGCACCAAACTTGCATGACCCTTCATATCCTTGCCTTTAAAAAGTCATGTGGTGGCCCTTCATGAGCAAAAACGTCCTTCCCTCTTTTGTCTTTACCTTGGTGACTTTTCATATTCCTCAAAGTGTCCCTTCATGATAAATTGTGCCCTTCCTCTTTTATCTTCACTTGGTGAATCTTGGAATTACCCAAGATGACTCTTCATGGGAAATGCATCCCATTCTTCATTTGTCTTTACCTCGTGACTCTTTGACTTCTCCATGGGCCCTTCTTTTTTCTCATATGCAACCAAAATATATTTGTTAATATTAAATAAATATTAACACACATTAGTCAAGATATAACTATTACAAACATAATTAAATGCAATGGGGCCATTATCACCAATAATGATAGACCTTTGACATCAATGACAATATTTCCAACACCTACAAAATTCTAATGTAGGCATTGATTTAGTTCTTACTTATTTATTTGCTTCCATTTTTACACATTTTATGTTTTCATTTGATTTATTTTATCTACTTGAATTTTATGTTTTAATCATTTAATTTTTTATATAACTTATGTTTTCCTTAGATTTTTTTTATCTATTTACATTTGATGTTTTACAATCATTACATTTTTTAGCATCTTAAGATTTACGTAGATTCTTTTATCTACTTACATTTGATGTTTTTACAACTATGTTCACTTTTTTTTTAGTTTTTAAAATATATTTGTAGGGTCCCTAAACCCTTCCATTGATCATAAGCAATTTTTAACACCAAGTTAACCTCATAACAATATCAAATCTTAAACAAATTTTATAATGAGTTGTAAAATCCATTATATCATGAAAGCCTATTTTATAGTAAAAAGAGCTTTGACTTCTTGAAGAAGAGTAATGTGGTCAAGATCCCTCATTTATAACATACTTATGTAGTAGAAGCTCCAACATATCTTTGTTTATAGGAAAATTTTCTTCCTAACCAAAATCTTAATTTTTTGTAACATAAACAAACAATGAAATAAAAACTCTTTTTCTTCTACAGTTGTAGCACCACTACTTTTGTAGCAATAAAAATAAACCTTTTAACATTTATAAAACTAAATATTCCATAACAGAGCCTAGAAAGGCCCAAAAACATATCCATCCATGATTTTTTCTTAGATCCATCCAAAAAAATTAGATCTCATAAGTCCTTCAAAAAAGAATCAATATTTATATAGTAGGAAAACTAATTTTTTTTTTTACAACATAAACATATTTTCCATAGAAAAGATTATAAAATGCCAAAAAAATAATTTGAAAATCAACCATCACATATATTTCCTCAAGCATCCTATTCCTGAATTGCCCTACTTCTACATGTTTTCCTTTGACTACAAAATACATGGTAAATCCTGCCATTCCTTAGAGTCACTGTTGAAAACCAATGAGAAATGGTTTTATTCAATTTTAACATTCAATAACAGATTTGTTGCCTAGTTATCCTCCTAAAAATAATGCTAAAAATTAAATGAAGAGAAATTACTTGCTAACTCCCTATCACCAACTTAAATATTATTCAACTTCCAATTATGTGTCTTACCTTTTATCATAACATTTATAGTGACCATTGAGTCTCCCTTCACATGGATGTGTTGAAAACCTTTCTCATTTGTCATCTTTACCCCATTCAACAATGCAATATCTTATGTTTCATTCTCAATAATCCAATATGTTTGAGATCTTAGACCATGTTTTCTTTTTTTTCTATAGGGTTATTTGGTATATATGTGTTTATAATGATTTTTGAAATACTTTCTCTATAACTTTGAATACTACATGTAACCTAATTTGGCTTGTTCAAAATCAAAACAAATTTTATTATGTTAGGATTCTAAAGATGGCATAACCCTTCAAAATTACCATTAGAACAACTTGCACAACATTTCCAAAGTTTACATTTGGAAGACAATAGATTCATAAATTTAGCCTTATTTAATTTTGTTTCCTGCAAGAATACAATATCTAGATTTTTAATATCTAGTTAGTTCTTAAAAAGGTGCCTTTTTTAAAGAACATTCATACCTATAACATTCTAAAAGAGAACTGAGATTTCAACAATGAAGGGTGCTTTCCCCTCCATTGTAGAAAATAATTAGCTCTCTTTCGAGATAGTAAGGTTTGATAAAATGGATCTTGTTGCAATATATATGCCTCATTTTTCCTACACCTCAATTTTGTGATCACATTATTTAAATTATAATGGGTATAGTATTCAAGATAAAAATTTATACTAAAAAAAATGTCCTTAGTCTTCTCATGATAAATTATATCATTTGAAATATTGTAGAAAGGCATATTTGTTAGAGAACCATTCATATTCAAAAATTCAAATAAATCATCAATCATTTTTGGTGAGAAATTAACATCCACTTCCAAAATAGTGACTTCCAGTGACTTATCATGGATATGTGTCATAATTTGTTTCATATTATTATTTTAAACTTGTTTTCTAGTAATTATTGGGATGTGCATATGATGAGTAGGGTAAAAATCAATTATAATTATTGAGGGATCACATAACATATCCTTCAACAAATGTAATAGTGAATGTTTCTATTGAAGACACTCCATAGGTGAATTTACTTGATCTTCTTCGACTATCAATGTAGCCTTATCTTCACCCATCTTAGACTATACTTTTGAGTGATCTAAATCATTCCCCTCTCTCCCTTTATTCATTGTTGTCACTACAAATTAGGATCCTTTTATTATTATATAACCATATTTACAACCAAAGGACTTATTGTACCTTTTAATATCTCTAATTTCATCTCCTTTGAATGATGAACATTTGAAGTGAGATGAATAGAAATTAATGATGGATTCCAAATTTTATAAATATCAATAATTTGACTCTTCTAAAGGTTTAGGATGTTGTGTGAATTCAATCCTAGTTTCAACCTGGAAATATGAAGATTATCCCATCTTGGCTTAGTAAATTTATAAGGAAAATTTTTACTAACATGATTAAGATAATGATAGTTGAAACACCTTTGAGAAAAATCTTCATATTCCACTTGTTGAGAAAAAATTTCCCCATTATAAGATAATTGAATGAAGCTTACTAATGGAGCTCAAAGGTTAAGGTTAACTCTTACTTTTATTTGTGAATATATAATGAAGTGCATAGTATTCATTATATGATCAATTGATATGAAATCACCCACAACATTTCTACTTTGAGTAAAAAAAATTTAGTCCTAGTATTTAGTTGGTAAAGCATGGAGTGTAATCCACACTTGCATAAAAAATGATTTTGCCCACCTTTTTTTTAAAATTTCCCAAGATTGAACCAAAATGTTTTTTTCAAGTTTCCACTTCCTTTTGGAAATATTTTTTGTTGTATCTTGAATAGTGTTAAAACTTATTGAAAAAAAATCCTTTCAGCGAAAAAGAGAGAGGAAATAATGACCCCATGCCAGTATTTTATCAACCACTCCCCTAGCTATTTGAATTCCAATTTTCCACCATGAATTATCATGTAAGGCCATTTTAAATCATTCAAACTCTAAAGTAATTAATTCCCTTATTTTATACCCACACTTGCCTTCTATTACCTAAAACATCTAGAGTTCTTGATTTTGAATCTTCTTTTGCTACTTTTATTGATGTGTTGTTTGCTCTAGTAGCCAATTTTTTTTAAAGGATCATTAAAAAGAGTTGAAATTTTTTAAAATGTCACTTTATCTTTAAAAAATTCATCCTCCATCCTCTAGTGAAAGCTTTATGAATCTATAGATGGTTGGCTTTACCCCAAGGGGACCCTGTTTACACTAGTAGCCAAAGATCCATCTTTTATAAGATTATTAGGAACATATTTATTTTTATACAATGGCAAATTATACTTTAAAACTTTAACATCCTTATTTTGGTGAAGGCTTTGTTAATTTATAGATGATTAACATTCCTTGAATGAAACCTTGTTTGCTCTAGTAGCCAAGATAGTAAAAGAACTATTGTTTATCCTTAAAAAGAGTTTTTTTTGGTATAATGAGACCTTATTAATAATAACTTCATCTTCCCTTCATTGGAGAAGGATTTTTGAAGATATAGACGGATAAAAATGCTCTAATGAAACCTTATTTGCTCAAGTATCCATGAAACTCTCAGAATGAGAGGCTTTCAAAGTAATCCTTTTAGTGTTTAATAATTCCTTATTTCTAGAAACCTTATGAGGGGAAAGATTTTAAAGGATGTAGGCTTGGCATAATAACCACTTTATACTTTTATGTAAAATATATGTAGTAGCTTTTTTGAAGGATTTAATTTCTATAAAAATGTATAATTTTAAAAAGGAATGATCTATATTAGTATTCAAGTGTGGATCAAAGTGTAGATACCATAATTTAGCACCCTTGCCCTATTCTGCCATCTTTTAGGCTATCATTTTAATAATTAAATTTAGATGCTAGAAATATGCACCATAACCTGAAGTCCTAAAATAAGTTGAGTCCAAAATCCTAAAGTCTTGAAATAGGCTAAGTTTGTAATGTTGTGAAAACCTCCAAAAATCTATTTTTTACATCTTAACTCCTAGAGGTCCAAAACCACTCTCAAACACCCTAAAAGTATATACATAAAATATAACTTAAAGTATAAGAAACTAAATGTCTATAATTAAATTTTTATTTTATGTATTTACCCTATATTTACCCATGGTAATTAATCTTATTAATCACTATTTACCATCCCTAAAAACCCTTCCAACAACTTACCCTCATTAAAAAATCATGCAAAAAACTTAGTGTTACATTCACTTAGTTTAGCATGCGGCTCAAAATAGCTTAAACCAAATTTTGATCAAATTGGGCTGATCAACATTGATCCTCTATGATCGACGTCATTCTTCTGTGATCAATGTCGATTCTCTCAGATTGACATCAATCCATATATACACAATAAGCCTCCATGGCTCGAGATTACAATTTTGAACCCTAAAATGTTGACAGAATTTCTCCAAGAGACTCATAGGTGCTTTTTAGACCCCTTGCTAGTGAATTGCTGCCCAAATATAGATAAAAGAATGCATAATATCAACCTCATGCCTAGATTGTTTTCAAGGTAAGTATTACACTTCAATTCATTCATATTTCAAATCTATAGTCTTCTACATCTATCTGTCACTATTTTACATTCAATTTTAACTATTTTATTAATAATACAAGTCATTATTATAGTCTATTTTTAAAGTTTAGCATTTTACATAGAATTGACATCGATCTATATGAATCAATGTCAATCCATCTAAATTGATGAATATCCTATAGGATCATCATTGATCCCTGCTAAATTTTCAAAACATTCTTGTAATCTATTTTTATAACATTCTCAATCCCTAAAGCCTACATAATCTACATTCTATTTTCTAAATATCTCTCCTAATCTATTGATATCCATTACTGAAACTTAGCAAAGCATTTATACATCTTATCCTTGAATAATCCATTTATCTTATCTTTTAATCATAGATATTATGCATTTATCTAATCTTTATTAAGTTGTATTTTGGTGTTGTTTATACTTGCATCTATTATGTTGTATATTTTATTTGTTATCTTGAATAATCCATAATCATTTATCTTTATCAAATTATCTGTTATCTTGTAATATTTATCTTTTTATATTTATTATCTTTCTTAATTAAAATTAGTGGGTTGACATCCATCAAGGAAGAATATCTCTTCTAGGACTTGGCATCTGCCAAGCAACCTACTCATCTTCCTATTAATCCACTTTTTGTGAGTTATTGTGATTTGTAGGTCATTCCTCCCCAGCCAAAGATGAGTTCTCACAAATCCTGATCTATGGTGCACAACCAACCATCCATATCTCTAGGTAATCTTAAAAACCTTGCTTATAATTAATTTTTAGTAGCTAATTAGTCCACATTGAAAAGCATAATAAAATACTAAAACACAAAGTTATGAAGAGTCCTATCTAGAAATATTTGTTTTTCTAGATCTACCCTTCCAATAGTATGGAAATTCATAAAAAATGTATCAAGATAAACAAATACCATCCAAGAATAATGAACTTTATATGTAAAATGTATAATTTGGAGATGCCAAGAAAAAGAGAGGGTGTGCGATCAGTGAAAAATTGGGATTTTTGATTTTTGAACACATCATCATATAGTGTGGAAAAATTGGTAGTAGTGTGAATCATAGTAACACATTCATTAAATTATTGATTATTTTACATCATATGAGGAAATTTTTTTGCTTTAATATCATTCTCATTTCTATGTTGACTATTTAGAATATGCCAAAGCTTCTAACTGTCTTTCCATATTTACTCTTTTAGATCCAAAGCATTCTTATAAGATATATTCAGGCAAAGAAAATAATTTTCAATATGATAAATACCATACTTAAAAATAGAATCATCCCAAAAAAGGTTATTCCTCTCTCAAAAATTGTAGAGAAGTAATATTCATTGCTTTTTAAAAGATTTTAGATTGAATATCCTAATGTTCCACCTGAACTATCATATTATTGTTTACATCTTTCATATCTCTTACATCTTTAGCATTCAAAATGTCATCCTTAGTTATTTTACAAGCCTAATTTCCCCAATGGAAAAACCTTACTCTCATTCCTATATATTTCAACATCAAATAAGAATTTTTCAAAATCCCTTACCTTCATGGAATGCAAAAAATTTGTAATCTACTCTGAAGATAACCGATGCATAATTTCTTTATAGATAATATTTATATGGATACAAGAGGATTCAGATCCACACATGTCCACCATTTATTCAACACCATTAGATTTCGTAGCACCATCTTCATTTAAAACATCATTATATTTTAAAACTTCATATTCTTCTTTCTAGAGAGCGCGGATGTGGGGGAAGGGGAGCGCGGACGTGAACGTGGCCCTGAAACCCTAACCCCTGCAGATGAGTCTATGCTTGTTGGCGACCAGATCTTGACCCATGATGGGTGGGATCTGTGGTACAGAGGCACGACATTGGAAGCTTTATCTTTTTGCATGGGTCTGCTCCTTTACCTCAGATTTTCATCTGGTGGCTGTCGTTCTGACCAATACCCAGTTCTGAGTGGATCATTGTTTCTTTCTGGAGATATCTGGAATGCCATGGCAGCGATTCCTCTAGGTGTGGGGGAGGTCTTTGCAGACACTTGGGTGGATGGGTTGGGTGGTGGCAGTGACAGGTCCAGAGGTCCATTGGAGTCTCTCTATTGGAGGTGCTGTCCATTCTGGGCAACACGTTTTATGCAGTGCTTAATGGTGAATCTTTCTTCTTGCATGTTTTTTACTTTGCTTCGCGCTGCTGCATAGTGGATGGAACCCAGGTTAGATCTCTAGCCTGAGTTGTATGGCCATCTAGATCTGGTAAGCAAAGTATGTGTGTTAGTTTGGGGGAAACTCTGTTTCCTTGGTGGTTGGTGTTTGAGCCACGACGCCCTGTAATGGAATTAATGGATAAACCTAACGCTGTGGAGGAGCCTTGCTCATTAACTGTTGGGCAAGGCAGTTCTACCTCTGCCATTTTGGTGAGGGTTTCAGGTTGTTTGGTTGGTTTTGTATAGGTTCCAGGTCCTAATAAAACCTAGGGAGTTTCAACTGGTTTATCTTGTTGGTTTCAGGTCCTTGTAAAACTTGGTTTTGTCACTATCTTTCAGTGTTTTGCCTCCTTTGGCGGTTTGTAACGTATATCTTTCTTGATATGTACAGGGTTTCGGGGTCCCTTCAAAACCTATTTTTACCTTAATCTAAAACTTCAAATTCTTCCATAACATAATATTCTTCTACAACATCACCTCATTTCATAGCACCATTCTTCTACCACATCCTCTTCTTCCATAGTTGAGGTTGATAATTCTTTAATTCCATTCATATCTCCTACTTCCATAACATCAAACTCTTCCCCATTTGAAATGAAATGCACTTTAAATCCATTCACACCCTTTTATTTAGTAACATCATCATGTACCTCAAATGGGATTATAGGTTCTTTAGATATCTTTGAAACCACATCTTCTATATCACCTTTTCCTTCAACAATAGGTTTTGTATCCTTTTTTATTTATAAATATCTTTCCCAATAAAAAAAATCACTTGACTCGTAACCTTCTCAATATAATCATCAACCTTATCAACCCCTTATATAGTGTCATCCTCCATATTCATCTCCATCCTACCTTGTTCACATTTTGACAAATCACCTATTTGTTGTATTTATTTATATACTTATATTAAATGTCATTTTTACACTCTTCCTTTCATTATTTTCATATGTGTGATCATATTTTTTATAAAGGGATGAAACATTATAGATCAAAATCATAAAACTATGCTACAATGCTAATCTACTCAACATCAACATCAAGTAAAGCATACAACTGTAGAGTGTAGACAACTAATTTTGGTACAATGATTATTATTGAGATGTTTTTAATGTCCTTTTGTGTAAATGGTCCATTGGTTCAGATTAGGGTCTTATTGTCACTTTTTCATGTGATTTTATCTTCCTCTCTTCATCTTTGTGTGGTCATATGTTATTCTCTTTCCTCTATTTCCTTTATCTTCTTGGTTTTAGAAATATTTGTACACCTCATAGGTGTTTATCATATTTTTGTGTCCCCTTTATTCTAGTGGGACATATTTGGTGACCTATTGAATCTATCCTTTATCTTTTTGTAGGTTTTTTTTTCCCTTCTCTTCTTATAAGTGTTTGGATTCATTATTTACAATTATTGTGTGTTATCTTGGTATAATTTCATGCCTATAGGTTCTTAACTCAAGCTTATAATGGACACACACACACACACACACACACACACACACACACACACACACACACACACACACACACACACACACACACACACACACACACACACACACACACACACACACACACACACACACACATTCTCCTACAGGTATTTCAATAAAGAAGCATTAATAGGTTTCAAGTCTAGGCACACTCTAAATTTCTATATTTATGCTCTTAAGTACTTACAACAAGATTTTAGCTACATATTATACCAAAATAGGAACTAGGAAAATGTCATACAGTTACACTTGATTTACTAGGAGAGAAGGTTGACATATTATTCTCAAAATTGCACTCACACACACAAAAACTACATTAGCATTGATTTCAAGTATGTGGATATTGAGTTGCAAATCCATAAAGGTTTCTCAAGCCATATGAATTTACACTTATTTCAATCCTCTTGTAATGGTTATGGTGAATTATTTAAAAGATAAATGAAAAGACAAATTTGAAATTTCAACGACCAAATCATTAAAGTGAACAAACAACCCTATTTATCATCTGCTAGCACATTGACCAAAAAATTTGCATAACTTGAAAAAAATAGGGTACATATTTGATAACATGGTAAAGATATGGAACCTATATAGGTACACATTCAGTGGTCTATTGAATTTGAATAATTCAAATTCAATGATGTGTCGAGTCTAATACCTAACATGGTGCAAGTTTGGATTACAAGGTTACAGTTTTAATATCTCTTAGATCCATTTTCCAATCTCATAAAATCAAAATAATTACCAAGTGGTTTGTTTCTATCTCCCTTCACTCTTCCTTAAATTTCATGGATTGATCACTAATTTATCTTACATCTAGTTTCTATTTTTAGGCATGCGTTATATATGATTGTTGTAATTTATTGTTAATTCATCGATTTAGCTTAGGTAAATATTTTAGCATTTTTACCTTTGTTAAATGACCTTGTGTACTAAATAGTTTTAAAAAATTGATGAACCCCTCCATTATTTAAATGTTTACACTTTCTAAGGTTTCATCCTAGGGTTTGATTGTTAGTTTTTCATTTCCATATCAAATTTTTAGATTTGCATCTTATTTTGCTTTGGACCTAACCCTAACATTGTGTTTATTTTCACATTTCATATCTAATCCTTTGATTTAGTCCAATTTTTAAATTTATGTGGAGTTAATCTTAAGCTAACATACAAAATGGGGTTTCATAAACCCTCTTTTAGATGTTTTAAGTTAAGTCATAAGATACAATACCTTATTGATGATGATTTTATTGAGTTAAGCAAACCTATAAAGGAGTATAAGCCACAAAAAAATAAAAATTAAAAAATAAAAATATTCAATGGTCCATTTCCCAAACATAAGGTAATCAAAACTAAGGATCCTTCCTAAGTAATTCATTCATACACTTCACATCCTCTATCTATGACATATTATCACCCAATATATGGAATTATTGGTACTCTTATAGGCATGTTACCATAGTTCCCTATGATGACTTTTGATAACAGTGAGGTTTTTTATGATGATTAAGATCTCTACACACTATTAATACAAGCTTATGTCAATAAGAAACCCATACATAGTGTCATGGTTAACAATGGGTCAAGTGATAACATGTGCTTAATGGCACTTTTCAACACACTAAAATTCACACAACATGATTTAAAAGATATTACATTAATGGTTAAGGGATTCAATGGAAGGACATAAAACACTATTAGGTGTATTATGCTACCTCTTCAAGGTGGATCTATTATAGTTTCTAAACTAAAAATTTATTATTACCTAGCATAGGGGTATTTAACATGTTGCCAGGACACCCTTGGATATAGAAGTTTTATGCAACACCATCTATAGTGCATCAAGGTAACAAATATATACACTATAAAAAGGTAGTTATAGTTTCAAGAATTTGATATGAATACCCTATTTAGCTAGGGGTATCTCCTACTCCACCCCCACCACCACCAAAATTGGTTGTTACACTTATTCAGGAGCTTTATGTGGAGTTAGTGATTGAACCTATGTAAGAACTCTATATAACTAATTTAGAGGATAGTAGTAGATTATCCTAGGCATCAAATTTGACAATAGTGTTCACATCAACAAGTCATCTCAAACTTACATAGGCCATTATCTAATATACCACATACTAATCTATTACTACCGATAGTTCAACATGTTCCATAATGAACGTGGGTAGCAGGATATTTGTTGATTATGTAACAAACCCCATATAAGCTATATGCCTTATAGAGTTACTCATTATACATGTGAGCCTATGAGTGATGATGAAAAATTCACTACAACATATAATTAATTTAAAATTTTTTATACACATTTACTCATCATACACATGAGCCTATGAGTGATGATGATAGCTACATTATAGCACATGATTCCTTTTTAGATTTTGATACACCTACATCTAATAATTTTTAATAATAATAAGTGACCTTTTTATCACATGATATAGACATTACCCATGGCTATCCATTTAATGGGATCATTGGTTTGCACTTTTCAAATTTTAATATAAATTTTAAAATACCAAAAAAAAATCATAATATAAAAAACATTCAAAATATTCAAAAAATAAAAATTTGGACCTAAACATGACACGATTGATAGATTACATTGCTTACACACGTTATTTATCACATGTTTTGTAGATGTAATATTTTTTTCATACACACATGTATTTAATATTATATGAGTGTGATGCAAGACATACAGATCATATATGGACATATAGACATTGGAATCTCATATACCAAATGGTCAAGCCAATGTTAGGAGCATATTATTTAACAAATTATATCTTTCTATGACTTCTATGACTTTTTACCACGTTGAGATACATAGATTTCTTGCATACGTATTTATGGTGACTCATATCTTACACAATGTTACATGGATATGCTACGTATGCTATGATATTGACATAAATGAATGATGTAGACTATTTTTCACTTATTTTATGATTCATTGATGTTGTTTCTCTTGTGTGATAGGATAATAATTTATTTTTGTATGTGGATCTTGGCCTTATTTGTTGTAACATCTTTATTTCCTTTATTTTTGTTCCCTTGGCCTTATTTTTTATGATATCTTGATGTCCCTTGTCTATGGCCCCTTGGCCTTTTTTATTGTGACATATTTATGTCCCTTGTTTGTGGACCTTGGCCTATGTATGACATTGTGTGATTATGATTGGATTAATATAGGATTATCTCATGACCTTCCTATGATTTTTGATCTTGTTGAGATTGTTGAGTTTTTAGGTGTCATGATACATATCACACCCCTCCCCTTTGTGTGTGGTGTCAAGATTCATATCATGCACCTAATTATTGTGTAGGATTATTTAGTTCTTATATTAGTGATGATTACTACTAAATTCATAATTGATACATCTATCTTGACATGATACATATATTGTCAGGGAACCAAGAACAATAAACATGCTCCGATCCCTATTGAGTCAGGATCTTGCTATACCAATTAGAGCACATATGATTACTTCTTGTATTAGCAACTAAACATGGAATTTATACCAGAATCAATAAGTAACTAGAAATATGAAACAACATAGGAATTGAGAGACAATACACAATTGTATTAATAATCACTCAGAAGAATATACAATAAGGAAGATGCCACTTCTTCCTCCACCTCAAAGGTTCGCCACACCTCAAGACCTTCTTCCCTCTCTCTCTCGGTCACAACAATCAACTCCAATATAGAATTGATGTTCACCTCTCCAACCAGTCAGTAACATGCTGCCAGTTCACCAAGTACACAACCATACTCCAAGTAGATCTCCTGCTCTCTGCTGCTACCTACAAATCACTAGACCTTACTCACCATGTAGATATCTCTACACCCCTGAAGAACCCTTGTCCTTGCCTCACCAAGTCCTTATGATTCTTCAACCAGTACCCAGATGGATTAGCTCCTTGACCTTGCAGACCTTGCAACTCTCTCTGATCATACACACTTAGCACCCCTTTGGAACTAGGAGGAGCTACACTAGCTCTCTCTAAAAGCTCTATGGCTTTCTAGCACACTTTTACAATACAACTATGAGTCTCTTAAATAGATCTCATCCAAACAATAATTAGACAATAATACAATAATTAAATCCATAGCTCTTAGTCTAAAATTAGCTCTAAACATGCAAACACTTGGTTCGTCAACCAACTGCCCGTAATATACTCGCAGCTCAAACCACACAGGCAATCGACGTCGTCCCTATCTGCCTGGGTATCGTCAACACCGGCTGATCTATGACTGACATCGGTTGCTTCCTGTCTCCTTCCTGCCATCATCGGTTGGCCTGACCGACACTAGTGTCTATGACACTCTACAACTCTACTGCAACCTCCTCCATGTCTGCATCAGTGAAGCTTTTAGCTCCACAACCTAACAATCTCCCACTTGGAGATAAATAGATGTACCTGTACCTATATCTGTAGCCCATCTAATCTATTTCCTAGCTTGTATCCCTCTTCAAGCTCAATCCTGAAGACCAACCACCACACAACCTGTGATGCTATACCTGTCATTCAAGTAACCTACCATATCCGAACCTACATATCCATGTAGTGAAGAACTTGACCCTGCATAACAAGAATCCCTGCTGCTAGTCCCACTGAACTGCCCTCCAGTACTCCTTCCCCGAATTGGCTCCATACTTTTTGACAACCCCCACTGATTGGGAAAGCTCAGGTCTACAATAGACCTCATGTGATTTCGAACCCTGTTTCAAGCTAAGCTTGAACTGTCCAGCCATTGGTGTGCTTTCTAATTTTGCATCCTGCATAATGAACCTTGCCAACACTGTCTTCACATCAGCTCCCACTGAAGATAAAATCTCCATGTCTCTTATGCCAAAGAATTTTGCTGCTCCAAATTCCTCATGACACACCTCTGAACTAACCTTACTGTTTAGCTCAACAAATCCTTGTATGTACAAAACCTGCTAGCAAACCATCCACCTACAGTAACTGGATAATGTCACGACTCATCATCCACCTGGTAAGAACAAAATCACAATAGTTACACTGACATTGACTGAAGCCATGCTTAGTCATCCACCTAACAAAACCTGTACCACTATCCTGCAGCTTCTTCAAGACCATATGCCTTGGCCTTCCATCTCTTGTGTCCATCCACTCTCTTCTTTAAAATGGGGATCCATTCATCTCTCAGTGCTTTCTTCTAGCTGACAACTCTACCAACAAATACCTATTTGGTTCTTTTCCAAGGACTCGTACTCCTCATCTATGCCAAGCTCCCACTGTATCTGGATTCTACCTGCATTGCTTCTTCCATCTTCTTAGTTTTTTGACCATCAATAAGCAATATAAAGAAGGTGAACAACAAATATGAGGTTCAATTACCCTTTTTGACCTCCACATGAGCGTTTGAGACTTGTTGACAGCTTGCTGTCCACCCAATATCCGTTCCAATGACTGATCTCGGCCATCTCCAGTCTGCTCCCGACCGATGTCGGTTCCCTGCACTGACCCTGACTGCTGACATCATCTCCCTGGCTGACACTGGTATCCTTTCTACCGACGTCAGTTTCATCATGACCGACGTCAGTTTTCCTGTTGCTGACATCGGTTACTGTCTGATCGACACCGGTACCTGTGTTCATCTGTGAGTGATAACTTTTTACCTGTGAGCTCTCCGTGGATCAAAATCCTAATCAAATCAACCCTGCTCTGCTCAGAATAATTTAGTTCCCTCACCTGATCTCTGTCTGTCATCTCCTCCATGAACACCAAGGCTTTCCAGTTCTTTAGCTTGTCAAAAACATCTATCTTCCGCTTCAGAACCTGCATTCTCCTTCTACATATGTGACTAAGCCTATGAAGCCACATCTCTGCAATAGAAGGTGAATCAACAATATAAGTAGATAGATAAAGGATACCTACTTTCTTACCACCATCTAATTCAAGTGTATCCGCTATGAGAGTTATAGTGCATCTCTCATCACCCAAATTTCCTAAAGAAATTAGACTCATCTCCAAGACTGGTACCTGCATGACTTCCTTCAACTACTGTGTGTCATCCATCTGCAATTTTAGCTTCACTTCTCCTTTGCCAATTCTTTGGCAAGGCTCACCAGCTCCTCCCCCTGGGGCTGCATGGAAAGAGGCAAAAGAATCTGTAAACCAAGATTCTACTTTATCCAAAACATCCTATGCAACATCCCCTGCAACATCTGCTCCACCCTGTTGATCTGCAACCAACCAACAATCTTTATTTACCTGCTCTTTCTTTCCATCAATCAGACCATTCGTGCTATTCAATTTTTCCATTCGTAGCTTACTTCTTTCTGTCATTGCTATACTCCCACTCAATCAGAAACCCCTGTGAGCAACCTGTAATCAACAAACACTACCAAATCTGAAACCACCTATTAGTAACCCAACCAAAAGCTCTGATACCACTTGTCAGGGAACCAAGAACAATAAACATGCTCTGATCCCTACTGAGTCAGGATCTTGCTCTACCAATTAGAGCACATATGATTACTTCTTGTATTAGCAACTAAACATGGAATTTATACCAAAATCAATAAGTAACTAGAAATATGAAACAACACAGGAATTGAGAGACAATACACAATTGGATTAATAATCACTCAGAAGAATATATAATAAGGAAGATGCCACTTCTTCCTCCACCTCAAAGGTTCGCCACGCCTCAAGACCTTCTTCCCTCTCTCTCTCGGTCACAACAATCAACTCCAATATAGAATTGATGTTCACCTCTCCAACTAGTCAGTAACACGCTGCCAGTTCACCAAGTACACAACCGTACTCCAAGTAGATCTCCTGCTCTCTACTGCTACCTACAAATCACTAGACCTTACTCACCATGTAGATATCTCTACACCCCTGAAGAACCCTTGTCCTTGCCTCACCAAGTCCTTATGATTCTTCAACCAGTACCCTGGTGGATTAGCTCCTTGACCTTGCAGACCTTGCAACTCTCCCTGATCATACACACTCAGCACCCCTTTGGAACTAGGAGGAGCTACACTAGCTCTCTCTAAAAGCTCTATGGCTTTCTAGCACACTTTTACAATACAACTATGAGTCTCTTAAATAGATCTCATCCAAACAATAATTAGACAATAATACAATAATTAAATCTGCAGCTCTCAGTCTAAAATTAGCTCTAAACATGTAAACACTTGGTTCATCAACCAATTGCCCGTAATATACTCACAGCTCAAACCACATAGGCAACCGACATCAGTCCCTGTCTGCCTGGGTATCGCCGATGCTGGCCGATCTATGACTGACGTCGGTTGCTTCCTGTCTCCTTCCTGCCATCGTTGGTTGGCCTGACCGACGCCGGTGTCTGTGACACTCTGCAACTCTATTGCAACCTCCTCCATGTCTGCATCAGTGAAGTTTTTAACTCCACAACCTAACATATATGACCTATATTACATATGCCACATACATGTCTTGATGACATATACATTTATATGATGACATATTCTCCACATGTTAACATAATTATACACAATTATATAGTTATACATGACATGATATAATTAAGTCTTCTTATGATATGAATGACTTATAGTATACATCCCTCACCTCAAAAGGAAGGCATATTAATGGGTTTTTCATAGATACAAAAACATTCATGGACATAAAAATTAGATTTTGTGTATAAAGTGTAAATTTTAAAGATACAAAATGGTTCAGATGTTAGATTGGTTCAAATATTTAACAAATATTTAAAAATTGGTACATATTTTGAAGACATATACAATCACTTTACAAATACATGAGTTACGTATTATAGATTCATATACACTTGAGTGCATATTCCATTAAGATCTTAGCATATAGATACATATCATTATATATCAGTTGGCACAGGTCTAGTAGAACATGATGCTTGTTCATGCACAGATACATTATGAATATTTATAGTTGACACAAATTCAATGAGGCATAATACTTATTCATCACATTTCCATTATTTTCATTGATCACTATTATATTTGTTTATTTTTAAAACATTAGTCAATGGGACAAAGTAGTAAGAAAACATCAATCTATATGTCCATTTACAATAATTGATTCATGATTTTTGAGGTTATATACAATAAGGTTTATCAATGTTCAATGCCCATGGAATTACCCATAGCAAACCCATTATGTGTTTTTGACCGTACCATATTGATTTTTAAGATCATAGATAGATTAGTTATTTTAGTTAGTGAAGTTGAAATTCAATGACACTCAATAGTCTAAGCACCACTCTACATTCATGAGGGTTGGGGCATTTATCCTCCCAACCCAATGGCTTGTATAGTTACACAAATTTGGGGCACAATCACCCCAAAATCTCCATGTGGTTCAATAAGGAATCATAATTATTCAATGATTCAACAAGGAACCTTCATATCTAAAGTTACAAGGCAACATAGTTTACTCACATATAAAAGTAATCCTTCCTTTCTCTTAAAATGTTTTCAATTTTTATTCTTAAGATTTCACATATGAACACTGCATTTTTACATAGAGAAACATTGTACATTTTGAACCATCTCCCAAAGACAAAGTGTGTTGTACACACTCATGTATATTTTTTCATTTTACTCTAGTATTTATATTGCATTTCAATATTATAATAAAAGGGGGGCATTTATAGATAGTAAAACCTAGTATTCAACACATAACAATGTCACTTTTGACCTACCTTCACCATACATGACTTGTGTCTACATATAAGCTTATTATTCATCATTATCTCACATCTACATGCTTTCCATGAGTCTAACTTTCCCATTTTATTGTTGGTCACCTACAAAAACCTCTCAATTTATGTCAAATAAGCTAAATATATTACTCAAACATCTTTAGATTATCAAATTTACATTCCTATCTCTTGGACCCTAACATCAGGCTTAGATAAATTTGTTGATAAAATTATCTTTAGGGTGACATTATTATCCCTCATCGTCAACAACTATGTTTTAAAATCAAATCACTCTTATGATCCATCCCATTCACCTAGTGTGTTGGTGGTGTGAGAAATTACCCAAATGGCCTCATATAAAGACAAATCAAATCCATACTTGTTAATCACTTGGCCTTTGTCTATCAAGCATATATACACTAATACACATCGTTAAAATTTACCCTATTCTTCCCAAATTGAAAATTAGTCACTAACAAAAATAATTATCCAATTTTAAAGCACACCAAGCTAAGTTAAGAGAAAAGTATTTTCAAGTATCAAAAACTAGATTCTAAGTACATTCATATAACAAATAAACACAATTACACATTCACATTAAGGGGAAGAACCAAGTGTGGCTTGAATTCCCTCTTCAAAGTAGTGGATACATAAGTAGCGATCAATCATAAATAAGAGTGATTGGGTCAACTCAACACATTACACTTCCTAAAATTTTACATGTTTCTATCCTTCACAAGTAGGCCTAGGATTGTGAGGATAAAGAGACTCATTTCTAGAGATACACATAGTCAATCATCAATATCATGTAAACAGGGGTATTACAAATACCTACAAATGACTATACAATCATAAAGATCCAAATCAACCCATAATAGTAACATCAGCCTCTATTTATAGCATCAATGTAATTTCCCCAACTTGATGTTAGTGACCTTACATGCATAGACAATTAGTTTTGGATTCATGCAACTCATAGTCTTGCTTCTAGTCCTTTCCCAATGTCATAATTTAGTCATAATTAGTCAATGAACTAGGAAAGCTAAGTGATCTTTTTAGTACCTTATATGTTTAACACACTTCAATTTTCTAATTTATTTAAATAATTTTACATTCATATTCATGCTTAATTATCATACTTTACAATATGAATTACATTCAAGTTTCTATCTTGATTAGGGTTGTATATCCTTAGAAAGATCAACCTCTATATAAACTCTTTTGTATGGCCTAGCTACACAAAATGTGCTTTGTTTATGATAGATAAAGTGACATAACAACTTATTATACATTTGATGAAACTCCAAAGAGGTAAAGGTAGGTTTGTAAATTTAATCTATATAAGGATTTTAATCTTGGCATGTTCCAAGGCAATGAAATCCCTAGATCAATGAGAAAATACAACTAAATTATTACAGATAAACCAAGGGCCATGGGTGATTATGGATCTGCAATGCTTATCATAATTAAATTTAAACAAAATAAACTATGGTCATTTTTTATATACCCTTTGGGTTCACACTATGAGATTTCTATGTATTATGCACCTAGGTTTTGAGCATAGTTTTAGATGGGACTTGGCCAACAAAGTACACAACTAACATAAAGTTTTCAAACTAATTACAAGCCTTTGTTTAACCCTACAATTATAAATTTTTGGATATCTAAGGTTAAGGGGTATTATTATAGTTTAAATTTACACCCTTTGATAAGGTGTTTCAAGTACTCTCAAGAATGGATTGAACCTATAGATAAGGGTTCAATCCCTTGATGCATCACTTAAGAGAAATCACTAATCTAATAACTTGTAAGGAATAGAGAGAAATAAACTATCAACTAAGGGGGTGACACACCAAATTTTATGACCACTACCACTGATTTACATGTGCACTAAGACCTATATGACTATAATAAATATACACTTATCCTAAGAATAACTTATTAACTCAATGATTTGTATTGAGTTAAGGTATTATGAGACTATGAGGGAAGATAATTTCCAATTATAAATCTCATAGAACCCCTGATGACACTCTCCATAACCTGCAATAGATAGTCAAATTGCATGAAGGCAAGATGAATAAGACAACAAACCAAGGTGAACTAAGTCTACTCTTGATTAGATCAACCATTCATAACTCCACACTACATACAACCATATAAAGAGGTAAAAAATAGTCATTTATTGATCAAAGGCATACAAAAGAGCAGGGCTTCACCATACTCTTGGTGGAAGGATCCTTTTTCAAGCATTACAAGGCCATACATATAGAGAAAAATGAGAAGAGAGAGAAAAGAGAGGTGTTAAGAACCAATTATGGCTTAAAATCACTCATATAACCAATTAAAAACAAAAAATCCTACCAATAAATAGTCTTGAAATATATCTTCAACATGTTTGCACTTAGTTTGATGATGGCTTGATCAAGGTGGTGTCATAACTTTATCTTGCTTGATAAATCATCAAGCCTTCTTGAAACTATCAATTTATTCTTGATTAGGAAGTGAAAATTCATCTTATTTCTCATTAAAACCTATAATTCATCATCTCTCCATCTCTATTCTGAAATCTCATTCATAACTTTCACACTTGTTCCCTTTAAGGACTATTCCTTGTAGCCCTATTTTGACACAAAGATACTAGGTTTGAATGATATATAAAACTTATAAGAAAAATAAAGGCATATGTGGGTACTGTTTATCTTATTTCAACTTCACCCAAAGTTTTATGACTCAACTTCTAATGTAGACCTACTAACTAAACATCCTCCTTCACAATTAAGCCTCCTTAGGCCTAAAGTAAACACACAGTACTAGAGACCATACCATACCATAATGTACTACTAAAAAACCACCAAAATATTTTGGGTAAAAAAAATGTTAAATTACAAATTTTAATTAAATAATAAGGGTGGAAACTCAAGTTATGAAAAATGTAAGATTTTAGCCCTATGTTGGTCTTAACACAAGCTTGTGTAGGCTAAGAGTGAACAAAAGGGGATAAAAAGAGTTTTAAACAATTTAAAAGATTTATGATACCTATTTAGGTCTTCCCTAACTCCCCTAAATCCCTTAAATAGTCATTTTCTCTTGAATAATATTCATATCTCTCCAACATGCCAAGTTTCAGAATTTTATATGCATTTTAGGACTATAGGTATGCACTCTAAAAGCTTAACTGAGTAAAAGGTCTTGAGAATGCTTTATTTTTTATTAAATTTTTTTTTTATAGGAATTATATATGTTAAATTATATTTTTAGGTGATTATCCCAAGCACTTGACCTCTTAAGCCCCTTGAGACATGTTTAGAAGGATCACAGGTATTTAGATAACTATGATCCTAGTGACTATCTCTTATGGTTTGGTTCTCATTAAATGTGTTCACATTATTATATATATTATTTAGTGTTATCATACCTATCAAAACCTTATTTATCATGTTCAAAACCTATAGTTGCATGAATTTCCTCATATTCATGCAAAACTGCCCCTTGGCTATAGGTGCTCTTTTAGGTAGATTGCCTACAATTATATGTATATTCTTCTTCATACTAGCATATCAATATATTATTTGAGATAATTTAGAGTTTGGTAAATATTATAGGAACATTTATAGGAATAGGAAACTAATCCCACATTAGTTTCTCTAATATTGCATTGAAGATCACCATTACTTCTTTAGGTCTTCAACTAGCCCGATACATCCCTTAACCATAGAATATTGATTCAAAATGACAATTTTAATTTCATAGTAATGGTTAATAAACTATTAATATTTTTTAAATTACCTTTACACTCTAATTTACTTCTCACACCCATATTCAATGCAAAAATTACTCTCTTCTACCCACCTTCTTCATACATGCTTTAATCACTAGATTAAGAATTTTGAGAATCACTACCTATAACTCTTCCTCCATATTTCCCATAAGTGTTTAAAAGTTTTTTTGGTGTTTATAATAGTCACTCATATAATTTTAAATTATTCTCAAAATTTATCTTGAGGTGTATGACCCTTACACATGCCTCCAAAATTGTGCTTTTAATGTTGGAGCCTGTGTGTTAGAACATTACAAGAAGATCTATTAGACTAGTAGTGGATTAAAAATACTGGTAGAAAGAGTGTTAATGTGGATGAAGGTTACTTGAGGACTCAATTATTATTTAATCATGCATTTTATATTTGTTTTTTCTTAGAGAGCTCTTTTCATGTTCTAGCAATTAACTCAGTCCTACTGCATTCATCCTTAAGGATCTTCTCGACCATTATAAACCTATTAAAATATTAGAGAGATATAAGTAATATATAAGAGTACATATAACACATATTATAACTATATTCAACCATTTACATGAGTTTAAATACCTCCAAACTATAAAACCTACCTGTTGTACCAAAAATCATCCAAAAAAATGAGGTTTGTTGTATGGTACAAGTGTGATCAATGGATTTTTTCCATAAGTCTAAATTTTAATAGGCTATAAGACTCATAAAAGACATATTTAAACCATTACCATGATTTGATTTTGTTAGGTTGTGGAGCTAAAAGCTTCAACTATTACAGACATGGAGGAGGTTGCTGAGTTTTAGGGAGACCGATGTCGGCAGAGTATAGTGCAGAAGGAAATCGACATCGGCAGGTGTGAACTGAAGACAACTAGCATCGGCAGGAGGTCAGTCGACGTCGGTCACCTCTAGGTAGACAGGGACCAATGTTGGTCGCCTATGGCAGTTCCAGAACTATTTGTTGCACAGACAGTTAGTTCATTGAACTGAGAGTTTGCATGTAAAGGCTAATTATAGTCTTGAGTTGCGTGTCTAATTATTGTAATTAAAAAAGTCTAATTATTGTATGTATGAAATCTATATAATAGACTTATAGGCTGTATTATAAAAGTGTGATAGAAAGACATTGAGCTTGAAGAGAGAGCTAGAGTAGCTCCTCCTAGTTCTAAAGGGGTGTTGAGTGTGTATGATTAGGGAGAGTTACAGGTTGTGCAAGTTCTACTAGGAGATCCACCGGGGTACTAGTTAAAGAATCATAAGGACTTGGTGAGGCAAGGACAAGGGTTCTTCAAGGGTGTAGAGACATCTACATGGTAAGTAAGGTCTGTTGATTTGTTGGTGGCAGCAAGGAAAGGGAGATCTACTTGGAATATGGTTGTGTACTTGGTGTACTGGCAACATTGTTACTGACTGGTGGAGGTGAACAACAACTTTGTATTGGAGTTGTGTGTTGGGACCATGAGAGAGAGGGAAGAAGTCCTTGAGGTGTGGCAAGCCTTAGAGGTGGAAGAAGAAGTGGCATCTTCTTTATTGTATTTTCTTCTGAGTGATTATTAATACAATTGTGTATTATCTCTCAATTCCTGTGTTGTTTCATATTTCTAGTTACTTATTCATTCTAGTTAAATTCCATGTTTAGTTGCTTATACAAGAGGTAATCATATATACTCTTATTAGGGAGAGTAGGATCCTGACAGTTGGTATCAGAGCCTGGTTGTAGGTTCTAGATCTTGATACCACTTGATAGTTGGTATCAGAGCTTTTGGTTAGGTTGACTAACAGGTGGTTTAGATTTGGTTAGTGTTTGTTTGATTACAGGTTACTCACAGGGGTTTCTGATTGAGTGGGAGTATAGCAATGGCAGAAGAAAGTAAGCTACAAATGGAGAAACTAAATAACACGAATGGTCTGATTGATAGAAAGAAAGAGCAGGTAAAGAAAGACTGTTGGTTGGTAGGAGATCAACATGAAGAAGCAGGTGTTGTAGGTGATGTAGCACATAATGCTCTGGATAAAGTAGAATCTTGGTTTACAGATTCTTTTACCTCTTTCCATGCAACCCAAAATAGAGCATCTTTTCATGGGTATGTCTTTGGAGAGATTTATTTAGGGGTTGGTGAGCCTTGTCAGATTGTTGGCAAAGGGGAAGTGAAGCTAAAATTGCAGACGGATAACACACAGGTGTTGAAGGAGGTCATATAGGTACCAGTCTTGGAGATGAGTCTAATTTCTTCAGGAAAGTTGGGTGATGAGAGATGCACAGTAACTCTCACAGCGGATGCACTTGAATTAGATGGTGGTAAGAAAGTAGGTATCCTTTATCTATCTACATATATTACTGATTCACCTTCTTTTTAGAGATGTGGATTTATAGGCTTGGTCACATATGTAGGAGGGGAATGCATGTTCTTAAGTAGAAGACAAATATCTTTGACAAACTTAAGAACTGGAAAGCCTTGGTGTTCATGGAGGAGATGACAGACAGAGATCAGCTGAGGGGACTAAATTATTCTGCCATAGGGCTGTGTTGATATGGACAAGGGTTTGATCCAAAAGGATCTCATAGGTAAAAAAGTCATCACTCACAAGTGAATATAGGTACCGGTGTCAATTAGGAGGAACCAACATCGAACAGACAGGCACCAACATTGGTCATGTGTAGATCAGCAGAGTCAGTGGTGTCAGGCAGCAGGAACCAATGTTGGTCATATAGGAAATGACATCAGTAGGAGGTACACTAAAATTAGTCAAGAAATCGATGTCGGTAGATAGGGTTAGTCATAGGGAACCGACATCAGTTGTAGGGAACTGACGTCAATCAGGTGCAGATTGGGAGATGGCTGACATCGGTCACTAAAACGGATGTTGGGCAGATAACATGCTATCAAGGAGTCTCAAACACCCATATGGAGGATTGAAAGGGTAAGTGGACCTCATATTCATTGTTCACCTTCTTACTTGTTGCTTACTGATGGTCAAGAACTAGGAAGACGTGAAGAGGCAATGCAGGTAGAATCTAGAAACAATGGGAGCTTGGTATGGATGAGGAATGTGATTCCTTGGAGAAGAACCAAATAGGAGTTTTTTGGTGGAGTTGTCAATTGGAAGAAAGCACTGAGAGATGAATGGATTCCCAGGTTAAAGAAGAGATTGGATGGATACGTGAGATAGAAGGCCAGGTTATATGGTCTTGAGGAAGCTGCAGGACAGTGGTACAGGGTTGACAGGTGGATGACAAAGTAGGGCTTTAGTCAATGTCAGTGTGACTATTGTGTTTATCTTACCAGGGTGGATGATGGTCACAACATTATCCTATTACTGTATGTGGGTGATATGCTAGCAGGTTTGTACATACAGGGTTTTGCTGAGCTAAGGGTAAGGTTAGTTCAGTGGCATGTCATGAGGAATTTGGAGTAGTGAAATTCTTTGGCATAAGAGACATGGAGATGTTTTGTCTCCAGTGGGAGCTGATGTGAAGAAGGTGTTGGTGAGGTTCAAGATGCAAGATGTAAGATGCAAAATTGGTAAGCACACCTATGGCTGGACAGTTCAAGCAGAGCTTAGAACAGTGTTCAAAATCACATAAGGTCTAGTGTAGGCTTGAGTTTTCCCAAGCAGTGGGGGTTGTCAAAGAGTTTGGAGCCAATTCGGGGAAGGTGGATTCTCAGGTATCTGAGAGGGATCAGAAATAGGGATTCATGCTATGCAGAGTCAAGGACTTCACTACATGGATATGTAGGTTCAGATGTGGCAAGTTACTTGGATGATAGGAAAGGCATCACAGGGTGTGTGGTGGGTGGTCTTCAAGATGGAGCTTGAAGAGGGATACAAGCCAGGAAATGAATTAAACAGTGTATAAGTACAGGTAAAATTTCAGCTATTTATCTCCAAGTGGGAGATTGTTAGGTTGTGGAGCTAAAAGCTTCAACTGTTGTAGACATGGAGGAGGTTGCTGAGTTCCAGGGAGACTGGCGTCAGCAGAGTATAGTGCAAAAGGAAACCGACATCTGCAGGTGTGAACTGAAGACAACCGGCATTGGTAGGAGGTCGGCTGACATCGGTCACCTCTAGGTAGACAGGGACTGATGTCAGTCACCTGTCGTGGTTCTAGAACTATTTTGTGCACAGACAGTTAGTTCGTTGAACTGAGATTTTGCATGTAAAGGCTAATTATAGTCTTGAGTTGCGTGTCTAATTATTGTAATTAAGAAAGTCTAATTATTGTATGCATGAGATCTATATAATAGAATCATAGGCTATATTGTAAAAGTGTGCTAGAAATCCATTGAGCTTGAAGAGAGAGCTAGAGTAGCTCCTCCTAGTTCCAAAGGGGTGTTGAGTGTGTATGATTAGGGAGAGTTGCAGGTTGTGCAAGTTCTACTAGGAGATCCACTGGGGTACTGGTTGAAGAATCATAAGGACTTGGTGAGGCAAGGACAAGGGTTCTTCAAGGGTGTAGAGACATCTACATGGTAAGTAAGTTCTGTTGATTTTCAGGTGGCAGCAAGGAAAGGGAGATCTACTTGGAATATGGTTGTGTACTTGGTGTACTGGTAGCGTTGTTACTGACTGGTGGAGGTGAACAACAACTCTGTATTGGAGTTGTGTGTTGGGACTGTGAGAGAGAGGGAAGAAGTCCTTGAGGTGTGGCAAGCCTTAGAGGTGGAATAAGAAGTGGCATCTTCTTTATTGTATTTTCTTCTGAGTGATTATTAATACAATTGTGTATTGTCTCTCATATCCTGTGTTGTTTCATATTTCTAGTTACTTATTCATTCTGGTTAAATTCTATGTTTAGTTGCTTATACAAGAGGTAATCATATATACTCTTATTAGGGAGAGTAGGATCCTGACAAATTTAATCCAAAAATGTTTTATAAAGAAAAAACTGACCCTATGGGGTTTTACAAGGGTTTTTGACACCTTTTTTTGTTAACGATTGTTAAAAAAGCATGGCCCCTGCAACTATCAACTAATGCATGGAATATTAAGGGAATAATATAACCTATATAAACCTAAGATAATTTTACCCAAATCACCTTCTCTTTAATGAATCATTGTTAAAAAAACTACCTTCTTGAGATTGTAAAGGAGATCTTTAACCCAATGTAAAGAATGGATAGTTTTTTTCTCTTCTTTGGTATTGGAAAGTTTTTTATATATTGTTTTAGTATGGTAAACATAGAGGAATACTTGAAGGTACTTATAATAATACATCCAACTTGAAAATCTCTGAAATCAACTTCTATAGACCCTCCTTCCTCAATAAATCATGTACATTCTACCAAGACCTTATTGTAAATGTTGAACTAGATGCCAATGGTGTTCTCCTAACCTATACGGTGATGATGTAAAGTTACAAGAGCATTATCACCTCATTTTCCATGACATTTCTCATTATTACCTTGAATTAACATTATAAATAGTGATTAGATAGTTCTAAAAAGTGTTTCAACATTGGAGAAATAATTTTAAGAAAATTTGGGTGTATGGAAAAGTACATGTGCCAAATGGTATTTTTTTCACACCAAGTGGCCTAATAAGACTTTATTTTACCTTAAGCATGACACTAGTTCATCACACTTGATATTTTTCAAATAAACACACTACAAAATTTCAATGGCAATATAACAAAGCAAGGGAAACCTGAATTTTCATAAAACTACCATAATCTCTACTAATCTTGAAATAACTATGTTTCCATCTTACCATATCTTATCCCTAGAAACTCTCATCCACCATAAGACATCAAGTCACCTTGAAAGTTCAACACACCAATACTCTCTCCATGGATCAACATGCCTTAACCTTTTCAAAGTGACCTCAAACTCTACTAAGATACCTTAATATCTCCAAACACTTAAACAAGACCTTCATGAAGGGGATTGATGACAAAACTAATTTTTTGAATCACTCTATCAAACCTTGCAAGGGACCTTGAAGTGACCAAAACACTTGACAAGACATATTTTTATGAAAAATCCTGACCTTTCAACCAAGATAAAAGCTCTCAAAAGTCTATCAATAAGGTTAAGAGTATGAAGACCAAATTTTTGAATTATACTTACTCATGGTGGCCAATTTTGGATAGCATCTTTGGCGACCTCCTAGGATTGCATACTTGTTATACATTTAGACCAATTTACTCATGCATCTATTAGGATATATATTCACCCATCACTAAATTAAATACATGGTTTGGACATTGAACCTAATTATAGATGCCTTGAAATAAGAATAAATAACTAATGATGCCTTCACTAGCACACAATAAAGCAACACACTGTGCTAAGAAGAACTTAGAGGAAGGATAAGAAAAAAATAACTAATATACCATACACTAACTTAATTTAACAAATTATGACATCCCTAAACAAAATCATTGACTGGTAGAGTAAAGTAGCCACCTTTTCTCACCAAATTCATGTAGCTAGAAAGCTTGATGGTGACCATTAGCGAATAAAAGAGAGGAATTATATGCTGGCCTTGACAACCTCTTCTTCATCAAAATCAACCTTGTACACTTCCTCTATATTATTTTAATCATGAGTGATGATAAGTGTGTGTTTAGACTGATCTTGAACATGTTTAGGCTCATCTTCATGTTCTTATATGAACATGATAAGTAGTGGTTTCTCCTTGTTGGCCTCTAGTTGAGATAAGTAGTTGATAGGACATGCTATAGTGATGGTTTACACATCATAATTATTCATCTCATGAAAAAATTCAACCTCCTCATATTCTAATTAATCAAACTAAATTGATCTATATACTTTTTGTAACATACTTGTAGAATTGGATTCAACAATGGACACTTATTGATCACTGAGAGGTTAAGGCCAAAGCAGAATTGCATTATCTTTCAAGAGTGAAAAAGCATCTAAAAAAATATTTAGAGGTTGATAGCCTACCTTGAAAACATCAAAAAATTCAAATTCAAATGAGGTATCTTCTTTAAATGACAAACTTGAAGAGCTGCCTTCCCTATGTTTGTTGGTTTGCTTGACAAAACTGCTTTCCTCAATATAGATTAGACCATAACCTCCTTGTAGATGAGTGTAACCTTCTCTTGGGAATTTAAATAAGTCCTCCAACTAAACCTCACTTGTTTCTAGTACATTTAGACTTTCTTCTAGCTTTATGGGAGTTGGTATAGAGGTATTCACAACAAGAATTGATAAGGAATTAAGGTTTGTTCCTCCTTTATCATGTTCTTAAGACTCAAATAAATCCTTAGAAAATTAAAATGAATCATTATGAGCTCCTTATTAAACAAGGGAAATATTAATTATGATCTCTCCATCATACACACTTGAATCACTCTCCTCATAGCCTTCTTGAGGCTCACTTATAACTACAACTTGATCTTCTTCATTTGCCTCCCATAGAACATATTATTCTTTAAAGATGGATTGATCAAGCTCAAGATTAGGTTTTGGGATTGGAAAATAACTATTTAATATTGGGATTTTTATCTCAATGGGATTATAAATGGAATATTGGATAGGGGAAAAAGAAAAAAATTAACAGCTTCTTTATTCTTCTTCCATCCACCAATCAATCTCTTAACTTTTGATGTGCTTTGGTCTTCAAAATTGTCAACAAGGACTTATTTCTTATTTTGGATGTATTTTTGGATTAACTTACATGATGGGAAGGTTTGAGGTTATTAAGAAGGGATGGATGTGGCTTGTATAGGCAAAGGTTCCTCTTTAGCATCAATTTCCCAATCTAAGCCTTTTCCATTTTGCTTATCCCATGACTCCACCACTTGCTTCTAACTTGTAATTTTAAAGGATGTTTTTGGGAGATCTTGAGAAGGGTAAGATAATTTTATGCTAAGAATTATTAATTATTTTCACTCCAAGCAAAATTCAAACTCTTCAATTCTGATTTATCTTGGTCTTCATGGATAAATCCAACTTGAGGAGTGGATGAATGACTTGGGAGACTTGGAAACTCTCTTGATTTGATATTTTGAAGAGGAATGGTTGGATATTTCATAGGCATAATCTTTTATTGATGGTATATCATAGCTTAGGGTAGATTGAGAGCAAAAAAAAGCTAATGTGGAGTAGGAGTAGGAACATGAGACTGATGGTATTGGGTTTGTTGCCTCTCATGAAACACTAACCTTTTATCTATACATTGAATTAAGACACTTATATCTAGCATGTTGTTGGTTAATATTTATTGATTATTTCTCTCAATAGGTTCCCACTTACCCTTAACCAACTATAATGAGTACCTCATATTCTAAATGAGATTAATAGGGACAATTAGACAAAAATCATTTTGTATATAAAGCTCTCTCATATGCCTTTCATAGCCTAATAGAGTTTGTTTGAAGTTTGAGATAAACATAGTAGAAATATAAATATGTTGACTAGGGGTAATATAGTTTTGACAAGGCTGATTAATTAGATGCATATACAACCAAGGAGGTTGATTTGGGGTAGGAGGGAAAATTTATGACTAATGAAAAGCTTGGAAAGGTTGGTCTGCTACTATTTGAGGAGGAGAGGAAGGATAATGCTCTTGATAGAAAGATTGTTCATATTGATAACTAAAGCAATATGGGGATAAGTGGAGTCATTTTAGGAATGATATGGCTCAAAATAGCGATTATAAGGATCATCATAGTGTTGATAAGGAGGTGTATAACTTGGAATGCCTCCATATCCATCCATCACACTCTATGAGGCAAACAAAATCAAGAGAAACTATCATCTATTCTTTGAAATAAGTACTTGGGATGATTAAATTAGTTGTGGTTAACTTGGAGTCACCATTGGTGATTGAGGTCATGCCTCTAAAGGCTAATATATTGAAGGAAAACACCAAAAATCCCTCAATAGATGCCCTAATAGGCATGCTAAAACTATTATAGCATAAATTTTCACCCTTTACAAGGGTGTTTCAAGTCCTCTCATTTAAGTTACACATGGGAATAATCCTAGGTTGTAGGTGAACTCAAGAATGGATTGAAACTATAGATAAGGGCTAGCTCCCTTGATGCATAAATAAAAACCAATCACTAATATACTAACTTGTAAGGAAAAGATAAATAAACTATTAACTAAGGGGGTGATACAACAAATTTTATGACCACTACCACTGATTTTTATGTGTACTAAGACCTATAGAATTTTAAGAAACATACAATTATCTTAAAAATAACCTATTACTTCAATGATTTGCATAGAGGTAACGTAGTATTAGACTAGGAGGGAAGATAATTTACACTTATAACTCTCATGGAAACCTTGATGACACTCTCCACAACTTGAAATAGAGAATCAAACTGCATGAAGGTAAGATGAATAGGACAACAAACCAAGGTGAGCTAAGTTTACACTTGATTAAATAAACCATCCAGAACTCCACATTGAATACAACCAGAGGAGGTAAAAAATAGGCATTTATTTATTAAATTTATATAAAAGAGTAGGGATTAACCATAATCCTAGTAGAAGGATCATTTTTAAATCCTTATAAGGCCATACATATAGAGAAAAATGAAAAGAGAGGAGAGAGATGAAAGGTGCCAAGAACCAATGAAGGATGCCAAGCACTCATAGAACCAGTTAAAAGCAAGAAAATCTATCAAGAAATAATCCTAAAATCTCTCTTCAACATGTGTGCACTTGGTTTGATGATAGCTTGATCAAGGTGGTGTAGGAGCTTTGTCTTACTTGATGACTCATCAAACCTTCTTTAAAATGCCACTTTATTCTTCATTAGGAAGTGACAAGTCATCTTCTTGCTCTTTAAGACCTATAATTAATCATCTCTCCATATTTATTTTTTAATCTCATTCATAACTTTCACACTTGCTTCTTTTAAGGCTTATTCTTTTTAGCCCTATTTTGACACAAAGATACTAGGTTTGAATGATATATCACACTTATGGGCAAAATAAAGGCATATTTTGGTACCTTTTATCCTATTTTATCTTCACCCAAAGTTTCATGACTTAACTCCTAATACATACCTACTAATTCAACACCTTCTTTCATAATTAAGTCTCTTTAGGCTTAAAGCAAACACACCGTACTAGAAACCATACCATACCATATTTTAATAATACAAAACCAAAAAAATATTTTATATAACATCAAATAATTTTAGATTACAATTTTTTATGCAATTCCAAGGGTAGAAACTCAAGCTTTGCAAAATGCAAGATTTTAGCCCTAAGTTGGTCTTGACAAGGCCAATGTACGCTGAGAGTGAACAAAAGCAGATAAAAAGAGTTTTAAATAATTTAACCCCAACTACCTTCAAGCCTTATAATATTAATTTTCTCTTGAACAATCTTCATATCTCTCCAACATGCCAAGTTTCATAATTTTGTATGTATTTTAGGACTATAGGTATGCAATTTAAAAGCCTAACTGAGAAAAGGTCTTGAGATTGCTTGATTGTGATTGAAAACCTTTTTTTATTAGCTTTATACATGTTACATTAGATCTATATGTGATTATTACAATCACTTGACCTCTCAAACCCCACGAGACCTATTTAGTTCATGTTTAGCGTTCACAAGCATTTAGATAACTTTGACCCTAATGACTATCTCTTATGGTTTTATTCTCATTCCATGTGTTACCATTACTATATAAATATTATTTGGTGCTATTATACCTATCACATTCTCAATATTCATGTTTAAAACCTAGAGTTACATCCTTTTCCTCATATTCATGTAAAATTGCCCCTTAGTTGTAGGTACGCTTTTAGGTAGATGATTGCCTACAATTATATGTATATTATTATTTAGACCAGCATATCAATAAATTATGTGAGATCATTTATAGTAAAATACATATTATAATATAATTTATAGGAATATTAAACCAATCCCACATTGGTTTCTATGAGATTGCATTCAACAGCATCATTACTTCTTTAGGTCTTCAACTAGCCCAATACATCCCTTAACCATAGAATCTTGATTCAAAATGACAATTTTAATTTAATATCAAGGGTTCATACATTATTAAGATATTTTAAATTCCATTTACACTATAATTTCCTTCTCACACCTATATTAATGCAAAAATCACTTTCTTTTGCCCACTTTCTTCATACATGCTTCAATCATTAGATTGAGAATCTTGAGAATCATTACTTGAAACTCTTCCTCCAAATTGTCCATGAGTGTTTACAAGTTTATTTGGTGATTCTAACAATCACTCATATACCTTTAAATGATGATCAAAATTTCAATTGAAGTGTATGACCCTTACAACATCATTTTTATATGCCTTCAAAATTATGTTTTTCTCTTTGGAGCTTGTGTGTTAGTACATTACGAGAAGATGTCTAGGAGTAGAAATGGATTGAAAGGAATGGTAGAAAGAGTGTGAAGGTGGATGAAGATTAATTTAGGACTCAATGATGATTTCATCATGCATTTGATCTTTGTTTAGTCTTAGAGAGATCTTTTCATGTTCTAGAAATTAACTCAGTCATGTTGAGTTCATCCATGAGGCTCTTCTCAGCCATTATAAACCTATTAACATATTAGAGAGATATAATTAAGATAGAATATACCCTCAAACACATCTTATAATATATGAAACTATCTCCATAATAAGTGAAAATACATCCAAACTAAAAAACCTACCTATTGGACCAAGAATCATCTAAAAAAATGAGGTTTGTTGTATGGTACAAGTGTGATCATTATAATTTTTCCCTGTGTTTAAATTTTTAGAAGACATATGACTCCTAAAATAAATCTTTGAACCATTACCATGCATTCATTGAATCCCACAATGCTTTAGAAAGGGAAAACTGACCCTATGGGGTCTTATAAGGGGTTTTAACACCTTTTTTTGTTAACAATTGTTCATAAAGCATGGTCCTTACAACCCTCAACTAATTCATGGAATATTAAGGGCATAAAGTCCCCTATCTACCCATAAGATCACTTGACCCAACTCACCTTCTCTTTTTTGAATCATTGTTAAGAAAACTACCTTCTTGAGCTTGGGAAGGAGATCTTTAACCTAATGGAATGAATGGATAGTTTTTTGCTCTTATTTCATATTTTCAATATTTGTATGTATTTTTTGAGTATGGTAAATATATATGAAGTTTTTGAGGAATTAAAATAATACATCTGACCTAATACGCTCTCAAAGATATCTCCATAAACCCTCTTTCTTCAAGAAATCATATACATTCTACCATGACCTTGATGTATATGTTGAACCAAATGCCAATGATGATCATCCTAACATATATGGTGCTGATTTAATGTGATAATATCATTTTAACCTCCTTTTACCTACATTTCTCATTATTACCTTGCTTTAATGTTAGAAATAGTGAATAGATAGTTATAAAAAGTGTGTCAACAATGGAGAAACAATTTTAGGACAGTTTGTGAAAGATGTATCAAAAATTACATGTGCCACATGGTATTATTGATGTAGAGATATTAATACAAAACAATTTTGAATCAAACTTTCCTTCTTAGGCCTATCTCTACTAGCTCTCTCAATGCACTATTTTGAGTGCTTAGACAATTGTATAAGGTTATAAATTAACCAATTATATTAAAGTACCCAATATCATCCCACAACAACACATAGAATTTTAGATTCCAAATAAAAATGGAAGAAATTTATTTTCAAGGATCTTCATTATTTTAGATCTCCTCCTAGTAACCCTCTAAAGGCACTTTTCTTGATGGTTTGTAAAACTTACAGGGTTTCAACACATATAAAGGACCTTTTTAGATACCCATTAATGGTTTAAAATATCCTAGAAACATTTAGGATCCAAATCTCCAAGAAATTACACTAACACTCATTCCTTTCTCTGTCAATTAGGTCTCCTAGGCCTTCAACTGAGTTTTTTCTATAATAATCTCCATATGTGATAGAATTAAAAACTAGTGTTTGATTCACCTTTAAAATTAAAAACCCATCTTTCATGTGATGTTTGTAATTCTAGTTCACTCTCCTTATACCAAAACCATGAAATGGTCATATTTCTTCACTAGGTCTTAGACATAGGCCAAAAAAGAGAAAAAGTTAATTTTTAAAAACAAAATGAGATTTTATGTATTGATTCAAGTTTTAAAAGGTCTGTGCAAGGTCTAGAAACACTTATATATGTCTAACACCCTTCTTGGTTGAATAAAGATTCAATAAAAACACCAAACTCACCTGAAGAAAGCATCCAAATGGCAAGTTATAGGTCTGTATGGGTAGAGCTATAGAAATTGATTATGTTTGAATATTTTTTTGAAGTTTAAGGCTCTAAATAGGTTATACTCAAGTTATTTTACCTTTTCATAACTTTTATAACATAAATAAACATATAAAGAAGAAAAGAATCTTCAATACCCTATTGAAAACAAAGAAAATTACACTTAACTTTGTATAAACTGAATTAACCCTATTTCTGCTTGTTAGAAGTCAATCTCTCTCCATGTGTTAATATAAACAATTCAAAAATATCACTTATTTATGTAGATAACAATTCCAAACCAATACATTCCCAAAACTAAAGTCTTTCATTGACAATCAAGTTTTATATGTACTTGCATAGAATTATTATGACTATCTTATTCTTGGACTTTTGTTCTCTTCCTTTCTCATTATTGGAACTTAAATACATCTTTATTTTCTATATATTCTCAAAATCAATATTTTACAAGGTAATATATATCCCTATAAATCTCTGACTGTCCAAGATCAATCCAATGTATGGTCTTAAATAGACTTAAGATGCATTGTTTTAAACTAAACTATTAACCAATATAAAAAATGATGAGATCCAAAGTTATCTAAGCATTATAAGTCACATGAATACTCTAAAAACTTAAAAAAATTAAAACCATCATTATCAAACACTATAAATTTTTAAAAGTCTCTAATACTAAAGAGGATAATTCAAAAAATTAAATTTGAATTTGGTAGGAAAGTGCCAAATTCAAATTCTAACTAACCTATCCTACTATAAACATTTGGATATGATTCTAAATTTAACTGTATGACATATAATACCCTTGAAACAAACTAAAATTGAAAACTTGGAGTGATGCTCCTACACCGTACTTTCAAGGGGTAGAAAAATGGACTCATGAACTATTATTCATGAGGTCTGCAATAATATTTCCATGGTTCTTGATCTCTTCTTTTGTAATCCAAGTGGAATATTCATGAGGATGATGTTTCTACTTAAATGGACATTGGAAATAATCTTGTTTTATTGTTTTATTAACAATTTTCTTGTCCAAGATGATCTCCAACTCCTTCTTGACTGTTGCCAACTGACTTGCCCATTATTGGACTATTGTACTTTCTCCTCATGTTGTTTTTTCATTGTCATCACCTTATTTGAATGGATATAGGTATAAAACATTGAAAATGGGAGATATGCCCACTCCACTAGGTAGCTATATCTCATATGCATTATTAGATGATCCAGGTGGATCCATGTATCATTCCATTTTTCAAAGTCTTCAAATTTTGTTCAAATCATTTGCACATCGTAGAATTCATCGAGAGATTTCTAGCGCTTCTTCTGGAATGAAAAATGGAGTCCAGGTGCTCAAGATATAGCTAGTTGAAGAAATCTTGCGATAGGTAAAAAAAAGGGGTGTCGAAAGTGACGTGGCACTATTGAAATATGCCAAGTGGACCAATATCCATTTGACACGTGGAAAAACAATTAGGTGCAAAAAAATTTTGGTTTTGTGTTTTTATCCACATGTTATTTGAGAAATTTTCAAATGTTTATCACCTTGAAACAAGGCGCCAAAGGCCAAACTGCCACGTCACCCCACCAATCATGCATTGACCAAATCTAAGTTGGTTCCTAAGTCTTAGGCATTTGAAAAGGGAACAAACTCATCTATTTTAAGCATTGAAAACTAAATTCCTAGCAAATGTGGGACAAAACAAGTCAAAGCATGCCAAAAAAAAGGAGGTTGACTTTTTCACTCATCCCAAGTGCCTAGAAAGGTGGCCGATGGTTTTGAACCCTGCACCTATGGTGCAAAAGGTTAATTCCTTGACCACTTCAGCCATGGAGGTTGAAGTGTTATAAAAGGGACGAAAATCTACTTGAATAGACATAGGAAGCCAACTGTGTAAAGAGATTTAAGAAGGTTAGAGTCTTGTTATTGCTTTGTACGGCCTTGGGCCATTATTTTTAGGTCTAAGAGATATATTTATAGGAAAACAGAGATCAGAGAAGGTGAATTGAAGACTTGTATTGATTTTGGAAGCCATTTGTTGCACAAAATTAATGAGAATGGTCCTCACTTTGAATGGACCCAGAAACGTAGGCTATTGAAGCTGAACTCTGTTATCAATTTGCTGGTGATTTCTTATGATTTTCTTTGATTATTATTATATTCTAATCTTCAATTTAATTTTGTTTTTAATTTATTTATACAAAATTAAACAAAAGTCAGAAATTGAAGGATCTCTTAAACATGAAAAAGTGTTTAGTGGATGTACTACACTTGTATTTTTAGTTTACGGATCAGATTTTGGTATCAGAGTGGTTGTTATTTAACAGTGATTGCTAGTGTATGTTGACAAGGTCTAAATCTCAAAAGGGTGAAGGAAAACTCGTTGAGTATAATCTAGAGATTGGTTCAAGGCATGCTTCAAGGATGGCTGAAGAAGAGATGGAATCCGAACAAGCTTTCCACCAAGCTTTCATGGACATGAGAAGCATGGTTGAGGAACTATACCATGACAAACAAAGTAAATCCAAGAATGAAAAAGAAGGTGAGTCACAAGAATCAAAAGGTAAAGAAACTGAAAAACTTTCTTCATTAGATGATGGTAAAAAAATTGTGGAATCTCTCCCTTCACTAAAATTGGATATTAAGTTTGAATTACCAATGTTTAATGGTGAAGTTAATGCTGAAAAGTTGGATAATTGGGTCAAATAGATTGAAGTTTATTGCAGGGTCCAAAATATTGCAGGGGATGAGTCAAAAATTCATTTGGCTACTCTTCATATGGGAGGCACAACTCTCATCTGGTGGGAGAGTAAGTTAAACAAAGCTGAGCTTCAAAAAGATAACTCAATTTATACTTGGAATGAATTTATTGAAGAACTCAAAAAGCAATTCTATCCTTTAGGCTATATGAAACAAGCCATGATGGATTGGCAAAGTTTTAGATAAGGAAAAGGCCAAAATGTTCAAGATTATACACAAGAATTTAGGAAAAAATCTTTACTTTTGAATGTTCCTCTATACACACAAGAAACACTGCTAAAATATATTGGTGGGTTGCATAGTTACTTAAGACATATGATTCTTATGTTCAATCTCACTAATTTAGATACAATATGTGTTCAAGCCACTCATTTAGAGGATAGAGGAAAACAATCAAAAGAATCTTTTCCTAAAGTTAAAACTAAGCAATCTAATGTTAAGCAATCCAAAGGGGAAAGTTCATCAGGAAAGGGTAAATAGAAATCCACTTATACTGTTAAAAAAGAAGAAGGAAAACCATTTTGTTATCATTGCAAGAAAAATCATGATGAGTCTAAGTGTTAGAAACTACATCCTGAGTTAAGGCCTAAGAGGTTTCAAAAGAAAGAAAAGAAGGCTAATGCTATGGTTCAGGACTTAGGTTCAGATTCAAGTGATGAAACTAAGATCACAGCTATGGGGTTACATAATGATTTTTCTCTTTCTAGCACCAAGTCATCAAATGATGCATCTTTTTCTAAACAAAATTCTGTGCATGTTGATAAGAAAATAAATGAATTGTTCCACATTAGAGTTTTTTCAAAACATACTAAGATTGACACTCTATTTGATATTGGTTCACAAGCAAATTTAATTTCTGAAGAGGTTGTTAAGAAGTTAGGCTTAAAAACCAATCCCCATCTAAAGCCTTATCCACTAGGTTGGGTGTGTGACAATGCAAAGCGACAAGTCTCAAAAACTTGTAGACTAAGGTTTGCCATCACATCCAAGTTTGTAGATGAGCTTGAGTTGGATGTTGTTCCATTGGACATATGTGGGATTGTTTTGGGAAGCCCATATCTTTATGATAGAAAAGCAATCTTCTATAGAGAGGAGAATAAGTACTTGCTTGTTAAGGATGGCATTGAATATATAGTTAGAGCACATCACATTAGAACAAGTCTTTCCTTGGTTACAACAAGGCAAATGAAAAGACTAGTTAATTCAAGCAAGACTTTTTATCTCATGTTGATTAAGTCTAAGGAAAAAGAATATTCTCAAGCTTTGGAAAAGTGTGATCCTAGACATAAGAATGAATTAGTTGAACTCATTTATACTTATGATGATGTATTTCGAGATCCAAAGGGCTTACCCCCTAAAAGGGGAGTTCAACATGAAATTCAGCTATTGCAGGATTCTCCTCTCCCTAACATTGGCATGTATAGGTTATCAGTGGTGGAAAATGAGGAAATCAAAAATCAAGTAATGGATCTATTGGATAGAGGTGTTATTCATCCAAATTCATCTCTTGTTGGTTCGCCAATTATTTTGGTGCCAAATAAAGATGGCACTTGGTGAATGTGTGTTGATTTTCGTGCTTTAAACAAAATTACTATTAAGAATCATTACCCTCTTCCTCATATAGATGATTTTTTGGATCAATTAAAACATGATATTTATTTCACTAAGCTGGATTTGAGAAGTGGATATCATCAAGTAAGAATAAATGAAAGTGATGTGTGGAAAACTGCATTCAAAATAAAATAGGGATTGTTTTAATGGCTTGTTATGCCTTTTGGGTTGTGTAATGCCTTGGCTACATTCATGAGATTGAAGAATGATGTTTTTAGATAATTCCTTAATGATTTTGTTATAGTTTACTTATATGATATATTGATTTTTAGCAAGTCTTGGGAAGAGCATGTGATCCACATTAAGAAATTCATGGATGCATTACGAAGGGAAAAAATTTATCTAAAAATGTCAAAATGTGAATTTGGCAAGGCCTCTTTGATATACTTGGGTTACATTGTAGGACATGGTAAATTGAAAATTGATCCTGCAAAAGTGGCAGTCATTATTAATTGGCCTACACCCACTAACACAACTGAGGTTAGAAGTTTTCTAGGTGCATTAAAATTTTGGCACAAGTTTATTGCTCAATTTTCATATATTGCATCACCTTTGCATTCTTTGACAAGTGTGAAATAGGTCTTTCAGTGGGGGGGTAAACATCAAAAAGCCTTCGACACTTTGAAATAAAAGATAAGTATTGCTCCAGTCTTGGCACTTCCTAATATACAACAACCATTTGAGATCGATACAGATGCAAGTGAGTATGCTATGGGAGCTATTTTAATGCAAGGTAAGAAACCAATTTATTATCATTCTAAAACCTTTACAAGTGCAGTAAGAAAATATTTAACTTACGATAAAGAATTGTATGCATTGGTTCAAAGTGTTAAAAAATGGAAACATTAGTTAATGGGCAAAGAAACAATAATACATACAGATCATCAGCCCTTACAATATCTCCAATCACAAACCAAACTACAATAGTCTAGACATTTTTGTTGGATGGGTTTCTTACATCAATTTCATCTTGTGATCAAGTATAAAAAAGGTATTCAGAATAAGGTTGCATATATGCTATCTAGGCCTCCTATGGTTGTTGCATCTATTCTTTTACAACATGTTTCTTTGTCTCATGAAAGTTATAAAGAACAATATGTGAGTGATCTTGATTTTTAGGATGTTTATAAAGACTTGATGAGTAGTAGACAAGTAGAAGAATTGGACTATCATGTACAGAATGATATTTTGTATCATTCGGGTAAACTATGTATTCCTCAAAATGAGAAGGTGCACATGATTAGAGAAGCACATACTTCTCTTATTTTTGGTCATTTTGGAGTTGCTAAAATGGTTGCACATTTGAAAATGTATTGTTACTGGCCTCGTATGTAGGAAAATGTTGCTAAATATATAAAGGGATGTACCCTTTGTGCCACAAGTAAACCTAGTAACAAGAAACTGGGACTTTATACTCCTCTACCTGTTCCTACTCACCCCTGGGAAAGTATCTCCATGGATTTTGTGTGGGGGAGTTGCCTATGACACAAAGAAAACATCACTATTTATATGTGGTTGTGGATAGATTTAGCAAAATGTGTGTTTTGATTCCTTTCACTAAGCAAATTATTGGTGAAGGCACTGCACATTTGTTCTTTAAACATGTATGGGTTCATTTGGGTTTGCCTAATTCAATTATTTTTTATCAAGATTATCGATTTATTGGGGAGTTTTGGTCAACTTTATGGGGACTAATGGACACTAAATTAAAAAAGAGCACTGCATTTCATCCACAAACTGATGGACAAATAGAGGTTGTGAACCGCACTGTGGTACATTTGCTTAGGGGTTATAGCAATAAACATCTAAAGTTATGGGATGAACAATTGTGTTACATAAAACATGCATATAACCAGGCACTTCATTCTTCTACTATGAAATATCCATTTGAAGTTTGTTATGGATACTTGCCTAAATCTCCTGTAGATGTTTGCTATGGACAAGATACAGTGGTTGGTGAACCAAAAGAAACCATTCAAGCCAAGAAGTTCATTGAACAAATATAGCTCATACATCAGATTGTTCGTACTCAATTGGAGAAAAGTCAAGCTAAGTACAAAGCCAGGCATGACAAACATCGTATTGATCACCAATTTGTTGTAGGTGATATGGTATGGCTTCACATTAGTAAGGAAAGACTGATAGGTGAAGGTAAAAAGTTGAAACCAATCCGGTATGGTCCTTTTCGAATAACGGAAAAAAATGGCACAAATGCTTTCCGATTAGATTTACCATCTACATGCAGATTTATTCAGTTGTAAATGTGGAAAATCTGAAATTGTATGAGCCTCCAATGATAATTGATCATGATGAAAGTGTATCCATTCCTTTCGTTGATGATTTTTCTCCTAAATATCTAACATAATTACAGGAAGATACTATACTTGAAAAGAATATGCGGACTTCACAAAGAGGTAATGTTGAATATCTTTGTGTTGGTCTCAAAGGGATGCACCTAAGCAAGGCCAGATGGATGGAAGTCAGAAAGGTGAGGGAAAAATACCCTCACCTCATTACAAATTAATTTCAACTTTTTGAGGTCCAAAACTTCCCAGTGGGGAGGAATGATCTAGGTGGATCCATGTACCGTTCCATTTTTGAAAGTCTTTAAATTCTATTCGAATCATTTACACATCATAGAATTCATCGAGAGCTTTCTATCACTTCTTCCAGAATGAAAAATGGAGTCCAGATGCTCAAGATATAGCTAGTTGAAGAAATCTTGCAACAGGTAAAAAAAGGGTGTCGAAAGTGACGTGGCACTATTGAAATATGCCAAGTGGACCAATATCCATTTGACACATGGAAAAACAATTAGGTGCAACAAATTTTTGGTTTTGTGTTTTTATCCACATGTTATTTGAGAATTTTTCAAACGTTTATCACCTTGAAATAAGGTGCCAAAGGCCAAACTACCACATCACTCACCAGGTCACCCCACCATTCATGCATTGACCAAGTCTAAGTTGGCACCTACGTCTTAGGCATTTTAAAAAGGAACAAACTCATCTATTTTAAGCATTGAAAATTGAATTCCCAGCAAATGTGGGACAAAACAAGTCAAAGTGCACCAAAAAAAAGGAGGTTGACCTTTTCACTCATCCCAAGCACCTAGAAAGGTGGCTGATAGTTTTGAACCCTGCACCTATGGCACAAAAGGTTAATGCCTTGACCACTTCAGCTAGGGAGGTCGAAGTGTTATAAAAGGGATGAAAATCTACTTGAATAGACATAAGAAGCTGACTGTGTAAAGAGATTTAAGAAGGTTAGAGTCTTGTTATTGCTTTGTATGGCCTTGGGCCATTATTTTCAGGTCTGAGAGATATATTTATAGGCAAACAGAGATCCGAGAAGGTAAATTGAAGACTTTTATTAATTTTGGAAGCCATTTGTTGCACAAAATTAATGATAATGGTCCTTACTTCGAACGGACTCGGTGACATAGGCTATTGAAGCCAAACTCTGTTATCAATTTGCTGGTGATTTCTTATGATTTTCTCTGATTATTATTATATTCTGATCTTCATTTTAATTCTAGTTTTAATTTATTTATACAAAATTAAACAAAAAAAAGTGAGAAATTGAAGGATCTCTTAAACGTGAAAAAGTGTTTTGTGGATGTACTACACTTGTATTTTTAGTTTACGAATCATTAGATAACTTCTTGAGAACTTTACAAGGACCTATCTTTTTCATCTTGAGTTTTTTATACTAACCTTTTGGAAACCTCTTCTTTCTCAAGTGAGCTAAAACCATGTCACAAATTTCAAACTAACCTATCTTATCTTCAATTCTGTAGACACCAAAATCGTGTCGACTCCCCTGGTCACTCCCCGTCTTATTCTTCTTCGCCTATTTAACCCTTGACGATCACTTGTTCTACCAACCTTGACCCTGGCAGCATGTAACAATGAGCAGAGAACTAAAAGCTAGACTCTGTCCTCATTGTGCATCTGTCAATGACGGTCTTTACCCGGCCGATGTTGCCGACGTCGGTCACTTATCGGCCGACGTCGGCAATCCTACCGACGTCGATCACCATCCCGTTATCCGTTACCATTCGGTTCCCGATCGGTTTTTCAAAACGGTTATCGAACCGTCTCTCGAAACCATCCCAGGGCCTTCATTCAATCTCCCCTCCCCGATCAATCATGAGACTCCCATTTTTCTGACATCTACAGGCTCTCCAACGTTCAAACTCCAGCATCCACCAACTCCAGCGTTCGTTCTTCCAGCACTGCACAAGAACTTCGACTATCGCTTTCATCACGGTGTCTGATAGGTAAGTATCTTCTGTGTTTATCTTCATTTTCTTTCTGATCATTTATTCCCTATTTCTGCCATCCTGAAGCTTCAAACCCCCAAACTCGACCAAAAACCCTGTCCCGACTCTGTCTAAAATCTTGTCCCGACCCTGTCAAGACCTTCTGCAACTTTCCTAGACCTCTGTTCAAAACCTGCCCCTACCGACGCGGGTCACTACCCCGACCGACGATGGCACCTTAACCGACGTCGGCACCTTCCCAGACCGACGCCGGCACCACAGAGACCGACACCGGCGACTGTGCAGAACAGTGCTGCATATCAGGTATGCACTTTTATTTTCTGTCATTTATTTCTGTCATTTCATCTTTTATTATCTACTTTCGTCCAACATTACGCTTTTTATCAGTGGGTTGATATCCTTCTAGGGAGTCTTCGTACTTCCAGGATCGGGCGTTCGCCTGACAACCCACCATATCTTTGACTAACATCTTTTCATGTTTTAGTCTCTTTTTCGCAGGTGTCATTCCTCCACAGCCAAAGAGGAGAATCTTTCAACGTCTGATTTCGGTGCGCTCAACTTTATCAGGTACTTCTAGCCTTAACCTTTTATTTCAGTTTCTTATTTTTTCTTTGAATGTAGAAAGCAATTTTGCATAGAAACATTCTGGCACGCCCGGTGGGACCCTAGGTCCTCCTTGGGTTCTTTCTTTCTTTCGTTCATTTAGGCATTAGGTTTCTTCCTTTTCGCCTCCTTTCGTCTCTTCTTAAACGACATCATAAGCAGAACTAAAACGAACATTTCTTTCTTGCACTTTTAGACTAGCTAAACTCATATTCTTCGACTCTTTCTCCATTCATCTTCATACGAACAAACATTTCGACTTGGACATTAAAACACTTTGCATTCATTTTTGTTTGTCTACATCTCTTAGACCACACATAGTAATTAAACCGCATATTGAATTAATCTAGATCACTTCATGTTACACGACCAAACCACCTACACAAAATAAACATTTTAACTTACCTGAGACAAGGCCCGGCTGGGATTTCATCCCCCAGCGGATACCTTACCCGTCCCGGTGACTCTACTTGGATTTCATCACCAAGGGGGAAGCCCACTCCGTTCTCTGGCAGAGTATAATCTCTAGGCGAGGTATATCTTGGCTAAGCAAAACCAGCTAACCACTAGAATCATGAAGTGAGGGGAGCTTGCTCCTTAGCACCAGGCCACGTACCAGACCCTAACACAGACTTCTTGAGCACCATAACAAAACCCGAAACCTTCCATAGACTGCTTCTTCTAGGACCTGACTCACAAAGCCAATCTTCCTCTACACACATATTCTAAGGCATAAGCCACTGTAATCCTAATAATTTACTTCTAGGGTTTTAAGATCTGCTTGTGTCTTCATCTTTTTGGTTCTTATCTGCTTGTTTGAGCTTGTGAGGATGTTCTTCCTTGCCTTGAATGGTTCTGACTCGTAGCCAAGCCAAGGCTCTAGTCGATCACGCGAGGCATCATCCTCTTCCGTCTACCCCGCCTACAACCAACCCTATAATGGAGTTCAACTCGGAAACTGAAAGAACTCCTACCAGACCATCTCCGACCCAAACGCCTATTACCCTAGAAGGGGACCAAGATTTCGTACGATTTTTGGACCTCAATACCGTAGCCTTGCAATACTATCTCGCGAATAGCCGAACGCGAGACTCCTCAGGCAATCCAATCTATGGAATGCTGACTTCTCTCCTCGAAACTGTGGCCGTATCAACGGCGTCCGTAGTCCAACCCTTAGATACCCAGGCTGCTACCTCAAACAATGACCAACCTTTTACCAACCATCCAAGCGTGGCCTCTCCTTCCATCGTTGGGCCCACTTTCACCGGGGTTTCAGCCCCCAATCAATCTCAGTCCACTCAACCACTTTCTACCCCCTTTCAAAACCTGGTCGTCTCTATTCCGCCTACCCTTACTCCTATCAACACTAGGGTGGCTACCCATCCATTGGCCCATGTTACCTCTAGTCAACCTCCCATGACCACATCAAACCTAGCCATGTCTTCTATCCAACCATCCTTAGTCACTTCTTCTGTCCCTATGACTAGTCATCCGTACGTTGTGCCCTTATTGGTACAACCGACTACGTCGTATACCTCTTCCAGCCTCTTTCAAGCGCCTTACAATCTAGGAGGCGCTCCACCCACCAATCTGTCAGTAGATATTATCAAGATGCTGATGGATAAAATGTCCAACCTAGAGACCTCTGTTACCAGCTCGCGCAATACTCTCTCATACGAACAAATCTGTAATGAGCCCATCCATCCTTCCGTCCCCATCAGACCATATCCCAGCCAGTGGGAACTTCCTAAGTTTTCTCGTTTCCAGAGCAAGGAAGACCCACAACAACATTTACGGGCATTCAGGTACGCCTATTACCTTATCGCCCACGACGATGTGTTGCTCTTATGCATGTTTCCCATGTCTCTCTCGGGTGCTACACTTGACTGGTACAGCTCTCTTCCCAGCCATTCCATCCTCACGTTCACTCAGCTGGCCCAGCTCTTCCTCGATCATTTCTCCATCAATATCACCAAGAAGGTCTCCATCACATACCTCTATTCTATCCGCCAGTTTGAGGATGAATCCATTGCTGATTTCATCGCTCGGTGGAGGGGCCTTATCAATCAACTTTCATTTTCCTTACCCCAGCCTGAGCTTATTGAACTTTTCTCTCAAGCCTGCGCTAAACATATTTCTTCTACCTTGAGGGTTCAAACCTTCCGCACTTTTGACGAAGCCTTCACGATGGCTCGTAAACTTGAGTTATGTGCCGTTGAGGAGAATAAAGTCAAGTTACGGAGTAAGAATCCCAACTCCAAAACCAATGACCCCTCTTCTAAACTTTCCTCGTCCAATCCTAAATCTAAAACTTCAGCAAATGCTGTGGTTGTTAGATCTTCTTCCTCTTCACCTTCAACTAATCAATCTGAACCATCCACGTCCATGAGCGCCACTCGTCAATTTTAGCAGAGATACATACAGCGACAGTTTACTCCACTTGGAGAATCATACGCGTCTGTGCTGGAAAAACTCGTCAAACAAGGGGCCATCAATCTCCCTCAGATCCGACCTCCACCATAATTTGATCCCTCACGCGCCATCCCTACGTGGTATAGGGAAAATGACTTCTGTAACTACCATCGTGTTAAAGGTCATGACACGGGTAACTGTAAAACCCTTAAAAACATAGTCCAAGACATGTTGGAAAAGGGTGACCTCATCCTCGACAATCCTAACGCCCCTCCTAATTAGGGTATCGATATCTTCAAACAACCATTCCCTAATCATCCACCAACCCAAAACAACGTCCAGACCTTGACTGACAATACCCATGAACATAATATTCAAACAGTCAATACGGTCTCGCCCCTCATTTCTAACCAACCCCAAGAGGTGAGTTCATCCATCAGTCCATCACATGTGGACGAACCTCTTTCTCCGGCTAGTTCTCCCTCAACTTCTCTCATTTTGGAGGACGCCTCGACCTTACCAGCACCCCCAGTTTCACCATCTTCCTTCTTGCTGCCCATGGAGGACCCAACCTTTCCTACTCCCCAACCACAAGTGGAGGGCACTATCATCCCTACCCTTTACCTGCTTGAGGAGCTTCATTCTCCAGTTTCTTCTCCACCCAGAGAAGAACCTATCTCTCCTTCGTCTCCAACCAAACATGACCCTATCACAACTTCACCATGCTTTGGACTCGAGACTACTACATTCGTCTCACCTTCAGTCCCACAACCATCGGCATCTTCTCAAGAGCCCAAACTTCATCCCGCATCTTCTCAGCCATTTTCCCAACTAGTGGAGAGACTCGAACTTCTCCCTTCTAGGAAAGTGGAACATCAGGGATTGTGGGACCGTCTCACAGCTCTTCAACAAGCCCGGGCCCTCTCATCTCATGCTGCTAATCCTCCCATGGCGGAACCTCCTAAGACTATCAACAAAAATCCGATCTCCACTTCCAAACCGTCTACATCTTCATCAACTTCATCAAAACCAAAACCCTCATCTACTCCGCCTAAACCTATCAAATCGCTTGGCGTTCACCCCGTCTCCAACCTCACTCATCCACAAGTGAAGGTGGACTTAACCCAAACTTCAACTAATAGTAATCTTCAACCTAAATCTCAAAAGACTGCCAAACCACAGAGGCGAACGCCTCCTCTTCCTTCACCATTGCCCTCCATTTTGGGCCTGCATCCTTCAACCCTAACTAGAGTCCTTCCCGCTCCAACCTTTAATCAAAACCGATTACCTCCTTTGCTTTCTTTACCGACCACAAGCTTACCCTCTCCCAAAAGGGCGATACCTCTCACGAAGAGTGTACCGTCTCAACCTGTCATCGCACCATCAACCCAGAAGGTGGTACGAAAACCCCCTCCAACTTCGCCTAAGCAAAAGTCACCGACATTGCATACATCGATGAGCACAGATCCTTTAGTGGGTTCATACTCTTTAATCCTGCAACGACTTTTGCAAACTTTTAGCATAACTCTTCCACCCATCAAGCCTTTTCAACCTCTCGGGTCTAAACCCTCCTGGTTCGACGACACGAAGATTTGTTTCTATCATCGTACACCAGGACATGACACTGAGACTTGCTGTGCCCTCAAGGCTGTCATTCGCCGTTATCTGGAGAAAGACACTCTTCTCTTTGAGGACACTTTCGACCGCCCCCTGACTCCTTCTCATAAACCTTCCACCTCTTCAAATCCATCCACATCTCATCAACCAGTTACAACCCCTTCATCATCTTCTCCTCCCATCTTTGAAATCAATGCCATTCACATCACCACTAGGTCACAGAAGGACAAGGCGAAAGAAAAAGCCGCCATTCCTTGGACCTACCCTTTTGTCAATCCACCTCAACCGCCTAAGCCTAAGATTTCTATCCTTGGCGCGCCTCAACCCTCCTCTTCTTCTTCTTCTGGACCAATCCACGACTCCATGTTGAAACAGCTTCACCAGACGCCTGTGAAGATGTCCCTCTACGATCTTATCCAAACCTCGCCCCAACATCATCAGGCCCTCATCCAAGCCCTGCAGGCAGCGGAGGTCCAACCCGAGGACCCCCAACCACTTGCTGCCCTTGTCCACTCCTTAGCCCCTATCGCCTCCATTACATTCAGTGATTCTGAGATTCCCACATCCAACACAGAAGATCAGGACGCCGCCCTCTTCATCACTGCCTACATCGATCGGACACGTATTAAACGCGTTATGATCGACGGGGGCACTAGCATCAACATCATCTCCACCCATGTCTTTGATTAGTTGGCTCTTCCCAAGAATTGCGTCTCCAAAACTGATGCGATCTTGCACTCTTTTAATGACACTACTGCCACGACCATTGGCACAGTCATCCTTCACATCCGCGTTGGTCCACGCACAGTCCCGAAGCTCTTCTACATCATCGAAGGAGAGTTCCAATACAACATCTTGTTGGGTCGACCTTGGATCCGCGCCATGTCCTGTGTCCCTCCACCCTGCACCGTTGTGTGAAGTTTGAGCATGACGGACAAGTCCACACCATTCCTGCTGACCCTTTGCCTTTCAAAACATGCAACACCACCTACCATCCAAACGACGTCCTCATTCCTATCAAGCTGTTAACCCCGGCACTGCCTCCATCTGCGAAAGCTTCGACCAGTTCGCAACAGGCGGTCGCCCTTACACCTCCCCTTCAAGCGACAACCACAGACCCCATGGAAGACATCTTCCAAAGACTTTCATTAGGAGAATATCGCTTGCTGGCTTTAGACATGTTCCAAACTCCACAAGAGTATGGACGCCTTCATCACAGCCCCACCTATGACCATCAGATAGGGATGATCATACCTTATGGTCCCCCTCACCTCCACACTAACCTCATCTATGGGGGGCTTAATCAAGCTCCTCTTGACGGTAATCCTCTTTCTTCACCTCAACCTTTCACATCAGATTTCTCATTTCTTGGCAACCCCGCCTTTGCACACACTTACCTTTACAGGTGTGCATGGAAGGGTTTTGGTTTTGGACGCTATGAGCAGGGCTCCCATCAGCCTATCCAACCGCTCAATGATGACGACGCCAAGAAACGGTATGGTCTGGGATATCACGACCCCACTCAAGACCCTGTAGACCTTTATCCTGAACCAATCCTTGACCAATCTCCTCCACACTCGCCTATTTCTCCACCTTCACCTACGGAGTCAGTGGTTTCCATTCCTCCTAGTTTTTTTTTTTTTTCCATAAACACCATCCGCCTGGACCCCTTGACTTATCAGCTCAATGGGGTATCCAAATCTCTCCCTCTCATTCTTCCCAGCATGATCGAAGATGAGTCGGCAACCATCCACACTATTCATTACGTTGACGATGACGCCATTCTTTCTTACATGGGTGCTGACGATTCTTTTATCCAGTGCTCCCTCCCTTCTGAGACCCAGGTTATGTTAAATGAATCAACCATTGACATCAACCTTCCTTCTTCTGATGTTCCTCATGTCTTAAAGATTGCCCAATTTTTAGACGCTCAGGAGCAGCTTGACTATACCCATTTCCTCTCCGACAATAGCAAGGCCTTTGCCTGGACTTATAGTGATATGCCTGGCATCGACCCCACCATCGTTACCCATAACATTGTCACCAAACCAGAGGCTAAGCCTGTCAGGCAAAAGCTTCGAAAGATGCATCCTCGCATTGCCCTCCTTGTTAAAGAGGAGCTTCAACGCCTCCTTTCTGTCTCCTTCATCCAGCCCATCGACTATCCATAGTGGGTCTCTAACATCGTCCCAGTCATCAAGGCAACTGGGGGGATTCGGATCTGCACAGACTATCGCGACCTCAACCTAGCCTGTCCCAAAGATGACTTTCCTCTTCCTAACATCGACCAGCTTGTTGATCTTACGGCTGGCCATGAGATGTTATCTCTTATGGATGGGTCTTCAGGATACAATCAAATCCTGATCGCTCCGGAAGATCAGCACAAGACTACTTTCATCACCCCATGGGGGACTTTCTGCTATCGGGTCATGCCTTTCGGCTTGAAAAACGTAGGTGCCACTTATCAGCGCACCATGACCTACATTTTCCATGATCTCCTCCACAAAATCATGGAGGACTATGTGGATGACCTTCTCGGCAAATCCAAGCTTCGCCGTGACCATCTGACCATTCTCAACATCATCTTTTCTCGTCTTCTTCAGTACCATGTTCATCTTAACCCCAAGAAATGTGTTTTTGGGGTCCTCTCTGGCAAGCTTCTCGGCTTCATTGTTTCCTTCCGTGGCATCGAGATAGATCCCACCAAGATTCGCGCTATTCTCGAAATGCCTCCCCCAACCAATCTCAAGCAGCTTCGTAGTTTGCAAGGCAAGCTCCAGTCCATTCGCCATTTCATCTCACAGCTTTCAGACCGCTGTCAACCTTTTCATCATCTCCTTAAGAAGGACATCATTTGTACATGGGATAAGGACTGTCAAGAGGCTTTTGAAGCCTTAAAACACTATCTAGTCTCTCCACCAGTCCTCATTCCACCTAAAGACGACCAACCCTTCTACCTTTATATCTCAGCCACTCACCATTCGTTAGGTGCCATGATCGCGCACCGAGACGAGCATCATCGTGAGCAAGCGATTTATTACATCAACCGAACACTGGTCGACTATGAAACTCGGTATACCCATATCGAGAAACTCTATTTGGCATTAGTCTTTACTGCTACTAAGCTTCGCCACTATCTTCTTAGTCACAAAACCTTTGTCATCACCCACACCGACCCTCTCAAGTATATGCACTCCAAGCCATATCAAAATCAACGTATGGCTCGATGGCTCATGCTGCTTGCTGAGTTCGATCTCGAATTCATCCAGCAGAAATCTATCAAGGGGCAAACCATTGCTGATCAACTAGCAGATGCCCCTCTTCCTGACAATCAACCTTTGCAGTGTGAATTCCCTGATGAGTCTATCGCTGCGCTTTCCTCCGATGACACCACCTATCAGATGACTATGTTCTTTGATGGTTCCAAATGTCAACTAGGTGGGGGTGCTAGGGTTATTCTCATTCCATTCGAAGGAGAGCCCATGCCTCTATCTTTTAAGCTTGACTTTGATTGTACCAATAATATGGCCGAATACGAGGCCTTAATTTTGGGACTTCAGACCGCCCTCTCTCTCAGCATCAAGTCCATCAACATCTTCGGCGACTCGCAGCTCGTCGTCAATCAGGTCAATGGTTCATACCTCTGTAAAAATGAAATTTTGCAAAGGTACAAAAATCGTGCTGACATTCTCCTTGCATCTTTTGACCATTTCCTCCTGCAGACTGTTCCTCGATCCACGAATAAGTTTGCTGACACTATGGCTTCTCTCGCTTCCCATATCCCATCTTCCTCATCTACATCCAGACTTTTTGTCACGGTGCGTCGTGTGCCGTTGCCTTCATATATCTCTCCTCACATTCATCATGTCAACACTATAGACCCTAGTCCACAAGATGCTTGGTATAAGCAACTTGTAGACTTCTTATCTCTCTCTATCATTCCTCCCAACCTCTCTAGTAATGCACGATGAGCTTTTATCAAGCGTACTGCTCGCTATACCATGCTAGGGGGTCTTCTCTATAAGCGAGGCTTCGACGACCTCCTTCTTCGCTGTCTCACCTCCACTGAAGCATCTCAAGCCATTCAACAAGTCCACGACGGGAGTTGTGGTGGACATTTCAGTGGGAATTCGGTTGCCAAGCGCATCCTTCATTTGGGCTATTATTGGCCTACCCTTCATCAAGACTGTAGTGACTATGTTCGACGTTGCATCAAGTGTCAGTAGCACTCTAACTTGCTTCATCTCCCCAGTCACGCCTTACAAATTACTCAAGATTTTTGGCCTTTTTCTCAATGGGGTTTAGATCTCATCGATGAGATTAATCCTCATTCGTCTCTTCGTCATCAATCCATCATCACAGCTACTGAATATTTCACCAAGTGGGTGGAAGCCATTCCTCTCATCTCTATAAAAGCCGACAAGATCGTCGACTTCATCAACACCCACATCATCTGTCATTTCGGTGTCCCTCATAAAATCATCACCGATAACGGCAAGTCCTTCAAAAACAAAATCGTCCAAAAGCTATGCGACTCCTTTGGCATCAAACTCAGTTTCTCTTTGCCTTACTACCCACAAGCAAATGGGCAGGCCGAGGCTTCCAACAAAATTCTCACCAAAATTCTCATGAAAGTGGTCAGTGACACAGGCAAGGATTGCCACATTCACATTCCCTTCGCTTTGTGGGCTTACCGTACTAGCATCCGAACCTCTATGGGTGCTACTCCTTTTTCTCTCGTGTACGGAACAGAGGCTGTCTTACCTCTCGAAGTACAGATCCCGTCTCTCCACATTTCTCTACATGATATCCTTTCCAACGATGACTTTCGTCAAGATCGCTTAGCTCAACTTGAGTTACTTGACGAACGCCGTCTTGCTGCCCTTAATCATCTCCATGTCTATCAACGTCGCATCAAACACACCTATGACAAAAATCTGCGAGAACGAGATTTCAACATCAGAGACCTCGTCCTCAAAGAGAATCAACACGTGACCAATATGGAGCAAAATAAACGAGGCAAGTTTGCTCCTAATTGGCTCGGACCTTTTATTATCACGCACAAGTATGGATCAGGGACTTATCGTCTGTCTTCTCTTGATGGACGCCCAGAACCTGAGCCTCTTAATGCGTTGCATCTGCAACCGTTCTATTGCTAGTCGAGTACTCGTCCACTTGACACTTAACTTGAGTTCGTCCCTTGAGCAATCCCCGTCCTCTTAATCCTACCTCCTTTTAACCCTATTCCTCTTAACAATTCCTATAACCCTTTTATGCGGTATGGATGCTTTGTCCTCATAAAAGGGAGTCCTTGACCTTCTATAATCTTGTCCATGACTCACATTTCTGTAAAAACAAATCAAGATGTCAAAACATATCCATGGTCACTATATCAATATCAAAATCAAACAAACAGACTGCTCCCTCGAAGGACAGCTGTACTATCATTGCTGTAATAAATAGACTACTCCCTCGAAGGACAGCTATTCAAAAGCCCTTTTATTAAACAAAAATCTAGACCACTCCCTTGAAGGATGGCTATGACTAATCTGGCAATAAACAACACCTATTTTAGAAGCTTCCCACATTGATCAGCTTCACAACCTGACCACCAAACAAACGACATCTCTATGCAGGCTTCCCGCATTGATCAGTCTGCGCAAAAAAAAAAAAAAAAAAAAAAATGAGTCACGGACTTGGCTTGTAGTTGTCTTCAGGGTCTCCTATAAAAAGGGGCATCGTTATCTTTGCTCTTAAAATGGGTTACCCTTCTTCCTCCTCCTATCACCCGCTCAAGGGACTTTGAGCTCACTTTAATGTCTAAGTGATTCGATTACCGCTCTAACATAACTATGGTCAACGACGTCACGCATGAATGGGGCTCTTGGTTCTCATAACCCCTATCTATGCTATCTTTTTGGTACTTGTCAATGAAAGAGCAATATGATTTTCACTTCTTCTACACTTTGGTCACATTCACCTTCATCACTTGTCAATCGACTCAACTCAACTCTTTTTTCAAACCATCAACCTGACCTAGCCTATTCACCCTAGTTTCTATGGACACCAATACACATGGAAACTATCGACACGCCACAATTTATGTTCAGCATAAACCAATACTTGCTGAAGCATAAATAGACCTCAATTCATTTTTAGCATACATCCATCACGAATATGGAATATTGCTAGGGATGAAAAACCCCTCAACCAATGTTGCAGAATACACCATTTGGAAAAGGCTGCAACATCTTTTTTTCCTCATCATTTCATCCAATCATCGACCAATCTATCAACCATTTTAACCACCTATTTACCACTCGGACGCCCTGTCTGAACTACATTGGTCTGAGACCCTATCACCAGGGGCTATGTAGGCAGCACTCAGATGACACGACTGTCTTCTGAGGTTAGCTCGACCATTCTCATTTGTTCATCTCTCTGATGGACAAACCTTCTTTCTTTCTTTTAACCATAATCTTGTCCTTGACCATAACCCATTTTATCCCTTTGACCCTCCCTCCCTTCTAGGGAGAACTACATTGGCCTGAGGCCCTATCACCAGGGCTATGTAGGCAGCACTCAGTTGACATGGGGTCTTCTGGGGTTAGCTCGGCCACATCCTTTCGTCCATCCATCCCCTTGACCAACGACCATCCTTCGACCTTCGACCACTTCCAAGACAATGTTGCCTTGGTTGTTTTTGCGTGTGTGCTACCTCACGGCTGGTTAGCAGAATTGTCTGCAGACTATTTTTGACCCTTCGCAAGTATAGGATCGCGAGCCAGTTGATCCCTACTACTTGTGGCTTTTTCGTGTTTCTGGGAGCACTTCTTGAGCCTTGGATACCTGGAACACGATGACCATTTGGAGCTTCAGCTTAGATTGAGTGACCCGATCAGTAGATGACTAAATGCTGGGGCCCGGTTACTTCAATTTTGGCACTCCTTGACCCTCGACATGCGACACTTTTGACTTGACCATCTCGTGCAGTGGTATGCGCGCAATCACGACTTTTGCTATGTTCACCCTCACTCCTTTTTCATCCACTCCTTGTCAAATCAGCACCCGATTCTCGGTTCCCTTCCCTCAACTCCTGCTTTGAGGGGGAATACCTCATCCATAATCAGGGCAACCTATCCGCTTCCTATTTTTATCTTGCAGTTCATTCGAACAACCAACAAGATGAAATCAACCTTATCCCTCACCTGGGGCACTCACTCCTATTTTTGTCTTGCAGTTCGTCAGAATAACCAACAAGACAAAAAGTGGCAAATGTAGACACCAAAATCGTGTCGACTCCCCTGGTCACTCCCCGTCTTATTCTTCTTCGCCTATTTAACCCTTGACGATCACTTGTTCTACCAACCTTGACCCTGGCAGCATGTAACAATGAGCAGAGAACTAAAAGCTAGACTCTATCCTCATTGTGCATCTGCCGACGACGGTCTTTACCCGGCTGATGTTGCCGACGTCGGTCACTTATCGGCCGACGTCGGCAATCCTGCCGACGTCGGTCACCATCCCGTTATCCGTTACCATTCGGTTCCCGATCAGTTTTTCGAAATGGTTATCGAACCGTCTCTCGAAACCATCCCAGGGCCTTCATTCAATCTCCCCTCCCCGATCAATCATGAGACTCCCATTTTTCTGACATCTACAGGCTCTCCAGCGTTCGAACTCCAGCATCCACCAACTCCAGCGTTCATTCTTCCAGTACTGCACAAGAACTTCAACTATCGCTTTCATCACGACGTCTGACAGGTAAGTATCTTCTGTGTTTATCTTCATTTTCTTTCTGATCATTTATTCCCTATTTCTGCCATCCTGAAGCTTCAAACCCCCAAACTCGACCAAAAACCCCGTCCCGACTCTGTCTAAAATCTTGTCCCGACCCTGTCAAGACCTTCTGCAACTTTCCCAGACCTCTGTTCAGAACCTGCCCCTACCGACGCCGGTCACTACCCCGATCGACGACGGCACCTTAACCGACGTCGGCACCTTCCCAGACTGACGCCGGCACCACAGAGACCGACGCCGGCGACTGTGCAGAACAGTGCTGCATATCAGGTATGCACTTTTATTTTCTGTCATTTCATCTTTTATTATCTACTTTCGTCCAACATTACGCTTTTTATCAGTGGGTTGATATCCTTCTAGGGAGTCTTCGTACTTCCGGGATCGGGCGTTCGCCTGACAACCCACCATATCTTTGACTAACATCTTTTCGTGTTTTAGTCTCTTTTTCGCAGGTGTCATTCCTCCACAGCCAAAGAGGAGAATCTTTCAACGTCTGATTTCGGTGCGCTCAACTTTATCAAGTACTTCTAGCCTTAACCTTTTATTTCATTTTCTTATTTCTTCTTTGAATGTAGAAAGCAATTTTGCATAGAAACAAATTCTACTTATTTTTTGTATTTCTCCACACTTATTTCTAATTGTATTTTCACCTATTCATGTACTTCTTTCATAGCTACAACAAACTCCTCCCCTTTAACACTCTTTTTTCCATTTTTCTCAAGTCTCTCAGGTCAAATACTCATCTTGGATGCATGCCATACATTACTTTAAATGGACTCATACCAATGCTCCTATTGGAAGAGTCATTGCATGCAAACTCTACTTATAGTATTAACAAATCCCATTACTTTAGATTATCTCTTAATAGGCACCTTATCAAGTTTTATAAGATCCTATTAACTACCTCAGTTTGTACATTAGTCTGAGGGTGGTATGTTGAACTAAAACTCATATTTGTTCCAAGATTCTTCCACAAGGTCCTCCAAAAGTGACCTGTAAATTTGGTGTCACTATTAGATATGATGCTTAGTGGTAGTCCATGTAGTCTAACAACTTCCTTGAATTATTTTTTTCTATGTGTAGCATGATTTGTAGTTTTGCATAGTATAAATTGTGTCATTTTAGAAAACTTGTCCACTACTACAAAGATAAATTCATAGTCTCTTTTAGTTCTAGGTAACCTCATGACAAAATCCATACTAATAGAGTCCCATGGTCTATTTGGGACTGGTAAAGGCTGATACAAATCTACATTTGTATTTTTACCCTTATCCATTTGATAAACCTTACATCTTTCTACATACTTCTTACCTTTACTTGCATTCTCGACCAAAAGTAATCCTTATTAAGCTACTCCAACATCTTGTCAAGTCTAAAATGTCTTTCCATGTTACCACAATGCTTCTCTTTGATCAAATTCTCCCTCATTGAACTCTTTGGCACATGTAATTGTATTCCTTTGAACAACAGGCCATATTGTATCATGTAATCCAAACATGGTTCTTTGTTCATGATGGTTGGATGTTTACAAGCCTTATAGGCTTCTTGAAAATCTTCATCACTCTCATACAACTCCTTAAGATAATTAATGCCTACATTCTCAATTTGAACTTCATTGAATATTAATACCCTCTTACTCAAATCATTTTTTACCTTATTACTTTTCTTTTTATTATGTTTGATATTAAAATTTAAATTTTGAAAATATTATATCCATTTCATATGCCTATGATTGAGCTTCGGTTGGCTAGTGATGAATTGTAGAACATGGCTATTTGTGAAGATCACAAACTCCTTAGGTATTAGATAATGCCTTCACTTCCCTAAGGCCTGCACCATTTCATATAAATCCAAATCATAAGATGAATAATTATGTTTATTATCATTTAGTTTTTCACTAAAGTATGTTATAGGATTTCCCTCTTAGCTTAAGACAACCCCAATGGCTACTCCACTTGCATCACACTCTACCCAAAAGACTTTATTGAAATTAGTGAGTGCTAAGATGAGCTTCTCAAAAAAAATTATATTTAAAAATTGAATTTTATTTCAACCATGTTTATATAAATAAACGTTTTATTATCTCCTCTAATAGTGTCTATGATAGGAGAACAAATTCCACTAAAATTTATAATGAATTTTCTATAAAAGCTTGAAAGGCCATGAAAAATTCTTACCTCTCCAGCTGACTTGGGAGTTGGCCACTCCATTGTGGCTTTCAATTTATCCTTATCCATTTATAACACTCCTTGAAATATCACAAAACCAAGGTAAAACAATTCTCTCTTCATGAATATACATTTATTGATATTGATTAGTAACTTCTCCTCTTGTAACCTTATCATAACTAAATGCAAATGATAGAGATGTTCTTCTTTGATATGAATATAAATCAATATGTCATCCAAATAAACTAAAATAAACTTACTTATGAATGGATTAAGATCTTTATTCATGAGCCTCATGAATGTACTAGATGCATTAGTGAGGCCAAATGACATGATAAGCCACTCACACATCCCTTCATTAGTTTTGAAGATTATTTTCCATTTATCTCCTTGCCTAATTATGATTTGGTAGTATCCACTCTTGAGGTCAATATTGGAGGAATAGTTTGACCCACTCAAATAATCCATCAAGTATTCAAATTTTGGGAGAAGAAACTTGTAACTTATAGTGATCTATTGATGGTTCTTGAATCTATGCACATCCTCCAATCTCCTTATTTCTTAAGTACTAACACTATTGGCACTGCACATGGGCTAAGACTCTCCTTAACCAACCCTTTTTCCAATAGTTCTTGAACTTAATTTTTGATCTTAGTATCTTCTTGTGGTATCATCTTATATGTAGCCTTATTAGGCAATCTTATTCCTGGAATAAAGTCAATGTGATGACTAATTTTTATTATGGGTGGTAACTCACTAGATAGTTCATCTACTATGATATCAACATAGTTCTTGAGTACATCTTGCACCTTTTGACATAACTCATTTACCTTGGTTATTTTTATGATTGTTCTAGGATTGAACACCACTACAAATCCTATATCTTCTTCTTTCATTGCATTCACAAACTCTTTTTCACTTACTACCATTACACTTGAACCAACTTTTGATCACCATCTTCTTATTTCATATGCAACAAGGTATAGAATATATCATCCTTCTCCAAAGTGTAAACTTTTCTACTTCCATCATGTGATATCTTCATATCATATTTCTAAGGCCTTCCAAGTAGCACATGGCACATGTCCATTGGCATAATGTCACAAAGAACTTTGTATTTATAACTCCCTATTTGAAAGTCCACCCAACATTGTTCATTAACCAATACTTGTTTCCCTTTTTTTAGCCATCAAAACTTGTATGGATTTGGATGATTCAACCTTTTCAATCTTATTTTATCCACCATTTCAACTAAAACTAAGTTATTTATGCAACCTGAATCAATAACTAATTTGCAACATTTACCTTGACACTTGCATGAGGTTTTGAAAAGAGTCTTTCTTTGTGCAAGTTCCTGATATTTAGGTGTCTTAATAAAAAATCTACTCATAATCAAATATTCACCTACTTCCAACTCTTTCACATGAGATGGAGAGCTAATACTCTCCTTTTATGTTGCTTGAACAACCCGATTTATGTTTTTAGTCCTTTAACATTCTACTTATTGACCTTCTGGACACTCCCAAAACTTATGTCCTACAAATTTATTACATTTGAAACACTTACCTATGAATCCAATGGATCTTCTTCCTCTTGATGCATATCCACACCTGAAATATGGATTTCTACCTCTAAATCCACCTCTAGGACTAAATGATTGTTATTGTGAAGTGTTAATTTATCATTGGTTTCTTTGTGAGGTATGTCTATCTCCTTTATAACCCCTTCCTATGTAAATTCTCCCTCTACCTTTATTATAGTGTGTTTATCTTCTACTAAGCTTGGCTTCAACTTTCAATGCAAGTTGATAACATTCTTCAAGAGTCTTGAGGCTAGCTAGACTTAATTCATCTTAAAAATTATATCTTAATCATGTAAGATATCTAACCACACTTTCTTTATCCTCCTCTATATGACCTGATCTGATGACCAAATTATAAAACTCCTTTGTATATTATTTGACACTCATTTCTTTTTGTTTTAAAGTCTACAATCTTTTGAAGAGGTTTATTTCATAGTCACTTGGCAAGAATTTACCCTTCAACTTGGAGACCATCCTATCCCAAGACTTGATCTTTGTCTTTCCCTTATTTCTTCTTTCTTCCTAAATTAAATCCCACCAAAGGGATGTATTCCCTTTTAGTTTTGTGTGATAAAGCTTCACTTGGTTCTCCTCTGGAACACTTTCATAGTTAAAGTATTTATCTATGTTTTCAATCTAGTTAATAAGTTCTTCTCCATCTAAGATTTTTGAATGTGTAGGAATTCCAATTTTGGTTTGGATCCATGTTTGATTACTACCTTTAGTATTCTTTCAAGACCTTATGCATCATGGTCTGCTATTTCTCCATCTTCCTCTTTTGGCTCTTGAATTTCTTCCTCTTTATCCATTTCATCCCTTTTTCAGACTCTCCTTCTTTGAGTAGCTTCTAATAATACAAACCTAACATAAAAATTAATCCTTATGTTCTAAAATTCCTCCAATATAGTTTAAATATTGTCTCTATTCCTTTTGGGTGGCATCTTATCTTCACTTTCCAAGTTATCTGACTAAAAACCACTCTACAAGCTAGCTAACCAAAACACTATCAATTAAATATTGTTATCTAAGAGTGTACACATTATTTCAATCTCCTTCAGGTATCAAATCTAATTTGATACCAAACTGATGTAGAGAGATTAGTATAAAACAACTTTGAATCAAATTTCCTTCTTAGGCTTATCTCTACTAGCCCTCTCAATGCACTATTTTGAGTGTTTAGACAATAGTATAAGGTTAAAAATAAAAAAATTATATATTCAAGTACCAAATATCATCCCATAACAACACACAAAATTTTAGATTCCAACTTAGAAGGCAAGATCTCTATTTTTAAGGATCTTCATTGTTTTAGGTCTCCTTCTAGTAGCCCTCTAAAGGCACTTTTGTTGATGGTTTGTAAAAACTAAAGGGTTTCAACACATATAAAGGATGTTTTAAGATATAAATTAAGGTTTTATAACATCTTATAAATTTTAGGATCCAAATCTCCAAGAAATTACACCAACTCAATCTTTTCTCTGTTAATTAGGTCTCCTAGGCTTTCAACTAAGTTTTTGCTATAATAAGCTCCACACATGCCAAAATGCAAAAATAGTGTTTTATTAACCTTTATAATTAAAAACACATCACTCATTTTATATTTGGAAGTTTGTTTCACTCTCCTGATACCAAAACCATGAAATGGTCATACTTCTTCATTAAGTCTTAGACACAAGCTGAGAAAGAGCATAAGCTGATTTTTAAGAACAAAATGATGTTTTATGTATTGATTCAAGTTTGAAAAGTTTTTTTAAAGGTATATAAATACTCATAAATGTATAACACCCTTATTTATTGACAAAAGATTCAATGAAAACATCAAACTCACTTAAAGAAAGCATCCAAATGGTAGGGTATAAGTTTGTATGGATAAAACTATAGAAATTGATTATGATTGAGGTTTTTTTTTTAATTTTAAACATCCAAATAGGTTATCCTCAAGTGATGTTCATTTTAATAAAAAATTCTAACACAAATAAACATATAAATAATATAATAATCCTCAATACCCTGTTGAAAATGAAGAAAGTTACACTTGATTGTGTTAGACTGAATTAACCCTATTTCTGCTTGTTAGAAGTCAATATCTCTTAATGTGTTAATATAAAAAGTTCAAAAATATAAATTATTTATATATACTATAATTTCAAATCAATACATTCCCAAAATTAAATTCTTTCATTGACAATCAAGTTTTACATGTACTTGCATAGAATTCTTATGATTGTCTTGTTCTTAGACCTATGTTTTCTTCCTTCCTCATTCTTGGAGATTAAAGGCCTATTTATTTTCTCTATATTATAAAATTAAATCTTTAAAAGGTAATATATATCTATATAAAATCTCTAATTGTCCAATATCAATCCAACACATGATGTTGAATAGACTTAAGATGCGTTTGTTTAAACTAGACTATTAACCAATATAGCAAATGATAAGATCCAAAGTGATATAAGAATTAGAAGTCACATGAAGTCTATATAATAACTTAAAATACATAAAACAATCATTATAAATCACTATAAATTTTTAAAAGTCTCTAAAACTAAAGAGGACAATTCAAAAATTTAAATTTGAGTTTTGGTGGGAAAGTTCCAAATTTAAATTATAACTAACCTAACCTACTTTAAACACTTGGAGATGATTCTAAAGTGAATTATATGACCTATAATACCCATAAATAAAACTAATAAACCCAAAATTTACAAAACAAACCAAAATTAAAAAATTGTAGTGATGCTCCTACATCAATTTTTCACATGCCAAATGGCCTAAGAAGACTTCCTTTGTGCTTACTCATGACACTAGTTCATCACATTTGATATTCTTCAAGTAAATACACTAAAAAATTTCACTATTAATATATTAAAGTAAGGGAAACCTAATTTTTCACAAAACTACCTTAATCTCTAGTAATCTTGAAATAATAATGTTTACATCTTACCATATCTTATCCCTAGAAGCTCTCATCCACCATAGGACATCATGTCACCTTGGAAGGTCAACACACCAATACTCTCACCATGGATAAACATGTATTAAATTTTTTAAATTGACCTCAAACTCTAATATGATACATTAATTTCTCTAAACACTTGAACAAGACCTTCATGAAGGGGATTGATGATAAAACTAGGTTTTTGACTCACTTTCTCAAACCTTGCAAGGGACCTTGAAACGAGAAATTTTTTTTACAAGACATATTATTATGATAAATCCTAGACTTTAGACCAAGACAAAACCTCTAAAAATTCTATCAACAAGGTCAGGAGTATGAAGGCCAAATTCTTGAATTGTACTTACTCATGGTGGCTAATTTTAGCTAATATGTATTAGATTAGCTTTTAAACAATGATGGTAAACTAGCTTAATGAGTAAACTGATTAATATAAACTTAGATAAATAATAGTCTAAATTTATATAATTAATATTACTAAAAATATTAAATTATAATTATTTATAGGTATTGTAACGAATAAGTAATAAATGATACTTAACTAGTTTAATGTGCACATGTAGGTCTGATCTAGAATAGGTTAGAAGTGGACTAGAAGGTGATCCTAGAACAATCATCAGATTCTGGGAATAATATTTATGTGGCTTTAGTATGAATATTTGCATCAACGTAGGTGTCTAAATTTGACACAAGTGTCCTATATGGAATATTCACTAGATTTATATGTGACCAACTAGGTCTTTTTGGGTTTTCTATCACCTTTCTCCTAATGTCTTCAGATAATGTATGAAAGTTGTCACTCTTTATCAAATGATCAAAACCTATCTTCATCACCCTTGAAGTGATGTGGAAAAAATGGGTTAGTATTTTCATGATGCTGAGCTACCTCAAGGCCCCCTCTATCAATGGGTGCTACCTATATATCCAATACTATGAAAAAAGCCTTATACTTATTTAGTTTTCCCCTACATTTATCCTTATGTATGTACAAGGATATAATGTGTGATAAGTAATGGCATGTAGTGACCCATCTTTTATCTTGTAAAATTGGATCATGTGTTGTGCCTTGAATGCTTTAGACCTATGGAAATACTACTTCTATGACTGATATGGAAATAGGGATGAATAGGGTAGGTTTTCTCACTTGAATGTTTAATTGAGTTCTTCTTGGTATATTACCTTTTGAGTTGTATGTGATTTCTAGGTGAAGAATGAATGAGGGTTGATATTATATACATACCAGTATTTATTATAAATATCTTAGTGAACCTCTAGGATACAGTTTATTTATAAATTGGATGACTTTTGGGGACTGGACACTTGGTAGGAAAAGTGGACAGTTGCATTGATGCATATGTCTATCTAGGATGTAAGTGTCTAGTAAACTATAAAATAGGTATAGGCCCAAAATTGATAGTGAAGGATAATAATCAGGTTTATAGATTTTTTCATAATATATAAGGCATGGTCATCAAAATAACAATGGTCAGACTAAGAGATAAGTAATTTAGGCAAAAAGAGATAGTGAATGTGAACCTTTCGATAGTGGGTAGGTCTATAACTAAAAGGTAAAGCCATGATGGAAAATTTCCAAGTATACAAGACTAGAGTACTATATGAATCAAATTTTATGTCTAAATTTTCCTCCCCACTTTAATCTAGTAATGAAATTTCTAGTTTAAAAGAAATAAATGCATACCGGGGTGTGTATAACACACCTTGTCTTTGCATGAGCCTAGTTTGAGTGCTTTGTTAGTGACTAACCTAAAACCAAGATGATGTTACAATATATAATCAGTGTATAAAATATAAAATTGAAATAATTTAAAATTATTGAAAGTAGAAAGAGAAAGATTAGGAGTACACTTGTGTGTTATGGAACCATCTTAATTTTTGACAATTTGATTTAATAGGATGCCTAGTTATGAAGTATTAAATATGAGATTAAGAAAAAAATTAACTTAAAAAAGTAATTTTGTGTGTGTGTGTGTGTATTGGAGGACACATACCCCAACCTTAGTGTAAGGATGAGTTCCAACATGACCATTGAGTTTGTTTTCATCTCAACTTTTTAACATAATTATGTGCATAATTTGGTGAGTGTCAGTGATTTAATTAACTCAAAACATATATCTAGTGAGGGTGGATGTTTTAATCAAATCAAACCTATAATTCTAGTAAAGTCAAATGATTTAATCAAATCTAACTTATAATCTGGTAATACTGAGTGATTTAATCAACTCAACCTTCTAAAGGTGAACCAACTACTACAGTAAATTGGCTTAGTAATGGTCCATACCAGTTTATCTTGGGTATAATAATAGTCTATAACAATCTATCTTGGATATAATAACATTATATAATAGTATTTAAAATATATAAGTTGGTTACAATTTTAGGTGCCCTTTTCATGGCATATGCACCTCATATATGTCTTAAGTTGAAACCTAGGTATAATAAAAATTTCAATATATATAATGTTTCCAAAAATATATATCTATGAAATTAGGTGAATTTTAAATTGGTGTAAGTGTAGAGAACATGTTTCTATAACATTCCCTCACTATAATCTAGAGAATTTGAGTACTAGTGTAAAATGTGGAGAACATGTTTCCATAACATTCCCTCACTTTAATTTGAAACTATGAAAGTGTGGAATCCATGCCTCTATGACATTTCCCCACTTATATGTCCCCCCTTTTGAGGTGGGGTTATCTTACCTCAAAAGGATGAGATAATTGTATAAGATGTGGATGGATCATGTAACATATACGGGTAACATGTCTAAATGGATATAATAATGAGGTACACAATATGTTATCACATTAAATATTAAGATGAATGATGTAGATCATGGTAATGTGTAGAGAATAATAGTATAAGCTTATCATGCAATCAAAAACACACACAAGAGCACTCAAAAGTAAAGTAATAGGAAATGGTCCAAGGAGACCTCATACAAGGGGCATGTTCAAATGTCACACAATCAAAGGAATATGACTTATTCAAAAGTCCACAAAGAATAAAATGATATATTCAAATGTCCACATATAACAAACTATGACATATTCAAATTTAAAAATAGGCAAGGATGACAAAGGGGCCATAATCAATGGAACATATTCAAATGATCAAACATGCAATACAATAGAAGACAATAGCAATCAAGGAAAATAGGAAACTAACATGAACATAACATACTAATTCCTAAACATATGTGTTCGAAAAAAATGTTAATTATATACCATATCAAGTATATTATGAAAGGTATAAGCATGTGTAAGTATATAAGCTCCAATATAATAATATAAAGTGATCACAAAATATTATAACTTGAGTGTAGCATAATCAAATAACCAAATGCCCCCAATTTACTTAGGACATGAGTAGAGGGAAATCAAATCCCAACATTTGTATGTGCATATATCATGTACCTAGGTATACATGTATCACACTCAAATGAAGCATGAGACACATGTTTATAGGCAAGAATGATAAACTATCTATTAGCATGGAATAAACAACATATGTATAATAAATAATACAACTAGGAATATGTTGAATTTTTTTGGTATTTTTAGAATATTTGATTTTTTGGTATTTGTGAAGCTTAATTTAAATGAAAGGAGATAATTCCTCCCACTTGAAAGATAAATGACTATCTAATGGTTTTACAAGATCATATTTTTACCTCTAGTGTTTATGCTAAATCATTTCAAGTTATTTTGTATCATCTAATAAAGGAATATCATATGTTGTTTTCATATATTTATCATTTTGTCAATCATGCAATGTGTGTATTAGTTTATTTTAGAATTGGTAAGTAAGACACATATGAATGATATCAATTGTTGCTTTCATTTTTTTTGCCTAATATTGTCCAAAACAAAATGTGAGATTTGGTTTGGTATCCATTACCCATATGATGGTATTTATCATTTTAGATCCACATGTTATGGGTGAGTAAAGATATCTAAGAGATTTAGGTAAAATAGAACAATATTGTACTTATTCAATAATATGCCCCAATGTAGGTAAGTATGAGACATTACAAATAGTGTCCAAATTGTTTGTATCAATTTACAAATGTGAGTAAGAGAAACCATCAATGTATATGGTAATTAGTAGATTTTCGTGTCTTTTTTGCTTTGTAGATTTATTTTGTGTGGAAATATTGTAAGTATTTGATGTTTTTCTGCTCAGGCATAACTTGTATGCACCCCTCACCTTATATTTTTTAATATGGTTTTATAATACTACACATTGATTTGTATTGTGGCCTATGATCTAATGATAAGAATAATATAGTGATCCCTTTTTTATGAATGAGTTTTTTACCCGATCTATGTCTATTAGGACGTAAAGATACCATGTGATGCTCAAGTAACATATGAATAATTAAATATGGAACATCCTGGTTTACTAAGATCTAGATAATTTGTTGTGAAGGTTTTTTAGAGGACTCCACATTATTCACATGGTGTATTTTCATTGGTCCCTTGTAATGTTGCTTGAATGTTTTTATCCAAGAGGGATGGATTGAATAACAAGCATTAACATGTTCATATGTTAATTTTATTCTTGTCCTTATCTAAATGTGGTTTTATATCCTTCGTTGATGAATTCAACTTGTATGTACCGGGACCTATAACTATGAATAAGTTATGAAAAATATGTTCAAGTAGATCGAATCTAAGTTTTTACAATATTTCATCAATCATATCATGAGGAAGTTCATCATCACTATCATCATAATATGCAAATTTTACATCTTGTTGCTTGGTGTTAACCAATAAAGAAATTTCAAATGTTGGATTTTCTTGTGATTTTGGTATCAATGGATCCTTTGGTAATGGTTCTTGTTATTTATGTGTATCCATGTGTACCTCAATGGATAGTGATTTATTTGTTTCTTTAAGTAAAGGAGTCATTGTGCTTGACTCCCCCATTTCATATGTTTGTATATTTTCAAATGGAATAAATTTTTTAGGTGGTACCACTTTAAGTTACCATTCTATGTTTGAATGTATCATTTTACAAAATTTTAAGGGTTCATCATTAGTAGGCAAAGTGAATAAGGTCCCATGATGTATAAATTTCACACATCAATGTAATGTAGATGGGATGGATTCCATGGTATGTATCTATGGTCTACCCAAAATCAAGTTATAATGCAATGATTGAGACATTACTTTGAATGTATTTGGAACCATTTTTGGCCCCAATGGCACATCTAATGTTATTTGGCCAACTAGATGGCTGCATGAATTTTCAAATCATTTGATATGCATATCTAATTTTTTAATAAGATTTGGGCTAATACCCATGGTGGCTAGGAAATTTTTGCCATAAATGTTTAGGATCTAATCATTATCAACTAACACTCTTTTAATTCCATTATGAAGAACACTCACTTGTATTAACAAAGGAAAATATTGTGAATAATATCTTTTGATGGTAAATATCATGTCTCAAAGGTAATATGATTTGCATTGTTTTTGAGATCTCGCATAATATTTATAAAATATGCTAGTTTAATATCACTTCATACTTGGTTGTCATGTAATGATTCATATAAAATATCCTTATAGATATTAGATTGCTTTAGGAGTTAAAGGATTGAAATTTTAGCATGTGTTTTTCTCAATTTTCTAATAAGATCATATCTTTTTGATTTGATAATAAGTTTAAGCTTAGGAGGAACCTATTGTGTAGTAATAGGTGGTGGGATAGGTTAGGCACCTTTACCTTTTCAAGTTGTGTTATCATGGACCACAAATCCAATATAATCCATGGGTGAATAATGGGTGTCGGATGGTATATGTCATTTTAATAGGATCTAAGTGGAACAAAGAACTGGGAGCATGCACATTAGCATCTAGATACCAATTCTATAGCATTGCAAAAGGAGTTATAGAAATAAACTTGATTTTTATCCTTTCTTAGGTTTTTGGTTACTTTAGCCATGTATGACATATAACACATAAGATCTATTATTAAATATTGGAAAAGGAAGTAACTAATATGTGAATCCATAATTAATACTTTTAAAATAAATGGAAAACTGATTTTAAACTATTTATAATTTAGAAATAAGAAATCATAGAAAAATAGGAAACCCTAGGTCAATATAGGGTTTTGAGACCAAAGGTTAGGTTCAATAAATGTTTAAGCCTAAATTTAGATAAGGGGATATCAAGGGTTAAGGGTTATTATATTAACTTTTACACAAGGATGATAAACTAACCTAATGAGCAAGCTAATTAATAGAAACTCAGATAAATAATATTTTGAAGTTATACAAGTGAGATAAAAAAATAGTAAAGTAAAACTATTGATAGATATTTTAATGAATAGGGCAATGATACTTAGTTGGTTTTAATCTACTCATGTAAGTTTGATATGGAATAGATTGGAAGTGGACTGGAAGGTGATAATGGAACAATCATCAGATTCTAAAAATATTATTTTTATGGCATCAGGTTCACAAAATGTTTAACCCTAAATTTAGATATGTGTGGATATATACGGTCAAGGGGTATTAGATTACATCCTTTTACATAAAGATGATGAGATAACATAATGAGTAGGATAATTAATAGAAACTCTAATAAATAAAATTCTGAAGTTGTACAACTAAGATTACTAAAATAGTAAAGTACAACTATTAATAGGTATTACAATAAATAAATAAATAATGATAGTTGGTTTACTATGCTCATGAAAATTTGATCTAGAATAAGTTATAGGTGGAATATAAGGTGAGCCTATAATAGTCATCAAATTATAGGAAAAATCTTTCTGTGGGTTTGGATGCTTGCATTAGATCTAGATAATTATGTTAAAGTAGGTGTCTAACTTCAACACATGTGTCTTGTACAAAATATTGACTAGATCTAGATGAAACTAACTAGATCCTTCTATGTTTTTTTATCACATCTCTTATTATGTCTTCATATTTCATGCACAAGTTGTCTTTCTTTATGAAATGATAAAACCCTAGCTTCCTCACCCTCGAAGTGGCTATGGGAAAAATGGGTTAGTGGGTCATGATATCAAGTTTCCCCAATGAATACTATATCAATGGGCATTGCCTATATATCCAATACTATGAATAAGGGCTTATATTTATGTAGTTCCCCCCATGTGTTCGCTCATGTGTACACAAGGATGTAATGTGATAAGAAATCACATGTAGTGACTTATCTTGTAACTTGGAAAATATAGCTCATGGGCTACTCTTTGAATGATTTAGACATGTGTAAATATTGTTCCTATGATTTATATTTAAATAAGTATGAATAAGGCATAGATATCCAATTCCTAACACCATTATGTTAAAATTGTCAATCTTACTCAAAATTTGTGAAAATGCACAATTCAGGCCAAAATCACTTAAATGCACTAAATGGTTCGAGCTTGTTGTATACAAGTGAAAATTTAGGTTAATATATACCTAAATATGGAAATGTATTTTATGTTATTATTAACTTATCTCAAATAATTTTGATTCAAAATTATGAAAATGCATTTTGGTGCTCTAGATCACTTTTTCTCTAAATTCACAAGCACATGACATATGCATGTGTTATTTTGTATCGACAATGTACTAAATAAGATATTGGTTAGTAAAAAACTAACATCAATTTATAATTCCTATCTATTAAAATTACAACATATTAATATGACATTTTGACCAGTTGGATTAATTAATTGCAACCAATTTCTAAAGAATTGCATAAAAATTGATTAATCTCACTTAGGCAAATTAGACCAAATTATGAGCTTAAGTGGGAAATCCATGGTAGTTATTGAATATATTTTAATTGTAAATTGATTATTAATATTTTAATTATCAAATGAAATCATTTTTGAAGTGATATCCATAAGCCATAAATGTAACAAATATCAGGTTTAAGGCCTCCCATGCCTCTTTAATGCCCCTTCCTTCCAAATATTTATGAGGGTATATATGGATTAACTATACAAAATTGGATTAATTCATGTCCACATATTTTTAACTCAAGATGGATGATCATGGTTGATCCTGATCAAATTAAAAAATATATAAATAGGAGGGCCAAGACCACTTTGATTAAGCTTCATTTGTGTAAACTTATTATCCAGAATTCTCTCCACAACTCATTTGTGTGTGGTGTTTGTTATGCTTAATTTACAATAAGATAGTTTAAATATAGGCACAAAATTGATTTTCACATCATGAGAATAGTTTCATTGGTGAGCAAAATATGATCGAGGATCTTTGTCTTGCATCATTATCAAATATTTGAGCACCAAATCAAGTGGAAAATCATGTTTTTAGCTGCATTTGGGTGATGGGATACTCTTGGGAAGGTATTGTGTATGATTTATTTCATTTACTCTTAATTGTCATTTTTCAAATCTCATTTGAGTGAGTTGGCTTAGTTTTTTATGTTCGTATGCATTTTTATTGATGTTCATGACTAATGATTGATCTAACCATCTTTGTAATTCATCTCTACATAAGGTAGGTTTGTGCCACTTAAATGCTTTATTGAGTGCTTCTTGATACATTGCCTTATGAGTCATATGTGATTTTCAAGTGAGGAATGAATGAGGTTTGCTCTTATATATATACCAATCTAACCTTTAGGATATGTTTCATTTACAAATTAGATGAATTTTGGGCACTTGACACTTTGTAAGAAAAGTGGACACTTACATTAATGTAGGTGTTTGTATATGATGCAAGTGTCTAGGAAGCTAAAAAAAAGGTACATGTCTAAAACTATCAATGAAGGATAATAATCAAGTTTATAGATTTTTACCTAGTGTAAAAGGCTTGGTCATGAAAATAATAGTGGTTAGACTAAGAGATAAGTAATTTATGCACAAAGATATAATTAATGTGAAACTTTCAATATTGAAAGGTATATAACTTAAAGGTACAGCCATGATGTATTTTTTCCAAGTGTATAATAATAGAGTACTACATGAGCCTGATTTTAATGTCTATAACCTTACCAAAATTTAGGCAATCTAAAACAACATCATGCAAAGAGTCTATTAGGATAATTTTGTTTCCTTGTGGATTAATTTTAAAATGAAATTCCTATCTCTTTTTAGTTTCATTATTCTCTAGATATCCACTGGATACACCCTCATTAAATGATGTAGGCTCTGACAAGTTAATGGTCATTTTATAAACTAATTTGGCACCCAATAGGTGATGTCATTACTATTCCCTTAGCCTATAATATGTATTGGTATATGTGTAACTAAATTATGTATTACATAGCTCCTTAATTATCATATTTCATTTCCCTATAATCCCATTTGGTTATTTAGGTCATCCTATACAGTAACCATAGCCTAAGTAGACTATAAATAGGAGGCAGTGATTAGTACTTGAGCATCATATTATGAATTTTATTCTTATGTTAAGGTTGTAGAGGTTGCCCCCTTAAAGTGGCTTGTCATTTATTCATATATATTACTTTATTTCTATCATATTATTATCTATTATTATTTTTATACTTTATTGGTGAAGTAATTTCATTACAAGTGGTATTATAGCATCAAATTAGGCCATTGAGTGGTTGAAACCCTAATGTTAGAGAATCACTTATATCTTGTAATTTGTAGTGAATTTATCTAAAATTTTTTTATTGGAGTTGAAGGATCATTCAATAAAATTTTAATAAAAAATTGGGGTTTTGGGATCTTTTTTATTTTATTTATTTCTAATTTATGATTTTTCATAAATTTGTTCTATAGACTATATTTTAAGTAATTTATTTAATTTATTTACATTTTTAGAAAGCTTGAAAAATATAGTATGGATCTATTATTTTTGGTTTAAAATTTGAGGCTAACATCTTTACAAAAACCCTTGGTCAAATTTAGGTCAAATTTGACAATCAGGGTTGACATTATCAAGCCTTGTTATGGTAGGACCGTAAACTATGGGTTGAGGTAAGGGTGTGTAGACACTAAGTCTAAATTAAATAGCACCTTAGTATTGTACACTTGGAAAATATAGACCTTGGTTATTCATCTTAGTTTTATACCTTTCATGTTATTTAAAGGCTTGAATTTATTATCTATCTATGCTTATTACTTATCTCTTAGTCTAACTAATGTTATTATGATGACTTAGACCTTCTATCATACTCAAAATGTTATAAACATGTTTATCTTGTGTCTTTATAAGTTCTAGACCTATGTATATTTTGAAACTACCTAGAAACTTATTGGAAGTATATTTACTAAGAGTGAGGGGGTGAATTAGTGCCCTTAAAAAAATCCTTCAATTTCACTTAGAACACCTCTGTAAACACTATTATGAAATTAAAATGGGTTTATATGATCCTTAATAATCCTTATAACACACACACACACACACACACACACACACACACACACACACACACACACACACACACATATTATAAGTTTTAATATTAATATTAGTCTTACAGACCAATCTCATGTCTTCACCCTATATAGACCTCACTATGTTAGATAGGTCATTTTGAGATTAAATTTATGATTGTCTATAAGAATATTAAAATATTATATTCAAATTTTATATGTGTTACATGTATTTAATAACAACCCTATGCAATTGGATCCATCCTTAATCCACTGCAACACATTCCTAATCTCATTCTCACTTCTGCCTAGTTTTCTCACTATCTTCCTCACTAGGCCTTTTCAGTGATAGACCAAATTCCATGATAAATTTAGAGTATTAAAATTCTATAACCTACTTATAAAATTATATGATCATATAATACAAGTATCACACATCATCCTCTAATAATTTTCATTCTTTGACCTAGTCAACTCTACCTACTACATCAAAAATCCAAGAAATAAGAAGTTTCTTGTAACTTCCACTCACCCTTATAATATAAAAATTCTACATGGAGGTACCTAGGAGAGTTTAATACAACATAAAATCATAATAATAGGTCAACCAAACCATTTTGATCACTTTTTAATCATATCTTCCATATCAAGTCACTATTAGGGTTTTAGAGAGGGTGTAGACTGTCTTCTATTCTTAAAAATAATTTATAAAGGTTAGGACCTCAACCTAGAAAAAAATTCCAATATATTTAATCTAGGACCCTTATTTTACTAACATTAATTTATTGTATCCTCATGCAAAGGTTGCACATGCCAATGAACATAATAAAATCCTTCTCAGGCCTATAATACCTCATTTTATGTACACAACAAACTTTAAAACCATATTTCATGATTTATCCTTCAAGATTTGACCTCATAATTAGTAAAAAACACTTGAAAAAACTATCACACCTCTAAAAAGTCTCTCATGATCTCTAACACCTTGAAAATTGAACTTGACTACTCATTAGGTCAGACTAGGTCTCTTTGCACATTAGGCCTTAAATTGTCGCTCACAGTTAGACCTTGAACACACCTTGAAACTTATTGTAATATTATAAAAACCTCATAATCATGTAATATAACCTCATACCATGATCACACACTACCAATATTCTTCTCATAATCCTTAGACTTCTCACCTTAATATGTTACGAAGCCTGTGCCTTCTCACTAGGTCTCTTCATGTAAAGACTAAGCCAAGAACTAACCTAGAAACCTCCTATAAAATATTATATACCTTATACACATGTTTAAATATTTTAAAACATTATTTCACATGATCTACCACTTATTTTCATCCTTCATAGATTTCGATAACACATCAAGATTCCTCATTAGGTCAAGTAGAGTCTATGACACATGCTTAGGCTTAAGACCTTACCCCTATGGGTTTACCTTGAAAATTTATTGAGTGTTACCAAAATTCATATTAATTATTTATAATCCTTAAAAATTCACTCATACCTATGTGTATCCATCTTACTAGACCACCATCTTCATACACATGCTCATGATAGGAAAATGCTTCTTAATATTAGTGCTCAAAAGTATGCTTACCTTGTATCTTGATCTTGACCTTGACATGTCCTCAACCTCAGAATAATTACTAGGTTACCTTAAAATTTTATCTCAATTAAATTTCTAGGTTGCCTTCAAATTCTCTCTCATGTTACTTTGTCACTTGGTTTCCTTGTCTCATAACATAACATTGTGCCAAGACCTTATGTAGAACTCAAGGACTTACTAGACCATTCTTAAGACATCATGATCATTTACAATTTATATTCACAAGAAAATATATAAGACATTAATAACACTCAAAATCATTTGACATCAATGACAACATCAATGCCACAACACCAACAACATGAACATACCTTAATAATCTCCCCCTTTGTCATTGATGGCAAACATTTAAACAAAGTTGATCATTCTCATCTCCCCAAGCTAGAAATTTTCTCTACCTTTGAAATTAATGACAAAGGCTAAAATATTGAAAAATATCTAATCCTTGGACTTTTAAAAACACACATTTTCTCTCCAAACAAGATCGTTCTCTCTCTCTTTGTCAATAACTCAACATAGACCAAGCTCACAACCAAATGCTACATATCTTCTTGGCAAACACACCTACTCTTGGAGCATGATTAGCTCCCCTTATCTCCATGATATTTTTAGACACAATCTCATCATACCAATCATTTTTTACCCATCTCTTGCAATCAAACCTCCAACAAACTATTGAATGAACTTTAGATCTAAAACAATAAATACACAGCTCCCTCTAAGACCAAGCATTCATCATGCATCTACTTACTAGATGATTTCCTCCATGAATTATAATGAAGTCACCTCTTCTCTCTTGGGAACTAAAATAACATAAATTTAGGAGATTCCCAGATCTCCATGTCCTTACTAGATTATGATTTCTTCATGATCCTCTTAGGTTTGAATTCTTCAATCTTTGTTTGAATAACATTCTGACTTGGTCTATTTATCTTGAATTTTTCATCCACAATGTAAGTTGATAGGGAGAATTATTGGCACTCCTTTAAATCTAAAGTATGTTCCACCATGGAAATTAATCCACTTGGAGTTACATACTGAACATCATTCACTTTAGCTACCTTTGGCCTTCATTCACTTTTTTGTCTTCTTTCTTGCACCTTCTTGTTTTGACTTGAGAATCTATGCTTACAAAACTTTGTAATATGACCAAACTTTTGATAATTGAAACACACTATTCCTCTTGATGGAAACACACCATTACCCATACCTCTTGATTGATGATTCTCCTCATAGTTCCATGCATATTCATTCTTGAAGGGTCTTCTACAATGCCTTTCTCTATGACTAAATTGGCTACATGAATAAAAATAACCATTGAAAGAATTAGAATACCTTATAGTATTAAGATTCCTGATAGGATTAGTATTCATTCTATTAGTAGTATCATTCCTTGATTTACCATTGACCTTATTGATCACATTAGTGTTCTTTTTTGGTCTCCATTGAAACCAAGACGTGTTTTATCATAGTAGTCTTTTGACTACTCAAGATCTTGTCTAGATCATTGGTAATATTTTAAAAATTCATAAAGTAATTTAACTTACTTGATGTCTGATCCAACTCAAATCTCAATGAATCCAATTCAGTTACATACCTTGGACATTCTTCTTCTTTAGCCTTTAGGCTTCCAGTCACAATATCAATTTGAGTCTCCACCTATTTGACTATTTCCTCTTGTTCCTTGGATTTATTGCTCAATATAACTTCAAAAAAATTGATTTGCTCCTCATAATATTTGGAAAGACATCTCATCACATTATTATTATTATTCACCATCTTCATTTCTTTTAGAGCATTTATCAACTTAGCCTCAAGGTCCACCTCATTTTCTTCTTCATCTGAATCACCAACAATACTTCCAAACCATATGGAATCTTCTTGATTTAAATAGCTTGCCTCTTTAGCCATGAAGAGAAATTCATTGAAATTATGATCAACACCTCTATGGTCACTTTTATAATCACTTATCTCACTCTCATCAGATGAACTATGGTCTTCCTTGGTGTAAAGGCTTGTTTTGTTTTTGAAATAAAATTCTTGTCATCATACCTTCTAAATATTTTCTTGATTTTATTAGACCTATAAGATTTATTGTCATCATTATGACCTTAATAATCCTTTGTATTATTATTATGAGGGAACTTATTAGCAAAGTGTCCAATTTCTCCTCAATTAAAGCACTTGAAGGGCATCTTACCCTTGTATTTACCTGAACTAGTTTTCAACTTTATTGAAAACATAACTATCAACTCATCATCATCATATCAGAATCATCATTATCTTTTGATTTCTTACCTTATGTATTTTTCTCCTTTGACTTATTATATACCATGAGAGTAGATTCCTTACTTTCATTTCTCCCTTCACTTTTCCTCATCTCATACGCTGTTAGGGTGCACAAAGTCCATCCATCCCTAGCTTGTCTAGATCTTGAAAATATTATAACAATAAAAACTTTAAAATCAAACTTAGGAGTTAGATATCTCAATAAATTTTGAACAATAGTATACTCTTTGAATTATTCACTTAGGCCTCTTATGATTTTCATCACTTCATCAACCTGTAATAGGTAGGTTGTAATGGTCTCATCCTCATTCATCCTTAGGCTTTAAAACTATCTTATAGGGGTTTGTAATTTAGCCAATTTGAGCTTAGAGTCTCCCTGATGGATAGTGTTCAAATTTTCCCACATTTATTTGGTAGACATTAAGTGCATCACATTCACAATATTTGCCTCTGATAGGCCACATAGAATACCATTCATTGCTTTTAAATTATTATCACTAGCCTTTTTAATTGTTACATCTATAGGGGGAATAGGGGGTGCATTATATCCATCCAAAACTTATTGAAAAACATCATGACCCTGAGAAATCAAATATGTTCTCATATTGACACTCCAAAAATCATAATTAGATATATTTAACAATGAATCCTTACTTGTAGAGAAACCACCTTATGCTTGATTAGTCATATTTGCTTGCTTAGGATCTCCTTTAAGCTATTAGACCTCATTCAAAGGATTTTATTTGATAATTTTTTTTGGAATTATAGATAATAATATGGGGGGTGAATTATTTCACTTAAAACAATCCTTCAATTTCACTTATCATTCATGAAGCATTCATTCAAACACATACATTAACCAATGCATAAATAAGCATCCACATAAGTAGATAACATATGAATGTAAGATATATGTGGTAAAACATCAAGGGAGAAAAAAATACTAAAAAAAATATTTGAATATATTCCTATAATAAAATAATCAAGATTTAGTGAGGCAACAACCCCACAAAGAGCACCAACCCCTCACTAGTCAAGCACCAACTCAACTAGCCCTTTAGAAAGCACCAACTTACAAGTAGGGACCAACCCCCTAGGTAAATAAAAACCAAATTAATCACCTGGAACCTATGAACACCTTTTGACACCTATTTCTCTCTTAATTTATGATGATCACCTTCTTTTCTTCTTCAGACTCTTCTATCTTTCTCAAACAACCTATTAGGCCTCTTTTCTCAACTAGTCCTCTTCTTGGTAGATTTTAGGTCATATGACCTTGATCATAAACTATAGAATAAATATTATAAATTAATGACATAATAAACACACATTTTTTATGGTATTAAAACCCTCTACCTGGTTTCCAAATTTATATTTCATTTGCTCATTCCCTCAAGATTCTAACTAGTCAAATTAGGCCTATTAGACCTTCTTTTTATACTTGATTCTTGATCTTACCCACCTTGGTCAGACACAAAAATATCCATAATTGGATCACCATTTTAATATATCAAAAAGAAAATTTAATAAGTTAAAAAACTACTAAATAGGTTGGTCACCACTTATAATGACTAAAACCACCATTAGGCCTAATAGAGACCTAATGCAATTAGGCCTTCTCAAAACAAATGTTTCATCTTGACCACCTTGGAAAATATTGAGCCTAAAAAAATGGATTAAAAACTTCACATATGATTCAATTATACCCATTATAAACTCATATTATATCCCCAACTCCATTTAGCTCATTTCACTCTTTGAACCATACCATTAGGCCTACTCACAATTAGGCCTTCTCACTATGAGAAAGTCTACTTTGAATATCTAAAGTGTACACTCATATTTACCACATAACCATATAAAAAATTATATATATATATATATATATATATATATATATATATATATATATATATATATATATATATATATATATATATATATATATATATATATGACCTTAGTGTCATCATCATGCCCATTATTCTTCACCATACATGGCAAAAGACCTCAAACTAACTACTTCCATATGCTCACTCAAAATCGCAAACATGATTCAAAACACAGTTAAGAACCTTTGAAATTTTCACACATTCATATGAGTTTATAATTCATAAAAATAAATTAAAATTAACTTATTATACCTATTTAATAACTTAATGTGGATTTTTTTCAACTCTATGTATAATGACTTAGGAACATCATTCTCACTCACACACATAAAATCGCATGTAGCTTCAAAAAAAGTCACAGAAACCAAAACTTAGAAGACCTATGTGAACATTTTTATGAACTTAAAATGGGTTTATATGAGCCTTAAACATCCTTATAACATATTTAAATAAATATATTATAAGTTCTAATAGAAATATTGGTCTTACTGACCAATCTCATGTCTTCACCCTACACAGACCTCACTGTGTTAGACAGGTCACTTTGAGAGAAACTTTATACTTTTATATAAGTATATAAAAATATTTTATTCAAAGGTGATATGTGTTACATGTATTTAATAACAACCTTATGAAATTTTATTCATCCCTAATCCACTTCAATACATCCCTAATCTCATTCTCACTTTTGCCTAGTTTTTTCATTGTCTTCCTCACTAGGCCTTTTTAGTGATAGGACAAATTGAATGATTGGTTTATAATATTTTAATTATATAAAATGATTATAAACTTACATGATCATAAAATACAAGTCTCACAAATCATCCTTCAACATGTTTTGACCTGGTTAACTCTACTTGCTACATTAAAAATTTGAGAAATAAGGGCTTTTTTGTAGCTTTCACTCACTCTTCTGATATACCAATACCACCTAAAAGTACCTAGGAGAGTTTAATACAACCTAAAATCATAATAATATGTTAAAAAAACCATTATGATCACTTTTTAATCATATATTCCATATCAGGTCACTATTAGGGTTTTAGAGAGGGTTTAGATTATCTTCCATTCTTAACAATCATTCATAAAGCTTAGGCCCTCAACCTAGAAATAAATGATAGGAAATTTAAACTATGACCCTTAAATAACTACCATGAACTTATTATATCCTCATGCAAAGGTTTCACATGCCAACAAGCATAAAAAAATCCTTCTTGGGCCTGTAATACTTAATTCTGTGCACACAAAAAACATCAAAACCATATTTCATGCTTTCTCATTCAATATTTGACCTCAAACTTGGTAAAAACACTTAAAAAAACCTATATCACATCTAAAAATTCTCTCATGAGCTATTTCACCTTGAAAACTGAATTTGACTCCTTATTAGGCCACACTAGATCTCTTTGCACATTAGGCCTTGAATTACCATTCACACTTAGACCTTGAAACCTCTTTTACTATTATAAACACCTCATAATAATTTCATAAAATATCATACCATTCTCACACACTACCAAAATTCTTCTCATAAGCCTTAGACTACTCAACTCAACATGTTACCAAGCTTGTGCCTTCTCATTAAGTCTCTTCATGCAAAGATTAAGCCAAAAAATGACCTAGAAAGCTCCTCTAAAAGCTTATATACCTTATACACATTTTTAAATATTGTCAAACATATTTTAAAATTATCTAACATTAATTTTAATCCTTCATATATTTTGATAACACCTCAATATTCCTCATTAGGTCAGGTAGAGTCTAGGACTAGTCTGATTACATGCTTAGGCTTAAGATCTTACCCATATGGGTTTACTTTGAAAATTTATTGAGTGTTACCAAACTTCATATTAATTTTTGGGAATCCTTGAACATTCAATCATACCTATGTGTATCTATATTACCAAACTACCATCTTCATACACATGCTTATGATATGACAATGCTTCTTAAGACTAGTGATCAAAAGTATGCTTACTTTATATCTTGATTTTGACCTTGAAATTTCATCAAAATTGGATGAATTACTAGGTTGCATTCAAATTATCTCCAATAATACTTTCTAGGTTGCCTTTAAATTCTCTCTCATGTTACTTTGTCACTTGGTTTATTTGTCTCATAACACAACATTATGCCAAGACCTTATGCAGAATTCAAGGACCTACTAGACCATTCTTAATCCATCATGATCATTTACCATTCATATTCACAAGAAAATCTTTGGGAAATTAATGAAACTTAAAAGCCTTTGACATCAATTACAACATCAATGCCATAACACCAACAATAGGAATATACCTCAACAACACTTGCATCCCAATCAAATACCTACATTGACAAAAGTGTCATGTTCTAATGCAAATGTCCAGGGCCCTAAAGTAATCAAATTTGGAAATGAAACATATCCTTGTGGTCAGCCTAAGTTATTTAATTTGATATATTCCCTAAATTATTGGTATATATGCATGATCAATCCTCATTCATACCTCACCTATAAAATTCATACGTATCATAATACAACTTATCAAAAGCATTTAATCAGGCATTCAAGAGAGAAAAACTTCCCTATTTTATCTTAATTCCATATCAGTAATAGGGACAAGACATCTAAAGGTTTGAAGTACTAAAGGAGCATCACCTAAGTCATATTTTCTAAGCTACAAGATAGGTCACAATTGTACTTACTTTCCACACATTACACCTTTGTGCACACACAAACCAACACATTAGGGGACAACTACATTAGTTTGAGTCTCTCTTTAGAGTAATGTTTATGTAGGCATCACCCGCTAATAGAGGGGTCTTTTAGGTTAGCTCAACACTATAATCCCACTAACCCATTTTTCATAAGGTCGTTATGAAGATGAAGAGATAGGGTTTTGATGGTTTGTTAAGAGTGATGGCCTATGATCTAGATCTATGCATGCCAAAGTGAAGGAAACACTAAACCCAAAATATTATATGTGGTCATATCAAGATCAAGTAGGTATTGTGTATAGGACACCTATGTTTAGTTTAAACAGAAGGGTTGAAATAACTATTTAAAGTTGATGCAAGTGTTTGAGGCTATAAAGATCAACTTTCTAGAATTTGATGACTAATCCCGAATCTTTATCTAGTATATTTCTAACCTATTCCATATTATATCTAAATGAACATAGTAATATAGCTAAGTACTCTTATTTTCATTTCATTTTTATAACAATCACTAGTTATACTTGTTATTTTTAGCATATCTTGATATTTAAATTCAGAATATTATTTATCTTAGTTTGAAATTAATTGACATACTATATAGATAGTTTATCATCCTTGTGCCCTAAACTATTTATATCATTTTAACCCTAGATTATTTAATCTAGATTTTAGGGTTAAATATTTGGTGAACTTGATCTATATGAATGTAAAATATATATGATTCTAAGGGTTTTAGTTTGTTGTACTTTGTTTCTAATTCTAAATTCCTCTTTTATAATCAATGGAAAATGTTTATCAAAAGAATTATTTTCAAATGAAAGATAAATAAGCATTAATTACTCATATTAATAAAAATAAGGGCTTAATAGATGCATATTTGTATGTTATAATAGATTAAATTAGTAAGCATGCTAAGGCCAAGGTTTCCTCACCTAGTGATGGTGAATCCTTAGGTGGCACTACAAGTGAGTCTATACCAAAAATCCTCCCCTTGGGCACATCATCACTTCATACTTCTAATGGGGTCATAGGATATGTGTTCACACCTTTGTTCCCTAAAACTACTATTGCTACTTCTTACATGGGAAACATTAGTACTTAAACCCAATTACCAATTTCAATGCCTATATTTATTCAACCTATGGGTACACCTCCTTTGGTGACTTACCAAATTTTCAACCTTAAATACCAAGAGGTGTAAGCTCTTGTCTAAATTATAAAACTTTTACAAACTAAGGTTATAAATTTTGAATAAAATTATATAAAATCACCTTATGTTATTGATTCATAAGAGGTGTTACATAACCTTCTTATGCTAGAGATATCCCTACACCCCTTGCCAACTAGTTTTATTGCACCTAGGTTCACATTTCATGATGAAAATGGTGATCCTAAATAGCATCTTTGATATTTATATGCGACATGCCTTGATTATGCCTCCAATGATAAAATTTTGACCAAATTATTTCAAAAGATCTTAAAAATATATGCTCTAAGGTGGTTCTATGATTTACCAATCCAATCAGTAAACACATTAAAATCTCTTGCAGATTAGTTTTTGGCACACTTCTCTATTAATATCACCTAAAAGGTTTTCTATGCCTGAATTTCAAAAATCAAATAAGGAACCAATGAACCTATCAATTAATATGTCTTAAGGTACAAGACAATGTTAGCTAAAATAATGATTCCAATGGCAGATAAAGAGATTCAAGACATCTTCAAGCAAAGTTTGTTTATCCCATTACATGATTCCATTGTTTTTAAAAAAATAATATTGTTCGATGACTTATGCTATGTTTTTTCACAATCATAAAATGAAACTTATCTTACTAGACAAGCTTAACTGTGTAGCAAACAGATTGACTACATCCAATACCAAGTTTACTATCGAACCAAGTTACAAGGTAAAACCTCTCGAGCCTAAAAATAAAAAAATTATAATAGTTAATGTGGTGTTAGAACAACCTAATTGGCTTGTCTAATATACCAAAGAGATAATTTGCATACTTACCTAAGTCTCCCACTTCATTACTCTCACATCTTTTAGAGTGTCACCTTATATTTTTCCTTTCTCTTATAGAGGTTAATATGACTAGACCTATACCCAAAGGGTATGATGCAAATGTCTATTGTGACTATAACCAAGGCCTTGGGTATTCTAAAAAAATATGTTTTACCTTGAAGCATAAGATTTATGACCTCATCGATGATCAAAAGATTACATTTGATGATCCTCTAAAGGAATTAGGTTCACAACCTGGTGATCATCAAAAATAAAAAATAGTTAACAATCCTTTGCAAGGTCATTCTAGGAAGGCTCCAAAAGTGAAAATGATATATAATGCACATCCTCCTCCATCACACTATAGACACCAATTGGATGAGATTATTGATTTAGAGACCATTTATTACTCTTAATGATAGTGAGATTGTGGATGATGATTTTGATCTTCATTCCTAATGAATTTGAGCATACCTTGATCACTAGCCTATACACATTGTTATTATTGATAATGGTGCAATCAAAAAAAATTCACCATGCCTTTACTTACACATTTGGGTTATACATTTAATCATTTACATCCTTCAACCAAATTGATTAGATCATTCAATGGGACATCACAATATGTTTTTGGTGAGATAGACTTACCTATATAGGTGGGTCGAACATGTGTGGTTACTACCTTTTTATTTATACCATATATGGGAGTATTTTATATGTTATTGGGATGATATTAGAACATACACTTTGAGTGGTACCTTTTACAATGCATGGGTCTGTAAAATGCATTCATGTCAACCAAGTAATTGCAATTTTTAGAATTTCATATGAATATCCACTTAAACAAGAGAAGTATATAACTAGATAATTAATTATCAAACCTACTAATATTAATCCTCCATGAAAGGGTAAGAAACAATTAATTCCATTTCCCAAGATCTAATACTTGAAATACCATTACATCAAAGATCCACAGTAGATTCCACATAATCTTCATATACAATACACCATATTTAGATATTTAGAACATCTAAACATTTTCCTATTACTACTATTCCAAAAAAAACCATAGATCACTCAACTATGGGTTCCAAAACCCCCCATCCCTTATATTATTTATTCATGACCACAAAGTCCTACTATACATATGCAAAAAATTACAAATAATACAATGCTAGATCTTACACATGTTTCTTGGTAGTACCACTAGTTTATTACACCAGGTTCTCAGTGGGAAATACCTATGATCATCCATTAAATAATATCATAACATAGTTATTTATTTACAAATATTCCAAAAATACCCCCAAAAAGTCAAAAATCTTAAAACATTTTCAGTATTTATGGCATCTATGGTATTGGTTTCATGTTGGTAGATGGCATATCAGTAATTTATTATATACACGTATTTCACACATCATTTGAGTGTGATATAAGCATACATAGATACATGATCTATTCATATATCGATGTTGGGCCTTCTTTATACTCATGTCATATAGACATGGAGGCATCTGATTCATTAATCTTCATATAAAAAAGTTGTACAATTATATGATCACTTTTCATTATCATGTTTAAACTTATATACTTACACATATTTACTCTTACTTACATATTTCACAGTGTAATTGATATGATATGTACTTGACATTTTTTGCTAACACACATATATAGGGGCTAGTATGCTATGTTTATGTTGGTTGTCTATTATTTCTATTTATGCACTTCCTTGAGTGGCTTGTTTTGATTATTGATCATTTTAATATGCTCCATGGTTTGTGGCCTCCATGACTTGGTTTTATTACTTTGAAATTTTGATTTGTCATTTCTTGTTGTGTGGACATTTGAACATGTCATTCCATGATTTATGGACATATGACTAAGTTATGTCCCTTTGATTATATGGAATTTGAACATGCCCCTTATTTGAGGTCTCCCTAGACCATTTCCTCTTGATTTTATTTTAAGTGCCTTTGTGTGTGTTCTTGATTACTTTTTGATCTTATGTTATTACCATCTAGGGATTGTCATGATCTATATCATGCATCTTAGGACTTGATGTGATCACATTTTGCATGCTTTATAGATATATGTTACATGGTTTATACATATCTTATATGATTATCTTATACTTTTGATTTCATGTAACTACAAATATCTACTTCCCCTCACCTCAAAATGAGGAAATATCAGTAGCGCATGCCATAGACGTATGGATTCCACATTTTTCATAGTTGACAGATTCAGATATAGTGGGGGCATGTTACGGAAACATGTTCTCCAAATTTGTCATAAATTCAAATATATAGTGGGGGAATGTTAGGGAAAACATGTTCTCCACACTTAAACAAACTCTCAATTTTAGATTTTAGTGAGGCCATATTTTGGAAACATGTTCTCCACACTTACACAATTTCAAATTGTCTAAATTACATAGTTATATGATTCAAATACACATTTTTGGCATAATTATATACTTTGGTACCATGTTATACCCAAGTTTTAACATGAGACATATTTAAGGTGCATATTCTATGAAAAGGGCATGTAAATTACAAAATCAAAATTATTTTTAGATTTAAAAATACTTCTATGGACTTTAGCTCACTGGGTTGGACTAGTACAAATTATTATCGAGCCAATCAATTATACTAGTTAGTTCACTTTGGTATGGTTGAGGTGATTAAATAACAATATCATACCAAATTTATAGGTTAGACTTGACTACATCATCTAACCTCACCGGATTTATAGTGTGGTTTGACTTGGATCAACTCATGCTCACCAGGTTAAAAGTATGATTGGGTTACATAGTTGAGATAATCTCAACTATCAAGTGGTAACTCACATTTTATCCAAGCTTGGGGGAAAGTTTTATCTTCCAATATATTTATATATATGCACTTATAGATTTATATTTGTCTTAATCTAAATTTCAATGGTTCTTAGTAATACATATTTTCAAATCAAGTTGTCAAAAGGTAAGGTGGTTACATCAATACACGTGTACTCTTAAACCTTACTATTTCTATTTTAATCATTTCAATTATTTAAATTTCAGATTAAATGCATTGATTATATATTATAAAATCCTTTTTGTTGCATTTGAGTCACTAGTAAATCACTCAAGTGGGACTCATGCAAAGGCAAGGTGTGTTATACACACCCATGTATGAATTTATTTTCTTTTAAACTAGTGATTTCATTACTAGATTAAAGGGGGAATGTAGACACTATATCTAAATTATATAACACCTTGGTCTTGTACACTTATAAAATATAGACCTTGGCTACTCCTCTCAATTTTAGACCTTTTCCACTATCGAATAACTTGCATCTTCTATCTCTATATGTTTATTGCTTATCTCTTAGTCTAACCAATGTTATTATAATGACTTGGACCTTTAATCATGTTCAGACTGATATGAACATTTTTATCTTCTATATCTATAATTTATATACATGTGCTTGTTTTCCATCTTCTCAAACACTTGTGTCCCAGTTAAACACCTATGTTCACACAAGCATCATGTTCCAATGTAAGTGTCCAATGCCCTAAAATCATCAAATTTTCAAATGAAATGTAGCTTTATTTTCATCCTAAGTTCTTTAATGTGATATATTTCCATAAAGGATTGGTATATATGCATGATCAATCCTCATTTACACCTCACTTAACAAATTCATACCTCTCATAAGGAAACTTACCAAAAACATTCAATCAAGAATTCAAGTGAGTAAAGCTTCTTTATTTTATTTTGTTTCTATATCAGCCATATGGACAACACATCTACTGGTCTAAATTACTAAAGGAGTATCCCATGAGTCATATTTACCAAGTTATGATCTAGGTCACTATTGTACTTGCTATCCACATATTTCATCCTTGTACATATATAAGCTAATACATGAGAGAACTACATAAATATGAAGCCCTATTTCGAGTAGTGGATATATAGGCAACACCCACTAATAGAGGGGTATTTAGAGTTAGCTCAATACCATAATCCCACTAACCCATTTTTTATAAGGTCACTAGCCCTATTTTGATGATTTGATAAGAGTGATAACCTATGATCTATATCTAAGCACACCAGAGTGAAGGCAATATAGAACCCATAATATTCTAGGTGGTGGCATCTAAATACAGTAGGTATTATGTACAACACACCTACATCTAGGATACATATAAGTGTCAATGTAATCATCTAGAGTCAACACAAATGTCTGAGGCTATAAAGATCAAATTTCCAAAATTTTATGATTGATCCAATACCCAAATCTAGTGTATTAATAGCATGTTCCATATAATATATGAATGTACACAATAGTCTAGCTAATTACTCTTATTTTTGTTTCATTTTTACATCAATCACTAGTTATACTTACTATTTTTAGAATATCTTAGTATTTAAACTTAGGATATTTTTTTTATCTAAGTTTATAAGTAATTGTCCTACTATAGAGATAGTTTAACACCTTATTTCCCAAATTATCTCTATCCTTTTAATCTTAGATTCCTTATTCTATATTTAAAGGTTAAATAGGGTGTTGAAACTCTACATAAAACTCCTAAAAAATAATATATGGAGTCAAGAGGGGGAATTATGGGATCATTTATTTTAGGATTTTATGTGATGGCTCATGAAGTGAGCCAGCTTGAGTATGATGGGAAAGGCATATAATTTGAGGTGCAAGGCATGTATTTTGAAATGAAGGATGTCAAGATTACTTTGGAAAATATCATGATGATTTTGAAGAATATTCAACTAAATTAACCACCTATCACCATTTCAAAACCCAACCAAGGTGGATCTTCTAGCTAGCCCAATCCAAATCTAAGTACCTCACAACTAAATCACATGATGTTAAAAGTGAAAATGCAAAAGTTTGACATGAAGGATCTAAACATCTAGATCAAGAAAATGGATAAATTTATTGATATGCAGTATATCCCATGTGGGCATAATGTGGTCATGGCATCCCTGTATCTAGAACCAGAATAATTCATTTGGTATTGATGTTTATGTGATCAAGAAGGCTCTCAAAATCACATGTTATGCTTTTATAGAAGAACCATAAATGCACTATAGTAATAGTGTGAGTGATAATGATTTAATCAATTGGAAAAGTTGTGATAAATAGGGGTAGTCAAGGATTATATTCATTAATTCCAAAACCTATCTTTGAATATGGAGAACATTCTTAAAGATCACCTAAATGACCTATTTCTTATAGGTCTCAAGGACCACATTGAACATGAGGTATTCATGTTTAATCTAGTTGATATCTCTGAATCTATTCACATTATTCATAGGGTAGAGGAAAAAATATTATATAGCAAGAGGCAATCATTCACCAACATAAAAGATTTAATCAACTCATCACCATTATTCCCTTAGCCTATAATATTTACACATCAACAAATTAAAGAAAAACAATTCAAAGGTTTATGTTTCAATTGTGATAAAAAATGGAGCAAATGACATAAATGTGTTGAGAAGAAATTCTTCTACATTAAAGGTGTCAATGAGGAATAAGATGATGATGATGAAGCATTAAGTGAGGAAGAAGAGGTGATAGAGATAGAATCTAAGGAGTCCCAACCAGCTATATCTTATCATGCACTTTCACATATTAACACTCCTCAAACCCTTAAAATTGTGGGTTTCCTCAAGAAATAAAAAGTAACCATGTTGATTGACTCAGGGAGTACACAACTTCATCAACATTAATTTGGTTACTTGTTTAAACTATTTAATTTATTTAGATCCATAATTTTAGGTCATGATTGTAAATGGTGGTACTCTTGGAAAAACCATAGTATTAAGCTTGATATGGGTAAATACAGGCTAGATTCTCCTAGGTTTGTTATTCCATGGGTGGGTTAGACATTATTTTTAGATTCCAATGGCTCACAAATTTTTGCATTATAGAGATGAATTTATATGAAATATTCATATGCTTTCATTTTGAATGTAGGACATTTAAACTACATGGATACAACTAAAATATCCATAATTGGTTAGTTTGCATCAAATAACAAAGATTCTCAAAAAAGGGGCTGAAGGATTTGTAGCATGATTTTTTTCTATAGAAGATTAACCAATAAAGGTGTCTACACTTCCTAATCTATAAATGATTATTGATGACCACCTAGTTTTTTTTAGCACCTTACCAAAAGGTCTTCTACCAAGAAGATAACATGATCATGCCATATGATTGATTTTAAGGAGTCAACCACCAAACATCAGACCATACAAGTATCCATATGCCTAGAAGAGTGAAATTAAAAATGTGGTAGAGGAAATTCTAGAGGAATGCATTAGAATACATAGCCAAAGTGAATATTCATCTCCAATGGTCATGGTGTGTAATAAATATGACACTTGGGGTATGTTCTTAGACTACATAAAGCTCAACAAGTACACCATCAATGATAAGTTCCATATTTTAGTAATTTATTGTTTGTTAAATGAGTTATATGGTGTTGTTTATTTTACAAAACTAATCTTTGTTTTAAGTACCATCAAATTTAGATTAGAGATGAGGATATCCCTAAAACAAATTTAAAAAATCATGAAGGTCATTATGATTTTTTGGTCATGTCTTTTGGTCCCACAAATGCACCATTTACATTTCAAAGTTTGATGAACATTGTTTTTAGGCCCTTTTTAAGTAAATTTGTGTAGGTGTATTTGGATGACATTCTAATATATAAAAAATATTGGGAAGAACATTTGTAGCATGTGAAACAAGTTATGTTAGTTCTTGAACAACACCAAATTTTTATAAAACCTTCCAAGAGGTAGAATATTTGGGACATATTATTTCACACAATGGAGTCAAAATAGACCCTAAGAAGATCAAAACTATGATGGAGTGGAAAGTGACCAAAATACTTTAGAATATATGAGGCTTTTTGGGGCTTAGAGGTTACTATAATATATTTGTGAAAAATTATGATAGAATAGCAACACCACTCACATATTTTTTTAAGGACTCCTTCCAATGGAATGAATCAATGACCACAACCTTTGATAATATAAAGGAGGCTATGTGCACCACTCCATTTTTGGCTACCCCAAATTTTTCTAAAAAAATTGTTGTTGAATGTGATGCATCACAATATGTCATGGGGGAAGTAATCATGTAGGAAGGAATAACCATTGTATTTAAGAGTCATCAACTCTAGGGTAAAAATATGCTAAAACTAATCTATGAGAAATAGATGTTAGTTATTCTTCATGCAGTCAAGCAACAAAGACATTATTTGATGGGTAGACACTTTAAGGTAAAGACTAATAATTATGTCTAAAATATATATATATATATATATATATATATATTTCTTATTATCATCAAAAGAAAAAGAAAATTGGGTAACTAAGATGTTGGGATATGCCTTTTAAATTGTCTATAAGAAATGAAAATAGAATGTTGTAACATATGCACTATAAAAGAAAGATGAATCCATTGAAGCATTGTTATGTGTAATGACCATTTGGTAGAAAGATTGGGTAGAAAAGACCACATAAGAATGGGAGAATGATAGGGATACATGGGTTTTGATTCAAAATATTTATAATGGTTTTAGTGATTCTAAAAAAATTGAGTGGAAAGGGAATGCATTATGGTATAAAGATCGATTATACCTATGTAATAATATTATCCTCAAGTAAAAGATCCTTTAGGAGCTTCATACATCTCCAATAGGGGGACACTCAAGTTTTTTGAAAATATATCATAAAATAAACTAGAATTTAGTTTGGGAAGGACTCAAATGGGATATATATATATATATATATATATATATATATATATATATATATATATATATATATATAAATATATGGTTAAAGGCATGTTGGGTCAAGAAAAAAAGGGTGAAATAATTAAGACACTAGGTCTTCTGTAGCCTTTATCCATTTATAGACAAAGGTGGGAGGAGGTTTATATGGATTTAATTATAGGGTTACTAAGGTATAAGGATACAAATTTCATCATGGTAATGTTGGATAGACTCACAAAAAATTATCATTTATCCCCATTGTCATATCCATTTGTAGATAGTACTATAGCCACTACTTTTTTGGATACATTTCAAAAGTTGCCTTGTACACCTAAGATCATTATAGGTGATTATGATCCCATATTTACCAATAATTTTTGGATTGATTTATTATCATGTTTTGGTACTCGATTGAATAAATATATAATCATATCATCTTCAATTTGATGGGAAAACAAAGGTGGGGAAAAAATTCCCAGAAGGGTATCTTTGTTGTTTTTAATCTGATAAACAAGAACAATGGTTTCATTAGTTAGTACTAGTATAATGGTGGTATAACACTTCCTTCCATACCTTTTCCAAAATGTTTCTATTTTTGGTACATTATGGTTATCATACCCCATCCATCATTTCATCCTTGAAGGTGCATCCCAAGGATTAAGTTGTTGAATAACACATTGAACATCAAAATATGGTGTTAAGTAATCTAAAAAAAAATTGACAATGACACAAAATATAATGAAACAAGTGGATTAGCACTGGAGTGAGTGACATTTTTACATATGTGATTGGGTATTTGTGCGCTTGTATCCATATAAGCATATTTATCTAAATCAAAATAAAAAGGATAATAAACTTTTTATAAATAATTATGGCCCTTATAAGATCCTACAAAAAAAATTTAGTGTTACTTACAATTTGGAGCTACCCCAATCCACTTGTGTACATCATGTATCTTGGTTGAATAAGGTAATTGGATAGATATTTTTTACCTAGATGGAGCTACCAAACTAGATGAAAAATTTAGTGTCATTATAGAACCTAAGGAGATCCTTCAAACATGCACTAAGAGTCTGAGAGAAAGATAAATTAAGGAGTATTTGAATAAGTTGAAGAATATAAACCATGAATATGAAATATGGGAGGATGAAGCTTTTTTTAGTAGCATCCAGAGCCATTAAACATTGAGTGCAACATTATTTTTAAGGGGAGGGACATGTTACACCCTTAGCTTATAATGTGTGTTCAAATATGTTTAGTTGACTTGTGGCTTACCTAACCCCCTCTTTATCATATTTCATTTCTCTATTATCTCATTTGATTAGTTAGGTCAGCCTATTGATGCAGGAGCATCAAACAAGTAGCCGTCCTTTTTGTGTTATTGTTAGTAGAGGTCAAACTCGGTTAATTTTAGGATGTCAATGTGAGTGAGGGAACTTCTAAGGTCAATTTTTATATTTTAAGTCAATGTGGGTCAATAGGAGTGATTTGATAGGTGAGGGGAGATTTCCCTCTAAGACTAAAATTTTAAATTTCAAATATGTGAACTAAACCAAGGAGGGTCATAAGCATGTATGGATTGGTTAGGAGAGTGAAATTGGTGTAAGGGTACAAATAATCATGTAGGGAGTTTTTGAATACTTAATGTGTCTAAGTCATTAAGTTAGGAGTCAAGTTAAACAATTTAACCCTCACCCATACATTGAGTTATCATGAAAGGAAGTTTTTGTCTAGTAACTAACTCAAATAACCAATCTTGAAGCTGGTTGAATAAGATAGTTTTACATGAATTTTATGGATTAGGAGAGTAGGGAGAGAGAGGATAAATCAAATAAGGAGAGGAGAATCAAAAAATGAAAGAATGTATAAAACTCCTCAAAAAAGATGATAAGCCCAGAGATTAGGTTGTAAATGTAATGTTAGTTGATTTAAATGAATAAGGAAAAGATATTGTTAATATATTTACTTACATTAAAAGTTATATTGGTTTTAAAATATTTATAAATTATCTTGAAATTCCCTTGATGCCATGATCATGCAAGGTTTGTGTGCATTTGCAGGTTTAAGGGACTGTAGGTTATAGTCATGAGAAGAAGGATTGATGGAGTTATGATTGATGGTAAAAGAGAATATGTTGGATAGGTCATAAAATATGTATATATTTAACTTGGTAAGTTTCATGTTACCATTGGAAACATTCCTCAAGAAATAACTTAAAGAAAACCTTGTAGAAAGAACTTTGTTGTGGCTTGTGATAGGCCAAGAACAAGTTATCATAACATTATTAATTAATAATGTTAAGAGGATCAATGTATTGTTTGATATAATATTATATAGAGGATAAAAATTTAGAGGAAATAATATATCAATTGGTTTGATGCAAATCCATGTAATAACCAATGCATAGTCCATAAGAAGGCAAGAATTTTGTTGATACAATTAATACCCTATATGCACAGTCCGAGACAAGGATAAGAGTATAAACATGAGAAATATAAATATATATTAAATGGATTGATTCTCATTATAATTTTAAAATTATATTAATAAAAATAGAGTGACCATTGGGAACCTTTGGAGTGTGCATAGTCCTTTGAAACCCTTAGTCAAATCAAAGAACATAATATGTTGTGACTTGAATTGTTATAAGTATAAATAGATTATTAGATGTTTTATAAAGTGTTTGGAAAGGTTAATATGGGTAATTAATACCTTATATAGGTATTAGTTGGTGTGAAATTTTCTATAACTAAAGAAGTGGATCTCAAACCTTACATATCCATACATAGTCTTGTAAAGAGGGTAAAGAGTTCTAAATTTGGCTCAATTTCAGAAAATGAAGGTTGATAAATGGTTATAACCTACTGGAGGATCTTAAATATACTTTTGAATTTATTTTTTTCCTTTTAAATGTCTTTAAACTTAATAAATTGAATTTAGTAGGCTCTTAGCCTATACAGGCAGTCACCTAGGGTTTTGAAACATAAAATGCAATATAGGGAGTTCTAACTAGTGTAAGTTTATGAAATTTTGTAATATAACATGTTTTTATGTGCCAATATAGATTAAATTTGTTTTATTTTATTATCAGACTATATAGTATGGATTGGAGGCATGAGCAAGAGTGTAGAGGCCTAAGAGGTCTAATTGGACAAGGGCTTGTGAAGGAAAGGGCATCTATAAAGAGAATTGTGAAATTAAAATTTGTGGAGACCTAAAAAGAGATATAGGGTTGTGTAAAATGATCTTATATCCTCAATAATGTGGATATATTCTTCAAATAATGAGAAAATGTGAAAAAAAGGCTACTAACCTTAGGGTGTTATTATGAGTTTGAGGTGTGGAAGTGAATATTGGAGGGTGATTGAGGACTTAAAAGGAGTTATGAAAGATTTAATATGGTCATGAGATAAAACCCATGCTATCATATTACCTTTATGAGACTTATAACAAGATTGGTGTGTTTACACCTTGAAGAGCTTGACTAGAATAAAACTAGTGATGAGTAGAGTGAACATAGATGAAATTTTGAAAGGAAATGAATTTAGTTAATGAGATTTGAGACATAATAGGGGGATGATTAGAGATAATTATGTATCCTAATATTTTATTAACTAGGAAAATATTAAAGGATGACACAAAACCTAGTGTACAGGTTGGAAAACATCAAAACAAGTTGATCCTTAAGAACAAGCCAAGTGAGAAGAAGTTAAAATGCAGATCAATATCATTGTAATAGGTAAAATAAAGTGATAAAGAGGATTATTACATATATATACATTCATCACATATTTATTAACCATAGCCTAAGTATACTATAAATAAGAGGTAGTAACTTGTACTTGAGTATCATATTGTGAATTATGTTTGTATTGTAAGATTGTGGAGGTTTCCCTCTCGAAGTGGATTTTAATTTAATCATATATCCTACTTTATTTATATTATATTGTGATATATTATTGTTATTATACTTTATTGATTAAGTAATTTCATTACAATCATAGTAGATGCAGTGCAAAAAATATGGGATCCTAAGCTAATATAATATCTTTCCAAATAATAGCGATATAAAATAATAAAAATAAAAATCATGAAAATCAAAAATCCCCTACTAGAAAGACTTTCCAAAAACCCTCAACCAATTTTCCAATAAACTTACCTTTTATGAAGGGATTCATTCCATTTTATATTTATTATAGACCTAATGATTATTATTTAAATTTTAAAATGTCATCAGAATACATATATAGATTTAAAACTTCATAATAAACATACATAAATAATCCAAAGCAAAGGTCAAATTTTAAAGGTATGTATGAGACAACACAACATCTCAACCACTAAATCACATAATTTTATTATATAAATGGAAATTAAAGCTTAATAAATATAGATTTGATTGAAGGGATCCCTAACTTCATATTTTGGTTCTAAATGTGAGAGGGTTCAATAAAGCCTTTATATTCTTCCACTAATACTTATTTTCAAACCTCAACCATTTAAAATCCTAAAATAATTATTATAGGTATAATTTTCATAACATACAATACAAATGGGTAAATAAAAATAATGTAACTTCAAATGATAATCTTATTAATCTTTTGATTTATGAAATTATCTCTTATATTTTTTACTTAGCTTTATTGCTCCAAAATTTAATAGAATAATATATCTTTCACATCATATCATAGCCTCTTATGCTTCCTATTTATATTTGATTCCATCCTTAACCAATTAGTACATGTTATCCCTCCTAATGAAGATAGGAACAATGTCATATAATTAAGGATTTATAAACACCACATCAAATGCATCAAGATGAATCACATCTATTTATAGCTCATAAACATATTGTAAGTTAATCCCAAATTTGAATTTACATTTTTTTAACCCAATTTCAACACCCATATCAACCTAACCCAAAGTATTTAAATGCAAATGATCATATACTTATAAACTATGCATCTTTAATACTTCATCTAAAATCAAATTATATTGAGAACCAATATCAATAAGTGCATTTTCCTTAGTTTTATGATCTAAATATTGATTTGGAAGAACATGGTCATTTATTTTATTTCTTGTTCCTTGTTGATCATGTCGGTGGTGGTGCAGCCAAGTTTCTTGTATACATCATAATTGTCCTCAATCTTTACCTTTTATTTATTCAAATATGCCATAAAATTATTAGATTAATCCTTGGTCCAATTCTTGAGATGTATTTTGGATGTAATTTCCAACACCTGAAATTAGTATGACCATCTATACCATAATGATTATAATGATTCTTAAGATCCATACAACTATGCAAAGTTGTGGTATTCATCTTACCTTTCAATTTACCTTTCTTGAAGGTCTTGTAATGCTAGTTTTATAATTCCTTGCTTGATATATGGTTTGATTTTGCTTTGATTATTATCCCTCTCCTTTATTATTTTTTTCCTCAATGCATTATGCTTGTGATCATGCTTCATCAAGATCTTGAGGCTTACTTGAGATGACATGTCTCCTCAATCATGAATGGAGAGCTTCTAAGTACTTTATCACAATGTATTCATCTTCCAATTTCAATCCCATGAGCATGGATTTTATATGGAACTTTGTGGTATATTATTTCACACTTTGACCTTATTCTTGCCTATAATATTGTCACTTAATATTTTTATCATTTTTATGCCTAATAGGATAAAAATATGTATGCAATAAATCTTAAAATCACTCCACTTATCTATAACTAACTTCTTCTTCCTTTAAAAAGTTTTTAGGTAGGTTTCCCACGAAATTAATTTCTCACATATTGAAATGGAACCAGATCTAAACCTAATATACCTTAGGAGATTAAAAAGGCTAATGGGATAATGTGTGTGATGGATTTTAATTCTAAGGAAATCAGATAAATTCTAAGCTAGAAGAAAAATGTGATCACTAGAAAGGTGCTTAGAAAGCATGAAGTTGTCCACAATAGATCCAATTGGATGTGCAATAGTAGAAATAAAAAGGTATTTTTTATTGAAGCATGTACTATATTTTATTAATCAAATAAACATAATACATAATCGATCAAAAATTGGGTGGTATGAAATCACACCTAGAACCAAAGCAAAAAATACAAATTAGGGAAGAAATGTAGAGGGAAACAAGATTAACATCCTAAGACAAAAAAACAAAAGTAGAAAATTATGTCACATTGACATCAAGAACACATAATTAAAAAACCAAGACCTAGGCCACATGTGTCACCAACCCCCAAAAAGGAGGAGGTAGTGGTGTATTTTCCACCTTATCTCCCCATCTAACCCCATAAGGGTATGAATCATTAGTTATGGGTTCCCAACCATCTTGATCATTATTTTCTTCCTCAATTTTATTAGTTTGTAGATGTGGGGGGACATGAAAAGTGTTAACTTGGGAAACTCCCCTTGACCATATCCTCCTAAGGGTGAAATTTTTTAACATCCATTTCTATCCTATGGCATGGGCCGCCCTTTATGACACCCCAAAGACAAGAATCATTGACAAAAAGGTTGGAAAAGGAAAAATGACTTCATGATTTGAGATGGCCTCTGCCATAGTCACAACACTCTTGATCCCTTCCTATGAATTCCTATAGATGTGCATTTATCATAAATATTCTCATAGGGCATGGGGAATTTCCCTAATGGCTAATGAGCATACAAAGATGTTATACCTATAGGGATACCTTTTTTTCTTGCACTTGTACTTGTAGTATAACATTAGACAAGTTAGTGATTTTTTTAGCAATGGAAAAAGCTTTATCAATAGACACCTTGTTAAATACAACATAGTTTATATCTTTCCAAGGTAAAAAATATAATTTCAATCTATTTAAAAATGTTTTGGATATCTATTTGGAAACTATGCCTTGAGAGGGTTAGTCAAGGGAATCACTCTCCCTGAATCATCTCTTGACCAATTCCTAAATAGCCATTTTGTAGATGACTCTTTCCTCACACTATTAGAGGATGAAATGGTGGTCTAAAATTCCATAGAATTTATTTAGATTTTCTACTTGGATTTTAGTCCAAATATTTAACGGGCTAAGACTCAATGCTAGAAGAAATTCCATATCCTAATGCTTGGGTTTTTTGAGTTCTACTAATGGAAATGGATTTCCCATGGGGATTTCCCATAGAGATAGGGATAAAGTAAATCCATATCTAATGGATTTAAAGAGTCCAAATTTATCAAACTGATGTCCATTAATAGTGAGGGAAGCAAAGGCTTCTTGAAAGAGTGAATGAATTTTGACCCAAAACCCAACGCCTGTAGCATATCAAGAATAAAAGGTTATTAAATTATTTAATAAGATTTTTGAAATTTGATATTAAAAACAAAGCCTTCTTCTTGTATATTTTGTCCCATTCCATCCCTTCCCAAACTACTATAATGTTTTCCAAAATGTAGTTTCCTTAAATGAAACTAAATTGCTCAAGCCTTACCATTAATGGAAGAAGATATCTAATTTTGAGAGCTAATACCTCAATGATATTTTTTAAGACACATTGAGTAAGGTTATATGCCTCTAATTAGTGATTAATCTACGGTCCCCAAAATTGGGAATGAATTTTATGTTTCCTTTATTAATGAGCTTATCAAGAAAACCATTCTCCATTGCTTCAAAGTAAACATTGTTCAAATCAAGTCCCACATAATCCCATAAGGTTTGGTATAACTCATAAGGGAAGGCATCAATGCATGGGGATTTGTATTAAGCCATGATTGGGCCTCTTATGGATTGAATGAGGAATAATATTGAAAAATTATCATGGCAATGAGTTCTTTAATTCTTGGAATGAGAATTAAAACACTTATAAAGTCCCTCTTTCAACTGAACAAGGGAATCTTGAAAAAAATTATGGCACATATCTATAATTATTACAATGATAACACCTAAGCATTTTTGGTCACTTGGAGTGAATTGTTTCGATACCAATGATGAGGTATCACGAGGGAGATCCTTCCAAATTTGCAAGACTTAATATTAGACAAGGGTCTACAAGCATTGATGCAACATACTTCTCCCTTTATGGTTCTACACTATGACATGTAACTTATTCTTCCATATTTCAGAATACATGCTTGATAATGCAAATAATATCAATAATTATCCAATTGGTTTATATTCAAAATCATTTGTCTTTAAATAGGAATTTACAAATAAATACACTTCCTACAATCAAGGAAGCCACAAATATCCCACTATTTTGATTTCCAATATGAGAAATGGAAGTGGATTATTAAAACCATAAAGAATAAGAAATATCCTACAAATCCTCCATGATGATATGTTCCTAATTTACTTACAACAACCAATAATTTTAAATATATGTGTATACTTTTTACATGTGGTAAATCATGTGAAGATGAAATGTGATGCAAAGCTCATTCATCAATTTGTACTTCTACTTACACTTGCTTGCAAACTTGCCATTACTTATTTACCAATAAACCAAAAAAACTAAAATTATTGACTATAAATTTTTATAAACATATAAAACATTCAAATTCCTGATTTTAAATCATCTCAAACCACTTCCATCACTCATCACCATGCATGTCATTCAATATTCCACTTCTTGTCTTCTAAGCCTTCTAGACCTTTTTAGTGGAAATATATTATTCTATTTCATACACCATCTCATCAAGGAGAATTAAATAGGTTTTTGAGTACCATTTAACATTCAATTTATTCACATAAAAACTCAAGTTACGTTCTTTTGCAAAGTCTTGTACATATAGACCTACCTGACACTCCAATTAACCCTCCAAATACATAAAGCTCCTTAGTTTGAGTAATGTGCAATCAATAAATGCAAAATATTAAACTTTTTGGATACCATTTTTCATCATATAACTTATCCAACTCTCTTTTGGACCTAACTCTCAATTCTCATCACTTTTCTCTCTTTGGCCTATTACCCATTAAACCTCTTAGCTTCCATTCACTCCTAAAATATTAATACACTACTATACAGAGTCTATAAAACCTTAATTCATTGAAATTATTAAATATAATATGATATTACCCCAAAATACTATTTTTTGGGATTTTTCAAGGGTTACATCTCTCACAAATGGTAAAACCCTAATTCTAGGGTTGCACTAACCTACACAAGGCCGAGGGCTCATAAAAATCAATATCTAGAGATATATAAGGTTTAAATTGACCAAATAAAATTCCTTAGTTATATATACCTTAAACACAACCTTTCCAAACACTAACTCCTCTTGAAAATATTTCAATCATGTTCTATCATGGATTCCATAGGTTTCTATTTGCTCAGGCTGACTATTTCTAATCTAAGAGAGTCTATTTGACATTTTAACCTTATTAAAAGATTGTCACAACACTGTGAAACTTGTATAAATTTTTTTCATGTCCAATATTCCTCCTCCATTCACTATAAGTCCATTCTAATTCTTCTCTTATGATTTTAAATAAGGTTTGTGTATAACTGTGTAGGTTGCTCAAATTTCTTCGAGACTGTGTTTACTTTTACATAGAAAAGATATAAAGATATTAAAAATAATTGTACAAAAATCCTTAAGAGGATAAGACAAAAATCAAAATAGACATAAGAGTGTTAGAAACCTATTTAGTTGTGTATTCTTGCACTATTCAATTCTCACAAGCAAATGTCAATTTACATGCACAGTCAATAGGGTTTGATTGTAACTTACCTTCTCCATGGGATATAGTATTAATGTTTCTTGAAACTTGATTTATTTTTAAAATCTAATCTCTTTCAAAACATAAATATAGTTAATTATGTATAAAATTATTACAAATGTCTTTCCATAAATGCTTCAAATTTCTTATGACAGTCCTATCAACACAGTCCTTGTAATTTTCATCACAACTAATGCTTCCAAATGCTTGAAGGTTATCAATATAGGGCATATTAGTTACAAAACCTTCACCATATATGTATATATAATGATATCATTATAATGTATCAACTTTTATTATTTGTGGGCATAGAAACATTAATTACCCTACCTGAAAATACAAAGTACAAAGTACTTTTATTCTTCTTTCACGACCGCTACTCCATATATTTGCTTCATTAACTTGATACCAAACTTATATCTATGAAAAAAAAAACCATATCCCTTCCTACCTACCATCTAAACAATAAAATAAGACATATATAACTTTTTCTTGATTAATAACTTCTAACAACCTCTGGACCCACGTAGGGTGGTGGATTCCCTCACTACCAACTCATAACTTAACTTGACTTATGTATTAATATCCATCTTAAAGGACCCTTTAAGAGACATTATAGGTCTATTACAACATTTTCATCATGACACAACATTACCACCCACTTAAACCACCTAAACACAATCTTAAAACCTCATTACAAATTTGAAAATTCAAATTAGATAAAAGGCAAGAAACATGTTTTAAACTCCACATTCAAATTTGGCTTACCATCATGACTTCTAAGACACATCCTTGAGAATTCCTAAGATACCCTTGCATCAAAATACAAACTTTAAACTAAATATTCTATGTTAGGTACCTTCACCATCCATATCACTAATTTCCATAGAAAATCCCATGAGGCATCATACTATGAAATCTTAGGTCTTTGAAAGACCTTGAATTGTTTCCATTCAATGAAGGGTTACAAAAAGAGAATTCCAAGAGGAGACATAAAATCAACATTAAATATATTTTTTGAGCTCATGAAACTCAATTTAGATCTCATATGTACTAATTAAAAATTGGAGATAGGGCCTCTAAGGATTTTTTTCCCTTATTTTTTCTAGACATGGTGGATCACGTTAAGGCTATTAAATATGCAAATATGTGACTCACACATATACTTGATACTTTATGAGCTTTTATCTCTCACTATTATGGTGTTTTTTCTACATAGCCTTTACTACCAACTCATGAATATGCCCTTATGAAATGTTATAATTTTTTATTACAAGCTTACTAAGGACCAACATGACTTGCAACCACCTTAATTCCAATGAGGAACTTCAAGAGGCTACTAAGAACATGGAAGTTAATAAAACCTCAGGTATTGATGACTTCCCCTATGAATTATACCAAGTGTTGGGGGATGTATTTGGTTCTAACTTAATAAATTTTATCTTGAGGTTGTTTAGATCAACTCCTTTGGCAAATTCATTAATCAAGGTGTTTTAACTTATTTTGGATTAGTTAACCCTAATAAGATTGAAACTAATGTATTATCCATATTGTATTAAATAAAATAATTAAGCTCTAATATGAATGTAAAAGGCATAAATTGATTTGACACCTACACTTAATAAATATGGAAAGTAATAAGATGGATAACATACTTAACACTTAATTTTACCATGCAAGTTCAAGACCAAAGGCAAGTGACAAAAAAGGTGGAAAAGTAAATTTTAAGTCTCTCATATTAGGAAACAGAGTTCTATGCTAGCTTGGATAATAATATTAGAATATGAACCCTACTATTAGATGTTGTGTTATAAACCTAATGGTTTTGTCCTTTTAAATCTTTCTCTTTTTTTTTGTATAGATCATTGCATCTGATTCTCTTATGTTTATATGTGTGATTCTAGGATCTAACTAGGTGCACAATACCCAAAAAATTACCTCCTTCTCTTGAAACCCTAAGTACAATGATGACACTAGTTTTAAGTCTATTAAATGAATTAAAATATGGGTTGAGATGACCCCAAACACTCTTTATTTAGTGGATGAGTGTTGTTGACATATTTAATACTCCAAAGATGGAAGTTAAATTATAGTAGTTCTCTGCATTAGGTGAATGTGTGCAATAATCTTCCATGAATGTATGTAACTTGTGATCTAGATTTCAATACTTGGAAAATGATAACTTTAGCTTTACTTTGAGGTGCCTCAGACTTGGATAGGACTTGCTCATTGTGATTGATGAAAGAATTAAAAATATTAGGGTAGTGCCTTTGAATGCATAAGTGTTTGAGTATGCTTGATAAATATTTGTTGGATAGGTAATAGGATTAGACCTATTTTATTTTCATAAAGGGCTCTTGGGGTACTTTTTCACATCACTGGCATGTGAAACATATAGATTCACCCATATGAATTATTTAAATTTGAAATGTGACTATTATTTAGCATGGGATAAAATTGTCAAGTTTAGATGACACTAGAATTTTGGTACCATATGAGTCTGACAGTAATGTCCAAGAGATAAGCATACTGATATGATGATCTATAGATGTCTGAGTATGATAATCGACTAGTTTGGCATAAACTAAGTGAATTTTTATATATTATTGATAATAGTTAAAGAGGATCAACCCCATAGAAGGTATATGGATCTAATATAATGGTGAATAAGATTCATTTATGTATTCACAAGTCATGTAGGGTGATGGTCGGTCAAAATTAAAATTTATAATTATCTAATACCATATTTTAGTATCTATAAATTCCCCTATTTTATTTCAGTATTTAAATTTAATACATAGACTAAAGTAAAAGGATAAAGAGATATATGTGTGTGTGTATAACACACTTTATCTTTGGGAAAACTCTAAATGTGTAGCCTACTCCAAGCAAACCTAAAATGAACATTTAGAAATAAATGTTTGTTAAATGAAATAATAAAATGAATCAATTGAAACTTAATGGAAATTAAGGAATACACTTGTAAGTGGGTGAACTGTATTTCTCTATAACTTATTGGAGATGATGTTTCCTCATTGAAGCATTGGATACTTATATTTTTTGATGAAGCACATGGAGAATGGTTCCTCTTATTAAAACCTTTGGATAATTGGGGGTGATCAAGTCCCATTTTTTGTAACTAAGGTAGGGACATAGGTTTGGAAGATAAATGCCCCAACCCTCATTGAAACGGAGTAGTGCCAAGGCCATTGAGAATTTTTCTAATCCTCAACCACACTAACCCATGTAGTTTATCTTGTACTAATATTATAACCTCAAGATAGAAGGTGGGATCCACATATTTGGATCATGAATTAATTCCAAGGTCATTAAGGACACTTAATTTTAAATGTGTTACTCAATAAAACATGAATTAACCACTACATATAGACTTACAATTTTAAGGGTGATCACTGGTAGATACCATCAAATATGTTTGAAAATAGAAATTTTAAAAGTGTGTATGTGCATTAAAAAGATTCACTCCCCATGAATTTGAGCTAAAATAATATATAATTTTGTGCATCTTGTCATTTGTAGTTTAAATTTTGAGAACTTATATCTCATGATCCTATAAATGTGTGCATATGCATTGCATATGTCCCCAAATGTATCTTAATATGTCTATATTTGACAACCTATAACTCATGTCCCTATAAAATTATGTGCATATGCATGGCATAGGTACCCAAACATATATTAATATGGAAACCTATAACTAATATATCTATAAATTGAGTGCATATGTATGGAATATGCCCCAAAAATATGTCTAAAATCTATAAATATTTGTCCCAATTTGAAATATGAACCAATCTCAAATCCTTGAATCCTATAAATTGTGTCAAAATCTAAATTTTATGCTCATCAAGACTTAATTTTCTATGAAAAGCGTACTAATATGCCCCTTTTTTGAGGTGAAGGATGTAGACTACAAGTCACTCATCTCAAAATAAAGAGTTAACTATATTAATTAATAAGAAATAATTATGTTGAACCATGTCAACACAAAAATAATATGTCATCATAGTAATGAATATGTAATCAAAGCATGTATGAAACATATGTAATGTAAGGCATACAAGATTCATGTCAATATGTATATATAAATTAGTCATGCAATAGTAACCATCACTAATAGAAGCACTGAGTAATATTACATAGTAAAGATTCATGAGATGTAGCATGGAACCACACACAAAAGGGGAGGTTCATGATATGGATCATGGCACCAACAAACTCAACAAAATCAGTAAGCTCAATAGGCAATGTCATGTCCACGACACACATAATATAATCACACATAATATCATAAACAAGGCTAGTGGACTCAAATAATGGATAATAAATGTGTAAAAAAGGCCAAGGGACAAAAATAATGGACAATAAATGTCACACACACAAGTCCAAGGGATACAATCAATGGACATTAAATTTCACACACACAAGGCTAAGGATCAGAATGAATGGAAATTAAATGTCACACATTTAGGGCCAAGGACTAAAATTAATAAATGATAAATTTCACACATAGAAGGATAAGGGATACAATAAATAGACAATAAATGTTGTAAAAAATATACAAGTAATGAGTAGCATATTAGAAAAGTCACAACATCAATGAAGCATAGAAAAAGTAATGTAGTCTACACCATCTAGGTATATCAATGTCACATCATATTAAAATAATATATCCATGTTATACTATATAAAGTATGAGTAATAGTAATATATGTGTAATAAATCATTATAGCTCAACATGGTAAATGGAAAGGTCATAGAAATATTTTAACATGTGGAATAATATGCACCCAACATTGACATGGCCCATGGGTATAGGAATGTCCAACATATATGTATCCATATATCATGTATATTAGTATGTACATGCCACATGTGTATATTATGAAATGCATATGTGTATGGAAAAGGATATATAATCTACCAATCATGTTAGAAATAACATATGTAAATAATGTAAACTAGAAATCATGTCATGCTTAGGTCCTCATTTTTTATTTTTTATTTTTTGAATATTTGAATATTTTTGTAATTTTGAATTGAATTTTATTTTAATATTCTTAGGAATCAGTATAATAATTCATCCCATTCATCACATAAATTAATTTCACCCAAATTGTTCATAATTTTGTGAAGATGCATTGGATTTTCTTCTACGATTCTTGATTGTTCAAGTTTTATACATGTAGTTATCTTTAGAAATTTTTCCTTTTGATGGGTACCATTGCCATCAAGTTACATTCTAATTGGATTCCATTCATGTAAGAATGAAATGTATTGATTTTTTAATCCATTATGGCCTAAATTAGGTATAACCAGTCCTATCCTAATATAAATTTCAACTAGGTGGTAGATGATGTCACCCATAAGAGTGTCTTGATAACCTTTGGTTCGTGAGAAACTGATATACTAATATGTATAATAAATGTACCATGATGTGGATTAAATAATTCATTAATTTTTGGGAGATGATCTTCATCAATCTAAATTTGTTAATAAGCACCTTATATGTATGATTTGATGGTCAAAATATCATACCTTGGATACTTATGGCCTTTACATGTATTTGTGTGTTGAGTTCTATTACAACCTAGTGGTGAGTGTTTATGTTGTAGTGTGATGACCTTAGTGAACCCTTCATTCTAGTAATTTTGAATTTTATACTAGAATGTTATAACTTTTTGTGTCCCATGCCTAGTGATTCTATGGTAATTATAATACAATTTACCTTCTCAATGTGATAAACACCTCATACCTTTATGTCTATTTTTTGGTAATGTAATCATATTGTTATCAAGTATAATTTATAAGATGATCTTGGTTTATTTTGAATATTTGTCACTTTTAATATTGTAATAGGTATTGTCTCCATAAAATCTATGTTATTCACTGGATTTTTCTCAAAACCTTTTTTATATCTAAAAATGTATAATTATTCTTATGCCCCTATCATGCTTGATTGTATAAAGGTTTGCCTTCATGGTTGCTTTAGCATATGAGAATCATGGTGTGAAATGACATTGTAATTACTATTTTCATTTTGAATATATTGATGATCTAACATTATTTATTTTCCCCCTGTAAATTATGATTGAGTAGAAACTTTTACATTATCAATTCTCTTTGTAAATGAATTATCCTAATATTCACCTACACCAGTGGGTGTAAACATATTATGAGATGATTACTCATCTAAATCAATAGGATTTAAAACTAGCTTACTTAAATGATCATCTATGTTGTCTTGCATATCATTATCACTATCATCACTATCATAGTAATCTACCACAAAGGGAAGTTATGTAATTATCTCATTTGGTGGTGTACTAGCTAGTGGTGATTATTTCCTTCATGAATGTTCATAATTGGATTATTATCATTTATTTTACTTGATTCTCTAACCACATATGTATGAATTTGATCTCATGGAATAAGTTGTGATGGAGGTACTATAGATTAATGCATAAACTCTAACTATGAATTACCCCCATTATTTTATTATGTCATTTTATAATATTTGAAGGGATCATCATTTGTATGGAATGTATAAAAATAGCCATCACGCATAAAATCCACACATCTATATAATGTATATGGTAGTGATTCCATGGTATGTATCCAAAGTCACCCCAAAATAAATTATAATGTAAAGAAGTAGGCATGACCTAAAATATAGTAAAGAATATTTTGGGTCCTAGTTTCACATCTAATAATATTGATCAGAGTCCCTGATGTGAAATACTATAAAATCCTTTGATGCCCTGATCTAGTTTTTAAATATTATCCATATTGATACCCAATTGTTGTAATAAAGTTATGTTGTAGATATTCATTCCTAATCCATTATATATTAACACACATTTGACGGCATTTCCTTTAATTTTAACTTGGATGAATAATGGGAATTTTTACTCTATTATATGTTTGGTAGGTAGCTCTTCATTTTCAAAAGAAATATTTTTTTTGTATTATTTAATATGTTCATAATAGAAGTAAATTATATAGGTTTTGTATCATTTTGGAGAGTTTTCACATGTAATGCCTCATATAAAATGTATTTGTAGATAATTGATCTTTAAAGTAACTTGAGGATAGAGATATTAACATGGGTAGTTTTCAATTGAATAATGATATCGTACCCTTTTGCTTGAGTATTGGCTTCATAGGATGTGGAAGGGGTTGAGGAGGAATATGTCATCTACCTATATTATGGGGCACCCTACATCTTCTAATAATGACAATGTGGACCACAAAGTCTAATATAAATTGTGGGTGAATAATGGGTGCAAGATGGTAGTTGTTACAACTATGAGGTCTAGGGGGAGGAGGAATAAAATGAGTCATGCATGCCCTTTGGCACCTATTGGTGACAATAAACAACTCAAAGTGAATATTACAAAATTATGAATTAATAAAGGATTGAGATTATTCATTAGTTATTTAAGCCTTTTTAATCCATGGAATAATATAGTTGTTACATATTTTGCATATCAAAGGAAAACAACATATAATGATTACAATCATAGCTTGAGTAAAAAAATATAAACTATGTACATCCATTGTATCCATGTGTAATTTTTGATTTTAGGAAAAATTAAAAATCAAGTTTGAAAATGAAACCCTAAGGTAAAAATATGAAAACCCTAGATAAAAGGAAGATACCCTAAAGATAATCTAGGTTTTGACATGTTTAATACAATATTTAAGTTAACCAATATATTTTACCCTATTTTGGATTAGTTAACCTTAATAATATAGAAACTAATGTATTATTCAGATTGTATGAATTAAATGTATAAAGCATAAATTGATTTGACACTTTCACTTACTAAATATGGAAATTACTAAGAGGGATAAGATACTTAGTGGTTTATTGTACTAAAGGATAGGGGTAAGAAAGGCAAAAACTTATACTATGAGTCTCTTAGATCAAGTACTAGAATTATAGGCTTGCTTGGATATTAAAGTTAAACTATGGTCATAATTGTATTTTTGAGATATTGATTAAAACTACTATAAATAGTAAATTAAACCCAAAATACCAATAATGTCACAAGAAGGGAAATAAAAGAACAATTATCAATGTTAAGAGTTAAAAATTACCATCACCTTTTTCCTTATAGCTTTTTTTCAAGATTTTCCAATTGATTCCAATGCAATTTGATTTGTATGTTGATTTCTTGATGATAGATTCAAGAGGACTCTAATGGCTTCTTTGGATGGTTAAATGGATTGCAAGAGTATGTGGGTGCATTTAGATGGATGCTCTTATATTATATGAAAGGCTTATGAATTTTCTTATTAGATTGGCCATGCCCTAAACATGGCTTTTTATAGGATGGTGGAGGAAGTTTTAGGGGAATTTTTAATTATTTAGAAGCCTTTAGTTTAGAGACTTCTAGAATCTTAGAGAGGCTTATCTAGTTTTAGAGATTTCTTGGTTAGTTCAAGGGATAATGGGGATTATATGGGGATTAAATGAGGTTTAAGGTTCATAGGGATGTAGGAGAGGCTAGGGTGGTAGGTTGGCTAGGGGTAGTTGAATAAATATGAATTTTAAATTTGTAAGTGAGCTAGCGGGTAGTTAATGAGGTAGGATTAGTGATTAAGTGGGCTTGTTAGTAGGATAATAGGATGATTAATTAGTCATAGGGTATATATGAAGGTTTATGGGGTGTATGAAATATTTAATAGGATTTTAATTAATTGACTAGGATTATGGTTATAGGATAAATTAGTGGGATTAATAGAATAATCAAGGTGAGCAAATTTAGGTGCATACATTTTCCCCCTCTTTGAAAGGGTATTGTGAGTGAGAAAAGTGGGAGGAGTAATGGTCTTTCAAATAAAAACCATTTCATGGATGAGTTAGTAAATGATATTAGTAGACATGATTCCCCCTTAAAGGGACGTGCAGGGAGGAATGAGCTAGATGGCCACTCAAAAAGAAATCCCTAGGGTGGGATAAGAACACAAAAATAAGGGGTTGGGATGACCTAAATATTAATTGAGCTAAAATTGAGATGCCCTAAGCAAGAATGTTATAGGGTAAAGTTATTCAGCCTTTGAAGATGAGTCCTAAGTAAGGACCAATGCCTAAAATGGTAGTAGTTTGATTGAAATGATAAGATGAAATTCCTAAGACATTGACAAAGGTATAGGGAATGGATGAATAAGCCATAAGCTAGCAACAATTTCCAAGCAAGGACACATGTAAGGAATAGCTATAGTCTAATAAAGGATAGTTGATAAGTGATTATTGATAGTAGATAACTTTAATATAAAGTTCATATCTCAATATGATTTTAATGGATTCGAGTGACCTATAGGGGATGGGATGGGAACATTTGTTATTAGTGGTCAAGTTATCCTTGGGAACTAAAAAAGTGGCCAAGTGTTACCTACATAGTCTTAAGAGACCTCAAGTCGATATATTTCTAATTTAGGATTTTGGATACAAATCAGGGAATAAGAGGCTATGCCTCAGAATAGTGATTTGGAACAACTTAGGGATGATGATAATGTGAGTAAATGTGATAATAGGATGTACAAATGGATTCAGGGATCAAAATTAATGGACTAGGTAAGATAATATAGTTAGTAAGGGTTAAATAGGATGAAAGAGGGAAAAGAGGGTGTAAAATAGGAAAAAGTGGGGGTAAAAGAGTCATTTTGACTTTTAGATATAGGTAAATTATTTTATGGAGACTAAACCATGGATCACTTTCTTTGATCATTACACCACACAGAGAGAGTCTAGGAGCACCAGAAGGTAGCCAATGTAGGACCACCAATGAGTACTCTATCCCTAACTAGTTGATTTCATCATTTTTAAATTTATTATTGTATTTATTATAAGTATATCTAGTCAGGGAAATATCACCTCTGGGGGCATTACCCTTAGTCATAGTATTACCACCGCAAGCTACAATATTATAACCATAAGCTATGGTTTTGAAAAACTGCAAGGGGTGACATGCAATTTTACAATACTACGATAATCAATCTATGATATTATAATATTTTAGGTGGGATATCATTTTTGTAAATCACACAATTTTTTTGTAATATACCTAAAAAGAGGTATAATAGTAGAATAGCTAGTAGAATAATGAATAGTAGTTTAATACCACATGCATAAGAAGGAGGAGTTGAGTAGATGGGAACTAATATAAATAAAGGGGAATATGATATTATAAGGCATAAAAGAAGTCATTTGTAATTAGAGCTTGCTATAATAAGAGGTTTCCCCTCAAATAATCCTAGGATACAAATTTATTCCTTCCATAAAAGGAATATTGTGTGTAATCAACATGTTTATCAATATATGAGTGATTTATTGTCAATTAGTTAGTTATAAGAACAAGGTTCCTATCATTTGGTATCAAAGCCATATCTAGGACCAATTTTTTTTGTATTGTAGTAAACCTTGTGGTTTAATAGAGGTTTTTTATCATTTCATTTTATTTTTGATTAAGTTATTGTGAGGATTGTAGCCATTTACAATATTCTAGTTCGACAGTATTGTTAGTCTATCATATTATAGTTTCAATATTTTTGGTACATATAGTGTTTCAAGGGTGGATTTTTGTATCAAATTGAAAGTTTTCTATGGAAATTCCATTCAGATTCATGTATTTTTGGGCCCTATGGATCATGCATCATTGACCTACTATTTGTATTGATGGGATTTGCATAGGCATGACTACCTTATCCTCAACATCCTCCTCACGCCACAACACTATTCTCCACATCTTCCTTGGTATCAACAAAATTTGATCTATTCTTGGCCTTGGATCTCCCTTGCTTGATCTAGATTCAGCTCTACTATATCTCCATTCTACACCCTACTTTATTAGCTCCAAGATGTCAATCGATCATAAAATTGAGATATACTACCTTCTATGATCAACATGTTCAAATCTGGTTGCATAAACTCTACTATGGCCCCTCCATAATAGAATCCTTGGCATCACAACTTGTACTCCATTTTCCTCAACACCATAACCCTCACTTTAGCTCACTTGGCTCAGTTCTAGCTCAAAACTATCATCCTTGTATCTAAATTTTCCACACTCTCTAGTCTTCCTCCATGGATCCATCCATAGATCCACTTCCCACTCAACCCTACACACTCACTATGATTCATATTTGGTATTCTTTACACCCCACTCAAACTCCACCTATATTTATCTCCAATGCTATCTCACAGCTTCCCATAACACCATTTTCTCTTAGCTCCCTCAATGTCCTCCTCAACTCGGTAAAGTTTTTTCTCCCATTTTCATCGACAGACTTACATTCACTATACTACTTGCCTCAACTTAGATTGAGCCCCCCACAAGCTATGGCTACCTCTATGGCTTGACCTCAATTACCAATTCTACCATTTTCCCTAAGGAGCTCATGGTTTTATTCCACACTATCATGGTAGTTAATATTTTAGGGTTGGTTTGTGATCTATTAAGTATTACGTTTATCATGTTTCTTGGTTTGATATTAATCTTTAGTGGTTAATAATTTAAATGTTCCTTTTAGTGGATAATTTTAAGTGGTGTTTTGTATATTATCATGTGTTGGTTTATTAGCATTCAAAATAAAAATATTGGTCATATTGTTATTTTTCTAGGTCAAGTATTTAGTCATGTTTACATCTCATTATTCTTAGAGTTTTATATTCTAATTGTTAATAGTCAATGGTGTTTATTCACATGGTCTTGAGTATTAATTTTAAGATTGTTGGAGTTCAAATAAGTCATTTTTAAAACTTTGTATTAGTGGTGTCCTAGGGATCTCCTCATATTTATTTTTTTATGTCTTTTAATTTTTGTTAGGTCATGTGTTAATGTTAAATAATTGTTCAAAATAATTATCATCTAGTCATATAGTCATCTTGTCATGCATCAGTGTCAAAAAAATCAAAATATTGATCGTATTATAAAGGACACATTTTTAGTTGAAGTCGATGTCCTCTCCTATCAATATATTTAACCTTTAGTTATCATAGGGTTTCCCATTCTCTTTGAAAGTCATCTCACTGATGCATTGACTACACTTCATCAAAATGGAAAAGTTAGAGAATATCAAACAATAATTGAACACCTCACCAATCATACTATAGGTCTATCTAATGAATTCTTCTAACATTGTTTCATCAGTAGACTTCAAGATGATATTCAAGTAGAGGTTAAAATGTGGCAACCTCAATCCATGATGGAAGCACAAGGCTTAGTTAAGCTTGTTGAATACCATATCATTTGGGAACTCTCCAAGACATCTTCCTTACAGCATCCCATCACAACACCTCTCCAAGCCATCAAATGTCTCTCCATGGAGGTTATTGATTCACTTTTCTATACACCTCAACAAGTTCTAGATGAGCCCATTCAATAAATAACCATGATCAATCAAGCCCTTAATGAGACCAAGCCAACTATCACAGAGCCCAAGTAGGGAACCAAGTCTTCAAATTCCTTAGAGAATAATGCTAAGGGGGTTTACATGTTGGCTCACCAAGTAGTGTATTTTGTGCACCCTTGTTCTATTTTTAAGGGTGATGATCATTATGATTCAAATTTAATTTCTTAACTCTAACCTCATTTTATAAACTAAGGTTATTTTATTCTTTTTATATTACTAATGTACCTTCTCATCTCCAAGAACAAGAGGAAGAAGTGGAAACTGAAATGGACACATGGACCTGCCTCCATCTGATCTTCAACCTATTTTATTTGTTTAGCCTCCATTTGGTAATGCTATTATTTCTTATCATGTTTCAATGGCAAAATATTTTTAAGGGGTATGGAATGTAATGTATCTAGAAAGGGGTATAATAGTAGAATAACTAGTAGAATAATGAATAGTGGTTTAATACCACATGCATAAGAAGGAGGAGTTGGGTAGATGGGAACTTGTATAAATAAAGGGGTAAATGATATTGTAAGGCATAAAATAAATAATTTTTAATTATATATTGTGCTAATATGAGGTTTTTCCCTCAAAAAGGCCCATGATACAGAGTTCTTCCTTCCATAAAAGGAATATTGTGTGTGTAATCAGCATGTTTATCAGTATATGAGTGATTTATTATCATTTAGTTAGTTTTAGGAACAATGTTCTTATAATTTTCATGTGGTTTCATAAAATTAAAGGTTTTAATCTATGATTTTGTTGAAATAATTGGTTATGGTAAAGTCTAGACATGCGGTATCGATGAAGATGAAAGTTAGGCTAGTTAAGAGGCTAGGAAGGGAATGGGGATGAGGATAAGTTAGTGAGAAGTTAAATGGATTAGGGTTAGGTGAGGGTGTGAAATAGATAAGGGTATAGGGGAGAGGGGATGTAGGTGAGGTTAATTAGATGGGTGAAAAAATTAGTTAAGAGGGTTGATTAGCTAGATATGATGGATTAGTTAGAGGGAAAAGTTTTAATGGGTAGTGTTGACCAAAATTTAACCTTAAGTCAAAATTGGTCAACCCCATCTAAATTTAAACTTGAATAGGGTTGTCAAAAAAATTATGTGGTATTTTCATGCCTTATATGGTCCCTAAAATTCTTCATAAAACCTTATTAGCATTGTTTAAGGTAAGTTTGGAGAAATTAAGGTAATGCCTTATTTGGGTCATATAGTGATCTAACTATGTCATGAAGTCATGAAACTTGTTCAAGTGGTTTCATAGGTATTTAAGGGTCTTTAAATGTCATTTCATGCCTTAATAAACTTATACAAGTATTTCATGTTGATTTGGAAATTTTAAGGTTGATTTGTAGACTTTAAGGTATGAAAAATGAGAAAAAGGTGATTTTAACTAAGTTTCATGTATACAAAAGTTCCCTAAGTGATAAATCAATAAAAACACCTTCCAGGGACCTTGGAGAAGTTAGATAACTTCCAAATCTACCAATAATTTGGATAAAGGTCAAAATCTTGAAATTTAATGCTTTAGAGAGGAGTTAAGAGACTTGTACAGACTTATTGAGATAAATTTTAGGTAAAAATAGGTTGAAAACATCCTTTCATCTCCTCATGGTCATATTAAAACTTGGGAAGAAGTTTTAGGTGCAAGATATGCACTAAAATTTCTCTCTCCTCCATCGCTCCCTTCACATGCTCATGAAGGCCAAATTCAAATTAATGGTACATGCCTTACATGTAGAGTTTGAGGCTAATATTTTGGCCAAGGTTGGGGATCCCTATGGGATTCCAATATATGGCATTGGTAATTAGATTGAGCTCCTTAGATTTATGAACAATCTCTAAGGATCTAGATGAGAGGTTGGATAAGCTTATTCATAATGATAATGAAATTTGTATTTCATGATTTGATGAAATAGAGAGAAAACATTACAATAAATAGACTAACAAAAGATTATTCATTTCACATTCTCAATAACTCTTCCTATTCTTATGGGAATGGAAAGCTTATTAAATAAGACAAAATTATAGACACCTAGAATTAATAACCAATATGTACAATATTATTACATCCCCCCTTAATCTGTAGGGGTCTTTGTTAGACCAAGCATTCCTCCAAACTTTTCAATTTTTTCTCATCCAAGAACTTTTGTCAAGATGTCTGCTAGTTGCTCTACTATCAAGGAATGTTGTAACTTGACACTACCATCTTTCACATAGTGCTAAATCAAATGAAATTTGGTATTGATGTGCTTGGTTTAGTCATGAAAGACTAGATTATTTTCCATCTAGATTTTAGAAGTATTGTCAACCATGAGAGGTGTTGATGAAACCTATTGCTCTTATAAATATAAAATAACCCTTCGGAACCACAAGATCTCTCTAGTTACCTCTAAAGTGGCCATATATTTTGCTTCTACTGAAGAAATTACTGACACCAATTGCTTTTTAGATTTCCAACTAAAAACTATTGTTCCTAGATTCATTATAAAACCCAAGGTGGACTTTTTATCTTCATGTTCACCAGCATAGTCAAAATCTAAATACTCAACCAGTTTGAAGTCTCCTACCCTAGAGCATTTGAGCCCAAAATGTTGTGTGCCTTTGAGATATTTGAGGACCCTTTTTGCTTCTACCCAATGAATCTCCCCGAGTTGTTGCATGAGTCTTGAGAGAACACCAATTTCATATGATATATTTGGTCAAGTGGTTATCACATAAATCAGACTTCTAATGAGCTATTTGTATTTAGTGGTATCAACCAAATTTGTTGAATCTTTAGATGTCAATTTAAGATTCAATTCCATGGGTGTGATAAGAGGCCTACAATATTCTATTATGAACTTTCTCAGAATGTCACCAACATACTTTTATTGAGTGATGAAGAAATACTTTGGTTTCTAAATTAATTCAATACCCAAATAGCAATGAAGATAACCCAGATTAGTCATTTTACATCTTTTCATCAACTCTAATTTGAATTTTATAGTGTACCATTCATTGTTCCCTATGATGAGTAAATTTTCAACATACACCACCACAAATACAATTGTTTTGTCAACTATTTTGATGAAAAGAGTTGCATATTCAACTCAAAATGTTTGAAGTTCATATTCATGATGTTCTTAGCTATTTTTTCATACCATGATCAAGGGGCTTGTTTCAAACCATATTATGATTTTTTCAATTTGTACACCTTGTGATTTTGTGCTCTTATCTCTTTACTACAAAACCATCAGATTGTGTCATGTATATAGTTTCCTTGAGGTCTCCATTCAAAAATGTAGTTTTGACATCCATTTGGTGAACTTTCCATCCATTATGATTTACCAAAGCGAACATGGTCTAAATGTTAGTCCATTTTGTTGTAGGTGCAAAGGTTTCATTTTAGTCAATTCTTTCATTTTGAGCATACCCCTTTGTGACAATACTTTCTTTGTGATTTTCAAGTGAGTCATCTACCTTGTATTTATTGTGATAAACCCACTTAAATCCAATAAGTTTATAACCATATGGTGGATCAACCAGATTCTAAGTCCCATTTTCACCAGTGAATTATACTCATATTTCATTGCTTTTCTCCAAGAGTAAGCTTCTCAACTTGTTCAAAAGTTTTTGGTTCTGAATCAAATACAACATTGAGTTCATCTTGAGAATCATCTAATGTGAGTTTTCTAATCATGTCCTAAATTTAATCAATAGACTTATCTAGTTGAGAGGAGGTAGTGTGTGCACTTTGAGTGCCTATTTTCCCAACTTCATTAGGCCTCACATCTTTTAGTGTTTGAGTGGCCCACTTAGGCATCTTGTTTTATTTTGTAGGTGATTTGGGTTCATCCCCTTAAGTTCCTTCACTATCTACCTTCTGTTATGTTGGCCCATGTTTAGTATATGATGAAGTTTCACTCTCTCCTTTAGGAGGAGTTTCAATCTCATGTATAGGAGACAATATAAAATCAATAGATTCCTAAATTTGTGTCCCCCACTCATTGTTTGGAACATTCAAATCACTCTCTTTGTAGACATCAAACTTTGCATATTTGTTTAGTCGACTCAACTACCGATTAATATGCTCTTTGTCCTTTGTAGTCTCACAAAATACAAATTATCTTGTGACAATAAACTTCTTCTCTTTCTCATCGTATAGTCTAAATACCTTAGAAGAATCAGAATATCCAAAGTGGATGCATTTTTGACTCCTGTGGTCCAAGTTATTTCTCTTTTCCTTTAGAATCAATGCATAACAAGTGGATCCAAAAATATGAATATGTCACATTGAAGGGAGGTGACCACACCACATCTCATATGGAGTCTTTGATTTAAGAGCTATTGATGGTGATATATTGTGAAGGTATACTATTATTTTAGCTGTTTCAGCTCAAAAGTGCATATTTACCCCTTTGAAATAAAACATTTCACAAACCATATTCATCATAGTTCTATTCATTCTTTCAACTACTCCATTTTGTTGTAGAGTGTGAGGAACTGTGAGATGGTGTTTAATATCATTTTGCTCAAGATAGGATTTAAAATTATTTGATGTGAATTCACCACCATTATCTATCTTGAGTGTCTCAATGTAGATTTGTGCTTCATTTTCAATCATTATTCAAAACTTTTTGAAAGTATTGAAGGCTTCTAATTTCTTTTTCAAAAAGTATATCCATGTCATCTTGTTATAGTGATCAATAAACAACATGAACTACTTATGACCACTAGCAAAGAGGATTGGAAGAGAACACAAGTCTGAATGAACAATTTGCAATTTTCTATTTGATTTCCACTATGACTTTGAAAATGGTTCTCTTGTATGTTTAGCCAAGATGCAAGATTCACACTTCTCATATGATTTTATGATAAATGTAAACATGAAAATAACACCATTCTTTTGTAATACATGAATGTTATCATAATGAGTGTGCCTGAATTGAGCATGTCACATGTTTTGAGACATTTCATCTTCCACAAGATGAGCATAATTACTTGAATTTGATGGCTCACCCTTTATTTTGAGTAGTTTCCCTTCCTCATATCCATTCAAGATGATTGCATTGTTAATTTTTATCCTAATTATGACATCACCATTATCCAATAGAATAGAATGGTATTGTTGTCTTATGAGCACTAGGGACAAAAAGTTTCATTTTAATTGAGGAAGGTAGAGAACATTCTCAAGTTTGTAGTCTGGAAGCCTTGGACAATTGACTAAAATTATACCTCTTCCCTATGGTTGCAGACTTGATCTATCTATGAGGTATATTGAGCCACAACTTTCTTCATTTTAATATTTAAAGAAGTCTTTTCATAAAGTCATATGTTGAGTGGTGTTAGTATTAAGAACCCAAGCATCAAACCATGAGGAACTGATTGAGACATTGTTTGCTTCATCACTAGTATTAGAAAACACACATTCACTAGTGAATTCAGTTGAGTTTGACTCTTTTGAATATTTATTTGAATTTACCTATTTATTTTTATAGTATGCTTCAATTTTATCCCATGGAGTCCTAAATTTGTGAGTCTTATGGGTACCTTTTCTGTCACACCATTCATAATAAAGGTTTTATTTATCATTATATTTTTTATATTGACCACCATGATTTTCATTTTTGCCACCTTTTCCATTTTAATTGTTCTTGTACTTATTATTTCCTTCATTTTTGGAAGACATGGCATTGTTTGATGGTTTGGAAGAATTTGTTTTGACATATAACACACTTTCACCTATAGTGGTTTCAATTTTCCTTCCAAAGGCCTTTTCTCTTTTTGCCATCTTTTCAACCAACTAATCAAATGTGAGAGTCTTCAACTGTATCTTGATTGTAGAGACTCTAAATAGGTTGAATAGTTGGAAATAAGGTATTTTATGAATGTGGTCATGCATATGTCAATTTTGACACATGTTACTTCAACATCATGTTTGATAGCACGTATCTTTAAAGCCAATCTCATCACATCGCCATATTTCAACTCTAGGTTGAGCAGTTTCAACTACAACTGAATGAATTCCAACTCTAAATGAGATTCATATAGGTCATTTATTTTATGATATACTTATCATGGTGTATTTAACCCCTATATATGATGAAACACATCTCCATCTATTGATGCCCTCATCAAGGTCAAAGCCTTCTAGTTTTTTTGTTTCCATGTTTGAGTGTCCTTTGAATTCCTTGTTGGTTTAGTTGGTTGTTTTGATCCATCACAAATATCAAACCATAGATCAATTAACATGAGTGTGTTCTCTACTTTTTGATACCATTCTAGCCAACTATCTTTTCTAGTCAAGGTAGTGCCAATAATGGATTTTATGAAATGCATGGTTTTGAGTTTTTGGAGGTTTTGAGTTTTTGTTTAACCCGAATTGGTTCCTTATCACTCCAAAATGGTCCCCTTTTCTATATATGCAAAGGTACTAAAAAGGATTCACTTTGTCATATTAACATAAGCTTTAAAAAAAAACCTCATACATCAATATCCTTGATTTTTCTTGATTTTTGAATTTAAATTTTTCAACATACATGAATGGGTAAAAGAGTATCTCTCCTTATTTCTCCTTGAAATGTGAAAATTGGTTATTGTTTACCAATTTTGTGAGAGTATCTTGTCTCAAGGTAATTTAAAAAAATTACTCAAAGTTTTAAATGCTTTTAAATTTATTTATTTTTTCAAAATTTGAAAAAGCCATTTAAAAATAGAACTTGCTTTTTAAATGAAAAAGCATAAAAAATATACCTCTCCTTTTGTTTGACTTGATTTCCAATATTGGAAATATATATATGGCCTCCAAATCTGAATGAGACAAATTTTCACCTTAAAAGGAATCTTCCAAGAAAGACATGTAGTAAAAAAAGGATGTGAAACACCTCACAAAAAAGATTAATAATCTGTCAAGACTATCAGATGTAGCCAAAGGAATCAAAACATAGTCCTCTACACAAGCAGACTATAGTGTTAATGTTTAGATACATGACCAATTGTTCCACACCAATATAACCTATTATTGATGCCAATATACTAGGCTAAGAAATCAAAAATAGCAAGCAAGATAATGTAATAAGTAAGGGAAAAGATAATGCAACAAGCAAAATAAATTATTGTATGTGAAAATCAAATGTTGCAAGTGAAAATACAATGCAACAAGGGAAAATATACCAAGTAAGACTTAGTATAAGTGAACAGACTAAGATTTAGTTCTTTTTTAAAAATTCCATGCTCAAAATGATATGCAGGTAGCAGACTACCACACCAATAGTTTGATGTCACAAGCAAGATAGTCAAAGATAATTGAAATGCCCTTTCTATAGAAAGAAAAAACTTAATTACAGGTCTGTACAACTATAAAATGGAGAAGAAAAATAAAATAGATTAACAAAATACTATTCATTTCACATTCCCAATGACTCTTTCCATTCGCATGATAATTTAAAGCTTATTGAATAAGATAAAATGCTAGACACCTAAGCTAGACACCTAGGATTAATAACCAATATGTACAATATTGTTACACTAGATTGCTTTTTTAGGGTTAAATCCCCACATGCTAAGTTTTGTACAAATACAATGCAATTTTGAACTCTTTGGCCAAATAAAATAAACCTTAATGAGTACTCATAGGTATATAAATGTATTTCACACTCTCATTCACTACGTTGGCATGTATGGGAGGTCTTTTGGTAAGGGAATCTACTCTCTTATACAGTCTACAAGTTGACTATCATAGACTCTATTTTCTCTAGTTTTGTAATGTTTGGAGGGGTGGAATGAAGGTATTTATTCATTTTTTTAATTCTCTAATGCAATTTCAACTTCATCAACAACCCTCCATGCTAGTCCCAACACCATTCTCCCAAGCAATTCATAACACTCTTTCATTTTGAGACTGTGTGTGAAAGTTACCTACAACAATGGAGTAATAAGGATTAGTTTTAAATTTTCCAAGGTTGTATAAGATTTTTTATCTTTTGATAAAGGTAATGAACATCAAATAAGTAGTAACCTAAGCACATCCTCTCCAATAAAGGCTATAAGGGTGTTTTAGTCATTCACAGGCCTACAAACCTGTAAGTAAGCATCAATGAATCCAATTTCATGTTTAAGGTATTTTAGTAATGGAGAGTATGATATATACTCAAATACACTCATTAGACTTGACTGACTCCTCACTACCACCATTGAAAGATAAAAATGTGTTGAAGAGACCTAATATGTGGAAACTTCTAAAGTCTTGAGTTGACTGCATGTACAAGCCTATACGGACTATAAGGACAAATGTGAAGTGGTACATGTTGTTTGGAAATCAAGTACTCATGACTATTGAAGATAGTGACCAAGAATTGGATCAAGAGTTGATATAATTTCAAAATGTATACAGTTCAAGGATTGATTCTCAAAGTGACCTATAGGCCCTAAACCTATAGGTCCTCTTTTGGATAAAGGCATACATGTTCATATAAGAGGAAAGTATATACTTTGAAACATGTTTCAAACATAATTAAAAAGGACATAAAATACCAATTCACACTTGAAACATGTTGTGTCATGATTAAGGTCAATAAATTGAACCTACAACCCTAATGCTCACAAATAGGGCTGAGTTCAAGACAAAGAACAAAAGATGTAAGATGATACAAAGGGGAAATTGAACCTTGTATGAAGTGAGAAATATACCTCAATGAGGTTTAATATTTTAGGTGTCATGGTAGATTTGAAAAGGACAAACTTAAAACCAAATGCATTATAACCCCTCAAATGAATACCTATAGCCACCTACGAAGAAGACTATCTTAAATAGTGATGATTGATGAAGTACAGAGTTTTAAGGCATTGAAAAAAGTCCTAAACTATAAATAGAATGATATTAGTTTGAAGAGGTTTAGTTTTTGTAAATGAAGATCCTAAATCTCAATATTGTAAACCAATCTTAAGTGAATACACAAAGGCAAAATGGTCACTTATAAGTCTATTTAAGTGACTCAAGTGTCTTCCAAAACTTGAGAAGGTGGTATATGAGGGTTTGGAGTTAAGAAAAATATCTTGAGGTGATAAAATAATTGAGATCAAAGATATATAATCAAGTATTAGAGGAAATTACCAAATAGGGGTCACTCAAATTATGCATACACACAGTCCTTGCTACAAGTCTACTTGCCTAGCCAAGAGGAAGTTGCTTGCTTGAAAGGGTTAAAGGCCTATGTGGGATATGAGAGGAAGGTATAAAATTAGAGAAGGGTTTAATGGTGATATAAAGGACTCATAAAACTCTTAGACTTACCTGAAGGTAGGAGAATATTAGAAACCCATTCCTACTCAGCTAAGGCAAGACACAAACTTACTCTTAAAAAGTGTTTGCTTGTATGAAGAGGTATAAAGAATGTTAAGAGGAATAATGAAAAATAATTGTTTGAATATGATTTTAGGGTAATAAGATAACTCCATAAGGCATTCAAGTTCACTTGAAGTGAAGCAAATCATGATAGACCCTTTTTAGGGCTAATTACATAGGCAGACTTATATGGGTAACCAGTTGAAAAGTGGTTAGTTAGATTTGGGTTAATATCATAAGGACCATAGAGAGATGGTGAGGATATAAAAAATCATTTCATGGAGTCTTAAGACCCTACAGTAATGAATAAGGTCTTAAATACATTCATGAGGATTTCTTGTAGTGTTAAACTTAAGAACCCTAAGCCTAAAAAAATGAGGTTATTGAGACCTAATGAATAAGGTTGGTATAAATACCATTATAATATGTTAATTTGGATATTATATACCTCATTTAGGTGTTTATATCTCAATCCAAACTTTAGGTTTGCACATTCAGGCCATATCTCTCTATTGACCTCACTAGCACAGCCTACCAACTCGTGAGGTTATCAACTTGTGCTCATATATCTCATGAATATTTTCATGGTGGATCAATATTTTAGGCACAATATGGAACCCATTTTCACTCATGATTTATGGTTTTTGACTGTTCATCTAAGGCCTAAGATTTATGAACAATCCTTAAGACCCAAGGTACTTTTAGGCTCCCTAGAAGACCAAATCAGACCCAATGAGAGAGAAGTGGATTTATATGATTCCAAATGAGCTGAGTGACCTATTAAATGACATTAATAATGTCTAATAATCCCATTATCACCTCTCCATTCTCATATATTGTAATTGTAGGTGTGGAATTGTATAGAATAGGCCAAAAAAATTGTTTTAAACTACTTGGGAGGTTTGTACAAGGTGTTAAAACTTTAAAATTTACATGGATGATAATAATGATGTCATAGAAATGAATCATACATTTATTTGAGGTTTGGTATGTGTTGGAATATTGTGGATCCAAAATTTAGTCTCTAGGTAGGGAGGCTTAATTGAGACTTAGTTAGGAGAGAGAAGTAGTAAAAAGTACACTTCCACTCACTCTCAAGACATGAAATTTGACATGAAGTTTTAAAGCCATACTAGGTCCTATAATATGTATTTAGATTCTCATTAGCATCCGTACATATCTCTACACAAGGAGTTTTGTATGATTTTGGGGTTATAAGGAATGAAGCCAATTCAGAGCTTTTGGTGTAGAATGAGTTCTTGGGGTTGGTTTGAGACCTCAAAATGATTTTTTTTAGGTTTAATATGAATTTAATAAGCTATCCATGAAGATAGGATGAGTTGAAGAAGATGAATTCAAATTTTAAAACTTGTATGCAAGATTTTTCTAAGGAGATGAAGATTTTTTAGATACCTAATAAGAGAATGAAGTGATGTGTCAAAGAGAACATGAAGAGATTAGTTGAGAGGTATCAAGAGTAGAGCAAAGGTATAACTCAACATGATATGACCATCAAGAATGCCACTTATAATTCAATAATCCAAATAAAAGGGTATTTTTTGAGAGCTAGAAAAGGCATCAATCAAGCATTCTAACTCTTGTTAGACTATGTATTTCATGTGTATTTCTCACATTTTCTAGTGTATTAGCTAGCTTTTTTATCTTGTAGTGAGTTTGTCCTATGTGAGACTTTATCCCACATTAGCTAGCTTAGTTAGTTTAGTATTTTTCCTTGCCTATATATGCAAGTTCCTTCATTTTTACTAACATGTTTTGATATGCTTCAATTTTTAATATATATGATCTACCTTGTTTTTGCATTTCATATATGTAGTTGTTGCTAACACTTTGAATTTAAGGGTTGGAATGCCTTTACCATTCTTATCATGATACTATATCCCTGAAGAAGTTATAACCATATATTAGATTACAATTCAGATAATTTTATTTCATTTCCCTCTTGTCACTAATTCTTCCCTTGTCACGGAGAGGAAGCATAGAAGAGATGTGTATGAGAAGATCTTGGTCTCTTTTTAGACTTTTCAAAGATTTTGAAGATTTTCATTATTTTGAAGCTCTTGCTTTCAAGCCTTTTGATCATGAAACATCATATTATTTCACTTAAAAGTGGTGGAGACTTTTTGAAGATTTTGTTGTTTTTTAAAGCTTTTTTTGCTTTTAAGGTAGTGAAAATATCATATTCTCTTTCTTTGCTTCAGATCTAAGCTAAGACTTTTTCTTTTAATCTAAGATCTAAAAGCTTGTTTATGTTCAAGAGAATAGAGGCATGACGGTCTTGATTGTGTGGCCACATTGGATCTAAGAGTGAAGCATTTTGATTTTAAACATTGGCATTGAAGATATGTCCATTTGCCAAACAAAGATAAGTTTTACTTTTTATTTTTTGTTTGATTTATGATAAGCATGGTGTCATTCTTTTTTTTCAAAGATCTTCCTTTTTTGGCATCTTTTTTTTAATGCAGCCTTATGGCATCCCTTTTATAATATATTTTAGATATTTTTCTAAAGAAATACATTGAATGTTTCTAAATTGGAGAGAGAGAAGGCAAAGATAGGCGTTAGAAAAAAAATTTGCAAAGGCATTGATTTTCTCCTTCAAACTTGGTGTTTGAGAGAAGCATTTTAGATCTTCACTTAGCATTGAAATTCTAATTTTATCACTTCTATTATGTACCAATAAGTGGCATTAAACCCTGACCTTGGTGTTGAGTTCCAGACATATAAAGATCTATTTTTGGCATCAACATTTGGCAGAACATTGAAATTACTAGCTAGGCATTAGGTTTTTTATTTAAAACTTGCTACTTTGTGATTTGATGATCTAACTTTGGAATCATTTTCTACTACCATATTTTGGCCTATTATGTTGAATTTTACATCTATGGTGTCTTTATTTCTTCTTCAAAAATGCCTTTTTGAGTGTTTAACTGTTGATCAACCAAAGTGTTTTACTTGCATTAGATTTTTTATGTTTGATATTGGTGCTAGAGAAGGCAGAATTATGTTGGTTCTACTTATCTACTAGCAAACCAATAGTGTTAGCATTGAAATTATAAATCTTGGCATTTTTCATATATGTTCTTGGATACTGCATTAGAATAGGCATCCTTTTTTTGCTAAAGCATCTTCCTTTTTCAAGGTTGACCAGGTTTGAAGACAAATTAAGACATTGGACCTAGGTTTTTTCTTCAGATCTAAGAATTAAAATTATTTGCAAGTAGTAAACTTCCTTTTATCTCACAAAAATATCTTTTTCATTCATTTTTTTGCTTTTACATGCTGAATTTTTGCCTTAAGAGGAAGTCCAACTCACTTGCACACGTATAAGGGTCACTTAACTAGTTATTTTTCACTTTAGTTATCTTTTCTAATTTTGTGTAAAAAATCCAATTCCAATGAGTGGTTGTATTACTATGTTGTTTTTCATTTTGGTCACTAAAATCTATTTGTAGTGTTTTTTAAATTATTTTGATCCATTTTATGAGAAATCATAACACTTGTAACTTTTGAACTATAACTTAGATTTGAGATCTATTTTTTTCAAAAGTGTGTGTTTGTTTATTATATATCCATTGGTCTTATTAAATTGTAAAAATACACTATCTTTATAAAGTGTCAAAATTGGGGGGGTCTTATAATACAATCTTTTGGGGGTTATCTCAATGTTGATTTTCTGCACCCTTTGCATTCTTTCTGGTCTTGTGATTAGTTAGCATGGCTTCTAATTCTAGTGTTGACCATTGTAATCCTTTGACTACATATATTTACCACACATGGAAACCTTGAATGAAAACAATTATAAATCACAAAGGATCATGGTCCCTAATGAATAAAACACAACCACAGTTCACATGGGAATTCAAAAAAATTTAGCATCAGTGTAAGTTTGAAGAATATATGGGCTTGATTAGGGGATATGTGATTGATAGTTTCTTGTTTCATTTTTATGGGTGTGATTATCCATTCAAAATGTGGACTAAGTTAAAGGGTTTGTTTGGGAAAGTAGACCACTTGAGAGTGATGCATCTTGAAGTGGAGCTTACTTCACTAAATCAAGATGACTTTGTTTCCATTGTATATTACCTCATAAAGTTTAAGCATTTGTTGACACAATTAAATGAGATAAAAAGGATGAAGATTGTGTATATTTAATCTTGTCTAAGTTGAGTGGCACATTCCAAATATTTATTTCTAACTTTTTTTCTAGTATAGATGCATTAGGTACAGCATTCAAAATGCCATATTTAGAGTTATTTTATGAGAGACTCACTAGGGATGAATCCAAATTGTCTCACCTTGAGTCTTCCAACTTCCAAAAATCATTAGTGGCCTCACATCTTAAGTCTAATGGAAAATCTAAGGGTAAGAATAAAAACATTCCTCCATCTCAAAATGCACCTAATCTCACCAGCACTACTTCATCTAAACCCAAACCATCTTCCAAATCTAAGAATAAGTCTAACTTATATTGCTCCTATTATGGGGGAACTGGCCATGAAGAGTCTAGGTGTTTTAAGAGAATTTAAGCCTTATAATATGACATTAGGAAATATAATATTTCTATCTCCACTCCTTATCCATCTCATGAGTATGGGAAAGCACTTAATGTTGTCTGGAGATCATAGTTACATATTTAAGATAGTTGGGTTCTAGATTTTGGTGCTTCACACCATATGACTTATACCAAGGAGTCCTTTGTATCTCTTGGTTTGAGTTCCACTTTCAACATTGATGTTGTAGATTATTCCTTAATTTTTGTTAAGGGGAAGGGTGACATACAGCTAGGTAATGGATACATCAATGATGCATTATATGTTTTAGATATCACCACCAATCTACTTTTAGTGTATTAGATTCATCACTATGGTCAGGGCAAGACAATGACTTTCACACCATAGGGTGATGACATTCAAGTTTTTTTAGAGTCATTTAAATTCATTACATAGGGTGTTATTGATCATAGTTTTCAACTTTACTATTTTTAGGGTTTTGATGATACTCCTCCTTTAGGGACATGTTTAGTTTCTCATGCAGATTCTAAGAGTCAGCTTTGGCATAAGATATTTGGACACCTCAAATACAAATATTTGGATTTAAACACTCATAGTGTGATAGAGGTTCTTCTTACAATTTCATGTCTTGATGAAGTTTTCCCTAGTTGTGCATTGGGGAAATAACATCATGATCAATTTCATAAGGGCATGTCCATGAGAGTTTATTCACCACATGAGATTGTGCATAATGATTTTATGGTCTTTCCTACTCCTTTCAATAGAGTTAAGTATTCACTTATCTTCATCAACAATTTCTTGAGGTGTAACTGGGTTTATTTCCTCAAGTATAAGAGTGAATTATTTGCTCACTTTAAAGTCTTTAAGGCTTTGGTCAAGAAATAGTCATCAAGTTGCATCAAGAAGCTTCATATAGATAATGGTGGGGAGTACTTCAGTAAAGATTTCACTAATTTTTTATCATCCCATGGTATTGTTCACCAGCATTTTGTTGCACATACTCCATAATAGAATGGCTTAGCAGAAAGGAAGAACCGAACTCTAAAGGAGATGGCTAACTACATGATGCATTCATAGGATTTACCACCTATATAATGGGTAGAGATAGTTATGTAAACTACATTTAGAACCACACATCATATCAAGCACTTGAGCATATGAATTTGGAGGAGGCTTAGTCTGGAACCAAGCTTGATGTCTCATTTTTGTGAGTCTTTGGGAGCCTTGTTTGGGCATTTGTATCAAAGAAGAAAAGGAATACATTAGATAAGAAGAGAAAACCTTTGATTTTTGTAGAGTATTGCAAGGACATGAGAGCTTATCATCTTTTATATCTTGATACTCATGATGTTCATTTTCAAACTCATGTACATTTTGATGAGAATTTAACATCTTATGATTCTTTATCTTCTTCCATGCTTTCTTCTTCTTTCCATGATTCACCCACTCTTGAGGATTCATTTTTTAAGAAACCAATTTAGGAGATTCATGAGGAGGTTATAGAGAATTAGGATCTTGTTCACATTGATGTTTCCACTATGCTTAGGTGGGATCATACTATAGTTTTTGAGGCAACACTTTTCATACAGGATCTTTCACCTACTCAGCATCATCATGCACATTCTTTGGTTACTAAAATTTTGTGTCAAACATTCTCTAGGGATCCATAGTCTTTTTGACAAGCTCATGGGATATAGGAGTGGGATGATGTGATGATAGAGGAGTATTCTTAATTGATGAAGAATCACACTTGGGATTTGGTCACTCTTCCTAAAGGAAAAAATTTGTCAAGTATAAATGGATTTATCACACCAAGTATGTAGTTAATGGGTCCATTGACAAGTATAAGGCATGTCTTGTTACAAAGGGATTCTCACAACTCAAAGGTATTGACTAATATGAGACTTTTATTCTTATTACCAAGATGGATTATATTTGCCTTGTACTTTTTATTATTGCATCATATGGTAGGCCAGTATATCATATAGATGTCAAAAGTGGTTTCTTGCATGGAGACTTGCATGAGGAAATATATATGGAGTAGCTTGTTGGGTTTATTCATGATTCTTATCTTATTTATCTACTTAAGAGGGATTTTTATGGTCTCAAATAGGCCCCTCAATCTTGGTATGAGAAGATGGATTAATTTCTTCTCTCCACTAGATTTATTCACTACCACTCTGATCCCATAGTGTATATTCAACATATTGGGGAGGGCATTGTTATTCTAGTCTTGAATGTTGATGATCTACTTCTCATAGGTAAATCCTCATATTAGATTTAAAATATTCAATATGCACTTTTAGCATAGTTTGACATGATAGATCTTGGCTCTCTACATTTCTTCCTTGGTCTATAAATTTCATAGTCAGATATAGGGATCTATTTAAGTCAGTAGAAGTTCACACTTGATATACTTTAGCATTTTGGCATGTCTAATTACAATCTAAGTCCTTCTCCTTTTTAGTCTAGAGTGATTCTAATTGCATCTTTTACTAATCCAATTTATGATCCTACATTGTATAGGCAGGTGGTTGAGATTCTTATGTATTTGACCCATACTCACCTTGACATTTTATTTGTAGTTGGGCTTGTATCTATGTTTTCACATGACCCTCATGATAGCCACTAGCATATTTCCAAGAAGATTTTGTGATATCTAAAAGGCACTACTCATTTTGGATTATAATACACCATGGGTTTTACTCAATTAGTTAGACACATTGATTCAAATTGGGTAGGTTCTCTTGATGATAGGTGTTCCACTTTTGACTACATATTTTGTCTTGGTTCTTAACTTATTGCATAGTTATACAAGAAGCAACATGTTATTACACTTTCATCTATATAGGTTGAGTATAGGGTAGTAGTTATAGTGAGTCATTAGGTTATTTGGATTCTTAAATTGTTGATAGAGTTTGGCTTCACATAGGATCCACCCACTATACTTTGGTGTGATAACCAGAGTGTAGTTCATATATCTTGCAACCCAGTTGAGCATCATTGGACCAAGCATATTGAGGTACATAAACACTTCATTCATCAACACATTCAAGATGGTGTTCTTATCTTAAAGTACATTTTAACTCAATAGTAGGTTTCAAACATCTTCATGAAGCCTTTTACATAAACTTATTTCCTTGAGTTATATGGCATACTTGGGGTTTTATAAGTTATCCTTGGGGGGTGTTAATGAGGACATCTTCCACCTTCATTTCATGGATACATATTATACATGAGTACCTTATCATGCCTAGTTGTTGGGATTCATAATGTGGATATGCCACTATTTATTTTTTGGATTATGTTATCCCCTAACTTCACTTGAGGGGGGGGTGTTAGAGTATGTATTTCATGTGTATTTTTCATGTTTGCTAGTGTATTATCTAGCTTTTTCATATTTTAGTGAGTTTATCCTATGTGAGACTTTATCCCACATTGGCTATCTTAGCTAGTTCATTATTTTACCTTGATTATATATGCAAGTTCCTTCATTTTTACTAGCACGATTTGATATGCTTAATTTCTAAATATATATGATCTGCCTTGTTTTTTAATTTCATATCTATAACTTCCTTTGTAATATTTTACTACCACCAATTTAGATTCTAGGTTTGGAATGCCTTTGCCATTCTTATCAACTCTTATGCCACTTAGAGAAAGAGAACATATTTAGAGGAGTTACACATGGAATTTATGACCTATTGAGACAGTTTCATAACTCTTCTCTTATGTTTAACTCATGAGACACTTGTCAACTCTCTCTCTCTCTCCTATGCCCTTCTCTTCTTATCTCTCAATTGTATTATATATTGAGCCTTAATTTTTATAATTTTATATCCTCCATCTGGATATGGTGAAACCTTACCCATTTACATTATTTGATCAATAAATAATAACCTAGATTTACCTTCTCCATGGATTGGTTTCAATGTACATGTTTGACTAGTTGATCTTGTTAAGTGATAGATTTACTTCCTTGGTATGTTTTCATGTTTAGCATTCATATTCTATTTGAAATTATTTTCTTAGGTCTCTTGAAGTGTTTAAATGGAGTGTGTAGGAATCTATTGAATTATCTTTCATTAGTGTCATGTCATGACCTCTTGACTAGTCCTTCTAAGTTAAACTTTTTTTATAAACTTTCATGAAAAATATTAAGATAGAGAGGCAGATTTGGATTAGTGTCATGTGTAGGTTATTCCCTTGTTTCAAGTGCAATTGTAATTGGTTAGTATTTACCATCTCATGTTTTGTGCATCACCTCCATTAGAGTAGGTTTCTCTCCCTTTTCCTAGCAAGTGATAGAGTAGTATTGAGCCTAAGTGATTCATTAAGGGGATCTATCCCTTTAACCTAGAGATTCATCACACCAATAAGGTACCCAAAACCTTAAGGAGTTTCCATGATTTCATCAAATTTGGAATCCTTGAACTACCTTTCAAAGGGTGAAAATTTGATAAATAATAGGTAGTTAGATTAGCTAGATGAGAGTGGGGCTTAGAGAGGTAGATACTAGTTAGATGGGAATGGGTAGACTTGGGTAGAGTAGTTGATTTATTGGGTATAAAATATATTTAGGAATGGTTTATTTAGATAGGAGTGATTATTTAGAGGGGGGATATTGAGTTAGGTAATTTTATTAGATGAACGATCTGGGGGATAAGATAGATAGGTACCAAGAAAATGGTATGGGTAGGATTAAATAGGTTAGAATAGTGATGATAGGTTTGAATTATTAGGATGTGATAGATTAATAGGGGTAGTGGATTGATAGGATGTTTATTAATATATGAGGACTTAGAGTTTTGGCATCCAAGTTACATCATCTAGTGGTACTATATGAGATGCATCGATTGACACTAGTGAACTATATATTACTTGAAATGGTGGGCCTCTATTACATTACTACAATGCCCATGATATGGATTAATAGGGAATTGATTACAACCCTAGTAGAGAGATAACATTTAGAGACTAGTACATTCCACTTTGTGATTGGTGAGATGATAGTGATGCTAGAGGATATACTATGGATTTTTTGGTTGTTGATGAGAGGTGATAAGATTTACTAGGGATCTCATATCCTAAGTGTGACCATGTAGAGACTATGTGTATGATTACAAATTTGGGTACAAAATTCTTGATAGACATTAACATAACCTTGAGAGAGGGGATTATTGATAGGATGGCACTTGTGGTAATGTCTCTTGTTACGGACATACTCTTATCAGACAAGAGTGGGTAGTGGTTCCATCTCAAGTTGGGGGATGTAGTAGTAGACATGGTGTAAGGTTATTGATTTTTTACCTAGGGTCATGTGGTACTACCCTATCTATAGAGAGAGCTTCATATGGGTACCTATCAAGGATTGATGAACCTAGATCCTTCCCTCCTATTACAAATATAGATTTGGGAACACATTACTATTGAGAAACCATTAGGCACTTGAGTGGATACGGAGCCTGACCAACCTCTAGTGTTTAGGTGGTATATTATTCTTAGAGTGCATATATCCCATGCCGATGATATGAGATTTTATATATAGGCATTTGATAATCCAAGGGCTAATCAAATTATGTGGATGTTGTATTGACAGGTCTAATGGGGATGGGTTAAAGATACAAACATGACCTGGTTTATGCTCACAAAGTGTTATTTGACTAGCCAACATGACAACATTATTGATAGATATAGGCTAGATCATATTTAGTGGTAGTTCGAGAGGTAGCAAGATGTTTCTAAAGAGGAGAATCTATTTACTCATAGTGATAGGGAGAGGTTGCAGTGGGGGCCTTAAAAAGTAGATAGAGCACTAGTGAGAATAGATTATGAGAGTATTTCCCCTATGATATGGGATTATTAGACTCCCATACCAGATCTAAGAGTGATTATGGCATATATAAGGTGTTGGGCCTAGTGATGGCTTTGTAGATTACTTAGATGATAAGTAGGAGTAAGGAGGGGGACTCTACACAAATTATTATAGGTACAGTCTAGGTTAGGGAGGAGGCAAGCTTAGAGGGCACAACCCCAGGTATGGGTTCAACAAGATGAGCAGATAGGACCAGATGTTATGTTGATTGATAGTGGAGATCAGGGAGTCTGGGATGGAGACAAAACCAAAGGTGGTGATCAGGTAGGTGGGAGAGTGGGTATGGATGATGTGAGGACATCTAAGCCACCTTTGAGTGAGGATAATTAGGAATTATTGGATAGGTTGAGGAAAGAGGTCTAGGTCTAGGTGATAGAGGCTACAAGTATATTGGTTGAGTAGGATAGGATGGTGGAAAATTTATAGAGACAAATTATTCAGAGGGATATCTAGATGGAGGGTGTTCTAAGATGGGTGATAGGATTATTGGGATAGGTGTCAGCCTTGCAGGGGAATCTGAGTCAGAGATGGGTTCAAGATGGACAAATAGTTGTACTCTAGAGGTAGATTCAAAGTTGTGATACCTAGATATCATCATAATGGGAGCATATTACATAGCTACAATCGATATTGAGGGAGAGAGAGGTAGAGTTATAGGTGGCTGACAAGACCAAGGAAGAGGAGAATATTTTATTAGAGTAGTAGGGTATGGTATCAGTGATGAAATAGATAGGTTGGATAACATGAGAGGCTCAATACTATAGGGATTTATAAATGAGTAGTGCCAATAGATTAGTGTGCCTTGAATTTTAGAGCTAGTTCCTCCTAGTTCATTCATCAGCCTACTAAGAGGCCACCTAGACAATAGTGATCTAGACTTGTATTTCTGAGATAAGGTTTATATTATGGACATGTATTGTTGTATCTCATTTATGCCCATGGTGCCCATTTTTTATTTATATATTTTGACATGGAATCTTATGGACATTATGGATGGTTTTTATATGTTATTATGATTATGTTATGCATGATGATATATGGACTTATTTATTTACATGTGATTATTGGTTATGGATATATGGATCATGGATGTTGTTATGCATTTAGACTATGTGATTATGTTTTATGATTATATGGAATGTTTAGATATATTGATTTAGATGAGATGTAGTTATGGACATTATTTATCTAATACAGATGACTAGTATATGTTATAGTTTAGATATAGATGATGTTGTTTTGTTTATGTGATAATGTGAAGGTATAATGAAATGGAAAAGTGTGATGATTAACATGTGGTAGGATATAGATATATATTCCATGGATTTATTCATATGTCTCACAAATTAATTTTGGGTAGAATCCTCCTGCACTAAGGAGGTGGGTGGGGTTTTGGGTAGTGTTGACCATTTTTGTCCCACATATAAAACTTTAACATAGATTGATGAAGCAGTGGTTCAATGGCTTAGAAATGGGACTAGATATGCAAATAAAATGGTTTGAGTAGGGTTATCTTGTGTTTCAAGCATTAAAGAGTGTGAACTAGGTTGCACAAGTCCTTAGAATTCATTAGAATCTTGAAAGAATGATCAAATGATGAATTATGCAAGTTTAAGGACTAGACCATCGCCAGGACATCATGTAGAGATGATCGAACTAGCTAGTTTAAAATTTTTTTTTATCTTCACTCAAGAAGACTATGTGATCTAAAATATGGTAGTGTAATGAATTTCTTCATGCTAGGATCATCCTCTAAAAATTTCATTCCCGTGTGAGATTTTTAGCTCAAGTTGTGAGCATTCAAAGTTAGACCCACAATGTAAGATGTTTGCCTAATGTCAAATTTAGGCCCCGACAAATAACCATTTGATTTAAAAAGACCACTAGAGTTTAAATTCTAACAGGATCATAGACATCAATGATAGGCTCATGAACGTACTTGATGGTCACATAGACATCAAATTTAAGATGTAGCAAAAAGAAATCCATTAGAGCTTAAAATTGATGATTATGTGGACATCAAATATGTTTGTGAGGATGTCAAATAATGGGCATGTGAATGTTAATTTTAAGCTCATGAGTTAACCATTTGGGTTGAAATGGTGGGTCCAAGTATATCTATGATCTATATTGCATTGTACATATTGATATGATGGTGCGAGATGAGTCAATAGGTCAAGGAACTTGAGATTTTGACACATGTCACAAAGGTGGAAGCTAATAGACTAAAAATGGATCCTAAAATCAATGTGTATTTGATTCATGGCATAAGCATGAAAGTTGATAGACTAACATTAGGATCCTAAAACCAACATGTGTGTGACACATGGTATAAGACTAGATAGAGTTGACAAGTCAAGTGAAAGATCAGTGGCTGTCACTTGATCATACAGATCAAGATCAATGGTGTGAACAATGGTAAATATGTCAATAGATCAAGTCACTATCGATAGCCAATTAAAATATAGAGGACCCTAAGACTTTTGATGGAAGTTGAGGAACCATTTTTTACCAAGTAAAATAGGTCTTATAGGATCATTCTACCACCATTAAATCTCATTAAAACACCATTAAAGAGGACACAATGATGTGGTCATGCTAAAGAACATAAAATATGCCATTAGAGCCTAATATAGACTTCTATTTTGATGAGTTATAGTGTTTAGGGTTAATTTTGCAATTATGTTTACCATTCTAAGAAGGACCCATGTATATGGTAAACTCTTGGTCCATATAGAGATATAATAGGTATTTTTAGACATAATGGGAATCCAAAAGGGGATATATAGTATATAGATCTATATTAATATAAATACTATAGGAAAACCAATAATCTTATATTGGTTTTCCATATATAATGGACCTATGATCATGGGGCATATATGGGTGATTAATTCAAAGGGTCTCTTCTATCGATGTGGCTCCATCCTCGACAAAGTAGGTACTTTGCTGCTCAAGGCATGGCACTATCAATTTTAGGATTTGATCCTCATAAACACATCAAGTGTACTTAGGGTCTCAAGGTGGTGAGTTGGTAGTTAAAGAAGCAATTAAGATCATTGATTCTACTCAAACATACTTTATCATCATACATAACAAACCCTTATCTCTAGTGGGATCTATCAGCCAATGAGAGGAGCTTGAGGACTATTGGGACAAAAAGAGGTCTATTTGTTGATCAAAGCATGCATAAAAAAATCAATCAATGAGATGCCACCTCACTTCTTGATCTTGATGAATTTTCCCCATTCTCCAATGCATGGTTCCCATCTCTCTCTCTCTCTCTTTCTAATATATATAGAGGCTTTTGAGCCAAAAATAGATCCTCTTTGTGATCCTCTCAGTATCACTCTAATCCCTCTCTTGGGCATGACTAAACTCTACCAAGATGGAACTTGTAACCTCTTGAAATGAATACAAGACTATTTTTTAGATTTCATTATTCTGGTATAATGTGTACATGTCAAATTTGCTTGTGGTAGAGATTTTCTTCCTTGTCAAGTCTTGATCTCACCTAGTTACTAGTTGATCTTTTTATGCAGGTCAAGTTTAGTGTGCTACATCTTTTTATTGAAGCCCGCATGTGGATATTGTGACTAGTTAGAGTCTTACTTTAGACCTATCATTCATTTCCCTTAGCTCTTGATCATTTAGTGAACCTCTTCATCAAATATTAATATATGATATATGTTTAGAATCTTATATCTAGTCTTGTGTTTATTTTATTAGTGTTTTAAGAGTCAATCAAATTGGATCAACCATATTTAGGTACATCACCATCTTTAGCTTAAGTTTCCATTTCATCTTATCTCTCTCCCTTTTCCCTGGTCATTAGTAGGTCTTAGTAGTGGAAGTGAGTTGAAATGATGCATCAGAGGAACTAGCCTCATTAAAAATCCTATAGGTCTAGCCCCATTATAAGATACCCATAACTTGGGGTTAATCCCATGTTGAGCTAGATTTGGAAGTAGGACCTAAACACTTCTCCTTTCAGTTAGGGTGGAATTTAGATCTCCAATACGTAGTAGGCTAGGATTGTAAAACAAGATAGTGGAATGATTGGGTGGATGGAATGGGTGGGTACTTGAAGCCATTAGAGATGTAGGCAATCCAATTTAATTTTTCACTTGTGAGTATAAGTTTACCCATGACATGAGGATAGTCGAGGTCACATTTGAATCAAAAGTGTTTGGGGGACTTAGAGTAGGAATTTTCTTTTAGTGACATTCCCAATTGCTAAGTTGGGTAGTCACTTAAGGCCATCCTCATTCTCTTTTTCAAAAAAGGATAAAATTTAAACACATAAAAAAGACAACACAACAAGATGACAAAATAAGATTATTGACTATTACTTAAAAAAAGTATTAAAAAGAGAAAATATTTATAGGACTCAATGATTATTAATAAGGTATACTAATGACATATATAAAGGATAATATGCACAAAAATTAATGCTTAAGAAGACAATATAACAAGACTATAAAAAAAATTGACACAACAATTTAATGAGGATTCATATATATGTTAAAGACTTAAATGCTTTTAAGAACATGATTTCTAAGGACAACCAAATCATTATAAATAAATGGATGAGGATGGTATTATTTACATGATGGAATAAACCCTAAAAAGTACAACACAACTAAAATAAAAGGGAGAATAATGATAAGTATTCACAAGATGACCTTAGGGATATGGTTAAATGGATATTTACAAGGGTAAATTATGCCCAATTTTTTTGATAAGTGAGATAATGATCAAAAATTAGTTATAACATCAATCTTAGGATTTAAGTGAATGGTCAGGATTCGGTTACAAAGCATACTATGGATCTTGGAGTAGGAACATTATATGATCCTTATTTAGTGATGAGGTTAGTAAATTGATGTGGATTTTTGCTTAGGATATAAATGGGGATAGATGAACTTAGATGCGATTGAGGCTGATAATAAGAAGAGTCATTAAGGAGGATGCAATTGGGAAATGTATTAGGATGTCAAAATGAAATAAGTATATGTTTTAAATTAGATTAAATGCTCTTAGTAACTCTTCAACAAATATCCTTCTCACACCTTTATCAATGATGTGCCCTAATTTGAAATTTCTTCTCCTGATTTTCCCTAAGCATATATTTTATACCCACTATTAGGATCAGGGTCATATAGAAATGATAGGATGAAGTGGCAAAATGGAAGTGGAATGGCTATGGATGGATGTGCCCCCAAAAGTGGGGACTCATAGATGGAGGTTATTTGGATCCATTTAAGTATAAAAATGCTTCAGGTGCATAATATTCATGGGCTCATCAAGATCATCACCATATAATGTGGCCAATTTATAATCTCCTAATCCAAATTTTGCAATAATAACATAGGGCCCAAGCCAATTTGCTTCGAATTTGCCTTTCTCTTCACATTATGTATTGCTGTTTTTTATTCTCCTTTAGAAATAGGTCACCTACTTCGAATTCTCTAGACTGGATCTTTCTATGATATTTGCCATTAAGTTTATTTTGATATCCCCTAAGGTGATCCAAGGCATTTTGACTCTTTTTATCTAGAAACTCAAGCTCTTACAGCCTTTTTTATCTACAATTATTATCAATGATCATGCCCCATAAAGAGATTCATAAAGAGGGGGTCTCAACTTCAATGGGCAAGATTAATTCTATTCCATAGACTAAATAATAAAAATTAGCCCTAGTAGGTGTCCTGACACTGCTTCTATAAGACCCAAGAGCTGGATACAATTGTAAGTGCCAATTTCTACCAGCATCATTAACAATTTTCTTGAGATTTTTTAGAAGTGTTTTATTAGTTGTTTTTGCTTGACCATTACCCTAGGGATATTAGGTTATGGAGAAATGTTTTTCAATGTGATAATGATTACACAAGTCTTCAACTTCTTGATTTTTGAAATATTTATTATTATCTGATATAATTTTGGCTAGGATTCTAAAGCAATAAATAATCTGATTCAAAATGAATTTTGATATTTGTAGACCTATGGTATAAATTAGTAGCATTACTTTGACCCATCTAGTGAAGTGAATTATAGCTATAATTATGAACTTATGTCCATCAGATGATGTAGGATTAATCTTGCCAATAAGGTCTAGTTCCCATATTAAAAATGGCCATGGGCTCATCATAAGATATGATTCTTATGTGGGGGCATAAATGAGGTTACCATGCTTATGACAAGCTACACATTTATATACATACTAATAGGCATCATGATTTATTATGGACCAATAGTCTCTAGTCTGGAGTAACTTCTTGGCTAGGGTCATCCCACTGACATGACCATTGCAAATAACATCGTGGACCTCCTTGATTACAAGAGTAGCTTCGTATGATGTTAAGCATCTCGACAAGGTCATGTCATAGCCTCATTGATAGAGTGTGATGCCAAAGACAATATAATGGGATGTGCAAAGAATGAATGTTTTTTCATTGGTGATAATTGAATTTTGGTGGTAGTATGTTATCATGGAGGTAGGTATAAATGTTGTGGTACTAGGGTAGACTGGGATTAGGTATAGCACAAATTTGATAATGAGTCATTGATTGATGAACTAGAAATAATAGTTGTTTAAGTAGAAAGTTCCCTTCAAGTACATCTTATAGAATATTTATCAAATAACCAATAATGGCCATTAAGTTAATGGCTTTATTACATCCCCTAGGAACTTGTTCAAATGTTATCGACTGAAAGTTTTGTTTCAATTAGTCTACTAATTATTTATAGGGGATTAATTTCCCATATTTTTTCTAAAACTCTTCTTTCACATATTTTACAATCAATTGAGAATCACCAAAGACCTAAGGATGTTGGATATTCCACTGGATGCTTAGTTGTAGTCTGACAACTAATGCCTCATATTCAACAATGTTATTTATGCATAGGAAAGTGATTCAAAAGGCTTTAGTGATTGGGTTAATTTATATGGTTACCAAAATAGTTCCTTATCTTGACCTATGTATGGTAAAAGAGCCATAAAAATATAAATTCCATCTATTTAACTCTTTAGTAACTAATAAAGACTCATCGAGGAAGGTTGAGAATAAAGGTTTGGTGTCAATGATAGGTGTTGTTGCAAGTTGATCCATAATGTCTTATCCTTTAATGGCCTTTTGATTTACATATTTAGTATCAAATTCACCTAGTAACATGACTCATTTGGTCATTTTACCAGTTAAATCTGATTTAGATAGCATGTATTTGAGGGAATCAACCTTTGTTATGAGCTTGACTTGTCTATTCAGCATATAATGTCAGATTTTTTGAGAGGTGAAGACTACAGCCAAGTAAGTTTTTTCAATAGGGGTATAGTTGAGATCATATAATATTAAAGTTCTACTTAGATAATAATTTGATATTTATTTACATTCATCGTTATGTTGAGCTAATAGGGCCCTTATAGCACAAGGTGTAGTAGATATATACAAAATTATTGGCCTTCCTAAGATAGGTGGTGATAAAACTGGGGCCTATTTTAGATTATCAAAAGCCTTTTGACATTCTAAGTTCTAGTCAAAATGATCCCCCTTATTCAAAAGATGAGTGAATGGATGACACTTATCTACTAATTATGATATAAACTAATGGATGGCTTGTATCTTTCCTTGAAGGATTCTTAACTGATTCAAGTTCTTAAGGAGAGGCATTTCCACAATAGCTTTCACTTTAGCTATATCTACTTCAATACCTTACCTAGAAACTATGAACCCCAAAATTTTACCTAAGGTGACTCTAAATACACTTTCTTAGGGTTCAGTCTATAGAATAATATTACAAGATGTGTTATTCCATGTGTTATTTAAGAACATATTTATAATGAAGCATATAGATAATAAAACATCAATCCCACTCCCTCATGGGGTGTTGCAAATGAATTCTAAGAGATATTTAAAGAAAAAATACTACCAAAACTTATAAATAACTTCCCTCCTTCTAAGAGAATCCAAAGTGTGCTTTCCCCTATATTTGGTGCTCCAAGTCTTTGTTAATAATGACTATCGTGCTCCTCCATCACTTCTTAATGAACCAATGGCTTAGGCTCACAAGTTTTGTTTGATTTATGAAAATTGGTGAAGCTTTTCTATATTAATTTATGCATAGTAAGTTTGTATATTTGAAGCTTTTTTAATCACTGGTAAGGCCCTATATTTATAGCTTTCTAAAAATGTTCAAAATTAACCATGACCATCCATCTTGAGATCAAGATGTGTGGCCATAAACTAATTCAATTTTAGAGGGACAAACCACAAATATTCCCATTAATATTTGGAAGAATGGGGCATTGATGAGGTATGTGTTGAGCATAGTCATTGATGTTTAGATTGTCATTAATTTCAAAGAGAGCATGTTGTACTAATGCATTAATGACAAAGTGATCAGATTGGTGGTTTGGAGAGGTATAACACATATGCAAGTCTGTAAGGATGAAGAAGAAGTTATGAGGCATACATAGATGTCTTAGTGAAGCTATGGTATGTCACTTGATCTTTTGGAATTAAAAAAAAAGCTTCTTCTAGCTTAAGACAAGCTAGACCATCATTACATGTCATGCAAAAATAGATGAACTAGCAAGTTTGAGCATTTATTTCTAGTACTTAAAAAGTCAACCAAGGTCAATGGAATTCATGGAGATATTGTCTATAGTGCCAAGAAGGTACCCTAAAGATTTGGAGTCTTGAAGTGTTTTCTAGCTCAAAATATAAATATTCAAAGTTGTACTTATAGACTATGATGGGCCAAAGACCATCAAGTTAAACTATGTTGATGTCTGAGGTCATCTAGTTAGTAGATCTAACAGTGCATGTTAAATCATAGATCTTGATCCAATGGTGCACATAAAAGTTAATATGTCAAAGAATGAACATGTTAATGACATGTGTCATATTCATGGAGCTTGGATAGAATATCAATGGTGAGCGTATGATCATGTATTCATAAGATCAATGGTGTGCATTAAAGTCAATGAGTCAAATGTGAAAAAGGCACATAGGGTTGCCATCTGGCACAATCATAAGAGCTCAAATGTGAAAGGTAAGGACTAGGCTAATCTATAGAGATTGATAGTGAATTTTTGGTCAATATTTTTAGGGTGCATGAGATGAGTTCAACATGACCAATGTTTAACAGCTGCTCAGTGACCACTGGAATTTGAATATTCAAAATTGTGAGGGAGGACTAGTCTATATTTTTTGTGCAATAAATTTTGATATATGTAGGATTTGACCATGGTATAAAAATAAAATTTGTAGAGGACTTCAAAAAGAATCTATAAATATTTATTTTAAGGTTTTAATGTTTTTATAGTCAAAATTATTGAGCTCCAAATTTCACTATGTATGTGTTCATGCTCTGCAAGTAATCTAAAAAGGGAAATTGAGTTGTTCTTGATGGTATTTCAATGTTTTAAGATGAAATAAGTGTTGGAGTGTGTTTTAGACTTCATGAGGACCATATGTATGGATTATGGAGGTTTGACCAATCTAGATTCTATATGATAAAAGGCTTAAAATTTGATTATGTATTCGTTCTTCATGATCATATGTACATAATGATGTTTGGGTTAATTGTGTTGTAGTAAAAGGGTGTTGTGATGGATGTTATCAATTAATTTAGACCTATAGATCATGTGGCATGGGTCTATGTAAAGTGTTCTTATGTTCTATGTTTTCTCAAAGAAGTGTCAAATAGGTGAATGGGTCTCCATAGGACCTAAAAAGACAATTAGGCCTATTTGAAAAAGGGTACTACTTTAAGGTGACCCATGTAGATTCTTTAAGAGTGAATAAATGTGTTGTGGCCAACAAGGAATGTTTTGAACATGATATTCATAAAGACTCTATAATATGTGAAACCAAATATGATGGTTTATAGACTTGACAAATAGGTTGAGATACTAGTAGAGACATGTGTGAGCAGAGCATGTGTTGAGAGTGCAGAAGATAGAGAAAAGAGGTAGGTCAGAGTGAGGACTATGTGTTTGACATTTTAGTCATGTCTCTATTGTTATTATAGATTTTTTTAAGGTTTGTGGTTGAGGATGAGTGAAGAGGCTTAGGGTGATCCAAAAAGGTGATTTGGATGCATTACTTGTGTGAGCAAGGTTGAGAAAGTGTGAAGGGTGAAAGAGAGGTGATATACATTATTTCTCCATTGAATTGGTAGGAAATTAGTGTTTAGGAGATGTTAATATCATAGGTTTTGGGAGGGTGTTCAACATCTAGGTTAGAAGGAATTGACCATCCTAGGGGCAAGTGCTCCTTGTGAAATAGGTGTTTCACTAAATTATGGTCAGAAGAATATGACCATCCTAGGGGCAGGTGCTACTTATGGAATGGGTGTTATACTAAAGTATCATGTTTTTAATACCTTATAGGACAAGTATTCCATGTTTTTGTAGGCTTGAGAGTGGGTTTTATTCCCCAAGAGGGTTTCTCACATAGATCTTGTGTTGTGTATGTGATCTTGCATTATCTTTTGTTCATTGTTATGAATGACTTGTATATTCTATGATTTCTTGTGGTAATTGATTAAGGATTTGAAAGGATTGGAATTAAATTTGAAATATCTTACATCACTGATTCACCCCCCTTGTAGTGATTGTACCTTTAATAACATGGGAGAGCTTAATATTGATATTTGGTTTATTAATGACCTATGGATGCCACCCCATTGATGATGTCATGGGATGATGTAGATTTAAGGATTTAATTTTTAATAAATTCCATAGATTTTTCACTTAGGCTCTTGATTTGATTTACTTTGCTTAAGTGATTTTAATTAATTTTATGCAATTCTTTGGAAATATGTTGCATGCTTAATCAACCTGGTCAGAAATGTCATTTTATTAAGTCATAATTTGACTAGAGTATGATCAGAAGAAGGTGTCAGTTTCATATGGAACACTACCCTAGTTATGGAACTATGGACACAAAATAACACATGCATATGACTATGTTTTTGAATTAGAAGAATTCAGTGGTCTAGAGAGTCATTTTATGTGTTCACAATTTGAATCGAAGTGATTTGAGAAAAGATAATAATAAAATAAAATGCATTACCCAATTCAAGGATACATTAGCCTAAATCAACACATGTATATGATAAGTTTGAACCATTTTATCGTGCTTTAGTGATTTTATCCTAGATTGTGCATTATCACAGAATGTTGCTTAGATTGATAATTTTAGCACAAAAGTGATAGGAATTGGATGTCTACATTTTTCCCCTATTCGAGAAGGTATGGAAAGACATTCGAGCAAATTGATGTCTTTTCAAAGAATGAAAAGGTAACTATAATTAGAAGGAATAAATTGCACTCCTTTTTTTTAATTTTAAAGTTTGCATGAATTATAGAGAAACAGGTTTACAAAATGCCCTAAACACTTTCTAGGTGGTCCATGATTCCCCCTTAAGGGGATAATGTAAAATTTTAAAATATTTTATAGGTGGGCCCTCAATCAAAATAAATTATAATCTCGTTAATTTCAACAAAATTGGTGGAAAATGGAGTAATTAGAAGAAGGTGGGAGGAAAAATAGATTAGTGAGGCTAAAATGGTAGCCCAAAAAAGATAAAATGCAGCATCTATAGGCTTAGGGGGTAAAAATTGAAAATTTTAATATATATTAACCCCTATGGGTAAATATAGTTAATTTTACACCCTAGTTAAAGTAAATTTGGAGATCTGTTATTTATGCATGAGTGAGCTAATCAAAATGGCCAATATCCTACACCACCATCATCTTGGGCAACACGTGAGAGAGTACCAATGACCATCAAAGAGTGGAGCATTGATAGGTATATTTTTTTATTTGTGAATTAATCATTTATTACATTTATTATGCATAGGAAGTGGTAGTTGGGGTGATCTCATCAATTTCCCAATTTAGAAAATGATGAGTTCACCCACGAAAATGGTGGGAACACCATGAGATCGGTGATCTCACTGACCCTTTGGTGGGATCATGGTTCAAAATAATGAGTTTTCCAAGAGATTGGAAAGTTTGAATTTTTTGGAAAATTTCTCCCTATCAAATAGTGGTTTCACCAAGATTGATGGGATCACCCTATCGGTTGGCAGGAATAACCTGTGGATCGGTAAGGTCATGACAAACAATAAAATTGCCCTATCAAATAGTAAGAACATCTTATAAAATAGTGGGATCACAAAAATAAATGGAGGGAACACATAAAAAAGTATGATGGGCCCATAGGGGTTTAATCCAGGCCCAAAATTAGAAGAAGAGAGATAGAGACACATAGAGGACTATTTTATGCCTCACAATTAGAAGAATATGATAGAAAAATAAGTGGCATGACTTTGTGTGTTTGATTTATAGGATAACGTTATGGTTATCACATAATGGGATAAATTATATCAAGTATTATGATGATAGGGGCTGATGATAGATGAGCTTGTAGGCTTCCTTGTATCTTTGGACCTGCATCACCTGGCATGGCTGCTAGTGATTCATGCAGACAAAACATATTTATCAGTTTTGTCATAGAGATGGAACTTTGAGACTTCCACCTTTCATTAAAATTTTACAAAGGGTATGGTGACACTAGAAGATGTGCACCAATTTTTTTGGGTACCCATGTGAGGACCTATGATTACTTATATGGGGGCAAGGAGATAGGTTGTGTTCAATGACTTGTTGGGGGTAGTGGAGTAAGAGATTATGGATGAGTGCATAAATATGGATGCACTAGAGGAGTTTGTTTGGCCCCTAGAGGGTGGGTCAAGATACAAGATAGTTCCCTTAGAGTTATTTGTTTTGATATCTATTATCAACAGCTTCTGATGCCTAGTAAGAGTGGGTAGTACTTTCCCTTGGGGTTGATTGGCATTGTGTAGTAGATGTTCAATCAGCTGACATAGTTTTCATGGGGACATATGATTATAGTACATTTTTATAGGTATCTACACATTATTGAATAAATGGGATGGTTTATCTAGGTAATAATACACTACTATAGGTATGGGCTTTAGATCATGATGTAGAGGATGATCAACTCTTCACAAACTCCTTCTTGGTTGATGTTCTCTCTCTTGATAAGGTTAATATGATCATTCAGGGATTCATAAAGGATTTGAATCTATTTAGGGTTTTGTTATATTTTTCATGCTTATAAGGGTCTATTTATACATCTCATTCCCTCAACAACACCCTTAATCACCTATTTCAAGACTTTGTAACTTTATCCTTTAACACAGTCCACTCTTGTAGCCTTTTTTAAGGCTAAATCTACATGTACGGATGTGTAAAGTTATAATTTGACAAAAAAATCTAATCCTAGATACCATTTATTAATTTTTACCTCTCAAAGTAATTTTGGCTTCTAACTCTTCTTTTAAACCTCTTTTCTCACCCTTGTTGGTTCACTGCCAAGCCTAATTAGGATTATTCTGCATAGGAACTTACACAGTGCTCTCCCATTATACGTACAAGTAAAAAATCCAACTCAAAACTCCAAAATATATTCACATGAATTAATACCTATAAAATTACCAATTTTGAGGTTTTTTTACTAGTGCAATCTCCAAGAAAATGAATTTCTAGTTCAAAACCCTAGTTTAGGGTTCCCAGGGGTCTGCAAGGCCTGAGAGCTCATAGTTTGAGTTTGCATGTTTCAAATAAGATTTCAAGTCTCTATAAAATATGTTTAGGGCCTTTGGAACTTAGGTTCACCTTTTTTAACCATTATTTATGCACAATATCTTCCCTATTCAACATCTTTAGAGCATTCTAGACTAAACTGAGCACACAGTCACATTCTACATTATTTGTAACTTTGTCTTAATGAATTTAAATCTCAAAAGGAGGTTAAAAACACTATAAATAATTTAAATGGAACCAAAATTTTCCAACTCACCTCTTATAATAAAAACCACTCACCATTATGACTCCATATGCTCTTTATCAAACTCTGCTTGTTTAAATGCTTAGTTTTTATGACTATACAGTCCAAGTCTGCAATTACCTGGAGATCAAGATTGGGTTCTAAACATTTAACCAAGGATTCCCAAACTGAGTATAAGATTTTTTAGGTTTTTTATATCCTTAAACCTCTGGTATAATCCTTTATCAGACTTCTTTAATACCTCTACTATGCCACATTATAGTATTTTATGTTGACTATTTTGTGCTTGCAAATGCTCAACAGGGTTATATGGACTTCTATATAAATTAATGTGAATAAAAATTAATGGAATTAAAAAATATAATTATAAAATATAATGTGAACTCGCCAACTATATTTATCACCAAAACACAACATTATCAACCTTTCTTCTTTGATCATTCAAAACTCAATCATTCACCATTGCATTATTCAAAACAATAAAGTTATAGGTCTTCATCATAATTAAAGATTATTATACTTTGTTTATTGGAACTAGATCCAATTATATTTGAATAAAATATGTGAAACTCAATAAAAAAACCCAAATTACATGTTATATACCAAATCTAACTACCCTAACTACCTCCTAGTAATCACTTGCAAGAGTGTTTACCCTTGATACAAACATCAAAGTGGATTATTCTGTACAAGTGTGAATTAAGACCAAGTCTTTATGCCTAAGGTTATTTATTAACTTTAATTATCCATTTTAAACCTTAATTAACTTTTTAAATCCTCCTAAAACATCCTTTCTATTCCAAGACACTCAAAAATTCAAATTGTTCAATTTGGCAAGAAAACTCCCATTTGAATTCCTGACCTTCCTAAACACTCTTAATCGCTTAGAAATCATTAAAAAGTGAATTTATAGATTAATATCACTACAAAAACATCCTAAACATGTCTATTGACTCTCTATTCACTTTAATTAAACAAAACTTTCAAACATGTTGCTCTCATGAGTGATGCTTGTACTCATACTCCCAAGGGGAAAAGGAACAAAACTCAAAGGTTGATTTGTATGAATCTTTCTAGAATATACTTTTATATTTTTTTCCAATATATTTATTCCTTTTAGTGTCTTCTATGAATTTTGGCTTCTCACACTTGTCATCCTATTGTTCCCAAGTCTTCTTCTCCACTTGCTTTTCCAAGCTACATTATGTCTTAGCTAAATTGATTTGAGGCAGCTGATTTGCCCAACCTGAACCTATTGTAGCCACTTTCCTTGCTAAATTCACACTTCTTAATTCTTCAAAAACATTTAAAATGATTGAAATATTTACATCATTGTGAAATTATTATTCATATGCATGCTTAGGACTAAGGAATTGAACTCCCAACTTGACATGTTCTGAGTATTATTTCTTCCTTTTCTTCCAATCTAAAAAATGCTTCTCAAGATTTGTTCTGTTGACTATTCCTATTGTTATTCTTGACAATTTTTGTCTTCTTTCAATCTCATACATAAATTCTAAGGGAAATATAAAAGAAAACAAATTAGCACCTTATTTATAATGACTTACTTCTTCATCTTTGGAAAGGATTAACATACTTGTCAAGTTCTTGATGTTCATATGCTTCTTTTTATGTTCCCCATTACCAATCCATGGCTCTAGTATCCAAACTACTCCTCTCCTTTGACTAGTTGTTGCAATCTTGCATATTGTCTTTAATGCTTCAGTTTGTGACTCAACTTGTATGAGTATGTTTTGAACATGAAACTACAAGGTACTCATTTTATCCTTCATCTATTGTACCTACTTATTCCAGTCACTTGTAATGTCATAATCATGTTTTGAATGAAAATTTAGATCTATGTTCCACTCCTTGAGGTGTTCCAACTATTTTGCCTTCATTATGGCTAAGTATTCCACCATTTGAGCTCAGTAATGATTGAAGTCTATTGTCTTGATTATCTCCTCCAGCATATAAGGTGTACTCAAATTACATTGAGGTTGACTCTTGCCATCTTGTCTAGGGATTGTCACTTCAAACAACAAACAATGTATTTTTTTAAGCAGATTAATGTATAAGGACTTTAGGTATCTAGTTTCATGCCTTATCTCATAATGCAATGCATTCTTCATTCTTAAGAATTCGCTATAGATAGCTTCCAATGCTACACATGGATTTATCTTAGTGTCTTGATGTTGTCTTATCAAGTCAACCTGAAACATTCTCCTTTTTTTTTCACTATCAAGCTCCCATATGTTTTCCTTGGACATGATTACCTTGTCACCCTCTAAAACTTGATCAACCTGAAATTCATTATCATATCCTTGTAGTTTTGAATGCCTAGCTTCATTATGACTTCTAAATACATCACCTTTTTAAACTATAGGCCTATCACCAATCAATGAATTAGCATACATAATGTGAGCTTAAAAAGCTTCTATGAACATACCTTGTTTATCTTCTTCTTCTTTCACATGCTTGTTTAGTTCTTTGACAATCCTTTCATGGCCCCTTCTCATTTTTATAGCTTGGTATTGACCTATTCATGTTCCCATATTTTTGTCTTGGTCTCTTAGACTCTTGACACTTCTCATTTTCAAGATCATTCTAACCCACACATAAGGATATAAAGTTTGCAATCAAATTTACACTTATTTGAGTTCTACTTACCTTCCCCCACTCAATGTTTACTTGCTCCTTGAACTTTTATGGAGTTTCTTCCCTTAGTATGCTCCTAGATACTCTTTTAGACTGTAACATCATAATTGAACTATCATGTTTGTTATTACATTCTTTGAGATTCTCATTCTCATAAGTTTGATCTTCCTTCATCACTTCGAGTTCTAGTGACTCGTGAGCTTGCATTATTATCTCTATCTTGTCTTCAATATTTTTCTTAAGTTGTAAGTTAAAGATACCCATGCATATTTCATATTCTCTCTCACCTTATTCCTTTGTACTATTTTGACCCTTTGGGTAGGATTCTCCCTCGTTCTTTAATTTTTTGATGAGTCTTAGGCTGTATAAGATTAGCCTTATCTTCTTTAACCATAAACACCTCTAGCATATTTGACTCTAAGACTTGCTTGGTATTTGCCTTTGTGTAACCTATATACACATCACAAAACATATTATTAGCATCAAAATTTGGAGCCTTCATGGTTCTCTCTTGTGCTTCCTTCATGGAAACTTCATTATCCAAATTCCTCTCTTGCTTGGTGTCATTCTCAAGACATTTCTCATTCATCTCGGCTGTATTTTCTGCCCCTTTTCTTCTAGTATAATCTCTACATTCTTGGTTTTTAAACCCTTCACTCTTGCATTCCATTATAGATACCAATTCCTTCTCACAAATACCACTTCCTCTATTCAACTTAGTGACCTTTTCCAATAATTTGCTCTCATGTTGGCTATCTTCCATGTCTAACTTTGAGGACTCATACCTCTCCATACTCACCATCTCAAGACTACTTGTCTTATCTTCCTTATTAGGGGATTTTATCAAATTCAAAATCTCCATATTTTTACCAAAATATTGTTTTTTTTCCATCAGCATCACTATTTGTTCCATCCTAACTACATCACCTTTTAAAGGTAATAGTATATATGTCACTCCCTCTTTCTCTATAGTGTAAGTATTTGCTTTCTCATCATGAAAAACCTTCCTATAAAATTTTCCATGGCCTCCTTATCAAAAAATGGAAAAATTTCATGTGCATTATATCACACAAAACTTTGTCCTTATAGATGCCTATATGAAATTCAACCCAACTTTATACACTTACCATGATTTGATGTCCATCTTAAACCCATGTTACCTTGTAAGGACATGGATGTGGAATCATATTCGATCCTATATATTGTACCATATCCAAAGACACTATATTATCTATACTTCTTCCATAAATCACCACATTATAGCACTTTCCCTTTGTTTTACATCTGCTCCTAAACAAACTTCTCCTTTGAACTAGTTTTTGTACTTATCCTTTCTACTGCAACAATGCCCTTTTCATGAGTAAATATTCTCATCTCACTTTTATTATTTATTCATTTGGTACTCTTACATTATATTGATAATCCATATCAAAGTATGAGGGACATTCCATTTCCCTATGTCCTTCTCTATATCAATACCAAGACTATCCTTGAAATGTTGGTCTTTATATGTTTCTCAAGAAACTATCATTAGCTCTTACTCTATCAAATGAAAATGGTCTTACCTCATATGCATGATATTATGGCCTCATCACTTCCTAAACTACTAATACACGATTCTTTAGCATTATGGTCTCTTAAACTACTTCTCCATTCTCTTCTCCAACTGACCTTGGCTACAAAGGTTCCTCTTGACCTTGTTGTCCTCCATTTCCTTCCACATTTTCTATATCTAAACTTTGTACTCTTTCCTTAAGAGCATTATCAATAGCTTCCATTATCACAATAAAATTTGAAATAAACTATGTCATTTGACCCATAAAATTATCCACCATGCCATTTTGATCTTTGTTGTTTCTATCTACCCTTTATTCCATGGGTCTTTGTTCTTAGTTTCCTATCTTATAATTAAGTTCTAAACACATGGTGTACAATTTCCTTTTGCCTTAGAAATTTATATTTGATTTACACCAATTAAAATTCACCCACCCATAAGATCAAACCTACTCTGATACCAAAATGATGCAAAGGATGATCAACTCTTCACAAACTCCTTGGTTGATGTTTTCTCTCTTGATAATGTTCATATGATCATTCGGGAATTCATAAATGCTTTAACTATATTTAGGGTTTTGTTATATTTGTCATTATTTTAAGGGTATTTTTATACCTCTAATTCCCTCAACAACACCATTAATCACCTATTTCAATACTTTACAACTTTTTCCTTTTACACAATCCACTCTTGTAACCTTTTTTTAGGCTAAATATGCATGTACAAATGTGTACATTTGTACTTTGACAAAAAAAATTCCAATCCTAGATACCATTTATTTATTTTGATATCTTATAGGAATTTTTTCTTATAAATCTTATTTTAAACCTCTTTTCTCATCCTCGTTGTCTCACTGCCAGGCCTAATTAGGCCTACTCTGCATAGGAACTTACACAGTACTCTCCCCTTATACGTACAAGTATGAAATCCAAATAAAAACTCAAAAATATATTTAAATGAATTGATACCTATAAATTGACCAAATTTTAGGTTTTTTTACTTGTGAAATCTTCAATAAAATGAATTTATAGTTCAAAACCATAGTTTAGGGTTCTTAGGGGGTTGCAGGACTCGAGAGCTCACAGTTTGAGTTTGCACATTTCAAACAAGATTTAAAGTCTTTGTAAAATATATTTAGGGCCTGTGAAACTTAGGTTCACATTTTTTAACCATTATTTATGAACAATACCTTCTTTTTTTAACATCTTTATAGTAGTCTAGACTAAACTGAACACAGTCACATTCTATAGGCTTTGCAACTTTGTCTTAATTAATCTAAATTTTAAAAGGAGGTTAACAAATATACACATAATTAAAAGGGACCCAAAATTTTATAAATCACATATTATAATAAAAAAAAGTCGCTATGATGACTCCATATACTCTTTATTAGACTCTACTTATTCAAGTGCTTGGTTTTTTTGACTATACAATCCAAGTCTACAGTTATTTGGAGATCAAGATTGGGTTCTAAAACTTTAACCAAGGATTCCCAAACTAAGTATAATATTTTTTAGGTTTTTTATTTTCCTTACACCTCTTTTATAATCCTTTATTATAATTCTTTAATACCTAAGCTATGCCACGTTATAGTATTTTGTGTTGATTATTTTGTGCTTGTAAATGCTAAATAGGGTTATATAAACTGCTATATAAATTAATGTGAATAAAAACTAATGGAATGAACCAATATACTTATAAAATATAATTTGGACTCACAAAATATATTTATCACTAAAACATAGCATTATCCACCTTTCTTCTTTGATCATTCAAAACTCAATCATTCATCATTGCATTATTCAAAACAACAAGGTTATAGGTCTTCATCAAAATTCAAGATTATTATCCTCTTTTTATTGGGAATAGATCCCATTATATTTTAACAAAATATGGGTAACTAAATCAAAAACCCAAATTACATGTTTTATACTAAATCTAACTACCCTAACTACCTCTTAGTAGTCACTTGCAAGAGTGTTTATCCTTGATACAAACATCAAGGTGGATTATTTTGTACAAGTGTGACTTAAGACAAATTTTATAGGCCTAAGGGTCTTTATTCACTTTAATTATCCATTTTAAACCTTAATTACCTTTTGACACCCTCCTACAACATCCTTTCTATTCCAAGATACTCAAAAATTCAAATTGTTTAATTTGGTGGGAAAACTCCAATTTGAATTCTTGACCTTCCTAAACACTCATAATCACTTGGAAAGAATTCCAAAGTGAATTTGTATATTCATATCACTATAAAAACATATTAAACATGTATATTGACTTTCTATTCACTTGAATTAAAAAAAACTTACAAATGTGTTGCTCTCATGACTAATGCCCCTACATCAGAGCACATTATGATTACAGGCCAGTGGGGTCAATGTATCAGAGGAGACTAGAGGATCATGTGGATTAGGGTTGGTATCCAATAGGACTAAGGATTTAGGGGCACGTAGGGGACCTACCCTATTATAGGTCAAAAATTGATGAGATGGAGGATGGAGACTTCATTTGGCATCCTTACATAGGGACACAATTCACATGGGTGGAGGACCTGTTTGTGATCAAATACATAATCACACCATGATATACATAGGGTGGAATAATTATAATATGGAGATATATAGTCCAAATCATGTCTAGTGGTAGTTTGGTATGTAGTATGAAGTCTTAGAGGGTCCACATTGCTTTGCACATGTGAATAGGGAGATCAAGGAGTGGGGGCCACCAGTACCCAAGATAGAGGTAGTCATTGATTATGATAGGGTGGTACATGTTCTATGGGAATATGTCAATGGATTTATAGATGCAAGATTCACTTATGTATCTGCTATATGGTGGTTAAGAGTGTGACCCATTTGACTTATGAAGTCATTACCCTAGCAGCTAGTTTTAAGACAATGATGGGAAGATGAGGAGGGATTGAGGATAGGCCCTAGCATAAAAATAGGTTTAGGTGCTAGTATAGCTAGCCATTCCATATGTTATTATATTATAGGTATTTTAGCTACAAGGTTAGTAGGAGCCAACATAGGATGTGGAGATGGCCAAGCTAGATGGCCAGGATGTGGATATGGGGGATGCCTTAGGTACATGGATAGGTTCTATAGAGGTAGAGCCCTCTAATACATGTACAAAGATAGGGATAGGATTAATAAGGGTAGGGCCTTTAGGCATAGGGAGATCCACATAGTATTAGGCATTGATTAATAGGCTCCAAATGGATATATATGCATGCCTTTTGGAGATAGTAGGGTTACAAAGCACTATGGTTGGGTTACAAGTGCAATTGGATACTACACAGGGAGAGACCACTAGGCTATAGGGTTTTATCATAGAAAAATATGTAGAGATTTTGGGTCTTAGAATATAGGTGGAAAATATATCAAGGGTTTAAGCCCAATTAGCCACATATGACATGGAGTTTGTTATAACTGTTGGAGAGTGAGACTTTGATTGGATGGAAGTTTATACGCTAACATAGGAGAGGGATGAGGCACATAATATCAAGATAGATACAAGAGAAGGTTTAGTGAGAGCCTTGGTTGATGTGATTGTATCTAAAGATGATTTCTTACATGCAAAGGATGATGTACTACACACTAGTGATGAGATAGCCTACTAAAGGTGGGCATATGAGGTGGTGGTTCATGTGGAGTGGAGAATATCCTCCTATAGGGAGTATATGAGGTTACATCAGATTATCTAGACTTATAGGTCCTGACATGGGATAGAGTTAGAGTAGTCATTGATGTAGCCAACTACATAGTGGGTTGTCATGGGGCCTCCACCACCATATCCACTAGTAGTGACTACATCTAATATAAGCTAGAGTTTTCAGTAGAGTCCTCTCAAAGATGAGCATTATGAGAGTTTATTGTAATATCTCCCTATTTTGTACTTATGATATTTATATATACTCTCATGATGTAGAGACAAATGTTTTGAGATATATATGTGACACTCATTTTTAGCATACTGCTACTTGTACATGGACTATTAATATTCTTTGATTATCTCATGATGTGTTCATTGATATTTATCTTGTTATCATATGATTAGATATGATAGTTTTAGGAGATGCACATATTTAGTTAGCATATGGATGTTTGATGTATTTGTTCTACTTTATATATGACTAGATGCTATAATATAATTTAAGAGATGCACTTCCTAAACAGATCATAGAAATAGGCAATTAGACTCATAGTGTATGTCAAGAGATGTACGTATTGCATAGAGTCTTGTTTGTTTCCAAATTTAACCTAGGATATATTATGAATTCTAGCCATCAATATATTTAAAAATGTTCTTCAGAGCTTTATTGACTTTTGAATTTGAAGCACTTGGTTACTATAGCAAATATGAAATTTTTCATCATAAGTATGAGTAACTCATAATAACATTATCTTTATCTTTGTAATTAACTAGTTTAAATGTAAATATTTATAACTAAGGATAATGATAAAATATTTACCAAAATCAAAGTTAAAACTATTTACATTTAAAAAAAACAAACAAACAAAAAGAACAAGAAAAATAACAATACAAAAAAGTAACCTAACTTAAAATCAAGATATGAACAATCAATATTTAAGTAGGAACAAGAATGTATAAAATCAAAGCAAGAACAAAATATTTTAAACAAACTATAATCAAGACATAAATAATCAAGATTATAGTGTTTAAATAAAAATGTACTTGGAAACTAATTAATAAAACAAGTCAAACATAACTCTAAACAAATCAATCCTAAATGAAAACTAAACTAATTTTTTTTAAAGACATCAATTTAACACAAAAGATCAAAACAAAAATAAATAACAAGACAAAATAGTAAAATAAAATATAAAAAGGAAGGTACAACAAAATACTAAGAAACAAAAAAAATACTAATAAAAATTTATAAATAACAAAACAACAATAGATAAAATAATAACTCAACAAAACAAAATTGAAAACACAATAAAACACTAATAAACAAAATAAGGACACAATGAAAACATAAACTAACAAACTAACAACAAAACACTAGCAAAAATAAATGGTGAGATAATAAAGCACAACAAAACAATAATAAAAATCAAATAAACACACATGAACAAGGGTTAGTCACAATGTTAGTGTAAATGAAAAACAAATTATTGATGCGTGTATAATAGAAACATTACGCTCTGCAACAGAGTGACCCCTAATCTTAAAAATAATGATATCAGCACAATGAAATAAGAACAATGATGAAAAAGTTGCCCCCAAGTAATATGGAAGTAGTAACACAAAACAAAATGGGGTAAAAATAAGAAAAGGAAGGGGTGGCTGAGTTGACTCTAGATGCATGAGGCAAGTAGATGTTGCCTACATAGTTCTATGGATGTAAAGTCCAACATGAACTTCAGGTCAAATGTAGTTCTCTAAAAAAATGGGATAAAAGAAAATTGATTATGAGAAAACATTATTGTATTATAGAGGAATAATGAAATGGGCTCGTCAAATGGTAAGTGCATTCAAATGATTATGTTTAAAATGGCAAGAGCATGGGATCAAAATAAACAAAATTTGAAAACAATGTTTTTATTTATCTATTAGTTTCTAATGTTTTTGTGTTTTTGGATAAGCAACATAAATGAAATATTAACAAAAGGCCTAGGGAAATGCCAAACTGAGGAGATGAACTTTGATAAGTAAGAGTCCAAACAATAACTAAACCGGATGTAACAAGGATCATGAATATAAACAATGGCATAGGGAACTAACTAATCAAGACAATGCACATCCAAGAGTAGGAGTTCCAATAATAACTAAATCCACTTGCAACAACATATGTAATCATACCAAGGCAATAATTCCTACCAAACAATAACAAAATAATAATAGATCATTATGCAATATTAAATAAATTTGAAGAACCATTCAGTAGGAAAAAACCATGTGTTGATATATCCTCACTCAATTATCTATAAAAATAAGTTGCAAAATACTGCTCAAGCTGAACTGCTTTGTAGAATGGGCATTGAATGTGTCTAGAATGCCTATGAGGCATAATCAGGGTCATAATTGGTTATGGAATAGAATTCTCTAGGTTAAAATAGTCTAGGGTATGAAAAGAATATTGTTCTAAGTAGAATGGTCCAGGGTTACATCATTCTAGAGTGGGATAAAAATGAGTCTAGTGGAATATAAATGATCCAAATTACCAATGATCGAGGGTTATAATAGTCCAAAGTAGTAAAAGAATATTATCCATGTTAGAATAGTCTAAGATAAAATGAGTTAGAATAAAAATGATACAAAATAAGATGGTCTAGGGTATAATAATGGGATAAAATGACTTTAGCATAAGTTGCCCCCAAGTAAGGGCTCTTGTAGACAATGGTTCAAAAGATTGTCAAGCATAGAACCACTTGACATGTATAATATTCATGGGTTCTGGGAGATCGTCACCATATAGAGTATCCAATTGGTATGCCCCCAATCCATAATTTATTGTGATTATATATGGGCATAGCTAGTTGGATTGAAATTTTCCCTTCTCTTTACGTTTAGCATGAGTGTTCTTTTGATTCTCTTTTAAGACCAAATCACCAATTTAAAACTCATGAGGGATAATGCATTTGTTATGGCTTCTACTCAATCTAATCTGATATGCCTTAAATTTTTTTAGGGGATTCAAATGCTTGTCATCAAGGATTTTTATCTCTTACAACTAGGAAACTCTATAATTTTCATCATCTTCAATGTATTCCAAAGATACACATAGTCAAGATAGCTTGATCTCAATCAAGATAATGGCTTATGTGCCATAAATAAGGGAGTATGGATTGGCTCCTATGGGGGTTCAATTACTAGTGTGATAAGCTTAGAGGATAGGAAAAATCTGCAAGTGCCAATTATGGCCAGCATCATTGACAATCTTCTTTAAGATTGCAATAATGGTTTTGTTTGATGCCTCAGCTTGATCATTACCTTACGGGTTATCTAGTGTGGATTTATTATGATTAATTTTGAATTTTTCATAAAGAGCCTTGACATCTCAATTTACCAATGATCCATCATATCAAATATAATATGGGTTGGGATACCATATCGACAGATGATATGGTAATGGATAAACTTGGAAATCTACTTTCCAATGATATAAGTGAGAGGAATAGCCTCAATATACTTAGTAAAATACTTAGTAAAAGTGAGAATATGTTTGTGGCCATTATAAGAGGTTGGGTTAATTTTCTTGATGAGATTAAGGTCTCGTGTAGATAATAGCTATGGTTTAGGGATCAATTAGAGTGGCAAGGAAGGTATGTGTATGAAATTACTATGTTGTTCACAAAAAAAACACTTTTTGATGTGATTACAAGCGTTTGTTTCCATCTTGGGTCAATAATATCATGTTCTAAGGAGTTTCTTTGCTAAGAGTACACCATTAGTGTGGCCCCCACACATTCTTTCATGAACCTCCTTAAGTGATAACTTGGATTCTCATGAAGATAAACAATGAAGAAGTGTTTTATCATAGCCTTTATGATAAAGCATGTTTTCAAGGAGGGTATAACAGGCTATGTGATGAAGGAAAAAAATTTAACGATTATTGGAAAGGTCAAGTAGAAATACTTGTTCATGGAAATAATTATAAATGTCTTGGAACCAAGGTAGTTCAGGTGGGGGATTGAGACCATCAATGGTGTATACCCTCTTTAAATCTAGCAGTACATGAGTAGGCTATAGAATATTTACAATGAGAAATTGATACTCTTTAACACTACTAGAAATTTGTATCATGCACCCAATTATTACCATTACATCATCTGATATATTATTGGCCCATGGTACCTATTCAAATTTTAGGGATTTGAAGTGAGTCTTGAGATTATCCACAATATGCTTGTAAGGTATAAGTTTATCATCTCTAGTTTGATATTGATTTGTGGTTTGATTTATAATCAATTAGGAATCCCCATAAACCATCAAGTGTTGGATATCCCACTGCACTAAAATATAAATTCCTATAATAAGGAATTCATACTCAGCCATATTGTTGGTAAAATGAATATTAATATGAAATGCCTTGAGAATCAGATTCCTTTATGGTGTAATAAACAAAATGTTAGCCATAGATCCATGGGATGTAAAGGAGCCATCAGAGTATAATTTACACTATTTAGGTTCTTGTTGCACTTCTTCTATTATCATAATAGAATCATCTAGAAAATCAAATTTGAGTGGTTGAGCATCTATAATAGGATCTTCTGTAAGTTGATCTGAAATGACCTACCCCTTGATAGTTTTTTAATTCTAGTACTCAACATAAAATTCACTTAAGAGCATGACCCACTTGGCCATGCGACCTATGAGAGTTGTTTTGGACAATAAATATTTGAGGGGTTTTACTTTAGTGATAATAATAGTCTTATTATTCAACATATAGTGTCTTAACTTTTGGTAGATGAACACCATTGCTAAGCATGCCTTCTTCATAGGCATATAATTATGTTCATAAGCCAAAAGTGTGCGACTCAAATAGTAAATTGCATGTTCCTTTCCATGTTCATCATGTTGGGCCAAGAGTTCCTCCAGTGCATGTTTCATGGCTGGAATATAAAGGATCAATGGTTTTTTTAGGTGTTGATGGTCTCAAAAATGGTAGGTTGGCCAAGTATGTTATAAGCTTTTCAAATGTTGATTGACACTCCTCATCCCATTGAAAATTGACCCAATTTTCCAAGAGGTGTGTAAATGGGTGGCACTTATCTATCAGTTGTGAAATGAACCTATGAATAGATTAGATATTTCCTTGCAGGTTGTAGAGTTATTTGAGATTAGAAGGTAGAGCCATTTCCTTAATGGCCTTAACCTTTGTAGGATCCACTTCAATCTCTCTTTGTGATACAATGAATCCTATAAATTTCCCTGAAGTGATACCAAAGACACACTTCTTAGGATTCACATGAACCTTGTACTCATGACGTCTCTCAAAGATCTTCTATAAAACATCAAGATGTCTAGCACATGTTTTTAATTTTGCTAGGATGTCATCAACATAGTCCTAAATAATATCATGCATCATGCCATGGAAAGTGATAATCATAGTATGTTGATAGGTGGCCCCAACATTATTCAATCCAAATGGCATGAATTGATAACATAATGTTCCCCATGATGTGATGAATGCAATTTTTTGCTAGTCCTCTAGAGCTATCTTGATCTGATTGTATCCTAAGAATTCATCTATGAGAGATAACATTTCATACCCAGTAGTAGAATTGACAATCATATTGATATTGGGTAGAGTAAAATCATCTTTGAGACACACTTTATTTATATCTCTAAAATCAATACAAATATGTATACCATGTGGTTTTTTGCTTACTAGAACTATGTTTGATATCCATTCAAAATAGTCTAGTGGTATGATGAAGCCAGCTCCTAAAATGTTCTCCAGTTTTGCTTTTACCAAAAGAGTGATGCATGGATGCATCTTTATTAATTTATTTTAATTGGCTTAGCATTTAGATAGAAAATAAGATGATGCATAACCAAATTAGTGTCTAAGCCTAGCTTGTTAGAATAAGCCCATAAAAATATGTCAATGAAGTCTCTTAGAATGGTGACAATGAGGTCACACTCTTCATCAGTGAAGGAGGCTCCAAGATAAAATTTTTTTGGTTTATCATAAGTCCCTAGGTTCACTTAAGTAGTGTTTTCTATAAAGAGTGTAAAACCATCATCTAGAATAGTGGGTAACATCTGATCCTAATCTTCCTCTTCTAATTTAGTTTCTAGTTGTTCTTTCCAAAGCTCTAAATAATGAAATGAATTTGAATCTATCAATTTGGGTTATGGACAACTAGTAAATATATCTATAAATTCAAGAGAAAGATGCTCAAATACTTTTTCTTGTTTGGATGTGATGCTGGAACTAGATATGGAACTAGGACTTAGTGGAAAATGTGCATCCTTCAGAGATGGGAAAAATTCCCCATCTAAGAGTGCATGAAATAGGTTTTTAGTCAAGGGCTTTTCTTTTTATTTACCATTTACCTAATCAATGAGTGCCTCAGAGAGGTTTTCACTCAAATATATCTATGTTTTATCTTTTTCATGAACAAGAAAGTTTGTTTGCTCTCTAAAGTAGGCACAAGAGTCCAAGGAGAATTCAAAGCCTTGCTTATGATTGCCACTTGGAAATCTATATCTAAGGCCCATGTACTTAACAATAGATTCTTCATTCTATAAATTCATCAATGGGTATAATAGAATCCTACTAGTCCCAATAAATGAGTTCAAGATGGCAAAGGCAAAGGGGGCAATGGGATGTGATATTCATAATGGAGTTGGATTCAAATAGGTCTATGTTAACAATTTCATTGTAAATTTTATAATAGGATGCTACATCACTACCAGGAGTCTCATTACTAGTCAATTCATGAGAATCACTATCAAAAAATATGGGGTCACTTAAGAGTGGTATATATCCAAGACCTTGACTCATGTTAAGATTACATGTTGATAATGGTTCCAAGATTCCTTGCTCTCATGGATTGAGGCCTTTACCTATATAATCAAGGTTATCCATAATCATATTTGGGATAGGATACTTAGGATTCTGAAAACAATCATTAATGCCATTAGAATATAACTAGTCTCCTTCAATAAAATATTCTCAATCCTGATTTGGTAAAGTAGCAAGTATGAATACCATTGGTGATTTTTATGCATCTTTCTTCTTTTTCCAAATCGTGTTGGGTCTATAAGGGTTCTGAGAAGTCTTGGGTTTACCAAAATACTTGGGAGACTTAGGAAATTTAGCAATGTGAAAATCCTCTTTCAACTGATACACTAAAATGCCTACATCTTTAATAGTGATTTTTTGTGCAAGTGTTGCATTAAAAGGATCATCTAAAGTGGAAGCAAGGTTACTTAGGTTGATATAATTGTATTTGGGTGGTTGTGAAACTACTTGTTTGTTATTCTTTGCTATGAATTCAAAACTAGGGAAATATTTATTGTTATCACTTGGATTTACACCCTTTGAGGATATGACAAGGCTCTCCTCATCCAAGTGGCACAATTTAATCACCTTTAGGCTTGTGGGAAGCCTAAGGAATGAGGTGAATATCTATATAGGGCTAGCTCCCTTCATGTACCACTTAGGATTGAACCTAAAACTAACTTTGGGGGGTGAAAAGGGAGAGATATAATTAAAATCAAATATAAAATAAGGAGGCGATACACCAAATCAATTTTATGACTTCCAACCAATTTCATTCTACACTTGAGACCAAGAAACAAACTAAAAATACACTCCTTCAATCTTCATCTTCTCACATCAATGCTACATTATGAGGTCATGGAGGAATGTGCAAAGCTAGGAGGAATAGACAAGAGGCCTTGAATGGAAATAATGAAAAAACTAACTCACTCAACATTTCACATCCCTTAAAACACTTCACATGCCCTGCAAGAAGAATTTTTCCAACTGCAAACAAGGTGAAAGAATGAGACCACATGCTAGGAATCCATAGTCTTCACTAAACAAGATTCATCATTAAAGTGGAACACACTTGTGAATAGTCATGAAAAGGTAAAACTTAGTAATTTTATTTATCAAAATGTATAAAAATTAGTAGGGCTTCACCATAATTATGTGGAGCATTCCATACAATGCCAAAATGGCTAACTCTTATAGAGTTTGAGAGAGAGAGAGAGAGAAAGAGAGAAGTCCAAGGGTCATAAGAACATTTTTTAATCTAAGAATAATATTTATCAATACATGGAAAGATGATATTGGTTTAACCATGCAAGGTCAAGATCAATAAGTGTCAACCCAAGTCATCAAAGTTATGCAAAGTGGCCTAAAACTCCTTTTCTTGCACAAAACATTATCTTCATGATTAGGCCTATTTGAGTGACTTGTAACTAATAAAGGGAAATTAAAATGATTTTAATTTAAGGGGAGGATTCCATACATTCCTTTCCATGCATTGGTTTCATGCTTGGTCTTCTAGAATCACTTGGAAGAGAGACATCATCACCTGCACTCTAGGAGACCTCCTTCTCATGCACCTAACACACTTGGATTAAAAATTGGCTTTATTTGATCATGAAAATCCATGGGAGGGATTTAATTAAAATTTTCAAGACCCTCCATGTCCTTGGAAGCATCATAAAATCTTTAAAAACATCCCACTTGAAGTTTTCCATCTTCTTCACTAGCTTGTCCAATATGCCAGATTTGAAGGGCCTAGTTGAAATACCTATTTGGGGAGATTATAATATTTTTCATGGCATGAAATTAATATTGATAGTTATTATATGTGTCAATATTTCTCCCAGACTTGGTTTCATCTCCTAAATCCTCATGTATTTGCACTACACGTAAAATAGTGAGAAAAAGCATGTTTATACCCCCATCTATATAAGTTCGTACAACTAATCATGGTGTGAATTATCTTGGGGGATTCCTCTCCAGATTATAATATATATTATATTCAAAATATGTCCTTATATGGCATCTCCAACTCCATTTTCCAAAACTGGTTCCTTCAAGGGTTTTAGACCTGTTTTGGGTCTTAAAAGATATTTCATAAAACTTGGACATCCAAGTTTCTAAAAAATTCCACAAAATTTATGTTATGGACCTTTCTAACCTCCCTAAACTTCTTTGGCCACCATGCAAACATTCATGTGAGATATAAGCATTGGAACTTGGCTTCTCATGCTTATTTTCATGTTTCTTATATGCCTAAATTGATCTTTGAGTTAAGAATGGATTCCTTGATGTTTTTTATATCTATAAAATATTATACACCTCTGATAGTGACCCAAAACCATGTTCAAATTCATTGTATTATTTTTTTCAAGTTGTAAATGAAAATGACTCTTTATTTGGGCCCTAGGCATAGCATTGATTCCTGAGTTTGACTGTAACCTTAGTGGGTTAGACCATCTACTTAGATTACTTGAAATCCATGAGTTCAAACACATTTAAAATTATCCCATATACATGATTTGGTCCATTATAAAGTTCATTTAGGTCCATAATTAAAAGTGATCTATGGTTTGGTTTTTAGGAATAACCATGCATACTAGGTTTGACCACAACCCTAGGTGCATATATTAATATATTTGGTGTAACCTTCCCCTTATAGGTTTCCCATGCTTTTATGTATGTATTCCAACTTTTAAAATCCTCCTTTAGTCTCTCCTTGACTTCTAGTTCACCCTTTTATCACTATACTCCTAACTCTACCAGTTTTGTGTGAGGGGGAGTACCCCCTATCTGAGACAAAATAGGGAGTACTTCCCATATTATCTTATGAAAATTGAATATTTTATATCATTTAAAAAAAATTATGACTCTTCACACAAAATTTTATCCTCTTATCATATTATTAGAACCTCCAAACTTGCAAATTCCAAGATAGTTTCTAGGCAAAAGACTGTGTGCAAGAAATGCCAAGGTGGAATATGTTTGTTCACTTAGAGACCTTAAATTTTACTAATTTTCATTGTAAAAATATTATAAATACACTTATATTCATGTTTAATATGCCTTAAGTTAATTTACTATTTCAATTCTCTAAATATCCCTTGTTATATTTGACTTCTTTAGACTATAAGTGTAAACCCTAACTGTATATTGAACCTATAGGTGTGTTTTGTATAATATATCTTAGTATGAGTGCATATAAACCTCCATAAAATACTATTTAATCACTTTATGATTTATTTAACCTAATTATTTACTTTACCAAGCTCCTATCCATCACCTTAAACCTTAATATGCTTATGGTTTGCATCGCAGTCACTTAGTTGACTATAAGTGTTTATGTATAATTAAATTTCAAATTCAATGCTTAATAACTCATATAACTATATATAATTCATTTATATCATTTTTATTCACCATGTCTATGCAAACATATCACCAAACATATTCCTCTTTTGCTCACTATCTTACCAACATCTAGCTGATTGAGTACTTGCCTTCGAGAGGGGGTCACCTATAGGTGTTGATTTCTTGATTGGGGTTGAACAAGGTGATTAAACATTCCTTAAAAACTTATATAGGTTATCAACATATGTTTTCACTATCATCCACATTATATTCAAATTTCATCGCTAAGACACTATCAAATATCTTTGACTGAGTCACTAAACTTCTTCACAGTTGTAGATGTTAATGTAAGCATGTGTACAGACACCAAGGTGTATATGAAGATCAATGGCATAAATAATAATCATGGTTATTCTAAAAATTATTAAAATACCTTATTAATTCATTTTATCTTGTGGTTCAAGTTCTTATCCTTTCCCATGCACATTATGTTTCAATTGAACCTTCATTGCCCCTATTGACTAAGGCAATCTATCTCCCCTGCCTGTAGGTTATTTGTGTGATTTTTCTTTGGGAAAAATGTTTTTAAACCTCCCCTCAGTCCTTTTTAATCACACTATACTTTCTTGGATCATTTTAAATCATTCTTATGCCTTGTAAACTTTCACCTTCTTTTCTTATTCCACTGCCTACTCAGTCACATTTGACTATGACTATGTTTTACTTGAAAAATGGACCCCTATTGTTATTTTGTCATGAAACAAGGTTTAAATAATGTTTACAAACTTATATAGAATCCTATGTAGTTAATTTTCCACCTTGTCTATGGAAAACCTTACCAAACATATTCTCTTGGCACCAAGAAAACCCTATTCCTAACTCACTACCTATATTTTCATAAACAAGGATGTAAGTGATGTTAGGGCCTTTACAAACTGAGAGTGGTCATATGGGAACATGACACCACCTCTAAAAATATCAAGATGATCCTTTTTATCATGAATTACATCTCCATCATCAAAATAATTTAAGCATGAAAACTTGGCCTAGTTTACAACTTTAGGCTATTAGAGGTCTCTTTTGACTCAAGCCTATAGAGAATACTAGTTATTTTTAGTATCTCCATTGGTAAGTTTGAGCCATCAAAACATAAATCTCTATTGATCATCTTTTCTTCAAACCTGGCCTAACTCTTGTTCATGTTATAGGTTTAAAATCTACTTAGCTAGGTGTTCTAACTCTCCATGGTAGACATGTTAAAAGGCATCCAAAAACCTATAGGACCTCTATTCTACTCCTTTAGGGATTTGATCCCCAAAACTCAATCCTAGAATCTTTGAACATGGGCTAGAATTTGTTTATAAATTTATCCTCCTTAGCATGGATGTTATTAATTATTTAGCATATTAGTACCTCAAGAAGTATTTCATTGTTATCTTTGATATCTATACACAAAAACCCCTACTTTTTGTTAATGAACCCTGTAGGTAGACATTATAAGACCTGTAGATAGTAAATACAAGTGTGAACAATGTACAATGCTTCTAGCCTCTCATGAATTATGAAACACTTCATCACTCCAAATTCATTCTTCATGTTTCCAAAACTTGAAACCTCTTCACCAAGATCCTCATACTCAACATGACATCAGCAATGGCCCCTGTAGGTGACTATTAGATGTGTGAGGATAGTGGGTGTGAAATAGAACAAGGATGGATGAAACATTATATGTACAGTAAAACTCAATTTAAACTTATTTTCTTCCACTAAATTCACTAAAAACATATTAAAACAAGATCAAAAACATCCTTCCCAATGTGAAAACCTCTTGACGGCATCTAAAATGGAGCAGACAGGGTATTTGATGTTGGTTTGGTATGGCATAGAGTTTGAAAATGATGAGAATTTCCTTAAAGACTAAAGATGAAAAATGAATGTGTAATAAATAACAATTTTAAAACATTTTAATGAACTTAACACCACCTTTTGAAGCCATGGAGAAGCACAGAGTTCGTGAAAATGGTGAAAACTACTTATTACACCTAGAAGAAACTAATCTACAAATTTGAGGTTATTTTCTCATCAAAACACCTCAAAACATGAAAAAAATCATGGTATATGTAAGGATACATATCCAACATCTTATGGAAAAAATATGAGCAATTGGTTTGTAAGAAATCACTAGAACCAAAGCAAAATCTGAAGGGTGCACAAAATGACAAGTAGATTTGCAAAATCCACTTCAAATGGATGGTTCATGAAGTAAATTTGACCATTTATAAAAATTATTATATGAATTTTAAGGTATCATAGTTTATAACATGACCTTAGGATCATTTTTCTTGAAACCTCCTATGTTGACCATACCAATAAAAAGCCTACAAGTCACTTCAGTTTGCCAAGAAGAGCAAGAAGGGAGATAAATGGTTTTGGCCTCCAAATGATATTTATAGAGAAAAAATGTATAATTTATTTTTATGGATATTAATATACACTTCTTGGTCATTTCCCATGTGTCACACTTCCCAAGGAGATTGTACAAGTGCCAAAATCACTCTTTTCTTCAAGAAACTACCCTTTTCTGAGAAACATGATAATTTTTAGTTAGTGAAAATTAATAAAAACCTCCTAGGACACATTTAATGTGATACAACACTTTTACACTTGCCCATTTCCCAATAAACCCATACAAATCATTAAATGCACTAGTTTTGACCCTTAAAATGGCTTAAAATGATAAATGAACCTAGAAAACAAATGATCAAAGCTAATACAACATTAATTATCATTGAATAAGTTATAATTCACCTTATGACAAGATATTAGACCCACTTATAGACCTAAAAATTCAAGTATTTTACTATGGGTGCCCCAATTTGACTAAAAATTCAAATTTGGTCAATAGTTATAATTGAAAATTTTGGCCTCTAGGTGTTTGCAATATTAGTAGGGATACATACCGATAGGAATGGTGACTTCAATCCCATTGTGGGGTAATTTGAGGCATTGGTCTAAAGTATATGGGATTAATTATACTTCATGGATCCAAGGATGACCAATAAGTATGTTATAAGGCAATTCAATATCCATATTACGTCACAAAGTATGATCAGAAACAGACCCAACAATGATTGGCAAATAAATAGTTATAGAATATTCATTTTTGGCATTGTCATATGTTTTGATCATGATTGTATCTAGTTTGATGTGTTTTATAGTATAACCTAATCATTGTACTAACTTGAGTGACACTATGTTCAACCTTGAACCATTGCCTATAAAAACCCTCTTGATTTTATGATTTTTGATGATGACCTCAATATACAAGGGGTTATTATGGATAGGACTAAGAGTACATTAAACATTATCTTTGATTAAGAAGGAGATTGTTAAGTATTAGCATTGAGTGTTGATCCTTGGTATTTAATGTTGTCATTAATATCAAAGGATCTTTTAAAAGTGCATGTTTCTCTCATTGATGTCAATCTAATATCATTGATGTCAAAGGTTCTTGTGAAGGTGTATGGTCAATTAAGATTTGAGGTATGTAAATGATGAAATCTATTGCCAACATAGAGAGTGTAGTTATTGTATGCAAGAGTTTTGTGAGAGTACTATTTGAAGAATGTTTTGATATTATCTTGAGTGATATCATTGAGAATCAACATGAGTGAGTACAGGTCAGTATGTCAAGTGTCAAGTAACTTTCAAAGCTTTGTCTAGAACTTTTGAGAATGTATGTGCAGGTAGCATGATAAAATGAGTAAGCTCTAAAGAAGAAACTGTATGCTCTAAAGATCTATGTAAGAAATTTCAAATATGCTCTAAATGAGATATGAAAATGTGAATTCTTCAAAGAATACTTGATAGTATATAAGCATGAGAGAGGTTATTTGAGTTTGTACATGATGTGTTCATGACCTTGTAAATGATTAGAAGGTTAGCTCTGAAGATCTGTGTGTGTAGCTCTGAAGATGCTCCAAATGTACTATGAAGATCCTTAGTCAATTTTTGAAGATCTATAAGAATATCTAAAGATACTCTGTTAAATATTCAGATAAGAGTGAGTGTATGAGGTTTTTTAAGTATACACAAGAGGCATTAGAACATAGGAAATTTTCAAGGTGAAGTCTATAGGGATAAGTACTTCAGTCTAAGTCTGTAGCTAGATTAGTTCTAGATTTTACTTGGACTAATGAGGCATCATGGGCTATTCACAAGATATATAAAGAATGTTTGAAAATATTTAAGCATGATAGGAGATAACATATCATATTTATGAAGTGTTGGGAGCCTAGATAGTGTTTATAATATTAGCTTCAAGACCTAATGTGACTTGTAGGTCAAGGCATAGAAAGCAAAAACAAAGATGATGGCCAAATGGGGTATCTAGATCCATTTTCATGGCATGGATGAAAATTTGAGCATTGAAAAATGTGAGTCAAGTTTTTTTAATTATGTGCATGAATTTTTAGGTTATGGTTTGCAATAAAATACTTGAAAAATGTTTTAATGTCTCTCAAGTGCATAGAATTAAACATGAGTAACATTTATAGCATTAGTAGGTCTCAAGATTTTTTTTAAGTGCTCATTAGTATGTGCAGCATTTTCATGAGAATCTAATTTTTTAATGGTATATAAGGAAGGTTTATATCTCAAAGTTCCAAGCATTGGTTTCTAGAAAGAGAAGCTAAGTCTTATGAATGATTGTTAAGACTAGAAGATGGTATAAACCCTCCAAGAACCTTGAGAAAGACTTGATGTTGAAGATCTTATTATAAAGAGATTAGAATCGTTTGTAATGAGCATAAAAGTGAATATAGGTTATAGTTAACTGTCCCAATCATCTCTAGGTGTGATTGGTTTCTCAGGTGAGTGAGCAGACCCTACAAGCAAGTGTTTATTTTTTAGAGATTTATTGTAGCAAGCAAAGTTGATCAAGCCAAATTTGTTAAGTGGATGAAGATCAAAGTTTGATACTTTTAGTTATTGTCCATTAAGGTTTTTGGATAGGTTCCAGATCTTAGGTATGCAATATTGGTGATCCAAGTTAGCTAGATGCTTATAGACCTACTGATATAGATAGTAAGAAAATAAGGCAAAAGTGAGAAGATGATTCCTAATGTATTTTAATGTAAGAGTGATGCACTAAAGTACATTATGATGTTATTTGGGACTTGACTAATATATCCATTCTTTTTATAAGCTTGGAAGTTAGAGTGAGAGGTTGGAACATTGAAGCCAAAATGGCTTATCTGATTGAGTAGAGTCTATGAGAGAGAATATCAATAAATTATTCTACAATACCAATAGTTTCCATTAGATATTATGATATATTTGATGGAACTTGATCTGAGGATGGTATAATATCTTTTTAATGCATTTAAATCCTTCGAATTTTTTCAATCATGCGTCAGATGTTCATGTTTCCTTGATTATGTTTTGGATTTAGTTGACAGTTCTGAGTGAACATCTTGTAGAGAAGAGTTTGAGTCTATTTACCTTGAGTTAAAGCATATAATGAAGTTTTTGATGACCCTAAGGTCATGAGGTTTTTTAATATATAATTTTTTTCTATTTTTTTTGAAAAATTGAGTTTATGCCTTAATTGTTCAAGATAGAGTTTGTGTATATGCATAGGCCTTTTATGAACAGTGCTTTAAGAAAGGGTTAAAATGGTGATTGGACCTATAAGGTGTTATGGACATAAATTGAAGTTAGATAAGGTCTATTTGAGTGGTATATGATGTGTTCCTTCTATGTGAGGTGTTTGAATATCCTTCAATGATATCAAAGGGTAACGTGTTGCTAAGAAGGCCTATTAGGTCTCCATATAGTCTAAAAGAGGAGTAAGGGTTAATTAAGTCATGAATGACCTAATGTATTGATTGATTCATGATTAAGGCATGTTATTTATAATTAAAGTACCTAATTTATTTCTAACCTAAGATATAATAATGTATGGATGACTAAAAAGTATATGATCAAGTGACTTGTATAAAAGCAATGCAGTTTAGGCCTATTTGAAAGTGCTTTGAGAGAGAGAGAGAGAGAGAGAGAGAGAGAGAGAGAGAGAGAGCAAAAAAGAACAAGTGAATAATATAGATAATTGGTGAGTAGAATAAACTCATGCAAACCATCAGATAAATGTCATGAATATCTAATAGAGGTTTTGCATAAGAGGATCAAGGTCAAAAGACCTAATCAAGCCATAAAGAGGGTTAGTTGAGAGAAGAGGGCTAGAAGCCTATTTGAGAGGGATATAAGTGAGAGAAGAGATAAAAGATAAGATAATAATATATTATATGATCAACAAGGGTTTTTGAAGGTGATCAAGTGTATCAGGTGGCTAAGTTGGTGCTGAGTCATCTAGGGGGTTGGTGCTTCCTTACAAGTGGGTGTTTGTTAAAGCCTAGCTGAGTTGGCGCTGAGCTAGTCAGGGTTGGTGCTCCATGTGAAGTGGGTGATTCATTAAAGATTGATGTTTATCTTATAGTATTGTAGTCCATTTGTTTCATCAGTAGGTTTTATTTCATTTGAGGGTTTTCCTTGTATATTTTGTGTTCATGTGTTCATGATCTTATGATTTGATGTTTATGCTTGATAATTTGTACATGCATGTTAGAATGGTTCATATATGTTTAAGTGAAAATAAATGAAAATTTTTAAAGACTAATTTTACCCCCTCTCAGTAATTATGCTTCTAACAATTGGTATCATATCTCGGTCCTTTGAAGTAGGTTTAAAAGCCTAAAGGAGATCTTAAGAAGTAAGGATGACTAGTCAACAAGCTCAAGGTGGTTTCTCTACTAGTAAGGCTCTATTATTTAATAGATATAACTATGATTTTTGTAATGTTATAATGATTATATATTTGATGTCACAAGGACATGATATTTGGTAGTCAATTGCGGATGGTTATATTGCACCTCCTATTTCACCAATAGATGTAGGTAAAAAGGCTAGTGTTAATAACTCCAAGGCAATAAATTTCATTCTTTGTGGCTTATCAAAGTTAAAGCTTGTAAAGGTAATATATTGTGTATCATCTAAAGTTATATGGGACAAATTGAATACCATCTATGAAGGAGACACTAAGGTGAAGTTGTCTAAGTTGTAGACCCATAGAAGACAGTTTGAAATATTGAAGATGAATGAAGATGAAAACATTACATCCTACTTATTGAGGGTTGATGAAGTTGTCAATATCATTAGAGGATTAGGAGAATAATTTAAAGAGTTTATGGTTGTCCTAAAGGTGTTGAGATCACTAACTCTTAAGTTTGACTCTAAGATGTCTGTATTAGAAGAGATGCAAGATTTGGACAAGCTAGAGATGGATGGACTTCATGGCATATTGATTGCCTATGAAATGAGAACCAATGAAGGAAGATATCTCAATAAAGAAGCAAATTTCAAAGTTAAAAATAATTCAAAGGCCAATAAGGTTAAGGATGAGGTATGCTTAGATATTGATGATGATGAACTCATAACTATGTCTTCTAGAAAGTTAAGGTTTGGCTCAGGTAAGTACAAGGGTAAGTTACCCTTCAAATGTTTTAGTTGTGGCAAGATTGGTTAATTTGTAACTAAGTGTCCTAATAAGGACAAATTTGAGCATAATAAATAACATGATGAACACCATGGAGATGATAGAAAATTCTATAAGTCTAAAAATTAAAAGAAATATTTCAAGAAGAATGAAGGAAAGGATCATTTAAAAATAAGAAGAGTTTTTATACCAAAGAAGACAACTAATCTGATGTAAGTGATTCAAACACATTTGATAGTGATGATGGCAGTAATGAATCTAAACATGACAATAGTGAAACTTTATTCATAGGCATAGAATCAGACAATGAGATTTATTCAAATGGGAAGGCCTTATGGTTGATGTAGAATCAAATGAAGAAGTATACTATGACAGTGAAGAAGGAGAAGTTGAAGTGGATCTTGAAGCTGAGCTCATGAGTACCTTAGAAGAGTTGAATCTTGTGAATAATAAGAACAAGAAATTGAAGTCATTAGTTTAGGACTATGAGGAACAGATCAATTTATTTGAGGAAAGGCTAAGCAACACTTCTAAGGAGTATGAAGAGATAATCCAACAAGTATAAATCTAGGTGGAGATTGTGATAGCAAGCCTAAAGGTTAAAGAGGAATATTGTAGTAGATATAAAATTGAAATAGAATATCTAAAATTTTAGTTGGATCAAGCATCTATAAATTTGAAGAGTTTTATGAAATTTAAAAAGAGTACTGAGGCTATAGATGATATCTTGAATATTCAAAAGTTTGAAAGTGACAAGATAGGTCTTGGTTTCAAAGAAGACCAAAAGGAGGCACCTAGAGTCAAGAAGAAGACTATTAAAGACAATAAGGTCAATATGAAAAGACCTATCAAACATCCCAATGCTATAAGGTATGTTATTTCTTTCAATAGTTATTGTTTTGTATGCAATCAATTGGTTATAGAGAAAGAGAATGTAGAAGAGCTTAAAAGAATGAGTACTCATTTAACTATGGAAGGGATCACAATTCACATTAGACAAATTATATGCTTAAAGTGGTCTATTACATATATCATAATATAGGACACATTGCAATATTCTTTATTAATAGATTTAGAAGGTCATTAAGTCAAATAGGAAGTTTGGAGCTCCTAGAATGTAGGAAAGAAGGGAAATGAATGTGTGGAAACCAAAGGTAATAAAGATAAGTCATGATCATTCTACAAGCTCAAGTGGACAGCTTGCTAAGATTGAGCTTGCCTTAGATGAGATCAAGTAAGGAATGTCTGTTGTTAGCTCATATTGATGATCAACTAGTTGATGATGAGGTCAAGCCTATAGTGTCAATTAATCTCAGAAGGAAGTTGAAGAATGTTTAGTCGTGTAAGAGTATGAAGATATAATAATCTTTTGAGTTCATGTTTTAGTGCCTTATGAAAAAAGGGTGGCTCATTTAAGCTTCATGGAGACATTTTTATATCAACAAAAGCATGTGGTTGCAGTCAAAGAAGGTTTATTTTTGAAAAAATTATAGGTTATCTATGTTGAAAGAAAGGAGTTGAAGATGGATGTTATCAATTTCTATGTTGGTAGCTCTTTGGTTTGAAGTATAGTAGGTAGCATGATTAGATATCTAAGGTTCTTATCAATCATCTAGTGTCAAAAGTGCATAGAACTAGTCTATAAGAGGTAAGCTTTTGATATGTGTCTATGTAAGTAATTGAGCTTGATCTATAAAGATAAAGGGGGATCCCCTAATTCTATAGTTGATGTCAAAAATGGGATAGCCTTGTATGTGGTCAAGGTTTGATTTTCTTCTATCATATCAATGAAGGTAAGTGATATGTGTCTCTAGTTATTTAAATAAGATATGCTTGGTCTAAGGGGGAGCTTGGTAGCTCTTAATTTTTCTATAAAGAAAGTGTTTTCTTTTTTATATACATGGATTTAATGAGATATTGTGTCTAAGATGCTTCTTAGATTCTATTTATTGAGATTTTGATGGATTATATGGAAGAGTAACCTAATTGAGAGAAATTTTTGAGAATGGTTATCATAGGTGGTTGCCACAGTTTTTGAAGACTATGTGCCATCTAGCATCTTGGAGAGATAGTATCAGCTCAAAAGGAGAGAGTATGATTTTTTTAGTTATAGATGACCCTTGATGTCTACTACTAATAGAAGCATGGTGGATGTTTGGTTTAAGGGGGAGTTATTCAGGCTATTGACTAAGCTTGATATGTGTCTTGTAATCTTAGTTCATTCTGAAAGAGATGATAGTTGTTGAAGACTTTTTATCATTAATGTCAAAGGGGGAGAAAGATTAGAAAAGGTCAAAAAGGGAGAAAGATCAAAAAGAGTGAGAAAAAGTAAGAACCAGGTCTAAGAGATGATTACCATCAAGAGTGGTTGACACAGTTTTCTAAGTGTGTTTGTCATCAATGACAAAGGGGGAGATTGTTGAGCATTATCATTGAGTGTTGATCTTTGGTATTTAATGTTGTCATTAATGTTAAAGGTTATTTTAAAGGTGCATATTTCTATCATTGATGTCAAATTTTTTTGTGAAGGTGCATGGTCAATTAAGCTTTGAGGTATGTAAATGATGAGTTATGTTGCTAGTATAGAGAGTGTAGTTGTTATATGAAACTAGCAATGTGAGAGTACTATTTGAAGAATGTTTTGTTATTAGCTTGAGTGATATCATTAAGAATCAGCATGAGTGAGTACAGATCAATATTTCAAGTGTCAAGTAACTTCTAAAGCTTTATCTAGACCTTTTGATAAGTTATGTGCAAGTAGCATGATGAAATGAGTAAGCTTTGAAGAATAAATTATGTGCTTCAAAAATCTATGTAAGTAATTCCAAAGATGCTCCAAATGAGCTACAAATATGTGAATGCTCCAAAGAATACTTGATAGTATTTGGGTATGAGACAGGTTGTTTGAGTATGTACATGAGGTGTTGAGGACCTTGAAAATGATTATAAGGTCAGCTCTAAAGACCTCTGTGTGTATCTCTAAAGATGCTCAAAATGTGCTATAAATATCCTTAGTCAAACTTTAAAGATCTATAAGAAGCTTTGAAGATGATCTATTGAAGCTTCAAGAAAGATTGAGTGTGTGAGGTTTCTTGAGCATACACAAGAGGCATTGGAACACAAGAAAGTTTCAAGGTGAATTCTACAAGGGTAAGTACTTCAATCCAAGTCTACAGCTAGATTAGTTATAGATCATGCTTGGCCTAATGAGGCATCATGAGATGTTGACAAGATATATGAAGAATGTTTGACAATAGTTAAGCATGATAGGAGATTGCATATCATATACATTAAGTGCTAAGAGCTTAGATAATGGTTAGAATATCAGCTTCAAGACCTAATATGACTTGCAAGTCAAGACATAAAAAGTAAAAAGAGAGATGATGGCTAAATCAGGTATTTAGATCAGTTTCCAAGGCATGGATGATCAGTTGAGCATTGACATATGTGAGTCAATTTTTTTTAATTATTTGCATGAAGTTTCAAGTTATGGTTTGTAAGAAAAGACTTGAAAAGTGTTTCAAGGTCTCTCAAGTGTATAGAATAAGAGTTATCTACTTGAGAAGGTTTTTTTTCAAGTTCTCATTAGCACATGCAGTATATGCATGAGAATATAAGTTTTTCATGGTAGATAAGGAAAGTTTATATCTAAAATTTCCAAGCAATGGTTTCTAAAAAGAGGAGATAAGATTAATGAATGGTCGTTAAGACTGGAAGATGGTCTAAACCCTCATAGAACCCTAACAAAGACTCTATATTGAATATCTTATGCTAAAGAGCTCAAAATGGTTTGGTATGAATAAAAAAGTGATTGGAGGTTGTATTCAACTCTCCCAAGCATATCTAGGTTTGATTGGTTTCTTAAGTCAGTGAGCAAACCCTATACGCAAGTGCTTATTTTTTGGAGATTTGTTATAGAAAGCAAAGTTGACCAAGTCAAAGTTGCTAAGTGGATGAAAATTAAAGTGTGAGACTTATAGTTGTTGTCCATGAAGGTTTATGGATAGGTTCCAAATCTCAGGTATGAAAATTTGGTGATCTAAGTTGACTAGTTGCTAACAGACCTAATGATGCAGACAGTAAGAAAATCAAGTAGAAGTGAGAAGATGATTCCTGATGTATTTTCATGTAAGATTGATGCATTTGAGTACATGATGATATTATTTAGGACTTGAATAATCTATCCATTATTTTCATAATCTTGGAAGTCAGTGTGAGAGGTTGGAACATTGAAGCCAAAATGGCTTATTTGACTGAGTAGAGTCTATGAGAGAGAAGATCAATAGATTGGTCTATAAGACCAAAAAATTCCATTAGAGCTTATGATGTATTTGATGGAGGTTGCTCTGAGGATGGTATAAGATATTTTTTATGCATTTAAATCCCTTGAATTTTTTCAATCATGTGTTAGATGTTCATGTTTCCTTGGCTAAGTTTTAGAGTTAGTTGACAATTCTAAATGAACATCTTGCATAGAAGAATTTGAGTCTATTTATCTTGAGTTGAGGAATATAATGAATTTTTTGATGACCCTAAGGTCATGATGTTTCTAAATATATAATTTTTTTAAATGGTTATTTGTCAAAATTGAGTTTATGCCTTAGTTGTTCAAAACATAGTTTTTGTATATGCATAGGCCTTTTATGAACAATGCTTTGAGAAAGAGTTCAAATGGTGATTGGACCTATAAGGTGTTATGGACCTAAAGTGAAGTTAGATAAGGTATATTAGAGTAGGATATGATATTTTCATGTCATGTGATGTGTTTGAATATGATTTAAGAGATCAAAGGGTAACATGTTGATAAGAAGGCCTATTAGGTCTCCATAGAGCCTGAAAGAGGAGTAAGGGATAATTGAGTCATGGCCGACCTAATGTATTGATTGATTCATGATTAAAGAATGTTATTTTAATATTATAAGTGTTGGGGGATCAGTCCAACAATAGATTACAATTGTGAAAGCAATAAACGTGGAATTAAATCAAATTGACAAGTAATTAGAATGAGATAATAGCAAGAACAAGAGATACAAGAAACCACCCTGACAACTTGTATTAACAAACTCTTTACAAAAAGAATACAACCGAAGAAACTTCTTTCTTCCACACCTCTCCTAGATGTATAGATCTCTCAATAGATCTCTAATCCTCAAGAGCTCTCTCTCTCTCAAGAACAATCAACTCCAACAAGCCTGGATTGATTCAATTCTGTACTGTTCTTCACACACAATGAATTACTACAATAATCCACTCCAACTACAAAACTACAATAAGCTAGGAAGATCTAATTCTACATATAGAATTAGGAGACTTGAGCATGCACTTCCAACAAATAGTTAAGCCACTTGAATAAGGGCTCTAAAAATAGTAATGCTAACAATAGAGATGCGAGCTTGAGACTACAACTCAAACTCATCATGCAAACACTCGCTTCTGTCCATGGAAATAGCTTTCTGGACACGCAGGTAACTGACGTCAGTTCCTGCTGCTTGTCTATGACCGTCGTCAGCTGACCCTCTGCCGATGTCGACACCTCTGCAACTACTCCTGACCGACGTCGATCGCTCTTGATCGACGCCGGTGTCTGTGTAGACCCAAAACTGCTAATGAATGCTCCTTGGTGAAGCTTTTAGCTCCACACCCTAACAATCTCCCACTTGGAGATAAACAGCTGCACCAGTACCTGTACAGCAACATCTTCTAGCTCATCCATCTTCAACTCAATCATGAAGACCAACAGAAGTTGAATGAAGATTCAACTTCTCCTTTATAACCGGCTTGGTTAACATATCAGCAGGATTTCTATCTGTATGGATCTTCTCCAGCTTCAACTCACCATCTTCCAATACTTGTCGTATGAAGTGGTACCTTAGCTGTATGTGCTTTGTTCTTGAATGAAAGGCTAAATTCTTAGCCAAATGGATTGCACTCTGACTGTCACTATACAGTCTGTAACTCTCATGCTCCCTACCAAGCTCATCCATGAACCATGTCATCCATATCATCTCTTTGCTAGCTTATGTGGCTGCAATATACTCTGCTTCTATAGTTGACAAGGCAACAACCTTCTACAACTTAGATATCTAGCTAACCGCCATTCCACCTACAGTGAAAACATAACCTGTAGTGCTTCTCCTGCCATCCAAATCACCTGCCATATCTGAGTCTACATAACCATGTAGAGAAGTATCTAAACCTCCATAGCACAAGTGCTTACTGCTAGTTCCTCTCAGATATCTAAGGATCCACTGAACTGCTTTCCAATGTTCCTTACTTGGATTGGCCATATACTTACTTACCACTCCCATTGCTTGGGCAATATCCGGTCTAGTACACACCATTACATACATCAAAATCCCTACTATGGAAGAATATGGAACCTTACTCATGTACTCTACCATATCATATGAATTAGGACATTATTCTTTACACAACTTAAAATGTCCAGCCAAAGGTGTGCTTACCGGTTTAGCATCCTGCATATTGAACCGTTTCAACACCTTGTCCACATAATCTTCTTGAGACAATATCAACCTGCGATTTTTCCTGTCTCTCTTAATGCTCATGCCAAGGATTTTCTTTGCTGCTCCCAAATCCTTCATAGCAAACGTTTGAGCTAATTTCATCTTAAGCTCTGAGATATCCTGCATGTGAGATCCTGCAACCAGCATATCATCTACATACAACAATAGAATAATATATCTACCATTATCAAATCTCTTGAAATACATGCAATGGTCTGATTGACACCTACTATAGCCATGCTCAGTCATAAACCTGTCAAATTTTAAGTACCATTGCCTAGGAGCTTGCTTGAGGCCATACAAGCTTTTCTTCAATCTACACACAAACTTCTCCTTACCCTTGACCTCAAATCCTTCTGCTCTTCCATATAAATTTCCTCATCCAAGTCTCCATGAAGAAACGCTATCTTAACATCTAGCTGCTCAAGATGCAAATCCTCAAAAGCAACCAAAGACAATACAACCCTTATAGAAGTCATTTTAACAACAGGAGAAAAAATCTCACCAAAGTCGATACCTGGCTTTTGTGCAAATCCTTTTACTACCAATCTAGCCTTATATCTCATCTATCCATTCTTGCCTTCCTTCAGCCTGTAGGTCCATCTGTTCTTGAGTGTTCTCTTACCAGCTGGCAATTCAACCAAATCCCATGTTTGGTTCTCTCTTAAGGACTCTAACTCCTCAACCATGCCACGCTCCCACTGACTCTTGGACTCCACCTGTATTGCTTCTTCAAAACTCTCTGGTTCTCCACCATCAGTTAGCAATAAGTAAAATAAAAAAGGAAAATATCTAATTGGAGGCTTACTCACCCTTTCTGACCTCCTGATGGGTGTCTAAGACTTGTCCACAACACATTGTCCACCCAAATTCTCTGATAGTGACCGACCTCGGTCACCTGCAGACCTATTACTGGCCGACGTCGATTTTGCCTGACTGACCTCGGTACCTGTCCTACTGACGTCGGTCTCTATACGGCCGACACCGGTTTCTGTCCTACCAACGCCGATTCTTAACCTGCCGACGTCGGTCTCTGTGTTTTCCTGCAAGTGATTATTTCTTTTTCTCGCGAGCTCATCTTAGACTTTCACCTCATCCAATTCACCATTGTTCTGCTCAGATTGATTCAACTTCCTTAGTTGATCACAATACATCACTCTTTCATTGAAAACAACATCACGGCTCCTGATTACCTTGTTAGTTTCTAGATTCCACAATCTGTAACCAAAATCATCTGAGCCATAGCCAATAAACGTGCATCTCATAGACTTAGCATTAAGCTTCTTTCTATTTTCCTTATCTATATGCATAAAGGCTTCACAACCAAAAACTTTGAGATATGAGAGATCAACCTTTTTACCTGTCCATGCCTCTTCTGGAATACCACCATCCAGCGCTGTAGAGGGTCCTCTGTTAATCAAGTACACTGTAGTGTCAACAGCTTGTGCCCAAAACTGTAAGGGCAAACCAACATGCAATCTCATACATCTTGCACGCTCCATTATTGTCCTGTTCATCCTTTCAACAATTCCATTCTGTTGAGGTGTCCTTAGAACCATCCTTTGCCTACGGATTCCATGCATGTAATAATAATCTCTGAACTTATGACTGCAGAACTCACCACCATTGTCAGATCTCAGGCACTTTAATCTTTTACCTGTTTCATTCTCAACCATAGCTTTCCAAACTTTGAAAGTCTCAAATACATCAGATTTTCTTCTAATACAATAGATCCATACCTTCCTTGTAGCATCGTCTATGAAAGATACATAGTACTGTGATCCTCCAATGGAAGCAACCTGAGCCGGTCCCCACACGTCTGTGTGAACAAGCTCCAACTTATGCCTCTTCTTAGTAGACCCAATTTTGAAAAAACTAACGCTTTTCTATTTTCCAAATACACAGTGCTCACAAAACTCTAGATTTATGCCTTTTAAATCTGAAAGCATACCTTTGGACTTAAGAATTGACATCCCCTTCTCACTCATGTGGCCAAGCCTTGAGTGCCACAATTTAGCATCCACATCTGAAGTAGATAATACAGAAGGAGATTTGTTAGTAACACAATTACATAAATAGAGAGTACCTTCTCTCTTACCTCTGGCCATAACAAGTGCACCCTTGGTCACCTTCCAAGATTTTGCTGTGAGAGTTACTGTACAACCCTCATCCCCTAACTTTCCTGCAGAAATCAAATTTCTCTTCAAGCTAGGAACATGCATCACATCTCTCAACACCCATGTGTTACTATTCTGCATCTTTAGCTGCACTTTACCTTTGCCAATTATTTTACAGGGCTCATCATCCCGTAGATACACTATTCCAAAATCTCCATGGATATAGTCACTGAAATATTCCCTGTTAGGGGTAGCATGAAAAGATGCACCAGAATCTAATACCCAAGATTTTATATTATTATGCAGAGAGAAAATTAAAGCATCCTGTGCAATACCTACAATCTTGGCTTCTTCCTTTCCTTCGTGTTGATTGTCCTCCTTAGGCTTTGACCAACAATCTCTGCTTATGTGCCCCATCTTTCCACAATTCCAGCATTGTGGCTTTCTACCATTTTTGGATTTAGATTTGCCTTTCCCCTTTGATTTGGATCTTGATCTGCCTTTCTTGCTCTTCTCTTTCTGCCTTCCCCTGCTCTCAAAACTTAAAGCGTTCCCAGATGTCTCTTCTGTGCTTTTCCTGCGTATTTCCTCATTCAAGATAACACTAACAACATCCTCTACTTTCAAAATATTTGATGCAGATGCAGTATTACTTACTGCCATTACTAAGCCATGCTAGCTTTCAGGCAAAGAACATAATATCAAAAGAGCTTTTATTTCATCATCAAACACTATATTGACTAAACTTAATTGATTCACAATTCCATTGAAATCATTCAGATGAGTAGAAACAAATCCACCTTCATTCATATGCAAATTAAATAACTGCTTCATAAGATAAACCTTATTAGAAGCTGAGGGTTTTTCATACAAATTTTCTAATGTAGTCATCAACTCTACCGTAGACTTTGCCTGTGATAAATTGGATATCACAGTGGATGCTAGACTCAGTCTTATAGACCCCAGAGCCTTTCTATCAAGAACTTCCCATTCTTCATCCTCCATGTCTTTGGGCTTCTTTGCAACACCACCTAATGGTAAGTAGAGATCTTTCTGATACAGATAATCCTCTATCTGCATTCTCCAATGGTTGTAATTTTTGCCATTAAACTTTTCCATTCTCAATTTACTTTCATCTGCCATTGCTTCTCCCACTCAAACAAAAATCCTTGCAGAAACTCCTGTGAGAACCTGTAATCAATACACACTACACAGATCTGAACCACCTGTTAGTGCACCTGAGCTTTGATACCAATTGTTGGATATCAAGCTCTGAACCTACAACCTGGCTCTGATACCACTTGTTGGGGGATCAATCCAATAATAGATTACAATTGTGAAAGCAATAAACGCGGAATTAAATCAGATTGACAAGTAATTAGAATGAGATAATAGCAAGAACAAGAGATACAAGAAACCACCCTGAAAACTTGTATTAACAAACTCTTTACAAAAGGAATACAACCAAAGAAACTTCTTTCTTCCACACCTCTCCTAGATGTATAGATCTCTCAATAGATCTCTATTCCTCAAGAGCTCTCTCTCTCTCTCAAGAATAATCAACTCCAACAAGCCTGGATTGATTCAATTCTATACTGTTCTTCACACACAATGAATTACTACAATAATCCACTCCAACTATAAAACTACAATAAGCTAGGAAGATCTAATTCTACATATAGAATTAGGAGACTTGAGCATGCACTTCCAACAAACAGTTAAGCCACTTGAATAAGGGCTCTAAAAATAGTAATGCTAACAATAGAGACGCGAGCTTGAGACTACAACTCAAACTCATCATGCAAACACTCACTTCTGTCCACAGAAATAGCTTTTTGGACACGCATGTAACCGACGTCGGTTCCTACTGCTTGTCTGTGACCGCTGTCGGCCAACCCTCTGCCGACGTCGGTGCCTCTGCAACTGCTCCTGACCGACGTCGATCGCTCCTGACCGACGCCGGTGTCTGTGTAGACCCAAAACTACTAATGAATGCTCCTTGGTGAAGCTTTTAGCTCCACACCCTAACAATAAGACCTAATTTATGGTTGATATAAGAGATAATAATGTGTTGATTAAAAAAATGTGATCAAGTGACTTGTATAAAGGCAAGGTAATTTAGGCCTATTTAGAAGTGCTTACAGAGAGAGAGCAAAAGAGAAAAAGTGAATGATATAGATCGTTAGTGAGAATAAGTATGTCATGTATAACATAATATAAATTTCATGAATATCTAATAGAGGTTATGTATAACACTTTCAAGGTTAGAAGACCTAATCAAACCATGAAGAGGGCTAGTTGAGTGAAGAGGGCTAGAATCTAGTTTGAGAGGGATATAAGTGAATGAAGAGATAAAGGAGAATATAATCATTTATTATATGAGAAATAATGTTTTCTAAAGGTGATCAAGTGTATCAGGTGGCTAAGTTGGTGCTGAGCCATCTAGGGGGTTGGTGCCTCCTTGTAAGTGGGTGCTTGCTAAAGCCTAGTTGAGTTAGTGTTGAGCTAATTAGGGTTGGTGATCCATGTGAAGTGGGTGCTTCAATAAAGACTGATGTTTGTCTTATAGGAATATATTTCATTTCCTTCATCAATGGGTTTTCTTCCCTTTAGGTTTTTCCCATGTATATGTTGTGTTCATGTGTTCATGCTATTATGATTTGATGTTTATACTCTCTAAGATGTAAATGCATGTTAGAATGGTTCATATATGTTTAAGTGGAATTAAATAAAAAGTTTTAAATACTAATTCATCCCATTCTTAGTCATTTTATTTCCAATAGAGTATACATGTCTCTTTGATCGAATTTAACTTGTCAAAAAGGAGACAAATGCCCTAAGTGTTTAGAATTGTTTAGGGTTAATGTCTTGAGGAATAATGGATTGTTAGAGGAAGTCATTCAAAATATCTAAGATAGAAATTTGTCCATCAGTTTTACTAAGTTGGTTTGATATACTATATGAATTTTCAATATAATCATGAGAAGGTTTATCCTTGACTAGTGTAGTGTTTAGTTTTGGATTTGAAGGCACAATGTTAACATTAGGTCTAGTATTGAAAGAGGGCAAAGGGCCCTAAAGGGTGACTCATGAGCGTCTAGTTTTGATTATATAATTTAGAGTTATAAATAATCCATTATAATTATAATAAAAAGGCAAAGGTAATTGTATGGTGACTCATGATCATCTAGTTGCATTTGCATAATTTTGAGTCGGCAGGGAGTCATGATAATTAGAAAAAAAAGGCAAAGGGCCTTGGATGGTGACTCGCGAGTGTCTAGTTGCATTTGTGTAATTTTGAATTAATAGAGAGTCATTATAATAAGAAGAAGGAAGTCCAGAGATATTAACCCATATAAACTAAGGTGCAATAGAATTGTCTGAACCTGACGTGGCACTACTTGAAGGAGAGGGTATTGACTCTATAATGGGGTGTCCAATTCTTTGAAAAACATTAGATGATTCATGAGCTTTGATGGTGATGTTGGTAATATTATTTGCATAAATATGTCTCATAGTACTATTGTAATCATATGGCATTTTTTTAACCTAGGTTAATAACATGGGTATTATGATCCTGATTATCATCATGCTGATTATGATTCTATACTTATGCTTATTGATGTTGGTTTTGCCCTTAATTATGATTATTTATTTCTAGCTATTGATTATATTTAGGAAATGGGTCTTTGTAAATGCCCATATCCTTATTAGTGTTTTGCACCACATTTTTTACTTAAATTTCATCGCGTCCAATCAAATCTTCAATGAGATGTCTCAATTGAACACATCAATAAATTCCATGGATAATAAGATGATGGAAGTTGTAAAACTCATCTATATGATACCAATCAAGTTTGGGTTGATCCTTAGGGAATAGCCTTGGTGTAGGCCACACAATCAAAACATTTTCTATGAGATTTTGGAATATATCCTCTACAAGCTCTCCTAGTTTGTTGAATACTCAGTATTTATTGAATGCCCTTCATGGAAGATCCCTTTGCAAAGTAGTTGATGGATTAGGTGGAGCTAGTTTCACATTTGGAGATAGTAGAGCCTACACCATTTACACATTTCTATATTTTATCACTCCATTTCCCACCATGTTCTTATTTTTTTAAACCCTTTAGGCTTTTCTATATCAACAGCTTGAATAGGTAATTGGGTCTGATTAGATGTTTGGCCCTGTGAATAAATGTTGACAAGGCCTTTAGTAATAAGTGCCTTCTCAATCTGTATACCCTTGTCTATGATTTCCTAAAATGTATTTTCACAAGTGAGTTATAGATTATGAGCTAACTCAGGGTGTAAGTTTTATGTGAATATATCTTCCAACTATTTATCTAGAAAATTGTGTTGAAAGCATCCCTCTAATGCTCTCCATCAATAGATATGATACAAAGCTTTCCCAATCTCATTGTTTTTATTTTCATAAGTTGACAACAGTCAGCCCATGTTTAATGTTGTAAGAAAAATGGTTGACAAATTTTTTATATAAATAATTTCAATTTTCCATCCATCCCTTAGGTAATTTGAGGAGTCAATCTAAAACTTATATATCCAAATTTCATGGAAACAAACAAAGCAAATAAACATTGCTATAAGCTACCTCTTGGCACAACACAAAAAAAGCTTGGATATGTTCCCGAGGGTCACCCTTCCCTTTGTATTTATCAAATTTGGGTGTCTCAAAATGAGGTAGGAAGGGTACTTAAAGAATACTTAAGTAAAATATATATGGACATATCTCCTCAAATTTATCTTTCTTGTCTCGATTTCCTATCTCTAGTCTCGACATCATTTTCTTCATTGAATTCCACTCCTGCATGTTTGGTGCATTTTTAGGTGGAATATAATTTTTTTGGGGTGGTATATTCCCCTTTTGTGTTTTTTTCTAGGGATATAAACCCTATGATGAGTGACTTTGTTCTAATTTACTCCTTGATTCAATTAGGTTAGTCATTGATTCTTAGATGTTTGGTGAACATTTACTGGACTATGTCACTATGAATTATAAGTATACTACTAATTTTGAGGGGTTTATGGTTGATTCACCAAAGGACATGTAATTTGGGAGGAACTTTCCAAATTATTTTGAACAATACCCCTAATATGTGTTGATTTTTTCATCCCTTGGTTCTATGAAGGGACAAGAGCCTTTTGGTTATTGAAGAATGTATGCTTTGTGTCTAATTAAATATATTATGAAGCATCTTTAGGTTTGTTTTATTTAGATGAAGTGTTATGATTTATCATAGATGTAGGCTAGACTTGGGTATGTTTCATTTTATATATCACATTATATTTCTCTTTAGAAGTTTTGTCGTTGATCGAAGTTGTAGCCAAAGCATCTGTTAAGTCCATGATAATTTATTCTGCATACTCTTGATTTATTTTCTTGATCTTGGTAGCAAGATATTTAACATTAGGCATAGTCTCTATGAGTGTTTCCTTTCCTTTGATAAAATAAGTAATGTTAGATTTTGAAATATGAGTGAGATATTACTCTCCCTAATGCTCTTCTACCCTAACAAGTGTGTGTAATTATTCCATAAAGAAATTTGGTGGTAACCTAGTGCCTTATTCTATCAACCATAGGAGGGATTCATCTTTGTCTTCTAAGGGTTGATGTTCAAAAAAATCTTCTTCAAACCTTACAATTTTTGGTATATCTTCGAACACAATGAAGTTATCTTATTCATCATAAAAATATTCTTCTTTGTAATTAGGGTTGTAAGAGATCCCACTATGAGTGTACTTTTACATCATGCTTGGAATATATTTTTCTATGTTTGCTAAGATGTGAAATGTGTTTTGAAAAATTTAAAAGATGTGTTTATATTTATTCAAACAAATGACAAGGTAAAATGAGACTATAATAAAATAAGTGGCTTAGTACCACATAATTAGAAGAAAGTGATTGTGAATTTACTCAATTTTGGTGGGTTGAAATCGTCAAATTAGAAGAGGGTAAGATAAATTTGACCTAAAGTGTAGTCTAGAACAACAAACTTATGTCAAAGATACGTCAATACCATAAAATTTAGATAAAACTATGATAAGCTATGACTAGAAAATTTGAAGAAGGTTTTTCTAATTAAGAATATAACAATGCAAACCAAGAAGCTCAAAATGTGAATCAACACAAGAACTCATAAGTATAAATCTAAAACCACATGGGCAACATAACACTACCATAAGGTAATAGGATGTAGAATAATCTAGAAACTTAGAGTATGAGTGAATGAAAGATAATCTAAGTCCACAATGAGAATAAAATGATGATGAGTCTAGGTAACAGCCTTTAATCCAAATGGGAAATCATACCCAAGTTACCTCAACCAAGGATGAAAGGTAAACCAATAGCATCTTGGATCATAACTCAAAAAGGTAAGATTTCAAATTTAGACAAAAATGAAGGACTTTGAGATTTTTTTAAAGTGGGAAAATGGTCTCGACTCAAATGGACAACATAACAAAGTTGTTCAAAAAATATAAACACAACATTTTTAAATGAAAATTTGAACAAGGCAACAAATAATTTTGATTTATTCAGTGTAATGCATCTTTATTCAAATAGAATAGGGTATAACAAAGTGTTTGGTTTATTGACATGTTTCGGATTTTACACAAATGGTTTTATACTTTAAAATACTGATAAAGTAAAGGATAAATTAAAAACATGCCTAAGTGTAATGTCCTAAATCCTAAAACTAATAAGTTTGCATGATACTATTGAATTTCATCTATATATGTGCTCTTGAGAGGATTTTAATTGTTAATCCAAAAATAAAAGTTCATGAAAAGTAGGTATTTTACACCCCCTCTTCTCTCAAGAGTTTGTACGATGACATGGAACTTTGAGATACTCGCCCTACATCAACAGTATGTCTATGGCAAGTGGGGTTGTTCTAAAACTAAATTTTTGCACGTCTATATGGTCCTAAGTGTGGATAACACTAGATATGCTCATGTAAATTAGATTTGTATCAACTAAATTATTTTGAAAAGGTCTTGTCCTTTTCCTAACCACTACATCCATTAATTGCTCAGTGTAGTGGATGTCCAAGTTGCCCCTATGATTCAAGGTTGATAACCAGTAATGGAGCTTATTTTAACTGATCAAAACAAGTATCATAGTGGGTCATCCTCAATTTATATACCCCATAATGGAGTGGGGTTGAAATGATGTTCGGAGATGAATTATTGGATCAATGCTTCCCTATAGAACCCATGAGGAGGTTATGAACTTCCTCTCATAAACCAAAGTGCATAAAAATAAAGACAAGTGAAAAGACTTTATGGTCATTTTAGGATCACCCAAACCATATGAATTTGAGGAGGGTCCTAGTGATTTTATTTTCATGCCTTTGGAAAAGGCACCAAATGAAAATAATGATCAATTTTGGTCATCCAATTTACCTAAAGGGGATGGGGGAGAACTTATGTGTAACACTCAGTTTTCTAAAAGAACAAATAAATTCAATAAACAAGCATGAAAATGGAACTCTTAAGAGTGTTTAAATAATTTGAGAGTTCATTTTAAGACACCAAAATGTATTATGAATGAATTTTTCCTTTGCTTTATTTATTTAAATGGAGACTAAGTGACTTAATTCCTACAAATAATATGTTAGAAGTCTAAAATTAGGGTGTGAATCGTTAGCAAAAACTTCTAGATGTTGTTATAAGTCTTTGTTTTCTTATGCAGGTCAATCTCATCATTATATAGAGTGATCTCACTATTATTTAGTCCATTCCTATCATTCCATAGGGAGATCTTGTTGAAAGATAGAATAAAATAAACACTGGTTTTTGATGTCACCATTTGATAGGGTGATATCACTGATTAGTAGAGTGAACTCACCGAAGCACAGGGTGATCTCATCAAAATGATAAAAATTGATTAAAAAGAAAATAAAAATAACCTATCAATTTTTGGTTCAAATCGATCTCATCATTTCACAAGTCAATCTCGCTAATCCATAGAGTGATCTCATTGATCTATAGTGCATTCCTATCAATCTACAAAGTGGTCCTACCAATGTGTAGCATAATATCACCAATCCCATAAAACACATAGGTAGATAAAAAGTGTATAAAGTTAATCCCATAATTCACAGATGCATTCCCATTATTTCATGGAGTGATCTCACGATTTTTAGGTCAATTCTACCAACTCCCAGTGTGATCTTTCTGCTTCACAGAGCAATCTTGCCATTTGTCTCAAAAGCCACATAAATGCAAAATGAGAGAAAAAGAAGTGAAAAACAACCTCCAAAGAGGGTTTGAGTGTAAAATTAGAAAATATAAAGACTTATGTGAGGTATGAATCCCACCAATCATGCCAAAATGTAAGTAGGATTACAAGATGCATTAGTCCATGTGTTAGTCAAGAAATCTCTATAAATAAGCATATAGACAATAAAACATCAATCCCACTCATTCATGGGGTATTGCAAATGGATTTGAAGAGATATTTAAAGAGTTAATACTACCAAACCTTTCAAATAATTTCCCTCCTTCCAAGAGTGTCAAAAAATCATGTTTTTACCCAGATTTGGTGTTCTAAGTCTTTGTCAATAATGAGTAGAATGATCCCCCATCACTTCCTAGTGCACTAATTTCTTAGGCTCACAATTTTTGTTTGATTTGTGCAAATTGATGAATCTTTTCTATATCAATTATTGCATAGTGAGTTTGTATATCTAAAACTTTTTTAATCATTGGTGAGGCCCTATATTTATAGCTTTCTAAAAATGTTTAGAATCAACCATGATCATCCAACTTGAGATCAAGATGTGTGGCCATAAATTGATTCAATTTTATAAGGACAAGCCATAAATATTCCCATTAATATTTGGAAGAATGGGGTATTGATGAGGCATGAGAGAGATTAATCCTAATATTTATGATGCCACCTCATTGATGATGTCTTGGGATGATACAGATTTGAGTAATAAATTTCCAATAAATAGATTTTCAATAACTTCCATGGATTTTTCACTTGGGATCTTGATTTGATTTGATTTGCTTAAGTGTCTTTAATTAATTTTTTGTAATTCTTTGGAAACTCGTTGAACACTTAATCAACCTGGTTAAAAATGTTATTTTACTAATTTTTAATTTGACTGGAGTATAATTAGAAGAAGGTGTCAGTTACATACAAAACAAAACCTCATTTAAGGCATTATATATGTAAAATAACACATGCACATGATGTGGGCTACTGAATTAGAAGAATTCAATGGTCTAGAGTGCCATTTTGCATTATCACAATTTGACTCAAAGTGATTTGAGAAAATATAATAATCACATAAAATTATTTCCCCATTTAGGGATACATTAGCATAAATTAACCCCTGTATGTGACAAGTTCGAACCATTTAGTGTGCTTTAGTGATTTTGGCCTAGATTGTGCTTGTCATAGAATGTTGCTTAATTGACAATTTTATCACAATAGTGATAGGAATTGAATGCCTACATAGTCTAAACTTGTATTCCTTGATCCTCTCAAAAATTTTGCTTAGGACTATGTGATGCTTAGATTGGATCTTAAACTTTCCCAGTATATCATCCATATAATCTTTTACAGTACCATGCATCATATCATGGAATATTACTCCCATAGCCCTTTGGTAAGTAGTTCCCGCATTTTTTAGACCAAAAGGCATTACTTTGTAACATAAGGTCCCCTATGGAGTAATAAATGCAATCTTATGTTGATCTTTGGGAGTAATTTTAATTTTATTATAGCCAAAGAAACCATCCATAAGGGAAAGCATCTCATACCTTGCAATAGATTCCATGATCATGTCAATATTGGGTAATGGAAATTCATCTTTGGGATGTGCCTTATTTATATCCCAGAAGTCAATACAAATCCTTATTCCTCCCTATGGTTTAACCATGGAGACAAAATTAGATATCCACTCAAAATAGTCAATTGGTAGAATAAACCTGGATTCCAAGAAATTTTCCAAATCTTTTTTAACCAAGAGGGCCTCCTTGGGGTGTATTTTGTAGAGTTTTAGTTTAATCACTTTGGAATTTGGGTGAACCACTAAATGATACACTACCAAGGTTGGATCTAGCCTAGGCATGTTATAATAACTCCATGCAAATGCATCTAAATATTTTTTGAGAAGCTCAATAAGGTCCTTTTTCTCTTCAAATGTGAGAATTTCCCCTAGATTGACCATTTTAAGGTTTTTATTTGTTCCAATATTCACTTCTATGACATCCTCAATAAGAGAAGGTGATTATTCCTATAGATATGTTGGGGGTAGTGGTAATTCCTCTCCTGAAGCAAAATTCTTTTGGAAGTTTTGCATCTAATTCTTGATAAGACTCTTGTTCATTAGGACTAGATCAAATTTATTCCATATTTGGAGAGGGATCATGGTCTTCATATTCCTCTTCTTATATTTGATTTGGAGACATTTGTTATTATCCAAAATATGTAGATTCATTTAAATTGATAGAGAATCCTTTCTTGTGGTCTCCTGATGGCATAAAATCTCTAGCTCCCATATATTCAATAATGGCCTCATCATTTTAGAAGACATAAAAAGATGGCTCATTCTTCTGATCCTAGCCTATAGGTGTGGGATAATGGAGAGAGATGTTGATGGTGGAGATGGTAGTGTTAGGAAAGAGATTCATGGTAGACAAGTCTTTATAAAGATTATAGATGAAACTTGTTTTTACTTATTCGTCAGAAGTAGACTCTTCAAGAACTAAAGAATTATCCATAATGATATTACTTAGGTCAATTCCCAAAGGTTTTTACCCTAAGATAAGATGTTTTGGGTGTTATTTAACCCCTATAGGTTCAATCCTATCTTGTTCATTTCTTCCTAGTCCTTTGCCCTTATAGTTCATATTCTGAAACATTTTATAAAGTTGGGGGTATTTATTATTATGAAATTATAGGGCCTCATCTTCAATATTGAGCTATGAATCATTAGGTTCTTTAAAGTATTCATCCAATATCATTCATGCACTAGTGAAGACCATAGACCCAAATTGGTAAATAACTGGTTTATCTTGCATCATGGCTAATGACCGATATCTGTGTGGGGAGATTGGTAGGTTTTCAACCCAAAGAGTTTTGTATTCATACTCCCCAAATCCCTTGGAAGTGATCTTAATATGAGTGATGTCTTGGGATTTAGATGAAGCTAGTAATATATAATCAATGTGGATATATTTCATAGCTTTGGGATTATAAGGGGAACTATGAGTGATAGGGCAATAGCAAGTAGGATTAGATTGTTCCATTTGGAAGCTATGAAAGTGTTCTATTTCCCCTATAATTATAACCTCCATTCTAGAATGAAGAAATTTTGGACATTGGTGGAGGGTAAAGGGCACTAATCTCATCTCATGAATCCAAGGGCATCCCAAAAGTAATTTGTATGGGAGATCTATGTCTACTACATGAATTAGGGTTTGGTGGACTATGGGTCCCATAGCTATAGGTAAATAAATTATTCTTATAGATGGCCTCTCATTATCATTGTATGCTCTATTCATTATCATAGTAGGCCCTAATGAATATTTAGAGTACCCCAACTTCTTGAGAAAGTCAAGATTGCACAAATTTAAGGTTGACCCTCCATCTATAAGTACCCATGAGATCTTATGGTTGGTAATGAAAATTTTAATGAATAGTGGATAATTATGATGAGGGCCTATAGGTGGCATATCATGTGCACTAAAATTAATATGTTGGGAAGGAGATAAATGACCCACCAAATCCTAAAATTGGCTCATGTTAATAACCTTGGGTACTTTTAATTCATTTAGGATTGGATTGAGAATCTCTTGATGTACCAATTATATCTTAAGAAGATTCATGAGAGAGATTTGATCCATAGTCTTATCAATATGTTGGATTATATCATATGGTTTGTTAGAAGAACTCAAGACTTTTTTAAAGATATTGACTCTTTGAGATGTGGTGGTGGATGGGTCTTTTGGAGGTGCTTTAGGAACAGTGATCTTGACATGTTGTGTAGTAACTACATAGTTTTCCCTGTTAATTTTAAGGATGGTAGATGGTGAATATATGGGCTCTTAGAGACCTCAAATTTTAATGGTATTAATTTAATATCATGGGATGGAGTGATAGTCATTTCTATTAGAAGTAGAGGCTTGACCCTAATCCTTTAGTGGTTTCTTCTACCTCTAATCATGCTTAGGCAAATATCCCCAATTGATAATTCTTGGATTGACTAGTTGGGCTCTCCCCTTATACTTCTATATCTCCTTTCTCAATTAAATCTTGGATGAAGTGCCTTAACTACATACATTTATAGGTATTATGTCCCTTGACTCTAATGATATTGGCAAAATTCATCTTCTCAATACTAATCTGGTCTTGGATTTCTATCATCCAATGGTCAAATTTCAAGGAGAGTACTCATATTAGTAACAATTAATTATTATAGGACCATTTCTATGAGTATACCAAGACTAGTTAGAGGCCTCTTTCCCATCATAGGCTTTGGTTTTCCCATTGGTAACCTTATAGTGGATACATTTTCCTTTTTAGTGTTAGGGGAAGCTTTTTACACTATCTATACATTTTTATAATCTATTACTCCATCCCTTATGACATTTTTATTCCTTTTGAAGACCTTAGGCTTACCCAAAAAGGTATTATCTTGGTTTTGGCTTTGTTCATTTTGGGTATATAATTTTAAAGTCCCCTTTTCAATGATTGTTTTCTCAATTTGAATCCCCTTTTCTATAATTTCATCAAAATATTTCGCACATTATAGTTTCAATTGGTATTTTAATTTATCATTGATATTGTCAATAAATATTTTGGCCACCTCCTTTTTGGGGACCATGCAACAAAATCAACTCGCGAGAATTTACCATCATTGTACCAATGATGCTAAGCTCTCCCCATTTCTTTACTTAGTATTATAAAGATCTATAATGGAGATGTCATGTTCAATGTTAAAGGATAAATGTCACACAAACTTATCTGTTAACTCTTCAAAACTAGATATGGACCCTTTAGGTAGATGCATAAACCATTTTAGTGTGGGTCCCATGAGACTTTTAGGGAAGATTCTGAGAAGGTAAGCATCATCATATGCAACCTCATGACATGCCACATAGAATTCCTACATGTGGTCACATGGGTTCCCATTTCCTTTATATTTGTTAAATTTTGGAATCTCAAAGTGTGCTAGAAAAGGTACTTGTAAGATACTCATATCCAATCAAGATGTACAAAAGTATTCATATTTTTATCTCATCATCTGGGTATGAGGATCAATCTATTGAAAAGTCTTTTTCATCATCCTCCACTCTTGGCCAAATAAGGGGTCTATTAGGGGATTGGAGGCTTATGATTGGCTTATTCTAGGTCTTGATGAATCGGGATTGGTGTTTCTAGCATTATGTCTTGATGAAATGGGTCTTAAATTTTAAGCATATAATTGTGAGGCAAGGGAATTTATTTGTTGAGTTAATTATTCTAAATGATCCTTTAAGGCATATCTCCTCCTGTCAGCCTCAATGCAACTATTTTGTGGGGGTTCATGTTCTTCTAAAAGTTATTTTCCATGATCTACAAGGTTATCTTCCCCCTCTTCTTGGTGAACATTATCTTGAAGGAGTGGAGTATTAGGTCTAGCGGAGGGGTGGATGAGATGTTGTAGGAGGCTTGTGTCAAATGTAGGGGGTAGTGTTCCCCCCATTCCATTGACCTGGGTAAGAAATTGATTACAGTTATCATAAACATATTGGTAAAATTATTCCCTAACCTCATCATTATTAAATAAATCATTTGTAAATCAATCTTCTTCTCTAGGGGTGTGCATGTCACTATGTATTTCTTCATTATCCCAGTTTCATTCACCTAGATTCCTAAGGATGTCATTTTATTGATTAGATTCTTGCACCATTCTTAGAATTTGAGCATGAGATATAAGAGGCATGGTGGATGGCGAAGGTGATGCTAGAGTAGTGATTAGGCATGGTTTTGATATAAGATGATGAGAGAGAAGGTAACTTTGGATACTAATTTTATGTTAAACCTAAGGCTAAAAGTGGTCAAGAGAGGTGATTGAATGTGATTTAGATTTGGATTTGAGGATATGAAGACTAGAGTGATAAAATATTACCAAATTAAAAAACTTATAAGGGTTCCATATAGCAAGGAGACAAAGAGGATGAGATGATTAAATGCCCTTTCACACTAGTAAGACAATGATTGGATGGGTGATAGATATGAATAGGCAAGATGATAAAATAATGGATGATAAACAAAACCTAACAAAATTGCAAAATTTGACCATGTTTGATCTAGGATGGGTTAAATGAAGTGATGCCTATGATAGAGAATGATGAGTGATCACTAAATTTTGGTTCCAAGATCAAATTTAATACCCAAAAGGTGTGGATGGTGATATGGAGATGAAAATTTTTGGTTTAATTTTAAGATGGGATATGTCCTAAGGTTTCACTAGGTGGTGTTCATAATAAAAGGGGTAGGTTAAGTCGGTTCACAAATAATACGGGCCTCAGCATAGTACACACACAAGCATGCCTAATCACAAGCCTTATTACTAGTCAACAAAAAGGTGTGTAACCTAATGCATACACCATATAATGGATTCATGGATAAGGATGTAGGATGGTGACCTAATATATAATCTACCAAACCCTCTCAACCCCAACTATAATTTATAGTCATTTGGGAGCTTATACTTACTCTAGTAGTAGAGTGCCTATTATGATCAATAGGTCCTAAACTAGGTATAGACAAGGGTGTCTAAGGGCATCCATGAGATAAGTGAAGGTACATGGGGAAAAAATCAATATAATATTTTGTCTAATGCATAGTTTAGAGAATTAACTCTCACCCTTTATGGATGACCTGTATGGTGTTAATCGCTTAGCCTAAGGATAGTTGTCCCTAATATTTATACTCTACTAGAACATGAATTTTGGTTGAATGTGCGGTGATTAAATTTATGTCACTAACCCCTAGTGACTAAGTGTGTGGGTGTGACTTATACGTCATGTGCACTCTTAAAACAATAATGGGTTAACAATCAGGCAAACAAAAATTTATTTATCTAGTTAATTACTTATGTGAGGAAATTAAACAAACAAGTAAAACACATAAATATATATACAAGTACAAGATTAAAATTCTTAGACTAAGCACTAGTCCTACAAGAACATGAATTAGTAAGCTAATCTAATGCCTCCTGTTAAGATGGTCCTACACAAAATTGATTAGTAATTTTAAAATAATCAAAACCATTTTTGTTCCTACAAGAACATAATTACATAATTAATTATTATAAAATCGATTCTAGAGAGTACAAAACCATAGGTCTTTGGTAATACTACAACTGGATAATATGTGATTTTGTAAGTGGTTAACTAATCATGATTGTGCATTTTTTACAAAACCATAGATGGTTAGTCAATACTACAAGTCAAAATGTAATACTATATATCAAAATATGTGGATTTATAGCCAAAGAGAATCCCTAAAAATCTAGAAGTTAGTCTAAATTTTTTTAAAAAGCTGAAAATATTTATATAAGTTTGCATCTTACTGATATATATAAAAAGATAAATATAAGACCATATGTAGACACCTAAATCTAGCCACCGATAACCTCCAATCAGGATTTTGACCAATTTCCACCTAAAATGCACAATTTGGCCTAAATACACTAAAACATGCTAAATGATGTGAAAATGACATATTCAAGTGTTAATTTTGGTCAGGGTATCATTAAATGGGGTTAGGAATTTTGTGGGCCAACTAACTTTGATCAAATCATTTCGAGTCAGAATACCAATTTTGCACCTAGGTAATCTAGGTTGCTCTTTCCTATCAAATCTCTTGCACAAGACACATGCCTTTGTTATTTGATATTGGTAACATCCTAAATGGGAATATGGTTCCAATGCATCTGATATGGACTTCCAATTCCAATCCAGTCAAATTTTGGACCAATAACAAGGCATTCTAATCAATTTGAGTAATTTGTGCACAAAGTGCTTAATCATGCTTAAGGGCTAATTAATACAAATCAATGCATAATTAATAATTCCATGGAAACTTGTTGAATACTTATTTTTAGAAATGAATATTGAATATCTTCATCATTAGGTGACCTCATTTCTTGAAAAGACATCCCTAGGCCATAAATGCCACAAATATTAGGATTCATGCCTCCCATGCCTCATCAAAGCCCTCTATGCCTCATCAATGCCTTCCATGATGCCCTCCATGCCTCTTAATTTCTTCTTCTTCCAATTTCATGATGAGGATAATTATAAACTTAATTCCAAAAATTGAATTAATCCTCAACCATACATCTCAATCTCAGGATGGATGGTTCAAGTTGATTCTGATCAATCTCAAAAATCTATAAATAGAGAGGCCATGAACATCATTTCTAAGCTATTTTGATGCAAAGTTATAATGCACAAATATCTTCAAGAATCCATTACAACTAGTGTTACCATGCCAAATTGATTCCAAGCCAAGCCAAGCCACAAGCCAAAGGTGCCAAGGAGAGATGGAGGTAGCCAAGCTTCCTTTGATGAAGACTTCATGAGCACAAGCTTAGCACGCCACTACAACAAGTATTTTATAACATCTAAGGAAGTTAAAATAAATTTTCTTGTGTATTTTAGTTGTGTGTTTTATTCATGTTTGTTAATTAAACTCTCCCTAGTGTCTAAGCCTAGAGATGTTATGCTAGTTAGTGTGTTTCTTTCATTTTGTTTTCATTTTGAAACTAACACCATACTAACCATCCTCTCTTGAGTCAAATTCCTAGATTCACACTATATTTAATATAAGATTTAACCTTTAAAACTAATTATTTATAACCAAAATTTAAGTTCTAAAGTTATTTACAGAATGTGAAAGATATCAAGTATTAAAAGGATTTTTAGATTTTTCTAAATGTTGAAAGAGATTAAAATCTAATAATGTATTGTCTAATATATTTAAGTCAAAACCACCTATTTCAAACAAAAAACCCCTCTCAAAAATTGTGGTTTTACAAGTAATTATAAACTTGATAAATTATTACAAAGTAGAAAAAGCTTGAAACTAATTTTAAAGACAACAAATTGATCCTTATATATAATATACTAGATGTTTAAGGTTAGTAGTATAAATTAAAACAATAGAAAGTATTATCTTTTTCCTACAAAATTAACCCTAAACTTGCAAAACTATAATTCATCAGCTAATAATGCTTTTACAAATGTGTGGTATTGCACTTAGCATACAAAGGGGTATGTTAAAGATGTTTTATGTCAATCTAGGCAGCTCTTCCCCTTCCTATGAATAGATAATAACAAAATAGAGATAGAAGGTTATTAGGAGCTCAAGGTTAGTAGGTTGACCTAAAGGTTTTAATACAAGAAGTCAAAATTACTTTTTGTGAAGGCAATACTATAACTATGTTTCAATAATGCGACTGTAAATCGATAGTTTTGACTAGTATAAAATAACTAGTAGTGTTAAGACTGACAGACTTTAACTCTTAACCCTAAAAGATAAATGAGTTAATATAAAACCTATAAAAATTAAAGGATGTGTATAGGACTGACTAATTTTATTTAAAATCTATTTTTTGAAAAATCTCTCTTTAAATGTCAAAGCCACAACTTTTTAGCAAAATCACCCTTTACAAGCTACAGTATTACACAAGGTCAAAAACCTACCAAAATAGTTAACTATTAGTAGTTAAATAGTATGGTTAGTGTAAAACCACTCTTTAAATGTCAAAACCACTGATGCAATATTGTAATTTGTAGAGAAAAATTGCATTTCACCTGAATGTGAAAAATTCATGAAGTTTGGAGCTTTTCCTTCAACTAATTAGTCCTGCAAGCTATCAAAACACTTCTAACATGCAAAATAGTTAATTAGAATAAGTTGTCCTACCAAGGTTACCAATGTATGATTGTGTTTTTAAGCTATTGATTAAAACTACTATAAATATTAACTTAAACCCTAAAATCATAATAACATCACATGGAGGGAAATAAAGGAAAAATAAGCAATTTTAAGAATTAAAACCTACCATCACCTTGTTCTTTATAGCTTCTATCCAAGATTTTCCAACCGATTTCAATACAATTTAATTTTTATGTTGATTTTCTTATGATAGCTTCAAGAGGACTCGAATGGATTCCTTGGATGGTTGAGTGGATTGAAAGAGTATGTGGATGCTTTTAGATGTCTGATATGAGAGTATATGCAAGGCTTATGGATTTTCTTATTGGTTTGACCATGCCCCAAGCATGGATTTTTATAAGATGGTAGAGGGAGTTTTAGGGTAATTTTTAATTATTTAGAAGCCTCTAGTTTAGAGACTTCTATAATCGTAGAGAGGCTTCTCAAGTTCTAGATATTTCTTAGTTAGTTTAAGGGATAATGGGGATTGGATGGGGATTAAATGAAATTTAAGGTTCATAGAGATGTAGGAGAGGCTAGGGTGGTAGGTTGGATAGGGGATAGTTGAAAAATATGAATTTTAAATTTGCAAGTGGGCTAGTTGGTAGTTAATGAGGTATGATTAGTGATTAAGTGGGATTGTTAGTAGGATAATAAGATAGTTAATTGGTCATAGGGGGTATACAAAGGTTATGGGGTGTAGGAAATATTTAATAAGATTTTAATTAATTAACTAGGATTATGGCTATAAGATAAATTAGGGGGATTAATAGAATGATCAAGGTGAGTGGATTTAGGTGCATATAATAACCATTAGATGTTTTTTTACAAAACCTAGTGGCTTCATTTGTTTAAATCTTGTTCTTATGTTCTAATATAGGTTGTTGTGCCTGATTTTATTATGTCTATGAGTGTGATCTTGATATTTGACTGTGTGCAAAATATCCAAAAAATTAGTCTCATTCTCTTGAAACCCTAATTCCACTATTAACACTAGATTTAGGTCTACAAAATGAATAAAAAGATGGGTTGAGCTAACCCTAATCACTCATTATTAAATGGTTGAGCACTACATGCATATCTAATACATTGAAGAGGGAATTCAAACCATGTGTAATTCTCCTCATTAGCTGAATGCATGTAATGGTGTTCCTTAAATGTATGCAACCTATGATCTAGATTTCAATACTTGGAAAATGAAAAATTTGTCTTGTCTTTGAGTTTTTAAACATGCCTAAGACCTATTCCTTATGACTAATGGAATAATTATAAATAATAAGGTAGTGCCTTTGAATGTGCAAGTGTTTGAGTATGTTTGATAGATGCTTACTAGATAGATAATAGAAATATATCTATTTTATATTTATATGGGACTCTTTAGTTACTTTCTCATGTTTTCAACATGCAAAATGTATGATTAAACATAGAGGAGTGATTTTAATTTTGAATGTGACCATTATTTAACATGGGATGAAATAGTTAGGTTTGGATGGTAGCAGAATTTTGATACCATATAAGTCTAATGGTTCTATCTAAGAGACAAGAATATTGATTTGATGATATATAGATGTTTGAGTATGATAATAGACTGGTTTAGCACAAATTGGGGGAATTTATATAGGTGATTGATATCAACTAAAAATGATTGGACTCATGAAAGGAATGTGGATGTGAGATAATGGAAAATAAGAGTCATATATGTATGCGTAAGTCATGTAGGGTGAAGCTAGGTCAAAACTAGCATTTATAAGTATCTAATACTATATTTTAGTGTCTACATAGGGTAACAAAAATTTCATACCCAAATCTTTGAAACCATGGCTCTTTAATAACTAGAGGGCAATCACCTTTCCAAAGATTTTGCTCTCTAGGTTATATATTTACTGCCTCTTATTATCCACCTTGAAAAAATTAGTTTTATTTGTAGTAGATATATCTTTAGAAAATATTATTTAAATTTGGGAAGGAATCGATGGTCTCAATCCTCTCAACAAAATCCTTTGTTAATCATAATTGATTTTGAGAAATCTTATGATAAAATTAAATGGCCCTTTATCCTGGTCATGTTACAAGCTATAGGGCTTTTGGACAAGATTTTTACCATCAGTTAAAATCTCTTTCAATACAATGATGTTTGTATCACCATTAATCTGTGTCTCAATATGAAAAGATTGGTTTTGTTATATCTATTTCATAAGGTTTACCAATTTTTTCCTCCTTGTGTGTTTTGGTTTCTAAAATATTCATTTATCTCCTAGGTACATGTACTTATAGAGGTTTGGTTGAAGGCTTTTTCTCCCACAGTATAATCATTAGATAGTCAATTGTCACTTTTTGATGATTTGTTTCTCACTCTAGATGAAGAAGAGACATTTATAACCAAAGCCATGGAATGATTGGATATTTTTTGTTTGACTTCTAGATCTTCTATCAGTGTAGGAAAATGTAGTGATAGCCAATCTAACTCTCCCATGATAGTCTAGTTATAAAATTATAAATGTTATTGGATGGATTTTGCTTGGAGAAAAATTCAAGTTGATGGGTATCCTTTTAGATCTTTAGATTATGTGGTCTAGAGAGTGGAGAAAAAGATTATGTATTAGGTCACCAAGCCTCTCTCCTTTGAAAGTAAGTTCCAAGTTCATTCCAAAGTGTTGGTAGAAACCCATGTGTATTATTATTATTATTGTTGGGCTCCCTCCAAGGTGGTTTATGATAAACTTGAAAAATTATTAAGAGAATTTATGTGAGCTAGTTTTGAAGGTTCTAAAGGATTTTATAGAGTGGCATGATATATTCTCTCCAAACGTAAATAAATGGGAGGACTTGGCCTTCTATATGTCAAAATTAAAGGTACTTCCATTTGTGTCAAATGTATCATTAGATCCCTAGAAGGAGATGAAGCTTAGAAAATTATTCTTAGGAATTACATCACTCATTACATCCCTCTAGGCATAAAACCTTGTAAGGGTCTCAACCTACTTTCTATTTTGCTTACCTCAGATCCCATGAATTTTTTTAGGTTCTTTCTAACTTAGAGAATTTGGAAGGCATGGATTTTGTTCAAACCCCACTTAAAATGGGATGGTGACAACTTTAGAACTAAGCTTTCTCTAAAATCATATTCTCTTTGGTGGTCTCTAGAACTTTCTTATTATGGTGTCCCATTTTCCATGGTTCCTTGGGTTAAAATATTAAATATACTTAATAATGGCATAAATTTTATATCATATTTGTTTTGTAAAATATCATGAGACTAGACTCCTTGGCCCATCCTTCATGACAAATTTCAATTATTGAATAGTGATCACTCCTTAATTATTGAGGTTCAAAATGCCAATCTTGACAAACATATTCACAAAATTAGTGTTCAAATACCAACCATATCATAGATGGTCTTAAAGTGGCCTTTTGAGACTCCCTTCCACCATCTAACTCAGTTATCAACTTTTTTCTCCATAACATGTTCAATTGGATACTTTGAATGTTCTTGGAAAGTTAATTCTTCTTAGTAGCTTTATAAATATAGGTTTTCTAGAGTATGGGATGCCAATATTGAAGCCAAATAAGGTCATTTAATTTGGTGCATCATTCACCAACGTCTACCAATTAGTTGTCACCTAGTTTATTTAGGTGTGGCACACCCTGTATGCCAAGTTTTCTATCACCAATAATATTTCAAGCATATTTTTTGGTTTTGCAAACATGCTCAATTTTCCTAAAGATGGATTTGTACCTTCTTTCAACCATTTCATATAGAGTTTTTTCCTAGAAAATGGTTATTTTAGGGGATTTGTCTAAGTTAGCCACACAATATAACTAAATTTGGTAAATTATTCATTCTAAAATCCTTTTTGATGTTTAAAAATAAAGGAATTATGAAAATTTCAAACATATTGTTATGGATGATTATTTTTATATTACTAATAAATTTCAAGTGATATCTAATGTGATATTGCATATTCAAGTATAGGCAAAAAAATTAGTTGGAAGTGGAACATCTTTTGGACCACTGGGGGAGTTCCCCATGTATTATTATTAGGGTGCCCCCAAACTAACCTCATCGATAATAACCATCTCAAGGCCATGGATTTGGTTCTTATGGAAGACATCACTCATAAAATAGGTGTTGTAGTGCCTCTCTAAAATCATGGCATCCTCACCTACTCATAGTTTTTTTGGTGTTGGTTTCTCTGCCCTACTAAACTATACTAGATAGACAGATCAGTATAAATGGAAGTTCACTCACCTTTCTTTCACTATTTGGCCTGTACGGCAAGACCCTATTGAAGAAGAAAATAAATACATGTCTAATGATGGGTGGAAGCTAATACCTAGGTAAGTGCATGAAGATGATGGATAATTCCATGGACATTTTATTATAACACGTACATGGTATTTATTATACAAATTATTTGAATTGAGGCTCGATAATTACTAAACCATAATGCATACACAATATGTATAGTATACATAATTCATACGTGTTATGTATATTATACATAACGTGTACGCATTATGATTAGTACACATAAAACATACATGTTATATACACTATAAACAACATGTACACATTATAATAACTAGAAAAATAGCCCAATAGTACACATTATGTATAGTATACATAATGTGTACGTGTTATAGTAACTATAAACAAAACATAAAAATCCCAACCTTGCAGCTATGCTGTTTCATTTTTATTTTGATTTGGCCTCCATCATTTCTACCCTATACCATGTTTGTGTTTTGCTTGGAGGATAAGAAAACACACTAAAATTTCCCATTACCTCAATGAATCAACAATGACATCACAAATGGGAGGTAATAAAAACAAAAACCAATCCTTTGAACACCAGATTTTAGATTTTTTTGATTTGCATCATTTTATTGTTAAAACTATATATTAATTAATAACCTTTTTAAGTGTAAGGAAACAACCTAACCTTAATCCTAACCTTTTGAATAATACTCCTAGCCCTCTCATCCCTCCTAAAATTCTAAAAAACCCATATATATTCAAGAGGATTGGCTACACACATAGTCAAGAGCAAGATACAAATTGAATAGACAATTAGGAGAATGAGGGACACCACTTCAACCAATACCCATCATTCCTTTTTGACCAATATCCTAGAGTCAGTACTAGCCCAAGTTGACTTGATAATGAGTCAAATTAATAAATGGGAATCATATAGGGATAAATATAGGGCTTATGATGTTGACAAATTGTCAGCATGTGAGGTGAAGGACAAAAAAATATCAAAAGACCTTATTTGTGCCTTATTCATGGATCCAACAACCAATGCATTTTTGACACTATCCAGAAAATGGTTCCCAATCACCAATGCACACACAATTTGATTAATTTTTTTAAGACCGATGATGCATGGTTTTTGATTACCCACCTTGAAATAACCATGAGGTTCCATTATATTTTTTGAAATAACTCTATTGCGAGTTTGTCCTCAATGAGATTCCCAACTATTTTGACTACTCAACATTTTTGGGCTGAGGGAAATGTTCTATGCAAGATAGAACATATGCGCTTCATGTGCCTAATCAGTGTACAAGAACCCTTTCCCAAAATCTACTTCAACCTAAGATCCCCTTTATAGTGAAGGAGGTTGTGAAGATTGATACTTTGCAGGAGCTTCATGTGATTATAGACACACTCATTCAAAAAATGATTAAGCTTTCTAAAACTGAAGCTAAAGAGGGAAAACATGGGGATATTCCACCTAGTGTGCATACCTAACCTCACCCTTATAAATGTTATGGTGTTATATGCACTAATCCTTCAGATGATGATGGTGATGCTTCTGAGGGCCTAGATGCTATAGTTTTGAGTGATGAGTTTTTGGCACATACATTTGGTGTGTAAACATCAAATACACATATAAAGGTATTATATATTTGACATGGAAATTTTAGTTACATTTGTATTTAAAAGGTAAAAAATATTTACACAAAAATTCAATAATATATATGCAATTTTTTATGTTGTAGGAGGAGATGGTGCCATCATCCTCATAGCTTGTTTGTGGGCTAACTACTACATCTGTTGATGTTACTCAACTGATGTTTACATATATGGAGGTAATTTTTCATTAATATTATACTTCATGTACATGTATTTATTTATATAGATCTATGTTGAACTAACAATCATATATTTTTTGCTCAGTTGATGACCACAATGGAGACTCCTCCATCTCTATGGGCTGAAACAGACACATGCATTGTTACTATAATTTAATCTATGCAAGCACTCAATGAGGTACATGTTAATTTATAATTTATAATTTTAGATATAGATTTTTTCAATAATTTTAATGTATACTTGGGTAAATATAACTTATGTGAATGTATTGTGTACGCAGGCTTATCTGATGACATTTGATAGTCCCATTTAGATGATTAATAGGGAACCTTATAATATTTATCCCCCTTTAACATGCCCATTCATGCACCTTAACTTATAATTGACCCTATTGAGAATCAAAGGTAGATTGAGAGTGGCCACGAGATTGTGGTAAGTGCCTATTTAAATAATTTTTGTATTAATTTAAAATTAATTTTTGAACTTGGTTGCATATCCAGTGTTTAAAATTTCTAATAATATTTGTATATGAATAGTTCAACTATAGATAAGTTATTAGTGTAAAAGGACTTGTAGTCAAACCTTAGAGGAATCCAAGGCATTTGAAGGACCTCAATCTATGAGAAGGGAATCCCAAGGAGAGTCTTGTTCGAGGAAGGTAAAGAGAGGGAGACTTTTTGATGAGGATGATGTCTTATATGATGTACTTGTTTGTATGCCTATATGGCAATGTACATATTTTTGTCATTGTATGCCTATATGACATGCACCCGACATTGTATTATGTTCTTAGATGATAAAATTTTGTGTATGACTATATGGAAATGTATTCATTTTTGGCATTGCATGCCTATATGGCATTCACCCAACATTCTATTACAATATTTTTTTATATGCCTTTATGGATTTTATAGATACATATATATGTTCACATTTTGTGGTGATCATTTTTCTACGTATAATTTGGCTCCCATTATTATTGTAAAACTAAATTTGATGGTTGTATGTCCATATTTAAACACGTCCATATTTAATATTTACTTTGTGTAATTATTGAAACTAACTTAAAATTTTTAATATGTGTTGCAATTAAAACTATATGGGATAAAATAGTATAATGTTTGAGATAGAGTCATACATTAGTGTGAAGTGCCTCTCATGATTGGGATACATCATTTGGGATACAACATATATCACTATTCTAATGTGGATACCTCTACTTTGATAATCCAGCCAACCTCTTCAACAAAGGTGCAAAGAACCTCATTTATATCTACTCTAGGTACGAGATTGTAATTCTCATGTCTATTGAGGCCTTGGAATATTTTGGTGGTTATAACTCTTTTGTTTTACTTCCTCAAAAAATTTCTCTCCCTTTCCACTGCACTTAGCTTGTCCATTTCTTCTCTTCTCATCATATGACAACATGAGAATGTTAAAAATGATACAATCTCTTTGATGAAATGGGCTACTCTAACTTATTCTTCTCAAATATATTGGACACTTGCTCCATAGTCACCCTTGAAAAGTTAGATGCATTCTTACCTTCTCATGTAAATTGGGTAAATTAATCATGAAGTGATGTTGTGATATCTCCTTCTTCATAGAGTTATTTACCTCCTTTTAGAGACCCTTTTTTGGCCCTTTGAAGTAGTGCAAGATTATAATTATCATGTCTCCTAAGGACTTAGAATATTTTGGTGGTTATATCTTTTTTGTTTCACTTCCTCAATTTTTTTCTCTCCCTATCCACTACACTCAACTTGATCATTTCTTCTATTGTAATAATATATCTACTTAACACACACACACACACACACACACACACACACACAGAGAGAGAGAGAGAGAGAGAGAGAGATATGCTTGTATTATCAAAAAATCTCAATAGGATTTGTTTATAAAATCATATTCATAACAAGGAAAGAGTGTAAAAAATACATTATTATTAAAATTTTAGGATGAGGATGTTGTCAAAAAGGTCATCCCTTCCCTATGGTGTACAAAATGAGCAAAGCAAATGGCTTCACATATAACTGTGGGTGATATATGTTTTTATAGCTATGACAATTTAATATCTCACTTTTGGTGGTTTGTGGCTCAAAATTGGCACTTCTAATGCATTTAGGGTGGTGAATAATATTTAAGACTAGGTTGTTGGCCTTTGATCATGCCTGATTGAGAGACCCACTACCCATTTCAACCTCAAGAATGACCTTCCCAAAATAAAAAAATTATAATTTTTTTGCCTAACTTTATATGCACGTAAATCAAAAATTGTAAGTTGTTGATAGAACTAAAATAACCCTCATGTGCATATTAAATATCTCTAATTACATCCTAGAGACATTGATGGAATCTTTGAGATGAATCTATGGCACACACTATAGTAACATGGCCTAAAATGCAACTTTTTTACATGAAGAAACAAGTTCTTATCCTCTAGATGGCATTTCTATCTTTAGGACCTCTAGGTGTAAGTCCATCATTTTGAACACATATAGATAGGAAAATGACATGTGATCGCATGACCAAGACCTCCAAATCCACTCAGATGCATGTTTTCACTATTTTTCAAGGGCATAGAAACACTAACAATAAATTTTGTCAAAGTTGAAGGGGTAGTTTAATATATCCACTTATGGTGTTTCATGGCTCATAAATGACACTACAAAAACATCTTAAGTGGAAGATAACATCTAGGACTTAATTCTTGGCCTCTAATCATGCCCAATTGAGAGACCCACTACCTATTTGGCCTCAAGAATCCCCTTTATAATACAAGAAACTTTTTTTGCCTAACTTTAGACACACATAAAATGAAAAATGTACCCCTATTAATGTGTCTAATGTAAAGAGTAATATGGTTGAAAAAAAAAGAGACTGAGTGGAATCCTTCACCCTTGAGTTGGTTCAAACTTAACTTCAATGGGGCATCATGAGGAAATCTGAGTGATTCCAGAGTTGATTGTATTATTAGATGTTGTAGTGGGTCACTAATCTGAGCAACTTCTAAAAAGTTTAAGGATGGCATGAATAGTGAGGTTGAAGCTCGAGATTTGGTTTTTAGCTTAAGATTTGGTTTTTAGCTTGAAATTGGCTTTGCAACATGGTATTACAAGGATTAAAATAGAAGGGGATTTTCTTATCATCTTATTGGATTTTAAGAAGTTTTTTGCTCCTTCTTGTCACCTTGACAATATTATTTATAGCACTTGAGAATGTGTGGTGTCTTTTGAAGAATGGGAAGGTATCCATTGCTTTAGAAAGGCTAATTTGGCAGCTAGCTTTTTGGCTAACTATGGTATTGAGAAAAACAATTCAATATTTGTGGATAACCTAAGAGGGGATTTGGAATATTTCATAGGGTCCATGAATGTGATGTTTGACATCTAAGCTTTGATTGGGGGTCATTATTACTTGTATTTATATTTGAGTTGAGAAGGTGGTGATGGTTCTCATGTGCTTAAAAATGAAGAGGTTTGGATACAATAGCCTATCTCAAGAAGCTTCCTTGCCTCTTTTTATTCTCAGTTTGCTTTCCAAAATGGTGTCTTTTATCTTTCAATTTTCATTTTTGTGGAAGTGATGGATCCATGATTGGCTTCTACGCTTGAGTTGCCTACAATTCTAGGTGGTAGTAGAGTAAGGAAGATTGATTTCTATGTTAACACCTCTAGCTCTCAGTTAAATAATATTTTTTGGGTTTATTAAAATTATGTCATGTATTCCATTTGCTTTACTTTATGCAGACATCAAAAATCCACACACGATGGTTATAAATGTCAAAATACCCCAAGATGCCCACCTTGGCCAAACTTCACCAACTAAGCCACATTTAACCTAAACCATTCACCTTTGACCTTTAACCCAACCTAACCTTTTTAAACCCACCTTAACCTACCACCTTCAAATACTCAACTAACAATGGTCACCCTAACCATCGATTGTTAGCTTGACCATCGATAGTTAGTCTGACCATCGACAGTTAGCCTAATCATTAATAGTTAGGTTCCCAGCACCTCAACTTAACAAATTGGTCCATGTGTGAGCTAAAACATCAAATTTTTATTTAAATGTTCACTTTTTCCATTTGATAATGCATCATAAGCCTTGAAATCATCAACCAAATGTCCTATGGAACCTTCTACCTCCATCACTCTTTGCCTATAAAAGGAGCTGAGTAGGAGGTGAAAGAGGATGGATAATTAATCATATTAGACTTCATCAAGATTTTATTTTGTAGGTCTTTCTTCCAGCCAACCAGCCAACATAATAGATACCTAACACTCTAGCAAAATTGCTTTACAACCATAGGCACCGTTACTCTGGTAAAATTCCTTTAGGCTTTATCAATATCTTCAACCAACAACGAAAGCTAAGTATTTGTTTTCATGTATTCATTTACTTTGTTTCATTTTAACACCTCTACCTAAACCAAAACTTTTCCCTTGATACTTATAAGCCCTTTCTTACCCTCACAACCATTAACCAACCTCCACTAGCCCAAAGAACCTTTTTGTAACCAACCCATAACCTATTTTGGCTTAAACTAATAAGTTATATAAACCCATAGTGACCACTGATGGTCACCCTAAACCATCGATAGTCACCTCAATCACCAATAGTCACCTCAACTGTCAATGGTCACCTTAACCACCAATGGTCACTGTGTGAAGTTTTTTGACCAAAAGCCAATAACCTATCAATTAAGCACCAATCTCAACCAAAACCCTATTTGCTTGGCCCTTGTCACCTCATAGACTAGAAACAACAACCTGACCTGATATTAATATTATCTTAATAATTTGGCATTCACCTAAATTTTATTTTGTTACAACTAGCATTTTATTTGTAAAGTATTTGTTTTCTTTAGATTAGTACGGTTATGTTATGCAACCTTTTCTTTTCAACATTAACTTGTATCAAAAGGTGGATTGATAGCCTCTTAAATAGCTCACATTTCTTAGATCTAGCTTGTTAGGCAATCCACCCATCTACCTAACTAACCAACATTTTTCTAGTTCTATTTTATTGCATGTCATCTTCCCAAGCCAAATAAGAGTATCTACAACCATCTGGATTACAGAGCCAACACCACATCTAGGTTCTAGTAACCTTCACCCCTCTTTCAGTTTTATTTTTCTTCTATAAATAGATAAAAATTAAAATTTGAGTAAAACATTTTTGCACACTTGGTGGGACCCTAGCACCATCTAGGTGCCCCTTCTTTCTTCCTTTATTCTTTGTTCATCTAATAAAATCTAAAATTTATTTTTGGGCTTAAAATAAATACATTGCATATATTGTTTGCTTGCTTTCTTTTAGTTCATCTAGTTAACTTAAAGGCAAAAGTAATAAATCATAGTTTTCACTCTTGTTATCACACACTTTACCAAACCACATAATCAATCAATACATCAAAATAAACTTGATACAAGGCCCGACAAGGATTTCATCACCTAGCAATAAACCTTACCCTTTCCCACAATCCTACTTGGAGGTCATTACCAAGGGGAGAACCAACTCAGCTCTTTGGTTGAGTATAAACTCTAAATTCTATTAGGTTGTGGAGCTAAAAGCTTCACTGATGCAGACATTAGAGGAGGGTGCTGAGTGTCACAGTCACCAGCGTCGGTCAGGCCAATCGACATCGGTCAGCTTCACTGATGCAGACATTAGAGGAGGTTGCTGAGTGTCAGTCACCGGCGTCGGTCAGGCCAACCAATGTCAGTCAGGTGGAGATAAGAAGCTGTCGATGATGGTCAGGGATCGGCTGATGTCGGTCACCCCCAGGCAGATAGGGACCGATGTCAGTTGCCTGTGCGGTTCCAAAACTGCTAGTTCATAGACAGTTAGTTAACGAACTAGTTGTTTGCATGTAAGAAGGCTAATTATAGTCTTGAGCTGTGGATCTAATTATTGTAATTAGATGTCTAATTATTGTTTGCATGGGATCTATATATAAGACTCATGGGCTGTATTGTAAAGTGTGCTAGTTGAGTTGAGCAAGGTTAGCTCCTTCAGAGGGAAGAGAGCAAGGGGTGTTCCTCCTAGTTCCATAGTAGTGCCAAGTGTGGGTGTTGGTTTGGAGAATTTGAAGGGTTCTTCATGTATGTAGGATCTTGGTCAGCAGGTGTGCAAGGCCATGTTTGGAGATCTGCATGGTGTGTGTGTGTGTGTGCGAGGTCAAAGGAGATTTGTAGGTGGCAGCAGGATCAAAGGTGACAGCAACACATCAAAGAGCAATAGAGGAAGGCAAGGGAGATCCTTCCAATTGTAAGAATAGCTTGATTTGTAGGGTGTTGCAAGATCAGGGAGAAGTTCTACATGGTAAATAAGATCATTTGAGTTGCAGGTTGTTGCAAGTTCATGGGAGATCTACTTGGATTACATGGAGTACTCGGTTGAGTATGTGTGTATACTTGGTGTACTAGCAATATTATTACTGACTGGTTGATTGGCGGTGTTGTTACTGGCTGGTGCAGGTGAACACCAACTCTGTGTTTGAGTTGTGTGTTGGGACTGTAAGGGAGAGAGTGAGATCTTGAAGAGATTTATTGTTTATGCCCTAGAGGTGTGGAAGCCCTAGAGGTGTGTAAGGAAGAAGACTGTGGCATCTTCTTTATTGTATTTCCTTATGGAAGAGTATTAATACAATTGGGTATTGTCTCTCATATTTTGTGTTATTTCTGAATTCTAGTTACTTGTGATTCTGATTTAATTTTGCATGTTAGTTGCTTGTATATGGTAATCAATTGTGCTTCCTAGATCCTGACAAGTGGTATCAGAGCTAAAGTTGCAAGGAGCAGGTTTGTGTTTGATTATAGGTCATTCTCAGGGGTTTCTGATTGAGTGGGAGTAGAGTAATGGCAGAAGAAAGTAAGCTAAGAATGGAGGAATTGAAAAGCATGAATGTTCAATTATGGTGTTATGGAAAGAAAGAGTAGGAAAAGAAAAATTGTTGGTTGGTAGCAGATCAGCATGAAGGAATTGAAGAAGCAGATGTTGCAAGTGTTGTTGCACAGGATGCTCTGGGATGTTCCTTGGATATAGTAGAATCTTGTTTTATAGATTCTATTTCCTCTTTCCATGCAGCTCGAAATATATTATTTTTCCATGTTAAGGTCCTTGGAGACTTTGGAAAGATTTATTTAGGGGCTGGTGTGCCTTGTCAAATTTTTGGCAAAGGGAAAGTGTGGCTGAAATTGCAGGCAACCAACACATGGGTGTTGAAGAAGGTTATGCAGGTCCAGTCTTGAAGATGCAGCTAATTGCTTCAGAAAAGTTGGGTGATGAGAGATGCATAGTAACTCTCACAGTGAATTCTTGGAATGTTACCAAGGATGCACTTGAATTAGCATATGATAAGAAAGCAGGTACTCTTTATCTACTTGCTTGTATTACTGATTCCACTTCTGTTGCACATGTGTGGCTTTGTAGGCTTGGTCACATAAGTGAGAAGGGAATGGATGTTCTTAAGTCAAATGGTAAGAGTTCATCTTTGAAGAGCAAAGACCAAGATTTTTGTGAGCAGTGGGATGCTACAAGAAAGGATTGTGTTTATTACAGGAAAAGGAAGACTGATGTATTTGATAAACTTAAGAACTAGAAAGCCTTGGTGTATTTGGAGGAGATGACAGATAGAGATCAGTGGATGGGACTGGATATCTCTGAGTAGGGCAGTTTGGATAGGGTTTTGATTCAAAGTAAGCTCGTGAGTAAAAAGTCATCACTCACAGGAAAACACAGGTACTAACGTCAGTTATAGGAAATCAGCATTGAACAGGCAGGCATCGACATCAATCATGTGCAAACTAGAGGAGTCGATGGTGTTGGGTAGGTGGAGACCAACGTCGGTAGGATAATTGGCATCAGTGACCTGGATAGTCACATGGAACCGATGTCGATTAGATGCAGACTGTGTGGTGATCGAGGTCAGTCACTGGAACAGATTTTGGGCAGATAGCAAGTTGTCAAAGAGTCTCAAATGCCCATATAGATGACTGAAAGGATAAGTAAGCCTCAAATTTGTTGTTCCTCTTCTTTATACTCATTGCTCATTGTAGAGTAAGAAGGATCCAAGAAACAGTGGGAGCATGGCATGAATGAGGATGTAGAACCAAATGGGAGATTTGGTAGGGTTGCCAGCTGAAAGAAAGCACTGAAAGATGAATGGATACCTTAGTTAAAGAATAGAGAGAATGGACATGTGAGACAAAAGGCCAGGTCATATGGTCTTGAGCAAGCTGCAAGATAGTGGTACAGGTTTGACAGGTGGTACCAAGTAGATGACAAAGCAGGGCTTTAGTCAATGTCAGTATAACCATTGTGTTTGTCTTACCAAGTGGATGATGGTTGCAACATCATCCTGTTACTATATGTGGATGGTATACTTGGTGCAGGTTCAGACATATAGGGTTTTGCTGAGCTAAGGGTAAGGTTAGTTCAGTGGCATGTCATGAGGAATTTAGAGCAGCAAAATTCTTTGGCATGAGTGTGTTTTAGAGACATGGAAGATCACAAGTTGATTTTGTCTCTGGATGATTGTGTGAAATCGGTTAGCACGCCGAGCGGTTGGACAGTTTTATGAACAGTGTCATGATTCACATGATGAGGTTAAGTACATGTGTACTAGACCTAAGGTTGCCCACACAGTGGGAGCTATCATAAAGTTTAGAGCCAATTCAGGAAAGAAGCACTGGAGGGCAGTTCAGTGGATTCTCAGGTATCTGAGAGGGACCAGTAGCAGGTCGACATCCTATGCAAGGTCAAGTTATTTTCTACATGGGTTTGTAGATGCAGATGTGGTAGGTTACTTGGATGACACGAGGTGCACCATAGGATTTGTGGTGGTTGGTCTTCAAGATTGAGCTTGAAGAGGGATACAAGCTAGGAAATAGATTAGACAGTGTACAAGTATAGGTACAGTGCAGCTATTTATCTCCAAGTGGGAGATTGTTAGGTTGTAGAGCTAAAAGCTTCATGGATGTAGACATTGGAGGAGGGTGCTGAGTGTCATAGTCGCCAGCATCAGTCAGGCCAACTGACATCGGTCAGGTGGAGATAGGAAGCTATCGATGATGGTCAGGGATCGGTCAACATCATTCACCCCCAGGTAGACAGGGACCAATGTTGGTTGCCTGTGTAGTTCTAGAACTGCTAGTTCATAGACAATTAGTTAACGAACTAGTTGTTTGCATGTAAGAAGGCTAATTATAGTCTTGAGTTGCAGATCTAATTATTGTAATTGGATGTCTAATTATTGTTTGCATGAGATCTATATAAGATACTCATGGGCTGTATTGTAAAGTGTGCTATTTGAGTTGAGCAAGGTTAGCTCCTTTAGAGGGAAGAGAGCAAGGGGTGTTCCTCCTAGTTCCATAGCAGTGCCAAGTGTGGGTGTTGGTTTGGAGAATTAGAAGGGTTCTTCATGTATGTAGGATCTTGGTCAACAGGTGTGCAAGGCCATGTTTGGAGATCTGCATGGTGTGTGTGTGTGTGTGCGAGGTCAAAGGAGATCTACAGGTGGTAGCAGGATCAAAGGTGACAACAACACATCAAAGAGCAATAGAGGAAGGCAAGGGAGATCCTTCCAATTTTAAGAACAAGTTGATCTGCAAGGTGTTGCAAGATTAGGGAGAAGTTCTACATGGTAAGTAAGATCATTTAAGTTGCAAGTTGTTGCAAGTTTATGGGAGATCTACTTAGAGTACGTGGAGTACTCAGTTGAGTATGTGTGTATACTCGGTGCACTGGAAGTATTGTTACTGACTGGTTGACTAGCGGTGTTGTTACTAGCTGGTGGAGGTGAACACCAACTCTGTGTTTGAGTTGTGTGTTGGGACCGTAAGGGAGAGAGTGAGCTCTTGAAGAGATTTACTATTTATGCCCTAGAGGTGTGGGAGCCCTAGAGGTGTGTAAGAAAGAAGACTGTGACATCTTCTTTGTTGTATTTCCTTCTGGAAGAGTATTAATACAATTGTGTATTGTCTCTCATATTCTGTGTTATTTCTAAATTCTAGTTACTTGTGATTCTGGTTTAATTCTGCATGTTAATTGCTTGTATATGGTAATCAGTTGTGCTTCCTAGATCCTGACAAATTCATTATATCTTGGCTAAGCACCTAACAACCTTATCACTATAGTGTGTGAAGTGAGGGGGTAGGCCCCAATATCAAGCCAAGTACTAAATTTCAATACAAATTTTGAGATCCATAACTAACCCAAAACCAACCATAGACTTTTCTTCTAGTACCTGCTCTACAAGCCAAGTCTTCCAACATTCTTTCTAACTGAAGGCATTAGCTAAAAGAGAGAAAAAAATAACCTTAGGACTTAATGTACTTTAGTGTGTGTTTTGTCCTTTTGACTTTTTTTTCTTGTCTTCTCTTTGTTTGAGTTGTAAGAAATCAACCTTCCACCATCTTGCCTCCATTGCCTTGTCCAATGGGGAACCAACCTATATTCTCTCCTGAAAATTCTAACTTTACTAGGATCTTGGAGAAAAACCATCTCACCCTAGAATTATACCTTGCATCACGAGCCACTTATGCTCCTAACTTTACCTATAATAAATCAAATCTTACCTACAACCAACAAACAACCTATCAATAACCATTTGATCATCATCATACCCAACTAATAACCTATCAACATCTAACATATCAAGCACCCCAACCATCATATCAATTACCTCAACCTACCTTATCAACCTTACCTAACCTCATCAACAACCAACCTAAACTCACCCACAATCAATCAAACCCTACCTATCACCTATCAAACCTCAACTACAACAAATAAACAAACTATCAACTACCACCTGAGCTAGTTAAAATGTTAATGGACCAATAATCAAAGTAGAGTCATCTATTTTTGGTACCCATGACCAATCAACCCTCACCTAAAACCAATCAAATATCAACTACAACCAACCAACAACCTATCAATTACCAGTTAATCATCACACCCAACCAATAACCCATCAACACAAACTTAACAATTATCATGACCAACCTCAACTTCAACCTATCCAACCTCATCAACCATTGGGTTACCTACCCAAACCATCATATCAACCAGCCCAACCCACTTTGAGCCACCCCTCTTTATCTCAACACTGACATTTGGTCTATCCTCTTTGGCATTCAACCAACTTATCTACCTTACCTAACCTATTAAACCAACTCACCTTATCAACCTTGTTTAAACTATCAAACCAACCCATCTTAACAACCTTAACAACTCTATCAAATAAAACCAATAACTATCAACCAAATTTACCCAATCAACCCACCTTATTAATCCAACCAACCTTATCAAGCATACCCAACCCATCAAATCAACCAACCTTATCAACTCAACCAAACCTATCAAACCCACTAACCTCATCAAACTAATTGATTAGCTTGCAAACTCAAGAGCAATCCATCATTGAACCTCTTTTTTCACCCATTATTGTGCATAGCAATAACCAAATCCCTCAACATGATGAGGTCCATCCATTAGATTTAGTTCTTAGTCAACCTATAACTAAGGAAACTATAATCCAATCCTTAACCAAACCACTTGTTAACCAAGTGGGACCTTCTCAACTTTCTTTCAAAATCCCAAATAAAGAAACTAACCAAGCTCTTCCACTTACCCATGTGGAAACAACCAACCTACCTCTTCCACTTACCCATGTGGAACCAACTAACCTCTTCCACTTATTAGTGGACTAGCCTCTTCCACTTACCCATGTGGAACCATCCAACCAACCTCTTCCACTCACCCATATGGAACTAATCTACCAACCTTTTCCACTCACCCCTGTGGAACCAACCAACCAATTTTTTTCACTCACCCATGTGAAACTAACCAACGAACCTTTTCCACTCACCCATGTGGAACCAACCAACCTATCTCTTCCACTTACCAATTTTATGGAACCTACCATCAACCCTACCTTACCTATCATCAACTCTACCTTACCTGTCATCAATCCTACCTTAACTATCATCAACCCAACCTTATCCACCATTTACTTAACCTTGTCAACTATCAATCTAAATAAAAACCAACCCATAAAATCAAACAAACCTTTCCAACCTACCCTTACCTCACCCAAGCTCCCTCCTTGGGATAATCAGACACTATTATCTAAACTACTTTTGTTTTGGGATAGTGTTGTCAAACCTACCCTAACCTACCAAAATCAAGCCTGATAGCATTGGTACAATAGAGAAAATCTCACCTAAACCACCACTTACAAACTTGACCTACTAACCATTAACAACTAACAACCCTTTGGAAGATGGATGAAGTCATCTTCACCCACCCTAAACCCTCTTATTAACCAACACCTCACCTTGGGATCATTTTCTCATCTTCGACCATTCATAGAAATAGCAAACTGAGGGAACTTTCCCTCCATAAGGCTTTGACCATTTATCAACCCAAACCATGCCTTAACAATTAACCAAACTAACCATTGGTATTTTTTTGCCTCAACCTATCAACCAACTAAATGACTTTAACCTTAGTCATTTTGGGCCACCTTTTTCACATTTTTGGAAACCACCCAACCTATTTGAGAGTCACCTTCTCCCTAGCCATTGGAGATTACCATTCTCCACAATACTATCACTTTACCAACCTCACCTTTTTGTCAACCTAAATCTTTTCCACATCTAATCAAGTCTCAGAAAGTAACTGGGGCACATTACTCTCCTGATTGACATCAACCATTTACATAATCATGGATTTGGGGCATATCATAACCTCACCCCCTCAAATGATTTTGTATTTATGCACCTATTCTTTGGTTAAACCAAGTTCCTTGTCATCTTATGTCTAACTTAAACTCATCCCTTATTTTCAAACACCTTCATCTCCTTATCTTTAAGGACAAAATTATCACTTAACCAACCTCGCCTTTTTGTCAACCTAAATCTTTTCCACATCTAATCAAGTCTCAAAAAGTAATTGGGTGACATTACTCTCCTGATTGACATCAACCATTTAGATAATCATGGATTTGGGGCATATCATAACCTCACCCCCTCAAATGATTTTGTATTTATGCACCTATTCTTTGGTTAAACTAAGTTCCTTGTCATCTTATGTCTAACTTAAACTCATCCCTTATTTTCAATCACCTTCATCTCCTTATCTTTAAGGACAAAACTATCACTTAACCAACCTCACCTTTTTGTCAACCTAAATATTTTCCACATTTAATCAAGTCTCAAAAAGTAACTGGGGGACATTACTCTCCTGATTGACATCAACTGTTTACATAATCATGGATTTGGGGCATATCATAACCTCACCCCCTCAAATGATTTTGTATTTATGCACCTATTCTTTGGTTAAACTAAGTTCCTTGTCATCTTATGTCTAACTTAAACTCATCTCTTATTTTCAATCACCTTCATCTCCTTATCTTTAAGGACAAAACTATCACTTAACCAACCTCACCTTTTTGTCAACCTAAATATTTTTCACATCTAATCAAGTCTTAGAAAGTAACTGGGGGACATTACTCTCCTGATTGACATCAACCATTTACATAATCATGGATTTGGGGCATATCATAACCTCACCCTCTCAAATGATTTTGTATTTATGCACCTATTCTTTGGTTAAACAAAGTTCCTTGTCATCTTATGTCTAACTTAAACTCATCCCTTATTTTCAATCACCTTCATCTCCTTATCTTTAAGGACAACCAATTAAAAATAGGATCATGTGATTATCCATCACAAACTTAGCCTAGTCCTATGCATGGATACTATGGATCTACCCATGACATGATCCTCATGGTACTTTATAACCTTTTTAGGATAGATTCTCATGGTCATTGTCACTTAAACCACCTCTTTTACCCATCATCAACCTCTTTGTGTTATGGCTTTGCCTCCATAAAGGAAAACCTTAGGCCTATATAGATAGTGCATATCTAAACTATCATATAAACAATTTGGGATACTGAACTATCACTTGGGTCAACATCTCTAGAATGCAGACTATGCCCTTGAAGGACAGCTGCCCAAAATATAAATTATTTAAAAAGGTAGACTACTCCCTTGAAGGATAGCTATCAAACATGAACAAATATAAACTTAGACCATTCCTTTGAAGGATGGCTAAGTTAACTTTGTCAAAATAAATCATTTTAAGCTTCTCACATTAATCAACTTCCCAAACCTATCAAATAAAGCAATAATAAACCCTATATCAAAATCTAAAACAAGAAATCTCAAGAAAGTTACAATCATATTTCACAATAGCATCAATAGACTTCACGTACCGATCATTCTACACCTAACATATGACATGGACTTTTCTATCATGGTTCTTAGGTCACCTATAGAAGGGGTAAGCCATCCCCATAATAAGGTCACCCTACCTATCACCCACTACCTATCTATTATCTCCCCTTTTATCCTCTATAAATTAATGGATTTTTTAGCTTACTTGACACCAAATGATTAAGCTACCTTTTTTTAACCATAGAATTAACAACAAATCAAAATCATGATAGAGGCTTATTTTTATAAGCCTACCCATCTTTCCATCATAGTCTTTGTCAATTGAAGCATTTAACCTCCTTATACTTTCATGGCCACTTAATAAGATGCCTCTTTTCCCTATTTAGTCTTTAAAACCAACCCACCAAACTAACTAATCAATTAACCTACTTAGAGAGAACCTTCTCCACCTTACCTTAACCACAAACCTTTGGAGATTACCTTTGTCCACAAACCTTCAACCAAATCAAACCCAACTTTTGGAGATTACCCTTCTCCAACCTACCCTTACCTTAACCAAAAACTATTAGAGATTACCTTTCTCCACAAACCTTCAAACAAACCAAATCCAACCTTTGGAGATTACCCTTCTCCAACCTACCCTTACCCTAACCATGAAACCATTAGAGATTTCCCTTCTCCACCAACCCATTTGGACACCACCTAACCTATTTGAGAGTCACCTTCTCCCCCAATCTTTGAAGATTACCTTTTCCCACAAAATTTTAAACTTTGGAGATTGCCTTTCTCCACCAAACCTTTTACCCAACTAAATCAAGTGGTACATCAAAATGGGTCAACTCGTTTGAACACCACTAACCAACCTTCAAAGAACACCTATTCTCCACAAACTAGCCATGAATAATTTGAGAACACTCTCTCCAACCAACCAACCATCCAACCACGTCCACCTTGATGTTGGCCATTTTTATCTTAAACTATTCACACATGTTGCAACAATCATGCCTTGGTATTTTTTACTACACCAACCAACATTATCATGTTAAACATTTGAATTTGCACCACCTCATGCACAACTAGACCATTTGTGTTTTTAAAAGAGAACTTCCTACTTTGGATACTTGTGAGAACACTGACCCTATCTAGAAACCTTGATATGAATAACCTAATTAGTTATGACCTATGTTGTGGCCCAATTACCCCATCACCAGTCTTTCTAAAATTGACCTCATTTTTACCAACATTGGTAACGTAGTCTATGCATAATATTGACTATCACACTTAGTCATATTTTGTGTTCATGTTTGTTCCTTAATTTCCAACCTCACCTACCTTCCCATCCATTTAACCACTCATCAAATCTAAACTTGATTCTATTTCACCTCATAAACTCTCAATTAGAGGGGGATCACCTCCTCCCATACTTGGGGTAGCTAAAGCTTTTTGTCACCAAACCTTGTGACTCATCATATACCACTTATCAAACCCCAACTTGATTTTGGTTTCACCTCATTGACTCTAGGTTTAAATTTGAACGCCTCCTCCCATACTCAGCGTAATCAGACCTTCGACCAAGTAATTCATTTTTATTTTGTAGCTTGTTAATTCAAAGCTACATAACAAAAAGGGGTAAAATGTAGACACCAAAAATCTACACATGATAGTTCTAAATGTTGAAATACCCCTAGATGCCCACCTTGGCCAAACTTCACCCACTAACCCACCTTTAACCTAAACCATTCACCTTTGACCTTTAACCCAACCTAACCTTTTTAAACCCACCTTAACCTACCACCTTTGAATACTTGACCACCAATGATCACCCTAAATATTGATGATTAGCCTAATTATCGATGGTTAGCCTGACCATCAATGATTAGCTTGATCACTGATGGTCAAGTTTCCAACACCTAAACTTACCAACTTTATCCATGTGTGAGCTAACACATCAAAATATTATCTATATGTTTGCCTTATCTATTTGTTAATATTTCATATGCCTCAAAATCATCAACCAAATCTCTTATGGAACCTTCTACCTCCATCTCTCTTTACCTATAAAAAGAGGGGAGCAAGAGGTGAAAGAGGATGGACAATCAATGATCTTAGACTTATTCATTAGGACTTTCTTTTATAGGTCTTCCTTCTATCCAACCAACTAGCATAACAGAGACCTAACACTGTAAAAATTGTTTTGCAACCATAGGCATTGTTACTCTACCAAAATTTCTCCAAGCTTCATCAACATCTTCAACAAAAAACCAAAGCTAAGTATTTGTTTTCAGATATTCATTTACTTTGTTTCATTTTAACACCTCTACCTAAACCAAACATTTTCCCTTGATACTTCTAAGGCCCTCTCTTACCCTCACAACCATCAACCAACCTCCAATAGCCCACAAAACCTTTTTGTAACCAACCCATAACCTATTCTATCTAAAACCAATAAGCTATTAAAACCCATAGTGACCATTGACTATCACCTTAAACCATCAATGATCACCTCAACTATTGATGATCACCTTAACTTTTGATGGTCACCCTGACCATCGACAGTCACTGTGTGAACTTTTTTGACCAAAAACTAGCAACCTATCAACCATCCACCAACCTCAACCAAAACCTTATTTTCTTAACCCCTATCACCTTATACACCAGAAACAATAACCTAACTTAACTTGAACATTATCTTAATAATTTAGCATTCACCTAAATGTTATTTTGTTACAATTAGCATTTCATTTTTAAATTATTTATTTTCTTTAGATATAGTACTTTTATGTTATGCAACTTTTTCTTTACAACATTAACTTGTATCAAAAGGTGGATTGACAGCATCTTAGATAGCTCATGTTTATTGGATCTAACTTACTAGGCAATCCACCCATCTACCTAGCTAACCAACCCTTTTCTAGTTTTATCTTATTGCAGGTCATCTTCCCTAGCCAAAGAAGAGTATCTACAACTATCTAGATTATGGAGCGCACACCACATCTAGGTTCTACTAACCTCCACCCCTCTTTCAATTTTACCTTTCTTCTATAGATATTTAAAAAGCAATATTTGAGTAAAACACTTTGGGTGAAGATGTCTTAAAGAGTAGCATGTTTAGCAGGGTCAACTCAAATGTGGCATCTCTTTTTGTTAAGCATGAAATATATTAAGAGGGGGGGTGAATCAGTATATTATATATCTTTTATTTAATCTAATTTCTTTTCTTTAACCACTTAATCACACATTCAAGATATGAAATAAAACTAAAACAATAACATGTACCACATAAGAGAGAGAGAGAGAGAGACCAGACTTTTGCGTGGAAACCCAAAGTGAGAAAAACCATAGAGAACAATCTCAAGTATATGAATGAGGACCAACTCAAATTACAAATTTTATAAACACCAACCCCTTTTCCAAGCACCAACATAGCAACTACTTGTGAGCACCAACCCACAAGAACACCAACCCACAGGAGGACCAATCCCTCTTGTGTATAAAACACAACTATCTCTTAATGTTTATTACTCAACAAATGATAGAACTTGACAATATCTGCTACTTTTCTCTCCTCTTTTTTTATATAAAATAATTACAAAACCATACACTCTCTTGCATATTATAAATGGCTTCTCAAGCCTTTATTTATAGCTTTCCAAATGACCTTTAGCATTCACCCTTTATGACCCTTCAATCCTAATAGAAAATGGTTCCAAACTTGTATGACCCTTCATATCATTGCATTTGAAAAGTTTCATGATGACCCTTCATAAGTAAATGCATCCTTTCCTCTGTTTAATTTATCTTGGTGACCTTTTAAATTCCTTAAGGTGACTCTTCATAGAAAAATGCACCATACCCTCTTTTGTATTCACTTGGTGACTCTTAGAATTCCTCAAGATAACTTTTCATGGGAAAATGCATCCCATTCCTCTTTTATCTTTACCCTATGACTCTTTGACTTCTCCATGAGCCCTCTTTTGACTTTTATGTAACCAAAAATATATTCATTAATATTAAATAAATATTAACACACATTGGCCAAGATATGAATATTAAAAACATCATTAAATGTTATGGGGCTTTTATCATCAATGCTAGACCTTTGACATCAATGACAATCTTCTCAATAATTTCCCCCTTTGTCATTGATGGCAACATCAAACTAAAACTGCCACATCCTGAAACTTGCACTGTACATGCCAACCTACACATACTACCATCTAAAAAACATATGATAACTCCCCCTTACTGTAGCAACTTGTACATGTTCCTTGTACCTATTTCTATACCTGTACCTATTTCTATTCTTCTCCCCCTTTGACATCAATGGTAAAGGGTCTATCTTGGAGCTAACACTTAGCTCCCCCTCAACTAATGTTGATTCTCAATGGAAGGAAGTAAAATAAATTACTCCCAACTTCTCTCGTAGATACTCAAATGTGTCTTTTGGTAGTGCCTTTATGAAAATATCTACAATCTATTATGTAGTACTAATATATTCCATCTTAACCTATTGATCTACAATCTACTCTCTCAAGAAGTGATATATGATGGGAATATATTTTGTTCTTGAATGCATCACTGGATTCTTTAAAATATTAATATCATTTATGTTGTCATAAAAAATATAAATAGGTTCATCATATATTACCTTGATATCTTCCAAAGTTTGCTTCATCCAAAGCACTTGAGTACAACACAATACCGTTGCAATATATTTTACTTCAGTTGTAGAAAGTGATACTAAATTTTGTTTTTTTCTTAGCCATGATACTAAGCTATCACTAAGGAATAAATCTCTTCCACTTGTACTCTTTCTATCATCCAAGTAACCTACCTAATCTGAATTTATATAAGCAACCAAAGTAAAATCTCTACCTGTGGGATACCATAATCCAATGTTCCCTTGATATATCTAAATATTCTCTTCACCAACTAAACATGACTATCTTTTGGAGCTGACTGATATCTTACAACCATACCTACTACATGCATGATGTCTAACATTTATTCTATCAAATATAAAATACTATCAATCATAGATCTATACAAATATTGATCAGCAATAGGTGAATCTTCATTTTTGCTCACCTTATTTCCTGTACTCATTAGTGTGCCAACTGGTGCACAATCCTCAAAACCAAATTTTTTCAATATTTCTTTGGCATATTTACTTTGAGATATGAAAATTCCTTTATCTAACTGAAATATTTACAACCCTAAGAAAAATGACAATTCTCCAAGCATAGACATCCCAAAAAAAATTGCATATTATCAAAAAAAAATTGTCATCTTTTCAATATTTCCTCCAAAAATGATGTCATCAACATATACCACAATAATCAATTGATGCTCACCTTCTATTTTGATGTAGAGATTACTGTCAGCAAATATTTTCTTAAAACTTTGATCTTGTAGGTACTTATCAAGTCTTACATACCAAGCTCTAGGAGCTTATTTCAATCCATATAGTGTTTTTCTCAATCTACATACATGGCTACTAATATTTGAGAGAATAAATCCCTCAAGGTGCTCAATGTAGACCTCTCCTTTTAGATTTCTATTTAGGAAGGTAGATTTGACATCCTCTGAAACACTTTGAAATTTTTAAAAAACTAAATATGCAAGAAACATTCTAATATCTTATAGCCTTATCACTAGTGCAAAAGTTTCTTCACAATCTATTCCCTCAATCTGAGTGTATCTTTTACATACTAATATTGCTTTATTCCTGGTCACTTCTCCATTTTCATTCAACTTATTTCTATAGACCCATTTTTTTCTATCACATTGTGATCTTTTGGTCTAGGCACTAATTCCCAAGTATCATTATTTTATATCTAATTTAATTCTTCATCCATTGCCTTAACCCATTACTTATCATGTCTATCTTCTAAAAATGTTCTAAGTTGAATTTTGGATAACAAAGAGAAATTAACTTGCTCAGATTCACTTACCATCATTCTTCTGGTGTGAATTCCTTAATTTATGTCTCTGATGATGTAACTTTAATTATGATTTCTATGGACATATTTGGATGGGGTTTTTGTGTCTTTTTTCTCCTTCTCATCTTCATCTAATTCTTTAAAATCTTCCTCTTCAATGATTTTAGGAATGTCTATTAGATCGTTGATTCTTTGTGCTCCATCTTTTTTTATCCTGACACTTGCACTTTTCTCTTTTCTTGGTTATTTTATTATAAAATTTATAATATTTAATTTTATAAGATTAACCAATAAATATACCTTCATCTACTTTAGATTCAAACTTACCCAATTTTTCATCGGTTCTCTTTATGAAGCATCTACTATCGAAAATTCTAACATAATCAATTGTAGCTAGTTTGTCTTTCCATAGCTCATAAGGAGTCTTGTCACTATTGACTCTCAATAATGCTCTATTTTGAATATGCACTATTATACCAACTACCTCTCTCCAATATTTATCTAGTATCTTGGATTCATTTAGCATTGTCATCACCATCTGCTAAACTATTATGTTTCTTCGTTCAAATACTCTATTTTGTTGTGGAGTTATGGATGATAATTAATGTCTCTTTATTCCATGGTCTTCACAAAACTCAATAAAATAATTTGAAATGAATTCTCCTCCTCGATTTAATCTTAGGCACTTAATATTCAAACTAGTTTTATTCTCAACTTATGCTTTGAATGCTTTGAAATGTCTGAAAGCTTCTAATTTTTTCTTTAAAAATATTACCCAAGTCATACGTGAAAAATCATCAATAAGCAACATGAAATATTTCTCACCTTGACTACTTTGAGATCTCATAGGTCCACACAAATCAATGTGAATAAGCTCTAACATCTGAGTGGTTGAGTATTCTTTTATTTTGAACCACCTTCTAACTTGCTTCCCATGTTGACAAGGTTCACAAAGCGTGTTGGATGGCTTTGTAATATTTGGAATATTTTTGATTATTTTCTTCTTGATGATGTTGACAATATTATTAAAATTTATGTATCTCATTCCCCTATTCCATATCCAATTTTTTTCAATTTGAATCAAAGAACATCTTTGACCTTTGATGTTTGATAACATATACAAATTATTGTTTGTTCTCTGAGCATCTACAACTAACACATATAAATCTTTTCTCCTAATTTCAAAACCTTCTATATAAAACTTTAGTGTATGCCCTTGATCACACATTTGACTTATACTTAAAATATTATGCTTAAGACCTTCTACATACAAAACATTTTTTGTTTTAGTTCTACCATTATCCAAACTTAGTGTACCTTTTCTGGCAATTCTAGAAGTAGTATTATCTTCAAATTTCATTATACCACCATTGATCTTCTTCAAGGTTATGAACTTTCTCTTATCTCTTTTCATGTGCCTCAAACATCCACTATCAATTAACCATGTCTTTTCTTTGTTTCTTACATGCAAAGCTGTCTAGACCAACATAGATTGTTTAGGTTGTTTCTTTTACCATGAACCTATCTGAACTTTCTTCTTGATGAATGGAGCCTTAAAACTTGTTCCTTTTTGACTAACTTTAATATGATTCTATAATATTGAGATATGTGTCCAAATTTATTTCACTTATAACATATTATGGCCTCTTCATTAAATCTTGATAGAGGAGTAAAAGAGTTGTGGCTTCTACTTGACTCTGCATGAGTTTTCTTCTCCTTATTTTTGAAATTGTTGGCCCTTTTTCAACATTCGATTTTCTTATGACCATATCCATTATAATAAAAATAGTAACCATAAAACTATGACCTGATTATGTAACTCTGACCTGATTACCTTTTATAGCTCTATTTTTTCTAGCCTTCTTTGTTTGAGATGTCCTCTGTATTCTTAACTTCTTCCCTTTTTATTTTTTCTTTTGTAAGAGCTTTAACATAGTTCTTTCATTTTTATGTGTTAACCTTGTTTGTGAAAGTAGTGGCCTCCCCTTTCTCTTTTTCAAATCTGATACTTGTCTTATCTGACATTGATCTTTGAGTTTCTAATATCTTATTCAACATATTAGTTTTATTCTTAAATTTTGAATCATTAGATGATCTATCATTGATTGCTTTATTTGTTTTCTCAAGATCTACTTTTAAAGAAGCAATTTCAATAACATACCTTTCACATTCTTCACTTACTTTTTGCAATTATGTCGTTTGATATTTCTCATTCTTCTTGGCTTCTTCAAAGCGTGTTTATAGATCTTCAATTATTTCCTTTGACTCATTTTCATTTTTCTCAATCTGGAGCTTCAATCTTTGATTCTTCTTCTTAAAATATTTTAACTCTTTTAAGGCACAAACGAGTTCTCCTTCTAGATTGACTTCAACTTCATCATAATCTTCTTCTTGATCATCTATACTTTTGCTTGCAGAGGCACCTTCATGTATGTACATGAATAGAATCTCTTATTCTTTTGAATCACTGACTCCACTATCTTCAGCTGAGTTAGGATCTTTATAATACAAACTCTTCTTCTCGAATCCCTTCTTAAATTTTTTTTTGAAATTCTTCTTGTATGTAGACTTTCCTTCTTCATTATCACCATTACCCTTATCTAGGCACTTAGCTACAAAATTTCCAATCTTTCTATAATTAAAACATTTAAAAGGTAATTTTCCTTGATATTTACCTATGCCCTTTTTTGGTTTGTGAATGAATAGAGATCCATTGTCATCTTCATCATCGCTAGAACTATCACTTGATTCTTGAATCTTAGCCTTCTTTTTCTTTGATGTCTTGAAAGCAGCTTCTCTTTTTTAAGGTTTTTTTTTGTTCAGTCCACATCTCATATTCCATAAGAATACCATGTAGCTCATCCATCTTTAGCTTGGCTAAATTCTTCATCTCTTCAATTGCCAAAACTTTTGCATCATGTCTCAATGGTAAATATCTCAAAAAAATTATACCATGATTGATTATTCTAAGCTTTATTTAAGACCTTGAATCTAATTAACTATTTGATCAACCCACAAAAGGTAACTTTCTATAATTTCTTCCTCTTCTATCTTCAAACTCTCAAACTATCTTCTAAAATTTTCAAGCTTAGCTTGTTGAACCTTTCCATCACCTTTGTAAATATTCTCAAACTTTACCCAAGTTTCATGAGCAAATTTACATTGCATAAGTTTAAAAAACTCTAATTCATATAAACCACATAAAATAGCATTTAAATCTTTCACATTATTTACACTTGCCTTCTTTTCCATCAGAGTAGTTACAAGTATCTATGGCTCTTCATATTGATCCACCACTACTTGCTAAATGTCAAATCCAAGAGCTATCAAATAAGTCCTCAAACTTATGATCCAAAAAGCATAATTTGTCCCATCAAACAAAGGTACCTTATTTGTATAAAAACCTTCATGTGATCTAGCCATCGTGCTTTCCTCGATCTACCTTTAAGCTATAAAACTTTTTCAAAAGGAACCTACTCTAATACCAAATGTTAAGCATAAAATATACTGAGAGGGGTGCTAAATCAATATATTATATATATTTTACGTAATCTAATTTATTTTTTTTACCCACTTCATCACACATTCAACATATGCAATAAAATTGAAACAATAACATGCACCACACAAGAGAGAGAGAGAGACACTAGATTTTTATGTGGAAATCCAAAGTGAGAAAAACCATGAAGAACAATCTCAAGTATATGAATGAACACCAACTCAAATTAAAAAGTTTGTAAGTAACAACTTGTAGGAGCACCAACCCCTTTGTTGAGCACCAACCCCTCTTGTGTATAAAAAAAACTATCTCTCAATGTTTCTTACTCAACAAATGATAGAACTCGACAATATCTCCTACTTTTCTCTCCTCTTTTCTCATATAAAACAATTAGAAAACTATGCACTCTCTTATATATTACAAATGGATTATTAATCCTTTATTTATATCTTTCCAAATGACCTTTGGCATTCACCCTTTGTGACCCTTCAATCCTCATGGAAAATAGTGCCAAACTTGCATGACCTTTCGTATCCTTGTATTTGAAAAGTCACATGGTGACCCTTCATAGGCAAATACATCCTTTCCTCTTTTGTTTTTATCTTGGTGACATTTCAAATTCCTTAAGGTGACTCTTCATGGAAAAATGCACTATACCCTATTTTGTCCTTACTTGGTGACTGTTAGAATTCCACAAGATAACTCTTCATGGGAAAATGCATCCCATTCCTCTTTTGTCTTTACCCCATAACTCCTTGAATTCTCCATGGGCCATCTTTTGACTTTTATGCAACCAAAAATATATTCGTTAATATTAAATAAATATTAACACACATTAGCCAATATATGAATATTAAAAATGCCATTAAACATTATGGGGCCTTTATCACCAATGCTAGACCTTTGACATCAATGACAATATTTCCAACACTTTTTGTTTCTAATCTCCTAGTGGTTGTGAAGGATAAGTCTTTGGTGAAGTGTTTGCTGGATTTTTTTATGGTGCCCATGCATAGGCCAAGCCTTATTTATAAAGTGGATGAATTCAATGCCAATCCTTTTCAAGTGATGCCTTTCTAAGGTAATCATGGTTTTGGTTTCATTCCTATTATGGTCTTTAGAGATATTGAGTCAAGATATGTCAAGCTTTTGGATTATATCAAGGATTTGGATTATAAACTATGTCTTCCTTTAGAGCATTATAGATAGTTTATTCTTTCCCTTCCTTGGGTGGAGGTTGAATGTCCTATCACAAGATTAGACACGTGGAAAAAATTGCACAACTATAGGGAGAGGATGGAAGTTGTCAAGTTTTTGAGTGAAATGGTTGAAAACCATGGTAGGAATATTCCTCCTTAGTTCCCTCATATTCCTTGTATTGATGTCTCCTCAGTAATGCATAATCATCTCCTGAGCAAAAAAAAATGCACTTTCGATTGGTGGTAGTAAAGGGGTGTCCTATGTGCTAGTGGTGGATGATATTAGGCATGCTCTGCCAGGAGTGAACCTAGAATTCAGTGATCATGAAGATGTTTAATATGGGGTTATTTATTTCCTTTTCCTTTTATTTCTTGTTGTTTTTGGTTTGTATAGCCATGTTATTGGTAGTTTCACTTGGTTTCTTTGTTTTTTGGTTTGTGTACCACTTGGTGGCCTTGGTTCCCATTAAGACTTCATCCTAATTTGAAAATGTAAAGGTTAGGGTTCTTTTTATTTTGTAATATCTTCTTAATAAAAAATATAGGGTTAGGAACCCATCAACCCCAGTATTTATCTAAAAAAATTTGAAAAATGTAAGTCATTGGCATAAACCAAAATAACCCTCACATACATGTCAAATCTATCTAATTATGCCTCATATCATTTTGATGAAACCTTTGATATGTATATGTGGCACACACTTTAGTAATAGTCCTAAAATGCAACTTTTTTGTAGTGAAGAGATAAATTTGTATCCTCTAACTAACATTTCTACCTATGGGACCTCCAAGTGAAATTCCATTAATTTAAACACATTTAGATAGTAAAATGACATGTGTTTTCATGAACATGACCTATAAATCCACCCAAATGCATGTTTTCACTATTGTTTAGGAGTGTCAAAACACTAACAATAAATGTTGTTAAAGTTGAAGGGGCAGTTTTATATCTCCACTTCTGGTGCTTTATAGCTTTAAAATGGCACTACCAAAAAGTCTGAGGTGGTGAATAATGTAAATAAATAGGTTTTTGGTTTCCCATCATGCACTGTCAAGAGACCCACTACCTATTTTGGCCTCAATAATGTTCTTCCCAATACAAGAAAATTGTAGTTTTTTGGCCTAACTTCAGATGTGCATAAAATAGAAATCATAAGTTTTTTGTATGAACCTAAAGAACCCTCACATGCATGTCAAATATCACTAATTTCACCCTATATCATGTCAATGGAACCTTGGATATTAATTTGTGGTGTACACTACATTAATGGATCCTAAAATGTAACTTTTTTGTAGTGAACAGACAAGTTCTTATCCTTTAACTAACATTTTCAACTTCAATACCTCTAGGTGTAAGTCCATCACTTAAAAAATGTATGGATAGTCAAATGTCATGTTTTCATATGAACATGACCTCAAAATCTACCTAGATTCATGTTTTCACTATTTTTCAGGAGCATGGAAATGCTGACAACAAACATTGTCAAAGTTGAAGGATCAGTTTGATATATGCACATTTAGTACTTAGTAGCTCAAAACTATCACTGCTATTACATATGGGGTGGTGGATAACATCCATGACAAGGTTGTTATCCTCCAAAAATTCTTGTTTGAGAGACCCACTAACCATTTTGACCTCAATAACACCCTTCCCAATACAATAAAATTATAGTTTTTTTACCTAACTTTGTATGCACATAAAACTAAAATTGTAAGTCATTTGGATGAACCAAAACAACCATAATGTGTGTGTCAAATCCCTCTAATTTAAACCTAAAATCATGTTTATGTAACCTTAGAGACGAATATGTGGCACATAATATAGTAATGGGTCTTGAAATGTAACTTTTTTGTAGTGAAGAGACAAGTTCTTGTCCTCCACCTAACATATCTACAGGGAAAATTTTAGTGGCCTATATTAAAAAACTTGGAGATCACTAGGAAAATTGATTTGATAATGGTGTAAAATTAGGTTATAAGACATATAATAGCATAGGTGAATTAAAAAGTGTTACATGGTAAAATCAATACCAAGAATGGTTGCCTAATTACATACTACAAGCATCTGACTATACTATACAGTTACTCGACTGCATTATGTAGTCATCTAATCATGTTATGTACCCAATCATGTTATGTAATCACTATACTACATTATATATCCATATGACTATAGTTTGTAGTTTTCTGACTACATGATATAGTCTTAACTATAGGGCATAGTTGTTTGACTTCATGGCACAAATGTCTAACTGCATACACAACCATCTAGCTACATGGCACAGTCACCTAATGGCCTACTGATGTCATTTTTTTTGCCTTATTGTCTCCAATATATCCCCCTCTAATTTCATATATAAGTCATACACGTACCCCATTTTCCACTTTTTATTTCTTGCTCTAGTTATCCTTGCTCTCTATCCTCACCCAAATTTACAAAACAATGTATTTGCTCTAGTTATCTTTGCTCTCCCTTCTTACCCAATTTTCCAAAGCAATGTATTTAACATCCATGTCTTCCCAAACAATTTCTAGCTTAGGTTTTGATATTAAATCCTCCAAATAATGATTCGAAAATCTCATGTACACTACAATCCTATGACTTATTGAGAAGGATGATATATACATGGATTGGATAGACTATTACAACTTTAGAGGGATTATCTACTTGCTGTAATACAAAAGAGAAACTCATCTTCTAAATTCTCTATTATTAAACTTTGACAGTTTCACATGAAATTTTACTCTTCACTTGAGATCAAATTTTATTTCATTTGGAATCACTCCAAAAGACATCCATAGATTAAAAGTTCTAAAGTACAAGGATGTAGAGGAGGTCACAATAAAGGTAATGTTAACCAATAACGACAAGAAATATTTAGAGTCTATTTATGCACTACAACTAGATGGTACTATGTTTTTCATTTTATAATTCATCAAATTTATAGACTTGTTTTACATCTATTAGTCATAATTTCTTAATGTGTTTTTTCATTACAGGTCTCCAAAGTTGTGATGGAAGGGGACCTAAAATTGAAGTAGTGAAAAATCCTTTTCTGCTTGGAGTGATTGAACTATTTCAGGGTAGACTTGTATTGCATGGAAGGTTTTCAAGCTTCCTTACTAGGAAGTTGTTTATATTTTATATAGTCTCAATTGTTAGTAATCCAATTGGTGTTCATTCCTTTCAAATAGAATTAGGTATATGTGAATTTTTCCATTCAAAATGAAAATTTCACATGTTCTTATACAAAATTTATTATTGCATTATACAATGAGTCTTTTTATGACTTACAAGCCACACATGTTGCAATAGCTCTTCATCACCAAATGTTTTTCAACTCACTCTCCCTAGATGACCAGGAGGTTAGGTTGTATTGCACTATTATTATTTTCAAATAATTAAACAAATAATGATTTTTTCAAGCTAAAAATATTCTCATTATTTATTTCAAAAAATATTATCTCAAGTTATTTTAAGAAGAAATGTAGTATTAAAGGGTCATCAACCCCCTAAGGCAACTGTAGATATAGACATGGAGTGAGACATAGAATCATCTTTGGTACAGGGATTGTAAAGGAAAAAATGCATGCAAAGTTTGATTATGACTCCAATTATTAGTTAACCTTCCCATAGTATTGTTGGTATAACTTGATACATGATCTCAGCATTGATTTAATTTAAAAAAATAAGTTTATCATTGTCATTATTAAAATATCTTTTCTTTTTATAGTGGTACAGTCTGAAGTGTAACCAACATTGGCTACAACTTCTAGAGTCAATTTCAACCAATACAACAAGGTGTATGCATTAATTCAAAGTTAATATTTTTGGTCAAATAGATTATGATTGGAACATATGAAATTAATAATGATAATAAAGGATTGATATTTTTATTTTTAATCCAATTTGTAGGTCCTTCTTCCTTTCCTTCTCAAAGGAGAAATTTCCAATTCTAACCACCACTACTACTACCCTACCCTATAAATATAGGAAGAGGGAATTTTTTAACATTTACAATAGAGAGTGGGGGCACATTGAAATTTGTAGCATCAGAGTTTCTAAACTTTTTGATTGGCAGTCTCCCTAGTATGTCAGGAACCACCATAATTTTTAAAAATATTGATCTTGATGAAGAGTTATTGGGGAATGATAGTGCCAACTCCATAACATATTTTAATCCTAATGATATAATATATGGGAACCCATCCATTAGAGAAATCATAGCCTCAGTCTACACCTGATAGTCCACCTGGCAGAGACACCCCTGAGGAAACTCCACAAAATGATGACTAATGCACTTTTTTCCAATTTCTAATGTATTGGTAGATAGTACTCGAGCCATTTTTAATGATTGTATTATTACTAACCTTGATGTATTAATAACATGGGAGTATAGGTTAAAATTATTGATACATAAAATAAATGTGCATTTTTACAACAAAAACCAATACAATCAATTATATACAATGGTTGAACATCACCATGCAAAAATTGATGTTTTAGTCAATAAGGCAATTTCTGGTACTACTTGTATACACATAATATTTTTAGAATTTTATTAATTATCGACACTTTGTATCTTGTAGGAAACTATAGAGACTCAATCTCTCTGAGTTCATGCCTTAAGGGGTGTACCAAGAAAGGGGTGCACAGACCATCAGTGCTTCGAAAGATTATTATCCCTTTTGTCACTTGTAATCTACACACTTGTCTCCTAAAACCATTTACCCTAAGATTATTCTTCTCGGTCCTACCTATTTCAATATTTTCTTTGTTCCATTTCTTCTTTTCTTGACTTAAAACCCTTTTGGATAGTATACTGTATTGGGTCGCCTAGGTCGACCTAGTATAATTTAGGGTTATTTTTCACTTTCTTAGTTTGTTAGCCTTTCGATAGACCTAGTGATTTGTCTTCAAAAACACACTAGGTTGACTGGGTTGACCCTATACAGTCAATGTTCTTGGGAGGATTTAGGGCAAGATTTTCCTATATATACAAGTTCATTTCCCACCATTTCATAAGAGAATAATTAATAGCAAAGAAGTGTGAGTGAACATCTACTTATTGACCATTCTACTTGAGGAATAAATCTAAGGGTTTCATACTTTCTTTGGAGATACGGATCTTGTCTTTTAGAGAATTCTTTTTGATGCATAAATAGGTTTTGTAGCTTATATTTGATATATCTTCATTATCCTTGCATACCATAACAATATCTTGCAAAGCACTTTGACCAAGGGAGAGATTGAGGCTCGGTGGGTTCGTCTTCAAAGGTAAGTATTCCTAACTTTATTTTTCCTTTGTAAGAGTAGATACATAATGCATTTGTATTCTTCTCCCATGTGTTAGGATTTTGTACACATTGACGTGAGTATATGTCTTGTAATACATGGTTAGTTTAGTTGTTTTTTTTTCTAACCCCCACTTTGTGCCATAATATTTGGTATGCACTATATTAGATTTACTTTCTTATTATTAGAATAAGTGAATGTTTTAAACCTTAAGAATTTATTAGGGTTATTATGTGATTATTTTAGACTATAGTCTTTATAACCCTTCTTAGAATGATATGTTGTGACAAGTGATATAAGTGATCCCCTAAATGGGTTTAGTAGATCCCCATATTGGTCATGCTCCCACTTAACAAGTGCATCCCCAATCAAAAGTGTAGGTATGATCTATCTTCTCCTAGCCAAGATTGATTTATAGATATGATGCATTTATGATTACATACATTTTGGTGAAATTGATGTGAATCAAGTTCCACCACTGGTTGGATTGTCTTCACGTTTCCACATTTTTATTAGCATTGTCTTCACCTTGGCTTCACCTTCATAATACATTCTGGTGAACCCAACATGGAACTAACCCTTTTATAATTTAATTCACTTATTTTCATTCTTTTGATCATCATTGTTATCTTATATTTTGACATATTGGATCGATTCTGTCAACCTAGCTATTTATCTCTATGCACAAGTTTCTAGGAACAAGGAACTAGATCAACCCAATTGACTTAGTATAGGTTTCCAACCTTTCAGACACCCAGTTCAGCCTATTAAGTTGACCTAGTTGACCCGTTACATTTTTAAGACTTTTCAATAGGGTCTTGCATAGCTTGATTGATCAAGTCGACCCAGTTTGTATATTTTGCCAACATACCTCAAGGTTCTTCACCAAAAATCTTCCTTCATTGTATCTTTGATCCACCAAGATTATTTTCTACCTCTCTATCTCTTTCTTTTTTATCTTTCCTTTCATAATTTTTAGTCTTTAAAACTTCCCTTACACAATCAAGTGGATCGACACTGTTAAACCAGTTCTGTGTTCTATGTGCTATCTAAAATAACTGGATTAACACTGTTAACCCAATTCATTTTTAGACCTTGAATCCATGGTATAGGTTCAACCCTGTCAACTCTATTCTATATTTTGTGCAGATCTTTTCAATATTATACCTTATTTCAAAGTTGAAATTAACCTTATATTTTCTAGTAATTAGTTCACACCTTTCCTTTCCTATTGTTTGCATGCTTAGAATAGGTCACATAGTTTAACTAGTGGGTTTTTAATTAACCACTTAGTTTCACTATTTATATATTATGAAAACATAGACAAATCACAAAAACATAAACAAGCACTTTAACATTTCATGTACCCTATGCCAACCTACTTGGATTTCATCATCAAAGAGGAAGTCAACTTGATGCTCTAGTCAAGTATAAAAATGGTTAATAGTATATTTAGGCTAAGCACCAGACACCCTTATTGTTGTGATATGTGAAGTGATGGGGTAGGCCCCAATATCAAGCTTGTATCATTACCACTACAATCCCTTTCAGCCTATATTACTTGAAACCATCCTTAGATTTCTATTTATTACCTTGATTATAGCCAACTTCTAATCATATTAAAAATCATATCTTAATAATCCAATAAACATTCAGGTTAACCAATTAGTTAGTTTTACTTTCCAAGTTGATTATTTAATCTTTTCTCAATTACATGTGAAAAAAATTGCATTAGCTAGCATTAGTGCAAGGTTTTATTTTGTGTGCCTCAATTGGATTGGCCAGCATGGATCTAATTGACTGTTTATTTCCTTTTAGCATTTACTTATTTACATTACTTGCAAAATTTTATTATTCACAACTTGATATCAACTTTCTCATCTTCCCTATTTGTATTCTCTACATCATCATAAATCCAATGCATTTTATGATTTGTAAAATGGATGAGTAGAAATAAAGATGTAGGAAAAACAACTAATTTGCCTATTTTTAGCCTTTGTTCTCCATCCAGGATCAACCTAGTTGACCTTATACTATCTATAGACCTTTTTCATCCTTTGTCCACTATACAAGATTGACCTAGTCTACCCTATACTATTTATAGACCTTTTTCAGTCTTTGTCCACTATACAAGATCGACCCAGTCAACCTTGTATTGTTTATAGACTTTTTCAACCCCTACTTGTTGTACAAGATTGACCCAGTCAACCCTATACTATTTATTGTCAATTTTTGTCTCCTTGTGTGGTTATCTAGTCTTGTTTCATCATGATGACATATTTTCATTATTTTCTTAGTCTTGAATATTACATATTTAAGGATTTGGATAATAACCTCACTTATTTCATTACTTCTAATGAAACTATCCAATTTCTTCCTTCACCTTCTCCTAAAAAACCACTCACTACACAATGTAATTTAGTTGAGTTCATTCATCATAATCCTCCTATTAACACCAATGTGATGAATAATCCACCTATAAAGAATCCTCCTCCTACCAACACTAATAATCATCTTCCTGTCAACACTAATACCCCTCCTACAAACACCAATCCACCTATTGATATAACTCAACTTCTTTCCCAATTTATCCAACAAATGAACATCATGTAAACAACCAACCAATATCAAAAGATGAATATGCAATAACATTTACTACACATGACTAGTCAACCACCTCAAGTCATCATGTCTCAACCAAATCCAAATTTTTTCCCTCCTCCTTTTAGAAATGTCAATGGGAATATCATTCCTCAACCTCCAATAAATAACAAAATGCTTCAACATCTTCAAAATTAACCTTTAGCCCCATTCATTCCATCCAAAGATATTGGAAAATTTTCTCCAACTATTACATATAATGGGATTAAAGACCCTACTATCTTTCTTAAATATTTTGGTAATCTCTATAAGGAATGGGTCCAAACTAACACCTTTGCTACCACCAATCTCTTAGCCAAAATCTTTGTTAGTGATGCACTCAAATGGTATAACCAAATTCATAGACATTCCATCTCACAACTATAAGATTTAGTCAAAGCTCTAGTGAAATAATTCCAACATGATGACCTTCCTCAAAACTATCTTAGTCATTTCATTAATGTCAAGCAACTTTCTAATGAATCTACTCATATTTTCATCAAATGATGGAAGTCTCTCTCTCATAAAGTGGATCATAACATGAATGATGATACTCTTTTAAAACTATTTGTGACTACTCTTAAACCTCCCCTTCAATACAAAGTTCAAATCTTTTCACCTAAAACTTTAGAAGAAGCCTTAGACCAAGTAAAAAGGCAAGACTTTGTTATGACTCAATTTAAAACACCTCAAACAACTAATAAATCACTTTTCCAATCATCTTCTCATAACATTGATTCATCCAAGCCTCCCCAACCTCAAAGTGGAGCATCCAATTCAACCAATCTTAACCCAACCCTCCCACCCTTGAATCTAGAATAACTTATGACAAAATTTCCATCTAAACCCATGAGCTTTAATCATTCCAAACTTCCTCCAAAATGGTACAATCTTGATAAATTTTATTAGTGGCATGCTACTATAGGTCATTCTCATGAGTCTTGTCGTGATCTTCACCAATTTCATCTTTCTTCCTTGCTTGGTCCACATTTAAATCTTGATATTCTCACAAAACAATGTTATCAGTGATCTAATAATTTGACTCAAGAGAGGATGGTTAGTGTGGTGTTAATTCCAAAATAAAAAAAAAGTGAAATAAATACACTAATAGCATAAGATATCTAGGCCTAGACACTAGGGAGAGCTTAGTTAACAAAAGCAAATTACAAAAACAACTAAAAATCAAGGAATGAAAACATAATAATTCCTTCACCTTCCTTGGATGCTCCAAATGCCTTTGTAGTGGTGGCTTGCTTGGCTTCTACTCATGAAGTCTTTGGCAATGGAATTTTGGCTACCTCCATCTCTCCTTGTCACCTTTGGCTTTGGCTTGGCTTGGCTTGAAATCAATTTGCCATGGTAACACTAGTTTTTTGAAGCATTTGGAACTAATTTGGCATTATAACTTTGCATCAAGAAAGCTTAGAAATGATGTTGTGAGGCCTTTTATTTATAGATTTTTGAATTTGATCAGAATCAACCTCAACCATCCATCTCAAGATTGAGATGTGTGGTTGAAGATTAATTCAATTTTTGTAATTAAGTTTGTAATTATCCTAATCATGGCATTGGAAGAATGGGTAATTAAGAGGCATAGAGGGCATCATGGAAGGGATTGATGAGGCATGGAGGGCATCAATCTGAATATTTATGGCATTTATGGCCTAGGGATGTCTTCCCAATAAATTAGGTCACTTGATGATACATATATTCCATATTCATTTCCAAAAATAAGTATTCAAAAATTTTCCATGGAATTATTGATTAGGCCTTGATTTGGGTTAATTAGCTCTTAAGCATGATTAAGCACATTGTGCACAAATTACCCAAATTGATTAGAATGCCTTGTTATTGGTCTTAAATTTGATTGGATTAGAATTTGAAGGTGTTGTCAAATGCATTGGAACCATATTACTATTTAGCATGTTGCCAATAATAAATAACAAAGGCATACATCTTGTGTAAAATATTTGATAGGAAAGAGTAGTTCAGAGCACGTGGGTGCAAAATTGGCATTTTGACTCGAATTGGACTGATCAAAGTTAGTTGGCCCATAAATTGAATTGCCCCATTTAGGGATACCCTAGCCAAAATTTTCACTTGAATATCTTATTTTCACATCATTTTGCATGTTTTAGTTTTTTTAGGCCAAATTGTGCATTTTAGATGGAAACTAGCCAAAAGCTTGATTAGAGGTTATCGGTGGCCAATTTTAGGTGTCTACAGTTTGCCCCTATTTAGGAAGGCATTTTAAGCTATAATAATAGTAACATATTCTCAAAGAATGAAAAGGTCATGTATGCCTACAACTGCAACAATGATAAACTAAATGTATGATGCCCCCTTGAGGGAATGGTCGGCACAAGGAGGTTGGCAAACAATCCCTCAAAAAGAAAGAAGAAAAATTAAAGGACCAAAGAAAGGAAAGATGATGCTATGAAAACATAATGATACTAAAAAAGTTATTCAAAATCATTGATAATGTAAGTGGGATGGTATGCAATGATTTGCCCAAAGGCGGTTATAAGCATTGTACCCCGATAGTGGCAATGTGGTATGATAACACAATGATTTACCCAAAGGTCATTATAATCATTGAGAAGATGGAGCTGCCCTAGTTAGGATTAAAAAACAAGATAATAAGATGCCCATGTATGGGTAGAAAAAGTAAAATGGTGACAACATAATGATTTGCCTAAAGGCAGTTATAATCATTGAGAAATACATGTGGGATGGTGTGCAATGATTTGCTCATAGGAAGTTATAATCATTGGACCCTGATTATGGAAAACATGATAAACTTGGTCTAGGATGATGATAACTTGAAACAAAAGATAATGATGAATTGGAACAACCTACTAGTAGGGAGATGCTCATCTGAATTAATAAAGATTCTTTCATGGTTAATGATTGTGTTTGGGATATGATTAAGATGGAATCAAGATATCAGTGCCAAAGAGATGCTGTCATTATTGAATAGACTTCTTGAAGCTTAGATTTGTTATAGCATGTGATGGTAGGCTTTATGATAAAACACCATAAACAATTATCCAAAATATGCATAAAGACTAACTCCTACAATCCAATATTCCATAGAAAACAATGCACCAATGATAGAAACCATGATGATAATGTAAAAATATGCATATGGATAGATTCAAGTATAAATGTGGATAAGGAATCACCCAATGAACACATATAAACTAAATCAAGGCAATAGTGCTAAAAGTAAACAAACAAGCAAGCACAAATAAAACAAAAAAGAAGCAAACAAAGAAACATTCAACAAAAACCCTACGAACATTGCGACTAGAAAATTGACAACAGCTTAACAAATGAACAAAATAGGGGAATAGAAGAAAAGGAAGGGGGTGGCTGAGTTATCTCCATATACACTAGGCAAGTAGTCACTGCCTACATAGTTCCATGGATGTAATATCCAATAAAAAACTTTAGGCCAAATGTATTTCTCCTAGGGAATGGGAAGAATATGATAACTGATGAAAATAAACATAATGAATGTGATAGAAGAATAGGAATGGTCTTGAAAAATGGCAAGTGCATGAGAAAAAAAGGCCAAAAAAGATGGGGAAACTAAATGACAAGTGATTTTCTTGTAACTTAGTAAGGGTTTCTAAAATCCTTAAGGCAAAGAAGTGGTTAATGTGTTTGTTCTTTTCTAACAATTTTTTGAAATGTTTTTAGAATTGTTTTAAAGGTATGTCAACTCAATCAATAATGATGAGACACCAAATGGTTCAAGCTCGTAAAATGATGAGAGCATTCATACTTAGGTTGATCACAAAATGGTGAGAGCATGACTTACGTTGCTCACAAAATGGTGAGAGCATGGATAAAAGGGTGACTGAGCTGACCTCAACAAGTATTAAGTGCTACCTACATAGTCCTAGAGTAGGACCTCAAGTCATTGTATTTTTCTATTTCAGTAAAGGAATTCGACTAGTGTGGTATCCAATTCAAACAAAATAAGCATAGTTGGTAAAAAGACAAAGTATCGCATAGGAAGTGGCAAGTTGGTATGTCAAGGCTTAGTATTACCCCTATTTTGCCCATAGGTAGTTATAACTAAGACACAATGACATAGATCAATGGTAACAATTTACCTAAAGGTAGTTATTTAGTAGTAAGACTAGTGGTAAGAAAATACTAACAAATGAAGGATGCAACTATCGAAACTTCTATCACACTATCCCAAGATACAATCTTTATCTAAAGTTCTTAAACAAACTAATGAATTGATCAGATACATTGATGTTAAAACTATGTAGTGAATGACAAAAACCAAGGTTAAATGGGCTATGACTTAGAACACATTGGGTCGATAGGTCAGAAATGGAAAGTGGATACAGGAAAGAGGATGAATAAGGGTGGTATGTGTATAAAGAATAATAGTGATAAAATGGTATAACTAAAATGGTCCTTATAGATAATGCACCTTAGAATTCAAGTATAGTACCACTTGAGATGAATAATATTCATTGGCTCTAGAAGTTTATCACCGTCTGGTGTGGCAAGATTATATGCTTCTGATCATAATCTATAGTGATGATGAAAGGCTTTATCCAGTTTGGTTTGAATTTCCCTTTATGTTTCTTCTTGATGGTGGTATTCTTTTAGTTTTATTTAAGAACAAGATCACCAAGATCAAATATTTTATACTTAACATGCTGATTATAGTGGCCTTTGAGTCGATTCTGATATGCTTGAAGATTATTGAGCGCAACCATGCATTTCTCATCAAGTAGATCTAGCTCTTATAGGCAAGCTACTCGATAGTCATCATCATCCAAGACATGCTTGAAAGAGATACATAGTGAAGGAAACTCAACCTCAATGGGAAAGATGGATTTAGTACCATAAACAAGTGAGTATGGAGTGGCTCATATGGGGGTATGATGATTGGTATAGTATGCCCAAAGGGTAGGAAATATTTGGAGGTGTCAATCATGACTAGAATCATTAACAATCTTTTTGAGAATATTGATAATGGTTTTATTTGATGCCCTAGCCTGGCCATTACCCTGAGGGTAATATGCTATACAAAAGTGTTGTGTGATGTTATATTTAGTACATAACTAGTCTATATCTATGTTCTTGAATGATCCTTCATTATCAGATATAATGTTAGAGGGAAAACCATAGCAGTAGATGAGGTGGTTGAAGATGAATTTGGAAATTTGCTTTCCAATCACATAAGTGAGGGGTATAACTTCAACCCACTTAATGAAATATTCGATGGTAGTAAGGATATGTTTATGGTCATCAGATGAAGTGGGGTTAATCTTCTCAATGAGGTCAAGTCCCCATGTAGAAAATGGCCATGGTGTCAACATCAATTTCAAAGTTTTTTTTGGGGCATGAATCAAATTAGCATGCCATTGACATTTGTCACATTTATTTAAATATGCAGTGGCATCTATGTCCATTGTGGGCCAATAATAACCAGTACACAAGAGCTTTTTGGATAGGACTGCCCTGCTAGAATGGGCTCCACATACTCCTTCATGAACTTCTCTTAACACTAATGTAGACTCTGTCAAAGTTAAATAATGAAGTAGAGTTCCATTAAAACTATGATGGTAAAGGTTGGATAGAGTAGAGTATAATGAGAAAAATGATGAATGAAGGCTTTGGTTTGTTTTCAAGAGAGGTTAGGTGACATAATTTGGTCATGAAGTTAGTTATAAAGGTCTGAGTACCAGATACAATTAGGACCAATAATATCATAAATCATAGTGATGATTGATGGTTCATGAGCTGGTACTGACAAATTCTTGATGAAGAAATGATACTCTCTAGCTTTATCTATTTGTGTAATCAAAGAACCAATAGTATCCATGACATCTATAGTTATGTTACTAGCCCTGGGTATGTGCTCAAACTGAATGTTGGCAATTTGCTTTTCAAGATTGTCAACCATGGCTTTATATGGAACTAGCTTATCATCTTTGGTCTGAAAATGATCTGTGACCTGATTGATAATTAACTGAGAATCACCATAAACTTGAAGATGAGATATATTCTCATGCACTTCTTGTCAAAGTCCTACAACAAGTGCTTCATACTCAGCCATGTTATTTGTACATGGAAAGTTGATTCTAAATGATTTAGGGATTAGATCCCCCTATGGTGTAATAAATAATAGGCCTACCCTCGATCCATGCATAGTGAATTAACCATCAAAATATATCTTCTAGGGCTACTCTTTAAGGGGTGTGTCCATGATGGTCATGATGGATTTATCAAGAAATTGAAATGTGAGTGACTGGGTGTTTGTGAGAGGTATTTCAGCAAGTTGATCTGCAAGAACTTGTCCCTTGATTATTTATTGATTGACATACTCTATGTCAAACTCACTGAGAATCATGATCCATTTACCCATTCTACCTTGTAAAGCTATTTTGGATAGTAGATACTTGAGTATATCTACTTTTGAAATGACCATAGTTTTATTATTCAACATGTAATGATGCAACTTTTGAGCTGTAAAAACTATGGTTAGACAAGCTTTTTCAACAAGTGCATAGTTATGTTCATATGTAACCAAGGTATGACTTAGGTAGTAAACAACATGCTCATTTTTTTTGTCATCATGTTGAGCCAAGAGTGCCCCGAGAACATGGACAGTAGCTGATAGGTATAACAAGAATGTCTTTCCTGGCATGGGAAGTAATAAAATAGGTGGATTGCCAAGATATTTTTTAAGCTATTAAAAAGCTATTTGGTAGTGATCATCCCAATGAAATGCAACTCCTCCCTTTAAAAGGTGTGTAAATGGATGGCACTTATCTACTAATTGAGAGATGAAATGTCAGATTGACTGGATCTTACCCTGTAAACTATGAAGTTGTTTTAAATTGGTTGGTGGTGGCATCTCAATTATAGCATGGACTTTTGCTATATTAAATTAAATACCTCTATGAGATATGATGAAGCCAAGTAATTTGCTAAAGTGACACCAAACACACATTTCTTTGGATTTAGTCTAACTTTTTACTCTCGTAGTCTTTCAAATATCTTGTCCAACACTGTTGGATGGTTAGCCCTGGTTTTGGATTTGCCTAAAATGTCATTGATATAGTCTTTAATAATATCATGCATCATATCATATAATATGATGGTCATGGCCCTTTGATATGTAGCTCATACATTCTTAAGGCTAAATGGCATCACCTGATAACAAAATGTTCACCATGGAGTAGTGAATGTTGGTTTATGACGATCTTCTAGTGTTATTCTGATCTGATTGTATCCTTAAAATATATCCATGAGTGAAAGCATTTCATAACCTACCATGGAATCGATGATCATGTTGATATTAGGCAATAGAAAATCATCTCTAAGACAAGCTTTGTTGATGTCTTGAAAATTAGTACACATCCTAATTCCTTCAGGCTTTTTGCTAATAGGTACTACATTAGAGATCCATTATGAGTAATCAATAGATTGGATACATCCTACTTCTAAGATTTTCTCCAACTCTTTCTTTACCAATACAGCAATGCAAAGATGCACCTTACGCAACTTTTGTTTTACCAATTTGGCACCAGGATTAACCACAAGGTGGTGTAGAACCAAGGTGGGGTCTAAACCTGGCATGTCAGAATAGGCCCATGCAAAAATATCTACAAATTATCTCAATAGAGTTGTAAATATGTCGCATTCCTCCTTAGTGAGAGACATTCCTAATTTTATTCATTTCAAGTCTGATGGAATCTTGATATTTACCTCCATTGTATCTTTGATTAGAAGGGTGGAACCATCTTCTAAGATAGCAGGTAGTAACTTGAACTGTTGGACTATGTCAGGGTCCTTTTTCAGGACTTACTCTTCAACATTTCCTACACATGATGAATTTAAATCCCCTAATGGGATATCTGGCCATGTAGTAAAAAAAGTTAGAAATTCTTCAATAATTTGATCAAATACTTGTTGTTGCTCAAAACTAAACTTAAATTTGTAGGCAAGTTCATTGTTGGTGGTTTCCTAGTCTAAATTCAAAGAAGACTGAACAACCCCATCTAATGGTACCTGAGATAGGTTTTCACCAATAGACTAGCCTTTATCTTTACTTTTTCCCTAGTCAAAAAGTGCCTTACAGAGGTTTTCACTTTGGAACCTCAATGTTTTAATTATTTGTTTTTGGCTAAAGGTGTTCACTCGCTCTCTAAAATAGGCTACAAGATCCAATGTGATTGAGAATCTTGATTTGTGATCTTCCAACAGAACATTGTCTCTAAGGCGTAAGAAATCACATAATGTCTCATCATTCTAGAACTCATCAATCGGTAGACTGGATTCTTATTGGTCCCAATCTATCAGTTAGGGATAATATAATGGGAATGGATTGTGATAAATGGCTTGGGTAAAGGTACAAATGGCATTATTATCAAATAGGTTAGTTTCAACTAGGTTATCAAAGGTAAGGCTATGATCAGACTCTGCTTCATTTTCGACATCATCATCACTAGTCATTAGTGATGGAGTTTGAATAAGATATGTGGGGTCACCCTTAGGTAGTTTAAATCCAAGTCCATAATGTCTTTCATACTTAGTCATGGAAATTGGCTTGATAGTTCTTTGTTGATTCGGTCAAAGACCTCTTCCTTCATAATTGTGACATTATATGATCCTATTAGGAATAGGATACTTTGCATTTTTATAATAGTCAACTTGGTCATCGTTATATAACCATGAGTCATCCCCTTCAGTAGGGTCAGGTTCTAGGCTAGATGCTGGTACAAATGTGATAGGTGCCTTATCTTTGTTTTTTTTATAAATGCATTTGTGGGATGATTTTAGGTCACCCAAAGGTTTTTAAATTCTGAGGAAGATTGGTAATATTAAATGTATCATGGGTCATATATTCTCCTGGTCCATTATCTGAAATGGTGAAATGATTAGAAGCTTTAGGAGGTAGCATTTGGAAGAGGGAATCCAAGGTATCAGGATCTATGCAATTATCTAGTGAAGGATCAATAAGTAGAGCCTTTCCTTTATCCTACTTAAAACTTGGATTCATGTCATACTGATAATTATAGCTTTGAAACTTGGCCTCAAGATGCTTGCAGTTTTCATATGGGTTTAAATATCTCAAAATATTCACCTCCATCCCTGAATGGGAAAACTTGATACATTGGTGCAGTGTTGAAGGGACTGCATGAATCTCATGTAACCAAGGCCTGCCTAGAAGTATGTTGTATGATAACTCAAGATCAAGCACATGGCAAAGTGTATCATGGGTTAAAGGCCCAATGATAACTAGCAAACTAATGGTGCCTTGGGATTCTCTTTCTTGATTACCATAGGCTTTGATAGTTATTATTTATGGTTGGATATCTATCATTATGTACCCAAAAATCTTGATGAGCTTGAGAGACACTATGTTGAGGCTATATCCATTGTCTATAAGGACATGTTTCACTTTATGCCATATGATACAAACTTCTATGTATAATGGGTTATTATGGAGTGGGCCCAAAGAAGACATATCGCTTTGGTTGAATGTGACTTGTTAGGCTAGAGCTAGGTGTCCAACCAAAGCTTGAAAGCTATCATGGGATATGTCACTATAAATATTGTATTGGGTCAAAAACTCATTAAATATGTTCTTATGGACTATTGACGTCCACAAAAAATCTAAAATAAAAATTTGTACTGGTGTCTTCTGTAATTGTTCCACAATATCAAACTTCTTGTATTGGTCAGTAGTGAATGGTTTATTTTGAGGCTGAACGGTTGGTTAGATGATAGGAAAAATGGTGGATGGTTATGGGCTAGGATAGTAATCTTTGATCTCTGAGTTGTGATTGCATAATCAGGATTAAATATTGGACCATTATTGCTAATTGATGCTGAAAATGGTGTGGGACTAGATAGGATAAGTCTTGATTGTTGGTGAACTTGCATGTGGTCACATGGTAAGGACAAGTTGTCACTATAAGATCTAAAAGGGGAAGTCCTAGTATGTTGGTTTTCATATATGCACTCCCAAATTAAAGAAGGATTATCCATGTGATTTAGCTGAATATTATTGTTTAACAATGGTCTAGGCTAATTAGTGTTCGGTCTAGGATTAATGGAGATGGTATTAATGCTACCACCTACAATATGACCCACAACCCTATTGTAGTCATGTGAAACTACATGGTAGGTTTATTGGTTATTACCGTTCTGACGTTGGTTTTTTCTATTATTTTATCATTATGGGTTCTATTGCTAATTTTGTTGGTTCTATTGGTTTGGCCTTTAATTTTAATACTATTGATTTTGTTGTTGCACTGGTCATTGTTGTTGTTGTTGTTGATTATTCTACTAATGTTGATTGTTATGTTAGGAAAAGGGATTTTGATATATCCCAAGAGTTTGATTGGAAGTGGAAGCACCATTATCCAATTTTATCTCCCTATTCTCCAACATATTCTTCATTAAATGCTTAATTTGGACACATCTTCATATATTATGCATGTTGACCCGATGACAGTCACAAAATTTATTTTTATGGTACCAATCAAGATAAGGAATGCCTTACAGATGATGTTTTGGTATGGGCCAACTAATTAAAATAGCAAAAACAAGCTTGAGAAATACAGACTCAATAGGTTTTCCTAGGTCACTAAAGACACAATGTGCAGGGATGGTTCTTTTAGGAGGAGGGGTTTACAATGGTAAAGGTTGTATTTTTTGTGCAAGTCTTGGTTGTTACACTTGCAGCATTGGTTAGAGAGGTTGATGGTTAGGATTAATCTAAAAAGGTGGTGCAAATGATGTTTGCATAGTTTAGACATGATGAGATTTGATTACTCCATTTCCTACAACATTCATATTACAGTTGAATTGTTTCAATCTTTCATGGTTATTGGTCTATGTCAGTTGTGATGCTTGTGCTTATATGGGATGCTAGTCATTTTCATGATTGGTACCTTAATTTTGATTATTTAAATTAATCTTGATGATTCCTTTATTGATGAGCACCCTCTCAATCAATAAACCTTTATCAATGATCTCATTGAATGTATGCACATATTGTAGTTCCAGATGATAGCCTATTTCACTATGAAAATTTTTAGTAAACATAGTGGCTAATTGTTTATCTATTAAACTATGGTTGAAATGACTTTCAAGGGCTCTCCATCATTATAAAAACTTGAAAAACTCTCCCCAACTTTTTATTTTGCTTATGTCAGGTCTACTAATGAAATATCATGCTCGAGATTATAGGAAAAATGTTATACAAACTTAACAGAAAGATCATAAAAATCCACTAATAAATTCTTAGGCAACTTCAAAAACCATTCCAAGGCTTGTTTAGCCAAGCTCCTTGGAAACAATAGAAAAAGGTATATGTCATTATATGCCATTGGTTGACATGCGACAAAGAATTTGATTAAATGAGCCTTACGGTCACCTTTCCCTTTGAATTTGTCAAATTTTAGTGGTTCGTATCTTGGAGGAAATGGTATCTATAAATACTCCATGTTCTATGGATAGGAACATATGTCATCCAATTTAAACTTTTTGGTCTGCTTCCCAGCCTGAATGGTAGCAATTGCATCCTTCATTCGTTGTAATTCTTGGGATAGGAAACTAGAAGGGATATTGGTTTGAGGGAGAATGTTGGTTTGGGTAAATGGATGAGAGGTCATAAGTAGGACACTTTGACCAAGGTATGATGGATACACTTGTTGAGGTATATTAGCTTGGTTAGGGAATGAACCAGGAATACGCATATGTGGATTAGAATGTACTAGAAATTACACATTTGGTTGCATAATATTCTAGTTTAGGTTGGTGATAAAGGTTTGAATTAGAATATTTTTTGGTTGGGATAGGGGGATATAACTATATTGTGCCTATTGTGGTTGAAAAGGGGCATGCTTTCGACTAATCAAACCTTGTTGTTGAGTGGGAACTTGTGGACCAAGACCCTATCTCTAGATTTGTGGTACATTTTGAACCAATGGTTGTCTAGTAGGTACCTAAGAAACATGGGGACCTCCTTGTTGCATAAATCCTTGTAAGGAAGTGAAATTAGGTTGCATTTTCATCATCTATCATTGACCAGTATTTGCACACTGTTGACTAGTCATTGCTTAGTTTTGAATTGGCATATTAGTCTGTAACTGAAGAGGTATGTTTGTCATTACCTATCGAGGTGGAATATTAGTTGCCCCTGATTGAGGTGGTAATGTATTCATCTTTTTTTGTGTTGATACACTAAACTATGTCTACTATTGTGGAATACTATTCACTACTTGTTGAAGAGGAGTAGGATTTATCACATTTTGTCATTGAGGTATGACATCGGCCATTGTTTGATTACCTAATCCCATAGGTTATATACTTGAAGAAGAAACTGGTTGAGTACCACTTTGATCAAGATTGGATGTTGTTTTCACATTGTCTACTACATTTGGCTCATTATTCTATGTAGAGGCTGAAGACACTTCTTCAGTAACTGGAATATGCATCAAGTTATTTATCAGAGCAGTTTGTATAAATGGTTCAGAACTTGGATTCTCTTGTCCAGTTAAGTCTATCAACATTCTTGTTGAAGTAACTAAGTCAATGAGAGGCTTACTTACCATGTTTATCTAATTGAAATCACATGCTAGATTTAGATATGTTTGATATGTTCTTTGCATTTGGTTAAAGTGATCTTCCATGATGTTTTTTCCTTGATTGAATATATTGGGGTTTTGGTACGTTATTTGGACTAGAGCCATAGGATTGTTAGAATAAGTCTGTTGATCATAAATGATATTGTGGGGCACTCTGACTAGACTTGGTAAATTTTCATGGGGAAAGTTTGCCGAAAACTTGGCTCCTACCTTTATGATTCTAACCAAAATCTCATCCTTATTTTCTAATAAATGTTGCTCAAACAAAAATGGATCATACGTGGAAGTTGTATTAATAGAATATGACTATTGAAGAACTAGGTTGTCCACTATGGGTATTATGGCTAGGTATTGCATGGTTTGTTCTTGGTCCTATTCTAAATAAGGTGGTGTGTTAACCAAATAATTAGCCAATGAATCTTGGCTTTGTGCCCCTGATTGAGTATTATAAGAGGGATAAGACTCCATCTCATAAGCAATGTTATCTACATAGGGGTCTTACACTATTTCTTCCTGAACAACTACATTACTAATCCCTAGATTATACATGAGTCCACTACGAGTGTAGGAATACATATTGAGATCCACAGTCAATGCTTTACTATAAAAATTCAAAGAGTTCTACAAACTCTAAAAATGATAAAATCTAAAATAAATGATGCCTTCAACTTGGTCAAGATTTTTCAAAAGGATTAAAAGGTTTATGCAAATATTTGTGAGAAAAAAAGCTAGCATAAATTATCTAACATTTAGCCATTCACACAAAGATAAGCAAGTAAATAGACCGAAATATCAAAATGCCAAACTCTAAGGTCGAAGTGTTTCAAATAAGTCTAATCTAGGAATTTAAAAGTTTTTAGGTCTTTTGGCCAAACACGATGTTAAAATATAGGCTCAAACAGGGCATGTGTTAGGACTCTTGGCCAAACGGCGTCAAAATCTAGACTTTGAAAATAGATGAAAGTTTTAATCTAATGGATTTGAAACACTTCTAACAAACACTAGGCATTTGTTTCTTGGTCATGAACTTGATCAACTAGGTATAAAGTATAAAACAAAAGGCACTTTAGCAATAGTTTATTTTCTCATAAATAATGGTATAAAACTTGGTTCTTTTTGACAAATAAGCTAAACAAAGGTGAAAAGTATAACTGTGTTTTAGACAAAGGATTAAAATATCACTTGGATTGGCCTAAAAACATAGGAAAAAATTTATAACTCTATGTAAGAGGGTCTATGAAATAGTATTTTAAGTGTTTTGGGCAGCGTAACAGTGCTATACTACCCAAAAGGTGTGACAAAAAGTTTGTTTCAAAAAATCTCTAAAGAAAATACATTTTCCTACAATTCTGATAGCATAACACTACTTTTCTTGACTCAAAATGTTTGTGGTGTATAGACTTAAAGTGCAAGTGTTTAGCACAAAATGGCTTAATTCTATCAAGTGAGGAAAATGATTATGAGTCTTAAATAGCCTTCAACCCAAATTGGAAATTAAACCTAAGTTCCCTCAATTTTAGTGCAAATTGCAAACCCACTTAACACATCAACCTTATGAACTTGTAAATCTATAATTCTGAATTTGGATTATAAGTGAAAGACTTTAAACAACGTTGGTAAAGGTCTAGACTCAATTGGGTAGCATAACTATGCCAAAGTGGATGATATGAATCTCAAGCTTTTGATGAACTTTTGAACAAGGCAAATGGATGATCTCACGTGGGTAGCATAACGTCTCTTTGTTCAAAGGAAAATTTGGACTATGCATTTGTTTTAGGATTGTTTGTTTACACCAAGTTTTGACTCCACACAAGACTTTAAACTAAGACAAGACCAACTAATTAATCATTCTTATATCCTAAACTGACAAGGTTTCGTGGTATTATTAAAATCTATCAATATACATCATTTGAGAGGATTTTAAGTGTTCATCCAAAATTAAATGTACATTATATAGTAGGGTTTTTACACCCCCTTCTCTCAAATGATAGTACTATGACATGGACCTTGGGGTGCACCTTGCACCAACAATACTTTTGTAGCAAGTGGGGATTTGTCTAAGATCTAACAAGTTTCCAAATGATCTAGGGGAATCAAGTACATAATGACTTTCACACCAAACAATGCAAAATAAAAGCATGGATTTTGGGTTTGTATCACTCAGCTTATTACAAAAAGGTCTAGTCCTTTTTGAAACCACTACATCCTATTATTTGCTCAGTGTAGTGTGATGTCCAAAGTGCCACTACATCCCATGTGTAACTCCAAAGGAGCTAAATGAAGTCAATGCTAGGAGGTGAAACCCCAGGTCAAATTTTCCCTAAAGAACTTGCGGGAGGTAATGAAGTTCCCCTCGTAAGCCAAGATGCATAAAAATAAATAAAGCATGAAAATAGAAAGACTTTAGAGTCACTTTCAAGGTCACCCAAACTTTGACATTTTTTTGGGGAGTGCTTTAGATGACTTTCTTTCTAAGCCTTGGACTAGGCTACATTGTAATAAGAATGGCTCTTTTGATTCCAAGGGTTCCCTATAGGGGATAAATGGAAGAGCATACATGTAACACCCCTCTTTTTTCCAAACAAAAATCCAACTAAACAACTACTATAAGCAAGAATTGACAAGTGTGTTTAATTTTAAACCTAAATAAAATGTTTGGTGGTGTTCATTTGACCCCTTGGTCTTAGTTGAAAACTTTGAAAACATTCACCAAAAACACCTAAATTCTTTGTTAAACACTAAAACAAAGTTCCTAATCAAATTTTAAGCTTGAAAAAGTGATTTAAAAATGTTTTGAAAAAAAATCTCATTTGGTCCTGCAACAAAATTATTAGCATGTCCTTCAGCTTTGAAGCTCTTTTGAGTTTGAAACAACAAACTTTAAAAAAGGTCTCAGGTCTGTGTTTTTGAAAAAACACAATGATCGATGTTGGTCAATACCACCAATGTTGATTATGGCCAACCGATATCTAATCGATGTCGATTCTACTGACTGACATTAGTTAAGCCAAGTAACCGATGTCAATATTTCTACTAACGTCGATTACTATGTAAAAACTGTGGTAACTAAAAATGGCAAAATAAAGTTAGAAAATCAATTTGCAAGAGTTTTAAGAGCTCAAATAAATATTTTAAAGTTGAAAAAATATCTCCTTCATGTGTAGGATGCATCTAGTCCCACCAAGTGTGCCATTATGTGATCTAGGAATTTGACTCAAGAGAGGATGGTTAGTATGGTGTTAGTTCCAAAATAAAAACAAAGTGAAATAAACACACTAATAGCATAACATCTCTAGGACTAGACACTAGGGAGAGCTTAGTTAACAAAATCAAATGACAAACACAACTAAAAATCAAGGAATGAAAACATAAGAATTCCTTCGCCTTCCTTGGATGCTCCAAATGCCTTTGTAGTGGTGGCTTGCTTGACTTCTACTCATAAAGTCCATGGTAATGGAAGTTTGGCTACCTCCATCTCTAATTGGCACCTTTGGCTTTGGCTTGGCTTGGCTTGAAATCAATTTGGCATGGTAACACTAGTTTCTTGAAGCTTTTGGAGCCAATTTAGCATTATAACTTTGCATCAAGAAAGTTTAGAAATGATGTTATGAGGCCTCTTATTTATAGGTTTTTGGATTTGATCAGAATCAAACTCAACCATCCATCTCAAGATTGACATGTGTGGTTGAGGATTAATTCAATTTTCGGAATTAAGTATGTAATTATCCTCATCATGGCATTGGAAGAAGGGGAAATTTAGAGGCATGGAAGGCATTGATGAGGCATTAAGGGCATCAATCCTAATATTTGTGGCATTTATGGCCTAGAGATATCTTCCCAAGAAATGAGGTCACTTGATGATGCAGATATTCCATATTCATTTCCAAAAATAATTATTCAACAATTTTCCATGGAATTATTGATTAGGCCTTGATTTGGGTTAATTAGCTCTTAAGCATGATTAAGCACATTATGCACAAATTATCCAAATTGATTAGAATGCCTTGTTATTGGTCCTAAATTTGACTAGATTGAAATTTAAAGGTATTTTCAAATACATTAGAACCATATTCATATTTATGATGTTTCCAACAACAAATAACAAAGGCATGCATCTTGTGAAAAATATTTGATAGGAAAGAGCAGTTCAGAGCATGTGGGTGCAAAATTGGCATTTTGACTTGAAATAAACTGATCAAAGTTATTTGGCCCATAAATTTAATTTTCCCATTTAGAGATATCTTGGCCAAAATTGGCACTTGAATATATCATTTTCACATCATTTTTCATGTTTTAGTGTTTTTAGGCCTAATTATGTGTTTTACATGGAAACTAGCCAAAACCCTGATTAGAGGTTATCGATGGCTAGTTTTAGGTGTATACATTATCAAGAATATATTCATGATTCTCAAATTCAATCTCAAGAACTGTAATCACATCAACATCAACTACCTAATTTTCAATAATAATCATCCCATACTTATACCTCATCTAATAATTTTGTTCAGACCATAGTTGATCCTTCTTCCTACACCAATAGGGAAAGGATAGCTAACATGATTAACTTTAAACATATTATTACATCCATTGAACCTCAACCTCTTAGGCCATCTAAATTAAAGGATTACCTTGTTTAAATGACTACTTAAAATCATATCATGCATGTCCTTCTTTACCTCCTCATACCTCTCCTACACATCATATGTCACATTCAACCTCCTTAAAATATAACAAACCAACACATTTACCTATCTCCAACAACACTTTCCAACCCAATGCAAATCATTTTAATTGTTCAATGTTACCTCATGCCAACTCACATGTTGGGGCATCTTGCGACGCCCATCCACATGTCCCTTCAAACTTTGGGGTATCTTGCGATTCCCATCCCTATATCCAATTACCCTTTGGGGTATCTTGTAATGTCCACTCTTTTTTTACAATACATAATAACAAATAAATCCAGCTTCAAGAAACCTTTTAATACATATAGACTTGTATTTCACATGCTCATCTTTGATACAAACATTAGCATAGGTCTTACTTGTTTTTTTGTCTCATGTTTCTTTGTTTTTGTGCATTTTTCTTTTCTTCCTTTACTTTCATTTTACTAGCATCATTATTTTCCTTTACATTCTTTGGTTTTCTTCCACATTACATTTAGCATTTGTTTTAATTTTTTTTATTTGTATACCTCTTTCATTTGTCTTTTTATGTCACTCTTTGCCTTAGTAGCTTTATGATCATTTTTGCTCCTTTATTTAGCATTTACCTCTTGATGTATCATAATCTTCTTTATCTTTTGACATTTCTCTTATAACACCCCTTGGGTTTCTCTTTTATGATTTACTTTGGAAGACCATGGATAGGACCTGACATTCCTCACAAAAATACCATATTTTTTCTTACATCACTTTATCTTTCACTTGATTGTTTGCACCCTCATGGGTTTCTCTTTTATGAGTTGCAGTATAAGACCATGGATAGGACCCTACCCTCCTCATAAAATCACCACTTTTTCATGTTTTTTATCTTTGTTCTCAAACTTTAGATTTTGCTTCTTTTGTTAGATGGAATCTACACAATAGTCTATGTTAGCATGTTTTCCTTCATTTCCCTATTTCTTATTATAAGGAATCACACTTTACAATCATTGTATCCCTCTTAATCCCATTGTCACATTTTTTTATAATTTGAAGTAATTTAAATTATTCCATTTATCACTCCTCTTTATTTCCCCTTCCTTTCATCTTCGCATTACATAAAACAAGGTCAAAGTTAAGATAGCACTTTTATTTCACCTTGATTTACGAGACTCTTAGACCCCATGCTTTTTGATGTTCTCTTTCTTAGCAACCAAGTCCAAAGTATTCATTGAAAGTCATATTTATCACCCATATTTGGTTTTCTAAATTTGTATGAAGGGGGAATATATAAAAATCCCTTAAAAAAGTTAAAAGCTAAATCATTTGAAAATAAAAGGTGATGATATCTAAAAGGCACCATACAAATATCAAAAGTCAAATTCACACCAAAAGATGTGATTACAAGCACATCTCCTATCTCTAATCAAAGATCAAAGTCCACGGTGGGCCTCACATAGAGCTAAGGTCCTTTGGGGTATGGTAAGCCAGTAGATTAGAATAGGGGAATTAAAAAAAACTCTATGGTGTTACCTACTTTCTCATGCAAGTATCCAATCTTTGTAATAGATTGATTGCTTTATAAGGGGTCATAAAGAATTAGTAACATGTTATGGGTAGGTAGGTCCATTTTAATTTTCATGCATATATCCTTCATGAGATGATCTTTATACTCAATTTGTTGACCTAATACTTGTGTGGCTAAGAGAAGTTCTTCATAGTCCTTAAGGTAAAAAGTCCTCTTGCTTTGATAAACCTATTGTGAGTGTCTTGACTTTGATAAAGAGTTCCTTTTCCTTGGTTTTTACTTCATTCTTCCCTCCACCCATTTCATTTCCCCCTTGACAGGAAAATTGTGATTCCAAATCTATATTCTCTCTTCTAATTATTCCTTCTTCTTCATCTCTTTAAAACATGCTAACATTAATTTATTTCAGTTTTATCTATCCTTAGAGCAAAACATGTTTGAGTAACTATGGATCACTCTTTTCTTTCATTTGTCATTATTATAGTACCCTTCTATTTTGGATAGCTGAGTCTACACCCTTTTGCCATTATTACATATATGCCTTCTTCATGTTTGTCTCCCATATTCAATTACATTTCATTTTCTTTCTTTCATGTTTTCATTTTTCCCTATCTTACATGAGCTTACTTTTCAATTTCTTACATATCTTTGTTAGAGTTTTCTTGCATTACCATTCCTTTTTTCCATTTATGCTTTGCATGCTTTCCAATATCATTTGTCATTTATTCAATATCATTTGTCATTATTTTGATAATCATTTTTCATTCATTTGTCAATCATTTGTCATTTATTTGTCATTCATTTGCCAATCTTTTGTTATTCATTTACCATCCTTTTGTCATTGATTTGCTTTAAATATTCTAAAACTTGCCTTACGAATACTAATTTGCCAATTTTTCCTAATACCCTCATGTCTCTACTAACTCATTCTTTTCCACTATAATATTCCAATCTCCCAAAAATCTCAATTTTTGGCTATCTTTTGCACTAAATTATATAGGTTCATCTAGTGTTATCTATATTGGACACCTTAACATTTTTTACAATTTGCTTCTTTATCTATAGCACTAAGGTAAGTTAAAGGTATGTGTTTTTTAATTCTATCCTTTCATTTATCTTATTTGTTGCTGACTGCACTTTACATATCATCATCGTAGTGTGCTATCATGTTCTTTTCTCGAAGTACCATCCCATGTTGCACTACATGACACATGATGAGCTTCAAGTGGGGAATATGTACACACATAATATTTTTAAACTTCAATTGATTACTGGCACTTTGTATCTTATAGGAAGATATCGAGTCTCAATATCTCTAAGTACATGCATTAAGGGGTGTACTAAGAAAGGGGTGGGAAAACCATCTATGCTTCATAATATTATTGTCCCTTTTTCCATTTGCCATCTACACACTTGTCTCCTAGAACCATTTACCCTAAGCTTACTCTTCTTAGTCCTACCTATTCTAGTATTTTCCTCCTTCCATTCCTCTTTTTCTTACCTTAACACCCATTTGGACAATAAGTTGTACTAGGTCAACTAGGTTGACCTAGTATAGTATAGGGGTATTTTACACTTTCTTGGTTTGTTAGCCTTTTATCCAACCTAGCACAAACCTAGTGATTTATCCCTAAAAACACACTATGTCAACCTTGTAGAGTAGACACTCCCAGGAGGATTTAGGGAAAGATCTACCTATATATAAGTTCATTTCCCACCATTTCATAAGAGAATAATTAATAGCAAATAAGTGTGAGTGAACATCTACTTATTGACCATTCTACTTGAAGAATAAAGATTAGGGTTTCATACTTTATTTGGAGATATGGATCTTGCCTTGTGGATAATTCTTTTGGATGCTTAGATAGGTTGTGTATCCTAGAGCTGATTTATCTTTGTTATCCTTACATACCACAATAATATCTTATGAAACACCTTGGCTAAGGGAGAGATTGAGGCTCGGCAGGTTCATCTTCAAAAGTAAGTATTACTAACTTTATTTCTCCTTTGTAATAGTAGATAGATAATGCATTTGTATTTTTCTTCCATGTATAAGGATTTTGTATAGATTGACATGAGTATAAATATTCTAATACATGTTTATTTTAGTTACTTGTTTTGTTTATAACCCCCACTTTGTGCCACAAGATTTGGTGTGCACTAGATTAGATTTACTTTCTTGTTATTAGAATAAGTGAATGTTTTAAACCTTTGGACTCCATTAGGGTTGTTGTGTTATTATGTTAGAATGTAGGCTTTGAAAACCATCCTAGCATTATATGTTGTGACAAGTGATACAAATGATCCCCTAATTAGGTCTAGCAAATCCCCAGATTGGTCATGCTCTTACTTAACAAGTTTATCCCCAATTTGAAGTGTAGGTATGCTCTATCTTCTTTGAGCCAAGATTGATTTATAGAATTGAATACACTAATGTAGTGAGTAATAGATTTAATGATAATTTTATTGATATAGTGTTAAATAGGCTTGAGAATTTGAACATAGAATGTCAAACATACTACAACAAATGGAGCAAAAACAAAATCATTGTGGATATTACGAATGTGTAAAAAGAAAAAGTTGTGGTAAGTTTATGTTTATTATTTTTTCAATAAAATTTATTTTATAATTTTTAGCTAACTAAATTTTTTTTCTCATTTATAATCAAAATATAATAATTTGAAGAATCAATTTGTTTTCCTTGACATGCATTTGAAGAGTGCACACATGTTGGGAGAAGAAATTGGATAATAAAGCTATGTAGGACATTTTTCTGATATTCATGCATTATGTATTCAGTTTGTTGGATATATGTATATTTTTTCCTATCTCCATGACTTTTAATAGGTTATAATATGAATAGACTTCTCTTTTGAAATCAATTTCAAGAAGAATGTGAATAGTCATAGACTGAAATGACTATATATATATATATATATATATATATATATATATATATATATATATATATATATATATATATATGTATGTTTGTATGAAGAATAGGATTCCACCTTTGAAGAAATTAATAGAGATTATTTTGGTTATGATTAACTATTGTATTTCTTATTTTGTTCTTTGCATGCACTTTAATGTTTAATGTTTGGATTATTCCTATCTAAGTTACTTTGAATTATTTGTAAACATTAATGAAGTACTGGTTATTCCTAATTCCTACCTTATGCACAATAATTCATCTTCACTATGCTTCTATTTTCATACCTTGTTAATGAATTCTCTACACTATACTACACACTAAAGTAAACTTAGATATCCTCATCCTTAGCATGTTTTAATGCTTCAGGAACATCTGCTAATAATGGTGTGGTGAGCATAGAAACACTTCTTCTAGAGGAAACTATGCTAATATGGTTACTATAGCAGAGAGACATTGAGACATGGTTAGAACAAAAAGTATGTAATTTCACAGAAGAAGAATCTAAATGGACTAGTCTAACCACATATGAAAGCATTTGAGAACATATCTATGGAAAAATCTATGAAATATTTTGGTGTGAGTTACATGAATTGCTAGCCAATTGGTTAGTTTAGTTGGAATACCATTGCTTTAACCCAAGAATGAAAGAAATAATAATTTGGACTGAAGAGAAGATAGACTAGTTGAAAAAACTAGAAACTAACTGGATGAGGGTAATAGATTATTGGGTTACTACCACCATAGATGGATACATCACCAAGTTTGAAGTAGAAGGATACATAGCTTTTGAATCTACACAAGACTTTTTTATACAAGTAATTAGAGGGAAATTTTTGCTGTGACTACCTCTCCTTGTGAAGATGTTGGTTGTGGATAAGGTTATGGTGCCTACTCTAGCCAATATAGAGTAGTCACTTCAGGTGTATGGGGGTGTGTGAGACATGATGGTGAATTATGGTTATATGAGTAATTAAGGCTTGAACCTGAATCTAGAATAGAGACACAATGGAAGAAGAGTCAAAAAAAAAATGGATTCAAAACAAGAACTACAATAATAGAATAGATGGAATAAATAGAGGAATACCTAGGTAGCTGGGATTAGAGGTAGAGTAGTAGTAAATTAGGTGATGAATAAGTAAGAAGATGTGATAAGCATGATGAAAGAGATGAAGGATGAAGAAATAAGAAATAAGATGACAAAATCTAGTAAGTAGAAAAAAGTGATGAATAATGAGATGAATAAGAGTTGTTCGAATAAGAAAATGAGAATAGCATAAAAGTAGAGCAGTTAGATGATAGATGTAGCATGGCTACAAGAATGGGTATTATCAAAAGAAGAATATTTAAGTAAGGAAATAGAACATAGTCATAGGTTAATTTTAGGTTAAAGCATAGCAAAAAAAGTCACTAGGAAATATTCATTCACTAGAAGAGCACATGTCCCAGTAGCCCAATCTCTTATGTTCTAGTAGAATTTTTTAGATAGGTGGATAGGAAGACAATAGTTGGGAAGGTCTATTTATAGAATAAGTGCATCATTAGGGTACTAAAATTCAAACAACATCAATTTTAAAGGCTTTGAAGGCCATAGGGCTTGTTGAAACCAAGCAAAGAAAAGGAGGAAGTGTATAAAAACAAAGTGCACACATCGACTCACCTAGTACACAGAGTAGTACGTAAGTAGGATCACCTAGAACATAGCCTCCTCTTGTAATAGCTACATAACATATTCCATCAACACTAATTTACACAATGGGTCATTTAGTAGGATTCATAAACCTAACAATATGTGATGGGTTTATGAACCCTAAATAGTACTTTCTAACCTACAAAATGAGATGGCAAGCTAAAGGCATCACTAATGAATCTGTCAAAAAGTATGAGTTAGTTGGAGCACTAGATAGAAGATTACTTGAGTTCATAGACCAAAGAGAATTTTAATGGGAAATTCTAAAAGACATTAAGGACTGGCTTGTTACAGAATTTAAGATAAAGAAATGCACTAGTCAAACTATACAAGACTCGAAGGAGATAAGGAAAAAATCAAGAGAATTAGTTTGCAACTATGATTGTAGATTATCTGATGTGATGAATAAGGTAAAATTTTCCTTAATAAATAAAGACAAAGCTACATGGTTTGTCAAAGGATTGCATGATAAAATTAGATTTACCACTGCACAGACTCAATATGTTATAAAATCATATGCTAGAGTTGATGCACTATGAGTAGAGAAAATTTAAGACTATGGAGAAGCACATGTTTCCAATTCCAAGATTGAAAATACACTATAGGATTTTTTTAAGAGAATGGAGCAATACCATGAGGTAGATAAACCTAAATTGAATCTCAGGTGTATGAAGTGTAAAAAGGAAAGACATCATAGGAATGATTATCCTAAGATCAAAATAGATTCTATGAAATCTATTGTGTAGTGGGGCATGCAACAATGTAGTGCCATCCTCTGTAATATTATGTCAAAAATCCATAGAATTTATATTGCAATTTTTCTAAGTCAAAAAATCATGATCAAAATAACTATAGGGATTTTTAAGAGCTCAAGAAAATCATCACCAAAAATGTATTTTCCATCACTACACAATAAATGTCCTCGACAATGCAGATGATTCTAAGACCAGAGGTTGATAAACATTATACAACCTAAGCAAATCCATAATGGATTCCTAGTTCACCACAATACCAACCTTAAGGTATGGTCAGTTGGACCCCTCCTTCATCGAATTGGACACCACCATCTCTGTAATACTAGTATGTAGCACCCTAGAGCTCAACCATGATGGAACAATAATAAATAAGTTAGACCCCCCTAACTATGCAACAACAATTCAGAATTGGACATAATACCTAGCAACATCAGTATTTGAACACTACACAATAACAAGGAGGGTATAGAGGAGGATAATAGTCAAATAGAGGAAGAGATAGGGGTGTATATAGAGGAGGTTACCAAGGTGGTAGAGGAAATAACTATCAATGTCTTTCTTTGCAATACTACCTATGTGGAGAGTATAATCATGTACAACAAAACTATTCATCAAATCCTCAAAGATAGTCTTACTTTCCATACTATAGAATATATGACCAACATGACATAGAATATTGTCCTATCTTGTACAAGTAAATAAAGGATAAGGTCATCTGTAATGTGAATATGGTAAGTGTGCATCCTAAAGAGGATGATTTTTTGAAGGCTATCACACAACACTAGCATGAAAAAATAGGTTTGCCTCCTCTTAAAATGCATCAAGATCAAGGAATCAAAAAAGAAAAATAGGACAAATACCTAAACCTAAGTACAAAAAAGGGGCTTATGTATGAAGTTTCACATATTTTGAAAAACATTCAACATCAAGATACTACTGAAGGAGATGTTGTAATAATATATGCTCAAATGTATGCCTAGATCATGTGCATTATGCATCAGGATGGAGTTTTCACTGTGATAACAGATCTTCTAAAACTATTAATCACATTGCACAATGAAGACATCTCACAAAATATCACAAACCTACTACATAATCTACTAGAGTGTGTGCAGCATAAATAACAAAAGATAGAAAATCTAGATTGGTATGCCAAAATAAAGAAGCTATGGGATGTAGATGCATGAATTAACATTGAGGTTGTAGGTTATGAAATTTTAAATGTTGTCTTTGATTTTGGTAGTACAATTAATATGATTCCTAGGTCTACATGGGAGGTTATTGGATGACCAATTATCAACTATAGTCTAGTAACTCTAAGCTTATTCAACTACAGATGAGTTGATCCTATCGATAGATTAAAAAATGTTGAGATCAAAGTCATAGAATTGACCTTGCATGATGACTTTGAAGTCATTAACCTGAAGATAGTAGCAACACATTACCCTACATTAATTGGAAAAAAATGGGCATATGATGGTCAGATGACTATCAACACAATATAGAATCAATTAGATTCACACTAGGGAGATAAGGTTATCATCATTTTTCTAACTAGAATGTACAAACCATACATCATTTTGGCTAAACTAGAGTCTTCATATGTCATGCAAGAAACCAAATAGATAAAGGTGAAATCTAAAGAAAATCCAAAAGATCTGTGTACGGTCAAGTGTAACTTTTATATGAGCATACTAAGCCTTAGGTATAATCATTACTCACTCAACAACTGAAGATATCTAAATAATGGAGTCCTAAACTAGTAGTTACACATCCATTAGCAGCCTAGTTTGTCATAGAAGACTATGTGTCTATATCTACAAAATCCCCTATTCAATCAAAGTTAACTTCCTTTATCAAGCAAATGATCATATGCAAGACTATATAGAGCTGACTAGAGAAGGCACTTTTCCTTGGGAAATAGCTTCATCTATCAATGGAGACTTAGACACACACCTACTCAATTAGGCCCAAGTTGATCATGAACTTTGACCTTTGAAAATAGTCTTTATGTATGAGTGATAACTTCTTGTGTACTATGCAACTAAGGATATCAATGAGTTTATTCTATGCTTACAAGTTCATGTACCTACCATCAACAAGTGGGAAGTGCTCTGAATTATGCTATGAAGCGAGTTATCATGACATGGTGGGAAATTCATTAAAATGACCAGCTCAAGTGTGATGATGCATGTGAGCTCATGATTATCAAGTTCAATCTACCATAGATTATCAGAAGTAATTGGCCTTTATTCTAAAAAGGTGAGTGTCCTAAAATTCACATTTATAAATGTGTCAAATTATGAACTAAGGAATGTATGACATCAAAGTACTAGGTTTATATTTTCCATTATACGCTTGCTCCATTACCATCAACATGGTATATGCATCAAGAGTGTAGGAGGAACACAAAGCATTGTGTGAAAGTGCAAAGCAATTTCATATAGATGTTTGTTTTTGAAGATGAAAACCTTATGGTTCATAACACACTACAAAAAATCAAACAATTATTATACCATGGGTGCACAGAAGACTTGAGCACTATGATAGAATCCACTGTATAGAAGAATGTAATCTTTGATCTCAATTTGACATTACAAAGATATAAACTTGCCAAGAAAGAATAAAATTCTCATATGCAACCATGCCATTGAATACAAGATGAAGAAGAGAACATTGAGAAATTTGATTCTAATGGTGATCTAGATTTGGCTGATTTAATTCACCCTGAATGGCCAATATAACCACCAAAGGATCTTGATGTAGAACTTACTAAAGATGACAAGCTACATAGCATAAAAATTCTAGAATAGTAAGGGTAATTAATGATATAGGACTCTATTGATGAATAAAAGTACAAGATTTACTAGCAACCCATCAAAAACCATGTAGCAAACATAAAAACTGAGTAGGTTCCCAAATTGTTGCATATAGGTGATTGTTGGATAGAAGTTGAATTTTTTGAAGTTATGCAACTCCTGTGAGATTGTTAAGATGTTTTTCTTGCTAAATTCTCAGAGGTTAATGGAGTTAATCCATCTTTATGTGAGATGCATATCAAATTTAAGGAGTGCACATGACCTACAAAAAAATGACCATACAAGCTAAATCCAAACATGAAGCTAAAAGTGAAAGTTGGACTTGATAGAATATAGGATGTAAGAATAATATATCCTATAGATAAGTTAGATTAGGTTAGCCCCATGGTAGTGCAACCCAAGAAAATATGGTAGATCCAAATATGTGGGGATTATCACATTCTAAATGATGCCTATGTAAATGATACATTCCTGATTCCATTTACAGATGAAGTTTTAGAATATGTCACAAGCCATGAAGTCTATTCTTTCATGGATGGTTTTAGTGGCTATCATCAAATAACCATTGCATAAGAAGATAGAGCTAAAATTAATTTTACCATAGAGTGGGGATATTTTGTGTAGAAGGTCATGCCTTTTGGCCTTAAGAATGCACTTGTGGTGCTCTCTCACATAGTGGTGGCTACATTTAAGGACTTCATTCATTAATTCCTTAAATTCTATCTTGACAACTGGGTAGTCTTTTTCTTATTTAAAGAACATTTGTTTCAGATGAGCCTAATGTTAGAACGATGTCAAGCCTGGTGCATTGCTTCAAATTTAAAGAAATATCTCTTATTCACACATTTTGTCATCTTGTTGGGCCATGTCATATGCAGTGAAGGCATTTTGGTTGACCAGGCCAAAATTACAATTATTATGAGTATGCCTCCACTAGTAAGCTCCATATAAGTACGATCTTTTATGGGTCATACAAGATACTATCGTAAGTTTATCAATGGATATGCAGCCATATAAGTATGATCTTTTTTGGGTTATATAGGATACTATCAAAAGTTTATCAAAGGATATGAAACCATTTCATATTGGGATCTTACTAGTAGAGGCATACTCAAAATAACTACAATTTTGGCCTAGTCAACCAAACTACCTTCACTGCATATGAAATGGCCCAGCAAAACACCAAAAGGTGTGAAGAAGAGACGTTTACTTAAATTCAAATCAATACGTAGGGCTTGACATCATTCTAACATTAGGCACAACTTAGATAAATGTTTTTTAAATAAGAAAAAGACTACCTAATTATCAAGATAGAATTCCAAGAAGTCATGAATGAAGTCCTTGAATGCAGTCACCACTACATGAGAGAACATTATAGGTGCATTATTAAGGCCAAAAGGCATGAATTTTTATGCAAAATATCCCCACTCTGGAAAAAGTCATTTTGGATATGTCTTCTTCTATGATGGGTATTTGATGATAACCACTAAAACCATCCATGAAAGAATAGACTTTATGGCCTAAAACATATTCTAAAACTACATCTATGAATGGAATTATGAATGGATCATTTACATAGGCATCATTCAAAATCTGATAATCCCCACATACTTGGATATCCTTGTTTTCTTGGGCTACACTACCATGGGCCGAACCCAATCAACCTTATCTATAAGATAGATTATTTTTGCATGTTGCATTCTATCAAGTTTGGTCTTCACTTTTAGCTTCATGTTTGGATTTAGCTTGTATGGCCATTTCTTTGTAGGTTGTGCTGCACTCCTTAAGTTTGATATGCATCTCACCTAAAGATAGATAAACTTTGTGGACATCTAAGAATTTAGTGGGAAAAACATCTTTCTAATCTCACACAATTTTCATAACTTCATAAACTTCAACTTATATCCAATAATCACCTATAAGTACCAATTTTGGAACCTCTTTAGTTTTGATGTTTGCTACATGCTTTTTGATGGGTTGTTAGTAAATCTTGCACTTTTATTCATCAATAGAGTCTTGTATCATTCATTTCCCTTCTTGTTCTAGAATTTATATGTTGTGCACCTTATCATCTTTAGTAGGTTTTGTGTTGAGATCCTTTAGTGGTTCTATTGGTCGTTCAGGTTCAAATATATCGACAAATTATAGATCACCATCAGAATCAGAATTCTCAATGTCCTCTTCTTTGTCTTGTATTTGATGGCATGACTGTGTAAGATATTATTCTTCTTTCTTGGTAGCTTTATATAATTGTAATTTCAAATTAAGATCAAAGGTTGCATTCTTCTATGCAATAGATTCCATTGTGGTACTCAAGTCTTATGCACACCTATGACATAAGAATTGTTTGATTTTATATAGTGCATTATGAACTAAAGGGTTTTCATCTTCAAAAACAACATCTATATGAAATCACTTTGAAATTGCACCCAATGCTTTGTCTCCCTCCTATGCTCTTGATACATATACCATGTTGATGGTAATGAAGCAAGTGTATAATGGAAAATATGAACCCAATACTTCAATGCCAAACATTCCTTATTCTAGACTTTAACACATTTATGAATATGAATTTTAGGACACCCACCTTCTTGGAAGAAAGGCCAATTACTTCTAAGGATCTATGATAGCTATAACCTGATAATCATGAGTTTGCATGCATCATCCCACTCGAGCTAGTCATTTTGATGAATTTCTTACTATGGCATGATAAATCCCTTTAGAGCATAATTCAGAACATTGCCCACTGGCTAATGGTAGGTACATGAACTTGTAACCGTATAATTAACTCATTGATATCCTCAATTACATATTTCATAAGAAGTTTTTGCTCATGCATAAAGACCATTCTCATAGGTCAAAGTTCATGATCACCTTGGGCCTAGTTGATTAAGTGTGTGTCTAAGTCTCCATTGATAGATGAAGCTATTTCCCAAGGTAAAGTGCCTTCTTTGTTCAGATCTATATAGTCCTATATATGATCATCTGCTTGATAGAGGAAGTCAACTTTTGATTGAGTAGGGTATTTTTTAGACATAGATGCATAGTCTTCTATGACAAACTAGGTTGCCAATGACTGCATAAGTACTAGTTTGGGCCTCCATTGTTTAGATGTCTTTAGTTGGTGAGTGATTAAAGATAGTACATGAGGTTTAATATGCTCATATAATAATTTGCACTTGACTATGCATAGAGATTTTGGATTTTATTCAGAGTTCACCTTCATCTAGTTGGATTTTTGCATGATTAATGGAGATTCTGGTTCAACCAAAATGATGTACAGTTTGTGCACTCTATTCAAAGGAATGATGATAACCTTATCTCCCTAGTGCACTTATAATCAATTCTATACCATGTTGATAGTCATTTGACCATCATATACCCATTTTTTGCCAATCAATGCAAGGTAATGTGTTGATGCTATCTTCATGTCAATGACTTTAAACTCACCATGAAAGGTCCATTATATGACTTTAATCTCAACATCTTCTAATCTACCAATAGGCTCAACTCATCCTTAGTCAACTAAGCTTAGAGTTAATGGACTGTAGCTGAGAACTGATCATTCAATAACCTCCCATGTAGACCTAGGAATTATATTAACTATGCTACCAAAACCAAATATAGCATTTGGAATTTCATAACCTACAACCTTAATGTAAATTCATGCATCTACATCCTAGGGCTTCTTTGTTTTGATGTACCAAACTATATTTTATATCTTCTATTATCCACATTGTATACACTCTAGTAGATTGTGTAGCAGGTTTGTGATATTTTGTGAAATGTCTTCATTACAGAGTGTGCTTAATAGTTTCAAAAGATTTTTTAGCACAATAATAACTCCATCTTGATGCATAATGCACATGAACTAGACATATATTTGAGCATCTATTATTGTAGTATCTCCTTTAGTAGTATCTTGATGTTAAATGTTTTTTAACATCTATGCAGCTTCATACATATGCCCCTTTTTTGTAGTTGGGTCTGGGTATTTGTCCTATTTTATTTTTATAATTCCTTGATCCTAAGGCATTTCAAGAGGAGGTAAACCTATTTCTACATGTTGGTGTCATCTGACAGCATTTCAAAAATCATCCTCCTTAGGTTATGTACTTATCATATTCACATTTTAGATGGCCTTGTCCATTCTTTGCTTCTCCAAGATAGGACAATATTTTATGTTGCGTTGGTTATATATTTTATAGTATGCATAATAAGATTATCTTTAAGGATTCGATGGGCAATTTTATTGTACATGATTATACTCTCCACACAGGTAGCATTGTAAAGGAGGCTATTAATAGTTATTTCCACTACCACATTGGTAACCTCCTCTGTATCCACCCCTACCTCCTCTTCTATTGGATTGATATCCTCCTCTAAAACCTCTTTGTTGTTATGTAGTGTTCAAATGATGATGTTGTTGGTTATTGTCTCTAATTCTAAATTTTTGTTGTGTAGTTAGTGGGGTACAACTTGTTTATTTTTTTTGCATCATGGCTAAGCTCTAGGGTGTTACATACTGGTATTATGGAGATTGTGGTATCCAACTTAATGAATGAGGGGTCCAACCATCCAGTTATTGAGGTAGGTATTATGAATAACTAGGAATTCATTATGGATCTACTTGGGTCACATAACCTTTATCAACCTCTAGGCTTGGAATCCTCTACTTTGTTGAGGATACTTATTACATAGTGATGGTGAATACATTTTTGGTAATACCTTACTTGAGCTCTTGAAAATCCCTACATTTATTTTCATCATGATTTTTTGACTTACAAAAATTTCAATATAGATTCTATGGATTCTTAAAATAATGTTACATAGGATGGCACTAAGTTATTGCATGCCCCGCTACTTAACAAATTTCATAGAATTATGTATTAATCTTAGGATAATCAGTTTTTTGATGTCCTTCCTTCTATAATTCATACACCAAAGATTTAATTTAGGTTTATCTATCTCATGGTATTGCTCCATTCTCTTCATAAAATCATATAGTGTATTTTCAATCTTGGAATTAGCAACAGGAGATTTTCCATAGTCTTCAATTTACTCTACTCATAGTGTATACACTCTAGCATCTAATTTTGTAGCATATTGAGTCTATGCAATGGTAAATATGATTTTATCATGTAGTCCTTTTATGAACCGCATAGCTTTGTCTTTGTCTATTAATGAATATTGTACCTTATTCATCACATCAAAGAATTTGTGGTCATAGTCATAGACTAATTCTCCTAACTTATGCCTTTTCTCCTTCAAGTCTTGTATAGTCTGAATAGTGTATTTTTTTATCTTGAATTATATGAAAAATCAGTCCTTAATGTCTTGTAGAATTTCCTGTTAAACTTCTCTTTAGTATATGAACTCAAGTGCTCTTCTATCTAGTGCCCCTACTAACTCGCACTTTTTTAGGCTTCATCAGTGATGCCCTTAGCTTGTCATCTCATTTCACAAGCTAGCAAGTACTATTTAGGTTCTATAGACCCATCATAGATTATTAGGTTTATGAATCCTCCTAAATAACCCATTATATAAACTAGTTTCAATGAAATCTGCTACATAGTTGTTACAAGAGGAGGTCGTGTTCTAGGCGATCCTACCTGCATACTACTTTGTGCACTAGGCAACTCAACATGTACACTTTGTTTTTTTGTGCTTATTTATTTTATTTACTTGGTTTTCAATAAGCCCTGTGGCCTTCAAAGCCTTTTAAATTGATGTTTTTTGAATTTTAGTACCCCAACAATGCACTTGTTCTATAAATGGACCTTCCTAACTATTGTCTTCTTATTCGTCTAGTTGAAAACTTATACTAGAATATAAGAGATTGGGATATGGGGATGTGTGCTCTTCTGGTGAATGAATCTTTCATATGACTTCTTCTTCTACTACACTTGAACCTACAATTAACCTATAACTATGTTCTTATTATTTACTTAAATCTTCTTCTAATATTACATGTTCTTGTAGCTACACCCTACATCTATCATCTAATTCCTCTACTTTTATGTTATTCTCTTCTTCTTCTTCTCATTCTTCATCACTAATTTTTGTTTTTCAGAATTCATCATCCTCTTTTTTTTGTCCTTCATCTCTTTCATCATAATCATCACATCTTCTTACTCATTCATCACCTAATTTACTATTATGCTTATCTCTACTTGTAGCTACCTGGGTATTCCTCTGGTTATTCCATATGTTCTATTATCACAATTCTCATTCTGAATCTAGACTTTTCTTCTAACTCTCCTTCCTTCATGTCTCCATTATGGATTAAATTTTAATCCTTACTTACTCATATAACCATCATGTTACACACACCACCATATGTCCAAAGTGACTACTCTATATTGGTTGGAATAGGCACCATGGCCTTATCCACAACCAACATATTCACAAGGAGAGGTAGTCACTACAAAAATTTCCCTCTAATTCTTTGGACAAACAAGTCTTGTGCAAATTTGAAATCTATGTATCCTTGTACTAAAAACCTAGTGATGTATTATTTATGGTGGTAGTAACCCAATAATATATTGCCCTCATCCAGTTAGTTTCTAGTTTCTACAATCAATCTATCTTCTCTTCAGTCCAAATTATTATTTATTTCAGTCTTGGGTTAAATCAATAGTATTCCAACTGAGATACCCAATTGGCTATAAATTCATGTCACTCATACCAAAATATTTTGTATATTTTTCCATAGATATGTTCTAAGATAATTTCTTGTGTGGTAAGACTAGTCCGTGTGGATTCTTCTTCTACGAAATTACATACTTTTTGTTTTAACCATGTCTAAATGTCTCTCTGTCCCAATAACCATATTAGCATATATTTTTTTCAGGAGTGTTTCCACACTCATCTTACCATTGTTAATAGAGGCTCTTTAAGGATTAAAACATGATAAGGATGAAGATATATAAGTTTACTTTAGTGCATAGGATAGTGTAGAGAATTCATTAACAAGGTGGGAAAATAGAAGTATAGTGAAGATGAATTATTGTGCATAAGGTAGGAATTACGAATAACTAGTACTTCATTAATATTTGCAAATCATTTAGATTAACTTAAATAGGAATAAGCCAAACATTAAACATAAAAGTGCACACAAGGAAAATAATAATAAATACAATAGGTAACCATAACCAAAATAGTCTCTATTGATCTCTTCAAAGGTAAAACTCTATTCTTCATACAAACATACATATATATAGTCATTTTCAGTTTATGAATGTTCACATTCTTCTCATACTTGGTGCCAAAATAGGAGTCTATTCATATTCTAACCTATCACAAGTCATGGAGATAGGACAAAATATACATATATCCAACAAACTGAATATATAACACATGAATATCAAAAGAATATCTGACACAGCATTACTATTCAATTTATTCTCCCAACATGTGTGTACTCTTCAAATGCATGTCAAGAAAAACAACTTGTTTCTTAAAAATTTTATATTTTGATTATAAATAAGCAAAAAATGTTATTTAAAAATTATAAAATAAATTTTATTGAAAAAATAATAAATAAATTTTATTGAAAAAATAATAAATATAAACTTACCATGGCTTTTTCTTTTTATACAGTCGTAATATCCACAAGGCTTTTATTTTTCTCCATTTATTGTAGTATGTTTGACATTATATGTTCAAATTCTCAACCCTATTTAACATTATATCAAGCACATTATCATTAAATCTATTACTCACTACAATAGTACCCAAAATTTCCTTCTTGAATAAAACATCAATTTTTGCATGCTAATGTTCAACCATTGCATACAACTGATTGCATTGGTTGTCGTTGAGAAAATGCACATTTATTTTATGTATCAATACTTTTCCCTATACTCCCATGTTCTTAATCCATCAAGGTTATTAATAATACAATCATTAACAAAGGCCTAAGTACTATCTACCAATAAATTAGAAATTGAAAAAAAGTGCATTAGTTATCATTTTGTGGAGTCTCCTCAAGGGTGTCTCTCCTAGGTGGACTATTAAGTGTAGACTGAGGCTATGATTTATCTAATGGTTGGGCTCCCTATATTATATCATGAGGATTAAAATATGTCATGGATCTATCACTATCAATCCCTAAGACCTCTTCATCAAGACCAATATTTTTCTAGAAATGAAGTGGTTTTCGACATACTAGGGAGACCACCAATCAAAAAGTCTAGAAACTTTGATGCTACAAATTACAATGTGCCCCCACTCTTTGCTATAAATGTTAAACATTTCCCTCTTCCTATATTTATAGTGTAATTTAGTAGCAATGGTGGTTGGATTTGGAAATTTTTCCTTTGAGAAGGAGAGGAAGAAGGACCTATAAATTGGATTAAAAATTAAAAAATATCAATCCTTTATTAACATTATTAATTTCATATGTTCCAATAATAATCTATTTGGCCAAAAGTATAAACTTTGAATTAATTCATGCACCTTATTGCATTGGTTGAAAATAGACTCTAGAAGTTGTAGCCAATGTTGGTTGCACTTCAAATTGTACCACTATAAAAAGAAAAGATATTTTAATAATAACAATGATAAACTTATTTTTGTCAATTAAATCAATGCTAAGATCATCTATCAAGTTATACCGACAACATGATGTGAAGGTTGACTAATAATTGGAGTCCTAATCAAACTTTGCATGCATTTTCTCCTTTGTGATCCCTAAACCAAAGATGATTCTATGTCACCCTCCATGTTTATATATACAATTGCCTTAGGGATTGATGACCCTTTATTACTACATTTCTTCTTGAAATAACTCGAGATAATATTTTTTGAAAGAAATAACAATCATATTTTTAGCTTAAAAAATCATTAGTTATTTAATTATTTGAAAATAATAATAGTGCAATACAACCTAACATCTTGGTCATCCAGGGAGAGTGAGTTGACAAACATTTGGTGATGAAGAGTTGTTGGAATAGGTGTGGCTTATAGTTCATAAAAAGACTCTTTGTATAATGCAATAGAAAATTTGTAGAATAACATGTGGAATTTTCATTTTTAATGGTAGAATTCACATCATACCTAATTCTATTTGAAAGGAATGAACACCAATTGAATTACTAACTGTTGAGAGTATATAAAATATAAACAACTTCCTAGTAACGAATGTCTGAAAACCTTCTATACAATACAAGTCTAGCCTATAATAGTTCAATCACTCTAAGTAGAAAAGGACTTTTCATTACTTCAATTTTAAGTCCCCTTCCACTATGACTTTGGGGACTTGTAATAAAAAAACACATTAACACATTAATAAATTATGACTAATAGATGTAAAAGTGTGAAGTTTGTTTGGACTTCAGAGTGTCAAGCAGCCTTCATCAAGTTGAAATAGAGATTGGTTACTGCACCCATCCTCATTTTTATAGACTGGAGCAAGCCATTTCACATAGATATGGATGCTTTAGGTATCATAGTTGGTGTTATGATTGTGTAATTAGGAGATGGTGGACTCAACCATCCTATTCATTTTTAAAGATGTAAACTGTCTAACATAGAGAAGAACTACACAACCACTAAATGAGAAACATTAGCTATCATGTTTGCACTATAAAAAATTTGACACTATCTGCTTGTGACATAGTTCAAAGTCTTCACTAATCATCAATCCCTATGATAACTTGTCAATAAGCTGATGTTACGAGGACACATCTCTCGATGGTTGATGTTGTTTTAGGAGTTCTAATTCCACATTAATGTAAATCCAAGAAGAGAGAACATGGGACCCAATCATCTCAGTCATATTCCTAATGGTGAAGAACCCAAATAATTATAATAATACTCCCTTAATACTCATCTCTTTCATGTTTTTGTGATTCCTAAAATTTTTGAAGCAATCACCAACTTCCTCAAATAAGGATTCTTCCCTACTCACTATCAAGAACATGACAAAAAGTAGTTTGTTACTAGAGCCTTACCATATACCATCATCAATGGCTTTTATATCACTTAGGGAAGGATGAAGTACTGCACAAAGTTATTTTGGAACATGAACAACCTCAAATATTGCAAGAGGCACATCAAGGAGTTGTAGGAGGAAATTTTGTTGGAGAAGCTACTACTAAGAAGTTGTTACAAAGTGGGTTATAGTGGCCCAATCTCTTTTAGGATGCACACAGAGTAGCATAACATTGTGATGTCTACCAACACATGGGTAAATGACTATAATAAGATGAAATTCCTTTGCAACCTCTGTTAGATAAGCAACCATTTGAATAGTGGGGAATTTACTTTATCAAACCTACCAATCCATTGAGAAAATACATTAAATCAAGGTATATTATCACTGCAATCAACTATTTTACCAAGTGGATCGAAGCTTCTATGACACCTAGTTATGGTGTGAAAGATGCAACAAATTTTATCTATAAAAACATGATTACAAGGTTTGGATGCCTTATCAAGCTTGTTAATGATTGAGGCATGCACTTCCTAAATAAAACCATCAAGGTTCTTCTGAGGAATTTATGATTTCTCATCATAAAAGTACTGCATACCATCCACAAGTAAATGGCTAAGCTAAAGATTCCAACAAAGTGTTGGATAGAATACTAAAAAAGATCTATGATGTCAAGAGGGATGGCTGGGAAGATTGCATACCTATGATTCTATGGGCATATCACATGCACTACAAAAGAGCCACTAGTTTTACTCCATTCTAGTTGGTGTATGGACTTGAAGTAGTTATGTCAATTGAATACTTATTACCCAATATACTCATCACCCTAGTCATGAGACAAGGGGATTGTGAATCTCTAACCAATAAAATTCTCAAATTAAATAGGATGGATGAGTATAGATGCAGAATAGCATGGATATAGGAAGCTCATAAGCAAAGCTAGAAAGCATGGCATGATAGGAATTTGCACCATAATGAATGTCATAAAGATCAACTAGTCTTAGTATATGACAATCATTTCAAAGAATTTCTAAGCAAATTATAGATTGGATAGAAAGGGCCTTGTGTTATTCATGAACTAATACAGCAAAGAACCATGGTTTTAAGATATCTTTGGGGAACCATTTTACTAGAGTAGGTAAATGGCTCTAAGCTTAAGCCTTACCACTAATAGTAAAATTTATCTCATTCTGCTAAGTGAGCAGGTGCTTTGTAGCACCAAGTAGATTAAGATTTTTTAATTATACATGTTTTTATATGTTTCTTTCTCTATGTGTGTGTGTTTATATAGATCTCTTCACTACTAATCAAGAACAAAGATACCAAGCATAGTGTGCACCCATCGTGCATTGGAGAATCCACATGCACCATCATAGATGTCAAAAAAGAGTGAACAAAAGCAATTAAGTTTGGGAAGGTATGAAAAAGTCACATCAATAAGATTTCCACCATATAATGGTCATCTACCAGAAGTAAATGCCAGATACAAGGTTCGATTGACATGATCTTCAAAAAATTAGTGGTCCATCAACATCACCCACTCGTACCCCCATACAGACACCAAAGAGCATAATGGCATAACTCCACACATGTGCCAATGACTAACTATATTAATTGCTAGATTGGATAAATATTTTACATATCCACCATTATATTCATGATGACAACTTAGCATGACATTCATAAAGAATCTAATAGGCATGAAATCTATAAAGGCCAAATTTGAATAACTAAGTTGGCATTTCATCCTTATGCATATCTTTCACAATCTTTAATTACAAAGAGTTGAGCTAGTTTTATTGCACAAAAGAACATATAACATTATAATTTCATCACTTCAATAGACGTAGATACTTCATGGCTCATCAAGGGTTTTATAGAGGCCCAAAAAGAAGCAATGGGCATTATTATGGCTCTTAGGCAAACCAAGTTCAATTATCTAGATCCCTTCAACTTCCTTTGATAAGTAGAATAAAAATTATTTCATCCAAACCCTATTGATGCTTCATAACCACTCACTCTCATAGCCCCCCACCAATTCCATAATATAGACATTGAGTGCTTGTTATGAATGCCTACCTTTGGTGACTTGGGGTAGATCATACAAATTTTTCTCAACCAATAAAATGATGAAAATATCTACCTTAGCCTGAACATCACCATTATAATCAACACAAAAGCCATGGCCCAAGATTTAAGCATGCCTACATGAGGAGACTCCTTGTTTATATACAAGATGAGAATGCCCCCCATTCTACAAAAAGTTCAAGATTTTTATGTTGATAAAAATAGAGGGATTCCAATTGATGAAATCCTAGATGAGCTAGTGTGCATCCTCATCGAGTGCATCATAAAAAGATTATGGTAGATGACCATGTTTGTTAATTAAATACCAAAAGGAGTCATGGACATCACCCATCATATGATCCATAAGAATGAACAATTAAACTAGATAGAGTACTTCATTCAAGAGCTACTCACCAACATTGAGAAGTGTCACACCTCTCCAAGGTAGACATTTTAATACTAGTTCCTCATCTTCCTACTTTGTTTTACATAATGAAAGTCCCTAGAGGGAGAAATTTACCCCAACATAGATTATTGGATAGTGTAGTAGTTTCCCAATATTATTTACACATAGAAGCATGGATCCCTAACACATGAAGGCAAATTTAAATCATAGTGGGAGGAGTGTCTAGAGTTGATTGCAACACATCCTCAAGTGCCACCAGACATCATACAATATTTGGGTCAGCATGCAGCTGACACTTTGTTGTTAAAGGGCATGTTCATCCACATTCATGAGTTATTTTTGTCACTCTTCACATCACTCCCATTATTTGTCACAATGGATATGAAGCAGGCAAAATTCACCAAGTAAAAAGCTTTTACTTATAGGCATGTGATTCCACTTCAGGCCATCCCACCTAGTGTAGTCATTCCTATAGTATAGTAACCAAAAGAAGCCACCAACTCATAGTAACAAAAGGTAAAATGCAAGGTTTTTATAGAATGTCAATTAGCATCCCCTCTATTGAAGTGAAAAACATCAAGAATGGTAACTTGGATAGATGACCTGAAGGTGCCATAGATCACTAGCTCATGAGACCTTCTGTAGATAGGCACATATGAGTAAGAAGTCTACCAGGTCATGATTGCAGACATGACTGGAGACTTCTATGATAAAGAGGTAGAGAAGTAATTCTTCTTTTGGAAAGCTATGCACATGGTTCAAGTGTAAAACCAAGTTCCCCTAGAACTATGGGTAGACCTTCCATCTTTCCCATAATTTATTGTTATTAGCACTATCTAGGAAGAAGAAGAGCAGCTACAGTGTAAAATTGACTTTTTCTAGCCACAACCTACTCCCACATTCATTCTGAGGATATATTTACACCTCTTCTAAAAAGCCCACTAGAAACACTTGTGTGTAGACCTCAAACAAGGTGGGAGGATAGGGTTTACCCTACACTTGAAGAACACACCTTTGGATGACCAGCCATTATATATAAAGCACAACCTAACCCTACCTCTACTTCACCACCACCTAAATGTAGACTGGTCAAGCTTGAGAATAAGAAGGCATAGGTTTCCAACTCAAAATTTTAACCAAATGATTCATCACCATCACCATAGGCCTAGGATGTTAAAGATCTCACACCTGAGTAACCTACAAAAGTAGAATAATAAGCCTCAAGGGAAGAAGTAGCTCACGTATCAGAATGATGAGTGAGGAAGCAGGAGAAGAAGTGATTGAATGAATAAGCTCAAAAATAACAAGCCAATTAACAAGCTAAAAATTTTGAGGCTAAATAAAAAGCCAAGGATGAAGAGGTTAATAGATAGAAAGCCATGGATATGGCCAAGAAGGCTTAGGAAACCACTGATGTAGCTAAGAAAGCATAGGAGGTATAGGCACAAAAGGAAAAAGAAACCAAGCTTATTTTCAAGGCTAAGGCATAAGAAAGAGAAATGAAAACATGATGTAGCAACCCAAGAATAATACACCATAGAAGATACAAAGCATATATAGTAGTAAGTAGAGGAAGCTACATAGAAAAAGGAGGAAGAAGATGAAACTCTACATCAATAATAGGTGTAGGCACAAACACAATAACAAGCTAAAGCACAATCACAAGTGTAGGCCCAAGCTACACAAGAATAATCCAAGGCTATAGCCCTAGAAGAACAAAAGAATAAATAAGAATATGAATGTGTATAGAAGTTAAAGGCTGAGGAGGACCAAGCAAAGTTGCAAGCTACACAGGAAGAGATGAAGAAGAAAAAGGAGGAAGAAGTAAAAAGAAAGTAGGTTGAAGATGTTACACAATGACTCAAGCTAGTAGTAAAGGCCATAGTGTAGTAGTAATAGGAACTACATTAGCCTCAGTTAGAATCAAATTAGACAACCTAATAAGAAGCACTATTTGTAGCTTCAATAGGTCATCAACTCCCAAAGTTGTCATTGGGAGGCATTTGGCTCTGGGATGTCCCAATAATGGGTTCTCAGTACACCACTTTCTTGCTCCCACATGACACAATGCCATGCCTAGACTCCTCAACACCTAGGAGCACATTGGCCAAAATTTCTCTCAAGCAAGAGGCTTCCCTAGACATCTCCAAGCTCCCACTCAAAAAATAATTGGAGGGCATAGTAGCTTTTCAAGAATCAATTGCATAGAAGGCTACCTCCTTGGACCTAAAGATGGGTCAATCCAAGGTGAATAAACATGGATTTGAATTTGTGCCTTATGAATTTGTGAAGATAATATAGGACACCTACTCTGAGTTGGTCACTTGAGAAATCAAGTACCGAGTCATGTTTGATCAATGAAAACTCAAGACATTGGTCTCTAAGTTGATAAAGGACTAGATCACAACTCAAAAACTTCATGCAATTAGTATATTGGGACAAAATGTGAAGTTTGGGGTAGCCACATTGATAACCTTATTGAAGGAATACTAGGGCATGCTAGACATTACCATGTTACACACACAATAGGTCACATGTACTTTGTTAGACTAGAAGTAGAAACTAGATACTTCCTTATCCAGTTATAGCATAGATTTTTCCACAACCACAACTACCAAGATAATTATGGGAATCCACACTACTTCTATAGAAGAGAATGACAGATCCCTCCAAGACTTGTTTAATGCTTAGGAAAACATGCATGATAAACTTCTCAACTAGTAGAGTGAGCTTATATGCAATTCATTCACACATCTCTACACCCAATTCCATGTAGATAAATTAGAGTAGTTGAGTGGTGATATCTTGACATGGGTAAACAACACTAAGTCAGCCATGAGCATCATTGATGACTCATACCTGAAGTAGCTCATTAGATATCATGCACCACTACACACCTTACTATGCATGGTCTAGGAATTTATACTTAATTGGCATGCATACAAGACTGAATTATCTATGTTCTATAGTGAGGTTGCTTAGATCCTCAACACTCTAGTCTAAAAGCTACCATCTAAGCTTTAATAGGTCATCACTTAGTTTAAGTATATGTATTCTAAAGACATGGACTCTTCTACACATTCATCATCTATGGCTATGCTTCCATCAAGATAAATATTGCATAAGGCACCAATTTTAAAAAAATTGTAAAGAATTTTATATTGGGGATTACTCGTAAGACAAGTGGGGTCAAGATGGTTAAAAACCTATAAATGGTGGCTACCTAGTTATGACATCCTATTGAAAACCTAAAAGGGTGATAGGTGGTATGCTACTTAGTTTAAAACCTGAAAAGGTGGTTAAGTAGTGTGAAAAAGGTGAAAACTAGAAATGGCACCTTGAGTGATTACTATGACTCTTACTAGTTTAACTAATTCTTCATCTTATACCCTATGTACAATTCAAAAGATCCTACGATGTTGTCTTGGGATGAGACAACATTTTAAGTCCAAGAAAGTGTTGGGAGAAGAAATTAGATGGTAAAGTTTTGAAAGATATTCTTCTGATATTCATGCATTATGTATTTAGTTTGTTGGATATATGTATATTTTATTCTATCTCCATGACTTGTAGTAGGCTAGAATATGAATAGACTCCTCTCTTGGTGCCAAGTATGATAAAAATGTGAACATTCATAGACTACAAAAACCTATATATATATATATATATATATATATATATATATATATATATATATATGTATGTATGTATGTATGTATGTATGTATGTATGTATGTATGTATGTATGTATGTATGTATGTATGTATGTATGTATGTATGTATGTATGTATGTATGTATGTATGTATGTATGTATGTATGTATAAAGAATAGAGTTCTACCTTCGAAGAAATCAATAAAGACTATTTTGGTTATGGTTACCTATTGTATTTCTTATTTTGTTCTTTTCAATAACTTCCATGTTTAATGTTGGTTTATTCCTATCTAAGTTACCCTAAATGCTTTATAAACATTAATGAAGTACTGGTTGTTCCTAATTCCTACCTTATGCACAATAATTCATCTTCGTTATGCTTTTGTTTTCCCACCTTATTAATGATTTCTCTACACTATCTTGTACACTAAAGTAAACTTATATATCATCATCGTTAGCATGTTCTGATGTTTCAAGAACCTCTGCTAACAATGCAAAAGTATATCTACAGACATTTCTTTGAAGGAAAAACTTGTTTTAATGAAAAAATAGAATAATACATTGAATAAAATCATTAAAGAACACGGCTTGGACCCTAAAATTTTGTTTACAGAGAAAGTTGAAAAGGACCCTTCCTTGTTATCACATGGAGATGTTACTGTAGATGAAAGGTCATGTCTTGAAAATATCAATACCACATCAAAACATCTTATAGAGTTAGGGATCCTTTCATATGCCACTACTTCTAGCTAAGTAGATGCTCAGGCTAGTTAGGGAATGAAAATAAACACCCAAGTGTCTAAAAAATAATGAAATTTCTATTTGGCATTGTATTTTTATTTTGTGATATTAGTGTTATTTGGCATTGTATTCTATTTTTGTTTTGAAAAATAATGAAATTTTTATTGGAATTGATCCTAAACAATATATTTCATAATTTTGGCTTCCATACTCGTATTGTTTATTTATATAGATGTACATGGTCTTTTTGGTTTGAATCAATAAAATGTTTTAAGATGTTGAAATTACAGTGGGTGATATGCAATAATGTCTAATAAATCAATGAAATCTTTGATTGGTTTATTGCAAGGTTCAATATTATTTATTTTAATCTAATAATTTAAATTTTGTTTAAAGGTGTAAGAATGGAAAAGAACATAATAAAGTGAATATACCTTTTTTAGAACTTACTATTTTAGAATTTTATAGATTAAAATTAAAAAGTATGTGCAAAATTAAAAAAAACATAAATAGAAAATACTATTAAATAAATCAATTATAAATAGAAAATACTATTAAAGAAATCAATTATAAATAGAAAATACTATTAAATAAACAAAATACATTCATCACATGACTGCATTCAACTCTAGTAGATTTCAAATACATACAAACTAATATTTAGCTAGCTTCCATGATCTTCTAATTGTCCATATACTTTTCTTCTTTCACATAGATTTTTAGTGCTTTTTTCAACTGAAGACTATGTTGGCTGAGTAGAAATCTCACCTGGTGGTGTTGGGTACTCATTATAGACATCCATAATGATGTCTTCTAGTTTCCTTTTCCTTGAATTTTGAAAGGGCATTTCATCCCTGAGGACATCTTCCAATAGAGGCATATCTTCAAAAGGGTTATCAATGGGTTTTGCTTGTAAAATGGGTATAGATCATGTAATTATTATTAAAAATTGATCCTTAAATGAAAGTGTAAAGAATTGACAATAGAGTAAATTATATAATATTTAGTACCTCTATTTAAAATTTGATATCCAAGGATGTCTTCAAGTGGAGGCATATCTTCAAAACTAATATCATTGGGTTCTACATGCAAAATGGTTGTAGACTAATTAATTAATAAAATTATAACAAAAGTATAAATAAATAATAGAACAATAAATCAAATAATATTTAGTACCTCTATCTCATTTTTTCCCAAGTACGTCTTCCAATGGAGGCATATTTTTGATCATATTCATTGGATTTTGCATGTAAAATGGTGGTAGACATTAATTATTATTGAACTTTAATAGTAATGATTAAATAATAACAATTTATAAATTAATATTTATACATATGTTTACCCTCTAGATGAAATACGGTAATAGGTTGTTCTATTTTTATAAAAAAATTGGTGCCTTAACATTCTTAGCATTAACCATCGAATCAACACTACACACAAATGATAGTCACCCAACTATTGCACATAAACACCTGACTATTCCATGCCATCACCTAACTACTAGTTACAGTCACCTAACTGATAGTTACATTTGTTTGACTACTAGTTGTTGTCACTTGATTGCTCCATGCAGTCACCTGACTATTAGTTGCAATCACCTGACATTTGTTTACAGTCACCCAATAGTTATTCACAATCATTCAACACTTGTATATTGTCATCCATCACCTTATTATTGTCCTTCATCACTTGGTTACTATCTCCCAACTTTTGGTTATAGAATCATGATAGTGGATATCGGTGCTTGAGATAGTTTATACTTTAGGAGTGAATACCATATATATAGTGGTGAATGCCCCTAGATTGGCTTTTTTGGTATCAGTGATATGCATTTATAAGGAGAAGTTTATTTTTAAAAGTAGGTGAGATGACCCTTAAATTTAAATTCTACCATAAAATTGAGGCAATCTTGCACTATCGACTATCCCACAAATTTTCCAAATGCCAACTTTTAAAAATGGAATATTTATAAATTAATGAAGATTCACCACTAAAAAATCCTTGCATTTCTACCTCTAAGACCTCCAAGTACAAGTCCATCACTTTAAATACATCTGGATAGGAAAATTACATGTGTTACCATGACTATGATGTCTAAGTCGACCTAAATGTGTGTTTTCTCTACTATTTAGGAACGTGGAAACATTGACAACAAGTATTGTCAAAGTTAAAGTTGTAATTGGAGAAATCTACCTCCAATGCTTCATAGATATAAACTAACAATGCCAACACATTTGGAATGGTAGACAATGTTTAGGACTAGGTTTTTATCCTCCCATCACACCCGATCAAGATACCTCCTACCCATTCTGACCTTGAGAATGACTTCTCAAAACAATAAAAATAAAAAAATTAGCCTAAATTTGTATGCATGTAAAATGGAAACCATACGTCATTTAGATGAAACAGAAGAATCTTCATGTGCATGTTGAAGCCATCTAGATTCACCCCATAACACATTAGTGGAACCATGGAGATGAATCCATGGCACATATTTTAGTAATGGGTCCTAAAATGTAACTTTTTTGTAGTGAAGACGAGAGGTCTTGAGCTCTAACTGACATTTCTACCTCTGGGACCTTTGGGTGTAAATCCATCCTTAAAACACATTTAGATAGGTAAATGACACATGTTACCTTGACCACAATGTCCAAATCCATTTGTATGTGTGTTTTTACAATTGTTTAAGATCTTAGAAACACTAACAACAAATGTTGTCAAAGTTGAAGTTGTAGTTGGATAACTCCACCTCCAATGCTTCATGGTTAGTAATTAGCACTACCAACATTTTCAGCATGGTGAATAATTTTCAAGACCAAGTTATTTCCCTCCCATCATGTCTGGTCAAGAGACCCACTACCCATTCTATCCTCAAGAACACCATTTTTGTAATAACTAAGTTCTTATATTAAGCTTATCTTAGCTTCAAGAATATGAAATTTTTTACTAACAGTGTCAACCGTGTGAAAGTGGAAGCTTATTTGGCACCATTAACCTATAAAAACATTGTTAGTAATTAATTAAAAATAAATTTATATGTACTACCTAAAAAATCAATAATTTTTGATAAAATTAAATACAACTACATTTGAGAACTCAACATACCTTGGAATTTCAATCCAATGAACCACTAGGATTTGTTTTAATCTTAATATTAGCAAGAATAGCTTCATGTTCTGACTCATGAACTTTTCATATATTCTTATTTAATGGCCTCCCACGATATTTGACCAATTGAATATTTGTTACAAGAACCAAATTTGAATGTTTTAGTATCTTCTTATGTGTTTCAAAGTCTTCAAACAACCATACATCTGAATTTTTAATAGGATATTATCGAAGCAAAATTCCAGTGACTACCATAAACCCAATGGGATAATTAATATTATTTTCATCTATGATTGGGGGAGTCATTTTTTCCCTCTACACACCAACATAATTAATAATATGTTCCCTCTTCATTGTCCTCTTTAATAATAACTGTAAAAACATGCCCTGTATTATAAAAATAAATTTTAATGATCTTGTCAAGATAGATAATGAGAACAAATAGTACATAATGATTAGTCTTATACTTGGTTGCACTAGATCAAAGACATGGTCAAAGACATGTGAAATTTTCATATATATAAGTTATAATAATGGTGGAACCTGATATGTGTTGATTAGAATTAGAGGTTTGTAAGTCCATTCATCAACCCATTCTTATGACTCACACTCGTTCCAAACACAGTCCATGCATGCAAAATAGAAATATGCTAATTATCTCATATGAATAGTCCAAGAACTTTCATTTGATCTAACAAATGAGTGGAGCTCACGTGATCCCATTATGGTCATAAAATCCTCATACTTTTCCAAGTATTATTCCTTCATCAACTAGAAATATATAGGAATAATAAAATTTTCTTTAGCACTATTTCCTATTTTCTCATTACACCATTTAATAATGCTTGTTACGTCAGTTAAAATAGCACCATCTTAAAACTTCAACTCCTCTCTTGCAATGACTCTTTTTGCACATGCTCTAGAACCATAATGTTCCCCTTTTTCATGGCTAACCTTAGCGAAACTCCAAATATTTTCTATGTCAATGGTAACATGAATCCTATTCAAATAGTAAAATATTTGTGCTTTCATGAATTGTGATGTGTAATTGTCTGACCAAATATAATGTTGATTGATAATAATGTTCATGTCAGTAAAATTTCCATAGAACATCTTAAAATAACCTTACACATACTCTATACAATGTGATCAGTCATCACTAACATATAAATGGTACTCCCTTAATATTTTTTGAACTTGATCTACATTATCAGGTGCATGAATGAATGTTATATGCATGAATATGGAAACTTGTATTGAGTTGAAATAATTGGATTGAACTTTCAATTGTGGTTTGAATGTATAAGTCTCAAAAAAATTGACTAGTGAAATAATAAAACCAAGTGGGAATGTGTCCTTGATTAGCTTTAAATGTTCATCGAACCATCTAGCCCTATGTGTGTACCTTGCATACTCATAAAAAATTTCCTCTATGTATTTGACCATAAATTTTGAAATAGGTATCTATTTTGTAACAAGCTCACACCTTTTATATTATTTATCATATTTTACTTGATAAGTCACAGATTTATATTTGCTCAAACCAGCTAATTCATGTCCAATTGCACTTGTATTCCCCTCATGGATACCATTTTTCTATTTTGGCAATCCACCACCAATGTTGCAATGTCTTTCAAAACATTTTTTGTTATAAAAAAACTGTCCATATAGTCTTTCACAAAAAATGGTTAGAATAAATTCCCTGGTTGATTTTGGTAGAACTGTTATGTCATACTCCTACAACATGTTGTTATTATGCAAAGTACAACATATATGGAAAAAATATCATAGTGCATTGAAAATTCAACATGTTTCCTACAACAAGAAGTGGTACATTTGTGATTTATTTTTACATAAAAGGGTTTGGCCATCTCAAAATATCTTTGACTAGTAGAAATTTGTGGATGATTTTTCAAAGACTTAGAGTATAATTGTGTTTTGGTCATATCCAAGAAATGTTTCAGATGTAGTTCATGATTACAAGAATCAATTCTTATTTTCACTACATCTCTTGTATTAGGTGAAACTCTTGTTTTATATTTCCAAAATTGTGCAAGTAAATCTTTGAGAGCATCGGCTATAGCCTTGTACTTTCATGGAATTCTAACATACAAGGTCCATAATTTATTGATATTGGAATCATTAAGTCTTTGGTGTATTCTAATTACTTTCATTAATGTTTTTTATATTTATGTTTAGTGCTCGGTTAGTTTTTGAAATCAATAGTTTTCTCCCTATTTGACCACTTAATGCACAAGTTATAACTATATGTTGAATAGTATTAAAATCATTGGTGTGTGATGTCACACCTATATTATGATATGCATCATGTATATTTTCAATAATTTCATTGTTTTCACCATCCATGTTAGATGTTCTTAGTCCTATAATGTACATTGTAGGTCTCATATTGATAAATTTCATCAATGAAACAAACAATTCACATCTTTGACTATCAAAGTCTAATTTTTCAAATAAATTATCTCAATTTTTTCATCTATTCTACTTGAATGGTAGTCAGACATTTTGTTATGCATTAGTTTCAAAATGTTTTCATCAACTTCAATTAAGTACTTGTCTTTTCTATGCACAATCCTTGGAGGTGTTATTAATGATGGAATTTGTTGAGAGGGTGTTTCAAAATCATTATGTTCACTACTAGTTTCTTCAATGTTACTTTCATTATTTAGTGTTTCCATGGCATTTTATTCATTGTTACTTTCATCATCATGTGTTTCCATGTAATTGTATTCAATGTTAGGGGGTAAATCATCATGCATAGATTCATCATAAACAAAATAAAAAACTTTATACTTTGAATGTGGACTTGAAACATAATTTGGACTTCTAGGTAAACATTTGTCATCATTGTCAATTTCATCATTATCTATGACATTTGGTTCATTAGGGATAGTGTTTGTACCTTTTCTCAAGTGAAATGATTGTATTTGTACCTTTTTGTTTTCTTTCAACTCTTATAATTGCTTTGGTGTTTTGTGCTTTAACTTATTCCTCTTCTTTGAATGGGATCTGTCACCCATGACTAGACAATTGATATATTTTGAAGGTGGGGTCTAAAAACACAACTTGATAGCTTTTGTCCTTGACTTTCAAGCCATAGAATGATGTAGAGAATGTTTGTGGGGATTAAAAATTTGATCAAGGTTAAAAATAGTTGTTGAAAAAAGATTTTTTATCTGTTATTAACATAATTCTTACACATTATAACATATATGTGTTATAGTATGTACGTGTTATATTTACATAGTTATATATCATATAATTATGTCATTAGTATATTATTTGATGTAGTTTCCTATTGATTGATGTCCAAATCACATCCTATATAGCTAAAATTATGTTCAATAAGCCCCAAATAACATCCTATACTCATAATTATGTTCAAGGAGTTTAGATTAGCCTAAATTACCTTTGTGATTGCATTTGTGATAAAATTAGGATAAGCCCCGAATCACATTATACAGTCATAAATATGTTAAAATGGCTCAAATTAGCCCAATTTTCCTTCATGATTATTGGTGGACTATTTGACTTAGGTTTTTATGCTAGTGGGGTTGATTCACCCCCAAATTACATTTTATACATTCAAAATTAGGTTTATAGGGTTCAATTTCATCTAGTTTGCATCAATCATTGTAATAATGGACTAATTGGGTCAATATGTCAAGAAACATGAATTAATTTAACCCCAAATCACATTCTAGACATACAGTTAGGTTCAAATGATTTAGATTGGCCCCAAATTACATTCATGTTTGCACTCATAACAAAATTAGGGTCAATTAAGCTGTATATTGCATTATATTTAAATTTATTGAGAGATAATTTAGGTTCACTAGGATTAATTTGGCACAAATCACATCCCTAATTGATCAATTCATGATAGAATTAGACCTAATTTAACCTCAAATCATGTCCTCTTGTAGTTAGGTTAAAGGGGATCAAATTGGCCCCAATTTCCTTCATGATTGAATTGGTGGACTATTTGGTTTATTTTGTTATGATATTGGTGCTGATTGGCCCCCTAATTACATATTGTATAGGTAAAATCATGTTCATGGCATTCAATTTGTTAAAATAGACAAACCAATGCATAAGATATAGAATGTAATGAAATAGCAAAGCATATGAATGAAATGACAAAGATATTTTAAAGTGGGAAAATTTATAGGAGGTAAAAAACCATGAATGATATTCAATAATTGAGAAACCAATAACCCCAATGCAAAATTTCTTCCTTCTCATTTTTTCATAAAATGACCTTTAGAAAACTCTTTATTCACCCAAGATATTTATAATCAGTCAATATATTTGAATAATATGGTTAAACTCTATTTTATATTAAAAATTGAAGGGAGGTGACCATTATAACCAATGGGTCCAACCATTTTGAGAACATTTAAAACATTGATAATAAAATAAACAATATTTTTTTATTTTACCAGTAAGTAATAAATAATTCATGTTTTATTATTTACAAGGTTGTTAACCCATACTAATAAATAATAAATCATTATTATTTAATAACCTAAAATGTACTAAGGGTCTTACAATTACACCACTTAGACATTAAATGTTCTAACACTCCCCTTTAATGCTAAGCGAGGATAAATGCCATAGTCACCACAAAAGAATTATACTATGTGAAAAATTTAAGGATTTAAAAACTTTCATCATGCTAAACACCACCTTTTGAAATAAAATAAATTATAATCCATAAACTACTCTAAAGTAAGTTTAGGCTAGCATGATCGTGAGACTACATCTCATAGTTTCTCATGAATAATCATTAAGCATATTTTTAGTCTTTTATAACATAAAGACATCCATTACAAAGTATGTTTTATAATGTATTAGGGTACAAAAGTAAAACTTACACTCAAAATTTACTCAAATTACATAACTTCCACACAAATTTTACTCAAATTACATAGTTTTCCACATGAAGTTTATAATGAGAATAAGTATAGAGATGAAGAAGAAACACATGGCCATTAGGAAGTGGCATTGTCATATATAGTCCCCCTCAGTAACAACTCTGAGAGGCCTTGCATTGCATGAAACTGATAAAACTTGCTATCATCAAGTGGTTTTGTGAAGATATATGCCACTTTTTCATCCGTAGGATAAAAATGAAGATAAATATCACCATTAAGGACTTTCTCTTGAATAAAATACACATGAAATTCATTATGTTTAGTTCTTTAGTGTTGCACTAGATTGTTTTCCAGAACTATACAATTTTGGTTATTACAATGAGGGATGATACTATGAGAAACATCTACATGAAGTTCTCTTAATAACCTTCGTATCCACATGGATTCTTTGGAAAATTCCATAGCACTTATATACTCTAATTCAGTAGAAGAGATAGAGACAATAGATTACTTCTTACTACTCCAAGTGATAGCACCTGCACCAAACGTAAACACATATCTTGAAGTAGATTTGTGATCTATATTATCACCAGCATGATTAGCATCATAATAACCATATAATTTAGCATTATCAAGAGAAGAATAAAATAAACCAAAATTAATTATTCCTTTGATATAACAAAGAATTTAATTAGCTAATTTCCAATTATCCAAATATGGATCTTTCATAAATCTAGAAGCAACACCAACCACATATGAAATATTTGGCCTAATAGTGGTTAGATAAATCAAACTACCAACAAGTTGTCTATATAAAGTAGGGTTAGATTTTTCACATGCAGGTTTTGGATCAAATTTAACATCAACTTCAATAGGAGTAGAAGAAGATTTAAAATCAAGCATCTTAAACTTAACAAGAAGGTTATGAGCATATTGCTATTATGATACAAAAATAGAATGTTTATCCTAAAATATAATCATTCCTAAAAAAATGATGTAAAATGTTTAAATCAGTCATTTCAAATATTTGACCTAGTTTTGTAGACACTTAAAACTATCCACAACTGGCTTTCGATCGAATTTCAGATTGATTCCTATCAACCATAACAAATTAATCCTAGGAATCACTAAACATCTCAAATTTGCTTGAGCATCATTCATAAAATCTTAGAATCATGTTGAGGCATCCCTAATTAAGGTATCCTATTGTATGAAATAATAACCTCTCATGAAATCATCCCTAATCACCTTACGACATCACAACAGTCAATTTGGTCTATAAACCTATTAAGTGGGGCACATGAACAAATATCAAATCTTAAAAGAGCTAAATTATTAATCATAATTAATTAACAAGCTAAACCAAATTAAATGCCTAGTTGAATTATCCATTTGAAATTAGTGAATATCTAAAAAAAGAAATTCAAATATCCTGGTCTTTCATCATTGACTTTATGAGTTGTTAGGCTCTTTGAAAATATTCTAATATATCTATTTTGGAGAGACATTCCAAATAATTGTAAATAATAATTACTTGAAAATTATTAACTCTATTGGGGTTATATTTGACTCACCTAGGTTAGGTTTGAACCTATTCCAAGCTTTAACTCAACTTTAAATCATCTTGGGTGAGAGTCAAATCTTTAGGCTCTAAATACAAGGTCATACCTCTTCATTTATAAACTTGGATATTGTAGAGTCATTATGTAGGATTTATTTTATGAAACTCATATCAATAATGTTATAAATCCAAAATCTTGATCCAAGCAACATCAAGTCACAACACAAGCCATGGTGCCAAGGAGAGAAGGAGCCAACAAAATTCATTTTCCAAAGACTCTTTGATGCACAAGCCGAATAAGCCACTCAACAAAGCATTTGGAGCTTCCAAGAAAAGTAAAAGATATTTTGTCTTTTATGTTTTAGTTGTGATTTCATTTGTCTTTTATTACTAAGCTCCCCCCAAGATTTAGGCTAGGAGTGTAAGTGTTAGTGTGTTTTTATTTGAGTTTTTATTACTTGATCTAACACTATACTAACCTCTTTTTTTGGATTTCTATGATCACAAATGGCATGCCTGATGGGACACAAAGTATCCCATATAAGCAAGGGGATTGATATGTAGCTCTTAGTTTTTCTAATTAATGCTTGAAAATCTTCAAAATTTGAGTTTTGTCTTATTTTTTCACATATTCTATTTTTTAGTGACATATTTTACACAAAGACTGATGTTCATTCCCTTAGACCGATGTCGATCTTATTAAAATTGACATCGACCTCTATGTGTATAATAGAGCACAGTGAAAACATGATTTTATGAATTTTTCTTGAGTTTTTCACTTTTGTTTTATGATTAGGGGTCAGAATGTTGTTCGATTAACCCATTTATTATAAGATCTGGTGTTATTAGTGATTTTAAAAGTTCATTTGCTAACCATATTTTTGTGAAAAATGTATTATGTTTATCTATGTTCTTGTAGGACTGATGTCAACCTCTATTGACTAGTGTCAATTTTCCCTCTGTGAATTGACATCATTTTATATAGACTGACATCAATCCCTACATGGATCGACATCAATCTCCATGACAAGAAAATAGAGAAACCCAAGAGCTCATTTTAAAATCTTATTTTATCATTAAAATTTTCACTTCAAAGTAGGCAAAAACCCTCTAAAAATTGCAACACCTAAGCTGAAAAAAGGCAAAAATTTGGAAGTGGTTGAGTCTTGAACATTTTGTTTGGTGACTAAAAGGAACTTAGTATTTTGTTTATGCTTAGTTGTTTGTGAAAGTTTTTTCAAGATTTTAAACTAATTCCAAGGAGAAAAATTTCATAAACATCTCATTTTGGTTCAATAAAATAAATACTCACACTTAGTATATACTCTTAAGAGTGTTTGTTTATGTTTATTCTTTCAAAGTTGTTTATTTTCACAAAATGATTGATGCATGAATGCTCTCCCCCATCCCCTTTAGGGAACTCAAGTGATAAAAAGTGTTATTTCTTTGTCTTGGTTGTTTTCATCCAAAGCATGAAAATAATATCATTAAGGCCCTCACCAAATCTATATGAATTGGGTGATCTAAATGTGACCTTCAAGTTGTTTCACTTTATCTTTTATTTTTATGCAATTTGGCTTGTGAGTATGAGTTCATAGCCTCCTCATGGGTTTTATAAGGAAGCTTTGACCTAGGAGTTCATCTCCTAGCATCATTTCAACCCCACTCCATGGTGGGGTGGACAAATTGAGGTCAACTTACTGGGACATTTTCTTGAGTGGTTAAGCAAACTCCATTAGTAAGATATTGCCTTGAACTGTAGGGGCAATTCAGACATTTCACTATACTAAGCACATGATGGATGTAGTGGGTGTGAAAAGGGCAAGACCTTTTCATAACAATCTAGTTGATGCAGATCCAAATGATGTGAGCATCTCTAATGTTAGCCATACTTGAGACCATCTAGAAACACATGAAAATTTAGTTTTAGAATAACCACACTTACCATAGACATACTATTAATGCAAGGCGAGTAGCCCAAAGTTCCATGTAACTGTACAATATTTTGAAAAAAGGGGGTGTAAAAACCCTACTTATTCATGTGCTTTTATTTTTGGATTAACACTTAAAATCCTTTCAAGATATTTTATATAGATAGAATTTTATAGTACTATGAAACCTTGTTAGTTTTAGGATCTAGGACGTTACACTTAGGTGTTTGTGTCATTTTATCCTTTATTGCATGGATTTTTTATTCTAAACTATGGTTTTTGTTATGCCATGTTAAAAGAAGATTTGTTGATACATCACTCTATTTTTTGAAAAGGTGTTACACCATCCATTTGGCACCATACTTTTACCTTAGTCTTTTGACAAATCTTTATGTGTGTGTCATTTAATTGAAAAGCGTAACATTACACTGCCTAATTAATTTCATTTTTTTTTTGCCCTAGAGTCTTGAAACCAACTATTGATTACATCTTTAGAGCATGATAACATCATTACATTGATCGAATAGTTTCATTAACTTGTTTACATTGTGTCTAGGTATCTAAATTCGAAATCAAAGCCATGTATGTCTTTTAGATCTTTACCTAGTACAGTTATGTCATTCAATTTTGTCTAGCCTATTGTTTATTCAAAGAAGTCTAGTTTTCCTAAGTTGAGTTTTTAATTAATCTTGATAAGCTCAAATCCAAACATTGATTGATTTATTTTTATGCCTTATGTTATTTTAGCCTAGACATTGATCTTTCCCTTTTGGGTTGTGTAACTTAGGTTAATTCTTTACCCAATTTGAAAATTATTATGTGTGCCTAGATTTGGGAGAAATAGCCTATCTTGTTTATGCCTTTTGTTTCATGCCTTATACAAATTGACCAAGTTCATGTTTAAAGTCAAATGCCTAGTTTATGCCAAAGTGTTTCAGATTTGTTAGATTAAATATCAAATTATCTTTTTTGAAGTCTAGCTTTTGTGCATTTTCCAAAAGTCTTAGCATATGCCTATTTGAGCCTAGATTTTGTGTCATAATTGGATAATTGACTTATCAACTTTTATTTTCTTAGATTAGACTTGTTTAGAACACTTTAAACCTAGATTTTGGCATTTTGATTTTATTTCATCCACTTGACCTTTTATGTGAGACATTTAACATTAGACAATTGATGTTAGACTATTTGACACCTAGTTTTATCATAGACCCTTTTTGAGATATAACTCCATCCCTTGACCAAGTTAGACCAAGTTTGAGTCATTTGTCCTTTAGACATTATTTTTTAGATTTTGTAGAACTCTAAGCCTATTTTTGTGAAACATTCACCATTGATTTGAATATGTCTCACTATACTCGTAGTGAAGTCATGTACAATCCAGGATATGGCAATGTGGTCGTAAAAGATGACTTTGTTCAAGACCCTTATGGTGATGTAGTTTGTGAGATGGATCCCTATCCACTTTACAACACTCAAACTGGGGAATAAATCCAAGGTCCTTTAGATCATTATTTGGTCAACATACTTGTATACTAAGTTTCATAACCATCATACTATGTTATAATTCCATCGGCCTATGATCCCTATTTATTTGATCATAAATTGATTGTAAGCAAGGATGAAGTCTTAATCATATTTGTAGAGGTAGGGGATAAGTTTCTAATAGACTTCCCCCATAAAAATTTTCCAAGTCTAGTTAGAGCACCTTACAACATATCATATAATCAAAAAATTGAACAGGCCTCTTAGAGCAATCCTCAAGCTTTAGTGTCAATGTCGTATCAGGACTGACATATGCTTGTCACAAGAAAGGGCCTCGTAGAGGATCACTTTTTATAGATGAAGGCAGCATACCAAACCTATTTGAGTTTAGTACATAACTTCAATAACATGGCCATGTCAAATGTTCCACTTATCAACCTAGTTCCTTCAACAAGGGTCTTAATTAAATTGATAGGCTATGAAAATCAAGGTATAAACCCATTCTCATAAATCACTTTAGTCGGAGACATGTTCAATGCCCCAACCATTGAAGAAGTGTTTTCTTATTCTATGAAGACAAATGAGTCAAAAAAAAAGAATAACATGTGTCATCTAATCCAAACCAAAGTGGTTTAACTACACAAACAACTAGTCCACAATAAAACTTGACTTTAGTTAACACCATGAGTGGTTTACAAATGTAAAGGGTAGGAACTTCTACCTCCCAACCCCAAAAAACTACCTCTAATCCTCAACTAGTTGCTTCATCAAGTACACCACAATAAGGATTAAGTAGTCAATCGATAACTAGTGCCTTGCCTCAACAAAACATGATAAATGTTACTCCACCACAATTTGGTGATGACTAACATTCAACAATAATAGGCACCATCTAGTATACCAACATAATAGAGATCAAACATTTTATTTCCTCAATAACAAAATGTCAAACCTTCAACACACATCTATTTCAAAATAGGGGTTTACACAACTAAGCGTTTCTACCATTCCATAAATTCTAGTCAAGCAATAATTGCTTTCTATTCCCAATGTGCTAAAAAATCAATGACAGGGCCTTGGTTCATAAGTTCCTGTTATTCAACAAGGTTTGACTAGTTGATATCAAGTCCCTACTCAATCATAGTAGGCATAATACTTCACCTAGATCCATATCCTTTCATCTCAGCCATAATTTTCCCAAAACCAGGGCTATATACCAAACCCAAACTAGAATATCACACCATAATGCATGTAATTTCAACAATCACATCCTAATCTACATGTGCATATTCTTGGTCAATTCCCTATCCAAATCAACATTCCATAGCAAACCATTCCTCCATTTTACCCTAGTTAAAGTAATCCTCTTTTGACCACCCAACCTCCACCTTAGGCCAATGTGCCCTTTGGTTTCCTAGCACAAGAACTATAGTAGATGAAGGATGACATTTTTACCATCCAAATCAATAAATAGACCAAGAATTTTAAGTCAGATGACGTGTTTTCCTACCCATTCAACATGGTGTATCTACAAATATCATTTCCTCTAGGGTACAAACTACCAAAGTTTAATAAGTATGAGGGTAAAGGAGACCCCAAAGCTCATTTTAAAAAATTCATTGTTGCTAATCAACCAGTGGCTTACAGTGACATATACCTTTTACTCTTATTTCCTTAGAGTCTAGTAAGACAAGATTTGGAATGGATTTTAAAATTACCAAAGAACTTAGTATCTAATTTTGATAACCTTTCAGACAAGTTTGTGCAGCATTTATCCTACCATTTCGAACATGAAATTCTTTTCATAGATCTGATGCAAGCCAAATAAAATTCTAGTGAAAGCTTTGTAAGTTATCTACAATGATAGCACTTTCCATCCAATTCACCCATAGTTTACTAGACAAGTAATTAATCATTGTGTTTACCAAGAATTTACATAATGAGATATCTTATCATTTGGAGCTATAATGTGCACACACTTTTAGGGAAATCATTGACAAAGGTTTGTTGATCAAAAAGGCCCTTATTAACAAAGGTATCATTAAGATAATCTCATCAACTTATAACTAAAATAAAAACCAAAGCAATAGCCAAAACTAGAACCAAGTCCAAGTGTAAGCATCACAACCAGCACAGTCTAATAATTATGAGAAATCCAAGCCATTCAATCGTAACAAGAATGTTGTTAGAAATGGATTAAATAAGTTTTGACATGTCCACACAGTTCAAACATAATCTTCTCATCCTATGCTGCATATGCAAACTATGCCTAACCAATAACCTCTTCAGTAAGTGTAGTCTTCATAGTAGCCTAGACTAACACAACAACCGTAACACCCTTTGCCTTTGAAATCCCCTCCTCCTCTAAAGAGAACTATTCCTACTCATCGTGTCTTTAGAGACCTTGGAGAACTAATTAAATACATGTTTTACAAGCTATCTACTAGTAATCTAATTAATTAGCCTATTTTAAAGCACTATCTTAAGGACATTCCTTATCTAGATTGGTATAGTCAAATTGAATTATGTGAGTACCATCAGGTTAATGGACATAATCTACACCATCATGTGTAAATCAAATATCTTATCCAAAATATGTTAGAAAATGGGGAGATAACATGGATAATAGAACTTCTATATCCAATTAGAATCTAGGTATTTATCAAAACCCCTTTCTATAACATATCAACCAATAACAATAACAACAAAGGCTGGAACAATAGCAATAACAGTATCAATAGCCAAGACAACAATAATAATATTAGTAATAATAGAAAAAATGTCAACCAAATGGATGGAACCAAGGCCAGAATGATGCCAACAACCAATAGACCTACCACACAGTTGCACATGACTACAATAAGGTTGTACGCCATATTACAGGAGTTCATGTTTTCACCATATCCATCAATCCAAGACCAAGTATTAACTAAATAAGATTGTTGCTAACCAATTCTAATAAACCAACCCATGCCAGTGATCCTTCCTTAACCTAGGACCTCATACAATCATACCAACAAGCAAAGATTACTACTTTTAGATCTTATACTAATAACTCATTACTACCTTGTGACCACATACAAGTGCACTGGCAATCAAGACTTGTCTTACCTGGCCCCTCACCGCCATCATTGCTAGTAAAAATGGTCTTGTCTCTTATCTTGAGTGTGTAATCACAACTCAGAAGTCAAATATTACCATCTTAATCCCATATCCATCTACCACTACACCCATCCAACCCATCGTTTTGGCTAGGAACAAGCCATTTACAACTGTAAAGGAAAAGATGTTTGACATTGTGGAACAACTTCAAAAAACACCCATACAAGTCTCTATTTTGGATTTTTTGTGTACGTGTACAATCCATAATAACATCTTGATAGAGTTCCTTGGCCAATCCCAAGTTCCAAATAACATAAGCCTAGACAAATTCCAATCTTTGGTTGGACATCTAACCCCATGCCAACAGTTATCCTTTGACTAAAGTGATATGTCATCCCTTAGCCCTCTACATAACAATCCATTATACATCAAATTTGTCATCATACGACACAAAGTGAAGCATGTCCTCATAAATAATGGATTGGGTCTAAATATTATGTCTTTAAAGCTCATCAAGCTTCTTGGATACATAATAGCCAATTTCTAGCCAAAAAAGATCACTATCAAAGCCTATGACAATGAAGAATGAGAACCATAGGGCACCATTAACTTGTCATTTATCATTAGACCTTTGACCCATGATACATTATGCCATGTGTTAGACCTAGATTTATTATACAATTTGCACTTGGGAATACCTTGGATACATGAGATTCATACAATCCCTTCCACATTGCACCAATGTATCAAGTTCTCTCATTATGGCATGGCACTCACCATTCATGGAGATTTACATCCTACAAACATTACAAGCATTTGGAGGTTGAGTACAAAATCTATAACTACAATTTGGCTTGAATATAGTTCCCAAAAATGACAAGGGAAAGGAAATATGTGTTGATTCACCAGAAGCCAATTGCATTGATCTAGATACCCTTAATTCACCTTCCCACATGTTGCCTCCTAAAATGTCTAATCATTTTACCATCATGGTGAATGGCCTAGGAGAATATTTGACCCATGATACATTTCACATTTCCAGACTTCCACAAAACCCCAAGTCTTATGGAAGACCTAAAGCCAAACCACCTTGTATGGAATGGAAACAAAAAGGAAAGGGTAACATGCATAGTCCATCACCTATCATTTTCACATTAATCACAGGCCAAGAACAAGACCCACTTGTAGATGATGAATCCTAGTTATATAATGAAAAACTAGCTGACTATTACCAAAATTCCAAATACCTTATACCTAATAAGATCATAGAAAAGCATGCCTATCAAAGAGGAGGCCTCAGACCCAATTAGCAAAGCACACTTGAGTTAATTTTTGCCACATAGTATAAAAGAACCTATGGTCTAAAATTTAAACTACCTAGAGGTGACCCCACATATCTTATTCATGTTCCAATGCCAACAACTACTAATGATGATGTCGACAACAAAGTAGAGTTTGATCATAGCCCTTATAAAGACCTGGCCAATACTAATTTGTTTGACACTCATGCCATTTTCACCCTTTGACTAGTTATTCAACACAATTTGCTTCCCCTATATCACCCTCAACTTATAGCTTAGGACTAACAAGAATCCATAGTGCATATTGATGAGTTTGAGAATTATGAAGCCTTTTGCGATTTTCTAGGCCTAAGAGACAATGTTCTATTGGGAGACCATAAACAAGGGTTCTTAATCAAACTAGATCCTGTAATCTATTTTGGAGAACAGGTGAACACCCTTAACCACAAACAAATGAATAAAATATTGAGGTCCCAAAGTGAAAACCTCTTTGAGGTGCTATTAGACCAAGGAAAAAGTAAAGAAAAAGGTCATTCTAGTGGTGAAAACATGTTTCAAGCACCATTAGATAGGGGTGTTCAAACTTCCTCAACCATAGCATCAAAGACCACTAATGATGAATTTGCCTATAGGTTTATGTTCAATACTGAAGAACAACAAGATTTTGATCAAATCATCTAAGATTTTCCAATAGTGTTTATCACATGACCATATTTACTATTAGGAGATTTTGATTCCTCGTACTTCAATGAACTTGAAGATCTACTCTAAATAAAGTACTTTTCCATTTTAGGCTAATTCATATCTTTGCCAACCATTATGGATGATGGTTTGACTCTTCTTATGGAGGACACTATAGAAATTAACATCGAGACTTCAAACAACCCAAAATGGATCAAATTAGGTGTGTCCCTCACTAAGGAGGAATCTGAAGTCTTTACATCCCTTTTGAGGTAATTTATTGACATGCTAGGTTTAGATCTTGCCTTAGTTGTACACCACCTTATGGTACATCTTGATGCCAAACCTATGAAATATAAATTACACAAGATGCATCTTCACATTGTTGTATTAGTAAATAAAAGAGTTAGGAAAACTCTTAGAATTGAGATGTATTCGACCGATCAACTATTCATAGTGGATATTGAATATTGTGTCAGTCAGTAAGAAGCTAGAAGGAATCAAAATTTGTACTGATTTGGGAGACATAAACAAGGCTTTCCCCAAGGATTATTTTCCTCTAACAAACATTAAAATGATAGTTGACTCCATAGTTGGGTATGAAATGCTTTCACTAATGGATGGATTATCAGGATATAACCAAATCTAGATTGTATTATAAGACCAACATAAAATAGTGTTCACCACTCTGTGGAGAATATTTTGTTATCAAGTTATGCCATTTGGTCTCAAGAATGTTGGGGCCACATACCAAAGATCTATAACCATCATATTTCATGATATGATGTATGCCATTATGGAAGACTACATCAACAACATATTGGGAAAATCCAAGACTAGGGCTAATGATTCAGTAGCACTATGAAGGATATTTGAAAGACTACATGAATACAAGGTTAGACTCAATCCTAAGAAGTATGTTTTTTGAGTTACTTCAGGCAAATTATTAGGCTTCACTATGTCTCGTAGAGGCATTAAAGTTGATCCAACTAAAGTATAAGTCATAACAAAGGTGATGCCACCTTCCAATTTGAAGCAACTCCATAGTTTGTAGGGCAAGATCCAATCTATCAAATGTTTCATCTCTTAATTGGATGATAAATTCCATCCTTTTACACACTTTTTGAAGAAAGGTATCACATTTCATTGGGATGAATAATGTCAACAATCCTTCCAATTCCTCAAAGATTATCTTGCCAATCTACCTATTTTGTTGCCTCCTCTACCGTGAAAGTCATTCTTACTATATGTATCTACCATAGATAAATCCCTAAGGGCACTTTTATATCAGCATGATGGTAATGGAAAAGAACATGTCATGTACTATTTAATTTATATATTGGTTGTGTATGAGCATAATTATATGTCCATTGAAAAAACTTGTTTGGTTATGGTATTTATAGCTCAAAAACTATGGCATTACATGTTAAACAACAAGACTGTGGTTATTTCAAAAATCGATTTGCTCAAGTATTTACTATCTAAAATAGATTTACAAGGCTACATAGCCAAATGGATCATGCTTCTGAGTGAGTTCAAGATAGAATACATCAACCAAAAATCCATCAAGGGATAGATAGGTTTTTATATATCAACTTGTTGAAGCACCCCTTACAGATACAAAACTACTAATATTATAATTCCCATATGAGTCCATTATGACCATTATTGAAACACCTCTTAAGGAGCAGCACTAGAAGTTATATTTTGATGGATCATTCACAACACATGGATCAAGGATAGGCCTTTTAATTATTACACCATAGGGGGATCTTATCCCTAAATCATTCTAGATTAGCTTTCCTCGTACTAACGACATGGTTGAATATGAAACACTCATTACAAAACTCTGCTAGGTAGTACAATGGAATATTCAACATTTTAAGGTTTATGGTGATTCTCACTTAATCATCAATTAGGTTATAGACCATTTTCAGACCAAGGATGACAAGCTAGTACCATATAAGGCAATGGTCAACATTCTCAAATAGTAGATTATCGATGTACAATTTGAACATATACCAAGGGATAGTAACAGAATAGCAAATGTTATGGCCACCATTAGATCTTTGATTCATCATATAAACATAGCAAAATAATACTAATTCTTTGTTGAAAATCTACAAGCACTAATTCATGAACCTTCAACCATCGTAATGATCTGTGATATTATTGGTCTTAACTTTACATGGTATTCGTACCTTTATAGCTATCTCCATTAACAAATAATGCCACCTGACCTATCCCACAAATAATCCAAGGCCTTTATCCACCATGAAAATTTGTACTTTAAATTTGAAATTCACTTAATCAAAAAATCATTAACATCTTTTGCACATTGTCTATATTTAAATATCATCCACACCTTGACTTGGTTGGTTTATTTTTTCATGGCTCTAGTTTAATCTAGCCTAATGTTGCTAGCATCTGCTCTTCATGTTTCAAGTTGCACTTTTAGTGGAGCCCTCCTTGAATGGGCCATGCCTGTATTTTTATAGTTTAATCCCAACTTGAGCTTTTATTAGCTTTTAATCTATATAAATTTAAGTTAAATCCATGTTTAAAGTTTTTTAAAGATCTCTTATAAGAAACCCTAACACAGGTTCTCTGGACCAAATTTAAAATTTACGAGAACAAAAATTGGTAAGAACACTTTAAAACTACCAAGGACTTAAAGTTAATTTTTATATTATGGCTTGGTTGTGTTTTTCAACACAACCAAACCTTAGCCTAAAAATTATAAGCTTGGTCCCCCTTATGTCTCAATCCCCTTCATTCCCATTTATTTTAACATGGTCTAACCTTCTGTATGTAAGATCCTTTTTATATGTTATTAACTTAGACTAATGTCTTAATCCTAAAGCCCCATTCATGTTTATCAACACAGACAAGACCTTAATCCGAAGACTTTATCCTAAGTTCTTTATCTCTCCAAGTCCTAACTTAAATCATGTGCTTGTTTGGAGGATCAATGACCTACATTTGTTCAAATGAAGTTGATTGGATAGAGTGAGGTGAACCTGATAAATTGAAGACCTAACCCATGGAGCCAATCTTACTCGATCCTGCAAATCATGGTTAATAGCCCATGTTTCAGTAGATGTCAAAGTTTGAACAACACAAAATCAAAGAAAAAAAATAAGAGGGTCCCTTTTTATTACATAGACCTAGTTTAGGCCTTTATCCTAAGGTTTTGATTATATTTGTTAATATAATAAAACCTTAGAATAAAACTTTACACTATGACTTATATTATTCAAAGGGTCCTTTATTCGTTGTATTTAAACTTAGGCTAAAGACTTATTTATTTTAAGAAGCATAAGGTCCTTTCTATGGTGTTCATAACCTAGCTTAAAAACTTTAGGCTAAAGATTATTCACATTTATTAATATGAAATAAAACATTAGTCTAAGGATTTGATCTAAGTTCTATATAGTCCTGAGCTTACTTAATCCATTTATGACTGTAGGAACCAATGAGATTTAAATACTCAAATTATGATTGATGACTCACATTTTTTTGGATGAAGATAATCTAATGGAGTGTACTGAATCAAGACTTTTTCAATAGAGCTCTGAGCAAGCCTAGGACCACCACGTGGTGAAAGGAAATTCTCCATCAAAACTAATAGAGTATAAATAAAAAAAATAAATGACAAGTGGTAGCTTAATAGAGAATTCTGAAGATGAGCTTAATATTGACAGTCACATGAACATCAAATATATTAATGCATATGTCAAATGATGGTCACACGAATGTCAACTTTAAGCTCAGTAAAGAATCTTGATAATGAACTTAAAATTGATATTCACATGGACATCAAATATGTTTATGTGGATGTCAAATGATGGCCACACAGATGTCAAATGATGGCCACATGGATGTCAAATGATGGCCATATGGATGTCAATTTTAAGATAGTTGTCTAGATCCAAAGATCTATGGTTTGCATTGATTTTACCCACTAGATCTGATGGTGTAAGGTAAAAGTATATGTTTAAAGGGAAATGATCAATTTTTAAACATAAACACCACATAGATTCCATGATGATGCCGCATAGATAGAAATCAATAAAAACAAAGATTTAGTGGGCTTAAAAAGGCAAAGGTATAAATGTGTGGATCTAAAATAAATCTAAGGCACAAAACTCACTTAAGTGTAAGTAGCCCTCACCATTGAAGCTCAAAAAAGATCTATAAAAGATCCCTAACATCTACAAAATCCCTAATTTGATCTCAAATTGACCATAGTCTAGCCTAAGAGAGCCAACTTGTCATCTGAGCAAGTATAAATTGATCCAGAGGCAAATTATAGACCACTAGTGAGTAATTTAAAATAACTTATAGTCATAGCAACCCAAAAATAACATAAGGAATATATAGAGCTATATTTGACCTCAGATGTAGAGGGGAGAATCTTTAAAGACATGAAATTTGATGTAGTAGCTTTAAACATGGGAGATAACCATTGGTCCAACCTTTTTTGGACCATTGAGGAGCTGCCAACCATCATGAAGGAGGATGAAAGGAATGCATCAATAAAAAGGAGGTACTATGACCTGGTCTCCATTTAGATAACAATTATGCATTATGTTACATCAAAACTAGAGGTACTACATTGTATTGATGTCATTGATCCTATTTTCAAAGATTGTAAAATTGATCAGGGAATGTTAATCCATGAATGTAACTTTAGAAAGGATATATATATTTCTCCTATAGCATTTGAAAACTACTATAAGTTGCCAAATCCCCAAGTAGACATGACTATAATAAATGAGTAGGCCAAGAAGATTGATTTGAAGACCACCCTAACTCCCTAACTATATTTTGGGAACCAAGTCATTTTTGACCTCAGTGGTAACATCCCAATCAACCAATTAAGGCCCAAGATTAGGATGATTATGACCTTAATGAATAGGCTATGTGGGAATCTAACCACTACTTATGTGGATAAAATTTGGGTGCCTTTGGTTTATTTTATGGTTGAAATAGAGAAAACCCCTCCCCTTGGTGAAGTGATTAGCACTTGTTTGAGCAAGCAATTCTCTATAATTAAAAGAAGATTAAGGGTTAATTTTATATGATGTCATATCTACTAGACATCATGTTAGCTACCACCAAAGTTCCTAACATTAAATAATGGTCACCTGATGGGAAACAAATAGTCTCCTAATACTACTCAAAATTGCATATATTCAAGTATAGGGACCATATGTGATTGTGTCTATCCAACCTTGGTTGAGGTTATCACATGGATCCTCATGATGAGGATCAACCCTCTAATTAATAAACATTTTGAATTCATTTGAGATATTTGGTTATATTTGGATTACACTGTAATCAAGATTAAAGGGAACCAGTGCACCCCACTTAGGCTACTAGTCCATGTATCAAATAAGCTAGTTGATCAAGAAGTTACATTCTATATATGCAATGGTATAGATTATTTTTGTAGAACCAAGAAGGAAATCTTACTCCACACCTTCCCCTTAACCATTGTTTAGACTGTGTTTTAGTAATGGGACAATATGGAAGCTGCTTCTAGGCACATGAGCTCTTTTAGATTCTAACATGATGAATTGAGATAGTGGGACCCCAATGATAAAGTTATGAAACATTTGAAGTCAAAAGGAACCAATATGACCTATGAGCACTAGCCTAATCCTTATGACTACATGTACACTCAATCTTCTTAATTCATTGAAGTATTGGTAAGATTGAAGAAACATAACATTAAGCTAGAGGCTAGATTGTTAAGAAAATAGAAACCAAGTGATGACATATGGTAGATGGGGCTCAGGTAGTACCATTTGTTACCAGATCTATATTCTAGGCCTTTAGCACAACCAAAGATAGAAACATAAGATCTTGGAACACAAGATGAATAGAGTCTTGAAGAAAGAAGGCTAGATGAGGTGACATCATCTTTAGTGTAGCTTGAAGAACCTGGACCCTCAATTGAGGAGATTGATATAATAGCACTAGATCTTGAAGAAATAGTGGAGAATCATCTAAAAATGTTGTATGAATCCTATTAATTATATGAAGAAGAGGATCAAGCTGAGGAAGCACAGATGGAAGAACCTCAACCCCAAGCTAAGGAGAAAGAAAAAAGAAAGGAATGGGCTTTGGGTTTAGTCCTAATTAATACTCCAAAGAGAAATGTCGAGATGACTTTAGTTTTAACAAAGAGCAAGATAACCAAGGTGACCTTCACCCATCCTATAAGTGAGGTCAATTTTTTTAGTGAGGATAACCCAATCTATGGCCCTTCCATTCTAGAGTATTTCATATATGGCAAGTTGTTGAAATTTCCTACTTTGTACCATTCATGGGCCATTACTAAATCAATAAACATCATTGACCATGATTAACTCAAGCCCTGGATTGTGGCACTACAAAAACAATAGAGGGAAAGATGGATGGATGTTTCTAGAACTTTAGGCACATAATTGCAAACCCAATAGCCTCCAAAAGTAACTCAATCATCAGCGAGAGTTTAGTTTAATCTAGAAACTGCTAGTCTAGAAAGGGTAATTGAAAATAAAGCTATGGTTAGAGGATAAGAGTTCACCTTCTTAAAGGTGGAACCATTCATTCACTTGACTCTAATAGGGGGTAGAAAATAGGTGAATACCCCATCTTTGAGGAGAGTGTGCTTGAATTGGATCAAGCTCAGACAGACTAGTTGCAAACAATGATTAAAGGCATCCTATAATAGAATAAAAATTTGAAAGAACAAGCCATCTTACCAATCCATAAGGACTAGTTCAATAAGTTTGAAGACACCATGGTTCACTTGTTCAATTCTTTGAAAGTAGTTAGATCCAAACAAAATACTATGAGCAGACAAAGTAATATGGCTACAGGTCAAGTTGGTCAATGGCAGGCTACAAGCTATTAGGTGAAAGACTTGATTAAAGCCTTGACTAAAAATCAAGTCCTAGAATTAAGTATGATCAACCTAACACATCTAAACATGGATATGGCCATATTAGTGGACAAGATTAGTGCCTTAAACAATTGGTCCAAGAAAATGAAGGACATTACTGGGGACTTCAAACAACAAAAAGATGGTGTACATCTTGGATAGTTTGATCAAAGAGCCCACCTCACTTAGTTCTTTGGGCCTTATTACAGATGAGGAGTTCAAGCTCAAAAATACTCAATTTATGCAAGAAGTGATAAGCTAAAGGCAAGGTAAAACTAGGGATGAAAATAAGAGAATCATGGGTCTACTCTTGTCATCAGAGGAAAATATGGGAGATGCAAGGGGCATAAAAAATGTTATGGAAAGGGCCAATAAATACCTCAAGGACCTAGAGATCCAAGAGAAGGATCTCTTCATGAGGCCAATTATGGACCTATAGTTCATCAGTGAACAACATTATAAATTAAAGATCCTACAGGATATATAAGGAACTACATCAACATAGGGTCCTCAAAGTTTGTTAGGAATATTCTATTTTTTAGAAACTATATAATTTTCTTTTTTCAAGGCATGTGTAGCTTGTAAGCATATTACTTATAGTTCAGTTCATTTGGAAAAGTCTAGTGTATTCTAGAACTTTTGTAAAAAAGACGGTTGTCCTTACACATGTAAACATGTAAATAAATATGACTAACATACTTCCTTGTATTCTATAAAAGGAGTATTGTCTATTGTAAAGAGGGGGGAGTTTTTGATCCAAAACTTGTATAAAATTTTTAGCAATTTATGCAATTGAGGAATTCTGCAAAGATTGTCCATATTCATTTGTGTCATTTATTATCATGGTTCCTCTCTCACTTACTTGTTCTCATTTCTAGATTTGAATGGTTCTTGTAAAATCTTGGTGTGTATCTTTTAATTATAGATTTATTAACTTGTGTCAATGTTAGGTTGACTAAAAGTTCTCAAGTTCATTTCACTTCCTTTACTCTTCTTGCATTTGGGCTAATGTTATTTGTTTATAGGGTAAATCTTTAAAGTGAACTTAGTTCTTATTTGCAACTTTCTCATTCTTTAGATGTTTTCCTGATGTGTAGTAAGATATAAGATTATGCTATTTCATATTATACATTGGTTAAGTGCATGTTTAGAGGAATTTTGAACTTTTTCATGATGTTTGGGATGAAGATCAGTAAAATCTCTTTTATGCCTTACCCTTCCTTTTACTTCTTTTTAACCAGATCACTCTAGCTTAATTACCATTGTAAATATTCATCTTAGAATAGTCATTAGATTAGCTTTGATCATAATTCACTAACATTAGCTAAGATTTTTTCATTCTTTCCAAAGATGTAGGCTAAGGTGGCTCTCAACCACCAAACTTTATAAATATTATGAGACATTCCACTTGCTTTGCCTATATTCTATCAACAGATTACAAGATTCTCACAACCTGTAACTCATGCACTAAATTCTTAGGAATTCTAAAATGAGAAGTATTCTTTAAACACTCTGATCACCTGTGATACATATTAAGGTATCAATAGGTGGAGTTTCATGGCGCTTGAAGGAGGGCCCAATTCTTTGTAGATTTGTAATATATTTGTTGGTTTATCATTAATTTCATTTAAATATCTCTACTCTTTGCATATTTATGTTTCTTTTAGCATAAGCATGTAAATATTGATGATCTTCATGGTTTCAGACCGATCTTTATGCTTATTTAGACAAAGATTGACATTCTTTAAAGACATATGTTGAATTATGGTAAAAATAGCTTTAGAATTGTGAACCCAATACGTTTGAGGTTAGTAACAACTATTTTGATCAAATATTCTTAGATCCTTTACTCAATTGAGTTCATTTGAGCTTAAAATGTGTAAATATTGATCTTAATTGCATATTTGGATACATCTTTGAGCTGGCTTGATTAAATATTACCATCTTTTGTTGTCTTTTATATGAATCTTTGCAAAATTTGCTTAATATGCATTTGTAATCATTATTCTCTACAAAGATAAGATTGACACATCTTATTTTAAATAGGATTCAAAATTCTCAAGCTGAAATTACCAAGAATCAGAACAAGGTCACGTTCAGAGACTAAGGAACCTCTGCTTGAATTAAAAGTCCATATAAGAGTTAGGTAAGACAAAGGTAAGTGCAGGGTTTCAAAGTCTTTGCCAACTTCACCAATTCAGGGTGCTAACATATTCAATCCCAATCAAGGTATGTCTTGGTTGGGTGGCTCTTCCATCAAAATTATAGGTGTGGTACAAGACCTTCCCTATAACCTTGAGAAATATTTGCTAATATTTAGTCCTAATAGAATTATAATCGCTGGGGAGCATATTAAGTCATTCAAAACTATTTTGAGATTGTTAAATGTCACTCATGAAGATGTAGCATGTAGACTATTTCTTTTCACTTTTAAAGATATTTCATATGAATGGTTTCTAAATCTCCCTAAAAATTACATTATAAGTTAGGTTGATTTTAACAATGTCTTCATTGCTCAGTTTGGTAAAATTATTAGTCCTTGTGTCTTATAACAATAATTCACCATAGTGAAAAGGGATGAAAATGATCCCATAAGAGATTTCAACTCTATGTTACAAAAAATGTTTAGTAGGAATATAGCTCCTTACAGATCTAATGAGTCTTTAGCTTTGGAAATATATAAGGATGCCTTACACCCTATGACTTTTGTATTTATAAAAATAGTTGTTGGACCCATGAACACATTAGCTTTAGCTTATGTTGAGGCTATGATTATTAATGACTAGATGTAGCCCCAATGTCAGATGGCTTACTCTATTCCCAATGTCAACCCATATTTTCCTACCCTAAATCTCTTCCCTAATAATAATCAAAACATACCTGCTTTGAACCAAATCTCAATTTTGAACCAATTACCCTTAAGTCATGCTCATCCTACCTAGAACTTGGGATTCTTGAACACTGTTGAAAATGGATTTAATCCAAGTGATTAGAAGAATTTAGTACCAACCACTGGTATTAATATTGTTAAGCACAAAATATACTAAGAGGAGGGGGTGAATTACTATATTATATATCTTTACTTAATCTGATTTCTTTTCTTTAACCACTTAATCACACATTAAAGATATGTAATAAAATTGAAACAATAATATGCACCACACAAGAGAGAGAGAGAGAGAGAGAGAGAGAGACCAAATTTTTACATGGAAACCCAAAGTGGGAAAAACCATGGAGAACAATCTCAAGTATATGAATGAGCACCAACTCAAAATACAAAGTTCACAAGCACCAACTTATAGGAGCACCAACCCCTTGCAAATATTTGTGAGCACCAACCCCCCTTGTGTATAAAATACAACTATCTCTCAATCTTACTTACTCAACAAATGATAGAACTCTGCAATATCTCCTGCTTTTCTCTATTCAAAAACAAATACAAACCATGCACTCTCTTGCATATACAAATGGCTTCCCAAGCATTTATTTATATCTTTCCAAATGACCTTTGGCATTCACCCTTTGTGACCCTTCAATACTCATGGAAAATTGTGCCAAACTTGCATGACCCTTTGTATCCCTGCATTTGAAAAGTCATATGGTGACCCTTCATAAGCGAATGTGTCCTTTCCTTTTTTGTCTTTATCTTAGTGAATTTTTGTATTCCTCAAAGTGTCCCTTCATGGAAAAATGTGCCATACCCTCTTTCGTCTTCACATGGTAACTCGTAGAATTCCTCAAGATGACTCTTCATGAGAAAATGTATCCCATTCCTCTTTTTTTTTTCCCTGTGACTCTTTGACTTCTCCATGGACCCTCTTTTGACTTATATGCAACCAAAAATATATTCATTAATATTAAATAAATATTAACACATATTAGCCAAGATATGAATATTAAATACACCATTAAATGCAATGGGCCATTTATCACCAATAATGCTAGACCTTTGACATCAATGACAATATTTCCAATAATCTCGCCCTTTTTCATTGATGGTAACCTCAAATTGAAACTACCATATCTTAGAACCTACACATACTACTATCTAAAAAACATACAGTAACTCTCCCTTACTATAGCAACCTGTACCTATTTTTGCACCTGTACGTATTTCTATTCTTCTCCCCCTTTGACATCAATGGTAAAGGGCCTACCTAGAGATAATACTTAGCTCTCCCTCAACTAATGATGAACCTTAATGGTAAAAAGTAAAATAAATTACTCCCAACTTCTCTCATAAATACTCAAATGTGTCTTATGGTAGTGCCTTTGTGAAAATATCTACAATCTGCTCTATAGTACTGATATATTCCATCTTAATCTGTTGATCTACAACCTACTCTCTGAAAAAGTGATATCTAATGGGAATCTTTATTCTTGAATTCATCACTGGATTCTTTAAAATATTAATAGCTCTTGTGTTGTCACAAAAAATAGAAATAGGTTCATCATATATTACCTTGATATCTTCCAAAGTTTGCTTCATCTAAAGCACTTGAGTACAACACAATACCATTGCAATATATTTTGTTTCAGATGTAGAAAGTGATACTAAATTTTGCATTTTGCTTAGCCATGATACTAAGCTATCACCAAAGAATAAATCTCCTCCACTTGTACTCTTTTTATCATCCAAGAATCCTACCCAATCTAAATATGTATAAGCAACCAAAGTGAAATCTCTACCTGTGGAATACCACAAACTATAATCCAATGTCCCCTTGATATATCTAAATATTCTTTTCACCAACTGAACATGACTATCTTTTAGAGCTGACTGATTTCTTACAACCATACCTACCGCATGCATGATGTCTGGCCTCGATGTTCTCAAATATAAAATACTACCAATCATAGATCTATACAAATATTGATCTACAATAGGTGAATCTTCATCCTTTCTCACCTTATTTCCTATACACATTGGTGTGCCAACTAGTGCACAAACCTCAAAACCAAATTTTTTCAACATTTCCTTGGCATATTTACTTTGAGATATGAAAATTCATTTATCTGACTAAAATATTTACGATCCTAAGAAAAATGACAATTCTCCAAGCATAGACATCACAAATTCTTTTTGCATATGATCAAAAAATTCTTTTGTCATATTTTCAATGTTTCCTCCAAAAATGATGTCATCAACATTTACCACAATAATCAATTAATACTCACCTTCTATTTTGATGTAGAGATTACTGTCAGCAAATCCTCTCTTGAAACTTTGATCCTATAAGTACTTATCAAGTCTTACATACCAAACTCTGGGAGCTTGTTTCAATCCATACAGTGCTTTCTTCAATTTACATATATGGCTACTAATATTTGAGAGAATAAATCCCTCAGGTTACTCAATTTAGACCTCTTCTTCTAGATTCCTATTTAGAAAGGCAGATTTTACATCCATCTAAAATACTTTAAAAAATTTAAACACTACATAAGCAAAAAACATTCTAATGGTCTCTAGCTTTGCCACTGGTGTAAAAGTTTTTTCAAAATCTATTCTCTCAATCTGAGTATATCCTTTACATACTAATCTTGCTTTATTCCTATTCACTTCTCCATTTTCATTTAACTTATTTCTATAAACCCATTTTGTTCCTATCACATTGTGATCTTTTGGTCTAGGCACTAATTCCCAAGTATCATTCTTTTCTATCTGATTTAATTCTCCATCCATTGCCTTAACCCTATGCTTATCATGTCTAGCTTCTAAAAAAGTTCTAGGCTAAATTTTGGATAACAAAGAGAAATTAACTTTCTCAGATTCACTTACCATCAATCTTCTGGTGTGAATTCTTTCATTTATGTCTCTAATGATATCACTTTCATTATGATTTCTATGGACATATTTGGATGGAGTTTTGGTGTCCTTTTTCTCCTTCTTCTCATCTTCATTGATTCTTCAAAATCTTCCTCTTCAATGATTTTAGGAATGTCTACTGGATCACTGATTCTTTGTGTTCCATCTTCTTCTATCCTGACACTTGCACTTTCAACAATTTTCTTGGTTCTTTTGTTATAACATTTATAAGCTTTAATTTTTCAAGAATAATCAGGAAATATACCTTCATCTACTCTAGATTCAAACTTACCAATTTTTTCATCAATTCTCTTTATGAAGCATCTACTACCGAAAACTCTAAAATAATCAATTATTGTTGGTTTGTCTTTCCATAGCTCATAAGGAGTCTTGTCACTATTAACTCTCAATAATGCTCTATTCTGAATATGCACTATTGTAGCAACTACCTCTCTGCAATATTTATCTGGTATATTGGATTCATTTACCATTATTCTCATCATCTCCTGAACTATTCTATTTCTCTGCTTAACTACTCCATTTTGATATGGATTTCTAGCTGCTAAATAATGTCTCTTTATTCCATGGTCTTTAAAAAACTCAATAAACTAATCTAACTTAAATTCTCCTTCTCGATCTGATCTTAGACACTTAATCTTCAAACTAGTTTCATTCTCAACTAATGCTTTGAATGCATTTAAATGTCTAAAAGCTTCTAATTTTTTCCTTAAGAATATTACCCAAGTCATACGTGAAAAATAATCAATAAGAAAACATGAAATATTTCTCACTTTAAGTACTTTAAGTTCTCATAAGTCTACACAGATCAGTGTAAATAACATCTAGCATCTAAGTGGTTGAGTGCTCTTTTGTTTTGAACCACCTTTTGGCATGCTTCCCATGTTGAAAAGGTTCACAAAGCGTGTCAAATGGCATTGTAATCTTTGGAATATTTTTGACTACGTACTTCTTGTTGATGTTGACAAGATTGTCAAAATTTATGTGTCCCATTCTCCTGTGCCATAGCCAACTTTATTCAATCTGACTCAAATAACATCTTTGTCCTTTGATGTCTAATAACATATACAAATTATTGCCTATTCTCTGAGCATCTGCAACCAACACATCTGAATATTTTCTCCTAATTTTAGAACCTTCTGCATAAAAAATGAGTGTGTGCCCTTGATCACACATTTGACTTACACTCAAAATATTATGCTTAAGACCTTCTACATACAAAACATTTGTAGTTTTAGTTCTACCATTATCCAAACTTAGTGTACCTTTTTCAGTAATTTTGTTAGTAGTATTATCTCTAAATTTCACTGTGCACCATTGATCTTCAAGAGAGAGAGAGACACCAAATTTTTACGTATAAACCTAAAGTGGTAAAAACCATAGAGAACAATCTCAAGTATATGAATGAGCACCAACTAAAATTACAAAGTTTGCAAGCACCAACTTGCAAGAGCATCAACCCCTTTATCGAGCACCAACACAGCAACTATTTGTGAGCACCAACCCACAGGAGTACCAACCCCTCTTGTGTATAAAACACAATTATCTCTTAATGTTGCTTACTCAAAAAATTATAAAAATCTATAATATCTCCTACTTTTCTCTCTTTGAAAACAAATACAAACCACGCACTCTCTTGCATATGCAAATGGCTTCTCAAGCCTTTATTTATAGCTTTCCAAATGACCTTTGGAATTCACCCTTTGTGACCCTTAAATCCTCATGGAAAATGGTGCCAAACTTGCATGACCCTTCATATCATTGCATTTGAAAAGTCATATGGTGACCCTTCATAAGCAAATGCATCCTTTCCTCTTTTGTCTTTATCTTCGTAACTTTTTGTATTCCTCATAGTGTCCCTTCATGGAAAAATGCACCATACCCTCTTTTGTCTTCACATGGTCACTCTTGGACTTCCTCAAGATGACTCTTCATGAGAAAATGCATCCCATTCCTCTTTTGTCTTTTACCCCATGACTCTTTGACTTCTCCATGGGCCCTCTTTTGACTTATATGCAACCAAAAATATATTCTTTAATATTAAATAAATATTAACACACATTAGCCAAGATATGAATATTAAATACACCATTAAATGTAATGGGGCCTTTATCACCAATAATGCTAGACCTTTGACATCAATGACAATATTCCCAACAAATAATAATCAGGTTCATAATTCTGAGGCACCCAAGAATAAAAATGAGTCTATCTTAATGATGGTCCAAAAGTTAAGCACTAATTTTCTTCAACTACAGAAGCAAGTTGGCAATACTGGGGAAGGCTCTGGTAAGAACTTTTCTTTTTAAAGTTTCATTAGGCCCATTAACAGATTCCATAATGATAATTACAACAACAATAAGAACAATGAGTCATCTATTGATAATAAAATAATGGATATAAATATTATTGATATTACTTTACCTGATTATTGTAGAGTACATTGCACTTCTAGATATGGTGAGATAGATAGCATTGAGTTTTATAAAGATTTTGAATCCTTTCAATAAGATTTGGATATGTTTAAAAAATTTCCTAATAAAGATAATGGTGCAAGTACATCAGGATCTAAATATGTTGACCAAGCCTTCATGGTGGAGACATTTGACTTCCCTTTCTAAGAAGACAATAAACCTAATGATATTCTTGAAGAAGTCTATGCTTTTCAGTAGTTCTTAAAGAAGACCTACCCTTTAAGGAACATGGATCAGAAGCAAACCCTGACTAATTCAACACCTCTAAACAACTTTAGCACTCCTTCAAATACTACCTCAGATAATAACCTAGAGCCTCCAAAGGGAAGTACTTCTAAACATAGTACTGATGCATCTAATTCTTCTAATAGGACTGGGCATTATATTGTGGAAGACATGAAGAAAATTAAGGCTAACATTACATTGCATAAGTTGGTGTAGATCACTGAGCAAAGAGACTTGTTATTAGATTCTTTATCAAAAAAACTTGGCAAGCCACTCAAAACTGGTAATGCCAATGTTGTTATGTATAAAGCTAAGACATAATCCCCACCTTTCCTACATACAATCAAAATGTTTGGTAAGAATTTACATGATGGTTTATTAGATTTTATTGCATCCAAAAACACCATGCCAGTAGGTATTTGTAAATAACTTGACTTAAATCCTATTAAATCTGATAGAGTTGTTACTCAATTAGATAATTCTAGAGTCAAAGTAATTAGGGAATTATTAAAGGTTCATATGCATCTTGCCTCTGAGCCTAGATTCCAACAATTTATTAATATCCAAGTAGCAAACATTCTTGATGTTTATGGGATGTTGTTAACCAGAGAATGGATGAAGACCCTAAATGAATATATGTCCATTGATTATACACATTTTTGGTTGCATTAGAAAGGAGTCCTAAATCAAATCAAATTAGAAAGAGAACCTTGAATGAAACACATGATCATAGAATATAATGTTGTGAATGAAAGGGTTAACATGTTGGACTCTAATGAGATCAACATTATGGATTTTGAATTAGGAGTGTATACTCTCGAGACTTCTAAGGTACGTAGTTCTATGACTTCTCATGCTTTGTCTAAAATGTGGAAATTATATTTTGATGGTGTTAGGTGTAAGTCTTGATCTGGAGTAGGAATTGTTCTAATTAATCCTATTGGTAGAGAATATCATGTTGCTTACAGACTTTAATTTCCTTATATAAATAATCTAGTTGAGTATGAAGCTTTGGTTCTTGGGTTATAATTTATAAACAAACATAAGGTTAAGGAAATACTGGTTTATGATGACTCAGAGCTAGTAGTCAATCAGGTAAGGAGTAAATACCAATGTAAATTATCATATCTCAAGAAATATAAGTTCAAAGTATGGATTTTACTAGAATCTTTTGATGTTTTCAACATTGTTTCCATCCCTAGAGAATAAAACCAAGCTATTGATGAGCTTGCCTCAACTACAGCCAATCTTATACCAAACTATGACTCTCAAAACTTTAGCATTAAGTTGATTATATGGCCTTCGGTCCTAGATAACATAAATCATCTATAGGTTTTTAATGATGACTAATAGATCTTGGATTTCATGACCAACTCAAGAGTATTTGAGACCCATGTTATAGATGGGGCCAATGAGAATACTCTTGAAGAAGATGGTAGATTTGTTAATAAATTCATTCAACTGAATGACAATAAAATCCCAAAGGCATGATTGCCTTGAAAAGGTTATTTGATCAGGACAAATTAGTTGAAAACACTAGAATACCCAAGGCAAGTGGGAAGGATTACAAGGTAGTTGATCTTGGACCTCAAAATCAACCTTAGCTAGTTAATATTGGGATAGCATGTATGAGCATTGAAAATGAAAAATCCAAAGACTTGTTGATAAACTATAAGGACAAAATAGCATGGTCCTATGATGACTTAAAGATTTTTTATCCAAGAGTCATCACCCATACCATACCCTGGAAGGAAAATTACAAACCTTTCAGACAAAATCAGAGGCCTATCAATCCTATTTTAGAACCTATGATTTTCAAATAAGTCAAAAAATTGTTAGATGCCAAGATCGTATTTCCCATTAGTCACTCTACCTGGGTCACCAATTTGGTCCCAATCAGGAAAAATAATGGTGAAATCAGGCTATGCATTAATTTTAGAAACCTCAATAGACCATCTGAGAAAGATAATTACCCCTACCTTTTATTGACCAAGTAATACAAAGTGTTTCCAGTTATGCTATGATGTCCTTTCTTGATGGTTTTTTAGGGTATAACCAAATTCTTGGTGAATCAAAAAGATAGGATGAAAATTGTTTTTACTACCAAGTAGGGTATGTTTGCTTACAAAAGGATATTATTTGGGCTAATTAATGTAGAAGAAACATTTTAAAGGGCCATGTATCATGCTTTCAAAGGTTTGGTAGGTAAATGTATTATTATATACATGGATAATCTGACTGTATTTTCTAAGAATAAGGAGGACCACATCGTGCATTTATAGTAGGTATTTGAAAGGTGAAAAAGGTATGGGATTTATCTCAACCCAAAAAAAGTATTTTCTATGTTATCAAGGGAGAACTATTAGGGCATGTTATCACTACGGAGGGAATCTCTATAGACCCAGATAGAGTAAATACTATATCAAAAATAGAGCCTCTTAATAGTAAGAAAGAACTAAAGTCATTCTTTGGAAAAATTAATTTTGTAATAAAGTTTATTTCTGGATTTGTAGGAATTATCAAACCATTGAATGATATGCTAAAAAAAGATGCCAAAATCACTTGGAATGAGGAAACCAAGAAGGTTTTTAAAGACATTAAGGAGGCAATAAGACAAGCTCTAGTCTTGATAAGCCTAAACTTCTCTAAAGACTTTTATCTTTATTCATTTGCTTCTAATCATAATATTGTTTAGTTTTAACTCAAAAAATTGATGGATGTGACCATCCAATTGATTTTATGAGAACAAACTTTAAAAATGTTGAGTTAAATTATTCTTTAATTAAAAAATAACATGTCTATTAGTTAAGGCAATAAACAAATTCATGCACTACATTATTAGGAATAAGGTGCATGCAATCCTACCTAACCCTACCACAAAGCTCATGTTGAGTCAAAATGAGTTAGGAGAAAGGAGAGGTAAGTGGATGTCTATGATACAAGAATATGGCATTGAAATGAAGACTACAAAATTGGTAAGGTGCCAAGGTTTGATTCAAATGATTGTCAATACTAATCCTAAGTTAAGTGTCATGCAAGTTGAATAGCAATGTTTTTAGTCTAATGATTGGTGTGATCTTATTATCCATCTACTGATCAATGACACTTGTCCTACAGGGTTGACCAGGGAGCAAATAAGATCTCTAAGACTCAAGGCATCCTATTTCTTGATTAAAAATGGGATGTTGTACAGAAAAAACTTTGAAGGCATTTATTTGAGGTGTGTATCTAAAGAAGAAGTGACTGAAATCATGGGCACTTTTCATGAGAAGTTGGGAAGTGGACATCCATCTGGAAGGATAAAAACTCATAAAATCCTTAGAGTTGGTTACTAATGGCCTATGATCTTCATGGATGCCCATAAGCATGTAAGGTAGTGTCATTCATGTCAAATCTTTAGCACAAAAGAGCCTAAGGTAGTCATTCCACTACAACCAATTATGGTAGATAAACCTTTTGCTCAGTGGGGACTAGATTTCATGGGGATAATCAACCCCAATTCATTAGAAGGTCACAAATATGTTCTAACTACTATTGACTACTACACCAGATGGACTGAGGTAGTGTCCACTAAATAGTGCAAAATTGAAGAAGTGATCACTTTTTTAAAATAAAACATATGTACTAGGTTTGAAACACTGATCTCTCTAGTATATGATAATGGATCAGATTTTATATCCATCAACATGATTGAATGGGCATATGATAATAGTATCTTTCTCAATTTCTCATAAAACCATTATCCTCAAGGTAATGGTGTATTCGAATTAGCTAATAAGAACTTGATGAAAGCAATAAAGAAGTCTACAATAGACAAGCCTAGAAATTGTCATAAACTACTAAAATATGCCCTATGGGTAGATAAAATAAGGGTCAATCAAGCTCTCAAAGCATCACCCTTCCTATTGGTATATGGCCAAGAACCCATATTACCCATAACACTCAAGCTGCCAACATACTAATTCATGCAAGAGTACATGGAAGATGATTAGGAATTGGCAAATTCAAGATTGTTGGACATTGTTCAAATGAAAGATGTTAAAGAAGAGGCTTTTACCAGCTTTAGCAGACTCCAAACCATGATGAAAAGATGGTTTAATAAGCGATCAAAGATAAAGGTGTTCAAGCAAAGAGACTTGGTTCTTCTTTGAGACAAGGCATCCAAACCCAAGGAAAACATGACAAATTCACACCTTTTGTGGATAGGCCCCTATCAGATTACCGATATACTTAAAGACAACACCCTTAAGCTGAAAGACTTACAAGGAGTTGAATTCACATTGCCCACCAATGGGTAGTACCTTAAGCATTACTTTTCTATTGCTGCCCTTGGGGTATTCATGGAGTAAATTATAAGACTAGTTAGAATTAATGTAGGTAGGCTAGATTAGTTTCTTTCTATTCTTTCCTTTTTGTCCCTTGTTTTTACATAGTTTTGTATGTACTTGTTTGATTTTCCTTTGTTTTCTATTTTCTTTGATCTCTATTCTATGTGTTTATTTTCTCTACTTTGTTCCTTTCTTCTAATAAGTCATTTGGGACAACCCTCAACTCAAAGTTCATCTGATTGCTCAGGAACTCCATAGTTCAAGAATGTAGGTATAATTCCTTAGCATTTATTGATCATGGATTTGAAATATAAGCTTATGTTATAGTTTAAATAAATTAGTAAAGACTAACAGATAAGTTAACTATTCCATAAGATCTTAAACATCATTTTGATGTGAACCTAGTTTTAAGAATAATTACACATATGGGATGAAAGCTTAAGTTGTTGGAACACAGTCATGTTTGCACTTAACAAACATCCTTACCTAAGACAAAGGTTGCAACCATAGGTGATTATCTGAGGATCAAACATTTGACCAAATCCTTAAACTTGGCTAACTTGGTTCCCAACCTTTGATAGAAAGCCAAAATGGTCTAAAAAATACAAAAATAAGAACTTATTGTAAAATCAAATGCTTTCTAAGCAAAGGTGATTCTAGTAATCTCCATCAGGGTTATGGACACATGGCCAGTAGTAGAGAAATTCCCAAGCCTTCCCTAAGCTAAATCATGATGTTTAATGGATATCCAAACATGTTATATGTCAATGCTAATGGTTAAAGACATTAAACTTGGATGTTATTCCCTAAATCCCAAGGCAAACAGTAAGTGGAATCAAATCACACACACAACATGGCCAGGTTTTGATGTTTGATCCTAATTTTGTAGGTGCAAAGCTTATTTTAACCATAAATTGATCTTGATAAGGGTGTCAATCAAGTAAAATAGATAATTTAGTTGTTTGTCTAAACCAAAGTCTCTGAATTCTAACATATTATTGTATTCCCCCTGAAAGTCACCATTTGTTGAGGGAAACATACCCCCATTCCTAAAAATGGGGACCCTTGTGTTAAAATTGTACAAATTTATACTTTAAAATTGAAATTCACTTTATCAAAGAATCATTAACATGATTTTCACTTTTTTTTTTTGAATATCATCCACACCTTGACTTGGTTAATTTATTTGTTCATAACTCTGGTTTAATCTGGCCTAATGTTGCTAGTGTTTGCTCTTCATGTTTCAAGTTGTAGGTTTAGTGGAGCCTTCCTTGAATGGACCATGCTTGGATTTTTACAGTTTAATCCCAACTTGGGATTTTACTAGCCTTTGGTCTATATAAATTCAATTTGAATCCATGTTTAAAGCTTCCTAAATCCCTCCTTCAAGAAACCCTAGCATAGGTTCTTGGACCAAATTCAAAATTGGTAGGAAAAAAAATTGTCGAAAACACTTTATAAATGCCAAGGAATTAAAGTTAATTTTTATACTAAGGCTTAGTCATATTTTTCAACACAACCAAACCTTAGCTTAAAAATTATAAGCTTGGTCCCCTTTATGTCCCGATCCCCTTCATTCCTTTTTATTTTAACATGGTCTAACCTTCTATATGCAAGGTCCTTTTTATATATTATTAACTTAAACTAATGTCTTATTCTTAAATCCCCGCTCGTGTTTATCAACACTAACAAGACCTTAGTCTTAAGACTTTATCCTAAGTTATTTATGTCTCCAAGTCCTAACTTAAACCATGTTCTTGTTTGCAGGATCAATGACCCATGTTTGTTTGGATGAAGTTGATTGGATGCAGTGAGGTAGACTCGATAAGTCAAAGACCTAACCCATGGAGCCAATCTCACTTGATCCCATGGATCATGATCAATGGCCCATGTTTAAATAGATGTCAAATATTGAATGATGTAAAATCAAAGTGAGAAAATAAGAGGGTCCCTTTTTATTACATAGACCTAGCTTAAGCCTTTATCCTAAGGTTTTGATTGTATTTATTAATACAATAAAACCTTAGGATAAAATTTTATGCTACGACATATTATTTGAATGGTCCTTTATTCATTATTTTTAAACTTAGGCTAAAGTCTTATGTTATGCATTTTATGAAATGCAAGGTCCTTTCTATGATGTTTCTAACCTAGCTTAAAAACCTTAGGCTAAAGTTTATTCATATTTATTAATATGAAATAAAACATTAGTCTAAGGCTTTGATCTAAGTTTTATATAGTATCGAGCTTACTTAATTTATTTGTGACTACATGAACTAATGGCATTTAAATACTCAGATTATAATCAATGACTCACATTTGTTCAGATGAAGATAATCCAACAAAGTGTATCAAATCAAGACTTTTTAAACAAAGCTCTAAGCAAGCTCAAAACCACCACGTGGCAAAAAGGCATTCCCTAGCAGAACTAACAAAGTGCAAAGTGAACAAAAAAATGACAAGTGGTATCTTAGTAGAGAATCTTGAATACAAGCTTAAAATTCATGATCACATGGACATCAAATGCATTCATGCGGATGTTAACTTTAAGCTCAATAGAGAGTCTCAATAATGAGCTTAAAATTGACAGTCACATCAACATCAAAGACATTCACATAGATGTCAAATGATGGCCACACAAACATCAATTTTAAGATAGTTATCTAGATCCAAAGATCTATGGTTTGCATTGATTTGTACTCACTGGATCTGATGGTGCTAGGTAAAAGTAGATTTTCAAAGGGCAACAGTCAGTTTTTAAACATACATGCCACAATGATTCCACACAGATAGAAAGTGACAAAAACAAATATTTGGTGGCTTAGAAAGGCAAAGGTATAAATATGAGGATTTTAAAGAAATCTAAGGCATAAAACTCATTTAAGTACAAGTAGACTTCACCATTAAAGCTCAGAAAAGACCTGTAGAAAAGCCCTAACATCTACAAAATCCTAATTTAATCTAAAATTGACCATACTCAGGCTTGAGAGAGCCAAATTTTCATCTAAGCAAGCACAAATTGATCTAGAGGTGAACTATAGATTACTAGTGAGCAATTTGAAAGAAATCATAGTAATTATGGCTAGAAGATAACACATGGAAGATACAAAGCTATATTTTACCTTAGATGCAGAAGGGAGAATCTTCAAAGACATGAAATTTAATGCATTATCTTTAAACATAGGAGATAACCATTAGTCTAACCTTTTTTGGACCATTAAGGAGCTACCAACCATCACGAGGGAGGATGAAAGGAACACGTCAATCAAAAGTAGGTACTATGTTACATCAAAACTAGAGGTATTACATTGTATTGATGTCATTGCTCCTATTTTCAAATATTGTAAAATTGATCAAGGCATGTTAGTCCATGAACATAGCTTTAATAATGTTGCATATATTTCTCCTATAGCTTTTGAAAACTATTATAAGTTTCCAAAGCCCCAAGTAGACATGACTAAAATCAATGAGTGGGCCAAGAAGAGTGATTTGAAGACCACCTTGACTCCCTAGTTATATTTTAGGAACCAAGTATTTTTTGACCTTAGTGGCAACATCCCAATTAGCCAATCTAGGCCCAGGATCAGGATGATTATGACCTTGATGAAAAGGCTATGTGAGAATCCAACCACCACTTATGTGGATAAAATATAGGTACCTTTGGTTTATTTTATGGTTGAAATAGAGAAAACCCCTCCCCTTGGTGAAGTCATCAGCACTTATTTGAGTAGGTGGTTCTCTGGAATTAAAAAGAAGACTAAGGGTCAATTTTATATGATGTCATATCTGCTAGATGCCTTGCTAGTTACCACCAAAGTTCCTAGCATTAAAGAATGATCACCTAATGGGAAATAAACAATCTCCCAATACTAATTAAATTGCATATATTCTAGTATAGGGACCATATGCAATTCATATGTAATTGTGTCTATCTAGACTTGGTTGAGGCTATCACAGGGATCACCATGATGAGGTTCAACCCTCTAATCAAGAAATATTTTGAATTCATTAGAGACATTTGATTATATCTAGATTACATTGTAATCAGGATTAAAAGGACCTAGTGCACCCCACTTAGGCTACCAGTCCATGTACCAAACAAGTTAGATGAGAAAGAACTTACATTCTAGATATACAATGGTATAGATGGTTTTTATAGAGCCAAGAGGAAAGGCTTACTCCACACCTTGCCCTTAACCATTGGTTAGACTGTGTTTTATCAATGGGATAATATGGAAGTTTCTTCTAGGCACATAAGCTCTTTCAAATTCTATCATGATGAATTGAGACAGTGGGACCCCAATGATAAAGTTATGAAACATTTGATGTCAAAAGGAATTAGTATGACCTATGAGAACCGACCTGGTCCTTATGATTTCATGTACACTAAAGCTTATTTATTCATTGAAGTATTGGCAAGATTGAAGAAACATAACATTAAGCTAGAGGTTAGATTGTTAAGAGAATAGAAACCAAGTGATGGCATATGGTAGATGGGACCCAAGCAGTAGTACCATTTGTTACTAGGTCCATATTTTAGGCCTTTAGCACAACCATAGACAAAAACACAAGATCCTAGAACATAAGTTGAATAAAAGCCTAAAGAAAGAAGGCCAGATGAGGTGGTGTCATCTTCAGCATAGCCTAAATAACCAAGACCCTCAATTGAGGAGATTGATATAATAGCATTGGATCTAGAGGAAATAGTGGAGGATGTTTTGAAAATGTTATACAAATCCTATCAATCATATGATGAAGAGGTTCAGGCTGAGGAAGCATAGATGGAAGAACCTCAACCCCAAGCTAAGGAGAAAGAGAAGGGAAAGGAATTGGCTTTGGGTTTAGTCCCAATTAGTACTCCAAAGAGAAAGGCTGGGCTGACTTTAGTTTCAATGAAAATAAAGATACCTAAGGTGACCTTCACCCATCCCATAAGTGAGGTCAATATTTTCAATGAAGATAACCCAATTTATGGCCCTTCCATTCTAGAGTATTTCAAATATGGAAAGTTGTTGAAGGTTCCTACTATGCACCATTCATGGGCCATTACTAAATCAGTCAACATCATTGTCCATGATGAATTCAAGCCCTGAATTATGGCACTACAAAAACAAGAGAAAGATAGATAGATGGCTACTCCTAAAACTTCAATCACACAAGTGGAAACCCCAAAGCCTCAAAAATTAACTCAATCATCAGTGAGAGTTTAGTTTAATCTAGAAACTGCTAGTCTAGAAAGGGTAATTGAAAAGAAAGCTATGGTCGAAGGAGAATATTTTACCTTCCAAAAGGGGGAACCATTCATTGGCTTGACTCTAATAGAGGAATAAAAACTAGGTGAACACCCCATCTTTGAGGAGAATGTGTTTGAATTGGATCAAGCTCAGACAAACCAGCTATAAACAATTATCAAAGGCATCCTACAATAGAATAATCATTTGAAAGAACAATCCATCTTATCAATCGATGAGGACTGGTTCAAAAAGCTAGAAGACACCATGGTTGAATTTTTCAATTCCTTGAAATAAGTTAGAGCCAAACAAAATACTATGAGTAGACAAAGAAATAGGGCTATAGGCCAAGTTGGCCAATGGCAAGCTACAAGTTATCAGGTGAAAGACTTGATTAAAGCCTTGACTAAAAATCAAGTCCCAAAATTTAGGACAATCGACCTAACACACCTAAGCATGGCTATGGCCATCATAGTGGACAAGATCAGTACCTTAAGAAATTGGTCCAAGGAAATAAAAGACATTGTTGGGGACTTCAAATAGGAAGAGGACAAGATGGTGTACATCATGGATAGTTTGATCAAAGATCCCACCTCACTTAGTTCTTTGTACCTTATTATAGATGAGGAGTTCAAGCTCAGAACTACTCAATTTATGCAAGAATTGAGAAGCCAAGGGCAAGGCAAAATAGGGGATGATAATAAGAGAATCATGGGCCTACTCTTGTCATCATAAGAAAAGATGGGAGATGCAAGGGGCATCAAACAAGCTATGAAAAAGGCCGAGAAAGACCTCAAGGATGTAGAGATCCAAGAGAATGAGCTCTTCATGAGGCCAATTGTGGACCTACACCTCATCAGTGAATAATATTATAGATTAAAGATCCTATAGGAAAGATAAAGGACTACATCAACATAGGGTCCTCAAAGTTAGTTAGGAATATTCTATTTTGTAGAAACTTTGTAAAAATTTTAAAATAGAATATTCTTTTGTAAAGGCATGTGCAACTTGTAAGCACATTACATATAGGTCAATTCATTTGGAAAATTCTAGTGTTTTCTAGAATTTTTGTAAAAAGGATAGTTGTCCTCACACTTGTACACGTGTAAATAGATATGACTGACCAACATACTTCCTTGTATTCTATCAAATGAGTATTGTTTATTGTAAAGAGAGGGGATTTTTTGAGCCAAAACTTGTATAAACTTTTGAGTAATTAATGCAAGCAAGGAATTTTGCAAAGATTATCCATATTCATTTGTGTCATTTGTTATCCCGGTTTCTCTCTCACTTGCTTGTTTTCATTTCCAAATTTGAATGGTTCTTTTGAAATCTTGGTGTGAATATTTTAATTACATAGTTTTTAACTTGTGCCAATGCTAGGTTGACTGAATGTTCTCAAGTTCATTTCACTTCCTTTACTCTTCTTGCATTTGGGCTAATGTTGTTTGTTTGTAGGGTAAATATTTAAAGTGAACTTATTATTTGTATTTTTCTCATTTCTTAGATGTTTCCCTGATGTGTAGTAAGATTTGAGCTTATGTTATTTCATATTATATATTGGTTAAGTGCATGTTTGGAGGACATTTACACTTTGTCGTGATGTTTGGGATGAAGACTAGTAACATCTCTTTTCTGCCTACCCTTCTTTTTGCTTCTTTTTAACTAGATCACTCTAGCTTAATTACCATTGTAAATATTCATCTTAGATTAGTCTTTTGATTAGATTTGATCATAATTCACAACATTAGCTAAGATTGCTTCATTATTTGTAAAGATATATCCCAAGGTGGCTCTCAACCATAAAATTTTATATGTGAAACAGTCCACTTGCTTTGCCTTTATTCTATCAATAGATAACAAAATTATCACAACATGTAACTCATACACTGAATTCTTAGGAATTTTCAAATGAGAAGTGTTCTTTCAACACTCTGAGTACTTGTGATACATATTAAGGCATCAACATACCTCTCACTTACATGACTGAGAAATAAATTTCCAAATTAATTTTCAACTATCTCATCTACCACTATAGTATCCCATCTGACACAATATTTGATAATGGTAGATCATTCAAAAATAAGGATGTTAAATCACTATGTGCCAAGTACAAAATTACTCAACATTTTTTTATGGCCTATTACCCACAAGGTAATGACCAAGCAGAAGCATCCAACAAAACCATTATCAACATCCTTAAAAATATTGTCATTGATGTTGGCCATGATTGGCACCTCCAAATCTTCTATGCCCTTTGGGCATACCGTACCAATTATCGTACTCCCACAAGAGCCACCCTATATTCACTTATTTATGGCACTGAGGCCATTCTTCTCATTGAGGTCAAGTTAACTTATTTATGCATCTCTTTGAAGCATGTCTTAGATGATGAAGCTTATCAAGTAGCTCACCTACAAGAGCTGAAGTTACTTGATGAGAAATGTATGGCCACAGTCAATAATCTTCAAGCATATTAGAACCAACTCTATGGCCATTATAACTATTAGGTCATACACAGATAATTTGAACTTTTTGATCTTACTCTCAAAGAAAACTAATAGAATACCATGGTTGAGAAGAATCACAAGGGCAAGTTCAAACCTAACTAGATAAGCCCCTTCATCATTGTTACAAACTATGGTACTGGAGCATACAGGCTCGCTACACCAAATGGGGATGAACTTGATGAACCAATGAACATTATACACCTCAAGTGTTACTTCACTTGAGAGACTTGAAGCATTGTCTATGTGGTACATTTCCATTATACCATAATATCAACATTCCACTTTGTACCTTACCATTCTACCATGCCTTTCCTTTTGATCAAGTTGTTTTTAACCTCCCTACCCAACCCATTTGACTTTGGTTCGCTTCAAACTTGGTTTCATGGTTGCTTTTAGCATGAAGTTTTAGATCAAGTTTTAGTAGTTGATTAAGTATTCCAAATAGAGGGCATATTTTAGAGTAATACAATAGTAATTTGGCAGTTGCATATTTTATTTATTGTTTCATTTTATACCAAATGGGCTTGATTATAACTGCCTTTGAGAAAATTAGTGTCTCACCATATTGTTACTAATTATAACTGCCTATGGACAAATTAATATCATTAACCTATGTTGTTGTTTCCTAATTATAACCACCTATGGGCAAATTAGGAACAACATTACATATCATGCCTTGAAGTGCCACCTTACTATGTCTATGTCATACTATATCATGTACCTAATTTTCCTATTTCATTTGAATTTGTTGCTACCTAGTCGTATTCCTTTGATGTAAGGCACAATTATAGTGACTTGAAGTCCCATCTTGGGACTATGTAGGTAGCGCTTGATTCAAATTGAGGTTAGCTAAGTCACCCTTTATCGCGTTCTCATCATTTTATGAGTAATTTTTTATTTTGAATGCTCTTTTCATTTTTTGAGCTTGGACCATTTAGTATCTCATAATTCTCTCTAAAGTTGAGATACTCTACAAATTCCAAAAATATTTGAAAATAGACCTAAAAAATATAAAAATAATATCATATCGACCCCTTCTTTGCCTTAAGGATTCTGGGATCCCTAGCTATTTCACAAGAAACCACTTGTCATTTAGTTTCCCCATCTTTCCTGGCCTCACATCCTACACTCTCACCATTTTTTGAGACCATTTCCATATTTTATCTACAACAACCATCATGTTTTCTTCTCATCATTTTTTTCTATCCCATTGCTTGGGAGAACTATATTTGGCCTAAATTTTTAGTTGGATATTATATCTAGGGAACTATGTAGGTAGCATCCACTTTTCTAGTGCATCTAGAGCTAGCTTATCTACCCCCTTCCTTTTTTTCTATTCCCCCATTTTTATTTTTATTTTTCATTGCCTCCTATAATCTAGGGGTAATGTTCATCATCTTTTTTGTTTTTTGTTTGTGTTAACATTGTGAGTAACCATTATTAGTTTTTGTTTCATTTTATTCTCTTTATTTTATTTTGTTCTTTCTTTTCTTGGAGTTTTATTTTTTTGCTTGCTTGATTTCTTTTTGTGCTTTGATTCCATATATGTGCATTCATTGGGTGATTCCTTGCACAATATTCTTGAATCCATCCATATTCATTTGTCAGCATTATCATCACGATTTTTAGCATTGGTGTATTATTTTGATTAAGTATTAGATCACATGTCAGTCTTTATGCATATTATATCCAAGTTATCATGGTGTTATATTATGATGCATATCATCACATGCCACAACAAAAATTAGCTTGGGAAGTTTACACAACAATGAGGTTGTGATACTCCTTGGCACCTAAAAAATTATTGATTTATCCAATTATATCCCATACAAAGTAATTAAATCTTAAAATAATTTTAGCCTTTGCTATTTTATATGAGCATATCCTTACTATAAATTTTCCCAAATTCATCTTTTTCCTTTGTACTAGCTTACTCTTACTCTGTGACTGCAAATTCAGTTTGTAAGCCAAATTATCCTATTTGCCATCATTGGGATATCAATGATTATAACTAATTCTAGGCAAATCATTATATACAATTCCACTTATGATGCCACTAATTCTAACCATATTTGGGAAAATCATTGTGTATCATCCCACCTACTAAGCCAATGGTTCTAACTATCTTTGGGTAAATCATTATGTTTTGATCTATCTAGAGGTTAATGATTATAACCACCTTTGGGCAAATCATTTTCTTTCTTCTACCCAATTAGGGCATGTTTTCATTGTGATAATGATTATAACCACCTTTGGGCAAGCCATTATCTCTATCCATCTAGCTATGGCATGTTTTTATCCTACTAATGATTATAACTGCATATGGACAAATCATTGTTTTTCTCTTTTACTGATTATAACTGCCTTTAGACAAATCAATTTCTTGTTACCCTAAGATTTTTTCAAATATTATAACTAAATTTGGAAAAATCATTACTTTTTTTGTTCCTCCATATGCCACTAATTATAACTTTTTGTGGGCAAATCAGTCTCTTTCACCCCATTTATCTTTTTTATCCCATCATTTATTCCTTTCGAGGGACCGATCACCGACCTTTTTTTATCAATCGCTCCCTTGAGGGGGCACCTAAAGTTCATATATTGCCATTGAATTCATAGGAATACAAGACCTTTTCATTCTTTGAGATGTTATCATGCCTATAGCTTACAATGCTTTCTCAAACAAGGTAAAACTATAGACAATTAAAACTAGCTACAATTGGCTTCCAACTAGACTACAGACCGATTCCTACCAACCATTGCAAATTAAGATTAGGAATCACTTAAAATCTTGAATTTACTTGAGAATCATTCATCAAAGCTTAGAATCATGTTGAGGCACCCCTAATTGGGGTATCCTATCATATGCAATAATAAGCTCTCATAGATTCATTCCCAATCACCTTGTGGTATTACAACAGTCAATTTGACCTATAAACCTATTAAGTGGGACACATAAACAAATATCAAATATTGAAAGAATTGAATGGTTAATCATAATTAATTAACAAGCTAAACCAAATTAATTTCCTATTTGAATTAACTATTTAAAATTAGTGAATATCTAAAATAAAAAAAATCAGAAATTCACATATCTTAGTCTTTCATCATTACCTTTATGAGTTGTCAAGCTCTTTGAAAATATATTAAAATATCTATTTTGGAGATCCATGCCTATTAATTATAAATCATAATTACTTGAAAACTATTAACTCTATCAGGGTTATATTTGACTCACTTAGGTTAGGTTTGAACCCATTATAAGCTTTAACTCAACCTTAAGTCATCTTGAGTGAGAGTTAAATCTTTAAGCTATAAATACAAGGTCATACCTCTTCTTTTCTAATCTTGAATATTTTTAAGTTATTATGTATGATTTGTTCTATGAAACTCATCAATAGTGATATAATGCCAAAATCTTGAGCCAAGCAACATCAAGCCACAACACAAGCCATGGTGCCAAGGAGAGAAGGAGCCAACAAGCTTCATTTTCCAAAGACTCTTTGATGCACAAGCCAAGCAAGTAACTCAACAAAGTATTTGGAGCTCCCAAAAAAGGTAAAGGATTTTTATCTTTTATGTTTTAGTTATGCTTTCATTTGGATTTTGTTACTAAGCTCTCCCATAGTTTTAGGCTAGGAGTGTAAGTGTTAGTGTGTTTTTATTTGAGTTTTTGTTACTTGAACTAACACTATAGTAACCTCCCTTATGGGATTCTTATGATCATAATTTTATCCTTATATTTATGAATTAAACTAAATAGATCACCATTAATCAACAAATTATCAACATATAATATAATTAGAATCAAATGACAATTTTCAACTTTAACAAAGAGATCATTATCAGAGTATCAATTAAAAAAACTAAATTTTTTGAAAAATGAAGTAATTTTAGAATACCAAGCTCAAGAAACTTATTTTAAACCATATAAATATTTCTTTAACTTGCATACATAATGTTCTGTATTAGGGTTAGTAAAACATTTAGGTTGAGTCATGTAGATTTTCTCTTCTAAATCACCATTTAGAAATGCATTCTTAACATCCATTTGATGGATAACCCATCCATTTTTAGATGTAAGATCAATAAGAAGTCTAATAGTACTCATTTTTACTACAATACCAAAGGTTTCAACATAGTCAATCTCAAATTTTTGAGTAAACCTACAAGCAACTAAGCTAGCTTTAAATTTATCAATTTTACCAATTAAATTATATTTGATCTTATAAAGCCACCTACAATGACAATATGTTTTTTAGGCAGAGGAGGGACAAAACCTCAAGTTTTCTTTTTAATCAATACATTATATTCAACTTTCATAGCAACATTCCATCTATCATCTTGAGTGGCTTCCTCGAATGATTAAGGTTCACATCATACATAGTCATTAATGCATGATAAGAATGTTAACTTCTAGTTAATTTATTAGGATTATCAACCTTAAAAGATTGGATTATGGATTATTCTCATTTAGGTCTTTTAGATTAAACATGAAACTCAGTGGGTTCCTCAGACTCTAAGTTATCCAAAACTAGATCAACTTCCTTAAGGGCATCCATTTCATCACAATGAGAAACATGAGATTCAGGTTCATCAATAGAAGAACACTAAGGATGTTCTACAAAGGGCTCCAAAAAAGATTTTTTGAGAATAAAAATATTTATATTCTCAATGATTTGATGTTTAGAAGGATCATACACTCTTAAACCTTTTGTCTTACCTCCATAACCTACAAAATTATAAAAATAGGAAGTGGGATCAATCTTCTTTCTTTTAACTTTAGGAAGAAAGATAGAAGCAAGACTACCAAATATCTTGACATGAGTCACACTAGGTTTATTTGTAGTCCTTATTTATAAAGGGGTATAAATATGCAAAGCTTTGGTAGGGACTCTATTTATAATATGCATAGTGTTATTCATAGTTTCAACCCATAAAAATTTAAGAACTTTTTCAGATTGCAACATTGTTCTAGTCATCTTTATGATGGTACAATTTTTCCTTTCAACAATACCATTTTGCTGAGGGTAATAAGGAGTTGTTAATTCCCTTTGAGTACCACAATTAATATAAAAAGAATCAAAATATTTACTAACAAATTCATCATCAATATCAGTTCTTAATCTCTTAATAGAAAAATTAGATATATTTTTAACACTAACATTAAATTCTTTAAATTTAGATAATACATCATATTTCTTTTTAATGAAATATGACTAGATCATTATAGTATAATCATCAATAAAAGTATTAGTATATAAATAACTATTAAGAGATACAAATTCAAGAGGTCCTACAACATCATTATGAATCAATTATAAAAGATGTGAGGAGTTTGCATTATGATCCTTATAAAAGAGGTTAGTATGTTACTTATCACATAAGTAACCCTCACAAGTTTCATGATAGTATGGGATAGAAATAAGTCTAAAAACAATATTATTTGTAGCCATATAATATGAATTTTTAAAATTAACATGTCCTAATCTTTCATACCTTAATTGATATTCATTATTACTATGCGATGAAATAAAACATGTAGAAGAAGGAGAAAAGATATATAAACCATTCTTTTGAAAACCTTTAACAATCAAGGAACCAGATTGATTTTTAATGGACCAAGTATATTTAAGTAATTTTATAATTAAATTATCATTTGTAAGTTGAGAAAAAAATAGAAAATTCTTTTTAAGCTTAGGTACATAAAAAACATTATTTATAGTAATATTAATATATATATATATATATATATTTTATTTTTATTTTTTCTAAAAAATAATTATTTCATAAGTAAATTATTTTAGAGATATATCTAGAATCATATAGAATACTAGATAAGCAAGTCATATGGTGTAATGCACCACTATTTAAAATCCACTCATTTTCATTTGAAGCAAATAAAGTAGCATATAAAGTAATAACATTCTGATCTTGATTGTCAATCTGATTATGATTTTGATTCTTCTGCTTGTTTTGATTAGATTTATTCCCTTTATTGTTTTTATAAGATTGATTGTTATTTTTATCCTTATTTTTATAACAAGTTCCTTTTCTATGATCAAATTTACCACACAAATTGTAATTTCCATTAAACTTAGGTTTATGATTCTTATTACCAAATTTTTTATTCATATATTTGCCTTTAGTAGAATTAGGGTTAGATTTATAGTTTTTAGTTTTATCATAAATATTATTTAAGGTGAGAATAACTTGAGTCGAATACTCTTTAGAATCAAAATTAGTCATAAATTGTTCTTCTTGAATCAGGAGAGTGGATAAAGTGGTAAGGTCAAGGGTATCTTGTTTAGTTTGATATTTAGAATTCAAAATTGAAATGAAATTTATAAATTTTCTATGAATATTTAACTGAATGATAAAATAAATTCATTTATCATGAATCATTTTACAATTACATTCATCTAACTAAGCTTTAATGTTTTTAATTTTAATAAGAAAATTCACAATTTTCTCATCACCTTTCATAAATGTAATTAGCAATTCAATGATTAACTTAATAATATTAGAGATACATGTGCCCTCGTGTATGGATTCAAGTATTTTTTAAGTATCGCTAGGAGACTCTTGATTACCAATGTGGAGAAATAATTCATCCTTAACACTCCACAAGATAATGGACACAGTTTCATGTGATTTATGTTTAAATGTATTGGTAAGCTCAAGGGTCACATGTCATCTAGAAAAGGATTTTTTAGTCCCAACGATAATATTTCATAACTTACAGACCATAAATTTATCTTTAACATGAATTTTCTATATATTATAGTTATTTCCATTAAGCATTTGAAATTTATCTAAGTAAAAATGAGGCAAAGCCATAGCTTCTCTTTCAATAAGATGGTAAACAAATACTTAAAATAAAACCTTTTAGTGTGAATTTTAACTTAATTTGATTGTACAACAAATTTAAAAGTGCAAACACACAATAATTATTCAAATTAATGCTAAATAACTCAAAAAAAATGTGAAAGATTATGATTAATAGGGTGTCACAAGTGTCACAAAAATACACTAATGTAAGAATAATTATAAAAAATAACCTTTTTAATGATTTTTTATACTATTTTTGTAAATTAAAGTAAATCAGGAGTGCATATTAAATTAAATATTAAATTAGATGCAAAATAATGCAAAAAATTAAAATGAAATTGCACTAAACTAGTTGTCGAAAGAGTCGCACTCAAAATGACCACCTAGATACTATTATTAAAAATTTGTAAAATTAATAAAAGGAGGTTTAAAAACATAAAATTGACCATGTAGATATGCCCATAAGATGTCAAAACCTAAAGATCGACTGGTTACACGATTATACTTATATAGGTTTTGACTAGATCAAATATCGAAACAAGGTCGAGAGTTTAAGTAGGTTTTAAATGTGTGATACTTAGCATGCAAATAAAAAAAGCTTCTAAATTCAAATATATTAACCAAAAAAATAAAATTGACTTGACCAACAAATAAAAAATCTAGTGGTTTTAAAAAAGCTAGTGGGTTTTGAACACTAAACCCTTTTCTTACAATATTCTAGTAAAAGGATAGACTGTCAACCCTTCTAGGAAGTTTTTCAATAAATTACATGCATAAATTTATACATGAATCTTTTTAATCTAAATATTTTAATTTTAAAATATATAAATTTTAATATACTTGCATGTAATTTTAAACTTTAAAAACTTATTTGTTTTGTTTAACATTTTGGTAAAAAAAAGTTTAAGGTGGGTCCCACTTGTGTGAAATATGAAGATTTAAATAAAACTTTATTTAATAGATATTTTTATAAAACTATTGAAAAAAAAAATCATACCTCTAACATGACACAAATATGGCACTCAAAAATTAGTTGGATGCACCATTGAAGCTTCATGTGGCCATTTATGACAAAGTAAAGCTTCAAACTACCTTGAAAATGCCTTTTAATGCCTCCAGAAGAACCAGATCTAAAAGTTTCTACCTAAAAAATGATTTTATATGCTACTGTTGCTACTAAAACCATATTATGGTGCCCAAACAAGATGGAAAAACTTAGAAATATTCATAGGTCCTCTCCTAGGTCCTCCAAATGAGCTCTCTAAGTGCTTTTGAAGACCAAAAAATTGCTAAATCACCCTTCACAAATTAGAAAAAGACTTTAAATTCCATTTTTCTAATTTTTTTTAATGGAGGTCATACCATGCCATACAGGGATGCCAATGGAGGTTGAATAAAAATAAACTAAGCTTAGACAGGGGTTTGTAGGTTTTTTTCGCTTATAAATCGATAATACACCCTCTAAGAACCAAAAAAAAAGAGCAAAGGAACTCAAGCAAATTTTCATTAAATTTACAGGAAGGAGGTTATACCACTATCATATAGGTTAATCCTTGGTTGTAGATTTAATTTTGGATACTTGAATGAGGTTTGTAATACTTTAATTTGAGGTTGAGGATGATCACAAGCTTCCTTAGTGATTTGTTAAAAAAAATCTCCCTCTATACACCGTACATAGGGTTGAAAATATGAAACAATAGATAATTGCTTACCAATCAATTTCACTCAACTAGATCTAATACCATGTTAAAATAGACAAACCAATACATAGGATTTATAATGTAATGAAATATCAAAGCATATGAGATAAATCATAGAGATTTTTAAGGTGGAAAACCTCCAGGAGGTAAAAAAAACCCATGAGTGATATTCAATAATTGAGAAACCAATAACCCCAATACAAAACTTTTCTTTCTCACTTCTTCACAGAATGGCCTTTACAAAACTCTTTGTTCCTCTAAGATATTTGTAATCCCTAAAGATATTAGAATAATAGGGGTAAACCTTATTTTATAGTAAAATTTGAAAGGAGGTGACCGTTGTAACCAATGGGTCCAACCATCTTGAGAACATTTAAAACACTAATAATAAAATAAATAATAATATTTTATTTTTACAAGTAATTAATTAATAATTCATGTTTTATTATTTATTTATACAAGGTTGTTAACATGTGTTAATAAATAATAAATCATTATTATTTAATTATCTAAAATGTACTCAGGGCCTTATAATTACACTACTTAGACATTAAATACTCTAACATAATTTTGTCCAACTTGCATCATTAATTCTAATAATCGACTAATTAACTCAATATGTCAAGAAATATTAGCCAATCTAACTCCAAATCACATCTTGGACTCACAGTTAGTTTCAACGGGTTAAAATTATCCCCAATTACCTTCATGTAAATGCATTTGTGATAAAATTAGGATTTAGAGTTTAGGGTTGTAACAATCAACTAATTGGCTCAAAATGTCAAGAAATATGAGCTAATCTAGCCCCAAATCACATCCTAGACTTGCAATTAGGTTCAACATTTAAGATTGGCCCCAATTAACTTCATGTTTGTATTTGTGATAAAATTATGATTGATTAAGCCATATGTTACATCTTATACAATCAATTGAGACATAAATTAGGTTCACCAAGCTCAATTTAGCCCAAATCATGTTTTTAATAGCACTAATTGACTAATTGGATCAATTTATGATGGAATTAGAGATAATTTAGCCCCAAATCACATCTTGCTCTTGCTATTAGGTTGAAGGGGCTCAAATTGGCCTCAAATGCCTCCTTCAATGAAGAAATAAACTATTTAGTTCATTTAGGGTTAATTTCACTCCAAATCACATCATATACAATTGAAAATAGGTTCATGTGGCTTAATGTTTTAAAATTTGTGTTATTAATTGCACCATTTGACTAATTGGCTCAATCTATGATGAAATCAAAGCCACTTTAGCCTCAAATCACATTGTATAGTCACAATTAGGTTCAAGGGGTTCATATTAACCCTAATTGCCTCCAAAATTGAACCAATCAACTATTTCATTCATTGTATGATGACATTGGAGTTTATTGAACCCAAACCACATCCTATACATGTCAAACTTGCATCTGTCATTGAGCCAAATGATTCTTTACTTCATTCTCTGATGAAATTGGAGTTGATTAAGCCCCAAATCACATTTTATAGTCATAATTAGGTTGAAGGGGCTAAAATTAGCCCCAACTGCATTTGGATATAACCAGTGGACTATTTTGTTTATTATGTTAAGACATTAGGGTCGACAGCCCCAACATAAATACTTTATAGTCAAACGTAGGTTCACAAAGCTCAATTTCACTCAAATTGCATCACTGATTACACCAATTCACTCAATATGCTAGGAAATCTAAGCTAATTTATCCTCAAATCACATCTTATACATGAAGTTACGTTAGAGGGGTTTATATTGGTCATAATCACCTCCACCATTAAAAAAATTGACTCATTTATTCATTTTTTAATATAATTGGGCTTGGTTGAACCCTAAAACATGTTCTATATAGTCAAAATTACAATTGAGGGTGCAAACTCACCAAAATTGCATCACTATATCCATTATGTCTTATTTATGGTAGTGTATATAATGACACTCTCCACTTTAAAATAAAAATACAAAAATTATAAATTTAAATAGATACATAGATAAATATAAACATGTATACATAGAATAATTTTTATTTTATTTTTTATGTTATGTCAATATACCATGTACGCGGTATATTATGTTTGAATTCAAAAACCAAGCCTTCTGGCTTGGAAATGGCTTGGATTTCCAAGCCAAAAGCTTGGACCTGTCAATACATAGTTGAATCTGAGATCTTTGACATAAAATAATAAAATTTAACTTATATTGCCAAATACATTATGAATTTTAATGAGACAATTCATAAAATTATTACCACAATGATGAACATGCTTTCCTCTTTCCAAATATATTATTTTTTTAATTTTTTAACTATTTTAAGGTTTTCATCTATATTGATTTCTAACTATGGCTTTTTTAGGCCACTACATGCTAAAAATATGCATGCCTATATATGTTTATGTATTTGTTTATTTTTTTGATCTAAATGCAAAAATAATTATATGGTCATAAACTAGGCCTAATTCTACATGCATTCAAAAAAACTATTTTTCATTTTTTTGAGGTAGTTACGAGGGCCACACGATTGACTACCCATTTTTTGTCAATTTTCAGGATCTATTTACTTATAAAATTAATAAAAAAACTATAAAAAAATATAGGTCCCAAACTAGATTATCTTATCTAAATTTTTACCAAAGGGTTTAAAACAATATTAAACGATGCTCAAAAAATGAGGGGATGCACGGCTAGTATCTACTCTCTTTTCCTAAAAAAAATCAGAGTTCATTTTCAAAATTTAGATGTTTGACCTAGTTATACTTAACCATTCTTTTAAAAAAATAGTGTTTTGGAAACTAGACTCGAAATGCAATAATTCATGTTCTTATACCATCTTTAAATTTTGAGTGTAACCATCTCAAACTATCTACAAAAGTTCAGATTTATTAATTTTTAGGAAAAACATGTCCATGCATAGGCCCCTTTTTGTCCACCTTATTTATGCACTTACCCACCTCATATGACAAATCCATCCATTAATAGTGGTTGGGGTTGTGGTAATAATCGAGATGATCTTTCTTTACCGCCAACTTCATTAATTACTATTGTAGCTTCATCTTGTGCCTTGTTGCTTTGGTGTCCCATAGACTATTTATTATGTTATTTAGTTATATTAACCTAATTTTTATTGAAAAGATATTTTCCATTTTGTTATATTTAACTTATGCTAAGTTAAATTCATAGCTCTTTCTTAGTCTAAAGGATCAATATGATGTTTTGGAGTGTGTTTTTGTCCACTCATTTTTTGTAACATTGAAGTAAAAATATATATATTATTCATAGATGCACTTTTCAATCAAAAGTGCAGTGCCATGGAATAGCATTAATACCTATCATTGCATTATAAGGTTGTCAAAGCAAGTCAACAAGTCTTTTAGCTATTAGACAGTGTTTCAACTTTGCAAAAAAATAGAAAATAAATAACTAACCACATCAGACAAGTGTGGGAATCAAGAAGCTGGATGTGCGGCAACTAACTCTTACATTTTTCCTGGTATGTCATCACATGCCACCACATGTGAATACAAATAGACATGAAATTTAAAATGCCAGCCTAGACACCATCCAACTGTCGAGAGTGGTTGTTGATTCCACCTGTTCATTAATATCTCTTCCCCATCACCACCACTTTATTCTTCTAAGTTCTCATGCCCTCTATCAAATTCAGCATTTTTTCTTCTGGATTTTATGCCATGGTTTTGAACTCTCTATAAATGCACTTGATAACATCCAGGCTTGGAGGGGACATAGTAGAGACAATGACTAGGAAGAAGAAATAGGAATGGAAGGTGTTTTAGCCTGCTTGTGGAGGATGGTAGACTAAAACATGAATGCAAACCTCAGTCAATTCATTTATACCTTCTTTATTACGGATGTATATAATAGTCATGAAGGTTGTTAGAGCAAGTTAGCTAGTTTTCCATCTATTGGACCATGTTTTAGCCTTGCAAAAATAGGAAATAAACAACTAAAATGATCAAGATGAGGGAGAGCTTGAAATACATAATGTTTTTCTTGGCTTATCCTTTAATTTCCTAATAAATGATTCTTCAGGACTCATTTTGTGTAGTACATACAATAACAAAATACAACATGGCATAATGGGTTGTTATCCACAGGAGGAGGAAAAAATAAAGCAATCGTACCTAGGCGAGTGCATATCAAAGATGAAAATTATCATGTTTCTTCCATGTTGAAATGGCTAGTTGTTTCCCTGATTCACTAACCATGTCATTGCATTGATTGATGAAGTAAATGAGAAGCTTACTAACTTCCTATCATCTTCCTCATTGATATGTTGCCATAAGCAAACATTGAATAAATGACAATCAAACCATCATTATAACGTCAAATTACAAACAACACCATAATATTATAACTAATCATTTATAATATGATAACTAATCACATGCTAGAATATATAAAATAGAATAGAGAAGCTATAGATGGACTTGTCTCAGCTCTCAATAGACCTCTGGTCTTGAGATTCTCCACTACCTAGTCTAAAGAAGGTTGAACCGATTATACAAGGAGGAGGATAGATCTATTTCAAGTTGGGCATTGGTAAATAGAAAATTCATAAAGCTATTTGGGATGTTTGAAAATGCAAATTTAGAAAAAATGCTTCATGCACCATATGTACCTATCCTTGCCTATGTACAAAAATAACATTTAGGTGTTGTCACTTCCATTTAATAATAGTTGCTTAACATGTGTGTTATTTCCCCTACTATCTCAGTCAATCATGTGTAGGTTCTAAGGAACATGAGTAAAATAAACAAAACTTATTCCTTCTAGTTTATGGCAATTAATTATTATTTAGTGGTAACTAGGAAGGGATTAAAATATAAATATCTATGGAAAAACATTTGAACATGTTTTTCATTTATGTAAAAGTGTGTTATGTTATTGGACACAGCTCACAAGCAATTTAAAATAATAGTGTTTGGTCGATACAATAGTACCTAATCGGTCAAGTATTAATAAGGTAAGTTTATTCAATTAATATATTTATTTAATAAGAATAATTTTTAAAAGCTTTATCTAGAGAGAAATGTAAAGAATCAATGTTTTGGGTATTGACGTAAAACCCATCATCAAGAAAGAAGTAAGAGAAAAGAGTCATATAATAAATTATAATAAGGGGATATTTATAGATTTAACCTTTAAAATATGACACTTGGAGCCAAAAACCCTAAAAACCTACATGTTTTTCACACAAACTGAAAAATGACCCACAATAGACATATACCTTCACTCTCCCTTTTATTTTTTAGTTGGTTTATAGGTGAGAATGAAGGTGTATGCCTATTGTGGGTCTTTTTTAATAGGTGTGAAAAGGAATTAGGGTTATTTTAGGGTTTTTGCTTTTAAATGTCAAATTTTTAGGGTTATCTTTGTAAAGATCCCATTGTCATAATCCATTATACCACCCTTCTCTTTGTATTTTTTTCAGCATCCAGACCAAAAATAATATTAGTACGTGTCTTGTAGTTATCCATCATAATCACCTCAACTAATTAACTTACATTGGACAATGTGCAACTAATAGAGGTAGACTATTTTTTTATATTCTTAACTTTTAAAATTAGATTTGGAATATTTATGTTATAAAAAAGAAAATAAATTAATTTATTATTTTTTCATTGGATAAATTTAACTGATGTGACTAATAACCTGAGGAAACTTAGTATTTTTTGCACTAATTTTTTTTTACAAAGAAGGAAAAAGCATAGGGACATTACAAAAGGGATTTATAATAGAGATGACCATTATGGAATTAAATAGGTAACAACTAACAAAATAATTGAATGACATGAAAAATAATTGAACCATATAGGATGATGATGGTGGCATTCTCATCCCCCCTAAACTTGGTGCAGGCAACATACTAACAGGTTGTGTTGATTACTAAGGTTGTTGAGATGGAGGAGGCCTGGTCATCATTGGCCTTGGTTTATGAAGATATGACATAAGAAGGGTCTGTGATGAAGGTTGAGCTTGATGCTACTACCCTGGACAAGGTGGCATATGTTGCATATGTGGAGGATATTGTATAGGTTATGGTTGGATAGACTGATTTTTCCCATTGTTTGGCAGTGGCATGCCTTGCGCTACAGGCTAAAATTGTTGGTTACCTATATTCATAAATTGTTGACTTGTTTTTAGAACCACCATTGGTCTAAACTGTAGTCACCATTTTTTGTTAAAAATATTATATGTAGCTAATTCCCAGTGTTATATAAAAATTTATGCAAATATCCAAGAAGAACTAAAGGGGTATGTAAGAGGAATGAAAATTTAAACATTCATAGGTCAAATAACATACTTTCACTAGAATTGGAGGTTCAAAGTCCTGAGGCCCTGAAAATACCATGCTAGGGGTCAATGTGGTTAAAGATAGATAAATAAAGAGAGAGGGACAGAGAACAAACAAATTTTAGGTTATCAAAACCGCTCTAAACATTGAAAAATATTTTTAAATGATAGACACTTGCTTATCAATAGTACAAAAGATGGAGGATTCCCTACCATGTGCACTTGAAGACTAAAAGGATGCCCAAAATGACTTTGATTAGTTAACACATCTTAGTCAATTGCTTATTGGAAATAACATGTTGTCTAGAAGTATTTCAATTTCTCTTTCTTCCCTCCCACAACTAAGAATGATTTATCTTCAGTAAAACCTCTTATCAAGATCCATACCTTCAAATTTTGGGGATTGCAAGAACTTAGAACTTCTTATCTCATAATAGGTTGGAGAGACACAGACCACAATAGGTTGTTAATTTTCTTAACCTATATTTTTATCTATATTTGCATTAGTTAGGAAGGCTCAACTCTTCAAACCTACATTCCCTATAAGTAAAGAGCACATGATTGATTGGAATGCTATCTTTGAATGGTGAAAATAGAAATATTGTTCCTACCCATAGTAAAATATTGGTGAATAAGATTAGCGCACACCTATAAAAAGAGTGACTACCACCTAGTCACCATTGTGCTACGTGTTAAGAACCACCTTCAAATTGACTTCCTTACAACTATGAATTGCCCCATGTGATAAGATCAACTCTTTTTGCTCTTAATAATGCACTTTCATTAAAGTCTAAGTGCTTAAATTTTTTATCATGTCGCCTCCGTCAATTAAATCTTCATTTCATTTTTTAATTTTTTTAATATAATATATATTATATATTAATATAATCTATATATAGTAATATAATATATTTTTTATATATAGTATAATATTATATTATATTAAAGTATACATAAATATAATTTAGTAAATAATATTATAAATAAAATTTTGAAATTACAATATATTATATTTGTTACCTTTTGAGTCTCCCTTATTCAATTTTTTGATAATTTTGTCATTGAATAAGTTCAACCGCTTATCACCTTTTGTGTGTAAATTCTTAAAAGCATTGAACCTTTACACTTGAACCTTTCTCGGAGTTCAAGAGTTCAAAGAGTTCAATGGTCCAATAGGTTCAATAGTTCAATGTTTCTCAAAGTGAATTGTTTGTCCCTTTGTGTATTTCAATTTTGAATTTGAACCTTTCGATTGAATTTGAACCCTTTTTCAGAGTTCAAAAGTTCAAAGGTTCAAGATTTCAATGCTCGATGTTTTGTAAAGAGTCATGTTCACTCAGTTTCCTTGTATAAATTCAATGTATCATTGAACCTACCAATTGAACCTATAGATTGAACTTAGCGATTGAACCTACATAGCGAAGTTCAAAAGTTCAACGGTTTAATGTTTCAAAGTTTAAAGTTTTTGGAAAGATCATGTGACTATTTGTCGGTCTGTGTAGTTCATCTCATATCATTGAACCTCAAAATTGAACCACATTTTCAATGGTTCACTGACTATACTCTCATCTCACCCTGAGACTTTCTCTAAGTTAAAATTAGCAAAAGATTTAGAGGAGAATATATCTGAGACTCATTATAAAGTAGAAAATTTGAATTTTCATGAGGTTACAGATAATCATTACCCACCAAAATTGTGCATAAAAAAATGATTGCCATTAATGCATATATCAAAATGCATGTCTTATCAAGCATGATTAGCATGTATTACTTCGATTTAATTATTTGATCTATTTAATATCTATATCAAAAGAAAAAAATTTAAATTTATCAAACAAGCATACTGGATGATACAAAGAAGAACAACACAAGTGGTACAAGATATTTGATTGCTCAAATTCGCAGTGATTTCAGATAAATTTAAAGGTGAGTCTTACTCTTACTATAAGTTGTTTCCTTTACTTGGTTCGAAAGAAGGATCCTTTTGAGTTTATGACATTATTTAAGGAGTTCAAAACAATTTTTTTTCATTATATCCTCCAACCTATAGCCATGAAATTTGCATGTCTTGACTACGAACATGGTCCTGGTCTCATATGTTCTCCTCCTGAAATTGGGGACACTTTTCTGGTCCAATATGACTTGGAAGATTTTAAGGAAAGGGCTAGAAATCCTGTGTCAAATCCTATGATGCAAAAGATAGTAGAAAGTGGTTTAGTTGAAGTTTTGGCCTTTCCCATGGTTGTCCAATGCCCCAAATTAGTCCTTGAATGCATGAATAGATATGAAACTCAGAACAGGTGCATCAGGACTGTAGATGGCAATATTTTATTGCATATCAATAGATAAACCTTAATGTTTGTAATGAGAATTACTCTCAAGGAACCATACTCTGACCTCAGTATTACTTCTTCATATGGTTATTTTTCATTAAAGAAAGCAATTTATAAGAGCGTGATTACTAGGAATTGGCTTTTAAAATTCCAAAAAGGTGGTTCAAGACTGCCCAGACCATTAACAAGAAATCATATGATTCTAAAAGTACAAGATATTATAGTATTACTACATAGACTAAAAGGCAATGTTCATGCATATTATTGGTAAGACTAGATGTACTTCTTCATACAGATGATCCTCCAAGGACAGCAATATTTAGATTGGGTAGAAATTCTAGCTGAATGTTTACATCTAGGTTTAAAAAATTGTTTGGGAAATAAAGAGTTTTATATGTCTTCATACCTCTTCTATTGCCTGGAATCTACAATATAATGGGTAGGATTACCACATGTACCCTTGGCTGAAGACAATAAAATTTATGACTATTACTCACAGTTGTAAATGCATAATTGCTATGAGGATTATAGGAGAGTCAATAATGTTTTTACTAGGAGAATGACTTTTGAATTGTCAAACAACATCAATAAAAGGTTGTCTAATGAAGTTATGAAACTAATCAACATTTATGGTAGTTTATTCACTCAATTTTCCAAGTTCACTTATATCAAAGTTGGGGGTTTTATGGTGAACCTTTAAGGTTACCTAGGTATGTTTTTGATTGATTTGTGTTAATAGAAGTCTATAGACAATTAGCACATGTAGATAAAAAAAATTCAATGAAAAAGAAATTTGGTATATCTTTTCCTATTGAACTTGGATGTTATTCATACAAGTCAACTTTTGATGCTTTGAATTTAGAATTGGATCTTAAAAAATTCAATTTTTAGAACTTCATAGCCAGATCCTAATTTGACAGCAAGGGTTTTGCCAAGGATAACTTGGATCTTGGGACACATTTTTAACATATCCCTCAATTAGAGTATTATTGGGAGGATTGTTTGGATGAATTTGAAGTCAGAAGAAGACTGTGGTCCAGGTTCTCCTTAGGGAAAATTTTTACCCTCAATTTAAATATGGATATTTCTAGAATTTTTGATAATGATAAACAGGTGACTGATCCACAATTTGACCAAATAAAAAAATCACCTATTCTATAAATTGACTGGGATAAAAATGAAGATAGAATTGAGTTTAAGACCCTCTCATTGATAAGGATAACTGAGAAATGGTTAAGAGATCAAAAATTGGGGGGAACTCAAAACATAACTTCCTAACAATGTACATCAATAATTGAATCATCATCCCCAATAAGCTCTTCTAATTAGCTTATTGCTATCTGTGATGTAGGTACTTCCAAGTCAAAAACTAGAAGGGATCCTATCATCAAAGAATTTGAGAAGGCCCTTATAACTACTCTACCTCCTCATGCGACCAGATCAAAGACACTAAGCAAGAGAAAGAGTCAGATTTCTCAAAAAGTAATCATGGATTTGAATTCTGAAAGACTCAGGAAAAGCCAAAGGTAATAAAAAATATGATTCACCAATGGTAGAGGAGGTTAGTACAAATCAACAGATAGTGATTTCTTTTGATTTTGTGAAACTGATGATTATTTCAAACGTGTCTTCTGATCAACCAAATCTTGAAAAAGAACCCTCAGCCTCTGCACCTAAATGGCTAGAAAGTTCAATCAGCAATAAAAGAAAAATAGTTCCATTTTCTTTACCCTTAGATGATATAGTGAGTAAATGTTTAGGGAAAACTCCTAAATCCAAAAAGTTAAAAACAACATCTAGGGTAGACGTTGATCCTAATACAGGGAACTGAAATGCATAAATAGCCAGGTCAAGAACCAATGAAGAAGTTCAAGATCCTATAGTTCAAGATTTTACAATTAAAAAGGTAGATCTTGGGATGGCATCACATGTTACAGATGTGTATCACCTTGAATCATCCACCAAAAGGATAGTTAACAGAACCTAGAAGGACAAAAAAGATAAAAGAGAATTAAAATAAACTATGTGGTCAATGGCAGAGTACATTGACGCCATTCATAGTCTAGATCCACAACTGATCACCCAACTACCCTTATATTTTGATCCAAAATCACCTATCAATCAAAGGATGATGGACCAGATACATAAAGTCAAAATGGTTACCAGGGTATTTGATAATTGGTTGGATAGCATCATACATAAAGGTATAGAATACATCCATAAATTGAAGAATGTGTATGATCTAACCACAATTACTGTTGAAGATTTGAAGACACAAAATGCCTTATGGATAAAAGATGAAGGAAAATGGATGAGCGTGGTGAACCAGATTGATGAAGTACAAAAGTATGGAATAACAAAGTTTTTGTCAGAAAAGAACTTGACAGGTCTAGATGAAGATGTATTATATGTAAGTAGGAACAATATTGAATGGAAAATTTTAGTATCTCGACAAGGATGAATAGAAATTACAAAAATGATCAAGGAAATAACTGAATTTATTTAGTCATTACAGCATGATATACATAATATTGATATCAAATACATAAAAGATGATGAAAAACTAGAAAAAGACATCAATATTATGATTCAATCCTTTAGGGAAAGGATCAACATCATTAAATAAAATGATAACTTATCAACTAAAGATTTTTCTCAGATTTCAAAGGTAGATTCACTTCTTTGCCGCTACATCGACACTCTCCCAGAGCACACAGAAAAGATGGGGAAAATTCGAAGGGAAGAAAACATCTAGAAAGCAAGGATAAAACATATCAGCATTCCCAATCTTTTGAAAATTCAAGAGTTTATTACAATATTTTAGGAGTGAAAAGCTCAACGTGTCTACCCAATAAAACACGAAAAATTTGGAGATCCTAATCCATCACTTCAGTAATGATTTTAATTACGTACTTTCTTTTATTCAGTTACTTTTCTATTCAAAACTTGATCTTTATAGAATTTGTAAAAACTAAACCCTGTATGCGTCAAAGTTACTTTAACTCTAATTTGGTTTGATAGGTGGATTAATTATGGAAACTATATATATATATATATATATATATAGTTGTAAAAGACAGGGAGAGAAAGGAGTTAGAAAATTTTAATAACTGAACCATTGTTGTTGACAATATATGTGATGTTTATTTGAAATAGTTTTCATTTATGAATGAAAAAGAGGATTAATTATTGTATACTTAGTCTATGCATTTGAATATTTGAAATTAAGTTTTATGTGTGAAATCTTCTTTCATATAGTGATTACTCTTCCATTAGACAATACATTATATGTGTTTTATCATTTATTAGTTTGGTAATATATATGTTTATTTAATTAATTGTTATTGAAAATAAAATATGTGTATTCTATTACTCATTGATGTTATAAAATCTTGCATTCATAGCATGATGATGTATGGATGTTAGTTTACCTTTAAACACTTTCTAGTTAAAAGTGTATCTGAATATTCAAATTCATTAAAAATCTTAAAGGGAGTTGTACCTTAATTCAGAGGGGAGCTAATCTTAATAGTTCACCCATTTGTTGTTTAAATTATTTGTTCTTGAAAGAATAAGGGTATGGAGTCAAAATAAAATGTTTTTAGATTAGGATAAATCTGTTAGCCAACAGTTTTTGGCGACTCCAGTGGGGAATCAAAATTCAAATCTTTACTGAAAGATTAGTCACCTTAATATGAGGCAACAATGGTACTTCCACATGAAAATATAATTCTTATTTTGCAACCTAATCTTGGTTTTCAAAATGAATAGGAAGATATAATTAGTCAGTTAAATACTCTTGCTTGGCATTCTCATTGAAATATTGATGATTATAGGATAGCAAGCAGAACATTACAAAAAGAAGAAAAATTGGCTGATAATATAAGATTGTTGTTACTCAGGAAAAAGAGGCAAGCAGAAAATGCAGCAAAGAATTAAATTCCCTGAATTACAAAGTTAATAATTATAATATCATAAGTTGGATTCTAGAAGATACACAAGATCTTTGAGAAGATAAGGAATTGAGGATTCTACTTTTCAAGCATTGCAAAGCTTAAATTTTTCTTATATTCCTACCCACGTTAGAAAAGCTAGAAGTATATCTCCTAGCCCTCCTAAACCCTCTACATCCTTTGTCTATCAAGCCTTAAATCTTTCTAGTACTATCTTTCCTTCTGTTATAAGTTTTCTTCTAATGGCCCAACCTTGGGGGGCAGCCATAGGACCTCTAAATTTAGGAGCCAACCTGAATCCTTTACCTAAAAATGTAAGGGAAAATTTACCCAAATTTAATGGAGATGGAAGACAATCACCAGAGGAACATCTAAGTTCCTTTGCAGTGGTATGTGGTGTGTTAGGCGTGCAACATCAAGATGTAGCCATAAGGCTTTAGGTGAAAACTCTAACTAATATTGCAGTGCAATAGTTTTATTATCTAACTGATTCCTCAATCACAAACTAGAATGATATGAAAATTGTGTTTGAAAATAGGTTCAAAAGTGTAGAAGATGAGCATTCCCTTCATGCTCAATTGACTCAGCTCAAGAAAGAGATACATGAACCCATGAGGGAATTTATAGCCAAATTTAATAGAATTGTGCACAAGAGTCCTACTACTAAAAGACCAACTGTTGACAATCAAAAATGCTTCTTTATTAATTTTATGCCTCCTGATATAATTTTTCATCTCAGAAGAGGTGCAATTGTCGATTTAATAGACGCACAATCATTGGCAGTTGAATTAGAGGATGATCTTATTATGACTGGGAAATGGTAGAAAGAAGTCCAAGTAATTAATGTTCATCCCTCATCCTCTACGAATTCTATAGTTCAAAGGCTAGTCAATGATATTATTACCTTAAAAAGACAAATACTTAAGACTAGCACTTCATTCCAACAACCATATCAAGATATTAGCAGGGGAAATCAACAAGCAAATACTGGTAAGACATTACCACTTACATCAACGCAACTAAGATTGACTATTGAAGCTCCTCTTGGAAGAAGTAACATGTGTGTCTTTCATTTGACTACTGATCATGATGGAAATTCTTAACTATAGATGCTTAGATATACTCAAATAACTGCTACTCAAGATGTCTTAGGGGAGATTACTAAAGAAGAAAGGAGCTTTGAGAGACCTGGTGACTCTGAAATACACTTCCTAGAATATGATTCAGATTGAGGAAGAGGAGGTGAAATATTGGTTACTATTGAAGATCCTTCATGTGTTGTACTTACTAGAAGTCAAAAGAATCCAAGATTCTCTAATACTCAATAAGTGCCCATTAAAGGTAAGGAACTTTTTACTAAAACCTTTGATGCTAATCTGAAGACACAAGAAAGTAAATTGTTACATAGAAATGATTGTGAGACTTCTTTTGATATTTTAGAATTTTATAAGTCTAAAAAAATTCAAATATATCCTACTAAATACCTCACGTTGAAACCCAAAGAACTTGATAAATTGGTTAAATATGTCAAAAATGGCCCTACACAAGTTAAACCTGAAAGTCAATTAAATATTAATACTGAGTTTCCCATTGCCCAATTATTTACTTCTCCACCTGAATCACCCACTCATAATTCTAGAATGACCCTCAATTCATTTGATGATACTCCTTATATGGCTAATATAAAACCCAACCCATTTTATGTTTCTTTGTTCATAAATGGTCATAAACATAGCAATTGTATTATAGACTCAGGTGCTTCTGATAATATAATGCCTTCTTCTGTAGTCAAAGCCTTAGGTTTATCCCTTACAAAAATATTTGGTAGATGTTACTCCATGGATGGCAAACAAATTTTTTTGCTTGGATAAATTAAAGATGCATGAGTTGCTCTTGTAGCCTATTTTGGTAAAAAGGTGAACTTGACTATCTTGGTAGTTGATATTCCTGCTAGTTATGGGATGTTGTTGAGCAAGACTTTTTGCAAATATTTGGGAGGGTAGATTAAATTAGATTGGTCAAAAGCCATAATTCTAGTGGGAAAGCAAAAAGTTAAGCTAGAACTTGAACCTAAATGCAAGTTTATGGTATATCCTTTTGATGATCCTAAGTCTCACATTTTATTTGAAGAATATAAATTTGGTAACTATTTTCTCTTCTCTAAAGATTTAAAGGAAGAATCTATTCCAAAGTCTATTCATTCAGATAATTTATGGACCATAGAATTTGATGGTAGTTATGATATAGTTGGTTCAAGAGCAAGAGTTGTGTTGATCTCACTTGAAGGTAAAAAAAAATCTTACTCTTTCAAGTTAGAATTTAAAAACACTAATAATACTGCAGAATATGAAAATTTATTGCTTGGGTTAAATGAAGCTAAAGAAAAAGGTATAAAGATACTCAAGGCAAAAAGAGATATTAAATTAATTGTCAAACAAGTGAGAGGCATTTTCTCAGTTAAAAATGATAGATTAAGACATTATAGAAATAGAGTTTGAGATGAGATAGAATGTGTTGATGCCTTTTCTATTGAAGTAATTTCCAAAGACCAGAACACTTGGGCAAATTCTCTAGCAATATCAGTTTCTCTTCTTCTCCCACACCCTGATTTTGAAAGATATTCATATAGAATATTTTGAGTCTATCATCCTAATGTTCTAGATAATGTAGAAAATTGGCAAGTTTTTTAGAGTAATGAATAGATTAGAAAAATTTTAGAGAATGTTGATGTTCTTGAGGACTTATTTCAAACGTTCTGAAATAGAATGTAAAGAATTCAATCCTAATACAAGGATCAATCCAAAAGATGATGTAATTAAATTAAAAGGAAACAAAATCCCTAAAGGATTGATATTTCTAGAACATTTGTTCACAAGACAAGATGAATATATTAAAGGCAAACTTGCTCAAAATCCTAACAAAATAGAAGATTGTGAGAAAATCAATATTGGAAGTGAGACTAACCCCAAATGGATCTCCATTGGTAAGTGTTGTTCACCAGAAGAGAAAAATGAATTAATTAATCTATTGATTAAGTATAAGGATGTCTTTGTTTGGTGTTATGATGATCTTAAAGATTTTAGATGTGGGCAATTTCAGCATCATATTCCTTTGAAAGCAAATGCAACTCCTTCCAAGCAGAAGTTGAAACCCAAAAGTTGTTGAAGCTATCTTTAAAGAGATTGATAAGATGTTGAAAGCTAGGATTATTTATCCAATTCATCACTCCACCTGGGTGGTAAACATTGTTCTAGTATGTAAAAAGAATGGGGAAATAAGAATCTATGTTGACTTTAAGAATTTGAATCAAGCCAGTTTAAAAGATAATTATCCCTTGCCTATGATGGATCACATCTTGAAAACTATTGCTGGGTCAGAAATGATGTCCATGTTAGATGGGTTCTCAGGTTATAATAAGATAAGTGTAGCTGTAGTTAACCAACATAAAACTACTTTCACTACACCTCGAGGAACTTTTACTTATAACTATATGCCCTTTGGTTTGATTAATGTTGTTGTAACTTTTCAATGAGTAATAGATTCATCCTTTAAAGATCTGAAAGATAGAATTATTATCATTTATCTTGATGATTTGACTATTTTCTTTATAAAAAGAGAAGATCATCTAAAAGATCTGGAGACCATCTTACAAAGATGCCTGAGTCATGAGATATCTCTTAATCCTAAGAATTTAGTTTTCTATGTTACAGAAGGGAAATTATTAAGACACCTAGTTTCAAAGGATGGAATCAAAATTGACCCAAAAAGAGTTAGAGCAATACAATAGTTAAGTCTTCATTCTAATAGGACTGGAGTTAAGTCTTTCTTTAGTCAGATTAATCTTCTTAGAAGGTTTATTCCTAATTTTGCTAAGATTACAAAACATATTGTGGGGATGATAAGTGAAAAACAAGCATTCAAATGGAATGAAACTACTAAAAAAGTATTTGAAGATATTAAAGAGGCAATTACACAAACACCTACTTTAGTAAATCTCGATTTCCAAAAAGATTTTGTTATTTACTGCTATGCTTTGGAACATACCATGTCTGGAATCTTGTCACAGAAAAATGAGTTAAATATAGAAGCCCCAATAGCCTTTATGAGTGTTCCTCTCAAGAAACATGAACTTAAATATTCTTTGGTTGAGAAACAAGCTTTTGTTGTAGTAAAGGCTATTAAATAATTAAGATATTATATACTTCATTCGCATTCAGATGTATTTGTTTCTAGTTCAACTGTGAAAAGCATTCTGACTCAGCAAGAGGTTGGGATGAACAATAGAGCAATATGGATTGCTAAAATTTAAGAGTATAACCTAGAGATTAGGCCAACTAAATTAGTTAGAGGTCAAGGTTTCTGTAAATTGATAGTCAGAAGTAAAGAAGAAGAACAAGAACAAGAACTTCCTACTGTCCTATTGGTGAGCTTACAAGATCCATGGTTCCCAAATGTGGTGCACTATCTTACTTATGGAGACTATCTCAGTCATTTATCCCCAAAGGAGAAAAGGAATCTGAAGTTAAAATCAGCAAAATATGTGATTTGGGGTGATGTCCTATATAAAAAAGGACTAGATGGAACCTTTCTAAGATGTGTAGATAAGGAACAATAATACAAACTGTTGGAAGTTATTTACAATGAAGCCTGTGGTGGACATTTCTCTTCTTCAGTCATAGCATTCAAAATCTTTTAAAAAAATTATTCTTGGCCAGGTATGTTCAAAGATGCATATAACTGGGTACCTAACTGTGAAAAATGCAAATTGTTTTTAAGAAGACCACAACTTGTAGCATTACCTCTGAGAGATATCATTATTGAACAACCTTTCAAATAATGGGGATTAGACTTCATTGGGCCTCATTCACCTCCATCAAGTGCTGGTCATACACACATTTTAACAGTAACTGATTATTTTACAAAATGGGTTGAAGCAACCCCTGTGAAGAGAACCACTTCAAAAGTGGTATGTAATTTTCTCAAAAAAAATATACAGGTATGTTTTGGTGTTTCTCAGAATATTGTGGTAGATAATGCTACCAATTTTTCTTCAATGAAACTTACTTCATTCTACTATGAACATAGTATCTCTCATTCTCACTCATCAAACTATTACCCTCAAGGGAATGGACAAGCAGAGTCTAGTAATAAAAATTTGATATCCACCATGAAGAAATTAGTGAGTGATAACCCCAAATATTGGCATAAGAAACTATACAAAGCAATTTGGGCTAACAAGGTAACCCTAAAAAGAGCAATAGGAATGGCACCGTTTGAGTTGGTTTATGGGATAGGAGCACAGTTATCATTACCTCTGGAATTATCTGTAGATAAATTACAAAATGTTATTAAAGATAAGTACTTTCAAGATTCTTTAGAGAAAAGAGTTATGTATTTAACTAAGATTGAAGAGGAGAGAAATGAACTGATTGATCGTATTACTGCTCATCAAACCAAGGTTAAAAATATTTTTTATCAAAAAACTAGACCTAAAAATTTCATGGAAGGAAATGAAGTATTGATATGGGATAAAAGAAGAGAACCTAAAGGAGCACATGGAAAATTTAATTCACTTTGGAAAGGACCTTTAAAAATTCATCAGGTACTTGGTCCTAATTCTTTTATATTGGAATGTCTGGATGGAGTTGTTTTACCTCTATCTTATAATGGATAGGATCTTAAGTTGTATCGACTATGAAACAAGTGTCCCCTATTTTGTACATAGCCTTTCCTTTGTTGTCGCATTTTATGTTTTCCTTTTTGGTTTTTGGTTTATCTTTCTCCTTTTCTTCCATTACTGTGTTTCGGTCTGCGTAACCACAGTTACTAAATTCTCTGCATTTTGTCATAAAATATAGTCCTCCAGTTATAGCCAATGTTACCTTTTTAAGTCTCCCTTATTCAATTTTTCAAAAATTTTGTCATTGAAGAAGTTTAATCACTTATCGCCTTTGGTGTGTAAATTCTTAAAAGAATTGAACCTTTGAACTTGAACCTTTCTTGGAGTTCAAGAGTTCAAAGAGTTCAATGGTCTAATAGGTTCAATAGTTCAATGTTTCTCAAAGTGAATTGTTTGTCCCTTTGTGTATTTCAATTTTGACTTTGAACCTTTTGGTTGAACTTGAACCCTTTTTCAGAGTTTAAAATTTCAAAGGTTCAAGATTTCAATACTCGATGTTTTGTAAAGAGTCATGTTCACTCAGTTTCCTTATACAAATTTAATGTATCATTGAACCTACCGATTGAACCTATAGAATTAACTTATCGATTGAACCTACATAGTGGAGTACAAAAGTTTAACAGTTCAATGTTTCAAAGTTCAAAGTTTCTAGAAAGATCATGTGACTATTGGTCGGTCTCTGTAGTTCATCTCATATCATTGAACCTCAAAATTGAATCACATTTTCAATGGTTCAATGACTATACTCTCATCTCGCCTTGAGACTTTCTCTAAGTTAAAATTAGTAGAAGATTTAGAGGAGAATATATCTAAAATTCAATATAAAGCAAAAAAATTGAATTTTCATGAGGTTAAAAATATCATTGCCCATCAAAATCATGGGTAAAAAAAATGCTTGCCATTAATACATATGTCAGAATGTGTGTCTTATCAAACATGATTAGCACATATTACTTCAGTTTAATTATTCGATCTGGTTAATATCTGTATCAAAAGAGAATAATTCAAATTTAGCAAACAAGCATACTGAGCGATACAAAGAAGAATAACATAGGTGGTATAAAATATTTGATTGCTCGAATTCATAGTGATTTCAGATAAATTTAAAGGTGATTCTTACTCTTACTATAAGTTTTTTCCTTTACTTGGTTGGAAAGAAGGATCCTTTTGAGTTTACGACATTATTTAAGGAGTTCAAAACTTTTTTTTTCATTATATCCTCCAACCTGTAGCCATAAAATCTACATGTCTTGACTATGAACATGGTCCTGGTCTCATATGTTCTCCTCCTGAAATTGGGGACACTTCTTTGGTCCAATATGACTTGAAAGATTTTAGGGAAAGGGCTAGAAATCCTGTGTCAAATCTTATGATGCAGAAGATAGTATAAAGTGGCTTCATTGAAGCTATGGCCTTTCCCATGGATATCTAATGCCTCAAATTAGTCCTTGAATGCATGAATAGATATGAAACTTAGAACAGTGGAATCAGGACTATAGATGGCAATGTTTTACTGCATATTAAGAGACAAACCCTAATGTTTGTAATGAGAATTCCTCCCAAGGAACCATACTCTGACCTCAATATTACTTCTTTCTATTGTTATGTTTCATTAAAGAAAGCAATTTACAAGAGCGTGATTACTAGGATTTGGCTTTTGAAATTCCAAAAAAGGGGTTCAAGACTGCCCAGACCATTAACAAGAAATCGTATGATTCTAGAAGTACAAGATATTATAGTATTACTACACAGACTAAAAGGCAATGCTCATGCATATTATTGAGAAGACTGGATGTACTTCTTCATACAGGTGATCCTCCAATGAGAGAAATATTTGGATTGAGCAAAAATTATAGCTAAATGTTTGCATCTAGGTTTAAGTAATTGTTTGGAAAATAAAGAGTTTTATATGTCTTCATACATCTTTTATTGCCTGGCATCTACAATACAATGGGTAGGATTACCACATGCACCCATAGCTAAAGATAGTAAAATTTATGACTATTACTCACAGTTGCAAATGCATAATTGCTATGAAGTCCATAGGAGAGTCAATGATGTTTTTACTGGGAGAATGACTTTTGAATTGTCAAACAACATCAATAAAAGGTTGTATGATGAAGCTATGCAACTAATCAATATTTATGGTAGTTTCTTCACTCAATTTTCCAAGTTCACTTATATCAGAGTTGGGGGTTTTAACGGTGAACCTTTAAGGTTACCTAGGTAAGTTTTTGACTAATTTGTGTTAATAGAAGTCTGCAGACAATTAGCACATGTAGATAAAAAAATCCTTAATGAAAAAGAAATATGGTATATCTTTCCTATTAAACTTAGATTTTATTCATGAAAGTCAGCTTCTAATGCTTTGAATTTAGAATTGGATCTTAAAAAATTCAATTTTTAGAACTTCATATCTAGATCCCAATTTGACAACACGGGTTTTGCCAAGGATAACTTGGATCTTGGGACAAGGTTTTCACATATCCTTCAATTAGAGGATTATTGGGAGGATTGTCTGGATAAATTTGAAGTCAGAAGAAGACTATGGTCCGGGTTATCCTTAGGACAAATTATTACCCTCAATTTAAATATGGACATTTTTGGAATTTCTGACAATGATGAACAGGTGACTGATCCACAATTTGAGCAAATAAAATAATCACCTATTTCAAAAATTGACTAGGAGAAAAATGAAGAAGATAGAATTGAGGTTAAGACCTTCCCATTGATAAGGATAACTGAGAAATGGTTAAGAGAGAAAAAACTGGGGGGAGCTCAAAACATAGCTTCCCAATAATGTACATCAATAATTGAATCGCCATCCCCAATAAGCTCTTCTAATTAGCTTATTGTTATCTATGATGTAGGTACTTTCAAGTCAAAAACTGAAAGGGATCCTGTCATCAAAGAATTTAAGAAGGCCCTTATAACTAATCTACCTCCTCTACCACCAGATCAAGGACACTAAGCAAGAGAAAGAGTCAGATTTTTGAAAAATTAATTATGGATTTGAATTTTGAAGAAGACTCAGGAGAAACCAAAGGTAATAAAGAAGCTAACTCACCAATGGTGGAGGAGGCTAGTACAGATCAATAGACAGTGATTGCTTCTAATTCTATTAAACTGATGATTATTTCAAATGTGCCTTCTGACCAACTAAATCCTGATAAAGAACCATCAGCCTTTACACCTAAATGGATAGAAAGTTCAATCAGTAATAAAAAGAAAATAGTTCCATTTTCTTTACCCTTAGAGAATATGGTAAGTAAATATTTAGGGAAAACTCCTAAATCCAAAAAATTAAAAACAATATCCAGGGTAGACATCGGTCCTAATATAGGGAACTGGAATGCAGAACTAGCCAAGTCAAGAACCAATGAAGAAGTTCAAGATCCTATAGTTCAATATTTTATAATTGAAAAGGTAGATCTTGGGACTGCATCACGTGCCGCAGATGTGCATCACCTTGAAGCATCCACCAAAAGGATAGTCAGCGGAACCTGGAAGGATGAAAAAAATAAAAGAGAATTAAAACAGACTATGCGGTCAATGACAAAGTACATTGATGCCATTCATAGTCTAGATCCACAAACGATCACCCAACTACCCCTATATTTTGATCTAGAATCACCTGTCAATCAAAGGATGCTGGACCAAATACACAGAGGTAAAACGGTTACCAAGGTATTTGATAATTGGTTGGATAGCATCATACAAAAAGGTATGGAATACATCCATAAATTGAAGAATGTGTATGACCTAACCACAATTCTTATTGAATATTTGAAGACACAAAATGCCTTGTGGATAAAAGATGAAGGAAAACGGATGAGCATAATGAACCAGATTGATAAAGTACAAAAGTATGGAATAACAAAGTTTTTGTCAGAAAAGAACTTGACAAGTTTGGATGAAGATGTATTATATGTAAGTAGGAAAAATATTGAATGGATAAATTTAGTATCTCGACAAGGACAACTGGAAATCACAAAAATGATCAAGGAAATAACTAAATTCATTCAGTCATTACAGCATGATCTACAGAATATTGATATCAAATACATAAAAGATTATGGAAAACCAGAAAAAGACATCAATATTGTGATTCAATCATTTAGGGAAAGGATCAACATCATTAAATAAAGTGACAACTTATCAACTGAGTATTTTTCTTAGATTTCAAAGGTAGATTCATTTTTTTGTCATTGCATCAACACTCTCCAAGAGCACACAAAAAAGATGGGGAAAATTCAAAGGGAAGAAAACATCTGGAAAGCAAGGATAAAACACATCAGCATTCCCAATCTTTCAAAAATTTAGAAGTTTGTTACATTATTTTAGGAGTGGAAAGCTCAACGTGTCTACCCAACCAAACATGGCAAATCTAGAGATCCTAGTCCATCACTTTAGCAATGATTTTACTTACATACTTTCTTTTATTCAGTTATTCAGTTGCTTTTCTATTTGAAACTTGATCTTTATAGAATTTGTAAAAATTAAACCCCATATGGGCCAAAGTTACTTTAACTCTTGGTTTGACAGGTGGATTAATTATGGCAACTATATATATTTTTTTAGTTGTAAAAGACAGGGAGAGAAAGGAGTTAGAAAATTTTGAAAACTGAACCATTGTTGTTGACAATATATGTGATGTTTGTCTGAAACATTTTTCATCTATGAATGAAAAAGAGGATTAATTACTGCATACTTAGATCCATGCATTTGAGTATTAGAAATTAGGTTTTCTGTGTGAAATCTTCTTTCATATAGTGATTATTCTTCCATTAGGCAATTCATTATATATGTTTTATCATTTATTAGTTTAGTAATATATATGTTTATTTATTTAATTGTTATTGAAAATAAAATATGTGTATTCTATTACTCATTGATGTTATAAAATCTCACATTCATAGCATGATGATGTATGGATGTTAGTTTACCTTTAAACATTTTCTAGTTAAAAGTGTATCTGAATATTCGAATTCATTGAAAATCTTAAAGGGAGTTGTACCTTAATTCAGAGGGGAACTAATCTTAATAGTTCACCCATTTGTTGTTTAACATATTTGTTCTTGAAAGAAGGCTATGGAGTCAAAATAAAATATTTTTAGATAAAGACAAATCTGTTAGCCAACAATATTATATATTACAAAAATATAATAGTATAGAATATATTATAATTATTTATATTATTATATCCTCTAACATATCATACAAATATTATATTAGTATTACTATATATTATAATATTTATTTACTTATATGTTATTAATATTTTTCAAACAAAATTAATTATTAATTGTAAATATATAATATAAATATTGTTCACATATTATAATATTATGTATAGTATATTATAATATCGGATTAATGATTTTGATTATCTAATCATGTTTCAATTATTTATCCTTTATTTTCCTGTAATGTCCGCCTACACACGAACAAGCCAATTCGATTAAATGTTATATTATATATATAGTATAATATAGTATTATATTAAAGTATACATAAATATAATTTAGTAAATAGTATTAAAAATTAAAAAATTGAAATTATAATATATTATATAATATTTATTACAAAAATATAATAGTATATAAAATATTATAATTATATATAATATTATATCCTCTAGCATATCTTACAAATATTATATTAGTATTATTATATATACTATAATATTTATTTTCTTATATGTTATTAATATTTTTCAAATGAAATTAATTATTAATTATATATATAATATAAATATTATTAACATATTATAGTATTATGTATAGTATATTATTATATTGGATTAACTATTAAGTTTTATAATTATGTTTCACTTATTTGTCCTTTAATTTCCCATAATGTCCACCTACACACAAACAAGCCAAATCGATTAAATGCAATTGTATTTTTCAATATATTTTAGATTATAAAGTTCCTCGTCTTCGTGCTATATTTCATTAGCTAATTTTGATCAAGGTTTGTGTTTATGTTTCTATTAAAAAAATTTACACATTCTAATACCTAAGAATTGCACTATGTGCACTTGAAATATTACATATTGATTTTTTTTATTTAATTAGGTAACATGAGCAGTTTAAAATATATTTAAAGAATTTATATTATACATGTCATATATAATAGACAGAGTGTATCAAAAATAACATTCTAGCTAAATTCAATATTTATGGAAGCATTTGTTTTTCAATCCTTAAATTTTTTATGTGAAATTGTTGAAATGACTGGTAAATTTGATGGCCATATGATTGTTTTCTAAGAATATTAATTGTTGGAGCACATTTCTCCTTCGTTGTCAGTGAATTAAATTCCCTAGTTGTATGAGACTTCAACTTGTTATTTTTTGCTCTCCTTGTAAATATTTGAATCAAAAGACTCCATATCTTTGTCATTATTGTTATCATCAATGTCATCTTTCGCCATGACCCATGCCTTAACAATGATTCTCACATTTAATCATTATTAAATAAAATAGCAACACTCCACACAATCACTCTAAATGTCCTTGTGGGTTCATGGGATTTATTAATCTTCATGACTATAATCAAAGTCTTAACACTAATGAACTCTAAATATTCCTCTTAGTAGCAAATACTAAGGCCACATCACAACACTTGTGTAATTTTTTTGTGATTTGGAGATCTCACGAACCATGTCATTATTAAATTTCCAAAATAACCACAATATTATGTTGTATAGGTCCAAACATCATATTTCTAGACCCAAAAAATGTAACAAATAGACCCACTATGCTCTCTTTTATATTATTCTTTTCAACCATAGGTATAAAATCGACATCGTGGAATATTATTTTAATGTAGTGTCATTGTGATTCAATCCTAAAATGGTTATTACACAACTCACAGGTTTAGATAAAATCATTATGATTCAAGCCATTAGGATGAAATTAGTTTTATTTTGCGTAAGGCCACGCAAAACTTGTATAGATTCATAAATGTAATAATGAGTGGCATGCCCTAACCTAGAACCATTTAAAACTACGTAGGTATAAAGAACCCAGTACACTCTCTTAATGGATGGAATCCATTATAGTGGCTAAGTGATTCATATTTGATGCCATCACTATGATCAAAACTATAGGGCTTTTGTGCATCTCAAAAAATAAAACATAAACTATACTCTTCAATGCATTCACACATAGAGGCCACACGTGTTAGTGGCCACGATGTCATAGACTCCATAAAATTCAATCTTGAAGGAAAGGATTCATTAATTTATTCTAAAAATGAGAACTATACCAAATGTCACAATCTTTACAAATCAAAACTAGTTTTTTGATATAACTCTAAACAAGTCTCAAAGCTCTTTCACTCTAAACCATAGGTACTAAAGCTGCATTAGGGCTCTCGTTTATTTATGTTTCTATTTACATAGTATTTTAAAATTTTCCTCTCATTACTGATGGAGGCCACACATGTTAGTGGCATTTATTCTCGTCAATGCATCCGCATATGGAGGCCACATGTGTTACTGGCCACGGTGTCATAGACTCCATAAAATTCAAGCTTAAAGGAAAGGATTCATTAATTTATGTAAACAATGAGAACTATACCAAATACCACAATCTTTACAAATCAAAACTAATTTTTTGATATAGCTCTAGACAGGTCTCAAATATCTTTCACTCTAAACCACAGGTACTAAAGCCACATTAGGGATCTTGTTTATTTATGTTTCTATTTACATAGTATTTTAAAAACTTCCTCTCATTATTGATGGAGTGTGGAAATTTACACTCTTCAAAAAAAATCCAATTAATATAGTTATATTTAGTCAAATTGGTTATGGCTATTGAGAAAGATGCTTAGTTGATCTAATGTTATAGTTTTCCTTATGAAATAAGTTCTTACCAAAATAAAATTAGCAAGACTATTCACAAAAAAAATTAGGCGGTTTGAAATCACATTGCTTAACAACCACACCATGCTTTTAAAAAGCCTAGGAAATAACAACCAAGAATAATTTAACAAAGTCTAACTAAAAAAACATAAAAAATTATGTAGCCCTAGAAAAAATACCAATAATAGGTAGATATTTACCATCAATATTGCTACAAAAAACACCTAAAATGTCCTCTCCCCCAAGTGCAAGGTCCTAAGTAGTGTTGGCATTGTTCACTATCTTTGCCATTTCCTTGGTGCCCTCCAAGAAGACTTATAGATCTTATTTAACAGGATAAATTACCAAGGCCAAATGTGTAAACTTTTATATTTGAGGTAGAGGTGTCCATTTTCCATGGTATATAAAAGGAGACCCCCAATAGTTGTATTGAGTAGGCAGAGATGAGTATAAATGTAGAGTAGGATAAGAGCCCCAATTGACACATTGAGTGGGAGAATATGAGTTTATATGTAGAGGATGCCTCCCAACTTAGTCATGAAAATATGGTAGGAGTGGCTTCATCGGTGCCCACCCCAATGTTTTCTCTCCATTGAGGGTGAAGATAGTGGTACATGAGCAATTATGCATGGTGGATTTCTCCAATGATCTAAAAGGGTCTGCAGATGAGAGACCTCTAGAACCACTTGATTAGCTTGAACTTAAATCTATATAAACACATTGGAAATAACCATGTCTTTTTAGAAGCATAAAACTAATCATAAATAATAAAATCAACAAAATTAGTTGCATTTCATTCTTTACAAATAAAGTAAATTTTTTACACTCTAAAAGTATGCCAGATATGTGTGTATTTTGCAAGAATCATAGGTCAGCCCCCTAGGAGAATACTATGCAAGAAGAAAAGATTTGGCCAAAAGGGTTTGAAGAAGTCATGAATTCAACTCCATGCTATCTAATCCTTTTTTGGAAAACTACACCAAATTCATGGAAACTTTGGCTAAATGAGCCATAAATGAAAAAGGTGATGGCAAAGGGGAAATCCCTAATACAACAAACACCATGCAAAGTGTGCAGATTTAGGATCAATAATAATACTCCATAGTGTTTTAAAATGTCTACTCCATGTGTGTGTAATAGAATGAAAAGACCAATGAGCATTAATCTTGTCAACCATGGGCAAAAGAACTAGCATCCACTCATATCCCTCACTGGGAGTATAATGTTAAAAGGAAGTTTCAACATGCCACTTCTAATATTTCCACCATGGTCTAACAAAGTTAATTTATATTTTATGAAGAATATTTGTATTAAAAACCTTAATAATATCCTAAAAATACTCTTTGTCATTATTATTTAGATGAAATTAGGCCTTAACTTTTGGCCAACAATTTTAGTATGCTTGCAAAAAATATCTTACACTATGTGCATTTCTCGCTTGAAGAGTTTGAGAGCATGCACCCTTGGCACTTCTCCTAGAGGAACATCATGAAAATTAATGATATGTGACAACCATAAGGAGTGTTGTTTAATAGATAACCCATTTCTAAACCAATCCCCATTCTAGATAAACCAGAGTTTGATTTTTTATCATGTTTTCCACATACTTCTAATAACGAATGACCCAACCACTTTGATAGGATCCTAAAGGATAAAAAGGTTTTGAAGCCTAAACCATTCCAATTAACTCTTTTGTAAGGAGATCCTTCATAAATAAAAATGTCAAATTAGACTTTCCAAACTCTTTCTATAATGTACCTAGAGAGGGGTATAATAGTAGAATAGATAATAGAATAGTGAATCATGGTTTAGTACCACATGAATAAGAGTAAGGAGTTGTGTAGCGAAGAATTAGTATAAATAAAGGGGTATAGGTTAGTGTTAGACATCCAAGAAGTTATTTGTAATTAGAGTTTGATCTAATAGGAGTTTGCCCCCTCGAAGAGGCCCACAATATGGAGTTATTCCTTCCATAAAAGGAATATTGTGTAATAAGCATTTTTAGGTCAATATATATAGTTTGGATTATTATTGTGTGAATTAGAGACCTAGGTTCCTAACATCTAGTATCAGAGCAACTTCCAGGGCCAAAATTTTTCCATTGCAATAAAATTTGAGATTAGAGAGATTTATTAGTCATTTAGTTTTTTGGGAAAAATACATCTATATTATCATTACGCTATGTGGGAATTTCTAAATCTATGTATTCCAATATCAAAATTGTTACTCAGCCATATTATAGTTTGTAGTATTTCTGATACAGATTGTTTGTAGCAATTTGTAGTATTATGAGTTTACTAGATTGAGATTGTGAGATCTATATAGTATTGTACTTTAATTTTTAAAAGTTTTAGTTATCAGTTGCATGATAACATATTATATCTTAGATATGATCATTTTGTTCTAATCACTACCTTCAACAACCCATTGCATGCACCTCCTATGCCATCTCACTACCCATACAATATTCTTTGCTTATCAGACATGGCTCAACATAGTGTTGGATCCATTTACAATGACTCAACACTCCTCAACATCCTCATCATGGCCACATCACCATTCTCCATGTTTCACTCAACCACACGAGTTGCCCATAGCCTCACCAGCCTTCGTTCTCTTGTTAGTCTTGGATCTACTTCCTCTAATATTTTTATTCATTTGACATTGATATATACTCTAGGCAGATCGGTTTTACAAAGGTCAAGCTTAAGCAGTGTGCTCTCTCCATTCAATGACAAATCTTGCTTCTAATAGTTAAATCTATGGTACATAGATCAAGATCCCCACTACATCCAGGCTCCCTCCATGGCTCAACTTGCATGGGCTCCATGTGCTTCAATCAACTATCCTTAAACAAACAACCTCAAGAATCCCTCATGTATCACACCTTGTAGTGGCTTCAAACCTATCTCCCATTCTCATCCAAAGAAAGTCCCATATTGATAGGACTTCCCCAATATTCAGATCTACTCAACAAGCCTATGTTTTTCTCCTCAACTCAACAAAGGTTTTACTCCCATTTTCATCAATGGACTACTGGCCTTGACTTGGATCGATCCCCCCATAAGCTACAGTTGCCTCCATGGCTTGACCTTGGCTCTTCATCAATGCACTGCCATTAGCTCCACCACTCTATTCCCAACAAATCTCTCTCGTCTTGGCTCCTACATTACAACTAACACCCCTGCAGTGATTCACCTTGGAAACCTCTCAACATACCAGTCATGGATTTTTCACTTTCATTTATGGTTTTTCATTATGTTGGTATTTTAGGTTTAGGGTTGTATTTTCTTTTTCAAGTTTTTATATATACTATATATGTAAGTCTTTATGTTTTTCTTCTTATTTCATCATGTAAAATTATTAGGTGTGACAGTGCTAGTGTGACATTATTATGTCATTATTAGTTTCAAATCTAATTCCTCATAATCTTTGTAGGTTATTTCACATTCTTTGTCATTATGTTATTAATATGTCCTTAGTCATAAGTGATGCTACATTAAATAGTGTTCATGTCCTCTGTACTTATTTAGGTTTAATTGTTTAGTCTTGTGGATTTTCATAATTATCTAGTCTTATTAATGGTATTTTATAATTGTTTGGTCATATGTGGTCTTTAATGATTATAAGTGGTCTTTCATATATGTTCTTGTGTTAGTGTCAAAAAAATCAAATATTGGTCTTATTGTAAAGGACATATTTTTGATTGAAGTTGATGTCCTCTCTTATCAATTTAACTTTTGGTTCTCATGGAGCTTCCCATTTTCTCTAAAAATAATCTCACTAGTGCTTTACTTCAACTTCAACAAACTAGTATTGTTAGGGAATATCAAACTAAGTTTGAAACATTAACCAACAGCATCTCTACTACACTCTTCATTTGTTGCTTCATTAGTGGGCTTTAAGATGAGATTCGAGTAGACGTTCAAATATGGCAACCTCAGACAATGATGGAAGTGGTGGGATTGACTCAGCTCTCTGAAGACCACATCATCTAGCAACGTCTCTACACAACACCCCCTCTCTAGACTATAAAAGCATTGGAGCATGCACCTGTATTACTTGAGCCAGTAATAGAAGTGCCCAAACAAGCCCCAATTGAGCCTGAGTTGGCATCCCAAACATTGGATTAAGTACCATAAGAGTTTAAGAAGGCACTTGTAGAACCTGAGCAAGCACCCAAAGTGCCTGAGTAGGCCATTAATGAGCCCATTTCAACCACCACCATGCTCAAGTAGGCCCCAAATGAGCCCAAACCGACAATCACAGATCCCAAGTTGGGAATCAAGGCTTCACCTCCATCAAGGAATAATGCTAAGGGGGGTGGCATATATCCTTAGTTTCCTCACTTGATAGCCTATTTTATGTTTCCTTATTTTATATTTGAGTAGATGATTATCATGCTTCAAATATTAATGGTAGACTATAACCTCCCAGATAACATGTCTTCCATTGAGGTTATTTCATATAGATCTCTCTATTGTTAGGTTGTGGAGCTAAAAGCTTCACCAGGATGCAAACAGGAGGAGTTAAGGAGGTTGCAGAGTGTTTGTTGAGTGTTACAGTCACTGGTGTCGATCAAAAAAACTGACATCGGTAGGGTACAGACAGAATGCAATCAACGTCGATCAGAAGTCGGTCGGCGTCGACACCCCTAGGCAGACAAGGATTGACGTTGGTCACCTGTGTGGTTTGAGCTGCGAGTGTTTTACGGGCAGTTAACTAACGAACCAATTGTTTGCATGTCAAGAGCCAATTTTAGAATAGAAGTTGCGGATCTAATTATTGTAATTAGGTGTCTAATTATTGTTTGCATGAGATCTATTTAAGAGACTCATTAGTTGTATTGTAAACTAGTGCTAGAGAGTACGAGAGCAAATAAGCTCCTTCTGAGAGAGGAGAGCAATGGTGTGTTCCTCCTAGTGCCACAGTACCAAGTGCGGGTGCTAGTTTGGAGAATCAAAAGTGTTCTTCGTATATGTATGATCTTGGTCAGCAGGTGTGCATGGCTTCTTTTGGAGATCTACAATGGTGAGTAAGGTCTAGTGATTTGCAGGTAGTAGCAAAGAGCAGGAGATCTACTTGGAGTACAGTTGTGTACTTGGTATACTGGCAGCGTGTTACTGACTGGTTGGAGAGGTGAACATCAATTATATATTTTAGTTGATTGTTGGGACCGAGAGAGAGAGAGAAGAAGGTCTTGAGGTGTGGTGAGCCTTTGAGATGGAAGAAGAAGTGGCATCTTTTTTATTGTATTTTCTTCTGAGTATTTAATACAAGATTGTATATTGTCTCTCAAATCTTGTGTTGTTTCATAATTCTAGTTACTTATTGATTCTGGTATAATTCCATGTTTAGTTGCTAATACAAGAGGTAATCATATGTGCTCTAATTGAGGAGCAAGATCCTGACAAGTTGGTATCAGATCTTTTGGTTGGGTTACTAACAAGTGGTTTCAGATCTGGATAGTGTGTGTTGATTACAGGTTACTCACAGGGGTTTCTGATTGAGTGGGAGTATAGCAATGGCAGATGAAAGTAAGCTAAGAATGGAGGAGTTGAAAAGCACAGATGGTCACTTACGGTCCTATGGAAAGAAAGAGCAGGTAAAAGAATATTATTGGTTGGTAGCAGATCAGCATGAAGGAATTGAAGATGCAGATGTTGCAGGTGTTGTTGCACAGGATGCTTTGGGAGGTTTCTTGGATAAAGTTGAATCTTGGATAATAGATTTTGTTGCCTCTTTCCATGCAGCCCCAAGGAGAGGAGCTGGTGAGCCTTGTCAGATTATTGGCAAAGGGGAAGTGAAGTTGAAATTGCAGGCGGCCAACACATGGGTGTTGAAAGAGGTCATGCAGGTCCCAGGTTTGGAGATGTAGCTAATTTCTTCAGAAAAGTTGGGTGATGAGAGATGCTCAAGAACTCTCACAGCGGATGCACTTGAATTAGCTGGTGGTAAGAAAATAGGTACTCTTTATCTACTTGCTTATATTACTGATTCTTTTTCTGTTGCGGAGACGTGGCTTTGTAGGCTTGGTCACATGAGCAGGAAGGAGATGCATGTTCTTAAGTGGAAGACAAATATATTTGACAAGCTTAAGAACTAGAAAGCCTTGGTGTTTATGGAGGAGATGGTGGACAGAGACCAGTGGATGAGGCTGGATACTTCTGAGCAGGGCAGTTTGGACATGGGTTTTGATTCAAAGGAGCTCACGAGTAAAAAAGTCATCACTCACAGGAAAACACAGGTACCAGCGTCAGCAGGAAAATCGACGTCGACAGTATGTAAGATCGACGTCGGTCAAGAGGATCGACATCAGCAGCAGGAGGACACCGACGTCGGTAGGGTTGGTAGTCAGAACAGCTGCAGGAACCGACGTTGGTTGGATGCAGACTGTGTGGTGACTGAGATCAGTCACTGGAATGGATATTGGGTAGACAGCAAGCTATCAACAAGTCTCAAACTCCCATATGGAGGTCAAAAAGGGTAAGTGAACCTCATATTCATTGTTCACCTTCTTTATATTGCTTACTGATGGTCGAGAACCAGGAAGATGTGAAGAGGTAATGCAGGTAGAATCCAGATACAGTGGGAGCTTGGCATGGATGAGGAGTGTGAGTCCTTGGAGAAGAACCAAATAGGTATTCGTTGGTAGAGTTGTCAGCTAGAAGAAAGCACTGAGAGATGGATGGATTCCCTATTTAAATAAGAGAGTGGATGGATATGTGAGATGGAAGGCCAAGGTATATGGTCTTGAGGAAGCTACAGGATAGTGGTACAGGTTTTGACAGGTGGATGACAAAGCAGGGCTTTAGTCAATGTCAGTGTAACTATTGTGTTTGTTCTTACCAGGTGGATGATGAGTCGTGACATTATCCTATTACTGTATGTGGATGATTTGCTAGCAGGTTTGTACATATAGAGTTTTGTTGAGCTAAAAGGTAAGGTTAGTTCAGAGGTATGTCATGAGGAATTTGGAGCAGCAAAATTCTTTGGCATAAGAGACATGGAGATTTGGTCTTCAGTGGGAGCTGACGTGAAGACAGTGTTGGCAAGGTTCAATATGCAGAATCAAAAAGCACACCAAGGGCTGGACAGTTCAAGCAAAGCTTAGAACAAGGTTCGAAATCACATGAGGTCTAGTGTAGACCTGAGTTTTCCCAAGCAGTGGGAGTTGTCAGAGAGTTTCGAGCCAATTCATGGAAGAAGTACTAGAGGGCAGTTCAGTGGATTCTCAGGTATCTGAGAGGAATCAGTAGTAGGTTAACATGTTATGCAGGGTCAAGGTCTTCACTACATGGAGTTGTAGGTTTGGATGTGGCAGGTTACTTGGATGACAGGTGTAGCATCACAGGTTGTGTGGTGGTTGGTCTTCAAGGTTGAGCTTGAAGAGGGATACAAGCCAGGAAACAGATTAGATGGGGTACAAATATAGGTACAGGTGTAGTTGTTTATCTCCAAGTGGGAGATTGTTAGGTTATGGAGCTAAAAGCTTCACCAGGATGCAAACAAGAGGAGTTAAGGAGGTTGCAGAGTGTTTGCTGAGTGTTACAGTCACCGGCATCAGTCAGGAAAACTGACGTCATCAGGGTACAGACATAATACAACTGACGTCGGTCAAAAGTTGGCCAGTGTCGACACCCCCAGGTAGACAGGGACCGACGTCGGTCACCTGTGTGGTTCGAGCTGCGAGTGTTTTACAAGCAATTAGCTAACGAACCAAGTGTTTGCATGTCAAGAGCCAATTTTAGACTAGAAGCTGCGGATCTAATTATTGTAATTAGGTGTCTAATTATTGTAATTAGGTGTCTAATTATTGTTTGCATGAGATCTATTTAAGAGACTCATTGGTTGTATTGTAAACTAGTGCTAGAGAGTAAGAGAGCAAATAAGCTCCTTCTGAGAGAGGAGAGCAATGGTGTGTTCCTCCTAGTGCCACAGTACCAAGTGTCGGTGCTGGTTTGGAGAATCAGAAGGGTTCTTCGTATATATATGATCTTGGTCAGAAAGTGTGCATGGCTTCTTTTGGATATTTACAATGGTGAGTAAGGTCTAGTGATTTGCAGGTAGCAGCAGAGAATAGGAGATCTACTTGGAGTACAGTTGTGTACTTGGTGTACTGGCAGCGTGTTACTGACTGGTTGGAGAGGTGAACATCAATTCTATATTTGAGTTGATTGTTGGGACCGAGAGAGAGAGAAGAAGGTCTTGAGGTGTGGCGAGCCTTTGAGGTGGAAGAAGAAGTGGCATCTTCTTCATTGTATTTTCTTCTGAGTATTTAATACAAGATTGTGTATTGTCTCTCAAATCCTGTGTTGTTTCATATTTCTAGTTACTTATTGATTCTAGTATAATTCCATGTTTAGTTGCTAATATAAGAGGTAATCATATGTGCTCTAATTGAGGAGCAAGATCCTGACATCTATGTACTTCCATCTCATGCTATAGTGCATGTGTTTACACTATTCATGTCCATGTTCCTATTTCAGCATCGACAGAAGACGTGAAAGTAGAAATGAATGCATGGCAGAGATTCTATCTGGTCTTCAACCTATTTTATTGGTTGGGTCTCCATTTGGTCATCTTCCTATTTCTTATCATGTTTTGAGGGTGAAACAATTTTAATGGGGTTGGAATGTAATGTACCTAAAGAGGGGTATAATAGTAAAATAGTTAATAGAATATTGAATAGTGGTTTAGTACCACATGCATAAGAGTAAGGAGTTGTGTAGAGGAGAATTAGTATAAATAAAGGGGTGTAGGTTAATGTTAGGCATCTAAGAAGTCATTTGTAATTAGAGATTACTCTAATAGGAGGTTTCCCCCTCAAAGAGGCCCACGATATGAAGTTATTCCTTCCATAAAAATAATATTGTGTAATCAGCATTTTTAGTTCAATATATACAGTTTGGATTATTATTGTGTGAATTGGAGCCCTAGGTTCCTAACACTTTCCCTTCGATAGCTCATATAATCCACTTAGAACACAAATTAATACCTTCATGAGTAATATTTAGTAGATCCATCTTGCCAACCTTAGGGATACATCAAAACTCCCAAGCTACCTATGGAAACCCTTCCCATGTTTAGAGCTTTCCCCAAAAAAACTATAAGAAATTTCTCTAACATCTAGTTATAAACATTATAAGGGACCCAACAAGATGAATAGTAAACATGAGTTGTAGTAAGCACTTTAGAATAGATTTGAAACTTCCCTACCAAGGAGAGAGGTTTAGTGATATAGTAGGATATGTTTTATCTACTATATCAATAGCATGCTATTATAGATGGGAGTGGTGGCTTGGAATGCAAAGGGAATTCCAAAAAATTAAAATATTTCATTGTGTTGGATCCATTTCTAGTCATACTTATTCAACTAAGAGGTGAGGGCAAGGATTAATGTTTGTAGCATTGAGTCTTTTTCCATTGAATACTTGAGTCCTAAGCCAAGAAAAAAATACCAATATATTGCATAACATTCTTTATATTATCCATAAAATCCCTATTGACTAATTAAGTGATCTCATTAGAGGGTACGGTAATGCCTGTAACCATACGTTACATTGTAAATTGGTAAAAAGGTAGACAAAGATCTTTATAGTGAACACATATAAAGTAAAAGCTAGTAGATAGCCTTGTCTAATTGAGAGAAACAACCAAAAATTATCTAATCTAACAAGAATTATAGGATTTTTTGAATTTAACCATGATGAACATTGTTAATTAGTTAGATATACGTGCCGACTCCATGCCTTCCCATAAAGTAATGATGTTGTTAAGAATGAATATGCTTTTAATGAAGCCCTTTTATTTTGGATTAATAATTAAGGCATGAGAATTCAAATACATAATATAAAGGATCTAGCTATAATTTCATATGACACATTGAATAGGGTGTTTGGTCATGAGTTTCATATCAACTCTCAGTCTCCCATTTTAGCTATGAACTTGATATTCCCTCTATTTATATATTGGCCAAGGGATTATAATTGAAAAATTTATGGTGTATTTAGAAAATATATTCTCCAATAATACCCAAGAAAACTTCATAAAATTCACACAAAGTCATCAAAACTAAGATCTTTATCATTGGCCATTTGTGAAATAGCTTCATGTAAATCCTTAGCGGTGAGAGGCCTATCACAGACAACCCATTGGGGTAGTGCAAACTTACAAGGGAAACCATAGAACCTTGTTGAAGTGCTTGTTATCACTCGAAAGAAGGCATCTAAGATATTAAAACCTACTCGTAATTTGGAAAATAAAGCCTTCAACCATAGTAGGCACCTTAGTTAGTTGTTAGTCAACATCTTTAATGTCTTTGAGTTTCTAGGTATAATTTTTTACCTTAAGCATTTGACACATTTTTTTGGAAAATATATCACATACCTTACACCAATGTAGTTTAGAAGTGATTTTCATACCAAGTGCATTGTAAGCATATACAATATGAAGAAGTTATTGTAACACTACTACTTGCACCTGGGGAGGCTCATGTAAGAGCGTTTAATCTAAGGTGATCATCGTAAAACACAAATTTGAAGTGGTGGGGGATTAATTTTTCTATCATGTGTACTTCAATTAATAGTTGTAGATGCAAAGAAAGCATGTTGTGCACTTGATAACATTAGACCACAAACCAATCTAGATATAATATCTTGTTAGTCATGGCATGAGGTTCCAAACTCGTTGGATATAAACTAAAGTGGGGCCATGATTTAAAAGGGCATTATTAAGGAAAAAACTAGAATTTTTTTATTTTTGGAACACTTCAAATGCTAATCAATAAGAAATTGAATTGATGAATAGTCATAACGGATAATATTTGATAAGGTCTTTATCGGAAATAAAAGTAGTTGTCAAAGGATAAGTATAATTTCATGTAGAACATAGATCTATGAAGTCACTTTAAAACCATTTTAGATCCACGATGCAAGCTAGACCACATGTAATAGATGAAAAATGTGGAATGATGTGAAAAATTAGTGTCAAAAAACCCAAATTTATTATACATGTATAACCATGCCTCTCATTCATTAGACATCCACAACATAGAGATGTGATTGAGTTTGTCAGTTTTTAGCTCAACCATATTAAAGTCACCACATAACACCTAATTCATATCTGATAACTTGTCAGCGATTTGATAGAAAAGAACCTCACTGTCAATAACGACATTAGATGCATAAACATTGATTATACCAAATGAAATGTTTTTAATGTTAAATAACACCCAAAGAACATGGTTTGACAAGTCATACTGATGATCCACATAATAAGGTAGTTATTTTTGAGAAATAAAGGTAATAATTCATATGTGCCCTAGATCATGATTACTAGTTAGGGCTAAATTATTAGCCCAAATCACTTTATTGATAATTGTAAGCAAAAAAAACTCACCACCTTAATTTCTTATACGCAAAGAATGTCCATTTCTTGAAATTGATACCAAAAATCATGCACCACATACTTGTGAGGTGGGCTTATGAGAACCCACACATTCCATGATAATAAATTCATGGATTACAAGAGTCAAGGGTCATATATTTTGAACCCAAACCCTTAACAGATCCAAACCTATTTTACAAATAACATTATTGGTTTGTGTAATCACATAAATATGCAATTTGTAGAACTTGAGCATGACTTGTGACTTCAAAACCATAGGTATTTCTTGCTTGCTTGCACAACCCACTAGGCATGTTTTCACTACTTCTTAGTCACCTGAAGCCTTCCTGAATTAGCCCCAGCTACCCCAAACTCCTCTTTGGGCATAGACCTATCCCCTAAGGTCCTTGTCCCCTTGAATAATAGCACCATAAGTTGGACTATAGTATTGGACCCTAAGGTGTCCACTTTCCAACACTATTGTCTAAGTCACTCTTAGCCTCAAATGATCAGATTTCCCTAGATCCTTATCTTTTTCCCTGTCAGCCTAACATGAAATCATCTAACCCAAGATCATCAGTTTCCCTATAAAAGCCTATTCAAGGGTCATGTAGAAGGTTTGGAAATCATTCAAAAGGCATGAGTTAGAAATACACTAAGCACACTCAAGCAAATCTTCCTATTCTCTACATACAACCAACCAATGTTATTTCTAGCCTATTCAAGCTCTCGCACAAGTTATGAGTCATCTCAAGCTTGCCCAGATTCACATAATACTTGCATTACATACATAGGATTGCACAATCCACATTCAATTTGGGAAAACTACATTGGCCTTGATCCCTCCTCAGAGTATTGGTATGTAGGCAGCGTGCCCACACATGGGGTGTGATCATACATTCAGTGCATAATACACACTAACCCCTTTTTTCAGCTGATTCAAGACCACTTTTCAAGCCTAAGAAGGAACTAGGACCCTAGAGGATAGAATCAATTGCATACAAATCTTCACAGATGATCGAGCCCTGATATTTTAGACATAGAGCCTCCTAAAGTATTAGAACAAAACCTAGAAAGATCAAAAGAAGCAGATCAGAGGGACTATAGCACCAAAAAGGAATATTATGCTAGACCTTTAAGTGTCCAATTTTGGCACTACTATCTAGGCAAAAAATAGACTTTTGGGTCCTATTTTTGATAGTCTTCCCAATCAACTCAATAATTTACAGTTCCAAAATCCTCCATCTCAATCCAGAAATCAAGTTCACTCTCTATCCCTTGTTTGCTATTTTTAGTAATTAATTGATCAAATCTAGATTTAGCAAATCAGTAATTTAATTTAAGCATACTATATTCATATATTTTCTATATTAATCTAGACCTCTTTACTAATTACAAAATTAAACCCTTAGTTTCCTAAAAATAATAAAACATTTGGTGAACTCGACTTACTTCAAATCTTCGCATAAAAACCCTAAAAACCCTAGGGATATTTATTTTTGATTTTTTGCCATATTTTTTTTATTTTTATAGAAATTAAAAATCAATAAACTACAAATTTAAGTGCAATATTTTTAATAATTCACTAAAACCCTAGTTTCCACATACTAGGTCCTTTTTACACGAAACCACTTCCAAACCACTAGGGAAAATATTCTACTAATTTTAGAAACATTTTCAAATTTTTCCTAATATATTTCAAGTTAAATCTACTAATTTTCAATAAAATTTTCAAATTATTGCATTAATTTTTAAAAAAAAACATTTCAAACCCTAGTTACATCACTTAATTTCTAGTCATTTTCTAGAATATTTCTCTTATTTTTTGCAAATTGTGATTGAATATTAAAATCAAAAATCATTTTCAAATTCAAAAGTACATAGTATTGTGCTAATAATATTCCTAAAAAATCCTTAGGTGCATACACTAGGTCCTATTGCGTTTTGAGCTATCATCTTACATGTTTGGCAGCTTCATATCCTTTTTTGCATAAATTCTAAACTACTATTTTAGACTTTTGCATTTCTTTTATCTAGTAATTTCTAGTTTTAACACATCACCTATTACAAATTATTACAAAACATTCAAATACATTTCAAATTATTTTCCTACTTGTACAATGGCCCAATATACAAGTTTTGATGAAAATGATAAAATAGAGCTTCAAGAACTCTTAACCAAACACCAGAATATGTAAGATGACATGATTAGAATAGTACAAGAGGAACAACAAAAGGAAAATAATGGTCAATCCTCTCAAACTATAGAAACACCAATTGCATATGACACTACAGGGGTAACTATGTCACAATAACCCCTATAACATCGCAACCTTCTTATATGCCACCAGTTGTATCTAGTCCATCCCTATCTCCTGATGCAGCAACCTTGTGCAAGAGATTCAATCTCTTCATTCTAAGGTGCAACATCTTGAGAAAGGTATCACTATATCTACATAGCCATTAGATTCTATCACTTTATTGCATACACCTTTGGCATGACATATAGCTGTTACACCCTTACCACCTAGATTTGTACAACCTAAGCTCTCTTTTTATGATGGTAAGAGTGATCCAAAGACTGTTTATTAACTAAGTTATTTCCAAAAAACCTCAAGGATTATGCACTAAAATGGTTTTATAGTCTACTGAATCAGTCAGTCAATGTATTTTGTTAGGTTGTGGAGCTAAAAGCTTCACTGATGCAGACATGGAGGAGGTTGCAGGAGAGTTGCTGAGTGTCAAAGACACCGGCGTCGGTTTGGCCAACCGACGTTAGCAGGGTAAGGCAGGAAGGCAACCAACGTCGGTCAGAGATCGGCCGGCGTCGGCGACCCCCAGGCGGACAGGGACCGACGTCGGTCACCTGTGTGGTTCAACTGCGAGTTACTTACGGGCAGTTAGTTGACGAACCAAGAGGTTGCATGCTTAGTGCTAATTATAGACTAAGAGCTGCGGATCTAATTATTGTACTGAGTGTCTAATTATTGTTTAGATGAGTTCTATATATTAGACTCATGATTGTATTGTAAATTAGTGCTAGGGAGTAAGAGAGCATAATTATAAGCTCCTTCTGTGTGTGAGGTAGAGCAATGGTGCGTTCCTTCTAGTGCCGCAGTACCAGGTGTGTTGGTGCCGGATTGGAGAGCCAGCTGGGTTCTTCAAGAGTGTAGGATTTTGGTCACAGGTGCATGGCCTATATAGGAGATCTACATGGTAAGTAAGATCGTTGATCTGTAGGTGTATGTGTATGTATGATCCAGGTTTGTAGGTGTGCAAAACCAGATTGATTTACAGGTGTGCAAGATCAAGGAGGACAGCAACACAACAGGGAGCAGGGTCAGGTAGGATCTACTTGAAGTACAGGTTTGTACTTGTGGAGTGCGTGGAGCACTTGTGGAGTGCGTGGAGCACAGGTATAAGGTGAACACCAACTCTGTGTTTGAGTTGGGTGTTGGGACCTAGGAGAGAGAGCTTTGAGGGAAGATTTACTATTTATCATCTAGAGGTGTGGGAGCCCTAGAGGTGTGTAAGGAAGAAGAACTGTGGCAGTCTTCTTTGTTGTATTTCCTTCTGTAAGAGTTATTAATACAATTGGTGTATTGTCTCTCATATGCTGTGTTATTCTGAATTCTAGTTACTTGGTGAATCTGATTTATTTCTGCATATTAAGTTGCTTGGTATTTGGTAATCAATTGTATGCTTCCGGTGTTGTCGCATCCTGACAAGTGGTATCAAAGCTAAGGTTGCAGGAAGCAGGGTTGTGTTTGGTTATAGGGCACTCTCAGTGGTTTCTGATCGAGTGGGAGCAGAGCAACGGTAGATCAAAGTAAGCTAAGGATGGAGGAGTTGAAAAGCACAGATGGTCACTTAAGGTCCGATGGAAAGAAAGAGCAGGTAAAAGTAGATTGTTGGTTGGTAGCAGATCAGCATGAAGAAATTGAAGAAGCAGATGTTGCAGGTGTTGTTGCACAGGATGCTCTGGGAGGTTTCTTGGATAAAGTTGAATCTTGGATAAAAGATTCGGTTGCCTCTTTCCATGCAGCCCCAGGTAGAGGAGCTGGTGAGCCTTGCCAAAGAATTGGCAAAGGAGAAGTGAAGCTGAAATTGCAGGCGGCCAACACACGGGTGTTGATGAAGGTCATGCAGGTCCCAGGTTTGGAGATATGGCTAATTTCTTCAAAAAGATTGGGTGATGAGAGATGCACAAGAACTCTCATAGCGGATGCACTTGAATTAGCTGGTGGTAAGAAAACAGGTACTCTTTATCTACTTGTTTATATTACTGATTCTTCTTTTGTTGCAGAGACGTGGCTTCGTAGGCTTGGTCACATGAGCAGGAAGGAGATGCATGTTCTTAAGCGGAAGACGGATATATTTGACAGGCTTAAGAACTGGAAAGCCTTGGTGTTCATGGAGGAGATGGCGAACAGAGTTCAGTGGATGAGGCTGGATACATCTGAGCAGGGCAGTTTGGACATGGAGATTGATTAAAAACAGCTCGCAGGTAAAAAGTCATCACTCACAGGTGAACACAGATAATGATGTCGGTCAGGAGGAACCGGCGTCGAACAGATAGGTGTCAATGTCGGTCATGTGCAGAACAAAGCTGGCAGTGTTGGGCAGAGTAAGACCGACGTCAGTCAGGGGACTGACGTCGACAGTAGGTAAGACCAATGTCGGTCAGTAGGACCAACGTCGACAGCAGGGACACCAACGGTTGCAAGTTGGTAGTCAGGTACAGGCGCATGGGAACCGACGTCGATCGGATGCAGACTGTGGGGTGGTCGAGGTCGGTCACTGTAATGAATTTTGGGTGGACAGCATGTTGTCAAGGAGTCTCAAACACCCATACAGAGGACTGAAGGTGTAAGTAGGCCCTCAAATTCGTGTTCCTCTTCTTTATACTTGTTGTTGATTGTAAAGCAGGAAGGATCCAGGAAACAGGTGGGAGCATGGCAGGTATATGATGCAGAACCAGACGGGAGTTTTGGTAGGTTTGCTGGATGAAAGCACAGAGATGAATGGATGCCTTAGTAGAAGAATAGAGAGAACGGATATGTGAGATGGAAGACCAGGTCATATGGTCTTGAGGAGCTGTAGGACAGTGGTACAGGTTTTGACAGGGGGATGACAGAGCATGACTCTAGTCAATGTCAGGGTTATTACTGTGGTTTGACTTACCAAGTGGATGATGAGTCGCAACATCATTCTGTTGCTGTATGTGGATGGTTTTATTTGCTAGCAGGGTTAGTACATACAGGGTTTTGCTGAGCTAAGGGTAAGATTAGTTCACTGGCATGTCAGGAGGAGTTTGGAGCAGTGGAATTCTTTGGCATGGGAGACATGGAGATCACAGGTAGATTTTGTCTCCAGTGGGAGCTGATGTGAATCAGGTGTTGGCGAGGTTTAGGATGGAGAGCCAGAGCACACTAAGGGCTGGACAGGTACAGTGTCCGAAATCACATGAGGTCTGGTATAGACCTGAGTATTCCCATGCAGTGGGAGCTATCAGAGTTAGGAGCCAATTCGGGGAAGTGAGTTCTCAGGGAGTTTGAGAGGGACCAGCAGCAGGTATACATGCAGGGTCAGGGCTTCACTACATGTGTTTGTAGGTTTGGATGTGGCAGGGTACTCGGATGACAGGAGGTACACCACGGGATGTGTGGTGGGATGTCTTCAAGATTGAGCTTGAAGAGGGATACAAACCAAGAAGCAGATTAGACGGGATATAGGTACAGGTACAGTGCAGCTATTTATCTCCAAGTGGGAGATTGTTAGGTTATGGAGCTAAAAGCTTCACTGATGCAGACACGGAGGAGGTTGCAGGAGAGTTGCTGAGTGTCAGAGACACCGGCGTCGGTTTAGCCAACTGACGTCGGCAGGGTAAGGCAGGAAGGCAACCGACGTCGGTCAGAGATCGGCCGGCGTCGGTGACCCCCAGGCGGATAGGGACCGACGTCGGTCACCTGTGTGGTTCAACTGCGAGTTAATTACGGGCAGTTAGTTGATGAACCAAGAGTTTGCATGCTTAGTGCTAATTATAGACTAAGAGCTGTAGATCTAATTATTGTACTGAGTGTCTAATTATTGTTTGGATGAGTTCTATATATTAGACTCATGGTTGTATTGTAAATTAGTGCTAGGGAGTAAGAGAGCATAATTATAAGCTCCTTCTGTGTGTGAGGTAGAGCAATGGTGCGTTCCTCCTAGTGCCGCAGTACTAGGTGTGTTGGTGCTGGATTGGAGAGCCAGCTGGGTTCTTCAGGAGTGTAGGATCTTGGTCACAGGGGCATGGCCTATATAGGAGATCTACATGGTAAGTAAGATCGTTGATCTGCAGGTGTATGTGTATGTATGATCCAATTTTGCAGGTGTGCAGAACCAGATTGATTTGCAGGTGTGCAAGATCAAGGAGGACAGCAACACAATACGGAGCAAGGTCAGGTAGGATCTACTTGAAGTACAGGTTTGTACTTGTGGAGTGCGTGGAGCACTTGTGGAGTGCGTGGAGCATAGGTATAAGGTGAACACCAACTCTGTGTTTGAGTTGGGTGTTGGGACCTAGGAGAGAGAGCTTTGAGGGAAGATTTATTGTTTATCATCTAGAGGTGTGGGAGCCCTAGAGGTGTGTAAGGAAGAAGAACTGTGGCAGTCTTCTTTGTTGTATTTCCTTCTGTAAGAGTTATTAATACAATTGGTGTATTGTCTCTCATATGCTGTGTTATTCTGAATTCTAGTTACTTGGTGAATCTGATTTATTTCTGCATATTAAGTTGCTTGGTATTTGGTAATCAATTGTATGCTTCCGGTGTTGTCGCATCTTGACAAGTGGTATCAAAGCTAAGGTTGCAGGAAGCAGGGTTGTGTTTGGTTACAGGGCACTCTCAGTGGTTTCTGATCGAGTGGGAGCAGAGCAACGGCAGATCAAAGTAAGCTAAGGATGGAGGAGTTGAAAAGCACAGATGGTCACTTAAGGTCCGATGGAAAGAAAGAGCAGGTAAAAGTAGATTGTTGGTTGGTAGCAGATCAGCATGAAGAAATTGAAGAAGCAGATGTTGCAGGTGTTGTTGCACAGGATGCTCTGGGAGGTTTCTTGGATAAAGTTGAATCTTGGATAAAAGATTCGGTTGCCTCTTTCCATGCAGCCCCAGGTAGAGGAGCTGGTGAGCCTTGCCAAAGAATTGGCAAAGGGGAAGTGAAGCTGAAATTACAGGCGGCCAACACACGGGTGTTGATGAAGGTCATGCAGGTCCCAGGTTTGGAGATATGGCTAATTTCTTCAAAAAGATTGGGTGATGAGAGATGCACAAGAACTCTCACAGCGGATGCACTTGAATTAGCTGGTGGTAAGAAAATAGGTACTCTTTATTTACTTGTTTATATTACTGATTCTTCTTCTGTTGCGGAGACGTGGCTTCGTAGGCTTGGTCACATGAGCAGGAAGGAGATGCATGTTCTTAAGTGAAAGATGGATATATTTGACAGGCTTAAGAACTGGAAAGCCTTGGTGTTCATGGAGGAGATGGCAGACAGAGTTCAGTGGATGAGGCTGGATACATCTGAGCAGGGCAGTTTAGACATGGAGATTGATTCAAAAGAGCTCGTAGGTAAAAAGTCATCACTCATAGGTGAACACAGATACCGATGTCGGTTAGGAGGAACCGGTGTCGAACAGACAGGTGCCGATGTCGGTCATGTGCAGATCGAAGCCGACAGTGTCGGGCAGAGTAAGACTGACGTCAGTCAGGGGACCGACGTCGGCAGTAGGTAAGACCGATGTCGGTCAGTAGGACCGACATCGACAGCAAGGACACCAGCGGTTGCAGGTTGGTAGTCAGGTACAGGCGCATGGGAACCGACGTCGATCGGATGCAGACTGTGGGGTGGCCAAGGTCGGTCACTGTAACGAATTTTGGGTGGACAGCATGTTGTCAAGGAGTCTCAAACACCCATACGGAGGACTGAAGGTGTAAGTAGGCCCTCAAATTCGTGTTCCTCTTCTTTATACTTGTTGCTGATTGTAAAGCAGGAAGGATCCAGGAAACAGGTGGGAGCATGGCAGGTATATGATGCAGAACCAGACGGGAGTTTTAGTAGGTTTGCCAGCTGGATGAAAGCACAGAGACGAATGGATGCCTTAGTAGAAGAATAGAGAGAACGGATATGTGAGATGGAAGACCAGGTCATATGGTCTTGAGGAGCTGCAGGACAGTGGTACAGGTTTTGACAGGGGGATGACAGAGCATGACTCTAGTCAATGTCAGGGTTATTATTGTGGTTTGACTTACCAGGTGGATGATGAGTCGCGACATCATTCTGTTGCTGTATGTGGATGGTTTGATTTGCTAGCAGGGTTAGTACATACAGGGTTTTGCTGAGCTAAGGGTAAGATTAGTTCAGTGGCATGTCAGGAGGAGTTTGGAGCAGCAGAATTCTTTGACATGGGAGACATGGAGATCACAAGTAGATTTTGTCTCCAGTGGGAGCTGATGTGAATCAGGGGTTCAGGATGGAGAGTCGAAGCACACTAAGGGCTGGACAGGTACAGTGTCTGAAATCACATGAGGTCTGGTATAGACCTGAGTATTCCCATGCAGTGGGAGCTATCAGAGTTAGGAGCCAATTCGGGGAAGTGAGTTCTCAGGGAGTTTGAGAGGGACCAGCAGCAGGTATACATGCAGGGTCAAGGCTTCACTACATGTGTTTGTAGGTTCGGATGTGGCAGGGTACTTGGATGACAGGAGGTACACCACGGGATGTGTGGTGGGATGTCTTCAGGATTGAGCTTAAAGAGGGATACAAACCAAGAAATAGATTAGACGGGATACAGGTACAAGTACAGTGCAGCTGTTTATCTCCAAGTGGGAGATTGTTAGGTTGTGGAGCTAAAAGCTTCACTGATGTAGACACGGAGGAGGTTGCAGGAGAGTTGTTGAGTGTCAGAGACACCGGCATCGGTTTGGCCAACTGACGTCAGCAGGGTAAGGCAGGAAGGCAACCGACGTCGATCAGAGATCGGCCGGCGTCGGCGACCCCCAGGCGGACAGGGACCGACGTCGGTCACCTATGTGGTTCAACTGCGAGTTAATTACAGGCAGTTAGTTGACGAACCAAGAGTTTGCATGCTTAGTGCTAATTATAGACTAAGAGCTGCGGATCTAATTATTGTACTGAGTGTCTAATTATTGTTTGGATGAGTTCTATATATTAGACTCATGGTTGTATTGTAAATTAGTGCTAGGGAGTAAGAGAGCATAATTATAAGCTCCTTCTGTGTGTGAGGTAGAGCAATGGTGCGTTCCTCCTAGTGCCGCAGTACCAGGTGTGTTGGTGCTGGATTGGAGAGCCAACTGGGTTCTTCAGGAGTGTAGGATCTTGGTCACAGGTGCATGGCCTATATAGGAGATCTACATGGTAAGTAAGATCATTGATCTGCAGGTGTATGTGTATGTATGATCCAAGTTTGCAGGTGTGCAGAACCAGATTGATTTACAGGTGTGCAAGATCAAGGAGGACAGCAACACAACAGGGAGCAGGGTCAGGTAGGATCTACTTGAAGTACAGGTTTGTACTTGTGGAGTGCGTGGAGCACTTGTGGAGTGCGTGGAGCACAGGTATAAGGTGAACACCAACTCTGTGTTTGAGTTGGGTGTTGGGACCTAGGAGAGAGAGCTTTGAGGGAAGATTTACTGTTTATCATCTAGAGGTGTGGGAGCCCTAGAGGTGTGTAAGGAAGAAGAACTGTGGCAGTCTTCTTTGTTGTATTTCCTTCTGTAAGAGTTATTAATACAATTGGTGTATTGTCTCTCATATGTTGTGTTATTCTGAATTCTAGTTACTTGGTGAATCTGGTTTATTTCCGCATATTAAGTTGCTTGGTATTTGGTAATCAATTGTATGCTTCCGGTGTTGTCGCATCCTGACATATTTAATCCTCTTACTGACATGTTCCTAGCACACTTCAGTATCAACATCAGTGATAAGGTGTCATATGCTCAAATTTCACAATAGAAATAGAAGTCAAATGAGCCTCTCACTGAGTATATTTTTAGATATAATACCATATTGGCTAAGATGACTAGCCCTATGGTAGATCATGAGTTACAAGACCTCTTCAAATAAAGTCTTCTACCAATTTTGCATGAGACAATCATGTTCAAATGATTCTCTTCTTTCATTGAATTGTGTCACACTTTAAAAGAATGAGAAATCAAAATCATATCAATGGGCAAACTCAAGTACACAAGTGTATCAAATATAACTAATAAGAGTAATACCAAAGTCCCATATAAGGTCAAGTTTAATGAAAGCAAAGGATAGACTCATCAAATAGTCAATGTGGCTTCAAAGCCCCCATAGAGAGTCACATTATCAGCACCTCCTCTGTGACCTTTTACAAATCTACCAATTTCTCTAGCCAGAGTTCTCCAATATCTACTAGAATGTAATATCATTTCTCTACCTTCTATCAAAAAATTTGATCCAGTAAAGCCTCTTCTACGGGGATATAATCAAAATGAATTTTGTGACTTTTACAAGGCACCAGAACATACTATAAATAGATGCATTAGTCTTAGGCATAACATATAAAATTTAATTGATGCCAACTAGATTGATTTAGGCACTTCAGTTGAGCCTCATCAAGCCAAACCAGTTCAAGATAAGTAACTTTAAATCTTTTCAGATTCATTTCCACAACATAACAAGTTAGAGGTATAGGACACATCAGGTGTACATCATACATATCAGACACATCCTCCACTAGCTACATATAGGGCATCGATAGTTGATTCACATCCATTAAGCCACATGATTGGTACCTTTCATTCTAGCCTTCTATTTCATCCTTCTATCTCCTTTTTTGAGTAGGAGATTATCAAGGATGACACATATTATCTTGCACTCTTCATCAGAGCTTTTATTCATGATCATCCCATTCATAGTGTTCTAACTGATAATGGATCCAGTGTTAACATGTGTACTTTGACACTACTACAACACTTGGGTATACAGAGTAAGATATCACTCTAACTAACACAGTTATTAGGGGATTCAGTGGACATAGTCAGACTACATTGGGAAATATCCTCATTCTATTACAAGTTGGTCCTACATGCATGACCACCCCATTCACTATAGTTCTTAGCATAAGAGGTTTTGACATGTTACTTAGCAGACCTTGGATATAAAAACTCTAAGAAATTCCATCTACACTGCATCGATGCATGAAATTCATTCGCGTTAATCAATTTATTATTGTTACTAGAATTCCATATGAGTTTCTACTTCCAATTTTAGTTCCAAAGCTAGTTGCAGTTCTAGCAACTGCTCTAGCTTCATTACTAGTATAGAGGGTCCATACACCTCCATAGTTTCAAGATTCTAAACAGTGTCTAGCTATAATATTCACACCTAGAGTAGTTTTATCAAGATCTCAGGCATCTACACATCGAGCACATGTTCAGAGAGCTTCTCCTACTTACAGATGGGTCCCTGAGAGCCCTATAGTTGCATCTACTTCTCAGAGTTATAGAGGATCCCTATAATTGGTTTCTACTTCAAAAATTTTAGAGCATTAATAGCATATTCAGCTTTCAAAGCCTCAGTCTTAGCACTTCCATCATGCCTCATAATCATGCACAATTCCACTTTTTGATACTGGACACCATGACAGGGAGTCTCATTCGAGACTCATCGATTAGTATCATTCCTTTGCAGTATTTCTTGTACATAGTCTCTTTTGCATGATTGTACATAGTATATTCTAAAAATACAAAAATATGTCAATTGTATACATCATCTATGTTCTTACATTACTAAAACACTATGCTAGACTTGCATTATATTGTTCTATGCTACTTATTTGTCAATTTATCTATATTATCAGGCTTCACTTGATCTTTTTTTCAGTGTGTGCAATGCATCTAGATCCTTGATTGCTTTAATCCACCCATCAAGGAGGCATCTTATGTCTACATTCTAGCTACATATTGATACATCTACCCACTAGAGGCACACTCTACATGAATACACCATCTAGGTTATGTCATTCCTACACACTTTAGACATCTTATTGTAGTATGTTCCTTATTTGCTTACATAGATATTGCATCAACATCCATTGGCATTTATCACACTTTTGTATTTCATAGCATATACATTATTCTTGCATTATATATCTTGTATACTCTTGCTTATCACTTTTTATAGTTAGATGCAAGTGTACTTCTTTTAGTACTTTGCATGCTTCCACTCTTCACTTTGATTAGATAGATGTGTTTTTATTTTTTAGTTCCTGTTTGTGTTTTAGGACATTTGACAAATGTTATTTTCTCTTGTCTATGTGTGTGCCTTTGGACATTTTCCAATGTCCTTTATGTGTGCCTTTATATGTGCTTGTGACCCTTATGCCAATCTTTTCTTGTTCCTTTTGTGTGTGTATGCAGCATTTGAAAATGAATTTTATGCCTTGCATGCTTATTCGGCCCCTTGGCCACCCTTGTGTGTTTCTTGGTTTTTACTTTGTATGCTTGTTTGCTTGATCAGTTTCTTTGTGTGCAATGCCATGATTCCAATCATGCATTTACCTTGCTTCTTGGAGGCCATGATGGACATCATGATCCATCCCTCCATGCTATTAACAACTAACATCTCACATTCCATCTTTCTCTTATACACATGATATTACATTGTTATATCTATCTAGGCATACCCCTATAGGTCTAACAATCTCTATTTACAACTTTTGCTATATATTGAGATCATGAATATCAATGTTATATCAATTGTTTTTATAGCTTAACACACTTGTAGGGATTATTCTTCTAAGGGAAGTCATTATAAGGTCTTAATTCCTACCCTCAGAAGAGGGGGAAATAAATAAGGCTTTTGTCATAGAGATCAGAGCTTCTATCGGTCAAAAAAAGTGCAATTTTAGACCAGTTCAGGTAGCTAGTAGAGAACACAATCTAGTTTTTAGTTTTGGCTCTAGATAATAGTGCCAAAATTGGGACTATAGCGCTGGACCCCAAAGTGTCTAATTTTTGGTGCTAGTGTCTAGACAACAAAATTTATAGTTTTTCTAGAATTACGTAGAGGGGTGAGTTCAGTCGTGGTTTTACCATAATAGTACAGTCCAAAATCTAGTAATTTTTAGCACTTTTCCAGTCAGAGAATCGAGATACAGGGGGCATCATGTGAAACATGGGTTTTCCACTTATAGTTTAGACATGGAAGTTGATACAACTTTTAGTTTAGAATTTATGTTCTAGACACCAGTTATTGGGGGTAATGTGCATGACACATGGGCCTTTCTCTTTTTCGAGTTTAGTACATTTTCTTGTATGTTCCAAGTAGTTGTGTCCCTTACTCCATCTATAGGTGGTTGGCATCACTTTCAAGTAAACTTTCATATAAGTTTGCTTCTTGAGTACTCGAGTTCCCAAGTTCATTCCAGTTTTGGAGGGACTTTTTATACAAGTTCCAATCTCCATCTTTCATAGTGGCCAACATTGGCCTAGTTTTTTATTACATTCAGCTATTTATGCCAACATTGTCAGATTACAACACGTTTATGGGCTTCATGATCCATCTCATATGACATTCAGCTTATACTGGTATCTTTTTATTCAGCTTCACATCACAAGGCAATGATGGAGCCAAAGGTCTAGCTAACCTTTGTATTCTTTAGCCACCTATTCAGAGGGATTAGACACATAGTCTAGACATCAATTAGTACATGCATGATTCATTAAATTCGCATAGTTGGTGATGATAGATCTAAAGGGCATGCCTTTGCATTCTTGAGTCACCTTCCAGGGGATTGAGTACTCAGCTCATCCATCGATATAACTCTTGGTTCAGTATTCATCTAGCATCATTCAACACAACCCCACAGCATAAAGGGTTTTGTATTGGTTTGCATACCTAGTGAGGTGTATTCATTCCTTTCTCTTCCTTTCTCTCACTTTACCTAGCTTTGTACATTATTATTTTAGATATAGTGTATCTAGTAAGAACTGATCTACTTTCACTTTCCTTATTTTTAGATTCACATAGTACAATGTGCTCTCACCATGCATAAATCTAACATCACATAGCTTCTTGGGCTTAGCCTCATAGGTAAGTTTAGGTACACTTTTTTTTTCTCCTTTATCCTAGTATTTTACTTAGATGCATACTTAGAATAAAGGGAGGGTAAATGTAATCACATAAAAATGCAATGTGTACAACTTGATCATGACTTGTGACTTCAAAACCATAGGTCTTTCCTACTTACTTGCACAACCCACTAGCCATATTTTCACTACTTCCTAGTCACCCGAAGCCTTCCTAAATCAGCCTTAGCTACCTCGGACTCTTATCCTAGGCATAGACCTATCCCATTGGATAACATCACTATAAGTTGTACTATAGAAATGGACCCTAGGGTGTCCACTTTCTAGTGCTATTGTCCAAGTCACTCTTAGCCTGAAATGGTTAGATTTCCCTAGATCTTTATCTTTTTCCTTGTCAGCCTAACATGAAGTCATCTAACCTAGGATCATTAGTTTCCCTATAAAATCCTATTCAAGGGTCATTTATAAGGGTTGGTAATTATTCAAAAGGCATGATCTATAAATACACTAAGCGCACTCAAGCAAATCTTCCTATTCTCTGCATACAACCAACCATTGTTATTTCCAACCTACTCAAACCCCCGTACAAGTCATGAGTCATCTCAAGCTTACCCATATTCATATAATACTTGAATTGCATACACAAGATTACATAATACACATTCAATTTGGGAGAACTACATTAGCCTTAATCCCTCCTCAGAGTATTGCTATGTAGGCAGCATGCCCACACATGGGGTGTGATTATATGTTTAGTGCATAATACACACTAACCCCTTTTTCTAGTTGATTCAAGACCACTTTTCAAGCCTAAGGAGGAGCTAAGACCCTAGATCATAGAATCAATTGTACACAGAGCTTTACAGATGATCGAGACCTAAGATTCTAGATAAAGAGCCTCCTGAAGCATTAGAACAAAACCCAAAAAGCTCAGAAGAAGCAGATTAGAGGGAATATAATGCCAAAAATAGGACTATAGTGCTGGACCTCCAAGTGTCCAATTTTTGTTGCTACTGTCTAGGCAGAAAATAGACTTCTAGGTCTTATTTTTGATAGTCTATCTAGTCAACTCATTAATTTGCAGATCTAGAATCCTTCGTCTCAGTACAAAAATTACCTAAGTTCACTCTCTATCCCTTTGTTTGCTATTTTTAGTAATTAATTGATCAAATCCAGTTTTAACAAATTAGTAAGTTAATTTAGGCACACTGTATTCAAATATTTTCTTGATTAATCTAGACCTCTTTACTAATTATGAAATTAAACCCTTAGTTTCCCAAAAATAGTAAAATAGTTTGTTTACAAAAACATAATACCCTGAAATGAGTGTCTTGTGTTTGCAACATACTCTCCCTGTTCCAATTAATGAGGTGGACTATAATAGCATCTTGGTGACACCTAGAATGAATAATCATATTGAAAACTTGATTGAGAATATTGAGAAGTAATATGAGAAACCTAAAGATCATTTACATCCAAAGGTGTACTAAAAAACCTACATTTTTTTGTGTCCTTAGATGCTTCAACTTAACTTTGAAATTTATCCCTAGAGGATTGACTAATCAACACTATTACCTTGGATATACCCTCCAAATGAGGACTAAAAGAAAGGTTCAACTTCACAATTTTGGTATTGAACACCCCCACAATGGGGTTTGTTGCCACACCCTTGTTATGATCATCTTTGCATCCACCAATAGTGGTCAAACATTCTTTGCCATTAAACTAAGGAATTTTAGTAAATGGCTTTGACATGGTTTTGTTTCAAGAGGTAAACAAAGTATAATCTATAATTTTAAGTTTAGAATATTGGCAATGAAAACATGTATTAGGTAAATTAATATACATAATTATTTGTGTATAGTGAGATTCACCGACTTGAATGTCAACTAACTCCCTGAGGTCATTATAAAGGTTGACTTCAATGCAAACATGTTTCTAGGGTTGAGCTAAAAAAAATTAGTCGTTCCTGACATATGACACAACCTATAGTGGTTTATATTTTATTAATAAATTTACAACACATTTAAGGGAAGTCTTAAGAATTCTACCTAGACTATGACCTTAAGGGTTGTTTGCTCTAAAACAATAGTCATATGTCCAAAGTGATAGAATATGAAAGGAACTACAAACATACCAAGTTAAGAGCTTCTACAGAATAAGCAAGGCATGTTGTGGGTCTAAAAATGAAACAAAAAAGCCTTCGGTCATATTTCGAATAGCATCCAACCTAAGACCATGTTGCACCCATGCAGACTAAACCCAGCTTTTTAACATACTTTCAAAGGGGACTCTCTTGAAAAAATCCCCTATCAAATAAAATTGTTCAAACCATTTGCTTGCATAATAAAATTCAAGAATTAGGTAAAATTGTATCAAGGGGAGAGTTGCTACCTTGTATTATACCTTCAAGATGAATTACAAAGGATTTTTTGCCAAGGGCACCATTCTTGACATTATTATAATCTACAATCATAGTTTAAATAATTGTGTTAGTGTTGTGAGATAATGTTGAACAGATAGAGGCCTCAGAGGGTGATATTATTGGTGTAAATATCTAATTACACCATTAGGACTTAATTTTACTTAGTTATTAATTAAATATCCTAGGATTTCCTATTTTCTTGTTTAGTAAATAATGCATTTGGAAATGCAACTTGTACTAAAATCCAAGATGCACACCCAAATGACAAACTACAATAAAGTATAATTTGTATACCAATGTGGACTTTATGCAATCATTTGCATTAATGTGACCACATGTATTTATGCAACCATTTGTATTTATAAGACTCTCCAGGCTCTATCTAAACAAGCATCTCTTTGCCAATTTTAGTAATGGGAAGTATTATGTAAAATCCTTTTTGAGATTAATATAAAAGAGAGTTTTGTTATGTTATTGATTTTTTTTTGTAAAATATTGTGTGACTTAATACAAGAGCATGTTCCTGAAGTGTAGAAGTGTTTAAACATCTTGTGTGTTGTTAGTATATCCTCTTCTCTAATATGGTATAAAATCATCAATGTTGAAAAAGACATCATGTTCGTGATTTAAAAAAAAGTCTTTCACACACTTCAGGATGTATTGTTCCATTTATCTTCATTTGAATCCACTTTCTTTCTTCTTCGCTTTCGATTTTATTATAATTTTGTGATTTTCTCATATTTTTTAGTATTTTTCAACACTTTAGAGGGGTATGCTTCAAGTTCATTTTAGGATGATTTCACATATACTAGTACATCTAAAAGGCCATAAAACCCATAGGATGACTATAAACTTGCACATGTTTGAATTTTTCTTTTGAAAAAAAAAAATTGCATCTTTTTTAGATGTTTTTCAAGTTTTTTAAATTAAAAATATATATATTTGTGAAAGGGGGATTTTTTTTATTTGTCAAAAAAGTGGGGTTATTGTTTTTATTATTATTTTTTAAATAATAATATATATGTATTAATCACAAAAATAAAACAAAATAAAATAAATTGAAAGCATTTGAGACTTTCTTGGCCACCCCCTAGTTGACTCCCACTTACCCACCGAACCCCCACTCTCTAGCCACCCTCTATCCACCCCCTCCATGGCGATGGCCAACCTGCCCCCTAGTCGCTTGCATGGTTGACCTTCAACCACTTCCTGACTACCTATGCGGCCATCCTTCGACTTATGCAACAACCCCCACATTCAACCCTTATATTTTTCTTTTCATTTTTATTTATTATTATTATTGTTATTTCTTTCAAAATTTGATTTCTTACACAACATTAAATTTTTGTAAAGTATATATCAAAAGGCTTGAATGGTGGTATAATTTTACTAAAACCTTTCACTTCAACTAGTCAAGGGTTAAAATCTCAAGCTTTCCAACCCTTCTCTTTTACAACAACATTACTTTTTTTAAAAGGACTCCTCCTTAATAAGGTTGGGTTTTTTTTTTACACAAAAAAATAAACAATGTGTTATTAAAAGCAGGATGCTCTTTTTTAGCACAAGCACAAAGGAAACCTTTTTCCTTGTATTCAAAGACCTTTTCTGACATTATTGAAGACTGACGAGTGGCCCTAATGTGACAGGCAGTCACACCCCCACAAAAGAATTTTTTTGCCTATCAACCTCCTTGGCCCACATTATCTCAAAACTTCATCTAGCCTTTTCTCTACACCAGGAACTCCTTCTTCAAAGCCCTCCTTGGCCCACATTATGGCAAAACTTCATCTAGCCTTTTCTCTGCACCAAGAACTCCTTTTTCAAAGCCTTTTTTTTTAAAGTGTGTATTTTTCACCTAGATTCCAGATTTATGGTTTAATTCTTATTATTATATATTGAAACTAATAGTTTTTTAATTTCTCATTGTAATTGTAATTGTAATTGTAATTGTAAGCATGTGATTTTTTTGTCCAGCTATGTAATTATAAGTAGTTTGGAGGGACTACTTTTTATGATTACACTAAGTATAAAGTGCCTTTTAGGGGGTACTTATCTTTTTGGTACACTTAAACTTTGTGTCAAAGCATTTTTTTACATACTATATTCTTTATGTTCATAATACTATGCATACTTGTGGCTTTTATTTCTCGTGCTTGTGTCTCTTGTTTTGGAATTGTCATTTTCACACTATGAATAATAATCCACCAATGCTCACTCCTTATAAATTTTACACTTCGAAACTGAAAATGATTGACATATTAAGAAGAAAAGGGCACAAAATTAGAGCCTACCCAAGTTATTGAGAAGACCAAATGTTTTAATCGGTATGACAAGGCCTTTAGTTTCATGTGTTTGACTATATCACTTGAGCTTTTATTTCACATTTAGTCTCACACTATTGTAAATATTGTATGGATGAAGCTAAAAGACTTGTATGAAAACACTGGTAAAATTAGGGGTCATCAACTAGACTCAAAGCTTAATGCTCTCAATCCAACTAACTTTGATAACATTTAGGACTATATTTCAAAATTAAATCCTTAAGACAACTTCAAGATTGTAATATAAAAAAATATATGAGAAACTTATATATTAGGCTTTGTCTAAATTAAATGTTATTGTTAAAATTCCCACATTTGATGAGTCTACTAAAAGGTTGACTTGTGAGCAAGACAAGCTCACTCAGATGGGTATTATTTCCAAATCTACAAAATCACATGCTCTTTTTGTAAAGCAAACAAAAAATACTAAAGCACCTTCAAAATAAAAAATAAAGGTTCAAAATCATATTACATAAGCAGAATTATTCTTCTTCATATAATACTTCTAAGTAAAATATTGCTCATGTGACAAAAAAAAAGTTTTTGTGGAGTAAATGGACATACTTAATCTAGATGTTTTAAGAAACTTGTTATTTTTAATGAGGAAATGAAGAAGCACAAACTTAATCTTCCTTCATCTTCTTCCTCTCCTAGAAAGGGCAAGGTAAAAATCCTCTCTGCCATTATTGGTGCTTTATCATCCTATCCTAAATGGGTACTTGACTCTAGGTCCACTCACCACATGATTCAATCTACAGACTTGTTTTCTTCTCTTGATGTTTAAATACATAGTGAATCTTTGTGGGTGACTCTTCTTCTTTGAATATTCAAGGACAATGGTCTATTGAGATGACTTATGAGACTTTCACAAATGTTTTCTTTGTGCTATCTCTCTCAACAAATCTTCTTTCTATCTATCAAATCACTCAATTAGACACGATATTTGAGTTAACCCCCGATTCAACTATCAATAGAGAGAATAATTATCCTTCTCAAATATTTGCAGTGAGAAATATGGATCATCATGTAAGATTCCATGAATTTTCTAATTTTGTACTTGATTCGTCTTCCCATGTATTATTTAATCACACAAATAAATAGAGTAAGTTATGGCATGAGCAGTTTAGCCATTTGAACTACCACTATCTTCAATAGTTTCATCAGCACAACATGGAATTGGTTTACCTTCCATTACATTTTTTGATGGTGTATGTCTAGGATATGTCCTTGGTAAACATTGAGATAATAACCACATGAAATGGAAAACATGGAGATAATTTGAGGTTCTTCAACTTGTTCATAATGATATTTGAGGGCACTTTATAACACTTTATTTTAATCAATTCCATTATGTGTTTGTTTTTATTGACAGTTTTTTAAGGCCTACTTGGGTGTATTTATTAAAGCAAAAAAATCAAGTTTTTCCACTTTTGTTGACTTAAATACCTTTGTTGAAAAATAATCTGGAAATTTTATCTAGTGTTTGCAGACAGACAAGGCAGAAAATGTGTGAATTATTTTTTTATCAACTTTTATGCCCCTCATGGCATCCATCTACAACATACAATAGCATATAGTTTGCAACAAAATGGCATTACTGAAATAAATAATCATAGACTCAAAGAAACAACTAATTATATGATTCAATCAAGGGGTCTCTCTCCTTCATCTTGGGCTAAAGTTATTAACTATGCAAATTACCTTAAAACCACATTCTACACAAAGTAAACAAGGGCATGACACCTGAATTTTTATTAGTGAAAAAAAGCCTTCTATGGAGTACTTGTGATTCTTTAGATGTGGAGCGTAGGCCCACATTCCTAAATCCAAAAACAAGAATTTTCAACCTCAAATCAAGCCTTGCATCTTTGTGAGATATATTGATGATGTCAAAGGATATTGACTACTATATTTGGATATGCATAAGTTTATCATTTGTCACAATGTTCACTTTGATGAGTGTCCTCCACATGCAATGTCATCCAGTCCCACCTCTTATTCCTTTTTGATATAGATTATACTTCTATAATTACTATTAAGGATGGCATACCTTATGGCGATGTGGCTCCTTCTCCACCACATGCTCTCACTCCTCAGTCTCTTCCTCAATGGGTTCAAAAGATGCAAAAAGTAGTTGGTTCTCTTTGTGGTGACCCTAGCGATATTCAACATACGTAAGCATATTACAAGGAATCAACATGCTGGATTAGGCCCCATTTTTTTGTCGAATAAGAAATAACATGCTATAGTCATTTCTTCCATAGAGGCAAGGTATCAAGGAGATATCAGTGTCACTACATAGACTATTTGGATCTCTCGAATCTTGTCAAAATTTGGCATCAAATAATATTAACCTATTATCTTTTGGTGAGACAACCAAAGTGTTATTCACATCTCTAGGAATATTGTGGAGCATCAACGTACAAAACACATTAGGTCCACATGCACTATATTTGACAACTAATTCATGAGTTCATCATTGATTTCCAATTCTATCACACATAATTGCAGGTGGTTGACATCTTCATTAAACCCTTCATTGATTCCAAGTATGTTCTTCTTCTGGTTATGTTAGGGATGAAGGAGGTTGTCCTTAGGGTGTACTCCAAGTCTTATTTCCTTCTTAAGCATATTGTACGTGGGTACATCATCAAACCTTATTGTTGAGACACATATTAAATGTCGAGCTTTAAATTTTTTACCTCTCTAAGTTGCACTTAAGGGGGTGTTGGTGTAAATATCTAATTAAACATTAGGACTTAAGTTTACTTGATTAGTAAGTAAATATCTTATGGTTTCCTATTTAATTATTTAGTAAATAATGTATTTAGAAATTCAACTTGTACTAAAGTCCAAGTTGAATACCTACATGAAAAAATACACTAAAGTCTAATTTACACACCAATATAGACTTTATGTAACCCCTGTATTTATACAACCACTTGTCTTTATGAGGCTTTTTGGGCTCTATATAATCAAGTCTATCCTCACCCATTTTAGCAATGAGAAATATTATGTAAAATCTTTTACGAGATTAATTTACAAGAGTCACATTATTATGTTGAATTTACTCTATAGAATATTATGTGTTGCTTAATACATGAACATAGTTGTAGCGTATAAGTGTTGAAACAAATTATATATTTTTAGTATCTCCTCTTCCTTAATAGATATTACATATAAAAAATTAAATATAGGAAAAAAAATATATCCCACAACTTTCTAGAAAAAACATAATACGAATGCAAAATGCAAGAAAAATCAATAATGGTGAACAACCCTAACAAAACATTTTTTCCAAAATCTCTCTTAGGTTGAATGGATAAAAATAAATCATCACTAAGAGTTTTATTTATTAATTACTTTTTTTTATTAGAATTAATTTATTCATATATAATTTTTTAAAAACAAATATATTGAATTTTAATATCTTTTAAGTTTAGAAGTGTATAAAGCTTATGAAAATATATCAAATATTTAGATGGAAAACATTTCTATGATTGTTAAGTTTTAGAATAATTTATTTAGTTGAATGTCTATTATACTATTTTCTAATTATAAATATTTATTCATTTAAGTAATTAATAATAAAATGTAAAAATATATTTTAATTTAAAATATATATTTTTATATTATTTAAATTAAAAACTTAATAAATTTTGTGTTTGTATAAAAATTTTAAGTAGTTTTATCAATGTATATTACATATAAATTTATTTTTAATTAATAGTTTTAAATTTATTTTTTGAAATTAACAATTTCATATAAATAAATGAAAAATATAATTTATTGTTGATAATATTCTTATAATATCTAAATTTTTAATATTAAAGAAGTTGAAATATATTAATTCATCATTAATAATATTTTTAGAACACTTGAAATAGTAAAGAAGCTTGGTTCGTTAATATTGATTAGATTATTAAAAAGGGAAAGTTTTTCATTATATATTGAAAAGTTATATTTCAAACTCAGATAAAAAGATCTGAGCATTATATATATACTAATTATGTTGATCAATCAAAGTGTTATGTTTTGTATGTTGAAAAATATGTGGATATTCTTTAAAGTAAGGTACAAGGATTTTTATCGGATCAAATATAATAATATTATTTACTATATGTTGATTGGCTGAGAGTTTTTAATGTTATTCTCGACTTCACTTATTGCAAGGAGCTGGGTGTATTTCCCTATTGTCAAAACTCAGAGAGCACAATCATAATCATTGTATTGTCTAACAGTTAGTAGCCAGCTGTGTGAATAATTGAAAGAAACGTTTTGATCCTCTCAATGCTAATCTTTATGATTTCCCCTCATTATTTGCAGTACAGCAGATGGGCAACTTTGTCGTGTTAGAACTGCTTGACAGGGATTTTTTTATGACAGTTCTATTTTTTATTAGCACGAACAATGCAAAAATGCTAAGGTCTAGGGAACAGCTGCAAGTTCAAGAGTTTTATTAATCGTTGCTTAGTGCAAAACTTTGGACAAAATCCCAGGACGCCGCTTTCTAGGATCAATTAATCACAGTCCTTATGCGCCACAACCTGTCCCTATGCACAACAAGTTTAACTGCGCTATGAATTTTTTCAGAAGTATTTGCAGTCTCTATGATCTCTTAATGGCGGATAGAGGAGGTTCTCACCCTTCTATTCTCAAATAGAATTTATTTTCTATTTATTATGCTTGGAAGCGTTCTATCCCAACAAGATTGCTCATCTTCCACTGGAAGCATAGTAGATGGGCACAACATATGTGTACATCAGGGAAACACTCATGGACAAAAGGTATTGGCAGTGGCGGTATCCATTCCTTCTCTCAGGCATGTATTCTCCATAGCATGGAAACTGATTCTTTATAGTTCTCTATTAGTTTCATTATAGAATAATAAAAATTGTTGGTATCCTTCCATTTAGAAGAGGTGCGTGATGATTTAATTATTGGTCAAATTTTTCATTTTATGATATTTGTAATGTACATAGTTGTCTAGTATGAATTTAGATTATCTCTGATTCAAATTAGAAATTGAATTATGGACATTCAACTTTTGGATAGATTCTTACAAATCTGGTGGTTCCTTTGAGCAAGTTATTCTCTTACTTCCTATAGAGTTGGACGGTTTTTTATAATGAAACAAAATGATTGAATTGATTGATATATTTGATTATTTCTGGTTGGATAGAAAGATTTGGTAGTTATTAATGTTGATTACAAAAAAAATGTATTCTTCACTTTGTGAGCTGAAAATAATTTTATATTATAACATGATCATTACGATAATAAATAATAGTTCTAAATTATCTGCACGCTTATCTTATGGATACACAAACAACTATTAAAATAACCATATATCGTATCATTCAATATCCAGGATTAGTGATTTGTGACAGATCACTAATCATAACTATTCCAAATTGATACCTTGTTTCTTTACAAACACATCAAGGACACAATTGGAGAGCATATTATTTTAAAATACTATAGTAGTTTATAATGAAAACTTTTAATAAATATATATGGTGGTATAAAGCTATAAAAGTGCAAAAAAATATCTTGTGGTTGTTGGTTGCAGGTAGTATATGCTGTGGTGATAAAACCTCAGTTATTTATTTTAAGCCCTCTTTTCTGTTGTCGCCCTCCCTCTTAATGTGGGAAATGGGCTGTATTTTTAATTCCTGATGGCATCCCCATCTTTTGCCTTGAAATCGATGTTGGTCCTTAATTTATGCTTCAAATTGACCAATTTTCAGTTGAAATTTCTATATGGCTTTTTCTATGGAAGTTTAAACTGGAATTGTAATTATTGGTATTCTGTAGATTTCTTTTCTTTATAATTTAATTTACTAATTCACTCATGTATTTGGATGATTACAGATTGGATAAACTCTAGATTTTGGTTGTTAATTAAATTTTAGTCTCAAATTTTGTTTTAATGTCATTGTAAATTGTTATAGCACGTTTCAGTAAGAAAAATTTAAGAATTGGTTTATTATCAATAACTTATTATGAAAAGGTTTAAAATCCCTTATTATTCTGTGTCACCCCTTCTCTAAATAAATGAATGGAACAAACTTTAAATGAATAGTTACAACATAAAATAGAATCTGAAATTTAATTCCCTTATAAGTCCGTCAAATTTGGTCCAAGAGGCGCCTTAGATTGATGGCATAGGAAGTCAAAGTGCAGTTCAGGTGATTGGAGAGAAGTTTGTATGTTTTTATGACTCATAGTATGGTTATTTTTGCATCTAAGGGTTTGATATTCTAGACTTAATTAAATGTTTAATCGTTATTATAAGAGAATACTAGTGAGATAATTAAGTCATTTATCTCTTTAATTTAAATATTTAGTTTTTATTATAATAGAATATTAAATGAGATAATTAGGTTATTTATCTTTTAACCTATTAATATGAAGATGAGAGTTTATATTTTTAATTTATTGGGTATTTAATAAATATGATGTTATATAAGATTCAACTTTAGCTAAAAATAATAGATTAATTCTGCATACAAGATCATTTTTCTTCTTTCCTACAAATTGATTCTGCACACCTCAAGTTCAATAAGAGTTTGTTTCCATAAAATTAAGATAAGGTTCTATATGCATTTTGATTGTAAAAGTCAAAAGCTCAAGAACTTGAAAATCCTTCTGCTGTGTTGGTGTGTCAATCTCAAAAAATTACCCGATCTTTCAAATTATATATCCTCATTGAGGATCTATTTGAAAAATTATTCTGGACTAATAAAAATACCATAATTAATTGGTCTCCTACTACATAAAACACCTTAATTTGTCAGGATACAAAAACTTAGAAGAACTTCTGGAAAGCATTGGTGAGCTCTCATCACTTGAAACACTCTCTACGAATTGTTGTTTGTCCACTAGAAAGTCTTCGAGTTCATCTTGGATGCTCTAATTTTATTGTTTAGTAGATTTGGGAACTTTTGTTTATTATTTTGATAGTTTAATTAGTTTATGGTTTCAAAATGAATGGTCAATACTTGCCTTTGCTCATTTATTTTTGGACTTCTTAAAAGTTTATGTAGGAACTGTTATGCTGGAGAAGTTTCAGATTGTATATTGGGTCATCTAAGTCAAATAATTACAACACAAATATAATTGTTTAGAATTTAAAATGGTAATTTTACAAACCAGGGTGTACAAGTCTTTGTAATTGCTAGGGTAAAAAATCTTATTTGTACTTTTGTATAGTCAAAAAATTTCTATGGCTCCATAAACTTTAACATTTCCCAGTACTGTAAACTCCCCACAGGGACTTGGCACTTTGCCCCCTTGTTATTATCAACTTCATTTTCCCTTCATACTTCTAACTTTTCATAAGTATTTTATTATAAAATCTGAAAAAACTCTTAAATACATATAGTCCATAAAACCTCTTAAAACTTTAAGTACAAGGTACAATGTGCACATATTCTCTATATATATATATCTAATAAAATCTATGTGACTTGAATATGGTGCACATATTCTACCCTTTCACTATATTTATAATAAATATAAAAAAGTTTCACCATTATTTCCACTTTAGGTGTTCTTTCCCTTTTAAAAAAATAAATAAATAATCATTTTTATGTATTTAAATTATTTAAGCAAAATCCAATATTATTATAAAAATATTTTAGAAAACTCAATATTATTAATTTAGTCAAAAAAAAAAAAGTGTAATTGGCAAGGTACCTTGCAATGTTGTTCACCAACATTCAAATACCTAATATTATCCAGCAAAATAAAAATCCTCCAAAATTATTTGTGTCTCATATATGTAATTAAAATATATATCTATCTATTTAATTCAAAAGATGCAAATAAAAATAAGTTATTAATCTACCTCCCCAAACAAAATTGATTGATTGTGATGTTTGTAGTGGAATTTAGTGATTTTGGTTACTCACAAATGCATTTGTGGTCCTTTTGGTTGAATTTGGTGATACTATTTACACACATGCATTATATTCCCTATTTTCAAAATTAGTTTATATGTAGAGTACACAAAATTCGTCATTGACCATTCATAAAAATTTACACTATTTGTTTAAAAAATAAATAAAAATAAATTGGTGTATGTAGACAACAAGCATTGTGATGTAATGTTAATACCTATTGTTGAAAGGAATGTATGGCATTGGTTTAAAGATGAATGGTTTTGATTATTATGGATATAAGCATGGGTTTTCGCTTACAATGACCATGGTTAATTTTGCAATAATATTTGACATTAAGAACTCTGTTAAGTTTGTGACCATTAGTCAATCAACGAATGCAACATGTTATGTTTTGAGTGATGCAATCCAATGGATCCATGGGCTATATATAAGAGATTTTAGAGGCTTATGAGATTTTGTGAGCTCGTGATTGTGGCCTAGCTAGTAACTGCCACATGCACTAATAAGTGGCTACCACATGTTCTAATCAACTATTGTGATGTGTGCCAATCAAAAACTATTGTGTCTATGCATTAAAAATGTTACAAGATATAAATAAGTGCAACCCACGCAAAGGTACATCCCCTAGGATTTTTGTGTTCAACACACCCCCATTTCTTTAGGAGAAGCATGGGCCCTCTTTTATCCTAAATGGACATGTGAATCTTTGATTTAATTTAAATTAGTCATGCAACACTATTTTCAAATCTTAAGTCCCCCAGTGGCCACTTTGATACATAATTTAAGCCTAAGTTTAATTTTATGTTATAACACTTAAGTAACTTGTGGCCACTTGAATATATCTGCCTAAGCATAGGGCCACTTCAATGTTATACCACATGAGATACATTGCTTAAGTGGACCTAGCCAAAATATAGAGTGGAATTTATATATTAACAAATCCATAGGGGACTTATTCTATTTTAGATATTAAAATATATTTCGTGAGTCTGTGACTCTATGGCCTTTAGATGATAGTTGCTTATCCTTTATGGGAAAAGTCGTTTGTGCTTTAATCACAAATATTAATCATGCTTTATGCTATAAATGTGATCATGAACACATGTTATTTTATTTTTCATAGATAAAATGTGGCCTTGTTCAGTTATTAACTAGATTTAACTTTTAAATGGATCCATGTAGTTCATAAAGACACAATGAAAATTAAAATTCGCCACCATGATTCTACTAGTTCATGGCCTAGTCATTTTGTGTTTATTTTTTTATCACAATTTTATTAAATTAATTTGCAAATGTTTTTTAAGGTGTTGTTAATATCATTTAATCACATGCACTTTATTTCTTATGTAGGAGTGAGAACCCATGTAAATATAAACCCAATTGGAAAGATAAATGATTCTACAAAGCACATAGAGAACATGAAAATGGGTAGATGTGTTAGGATATTAAATAGAATTGAAGAATTCCATAGACTTCACATAAATTTATTCAAAACCTGAAGGCCACCCTGTAGCTCCATGACTATGAGGCAATCACAACTTGCCATGTGGGACACCCCATTTGAATACAGTTAAAGTCAAGGGCAAGATCACTGCAAGACAAGGAGAATAAAGGCATGTTAAGTTGGATTGTATTATCCATTGCATTTGTGGATAATAGCGATATAAAGTGACCACTAAAAGCCAAAGTGAATTACAATATCTCATGGAAGTAGATCATGACAGTGTAGGGTTATCATTTCCAAATGTAGTATTACACGCTTCATGGAGTTCACCAAGCCAAATTTTTCACTCATTTTATCTCTATTGACTACAAATGCATTGGTTTGTTCAATTGTCTTTATTTCTACTCTTTACCTCTGTCTTTACCATGTGGAATTATATGCTCAATGTATGCCTTCCCTGAGTTGTGATGTCTTTCCATTTGTATTTTTCCTATGTCTAATAACATTGTAGATAGCACTCTAATTGATTTAACCAAACAAAATCAACTAAGATAAATATTGTACCCACTGAGACGGCTCCACAAGTATTTTATTAATAAAAATAAAATAATTACATGAAAAGGGTATCTATATCATGTTAACCCTTTTACAGAGAAAAACATATATTTATAGGTTTTACCCATGACCGGTAAAATCAACTAACCTACTAACTAACTCTCACAAGAATTCCACCCGAAAGATAGTTCGAATTATTTAACTCAAAAAGATAAATCAATATAACTAAAGATTGTTTAAGGGGGTGTCTTTATAAAAGATGCATGCCCATTTACATTTATTATTTTACTTAATATTTATTATCTACCTAACATTCTAACCCAATGTTAAGACTTTAGAACAAGTCCTAACAAACCCCCCCATGATCCAAAGTTAGTTCTTTGGACACATGCCAAGCATTTTTTTGAATTTTTCAAATTTAATTCTATCAAGGGGTTTTGTGAAAATGTCAGTTGTATGATTAGCAATTTGGCAATATATTGGATCAAGTGCTTTATTTGCCACCAGCATTTATAGATAGTGATATTTGACATCCATATATTTTGTTTTGGCATGAAAGACTAGATTTTTAGACATTTTGATTGCAGTTTGATAATCAATGTACAACTATGTAGGAGCGATGTAAAAAATTTGAAGATTTTCAAGAATGTGACGTAAATATATAATTTATTTAGAAGCATCCCATGTTGCAATGTATTTTGATTCTACTAATGAATTTCCACTGTATCATGCTTCTTACAACTCCAAACAATGGTAGTTGAACCCATATGCATAGTGTATCTTGTTGTGGACAATTTGTCATTCACACATTTACCAAAATCTACATCACAATACCCAACAAGTTTGAAGTTCTTATTGCAATGGTATGTAAGGCCATATGTTTTCATTCACTAAAGGTAATGAAGTACTCTTTTTATTGTATGCCAATGAATTTCTCTAGGCTTATGCATAAACCTAGACAAAATTCCAACTAAAAATGATATATCAATCCTGGTAGTCATCAAATATATCAAACCTCCCACTAACTAGATGTATTTGGTGCCATCAATAAAAGCACTACCATCATCCTTAGCCAATTTCAAGTTACTTTCCATGGGAGTGAGTAGGTTTGCAATCATTTGTTCCAAACTTGTTTAATAACTCAAAAATATACTTAGTTTGTGAAATGAAAATACTTTGTTCTTTTTGATTTACTTTTATGCCAAGGTAATAATGAATAAGTCCAGGCTCTATCATCTCAAACCCATATTTTAATTCCTTCTTCATAGACTTATTATGGTTGTCATCATTGCCTATGATAAACAAGTCATCGGCATAGAGAACAAGAATTACAAATTTCTTAACCTACACTTAAATATAGAGAGTATCATCAGATTCACTATGTTGAAAGCTAATTTTCTTCAAGTATGAATCCATTTGTTCATACCAATCCCTGGGGGCTTGTTTAAGCCCATAGAGAGCGTCAATTAATTTACACACTTTATACTTTACACCCACTTTCTCAAAACCTTGAGGTTGTTTCATATATACTTCTTGTAAATCACCATTCAAAAAAGCACTTTTAACATCTATTTGATGTACTTTCCAACCATTTTGTGTTGCTAAGGAAAGCACCATATGAATAGTGTGCTATCTGGTAGTTGGTGTAAATGTTCCCTCATAGTCAATACCTTTTTATTGTGCATAGCCTTTCGCAATAAGTCTTGCCTTATGTTTATCAATCGAGCCATCTGATTTATACTTAGTCCTATAAACTGATTTACATTTTATGGATTGAACATGTGGAGGAGGATCAACTAAACCCAAATTATTATTATTAATAATTGCATCATACTCACTTTTCATTGCCTATTGCCAAACTTATTCAGTAGAAGCCTCCTCAAAAGCAGATGGCTCAGTGGAAGAGTAGTAACAACCATTGCATAGGTCACCTATTTACAATAACTCCTAAGACTTGTGAGACCAATTTCATATATTTTCAAGTTAGAAAAAGTACTTTGAGCCCATTTTGGATATTTTTTCAACTTATTCAAATCATGAACACCAAAATTTTCATCATGTGCACCAGTTGAATAAAGAATTAAATAATTTTCAACATTGTCTAAGTCATGAACCTGTGAAGTACTAAATGAAATAGAAGGGATACTAGTCTCATACCATCACCTATGATAGTTGGCCTCATTATTCAATCCCTTATTATGTTTTTAAATATTCTTCTCTAAACTATCAAATTGAGAATCAATCTCTACAGTGTTCATAGTACCAAATTCATCAAATATCACATCCCTACTCACTATGAATTTGCATGTATCATGTACAAGCAAACGATACCCCTTTTTATTTTTTGAATATCCAAGAAAGATGCATTTTTGACTTCATGGTTCCAACTTAATTCTATGTTCATTGGGAACTAAAGTTAAACAAAGGCATACAAAAACTTTCAAGTGTTTAACTTTTGGTTTAAAGCCATACCAAGCCTCATATAGAGTTTGTCCCAAAAGCACAGTTGTAGGGTACTTAGTTCTCAAATACATTGCAGTACAAATGGATTTGGCCCAAAACTCATCATTGAGCTATTTATAGTGCAACATAGCCCGAGTTGTTCCCTTTAAAGTCTTATTCATTCATTCATATACTCCATTTTATTATGAAGTATAAGCATTACTATATTGTCAATGAATTCCATGTTCCTAACAATAATTTGAAAACTCATTTGAAGTATATTCACCACCATTATCTAAATGAAGTGTGAGCCTATTTCTTTTTCAACTGAGTGTAACAAATCAACAAACTTAGTGAAAACTTTTGATTTATTTTTCATGAAAAACATCCAAGTCATCCTATAAAAATCATCAATAAACAACACAAAATACCTACACCCTCTAATGGATGACTTCTTCATGTCACATATATCACTATGAACTAACTACAAACATCTGTTGGCTCACCATGAAGAATTATTAGGAAAACTTTCCTGATTCAGTTTTACAAAAACACATGATTCACAAAAAATATTGTCTTTGTGAAAAGTGGGCAACCCACTCACCATACCATATCTTTGTAAGTCCACTAAAGAGTGAACATTCAAATGTCCATAGTAGAGATGCCACAACCGTTGTGCAGACATAGTACCTGTAATTGTATCAATAACTGTTATAAGTCCCACTATGGAAGGAAGCACTTTATAATGCAATCTAACCAAATTTCCATCATCATATCTTATATATATGGTTTTATATCCATCCTTCACTGAATTGATATAAATGAACCCATTTTTAAGCATAATTTGGTAACCTTTCTTTCGAATAGATACCAAGGAAAGAAGATGTTTTTGCAATGTGGGAACATACTAAACATTCTCCATGTATTTGATAGATCCATTAGGAAGGAGAATTTGAATTGACCTAAGACCTTGTGGAGTATGCATAGACTTATTTGCCAAGAATACTGGAGAGAGAGAAGCTTCTTTGAAAGTCCAAAAGAAGTCTCACCTAAATTTCATATGTTTGGTTGCTCCTATATCTAAAACCCACACATCTGTGAACTCATCTCTAGCCTCATATTCCATATAAGCAATGTTTCCTAAAGCAGTGAATGGAAAGTCATGAGTAACATTGCTAGACTCATCATAATCATGATTAGCGTATTTAGCAAAGTTAGACTTAGTCTCTTTTTGTGGCCTCTAAATTTTGTCAAAAGGAATCTTACATTGAGAGGCAATGTGACCAAATTTATCACATCTATGACATTGAATGTCTAATCTACCTCTACCTCTATAAGAGTTGTTAGCACCTCCTCTATCATTCATCTCATTTTAATGAGAATGGATATACTGTTGATGTGAATAGTTTTTTTGAAGATATCCTCTACCTTTGTTTTGAGATCTACCTCCTCTATAACTTTTACCCCCTCTATAATTGTGCCCTTTATAATTTTGTTGACTAGAAGAAGATGAACTAGGCTTGGACTCTGAAACATGGGCTTCCTCAGTTTTCTTTAATTTATTGGGTGGAGATAGGTCATATTGAATAATCAATTCAACCAATTTATCAAAAGTGATGCATGTCATCTTTTTAGAGACATGCAGCATTTCTATAAAGTTTTTATAGGACACAAGTGGTCCTTTCAATGCAATAAAAACTATGATATCATCATCTAGTTTTCCAAACCCAACCTTAGTGTACTCAGTAGCAATATTATTCAACTTAGACATGTACTCTCCCATATCTCCATCTTCCTCTAATGACAAAGTAAATAATTGCATGTGGACATGTATCTTCTTATGCTTAGGCTTTTTATCATACAAGTCAGATAAGGTCTATCATGCAATATAACTCTGAGGAGAATTTTTGATATGAATATAGGTATCTCGAGTACAACAACACTTGGTCAAATCTAGGGCTTTTGAATCGCATAGATTAAAACTTTCAAGTTTGGCCTATTCTGTAAATAATGTAGGATTTTAAGTTTTTACAATAGCCTATTAACTCATTAAACACTAATGAAGCTTCCATCAAATGTTTCTAATCAGAATAATGAGAAATCATAAATTTATCACCATTTGAAAGTAAATTTTAAGTTTTTGGCATCTTGAAATGAAGGCAAGTATAAAAAATAAAAGAATAACACAATCACAATAACATTTTGCATAAATATTAACCTCCACGTAGAGTAAAAGAAAGAGATTTTTGATGAGTTTTACACTTAACCTCACCAAAAATAAGAGATTTAAACTAAAATATTTAAAACATGTAAAAGATTCCAAAAAAATGGAATATTCCTCCAAACCAAATAGAAAATTTCACCAAATAGAGATTTGAACCTTAGACCTCCAACTTCCAAGGTTTTTTACAAAATCATGCTTTCCAATTACTCTATGAGCCTTTACAAGGCTTATAATGAGAAATTTATATTTAAATATGATTTTTGCTCTATGAAAAATTAAAAAAAAATACTTTTCCAAGTAAAAATTCATTCATTCATTAAATTTTTGAAAAAAGTAAAAAGCTCTTTGATTTGAGGAACCCTCAAACCCTAAAATATTTGATCAAATTTTGAAAAATGAAAAATATTATTTTTTAGCTATATTCCAATGCCATGCTATAACCAAGGACACCATCACTGCAAAAAATAATTCTTGGAACTATTTTCTTGATGTACCATGCCTTACAAATCAGTGTAGGACCAAATAATAGAGTTTTTAAACAAATTTAAACTACCAAAAAAGGATTTTATGAAAAATGAATGATGGAGGAATATTTAGACACTTTGGGAGCTGTATAAATTTAAAACCAAGCCATACAACTCATAAATTTACATTAAAAGTTTTCAGGGTAGTTTTAGATCAGATTTTTTGGCATAAAAAAGCTTAAAACAGATAGAGATTTATCCAGATTCATTTTAGATTTTTTCTACAAACTCATGAAGGCCATACCATTTTTTTACAAGGATTTTCCAAGTTGATAAGTCCATACAAATGACTTATTGGGCAGATTTTTAAAAATTGGAATCAAACAATCAACTTTTAGGCTTCAACAGGGAGAATCAAGCTTCAAAAATGGAGGATGAAAAATATAATTTTGTTGCTTCTCAGACCAGCCATGAAAAATTAATTTTTCAGTGTATTTTAATTCTCAAAGTCCTCCAATCACAAGCATTGGAAAAAAAAATATTTTAAAAAAATGGTATTTGAATAATTTTTCAAATATTAACTCCAAAGTATTTTAAGAAAGGCCATACCTTATATTTACCAAAGTTAATTAATGTGAGCCTCCTTTATTCAATCACTTAAATTCTTTCACCTCTTCTTCCTGAGATCACCATGTTCTCTTTTACTATTCATTTACCAAGCATTTACCAAGTTATCATGCTCTGATACCACTGATAGCACTTCAATTGATTTAATCAAATAAAATCACCTAAGGTAAATCTTATGCCCACTGAGGTGGGTCCACAAGTATTTTATTAATAAAAATAAAAAGTAGATGAAAAAGGTGTCTATATCCCATTAACCCTTTCACTTAGAAAAACATATATGTATATGTTTTACCCATGACCGTTAAAACCAACCAACCTACCAATCAACTCTCACATGAATTCCACTCGAAAGGTAGTTCTAATTATTTAACTCAAAAACATAAATCAATATAACTAGAGATTGTTTAAAGGGGCATCTTTATAAAATATGCATGCCCCTTTACATTTATTATTTCACTTAATATTTATTATCTACCTAACATCCTAATCTAATGTTAAGACTTTGGAACAAGTCCTGACAATTGTAACATGTGGCAGACTTTGGTTGGTTTAAAGTCACAAAGCTTATGGGGTCGCTTTAGATTAATTTTCTTTTCTTTTCTTGTGGAATACACACCTTCTTCAACCACTTTAATATATTTGCATAAGTCATGACCACTTTAATTTATATCACATGAAATACATTGCTTAACCAAACCTAGCCACAATATAGATTGTAATTCATATCATAAAAAATCTGTAAACGCCTCACTATATTTCAAAGATTAAAAGTTGTTCCAGGAGTGTGTGTGATTTTAATCAAAAATATTAATCATGTTTTATGTTTTAAATTTGATCATGGACTTATGTTATTTTACTACATGCATAGTTAAAGTGCATACCCATTAAGGTATTAGGTAAGTGTGTGTTGGACCCAAATTTTGTAATATATTATAGGTATTGTTGATCCATAAGCATGGTGATGTGAGGGCAAAAAAAGAGTGTAGAAGACCATGACATGGGAGAGAATGACACAAAGAGAAAAATAGGGGAGAATAGTGTGGAAGACCTTGGTGTGGATGGGTGTTGTGAAAGATAATGACCTAGAGAATAAGGGGCATAAGATGTAGGAATCAAAAAAGTATAAGAATAGGACAAGGGTGCAGGGAGTGGAGACGGATACAACAAATTTCATGGAGGTATCAGAGATTAATGGGAGCACAGATCTAGCATTGACTCATGAAGGAGAAGGAACACGAAAGTAAATATCTAGTATAGAGAGAGTATGTAGGGGTTGTTGGGCCCGAATTAAAAGGAACTTAATTATAATGGATTACCATAAATTTTTTATGAAATATTCATTGGTTTATCATATTTTATGTATTGATGCAACCTAAGAAGGGGTTCACTGTGTATAAAGACCCCTTTAGATTTGATTCGAAAGTGTTGTTAGATGTGGATGTGTTATTGTTGTCAAGATAGAGATCTAGAGAGAATATTTATTGAATCAAGAACCTTTGTAATCTTATCAAATGAGATCAATTGAACTAATACTTTACAAATTTTGATGTGTTGAATCTATTTGGTGGTTATTCGATTTTATGATACTAGATTATATGCACTGTGTGAATGCGTCAAATGGCTAACTCTAGAATGATGTTTATAGTAATAATGATTAAATGTGTTAACTCAAGTGCATAAGTACTATTTTCTTATTCACCATCGCATGATAGAACCGCTAGGAATCAATCTAGGTTTCATGCGGTGGGTGAGTATGTGAGGTCACTCGTATGAGATTTCAGCATGTTAGCGTATTAGCCTCTCCCTTCCTCCAGGTGTGCGACTAACACTTAATCATTCAAAACTATGGATAAAAAGAAACCCAATATTTTGGTTTTGTTGTTGGGACCCATTGTACTTACTAACATGATGGTAGAAAGATGCTTGTGCGACTATCTTTGGAAGACCTTGAGTGTTGGTTTGGTATCATAGAGGATAACTTTGTGCTTCAAAATCTTGAACTAGGATTTTCTACTCCACATGGATAGATCAACACTTATATAATTCTCTATATAAAGCATTCTTTGTAGAATTACCCATTCACTTGCATGTTTGGCTTTCAACATATGACCATTTAATAAACTATAGATAGAAGTCCCCTTGGTTGGTAAAGTGTTAGACAACCTTAGCAAAGTTGAAATCTACTTGGACACATGCAGTAGATGTGTGGTAGAAGGGAATGCTTAATATATATGTCTTGGAATATGTTATCTCTACATACTCTTGTTTGGAGGAAGCATAGTTCAACTTTATGAGAGAACCATGTAGGAGGTAGCTCAAGCAATTTACTTTAGAGATTAAGTAGCTTATGGTTGATTTTGGACTTAAGAACTTCCCCATGGATGTCTAAAATCTATCACACATGAGTAATTCCACTAGTGGGTAAATGAAGGGGTATGTATTGGTATGGGATTAGTAGTTTAGCATATAAGTTAAACAATGAGAGCTATAAAAGCATAAGTATGATGAAGCCAGGCATAAGGCTATGAGAGTCAACGATCCCAGAGGTGAATGGGAGGATATTAGAGGTGTTGTAATAATCCATAAGAGGGAGGAAAGGCATGGTAAATACTCCCTAACTATGGATTTGTGCCCTTTACTAGCACAGGTACATGTGAAAGAAGTGAGACAAACATTGATAGCAGAACCCATAGTAGAACCTAATTCAAATAGACCCAATTCCCCCACCACAATGTATGTTTGTGCATTTGAGTTTGATGAAATTATTGTTAGAAATTAGGATATTGATAGTGCAAAATCTAAAGTTGAATCTAAAACTGAGACTATAGAGAAACCTTTGGAAGTTCAAGATCAAGATAATAATTTACCATTAATTTCTACCTTTCATTACAAGAAATACCTATGGCTCACCTTGGAATGCTTAGTGGACCAAATCTAACAAATGGGTAGACTACAAGCCCAACAATAACTAATCAACCTCCCCCAATGCCCATTATATATGGTGCACCTATTATTGTAGGGGACAAGAGAGGTAGGATTGGTGATGGTTCTACTAGAGCTAGAGGATAAAGTGGCAGCGCAAGAGGCATTGGCAGATCTCCACCTCAGGGTTTAGGAATAACTATAGGACTACCATATCAAGGTCCACTACAACCACCCAGTGCACCTATAGTCTACTATAATATGACACTTCACTTACCAAAATATTAAGGTGTCAAAAATGCAGCTGAACATGTTCATAAGTGTGAACTCATTTAGCAAGCACGGGGTATAACTTATTTTGAGTAAAAAGCAACTCAATTTACCACTACTTTATTATATCATGTGCATAAATGTTACCAAAAATTATATCCTCAATAAGTAGTTGTGAATTATGAATTATTAAAGACTAGTTTTCTCCAAAATTTTGATATCCCTTAATCTGAACACCAAACTATTATTGCCTTAAAATATATCAAGTAAGATCTCACTAAGATTGTGCACACATATGATGTGCATTTAAAAATGCTTCTTTAAAAGATATCATTTGATATTAACCTAGCACAGCATGCTCAGTGATTTGTGGGGGTTTATTACTTTCATTCTAATAAGCCATGTCACACAAGACTTTTATTAAACCACATGAACCACTAGAAGCCACCCTCTGTACCAAAGCCATGGGAAGCATAGATATGGGGATCAACCCCTTCATGGATGCTCAGATCACTGCAATGGATTCTTATCTAGAGAATCTTGTGGCCAATAATGCTCATGACACCAATAATGGCTTGTGGTTTATTGACTATGAAGTGGAAGGTCATAATAGGGACAACTATACACAAAAGAATGTCCATGATATATTGAAATAATCATGTGAAATTTACAACAAATATCATTATGTGAGTTGTCCCTTGATTCAGTGCACCACCCAAGCTAAAGTTTCACAATATTATAAAATATGTGATGCATATATACATAATGCCAATGACTATTAGGTAATTAATGATATTCATTAAGTGTACATGTGAGGTATGCACCAAACTTACATAGCTAACAACCAAGAGGCTAGTGGAGGTCGATAATTCAAAGGTCGAGGGTGTGTAAATGGATGCGGAGGTGGTTGTTTTCTACATAGGACATGTTACAAGTGTGGCTCTCTAAACCACTACCAACATGACTGCACAGTCTATCCAACCTATGCCTTTTATAGAAATGAACATCACCTAAAAAATATCCCAACTTGTATGCTTCCATTACTAAATAAAGGGGTGAGAAAGGCACCAAGATGATACATGTTGCAAAACCTCCAAATGCTTAGTGAAGACCGTGCCCTACTACTCCAGTACATATACCCAAGGTCAATATTACTACATGAAGTGGTGCTTATTCCCAACCAGTTTTAAATCCGCATGTTGAAAAGGTTCAAAGTGAATAACCTTATGCACAACACTATCCTAATGTTTAATGTTAGAAAGAAGTGTTGCAAAACATAATGGTCTTATTCTAGGAACTATAAGGTGAAATTGAGTTCTTAAAGGACAAGAATGTTAACATGCAGTTCAAGATGTAAATAAATACAATACCCATAGACTCAAGGCATGATGAATTATGAGAGTTGTGCAAACTCTTCCTTAATGAGGACATAATCCCTTTCATCAAGAATTGGTTACAATAGAAAACATCAAAGCCTTCGAAGGATCATCATTTGAACCATGCATGATGACAAGAGACCCATATTCAACCAAATCCAAACTATGACAAAGAGGTCCTTATCAATGCATCCATTGATGGTTGAATGATCTATGACATCCTAGTGAACACCGGCATGGAGGTTTATGTTCTAATCAAATATGCCTAGAAAAAGATGGTGAGTCTCACCTTTCAACCCTCCCCACATGTCTTGTTCATGGTCAACAAGACATGTGCACTACCCATAGGCATTTTTAAGGATGACACTGTCAACATCTTGGGAGTCACATTCAAGGGTAATTTCAAGGTGATCAAGCTTGTTGAAGCTAATGACTTACCTACTATTTTGGGTCAACCTTGGATCTATGCAAATAATGTTAGCTTATGTTTCAAGAAGCAATATATTAGCTTTGAGAGTGGCACATAGTGCATAGTCATTCCTCTAAACAATTACCAATGACCCCCCTTTATGTAACCCATTGATGTTGATGATGATGTTAATACAATTTCTAACATTACTGCCAAGGAAATGAACATGTGGATCCTAATCCTAATGGCATCTTACGATGAGACGATGCTCAGTCTTTCTCTGACACTACCAGTATTACTTGTGACTAATGGGCTCAAAGCACATATGATCTAACAAGGTACATCTGTGGTGTCTTAGATAGCCACCTAAGTTCCCCTGAAAATCTCTCTAATTACCACAAAACTATTTGCCTCATTAGTGGATGCCTAATGGTTGGATCACCATTACAGTTGGACTAGGCCCCTAGGTTTCATGGTCAGTTGGAGGTCCAAGAATACTTAAACCAGTTAGAGGCCTACTATGTTAATGAGGATGAAAGGTTCTATATAATCAACTTTCTATTTCAAGGAACAAATGCTCATTGGTGGTCTACTCATCGATACCAATTAGATACATGGGACCAAGTACGTGCAACCATGCATAACTGCTTCCACCATGACAACCATATTTGTGCCACCCTGATTATAGTGGTATTACTTCTTTGAAAGAACATATAACCCAATGTGAAAGCCTTTGGAGCATTGACAAAACATTTTTATTGGAATTATTATGGTTACATGCATTCTATGGTACTATGCATGCTTTGCTTAGGACATAGTACATTCACCAATAAACACATAGAGACACAAATATATGGTAGCATTAAACATGTTCTGCTTGACACCTTTACATTTTATTCCCTAAGGATATATTTGAATTTGTCTTTGTAAGCAATATGTTAGGTAGTTATGGGTGATCAATCATGGGTTAAAGACTAGATACAACACATCTATGGTAAAATTGAGGAAAATTTAGCCATCTTTCCAGAATCTGATACTCCTACCATCAATCGGTTAGAACCATACTTCCAATCTGAATATGACCATTAGGAATAGATACGAAAAGGCAAACAAAAGGTTATGTACCAAGTTTATAAGGATACCAATTATGATCCTCTAAAGCCACCATTTGACCACTAAAATCTACATATGGAGTGTGGGGCACATAATGTTAGAGATATGATACAGTCTAAGAAGTAACTATATTCCATGCCACTCCAAATAGTTTAGCAGAACATTGGAATAGATGATATGCCTAAACTAGCCACTATGAGAAATTACTAGTCTGATCTTGAGATAACCAAAATGTTTGAACTATTCCACAAATACCAAGATGTTTTCCCATGTAACTACACATAAATGAAAGGAGTGCATCCATCTCTATGCAAGATACAAATCAATTTGGTTGAAGGTGATTGATTGGTAAGGGAAAGGCCATATCAGATAAACCTAAATCTACGTGTTCATGTTAAAGAGGAAATTAATAGCATGTTATACAATAGAGTTATTACTCCCATTTATGAATCCAAATGGGTTAGTCCTATAGTGATCATCATCAAGAAAGATGGCCGAATTCGAATTTATGTGGATTACAAGCTACCCAATATGATATGTGTAACAGACCCTTTCCCAATGCCTTTCATTGAGGAAATTTTTGAAGGTGTTGCTGGGTGTAAGATCTACACATTCACCAATGGCTTTTTTGGCTATCACCAAGTATAAATTTATGAAGAAGACAAGGCAAAGACAACCTTTGAAACTAAATGGGGTTAGTTTTCATATAATTTTATGCCTTTTGACCTCAAGAATGCATTTATTATGTTCTCATGTATTCTAGTGGAAGTTTTTAAGTATTTCATCCACAAGTTCCTTCAAGTGTACTTGGATGGTTGAATCATGTATGGTTTAGTGCATGACCACTGTGATAATATGTGCCTCATGATTGAAAATTGCTGCTAGATTTAGATTTTCTTGACTCTGAAGAAGTGCATCTTTGACACCACATTTTGGATTTTGTTGGGACATATTATTTGCCATGATGGACTATTGGTATATCTAGGTAAAATTATTATATTTATCCAACTCTAAATGCTAACCACACAGTGTGAGGTCCATGCCTTCTTAGGTCACATAGGGTACTATCAGAATTTCATTATGGGTTAAGCTACCATAGTCATGCTAGTGGAAGACATAATCAAGAATTATGGCCTATTCTTATGTATGGCTCAACACCAACAAATGTTTGAAGCCCTAAAAGAGAAACTAATGATTTTACCCATTCTCTAGTTCTCAAACTAGAACTAGCTATTTCATATCCATGTCGACACTTCAAGCATGGTAGTAGGTGTTATCCTGACACAACCCAATGAGGAAAACATTGATCATCTTATTTATTTTTCTAGCCAGAAGCTTACACCAATGGAATAGAACTACTTTATGATGAACCATGAGGCCTTGTCTATGGTTTATACATTTCATAAGTTTTGTCAATACTTGTTGGAAATTAGTCATTTATTTTTTATATGGATCATGAAGTACTCAATTATTTGGTAAATAAACAGGTATTGGATGGGCACATCTATCGATATATTATCTTCTTTCAATAGTTTCAATTATCTATGGTTGTAAAACTAGTTAAAGTTAAATTTGGACTTGATCGTCTCTTATGTGTTCAATCTAGTGAACCATTGCATGCCATAGAGGATAATTTTACTAATGTACAAATTTTTCAAGTTACGTGTTGGGCCTGTTTAGCTAGCTATGTGACAGACTGGCACATAATACATCATTACTGCCACAAACTATCTCACATGTTGGGCTAAAGCAATGCCCACATGTAATTATACTGTTACAACCACTACTATATTTCTATGGGAAAATATAATCACAAGGTATGGATTCCATTTAATTTTAACAAGTGATCATGGGACACACTTTCTCCATGAAATAATGTGCATTCTCTTGGTTGAGTTCATGATTGTGCTCCATAAGACCATGTTATACCACCCTTAAACTAATGGCATAGTTTACGCCTTCAATAACATCCTAGGTCATACACTGACCAAGATTTGTAATATCATTTGCACTGATTGGGATGATTAAGTTAATGCAATCTTATGGGTGTATCAAACCACATACAAAAGGTTAAACAAGAGTACTCATTTTAATCTTGTCATTATCATTGAAACCATCTTACTAGTGGATTTCCTTGTACTCTAATTCTTTATTGCATGTGTTGGCATATTAGATGATGAAGATTCCATAAAAACATGCATGGATGATCTACTTGAGCTAGATGAAACATGTTTTCTTGCACACTAGAGCCAAGGAGATGAGAAGCAAAAACAAAAAGCTTGGCATGATAGACATATCAAAACTAAAGTTTTTCATCTTGGTATGCATGTCCTAGTCTATAATTCCAAGTTTGCATGTCATTTAATAAAACTAGCTATCTAATGGGATGGTTTATGTATTATTCATGCTATTGATAGGTGTATGTAATTTTAAAAGATTGGATGGCCAATTCCTTATAGGCCATTTCAATGGTAGTCAGCTCTAGCCCTACCATTTTATGTAATTTTTTTAATTCAGTGAATAAGGTATATGCCACTATGATAGTCTAGGACTTTGTTTCATTTTCAAATAAGTTTGGTATTATTTTCATGCCTTGCATCATTTATTTTTCTCACTTTTGATGATTTTTAGTATTTATCACTCTATTTTTCTTTCTTTCTTGACATAAATTTCACTAAGTTATGATGTGAATGACCATGCACAAATTTTAATGTGGGGTAGGTTTTAAGGATGGATAAGCTAGTTAAGCACAAAGCACGTAAGTGGAGGTGTGTAAAGGAATCACACATGAGGAGGTACATGAAGGAATCATGCAAAATGGAGTGTGTAACTTAAGAATACAAAAAAAGACGGCAAAGGAAAGACCAATAAAAAATTGTGTTAAAATAGAAAAGGTATTTTCCTGCATTTAAAATGGGAAATATGAATTATTATAGCTGGCATGCATTGCAAAAAAGGCATAAAGGATGGGACATGCATTTATTAATGATGGATTGGTATAAATCACAAGTGTGCCAAATAGACACCAAGACATGCCATTTAAAACATTAAATGGTTGAAATGATGGATGGCAGTGTGGGCATGTTAATATAAAAGTAATTATACACCTATAAAAGATATAGAGACTTTCTATTTTTAGTTTTATTAAAAACTTATAATCCATTACAAAACTCAAACAAAGCATGAACAAGTGACAAGAGAAAGTGACTAAGCAGTGTTTTAGTGACAAAACGTGAAGCAAAGATTGTGGTGAAGAACATTCCATGAAAGAAGTGGTAAAGCAACCCTAGGAGTAGGTGTGAGAAATTTTTAGGTTGCAAGCATCAAATCTACCATTAGAGGAGGTTGAAGCATGAATCCGAAGCATTTTAAGTCTAGATAAGAAGGAATCAAAATGGGTTCATTCAAGAGAATTGGTCAACCATGCATTAACCTTTGAGGACCCTGATTGGTGATGTAGCCAAAGCACAAGTCTAATATAAGAAGAGATTTATTACCAGTTAATCCCTAAGTAAAATAATATGAGGGAATAGAAGAAATAAATTTTATTTATATCCAAGAATAAGGATATAGTGAATTGGTGTACTAGGTACAAACCCCACAAAGCTAAAGGAAGGGACATCTAGTGAAAAGGCACCAAAAATGGCATGTGTAGGAAAGAAGGCTTCTACCATACCACCGCCCTCTCCTATTTTAATCAAGGAAATGTAATACCCATATACATTTTTATGCATAGATGATTTGGAATTTAATGTTTCCACTTATCAAGTCCTCAATTATAATCGTCGCCAAACTAGAATCAAACTTGACTTGCAATGGGACTACTAGGTGTAGCACCAAAACACCAGGGATGAGATCACCTACGATCTCATGGTTTACAACTTATTAGAGGATGTGAGGTGCTCCAAATCCTCTAACTACCTTATTTTGGGAAACCATGGGAGGTAATACACTTTCTAATTCCATGTATCCATGAAGACTACCTCTATTTAGTCAGGCATAGATGAGAATAGCCCTAAATGGATTAGTAAAGTAACATGGTTACTTTGTTTTAGAGTTGATGTTAGAGCAGATTTTGAGGATTAGAAGGCAATTGATAAAATAACAGTGACATTGTAATATAAAAAGGAAGGCCATGCCATGTACATTACTAGCCTAAAATATTTTCCAATTCAAGTAGTTGTGTGTTTGGCCACGACTAAGCTGGGAGGTGTAGATAGGTTGAAGGAGGCGGATATGTCCCACCTCTATGTCACCAGCCAAATGGCCAAGGGAACAAAGTATAACTACTCTATGTACTTTGCCAAGAAAATTAAACAGGATGCTAAGAAGGTCCATCACCTGCCTAACCATAAGTTTCCTTAGGGCGTAATTTTATCGATGTTAATTTTTATGAGAATGGCATCCCAAAGTATTCCATCAAGGAACTAAAGTGGGTATACCCACCAAAGCATAAGTTCCCCATCGAAAGGTTCACAAATTTCACATGCTTTGTTGCCATCATACCCTCCTATAAAACAAAGATGAAGTGTGGTTGGTTTGATGGCATGAGGGATGTAGTCAGGAATAAATGGCACATACCAAAGGAATTAATCACATAAATGGGAACCTATGTTGCATCTGCTATAAATAAACACTAATCCCTCACATGAATCTAGATGGCAAACACTAACAACTTATCACCATGGCTCAAACATCCCTATGCATTCACTACCAAATATTTCATACACTCTGTATCACATTGTAGATGTGTGCCCTGTAAATATTGATGCAAACAAGATTGATGTTGAGATCATACTCTTCATAATCTTTATGTCTACCGATGGAGACATGCATATGTAGAGAGGCATAAGACAGATATTAACCCCTATAGTATAGTCATGCTAGGGCAGATCTAGGTGATTTTCTATATGCTCAGACCCTAGAAGAAAGCATTGGGAAGCTGAGAAGTGGAAAAGGAACCACTCCCCCCTCAATTGTGCATATGTGCTGAAGAAAAGGCATGAATGAAAGAGAAGAGGCCAAGAATAGGGGCCACTAAATCAAGTAGGGTATAGGAGGAATAACCTAAGGCTAAGCCAAAATGACAAAGGTAAACCCCATCACTAATAAAAATACAGTAATGACTTGCAGAATAAAAATATGATGCACCCCAAGTAGAGCCTAAGCATGAAGCACCCCAAGTGGTGATTTTAGATACAGGTGAAGTATCTTCAGATGCACAACCTATAAAGGATCTCAACCCTAAGCCTAGTGAAGAACAACCTATTATCGAGTATAAAATGGACATTAAGAGTCCAAAACTTGAAGAAGCAGATAAAGGGGAAGGCCCCAACATGACCTAGGCACTAATACCAATGGACAATGGGAGAAGAGTCTTGAAGTTATTGATCTAGATCAGGACCCTCAAAATGGCAAGGAACCTATGAGGGAGGCAAAACAATATCAATAGACAAATCAAGAACCTCTCATTTGCATCACATTCTAATAGGACACACCGAACAAATAATTGTATTTGTGGAGTTATTTCCTCAAGCATGAGTCCACTAAACAAACTTGACATGATATGTCTTTTTTGATGGAAATGTATCATGATGAATAATGATTTGAGCATCCAAAGGCCAATAATAACATAAGCCTAGAGGTGGCCAAAGTTTCAAACACACTTTGGGTAAGTCCCATGAATTGCTCTCTAGTGCAAGCAAGTGTAATCCTCATCAAGTTTGCCATAGAGTTTTCTAAGTAAAACATTCTCGATAGCCATGATGTGGAACAACTTTGCTACAAATATCGAGAGGTTATTTGGTTGTATCAAGAACATGAAACCAGGTGTAAGCTCAAAGAAAAAATTAAAGAACTCAAATGTCAAATGGATGTTGTTGAAGTAGCTCAAATTAGGACTTTGGGCCTTTGTCAAATAATTTTGAGAATCAAACCATCATTTTTTGATGGTATTCCTATTACTAGTGAAGTTGTAAATAAATTGTAAACATTCATGGACTTCTTGTTGAACAAATGTAAAAATATGGTAGATCCTAAATAGGAGAAGCTATGGACCACTGAGTAGTTCACCGAGGCCATGGATTTCAACCATGAATTTTTGAATAAACTAAGCACCACTATTCCCATTATTTATGGGGTTTTTATCAACTTGGCATAGCGAAGTAAAATTTTAGAAGCGCGACTAGTATGAGAAGAATAATAGCATCGACAATTGTCTGAGAATATATTGGATATCAAAGACAAGGCTCAATATGAAAAACTATTTCAAGGCATTCAAGAACTAGATAAACAAATAATCACCCATTGATAGTAGATAAATTAAAAGTTCTTAGCACTTCAATGGCAAGTATTGGCAAAGGTCAGGACCCTCGAAGATTGTCAAAAAGTTGTAACTATTCAGCTTGAGATTTTGACAACTCAAGCTAATAGTTTCCTAGAGAAGACCGAGGAGATGAAAATATTAAAGGGCAAAGTAGAAGTTATTACTTCCAATCTTTAGATAGCCTTTAACCAGTGAAAGGATCTAAAGTAATAAGTACAACAGGTGGGCCCCAATTTTTTGTTATCTGAGACTCCAACATGGTCAAAGATAGACTATCAATTTAGTCTGGGGTGATGTTGGACCCAAATTTTGTAATATATCTAAGTATTTTTGAACCATAATCATAGAGATGAAAGGGCATAGGAAGAGTATGAAAGACCATGGCATGAGAGAGAATGATGCAAAAGATAGAAACATGGGAGAACAATACGAAAGACCTTGGTGCAGATAGGTCTTATGAAAGACAAGGAACCAAAGAATAAGGAGTAGAAGATATATGGCTCAGAAAAATGCAAGAATAGGATAAGGGCGTAGGAAGCAGAGGTAGTTACAAAGCAATTCATGAAAGTATCATAGATTAATGAGAGTGCATATATAGCACCAACTCATGAAGGAAGAGGAATATAAAAGTAAATATCTAGCATAGAGAGAGTATATAAGGGTTATTGGGCCTACAAAAAAAACTTAATTGTAATGGCTCTCCATGACTTCTCTTTTTAAAACAATCATTGGCTTGTCATCTTTAATGTATTAATGATGTAAACCAAAAAGGGGTTCGCTAAGGTATAAATACCCATTTGGCTTTGATTAGAAAGTGTTGTTAGATGTAAATGTGTTGTTGTTGTCAAGGTAGAGATCTAGAGAGAATATGTATTGAATGAAGTACCTTTATAATCTTGTCAAATGAGATCAATGGAATTAATAATTTGCAAATCTTGATGTGTTGAATATATTTAGTGTTAATTCTAATTTATGGCACTAGAGTGCATGCACTATGTGAATGCATCAAATGGCTAACTCTAGAATGATGTTTGTAATAATGATTAAATGTGTTAACTCAAACACCTAAGTAATATTTGTTTATTCACCATCACGTAACAGAACTGATGAGAACCAGTCTAGGTTGTGTGCCTCAGGTGAGCATGCAAGATCACTCACATAATATGTCAATGTGTTAGCATATTGGCTTCTCCCTTCCTCTAGGCACACAACTAACACTTAGTCATGTAGAAAAAAGGACAAAAAGAAACCCAACAATGGACAAAGTTGGGGGACAATTTTGTGGACATTTTCTAAAAATGTGTGTGTTAAAATGTGATTTTACATAACGTGAATGTGTTATGTTTTATAGGCTCAATAAGCACCAAGACTAGAATGCTTGTGTTATAGCGCGTACGCATTCCTAAGACATGAAATTTTATAAAAAACACATACATGTTTTGAAGACATGTAATTTCAAAAAAGAAAGTGTGTATAGGCTATAATGTGCATGCACTATAATGTGTATGTATTACTCAAACATGAATGTATGAAGCTCTAGAATGCAAAAATAGGATCAATTAGAAGGTGGGGGTGTGGTTTAGTAAAATAAATGCTAAGTATAAGTATATTTATAATTTAAATTTATTTCAATAAATATAATAAACTAAGGTCACTTTGCATCTTCTAAAATTGGTCTCACAATATTATGACTTACAATTTAGGAGATACTTTTTCAAAATCCAATCTAGTCAATACTTATTCATTTTTAGGATTTCAGTTTGAACCTAGGGATTTCAAGCATAACTTTTACAATCCATTTAGGGTAAACATATAGTCATTTTTTAGGTTTTGGTATCTTCTGGATTACTTTTTGGCATTTCTAGGAGTCTTAGATTTGTCAAAATTAAATTTTACAAACCAACACGTACCTAACCACTTCTTTAATCCAATTTTACTTATGATTATGTTCCTTACAGGCAAAAAGGTGACACAACAACACCATAATCATTTATGACTAGGGTAAATATGGAGAATTTGGGAAACATTTAATTGTGGTCATCCCAATTGAATTTGAATTCATGTCAAAGTGGTGTGCATGTGGAAACATAGGTTACATTGACAACCCGTGCACATCCAACCACACCTTCATGTCAATTATACTTGCGATTAGGTCCTTTATAGGCTAAAAGTGACATAAAAACACTATATTCACTTATGACCAAGTTAAATGCAAATAATTTTAGGTACATTTATGCATGACCACCCCATTTCTATTAAATTTAAGAAAAAAATGTGTGATTGTGGTAAATTAAGTTGAATTGTGACCCTTACACATCCAAGCACCAATTTATGTTGGTTTTATTTATGGTTAGCTCATTATTGCCAAAAGTGACACAACAACACCATATCCACTTATGACCATATAAATATGAATAATTTTTGGCACATGTATGTGTAATCACCATAATTCACTTTGAATTCAAGCCAAAGTGGTGTGACTGAGGTAAAATAGGTCACATTGATGATACGCGCACACTAAACCACTATTTTGTGTTGATTTCACTTACGATCAAGTCCCTCATGCGCTAAAATCCATACAACAACACCATATACATTTATGAATAGGAAAAATGTAGATGATTTGGGGAAAATTTATGCATGATCACTCAAACAACACCATATCCACATATGACCATATAAATACAAATAATTTTTGGCACATGTATGTGTAATCACCATAATTCACTTTGAATTCAAGCCAAAGTGGTGTGATTGAGGTAACATAGGTCACATTGATGATACGTGCACACTAAACCACCACTTTGTGTTGATTTCACTTACAATAAAGTCCCTCATGTGCTAAAATCCACACAACAACACCATATACATTTATGAATAGGAAAAAGGTAGATGATTTAGGAAAATTTATGCATGATCACTCAATTTGCTTTCAAATCAAGACAAAGTGGTATGATTGAGGAAAATCGGGTCGCATTAGTGACTTGTGCATATCCAACCACCCCTTTATGTATTTTTACTTGAGATTATGGGGATTATAGGCTAAATAAATCTAAAAACACTATATCTATTTGCGACTGTAGATATTAAAATTTAATTTCTAGCATATTTGTCTTATACATCTGGCAAATATCTATAAAGGTTATACCCTTCATGTTTTAGACCTTCCCACTACTAAAAGGATCATATTTGCCATCTCACTATGTCTAAATGCTTATCTCTTAGATTGACCCTTACCTTTATGATGACCTAGACCACCTATAATGTTTAAAATTTTTGAAACCTTATAAAAATCCTTCACTACTAGTTATATAATTGCACCTATTTTCTAGCTCCCTAGACACTATCAACAACTGAAGGACACTAGCATCATAGGTCCTTATCTAGTGTCCAATCACCAAAATTTATCCAATTTATGAATGAATCATTATCCATGGGTTGGCTCAAGTGTTTTATTTCCTCATAGTTGAGATATTTCCAAAAAAGATTAGTGTAAATACAAGACTAAGTCGTCTCATTCACTACCTATAACTAATCAAGTGTTAATATACCAAGGGGATTCAATCAAAAAATTAGTCGAGTAAATCTTCCCTAATTTTATTCCTATTTGTATACCATACATAGGAGTAATTATAAAAATAAGGTTTGAATCGTCTCAAGAGCAGCCCTTAAGTTATATTTGCCAAGTTATAAGTGAAATCACTACATCCATCTTCATACAGTATGTTACAACATTGTTATCACACACTCCCATACCTAGGGGAGACCTACATTAGTCTAAGGCCCTATTCAGAGTATTGGCTATGTAGGCAACACTCAGTGATAAGAGGTCATTGAGTTTAGCTCAATGTTGTGAGCCCAATAACTCATATTTGGCCATAGTCATTCCAAGGGTGAAGAAGGGTAAAGATATAGGGTTTGATCAATTAATGAAGAGTAACAACCTATACAGGGAATCTGAAACCATCATCAGAAAGTTGACAAAAAACCTAGAATGATGAAATTGGTCATATGTACATAACAATGCATCACAACTTGATACGCGCATCGATGATAGTGTCCAGATCCAAAGGTAATGTCATGATTGATTTGAAGCACTGATTCGATCCATTTCTACTTGCTTCCAGGTTATACTTATACATGCATAGTAAACCAAATAATCATTAGTGTTCTTGTTAGTAATCATTGGTGTTATTCCAAATAAGAATGGAATGATTGATATAATCTATTAAATCTAACTTGGATCTCAATTATTCTACTATTATACATTGATGATATGATTTATTCACCCTTATTGGAGCTCAACTATTTTACCTTGACCCCCCCTTTCAATATAACTTTCAATCTAAATCAATTGAGCCCCTCCCTTCTTTATATAGAGGCATGGAGAAGCTTGGGCACAATGTATGCACTCCACATTGAACAAATGGTCTTTGAGTCACTCCCTTGTTCTTCTTGATAATCATTGGTGTTCTTCCAAAATGGGATAGAGTGATTTATATAATCTATTAAATTTATGTAATATAATATAATATAACCTAACAAATCATTGACTCTCCAAGATGGGTATGGGTGCCCATCAATCATTTCTCAATCACATAAGCACCCTTCTCTATTGAATTTCATCTCTTAATTCATGGTATCAATCTAGTGTGTTCTCCCTCAATTCATAGATACATTATCTATGCCATATCTAAAGAGAAGGGAAACTTTCTACATCACCCACTAGAATGTGGGGCCCCTGATTTCCACTTTATATAGATATGCCAATATGTTTAACCCTAAATTTAAATCTAAGTTGATCTTATTATTAACCCTATATTTGTAATGAAAGGGGTATATGGAAATGAAATGGCACAAGAGTGATAATCAGATCTATAACAGGCCAATTAGATGTTAAACTAAAATATAAGCATACACTTAATTTATTATGTTGAGATAGTCTAAACATAGAAATTATAATTATGATAGATGGAAATAATAAAGAAGTGATGTACTTAGCTTGTTTTGATGCTAATGCAATTCTAGATCTGGAATAGGCATAAAATAGGCTGAAAGGAGATTCTAAAATAGTCATTAGATTTTGGATCTAACACTTTTGAAGCTCTAGACACTAACATCAGCCTGGCATGGTTGCATCAATATTATTGTCTAGGTTCGGCATAAGCGTCCTATATAAAATACCTACTAAAAAAGAATGTGACCATCTAAATGCTCATGGGTTTTACCTTACCTTCGCTCTAGTGCATTTAAAGTTGGGTCATGGATTGTCACTCCTTGTGATATGGTAAAACCCTAGTTTTCCATCTTCATAGTGACCTTGGGGAAAATTAGGTTAGTGAGCACACAGTGCAAGCTGACCCCAAAGACCCCATTATCAAAAGGAACTACACCTAGCTTATAACATTGTAAATTAGGATTTTGGGTTGCTCTTTTATTAATTCAGACCTATGGATGTGATATGTTTATGATTAGTACAGAAATATGGAAGATTTTTTCCCTTGAATGTTTGATAGAGTGATTTTAATAAGTTATTATGGTCTCTTTGGTCTTTTTCTAGGTGAGGAATGAATGAGGGTTGATCTTATATTTATATCAATCCCTTTGGAGTAATAACTTGCATTAAATCACTTAGACCAACCATTAAGATACATTTCATTTACAAATTGGATGAATTTAAGGCACTAGACACTTGTGTTGGGTTATGACACTAATGGCAATGCTAGTGTCTATCCTAGACATTAGTGTCTAGGGATTAGGAAAGTAGGTATAGGTTCAAAACTTGTAGAGATGGATTATAAGTACATTCTAAGCATTTGGAGCAAGATAAAATCCCTAGGTCATCAACATAAGTCTAGTCAAACTAAGAGATATATGTCAAGGGGAACAAAGATAGAGTAGATGCGAGGCTTATGGAAGTGAGAAAGGTATAGAATTGAGAGGAACAACCAAGGTATGAGTTTATCAAGTGTATAAGACTAAGGTTCTAGATAATCATAACATAGTGTCTACATTTCCCCCCCCCCTTAATATATTAATGAAATTGTTAGTTTAAAGGAAAGTAAAACATGTATGGGTGTGTTTAACATACCTTATCTTTGTGTGTTCCCAAATTGAGTGATTTTTTGGTGATTGTCTTGCAACCAAGAGCATGTTACAATATATAATCAGTGCATATAACCTAGGATTGAAAGTACTTGAAATAGATTGAAATTAAAAGAGTAAGGTTTAGGAGTACACATGTGTGTCAATATAACCACCTTGCCTATTATCAAATTGTTTTGAAAAAGATGTATTACTATAAGGATATAAAATTGAGATTAAGATAAATATAGATAAATCTTGAAAGTGCATATATCTAAGGATATAGAGATAAAGAGAGAGATATTAGAAGTCACATGTCCCCAACCTTGGAACAAAAGCGAGTTCTTCCCTGGCAATTGAGATTAGCTCAATCGTGCAAGCCAATGAGACTTATAAACTAGTAAGGATGGATGATACAATCAAGTCCAACCTAAAAAATTGGCATGATTAAATGATTTAATCATATCAACCATACCAAAAAAGTGAACCAACTAATGCAGTAGATTGGATTAATAAAAGTCTGTAAAAGTTCGCAGCATATCAATATAGAAAAAAATTTATGATGTGGTAACAATCCATAAAAGAGTTTTGGAATATGAAATTGATTTAGATTTTTCAATATTAAGAACAAATTGTATAGCATATGCACCTTAGATATGTCTCATGCTAAAACTCTGTATAAAAATAGTACCAATGTATAGAATTTTATCACAATTGTGAATTTAAATCATATAACTATGTGTTTTGGCCAATTCAAAAAATTATGTAAGTGTGGAGAACATGCTTCCAAACCATGCCACCATTGAATCTAGAAACTGTGAATGTGTGGAATCCATAAGCATATGACATGCCCCCATTGAATCTAAAAACTAATATAAGTACCATATATTGAATGAGTGGGGAGAACATGCTTCCAAAGCATGCCCTTACTGAATCTAAAAACTGATATAAGTACCATATACTAAATGAGTGTGGAGAACGTGCTTCCAAAACATGCCCCCACTAAATCTAAAAACTGTGCCAAGTGTGGGTAACATGCCTCTATAACATGCCCCCACTAATATGCCCCCCCCCCCCCGCTTTGAGGTGAGGGAAAGATAGGAACTGGTATTTACCTCACCTCAAAAGGATAAGATAATTGTATAATCTATTAATGTAACCATGCAGCATATGGAAGGAACATGTCTAAGTAGATATAGAATTATACTACATAGAACTAATGTGATCACATGTAGGCCTAAGATACATGATAAGGATCATGGTAACATCTAGATAGTAACAATATAAGGTCAAAAATCAAACACACACACACACACACACACACACAAGAGCACTAAAAAATAAGTTAAAAGGCAATGATCCAAGGAGACCACAAATATGGGGCATGTTCAACTACTAAAAATAATGTCAACAAGATCGATCCAAGCCCAAGTTCTAAAGCATTAACAATAAAAACATCATAAGAAGAGTTGTAAGAGCTACAAAGATGATATGCAAAAATAAAGGAAATATCATATAATATCCATAAAATAACTTCTATATATTATAAATGAGAATCCTTCCTTATATGGGTAAGAAAAGACAAGAAGCAAGACAAACTAACCAATGTGGGATAAATCCACAAAATGACAAACTAGGAAAAAGACAAAAACTATCTATAAAACCTAACAAACATAAGAACTTACTCTAACACCGCCCCCCCCTCAAGTGAACCTAAGGGCTAACAATATCAAAAAAAATAAAGTGGCATAGCTACATTATATGTCCCGATAATAAGGCTTGATCAAGTACTCATGTACAATACATCCATGAAGTGGAGAAAGGAACAAAACTCATAGGAACAAAACTCCCCACCCAAAATGACATAAAATAAGGAAAGGAAGGAAATGAAATATGGAAGGACTTTATGTGGAATTTCCCCTAAGGACAACTTCCTTCACCCCACATGAATACCAATTTATATATCTTACATAGATGGAAAGAATGTAAGAAACCATCTACATAGGTGGTGAGATAATCCCAAAAATAAAATGTTCTTCCCATAAATGTACCTTTCTCTTGAGTGTTATGAACAAGATGTCCTAAAGACACATCACCTGTAGAAATATTGATGCAATTAGGAGAGTTATAAAAATTTTCCAAGGCATTCATGAGCGTAACCCAAAGAGTGAAGTATGTAAGATACAAATCCAAGATTATGTTTCTCAAAAGAACTACACACATATGCAGTTGGATTAAAAGTAGGACAAGCAACAAAAGCAATCAATCTATCATGTGATACTAAATTTGTCGAATGACATAGAAGCTACCCTAAAAATTAAATCTATCATGCGACACTAGAATTATCATACAACAATGAATCTATCAAGTGACAAGCAAACTACCCTATGACACTAAAGTTGTCATGTGACACTTGAGCTGTCATGTGACACAGACTATCGTGTAACACTAGATTTAACTTGTGACACCTAAGATATCATGTGATGCTATTGTGCAACACTAGAGTCGCATGTCATTTGATACCATCATGCAATGCCATAATTGGCATGCGACACTCAAGCTTTTAGACAACCTTGAGTTTGTAAATAATGAAGTAAATGATGTGAAAATATTGATATGTGTATATAAAAGGCATAGAAATGAGAAACACATACAGGATTAGGTGCAATAATAAGCTCTAAACTAGAATATGTAAAAATAATAGGTTCCCCTTAGAAATCATCATATAAACACATATCCTCACAAATAAGAGGAGTAGGTGATAAAGGAATAACAACCATGGCATAATAAAAGTCATCCTCAAGAAGTCTTGATAGTGTCTCATCCATGACATCCAAAAGTGATTGTGAAGAGGACACATCCTTAAGAATCATGTCCTCTCAATCATTGAAATGAATAGGAGTACAAACTATATGAGAAGTAATAGGTGCCTCAAATAAACCATCATCAAAAGATAAATTCTCACTAATAGGTGAAATGACATCTATGTCATCATCAAAAGATAAATCCTCACTTACAAGAGGAGGAGGAAGTGTTGATGTTGCCTTACCCATGTCACTGTCATCTTAAAAAAAGATATCCTCACTAACAAGAGGAGAAGGAAGTAGAACATAAGGAGATGGACTAAAAGAGGGTGAAAACAACCTAAATAACTTAGTATCCTTCTCAAATAGGGATATAATAACATCCCAAGCTTCCTTTGGCGATGTGGCACAAGTGACATAGCACTACAAACTATTTAAAACATGGAGGCCAATCAAATAAAGAATCTCATCTTGAATGGATGCAATCTAGGCAAGATCTTCCTCATCTATAAAGTGGGGAGTGTCACCAAGCACAACTCTCCACATGTTTTTCTATTGTAAGTGTATCTTCATTTTAATCTTCCAAATAATGTAGTTGGAAGTGTTGAGGGGCTTAAATAAGCAGGAATCTATTGTCAAAAAATAAGGAGAAAGTCAAGAAGAAGAAGAACCCTCTCAAAAAGACAAATTCCCCTATGATAATTTAACATCTCCTGACAAAATTAATGAACACCCCCCAAAATAATGAATTTGTCATCTGACTCAAATGTTATCTAGAGATGGAGACCTATGACTCTAAAGTTATTGAGCAACACCTCACCTATCATGTGATGATATCATTGTTGTATGACACTATGACTATCGTACAACATCATCATGTAACATCTTGGTTGGCCTCCGATACCTTAGTTGTCAAATGGTTTAGATGTTGTCATGGAACGGTGGTCTATGACACTAAAGTTATTGAGTAACACTATAGTTATCATGTAACATGATTTTTATCATTTTACACTATTGTATGACTTAGATGAGAGTTCCCCCTCGATTTGTGCAGTAGAAAAGGCTATAGAAAAGAAAAACACGCACTGTCTATGCACAGAAAGCACATTGAATGGAAAAAATAGGTAGATTTATGTGAATAAGATTGGATACAAAATTTAATCAACTCATAAATATATGGCTAGATCATTCCAATTCATAGAATCTTAGATTTGTTCCATGAAGCACCAAAAATGTGCCTGCAACAAAAAACACAAAACCCTTCCAAAAACTAGAATTTCTTCTATGCCTTTCTAATTCTTAGGACCACCCAAAGAGGATGCAAGAGAAGAGCATGCTAGTATGGCAAGAAGATATATGAAAAGAATAATATTTATGGAATGATCACAAGTCCTTACCGTAAACTCTAAATGGATACCTAAAACACCTATAACTCTGATACCATGAACGGAATGTCAACAAGATTGATCCAAGCCCAAGATTTGAAGTATTAACAGTAAAAACATCACAAGAAGAATTGTAAGAGTTGCAAAGACAAAGGAAATATAATATAATATCCATAAAATAACTTTTATATGTTACAAATGAGAAGCCTTGCATATATAAGCAAGGAAAGACAAGAACAAAGACAAACTAACCAATGTGGGATAAATCTATAAAAGGATAAACTAGGAAAAAGACAAAAACTATCTATAGAACCTAACAAACATGAGAAGTTACTCTAACAAGGGATGTGACTTAGTCAAACTTTCATAAAGGCAAGGATGACATATTCAAATGTTGATATAACAAACAAAGACATATGCAAACATCAAATCTAGCATACATAGTAATGGGGGATGCAATCAAAGGAGCATATTCAAATGCTTAAACAAGGAATACATTAGCAAGGAAAGACACTTTTAAAAGTGCATAAAGTGAAGTATAAGCAATCAACATAAACATGTCATAGTAGCCCATGAATCTAATATGTTAGAAGAAAAATGTCAATTGTATAACATATCAATTACCTTGTGTAATATATAATCCTAGATAAAGGCATGTGTAAGTACATATGTAAGCTTGAACATGATAATGTAGAGTGATCATCGAATCATATAACCTATATATCAAGATCAAAGAAGCGATTGCCTCTAATGTCTACATGATATGGGTAGAGGGAATGCCCAACATCTGAATTAGGAATAGATCATGTATATGTGTATGCTTGTATCATACTCAAGAAGAAGAGTGACACACATGTTTATGTATGAGTAACTATATATGACATCCATCAACACAAAACTAACACATAGATGCCAAGGAGCCAATAAAACATGTAGGTGCTGAAAATGTTTTTGGATTTTTGAATGTTTTTTTTATTTTTTGGTATTTTTGGAATTTTTTAAGAGGAATATCATCCTATGATGCCATACAATTGATTATCATGGATATCTCCCCAATTCAAACCTTACAACCTTAAGTTGGATCTTTGACATAATTTACATCATGACTAGATAGGTTGAAAAGTTAAATAGCATGTTCTTCGTCATGTTTTGCATGTGTAGTAGAAGATGTAATGGTATCATTTGGAATATGTATTAACTTTCCTTTGTGAGAAAATAAAATACCTTGATGATTTGGATCAATTTTTACTTCTATTTGGTATAAATAAAGAGTTCTAAGGGTAAGTGCATATGGATATGTGGTAGGCATAACCCAAACTCATGTTTGAATTAATTTAAGACCACAAACATTTGTTTTTGTTATGTTGCCCAATAAGTCTTTCCAATCTCCTTTGCTTTGTAAGTTTGTTAGATTGAGCCAATTTGTTGTGTCTTACATTGCAAGTAGTTTTTGCTTATGTGAGATCAATATGGTTATGCAAAAAATAAGCACCACTCATGTATACGGTAATTGTTAAGTCTCATTGGCATGGATGCTTTTCTTGTTGTTCACTTTGAGATTTTTACATGAGATATGGACCTGAGATTGGTCCCATGTTAAGTAACATTTGCAAACTGGTCATAGAAATATTAGGGAAACCACATTTTTTTTCATAATTATACTTAGGTAATTGATCTCCTTCCTTTGTGTGAGTGATGACATTTTTGTATTTGGAGGGAGATATGTTAAGTTCCATTGAATGAGTGATTATGAAGGAATCATATATATGCACATCATTATATAAGTGGATAAATGACTCATACTGTTTATGCAATGATCTTTCCTTTAATGTGAAAGTAAGGCCTCTACTAAAGATAAATTACAATTTCAAGTCTGAGGGTCTAAATGCTAGCTCAAATAATGTACTTTTGAATCGAATGGTATAATCTTAAAGGTATTTGTCATCACATTGTTTGAAATTGTGCACATGTTCTAATGTAAGTTTTGGCACCTTGTGAATATTGAAATCCATGAAGAATGCATTTTTCAATTGTAATAAAGTGTTTAAGGAACCCTTTGGTAAACTATAAAACCAAATTTAAGAATCATCAAAAATATTCATATGGAAAACTTTTAGCAGTAATTTGTCATCTTGTGCCTGTTGACCAAAATAATGTACATAGCTAACCATGTGGTCGAATGGGTCCTTGTGTCTCAAAAAGAGAAGTAAATATGGTAATTAAAAATCTTGTGGATAAAGATTTTCAACTATACATTTCACAAGAGGTTGATTATTGAATGAGGTTACATGTGCATTATTATTATGGAAAGTCATTTGCATTTGAAGTATAGAAACCTGCTTTTGAAGATCCTCAATAGTGTTCATCATGGACATAAGATATTCCATGGGAATAAAGGTGTTTGTCATAGGTGTTATCGTTGGTTGCAACCCACCACCTTTTCTGAATCTAGGCATATGAGTATCATCATCCTCATGTATAATAAGTGCAAGTTCATGATCACTAAATTTAGGATTTTTTGTTAAAGGTATGGGATCTTTGAACTTGGTATATCATTTAAATAGCTTGTACCATTTGAATAATTTGTTTCTTTTCCTTTGGTAAGGGTATAACAATTTTATCTTGGGAAAACTTTGGTAAGGACAGCTTTTTTGATGTATAATTTGTTTTAAATGAAGGTAAGAAAAAACCATTGCCCTTAAATAAAGGGATATTATTTAGGAATGTAAGAATTTTGGGTTTTTAATTAGTTTGTTTGAAGGCATGTCCCCCTTATTAGTTATTTGTAAATCAATGATAATCTCTTTATGTAGTTATCATAATTTTTTATGATTAAATGAAGGAACCTCTTGGTCATATACACCCACTTTTTAAGTAAAATTTACATGTTTAGTTGACATGAATGGTTAGTAACTCAAGGATGTTTTTGAAAACCCCAACCCTTGACTATTTGTATTTTTATGTTTAAGAGATATAAGGTGGGTTATACCTTACTCATGTTTGCCTAATCCTTGGCCTTGGTATCCATAATTTTGACAGTATCAAATGCCAAAGTCATATGACAGAGGTGTAGTAAGTATGGATAAAGGATTTTTATCTTCCTTAAGATGGATCAACTCACCTCTTGAAGTGGTGAGAGCATGGACCTGATTAGAGGGATAAAAACTACCACCATTAAAAGCTTTTATATTACATGGTTTAGTACTTGGAAGAATGCAAGAATAGTTAATTTTAATTCCTTCACTGAGGGAGAGTTGGATAGTTTCATAATCATAATCATAAAAGCAATCAACATCATCCATGATAAGAGAAATGAAAAACATAAAGATTGTGATAAAGCAGGTAATAAACATCTTATAGGGTATGCCTAGGTAGATTAGCATTCAAAGATTGGGTTCACCAAATGTTTAACCCTAAAATGAAATTTAAGGTTATCTTATTATTAACCCTATATTTACAATTAATGGGGTATATAGAAATGAAAAGACACAAGGGTGATAATAAAATCTATAGCAGTCTAATTAGATGTTAAACTTAGATATAAGCACACATTGAATTTATTATGCTGAGATAGTCTAATTATAGAAAGTATAACTATGTTATATATAGAAATGCTAAAGAAGTGATGTACTTTTCTTATTTTGATGTTAATGTGATTATAAATCTAGAATAGGTAGAAATTAGGTCAGAAGGAGATTTTGGAATAGTCATCAGATTCTGGATCTAATACTTTTAGAGCTCTAGACACTAACATCAGCCTGGGATGGTTACACTAACACTACTACTTGGTTTTAATGCAAGTGTCATGTATGAAATACGTGATAGAAAAATATGCAACTGCTTAGATGCTTATGGGTTTTAATTCACCTTCACTCTAGTGCATTCAGATCTAGGTCATGGACTATCACTCCTTATGAAATGGCAAAACCTTAGTTTTCTATCTTCATAGTGACCTTGGAGAAAAATGGGTAAGCACATGGTATAGAGCTGACCCTAAATACCCCACTATCAAAGGGAATTGTGTACATATCTAATACTTTAAAAGAGACCCTCAAACTCATGTAGTTCTCCTCTATGTGTTGGCTTATGTGTGAATCATATAATATGTTCAAATCAAGTACAATAGTGACCTAGCTTGTAACTTGCTAAATCGGGCTCTTGGGTCGTTTATTTATTACTTCAATCCTATAGATGTGTTATGTTTATGACCAGTAAGGAAATAAGGAAGCTTTGTTCAAATAAATACTTGATAGAGTGTTTTTGATAAGTTGCATTGGTTTCTTTGGTCTTCTTCTAGGTGAGGAATAAATGAGGGTTGATCTTGTATTTATGTCAATCCTTTTGGAATAATAACTCACATTAAATTACTTAACCTGATGATTAGGATACATTTTATTGACAAATTGGATGAATTTAGGGCACTAGACACCTGCATCAGGTTAGGACACTAATGTTGATGCTAGTGTTTATCTCAGACATTAGTGTCCAGGGAGCATAAAAGTAGGTACAGGTTCAAAACTTATATATATGGAAGATAAGTACATTTTAATAATTCTAGGCAAGATAGAAAACCCAGCTCATCAACATAATACTAGTCAGACTAAGAGATATAGGTCAAGGCACAAAGATATAGCAAATGCAAGACTTACAGAAGTGAGAAAGGTATAGAACTGAGAGGAGCAACTAAGGTTTGAGTTTTCTAAGTGTATAAGACAGAGATGTTATATAATCATAAAATAGTGTCTGCACAATCAAGACCATCAATATATATGTGGTGCTTTCAAAAAATAGATATATAGGGTCAATCATCAATTAAGCATTTCTTATCTATTATGGGACATCTCTCTCAGCCTCAACTATAGATGGTCAGTCTATATATATGGGTACCATCCACTAATGTTCCTAATATATTATATATTTCTTATCCATACCCTAAATAGATATAAGGGCATAAGGTCAATCATCTACACATCACTCATGCATTAATCACTAATGATTGATGTTATATATTTGATATCAATAAATCTATAGGGGTAGGGTCACCATTATATATATACAGTTAATCGAGCACTCAATTTGTAAAATAATATAGGGCCCTTATCTATATATAGGCACTCGATAACCCATTTATATATCTACGAAGGATGAGGTCCCTATCTATAAACAATGACTCGATTAATTTATTATATTAATTGAGGGCCCCTATCTATATATGAGCACTCACTTATCCATATATATCTAAGGACGGCAAGGGGTGCATAGGATTTGAACTTACAATATTTAAGTCATGGACCTCATGAGTTGACCAATTGTTCCACCCTACTTCATTGGATATGGGTATGGCCACAGTGAATCAATGTCATATCCATATCCCATATATATAGGGTAAGTTCCCACCAAGTGAATAAATTAATGTGAATCATATTACATACATAATATGATTGGATCATTCGATTATAATAAATAAGAATGAATAATATTTTGGCACCATATTTTGTTAATGAAAAATGACATGATCACGTGATCACCCCCCACTATATAGATATAGAGTTTCATTGGCATTGACATAGTGTAAAGCTTAATTGGCACTCTGAACCCACATATGGATTTAGATATAGATTTAGAGTGAATAGACATAGGGGCCAAGGTCTATCAATGTTATCAACTATATCTAGTTCACTATATCCATTGAATGAGTTTATCAATGATTGAACAAGTCTATCAATGATCAATACCACTATATTACATACATAATATATATAGTATGACTAAATTGACCCAATATTCATAATACCTAACATGACATGAATGATTTGTGTGATGCTATAATGCCCAAAATTTGTGTGCTTTTTTTGACAGGATAAACACTTTTTAAAAGAAAGGCATTAAAATGAATATGCCAAAATACAATTAAAAAATAAGCAAAAAAGTGGTAGTTCCAAGAAATACTTCAAGGACAATCCTACATTATAAGTAATTATCCAATCTAAGAATAAGGTTTCAAAGATGAGGAGACTAATGTTTCCAGTGATGAGCTATTCGCATTGATTCTAGATTTCCCAGTGTTGAACCCAAGAGATATGATACCAAATGTAATGCCCAAAATTTTAAATGATACATGCATTTCAAGAGAAAGACATCAAAATGAATAGGACAAAATACATTTCACAATCAAGCAGGTTCCAAAAAATACTTTAAGGACAATCCCCTATTACAAATGCGATACTTATCCATACCATATAATAGATCAATGTCATCTCTATATATAGTTCATGATGTTAATTTATGATAGACAATGAAATGGGTGTGGGTAACATGATGTGATGGACGATGCATGCCTACTGATATGATAGTTGGTTTCAACTACTCGACATCATTGAATGGGATTCATTATGTATAGGTTGTGTTGGTGTGGTGAGCCCATTGAATAATGTGATGTCATTAACTATCGTTATATTGCCCCAATCAATGTGCTAAAAATGCAAGTAAAATGACATAAAGTGGTGGTTTTGGGTATATGGGTCATCAATGTGACCTATGTTTCCCTAATCACATCACTTTGACTTGAATTCAATGTGAATTAGGGTGATTATGTGTATATGTACCATAAATTGTTTGTATTTCCATGATCGCAAGAGGATATGGTATTATTGTGACACTTTTGGAAATAATAGAGCTAATCATAAGTAAAATCAACATAAATTAGTGGTTGGATGTGCAAGGGTTACAATTCAACTTAATTTTCCATAATCACACATTTTTTCTTGAATTTGAAGAGAAATGGAGTGGTCATGGACAAATGTGCAAAAAAATATTTACATTTACCTTGGTCATAAGAGGATATAGTGTTTTTGTGACACTTTTGTCCTATAATGGACTAAATCACAAGTAAAATTGGCATGAATAGGTGGTTGGGTGTGCATGGGTCACCAATGTGTTATGTTGTGGAGCCTATTTCTAAATTACACTGTATTTCAAACACTGTACATTTATAATGTACTCTACACTCTTTATGTATTTTTGCCAAGGTTCATGACCTTCCTTAATGGGGAACTATTTTGGGTTGACTTTGCCCATGGTTTTGGTACCCATTATTTTATAAAATTGTTATGTTGATGTATTATGTATAGATGGATATTCAGTAGGTAATACATCATGAGAACAAGGATTTGAGAAGGAAGAATAAAGTATGTGAAATTATATATGAATTCAAGAGGGTTTTGTTGAGCGCAGCTCCAAAGAATATTTTATGCATTGTAATTGTGAGAAGACTAGTCTGAGAGTGGATTGTACTCTTATGGCTTGTAATAAAATCTGAGTAAGTATTTTTTGGTGGATGTAGCTGACATTGGGTGATCCTTGTTAAATCTAGTCTTCTTGTTGTGTATTTTTATTTATATTCTCTATGCATCTCTATTCATATCTCTTGTTATTGTAATTCTATAAAATTATTTTTGCATTAATTTTTTATTTATTCCTAACAATTAGTATCAGAGCTTCAGGTTGTATTTATCGAAGTGTTGAATCGTGGGAAGGGTTATTAGCTTAAGTGGGAGCTATGGTTGATGAAAATAGATCAAAGGTTGAAAATTTCAATGGATAGAACTTTGGTCTATGGAAGATGCAGATGGAGGATTATCTCTATCAGAAGACCTCCATGTTCTTTTGGGAGGAAAATTAAAGAAACAAGTGAGTATGACAAACGAGATTTGGGTGTTACTTGATAGAAATTCACTTGGGGTCATCAGATTATGCCTTGCATCTTTGGTCACATTTAATGTATTACAGGGGAAGACCATGAAAGGTCTCATGAATGCATTAGGGACGTTATATGAGAAAACCTCTGCTTCTAATAAAACATTTTTAATGAAAAAGTTATTTAATATGAAGATATCTAAAAATGGTTTAGTTACTGATCATTTGAATGAATTCAATACAATTATGAGTATGTTGAACTCTATAAAATTTGATTTTGATGCTTTACTTATTTTGCGTTCCTTACCAGAGAGTTGGAATAGCTTGGTAATGGTTGTGAGCAACTCGGTCTCTAATAATGCTAAGTTGAAGTTTGAGGATGTCATAAGAGTAATCCTTACTGAGAAAATGTGACAAAAAACACTCTGGGAGACTTCTACTTCAAGTGATGATTTGGTGGTGGAGAGTAGAGGGAGATAAAAGTTTAGAGGAAAAGGAAAGTGTGGAAAGTCAAATGGTCCAGGAAAGTCAAAATCAAAGGGCGGGATGGTATGCTAGCATTATGAAAAGACTGGGCATGCGAAGAAGGATTGTTGATCTCTTTAGAAAAAGAATAAAAATCAAGAAGACACCAGGGAGGTGAATGTGGCAATAGATAATGTTTTTTAGCATGCATTAATTCTCTCCAATGACAATATTACTGAGTCTTGGGTTTTAGATTCAGGGGCTTCTTTTCATGTTACACCATATAGGCATTATTTTATTGATTATGTTCAAGGGAATTTTGGACATGTTTATTTTGATGATGATGAGCCTTGAAACATAATAGGAAAAGGAAGTGTTTAGATCAAGATGCAGAATGAGAAAACTTTGCTACTGAAGGATGTTAGGCATGTGGCTAAGTTGCAATGGAATTTGGTATCCGCAGGACAGCTAGACAGTGAAGGATGTATGGTGACTTTTACTATAGATTCTTGGAAGGTGACCAAGGGCAATTTTGTGGTAGAAAGAGGTAAGAAGCTTGGTACCCTATATTTATCAAGTAGTGATGACTATTGTAATTTAGTTGTTGTAGATGCAGATGCAACTTTGTGGCACAACAGGCTTGGTCACATGAGCCGAAAAGGTATGCAAATTTTGAAGGATCAATTGCTCAGATTGAAAGGGTCTGATTTAGATTTTTATGAAGACTATGTGTATGAAAAATATAAAAGGGTAAAGTTTCTCAAGGTTGGACCTATAAGGAAGGAGAATAAGTTAGAGCTGGTTCATTAAGATGTATGGGGGTCGACTTAGGTATCTTATATTAGTGGGTCATCTTATTATGTCACTTTTATTGATGATACAACTAAGAAAGTCTGAGTGTATGACATTAGGAGAAAATATGATGCGTTTGATACATTTAAAAGATGGAAATCCTTGGTTGAGAATGAAACAAGTCTTAAGTTAAAATGTCTCAGGTCAGATAATGGTGGGGAATATTGCAACAATGAATTTTTTGATTACTGTTAGAGGAATGAAATTCATAGATAGAGGATAATTCTAAGAAATCCATAACAAAATGGGGTGTTAGAAAGGATAAACAAGACTATCATGGAGCATGCTAAGAGCATGAGGTTGCATGTAAGATTGCCTCTTCAGTTTTAGGTAGAAGTAGTAAACACGGTTGTATATTTGATAAATAGAGGACCTTCATCTTCTTTAGATAGAGGCATACCTAAGGAAGCTTAGTCTAGTAAGAAAGTTGATTATTCATTTCTTAGAATATTTGACTGTGAAGCCTTTTTTCATATTGATAAGGATGATAGGACCAAGTTAGAGGCTAAGTCTGAAAAATGCACCTTTATTGGTTATAGTGATGATGACTATAGTTTTTGAATTTGGAATCTTAAGGACAAGAAAATCTTTCGGTCTAGCGATGTTGTCTTAATGAAAAATTCATGTATAAATAGTAGTTACAAGATCGGAAAGAGAATTCCATAAAAGAGTACATAGTATTAGAAGATATTGCAGGTGATAAAATGTCCAAGAAACTACTTCAAGCACCTACTCCACAAGAACCCCAAACTCCCATGGTGTGGTCTTCTAGGGTAGGAAGGGAACCTGAATATTTTTCTCCATCTTTGAATTATTTATTGCTCATTGATAATGGAGAGCGAGAGTGATTTGAAAAATCAATGCAGGTAGATTTGAAGAAGTGGGAGCAAGCAATGGATGAGGATCATCAGTCTCTTATGAAAAATCAGACTTGGGGTTTGGTAAACCCACCTAAAGGTAAGAGAGTATTGCAGAACAAGTGGGTGTATAAAATTAAAGAAGATAATGGAGGCAAGAAAAGGCACGAGGCCTAGTTGGTGGTAAAGGGGTTTGCACAAAATAAGGGATTTGATTTTGATGAGATTTTTTTTCCAGTGGTAAAAATGACTTCTATTAGGATTTTTTTGGGATAGTGGCAGTGACAAACTTGCACTTAGAGCAGTTGGATGTGAACACTACATTCTTTCATGGTGATTTGAAGGACTTATATATGGAGTGGCTACAGGGATATGAGGTCACAGGGAAGAATAACATGGTGTGCAAACTAAAGATCTTCTATGGCTTGAAACAAGCTCCACAATAGTGGTACAAGAATTTTGATAGTTTTATGATGGAGCAGGGATACTCCAGATATCATTTAGACCATTACATATATATCAAGAAGTTTGATGATGGTGATTAAATTATTCTATGTTTGTATGTGGATGACATGTTGGTTGCAAGTAAGAACATGCAGGAAATAAAGGTACTCAATGAACAATTTAGTAATTTCTTTGCTATGAAGGATTTGGGAGCAACAAAACAAATCCTTAATATGAGAATAATTTGGGATAAGAAGAAATGAAAGTTGAATTTATCTCAGGAAGAGTACATTAAAAGGTATTAGAGAGGTCTAATATGCAAGATGCTAAACTGGTTGGGACTCCTTTGGCAGGCCATTTCAAGTTATCAAAGGAGCAGTGTCCCAAGATAGAGGAGGAGAGAATCTAGATGTCACATGTACCTTATTCATCAGTAGTTGGTAGCTTGATGTATGTCATGGTGTGCATTAGACTAGATATTGCCCATGTAATGAGAACATTAAGTAGGTACATGAGTGATCCACATAAAGAACATTGGAAGGCAGTGAAGTGGATCCTTTGGTATTTAAGAGTGACCATGGGGACAATTTCAAGCTATGGTATATTGGACACCACTTTGTGTGGTTATATAGATTCAGACATGGTTGGAGATCTAGACAACAGGAGTACAACATGATATGTATTTACTGTAGGTGACATAGTGGTGAGCTAAAATTTATGACTATAAAAACTTGTGGCTTTGTCAACCAAAAAGGTTGAGTATATTGTTGCCACAAAGACAAGCAAATAAATGATTTGGTTACAATAATTGCTTAAAGAGTTGGGGTATAAGCAGGAAGAAGGGAAGCTATATAGTGATAGTCAGAGTGTCATACATCTAGCAAAAAACTCTACTTTCCACTCTAGAATGAAGCATATATAATTGAGGTATCATTTCATTAGGCCAACTTTGGAAGAAGAGAAGTTGAAGCTGAAAAAGATTCATATCAGTCAAAATCCTACATGTTGTTCCCAAAATCTGTCACTCATTTTTTGGGACAACATATGAACTATTTTGGTCATGTGCCACTATAGCAGCTGCCATCTACAGTAAGAATATATAGAACAAGTCTACAGAGTATATAGAAACAAGCCTGCGGAGTCCGTAGAATAAGTCTGCAGAGTCCGTAGAAACAAGCCTACAGAGTTCGTAGAAACAAGCCTGCAGAGTCTGAAGAACAAGCCTGCAAAGTTCGTAGTTATGCTGGACGGAGAACAAAATGATCGCACCTTTGGTATTCACTGGGGATATTCGCTTGAAATAATGTTCATTCCATTACTAGAGTATTTACTTTTTCAGCTAAGGGACTCGTAGGTTCAATGACTTCAACATGTGGGCTCTCACAAAGAAACAAGTTCCCAACACTTAGGCAATTTCAAGGTTGGTTCAACGCCTCGGTTCAACGGGTCTAAAGGTTCACTGACATCAACAAGCTTAAAGAGTTAAGTGCTTCAGCAAAAGTTTAAAGTTCAACCACTTTGGCAAGTTCAACGGCTTTAAAAGACTTAACGAAAAGAAGAAAGATTGAACCATTAAGCCTTGAACCTTGAACCAAAAGAGTTCAAAGGTTCAATGAGTTTGGTTCAAAGCGGTTGGTTCAAGTGGTCAATTGAATGAGTAGAACACAGCATTGAACCATTGAACCATTATTGGTTCAATCGATCAGTTCAATCAGAAGGTTCAAAGGAAGGTGTCCCAAAGCCCGAAGGACAAGTGCCCTTATGGAGGGCAAATGGAACAAAAAGATATCTTTCGAAGGGATTTTCTATGGCAAAATTTTACAAGTGAAATCCTTCAGACAAAATGTCTGAAGGAATGTTCAAAGGCCCGACAGAAAGTGGCAAAAGCAAATGAAAGATTTCCTTCGAACAAAATGTCTGAAGAAATTTCTTCAGACATTTTGTCTGAAGGATTTAAAGAAGAAGGCCACCTGAAGAACCCCAAAGGGCATGTACACTTGCGGGGGGCTCTTAGTGACCAAGAAATGGACCTTTCGCAAAGCCCGAAGGGACACCTTCCCTTCGGGGTGTTCCAAAGACATAAAGTCGAAGGAATTTCAAAGGTCGAGAGACTTAGAGAAAACAAAGGCTTCTAAAAAAGAGGATGAACCATTGAACCTTGAACCAAAATGGTTCAAAGGTTTAACAGGTTCAAAGGTTCAAAAAGATGGTTCAACTGATGAGCAAAGAAGCGATTGAACCAGGGAAGCGATTGAACCAGGAAAGTGAATGAACCAAAGAAGCGATGGAACCAAGGAGCCAATAAGACCGCCCAAACCGTTGAACCATTGAACCAATGAACTTTCACATGTTCAAAGGTTTATGGTTCAAGATGGTTCAAATGACCAGCGACCAATGATGTCCTCGTGGACATCAAATTTAGGGTAATGAAATATCCATTGGTTTTCAAATGTGGCGTGGAACCTAAAGAACAAATTAAGCGACCAGCTGAAGAGGAAGCCAAAAGAGCCTGCCAAATGGAAAAAGGATACCCTGAGGGCTCAAATCATGAGGAAGAGACAAAATACGTTAAGGAAAGAGAGAACAATACAAAAAGACCAAAAATATTTGCACGTGAGCTATTTCAGTAGATGAAACAGTCCATCTGAGCTCACAAACATTAAAAGGCACGGCCTATTTTTCTCTCTTTATATAAAAGCGAGGGGATAACCGCGTACATATTTGGAGAAAGACCAGACAACCCATGCTGAGGAGAAGACATTCGAGATGTTTCTGTACACCAAAGTCAAGGCCGATGCCCTATTCCAGCATGGCCCCTTGACAGAATTGGAAATGCATTCAAGGCATTAAATGCAGCATGGGTCATTCTATGAAATAAAACGTCAAGCCTTTCTTGGCTGCTATATATTGTAATCTCTTATTTTATGCATAGGAGATCTCTCTGATATAGAAGCGAAACTCTACCCAAATTGAAAGGCATTTTACTGAGACTTTGAGCTCAGACTGTTAATCATATTTTGTTATATGAATGAGAAAGCAGGTTATTTTCAGACTTTGTGCTGTAATAACTTGTGTTATTTAGGGGATTGTTCTTATGTTTGTTTCCTAGATGCACTCTTGTTCATTTAATTGAATAAGCAAAACTAGTGGAAGTAATAAAAAAGGTGTCCTGAAGTCGACTGTGGAGAGACTTTGTGCTGCCACAATTGTCTTTAGTGTGTTTGTTTTTCTATTTCTGTGTAAAGGATCTTGAGATGACTTTGTGCCCCCGTTATCCTTCGTATTTCACTCTTTGGCAGTTGACAGAAGACTTTGTGCTACACCTCATTCCACTGGTTACTGCACCCTTGTTACCTGTTACTTATCACTACCAGAAAGAAAACTTATTGTTTGCTGCATAATACTTCTGAAAGAAGAGAAGTGCTTCCAGTGTTTTCACTGAGATTTTTTTTTTATCTATGAACATCATCTCTGAAATAAGAGAGATGGATGGTGTGGTCCTATCCTTGAGTGTTATTTTTTGCATATATATAGTATCTAGCCCTTTATATTTTATAGAGAACCTCCCCTTGATGAGAGGAGAGATTTGTCCCCTTCTGATGTGGTAAACCTGCACATTTGGCCAACCAATCTCCTTATGCTATGGTTGAAATCACTTATTTTGCTCGTTAATTAGCTGGTGACAAAATATTCACCCAACAATACAGACATGATGACCAAGGTGGTCACAAGGGAGAAACTAAAGCTATATTCTGTAATATACTTAAATAAGGGTATATATTAAATATTGGAGGTAAAATAGTAATATTAGTGAATAGTAATGAATAGTAATGATAATCTCATATGCATAGAATAAAAGAGTAGGATAAATTAGAATAATATAAATAAGAGGGCATAGCCCATTCAAGCAAATATCAATCAAGAGTTGAATACTTTGATAAGGAGGTAACCTCCTCAAAGTGGCAAGTAATTCAGAGCGATTCCTTCCATAAAAGAAATAAAGTATTAATATATGTAGTATTTCAATTATATGAGTGTTATTCTTTTTATGGAAAAAATCACTTCGAATCACTTACCACTTCGAAGGGACCATCTCCTTATCAGAGTATTCAACTCTTGATTGATATTTGTTTGGATACGTTACAATGAGCTATACCATCTTATTTATATTATTCTAATATATCCCACTTTTCTATCCTATGTATGTGAGATTATTATTACTATTCACTATTATTACTATCCTACCCTCAATATACAATATATATCCTTATATAGGTATATTACATGTTCAGTTTTTGTTGGCCTTCACAGTTGATAGTGAAGGGTTGAGAAACTTGCTCAGAGAAATTCAATCTCCAAGTAGGAGATTGTTATGTTGTGGAACATATTTCTAAATTAGAATGTATTTCAAACATTGTACGTTTAAAATGTAATGTATACTCTTTATGTATTCTCATCACAAAAAAAAAATTGGACCCCATTTAATGGGAAACTGTTTTAAGTTGACTTTGCCCATGGTTTTGGTACCCATTGTTTTATAAAACTACTATGTTGATGTATTATGTATAAATGAATATTTAGTAGGCAATACATCATGAGAACAAAGATTTGAGAAGGAAGAACAGATTGTGTGAATTCAGGTGCAAATTTAAGAGGGTTTTGTTGAATGTAACTCCAAATAATATTATGCATTGTAATTGGGAAAAGACTTATTTGAGAGTGGATTGTACTCTTGTGGCTTGTAATAAAATCTGAGCAAGTATTTCTTTATGGATGTAACCCACATTGGGTAAACCATGTTAAACTTGGTTTTCTTGTTATGCATTTTTATATCTATTCTTTATGCATCTCTATTTATATCTCTTATTATTACAATTATGTGAAATTATTTTTGCATTAAATTTTGATTTATTCCTAACACAACGCAACTTATGTTTCCCCATGCACACCATGTTGGCATGAATTTAAATTGGGATGACCATGCCTAAATGTGGCATAAATTATCTCTATTTACCTTAGTTATAAATGATTATGGTATTGTCATGTAACGTTTTTGCCTATAAGGGACCTATTCATAAGTAAAATCAACATAAAAGAGTGGTAGAGTGTGTGTTAGTTTGTAAACTTTATTTTTGACAAACCTAGGACTCCTAGAAATGCCAACAAGTAAATCTTAAAGTGCCAAAACTTAAAAAATGACTATATGTTTACCCAAAATAGATATCAATTTGTAAAAGTTACGTCTTGAAATCCTTAGGTTCAATACTAAAATCTTGAAAATGATTAAGTATTGACTAGATTAGATTTTGAAAAACTATCTCTCAAATTATAAGTCATGCATCTGTGAGACCAATTCTAAAAGATGTAGAATGACCCTAATTTCTTATATTTACTAAAATAATTTTAAGGTATAAAAAATAAATGTTTATTTTAGTAAACCACCCCCCACCTTTTAATTTATCCTTTTTGCATTCTAGAGTTTCATACAATCATGTCTTCGTAACGCATACGCATTATATTGTGTATATGTTTTCTTTTAAAAAAATTCAAAAACACACTTTTGGCTCAAAAATGGCTTGGATTTCAAAGCCTAAGGCCTAGACTTGCAAAATGTGTAGTCAATTTCAAGATTTTTGACAAAAATAAGAAAATTCAACTTCCATCGCCAAAAACATTAAATTTCAATGAGATAATTCATAAAATTATTACTACGAGAATGAACATGCTCTCCTCTTTCTAAATATATGTTTTTTTATCGATTTTTGGACTATTTTAAAGTTTCCATTTATGTTGATTTCTAAATATGGCATTTTTAGGTCACTATATGCCACAAATACACACACACACACACACACACACACACACACATGGTCACAAACTAGACTTAATTATACACACATTAATATATATATATATATATATATATATATATATATATATATATATATATATATATATATATATTTTAGGTAGTTATATTGTAGTGTTGATTTCAGGCAGACATTAAATGCAGAACCTTGCCGCAATCAAATAAGCTTTCATGACACTTTTACTCACCTTGACAATCAAAATTGATGTAATGTAAGATGGGGTCAACAATCATGGGTTTCAAGTAAGGTACATCCTCTGATTTAAAATTCTTTTCTCTACAAAACCATGCTTTACCAAAACACACAATTCCATCCCTGCCGACGTAATTTGCACGCTTATGTATGATAGTTGTAGCCTCCATAGAGGAAGCTATAAAATTGTGGGTGTTTCATAATATTATATACATTAGACTACCATAATGCTTGGAGACAATGTGCAAAGACTATTGGAGATTGAAACCTAGGTCTAGCAGACTACCCAAATTTTGTAGTGATTGTTAGCAGATTCACCTTTCATCTATTCACCAAATAGAGAGAAACAAACACTCGTATTCTGAATACAATGACCACAATGATTACAAGTAGCATGATGACGTAGCAACTCAATAGGCAACAAAAGTGGTTGCGAGTTTTCATGTTGAGGATATTGAGTTGTCTACTTTAGAGAACCAATAATGTTTTTTAGGGATTTATACAAGGTTTGGCACAAAGAGGGTCAAGGTTTCAATGCACGGGTCGAGGGATCAAGAATAATAATTGGTGTTTTTTCTTTATCAATTTAAAAGAATTAGCTCAACGAACACACCACAGATCTATTTTAGTTTCTAGCTTTTCAAAACTATATATTTGTTATTTTTATTTTATAGGTCCAGGATGTTTAGACATGTCAATTCCAAAAAATGTTGCATACCATATTATTAGCAACACGTTGATGTTGAATGAAACCAAAAGTTAAATTTGGCGTCTTTTTTACCACCTGCGTGGACCCTGAGAGTGATAAACTCATCATATAAAGGATCGATTTGTTAATTTTATGTCTTATATTATAGAGTGGTTTTAGAAAGTATTGGCTTATGTGATCCATCTTTGGCTTCTGAAATGAGCATTTTTGCAAGTAGGTGCCCTTGATAGTTATTTATTTCATTATTTATAACCTATGTCTCATGGGGAATTGGAAAATGGACATTGTGACTTGTTATTCTCTTTTTATTTGAAAACCACCCTCTCTACACCATTTTATATACATCACCAAAGGATATTTTTATGAGCAACACTGATCTAGTCCATCTTAGTGGCAAGCACTCCACCTTATTGCTAAATAATTCAAATTTTTTGTTAGATGATTGGATTGATCTAGATTACAAAGGGCTATTCACATATGTAGATGCCCCCAAGTTGAATCTTGATAGCCCACTTCTTTTTTGCATTGTAAGTGTTGCAAATTTTCACCCACTTAGGAATATTTGTTTGTTATTTAGTTTTTCTTGCCGACCTTTTGTGACACTAAATCAATCTTCTATCTAACTTTAACTCTCCTTGGAGATTATGTCATTATTCTCCATTTGCTCTCAAATTCAAATCAGTATGCATCCAAAAGCCCTGACCCATCACTTTTATTTTTGCATAATGTTTGGTAGTGAGAGTGTGGGTTTCCTTTTGCTGTGTGGGGTGAGAACATGGTTCACTTTGTTTTGGAGTGGGGTTGAACTTGGGTCGCACAGTTAAATGATTGGTAAAATTTTCATTTTATAGTTTTTTCCTAACTTTGAATAGTATGGCTAATGCATCATTTTTTGGGACATAGTCACTATACACACTGATAAATCAAAGATTATCATTCAAGGATTCGGTTTTGACCATCCATGGCTTAAAAGTTTAGTTTTATTACATTTTTTTCCTTCAAAATGTATGCATTGAAGTTTTAAGGGTGTCCGTAATGTATGGACCATGGTGTGATTAATCAATGAGAAATCTGCAACACAATCATCAATCAATATCAATGAGTGTTTTGATGAATGTTATGCATGGCTCATGACTTGAACTTAAAACAAAGTTAGTTACTAACCAAGGACCACACCAAGGGATATTGTAGCTAACAAAGACTTAACACCAATGAACTCTAAATATTATTTTAAGTAGCAGGTACTACTGTTGCATCATGACACTTGTTAATATTGTTTAATCATGGCCACTTTATTTTTTATGCAGCAATGTGGATCTATGGAAATATAAAGTCAATTGGAAAGATAAATGAATTTACAAAGTATAAAGTGAACAAATGTTAACACATATAATTTTGCATGTTCTCACCTCCTTGAATCTAATATTATCCATTGCCACTTTACTTTCTATGTTGGATTCTAAAAGGAGGAAGTGACGCAACCAATAAATAAACTGTAAGAAATCCTAGGGCATCCATGGAGGCCCAAGAACTCTATAAGATTTTGAATATTTTAATTTTAAACCTATTTTATTTTTCTTCTATTAAGTGAATTATTACAATTTGATTTACATGCTTTAGGGTTTTATATGCAACATCATGAAATATAATATGATGAATTCAATAGGATTTTTTAATAACTAATAAAAAATGAACTTTGTTCATATTTATGGTTCTGTTGGTTCAGTACATTACACAACTAAGATTGTTCTAGCCAAATAATATTTGTTATCTATGCTCAACTTTATCATTTCAATCTTGCTTGCATTATTCATGTGATTGTGTTTTGCATAATTAAGGGGCTAAAATGAAAAAAAGGGGGAAAATCCAATAGGGTAAAGGTTAAAAACCAAACAACATTTCTTTTGTAGTGACCCTTCTATTTTTGATTTTAAGCTTGAGCAACGATAGGAAACAAGTGATGCACATGCAATCATCGATAATTGAGCTCCTCCAATGGGTGGTCATATGAGTGACATATAGATTTTTTCTGCAAGATCTCTCTCAACTTGTAAGAGATGATTTATTATGTTGTTTAGTTCGAATTATTCTCTAATTTAATATAAGAGGGTTTTAGTGTATCTACTGTGTATACCATATTTCTAGGTCTAAAAGACATTCTTTATTTTCTTACTTTAAGATATAATGTACTTACATACTTTAGGCTGAAAGATCTATTTGAAATAACTAATTTATTGCCATACTTGATGCTTGGATTTGAAAGGGGGATAACTGTGAATTCTCCTTTAGGTAAATGTTGATTATGGATAAGTCACTTCCAGTTTAGAAAAGCCTTACAAAAGCCTTGTCGGTGAACAAATTAATTTTGTAGCCATATATAATAGAAAAGTTTTGAACTTCAAGGTTCATAGCCATGTTGGATCTAAACGTTGTTCCATGGAGAGCTAATACTGAAAGAAATAATGCTTAGGAAAAAGATGGAAGTGATGGTAATAATAACAACAACGATATGGAGTCTTTTGATTCAAAGATTTGTAGTGAGATCACAAAACAATAATGGTAGGTGCAGGACAACTTGACAACATCTTATTCTTCATCCATGGTTAATTCAGTGGAAGTTGAAGCCCTCTCTGGCCAAGGAATCAAATCCAACAATAACGAAGGAGAGATGTGCTCCAATGAATAATATTAATAGAATATTGTCATATGTCCATCAAATTTAGTTTGTCGTTTCAACAATTTAACATTATAAATAATTTAAGGATGAAAAATATAAATTTTTAGGTTCCATTAATATTGAGTTTAGCCACAACATTAGTCACGTCACGTGAGTTCAATGAATATAAAGAAAATAATTCACCTCACAAAGCTTTGAGTGAACTTCACACTGTGAGGTCTGCGAATACGTTGAAATATACATTCCGCCTTAATGTGTTTGGCCCCTCAAATAGCCATATGGCTTAGTTTTCTATGACCACATCAATTTTTAGTTGTGTGGGACCATGTGAACATTGCAAAGACTTTGACATACAATGACAAGTGACATGGTCTTAGTCAGTAACATGGAGACTTACAAGGACATCGAGGATCCACATAACTTACTTCACATGTGTAAATTTTAAAGTGGCTTAATCTACTTATATAAAGCAAATCATAACTGAGACCACTCCGTGAATAAGAAGATCATCAACACTTCATGATTGTGACAAGTGTTACTCATCCCAATGCCATGGTCTCAAACTCCACTGTAAAATCTTTAAGCCATATTAGTCTCCATTATGTGTGTGGATGTGTTAAGGTATAAATTACGGTATGTTGTGTTTGAAGTCCATAGGATGCCATTGGCTTAGTCAATGGTCATAGTAGAATCATGAATGCTTACATGTAAGGGGGGCACATGATTTTTACGGTGACTCCATTATGCATTCGTAAAAGGGGTATTGAGACCCCGCAACCACATGGACCCCAAGGGTGTATTTCACATGTTTAAAATATAATTTTTTTTAAAGCGGCTAGCAAAATATATTATCCACCAATAAATATGTATACACATAATGTATACCAAATAAAGCATACGATGAAAATTTTAATCCCATGAATTTGTGGATATAACAAAAAAAAACATTTTAAAGACAAAAGCAACCCCATGAACTCCATAAACCCGTGACCAATAAGAAACCAACAAGTGTTTTAGTTTGATTGGACACAAACAAGAGAAAAGGAAAGACAGATGGAGAACATGCAAAGGCATACACTATGTGATCATTTCATGTGACAATGATAAAGATAAAACACAAATGTAAAGGTGGAATGAATAAACTAACAGGTCCACGCAGTCTGCAGGGGGAATTGAATACCAAAAACTGACTCTACAAACTTTGTTACTTAGATGTTTTGTGATCATGACATGTGGATCATTGACATTCTTAGATGTTGCGACAACCAAAATTTCATAGGTAAGCCACTAGTGTTGGTATAGTCCCAAGGATATTTATGTCTGCTTCATGCGTATAATAAACAACGATAACATCTTAAGAAAATATGATTAATATTTACAATTAAACCTCCAATCACAATAGGGAACACATGGTAATAAAAAAACCATATTTGTAGCACTAAAAACATGGTGTTCTCTGGAGGCACTTAACATATGCAAACAACAAATGTCCAAATAGATCATTTTATCTTGCCGCTGTTTTATTACAAGGTTTGAATCCTCACAGGGCCTCGCTCCTTCAAACATATTATGAGATCTTGCGCTCTCTCCTCACAAGATCTAGGCTAAAAAAATGAGCCAACATAAGCATGCAAAGGCTCCTCATGTAGGCCCCACACCAAATCAATTATGCTCAAAGCTTTTAAAAAAACAAAAACAAAAAAAAACCATCCTATAGGGGACCAACATGGAAGGTTGCATATAGAGGAGACACCAAATCAAGCATGCCCAAGCTCTATTGAACATAAAAACACTTGGGCATAAAGATAATGTTTACCATTGCAATAGATCACAAGGTCATTGAGAAAGAACACAAAATATTTATTTTCAAAGTTAAAAAAACAAAACGAAACAAAAAAACCACCTTGCAGGGGATTGGCATGAAAGGCCGCTTACAAAGGAGACAAACAAGACCAGGGAAAGAACAATGAATGTGCAACATAATCACTAAGGATTATTGATTGTTAAAGCTTCCGGTGACTTTGAATTTAAACAATGTCATTAACACCATTGAATATGAGATTTGCAATGGTAATTCAATGTTCTCAACGAATAATATAAATATAATATTTTTTAAATATATGATAATATACGAATCATCGTAATAATTCAATACACATGTATAATATATATTTTTAATTTATGTATGATTACATTCAATTAAAAAAAAAAAAAAAAAAATAATAATAATAACAAATTAAGAAAAATATGATATAAAAAATCAATAAATTAGATAAAAACATTTTCATTTTTACTCACAGATAATAAAATTTACGTAGGAAATTAATCTCACCATTATTTTTTAGTCAATTGAAAAACTTAAAAAATAATATTTATAATGTAGTACTTATTGACAGTGGGCAGATCCGTCCATAGCGATCAGATAAGTGTATGTGGCAGAAGAATCTTAGACGCTTCAATATCCAAATGAGTCCTCTGCACTTTTCTCTCGCATTTATTTATTTCATTTTCCTGATGTTCGGCAATTGAAGGCAGGCAGGCGGGGGCGCCATGGATTCGGCCGCCAAGAACAATAACAGCAACAATTGGAGAAACGAGCTGTCACAGGATTCCAGACAGAAGATCGTCGATGAGATGTGTGTAATTTAATTCTTTCTCTTCTTATTACTTTTCATGGATCTTGGATATTGCAAGACTGATTGGGAAAATTTCACCCTGCAATTTAGCCCAGATTTGTTTGGATACAGGGCTTCTTTAGAATTCAGATTTAAATCAGTAGATAGCTCCTGCACATACAGTGCAAAAACCCATTACCCTGTTGGTAAACCATACTTTGTTTTCGACCCTACCCAAAACATATGCACACCACTATATATATGGATAGAAAAACATCCAGGGCAATCTCAGACCATACACTGCACAGATACCCATATACCCATAAATAATTAGCTTCATTACTAAACCCTATATCATGATTGTAATGGGCCAAATACCTTTACAGTCGGATTTTTTTTTTTAATAGGCTAATCTACCCATTTCGTAATAACTGAAGTTCAGCAGCCGAAAACCAGAAGAGGAATACTCTAGGTTCTGACCCTATAGGGATTAGATGCATGAATTATCGACCTTCTTCAGCCTGGTGCCAAGAACTGAAAAGTATACTACTCAATTTTAAAATTTCGATTGATTTACCACTTGATAGTTAATTAAATATCACAGCTAAATGAGATCCTTAACTGATAGGATATCTAATAAAATATTGTATGTGATCAAAGTTTGTTTGCCACGTTCTATTTTATAAAAAATTACCTAGCAATATGTTAATATCAATAGTTAACTCGGGAATGAAATCCATGACTGGTAGGATATTCAATAGACTGTTGTATGTAAACATAAAATAAAGTTTGTTTGCCACATTTTACTATTTTTATAAGAAGTTGCTTAATAATATGTTAATTACACCAATAGGTGTAACCTACAGCAGCAGTAGGTACAAGCAGCAGGTACAGTAGCAGCAGGGTGGGGAACGCTTGGATGTTGTGCCCATGAAAGGAAAAACTTTGGCCGATATTATTTTATTACTTTTCATTATCAAAACAAAAAGAAATTGCAAAATTTTTCAGTACAACCTTTATATTAGATTTTAAGAAGTAGTTATACAAAGTAACTTTCAACTTTACAGCTGTATGTACTTTTTTGTTCTTTGTCTCTTAAAAAAGAAGAAGAAAAAGAAATAATTAAAAAACAACAAAAAAGATCTGAAATTGGATGGATGGAGCAAAGGCAAACGGCAGAAGGAAAGGAGGTGGTTCCAGGAAAAAGTTTACAACCAGGTCTGTTAAAGCCGGCCTTCTGTTTCCCGTTGGTACACCTAATCAATAGACACATACAAAGATGCCAATCTGTTTCTGTTGGTGGCTTGCAATTGCTCTAATTTGGATGGGGTGTGTTACACGCGGTTCAAATTCTGACCTGGGTGACTGTAAAATTCCAGACGATGCATATCCCTCAGCCACACGTGGCTTCGGCATCACCTGTAAAGAAGAAGAAGCAGATGTGTTGCAAGAGATTTTGAGGACTGCAAAGAGACCTGAAACATCAGATTGGTTTACAAGGATACACAGAACAATTCACAAGAGTCCTGAACTTGGATATCACCAGTTCGAAACTAGTAGCCTCATTAGAAGGGAATTGGGTTATATGGGTGTAAAGTACAGGTGGCCACTTGCAGAAACAGGAGTGGTGGCTTTCATAGGCACCGGGGGCCCTCCCTTCGTAGCATCCAGAGCTGACATGGATGCTCTGCTTATTCAGGTGCTCTGCAATTGAAAATTTATTTTGAACTTGCTTTTTAAAAAATTGTTTTTGCAATTAAATATTTGTATAAATCTGTCAAAATAAAACAACATACATATGGCTTAAGTGAGAAAATTAAAAGAGAAAATAATTGAGGGAATAAATTATTCGCTTAAACACATAAGGTCTTCACAGTTCATAACATTAAGAAATGGGTTTTGGAAAAATCTGTAGCGATTTTTCAATCAACCATTTGGATCATGATTCATGATCAATCATCAAAGCAATAGAAAATGATGGATCAGGGAGTGTGATCTGAAATGTTGATTTAAAAATTGCTGTACAGTTTTTCCCAAAAGCCTATTTCCTAAATTATTCCCTGTTAAATTTCGCTAGGGTTTTTAAGGACAAACCTGGTCCCATGCACTTTTGAAAATTTCTCCTTCATATTTGGTTGTGAGAAATTTAAAAGCAATTCCTCTTGGATTTACCTCAATGGTTGTTAAAACAGAATTTAATATATTTTAAGTACAAACCTGGTCCCATCAGCCATGTACTTTTGAAAAATTCTCCTTCAATTTCAGCTGTGAGAAATTTCATTGCAAAAAAACTGTAGCCCCAACGGTGAAATAATTGATTGAACTATAGATTTTTTATATTTTATTTAGCTTCTATAACTTCGGTTTTTTATTATTCACATTTTCATTTTTCATATAAGTGCGGTAAATTTAGAAAATTTTGAACCAATTTTAGATAGGTGCATATTAAAAATATAACTGAAGAGTTTATATAACAAGTCTGAATAAAGAATTAGTATGTGGTTGTTATGTTTATAACTAACAATTTCATCCCTAGCAAATGTTTATTTCGTCTATCTTAAGGTTTTAAGAGATTAAATTGGGTTTATTTGAATGGTATAAAGTTACTATAAACATTGTATCTTTTTCTAAAAATTTGTTTCGCTGGACTTCGGGGTGAGCTCATAATCTTTTATTACAGTGGGATGTTGTCAAGAGTATTTGTTTATGTAATACTTTCACATTAATGAAATAAAGAGGATATTATTATACTGAGAGGTGTAACCTCTAGTGGCATTAGCGCATAGAAGACTCTAATGTTGTGTCTGTGAAAGGAAAAACTCCGGCTGACAATAATTATTTACTTTTCATTTTTAAAACAAAACAGATGCAAAAAACACAATAAAGTTTTACAATACCAACTATATATTATGTTTCAAGCAGTCACGATACAAAGTAACTTTCAACTTTACATTTGTCTGTACTTTTCTCGCTGTTGTTGTAGTTATTTGGTGCCACCCACATATGGATTCCGTGGGTGACAAGAATATGAGTAGTAATTCTAAGTCTGAGAATAAAAAGGCAGATATGCCATCCTTGATGATTTTTGTTGCCCAATTTCTCCCAATTTATCTGGAGCAGTGAAATAATAGCTAGCTGAGAGACCTGGTGATTGTCTCCACTGGGTAGACTGTTTGAATGTTTTTTCATAACCCACTCAACACGGGCCACTTCACCTTGCCGAAGACCAGGCAGGTTATGTTACACAATAATCTCATTTCGAAAAAGATACAACAATGGCTGCATGCTGTTAGATAGGCCAGAGAAGAGCAGCCGTAGTGCTTCGCTGGAAAGCGTGGCCAGCGATAAAGCTGCGCTGGAAGCAACTGAATTGACTGTGGCTCCTCTGGTCGAAAAGCTTTCTATCAGCCCGAGGTGAGTATACATGTTGCCAGCAAGTTTTCATGTATTAGCAGGTTATGGCACAACATTAAGAGAAGAATGTATCTCCTAGATAATATTGGTAAGAAAACTCTTTTGCTGAAGTATCTCCTGGAATATTTGCAAATGCATATTAAGAGTAGTACTACCTATTGTGGTTTGCAATATCTTTTTATGTATTTACGATTATCAAAATCCATGTATTGCGTTTAAACTAGCATACATATCTTACATAAATCTATTTAAAAGATGCCGAGAGATATCATTTTCGAGGTGCCTATATTATATTAGATTTGTGACATAAGTGGAATAGGCATCTCGAGAATGATATTTCTCTATGTCTTTTACATAGATTTATTTAAGATATGTATGCTAGTATCCATGATAAACTTATTGATTATAATTTTTTTTGGGTTGATAATTGAAGGTTGGGGGGTTCCTTGAAAGATCCCTGATGGATCTCTTCTGCTGATCTGCTGTAATTTTTGTTGTTTTAAATTGATTTTTCCTGTTGATTAATATTTTCTTTCCGAAATAGACGGAAGTTGCAGAAGGGTTTGATTGTTTTTGTGTTTTGATGATTTTCCAGCAAGTAATTAATAAAGTACAAAAACATAAACAATTTCTGAAATTGAATACCAAATATAGCCAAACAAATTCGCTTCCAGGCAGAATTTTGGATATAAAACCAAATATGTAACTAGATGCAAATTTCCAATAGTTTCAGGAAGATTACAATCAGAAATAAACCCAACCTGAAGGCTGAAGGAGAAATGTAACCTAGAAGGAAGCTGTGGCAAGGTTCCAACCCTCTAAGTGCTGCACATGGGAAGGAAGATGGCTGCCAGGTACAGCCGTACAGTTGCAAAGTCCTCTCAACTGAAAAGGACTCCCAAATCCACGCTGAACTCTGTCACAATCACTGCGCCCACCAGAAGGAATACTGAACAATCTCCAAGATGCTAACGAGCAAATCCAAATCAACAACCACTGAATTGGGGGCTACGTCCCAAACAGGCAAGGCATTGGGGTTGGCGTCCTAAATGCTGAAAGCTCTTCCAGAGCCAAATCGCAAATCCCAAGATATAAAATGTCAAGACTGAATTAGAATTTGGTCTTGACCTCCTTATAACCCCTTCACACTTAGCTCGAACCCTAAAAGCAACTCAATGTGGCGTTGAGTGATAAAATGTTATATTTCTCATTTTTAAGTGGTCAAGAACCTCGAAAATGACCCTTTTTTCAAATAAAAAGAAATCCGTTCACCGAAAGGATCTGAGTCAAGAGGGAAATATTTAGAAAAGTCCAAGACCTTTCCAACGAGCTATTACACCATGGGATACGCATCCAGATGAGGCCAAAAACCCCTTATTACTCCAAAATGGCTATAAACTAAGCCTTATTTAAATAATAAACACTAACTTAGGAAATATTAAAAATATAACCCAAATAGCGACAAAATGCTCCAATGACACCACAAACCAGAAAGTCACCCTGCCACCTGTCTGTGACTGAAGTCGGAAATCAAGGATTCACTAGAAATCTCATCCCTAAAATCTAGGGATGCTCTTAGAAACTAGGAAACAAACCCTATTCCTCTGAAACTGAACTCAAGGAATAATCTCATGGAGACCCAACCCTAGGTATGATCATACCCTCCTAAAAAGTAGGGATAACCCCCATAAATTTAGGAACTGCCTCCTAAAAATAAGGAACGCCTCCAAACTGATCAACGACTGCCAGAATACCAAGTCCCCAACACTGTATGACCATATTGGGTCTCTATCCAACACTGTCAGCCTACAAGACCCCATAATAAGCTGACTCACATGTCTCTGCTAGACTGAGCTAAAGAGGGGACATGACAGTCCTCACCCTTGCATTAAAACATAGAAATATACAAAAACAATACCTTATTGAAAACTAATAAGTATGCCACAAGACAAGCCCTGTGCCTTGGATTTTTAGCAAAGACTCTTTATAAAGCTTTACATAGCCTCAACTGGAACGGGGGACATACCCCAAAGACTAGACAACCACTCAAAAACTATGTTAAAAAACTGACGTAGATAATATTTTATACTATTTGCAAAACAAAGCCTAGAAAAACATGACCAAAAACTTGAGAGAGCCCAACCCACTAATCTCTAGGGAGCCAAAGAACCTTTGGCTCGTCCATGTAGACATCCAATTCCTAACATGATTGTGTTGAAATTGTCAATTTTACTAAAAATTCTACGACAACACACAATCTGGGTCAAAATCACTAAAAATTGCTAAATGGTTTGAGCTTGTTGTATACAAGTGTTGGTTTAGGCTAATGTATCCCTGAATGGGGCAATGCATTTTATGTGATTATTAACTTTTCTTAAATCATTTCGAGTCAAAACGACGAAAATGTAATTCGACGCTTTGAACCACTGAATTCTTCTAATTTAGAACCACACAACACGTGCATGTGTTATTTCATGTCAACACTGCTCTAAATGGAGTATTGGTCCGTACACAATTGACACCTTCTAATTATACTCTAGTCAAATTACGACACAATAACTTGACATTTTGATCAGTTTGATTAAATGGGCAATCAATTTTCAAAGAATTGTAGAAAAAAATAATTAACCCCACTTAAGCAAATTAATCTAAATTAAGAGCTTAAGTGAAAATTTTATAGAAGTTATTGAAAATTTATTAATTGGAAATTCATTTATAATAGTTGCATCATCAGGGGACATCCATAAGCCATAAATGGAACAAATATTTGGTTTAAGCCCTCTCATGCGTCATTAATGCCCTTTTCTTGCAAATATTAATAGGGATATTTATGAATTGAGCCTTCAAAATTGAATTGATTCATGGTCACACATCTTGATCTCAAGATGGATAGTCATGGTTGATTCTGATCATTTTCAAAAATCTATAAATACAAGGGTTCTCCCTCATCTTTCCAAGCTCATTTGGTTTAAACTTATTATGCAGAATTATCTTCACAAGCCATCTTTGTGGAGTGTTATTATGCTTAATTTACAATAGGATAGCTTCAACTATTGGCATGCATTGATTAATTTCATGAGCCTAGTTTCATTGGTGCATTGAGAGATGATGGAGGAGCAAGCCACTCATCATTGACAAAGACTTGGAGCACCAAGTCAAGGGGAAAATCACGTTTTGAGCCGCACTTGGAGGAGGGATGCTCTTGGGAAGGTTTGTTGGTATATTCCTTCCTTCAATAGCTCTTAGTTTTCATTTGCAAATCCCTATGAGGGAGTTGGTTTTGTGAGTTATGATGTTCTTTATGCTTATTTTGAGTTTTCATTACTAATGCATGATCTAACTCACTTTGGATTCCTACTCACCATCTTGGCACGTCTGGTGGGATGACACATCCCATACAAGCAAGGAGACCAATTTGCAACTCTTAGATCTCCTAATGAATGCTTAAAAATCCCTAAAAATCAAGTTTTGTCTTTATTTTTCATGTGTTTTTGTTCTTATTGAAGACACATAGTTTACACAGTGACCGACATGGGTTTTATCTCACTGATGTCGACCCTGTCCTAACCAGCATTGGTACTTGTGTGAAGGGCAAAACACGACGGAAAACAGATTTTTCACAAAATGATGGATGCGTGTATGCTCTCCTCCCGTCCCCTTTAGGGAACTTGGGTGACCAAAAACACTCCTTTGCACTTTGTGCTTTGGTTCAAAGGCGTGAAAAGAATGTCGATAAAGCTCTCCTCAAATTCATATGGTTTGAATGATCTAAATGCGACCTTTAAAGTTTTTTCACTTTGTCATTTATTTTTATGCAACTTGGTTTGTGAGCGGGGAATTTCATAGCCTCCTTAAGGGTTCTCTAGGGAAGCGTTGACCCGGGAATTCATCTCGTGACATCGTTTCAATCCACTCCACAGTGGGGTATACAAATTGAGGGTGACTCGTTGGGATATTTGCTTGAGCGGTTAAATAAACTCCGTTAGTGGTACTCTAGCTCGGACTGTAAGGGCAATTCAGACATCGCAATACACTGAGCAAGCGATGGATGTAGTGGTTGTGAAAAGGGCAAGATCTTTTCATAACAAGCCGATTGACATGGATCTAATTAACATGAGACATCTCTAGTGTTAGCCACACTTGGGACCATCTAGACGTACAAAAATTTAGTTTTAGAACAACCCCACTTGCCGCAGACATATTGTTGATGCAGGGCGAGTAACTCGAAGTTCCATGTTGCCATACAATCTCTTGGGAGAAGTGGGTGTAAAAACCCTACTTATTCATGCATTTTTATTTTTGGATTAAAACTTAAAATCCTCCCAAGAGCACGTATATAGACGGAATTCAACGGTACGATGCAACTTTGTCAGTTTTAGGACTTTGGATGTTATATTTAGTTGTATTTTGTCTTTTCATCCTTTACTTGCTTGGTCTTATCAAGTCTAAAACTTGTTTGAAAACCAAAACACGTCATCAAAACACCTTTGTTATTCACCATTTTATTTGAACAAGGAGGCGTTACGTTGACCAATTCAAAACCTTCTTTTTTGCCTTGTTCAAATCATCATTTGGAACATTGTGTTTATCTTTCCTAAACAACGTTACACTGTCCATTTGAGTCTAGACCATTTTGCAAAAATCTTCAAGTCCTTCATTTTTAATTCAAATTCGGAATCTCACCTTTCTAAGTTCTAGGCCAAGGTGTTAATCAATTTGCTGTTTACACTTGGTTCGAGTTAACTTGGGTATGATTTCCCGTTTGGGTTGAAGGTCATTATATAGATTCATCATGCTTTTTTATCATTGTGAACTTAGGTTATCTTGCGTTCGCTCACGCTGTAAGTTCTAGAACCATTCTACTTCCTATTACCATGTGGCAACGTTGTGCGTCCTGTTTAGTTTTATCTTTATACTTAGGAGTTCTTGTGTGTTTTCATGTCTTGAGCTTCTTAGTTCACATTGTTATCTTCCTAATCAGAAAGACCCTCTTTTAATTTTCTAGTTGCAACTCGTCGAAGTTGTACCTAGTTATTACAGTATTGTCGTATCTTTGACCTAAGATTGTTGTGTTATCTTGCACTTTAGGTTTTAGAGTTATCATACCCTCTTCCAATTTGACGATTTCAACCCACCAAAGTTGAGTAATTTTGTAACCATTTCTTCTAATTGTGTGGTACTACGCCACTTCTTTTCTTTTGAATAAACCAAAAGCACACCTTTTTAGCGTTTGCAAAAACACATTTCAAATCTTAGCAAACGTAGAGAACACTCTTTTAAACATGACACAAAGGTATACTCGTAGTGGGGTCTCTTATGGCCCTAGCTATGAGGAAGAGCATTTTTATGATGGACAAGACAATTCCGTAGTGTTTGAAGACATTCCCATGATTGTAGGATCTGAGGAAGACTATTTCAAACATCAATCCCTAGAGGACAAAGATGAATCACTCCCAAGGTCGATTGAATCAGGTGCTAGTTTGCCATTAGACTTTCCTATGGAACAATTACACACATTGGTTAGGGTAGAAGAGCAACAACGAGAGCAATCCCTTGCTCATATTGCAAAATCAAACATTGCCTCTTCTAGCAAAGGAAAGGAAGCACTTGTAGAGTCAACACTCAATAATCAAGATCTTGCCACCAAGATCAAGAAGATAAGTCAACGATACACATAACATCTTATCGTGGACTTGATCGACTCTTTAGCTGCTACTTCAATACACAACAACGCTTTCAAGGAGCAAGGGAATGTAGTGGAACAAGCACGACATACTTTAGTTGAGAACACATCTACGATGGATCATGGTATCTCAATTGAACAAAACAAGACACAAGAGGTTCCACAACATGTTTCGCCAAACACGGAGCATACTTTTTTTCAGTCATCAAGAGCCTCTTGTTCCTTCGTAGAACCAGGGGACAAAACACGCGGTACGTATTGAGAAAATCGTTTAAAACACTCTGGCAAGTTCTTCTCAACCAACAAGTACTTTGGTGAATCGACCACAGATTCCCCAAAATCAACAAAACACTTACAATTCAAGGTGGTAGATTTCAGGGAATGCTTATCAACCCAAGAATCAACAACTTACTTACTTGACTCAAGGAGTGAACCAAAACAAAGTTGTAGATCGTAGGGTATTTATTCCTAACAAATCAACGCAACATGGGCACATACCACCCCATTAGAATTATATTCCACCTACCAATGCACCAAACATGCAAGAGTGGAATTTGATGAAAGAAATTGTGTTGCAATTGGAGATGGGTAACCAAGTCAAGAAATACAAATTTGACGAGATATGTCCATATCCGTTCGATTTGAGTATTCTCCAAGTCCCCTTTTCGCCTCATTTTGAAGCACCCAAATTTGACAAATATAAAGGAAAGGGTGACTTTTGTGAACACATGCAGGCATTTTTTGTGTTATGCCAAGAGGTAGCTTATAACAGTGTTTACTTGCTTCGTTTGTTTCCACGAAGTTTAGCAAGACAAGCTTTAGATTGGCTCCTTAAGTTACCTAAGGGATCGGTGGCAGATTGGAATGATCTATCTGAAAAATTTGTCAAACACTTCTCTTACAATATTGAACATGAGTTGACTATAGTTGACTTATGCAAAGCCAAACAACGAGATGGAGAAAGTTTTGTACCATATCTACAGCGGTGGAGAGCATTAGCGAGACGCTTTCAACACAATTTGCCAGACAAACAACTGATCAATATTTTTGCACAGAACCTACACCCTTTGGTGGCGCATAATCTACGACTTGCTTGCGCAAACACATTTGAAGAAATTATAGACAAGTGGGTGTAGATTGAGAAGGTGCTTATTAACAAAGGCCTTGTCAAGATTTACTTGTAGGGTCCAACGTCAAATCATACCCAATCTCCTATTCAAACTGTTGCAACAGAGAAACCTAAGGGCTTTAATAAGAACAAGAACATGGTAGGAAATGGAGTAACTGAATCTAGTCATGTACAAACTGTGCAGGCTCTGCCAGCTCCAATTAGCTCCACCGAATCCACCAACCACTTTGCAAAGAGTCCCTCCACGAAGGGTATTCAATAACAAATACAAAGTCTTTAGCAAACTGGGAGAGCTTGTTGAGGCAGTGTGCCAAAACCTTGTAGCAGCTAATTTGATTGTGTGGCCTATACTAAGCCCATTTTCTAAAGATCAATCCAAACATGATTGGTATCGGGCAGATCAATTTTGCAACTTTCATCGTGTTGTTGGTCATGGTGCTTGTCGATGTGTTCAATTGCGACTTCTCATTGAAGATTTGATTGAAAGTGGCGAAGTTGAAATCAAACTTGCCTCGCAAAACACTAATTAGGATATGGGCATCTACAAAGATCCATTTTCTAGTTACAATCAACAACCAACAAGAAACAATTAGAGCCAAGGACAGAATTAAAGGCAACAAGCTCAAGGCCATTGTAATGTCCCCATTATAGCTCACCATGGTTTATGATTGGTTTAGCCTATCATTGGACTTCATAGGCTAACTCAGATGGTTAGAGGGTCCTTTTTGGCAGAGATCAGTGTGTTTGCTCCGTCAGAGCTTAGTATGGGTTCAGGTTTGGCCATTCGTTGGACTCAGTTCTTCATACTTACTATTTATAGTAAGTCATCATTTCAGGGAGTCATGTTTTTCATTTATAGCAGGGCATTTGAACAGGCTATGATTGCAGTGTCGATCCCTTGCACAATTGATTTAATCAGATAATGAGAGATTTTTTATTTATAGTGAGTCAGTGGTTGATAGAGAGGGACACTTATTATTTTTATTAAGACAGTTGGATGGATAGTGGACACAATGGGTAACTCCCAGGTTTAGACGGAATTGAGATATAATGATCATTTGTGGAGTTATGTTATTTTAATTCTTAATAAAGTGCATTTATAATATAAGGTATTAAAAATCACTTTATGTGCAATGGGACCATGACCCTCATTTAAGTGATTTTTAAGTACTTTAAATAATATTGACTTGGAGGTTGAATATTAAATTATTTAATAAAGTCAATGTGCACACATTTAATATTATTTGAAATGATATTAAATGATTAAAAAAGCTTTCAAAGGGGATCGACCAACTCATGAAAAAAAGTATATTAAAGGGGTCAGCGAGGCTTCATTCGTCCAGGAATTGATGTGTTTCGAAGTGTTTGCTTGGAGAAGGAACCAGTTAGGGTTTTTGCTATTATTGAGCCTTTATGAACGAAAACTTTCATAGGTTGTGCAATTTTGAGGCTGTGAAACTATCAGTTGAGATTATTGCCTAATTGTGGGCTTCAATCAGAAGTTCAATTTGTGCTTATATTGCAAATTTTGTGGCCTTTGGCCAAATTTGGAGATAGATTTAATATAAACTTATTGAAGCATTTTGGAGATCATTTTGGGAGTAAATTGGAGGTGCCGCTGTTATCAATTTTTCACTCACATTGCTGCAGACCTGAGACCTACGATTTTATTCATAACATGCCATGGAGGGGTCGATTCCATATGGGTACTTGAGCGCTGCCTTTCTAGAAGTGGGACGATGATTTTTGGTATTGAAGAGAGGAGTTTATAGCAGCTATTTATTTATTCTATCACCTTTTAGTCCAGAACAGGGGCGTCGCCATTAGAGGCATGATTTGGCATGATTGAAGGCTCATCCCAAGCTAGCAAGGTTGCTACAATACCTTCTCACAAGGGCGCTTCATGTGATCAGGTTCTCCTATGTTCTTTGCATCTTTTATAAGCATATAGAATAGTGTTAGTTGCTACCATTTGTCTCAGACTTTAGGAATTGCATACATTGTAAAGCCAAGAGTCTTGGCTATTCATATCTACATCAACATTGTAATTGAATTAGAGTTTTAATAAATGAGTGATAAATTGTCGATTATATATTTGATGTAATGTTCATATGCATATAGCTTATGATTTGCATAATAGTTTGCAAGCCAAATGTTTGACGAAATGCCTAGTGGCTGTAGGTGCATATTGGCTATCTTAGGATGCATAGCAAGTGTTTGTCAATATATCAATTGACTGTAAAAGTTACTTTCAATCACTTATATATATGAAAAAGGTCAAAAATAGTTAGCATATAATTTCTATGATATTGTTAGTCAATCGTGCACTGTTAGAAGCATTCAAAAACATCAATTGCAGCTTACAAACTCAAAGAAGACAAACAAAAACTCATATCAACAAGTTCAGACATTGTATGCAAAGTGTTTGACGATATTCCTTGAACCTCTAATCAGTTGTTTGAGGTCAGAATTGTCAAGGGATACTACAGTGGTATCAAAGCGGTTTCCTGCTATCCTGTTGGAGTTGAAATTAAAATAGACTATGCTCACATAGTTGATATTTGAGTGACCAGCACTCTATTCTTTGTTTCAGTCATGGGGAAAATCTAGGGAAGGTTACTGACAAACTATTTGACAAAATGCAATCTATCAAACTGAAATGTACACTGAAGATATCTTCCAACTCTTGGTAGATAGTTCAGTGTTCAGTGAATCAAAATCAAGCATCATTCGAGTGGGAAATCAGCTACATATAGCACAAGTAGAAAAGGTTACATCAATGGCTGCCTATAGCCGGTGTAGAATTAAGGATGGAAGATTGTTGCCCACTTTCTTGCCTCAACATTAAAGAAATGTGAGCAGCCAAGGGTTGAGAGCATTTTGAATAATATCCAGCAGAAACTTATGCTTTCACAACGAAGATTAGCTCGTAGCTTGCAACTGTATAAATATTCTATTTTAAGACGAACCTCATCACAAAGCATAAATGAGGGACTTAGTGTATCTACAAGTGAAGTATCCAAAAGTCTATATGAAGTGTTAGGTTTAAAATGTGATAATGATTTTCAACCTATAGGTGAAACTAGGGTTAAAACTGAAGTGGTGGTTGATAAAAAAATTTTACAACTCGATAATAATATGATGGAGCCCCAGAAGGTTACAACAATCAAGAAGTTGTTATCAATCATGATAACAATTCTGATTTTGATGACAGTCGTCCTTTGTTTGAACATAATGAGGATTTAGAAGTGATGGCGAGTGTAGAAAATGTTATGGGAGAACCTTTGAATGTTGGCATGCATGCTATAGGTGTCAAACATGAAGATAACATGGAAAATTTGACCCATAACTATTTTGATTTTCATGAAAGCAGTAAGGAATCTTTGCATCAGCTTGAGATGAAAGTGATTTCACAAGGGAATGAAGTCTCTACAGAGTTGTCACATGTTGGTACTCAAGATTTGGGTACTAATGATGCAATTAATGATGAAGATTCATGCCACTATGAGTCTGATTTTTCATATCAGACCGTAAAAAACAAATCAGAAAATTTATCTAATAGCAATGAATCCCAGGGCCGTGAGTCGGATAGATATGCAGATGCTTTGGAAGAAGTGTGGGAAGAAATTGTCAAAACAACAGCTTCTACTATGTCTGTTAAGCCATCCTTTGAGGTACATAGTAGCAGTACCATTGATGATATTGTGAGTGAAGTTGATAACAGACACAATGCTGCTTATCAGTTAGTGAACGATGATGATTCAACTACATATCATAGTGCAGATTATAAATTAGAAAATTTGTATGGGAGTGATAAGTTCCAGAGTCTTCATCATTTGGTTGGGCAACTAAAGGTAAATGATAGAATTATTGCTACCGCCATAGAGTATTTTGATGTTGCTCGTCAGATGTTGGCCCTTCAAGGTTGGAGTACTCCCATGGCAGATGAGCACAAAGATAGTGGTCTTTCCTTTTCAGCGTTTCATGCTCTTCGAGAAGCAATTGGAATAATGAAACAAAATTACCTACGACTTGTGGACATAGATTATCTTCTCGAGTGGGATTGCATCTATCATAAGGCATTGAAGGGAAAGGAAGAGGAGGTTGATGAGCTCACTCATGAGCTTGAGGTGACTATGGACTCGTTGAAGAACGCTCAGTTGGCCCTTCAAGAGTCACAATCACGAATAGAGGAGCTTACCGTGGAGTTGAGTTTGGCACAGTTTTACATCTTTTGATATAGTTCAAGTTTTCATGGCAGTAGTTGGTGAGGAGCATGTATTCAATGATTATGGGTGTAAGCAGGTTGAGGATGTGGTTACATCCATCATGGTTACAGATGTAGTTGATACAGATGGGATGAGTGCATTGGTTGAGAGTTGCAGAGAACCATATATTGCCGCTGGTTCTCTTGAGGTTAGTCCCATGACAGATGATGTAGGGCAGATTATTGATAGCTCTTGTGACATAGTAGTTGATTCACTAGAGAGTTGTGTGACAACTCACAACACTACTCCATTGTCTTCAGAAGAGATATGCAAAGTATCATCTAGTTGGGGGATTGGTTCTTATGTTGATTTGTTTCCCTCTCCTGGAAGCAAATCAGTTATTCCATCCCATGCAACTGATTATGATCGGCAATTTGTTGAGCCAGTTCAGGAGTACGAGTCAATTTATTGTTCAAAGGATTCAGAAATGGATGATTCAGATCAGCTTGGAGTGATTGTGCAGTTTGTGAATAATCCATTAGTCAAGTTTGATGGTGGATCAGTCTATGATAATCCACTCTTCGAGTTAGATGTTGATCACGCTCTTGATTCCGGTTTTGAGACGAGCATTGATTGTAGCATTTGGGATGCTTCTTGTGCATCAAGATCTCAAACAAAGTTTGTAGGGGAGATTTCAAAGATGTACATGGTGAGGAATGCGTACAACTTTATGTTTGATCCTCATGTACATGATTTATTTCAGATGCACAGTTCAGTGGCGCATGTGATGGACAACTTGTATGATAGCTTTTTTTGCGCAAAGATTGGAAACAAGTATGGTTGGTCTTCTGAGTTGCTTCTTTTTGAGGGTCATACTCCTGCGACACCTGATGGCGAGATTGAGTTGATGCAACAGATTCAGTTAGTTGTGCTAGTGCTGGTGTTACAGGAGCTGTGTGGTGATAACAGGGACATTACACAAATCTTTCCTTGGGATCCTGGTGGGGAAGAGTTTTCTTTGTAGCCAAAATTGCTTGGGGGCAAGCAATTTTAGGGAGGGTGGACTGGAAGGTGCCCATTTTAGCTCACCATGGTTTATGATTGGTTTAGCCTATCATTTGACCTCTTAGGCTAACTCAGATGGTTAGAGGGTTCTTTTTGGCATAGATCAGTGTGTTTTCTCTGTTAGAGCTTAGTATGGGTTCAAGTTTGGCCATTCATTGGACTCAGTTCTTCATACTTATTATTTATGGTACATCATTTCAGTGAGTCAGGGTTTTCATTTATAGGGCATTTTAACATGTATGATTGCAGTGTCGATCCCTTGCACAATTGATTTAATTAAATAATGAAGGATTTTCTATTTATAGTGAGTCAGTGGTTGATAGAGAGGGACCCTTACTATTTTTAGTAAGACAGTTGGATGGACAATGGACACAATGGTTAACTCTTAGGTTCAGACGGAATTAAGATATAATGATTATTTATGGAGTTATGTTATTTTAATTATTAATAAAGTGATTACTTTATTAATAATTATTTATAAAATGCAATTATAATATAAGGTATTAAAAATCACTTTATGTGCAATGGGACCATGACCCTCATTTAAGTGATTTTTAAGTACTTTAATTAATATTGACTTGAAAGTTGAATATTAAATTATTTAATAAACTCAATGTGCACATATTTAATATTGGTTTAAATGATATTAAATGATTAAAAAAGCTCTCAAAGGGGATCGACTAACTCATGAAAAAAGTATATTAAGGGGGTCAACGAAGCTTTATTCATCTAGGAATTGATATGTTTCAAAGTATTTGTTTGGAGAAGGAACCAGCGAGGGTTTCTGTCATTATTGAGCTTTTGGGAATGAAAACTCTCATAGGTTGTGCAATTTTGAGGTTGTGAAACTATCAGCTGAGATTATTGCCTAATTGTGGGTTTTAATCAGAAGTTCAAGTTGTGCTTACATTGCAAATTTTGTGGCGTTTGGCCAAATTTGGAGATATAAATTTCATATCAGTGTATTGAAGCATTTTGAAGATCATTTTGGGAGTAAATTGGAGGTGTTGCTGTTATCAAAATTTCAGTCACATTGCTGCAGACTTTAGACCTACGATTTTATTCATAGCATGCCATGGAGGGGTCGATTCCATATGGGTACTTGAGCGCTGCCTTTCTGGAAGTGGGACGTTGATTTTTGGTATCGAAGAGAGGAGATTATTGCAGCCATTTATTTATTCTATCACCTTTCAATCCAGAACAGGGCGACACCATTATAGGCATGATTTGGCATGATTGAAGGCTAATCCCAAGCTAGCAAGGCTGGCACGATACCTTCTCACAAGCGCGTTTCATGTGATTAGGTTCTTCCATGTTCTTTGCGTCGTTTATAAGCATATAGAATAGTGTTAATTGCTGCCATTTGTCTCAGACTTTAGGAATTGCATACATTGTAAAGCCAAAAGTCTTGGCTATTCATATCCATATCAACATTGTAATTGAATCAGAGTTTCAATAACGGACTCATAAGTTGCCGATTATATATTTGATGTAATGTTCATATGCATATAGCTCATAATTTGCATAATAGTTTGCATGCCAAATGTTTGACGAAATGCCTAGTGGTTGTAGGTGCATATTGGCTATTTTAGGATGTATAGAAAGTGTTTGTCAATATGTCAACTCACTGTAGAAGTTAATTTCAGTCACTTATATGTATGAAAAATGTCAAAAATAGTTGGCATATAATTTCTATGACATTGTTAGTCAATCTTGCATTCTTAGAAGCATTCAAAAACATCAATTGTAGCTTACAAACTCAAAGAAGACAAACAAAAACTTATATCCACAAGTTCAGATGTTGTATGCAAAGTGTTTGATGATATTCCTTGAACCTCTAATCAGTTGTTTGAGGTCAGAATTGTCAAGGGATACTACAGCCATAATCGTAATCAACATAATCATAATCAGGTTCATAATACCCATGCTAATAACTTGGGTTATTACAACATGCCCTATGACTACAATAATACGTTGGGGCGTATTTCTGCAAACCACATTGCCACTGTCATTGTTAATAGTCGTGAATTGTCTTGTGTTTCTCGATGTACAGGACCCGTCATTATAGGGTCAACACCCTCCCCTTCAAGTAATGCCGCATTGAGTACAAGCAATTCTATTGTGCCTCGGTTTTCATGGGTCCTAATTATGATGGCTCTTTGTCGACTCGAAATTGCACCAACACAATTAGACACTTGCGAGTCACCATCCAAGGCCCTTTGCTTTCGTATTCTAATTATAATGACTCCTTGCCACCTCTAGATTGCGCCATTGCAACTAGACGCTCGTGAGTTACCTTTTAGGGCCCTTTGCCCTCTTCCAACACTGAACCTAACATGAACATTGTGCCTACTGATCCAAAGTTGAAAACTGTACCAGCTAAGGCTAAATCGTCTCGTCCTATTGTTGAAAAGCCTTATAGTATCTCATACCAACTTAGTAAAACCCTTGTGCAAATTTCTATTTTAGATCTTTTGCGTACGTCTGAAGTCCATAGAACTATTTTGAATGACCTTTTTCAACAATCTATTGTTCCCCAAGACATTAACCCTTAACAATTCTAAACGCTTGTAGGGCATTTGTCTTCCTTTCCACAGGTTACATTTGATCAAAGAGACATGTCCACTCTTGGTCCTAGCCATAATAACCCCTTGTATATTGAGGTCATCATTGAAAACCATAAAATCAAGTGGGTTCTTATAGACAATGGTTTAGCGCTGAACATAGTGTCTCTCAAACTCGTACAACAATTGGGTTTTATCGCGAAGAACATTTAGCTAGATACGATCACCATAAAGGCTTATGACAATGTCGAAAGGGAGTCTTCTAGTACTATATGTTTGCCAATCATTGTTGGGTCTGTGTCCCATCATACCTTGTTACATATTGTGGATATTGAGTTGCCTTATAACATACTTCTTGGTCGTCCTTAGATCCACGAAGTACGGGATGTCCCATCCACTTTACATCAGTGCCTCAAGTTCTCCCACGATGGGATTGAAGTCACCATTTTTGCCGATTTGCAGCATTACCAGTTTTGCAAACACCTAGAGGTCGAGTTCCGTAATTATAACTATTGTCTTGGTTCTGAATTCGTTGCGAAAAAGAACAAGGAAATAGTTTTGCATCCACCCAAATCCAATTATATCAACCCAAGGGGCCTTGTTTCGACTTCAGTGGATCCATTTCCCTCAACCCTTGCAAAACAGGTCATTATAGAAGACGCAAACATTTTCACATACCATCTTAAAGATGCCTTCCATATTGCTAAGTTGCTCGAGTATCCCAAATCATTTGGCAAACTCAAACCTTGCAAAAGCCCTTGCAGACCCAACATGATTTGGCAAAAGAAGAAAGACACACAAATCACCAATGGTATTTGTACTTGTTACTTCACCAAATCGAGATCGAGAACCTTTCATTGAAGGAAATTGGTTATATTCTAACGACATGGCTGATTGGTTTTAGAATCCCAAATATCCTATCCCTAATCGGACCATGGATAATTTTGATTATATAGGAAAAGGCCTTGTTCCATGAGAGCAAGGAATCTTGGAACCTTTATCAACAGGTAAACCAAACATGAATCAAGGTCTTGAATTTATACCGCCTAGGGGTGACCTCCTTACTTTCGATAGTGATTCTTCTGAATCGACTAGCAATGAGATTCCTGGCAGCGACATAGTGTCCCATTATAGTATTTGCGATGAGTTTGCTAATACAAACTTATTTGATTCAAAATCCATTATGACCATAACACCTCATTGTTCCCTTTGCCTTTGCCATCGCGAACTTTTTGATTGGGACCAGCGAAATTCGGTCATATGCCTTGATGAATACCAGAATGAAGAATCAGTTGCAGAGTACATGGGCCTTAGAGACGGATTGCCAATTGGTGATCATAAGCAAGGCTTTGATTTTTCTTTGGATCCTTCTGCTTACTTTGGAGAGCAAACAAACTTTCTTGGTGATGAAAAAGATAAAACATTGAGATCCTCGGGGGAAAACCTCTTAGAGGCGCTCGTTGGTCAGGGAAATAGTAAAGAAAAAGACAAGCCTTTGAGTGAAAATCTGTTTCAGGTGCTCTTGGATGGGAAAGTTTGTTCATCCCCAAAGGACGCGCAAGGTCCATCAAGTCCTCGCTCCATAGCCAGTGCCAACATCATGTCCGAACAAGTCTTTGAGCATCTTGCTCTTGACTTTCGTAAGATATTTGCTAGTTGGCCATTACCTGAACCGACAGATTCAGATTCATCACATTATCCAGAGCTTTGGGAAGAACTAGAAACTGTTGAAGAAACAAAAGATCATAATCAAATGCTGCCTACGATTCTAGAAGATGGTTCTACACTCCTTGTAGAAAACACTACTGAAGTGAACCTGGGAACATATGATGATCCCAAAATTGTTTAGCTTGGAGCTTCCCTTACTGACGAGGAGTGAGATCACATTGTCACTATTTTGAGAGATTTTATTGATATCTTTGCAATGGCTTACTCTGACATGCCAGGGTTAGACCTTGACTGGGTTGTGCATCGACTTGTTCATCCAAATGCTAAGCCAGTCAAACAGAAATTGAGGAAGATGCATCCACGCATCGCTCTTTTGGTAAAAACAGAACTAGGTAAATTATTAGGAGTAGGGTTCATCAGATCATTGGACTATTTTGAATGGATATCAAACATAGTTCTAGTAAGCAAAAAGCCACAGGGTTTACGTCTTTGTATTGATTTCAGAGACATCAATAAGGCGTGCCCCAAAGATGATTTTTCTCTGCCCAGCATTGACATGATTGTCGATTCTATTGCTGGGTACGAGATGTCCCTCATGGACGAATTTTTGGATACAATCAGATCAAGATATCTCAAGAAGACCAACACAAAACTGCGTTTACCACACCATGGGGAACATTCTATTATCAACTTATGTCATTTGGCTTGAAGAACGCTAGAGCCACTTATCAGCGTGCTATGACTGTTATATTCCATGACACGATGCACGATATTGTTGAAGACTATGTTGATGACATTCTAGCAAAATCAAGGACATGTGTTGGACATCCTAATGTTCTACGGAGAATCTTTGAGAGACTTCGTGAGTACAAGGTTCGTTTGAATCCCAAGACGTATGTCTTTGGCGTCACTTTAGGAAAATTGCTAGGGCTTATTGTATCACAAAGAGGGATCGAAGTAGACCCTGCTAAGGTCAAGGCCATTGTTGAAATGCCTCCACCTTCCAATCTCAAACAACTCCATAGCTTGCAATGAAAGATCCAATCTATTTGCAGGTTCATTTCACAACTGGCAAATAAGTGCCACCCATTTACACCTCTTGAAGAAAGGGGTCACATTTCAATGGGACAAAGAGTGTCAATTAGCATTTGCAAAACTCATAACATATTTGGCCAACCCGTCAATCTTGAGACCGCCAACCTGGACAACCATTTGCTTCTTTATATTTCAGCGACTCAACATGCACTGGGGGCACTCTTGGCCCAACATGATGATTAGGGCAAGGAACATGCTGTTTATTATTTGAGCCACGCACTGGTGGCTTATGAGCATAATTATACGCCTATTGAGAAGGCATGTTTAGCTATGGTGTTTGCTTCCCAAAAGTTGTGACACTATATGCTAAATAACAAAACTATCATTGCTAAAGTGGACCCCCTCAAATATTTATTATCCAAAGCAGCTCTCACAGGACGCATAGCCAAATGGGTCATGCTCTTAAGCTAATTTGATGTTGAGTATCAAAATCAAAAAGCTATCAAGGGGCAGGTTATTGTTGATCAACTTGCAGAAGTCCCTATTATAGATACTCAACCACTCAGATTCTATTTTCTAGATGATTCTATTATGACAATAAAAGTACTACAAGAATCTGAACAGTGGAAGCTATAGTTTGATGGCTCCTTTACTTCTCATGTATGTGGGGCCGACATTTTGTTGATTATATCGCAAGGGGATTTAATTCCCAAAGCGTTTCATATGAATTTTCATTGTACCAACAATGTGGCCAAATATGAGGCACTTATTACAGGACTTCATCTTGCATTACAGTGGGATATCCAGCACTTAATGGTCTATGGGGATTCTCAATTGATTATCAATCAAACCACAAATCAATATCAGATTAGAGATGACAAGTTGGTACCCTACAAGCATATTGTGGATAAGCGCAAGATTTATTTCAAATTCTTACAGTTTGAACAAGTACCACGGGCCAATAATAGATTTGTCGATGCAATGACAATAATTGGGTCCATGATACAGATTGATAGCAACGCTAAAGAGTATCGGTTTATCATTGAAAACTTTCTACACCCTGCTCATGTCTTTCCAGATTCAGAAAGGATATGCACCATTGCCGGTCCCAATCCCCCACTTGAACTGCCTTGGTTTCAAGACATTTATAATTATTTTCATGACCACGTCTTTCTGCCTAACCTTTCCAATAATCATCATAGACTTTTCCTTCATCGCATAGCCTGTTATACCCTCCTTGGGAACGCGCTTTATCGTATAGGCTATCATGATGGAATGCTACTTTGTTGTTTATGTTCGGGAGAATCCAAGTTAGCGTTTAAGGAGAGGTTCATGAAGGAATGTGTAGGGCCCACACCAATGGTGTAGTCTTAGCTAAAAAGTTCCTCAGAACATGTTACTATTGGCCCAAGATGGAGACAGATGCTTGTAATTATGTAAGGAAGTGTGTCGCTTGTCAAAAACATGGTAATTTGATACACACACCTTTGCCACTACAGCTGATTACTACACCATGGTTGTTTTCTACATGGGGCCTCGATCTCATCGGGAAAATAAACCCCACATCTTTTGATGGTCACAAACATATTCTTATTGCTACTGAGTATTTTACTAAGTGGTTTGAGGCCATTCTTCTCACTTAAGTCACCGGGAAGCAGATTGCCAAGTTTATCCATTAACATATTATTTGTCATTATAATATCCCAGCCCGTATTATATCTGATAATGGCGGATCATTTGTAAATCGAAATGTTAAAGCTTTTTGTGCAAAATTCAAAATCAAGCACAAGAAATCCACACCATATAACCTGCAAGGCAACGGTCAAGCCGAGGCGTCGAATAAAACCATTGTTGCAATACTAAAGAAGATTGTCAATGATGCTGGTTGTAATCATTTGCAAATTTTCCTTGCCCTTTGGGCTTATCGCATTAGTCATTGAACCGCCACAGGGGCCATTTCGTACTCTCTTGTTTATGACACAAAAGCTATTATCCCGATTGAGATCAAGCTGCCTTCATTGCGAGTATCTTTAGAGAACATTGAAGATGATGAAGATTATAGAGTCTTTCGGTTGCAAAAGCTAGAACTTCTTGATGGTAAGCGTTTGGCTGCCTTAGACAACTTGCAAGCCTATTAGAACTGATTGCATAGAAGCTACAACAAACGCATTCTCCCTCGGGAGTTTGAAATTGGTGGTTTGGTTTTGAAAGAGAATCAGAAGAACACAAATGCTGAATGCAAGAAGGGTAAGTTCCAACCCAGTTGGCTTGTTCCATATGTAATCACAACAAATTATGGATCATGGGCATATCAGTTGGCTACTCCAGGTGGCGAAGAACTTCTAGAGCCCATGAACATTGTACATCTCAATCGGTTTTATGCTTGACATCCATTCGAACCATTGTCTACAAGACCCCTTACATGGGGGCAACTTGTGTCGAAGTCATTTTATTTCACTTTATATTCTAGACCATCCTAGTTTGGACCATATTCATTCTATTTTGACCTGCCCTGGATCGTTCTCTTGAGATCCATATTCTTTTATGACTTTGGACCGTTGGCACTTTGGATCGTTTATATTCCAACTAGACTTTTTTTATTCCACCTTGGACCGTCCTATGTTGGACCCTATTCATTTTGTCTTGTTTTACTCTGGACCATTCTCCTTAGAACCACATTCTTTTCATATCCTAGACCGTTGTAACTTGGACAATTTTGTCCCTTGACCAATTATGATATTGATTATGACTCAAGCATTATGGACACACTTATCGCTAGTTCTACAAAGGAGTTAAGCTTGGATAGTATTTTATAGCGTCCTCTTACAGACAAGTGAACACGGATACATCAGCTCATTTTTTTTGCCTACCGAATGGTTCTTCAAATTTATCTCACACTGCATATTGTTCTATATTTATTTTGCTATTGTTTGGTAGGCATTGTTGCCTTAGCAAGCTCATGCTTTCGCCGTTTTGCAAGCAGGGGCCGTTGTAGTCGGCTTTAGTTGTTATTGGAACTTCTATTCTTGGACGTGCATCTGCTAGATTAGTTGGTATCCTGTACCATTATTTATATTCGCGATCCTCTTTGTAGTCGGTTTAGCTGTTGTTTGAACTCTTATCTGTGGAAGTGCATCTCCTTAGTTAGGTAGCTCCTTGGGCTTTTAATATTTCATTTTTGTTGCTTATCCCAAAAACACAAAAATATTAAAAAATGATTGATAAAACAAACAAAAACATTATCTTGCACTTTTATTTACTCTGATCCCACGCTCTTACCATTTTGCAAGAAATCATCTTGAATGCTTTCGTCGTTTTGCGAGCCCATTTCCTTATTTTCTCTACAACATCAATCATGTTTTCTTGTTATCACTTTTCTTTTATCCCATTTCCTAGGAGAACTACATTTGGCTTGAAGTTTTTGTTGGATCTCACGTCCATGGAACTATGTAGGCAATATCCACTTGTCTTGTACATCTGGAGTTAGTTCGGCCACCCCTACCTTTTCTTCTTTCCCCTCCCATTTTGTTCTGTGTTGTTTCCCTATCATTTGGGGGCAACTGTCTATTTGTTTTTATTCCATTCTGTGAGTCTCATTATTTTCTTAGATTGGGGGTTACCCTATCGCAGAGAGTAACACCTCTATTACACTTGCACTCTTTGGTCTTTTGTGTTACTGTTTTGTCTTGTATTGTCTTGCTTTGTTCTTTTGAGTCCATATACATTCTATAACCACTTTTAGTCTAGCTTCCAGTTAGGCTTGAGTTGTTTTGTATTTGGCTTGTTCTTTTGTTTTGTTTTCCAAGTACATCTTGTTAATAGCATGGATCTTGATTATTCATATCTTGCTTTCATGTTGTTTATTAATTTGTGCTTGCTTTGCTTTTATACATTCTTGTTCCTACTGAAATCATGATTGTTCATATCTTAATTTTAAGTTAGGTTACATTTATGTATTGTTTTTATTTTTGTTTTTGTTTAAATGTAAATAGTTGTAACTCTGGTCTTGGTAGTTTTTATCATTATCTTTAGTTATAAGTATTCACATTTCGGCTCATCGCAATTGAAATACAATGTCATTATAGGTTACTCATATGTATGATGCATAATTTTATTTTGCTATATTAAGCACCAAGTGCTTTGGATTCCGAGTCCAAAAGTCAATGCAACTTCGAAGATCAATGCTCAATACACCAATGAACCTAACACCAGACTCTATGCAAGACTTGCATCTCTTAGCATACATTATGAGTCTAATCAAATGATGGTCCATCTTTCTTCTATTCTTCATTCCTTATTTCATTTTCTTCCGCTTCTAGGTGAACTTGGCTTGAGGTCCATATGGACTATGTAGGTAGCGTTTGAATACATCACATATCTCGGGTCAGCTCGACCATTCTCATTCCTCTGATCATCTCTTTCATCACTTTGTGCATCCTTGTATGCCTAGTTTTTTGTGGCTTCTTTAGTAATTAGACCATCGCATCTACATTTTCGCTTGTTCATATTTAATCTATGCATTAGGTTATATCCTTGAGCTATGCTTGCCAATTTGCCTTGCTGGGACACCATATTTGGACCAATCAACGATCAAATCAGCCCTGCTGGGGCAAAATTGCTTTATCAGTTGATCAAATCTGCTCTACTGAGGCACATTATTATTTCCTTTCTCTAGAGTAATGCTCTAATTTTTTTCTAATTCTAGGCTCTGCAGCGTTTGTCCTTGTTTTGGCAATTTCAAAGTGTGCAACTTGTCTTGGGATTGATCATTCCCTAAGTGTGCAACTTTCACCCTCTTGTGGGTGTGTTATAGTGTGTCACCTATGTTTTAGGATTGTATTCTTCCCACTTCACACCGCCTTGGGGCCTATTATATTCTATTATATTTTGATCATTGGGAATCAATGCGTGCAAATATTAGCTCATATGGATTTAATCTCATCCATGGGTTACTTTCACTCTTGCTCTCTTTTTCGAGAGTCCATCTCTCTCTTTCATCTTCGTATGTCCTCTCGAGGGGGCATCATGGATTATTACCTTCCAACTTCTTGACAACTCTTTTATTCTTTGAAAAGATGTTTCGATTGAATGTCTTGCCACGCCTTTTCAAACAGGGGCAAAATGTAGACATCCAATTTCTAACACCATTGTGTTGAAATTGTCAATCTTACTCGAAATTATACGACAACGCACAATCTGGGCCAAAATCATTAAAATGCTCTAAATGGTTCGAGCTTGTCGTATACAAGTGTCGGTTTAGGCTTAATGTATTCCTAAATTGGGCAATGCATTTTATGTGATTATCAACTTTTCTCAAATCATTTCAAGTCAAAATGATGAAAACGCAATTTGATGCTTTGAACAACTGAATTCTTCTAATTCGGAAGCACACGACACGTGCATGTGTTATTTCATGTCGACAATGCTCTAAATGGAGTATTGGTCCATACACAACTGACACCTAATTATATTCCAGTCAAATTACGACCCAATAACTTGACATTTCAACCAGTTTGATTAAATGGGCAATCAATTTCCAACCTCACTTAAACAAATGAATCCAAATTAAGAGCTTAAGTGGAAAATCCATGAAAGTTATTGAAAATTTATTAATTGAAAATTCATTTCTAATATCTGCATCATCAGGTGACATCCCCTGTGAGGTGGCATCCATAAGCCATAAATGGAACAAATATTTGGTTTAAGCACTCCCATGCCACATCAATGCCTTTTTCTTCCAAATATTAATGGGGATATTTATGGATTGAGCCTCCAAAATTGAATTGATTTATGGCCACACATCTTCATCTCAAGATGGATGGTCATGGTCGATTCTGATCATTTCCAAAAATCTATAAATACAAGGGTTCTCACTCATCTTTTCAAGCTCTTTTGGTTTAAACTTATTATACAAAATTATCTTCACAAGCCATCTTTATGTAGTGTTATTATTGCTTAATTTGCAATAGGATAGCTTCAACTATTGGCATACATTGATTAATTTCATCAACCTAGTTTCATTGGTGCATTGAGAGATGATGGAGGAACAAGCCACTCATCATTGACAAAGACTTGGAGCACCAAATCAAGTGGAAAATCATGTTTTGAGCTGCACTTGGAGGTGGGATGCTCTTGGGAAGGTTTGTTGGTATATTCCTTCTTTCAATAGTTCTTAGTTTTCATGTGCAAAACCCCATGACGGAGTTGGCTTTGTGAGTTATGTTCTTTATGCTTATTTTGAGTTTTCATTACTAACGCATGATCTAACTCACTTTGGATTACTACTCTACAGTCCAAAAGGAAGGAAAGAATCTCACACTGCTGTCTGGGTCACCATTTGTGTCCTTGTCTTCATTCTTGTTGTCATTGTTGAACCCACTGCCACATCCGTCTCATCCATGACTGCCACCCACACCTCCACCCAAATTGCCCAAACCACTGTGAAACCAAGTTCACCACCCAGAATGTCACCTACATGTCTGCCACTAGCATCACGCCTACCACGACTTTGGACACCTCTCATATCACCCAGCTTGCTAGAGTCACCACTAAGGCCATCACTCCCACCGTGTCCCTAGATTCTCCTCCTCTTACTACCCTACCCATTAGCTTTGGCCAATTTACCACCACGGCCCATCCTCTACCTCTCTGGGGCTTTCTATCTTTTCCAGCCCTGCTCTCATGAATCCACTTCCTCCTCTAGAGTAGCTAGGCTCCCCACCTTTTAGACTATTGCCCAAATTTTCCTTCAAACCCTCTGCATTCCCACAATCTACCGGTCTTAGCAGCCTTGATTACCGTGTTCCTTTCAAGCATAGAACTGAAAGAGGTGAGGGGAGCTTTCAAAGCATCCCAATCCATCTCTGGGAGTCCATTGCCACTTAGAGGAACCTCTGCCTAGAGCAAATTATGATCCTTAAACCCTAACATCTTGAAGAATTTGTCATCTAGCTCCTTGAGAGTGCTTAACGACACTAAGCCATGATTCTTGATACCTGTCAGAGGGAGAAGACAGGGTTTGTCCAAATTTATCACCTTGAGCGCCAATGCCAAACCACATCTGTAACCAGATTTGACAAATTTATCCGCAATCAACCTAGTAAAAATCTTGGCATATGTCCCCTCTAAAAGATTACTAATGAACATTGACACACTCTTCGAATTCACCTTGCTCCTTGTCTCCATTTGTAGATAATCAACACCCAAAACATCCCACATTACTCTGAGCACCAAACTCGTGTGTATCCAGAAAAACCTTCTCAACTTTCCCTCCGAAACTGAACTTCTGAATGCCATCTCTTGCTTTTTGGCATACAGAAAAAGAGGAGCTCCATCCCACACAATTCTCTCTTTGCAATTCCACCTAACAACAACCCATATAAAGGGGATGACAAGAAGAATAACACAGTGGCTAATCGAACAACCAAAGCCAAAAACAATTATGACAAAACTCGAGGCAAGGAGGAGATATGGCATCACAGCAATGATCACACATGATCAAGCAATGAATGCACAAGCCCGAAAAGACTACTCCAACATTCGAAAAGAGCCGAGCCCAAGCCACCTCAACAAATCATCATGCCACCCCAGCAATTCCTGATTACAACCAAAGAGAGGTTAGGTAAGCGAGAAGGGAAAAAGAGAATGGAAAATAGGGGGACTAAGGGGTGGGATGATGGGGGGTACCCCATCACAATTCACCCCTACCAACTTCTTCCAAACCTGGCCACTTATCCAATCTTATCAATAGGCAGCCAGACTTATTGATTATAATTTACCATATATTAATATTTGTAGTTAACTTATTGATTATAGTTTACCATATGTCAATATTTGTAGTTTACCATATTTAATTGATTAAAAAAAAAAAGGAAAAAACATAAGTCTATGTTAGTGGTTCCAGGTTATCCATCTTGATGATGGACTGCTTAAATGGCCTTAAACGTCACACAGTTTTTACCCACAAATCTATATTTTCTTACTATAAAAATAATTAAAAAAATAAACTATACAATTTGTAAACAACATATATTGTAATCTATTTAGGATTAAAAAAAAACATATATGTCTGTTCTTTAAAAAAAAAATAAAAAAAATAAAGCCATCTAAAGGTTAAAGATTTGTTTTAAAAGAATGATGGAGGGATATGAAAGAATGAGGACTTCAGAGTTATAGAAGCAATTCCAAGATGCATTGAAGAGGCATGTTCGAGTGGGGTAGTAAGGTATGTATTTAGAAGCGTTTGAATGTGTTTTTTGGGGGATTATAAAGCCACAAAGGAGGACAGGGAAAGGCTGAGCAAGCAAACGTATTCATCCCTTTGGGGAATATGGAGCCACAAAGGAGGAGAGGGGAAGGGTGAGCAAGCAAACATTAGAACATTCTGGTCTACGAGTATGATAGCATTAATTGTAAAGCAGTACAGGTAAAGGTAGTTTTTTTAGGTAGAACATTAGAACATTCTTTTCTACGAGATCTTTCTTATGAAATCCTACAAAGATTTGTTCTAATTATAACTTATATTGTTCAAATATTATACTTTTGGTTTTATGATAGGGTGCAAATTTGTGCTAACTGTTCCAGCATTGAAAGCATTGATGATAAGTTTGTCGAAACAATGTGGAGTGGCTCACAGAACTAATAGTAGTACCATAACAGAATTTTATTGATTTTATATTGGAATCAAATTTATCATTTGAATTGTTTTCGAATTTTTGCTTCCAGAAATTTGTAATTAAAAAATTTTAGATAATTTTTGTTTCTAGAATTTTCAGATTTCAACTTGTTTTGTTTCAGTGATCCTGATAAGAGGATATAGAGAGAGGCCAGTGCCATTTTAACAAACATGGATAACTATGGCAATACTGCAAAATTATGGGGAGTTTAGCTCTTCTTGATTACTCATAACAAAAATAAAAAAAAACATTGCAAAATCCCTTTCATGCAATAGCATATATGTTATACTAGCCAAGAGGATCTATAAAAACAGATGACATATAACACTACTATAATTGGAAATACCTAGAACATAAAAAAATACAACACTTCATGCTAAACATAGCAGTAGTGGAAGATTCCCACACAGTTTTGGGCACAAATTTCCAGCCAGAAGTCTGAATATCTTTTCCAGATTCTCATGCTCCCCTAACTAATTTACATAGGCGTTGAAATAGCAATCATCTCGAGTTTCAAGTTGTGAATAGTCTTAGTGCGAATGTTTCTTCTGGGCATATTTCTTCTGGTGTGACTATGGCTAGAATCTGGCATTATTCTGTCCACTTTGGAAGAAGTTGAGCTTCATCCTTTTTTAGGATCAATCTGTAGCCCAATTTTGACGGTTTACTGTTCATTGATAAATAACACGTTATTAACTTTCTTCTTTAACCCTTAGAAATTCTTGTCCTCCTTAAATTAGCATTTTGTCTGGTTCTTTTGCACTCGCAATGAGTTTTTCCTGGCACCCCCCTTGAGCAAATTATCAGAGCTATCCTGGAACTTACTGGAAGAAGCATTTATTTTCAGGAGGTGGTTTCCCTTTCTGTCGAGTCTCAGCCTCAGCTAACTGATTGGTATGGTTGAAACGTGAGGGTAATCGTCTTGGAAGTAAATTTAACTTTTGTGTCTTCGGAATCAAACTTATGCATAGCCTTTCATTTGAGCTCTACTTAAATTTTGCAGTATAAGGCCCTTCTGAATTTTCCATGGGAAGCCGCAAAAAGCAGAACATAGATTGATCCAGTAACAGCCAAAACAGAACCAAGAATCCACTGGACAAAATCACTATATGTCAGAAAGCAAACTGGCCTGACAAAAAATCTCTAAAGAAATAAAAATTTATCAACAACTTGCTAGAGAAATTTATAGAAAAAGCGACAGCAACAATGGCTAACAGAAGCTCGCTTGTGGGGGAGGCAGCTGAAGAGAGCCACAAACCCCAAATTACGAATGGCTAATGCAGCTCCAGGAATGTTATCTGCAACCACAATTAGCCAAAGAATAAAAAAATGTCATTCTCAGATAACTCCAATTCCAACTGGAAATACCCAAAATAGTAAAGCTTGTGATTTAAATAAACATCCACGGCTAGAAGAATGCTTGCGTTGACTCCAGGTTCACCACCTGTGTACGTCATTGCTTCCGCCTGACAGGAGATTTTGTAATCTAGGAGCCTCAATTGCAGACTACAAAATGTCCTGGACTCCTTCAAGCATGTGGGATTTCTCTCCAAATTAATATCATATTCGAAAGCCTTAAATTTGATTTAGGGATTGGGTCCTAATGGAGACATATGTTACATAATCATGCTCCCAGAACGAAGGGAAATCACTGCAAATGGTGATACATAATTTGCTATTGATGTGGGCATTCATGAAAACTTTTAATTTGTCCCCAGTTCCAGACCTTAGACCAATTCCTTCTTTTGCTAAAAGATCTGCAACATTTTTACTCTCCCTCTTAACATGGTTAAAGGAGATGAGAATGAATGATCTGTAGATAGAGAAGATGTCTTGAATAACCATATATAACATTCAATTTTGAGGCCCATTTCTCAAAATGGAGCCAATACTAACTTTGAATCTCCCTTCACATCCATATTTAGCTACTTTTAGAGATATTGAGGGAGAGACCTTGAAGAAGAGATTTTGCAGATAGAGAAAATGTCTTGAGGTAACCATATTCAACATTCAGTTTTGATGCCCATTTATCAAAACGAAGCCAATACTAACTTTGAATCTCCCCTTCTCTTCCATATTTAGCCACTTTTAGAGATAGCGATGGAGAAGTCTCGGAGAAGAGCTTTTGCATTTTCCTAGTTATTAGATGAGCTCCCCATATCCAAACAACACAAATGCTAACCCTGCCAACTTTGCTTTTAAAGTCTTATCCTCCACTTGCACGGGCAGGATTCTCTTTGACATCCCTATCAAAATTCAGTTTCATTCTTCCTTGCTAAGGATGGCTCCATTTCTCAGTGATCTGTTTATCCTTAATTTTACTAATGCCATTTGCACGGGCTAATATTTCTTTATCAGATTCTTATAATATTTTTGTTTATTTGTACATTGTAATGATATACCTAAATAACTCTAATTTTTATTTGTACATTGTAATGATTCTTTTAATTTTTATGTTCTTCTAGTTTATAGTGAGGGAACACCTAATTAGCGTTCAAATTTGGTGTCAAGAAACAAAGTATTTAGCATGTGGGGAATGCCCATCTGATGGTCGGGGATGTCCACATTTTTTGTCAGAATTAACTCCTTGTTAGACATGCTCAATGATTGCCATCCCACAGGCTGCATTATTTTCTCCTAGTTCAGCAGCCAATGTGGTTGGTTTAAGGCCAATTAATTAGCCTGTACTATTGTTTATTCACTTTTTTAGCATCAGGCTTAACATACTTCTGTTGTTCTATAAGATACATAGATACATACACAAACATTTCAAAGTAGCAAAACCGATTTTTACGGAGAGTTACTTTCTAGTTTAAGTTTGAGCCTCGTTTTTTTGTTCACATGATGTGTCGTCCCATTCATGGTAGCTTGTAGGCTATAACATATTAAAAGTTTGTGATCGTAAGCAAAGATACTGAGGGCTTTCATGTTCGGCAAAAGTGCTTGCAATTGGCTAGTTTGTCAGTAGAAACAATGGAAGGGGTTTTCTAATGGCAAATATTTGGGTGCAGAATGGATACTATTCAAAGACATATGCCATTTACAGGTCCAGATGGCATGAATGAACTCAGAAAGATTGGTTTGCGTTTTGAAGAGAAGATGTATGCTGCTGCTGGGGATCAGGTTCGTTACCTGCACATTTATCATGTACATATACAGCAGTTCTTATTATTGTCATTAGTTTTCTATCGAGGGTGGTCTATGTTGTCATTGTTTGTTATTCTCAAACAGTAAATAATGAGCTTCACTGCCTTCTACATCCTTTACACGAGCCCAGCTGGCATTACTCGAGATTGAAAGATTTGCCAATATATTTCTTTCTGCATGAATTTATTCAAGTAGCTGCTGTCCATGTCATCATTGAAAATGTATTTTTCATAATTTCCTGTGATGGTTATTGCAATATAGTTATAGTACAATTCCTTAATTATCATTTTCAGAATAAAACATAAAACATAAAACATAAAACATAAAACATAAAGCATGAGAGCTAAATCATTGAAATGTTTGATTAAATCAGGAGGACAAAGCTGATAGATCTATATATGTGCATATGTGCTTTTCTGTGTATTATATTAACTAATTTTGAACACCAATCTCACATAATCTATACTTTTTATCTTAATATAAGTAATTCCCAAAATTTTGGAAATTTTTTGAGGGCTTCAAACTTTGAACATTTTGAAACAAGTCAAGTCCGCAAGCATTGTGCATCTTCCAACGAACAATAAACGATAGTTTTATCTATATTTCTTACACTTTTCCCCTTACGGGTAACCTTAAAATCTTACTTCAATTTCATGGTTTCATTCAACTAAAGAAGGCAGCAGAGCTGTTGTTCTTCTAAATATCTATGCTATTGCACACTTTATACAGCAAGCTGATAGATCTCATTGCACAAGTCATATCGTTTCCACTATTTTTTGCTACCATGCATATGAAAATTGCTATTGCATTTTGAAAAGTATCCATGTTTGTTAATGGATTTGATGTGTGGAATTTTTTTTTCCATCTTTTTGGAGGATAATGTTGGGCGTCTATGTTATGCAGCAAGACTATCTATGCAAAATATCTCTAAAGATACAATCGTTAAGAAATCATGTTCCTCGGGATGCAAATCATTTGGCACTGGTTTCCTCTAGTAGCAATCAGAAGCCTTTAGATCCTGGTGGGGGCAGACAAATAAAATTCTAGTTTGTAATAAAATTACTGTTTTTTTAAAGCATAATGTATATTATCATTTTGATTGGTAACAATTAGTTTCTGTGTTTATTTAAAATAATTCCTTATATTCTTTGATATCGGTAGTTGAATGAGGCTTTTGACTGAGAAGTGAGTTTTGTTTTTGTCTTCAATTGTTTTCAACATTGAACAGGACTAATGATGCCGTCACATTCTCTGGCATCAGAAAATGGCAATGGCATTTCACTGCTTGGACAGTCCCAACCGCAACAAGCATTACTACAACAAAATCTGAAATCTGGTATTCGTGCAGGTGGAATGCAGAATTCAGTTGGCTTGCCTTCTTCACTGCCTTCTATGCAAAACTTATCTCAAAGTACAAGTGGAAATGTTTTTGGTACTCAAAGTGCACTGAATAACTCGACAGGTCAGGTTTTACCTCAAAATGCTCTTCTGCCAAGTGTTCAGAGGCAGATGCAATTTAGACAACAGCAAGTAGCTCAACAACATCAACAGCCACAGGACCAGCTCCTTTATCAGGAACCGTTGCAACATCAGCAGCAACATTTGCAACACCCGCAACAACAGGTTATTCTGAAAGAGAATCGTCAACAGTCACAGCTTGCGCCATCAATCCTTCAGCAGCAGCAACGACCTGTCATGCAACAATCCCAGCTTCAGGCTTCACAACAATCTATCTTGCAATCAGCTCAGGCACCTACTTTTCAAACAAGTCAGCAATCTCTAATTTGTCAGTTTCAGCCCTCTGTTCTTCAACCAGCTCAGCAATCTAACCTACAACAAACATCTGAGTCATTCCTTCAGCAGCACCAGCAGTCTGTCCTTAGGCAACAACAATCTGTTTTAAAACAGCAGCCACCAATTTGTCAGCAACAACAACCATCAATTTTTAATGTTCCAAATATGCAGACACAGCAACAGCAACAGCAACATCTCCAACAGATAATACAATCCAAGAATTCTCAATATCAGCAAGCACAGCAGCCATCACCATCATTGTTACAACCACAATCACAGCAGTTGCAGCAACAACCACAACACGAGCAACTTGTCTCCCAGCTCCAACATCAGCCCCAGCAGTTGCAATCACAACAACCATTGTTACCACAGTTGAACTCAGTACAGCAAGATCTCCAGCAAAGGCTTCACATGCCTGGTGGTTTGTTGCAACAGCAGCAGCATCAGAACTCTGTTGAACAGCAAAAGCAGTTACTACAAGCCCAAAACCAGAGGCTGTCGGATGTCCCAACAAGTAAAATTCATTCATCTCTTCTATTATTTTATTTCAAATATTTAACTATATTCTCATTTCAATTATAATTGAGATAGATGACAAATTTTGGCCATCCTTACCATCCATCTTCTGCACATGTTAGACTTGATCTACCATTGATCAAAGGTATACTTTTCGTCTTTATTTTTGATATTTTAGCATGATAGAAAATTTTCGGCGGCCTTATGCATTTAGAAACTGTGGAATTTTCCATTATCAATGGAGTCTACAGGTCAAACTGGACAATCAAATGTTATTGACTGGCAGGAGAAGATCTATCAGAAGGTAAGATATTTACAATCTGTTTTCTTTCCGACTGTTACAATTTCCAAGATCACAGACCCTTCATTTATCTGGGGATAGAGTTTTGAGTGACTGTCAAGGTATAATCTAAATTTAGAAAACCAGTTTGTAAGCTAAACGAAGGGATTTATGAACAGTCGAATGGTTTGTCATCTGATATGTGTAACTCATATTAATACCAATGAAATTAGCATTATATCAAATAAGAAAGTAACTCATAAAGGAGTTTGTGAAACACTATTTAACCTGTACAGTGGACATAGCAATATGAATAACCATCAGGGTCCTTGCATGGTGCTTATCTGCTTATGAAAGAAGTGTCCCAAATTGTCAAGGGTCTTTTCTCCATCAAACCATTGATATTCTCAACACAATAAAGTTACTCTTGAGCTAGGGAAAGAATATGAAAATGATAGTAGAAGTAGAACTCAGTGACTGCTTAGAATAACTCACAATAACATGCAGTCGGATTATTAAATGAGTGGATTCAAATCGTCACTCAACTTGGTTGTCAAAACTCAGCAATAACTCGGTCAATGTAAGTTTTACTTATGTGTCAAATAAATGCTCACAAATAGCTTGTGATTTAATGAAATACCCACATATATATATATATATATATATATATATATATATGGGTGGTATTTTTAATATGGATAACAGTTATGAAGAATGGTGGCTTATGTGAATTACCCACATTAAACAATTTACCAATCCTGAAGCAGCTTATGGGGTGCAAGTTCTCACATTGATGTGTCAGCATCTCTGTATTAAAACCAGTGGGTAATCGCCGGGTACCCGCAGGAAATCATTTTTCCAGGCCAAATGGTTAGACACTGTACTAACTGTGGGCCGAGTAAAGCCCTAAAACCTGCAGTTAACTGTGGGTGATTACTGCTGTTAACCGCAGGTTTTAGGGCTTTACTTGGCCCTGACCCGTGTATTCATTGAACATAACGAAAAAAAAAAAAAACCCTTCATTTCTTTGCTTACTGTCGCGTATTCCCTCTATGCTTTTGATTGCAGGTTTTAGGGCTTTACTTGGCCCTGACCCGCGTATTCATTGAACATAACGAAAAGTAAAAAAAATCCTTCATTTCTTTGCTTACTGTTGTGTATTCCCTCTACGCTTTTGTTTGCAGATTTCATGTTTTTTGATCGATTATTCCGTTTATTTGCAGGGCTTTACTATCGCAAATAGCAATTATTCCCTCTGCAGTTGTTTGGACTTTGATTAGGCTTTGTTTGGAGTCCGAGTGAGACACAGATAGTGAGACATGTCCTTTACTTGCAAACCTTGAGCTGAACAGCGAACAATGAGACTGAGACACAGGCAAGAATTTTGAAGGCTCAGACAGTGATGGGCAGCGTTTTGCATTGCGATCATAGGGCTCGAGCCTCGACCAACGTGAATGAGCTTTCAGCAGGCCCCCAGTCCCCAGGGTTTCAAACTTTCAGCAGTGTAGTCTGTAGATTGTGGCTATGCATGATACGTTGATAAGTAGACAGTAACACAGTAACATGTTTTAAGCATCGGCATCCAGACCATTTGCCAAGAAATAACACTCAGATCTGCTAGCTACTACAGGTTTTCCAAGCCAACTTCTTATGCATTAAACTTTAAAGCACTTCTTGCCCTTGGAATTCCTTTTAAAAGTATCTATTAGACTACAGAATATAACCTGCTTCATAGCGACTCATACAGAGCCTCTAAGTTCTTGCTACTTCTAACAGCAGAGTGCAACTGCAGATTGTAACCTGTGGGTTTTAATCACAGATTCACAGTAATTATGAGTAATACATCAGTGATCAGTGAAATCTCGGTTTTAGAAATTGTAATAGAACCCAAAGGTGAGGACCGTGAGGTGACATCAAATTCAAAGCAACTTCCAAATGGCATCCGCTTCCTATAGGTCTAGGATGTGCGATGTCCCAGCATGGAAACATTGCTATGATGGCCCAAATATGAACTCCATCATATGCAATTATTGCGAGTTTAAGATGAGTGTAGGGGTGAATTGCCTCAAGTACCACATAGCATGGATTCCAATGAATTATGCACGGATACGCGACAAAGTTTGACCCGAGGCTCAAAAATATGTGTTATTTGCTTTTAGGTGTCAGAATCTTTAGTAAAAGTTCTCCGATTGGTGGATGGAGAAAAGAATCCGATGGGGTATTTGTATGAGGCCATGGATAGGGCTAAAGAGGCCATAGCAAATTATTATGGACAAAATAAAAAAAAAATGAGTCCATTTTGCGCCTAATTAATTGTAGATGGAACAAGTAGCTCCATCAACATATACATGCAACGGCCTACTATTTGACCGCCAAGTTTTTCTTAGTGGATTCATTTAGGGTCGATGAGGAGGTCATGAATGACCTAAAAAACACATGCATAGAGAGGATGGTCCTTGATGAAGCCACTAGAGACATAATTGTGGATTAGTTGCAAATTTACAAGATTACAGAAAGGAGGCTCTTTTCTTCATCTCTATGCATTCGAAGGAGAACGACCCATCAACCATGTAAAAACAAATTCAAATTGAGTCTTTTGATTGTAGTGTTATTTCTTTCTAAATGCACGTCAAGTTGACTTACAAAGTTATAAATTTCTTATTTGTAGATTTGTGGTGGGAAGATTATGGTGCAAGGACACCAAATCTTCAAAAATTAGCCATCCACATTTTGTCCTGGCCATGTAGTGCTTTTGGGTGTGAAATTAATTCGAGCATGTTTGAGGCCATTCACACAAAGAAATGCAATAGTTTGACAACACAACCCCTGAATGACTTTGTCTTTGTGCGGTACAATCTTCGTCTTTGTGTGAGACAAGTGGAAGGGCAAGATAGTCACGAGACAATTGACTTGGATGATATTGATCCATACATTAGATTGTTGAGTCTAAGGTTGTGCAACAAGAGCCCATGTTTATTGAGTAGGTCACAAATTTAGAGAGGGAAGCAAAATAAGCTATAGTAGTAGGGGAAGCAGAGGAATTGGGAGGAGTTGGTGAGGATTTGGACGATGTTCCAGAAGAGGACTCTTTACCTTTTACTTGTAGGGGGCAACATAGGAGGAGTTGGAATAGTTTATGAGCATTGTTGATTGTACTCTTCTTTTTGTTTAAAATCTACGAAATGCCCCTTGGTTTTTGCCTAGAAACATTTCGGAAATGGAAACTCCTTGGAAATGCCAGGGAAATGTTTCCAAAATGTGACGGAAATGTTTGGGACATTGTTGGGAAATGCCCAGGCATTTCCACTGCGTTTTCAGTTGTTTTTGCCAGAAAGTCAATCACAACCTTAAAAAAGAAAAGAAAAGATTAACTAATAAAAAAAACTAGAAGTTCACTAAAACCTATAAATACACATAGATCAAACATAAAACACACACATTCAACATTTACTGTTGTAAACAAGAGCAAGGAGGCAGCCATTGCAAGGAGTTGTTTGGAGGCAGCCTTTGCAAGAAGGAAGATTTTGGAGACACCCATTGCAACAAGGAGCATTTTGGAGGCAGCCATTGCAACAAGGAGCAGTTTGAAGGCACCCATTGCTGATTTTAACAGGTTTTTCTCATTTCTTTGAATTCGTTCACATTTCATTTTCATTTAATTCCATTTCTAGTTTATAAACCTTTTAGGTGAGAATCAATGGAGTTCTACACAAGGGGTGGAGAGTGGACTTAGTAGGAGTGGAGCTAGGGGAAGTGGCATTCATGATTATGAGGACAATCCAAATCTAGATGATTTATTCTAGATCTGAATGTATTTTTTGTCTCTGTGTCTTTGAACTTTTAAAGTAAATTGTAATGAATGCAAAATGAATGAATACTTTTGAAGTAAATACTATATTGAAATGAAATAATGAATACTATATATTTTCAATTGTTTTTATTTTACTAAGTAATTTTATCTTTTATAGACCAAAAAGGAGTATTATGCATTGTTTATGTATATAGATATTTTAATAGTAAATTGTATAGACGTTTCTATGATGTTTCCAAATCAAGGTTTTTGAAAATCCACGATTCGGATACGTTTCTGTTTCCGTTTCCAAACAATTTAGTTTAAAATTAAGCATTGTACTCTTATCTGCTAAAAAACTAATATAAAACATACTTATGACTTTGAGTTGTGTTCCCTACAATCATTTATTTACATTCATTTCATTTATTTATTTATTTCAGTTTATTTTATGAATTTATATATATTTTAAAAGTAGCAATAAAATTGCCGATTCCCCAAGTATGAGTCAAAATTTTTCGCTGCTGAGTAATTGCTGAATATGAGTTTTTATACTATGGTGAGCATCCTCCTCTCTGGTACTAACATTACTGGGGGTTTGGGTAGCATGCCTTGTGTGTTCTTTCTAGCTTGTGGTTGCTATCCATTTGATTTCTTTCTGTGTGTGTGTTTGTGTTTGGCCATGCTAGACTTGATGTCGACAACGATTTTAGCTAGGACCATAAGCTGAGGAGTGACTTTCATTATCCAAACTTAGAATGCCAGCAGCATTATCAATATATCAAAAATGCAACAATAGAGTACCTTGCTGGCCACTAACAGATCAAGGGCCCAATAACTCTCTCTCAACTGAACTACAGCTGGGTTTTTGAAAGACGGGTAGCTTCTTCAATTTACTTACACAGACAGTAGTGGTTATACTGGCTGTTGTAAAAGAAGTATTTCATTGCAAGGTAGCAGACGTGTATAAAAGACTGTCTGGTAAAGGTGGTAGAAGAATTAACCCATTTTCAAAGCTAAGTCTTACTGCCCATGTTGGAGGAAAAAATTCTCATGAGAATTATGCCATTTCCATATGGGAAGCTGGTTTTCAATGCTTAACATTGCCTTATGGGAACTATGCCAAATTCCTTTACGTCACATTAGCTGTAATTTGCCACCACAGCCTTTCTTGATGATGCTTGTGTATTTTCAAGCTGTTCAAACCAGCATTTGCTTCCAGTCATCATCTAAATCATGGTTCGTCAATTATGTAAGAAAAACATTTGCAGTTATCTTATTTGGTCTATCATTGTGATTCTTGTTGTCTGTGAGCCCTATTATATCTATCATCTTTGTGATAAGTCTCCTCTGCTATGTTATATCTATAACCTATGATTCTAACATCATTATTTCTCTGTAGTCTATCTTGGGCATATCATGACTCTTCTTCTAGCCATCTTCTTGGTGTATTAGGATCAGGACATCTCTTTATAGCAATGATCCTGATAGAAATGCTGATAAGTTTTTTTGCAGCTGCAAAAGCTGAAGGATATATATTTCCCAGACTTAATAGAATTAGTCCAAAGGCTTACCGTGAAATGTCAGCAGGTACATTTACAATTTTGTCCACTCACTTTTTTTTGGGTATAATTTAATCAAATGGCCTGATGGCACTAGGTAATGATTCAATTTGACATGAATGCATAAAGTTTGTTATTTTTGTAGCCTATGGCAGCTGATCAACTTGAAAAGCTAAAGGTGTTTAAAGACAAAATCCAGCGTATGATGCAATATTTTCAAGTTTCTAAGAACAATATTCCACCTGGATTTCCAGAAGACAAGATTGATGTTGTTGAGAAGCAAATCCAATTTGTTCTAAACTCATGTAAGCCAGAAAAACCTGTTCTGCAACAACAGCAGGGACAACAACAACCATTGTTACCACAGTCGAACTCAGTACAGCAAGAGCCCCAGCAAAGGCTTCACATGCCTGGTGGTTTGTTGCAACAGCAGCAGCAGAACTCTGTTGAACAGCAAAAGCAGTTTCTACAAGCCCAAAACCAGAGGCTGTTGGATGCCCCAACAAGTAAAATTCATTCATCTCTCCTATTATTTTATCTCAAATATTTTATTATATTCTCATTTCAATTATAATTGAGATAGATGCCAAATTTTGGCCACCTCTACTATCTATCCACTGCACATGTTAGTCTTGATCTCGAAGGCATACATTCAGTCTTTCTCTTTGATGTTTTAGCATGATAGAAAAATTTCGGTGGCCTTAACTGTGGAATTTTCCAGCATCAATGGAGTCTTCATGTCAAACTAGACAATCAAATGTTATTGACTGGCAGGAGAAGATCTATCAGAAGGTAAGATCTTCAAAATCTGTTTTCTTTCCTATTGCTACAATTGCCAAGATCATAGATCCTTCACTTGTCTGGGGATAGAATTCTGAGTGACTGCCAAGGTATAAGCTAAATTTAGAAAACCAGTTTGTAGCTAAACAAAGGGACTTATGAACAGCAGAATGGTTTGTAATATGATATGTGCAATTCATATTAATACCAGTGAAATTAGCAGTATATCAAAGAAGGAAGAAACTCATAAAGTAGTTTGTAGAACACCATTTATCCTGTACATGGACATATAAATATTAATTATCATCAGGGCCCTTGCATGATATTTATCTGCTTATTAAAGAAGTTTCCCAAATTGTCAGGGGTCTTTTTTCCATCAAACCATTGATATTCTCAACACGATAAAGTTACTCTTGAGCTAGGGAATGGATATGAAAATGAGAGTAGAAATTGAACTCAGTGACTGCTTAGAATAACTCACAATAACATGTAGTTGGCTTATTAAACAAGTGGATTCAAATTGTCACTCAACTTGGCTGTCAAAACTTGGCAATAACTTGATCAATGAAAGTATTACTTGTGTGTCAAATAAATGCTCATGAATAACTGGCGATTCAATGAAATACCCTGGAAATATTTTTTTTTGGGCGATGTTTTCAACATGGATAACGGTTGTGAGAAATTGGTGGCTTATGTGCATTACCTACACTAAATAATTTACCAGTCCCGAAGCAGCTTATGGGGTGCAAATCCTCGCGTTGATGTGTCAGCATCCTCCCTCTCTCCGGTACTAACACTGCTGGGGGTTTGGGTATCACGCCTTGTGTGTTCTCTCTAGCTTGTGGTTGGCACACGATTTGTTTTTCTCTGTGTGTGTGTGTTTTTTGTGGCCATGCTAGAGTCGATTTCGACAATAATTTTGGTTAGGACCATAAGCTGTGGAACGACTTTCATCATCCAAACTTAGAATGCCAGCAGCATTATCAATATGTCAAAATGCAACAATAGACTAACTTGCTGGCCACTAACAGATCAAGGGCTTAATAACCATCTCTCAAATGAACTAAAGCTGAGTTTTTGAATGTTGCGTAGCTTCTTGAGTTTGCATACATGGACAGTAGTGGTTATACTGGCTGTTGTAAAAGAAGTATTTCATCCCAAGGTAGCAGACATGTATAAAAGACTGTTTGGTTAAGGTCGTAGAAGAACCCACTCATTTTCATGGCTAAGTCTTACTGCCCAAGTTGGAGGGAAAAAGTCGCCTCATGAGAACCATGCCATTTCCTTATGGGGAAACTGGTTTTCAATGCTCAACATTGCCTTATGGGATCTATGCGAAATTCCTTTACTTCACATTAGCTGCAATTTGCGACCACAACCTTCCTTGATGATGCTTGTGTAATTTCAAGCTGTTCAAACTAGTTTTTGCTTCCAGTCATCATCTAAATCATGTTCCGTCAATTAGATAAGAAAAACATTTCCAGTTATCTTATTTGTTCTGTCATTGTGATTTTTGTTGTCTGCGAGCTCTATTAGATCTATCATCTTTGTGATAGGTCTCCTCTGTTATGCTATATCTATCACCTATGATTCTATCATTGTTATTTCTCCTTAGGTTATTTGTGCATATCAAGACTTCTTCTAGCAATCTTTTTGGTGTATTAGGATCAAGGCATCTCTTTATAGCAATTATCTTGATAGAAATGGCGATGAATTTTTTTACAGCTGCAAAAGCTGAAGGACACATATTTTCCAGACTTAAGAGAATTACTCCAAAGGCTTACCGTGAAATCTCAGCAGGTACATTTACATTTTTGTCCACTTACTTTTTCTTTGGTATAATTTAATCAATTGGCCTGATGGCACTAGTTAATGATTCAATTTGGCATCAATGCATAAAGATTGCTATTTTGGTAGCCTATGGCAGCTGATCAACTTGAAAAGCTAAAGGTGTTTAAAGGCAAAATCCAGCGTATGATGCAATATTTTCAAGTTTCTAAGAACAATATTCCATCTGGATTCCCCGAAGACAAGATTGATTTCGTTGAGAAGCAAATCCAATATGTTCTAAGCTCATTTAAGCCAGGAAAATCTGCTCTGCAACAACAACAGGGACATCAACAATTCCTGTCTCAGTCCAGCAGCCATTTACCTTCTATGCAGCAACAGTCACAATCTACTAGTTTCTACAGGTCACCGAATAACTCTACAGGTCAGGTCATGTCATGTATGTTGGTTCTTAATTTAGTAATCTCGAGTTTCTTTGAGACTAAAACCTCATATGAGTAGGTGAAAAATACTAGTTTCTCGTTGATAATGTTCTTATGATACCCAATGTTTTTAATAGCAAGGAAGCTTGATTCATTAACACTATTGGGATTGTTCAAAAAGGGACGAGGCATTGAATGAATTTTTGCCCAGTTTTTGTTGAAAAGTTACACCTCAAATTCTGATAAAAGGGATGAGGCATTGTATATATGATGATTTTATTGATGAATTTTAATGTCCTACAAATTAATTTTGTCAATAGTATCTAGCAAAGTGTATAAACAATGGAATTCGTCATTGGCCTCAATGCAAAGTATATTATTGGAGGAGATCTCATTATTTCCAACTTCACTATCGCTCTATCCTTATAACTCTTCAAAAATGTCCTAGGAGCTCTAACGTGCATATATCCTATAAAACTTCTGGAAACATGAATTCATATTCTAGGTGCATATGCGTATAAAACCTCTGGAAACTTTAATTATGAGGTAGACATATTCTACCTCTTTGCTATTAATTGATGTCTTCATAATAGAAAAAGAAAATCTTGTTAAGCCCACTCAAAGGAAGGCAATCCCATCTTTGAAAAGAGGTTTAATTTTCACCCTTATAGATTGAATTCTTCTAACAAAGGCCAATATTATTACTTTACCTCCCCCAGTAAAATTGATCAATTATCCTCCTTTAGGTTGAATTTGTGATTCTATTTGCACATACATGCATTTGTGGACCATTTAGTTGAATTTTGTGATTATGTTTGCACATACATAACTTATTATCTCCATTTTCAATGTTAGTATATGTGGACTTCACAAGAGTGGAGGACACGGGAGTTACTTCAGCACGTTACAGACCATATAATAAAACTTACGCCATCCATTACTAAACCAAAAAATATTTAAAAAATTATCAATACTAATAGAAAAATTCATGTAGAGACAATTGGAAAGATTTATCAACAAGACAAGTGACTACTAATTCACACATGCATACCCATCAATCACAACTCTATGTGGTAGAAGAATATTGATGCTTAAATATCCAAAAGTCATTAACACCTTTCTCTTAGTTATACCATTTCATTTGCCAGATGTTCAGAGTTTGAAGGGAAGGGCACCATGGATTTGGCCAACAACAACGCTGACAATAATAGCTGGAGGATTCCAGACATAAGATTGTCACAGGATTGCAGACAGAAGATCGTCAATAAGATGTATTTAAGACAACTTGTCTAGAAAATTTGTGATTGTTAGGTGTGGACCTTGATTGTCTTCCAGGATCAGAGGTTAAAATTTTGGTGTTATTTCATTTGGGTTTAGATCCCATTTTTTGACTCTGTGATGGCGCGGGGGGTTGCAAGGGGTTGCTTTATTAAATTGTAATTTCGTAGTCAATCTGGGCCATTGATTAAAGGTTTCCAAATCTGATGGTAGAGGTTATGTTTAGGTGTTTTTTACCTTAAAATGTATTGATATATGACTGAGATGTATGAGTGTGAAAAATAATGAAATATTGTACACAGAGAGGAGACGAAAAAGGTAGAGAGGTGTAACAGGATTTGTTATAGGATTTTGTTTCTCTTTTGTATTGCTGAAAATGATAAACTGGACAAGTTTGGTAGATGTAGCCCATCTTGGGTGAACCACGTTAAATCTGGTGTCCACTGTTATGTGTATGTTTATGTTTATTTTCAGAATGTTTGATTAATTTGTTTCATAGTTTCTCTTGTATGCGATTTGGGGATAGATCTGGGTTTTAATTTATCCTAACAAGTGGTATTAGACCAAAGGTTATTTTTTGCATAATTTTAAATCGTAGGAAGAAAAGGGTTTGACCTCGAGTGGGAGATATAACGGATGAAAATAAATCTAAGGTGGAGAAGTTCAATGGACAAAACTTTGGATCGTAGAAGATGTGGATGGAGGATTACCTTTACCAGAAGGACCTTTATTCGCTGTTGGGAGGGCAAGCCAAAAAACCATCGACAATGTCAAAGATTGGGAACTATTGGATCGGAAAGCCCTTGGAACCATACGGTTGTGCCTTGCATATTCTGTAGTATTCAACATATCACAAGAGAGGACAACAGAAGGTCTTATGAGCGCATTAGGCAAGTTATATGAAAAACTCTTTGCCTTAAATAGAATATTTTCGATGAAAAAATTGTTTAATATGAAAATGTCTGAAAATGGTTCAATACCAGATCATTTAAATGAGTTTAACACGGTTATTAGTCAATTACATTTCGTAAATATTGACTTTGATGATGAAGTTAGGGCTTTTCTTATTCTTTGTTCCTTGCTTGAAAGATGGAATAGCTTGGTAGTGGTAGTAAGCAACTCTGTGTTTAACAATGTCAAACTAAAGTTTGAAGATGTGGTGGGTGTTATCCTAAGCGAGGAAATATGAAGGAAAAACACAGGTGAAACATTTATATTTGGAAATGCATTAACAGTGGAGAACAGAGGAAGACAAAAGAATAGAGGAAGAGAAAACCATAGAAAATCAAAACGGGGTGCAAGTTTTAAATCAAGAGGCAAGATGGAATGTTGGATCTGTGGCAAGCAAGGACACACAAAGAAAGAATGTTGGTTTCGAAAAGAAAAATCGAGTAAGGACCAATAAGAAGGTAATAGAGAAGCAAATGTAGTAGGTGATGTATTACAAGATGCCTTTATACTTTCTTTGGATAATATTGCTGAATCTTGAGTTTTAGATTTAGGGGCTTCTTTTCATGCTACCCCTCATAAACATTATTTTATAAATTATGTTCAAGGTAATTATGAGAATGTTTTACCTTGGTGATGATGAACCCTGTAGCATTGTTGGAAAAGGAAGTGTTCAGGGTAAATTACAGAATGGAAACACTTGGGTGCTGAAGGATGTCAAGCATGTTCCAAGCTTGAGGAGAAATCTGATCTTTGCAGGGCAGTGGGGTAGTGAGGGTTGTATGGTCACATTTACAGTCGAATCGTGGAAGGTTACAAAGGGTTCTTTGGAGGTAGCAAAAGATAAGAAAGTAAGCACTTTATATTTGTCTACAAATAATGCTAATTCATTTTGTGTTGTAGCTGTTACAGATAAAGACGCAACTTTGTGGCATTACAGACTTGGCCACATGAGTGAAAAGAGAATGAAGACCCTACATGCAAAAGGATAAACTACCATGTCTGAAAGAATTAGATCTGGACTTTTGTGAGCACTGTGTATATGGGAAATAAAAATGTGTGAGGTTTTTCAGGGTTGGACCAGTCAGGAAGGAGCAAAAGTTAGCTTGTGCATACGGATGTATGGGGACCAGCTCAGGGATCTTCACTTGGTGGTTCATATTATTATGTTACTTTTATTGATGATGCAACTAGGAAGGTTTGGGTATATTGTATAAAAAGGAAGTGATGTTATTGATACATTCAAAAAATGGAAAGCTTTAGTTGAAAATGAGACAGTTTTAAAACTAAAATGTCTCAGATCAGATAATGGAGGAGTATTGTAGTAACGCTTTTAACAATTATTGTTCAGAAAGTGGAATTTGTAGACAGAAAACCGTTTTAGAAACATCACAACAGAATGAACAAGACTATTATGGAGCGTGCCAGATGCATGAAATTGCATGCAAGTTTGCCTTTATAGTTTTGGGCAGATGCTGTAACTACAACAATTTATCTAATAAATAGAGGACCTTCGAGTGCTTTGGATGGTGGAATCCCAGACGAGGCATGGATTGGAAAGAAAAGAGATTATTCTTTTCTAAGAGTTTTTGGTTGTGAAGCATTTTCTTATATTGACAAAGATCATAGGAATAAGTTAGAAGCTAAGTCTTAAAAATGCACATTTATTGGTTATGGAATTGATGACTTTGGATTTCGGTTGTGGAATATGGAAGATAAAAAAATAATCAAGAGTAGATATGTGTTTAATGAAAAAGTCATGTACAGGGACTAGTTGCAGGAAAAAAAGCAAGAAGAATTCAAAAAGATACAGTATTAAAAGACATTACAGAAAAACATGTCCCAAAGGTTCCTGATCAAAATGTGCGACAAGAACAGGTTCCTCAAAGCCCTGTTAGAAGATCTGCAAGAGTAAGTAGATTACCTGATCGTTTTTTTCTTTCTTTATATTATTTATTACTTACTGATAGCGGTGAGCCAGAAAGCTATGACGAAGCAGTGCAGATTGATGCCAAGGATAAGTGGGAGCAAGCTATGGATGAGGAGTATGATGCTCTAATGGAAAATCAAAAATGAGATTTAGTGGAACTTCCCAAAGGAAAGAAGACATTTCCTGATCGTTTTTTTCTTTCTTTATATTATTTATTACTTACTGATAGCGGTGAGCCAGAAAGCTATGAAGAAACAGTGCAGATTGATGCCAAGGATAAGTGGGAGCAAGCTATGGATGAGGAGTATGATGCTCTAATGGAAAATCAAAAATGAGATTTGGTGGAGCTTCCCAAAGGAAAGAAGACATTACAGAATAAGTGGGTATATATGGTTAAGGAAGAGAATGCAGGTAAAAAGAAATTCAAGCCCAGAATGGTGGTTAAAGGTTTTGTACAAAAAAAGGTATAGATTTCGATGAAATATTTTCTCTAGTTAAAATGATTTCAATTAGAACTGTTTTGAGCTTAGTAGCTAGTGAAGATTTACCCTTAGAACAGTTAGATGTAAACACTGCTTTCTTTCATGGGGATTTGAAGGAGAAAATATACATGGAGCAGCGACAAAGTTATGAAGTTAATGGTAAGGAGAATTTGGTGTGCAAATTAAAGAAGAGCTTATATGGCCTGAAACAAGCTCCAAGACAATGGTATATTAAGTTTGACAGTTTCATGATAGAACATGGTTATTCTAGATGTCATTTAGACCATTGTGTATATTTTAAAAGATTTGAAAATGATAGTTATATTATTTTACTTTTATATGTAGATGATATGCTTGTCATTGATTCCAACATGCACAATATTAATGTACTCAATAAACAGTTAAGTGATTGCTTTTCTATGAAGGATCTAGGTGCAACTAAATAGATACTCGGTATGCAGATAACTAGATATAGAAAGAATATAAAGCTGAAATTATCATAGGGAGAGTACATCAGAAAAGTGCTAGAAAGATTTAATAAGTAAGATGCAAAATCAGTTAGGACATCTTTGGCTGCACACTTTAAATTAACAAATGAACAATGTCTTAAAACACAAGAAGAAAAGAATTTGATGTTTAACATTTCATACTCATCAGCTGTTGGAGGTTTAATGTATGCAATGGTGTGTACGAGGCCGGACATTGCACATGCAGTGGGAGTGGTGAGTAGGTTCATGATTGATCCAGGAAAGGAACATTGGAAGGTAGTAAAATGGATCATTCGTTACTTAAGAGGGACCATAGATACAATGTTAAGTTATGGTGGATTAGATGTGACATTACAGGAATATGTTGACTCAGATATGGCGGGTGACTTGGATGGTAGAAGAAGCACTATAGGGTATGTGTTTACAGTAGGTGGTACAATATTTAGTTGGGTATCACGATTACAGAAGGTTGTGACACTTTCAATCATAGAGGTTGAGTATGTTGATGCTATAGAAGCAAGCAAGACAATAATTTGGTTACAGAGACTGATGGAAGAATTGGGACATAGTCAAGAAAGATGTACACTATATAGTGACAGTCAGAGTGCAATCCATCTAGCAAAAAACTTAGCTTTTCATTGCAGGACAAAACACATTTAGTTGCGGTATCATTTCATTCGTTCAGATGTAGAGGAAGAGCAACTAAAATTGGAGAAGATACCATTCAAAATTTTGCGGATATGATGACCAAGGTAGTTACAAGAGAGAAGTTGAAGATTTGTTTAGCTTCAATTGGTTTTTATGGGTGGTAATAAAATTAATGAACTTGTCTAGGTCTAGATAGTACAGTGGATGCAGTAGTGGAGTTGTTGCAATCAGTCTCCAAGTGAGAGATTGTTAGGTGTGGAGTCTGATTGTCTTCTAGGATCAGAAGTTAAAATTTTGATGTTATTTCAGCCGGGTTTAGATCCCATTCTTTGAAAAATTGTAATTTCGTAGTCAATTTGGGCCACTGATTAAAGGTTTTCAGATTTGATGGTAAAGGTTATATTTAGGTGTTTTTTACCCTAAAATGTATTGATAGATCGCTAAGATGTATGAGTGTGAAAAATAATGAAATATTGTACACAGAGATGAGGCGGAAAAGGTAGAGAGCTGTAATAGGTTTTGTTACAGGATTTTGTTTCTCCTTTGTATTGCTAGAAATAATATATTGGACAAGTTTGGTGGATGTAGCCCATCTTGCATGAACCACGTTAAATCTAGTGTCCCCTGTTATGTTTATTTTCAGATTGTTTGATTAATTCGTTTCATAGTTTCTTTTGTATGCAATTTGGGGATAGATTTGGGTTTTAATTTATCCTAACTGTGATAGATTTTTTATAATAGACATTTTGGACTTAACTTTATGTTTACTCTGAATCTTTTCAATTTTGAAAGAAACACCTTCGCTAAACGGGAGAAAGGCTTTAGGAGGTTCTTGTGATGTGTTATTCTGTTGGGAATGTGACGCAAACATATTTTCCACATTGTTGAAGACCCTTAGACCCTGCGCGATTTCATATCCATTCATTCTAAAGACCCTTGGTAAATAGCGTTTTTCTTCGTCAATGTGGTCTTTGTCTGAAATTCTGAATCTCTTCTAGCCAAAGCATGAATAACACCGATCTTTTGAGAGGGGTGATGATGAGATGAAGAATGCAGGTAGAGGTCGGCATGAGTTTGCTTCATATAGACCTATCAACTCAAGGATTTATTCCCCTTTCTTGTAATAAGCACATCAAATAAAGGCAAGGATCTGCTTTCTTATAGCTCCTTGGGGAATTGTATGCTTGGAAATTTTTTGTTGAGATGTGTGTGGAACCCCTGTAGACACTTTTTCCCATGTGGCCAGTTTATATTGATGTCATCTACATGTCTTTTCCCCCATTTCGGTTGAAGCCGAAAAGAACCCCAAGGTTTTTTTTCGAATTTTTCCATTAAAATAGTGGCTACCATAGGAGATAGGGGGATCCCATTGCCACACCGCCTCTCTGCTCAAACTATAGGCCCTAATAAAAAATAAAAATAGACCGGAGACACACTTCAGCTAATTTTGTTGTTTCCTCGTCGGTTAGACTCCTAATAAGCATGATGGTTATTGTCAAAGGAATTTTAGTGAAAAAAGAAACAACATCAAAGCTCACTAAGATATCTCTATCACTAACAACCTTATCTTTCATGATATGTGTGAAACCTTAAGAGCTTTTGATGAATGAGCATGTTTCTACCCCCTAGAGGTTGAAACATTTTAGCCAAATATGACCACAATAGAGATGTTGGGGAATGGTGAGCATCCACTATCGGCCGAAGAGGGACTCCAAATTTATGTATCTTTGGTTTTCTGTAGATTCTGGGATGATTTCCTTGGTTGGTAGCAAAGAGTTCATATTCTTGCAAGTGATGAGCCCAATATAGCTTTTTGAAAATCTCTTATAATCTGCTTCACCAGATTTTTTCATAATAATATATAGCTTCCGTTGTCCATAAGGTGATCCTCCATTTTGGCTTGATACTCTACACCATCCATGACCGCAGGCTACAACAACATTCCCTTGGTCTTCTTTTGTATTTACCAAATTTGGATTGTCTTTCCCCTGTTTCAGAGGCCTGAGTTGTTCATGTGACATGTTCATCTTTGGAGGTTTTGCTCATCTTAGAGCAACTGAATAGTTTTGTCTAACCAGATCTGCCACTTTATCTGGCATGTTTTTCACCATACATTCGATACCCACTAATATCTCTTCTTGGGATGTATTTCTTGGCAATGACAAATCCATAACCTTTCATCAGTGCTTTTATGGCGTGTTCCTCTAGCATGTGTGAAGATAAATTAATGACAATATTGTTGCTGTCAAATTTTCCCTGCTCATGATAATGTACTGAACCTTTTGTCTGCGCATAATTTGTGTGCTGCTCAGTTTGAAAATATTGCGGATCTGAGATCCGGATGGAGATGTGAGAAGACCATAGTCACAGGGTTCGGCCGGATCTCGGCCGAATCCGGGAAAATCCGAATTTTTTTTGATGGTCAGATTAATGTGGCAGGTTCGGTGCATTTTTTGATAATAAATTTTGAAAAGTTAAAAAGTGACCAAAAAACTCTAAAAACACCTTGTGGGCAAGTGTAAACCCTAAAAAAACTTATAAAATCATGTGAAATTGCAGAAGTTAAACACGCTGAGACTGAGACGTGAAGGGCAAGCGATTTCTTGAAGGCAGAGCACGATTTGAGGACGGCCGACGATGCAGGCAGAAAACGTAGACATCGAACGTGGGCAGACAGGGCAGCAACAAACACGGGCCGCTAACGCCGGCAGCGAACGCGAGTAGCAGCGGGTAGCGGCAGGTAACGAATGCAAGCAGCGACAGGCATCAACGAGCAGCGACAGGGAGCAGCGGGCAACGACAAGGAGCGAGGAGAGGTAGGTTGGCAAACCCATTGTTTTAATTTCAAATTTTAGGTTTAAATTTATTAAAAAAAATACGATTTGTTTTGTTTATTTAGTTTTTTTGTTTGTTTGTTTATTTTTTATTTTATGTAAATTTTGTATATTATAAAATATAAATATTAATAATTTAATAATAATAGTTATTAAAATTATTTTATTAAATAAAATGAATATATTTTTTATTATTTTCATTTTATTTAATAAAATATTTTTAATATAAATAATAAAATATATATTTGAATTATAATATTATTTTTATTTAAAAAATATATATTTTTGAATTTTATTAAAATTGATTATTTATATTTAATATTTATAATATAAATAAAATTTAAATTTTTTAAAAATATAAAAATAATATGAACAAGTATTATAAAATTTAATTTATAATTTAAATATATATTTTATTATTTTATATTATATATAAAAATATAATTGTTTTATTAAATAAAATAATTAAAATCTATTAATAATAATTTTTATTTATATTTTATAATATTAATAAAATTAAACTTTAATTTATATTTTATGAAAAAAAAATTATAATTTAAATATATATTTTTGTTAAAAATTAAAATTATTTATTAAGTAAAATATTAAAATTTATTAATAACTTAATTTATACTTTTTTATTTTATAATATAAATAAAATAAATTTTTTATTTTCTAAATCTATATTTTATAATATAAATATAATAAATTTTTTAATTTAATTTTATGAATTTATATTTTATAAAAAAATTAAATTTTATAATTATTTTATTAAATAAAATATTAAAATTTATTAATAATTTAATTTTTTTATTTATACTTTTTTATTTTATAATATAAATAAAATATTTTTTTTAATTTTTATTTTCTAAATTTATATTTTATAATATAAATAAAATAAAAATTTTAATTTTATTTTTATGAGTTTATATTTTATAATAAATTTAAATTTGTTTGTTTATAATAAACTTAAATTTTATTATATAAAGTTTTAGTTTATTATAAAGAAATAAATTTAAATTTAAATTTATCATAAATATAAATATATTTTATGCTTGTAATTAATAAATTAATATATATATATATATATATATATGTTTAAATTTTAATTTATATATTATAATGTTTATTTTAAATATTTTTATTTTTTTATTTTTTTCAATTTAAATTTTATTATTTATTTATACACAAAATTAAACTTTATTTTTTATAAAAAAAATTAAATTATAATTTAAATATATATTTTATGCTAAAAATTAAAATTATTTTATTAAATAAAATATTAAAATCTATCAATAATTTAATTTTTTAATTTATATTTTATAATATAAATAAAATAAAATTTTTATTTTCTAGATTTATATTTTATAATATAAATAAAATTAAACTTTAATTTTTATTTTATAATAAATATAAATTTATTTGTTTATATACATAAAGTTTTCGTTTATTTATATTATAAAGAAATAAATATAAATTTAAGTTTATCATAAAAATAAATATATTTGATGCCTTTCATAAATAGATAAATATAAATTTTAAAATATAATCATATTTATGTTTAAATTATAATTTATATATTTATTTTAAATATTTTTATTTTTTAATTTTTTCAATTTAAATTTTATTATTTATTTATGCAGATGATTATAGTTTTATAATATTATTGTACATTTGTATATATGTCATTTACTTAAACTAAAAAATATTTTTTTTACAGGGTTTTTTAAATGTGTATTAAAAATGTTTATAAGACTTTTGCAGGGTAGCGAAGGACAACTTGTCATCATGGCAAGTACTCTGCTTGATAAGAAATACATTGTTTAGCAAGATGCAAATCTATGAAATGCACTCTTTGTGATTCAAATGTCACAGGTACTATAACAAGGGTTCGCAACCATTATCTTGGAGGCCCAAATGTGAAGATTTGCCCAATAATGGCGAACCCCATATATGCATCATTTCTCAGTCAACTCTGAAGCAAATATGAATTGAAGACAGTTGTATTAGCAGCTGAATCTTCAAAGAGGGCTAAAATTCAACCCACTCTGACATAGTTTGGTTCATTTTCTAGCTTGATGCATTCCCCAGCGTCTATAGAAACCAGTAAAAGTGAACATCAAATGTCCCACTCCCATCCTTCTTAGAAAGCCATTTGGAAGTCACAGGAAAAACATGAAGTAGATAGATTGGTGGTCCGTTTTTTAATGCAAATGCCATCCCCTTCAATGTTGTTCGAAATTCACATACGAAAACAATGGTAGAGGGGATCGCCAATTTTGAAAAATGGTACACAATGCCTTCTTCTAAAACCTTGAGAACTGTTTTGTTGGAAGAGGAGGTGACATCAATATCTAGTGAACTAGATAAAATGAAAAAGCACTGGAGAAAAATCAGGGTGCATAGTAATAAGTGACGGGTGGTCTGACACAAAATGAAGGCCCCTCAATATATTGACCCAATGCCTTAAAGGGTCTATGTTTGTCAAATCAATTGATACAAGCAATGAGGTGAAGATTGTAGAGTTCATTTTCAAATGCATTGAAGTTGCTATTCTGGACATTGGAGAAGAATATGTTGTCTAAGTTATCACGGACAATGTAGCGAATTGTAAATCAGCAGGGGAGCTTCTTATTAACATGTTTTCTCATTTATTTTGGACATTTATTTTGGACTCCATGTGCAACTCATGTTTTGAATCTTTTGCTTGAAGATCTTGCAAAGTTAGAGTGGGCGAATAGTGTTGTCAGAGAAGGGAAACAAATTTTCAAGTTTATATTTAATCACCGCTTGACCTTGAGCTTGTATCGCTCATATGCAAAGTGATAAAATTATATGCAAATCTTGTTTCAGCTGAAGATTTGACCTTGAGCTTATATCGCTTGTATGTAAAGCGTGAACTTCTTTCTCCAGCTGAAATAAGATTTGCATTTAATTTTATCACTTTGCAAAGGGAGGTGGAGGAGAGGACAGCATTGAGAAGAGTTGTCACTAGTGAAGAATGGGTACAATCTAAGCTTTCTAAGGAAAGCGTTGTAAAAGACATTGAGAGAATTATCTTGGGTAGTTCACTTTGAGAGGACGCCAAGAAGACCCTTAAGGTTTTTGAGCCACTTGTCCAGTAATTGAGATTCGTTGATGGCATGAAACCTTGTATTAGTTTTGTGTATGAAGGCATAGAGCAAACAAAGGAACAAAGTAAAAAAGCACTAGTAGATGAGGGTGATGAAGTTCAATGCATTTGGGACATTGTGGACATTCGATGGAACATAGTACATCGACCTATATATGCTACAGGTTGCTATTCAAATCTTAAGTTTATAGAGGTGGATCATGATTCAAATGAGGAGGTGAAGAATGGTTTATTGGCAACAATAGACAGGTTGGTTCAAGATGAAAATGAAAAACCTAAGGAGAGAAGGCAACTAACTACATTCAAGAACCAAGAAGACATGTTTTCTCTCAAGGAAGCACAAAGAGACATTGGTAATATGGATCCCCATTTATGGTGGCAGACATATGGTTCTACTCCCGAGTTACAAAAGCTTGCCGTGCGTATCCACAACCAGTGTGCCAGTGCTTTTGCATTCGAAAGAAATTGGAGCACACATGATTTGATCCATACTAATAAGAGAAACCGACTATGGATCCCCATCTTGTGTTTGTCCACAACAATTTAAGATTGCTTGAGCACAATCTTGCAAAAGAAGATGGCAATCTTTTTTTTGGAGATCCATCCTTTGAAGGCGCTAAGGAGAATATTGATAGTGTTGATAGCGGATTTGTTGATGGTGCTAGTGCTAGTTTTGATTTTGAAGCAGGGTTTGATGTTGCAAATGTTTGAAACTTTTTGAGTTTTATTTCAATTTTGAGCTTAGCCTCTAAGCTATGGACTATGGATATTTTGCTATCTTTGAATGTTATTCAAGTTTGATACTCTTATGCATTTCTTAATTTTGCAAGTGTTAAATTAATGTTCATTGTTTGATAGATTGAAATATTTTGCATCTCTCTCTCTTTCTATATATATATATATATTTTGAACCGGATTTTTCCCTATTTTTTTTGAAATTTTTCAAGAAGTGCGGATTCTGCATTTTTTTGGCCCTTCTAAATGCATTCGGATTTCCGAACCTTGTGACTATGGAGAAGACCAAGGAGGCTATGAGAAAGGAGAGTGATCAGAGGAAAAGTTGCCTTAGGCATTGAAATAAGTGTAAGTGGTGGTGTTTGGTCTGATTTCTGAATTGAACCATCAGACAAAGGTGGGCAAGGCGTAGAGGCGAGGTGTAGAGGAGAAGTAGAGGTAGCGAAGGGCGTAGAGATAGAAATAGGATTAGACGCAGTTGAAGAGTGTGGGGATGGGGTAGAAACTAGTTTAGGATGATAAAGGCCAAATAAATTGCTAGGGAAATGTGGCATGGTGTTGGTGGTTACCCACTGTCACGCACAGTTAGGATGTCAAATAACTGTTTGGGCCTTAAAATACATCTCATGTTTCCTAGATCTGGGCCATGGGTTTGAGATTTCAAGTGTAGTAATTTTGATTCAAAATATTTGCGCTTAGGGGGCAGAGAATGAGGAGGTAGCGTGGAAAGGGCATGGATCCGACATCAACCGCTATGCATCAAGAGCTCAGCTTTGGCAAAACATGCTCATGGGACATCCCATGGCATATGTTCAAGAAAAACAAATTTTTTGATCAAGGAGGAGCATTTTATGAAAAGAAAATTGAGGGAGGCTATAGATATTTATAAGCATCCTAATATCCTCAGTGGGGATGATGGGATGGAGCTAAGTGGTTCATGGAAATACATAATTCTGATCCTCAAAGTGCATAATCAAAATAATTAACGAGCTCATGTAAATAATTAATGTTGCTTTGGCATTTATTTAATAATGCCATCTATACATTAAATATTAGACCTTATGATCATTTCTTGTAATTCTCTGGGTTATCTTTACAAGGAGCCCTTGGTTGCAATCTTATCATTCATCTTGATGACGGACCACAAAGTGTGGTTTGAAATGTTAATTATCAAATGATCATCCAATTTTTTTTGAAAATTTTGTTGTCTAACATAATGGATTGTGGAAGTTTGAAGTCTCTAAAGATGTATGTAATTAAATTCATTCTCTTTTTTTGGATGGATCTTCTAATATTGCAATACTATGCGTATTGAAAATCCATCGTGCAATTTGGCTCAGATTTTTGGAGGCACGTCTTATTTAGAATTCAGATAAAAATCAGTGGATGGGTGTTGCACGTATATTGCAAAGACTCATTACTTGACTAATAAACTATACTATGTTTTTTTAAATAAGTAAAAGGGGTTTCATTGATACTACCCAAAACACATGCACATCACTGTATACGGATTCATGAACATCCAGGGCAATCTCATACCATAAACTACACTCACACATGTACCCAACTTTTTTGAGTAAAGTCATTTAAATATTGAGTGAGAATAATGATAATGACACTGATGCCCTTGGAAGTCTAAATTTGCCTTATAGGACTAGGAAAAAAAGTACAATGTAAAGTAAAGCATAGGGAGTGAAAATGCAACTCTAGCAAACTCAAAAGAGAATAAAAAATATTAAGTATATACAACTAAGAGGAAACATGTAAAAACAAATCATAGACATAGATACCTCACAAATTTGTCCATCACATTTACAAATTTGTCATGAGGTTGCTTCCTATTTAATCTTGAAGACGATATAGGGTGAACAAAAGAAGTAATCCTCCTCCGACAGAGCACTATGGAAGCAAAATCTTTGGCTAGACATTAACGATTATCAAACATCTCTCGAAAGAAAAGGGACAAGTATCTCTGATCCTCGTAAGCCATGGAGGCTTGGAGAGAATTGTTTGAGTTTGTAAAGAGACAAAAGAACCACTCCCTTATCTCATAGTAAGGAGAACAACTAAATACAAAATCATCCTTAGTTTCTAGCTCCATGGAACAAATGTCATATATAGATGCATTCGAGGAATATGGTGGTCCATCTCTATGAGGAGGTGGTGGGAACAAATTCTGAACTATGCCAATAGATCCCTCAAATTGCAATGTAATTGTAGTCTAGTGTACGGAGTTTGGATGAAATTGTAATGTCCTCAAATGGGACGATTTAACAAAAAAGGGTTTTTCCCCTAAATCCACAAATTCTGAAAGTCTAAAATAAAAATCAACAAACCCTAGTTTGCAAGAAATGTTCTAAAACCCTTACCAAACTCCAAGAAACCCTAGGCACCACAATGCAAGGGATTTGAAGACAATTTTCAGCCACTATTTCATCCAAAATTCATCTCAATGCTTGCCAAGATAAGCAGTAACTTAAAAATAGAAAAGAAGTACCTTTTTGCCAAATTATTGAGGATCAAATGCAACTTAATGATGGTTGTAAAAATATGATTTTTCTCTCAAACGCAGTAGTTCCTTGCTATTTTCTACTCCAAACCTTTGCCAAAAATATGCCACATGTGCCCAAAAATCAAGGAAAATTCCAGCGGACCCCTAGGGCATCCAAAATGGCCTAAAAAGTCCTCCAAGCCAATCACCCAAGTTGCCAAGGTGCAAGAAAAATAACAAAATATTTATTGAGCAAGATCTCGCATTTCGCAAGTGAAAAAGACCAAGAAACCCTATCAAAATAATTAAATAATAATCTGAAAATTATAATTTAATATTCTATCAGTGTAGAGTCTCAAATCTTCATCAATTCTTCTCCAAAATCTCATGCCAATATGCAGAAAATTAGTAAATAATTTCAGAATATTAATTTGCACAAATAAAACCCCAAAAAAGATCCCCATACACTCCAACAAGCCTCCAAACCTAGTCGATCCACTTGCATAATTAGTGCAAATAATAATTACAAATATAATGTAACAAATGTACCTCAAATAATCCACCAAAACCTCACAATAGCCTCTCAAAACAAATCGCCCCACTCTAGGGCAAGTAACAAAACCTCCTTTAGCAAATGTGGCGTCAAAAGACACCTTTTGTAGAATGTTCAACACCAAATTTGCGAACACCTATTAAGAATGCATCCCAATAGCTTTTTTAAGCATGAAAAAACAATTATCAAATTCAACATGTCTTCAATTGTGGTCTTCACCTTTTATTTGTACCTTCCAAAGGGGGGCGAACCTCTTTGGGGAGATAGTAAAATATCTCATAAGCCTCACTTGCCCTTTTTAGAATATCTTTTCCTTTCCTTGCTTTAGCTTCCAAGCTAACATTCTCTTTTTCAAATATAATATTAATTAATTGCTTTAATAAAATAGTAATTAAAATTACTTTTAGATAATAAATTAATAATTAATTCAATTAAATACTTTAGTGGTAAAAACCAATTTTATCAAATATTCTATTAATTAAATAATAATTGCCTTAAGGGAAAATAATAAAAATCACTATTTTGACAATTAATAATTAACTAATAAAATATAACCCCCAAAAGGATTCCTTTAGTCTATGGGGAAGTAGATTAAAGGTCTTCAATACATGCTTATACCTGATGTGGAAATGGGGACATCACAAAAATCATCCTCAAAGTGTAGATATGCATTATAGTATGGTTGAAGCCTTGAGGAAAGAGGATCCCAATGCTATAACCATTTGGATCATAGGAAGGTTCTATATATCTCATCCTTGATACCCCTATTTAGCTCCCTTTTAGAATTATGTGGAGGAAGTCTATCCAAGTCAATATCCACTAGGCCTAGCAAAATGGAAGCCTTGGCATGCAAGTTGGAGCAAATCAAATGATGCGCCCACAACATAGAGGATTTGAATGCTTGATATGGATATTTGAAGCAATCAACTGAAAATTTGGCATTGAAAGATCACAATAGTATGAGTGGGGCTCTACCAAACTCAAGAAGAATGATGTCTTGAGGAACTGATCTTTTAGCATGGAGACTTTTGGAGGAAGTCTATTTTAAGATGGTATCTAAATATGATAGAGGACTTTCTTGCCAACAAGCTAAGTCAGAAGGTTTGAATTCGAGTTCAATGGGTATAAAATTTGATTTAAGTGCAGCAATGGATAAAGTTTGAAAAAAAATCGCCATTAAGTTCAAACCATAGAAAAACATAATAACATATAAAAGTAAGGCAAGTCAGAATATTAAAGATACTTTTTGAACAATTAAAAGTGTTAAAATATAAAACATGTAATTCTAAATTCTTAAACTTCATACGAACTATACCCTATAGCCTTAAAGGCTACTTGTTACATAAAAAAGTTCCATATCATCAAGAGCCAATATACCCTATAGCCTTATAGGCTACTTGCTACAACAATAAGTTCCATATCATTAAGAGCACATGGGTCATCATCATTATCATCATCATCATCACTAGATTCATCACAAAGGAAGTCAGGTGTAATGTCTCCTTTTTTGAATTAAGTTAAACAGGGAACCCCTAAGTCTATATAATTTCCCGTAGATTTAAAGAGGGACAAATTCAAGGAAAATAAATTAGTAATAATTCTTTAAGTGTTCACAAGGGTACTTTTAAGTCATAACTTAAAAGGGGGACATCTAAAGGGGTATTATTAATTAAAGTGGGCCAAAAAAATATTAATTATAAGCCCAAGTGAAAAATTGGAATTAAAAGTAATTATTAATTACTTTATGGAGCAAAGAGAAAATTAGAATAAAAAATAATTTTAAATTGCTTTTAGGGTTTAGGTGGAAAAGTAATTATAAGAAAGGTGAAAAAGAGGAAAATGACATCTATTATTATCATTCAACTTTCATAATTTATTGGAGAGTTTGAAGCTACCATATTTTTCCACAGAGGGTGAAAACCCTCAGATTTACAGGTATGAGGATGAAACCCTTTATATCCATTTGGTAATTCCATTCAAGGATTACAATAGTGTCCCCAGATTCACGAAATATCAGTTTTAGAGGTGCATTCAATTTTATGGGATTCTACAAGACTTAAAAGCATGTAAGGTATGGATTTTTTTGGAAAGGGCTTATAGGAGTTCTCCATTATATTAGAGAGTGTGCAACTTGCCAACAAAACAAGACAGAGGGCGTATTTTTAGCTGGTCTATTGCAGCCCTTGCCTATTCCAAGTCAAAAGTGGGAAAATATCTCTATGGACTTCATTATAGGTCTTCCCAAAGTCCAAGGTAAAAGTTGTATTTTTACTGTGGTTGATAGACTCACAAAGTATGCTCACTTCTTTGTTGTCCTAATTGAATATAAGGCACTTCAAGTGTTTGATTTATTTTTTAAACAGGTTTTTAGACTCCATGGACTGCGTAAAAACGTTGTGAGTGACAGAAGCAGCGATTTTCTTAGTTTGTTTTGGCAAGAACTATTTCACTTGACAGGGACAAAATTAACTCCAAGCACAAGCTACCAACCTCAAATTGATATAAATAGAATACATTATATTGTTGTTCAACGTGGATATTGAAAGGGTATGCCACAAAAATCTTAATAAATCTCAAAATATAATGCTAGATAATAACTAGGCTCACCCGTGTTAGGGGAAATTTTCAAGCCGACGACAAAAATTCACGGCAGTTATCAAATCTGGCAGAAGTAGGACTGAATGCAGATTTTTTCGTGGATTCGAAGCATGATTGAATCACTGGTGAGTTTAGTTGTTAGCAACTTCCCATGACCAAATACAATTGCACTCACACAGGTTCCCCAACATCGACACAAATCCTAAATCATGTTTTTTTGACATTATAGAAAACAATATTTTAATCCCAGTGACAAGCATTGATACAAACCTTAATGATTACGATTTCTAATATTATTCAACACATTTTTTTATACCCGCGAATTAAATCTCGATTTCCAACGAATTTATAATAACAGCTTGAAGTTCGACGTATTTCAAATTTCTACCATTAAATTTGGTGAATGCGGTGACTGAGGTTTGTACTACCTTTTTATATATTTATAATTGTCAAAATCTATATATAGTGTTTAAACTAATTTACATAGCTTAGATAAATCTATTTAAATGATGCCAAGAGATATCATTCTCGAGGTGCCTATATTATATTGGATTTGTGACATAAGTGGAATAGGTGCCTCGAGAATGATATCTCTCATCATCTTTTACATAGATTTATCTAAGATATGTATGCTAGCTACAAAACAATGACATCAAATAACTTTTTTAAAATAAATAATTTGAAAATAACTAAAATAATAATTCGTAAACTAGGTGGATATTTCACACCGAGTTTCAGAAACACGGATCCTATAATTCTTAGTTCAACAAATAATTGAAAGACTATTGTGCTAAGCTATTTTGCTTGCTAAAACAAAGATATGAAGTGTTGGAATTGAAAATACAGCCTACTATAATAAATGGAGAAAAACATAAAATAATACAAAGCACATAGAGCACAAGATATGCCCTGAAAAGCTTCATTGGGTGAGTCAATTGTACTCCACTTTCCACTATGTAATTTCCAACATGTACAAGCTATTGCCACTACTTGGCCTTTCATAAATAGAGTTTTCATCACTATACTATCCAAAGCTTGCACACACATGCTTTGCACTCTTTCTACACCCCACAAACAATCCCAACACTGGAACAACCACTCACAACTAGGAGAACAATGAGAAAGCATGAACAAAGACCCAAACTTGCAATTCTACAGTGTGGATCCAATTCCAAGACCTCTCACTAATGTCTCTGCCTTCCATAAAGCTTGTACTTTATACCTTTCCAACTTGGAAGCCACCAAAGACTTTACATGAATCGCCAAGAGGGAGATGGAACGTCTACAACTGTTCATTTGTCCATTTTTTGGAGAGTGACAAAACTGCTGCTTTAAGTAAACCAACGGTTTTGCAACCGCTGAGGCAATTATTGGACTGCCACCTGTATATACCGACAGTTCAACAACTGCCAAGGTGATAACACAATCGCCATCTGCAGACACCAACGGTTGGACAACTGCTGCTTGCAAACACTGATGGTTTTGTCATCTTAGACGAAACCCTTGGATTTAAAGGATGACAGATGGTAACATCACTTTTTTGAGGATGTCTAGAGCATCTTTATATTGACTCTGCGATTGCAATTTATTTGAACTGATGTTTTTGTCATGAAATGTCTTACAAGCATGAATTAACTAAATATGAGAATAGTGGAAACATCTAGAAACCATAGTTAGTAGTTAGTACATTAGGATCGAAATTTGGATCATGCCTCCCCAATTTGAGGCCTTTGGTCCCCAACAGCTTTAGAAACTCAGTGTGTGAGGAATCTTTGTCCCTGCTTCCTTGCCCTCTTTTGGAGGTGCATCCACTGAATGAATTTCTCCAGCTTTGTGAACTTCAACGTCCACCTTTTTGTTCCCCTTGTGTGGCCTATTTCCTTCAAAGAAGGCTAAAGACTACAAACAAATAGAGGAAAACTCGGTAGTAACTTCTTCTCTTGGTTAGTAGATATGCCTTGCAAAGGACTACGCCAATCTATCCCCTTATCTTTCAAAAGGAGAAAATACTTCATGCCACTAGCATTCAACAATTTTTTTACCTTGAATTATACTTACCAAGGAGATTTGAGATTTCCCTTAATAAGAGTGGAGAATGTAGCCCTTCCCATCTTTGACTAATTGATACTGATTCACGCTTCTCATGAAGACTCCATCATGCACATATTTGTAGGGGCTGCCAAAGACTAGGCCGCAAACATCCATTGGTACTACATCCACAAAAACATTGTTAATGAAATGTTCACTTATTGCAAACTCGACATTACATTGATTGGAAACCTGTATCTCTTCTTCTTGTTTCACCTATCCTAGTGCATAAGGATTTGGATGATTGTACACTTCCAACCCAAGTCTATCTACTAACTTTTCACTAATTAAGTTTGCTTGAGAGCATTAATCAAAAAGAGCATCTACCTTTGTTTTCTTAATTTGAACTTTGATATGGAAATGTTTTGAAGGCTCACCTTTTTGTTGAACTTAATTGCCCAAACATATCTTCCTTTGAAGGGAGGTAAGGCATGTCCTCTCTTCCCCATCTTGGCTGCACCCATCCTCTTTTTTTAGAACCGACGTCATGAATTTCTTCTGCCTCTTGGTTCTTAAAATGATGCAATTCTGAATGAAACTTCCAACAAGTCTCCTTGGTATGAGCATTAATATTATAGTTCTCACAATGCTTCACACATTCTTTATTAGAAACAAAAGTAGCATTCAACACACCTTCCTTACCATTTGAAGAGGGAGACAAACCCTTGTCTTCGTCCATCTCTAGATAATGAGCTTGAGAACAAGCCTCATCAAGATCCTTTGGCTTGGCAAGCAACACCGACCTCCTCAAGTGACTATGCAATCCACCAACATACCTCATCAAGATGTCATGATTAAAAGTGTTTTGACCCATTTGGATCGCCATCTTGCCAAACCCACTAGTATAATTCTACACACTTTGATCTGGTTGTTGACTAAGATATTGCCAAATAATTGATCTTTCCTCTTCATAGCAAATAGGATGTAATTGCTTCTTAATCAAAAATTTAAACTCATCCCACTTACTAATTGGTGGTAGTTTTTTCTGCTTCATAACCAAAGCGCGAACATAACTCTCAAACCAAGTTAATACATGATTAGATAACTTTAACCTTGCAAAAGAGATTTGTTGACACTCATTAGTCTGATGTAAACTGAAGTATACCTTAAGTTGAGCTAGCCAATGGTCTAGCTTTTCTGCATTCACCTTCCTTTCATACAGCTGAATTTTAATCTTTACTTCAACTTTAAATGGAGGTGGAGCCTTGTTGGTATGGGGCTTCTTCTCATAATCAGGAGCTTCTAGCTCCTTACTTGCTTCCAGTGCCTCAATAGAAACGCCTAGCTTTGCCATGAGTCCACTCTTACTGGACTCCGACTTATCAAGCTTCTTTATGGAAAGAGCACTACTACCAACATCCCTCTTCCAACTTGTGGAACCGTTCTTTGGCTGTTCGGGTCTCTTCCTCATCAGAGTGTGCCATGCTTCTCACTCCTTTCCTCCACTTCCGTGTGGAGATGTCTTTTTGCGAGGGATCCAAGTCACCTTACTCACTAGCACTTGCTGCTCGGGTGATGGGCATAAAATAGTACACATGGCACACACAACACCACACATTACAACATAACACAAACTAACACAACATGCATAAAGTGTTAGAAACCTTTTATGGCTGAAAAGAAAAACTTGCTTTGATACCAATCTGATCCATAAACTAGGTGGATATTCCACACTGAGTTTCACCAATATGGATTGTATAATTCCTAGTTCAATAAATGATTGAAAGACTATTGTTCTAAGCTATTTTTCTTGCTAAAACAGATATATGAAGTGCTGGAATTGAAAATACAGCCTACTGTAATAAATGGAGAGAAACATAGGACAACACAAAGCACATAGAACACAAGATATGATTTGGAGAAAATCTGATGTGGGATAAACTCCAGTGGGTGACTTAGTTTCACTCTCCTTTTCATTAACTAATTCTCAACATGTATAAGTTATTGCCATTGGTTGGCTTGTCATGGACAAAGTTTTCATCACTACACTATCCAAAGCTTGCACACACATGCTTTGCACTCTCACAACCACATCACAAACAATCCCAACAATAGAACAACCACTCACAACTAGGAGAACAATGAGATAACACGATCAAAAACCCAAACTTGCAATTCTACAATGTGGATCCAATGTCAAGATCTCTCACTGACGTCTCTGCGTTCCACAAGCTTGTACTTTATACCTTTCCAACTTGGAACCTGCCAAAGACTTTATGTAAACAGCCAAGAGTGAGACAAAATGTTTTCAACTGTTCATTTGTCCATTTGTTGGAGTGTGGTGAAACCACCGCTTTATGTAGACCAACGTTTTCAAAACCATTGGGGTGGTTATGTGACCGTCACCTGCAGTACCAACAGTTACGTAACTGCCAGGGTGGTTACGTGACTGCGATCGGCACACACCGACAGTTACGCAACTGTGGCCTGCAAACATCGACGGTTTTGTCATCTTAGATGAAACCCTTGGATTTAAACTGCTAACTTCACCATTTTGAGGATGTCCGAATCATCTTCATACGAACTTTATGACTACAACTTTTTTGAAGTGATGTTTTCAACATGAATTGTCTTACAATAGTGTCTTACATGTATGAATTATATAAATTGGGAATAGTGGAAACATCTAACAATCATAGCTAGTACATTAGGATCCAAATTTGGATCAAATAAACAAATAAAAAAAACACATAATAAAAAATAAAAATAAAAATTAATAATGATAAAAAAAATAAAATAAAAAATTAAAATGGCAAAACACACACACTTTAAAAAAAAAAATACATCATAAAAAATATAAATAAAAGACATTAAAAAAATAGAACAACAAATAAAAAAATCATAAACAAAAACAAATAAGAAAAACATTAAAAAACAAATTAAAATAAACATTAAAAAACAAATAAAAAAAGATTTATAATATAATTACAAAACAATGACATAAATATATATTTTAAAATACATAATGTGGAAAAAACTAAAATAAACAAATTAAAAAACCATAAAAACAAATTAAAAAAACAATAAATAAAAAAATAAAAATATTTAAAACAAAATTACAAAACATAAAATATATATTTTTTAAAATACATAATTAAAAATAAACATTAGAAAAATAAAAAACCAATAAAAATTTATTTAAAAAAACAAAATAAAAAAATCAACAAGATCCACCTTGCATTGACTGCTCCTCGAGTCCTTTGTAGAGCTCTTGTCGATGGCTCCTCCCATTGTTCTTCAGCGATGGTTCCTCGCAGCCGCAGTCTGTAGCAGCCTCCTCTCTACAATGCTGCAGTAGATCTCCAGCACAACACTCCACAGCATGACACTTCTTGGACCTCAACACGTTCTTAACAGGACGTCCAGATCTGTGCAATACCGCCCAGTCTAGCACTGCTTAGTCGAGCTCCGCTCAGTCACACACGCCTTATGCCCTCAATTCTCCATAGTCTTGATTCCCCACTCAAACTACATCTGCTTCTTAGATTCGTAGTGATTTGCATCAATGAATTAACACAGTTATAAAGATGCGCCAAGGTTTTTTGCCACCATTTTTTTGCCTCTAGCTTCGCAAATCTGGCCAAACTTTATGATGTGGCCGAAAAATCGACGAACCTTGTTACTTAGCCCACAAGAATGACAACACTTATTGTAAACAGGTGAAGTTAAAGATAAAGGTAGTTTTTGAGGTCAGTGCAAAAGGACATTATTGTCTACAAGTATAACTACACTTCCGTAAACAGATGAAGGTAAAGGTTAAGGTAGTTTTATAAGTCATTAATAAGGGAATTAATAATTTTGGAGACACCAATTTGGCATACGAGATACTCCTTGTGAAATTCCTCAAAGGATTGATTTACATTTATTGTATATATTGTTCAAATTTTGTATTATTGATTTTGTAATATGGTGTAAGTTTGTGCATCTAATTGGACCAGAATTGAATATATTGACGATGGATTTGTCCTCACATTGTGGTGTTGCTCACAAAGCTAATGGGAGTATCATAGCAGAATTTTATTTATTCTATATTGAAATTTCCTTTATCAAATGGATTGTTTTTGCTTTCTAGAAATTCACGATTAAAAAAAATTTAGATAATATTTGTTTCTAGCATTTTCACATTTTAACTTGTTTTGTTTCACTGACTATGATAAGAGGATATAGAAAGAGGTCAGTGCTGCTTACTATCAAATTTATCACTAGAAACTTTATATTAAAACTCGTGGGCTGCTGGGTACCTGTGGAAAATCTTTATTTCTTTTGCAAAATGATACCCTCAGAACTAACTGCAGGCCGAGTAAAGCTTAAAACCTGCTGTTAACTGGGGGTTTTAGGGCTTTACTTGGACCCGACGCACATATTCATTCAACATAACGAAATTATAAAAAAAAAAACCTTCATTTGTATTGGTTTTTGTCACAAATTTTCTCCGTCTTTGTCTGCTGTTTTCCTATTTTTTGACCACGTAGAATAGGGTTTGAATGTGCTGCAGTTGTTTGGAGTCCGGACGCATGTATCAGGTTTTGCAACTTTGGTGACTGGTTGCTGCATATCAGGGTTCCCGGTTTGTAAGCCTGTGAGCCCATCGAGCAGCAAACGTTGGGAGCTGCTGCCAGTGAGCGTCAAAGTTCGAGGTCAAACACTGAGTGGCGAGTCCAAACTGATGCCTGTGAGTTGTGATGACTCAAACAGTGACTGCAAACAGAATGGAGTAAGCCTCAGGCTCAAACATTGATCACAAACTCGACAGCAGCCTCAACCAGCAAGCTTTCAGGCTTCAGCAGTAGCAGGGTTTCAAACTCCAAATTCAAATTTTCAGTTTCAAGTGAGACATTACAGTTTAGTAATATAAAACATGAAGTTCACATAAGAACACATTAACCGTGTACTTGAAGCACAACTGAGTTATAATGCTTATCTTCTTATGAAAAGGACTCTTTGCTTACAAGCGAGGAAAAGCATGATTCTGTATTACTAGACTAGATACTGTACTTGATCCGTCACTTTAAAACCAATATAAAACATACCTATGACTTTGAGTTATGCGTTCTCTACATTCATTTCATTTTTTTTGTGTTTCAGTTTCTTTTATGAATTTATATATTTTTCTAAAGTAGCGATAAAGTTGCGAGTAATTGCCGAGTCCCGAGTATGGGTCAAAATTTTGGGCTGCCTAGTAATTGCTGAGTATGTGTTTTTATGGTATGGCTAGAACACATGGAAGTAGTGAGATACCCACAAGAGCAAGCGAAATTCAAATGAAGAATGTTATACTAGACAAACACTATTGGCTGAATAAAAAACCCCACCACCGGTTTTTTGGGCTAATTTGGATCTAGTCAGACAAGGAAATGGAGATCATACGTGTCAACCCCTACCCCATTGTTGCCACCACACAATTGTCATCTTCTGAGCCAGAGGCAGAGTGTCTCTTCCCCTCCCAACTATGGGTGAAGGGAACATTTCTTGATCTGAAAACTAAAAATGCAAATGTCGCCGAATAATACACTGTCGCATTAAAAGATCTACTAATTTCTCGACTTTTTCGTTTAGTTTTTTTTTAATAATGAAATCAAAACCAAAATCAGACTTCAAATGAAGATCAGAATTAAAAAACAGCAGAGAAAATCAGAAGAATTCACTAGCGAATTGATAACGGAGTTCGGCATCAATACCCTACGTCTCCGGGTCCATTTGAAGTGAGGACCGTTTCCATTAATTTTGTGCAACAAATGGCTTACAAAATCATTACAAGTCTTCAATTCTCCTTCTCTGGTCTCTCCCTGCCTGTAAAAACATCTCTCAGACCTGTCATTAATGGCCCAAGGCCGTACAAGGCATAAATAAATCTCTAACCTTATTTCTCTTTACACAGTCGGCTGATTACTCCCCTTCAAATGGAATTTCGTTCCTTATATAACACTTCGAACCCCGTAGCACAAGTGGTCAAAGCTTAGCTCTTTTGCCCAATAGGTGCACGGTTCAAAACGTCGGCCTTCTCTTTTGGCGCTTTGGACTTATCTCTTTATCCCACATTTGTTGTGTGAAAACATGTTACATGCTTTAAATAGGTATGCGGTCTCCTTTATGAGTGCCGACATCCCTTTTGAAGGAGACTTAGGCACTAAGCTTAGCTTGAGCTTATACTTAGGCCGCCGTTGGATAATTGTTGGTTAGCACTTGGTCTTTGCGTGGCAAGGTGGATGGCGTGGCAGATTTGGTTTGTTGGCTTGTGGCTCTTAACAAAGAGTTAAATATTTATCCCACATTGATGGGGTTTCTACGGACTTTGTAACTTAAATACAATGCCATAAACAATGATACATGAAGATTAGGAGGCCAAGGCACCCCTCCACAAGGGTGTGCCGACCCTCATTGAGGGCCCCCAATGAGCAAATAGCGGGGCCAACGGATCCTCATATGACCGCCTATCAAAGACCGGAGGCTATCAACAAACCAAACACCAAACCAATTTTTTTTTATTTTTTTACAAAATTCATATTGCTACGTGTCAAATGGTTATTGGACCACTTGGCGCATTTGAACAATACCACGTCACTTTTCGACACTCGTCATTTCCTTGACGCAAGAAAACTTCAGCAAGCTATATCTCGAGCATCCAGACTCCGTTTTGCATTCCGGAAGAAGCGTCGGAAAGCGCTCGACGAATTCTTCGAGGTGCAAGTGGTTCGACCAGAAATTGAAGACTTTCAAAATGGAACGGTACATGGATCCACCTGGATCATTTCTGCATTTTATTGTGGATAGTCGCCGTCAAAAGAACTTGATTGCAAAAGATGTCAGAAGGTTGAATTTGCAAACACCACCTCATCCTCATCCATACACAATCAGTTGGATGAATCAGAGTAGAGACATACATGTCAGACGCTAATGCCTGCTTCTGTATGCAATCATGGCATTTCGAGATGTAGTGCTTGGCGACATGGCACCCCTCAAAATGTGTGACATTTTGTTAGGCCAACCTTTCATGTCGAATCAATATGGTCTTTACCAATTTGGAGCCTGTGTTGTCACCATTACTCTGGGAAATCAGTCTTACAGACTTCCAGAGGTAATTCCTCTTGCTAAAATATTTTTGATTGCTGCAAAGAAATTTATACTCTTTGACCAGCACCAAGATCCACGTGTGCCTGAACTACATCTCAAAATTAGCACAAGTTTCTCTTGGAGGAAAATCAACACTTGAGCGATAAGAACCAATGGCTATGGAACTACCTCATTCTTATCATGGAGCACATTATGGAAATGTAGATGAATATTGTCCACTTTGGAAATCCATTTGTTGAGGGATTACTTTGGACAGAGGAAGGATGCATTTGTGCCATGCATAGGCTTAATGAAGAATTGGTTGTGAAGGAGGAAATGTTTATTGACTTGGAGATGGTGCGAGGAGCTGCAAACGAAGAAAACTACAGCAGAAGATGCTCAAACAATGTAGTACATGGTAAGCCCTTTTGAATTTTGGGCTGTGCTTGTTCATTAGATTCATTTGGCAATTTCGAACAACACAACGAAAGGATTAGTTCGAATCTGTTAAAGAAGATGGGATACATTGGCCATGGTCTTGGCAGAGATGGTCAAGGGATTCAAACTCCTAATAAGGCAATGATCAGGTTCAAGAATTTTGGTCATGGGTATACTGGAGAGTATTCGCAGCCCACCACAAGCACATGTTGGGTTCACGGTATCCCTACTTCGAAATGTGTGAAATCAGTAAAAATGAATTTTGGGTGGTTCACACCCACTCAAGTGGAACATAAACACCAATACACTGAAAAGTTCCTATGTTCATCAGAATTCAAAACCAAGAGCAATGGGGACCATTGTTTTTCAAGGAAGGGCAAATGATCCAGGAGGCATACTAGAATAAAAAAAAGTTAGTACTCCACCTTTCGGCGTCATAACTCATTGATTGTTGCTCAAAACTGCTCTGTTCAAAATATTTTGGAAAGCTTAGAATGTGTACAACATGGTGAAAGGTGCTGCTATCCTTTTGGCTAGTTTGACTCCCAAAATCCACTCTGAAAGGCTCCAAAATCACAAATTACCATAATGTAGAAATAACCAATTTTTTCTGAAAATTTAAATTTCACATTTTTATGAGTTTCAAGTCATGTCAAAACCTCCCCATTTTTTTAGGGGAACACTTGTCACATGACTTCTATCATTCCATGTTGAATCACTTCATATTTTATTTTTAGACTCTTCATTTTCTGCTAAAAATAGATATAAAAGAATTATCATCCGAATGTAAAAAATTGGAGAAAAGAGTCTCGAAGATTCGCATCTCTTCTCCGAGATTGCTACACTCATATAATTCACTCTTGGCTTCAATGAAGCTTCATTTGTAGTGCAATATTGTGTTATTATCATGCCTAATTCTTTGATTTGGTTCATTAATTTTATATAACATTAAATTTCTGCAATTTAGCATGTTGTCCATCGGATTTCCAATTAATATCTGAATCATGGGGTCCTAAAGTACATTATAAGTACACAAGAATAAATGATTTATAGACACAGAAAATGCCTTGAATAACATATTTATCATTCAATTTTGAGGCCTGTTTCTCAAAATGGAAGCAATAACCAACTTTGAATCTCCCTCCACTTCCATAGTTAGCCGCTTTTTTGGAAATAGCGAGGGACAGGCCTTGGAGATTTTTTTTTCCTTTGCCTAGTTATTAGACGACTTCCCAACATCTAAGCAAAACAGATGCTTAGCCTTGGTCATAGTTGCTTCTAAAGACTTCTCCCCCACTTCCATGGCCAGGATTATCTTGGCAGCCACATAAAATTTCAGTTTCATTCTTCCTTGCTAAGACAGGCTGCATTTTTCACTAAATTCCGTTTTCCTTGACTGTACTAATGTCATTTGCAAGGGTGAAAGATTATTAATTATATTCTTATAATATTTGTGTTTATTTACATTGTAATGATATACCTAATCAACTATAGTTAGAGAACACCTAATTAGGGTTCAAGTTTGGTGTTAGGATGCAAAGTATCCAGAATGTGGGGAGTGTCCATCTGATGGTCAGGGATGCGCATTTTTTTCAGAATAAGCTCGCCGTCAGACGTGCCCAGTGATTGCCATTCCACAGGGTGCATCTTTTTCTCCTGGTTTCATCAGTCAATTTGGTTGGTTTTAGGCCAATTAATTAGCCTATACCTTTGTTTATCCACCCCTTTTGCATCAGGTTTAACATACCTCTATGGCTTTAGAGACCTTCCTTCATGAGCATATCCCTGACGGTGATGGTTGCCGCCTCCACTAGGTTTTGATATCTATCCTATCATTTGCGGACGACGTGGTCCTTATGGCCTCCTCCCCTGAGGGGTTGCAATGACAGTGGGATGCCCTAGATCTTTTCTGTGATCTTTGACAATTGACAGTCAACCTAGGCAAAACCAAGGTTATGGTTTTCAACGTGTTGAAGATCTCACACCTCCATTTCTTCTTTAGAGGGGAGTCTATGGAGATCGCCATCACCTATATTTACTTGGGGGTGCATTTCTTTGGACCCCGCTTTACCCTGAGACAGGCCCCCCAGTGTCGAATCAACAAGGGGTACAGTTCTTTAGCCCTACTTGGGAGATAGTGTTTTCGACACCATTTTCAGGACATCTCTTCCAAGATGTACCTCGTGGACACCCTTATTAGGCCCACTGTTCTCTATGGGTCCGCAGTTTGGGGACCCTCTTTGCTTGAGTCTGATTGGGCTTCGGCTGAGAGAATTCAAACACTTCTCCGCTGCATTAACAGGTGTAGACAGACTGTTCCCTAACACATCATCCTTGTAGAGTTTGGGGCCCGTCCCTTCAGACTGGAGACTATATTTGATCTGATCTCTTTCTTGCATCGCATTTGGGGCTTTGCTGACTCAACGAAGGGGCGTGACAAATACCTGTACTTAGCTTATTGTTCTTCAGAGGTTATTTCCTGTTCGAGCCCTCTTGGCTAGACTCATTGTTGGTACACTGGGGTCTCGGATCTCTTAGGTTCTGTGGGGATTAGGATGGACCGTCTCCCTCCATTTTAGTATTCCTTGGATGCTTCGAGCCACCTTCGACCTACAAGATAGAAGATGAACAAGATTATTAGGGAGGATATTTACAGACAGTTTATTCATACCACTTGGGTTAACCCCTGTGGGGGGTTATGCCCAAGGATGGCTTTTTATGCAAAGCATTCATGGAATTGAGGGATGGGTTTATTGTCTGTCATTAGTACACTTTCCGCCATTGGATGCATGCTCTCCGTATTCCCCTTGGACACTTCAGAGTGGGTTTCCATAGGCTTCAGATTGAGACAAATCATCAGATGGATCATGCAAACAGGATTTGTCAGCTATGCAACCTTCAGGAGGCCGAGACGGAAGAACACTTCATCTTTCATTGCCCAATCTACTATGAGATCAGAGGAAGTTTTCACTGCCTTTTTAGGGAGACCCAACCTCTATTTCTCTTCTTCAGATATGGAGACTAGAGTTGTCTAGCTCTATATATGCAAGTCACACTCAGGGTTCATGACCTCACGATTCAAGGCCCCACTAGATCATAGTCTATATAGGGGTTTACTTCCTTCTTTATGGTGCTACCTTCGAGGAGAGGCACTAAGCGCCAGACCGACATCAACACTTCACACTCCAGATCAGTTGGATCTGAGGGACCATTCACAACTCCCTGAGATCTCATTGGCATAACCATTCCAGTCCCAACCCCAAGAGTCAGGTTAGAACCACTAGATCATCACGGCGAGCTACTCCCTCTAGACATCAACACACAGGGCATACCAGACACTCCACCTCTTCCCCCACTGGTTATTCATCTATTTCGAGCTTCTTTTCGATGGCCTCGTATGTTAGGAGAGTTGGGTCCACTCCTCAATGGACCTTTTTCATTACTTCTTCTGGTTCTTCTCTCATATTGTACTTTCCCACCTCTTTATTTGGCTGGGACATTTTTTTTTTTTTGTGTTTCTCTTTATTGTATTGTTTCTCTTTCTGCTTTGTGTTCTACGTGGGATGCTATTTGGTTTTCCCGCTTTGCTCTGACACCTTTTGGACTCTGTAGTCCCTTTGACCTAATTTTGTGGTTAGTTGTCGGCATGGTTACCATGTTTGAAAAATTCGGTTTGTTCGGAAGGGGGAAAAAGTTCGGAAGTTCGGAATTTTGAAAAAATTTCGGTTCGGTAAGTTCGGTTAGGATTTTTTTTATAGATTATAAAAAATAAATATATCATACATATTTGTAAAACATAAACATAAATAAGTTGATAAGTATCTGTATAAACACAATACTTGTTAATATCTAACAGCATATTTAATATTTAACAATATATTTAATATTTAATAGTATATTTAATATTAATATTATTTGACTTATACTTAATAATATTTTATTATTTTAAAATTTAAAAGATTAATATTAATAATAAACTAATAGTATATTTAATATTAATACATCTAATTTAAATTACTTATAAACTACAGTTACATAGTAGGACAAACAATTTTACGCATGTATATTTAATATTATTAGTTACACAGTAGGACTTACAATTTTACGCATTTATATTAACAAAATTAATAAATCTAGTAAATAGTAAATAATAAAATATTAAACAGTAAAGTGTAAACCGTAAATTGGGTTAAAGACTAAAGTTTAGCATGATATAAATATTAGAAATACAATACTATATCTGTTAAAAATGAAAGTGATTAGTCGAAGATAACGCCGCTCTGGTCAATGGCCATTAATATGCAAAGAGTCAAAGATTTAAGACAGACAAATATGCGGTGAACCGCGATGAGCGAAGTTGCAAACTCTGTGAATCTCAATGATGCAAACCCTGCGAATCCCGACGAGCAAACTCTGCGAATCCAGGGGATGGCCAAGGAAGATAGACTATAGCAGATGGCGATGATCGAGTCTTGCGTTCGCGTCGCGTGATAGCAAATTAAAAAAATAAAAAAGTTCTCAGTTTCGCCATTCTCAGTAATTTCTCACTACTCAGTTCCGCCATTCGTTGATGAAAAAAATAAAAAAAATGGAATAGCATTTGCCTTTCTGCGGAATAGGGTTTCAAGTTTTTAACATTTCGCTTTGCTTTTGCATCATAGTTACCAGGTTCAGAAATCCGAATGTGTTCGGGAGGCAGAAAAAATGCGGAATGCGGAATTTTTGAAAAAATCCGGTAAAATCTGGTTCAGAAAATAAAATTATATATATATATATATATTTCAATCTACTAAGGAATGAACATTAATTTAACACTTGCAAAAATGAGAAATACATAAGAATTTCAAACTTGAATTACATTAAAAGATAGCAAAATATTCATAGTTTAGAGCCTAAGCTCAAAATTGATATAGAACTTAAGTTTCAAACATTTGCAACATCAAACCCAGCTTCAAAATCAAAACTAGCACTAGCACTAGCACCATCATTCATTCATTCATTACTTCAAAGACAAAATGTACATTCAAATCTAGAATAAATCATCTCGATTGCCCACAAAAACATGAATGCCACTCCCATTATTTTTCAACTTTATCATTTACTGACACTCTCTCACAAGGGCTCATCGGTGCATTGAATCTCACAGAGTGCATGCCTTAAGGGGTGCACTGGGGATGGGGTGGGATCGGCTTGTGGCACTTTGCGAGAGATATTTTCATACTATTCTATCACGCATACATCCCTTCATGCAGCCTTCATACCTTCTATGATGTCTCCTTGAAATCTTGAAACCCTGAAATATGGCTAAGTTTGAAACCCTGGAATCTGACTAACTCTGAAATATGATAGGATCCTACAAAACCTAGAATTTGCATTATAGCTCCTAGTGGTCCAAAACCCCTCTCAAACATCCTGAAAGTATATAAATAAAATATAACTTAAAGTATAAGAAACTTATACTCTTATACTTAAATGTTTATTTTATTTATATACTATTGGGTTCGGACTAGATTTACATTTTGGGTTTTTTAATTTTTTTTTTTTAATAATAAAAAAAAAAAGTTATTCGGTCGAACTTGACCGCACAAATCTGGTCCATGCAATTTGTTCGGTTCGAACCGAACATGAGCCATGTTCGGTCGAACATGGTAACTATGGTTGTCGGACATGAATATATTTATCTTATCTTATCTACAATAGACATTCATGCAATTGCATTCATTCAATACATACATATTTACATACACGCATACATTTCAAAGCAATGAAACACATTTTTTTAAAGTACTTTGTGGGTGAACTGATTAGCCAGCTAGTCTAATTTTCAGTCTTGTATTTTGTTCCCATGATGCGCCCACCCCTCCATCGTAGCTTTTAGGCTTTAACTTATCAAAAGTTTCTGACATTAAGCAAATATATTTATGTGTTTCATGTTTGGAAAAAGTTCTTGCAATTGGATAGTTTAACAGTTGTCGGACATTAATATATTTATCTTATCTTATCTACAATAGACATTCATGCAATTGCATTCATTCAATACATACATACATATTTACATACATGCATACATTTCAAAGCAACGGAACACATTTTTTTAAAGTACGTTGTGGGTGAACTGATTAGCCAGCTAGTCTAATTTTCAGTCTTGTATTTTGTTCCCATGATGTGCCCACCCCTCCATCGTAGCCAGTTAGTCTAATTTTCAGTCTTGTATTAAGTTTCTGACATTAAGCAAAGATATTGATGTGTTTCTTGTTTGGAAAAAGTTCTTGCAATTGGATAGTTTAACAATACAAACCATGGTAGTGTTTTCTAACGGCAAATGTTTGTGTGCAGAATGGATAAACTCCAAAGATATGCCATTTACCGGTCCTGATGGCATGAATGAACTCAGAAAGATAGTTTTGCCCTTGGAAGAGAAGATTTATGCTGCTGCCGTGGATCAGGTGCATTACCTGCACATTCATCATATAGATATTTATGAGTTATTATTGTCATTAGATTTCTATTGAGGGTAGTCCATGTTGTTGTCGTTTGTTATTCTCAAACACTAATTAATGAACTGCACAGCCTTCTACATTCTGTACATGATCCCAGCTGGCATTGTTGGAGGTTGAATGATTTGCCAAAATATTTTTTTCTGCACGAATTTGAGATTTCCTTAACTAACTGCTGTCTGTTTCGTCTTTGTAAATGTCTTTTTCATTATTTCCTTTGATGCTTATTGCAATATAGTTATATTACAATTCCTAACTTCATGTTTGGAAGAAAACATAGATCAAAGTCAGGAAAAGGGCAAATGGTGGTAGATGTATATATGTTCACCTGTGCTGTTATCTGTATTATATCAACTAACCTTAAAACCCCAATCTCACTTAATTTATCCTTTTTTATCTTAATATAATTAATTCCCTAAAATTGGGAAAATAATTGTTGAGTGCTTCAACTACCCCACATTTTGAAACAATCCAGGCCTGCAGGCTTTCTACATCTTCCTGCAAACAATAAATGATAGTTTAACCTATATTTCTTACATTTTCCCCCTTTTGGGGAATATCTTGCTTCAATTTCATGGTTTCATTCAATTCGAGAAGGCGGCAGAGCTGTTGTTCTTATAAATGTCTATGCTATTGCACAAATTTAACAGCAAGCTGGCAGATCTCATTTCATAGTGCCTTTCAAGCCATATGGCTTCCATTTTTTTTGCTATCATGCATTTGAAAATTGGTATTGCATTTTGAAGTGTGTCAATGGCATTTTGAAGTGTGTCAATGTTTGTCAATGGATTTGATGTTTTAATTCATTATTTTTGTCTTTTCGGACGATAATATTTGGCCTCTATGTTATGCAGCAAGATTATCTACGCAAAATATCTCTCAAGGCACTATCGTTAAGAAATCATGTTTCTCGAGATGGAAATCCTTTGGCAGGTGCTTTTTCTAGTAGCAATTAGAAGCCTCTAGTTCCTGGTGGGAGCAGACAAATAAAATGCTATTTTGAAATAACGTGACAGGTTGTATTCATTAAACATAATGTATGTCATCATTTTGATTGGTACTAATGAAGTTATCGTGTTTATTTAAAATAATTCATTGTTTTTTAATCGAATGGGTTGTAGTCCAATGTGCGGATGATGGTAAAAGTACATTGTCACACCATCCACCAAGGTACAAATCCCACTAGATACTAAAAAGGGACGACTCTGTATTTGAGTCTGAAGCAAATTTGACAGATTGGATATCCTTCAGTCCTTAGTATGAAGTGCAATAATGGTTGATTTATTCGTGCACCGATGCCAATGAATGCAAAAATTACTCCGAAAGATCTGTATGTTTCCTCCAATTAAAAAAAAATCCTTTAATTCTTTAATAACAATAATTATAAAAAAAAGAAGAACTGTTTCAATGTTAAAAACAATTGAAACAAAAAAAAATGCACTGCAATGACAACTAGCTAATGAACAATATCATTCAAAAAATTTGAGTTTCAAGATCTCAAACCAGCATATCAGGGGAATCACGCTTATGATGGCAGATTTAGTTTGTTAATTGGGGTAGAAAAGTAGGGAAAGATGGTCTATACTAAACCTTCTTCCCTCCATGGTATTAAAGTTAATATTAGAAGACTCCAAAACAAAAGTGTTGGCTCTTCGTTAAAAATTGTAAAACTTGGGACCAAACTGAAGAAAGACGGTGGATAAAATATTGCTTTTATTTGCATTATGTAGTGCCTTTTCATGTTTGTATCAATGTCGTATGCATAATTAATTGTGATTATTTATTAATCATTGCAACCAAGAGACATGACTGATCATTTGAACGGGATGGCTTATCAAACATGTCCCTTGTTTTGTAAATAAATAGCTTATCACCTTGTTTATTCATACTCAACTATCAAATTTTATATTTTATTCAATATTTCAATATGTAAATATTATATATTTAATTTATATATTGATCCATAAGGATCTAGAAAAACAATATATTCCTTAAATAACACGATCAATTCCTAGTTTCAAAAAAATCAGTAGGATTTGAGTGAGTTTTATGGGTGGTGGCAAACGTACCACTTCGTGCATGTGGCGCTTACGTACTTCTTAGTTTTTGTAGTCATAGTTATGTAACCATTGCAATAGTTTCAAAACCATGCAAATCGATGGTATTCCCTATAGTGATCGTACATGCAAGTCTATTCACACTTTTAAGACATTTGGAGAACCTTTGGTGCCCAAAAGGACATATTCAAACATGATAAGAAGGTCAATAGATAGGAAAGGCATTGGTGAACAAAGTTGATGATCACTTGTAGGAAGGATTGGAGAAAAGAATAATGAGAGAATGTTGAGTTAGTAAGATAGTTGTTGTCGTACTTGTTCTATATTCTCATTGCAATTCATCTTTGGCTATAAGAAGATAGGAAGTAGTGTGATTGCCTCTTCCAATTGGGTTTTTCCATCTTGAGGTTTTCTAGATAAAAAATCTGTCCCTTTGTCTCTGTGCTTGTGTGTTTTGTTTCATGTTTATTGCATTCGTCGTTGAGCGGTGAAAGTAATTTTATATCTTCCAACAAAAGTATTGCATTAATTTTAAGTAAGTCATTTGAATATTTTGAACCGTCATTTTCAAGTTAGATCAAAGTGGAACAACAAATTGTGCTCATGTGAATTCTACCAAAGTTGAACTTCAGAATTAACAATCATAATCCTTCTAGGTATGTAACAAGTGGCAGTCAAAACATTTGTTTATGTAGTTTGTGGTTATGGAATAGTAGTTAGCTTGTAATCAGGGTCGTTGACCAGACACTTTTTGGCATGTTGCCTATCCTTGGCTTGCGGCCAAATTTAACTTTACAAAAAAAAAGATAAATTAACATTTGTATTTAAAAATAAATACAAACTTTATTTGTAGCCAATACAAAATAAAAAATTAAATTATTTAGCCAATTTTATATAAAAAACAAAAAAAACCCATCCATTAAAACATACATGAATTCCTCCCATTAATGGAAAAATATTACATGGTATTTGTATACATCTTATTTTTCACTTACTAACAATTTCTCTTGCAAGGAATATTGGCATTTGTCTATTGATTGTGCATTCCATAGAGTACACTAAAATCGGGGTGGCTGGTTTGTGGTGTTTTGTGAGAGATTCCTTGATGATCATTTATTATAATTGCCTTCATTTATGTTTGATCATTTACGTATTTGTCCTTTGATTATTATCGTTTCCCATTTCTGCTCTTCCTATTTGCATATTTCTCGCTGTCGTCATTGCCCTGATCGATGATGTCCTATAGTGCTTCCCCTTTGGCCAATGTTATGAATCGGGCGAACATAGTATCATATCTGCGAAACACTTTTATGCTACATCAATCAGGTTGATGATGTTGATAAGTTTGAGTATTGACATTTTTTGGGTTTTAGTTGTATTTATATGGATCCCTTTTTTCATTTCTCATAAAAAAGACATGCAACATGTTCTATTTGCGCACACATATCCATCTTAGTAAGAATAAGACGAATTAGGACTAAGGAGCTTATATTTGAGGAAGACTTGTTTACATAAGGTGTCTGAAGGTATCAATAAGAGACGTTGAACCAACAAGTCCATCTAGTCTTTGGAGTCCCCAACTAAGGAAATTTAAATTTTATTTATTCCATTATAAGCTTCATCTATGAGATCTTTCACAAAGTGCCACTTAATCGAAGAGGGAGATTAATGCATCGATTAGTATTCCTAACCCTATACTTGTTCTTTCTTTACTCTAGTGGATGTATTATATTGTTATGTTATTGTCTTCCATCCTTAGATTAGCTTATGATTGTTAGTATATTATTATCTTTGCATGTTTTGTTCATTTATTATACCTCATGGTTACCATCTAATGATGGTTTTACAACCCTTAGATTATACATCTTGTTTATTGCCCAATGGTATTATCTTTCCCTTGATTACTTTAGTTTACCCATCATACATTTTGGATCTAGTTAGGCCTATGATTATCAGTTCTTTGTATAGATTCTTAGTAGATTCATTGTGATCTACATTGTACACGACCCTTATTTATAACCCCATATTGCTTTGTTGAACAACATATTGTGTGTGTTGGATAGAGTATGGTATTACCTTTTCTTGTGTTAGAAGATCTTTATATTATTAATCATATTTAGCCCACATCCATTTTGTTGATCTCGATGTGAATTTTATCTCACCATTGTGTTGGGTCATTTTCACTTTTTATTTTCCTAGCTTCTTAGCTTTATCAATTTGTCAAGCATCCTTTGCTTGCCAAATTCCCTTCTTTTTTTAGGTTCGTAGCTTCCCCAAAATTTCAAACATACGTTGTTTGCCAAATTACTTTTTGCCTTTAGTAGCCCTAAAGGGTATTTTCTCATTCTCATAATGGAATTATCAAAAACACACAAGACGAAGCCGACCAAAGTTTCTCTACCTTCCAAGGATTTAATAACGATGATAAGGTTGTGTCTATGACTAGCACTTAGAATTCTCAAAATCATTTTGCTTACAACTTTGCTTTCTACAATGAGAACCCTTCCAATGATTATATCATGGCCATGACCAATATCAACAAGAACAAACACATTCCTGCTAACCCCAAGGTCAATAAAAGATCTAGGGCTAGAAAGATACCCCAAGAGGAATTTAATTTTAAAGGTGAACTGGAAGACTCCAACAAATACACTTCCAAAATGCAAGTCTTCTTAAAGATCATCTTAAATGCAAATGAAAATCTCAAAAAGAAATCTATGCTCTTATGGTTTCCAGTTTTCTTAGAACTCTTACTAGGTTCGGTTCCTATGCAAGCGTTAGGGAAAGCCAATCCACGACTTCCTCCAATCCTTCTTCCTCCACACTTCCAATCATAACTACAAGAATGTTTGGTGCTACTTTTTGTACTCCAAATTGAAATGCTAACCCAACATGTAACACTACTCAAGCTCTCACTCCAACCACCATGCAACTCAAACATCCCAATCAAATCAAAATGCTCCATTTGATCCATGTCAGATGATCTTGAATCTTTTGGACCAAATGGCTCATATGCAAACATTTAGTTCTGACCAATTCATACAAATGTAAAATTAAAATTTGTAAATGTCCAATAGACCTCAACAAATTTAGTGGCGAATGCCAAATTAATATCTCCCTTCCCCCCTTTAAGGATAATCTCGGGAACCCAATCTTGCAACCATCCATTCATGACAAGGTCATTAAACATCTATAAAATGAATGTTTAGCACCTCATATTGCAACCATAGACATTAGGGGAGTCACCTCAACCAACAGTCATGAATGGTCCTCTAGTCCTACCATGTGTTTTAAGGCCTTTGGAAATCTCTAAAAATATTGGCGCAAGCTTAAGACCTATGCAACTACCAAATTGCTAGCCAAAATCCATATGGGTGATGCTTTAGAATGGTACAATCAACACAAGCTTAGCTCCATCACCAAATTAGAAGGCTTAGTTAATACATTGGTTTAAGAATTCTAATATTATGACTTATGTGAGGATAGTTTGGTAACTTTATCAATTGTAAGCAATCCAATCATGAGCCGACCCATGATTTCATCAAGCGATGGAAGTTTTTGGCCCATAAAGTTGAGCATAATAAGACTGAACAAAATAAATGAATGCTTATGAGACAACAAAAAAATTCATGTTATTGATAATAGTGTCAATGATACTTACGATCATAGTTTTGACTCTAAGAGAACTATTCACGTAATTATGCCTGTGGTCCTCACAATGCAACTCTCTCCCAACCACTTGCGGGAATCCCTTTTCAGTCATATCCTCGTTCTTATATTAACACCCATAAACACAATAAGTGTTGAAAAGATTAGAAGAAGACTTTTTAGGCTACAACCCAAAGATCTTGATCCTTCATGTCCAAAATCTCAATGGTATGACACCCAAAAGTTTTGTTTGTTTCATGCCAATTGAGGTCATTCACAAGAGAATTATCATTTACTTCACATTGTAGCATATAATTTTTTACTTGGAAACAACTTTGACCATGATGCTATGGCAAGAGAATACTATTATTAATTCAAAAATATGTCAAAACATCATGAAAATTGTACCAATGACACGCTTAACCAAGTTAATGCTCACTTTCAAATCTATCAAAATCCCCTCCCAGGTCACTTCCAAGGCAACAACAACAAATCCCAAGACAACTCCAATCTTCCCCCACCTCAAAATCCTATTCAACTGAACTATCAATGCCACATAAACTACGTTTAACCCTAATTCCTAAAACCAAGAAGAAATCTTAGTTCACATTAATGGTATGAAGCACATCATTGCTTGTGTCAATCCTCAACTTTATGCTCAAAATAATTCTACAACCACTTACAAAACTTAAAAAATTATTCAAGCGTACCCTACATGTTAGACTTCCATATCAACCCTCCCAAAAATATCAAAATATAAAAAATCAATAATTTTTTGTCATTGGTTCAGAATTATGTTTCTCTCTCTAACACCATAACCCAATTTAACGACGTTGATTGTGTCTAATCCAACATCATCGACCAGGCCAGTGACATCGTTTGAGTCTGCCTATGTCATTAGCCTAACCAATGATGTTGAACAAAAGCATAAAAATAATAACTTAGATTCAACCTTATTTGACATGAATTTTATTCAACCACCCCCTAAGGGGTGAGAAATTACCTTACATAGTTCCAATGAGAGTGTCATGCAACAATGTGAAAGAGTTGTATATCCAAAGCAATCAAATCACAATTCAATATTTATCTCTTAAGTTTCGAATCCAATCCATGATCCTTGATGAAATCTTATTTCGTACAAATGATCCCTCTCTTTTCATTAATGTTTGAATTGGTGATGTCCAAGTCAAGACAGTCCTCACTGACGAATGTTCTGGAACTTGTGTTGCCTTTTTACACTTTATTAAATCCTTTAAATACTCTAACAAGAAATCTTAAGACCCCTCGTAGCATGTACTAAGGATATGACCAAAGACAAATGCCTCCATGGGATGCATTTGACTTCCTATCACGATACCTCCTAGAATGGTTATGGTGAAGGTTATGATCTTCAACTTTGCTCTTTTCTATAACAAATTGCTTGGCTGCCATTGGAATCATTCAATGATTACCATAGCTACTTCTTCATGTCAATGCATCAAGTTTCCCTACCTAGGAGCTATCTACAAATTTCAAGGTGATACCAATCATTAAAATTTTGAGTGATTTTAATAATGCGGTCTCTTCAAAATACCTTCCATTAAAGAGATTCCAAGTATTTCCTTTCATGAATATCAATGCTAAAACATCTTTTCGATTGATTGAGAGGTTATTGTGGCCACCTTGAGCTAACAGGGACCATCCCGCCAAACATTCTCGATTCCAATGACAATGAACCCGATGAAATCAACCTAAAAATAAAGACTTTTGATCTTCCCTTTCACATCATAACTCAATTTCCTACTACCTTACAACCCCATTTCCACAAGAAGGAAATTGATGAAATCCGTAAACCCACAACATTTCTAAATCCATCTTTGACTAACACTTCCCCTCTTAGTGACAACATGGTCGAATCCCTCCATGTGGATCTCACCATTGCCGATTATGATGATAACTCTATGTTAGATGATCCCCATTTATTTGGTTATGTCCAAGCAAAACATCCAAAAATTATATGTTACTAAACTTCCCTTCAAAAAACTCATAAACAAGCATCTTTCAATTCTAGTATCAACATGATCACTCTCTCATCTTGACATGTATGATAATTTATTTTCTTGTGATGTTCTTAATGGCATATTTGACAATTCTAACACTGATTTGGTCCCTTATGGTAGATCCTATATTATGGAGACTATTATTTATCACAAGATGTTGGTTTTAACATCACAGCGATTAACACTAAATCATTCAATGCAAGATTTAGGTCACCATAAACTAACTCAATGTTGCACATTGACACAAGGCTTATGGTTATCTAGGTCTGAATTGTCAATCACACGAAAGACATTTAGAGTAGCAGAAGTCGTAAGCACATGACCCTATGATAAATAGTCGACAACCATGTTTGCCATCCCCACCTAGGCACTTTTGTGACTTTCATGGAAATAATACTAATTTTACAGGAGATTGTCAAGCCCATCGACAATACTTAGAGATGCTTCATTAGTTGTCACCACCTTCATCTCCTTAGCCATATAGTTAATCTCCAAAAGCAAACCCTATGTACATCCCAAAGAAAGGGGAATGCTATTATCTTTGGAACGAATGCTCTTACCAGTCCACTAATGAGTATCAAGCATATTGTCAAAATATATGTAGTTTTTAGAGGTTGGAGTAGTAGGCTCTTTGAAAGAGGTCACATAATTTTCAGAGGATGGAGGAACAACCTCCCGTGCATCCAAAACACCCTCTTCAACTGAATTATTTGCTTCCTCATATATCTTATTCACACCTTGAGGATTAACATCCCCCTAATTTTACCCCACTTTATCTATTGAGGCTATTGACAAGGCCATCCTTGCATGGATCTATGAGAGAGTAGAAGAGACTATGGTTAAAGCTTGTTATCAATTACAACACAATATTTATGATGTTGTTGATGATGTGGGTAATGGTATTCTAAAACATTTTCAAGTGGTCATATATTGTATCATACATTTGATCTCATATTTTATCATGTTTGAGATATTATGTTACTACCTTTAGCACTTGCCATTTCTCACTCTTTACTTTTCATAGATCATGTTCTTTGTTAACTGTGTTCTAATTCTTAATATCTCTTCCCCTCTTGGGTTAATCAACCATTGCCTCTTTTGTGATAATTTGGTGAATTTTCCTTCTTATCATCTCTTCCCCTTTTTTGTTTTTTGGCCATTGTGTCCTTTGTGATTCTTTGGTAAATTTTCCATTTTAGCATCTCTTCCCCTCTTGGGTCTATTCGACCATTACATCCTTTGTGATTATTTGGTAATTTGTGCTTCTTAGCATCTCTTCCCCACTTCAGTTTATTTGGCCATTGCATCTTTTGTGATCCTTTGGTAATTTTTGTTCTTAACATCTTCCCTCTTGGGTTTATTCAACCATTGCGTCTTTTGTGATCCTTTAGTAATTTTTATTTTTTAGGATCTTCCTTCTTGGGTTTATTCAGGGATTGCTTCCTTTGTGATCATTTGATAACTTATCTTACAACGCTCCCCTAGTAGGTTTCACCCTTATCATTGCTTTTGCTAAACTTATTGCAGGTTTACATTTTCTATCTAGTGAATTACTACTGTCTTCCTACATCTCATCTTCCCTTGTAGGCTTACCTCCAACATTGTATACTTATTATGCGATTTGCTTTACATTCACATGTACTTCTAAATTTCTTAATTTCTAGTTTTTTTTGAAGCAAAAACCTTCCCTCTCATTGTCAGCTACTAGCATATCCTCATTATATCACCTTACATTTTATGAAAATTTCATGGTTTTCACCACTCCCTTTCCTATCTTTCACTTGAGGCACACTTAGGTTGGAGATAAGATTGCACTCTCTTATTAAGTGTAGGTATATGATTTTCTAAGCATCTTGGTTTCTAGGTTTCCTATTTAATGACTAGGTATAAGATCTCTTGTGTTAGTCATCTTAAGCAACTATTGTTGGTCTTCTTAATTCATATGGAGAAAAATAAAAAAAAGTCAAAAAGTCAAAAGCCAAAATATCATAACCAAAAATCAAAAGGAAAAAGAAAAAAAAAAAATCAAAATTCAAATCACAACAAAAAACATGATCAAATCATTGACATGTACCCTATCCTAGTTGAAGTTCAAACTCCACAGTTGGCCTCCCAATAGAGTTCGAGGTCCATTAGAGTGTAAAAGACTAGTATATTAGGATAAGCAGCTGCATATATATATATTTTTGCCACCTAGATTTTTACGGATGTATATAATCCTCACGGTGGTTGATGGCTTAGTCAGGGTCTTGAGGAATAATGAACAAGCCATGGGAAGATAGGCACCTTTATAGTTCCTTGCATAGCCTTCACAAGATGATATGTGTACCTCAGTTGCTAACCCAAACTCATGCTTTCTAGGTGGAGTTCACTATCAAAACATCTTAATCTTACCCACTTGATGAGAGTGTCTTATCTCTGCTATGTATTTTCACATCATTTTTATGGCACCTTGCTTACCTATTTTCACACTTCTCATTCCCAATATCATCTTGACAAATATTGTTGATCCCTGACCACCTCCCTCTTCTTTGTATACCATTTTCTATCTCTTTGATTTATATTTTACTCCGTTTGTTCTGACTATAGATTTGTAAGTTTTATGGTAAGACCTTAGGGAATACAACCAAGCCCTTCTCATAAATAACCCTGGTCTCATTTTTACTCCTACCTTTCAATTTGTGATTTACATGGCAAGTCATTATGGAATCGAACTAGGGTCTCCTAAAAAATGATCATCAACTTTTCATAATTTGTCATAGTAATCGTGGTTCTAGATGATTGTGTCCTATGAAAAATTCTAGTGCAAGAATTGATTTAGTTCTTACCCAGTTTTTTGCTTCTATTTTCAAACATCTTATGTTTGCTTTAAATTTATTTTATCTACTTACATTTGATGTTTCATAATAATTTAAATTTTTACACATCTTATGTTTTCCTTAGATTCTTTTTATCTATTTGCATTTGTTGTTTTACAACATTTATGTTTTTACACATCTTATATTTTCCTTAGATTTTTTTCATCTATTTACATTTGATGTCTTTTTACAACATTGTTCACATTTTTACATATTCCATATTTGTAATATTTTTATATCTACTTAATTTAGATGTAATTTTTATACTTTGACTTTCATTCTTTTCATATACATGTTCACATTTATTATAAGATAATGAAACATACTAGACCAAAATCATCAAACCATGTTAATTTACTCAACACCAACATCAAGTACAATGTGCACATGTAGAGTGTAGACATGTTACACCCTTAACCTATAGCATATATAAGGATATGTGTGGTTGATTTATAGCCTACATGAACTTTTACCTTATCTTGTCACATTTCTCTATGTTCTCATATTGTTAGTAGGGTTAGTCTATGGAGTAACTATAACCTAAGTAGGGTATACATATAGGAGACAATGGTTACAAGTCATATTAGATATTTTATTTGGACAAGGTTTTGTGACAATTTTTTTTTTAAATCTAACATAGCGATTGTTATGTGCACTAAACATGAAAAAACATAACTTGCAATTTGGAAGGAATTTAATTTTTCCATTGTGTAGTATTTCTAAAATTTAAAAAAAAAAAAAATTGTAGAATTTTTTTTCACACCCTTATGCATATTAGTAATCATCGGATTCATATCGATAAGATGATAATAACAATATAAGCCTCTAGTACACTCTTTTTTGACTTGTAAACCTTCAACCTTAAAGTCGTAAACCCTACACCCTATAGCTTGTGAATGGCTAATCCTAACACTCAAGTCCATAAAAAAGGGAAATCCACTCGAGGAATAATGCCTAGCAAGGAAGACATGGTTTTTGAAACTTTTGATACAAGGGTTTCTAGGTTGGTTACCCAATTCTAGGTAGATGTACACAACATGGATAAAAAATAAGATATGGATATGGTCAAAGTTGACGTGGATGTATGTAGATACCCAAAATTGGTAAAAGCATTTTTTACATTGTGATTTTATGTGAAATTTTACATATCAACTCTCAATTACAAATTAAAATATTTATTTACGCATTTGACTTATTCTTTTTATATCTTATTAACTTTACTTGATTACATGATACTATATTTTGTCACTCTAATCTTCAGTTACTGTGTCACATGGATCATTGATCCTATTTTACTTAGCTTTGCATTTTTTAAAGCTTTTGGATAGTTCCCATAGCCATGGACACTAACATCTGATGTTAGTGACCAGGATTGACAAAAACATTTAAGAGCCTTTATCGGTTTCTTTTGGGCACATTTCCCTTTTGACCGTTACTTTTTATATGTTAGATCCCTTGGGGTCAGATTTTGTGCACCATTCAATCCCATAATTAAAATTTAGGACTTCTATATATACAAATCCCCTTGAAGGCATTTAGGGGCGAGCATTTATTATTACAAAGCTTATTTACAAAGTGCACACTATACTAGCTTTTTACTAATTGCAAAATTTGAAGCACATTAATATCAAAGTTCTATTCTACATGATTGTATTAAGGTTAGGCCTAATATAAATAACTATAAATGGATATCCACATGATATTACACACACTCATAGTAGAGAAAGAATTACATTCATTTTGAGCCTTCTTCAGAGTATTAGAAATGTAGAAGTTGACAAGTTTGACCTCATAGGTCAAATTGTCACCCCTATCATTCGAAACTTTGCTTGTCATGTTGTTTGTCCTATTAATTGGTGTGTTGGTCTTGTAATGTCCTTGAAAAAATCATCAAAAGCCTTGATTATCAGAGTTTAAGGTAGATTTGATGAAATTAAGGTTTTAGTCACCATGCTTATTTGCTTGTCTAGCCACCTTTGTGACTAGTTCCATTTTGTGTCAAGAGGTGAAAAGGGTCCAAAAAATCCTAAAAGGCCTTATGGTTTGTGTCAGAGTCATATCATGTTGTATAGTTGATCTAACTGGTTGGTGACAGGTTTGACTAACTTCATGACTCAGTTACTCGCATTTTGGGTCATTTTATGGCTTTTAAAGCATGGTCTAAATTTGAATGATAGTCTAAAGCCTGAAGAAGAACATGGTGTACTTGTTCAGACATGAAAAATACAATAGATCTATTTTTCATTAGTTTCATCAGATTTATCAAGTGTTTCTAGCAATTTTAGTACCAAAAAGAAATGTTTTGAGGCTATCAGTACAGTTATTCAATGTAAAATTGAGATTCAGGCATATTTAGGACATTATTTGTCCATGACAAGGTCAAAAAAGTGATTTTCAAGAGGATTTAGATCTTAAAATGAGGAAAACCGATTTATCTCTCATATCGATCTCCTTGGTAGCTTTAGAAGGGCCATCGATTTTTGATCATTATGGGCAGTTGAGAGAGATTTAGGTCCAAATATTTGGAAAATTATAGGGACCCTAATGACATTAAAATTAGTGGCATTGGTTGTCAGATTCATCCCCCCGTATTTATGAACAATTGCTAGGAGCGTAAGGGGGTCAATATGAGCTAGTCATCTAGACAGGGTCCATGTTTACCTCCATTTCTTCACTTCTGAGATTGATGGATGAAAATGATTTTAGGGAGATGATTTCAAGGGTAAATAGGACCTTTTTCATGTTTGAATCATCAACTAATTTTCCTTGATAAGGAGTTTTTTGATAAGAAACTAGTTGCCTGTCTTGACTTGAGATTTAGAAATTTTCAACAATCTTGATATATCAATGGAATGTATTTGTTTTCAAGATTTCCCAGATTATTTTTTAGGTGTTAGCATATATATTTCATCCGAGCAAGGTTTTAGGTACTTTCATCTTGAAAAGCTCTTCTTAATACAACCTGGTTGATCATTTGGCCCTTCCACAAGGTATAGTTGCAGATATAATGAGATCCTCAGTGTGTGAAGATAATATTAGTAAGGTTGTAATGATATTAAGGGTATTCCAAAGGATAGGAAAGTCTAAATTTTACACTAGAGTATGTTCCTTGAGGTCAAAGGACCATGCTCTCTTAAGAGTTCAAAATCTCAGTTGTAGGCCTAATAGGCAGGCTAGAAGGATATCGTGGTAGGTAATGGAAGTTATGAGGATTAATGAAGGTGAAGAGGTTCATTTTAATGTCATAAAATTGTTTTAGAGTGTTCATGGAGTCCTTAATACGACTATAAACACTCCTGGGTGCAAGAAGTCTATTATAAGCCTCAAATGCTTAAAATAGCACTAAAGGACTATGTGCTATTGTGTTGTCAACTTAAGAGACCTACTAAAGGATTGTATACTCTTATGAATGTGTTCTGAGGGTTCCAAATGAGTTTTCAAGGTGATCTAAGTCCTTACAAGAGATATGAGTGCTTTCAAGGTTCACAAGGTTCATCAAAATCATAAATAAAACTAGCCTAGAACTCAGTTTAGTAGAGTTTAAGGTAAGTTAACATTGTTTATGGTAATAGGTTGTTTCTTGTTTCCATACTATTTTGACCTCCTCATGGAAAATTAATTAAATGAGCAATGAACACTCAAGCATCTAGAGATCATTGAGGTAGGTGGAATGGTTTAGTGAACAGTCCGTATAAAAGATAAATATGCACCTACAACCATGTAGGTGAAAGTACAGTCAAGTTTGCTATCTAAAGTGAATTTGTCTTAAATAACAAGAAAAGGGTTGTATGAAGTGGTTATGATGATTGAGTAGAGTGTAGAAGATGTTAGAATGTTCTCCATTAAAAATCAAGATGAGGTTGACAAGTCAAACACTGGAAAAGCTATCTACAGTCTGTATAAGTGTAATGAAGACCTAAAATCATCCTATTTTGACTCAAACAATGTATGAAGAGAAGGTTATAGATAGAAGGAAAGTGATAAGAGACATCTTCTATGGGGATCAAGAAAGCCTTCTCAAGGAATCTATGACTCTTACAAAAGGCTAAGAACACCTACATGAAAGATCTCACCTCTCACTCAGCGTATATGCACCTACAACCATATGTTAAAACTATAATGTCCCTTCCAATGGATATTAGGAAAATAAAATACATGTTCAATCACATCAATATTTGAATGTTAATTTCCATATTTTTTTTACAAACCTTAGCAATCTCAAATTTGATAAAATAACACTGTAAATGATTTGAAATCAGTGCCAAATAATTATTCAAGATTCTAAATAAATGGTAGAATTTATATAAATGTTTAATGGCCAAATAATCAATTAAAAGCCTAATTTTTGGGTATTCAAGTGGCTGGAAAAATTAGATAAAATAGTAGAAAATATGGCGTGGTTTTTCCACACCTCCAAAAGCCTTAGAAGGACCCCAAGTGGGTCAGCTACCTCCAAGACTAATTTGCTACCCCTGTAGACCCCTGTAACCCCTAACCAAGGTGATTCGTTGCCCTAGACAGCCCTTGCAAACAAGTGTCCAACTCCTTTGTTGGTTAGTTCAACCTCTGAATGATTTTTGGTGTTAAAAACACATTTTCGAACTTGATTATGCTAAATGCAACTCCTATATGAAGTTGTCTTAGATTTGAATCTTGGGTTTTCATCCTCAATTCAACCCTTTTGAAAGGGTTTCCATCTTTCAAGAGTAAGTCTTAGCTTTTTGTGCTTAGAGTGAAGAAAATCGTTCTCAAATGTAAAACATGCCTTCAAATGAAATACCAATCCCCTTTATATATCCACCTTTTAGTTATGAAGGAAGAGTTAGTGGATTATAAGGATCGTTTGCTTTTAAAATCACTTAAGGGCTAAATAAGCTCATGACCCTTAAAAAGGTCCCAACTTAAGTGAAAAGCAAATTAGTCTATTATTACTTTATTTTAATGCATTATTTTATTTTAAGTATTTAAAAATAATTTTTACTTTAGTAATAATGTTATTTAATTTCAAAATGGAGACATTACAATCCTCCCCACCCAAAATTGCTTGTCCTCAAGCAATAAAAGTAACCAAGGGGCTATCTCCACCATGGGTCTCATGTAAAACTCGAACCTTGGTCCTTTCCAATAAAGAAAACACTCATGACGAAGCCTTCTAATACTGTAGATGAATATTATTTGCTGTATATGCAAGTTGGAAATGTAAAAACAACAGCTCCTAGTCTTCTTTCTTTGTTCTCTTGAGGCATCATACCTTGGATGTATCAAAAAAATGAGGAAAAAAGAATACGCGCCCGAAATTGTAGTATGGTAATGTCTAGAAAAAGATTTTCATTCAAGGTAGTCTTCCACAATTGGGGATTTGATTGCCCCTAAATCAGCTCCTGCACATGACACAAATACATTAGTTAAAACATGAGTCTCTTGCTTTTCTTCAATGCTTGCACCCTTGATGATCCCCTCCATGATGCATGAAAGTATTGGGGACATATATGTGGCTGCCTTTGGGAACCAAGAAGAGGTGTTCATACTGCCCACACATTCAAGAGTGACCCTAAAGTTTAGAAATCTTCCTTTTATAGGAGCTAGAAATCCTCTTGCCTTGCTAGTGATCCACTTTTTGCCAAAAGACATGTCCATATTTTTCAAAAGAAGGGTAGGACCAATGACATCCCTTTTTATATGTTGGCTATGTATGAACATTACAACCTTTACATTATGCACCATTGTATAAGAGCTATAATTGTCACAAAAGGATGTGCCACAACTATTCTTTATAAAAATGTCCATTTGAACCTTAGACATTGAGCACATACTCCCTTGGCAAGCTTCTCTCAATTCCTTAGAGTCTCCCATGTGCCATGACAAACCTTTCTCTACTTGTAATAAGAGAGTGACATTGATCCATGTTGAAAACATACCTTGAATGGATGTATAATGGAGGTGCAAACGATCTTGAATTGACACCCTTATGTGTGCCTTATGATTTCCTTTTGGCTCTATCTTGACAACACCAAAATTCATGTATGTAATATATTTTGTGCATAACCAAGATCCAAACTTATATATTAGAGAGGGTTGTACCATACCGACACCATCCAACCTCTCTCTTCTTTCACACCAATGGCTGCCCCTACTGTAGTTTTCCATGTGGGACTAATAACAACTATTAACCTTATCTAAGCTATTTTCAAAGCTGGTCATTTCAAGTTCCATAAGAACTGAAAACCTCCTCATAAGGGCTATCATCCCATCCTTAGATACTAAACTCAATTGACCCCCCATCAAGAAGAGGATCATCCCAACAACAACCTTGTACTTGCTGATATGAAGGCTATATATGTGATGTACAACCATGCAATTACCCCCAAAGTCAACCAATTCACTACTAAGTTGACCTCTCATGTGCTCTCCATATCTATATTCTTCAAGGATGCCAATATGAACACAAACATCATACAAAAAGAGCTAGAGCTGCCAAAGGAAAAAGATTTGGAAAGTGATACCTTGCTGCCTTGACTGGAAAGATCCATTTGCTCTTAAATCATTGTGTGCATACTAATGTGGCCACCCTTCAACAATTCTTTATTAGCTTCTGCATGCCTTAGAAAAACTTTCCCAGCTTGTAAATAATTGGCAAAATTGGATTCCCTAAACAACATACCTTGAAACAAAATTTTGACAACTTGCAAACTTTCCTAGATGAATTCTTTCAGGGGTGCTATGTGTATCATCATTGGATGCCATTTCTTCACACTCTCATGCATATGTGGAACCCAATGTGAGTTCACAAAGAATTCATTATGATAAAAAAATATTGTATCATACCTTCATCCTTCACCTTTCCTTCATGCAAGTTGTGTCCTTGAACACAAACATTTTCAAAAGTTGATAATAGTTGTAAATGTACAAAGAACTCAATCTTTTCACCTTCATGAGGTGGCTGGAATTGCACCCAATTCTCAGAATTTTTTGAAGTGACGAAAATCAGACTTGATTGGCACCTTTTTCCTTCTCCATGTGAGCTATAGTATGTTCCAATTTCCCACCTTTTGGCCCCCAACAGGGTGCTGGAAATTTTCCTCTAACTTAAAATTTTTTGAGTTAATAAAATCACACTTGGCACAAGTAATTCTGAAATTTGTGTAGGGCTATAATATGCCAAAATTCTCATGAATTTTTGAGATATGATCAACTGAATTAACCTATTTATCCCTTAATTGTCCCCCAAACCTATTGTCCTATCATTTTTAGACTTCATGGTATATGTACCCGACTGAGTTGGCACAATTTTCAATAATTTATCTACACAAACAACTAACTGAGTAGACATGAAAACTCAAAAAAATTTAAACACACCTTAGGTCCCTTCCTTATGCCAATTTCAGACCTACTTCCCTTGCTTATAAGCTAAAAATTAATCCCTTTATGAACTTTCTTGGCATATTCATTTTTATACTTCATTAAGCTCATGAAACAAGGAATGGATTGATTCTTTACATACCTTAATGGTTGTCCTTTGGCCATTTTGTTGACCTCTGTCAAGGAATAACAATTTGACAAATTTAACTTACTTACCACACAAGAAGTAGCATGAATCCCTTTTGGGGGTGATGGCTGCCCAAACTTAGAAATTACAGCGTTTTTCCATGGTTTGAAAGTTTCACCTGGATCTCACATAAAATATTCACTTTGATCTATCTCAACATCCATTTCAAAAAGTGGATTGTCAAAATATTGGAAGTCATTTCTATCCCTTTGTTCAAACTCTACGTTTGCAACTTCTATTTTTTATAAAAATCATCTCAAATCAAAGTCTTATTGAAGTCTAACAAGCTCATCAATTACTTGCTTGATTTCTCTTGTTCTTGCTTCATTCTCTTGCTCTCTAAACCTCTTTTCAACAACAATCTAATTTTCTGCATCCAGAAGGGCTCTTTGACTGTTTTCTAATGAGTCCTTGGTTGATTCAAGCTCAAGGGTGAGTTCATCAACCTTAAGTTTCTTTGCCTTATTTGCATCTATGGCTTCATTTGCAAATTTGATGGCCACATCCTTGTCTTTAATCCCTTGAAGAAATTTTGATTTTGTTGCTTCCATTGTATCCTTGATTGTATGTAGATCCACAATAGTGATAATTCCCTTCAAGTGTTCCTTCTCATTATTTATTATTTCCAGCTCCTTTCACTACCCATGAACTTGATGTAAAACCTCACCTTGCTACCCTACAATATCTGATTTTTGGTACTAAAAAAAATAGTGATTGGCTGCTCCAAAATGCTTGGCTCTACCACATGGATGTCTTTCAATTGTAGCTCTTTTTGCTGCTCAAGAATTTTCTGGAAACCTTCATCTTGTGACCCTAAAATTTTTGATTTTTCTTCTAAGGGGGGTTTTTAATGACTAGGGCTTGACCCTATAGGCTTTGCCCAAGTCTTGGGACCTATTGCCCTTAGTTCCTTCTGATAATTCTGCATAGCTTGCAACAAATCATCTAAGATTTCATTCATTGTCCTCTTTTTCATTCTCATTTTTTGGATGGGATCTTTATATTCCACTTTTGGAAAAAACCTAGGTTGCCACTCCATCGAAGACACTCACACCTCACAGCTGGCCAAGAAATTGGCTCTGATACCATTGTATTATCCCTTGCAAGGGATATTAGGAAATTAAAAGATATGTTCAATCACTTCAATATTTGAATGTTAATTTCTAGATTTTTCTAAAAACCCTAACAATCTAAAATTTGATAAAATGCTACTGTAAATGATTTGAAATTAGATCCAAATAATTATTCAAGATTCCAAAGAAATAGTAGAATTTATATAAATGTTTAATGACCAAATGATCAGCTAAAACGTTAATTTTTGGGTATTCAAGTGGCTAGAAAAATTAGATAAAATAGTATAAAATATGGCACGACTATTCCACACCTCCAAAGCCTTAGAAGGACCCCAAAGTGGGTCACCCACCTCCAAGATCGATTCACTGCCCCTATAGACCTGCGTAGCTCCTAACCAAGGTGATTCACTACTCTAGACAGCCCTTGCAAACAAGTGTCCAACTCCTTTATTGGTTCGCTCAACGTATGAATAATTTTGTGTTAAAAGCACCCTTCCAAACTTGATTATGCTCACTGCAACTCCTAGATGAAGCTACCCTAGATCTTAATCTTGGGTTTTAATGAAAGGGTTTCCATCCTTTAAGAGCAAGTCTTTGATTTTTATGCTCAGACTTAAGAAAATCATTCTCAAATGTAAAACATGTCTTTAAATGAAATACCAATCCCCTTTATATATCCACCTTTTAGTTATGAAAGAAGAGTTAGTGGATTATAAGGATATTTGCTTTTAAAATCACTTAAGGGCTAAATATGCCCATGACCCATAAAAAGGTCCCAACTTAAGTGAAAAGAAAATTAGTCTATTATTACTTTATTTTAAGTATTTAAAAATACTTTTTACTTTAGTAATAATATTATTTAATTTCAAAATGGTGACATTACAAAAACATAATTAGGCTTCGTATACAAAGTAAACTTCTTGTGTATAAGGTTTAGAAAGGATACAAGCATGGTTTGAATGATGTAGTCAAAGTATAAAAGGTCTTTAGTATGGAATAAGGAATATTAATTATATCCAAGCAGTAACCTACAATCCGTATAGGTATTAATAGATACCTACAGGCATGGTTCACCTAAAGTCATATACCTATCATATGCTCTATGAGTTAGGATAGTTAAGGGTGACTTTGTGCTTATCTTAAGCTTTGCAATCTTTGAAGAGTGATAGGGAGGTATTATGGGGTTTTACTAGTTGAGGAGTTAAGGCTAGTCAAGGGGCAGTCTTGAGCCTTTAAAATAAACAAATGAGACCTACAAGCCTCAAGCCTATAGGTCCTCATTATGGACCAAATTAACACCTCAGACCAAGTAAAACAAACCTAAGACATGAAGATCCTAACCCCTAAGATGATGGAGACAGAGTCCAATAGGTTCAAAAAGCATCTAAGCTACTTGGGCAGTCAGGATAAAGGCGGATTCGAGTCAATAATCAAAAATCCACCTGCAGGTCTATATAGAAAAAAACAAGTAACAAGTGATTTCAAAAGGTCACAAGAGAGTTATGAGCCCAGTGGATAGTGAGAGTGGATAATAATTCATATGGATATCCTTCCAACATATGGAAAGAGAGGGAACTGAGTTCAAGACCTTGAAATTCATATATACAAGCCTCAACTCTACACCTATAACCATGTAGGTGAAAGTACTGTCAAACATGTTACATGGGTGTTGACAAAAGAGTTTGAAAGTGATTTGAACTCAATCCAAATTAAAGATATGTTCATGAACCTAGTGAATATACTTGAGGTGGGAATGGATAGGTAATAAAACATAATTAAGATACCTTATACACAACTAAAAAAGACACACCTACAGGTGGCTTATGGAACAAGTTGGACTCAAGCCTAAAGAGACCTAAAAACTCATGTTGAAAGGTAATCTAAGCCCAAATAGACTTCATACAAGTTAAATAACCTAAATAGGAATATTTATGTGAATGTATGTCTTAAATCATCAATAATTACAGTGAATATACAGTTAAGACACACAGTCACCTAACACCGTCATCTAATGACTTGAAGAGTTTTCTAAGTAAGATGAAAAAATATGTTATCCACCAATACTTTGATGCCTAAAAATGTTAAGAGAAGATAAATACATTCCAATTATGCGTACATAAAACTTCATACACTAGGCTAATGAGATAACACTCATTTTACTGACCTCTAGTGTTCACAGTTTACATACAAACCCTTAGTGGGGAAACTCAATGTTTTGTACCTGAATGATAGATAATAATTATGGATAATTTTATGGATCATTTAAGACATGTTTAAAATCTATTTCTATTGAATTAAGTGATTTTTAAGGTTTTAAACCCAAGATAACCTTCCTAGGCTCTTCTCACATAGGTAGACCCAGTTAGTCTCGAGAAAAATTGATGTTTGAGAGCTCTATAGGTGTGATCCGGATTTGAAATTTGGTACAAATGGTTATAATGAGTGTATTAATGTGTTTATGGTTCCTTAAAGGTCATTAAAATAGGATACATATCCACTATTTTGTCTCAGACTTGACCCACTTCTTTGATAAGGGGCAGTCATGAGACCAAGGTGTCTTTTAGTCTCAAAGAGCAAAATAAGCATTTACAGACTTCATGAAGGGTCCTTGGGGAAATTAAAAATAATATAAAATGTCTCAATACACCTCTAGGTGGTAAAAACACTCAAGTTTCAATCCAAGTTCCCTTGAGGGCTAGCAAGAAAGAGATAAGCCTAAACCACAAGATTCATGACTAGCATAACAAATGCATACAATGGAGTAAAAATGAATTATAGAGAATGTAGAATCATGTGGAGGGATGTTTATGAAGTTTTTTAACCTATCCCAATAGTAAGATAGAGTTTTGAGACCCAAAACTTAAAATGGACCTCTCTTAAAGCTCAAGAACGCTAAGCAAGCCACCTGAGGTGCAACTTCAGATACTCATACCATATCTCACATTTTACATGGGGAGATGAGTCATTTGAGATAGATGAGAAGGTTATTAAATAATTTTTTCCAAGTAGGAGTTTATTTGGATGTCCCATCTTTATGAACAATCGTTAAGACCCCAAACATGTCTTAAACCCTTCTAAACCCTGATTGTGACCAATAAAGGGAAATGGACTTAAAATTCACCTATAATGAAACATATTGATCCTAAAACCTCTTTTATATTTTTGATAATTGTAATTAATTTCTACACATCTATTTTTATGCTGATGTCACTTGTATGGATTGTAATAGATACTATATTTTTCATGATTTTTGGTGTTTTTACGGTGTCCTGAGAAGGGGAGAGCTTCCAAATCATGGGATGAGGTAATTTGGGAGTTTTAATAAATATTAAAACTCAAAAACTTGAATGAAATATTTTGGAGGTGGTAAAACTAAACCCATTTTTCAAATTAGTCCCAAACAAACTCAAAATAAGACTAGGTGGCAAGGTGGTTTCTTGGTTTGCATACTTCCATAGATTCTCAAGACCCCAAAACTGACATGGATTTTTGTGAAAATATGGGAAAAGTTAATAAAACAATTTTATAGAGTTTCGCATGTGTGTGAGCTCCCAATATCATGATTTCTACTTTTTAAGCTTAGGAGGGCTAATTAGGCCTAATTTCAGAGAGATAATGAGCTATAAAGTACACTTTCACTTAGAAGCTGATCATTAAATTTTGTGTGAATATATAAGGGGATAAAGGGTATCTAAAAATATGCTCATTTTTTCATATTAATCTCCATATTATTTTAGACAACGAGCTTTATCTATTTTTAAGGCTACAATGATTTGAGAAGAAATTCAAGGCTTTGGTTCTAAACCAAGTCTTTCTGAGTGTTTTGTGTATTCAAATGTCTTTTTTGAGGTTTGATATGATGTTGGGAGACCATAAATGGAATATATTTGTAGTTATAAGGAAAAACTCCACTTTTCCCTTCTATGCCATGTTGAAGATGAGCTTTCTAAGGAGTCAAAACACTAAAACATTAAATAATGCTTCTAATAGACCTTGTAAAGGATAATAAACATTATAAATGCCAAAAATGAGGTAATAAAAAGTCAAGGATCAGTTTTGAAGATTTAGAAAAGTTTGAAAGAGTCTCAAAGTCTCCAAAAAAGCCTTCTCTCTTTCCAACACCTAGGCTTGTTTAAGGAGTCAAACTTGCACTTAAGAGCTCCTAACATCCCATGGATCATGGAAATACCTCATGAATATCATAAAATAATGTTTCAATGAAGATTAAAGGAGGAATTAAATTCCTATTTTCAAAGGGGAAGACCAATTCTTCAATAAAGACATGGGAGCTAGTATATAGGGGGTCTAACAAGGATATAGACACTCTCTATGTGGTCAAGGCTTGACCAATCATAATGAAGATGTATCCAAGACTCCTAAAATTATAAAAATATCTCTCCTATGACCCCCTATGGAGATGGATGTTTGAAAAGGTTTGAAGAAGGACTATATAACATTTGAAGGAGGGAAATAACAAGTTTGAGACCCATATTTTGGGGTTGCTTTGTCTCCAAGCATTTTATTTTTATATTTGAAATCATTTTTCAAAATGTTAATCATAACTCTTTGATTTTTTTTGTTCTAAAAGGCTACCAAAATTTTAACTCACCTTTTGAAAGAAATAGGAAGCTTTTGTTCCTCCATTTTCAGGTTTTTTTTGGTGAAGTGTATGTGTTTGCCATTGATATAACATAGCGAGTAATTTATTTTCCTAAGATATTGTATATTTTTTATACATTATAGAAAGATATTTGATGCTATAAAGGTCATGTTAAGTGTCAATATCAAATATAATTTAGGCATTGGATGTGAATTTAGTTACTTTACATTCCTCTATAAAAGTTGAGTTTGTCAAGTCCTTCTGAAACACTGTTGTAGAAGTCAAACATGGAGTATAGATAAAGTGTGCAAGATTCTCCCTTTTCATAAGAGTGTCCATTTAAAGCATAAGTGATCATAAAATATTGGTGCATCACCTTCTTTCCCAGTTTTCCTTTCAATTCCATTGCAAACAGGTGTCTTTTTCACCCTTTTCATTGCCAAAATCAATATATAGTAGGTCTAAGGATAAGTTTTAGTGAGAGAACCCAGGGAACCAACTCACTATGGATATTATATCCCTTATAAATTCATCCACACTTTGGATATATTCCATGTTCCATTAAGAGTGAGAACTCAAGGGCACAACACACTTTCTCTCAAGGGCACACTCTTGATTGACAATAGTTTTTGGCACGCCCGAAGGTACACATTCTCTTTGGTAGAGATAAAATTTGGAGCTGAGAAAAAGTACTTGCAGCAATAGAGGACACTCATCATCATTTAAACTAGAAAATTCATTCAGGTTGTAGAGTTCTTAGTAGTAGACAGACCCTACTTTCATGCCATAGGTTACCAAAAAATCATCTAGTAAAGATATTCCTCTTGAGTTCATTGAGTTGCCTTACACTTATTACAAAAGAGAAAGATTTAATAAGACAAACCCATATTATAAAAATCAATTCCTATCTCTTGGTTAGCCTATTGTTCTAAACATTGAAATTCCCACTATACAGATGGCCCTCAAAAATAAAGTGTTTATCCTATTTAACAGAGGTAGCCCACTAAATCTTAAAAAAATTGATGATATACTAATATAAACTCTTAAGAACATCCCATTATTATCATAATAAGATCAAACAACTCCTATTGAGCACATCAATGATGTTGTCAACCTCTATTCAATCCATAATGTTGTTCAGGAGAACATGGCTATTAGACTTCTTAATGCTTCTTTCAAAATAACAACACTATAGTGGTATAGAAACCTCCCACTCATCTCCATTTCTTCTTAGGATGACTTAGGTGTAGCCTTAGTCAGGAAATTTGAGGATAAATTTGATCATCTATCCTTAATTGATCAACTAACTACCATAAAGAGGGCTCCTCATGAGTTTATGACTGACTTTAACCTCATATTCTAAAAAATATGGACCAAAATACCTCTATTGATCAGGCCATCCCAAAAATATGCCTTCTTATATTATTTAAGAGCCCTCAATTTTAACATTAGTGTCATGATATAGTCAATAGGTGGTACCACTTTGCCTGATGTATATGAAGTTGCAATAAGAGCTGAGAACAGTTTGATACAAGCTAAGAAATTGGCACCTAGGCCTCTTATGCCTTTTTTCCTGAAATACAACCCATACCATTCCCTCAAGCTCCTAACTTGGATCCTATTCCAACCCCCTAGGCACAAGTTTCAACTCCTCCTAGCCAATCATCTGATTTTAGAGAGCTCAAAGTAATGTTGTAGTCCTTTGGGAATGATATTGTCCAACTGAAGAGGTGGCAATACCAAGTAAATAGGCCTTACCAAGTGCCTAATCAATCTACTTATCAGTGTTTTAAAGACAATAGACCATCCTATCAAGTCTTCAAAGAATAAAGACCATGCTATCAAGCTCAAGGAACTATCACTCAAGCTAAACCATATGCAACTATTGATTCAAATGCTCCATCATATTTTAAGGCTATTTTTCTTATGCTTACTTAGAATAACATGATGTTATATTTAGGTTAAGAACCCTCAAATTAGAATGACTTACAAAATCAAACATTGGTTAACCAATCCATAGTCATGCCTCAAATGAGTCAAGAAGAGACTTCTCTTCAAGAGGGTCAACATAATGAAAGTATGGCACAAAAAGAATCATGGACAAGGGTAGATGGATTCTAATTTTGTTAATTGACAGCTTGATGATCTTGTATCCTTGAATCAAGTTGGTGACTCAAGTGACTTAAGCAGTGTGGTTGTAGATGTGACTAGAGCCAAAAAGAGAGATATTAAGGAGGACAAATAGGTTGGTCATGTTTCAATCATACCTAAAAATGATGCTAATAATGTTAACAATTAGTTTTATACCCCTATACAATATAAAAATCAGAATTTGGAGGTTAGAAAGTCTCATCAAGCATCACATGTTTAGGATCAACCCATTATTTAAAAAATATAGCCTAAAGTAAGTGCATCTCCTTATAGTATTATTCATCATATGAATAAATCAAATGCTAGTATGAGCATATGGGATACTTTATAAATCCTAGGACAAAAGAACATGCTCATATAAGAACTTTCAGCTCTCAAATTATCATTAAAATCAATTGAGAAATAGAGCATAGTGTTGACAAATTTAGATCAACCAACAAGACATTAGGTCCAACAAGTACACAAATAGGTAAAGGTGGGTAATAATGAGGTAAAAAAAGGTAAAACACCTTTCTTTTATCTTTCTTTGATATTTGGTTAGTTCATAATTGTATGGTTGATAGTGGAGCTATAAGCATTATTATGCCCAAAAAAATTATAGATAAGTTTGGTTTAGTGTATGAACCAAACACAAAAAGGGTATTGTAGCTAGACGGGTCACCAAAAAAGATTGTAGGCATGATTAAGAACCTAAATTTGACATTAATTGCTTGTCCAAATGTCACCATTCAACATGATGTAGTGGTGGTGGAATTGCCTCAATTTTCCATGTGTTTATCTAAAGACTTCATTTTGAAGATTGGTGGCTACCTATCAGTTGATTGGACATATTTAATATTTAAAACTAGGTATGGTCCAAAGGTAACTATCCATTATGAACCCATTGCACATTTTCACTTGGAGCCTTATATGTCAAGTGTTATAAACACTAACTGTGTCATCTCAGATGAGGTGTTAGAAGTTAGTGGAGTGGAAACTAACTCATCTCTAGTTGGAGTTCTAGATTTATTCTTTGATGAATGGGTCTCAAATTTATATGACCATGATCCATACAAGATAATTGAGGAGGAAAGACTTAGTGTTTATTGGCTCCATAATAATGATACACTAATTCTAACCATGGTGAAGGATGATGAATCTAGTGATGGTCAATGATAGCTGTACTTCAATGGATCAAGAAACAAGAATAGTACTGGGGATGAAATGATGTTGATATATCCAACAAAGCAAAATTATTTTTATTCAATTAAATTTTAGTTTAGTTTCTCAAATAATGTTGTAGAGTACGAGGCACTAGTCCATGATTTGCAGTGGGCTAGGAAGATGAGAATTAACATCTTGCAAGTTTTTGGTGATAGTTGACTTATAGTTCACCAAGCAAGAGGTTTTAACATATGTACAAACACATTTATTAGATCTTATAATCATAGAGTGTGGGACTTGCTTGAGTATTTCCAAGATTTTAACATTTAGGCAATACCAAGAGAGAAGAATAAATATGCAGATAGGTTGGTTTCCATAGGGGCTCAATTTAAAATTCCAACTAATATAAAAAATGAGAAAAAATAGTCACACATCAAGGTGGTTGTGAGTCCTTCCATTCCCGATAACCATGAGAACTGATAGGTCTTTGTGGATTGCAATTAGATTGTCAAATTTTTGCAAGAGGAGGTTAAATTCTCTTTCATGAATCAATCAAAGTTGTTACAGTAGCATGGAGATCATATTTTGAAACTAAAAACTAATAATCTACCCAAAATATTAGTTGCACTTGAGAACATATTCTGTGGAGATGATGAGATGAGGAAAGATAAGTCATCTTTTTCAACCAAGGAAGAACATTATTCCAACATTGAGATTGTAGTTGGAAAGAACTTGAAATTGGGTGAAGTCTGCACTCCACAAAAACAATCCTTTATTGAGTCATGTAGGAATTTTTTGGATGTGTTTACATGGCAATAAAATGATCTAAAAGGATTTTACCCAAGTCTATATCAACACACCATTGAACTAGAGGCTAAAACTAAATTGGTTAGACAAAGACAAAGGCCCATAGATCTAAAACTTGAGCCTTTGATAAGAAATGAGATTCATAAGCTCATAAAGTCATCCATCATATTAACAATAAATCACTCAAATTGGGTTTCAAACCTTGTTCTAGTATGGAAGAAGAACGGTGAGATTAGACTCTATGTTGACTTTCAAGATTTGTACAAGGATTTCCTTAAATATCATTATCCATTGCTATCCATGGAACAAATTTTACAACTGATTGTAGGTTCAGAGAGTTTCTCTTTGTTATATGGATATAATGTCTACAACCAGATTCTGGTTAAGAAAGAAGACCAATTCAAGACAACCTTCACTACCAAGTAGGGGACCTTTGCATATAGAAAGATGTCATTCATTTTATCCAATGCTAGAGCAACATTTTAAAGGGAGATAGATATAGAATTATAAGGTCTTATTAACAAATTTGTGCTTGTCTATTTAGATGACATAATCATGTTTTCAAAGAGTGAAAGTGAGCACACGGTCCATCTCAAAGAAGTGTTCAAAAAAAGTAAGTAATTTGGGGTGTGTCTTAACCCAAAAAAGTGTGTCTTCTCAGTACATGAAGGTAAGCTTCTTGGACATGTGGTTTCATAACATGGATTAAGCATAAATACTTAAAGGATATATTCAATTCTTTCTCTCTCCTTACCCAAACACAAAAAGACACTACAAAGCTTCTTAGGAAAACTCAATGTCATAAGGAGGTATATTTCAGATTTTACCACTTTAGCTAAGCTACTTATAGCCATGCTTAATAATAATCAAAATTTTATCTGGTATAAATAGGGGATGAAGAGTTTTAAGGAGATAAAACAATCCATAACTAGTGTTCCTATACTCATAAATCCATATTTCTCAAAAAACTTCATCTTATACACTTATACTAACATAGACACCATTTTAGGTATTCTTATGCAATAGAATCATGAGGATTTGGAGAAGTCAATAGCCTCTTCAACCAAGGCTTGGAGGAGTATGAGACAAGGTATTATTTTGTTGAAAAACATGTTCTTTCATTAATCAAGTCTCTTAAGAAGTTTAGATACTTGTTATCTAACAACATAATACATCTAATAGTTGTTCATCCAAGTATCAAGGAGTTCCTTTTGAACAAGGATATAAATGAGAAGAGGCTAGTTAGATAACATGAGTAATGGAGTATGATGTTGAAATCAAGGTCACAAATCTGATTAGAGGTATAATACTTTGTGAGAATCTAGCCAAAGACTTGCAAGAGGCTAAAGAGGTGGTTTTAGTGCTGAATGATGAAGAAGTTGTAGCTGATCATACCCCATGTTCTAGCTGGTTTCATGACTTGGTAAGGTATATTCAAGATGGTTATTATCCTCCTAATTTAAGTTATTCAAGAATAAGATATTTTAGATTACAATTTATTCCATTTTTTCTTGTTGATGGTGTGTTTTTCAAGAAAGACATCAATGGTATGTTGCTAAGGTGTATAAAACCAAACCAAACACAAAAGTTACTTGAAGAGTTCTATGATGGACATGGTGGAATAAATATCTTAGCAAGGAATAAAAGCCTTAAGATCATGAGATGTGGGTACTATTGGTCAAATATATTCAATGATTGTCATGCATGGGTTAGGAAATGCAAGCAATGTGTTATGTTTGTAGGAAAAGTGAGACTTGCGGCTTTACCTTTCTAACTAATTTTGATGGATCATCCTTTTGTCCAATGAGGATTGGAATTTATCAGCCTCATTAAACCTCCTTCAAGCTCAAGTAATAAGTGGATCCTTACTACCATGTATTACTTCACAAGATGGACATAGGTAGTAACATTGAAAGAAGCAAATGAATCTAATGTACTAGATTTTTATGAAGGTTTGCTTACAAGGTTTAAGGTTCCTTAAACCATCATTTTAGACAATGCCATAGATTTTTTGGGAGTTAGGATCAACTAATGAGCTATTCAACATGGTATTTACCTCATCACTTCATCAAACTACTATCCACAAGGTAATGGTCTTGCTGAGTACACCGATAAGAACCTACTGAAGATCATAAGGAGGACTATTGAAGATAATTAGAGATCATGGTATTTGAAGTTAAATTCAGCCCTATGGATTGATATAAAAGGTCCATAACTAACTCTCCATACAAGCTAGTTTATGGTAAGGAAGCAAGGTTACCCATTTCTCTTAAGTTTTCTGCTTTAGAACTAATGCACCAACTTAAAATATTGGAGAATGAATAAATGAAGATCAGGTATGCTGAACTTATGGGGTTGGAAGAGATTAGAAATCAGTCCATGTTAGCCATGGAAACTTACCAAGTGCAAGTGAAAAGAGCGTTTGACAAAGGAGCTTCTTCATAGAGTTTCAAAGAAGGAGATTTGGTTCTCAAGTGGGATGAGGACAAAAGTAAACCAAGAAGATATACCAAGTTTGACTCCCTTTTGAGTGGCCCATACATAATATCCAGTTGAAAATCCCACAATGCCTTCCAACTTGCAAAGATGGATGGTGAGGAGCTTCCAATCCCAGTTAATGGGATACATTTGAAAAACTGCTATTGAGAGCTAAGTTCCTTGTACATAGTTTATTTATTTTTCTCAAAGTGTTGTCCTAACACATTAGTTTTGTTTATGTTTTGTTTCAAATGATTGATTTCTTTGCACATTTGATTTGTTAGTTATTTTACCTTGTTTTATGTGTTTTTTTCCTTATTTTTGAGGATAAAGTTATCTTGTTTCAAGTCAAATTTTTTGTTGTTGTCATGGATCAGATTTGTTACTATATTTCTAGAATGTAAGAGTGGTTTTATGAGTTAAAAAGAGATGTCAATGGTCTAGTTTTCAAGCATATCAAACATACTTCCTATTTGAGTCACAAAAATGTTGATAAGTTTGACCTCACAAGTCAAATTGTCACCCCTATTATTTATAAATTTACTTGTCATGTTGTTTGCTTGTTAATTGATGTGTTAGTCTTGTAATGTTATTGAAATAATTATCCAAAGCCTTGATTATCAGAGTTTGAGGTAACTTTGATGAAATTAAGATTTTATTCACCACGATTATTTGCATGTCTAGCCACCTTTATGACCAGTTTCAGCTTATGTCAAGAGGTGAAAAGGGTCTATAACATCTTAAGAGGCCTTGTGGTTTGTGTTAGAGTCATATCATGATGTATAATTGATCTAACTAGTTAGTGACAATTTTGACTAACTTCATGACTTAGTTACTCGCATTTTGGGTCATTTTATGGATTTTAGAACATGTTTTGAATATGAATGATAGTTTAAGGTTTGAATAAAAACATGATGTACCTGTTCAAAAATGAAAATTACAATGGATCCATTTTGTATCAGTTTCATTAGACTTCTCAAGTGTTTTTAGTAGTTTAGTGCTAAAAAGGCCTATTTTGAGGCTATCCATATAGTTATTCAATACAAAATTGATATTTAGGCATATTCACGACCTTATTTTTCCATGAAAAGATCAAAAAGGTGATTTTAAAGAGGTTTTAGATCTTAAAATGAAGAAAACCAATTTATCTCTCATATCGACCTCCTTGGCAGCTCTAAAAAGGCCATTGATTTTTTCTTGATATGGGAAGGTGAGAGAGAGTCAGGTCTGAATATCTTAGGAAATAATGGGGACATTTATGACCTTCAAATTAGTGGCATTTGTTGTCATATAAATCCTCCCATATTTATGAACAATTGCTAAGTGTGTAAGGGGGTCACTATGAGCTAGTCATCCAAATATGATCTAAGTTTACCTCCATTTATTTACTTCTAAGATCGATGGAGAAAAAATGTTTTAAGGGTAAATAATACCTTTTTAATGTTTGAATCATTATCTAATTTACCTTGATAAGGGGCTTTTTTTATAAGAAACCAGTTGCCTGTCTTGACTTGAGATTTGGTAATTTTCAAGCAATCTTGATATATCAATGGAATGTATTTATTTTTAGGAGTTTTCAAGCTCATGTTTTAGGTATTATCACATAAATTTCATTCATCCAAGAAATGTTTAAAGTACTTTCATCTTGAAAATATCTTTCTTGAGACACTCTGGTTGATCATTTGACCCTTCCACAAGGTATAGTTGCATATATAATGAGATGTTCAATGTGTGAATAACATCTTAGTAAGGTTGTCATGATCTTGAAGGGATTAGAAAGGATGATAAAGTCTGAATTTTTAACTTGAGGATGTTCCATATGAGTTCAAAGGACCATGCTCTCTTAAGAGTTCAAAATCTTAGTTGTAGGCCTAATAGGTAGGTTAGAAGGATATCATGGTAGGTAATGGAAGTTATAAGGATTCATGAAGGTGAAGAGGTTCATTTTAAGGTCATAACATTGTTTGAGAGTGTTCATGGGGTCCTCAAGATGAATATAAACACTCTTGGTTATAATAATTCTATTATAAGTCTCAAATGCCTATAATAGTACTAAAGGACTATGTGCTACTATGTTGTCAACTTAAGAGGCCTACTATATGCACTAAAATTTGCTCACTTTGCTAATTATGATAATTATATTAATTTAACATATAATTAAATTTATTTTCTAATTTAACTAATATACCATTATCCCATATCCCATTTTCTACATCCTACAAACCTTACTCCATCCCATAACCAATTAATCCCCTCATTAACCTACTAACAAAACCCATTTTCCTACTAAACTACTCCCTAAGCCACTTGCCAATTTAAAAATGCAATTTATTCTACCTACCCATATACTACCCTACTCCTAGCTATTCCTAAATCCATAAACCCTAATAAGATATTTCTATAATTGGAGAATTCTAGAAATCTCCTCCATTTTAGCCCAATTTCTCTAGAATTTTTCATTCTAGAGATTTTCAAGAAATTTTAAATTTCTTGGAAATATCCTAGCCATTGATCTTAATGGCTCAAAATTAAATTTGATCCATTGATTTATTCCTCCATTTACTATATAACTAATCCACCCCTCTCATGCAAACTAACATGAAATCTTGAATCCTACTTCCTACCTTGCATCCATAGCCAATTTTTTTGCATCCATCAAGAGCCATTATGAAACACATTTGGCCATTTGGAAGCCATTATCAAGCATTGACAAGCAATCCAACATCCTTCAAATTTTGCATCAATCATCCATTTGGAATTATTGGAGAAGAGTCATAAAGAGGTAAAGTGATGGTAAGAGTCTTCTTAGCAATCCAATTATCTCTTTTATGACCTCCTATTGGTGTGTTTAGATTTTATGTTTTTATTACTAAAAATATTAATAAGATTCGAATCTAAAATTTAGGCTATATTTTTGGCAACCAAAGTGGGACATTACTCCCTAAACAAACCTTACAATCTTGCCAGAAGTGATTTAGATGCTTGTAAGATTAACTAAGCATGAATTAAGCACCAGATTTTGAAATTTCATGACGTATTGGAGAATTGTGATCTTGCTCTAGTATTAGTGATATTGTAGTCATGGTTTTATAAGAGAAATTACGATATTATCTAACGGCTAGTTTTTGAATTTTTTAGGTTATTATCTTAGAAAAAAATTGCAACTTCACAAGTTATGGTTTTGCCCTACTAATCATAGTTTTACAAGTCGAATTGTGATTTTGTGAAATCCAATAGTTAGGATCATATCTTTGTTTTCTACATTTTACTAACCTTTTTGAAAGTTAATTAGTATTCTATTTGTTTCCTAAAAGTGTTCTATCACCTATGTGTAGGACAAAGAAGGGATAACCAAAACATTTCACTGTTTGTGCATAAAATGTAATATTACAACTTTAAAATTAGCAATTTTACCCTAGTAATCATGGTTTTATAGGTTAAATTGTAACTTTGTGAAACTTATAATTTTCTCTAATATTCCTATTTCTTATCTGTCACTAATCTCTTTGTAAGATGTTATTATTCTATTTGTGTTGCCTAGAAGGTCTTTTGTTTTTTGGTGTGCAGAGAAAAGAGGAAAAAGTCAAGCCTTGACCATATTGACCATAATTTGCGAAATTGTAACTCTCCTAATCATGACCTTGACCTGATAATTATGGTATTGTCATCAAGAATTTTAGTATTGCACTTCAAGACTAAACTGGTATAACCTTTGACCTGTTAGTTTTTGATTTATAAACAAAGGGGTTTTCAGCTCTCGTTAGATAGTTATAAGGTTTTCTTTTAATAAGCCAAGCCTGTCTCTTTTTCATCTCAACCATTTTGTATTTTAGTTATTTTGGCTTGACTGTATGCTTGTAGAGGTATTATAAAGTTTGTTGTGTTTGTTAGACCAACAAGAATAAGAGGAAGAGCAAAGAAAATATCAAACACCTCCCTATTAACCCGTTTAACCCCTTGACTCAAAATTGTAACTCATGAATTAGCATTATTACCCTAATATTTGTGGTTTTGTCGATTTTAGTAGTGGTTTTATAGAAATAGGGTGTATTATGAGTTTTAGACTTGATATTTTGACTAACCATTAAAATTGATACTTTATATTTTGTCTTCATAGTAGCATATATATATCATCTAAGGAAGACTCTCTATTGAAAATTCTAGTAGAATCAAAATCTGTAAATTGTTATAGGACTAGTTCAAGTTTTCTTAAGCATGCCTGTCTATTTATAATATTCTGAAGGCTTGGTTATCTCACTAGTATTTATCTACAATAGACATAATTTATGCTTTTTTCCATTTTGTATAAAACTATAGATTACAAAATTTTGAGTATTACAATTTTGATTTACTAGTTGCGATTTTGTCTAACAGTCATAATTTTACAAGGTAACTACAACAGTTAGCTAACTATTACAAGATCGTAACTCATGATCTATGATTTTATTTTAGAGTTATGATTTTGTTTTATTGGTTATGATTTTGCACTGTTTAACTATAGTTTTGTAGGGAGTTACGATTTTGTAAAAAGTTAAACTACTAACCCCTTTGATGCAGGATCCATCATGACTAAGGCACACCATTTTGTTTTCTAACCTTTGTGCTTATAGGAGGGGTAACAATAATATATTATTTTAGTATATATTTTCTTATTGTATGTGGTTTTGATTATATATATATTTTTGTGATTTTCTCACATCGGTAATTAGTTGGAAAAATTAATTATGCTTGCCTATTTATTGCCCCATCATGAGTCTAGGATAACACATGATATGTAATTCATCCCCATGCATGAGCTTAAAAATTATGGGTCAGTGACATGGATTTCATCATCCTGCACTAAACCAAACTTTGTGTTTTGATGGAGTATAAAAATTAGGAGAGCTGTTGTTAGGCATCTAAGTGGATTTTTTCACAAAGGGTTCCATGGAGTGAGAGGTGGTTAAGCTCCAATACACGGGGTGATTAGATAACATCCATATAGACTTAGGCCCCACTGTACCTTTATATATATTGGGGATACACCTAGAAAACCTTTTCAAAACCTAGCATAGGACCTTTCATCCATAATAGATGTTTCATTATAGGGGGAAAGATAAACCCCTAAGAATCTATTAAGTGTAAATGGGGTCAATAGGGTTTAGTTGATTCCATAAGTGGTCATCGGCCTACACCCTGACCCACAAAGCCATTAGATGGTGTAAGCATCAAGTTACACACCGTATTCATTTTACTAGCTTAGAACTTATCACTGTGTGTGTTGTTTGAGTGTTGTGTTAGACCCATATTGTTTATAAATTGAGTTAGCCATACCCTATTTTGTGTGTGACACCTATACATCCCTAGGCTAATATCCATTCTCAACTCATCATCTCACACTCATCTCGTATCTTCCCCTCACCCCAATATTTCATCTTCCATTTAGTCTAATACCCATCTTATAACCTCTATCTATCCTACTAATCCTAAACCAATCCACCCTATATCATCTACTCATCTTGTATTGACCACTCATCCCACATTTTCTACTTCCTATCCTAGACATCATCCAATATCTAGCCTATATTCACCCATTTAGTACCCATATTACATCTTTCATACCCCTCATATACAACAACATCTATTGTATATCCTTATTCTAATCTTATCCATCCTAATATTCCCAAACAACATCTCATTTCTACCCTATATTATCTATCCACTTGATACCCATAATATAACTCCCATTCCTCTCATACTCATCTCATATCTTCCCATCCTATATCTTATACCTTCCAAACCATCTCATATTCTCCCATCAGCCTTGAATACTATATTTAGTTTTGGAATCAAGTTCTAGTGGTCACCCATCCCCTTTATCCTCATTATCATCCTTAGACTAAGTATTATCAACATACATAGTCTTATTAAGATTCTAATCTAGCACCCATCACTTATCCCTATCAAGTGCCTTCTTCACCTAACACCCATCTAATTATCCCTTTGCTAGTGGATAAGTTATTTGATCCCTTAACTCTCTTTCATTTTTTCTAGATTGGACTCTTATAAGGCTTTGTCTTTTGGTAATTCTTAGTCATTCTAAAAATTCACCATATCACCTTCTTTGACCACTAGTAGATTTGATTTATAAACTGAGTTAGTTTTCAAATACTTTTTGATATCCTATCACACCTTATCACATCTCTCTTTCCCTCATCGAAAATGGTGATCCATACCTATGCCCAACTTAGGATTGGACAAGCTTCCATCCAAAACAATGATCCATTGGGGAATCTAAGTAATCTAACTCAAGATCATGATGACACACATAGTTATATGCATACCCCCAAAGGAGAAGATAAATGATTCAATCCCCTTCATAATGATGAGGTTAGGAATTTAAATGATCAATACCTTTATGAAAACCATGATCAAGTTTTAGCCCATGCCATTGAAATAGGGGGTACATTACCCTCAAATTTTGACTGTAGCCTTATATAACACATAGTCAATCCTCCCACCCTTCCTAATACACCATGTCAAAATATACACACCAATCAAGTATTTGAAGAAGAGGAAGGCGTGGACCAAGAATTTGAAGAAGAAGAATGCCTTGCACCCCTTTGAAATAATCACATTGAGGCTAATCAGAGGTAGACTATCCTAGAGGACCAAATAGACCAACTTACACAATAAATAAATCTTTTAATTTGTGCATAAAATTAACATCCATCATCCCCTTGACAAAACACACATAACACCCAAAACACCCATAGACCCCATAATAGTAATGATCAAACCTCCAATCCTCTTTAGGACTCCACATTCACACAAGAATAGAAAATGATGAATGAGACTCTCCAAAAAATAGACCCATGCTCAAAAACACAAAAAGATAAATATAAATATTTTTGATCTTCTACCTTGGACATGAGTATATTGCAAATACCTTTCCCACTACACTTCAAAGTGCCTAAATTTGAAAAATATAGAGGGAAAGGTGATACCTGAGACCATGTGCAAGAGTTTTACGTGGCTTGTCATGAAGTATCATATGAAGATGCCTATTTATAGAGACTTTTTCCAAAAAGTCTTATAAGACTAGCCTTAGAATGATTCATGCACCTACCAAAGGGGTCTATATCTAGCTTCAAGGAACTACTGAATAATTCGTCAAACATTTTTCATTCAATATTGAACATGATGTCTTTATTATAGACATCTATAATACTAAATAGAGAGGTGGGGAAAGCCTGACATTTTTCTTGCAAAGATGGAGAAGCTTAGCAAGTTACCTTCGATGTACAATACTTGAAAAAAACTAGCCAAAATATTTATTGATAACCTTAATGCTGAGTTTAAATACTAGTTAAAACTCCAATGTACTAAAAATTTTGATGAAATAATTGAGAAGGGGATGCAAATTGAAAAAAACACTTATTGAGAAAGGGAAAATTAAATTATATTCCCAAAATGAGCATAATTAGAATCAAGATAAATCCTTTTCAAACAAATCAAAAATCTTCAACAAAAATAAAAATGTTGTGGGAGATGGGGTTACTGATTCTAAACAATAGCATATTCAAATAGAACAAAATAAGAACCCCACAAATCACCAAAATGTCTCCTCTATTAGAGTACCATGAGGCAAACGAAAGCCTCAAATTGGAAAAAGACCTCTCACCAACTTGGGACTACCCATTGAAATGGTCCTTGAACATTTAATTACTGATAACATGATCATTCTTCTTAAAATCAAATCCTTGGACAATCATTAACCTTAGCTTGATTGGTACCATGAGGATGATATCTACTAATATCATAAGGTTAATGTTCATGATATAGAAATATGTATGCAATTAAAGCACTATATTTAGGACCTAATTGAAATGGGTGATATCAAAATAGAAGGGGAGAGTACTTCGAATCAATCTAAGAATGGGTAGCTAGGCATTTATTAGGACCCCCTACCCAAACATGATTAGAGAAATAAGAAACCACCAAGAGACCAGGGTCATGCCTCCTCTTTTAATCACGTTGACTACCATGCCATGCCATATCATTATGTCAACACCATTAAAATTTGAATCCCCCAAGAGCCCACTCCACCTTCATCCACCATATTAAAAATCAACTGGGCCACTACTGATTGTGTGGTTACTACTAGACGCAACAAAATCATAGTTCATATGGAACCACCTAAGGACCCATCCACTTATACCATTCACAAGGGGAATACCTCTAAAAAAGTCTTAGTATCTTCTGATAAATCCTATGATATAATTCAGTAGCTTGAAAAGACACCCATACATATCTCATTAAAGGAACTTCTCAAAACATCCCCTTTACATAGGGAGATACTCAACCAAGTTTTGAATGACCTCAAGGTCCCTAGTGATATTGACACCAATCAATTTTAGGTATTAGTGGGATATTTATCCCCTTGTTAGAAAATTACCTTTGGTTCCTAAGATATGCCTCCAATTGGCCCCTGCCTAACTATCCATTATTCATTGAAGTCTCCATATCCCATCACCGTATTCCCTAAGTGTTCATAAATGGAGGGTCAACATTAAATTTATGTAATATGGATTTATTTAATAAACTAGGGTATTCATAATCTTCTTTAGGGCTTAATATGATTATTATCAAAGCATATGATGATAATAAATGGTCATCTGCAAGAACTATTTACCTTCCCATTGCCATGGGACCCATGGTACACCAAACTCTACTTCATGTTGTGGATGTTGATTTACCTTATAACTTGTTTATAGGTCATCCTTGGATCCATGAGATTCAACCTATACCATCTATCATACATCAGTGTCTAAAATTCCCCCACTCAGGTATAGAAGTAACCATCTGTGGATAAATTGATCATTTTCACCACTATCAAATGGATCAATCCTCATCCTCATATCATTGTCCTAGCATAGACAATTCCATTTTAAGTCCAACAACTAATAAGTATATATCCCTTGATAATTTTGAACCTATTTTAGTTTTATTCCTTGAATTTACTCATTTAAAAATCACATCCATGGGTTGCAGAGAGTACAAATATAAAACCTTTTGTGTAGATGACTTACCACTCTCCCGATACAATTATGGGTCCCCATTTATGCAAAAGACCAATCCTTTCAAATATCAATTTGGACCAATGGAGTCATCTAGTGAAAATCTATTATCTAAAGAGTATATTGATGAATATGATGGCTCATGGATTATTTTAGAAGAAGAGGCCCTAATATCTCCTAGAAAGCAATACCCTCATGTCTAAAAAATGTTACAAAACATGCATTATCAATGAAAAGGGATAGGAGACATGAACAAGGTAGGATTGAACCCATATTAGTTCAAAAAAATCCATAATGTATTGGTTTAGGGTATCAGTTTTTTGATGATGACTTAAATAATACTATTGTGGATACTGCTTCAGTCCCTAAGCAGTCTCTCTCTGACATAGAAATCAAAATGAGTTTTGTTTATAGTCAATTCAAAGAGATTGCTGCCAAAAACCTTTTCCCTGACAATACTATCTCCACTATCAACATCTCTCGTTGTTACCCCTTACTCATTGACTGGGATCAACATCAGGAGCCATCTTTTGATATTTTCCAAAATGAAGAAGCAATCATAATTTTTTTGGGAGCTTAAGATTTTATGCCTTTTAGTGACCATAATAAAGATTTTTCTATTAATATTTTAAAATCAACTTATTTTAGGGAACCACAACATCCCCATGACCAAAGAGAGGAAGAAAAATATAAAAAAGAAGAGCCACTTCAAAGTTTGGAAGAATTTTTGCATGATTTAGGTAAATTAGAATATACTGAAATAGATACATAACTCTAAGATGGTTTCGATTTAGATATCCCTGATTAGTCATTACCCCCTTATCTCTAAGATTAGTCACCCTATCTCATTGAGGAGGTGATTTAACTTACATTGGAACTGAAGAAAATCCAAAAATTATTAAATTGGGGTAAACACTAACACCTGAAGAACATCAAATTATTATTGAGCTACTTAAGAAGTTCATAGATGTTTTTGCATGGTGTTATTATGACATGCCTAGGATTGACCCCTCCTTAGTAGTACATCATTTAGTGGTGTACCCTAATGCTAAACCAATTAAGCAAAAATTAAGAAAGATTCACCCCAAAGTAGCCTTCTTAGTTAAGGAGTTACAAATATTCTTGGAAGCCAACTTCATCCAACCAATCGATTATTCTAATTGGATATCCAATATCATTCCCGTGACTAAACCCCAATGAGGAATTTAGATTTTCATGGAATTTTGAGACATTAATAAGGCATGTCCCAAATATGACCTCCCTCTTTCAAATATTGACATGATCATTGATTCAATAGTAGGTTATGAAATATTATCTCTCATAGATGGCTTGTCGGGCTACAATCAAATTAAAATCATGCCCAAGGATCAACACAAAACAACCTTCATCACTCCATGGTGGACATTTTACTATTAAGTCATGCCCTTTGGCCTAAAAATGTAGGCACTACTTATCAATGGGCCATGATAGTTACTTTCCATGACATGATGCATGATATAGTTGAACATTATGTGGATGATATTCTAGGGAAGTCTCGACTTAGGTTAAAACACCATGAAGTCTTAATAAGAATATTTGAGTGGCTACAAGAGTACAAAGTCAAATTAAATCATAAGAAGTGTGTATTTGGCATTACCTTAGGAAATTTATTTGGATTAATCATGTTTAAGAGAGGCATAAAAGTGGACCTAGCTAGATTAAAAATAATTATGGAAATGCCTCCTTGCAATCTGAAGTAATTTAGAAGTCTCTAGAGAAAGTTGCAAGCCATTCGACGATTTATCTCTCAGCTCACAGACAAATGTCACCCCTTTACCCATCTCTTAAATAAGGGGGCCACTTTTAATTGGAACTCCAAGTGCCAACAAGATTTTAATAATCTCAAATAGTATTTAACAAATCCAACTATGCTATCAACCCTTATCACAGGAAGGCCCTTGCACTTATATATTTTAGTAACTCCATGTGTAATAAGTACCCTCCTAACATAACATAATGATCAGGGAAAAGAACAAGCAATTTATTATCTCATTCAAACTCTAATCTCTTATGATCTAAATTATACTCTAATTGAGAAACCCTACTTAGCCATAGTCTTTGCCTTGTAAAAGTTCCAACATTATATGCTTAACAATCAAGTCCAACTCATCGCTAAGGTTGTTCCTCTCAAATATTTACTTTTAAAATCAGCCCTCATAGGATGAATGGCTAAGTGGATCATGTTAGTCGATGAATTTGATATTGAGTATGCTCATCAAAAGGCCATTAAGGGATAAGTAATAGCAGATCAACTAGTCATAACACCTATTGAAGCTACTGAACGTCTTATCATAATCTTCCCAGATGAGTCTATAATGAGTACTTTGGAATCATGTGGTTGGAAGTTATATTTTTATAGCTCTTTTAATATGCATGGATAGGGTAGGCATCCTTCTTATCACCCCATAAGGTGACCTTATTCCCAAAGCCTTCTGCCTCATCTTTTCATGCACCAACAATATCTCAGAGTATGAGGCTTTGATAGTGGGGCTTCAACTAGCCATCTAGTGGAATATACAACATTTACAAGTATTTGGTGATTTGTAGATTATAATAAATAAGGTTAATGTTGAGTTACAGACTAAGGATGAAAAATTAATCCCTTATAAGTGATTGGTAGATCAATTGAAGCAAAAATTTCTAAAACTATCATGTTTTAACAAGTACCAAGAAGGAATAATGAAGCAACTGACTCCATGTCCACTATTGGACCACTTATTTATCTCCCTAAATGTGTCTTAGAAGGAAATTTTCTAATAGAACATCTGATTCTCCCAGCTTCTCAAGTTATAACTCCTTTACAAATTTGTGTAATCCTTGCTCCTAGTTTTCCCTGGTACCACAACATCTATAGGTACCTCTATGATAACATCTTACCACCTAACCTTAATCACCATCAACATAAATCCTTCATCCACCATACTTACCTTTATACAATCCTTGACAACATGCTCTATCATAGAGGTTATAATGAGACTTTATTAGTATGCCTGACCTTGGAAGAGGCCTTTCTTGAAATCAAGTAGGTTCATGATGGTATTTGTGGTGGACACATCAATAGAATGGCCCTAACTAAGAAATTGCTTTGGACTGGATATTATTGGCCTACCATGGAACAAGACTCTTTCCAGTACATGCAGAAATGTGTAGCTTTTCAAAAACATGGTAATTTTATTCATGCACCTACAAAAGAATTATAACCTATAATGAGTCCATGGTCATTCTCCATATGGGGACTTGATTTAATCTACAAGATAAATCCTACATATTTTGATGGTCACAAGTTTATCATCAAAGTGATGGAGTATTTCACTAAATGGGTAGAAGCAATACTGCTTACCTATACTACAGACCTCCAAATTTCTAAATTCATTCTCAATTAGAATTATTTTTTGTTTTGGCATCCCTGCCAACATCATCTATGATAATGGCAAGCCATTCAAACATCAAGAAGTTGAGGCCTTATGCTCACGATATCACATCAACCAACATTTTCCTTATCCTTATTACCCATAAGGAAATAAACAAGTTAAAGCAATGAATAAGACCCTTATCAGGATTCTCAATAAAATAGTCAATCAGGTAGGTAGGAAATGGCATTTGTAATTATATCTAGCACTTTGGTCTTATCGAACAAGCATCCAAATTGCTACTAGGTCCACTTTATACCTTAGTCTATGGGACATAAGTTATTTACCTGTGGAAATAGATCTCTCCTCCCTATGAATCTCATTAAGGGGAATTGTCATTGATCACAATTTTAGACAAGAGAGGCTACAATAATTGGATCTTATTTGATGAAAAATGTCAAAATGCCCTTAGTCACTTACGAGCATATCAAAATAGATTGAAAGGCCAATATCGTAAGAAGATCTAGTATAGAGAATTTAAGGTCAGTGATCTAGTTTTGAAAGAAAATTAGATAAATACTAATGTTGATAAGGATAAGAAGGGAAAATTTGAATCCAATTTTCTAGGCCTTATATAATAGTTTCCAATTTTGGATCTGGAACCTATAAACTAGCCAAATTGGATGGTGAATAACTTGATGATCCTATGAATATAATGCATTTAAAGCATTTTTACACTTCACATGCTCTCCCTTTCTCCATCTATGTGTCCCCACTCTTGGGTTACATCCTATTTTATTCCATCCTCCTTCTATCCCACTCCATATTTTCATTCCTAACCATGGTCTTAACAGTGGGCATCTGTCATAGGTTCTTATGCAAAAATAGGAGATAAATGTTTTCAAATAAGGAAGAAGTCATTGCTTATTGAGTAATGGGGATATTTATTGGAGAAGATCCTCTGAAGTATCTTATCCTTGGATATCATGTATATGTCCCCACAATCCTATCAAAATCCTTATGTCCATTTCCAATCCCATCACCCCATCATATCTTCTTTGACAAGCGTGTCTCCTTTTAGACTCAAGACAATCCCATCCCCATTTGTCTCTTGCTATCCAAAAACCATGCATCACACCTTCCCACTAATATTATCATTATGGAAGGGTCAAACATAGGTTTTCTACTTTGACAGCTTAGCATAGATTATGATATCGAATCCTGATGGATCATCCTATGTGAACTAAGAATTTAACTCAAGAGAGGGAGTTACATCAAGTGTTATTTTAAAATAAAAATAAAATTAAAATAACACACTAACAAACATGACATTTCTAGGCCTAGATGCTAGGGAGAACTTAGTAACAAACATACATATGAAAGCAACAACTAAAACATGAAAGAAACCTTTGTTCACCTTCTTTGGAGCTTCCAAATGGTTCATAGAGTGGCTTGCTCAGCTTGTGGATCAAAGAGTGTTAATCAATGGAGCTGTTTGGTTCCTTTTCTCCTTGGCACCTTTGGATTGTGATGGCTTTGGTTTGGTTAAATAAATTTTCATAATAACACTAACTGTATGAGGCTTTGGAATCATCTGTGCATGGTAACTTACACAATCCAAGCTTTAAATTATGAGAGTGAGGCCTTCTATTTATAGATTTTTGCAAATGATCAGAATGAACCTAAATCATCCATCTCAAGATGAAGATGTGTGGCTAAGAATCCATTCAATTTTAGAAGCTAAAATCAATAAATGCCCTCATAAATATTTGGGATAGAGACACATTAAAGAGGTATGGGAGGACTTAATTAGATGTTTGTTACATTTATGGTTTAGGGATGCCTTTCCAAAAAATGATGTCACTTGATGCAAAAACTCATAATCAATTTCCAAAAATAAATATTCAAAAATCTACATGAAATTCTTAATCAGGCTCATCATTCAAATTAATTAGTCTTAAACATGATTTATCAATTTTGGTGCAAATTTGGTAATTGATGCTCAAATTAATCAAATTGGTTAAAGTGTCATATTATTGGCTCAAAATTTGACTGGATTAAAATTATGATGTGATGTTAGATGTGTTGGAACCATGATCTCATTTAGGATGTTGTCGACATAAAATGACAAAATCACATGTTTTGTGCAAAAAAATTGGTAGAAAAGAGCAATCTAGAGCACCTAGGTGCAAAATTGTCATTTTGACTCAAAAATGATATGATCAAAGTTAGCTATCTCATAAAATGAATTACCCCATTTGGGGATACATTGGACAAAATTGGTACTTGTATATGACAAATTCAAACCATTTAATGCATTTTTAGTGTTTTTAGGTCAAATTGTGCATTTTGATAGAAATTGGTTTGAAGCCTAGTTGGAGGTCATTGGTGACCACTTTTAGGTGTCAATAGTTTGCCCCTATTTAGGAAGGCATTGCAAGATATAGGCACAATAATTTCTTCTCAAAGAATAAAAATGTCAACTGTATGCCTACAAATTCAATGACAATAGATAAATTGTATGATGCCCCCTCGAGGGAATGGTTGGCACAAGTAGGTTGGTAAATAGTCCCTCAAAATAAAAAATAAAAATGAGGGGACCAAACATATGAAGATGATGGGGTGAGAACACAATGAGTTTGAAAAATTAGTCAAAATCACTGAGAATGCAAGTGGGATAGTGTACAATGGTTTGCAAAAGATGATTATAAGTACTGTACCCCGATAGTGGTAACATGGTATGATAACACAATGATTTTCCTAAAGGTGGTTATAATCATTGAGAATATGGAGCTACCCTAGTTAGGATAGACAAACAAGATAAAAACATGCCCCTATTTGGGTAAAAAGAATTTGGTGAGAACACAATGATTTATCCAAATGTAGTTGCAATCATTGAAAAATGTAGGTGGGATAGTGCACAATGATTTTACCATAAACGGTTATAATAATTGGACCTTGATTATGGAAAACATGATTGATTGGATGAGGATGATGATAACTTGACACAGAGGGTAATGTTGAATTTAGATAACCTACTAGTAGGGAGATGTGCATCTAAACTAACAAAGGTTGAAATTTTTTCATGGTTAATTACTCTATTTGGGATATGATTGGGATGTTGGTGATGCCAATGTCAAGGATATTTTGATGTTACCATTATCGATTAGACTTCCTAAATTTTATTTTTTTTGTAACACTATATGGTAGGCATCATGATAGAACACCATGAGGATTGGGCTGAAATATGCATAAGGATTGACTCCTATAATCTAATTTTTAAGGGAAAACAATGCACCAATGATATAAACTATGATGACAATGTAGATGTATGAATGTGGATGGATTCAAGTATAAGTACACCAGGAATCACCCAATGAATGTACATTGACTGAATCAAGCCAATAATGCTGAAAATTAACAAATAGGCACACAAACAAGAAACAAATAAACAATAGAACAAATAAAGAAATAAATAATAGTTAGTCCTAATGTTAATATAAACAATGTGATGAATATTTCCCCTAGAAAATAGGTAACAACTTAACAAACAAATAAGACGTGGAGAAAATAGAATAAAAGGAAGGGGGTGGATGATCTATCTCCATATGCACTAGGCAAGTGGACGCTACCTACATAGTTCCATGGACATAATATCCAACAAAAATTTTAGGTTGAATGTAGTTCTCCCAAAAAATAGGAAGAAAATGATAACTGATGAAAAATAAACATAATAGATGTGATAGAAGAATAAGAATGGTCTTGAAAAATGGCAAGTGCATGGAATAAAATGCTAAAAAGTATGGGGAAACTGACTTAGTGAGGGTTCTCATAATCCATAAGGTAAAGAAGTGGTTAATGTTTTTGGTTTTTCTAACAATTTTACCAATGTTTATATAATTTTTGAGTATCTCAACTCAATCGATAAAGATGAGATATTAAAGGGTTCAAGATCACAAAATGGTGAGAGTGTTGCTCAGGTTGCTTTCAAAATGGCAAGTGCATGGCTTAGTTTTATCTCAAAATGGTGAGAACGTGGCTTAGTTTTCTTATAAAATGATGAGAACGTGGCTTAGGTTACTCATAAAATGGCTAGAGCATAGCTTAGGTTATTTTTAAAATGATGAGACTGTGGATTAGGTTACTCATAAAATGATGAGAACATGGCTTAGGTTTCTCATAAAATGGTAAGATCGTGGCTTAAGTTAATTGCAAAATAGTGAGAGCATGGCTTAGGGTGATTGAGAAAACCTCAAGAAGTATCGATCACTACCTATATAATCTTAAGATGGGACCTTAAGTCACTATATTTTTGTCTTAAAACAAAGGAATCTGACTAGTATAACAACCAATTCAAATAAAACAAGCACAATTAGTATAAAGATACATTACAACATAAGAAATGGCTAGTTGGTATGTCTAGGCATGATAAACAAATGTTGCCCCTAGTTTTCCCATAGGTAGTTATAACTAAGATACAATGGCATAGGTCATTGATACTAATTTTCCCATAGACATTTATAATCATGTGTACTTGATATAGATAACTGAACAAGAAATAAAATATGCAACTACCAAAACTTCTATCATACTAATCCAAAATACAACCTCTATTTAGAATGGGTGAAATAATGATTGAAACTGAATATGAATCCTCTTGCTAAAAATGGTGATGGAACCAAATAGAATGAAACCAAGGTCAATGGGTTGGGTAGGGAGGGATAAAATAACTTGATTGATGGGGAAGGTATGGTAGAATAGATATGTGATAGGAAAAAGTGATAGGTTGGTAGGATGATAGGATGGTAAAATGGTATAATATAAATAAGAATATTGATTATATGGCATAACTTAAAATGGTCCTTATAGATAATACACCAAGTCACTCAAGTGTATTACCACTTGAGGTGGATAATGTTCATCGACTCATCATGTTCATTTCTATCTGGTGTGGTAAGCCTGTATGCTCTTGTTCCATAGTTTATTGTAATGATGAAAGGACCAACCCAGTTGGGTTTGAACTTGCCTTTATGTTTCTTTTTAGCCATGGTATTCTTTTGGTTCTTTTTAAGGACAAAATGACAAAGTTCAAATTCTCTATATTTGACGTGCCGATTGTAATGGACTCAAATTTGGTTTTGATAGGCTTAGAGATTATTCACCACATCCATGTATTTCTCATTAACTCTAGCTCTTGTAGGTGAGCTACTTGATAGTTTTTGTCATCCAGGACATGCTTTAAAGAGATGCATAGAAATGAAAACTTGACCTCAATGGGAAGAATTGCCTTAGTACCATAAACCAGTGAAAATGAAGTGGATCCTACGGGTGTACGGTGATTGGTATGGTATTCCAAAAGGGCACAAAATATCTGAAGGTGCCAATCATGACTGGCATCATTGACAATATTTTTAAGAATATTGATAATAGTTTTGTTTGATGCTTTGGCCTAACCATTACCTTGTGGGTAATATGTCATAGAAATTTTTTGTTTGATGTTGTATTCAACACATAGCTTTTCGACATCCTTATTTTTGAATTAGAATCTATTATAAGATATCATGTGATAAGGGATACCATAGTGGCAAATGACATGGTTGAAAATGAACTTGGAAATTTGCTTTTCAGTCATGTAAGTGAGGGGTACAACTTCAACACACTTAGTGAAATATTCAATGTTTATGGCCATCGAATGAGGTGGGATTGATCTTCTCAATAAGGTCGAGGCCCCATATATCAAATGGCCATGGGGTCAACTTTGGTTTCAGAGTCTTGGTTGGGGCATGAATTAGATTAAAATGCCATTGACACTTTGTCACACTTCTTCACATATGTAGCTGCGTTTGCATTTATCATGGGCCAATAATAACCAGTACAAAGAGATTTTTAGATAAGACTGCCTTCGCTGGTGTGGGATCCAATACTCCTTCGTGAACTTCCCATAAAGCTAATGTAGATTCTGCCAAAGTTAAACAACAAATCAAAGTTCCATTGAAACTATAGTAGTAAAGAGTTGATCAAGGTAAGGTATAGTGGGTGGTGGGGTGGATAAAGGCTTTGGATTGATTTTTAGATAGGTCAGGTGGTATAATTTGGTTGTGGAGGTAGTTGTAAAGGTCTAAGTACTAGATAGAGTTGGACCAACAATATCACAAATCATCATGATGATTAAAGGTTCATGAGTTGGTGCTAACAAATTCTTGATGTGGAATGATACTCTTTAGCTGTGTCTATTTGGTGAATCATAAATCTAATAGTATCCATAGCATCTGAGGTTCTATTACTTGCCCTTGGTATATGTTCAAATTGGATATCAACAATCTATCATTTGAGAGTGTCGACCATGGCCTTATATGGCACCAACTTGTCATCTTTGGTCTAAAGTGGTCTGTAACTTGATTGATGATTAACTAATAATCACCATAAACTTTGAGATGAGATATTTTCCATTTTACTACTTGTTGAATTCCTACAATAAGTGCTTCATATTCAACCATGTTTTTGATACAAGAAAAACTAATCCTAAATGATTTAAGGATTAGATCCCCATATGGTGTAATAAATAAAAGGCCTACGCCCAATCCATGTGTTGTGAATAATCTATCAAAATATAACTTCTAGTGCTTATACTTGAGAGGCGTGTCAATGATGGTCATTATAGATTCATCAAGAAATTGGAATGTGAGTAGTTTTATATCAACAAGGGTTACTTCAACAAGTTGATCTACTAGAACTTGCCCCTTAATGGCTTTTTAATTGATGTAATCGATGTCAAACTCACTAAGAAGAATGATCCATTTGGACACACGACCTTGTAAATCTATTTTAGATAGTAGATACTTGAGTGGATCTACTTTTGAAATAACCATGGTGCTATTGTTTAACATGTAATGACGTAGTTTCTGAGTTGTGAAGACCATGGCTAAATAGGATTTTTATATGGGTGTATAATTATGTTCATACATGACCAATGTATGGATTAAGTAGTACATGGCATGTTCTTTTTTGTTATCATCATGTTAATCCAAAAGTGCACCTAGGACATTGTTAGTAGTGGATAGATATAACAAGAATGGATTTCCTGACATAGGAAATAACAAAATAGGTAGATTCGCTAGATAGTCCTTTAACTATTGAAAAGCTTTATAATAGTGATCATCTTAGTGAAATGTGACTCCCTTATTTATAATATACATAAAAGGATGGAATTTATTATCCAACTATGATATGAAGCATCAAATAGACTGGATCTTGCCCTAAAAATTATATAGCTGCTTTAAATTTATCAGTGGTGGCATCTCTGTTATGGCTTGGACTTTGGCTGGATCAACTTCAATGCCTTGATGAGACACAATGAAGCCAATAAATTTTCTTGAAGTGACTCCAAAAACACACTTCTTAGGATTAAATGAATTTTTACTCACACAATCTTTCAAATATTATGTGTAGCACTGTTGGTTGATCGACCTTGGTCTTTGATTTGCTAATAATGTCATTGACATAGTCTTCAACAATGTCATGTATGATATCATGAAATATGATGGTCATGGCTCTTTTATAGGTGGACCCTAAATTTTTAAGACTAAATGACATAACTTGATGATAAAATTTTCCCCATGGAGTGGTGAACCCTATTTTGTGTTGGTCTTCTGGCATTATTCTTATCTAGTTGTACCCTGAAAAGCTATCTATTAATGAAAGCATATTATAACCCACTATGGAGTCAAAAATCATGTCAATGTTTAGAAATAGAAAATTAGTTGTTGGGGAAAGATTTTTTTATATTTTAGAAATTAGTACAAATTTTGATTCCTTCTGGCTTTTTGCTAACTAACACAACATTGAAAATCCATTCTGAATAGTCAATCGACTGAATACATCCTGCTTCTAAGAGTTTTTCCAATCTTTCTTCACTAATACAACAATACAAGGATGCATCTTACACAACTTTTATTTTAATGGTTTGGCATCAGGATTTACCATAAGGTGGTACAAAACCAAGGTGGGGTCCAAACTTGGCATGTCAAAATATACCCATATAAATATGTCAGTAAATTCCATTAAAAGGGCTATAAGGACTTCACTCTCCTTCTTAATAAGGGACACAAATAGATTGATCCACTTTGGGTCATTTGGGGACTCGATGTTCACCTCTATTATGTCTTCCACTAGAAGGGTTGAACCATATTCAAAGATAGTGGACAAAGATCTGAACTAATTTACAATGTTTGAGTCCTCTGTTAGGATTGGATTTTTGAGCTTCCTTAGGCATGATGAATTAGACCCCCAATGGGTGGTTTAGCCCTATAAAAAAAACTATTTAAAACTCCTAAATGATTTAATCAAAAGCTTGTTCTTCAAAATTGAACTCAGAATCATAGACAAGTTTGTCATTGGTGGTTTCCTGAGCTATGCTTAAGGAAGGTTGAACACCCCCATCTAATGGCGCTTGAAATAGGTTTTCACCACTAGACTGGCCTTTTTCTTTACTTTTTCCCTAGTCAAAAAGTGCCTCAAATAGGTTTTAATTTTGGGACCTCAATGTTTTATTTCATTGATTTTGGCTAAGGGTGTTCACCCGCTCTCTAAAGTAGGCTTCAGGATCCAACTTGATTGAGAACCCTGATTTATGGTCCCCTAATGAAACATTGTCTCTAAGGCCCATAAAATCATAGAAATCCTCATCATTTTGAAACTCATCAATTGACACGTTGGATTATTTTTAGTCTCAATATTTTAATTGAGGATAATATAATGGTAGTGAGTTGTGATGAATGACTGGTCTAAGAGTACAAATGGAATGAGGGTTAAACAGGTTGGTCTCAGCTAGGTCATCAAAAAGCCTATGATAAAACTCCACTTCACTATTATCATCAGCATCACTAGTTGATGGTGATGAAACATGATTAAGGTACATGGGGTCGCCCCCAGGTGGTTTAAATCTAAGTCCATAGGGCCCTTTGTATCTAGTCATAGAAATTGGCTCAAGTGTTCCTTGTTGATTTGGTCTGAGGCCTTCTGCTTCATGGTCTTGATTCTTTATCTTATTGGGAATATGATACTATACATTCTCATAACAATCAACTTGCTTGTCATTATACAACCATGATTAATTTCCTTTGAGAGGCTCCTATTCTAGGCTACATGTCAGTATAAATGTGATGGCTTTTAGACTATACTTTTTACCTTTTCCCTTTTGTTGCCATTATAGATGAAGTGTCTTGGGTTTAGGTCTTCCAAAGGACTTTGGGTTCTATGGAAGGTTTGCAATGTGAAAGGTATCATGGGTCAAATACTCTTGTGGGACATTAGGTGAGATGGTATAATGATTGGATATCTTAGGAGGTGGCATGTGAGAAAGGGAATCAAGGGTATTAGGATCAATGCAATTGTCCTCTAGAAAATAAAGGAGTATTGCCTTTCCCTTATCCTATTTGGGAATTGAATTCATGTTGAATTAGTATTTTTAGATCTTGAACTTGGCCTCTAGGTGTTTTTAATGCTTTTATGGATGCAAATCTCTTGGTATACAAATGTCCATCCCTGAATGGGAGAACTTGATACATTGGTGCAATGTCGATGAGATGACATGAATTTCATGCAACCAAGGTCTACCCAAAAGCATATTATATGAAAAGTAGATATCTAACACATGGAAAAGTGTATCATGGTTCAAGGGCCCAAGGATAATTGGCAAATAGATGTTGCCTTGTGATTCTCATTCTTCATTGTCATAAGCTTTGATGGTTATCATTTTTGCTTGAAGATCTACCATCATGTACTTGAGAAGCTTAATGAGCTTTAGAGACACTATGTTTAGACCCGACTCATCATCTATAAGGACACATTTCACTTTGTGCCGCTTTATGTAAAATTTGATGTATAATGGATTATTATGCAGTGGGCCAAGGGATAACATATCGCTTTGGTTGAAAGTGACTTGTTGGGCTAGAGCTAGGTGGCCAACCAAAGCTTAGAATTTATCAGGGGATATGTCATTTGAAATCATGGATTGCATAAGGAACTCATTTAAGATGTTTTTTTGGATTATTGAAGTATGTAATAAATCTAAAATGGAGATCTGTGCTAGTATCTTTTGCAATTATTCCACAATGTCAAACTTCTTTTCTTGGTTATTGTTAAATGGTTTATTTAGAGGTATAATGGTTGGTTGGGTGATGGGCAAAGTGGCAAATGGATTCAGGCCTGGGATGGTAATATTTGACTTATAAGTTATGATTGCATAATTAGAATTATATATAGGACAATGATTTTAACAAATAATGGTGATGGTGGGGGCCCAAATAGGGTAAGTCTTAGTTGTTGGTACACTTATACATGGTCATGAGGCAATGATGAGTTATCAGTATAGGGTCAAAAATTAGTAATCCCTACTTATTGGTACACATGTATGCAGTCCTAGGTCAAGGATAGATTATAAATGTGAGTTGGTGGATTGGTATTTTTTAGAAAAGGTCTTGATTGATTGGTATTTGGTCTTGGATTGATGGAGATGGTGTTAACACAACCTCCTACAATATGACCTACAACCTTGTTATAGTCATGTGCAACTCCATGGTAGGTCTGTTAGTTGTTTCCATTCTGACCTTGGTCCTATCCATTGTTTAGATGCTATTGGTTTTGGTTTTGGTGATTCTATTGAATCTGTTGGTTTGGATTTGGTTGTTGAAACTATTATTGCTACTATAGTTGGTTGTCATGTTGGGGAAAGGGGTTTCGATAGATTCAAAGGTTCTGATTGGAAGTGGAATCACCACCATCTAATGTTATTTCCCCATTATCAAACATATTCAAAATCAAATGTTTTATTTGTACATAACAACACAAATTATGCCCTTTAACCTGATGATATTCATAGAATTCATTTTAGTCGTACCAATCAGGATAAGGAATTCCCTCAGGATAATGTTTCGGTATAGGCTAGCTAATTAGATTAGTGATGGTGAGATTGAAAAACATAGATTCAATAGATTCTCCAAGGTCATTAAAATTGAGATGAGTAGGCACTATCCTCCTTAGAGGAGGGGTTTGTAATGGAAAAGGTTGTTGCATTTGTTGTGCCGATCTGCACTGTTGTATTTAGTGAAAAGGTTATGGGTTAGGCATAATTTGCATATGCTGAGCAGATGGTTTTTTCACTATTTGGACATTTTTTGAATCTATTACTCCATTTACAACAACATTTTTGTTGCAATTGAATTATTTTGGTCTATCATTGTTATTGACCTATGCCATTTGTGATGCTTGCACTTAGACTTGATACTAGTTTTTGCCATTTCCTTGATTGGTAACTTGATTCTGATTTGATGAAGTAAGCTTGATAATAACTTTATTAATAAGGGATCACTTGATTAATAAACCTTTGTCAATGATCTCTTTAAAGGTATGTGCACACTATAACTCCAAATGATAGGATATTTCACTGTGTAAATTTTTGGTAAACACAATGACTAATTATTTGTCTAGTAAACTATGAATGAATCAACTTGTAAAGGCTCTCCATCATTTTAGATAACTTGTAAAAATTTCAGTAGTCTTTTGCTTAGCTTGTGTCAAGTTGACCAGTGAAATCTCAAGTTCAAGATTGTATGAGAAATGTTGCACAAACTTATCTAAAAGACCATCAAAATTTGACACAAAATTCTTGGTCAACTTTAAAAACCACTTCAAGGCTTATCCTGCTAGATGCCTTGGGAGAAAAAATAAAAGGTATATGTCGCTATATGCTATTGGATGACATGAAACAAAGGACTCAGTCGAATGAGCCTTAGGGTCATCTTTCCCCTTGTATTTTTCAAATTTTGTTGGTTTATATCCTAGAGGAAATGGTATTTATAAGTACTCCATGTTAAATGCATAAGAACACATGTTATCCAGCTTAAAATTTTTGGTTTGTTTCTTAGCTTGGATGAAAATAATCTCATCTTTCATCTGTTGTAGTTTTTGGGCTAGAAAACTAAAGGGGACATTATTTTGAGGTGGAATATTGGCCTGGGTAGATGGTTCAACAGTCACAAGTGGATTACTTTTACTGAGGTATGATGGAGGTATCTATTAGGGTATGTTAGTTTGGTTGGGGAATGGACCAAGAATATGGATGCATGGATTAGGGTTTGATTATTGAAGTTGCATGTACTATGGTGTGATATTTTGGTTAGGGTTGGATATATGGGTTGATTTTAGGGATTTTGAGGTTGGGATAGAGGAATATGGCTGTATTATGCCTATTGAGGTTGAATAGGGACATGCTACTGACTAATCAAACCTTGATTTTGAGGGGGTGCTTATGAAAAAAAACCCTATCTTTTAACTAGTGGCACCTTTTGCACAAAAGGCAAAGGTTACCTGATCGATACTTGAGGAACATTGAAACCTCTTTGTTGCATGAATATTAGTTAGGAAGTGGATGCATGTTAGATATTTAACATTTGTTTCTAACCAATAGCCATACATTATTGATTAGACATCATTTGGATTTGAATTGGTATATTGGTTTATGAGGAAAAAAGGTATGTTCACTATTACTTGGTGAGGTGGAACATTGGTTACCCCTGTTGAGGTGGTAATAAGTTTGACCTATGCTATGTTGGTATGTTCGATTGTGACTATTTTTGTGGAATACCACTTGTTACCTATTAGGGAGGAGTAGGATTCATCACATTCTATTATTGAGGCATGACATTGGTTGTTGGTTGACTACTCATTTGAAGAAGCAAATGGTTAAGGATTAGTGGTAGTAGTTGGTTGAGGTTGGGATGTAGAAACTCCTACTCCTTGATTTGGAGAACCAATAAAGGTGTTAACTAAAGGTACACTTGTTTGTAAATTAATTATTTGTGTACTTACACCACTTTGGATTAGATTGGATATTGCTTTCATATTATCCACTATGTTTTGCTTAGTACTCTACGTAGAAGCAAAAGACATTTATTCAATGGTTGGTAGATGAAACAAGTTGTCGACTGAAGTGTTTTGTATGAATGGGTAAACACCTTGATTATCTTGACTGGTCAATTATATTAGCACTCCTATCGAAGGAACTAAATCTTTGAGAGGCCTATTTGACATGGTCATCTAATTAAAATTATGTGCTAGGTTCAAGTAAGTTTGGTATGCTATCTACATCTATATAAAGTGATCCTTCATGAGGTCTTTTCCTTTGACAAGCATACTAAGGACCTGTTATACCATTGGGGATAGAGCTAAAGGATTGATAGAAGAAGCCTATCAACTATATAGTATGTTGTGAGGCATTCTTAATAGACTTAAAAAATTATCATAGGGGAAGTTGGATGAAAACTTAACCCCTAGTTTTATAGCTACGACCAAAATCTCATCTTTATTTTCCAATATGTGATGCTCAAATAGATAAGGATCATATGTGGATGGTGTAGTGACATAGTATAGTTATTAAGGAAATGGTTTTTAAACCATAGGTACCATAGCTAGGTATTTATTTGTTATCTCATGATCTTTCTCTAAGTTTGGAGGCATGTTAACCAAATAATAAGCTAATGGGTCTTGGTTTTGTGCCCTTGTTTGAGTGTTATAAGATGGATAAGGATTTGTCTCATAAGTAACATTGTCTGCATAGGGGTCTTGGACCATTTATTCTTGTGTGATTACATTACTAAATCCCAGATTGTATATGATACTGATACAAGTGTAGCAAGACATGTTGGGATCCATAGTAAATGCTTCATGATCAAAAGGAAAAGATTTCTACAAACTCTAAAAAAGTGATGTCTAAAAAGAGGTTCAAACTTGATCTAACCTAGTCAAAAGGATGGATATGTATACCTAAAGATAATGATGCAATGATTTATGATAAAACAAGCTAATGTTAAATGTCCAATGTTACACATCTCACACAAAAAGGTCAAGTAGATGGACCGAAAATTGAAATGCTAGTTTCGAGGATCAAAGTGTTTCAAACAAGTCTAATATAAGAAAAACAAAAGTTGTTAGGTCTTTTGGCCAAACACAATGTCAAAATCTAGGATAAAAAAATGTACGTGCTAGGACTTTTAGCCAAATGACATCAAAAAATAGACTTTTAAACAAAGATGAGATATTTAATCTAACAGATTTGAAACACTTCTAACAAAAACTAGGCATTTGAATTTTGGACATAAACTTGATCAATAGGTATGAGATATGAAACAAAAGGCACTTGGAGATAGTTTATTTTCTCCTAAATAATGGCACAAACTAGACTCTTTTGTCAAATAATATAGACAAAAGTGAACGATGCAACCATACGTGACAAAGACTCATAAAGGTATACTTGAAATGGTTGGAAACTTGGATTTTTTTTGGAATCTATACAAATAAGCCTATGAAACAAGTTTTAAAATAACTTGAGCAATGCAACAATGCTAAAATGCTCAAAAGATGTGACAAATGTTTGCTTCAAGACTCTAAGGCAAAATGGTTTAACATGATTTTAATAGCGTAACACTACTCTCCTTAACTCAAATGACACACACACACACACAAAGTTTTGAGAAATATCTAAGGCAAAAGTGTGATATCAAATGGACTCAAGAAAAATGGTAAAATATGATGGGTAGTACAAAGTGTAGCCTAGGACTCAAAGGGTGAGTGATACGCAAGATGACTTGAGTCCTACCAAATGATGATAATGGTTATGAGTCTAAAAATGACCCTCAATTTAAATTGAAAATTGAACCGAAGTTCCCTTAAGTTTAGTGCAAATGGTGAACCCACTTAACACATCAACCTTATGAAATTATAAAGATGTGATCTCAAATTTAAATTATCAATTAAGGACTTAAGAAAATTGGGCAAATGGTCTAGACTCAAATGGGTAGCATAACTATGTCAAAATAGAAGATATGACACAAATTTTATAATGATTTTTTTTTGACAAGGAAAAAGATGATTTTCACTTGGGGAGCATAACACGTCCTTGTTCAATAAATGGTGGAAAATGTGTTTGGTTATGTAACCTTTTGTTAATAAATAGTTTAAACTCCAAACAAGACCAAATAATCTAAGACAGACAAATCAACTAATTAATCATCTTAAGCCCTGAATTGATAAGGTGTGGCAAAGCAGGGTTAACTAAAATAACAAGTTTTTTAACATATAGATGGATCCAATACATATGACTTTAATGTCAGCATAAAAAATAAACACACATCATTTGGGTCCACATCATATGGCTTGTTTTAAAAAGGTCTTGCTCTTTTTACAACCATTATATCTATTACTTGTTCAGTGTAGTGCGATGTCAAACATGTTCAAACATCCTAGGCTTAGCCTCTACTAATAGAGATGGTTTAATCACTCAAAATATTATCCTAATGGGGGGATCCTAATTTATATACCATCCTATGGAGAGGGGTTGAAGACAACCCCAGGAGATGAATTCCTGGATTAAAGTTTCCCTATAGAACTTATGGGAGGTAATGAAGTTCCCCTCACAAGCTAAGATGAAATGAAATAAAAACTAAATAAATAAGTTTTAAGGTTGTTTCTAGGTCACCCAAGCCATGCAAGTTTTGGGAGAGGCTTCACAACATGTCTTTTATGCCTTTGGACTAAGGCAATTTGTAATGAAGATGGCACTTTTGATCCCACAAGTTCCCTACAAGGGACGGGGATAGAGCATACATGCATAACTTCCTTTTTGCTCAAACAAATTTAACCAAGTAAACAATGATTAACTTGCATAAAATAAAAACTTGGAAGTGAGTTCAATTTTAGAGCACTAAAATGAAATATTTGGTGGTGTTCTTTGGCCCCTTGGTCTTAAGTTGTAAAACTTTGAAAGAACAACAACAAAACTATTCAAGTAAACATCCTAAAAATTTATTTAAATACCAAATGAAAGATTCATAATTATTTTTAAGCATCCCAAAATAGGTTTAAAAATATCTAATTAAGCATGATTTGGAACTTTTCAAGTGGGCCTTGCAAGGAAATGGTTAGAGTGTTGTTTAGCTTTGAAGCACTTTTTCAAATAAAACAAGCAAACTTGAAAAGTATGATTTTGGATTTGGATGACATATCGACCTGAAGACAAAACTTCAAGAAATAAAATCCATTAGATTAGACTTGGTTATAAAAAATCTCAATAAAATTTTCAAGGTAAGGTTTAGACAAAGAAAACACAATTTAACAAAACCAAGAAACAACAATTAGAAACTTTAAAAAGATTCAAACTCTTATTTCAAAATTTTGTTAAAAAACTATGCAACTTGAAGGTCAAGTGATAGCATATTTAGAAAATTTAGGATAAAACACATGGTTTAAAACAAATCATCAAACATGGAGTCTGTATGACCCCAGACCAAGCTCTAGAAGATGACTTACTAGCTCTTGGGTCTGCACACTGCAATATCATGACTCCACAATGCAAAACCACAACTCATAGTGCAATAACATGACTTCAAAGTCACATGATTACAATATCATGACTACAAAGTCATGGGATTACAATATCATGACTGTAGTGTTATAAGATTACAATATCATGACTGCAAATGATGATATTGCAACTTGTGAAATCATAGTATTGTAATATCATGACTATTGAGTCACGGTATTGCAATAATGCAACTTGAACTATAGACAGAGAACACATCAATAGAAAAATATAGCTAAAATTTAATATCATGATTGAATGACTAAACCATGACTGTATCAGTTGTGGGATTGTGATCTAGAGGATAATATCACAACTCCACAGTGACAAAATTATGACTTATAGGAAACATATTTTTGATCAAAATTTTCACTCTTTTTAGCCTCAAACTCCAAGATTATACATGAAAATTGTTAGTAGGTTGCTTGTAGGAGCTATTTAATCAAATTCACGGGGTGTGATCCTATTGGGCATGCCATTATGTGAATTAGGAATTTGACTCAAAAGAGGGGGTTAGATCAAGTGTTAGTTCCAATTGAAATAAAAATGAAAATAATACACTAACAAGCATGACATCTCTAGGCCTAGACACTAGGGGGAGCTTAGTAACAAACATACATATGAAAATAATAACTAAAACATGAAATAAACCTTCCTTCATCTTCCTTGGATTTTCTAAATGGTTTGTAGAGTGGCTTGCTTGATTTGTGCATCAAAGAGTCTTCATTAATGGAGTTTTTTGGCTTCTTCTGTCCTTGTCACCTTTGGATTGTGATGGATTTGGTTTGGTTCAATAATTTAGCATAATAACACTAATTTTATGAGGCTTTGGAATCATTTGTGCATGGTAACTTTACACTATCCAAGCTTAAAATTATGAGTGTGAGGCCTTCTATTTATGGATTTTTGCAAATGATCAGAATGAACCTAAACCATCCATCTCAAGATGAGGATGTGTGGCTAAGAATCCATTCAATTTTAGAGGATAAAATTAATAAATTCCTTCATAAATATTTGGGATAGAGAGGCATGAGAGGGCTTAATTATATATTTATTGCATTTATGGCCTACGGATGCCTTCTAAAAAAATGATGTCACTTGATGATGCGGAAACTCATAATCAATTTCCAAAAAGAAATATTCAGAAAGCTCCATGGAATTCTTAATTAGGCTCACGATTCAAATTAATTAGTCTTAAATATGATTTATCAATTTTGGTACAAATCTTGGTAATTGGTGCTCAAATTAATCAAACTGGTCAAAATATTATATTATTGGCTCAAAATTTGACTGGATTGGAATTAAGATGCGATGTTATATGCGTTGAAATTGTTATCCTATTTAGGAGGTTGCCAACACAAAATAATAAAGGCATATTTCTCATGCAAGAAATTTGGTAGAAAAAAACAATGTAGAACACCCAGGTATGAAATTGTAATTTTGAATCAAAATGATCTAATCAAAGTTAGCTATCTTATAAAATGCATTGCCCCATTTATGGATACATTGGCCAAAATTGACACTTGTATATGACAAGTTTTAACCATTTAATGTGTTTTTAGGCTAAATTGTGCATTTTGATAGAAATTGGTTTGTAGCCTAGTTGGAGGTCATTGGTGGCCACTTTTAGGTATCTACATCCTAAACTGCATATATGATCACTTTTTGGAAATAATTGGAACCTTGTTCCAAAAATAATAATTTTTGGGCACTACATACCCCATTTATATAGCCCCTAATCATCACTAGGCCCATCATCTATAATCATTTTATCACCACCTCATCATCCCTTTGTATATCCTTATCATTATCCCTATCTTTAATCCATGCTATTTTCTCATTATCTGGTGTAATTGTGTGTCTGTTTGAGTGTGCATGATTGTTTGGTTAACTATGTACATATTAAATTGTCTTATTTATTTAAAAATGCTTGTAAAGCATTTTGTATATATTTTATCTTGCTAAATTTTTGGGAACAAGGATGGTATTGGTGACCCAAAAATTTACTCGATTAAAGCCACTTTTCAATGAAGTTCCCTTACACACTAAATACTTAGTGTCTGTGAATTTTCTCATGTCATATGGCACACATTTACTTACCAGTGCAATATTAAAATGGATTTCAAACATTATCAATGGCCTCCAAAATCACCACTTATCCCATGCCCCCTAATCTTATCACTTATCCTATTAAAACTATCCCCATCCCATCTAACCTATCACCATCTCATAAAAAATCTAATTATCTCCCATCCCATCATTATCCTACCTCCATGGTACAAGAATATTCCTACCCAAACCCACATTGTGAGACATAATGAATTCATAGGGGTTTACCATTTTATTAGCACATTAATTTATATTTCCCATCACCATTATTTCATACATCTATCTAGCTTCATACCATATCATCATACCATATGATGTTCATATAAACATTCATATGATATATCACATTGAAATACATCATTTACCATAACCCTATAGTAATCACATCATTATAAACATATAAATCAATCCATATTGCATCCCACATCACAATGATCATATGACAATAAATATATCTCAAAACATTACATCATAATCATATCCTATCTATCTAAGTCATTAACATCATGAATTCATCATCACATAATCATACACAAATCCATTTCACAAGCTCATAAGCATATACATCCATATAACATCATATAACAAAAAAAACATAAACATAACGCATCTAACATCTAAAATCTAATCACTATGCATCTAATCAAATCATAGATAAAATCATCATATAAATGCTACATCATGTATCCATCACATTCATGTAATCACATCATAACAAGATCCATAAATAATAATGAAATACATCACATCATCTAAAATCTCATCATATATATAAATAGTCCACATGGAGTCCATGTCAAAAAATAGATACAATATGTGGGCCCATGGGGAAATATTGTTCTACAATACAAAAATACTATATATAAATATATCATATCATGGCTATGGTCTGGTGGCCTTAGTGGTCTTGGTGGTCCTCTGGCAGGTTGATGTGTTGAATGCGAAGAACTAGCCTAGAATGAAAGTATATGCTACTCATCTGACACTACTACCTCATATAATATCCTATAATACTAAGCCTCATGGGTCAATCTCATAATGTTCTTCATCACATTAGCCATCTTGCACTCACTCATTGCCAAGTCAACCTCTTCTTTGGCCTTCTCAACCATCTCCACCTTTCTTATCAAACTTTGAATCCATGCCTACATCTAATCAATCTAGCCCTAACATCCTATGATCTATGTATCTCAGCTCTAGATCTGACTCTGCAATGTGGTTATCTACATCTATAGTCTTGTAACCTTCCCCTATAACCTAGTCACTTGTTCCTATGAATGAACCAACTGCCCATCTCTTTATGTCATCTGGGCTTGCAACTATGACTATAATTGATCCTTATTTTGAGTGATCCCAACAATCTTCACCAACTGAGCCTAAATATCTATTTGTAATCATGTAAGTAGATACCTATCACTCTCTAAAAAAGCCTACTATAAGGGCCTTGCACCATCTCCACCACCATTACCTCCAACCTATGTGTCATCTTGTACCTAGGCTTGATTCTAAGGCCCAACCTATCTTGCTACTACTGCTTAACCCCCATCATCTCCACATACATCCATAACATCTCCATCCCCATCCTACCCATCCTGGCCATCCATTGTAGGTTCCTACCTCATCCTCCTCTATAATCTTGCTTGTGCCTAGAGAACTCACCTCATAACCCCTATGCTACCCATAACCCTATGTTGAAGAAATATCAAGGGAATCTTCAATGTCCACCATGTTTTATATGTTTTTATAACCCGTAGATCTAGAATAGGTGTCTGGAAGTCCCATGACATTGGGTAAATACTCACATAGTATGTGTGGGCCTAAGATCCATCCACTGGTCTCCCCCACTCTGCCCTCTCCTTTTCACTTTGAGAAAACAAGTGTTATTCCCTCAGTGTATCCTAAATAAATTTTAACTACCTCTGTACCCTATCAAGCCTGTACTACTCTATAATAGTACCCCTATGACCTCTCAGATAACACTCTAACAACATGTAATGGTTCACCACTACCTTGTCATCCCATCTGAATTGTAAGCCCCTATAGGGCATCCATGTGATGTGCTCAGGATGTAAGCTATAAAATTCATCCTGGTAGAACTACATATCCCCAACATGGCCCCTCTACACTTCAAATTAAATGTACCATCCAGATACCATGGGCCGGTGTACCTTTCTAGATTCCCAATTCCCAATAATTGCTAGATCATAATGTGCTCCCAACTCTAGATATGCAATAATAAAAATGGCGCTAGTATAGCTACCCCCATGTAGGCTCCTAGGTGAAGATCTTGATATAAATGAGCCAATACAAATGGCCCCAAGAAAAAACTCTAATGTCCCCAAGAAAAAACTCTAATGTACTAATAAAACATTGCCCAGGCCCAAAATAGAACCACTACCTGCTCTTGTCTGATAGCATCATATCGGTGAAAAGAGACATAACCACAAGAGTGAGATGATCAATGGTCCCCTCTTGGAGACATCTATTGATATATACATATCTATCATAAATTCCCACTGCAATCCTCCAACTAGTATCTATAAAATAATAATAGAGAACAAGGTAAGTAAAGATGAAGATTCACCTATTGTAGATCAATCTTTGTATAAATCTATGATTGGTAGTATTTTATATTTGATAACATCATGGCCATACATCATGCATGTAGTAGGAATGGTTATGAGATATCAGGTAACTTCGAAGGAGGGTCATGTTCAGTTGGTGAAACTAATATTCATATATTCAAGGAGACATTGGATTATAGATTGTGGTATTCCACACGCAGATATTTCACTTTGGTTGCTTGTATAGATTCAGATTGGGTAGGTTGTTTGGATGATAGAAAAAGTAAAAGTAGAGGAGCATTCTTCCTTGGTGATAGCTTAGTATCTTAGCTAAGTAAGAAGTAAAACTTAGTATCACTTTCTACAGCTGAAGCATAATTTATTGCAACAGTGTTGTGTTGTACTCAAGTGCTTTAGATAAAGCAAACTTTAGGAGACATCAAGGTAAAATATGATGAATGTATCTCTATTTTTTTGATAACATAAGTGATATTAATATTTCTAAGAATCTAGTGATGCATTCAAGAACAAAACACATTCCTATTAGATATCACTTTTTGAGATAACAGATTGTAGATCAGTAGGTTAAGTTAGAATATATCATTTCTATAAAACAATTATAGATATTTTCAGAAAGGCACTACCAAAGGACACATTCGAGTATCTACGAGATAATTTAGGAATAATTTCTTTTACTTCTTGACATTGAGGATCAACATTAGTTTAGGGGGAACTTAATGTTAGCTCCAGGATATGCCCTTTGCCATTGATGTCAAAGGGGGAGAAGTACAAAAATAGGTATAGGAATAGGTACAAAAATAGGTACAAGAACAAGTATTGGAATCGGTATAAAAATAGATAAAAGAATAGGTACATGATGCTACAATAAGGGAGAGTTATTGTATGTTTTTTAGTTTGGCAATATGTGCAGGTTGGCATGTGTAGTACAGGTTTCAAGATATAGCAGTTTTAATTGAAGGTTACCATAAATGAGAAAGGGCAAAATTATTGGAAATATTTTCATTTATGTCAAATGTCTAACATTATTGGTGACAAAGACCACATTGCATTTAATGTCTAAAGGTGTTTTTAATGTTCATATTTTAGCTCAAGTGTGTTGATATTTATTTAATATTAACAAATATTTTTTTAGTTTCATAAAGTCAAAAGAGGGCCCATGAAGAAGTCAAAGAGTCATGAGGTAAAGACAAAAAAGGAAAAGGATGCATTTTCACATGAAGGGTCATCTTGAGGAATTCAAAGAGTCACCAAGTGAAGATAAAAGAGGAAGGGCACATTTTCTCATGAAGGGTCACCTTGAGAAATTCAAAAAGTCACCAAGATAAAGACAAAAGGGGAAAGGATGCATTTGCTCATGAAGGGTCACCATGTGAATTTTCAAATGAAAGGATTTTAAGGGTCATGCAATTTTTGTGCCATTTTTCATGTACATTGAAGAGTCACAAAGGGTGAATGCCAAAGGTCATTTGAAAAGCTATAAAAGGAGGCTTGGGAAGCCATTTTATATATGCAAGAGAGTACATAGTTTGAAATTTTTTTATATAAAAAAGGAGGAGAGAATAGAAAGAGATATATTAGAGTTCTATCATTTATTGAGAAAGAAACATTGAGAGATAGTTTTGTTTTATACACAAAAGGAGTTAGTGCTGCTGTGAGTTGGTGCTCACAAATCATTACTATGTTGGTGTTCAACAAAGGGTTTGGTGCTCTTGCAAGTTGGTGCTTACAAACTTCATAATTTGAGTTGGTACTCATTCATATACTTGAGATTATTCTCCATGGTTTTTCCCACATTGGGTTTCCACGTAAAATTTTGATCTCTCTCTCTTATGTGGTGCATGTTATTGTTTCAATTTTAATGCATATCTTGAATGTATGGTTAAGAGGAGTTTGATTAAGTAAAATATTTATAAGATATATGATATATTGATTCACCTCCCTTCTCAGTATATCCCATGATTAACAATTGGTATTAGAGAAGGTTCCTTTGGAAAGAGTTTAATAGCTTGAAGGTAGGTCAGGGAAAGCATGATGGTAGGAGCACATGAAGGATTTTCTACAAATAAGGTTAAAATTCAAGAATCAAGTGACAACTCTAGTGATGAAGAAGACATTCTATGCATGACCATACATGAAGATGTCTCTGCAAGTAAAAGTATAGATGATCAAGAATAAGATCATGATAAAAGTGAGGATGAAATCAAGATGAATCTATACGGAGAACTCATTTGTGCCTTAGAAGAATTAAAAGATCTTAAGAAGAAGAATCGAAGATTGAAGATCTAAATCAAGAAAAATGAAAAGGAGTCAAATGAAATAATTGAATATATACAAGCACACATTGAAGAAGCCAAAAATACTAAAGAAGATCTAACAACTCAATTATAAAAAATAAGTAAAGAACCTGAAAAGTATATTTTTTAAATTGTCTTTTTAAAAGAAGATATCGAGAAAACAAATAAAGTAGTCAATGATTCAAAATGTGAGATTAACACTAACATGTTGAATAAGATATTAGAAAGTCAAAAATCAATATTAGATAAGACAAGTATCAGATTTGAAAAGAAAAAGAGCTATGCTAAAGCCCGTACAAAAAATGAAATAATAAGGGAAGAAGTTAATAATGCAGAGGACAACTCAAACAAAGAATGATGGAAGGAACATAGCTACAAAAGACAACCAGATCAAAGATACACAAATTAGAATAGGTTCTATTTTCATAGTTATTATTTTCATTGTAATGGTTATGGTCATAAGAAAATAGACTACTGGAAAAGAGCTAACAATTTCAAAAATAAGGAGAAGGAAACTCATGTAGAGCCAAGCAAAAGACAACTCTTTTTCTCTTCTATCAGGATTTGATGAAGAGGCCATAATATGTTACAAGTGAAATAATTTTGGACACATAGCCCAACATTATAAAAGCATGTTCGATTTAGTCAAGAAAGACCAAAGTTTTAAGGCTCCATTCATCAAGAAGAAAGTTCAGAAAAGTTCATGGCAAAAGAAACAACCTAAAAAGTCTATGTTAGTTTAGACAAATTTGTATGCAAGAAATGAAGAAAAGCCATGGTTCATTGACAATGGATGTTCGAGACACATTACAGGAGACAAGAGCAAGTTCATAATTCTAAAGAAGATAAATGGTGGCACAGTGAAATTTGGAGATAATACCATTGCTAAAATAGCTAGAAAAGGTACATGAAGTTTGGATAATGGTAAAACTAAGACTAAAAATGTTCTATATGTAAAAGGTCTTAAGCATAATCTATTGAGTGTAAGTCAAATGTGTGATCAAGGACACACATTAAAGTTTTATGCAGAAGGTTTTGAAATTAGGAGCAAAAAGTCACCAAGACCCCATCCAAATATGTCCAAAGAAATCATAATGAGAATGACATCATCAGGAACATAAATGAAGGAGTTCACACTAGAAGGATGATGGTAAGTGAATATGAGCAAGTTAAGTTTTCTTTGTTATCCAAAATTCAACCTATAATTTTTTTAGAAGCTAGACATGATGATCATTGGGTTAAAGTAATGAATGAAGAATTAAATCAAATAGAAAAGAATGATACTTGGGAATTAGTTCCTAGACCAAAAGATCAAAATGTGATAGGAACAAAATAGGTATACAAAAATAATTTGAATGAAGATGGTGAAGTTACCAAGAATAAAATAAGTTTAGTATGTAAAGGATATGCTTAGATTGAGGGTATATATTTTGAAGGAACTTTTGCACCAGTGGCAAGGCTAAAGGCTATTAGAATGTTTCTTGCATATGTATTGTTTAATAATTTTAAAGTGTTTCAGATGGATGTCAAGTCTACTTTCCTAAATGAGAATTTAGAATAAGAGGTCTACATTGATCAAATTGAGGGATTTCTTCTCTCAAATAATAGTAGCCATGTATGCAAATTGAAAAAAGCACTGTATGGATTGAAACAAGCTCCCAGAGATTGGTATGCATGACTTGATAAGTACCTATAGGATCAAGGTTTCAAGAGAGGTTTTGATGACAATAATATCTACATCAAAATAGAAGGTGAGCATCAATTTATTATTTTGGTTTATGTTGATGACATAATGCTTGGAGGTAACATTGAAAAAATAACAAGAATTTTCTGATAGTATGCAAAAAGAATTTGATATGTCTATGCTTGAAGAATTGTTATTTTTCTTAGGATTGAAATTATTTTAGTCTAATAAAGGAATTTTCATATCTCAAAGTAAATATGCCAAGGAGATGTTGAAAAGTTTTGGTTTTGAGGATTGTGCACCAGTTGGCACACTAATGGGAACATAAAACAAGGTAAGGATGAAGATCCACCTGTTAAAAATCAATCTTTGTATATATCTATGATTGTTAGTCTTTTATATTTGATATTATCAATGCTAGACATCATGCATACAGTAGGCATGGTTGCGAGATATCAAGCAACCCTGAAGGAGAGTAATGTTTAGTTGGTGAAAAGAATATTTAGATATGTCAAAGGGGCATTAGATTACAGATTATGGTATCCCACAATTAGAGATTTCACTTTGGTTGTTTATACAGATTCAGATTGGGTAGGTTGTTTTGATGACATAAAAAGTACAAGTGGAGGAGAATTATTCCTTGGTGATAGCTTAGTATCTTGGCTAAGAAAGAATTAGAAATTAGTATCACTTTTTATAGCTAAAGTAGAATATATTACAATAGTGTTGTGTTGTACTCAAGTGCTTTGAATGAAACAAAATTTAGATGACACCAAGGTAAAATACGATAAACTTATTTCTATTTTTTGTGATAACATAAGTGTTATTAATATTTCTAAGAATCCAGTGATTCATTCAAGAACAATACATATTCCTATCATATATCACTTTTTAAGAGAGTAGGTTGTAGATTAGTAGGTTAAGTTAGAATATATCAGTACTACATAACAGATTATAGATATTTTCACAAAGGCACTACCAAAGGACATATTCAAGTATCTATGAGATAAGTTGAGAGTAATTTCTTTTTCTTCTTACCATTGAGGACCAACATTAGTTGAGGGGGAGCTAAGTGTTAGCTCTAAGATATGCCCTTTACTATTGATGTCAAAGGAGGAGAAGTACAAAAATAGGTACAAGAAGAGGTACAAGAATAGGAATAGGTACAAAAATAGGTACATGAATAGGTATATGAATATGTATAGGATGCTACAATAAGGGGGAGTTATTATATATTTTTTAGTTTAGGAATATGTGCAAGTTGGCATGTGCAGTATAGGTTTTAGTATGTGGTAGTTTTAGTTTGAGGTTGAAATCAATGACAAAGGGGGAGATTGTTGTCAAAGTTTTAACATTATTGGTGACAAAAGGCCCCATTACATTTAATGTCTAAAGGTGTTTTTAATGTTCATATTTTGGCTCAAGTGTGTTGATATTTATTTAATATTAACAAATATATTTTTGATTGCATAAAGTCAAAAGAGGGCCCATGAAGAAGTCAAAGAGTCACGAGGTAAATATAAAAGAGGGAAAGGATGCATTTTCCCATGAAGGGTCATCTTGAGGAATTCAAAGAGTCACCAAGTGAAGACAAAAGAGGAAGGTCACATTTTATCATGAAGGGTCATCGTGAGGAATTCAAAAAGTCACCAAGATAAAGACAAAGGGGGAAAGGGCACATTTGCTCATGAAGGTTCACCATGTGACTTTTCAAATGAAAGGATTTTAAGGGTCATGTAAGTTTGGAACCATTTTCCATGTGGATTGAAGAGTCACAAAGGGTGAATGCCAAAGGTCATTTGTAAAACTATAAAAGGAGGCTTGGGAAGCCATTTTATATATGCAAGAGAGTGCATGGTTTTTAATTGTTTTATATAAGAAAAGATTAGAGAATAGAAAGAGATATAGTTTAGTTATATCATTTATTGAGAAAACAACATTGAGAGATAGTTATGTTTTATACATAAAAGGGGTTGGTGCTCCTGCAAGTTGGTGGTTGCAAACTTTTTAATTTGAGTTGGTGCTCATTCATATACTTGAGATTGTTCTCCATGGTTTTTCCCACATTGGGTTTCCACGTAAAAATATGGTGTCTCTCTCTATCTTGTGTGGTGCATGTTATTGTTTCAATTTTATTGCATATCTTGAATGTATGGTTAAGTGGAGTTTTATTAAGTAAAATTCTTATAAGATATATGATATACTGATTCACCCCTCCCATCTTATTATATCCTATGATTAACATCCCATAGCAAGGACACATGTTAGGGAAGGCTTGAAAATTGATAGTGGAGATAAGAGTGTTTGATTGATTATAGGGAGCTACTTTACTTAAGATTCATAGTCAAAAAATGATGTGTGATTGTCAAGCGACTAGGCCGAAGATAGGATAGGAATGAGATCTAAATGGTGGTGATATATTATTGGGCATAAAATCAAGACTAAGTGATACCTACATAGTCCCAAGAGACCTCAGGTTGATGTAGTTCTGACTTGAGATCAAGAGTGGACAGTGGGGAAATGGAAAATCCATTCCCTAGATGATGGGAGAAATGGTTAGAGATAACTAATTGGAGTAGTGGGATAATTTGATGGGAGTGGATGTGGGATGTGGTAGAAAAGGGTTGTTAGGGGTGTATGGGGGATATCAAATAGGACAAAAATAGGGTCATTTTTTTTAATCTTTTGTGAAATTTGTCTCTGAGCTAAAACCATGGATCGGTTTCCTTGAGTTTCCCATTGTGGTGAATGAGTGCAAGAGTTCCAGAGAGCTGTAGAGGCTGGACCACCAGTGAGTACTAGACCCTATTTTTTGTGATTTTATTAATGCTATGTGAAATTTATAGGATTTTTAGTAATTAATAATGTTATCCAAGTCACCAGGGCAATACCAAGACTAATGTCAGTGCCCTCAGTCATGACATTAGCATCGTGACCTACAAATTTGTAGGGGAAGAAGTGGTATTACAATACCATGAGTCTAGAGCTATAGTATTGTAATACTTAAAGATTATACCTATGCTATTGTAATATTGTGAATCAAGGATTCATGGTTTTATGTAAACATAGGGCTAGATAAAATTGCAAGACTCATGTTACAACAAGGTGAATCTTCATCCTTACTGACCTTAGTCATGGCATTGCCCTGGAGACCTAGACAAAATTATTTTTTACTAAAAATCCTAAAATTTTCACAAAAAATTAACAAAAGCACAAAGAATAAGCTCCATTACTCACTAGTGGTCGAACCTCTATAGCTCTCTAGAACTCTTTCACTCATTCACCACAATGGGAAACTCAAGGAAACTGATCCATGGTTTTAGCTCATAGACAAATTTCACAAAAGATAAAAATATCAAATGATCCTATTTTTGTCCTATTTGAAATCCCCCCCATACACCCATAACAACTCTTTGCTAACACATCCCACATCCACTCCCATCAAATTATCCCACTACTCCAATTAGTCATCTCTAACCATTTCTCCCATCATCTGGGGCATGGATTTTCCATTTCCCCACTGTCCACTCTTGATCTTGAGTTAGAACTACATTAGCCTGAGCTCTCTTAGAACTATGTAGGTAACACTTGGTCTTGCTTTTATGCCCAAGGATAGCTCACCACCATTTACATCTCATTCTTGTCCTATCCTCAACCTAGTCACTCAATAATCACATGTCATTTTTTAGTTATGAATCTTACGTAAAGTAGCTCCCTATAATCAATCAAACAGTCTTATTTATACTATAAGTTTTCAAGCCTTCTCTAGCATGTGTCCTTGCTATGGGAATTATCACAGGATTGAACCCATCCCATCTCAATCAATTTCATCTTATCAATCAAATCACTTTCTAGACATTGGTAATTTGTCTAAAACCCATCAAAACTAAGCTACTTTATTCCCTTCACTCTTGGGGAATCTCAATTGTAGCTATTTTTGGGGCATCCCAACCCCATTTTATCATATTTTTATCCCACCCCTGGGACTCCTATTCGAGTGAACATCTGAGTCGATTCTCCTTGCATGCTCCCTCGAGGGGGCATTATATCCTACTAACTTGGATTTTTAACATCATCTAACATTGCTTCCACATGATAATGGATCTTATTTGAAAGACCATTACTCCTCCCATCCTGTCCACTCATAATGCCCTTTCAAAGAGGGGCAAAATGTATGCACTAAAATTTGCTCACCCCACTAATTATGCTAATTCTACTAATTCAACCTATAATTACATTTCATAGATAATTTAAATAATACACCATTATCCCATATCCATTTTCATACATCCTACAAAACTTGATCCATCCCATAAGTAATTAATCCCCTCGTTAACCTATTAACAAAAACCCATTTTCCTACTAACCTACTCCCTATGCCACTTGACAATTTAAAAATGCAATTTATTCTACCTACCCATCTACCATGCTATTCATAGCCATTCCTAAACCCCTAAAACCTAATAGGAGATTTATATAATTGGATAATTTTAGAAATCTCCTCTATTTTATCCCCTTCTCTAGAATTTTCTATTCTGAATATTTCTAAGGAATTTTAAATTCCTTGAAAACATCCTAGCCATTGATCTCAATGGCTCAAAATTAAATTTGAGCCATTGATTTCTCCCTCCATTTCATATATAACTAATCCACACCTCCCATGAAAACTAACATGAAATATTGAATCCTACTTGCTACTTTGCATCCATAACCAACTTTTTTGCATCCATCAAGAGCAACTATCAAGCACAATTGGCCATTTGAAAGCCATTATCAAGCATCAACAAGCAATCCAACATCCTTCAATTTTGGCATCAATCATCCATTTGAAAATATTGGAGAGTAGTCATAGAGAGGTAAAGTGATGGTAAGATTATTCTTAGAAATCTAATTATATATTTTATCCCCTCCTATTGGTGTGTTTAGATTTTAGGTTTTTAATGCTAAAAATAGTAATAAGAGTTGAATATAAAATTTAGGTTACACCTACTAAAGGAATGTATACTCTTATGAATGTGTTCTAATGGTGAAAAATGAGTTTTCAAGGTGATATAGGTCCTTAAAAGAGATATGAGTTCTTATAAGGTTTATAAGTTTCATCAAAATCATGAAGAAAATAGCCTAGAACTCAGTTTAATAGAGTTTAAGGTAAGTTAACATTGTTTAAGGTAATAGGTTGTTTCTAGTTTCCATACTATTCTGACCTCCTCATGGAAAATTAATGAAATGAGAAATGAAAAATCAAGAATATAGTGATTATTGAGGTAGGTGGAATGGTTTAATGAATAGTTCATACAAAAGACAAATATGCACCTATAACCATGTAGGTGAAAGTACAGTCAAGTTTGCTATCTAGAGTGAATTTGTCTTAAAGAAAAATAAAAGGGTTTTATGAAGTGGTTATGATTATTGAGTAGAGTGTAGAAGATGTTATAATATCCTCCATTAAAGATTAAGAGGAGTTTGATAAGTCAAACACTAGAAAATCCATCTACAGTTTGTACAAGTGCAATATGGACCTATAGTCATCCTATTTTGACTCAAATAGTTTATGAAGAAAAGGTTAGATATAGAAGGAAAGTTATAAGAGACATATTTTATGGGGATCAAGAAAACCTTCTAAAGGAATCTAAAACTCTTACAAAATAATAAGAACAACTACATGAAAGATCTCACCTCTTTCAATTACTCTATATGCACCTACAATCATATGTTAAAACATAGTTAGGCTGCTTATACCAAGTAAATTTCTTGTGTATAAGGTTTAGAATGGATACAAACAAGGTCTAAATGATATATTAAAAGTAAAAATTTTCCTAATTATGGACCAAAGGATATTAATTATAGCCAAGACAATAACCTATAGTCTATATAGGTATTAATAACTACCTACATCCATAGTTCACCTATAATCATATACATATCATATGATCTATGAGTTAGGAGAGTTAAGGGTGATTTTGTGGTTGTATTAAGCTTCAAAATATTTGAGGAGTGACATGAAGGTATTACAAAGTTTTTCTATTTGAGTAGTTAAGGTTAATCAAGGGGTAGTCTTAATCCTTTAAAATAAGCAAATGAGACCTACAAGCCTCAAGCTTGTAGGTTCTTTTTATGGACCAAATCAACTCCTCAAGCCAAGTAAAATAAAATTAAGACATGAAGAGACTAATATATAAGATGATGGAGATAGAGTCCAATAGGTTAAAAAATCATCTAAGCTACTTGGGTAGTCATGATAAAGGTGGAGTTGAGTTGATAATAAAAAACCACATATAGGTCTGTATGGAAAAAGACAAGTAACAAGTGATTTAAAAAGGTCACAAAAGATTTATGAGCACTGTGGATAGTGATATTGAATAATCCTTGGTATGGATACCCTTACAACATGTGAAAATAGAAATAATTGAGTTTAAAACCTTGAAATTCATATATACAAGCCTCAACTCTACACCTACAACCATGTAGGTGAAAGTACATTCAAACATGTTACATTGATGTTGATAGAGGAGTTTGAAAGTGATTTGACATCAATCCAGGCTGTAGATATGTTCATGAACCTAGTGAATATCATTGAAGTGGGAATGGATAGGTGATAGAACATAGTCAAGATAGCTTATACACAACTAAAAAAGGACACCTACAGGGGGTTTATGGAGTAAGTTGGCCTCAGGCCTAAAGAGACCTAACATAGCATGTTGAAAGGTACTTAAGCCCAAATGGGACTTCATATAGGTTAAAAAACCTAAAGAGTACTATTTTTGTGAATGGAGGTATTAAAACACTAAGAATTATAGTTAATATACAGTTAAGACACATAATTACCTAACACAATCATTAATGACTTGAATTTTGGAAGTAAGGTGACAAAATATGTTATCCACCAATAATTTTATGACTAATAGTGGTAAGATAAGATATATATAGTCCTATTAGGTCTACATCAAGTTTTATACACTAGGATAATGAGATAACACTCATTTTACTGACCTCTAGGGTCAATAATGTTTGTTTGCATACAAACCCTCAATGGGGAAATTTAATGTTTTGTACTTGAATGAGAGATAGATGATTATATAGAATTATTATGGATAATTTAAGACATGTTTTAGAGCTATGTATTGTGAATTAAGTGAATTTTAATTTTTTAAACCCAAGATAGCCTTCCTAGGCTCTTCTCACACAAGTAAACCCAGTTAGTCTTGAGGAAAATTGATGTTTGATAGATCTATAGGTTTGATAAAGATTTTAAATTTGGTACATATGGTTATAATGTGTGTATTAATGTGTTCATGTTTCCCTTAAGGTCATTAAAACAAAGGACATACCCACTATTTTGTCTCAAACCTGACCCACTTCTTTGATAAGGGGCAATTATGAGACTAAGGTGTCTTTTGGTCTCAAAGAGAAAAATAATCATTTACAAACCTCAAAAAGGGTAATTAAAGAAACTAAAAGTTCTATAAAATCTCCCAATACACCTCCAATTCGTAAAAACACTCAGGTTTTAGTCCAAGTGCCCATGAGGGCTAGCAAGGAAGAGATAAGACTAAACCTCAAGACCCCTGACCAGTATAACAAATGCATACAGTGGGGTGAAAATGAATTTTAGATAATTTAGAATCATGTGGATGGATATTTAATAGGTGTATGAACATATCCAAATAGTAAGATAGAGTTTTGAGACCCAAAACTCAAAATGGACCTTTCTCAGAGCTCAAGAATGTTAAGCAAGCCACCTGAGGAACAAATTTAGATACTCATACCATATCTCACACTTTACATGTTGAGTTAATCCATTTTGGATAGATGAGGAGGTCAATAAAGAAGGTTTTTAAAGTGGTAGGATGTCATTTGGATGTCCCATCTTTGTGAACAAGACTCCAGATAGGTCTTAAACCCTTTTAAGACCCTGATTATGACCAGTCAAGGGAAATGGACTTCAAATGCACCTCTAATGATATATATTATTATTAAAACATATTTTATTTTTTTTAGGAATCTAATAAGGTTATACACATGTATTTTGATGCTGACATCACTTGTACAAATTACTATAAATACCCTATTTTTCATGATTTTTGGTTTTTTAGGTGTTCTGAGAAGGGGAAAGATTCCCAATCATGTGATGAGATCATTTGGGAGTTTTATTGAATATTAAATCTCAAAAAATTTCATTTAATATTATATAGGTGGTTGAAATAGGCCCATTTTCCAAGGTAGACCCAAACAACCTCAAAATAAGACTAGGTCTCAAGGTGGTTTCTTGGTTTGGACACTTCTAAATAATCTCAGGACCCCAAAATTGACATGGAGATTTTTGAAAATATCATAAAAGTGAATCAAACAATTTTATATATTTTAAAATTTGTGGGAGCTCCCAGTAGCAATATTTCTACTTTCTAGGCCTAGGAGGGCTAATTAGGCCTAATTTGGGAGAGAGAATGAGATAGAAAGTACACTTGCACTTAGAATTTTATTACCAAAATTTATGTGAAGATGTAATGGGATAGAGAGTATCTAAAAATATGCTTATTTTTCCATATAAACCTCCATATTTTTCTAGATAAGGAGCTTTATCTATTTTTAGGGTTACAAAGATTTGAGAAGAAATTCAAGGTTTTGGTTCTAAACCAAGTCTTATTGAGTGTTTGGTATCTTTAAATGTATTATTATAAGTTTGGTATGATATTTGGAGACCATCCATGTAATATATTTACATTCATAAGAAAAATCTTGACTTTTCCCTTCTACGCCATGTTGAAGATGAGCTTTCTAAGGAGTCAAAACACTAAAACATTGTATAATTATTATAATAGACCTTGTAAAGGATAATACACATTATCCATGCCAAAAATGAGGTTATAAAAAATAAAGGATAGGTTTTTAAGAGTTTTAAAAGTTTGAAAGAGTCTCAAAGTCTCCAAAAAAGCCTTCTCTCCTTCCAATGCCTAGGCTAGTTGAAGGATTTAAACTTGCACTTAAGAGATCCTAACAGCCCATGGATCATGGAAATACCTCGTGAATTTAATAGATTAATGTTTCAATGAAGAATAAATGAGGACTTAAAGTCCTATTTTCAAGGGGGAAGACCAATTCTTCAATAAAGACATGGGAGCTAGTATATAGGGGGTCTGATAAGGATATATGCACTCTCTAAGTGGTCAAGGCTTGACCAATCATATTTAATATGTATCCAAGAATATTAAACTTGTAAAACTCTCTCTCCTATGCCCCCTATGGAGATGGATGTTTGAAAAGGTTTGAATAAGGACTACATAGCATTTCAAGGAGGGCAAAGACTAAGTTTGAGACCCCTATTTTGGGGCTGCTTTGTCTCCAAACATTTTATTTTTATATTTGAACTAATTTTACAGAATATTAATCATCACTCTTTGATTTTTGTTGTGATAAAAGGCTGCCAAATTTTATACTCACCTTTTGAGATAAATAAGAAGCTTTTGTTCCTCCATTTTTTAGGTTTTTTGGTGAAGTGTGTGTTTGCCATTGATATATCATAGTGAAGCATTTGTTTTCCTACGATATTCTCTAGTTTTTATACATTCAAGAAGGATATTTTATATTTTATAGGTAATATTAAGTGTTAAAATCAACTCTAATTTAGGCATTAGATGTGAATTCAGTTCCTTTACATTCATTCCATGCAAAAACTAAGTTTATTAAGTCCTTATTCTAAAACACTATTGTAGAAGCCATTCCTTGAATGTAGAGAATGTGTTTAAGCTTCTCCCTTTTCATAAGAGTGTTCATTACAATAATAATTGGTCATAAAATATTGGTGCATCACCTTATTTCCTAGTTTTCCTTTCAATTCCATTGCAAACAGTGTCTTTTTCACCCTTTTCATTACCAGAATCAGTAGATAGTAGGTATAAGAATAATTTTTAGTGAGAGAACCAAGGGAACCATCCCTCTCTCAAGATTCTCTCCCTTCCAAAGGCACCCACGCTTAGGAGATATTTCATGTTCTATTAGAAGTGAGAAACAACAAACTTTCTCTCAAGGGCACACTCCTAATTGACAACATTAGAGAATGCTTAGATACACGAGGTATCTAAGGATAACTCAACCCAAAATATGAACTCTTTTATAGAGTATCATAATCAAGATTTAAAGATATATAGTTATGTAAAAGAATAACCAATACATGTTTTATGTAGGTTTAAAGGTGATTGAAGGCATAAAAGGACATTATAGAAGTATGGGCATCATCTCAGGTGAAAATAGTGTAGCACAGGACTTTTAGATGGTAATTTCAACCCTAGGTAGAAATTTCAATAAATGTGACATGAGGCCAACGTTAGTGACATGTGCTGATTTGACAGTCAATAGCTGGTTTGACAACACATAACCATTGCTAAGATCCTTTTTATCCCTTGTTTGTTAATTATTTTAGTATTTAGCTTATGTGATAAAGCATAGGAGTATTTAGGTTGTATGCATGTAAATGTATAATTTATGAATCTAAATAATTTATTAGCTTATATATTAATAGGTTTGTATAATCTAAAATAGATAAAAAATATTAGTGACCTTGTATATTGTATAAAACCATGCAAACCCTAGACTTCCTTAGGTTCTCCTTTTTTCACTAGGGTTTCAATCCATAAAAACCATAATATTTATATGTTTACTTATGTAGTAGGATTAGGTTTTTATTGTGTCTTAATTTCTCTATTAGGGTAAAAATTCAAATTGAATAATCAAGCTAAAACCCCTAATAGTCCTCACCCCTAGATTTCCCACCTATTTTCATGCCATGCCTTATGCTTATAATAATGAATGGATAAATACAAAAACTTGTATGATTAATGATGATAATATGTATATGATGAACATGATTGTGAAGGTAAAGATTATTATTCTTGCTATGAGGAATATTAGTATAATAGTGATGTATATAACGGTGAAGAAAATGAACAAGATAATGTTAAAATGGAAGAATATAGTTCCCCTACCTCTTTCTTGCATTATATTGATCATACACTAGAAAAAGAGGAAAATTACAATGAGTCACCCAATAATTTTTTTTAAAAATAATATTACACATAATGAAGACATATAATAATACTATGTGTAAATGATATGCATTTGGACTCTCTTAGTGTTTCCACCTTTTCTCTAGACATGACATGATATAAAATAATGTAACATCTATTTTCTTTTGCTATAAATGTCAAATAATGTTACAAATGTTCATGATATTTATATTCAAACTATCTAAATAAAAAAATATGGAAATGAATGTTATGTTTCTCTCTTTTATATTGCAATGGCAAATGATACCAAAAATTGTGACAAATGCCTCTTCTGTGAAACATGTAAGAGAACCTTATTTGTAGGTTGTGATACTGCATTGTTTGTAAGTTTGGCTTCATTCTTGTACTCATTTTATTTTACATTATAATTTGGATTGATTTGAAAATTTTAATTGTAATTAGTAGTAGTGGTGTACTCAAGTTTATTGAGTGCAAGGATCTTGACTTCACGATCTCTCATTATATGGAATAACTTATGAAAAGATTTGCATTTATTGAATAATAAGGACTTGTAAAGTAATGCAAACAAACTTTTCTAGAAGATATTTTGTAATTAATTTTATGCCATAGGATTTTTCATCTTAGATAGCATTGTCTTGTATCGAAGTACACATTCATTTATTAGTTCATTGGTCCCTTGCTTGAGTTAGACAATTTATGCATAAGAGATCTTCTCATCAGTGTTGATAGAGAAATGTGCTAGAAACTAATGAGATAGGGAAGAAAGGTGATAATTCACTGAGGTGGAAGGTCATAAAACCATATTAAAGCATATTATTTGAGAATTCATGGAAATAACTTGTTCAATAAACAGTTGGTGGTTGTATAATCTAAGTATGTTGCATGGAAGGATCAAAGGTGCTCTTCAGGTTCACCTTTTTTTATCATATAATAGGAGCTTGGGAGCTAAAAATATGTTTACATAAATTTTATCTATTTTATATTATGCAAAACTAATTAAGATATAAACTAATAAGTAATTCAAATTCATACAATACACATTTGTGTGCATACAAACTTGAATGCTCCCATGATTTATTGCATAAGCTAAATATACAAATAATTGACAAACAAGGGATAATAAGGCTATTAAATTATTTCACACTTTGTTATGTGTTATGAATCTATAAATTCTTTTTAAAAATCTTTTTTAATGAATTTGTGTATAGCCAAATTAAAGATTGATTGTCAAATCAATGTAGGTCACTAACATCAGCCTTCGATCATATCCATTGACATTTCTACCTAAGGTTGATGTTATTATTTGGGAGTCTTGTGCATTATTATTTTCCCCTGAGATGATGATTTTGATTCTATAATTCCCTTTTCTACCTTTAGTTTCCTTTAGATCTGCATAAAATAACCTATATTGATTCTTGTTTTTTAGAACCCTAGTTCTTGCAATCTTAATCAGGATACTATCAAAAGGGTTTGTATTATGGGTTGAGTTATCCTTATATATGATTTGTATCTAATCCCTACTTACATTTCCAATACTTTAAAGAGGACTCAAACCATATGTAGTTCTCCCTCTAATGTGAGTGTTTGGAAGATCATGTAGACATAAATCTAGATGCTATTTCATTTAGGCCCCACCTTCATATAATCATGCATAATATAAATTTGATATTAATGTAATTTATATTTTGTAATTAGTAAAGAGCTAGAGTAGTGTGAAATTTGTAAATAAGATTTGTAACAATGAATTCTTGTCCCTAAATATCTTCAAGGGACTTTGTATATATAAAAGTCTCAAATGTGAATTTTGGGATTAATTGGTGTACAAAAGTCGACTCAAAGGGATTTAACGTATAAAAAATAATGGTCAAAATGGAAATGTGCCCAGAAAAAAACCAAAAGGCTCCTAGACATTTTTTAAAATCTCGATCACTAATGTCAGACATTAGTGCCTAGGGCTATTAGAATCATCCATATGCTTTATCAAATACAAAACTAAGTAGAAAAAGACTAGGGATCCCTATGACATAATAATTAAAGACTAGAGTGATAAAATAGAGCATTGCATAATCAATTAAATTCAATGAGATATAATAAGAATAAGCCAAGTGCACCAATAAATCCTTAATTCGTAATTGTGAGTTGATATGTACAAAGTCACATAAATTTTGGCCCTTAAATGGAGGAATGATAGACAAATTAAATTTTGAACATAGATTTGTACATAAAGTATTAAAATGTATTCATTTGAAATAATATTCAAAAAGTATGTGAAAACTTAAAAAGCTTCATGGGGTGGTTACACGGGTGAAACTAACTTTTCTCATAAACCAACTTATTTACTAAAAAAACAAATAAACTAAACATTAAAATAACTTTGGATCATTTAAATAATCCAAAAAATAAAAGCATGGTATAAAGAAAACTTGTACCAATTTTAGGTATCTATAAATTCCTCCCTTTAATCTATCATTTTAGTGTAACTATGAATATTGGAATTAAACAGATAAAAAACTTGAAATCTTACATTGGTGTTGGTGAACTTGTATCTTTGCTTGCCATAATGTCTATGCATTTTCCTAAATAAACAAATGCATATGATCAAATATATGTATGTCCATGAAAAGATAGTCATAATAATAAATCAAAATATATTCAAGGAAAAATAGACCTTTGTGTGTGGTACTATGCCTCTCCTAGAGTATGATCATGCTATGGAGAATGGAGATGCCATGAATCATCAATTGACCCAACCAACAGGGAAATGATACTTGTAGTCTTGTTCACTTATTGTTTAAGGAAATAGAAATATTCCAAGTGGTAATGAGAAAGTATTGTGTAGACTATTGAGCATTGTTGATCCTAAACCACATTACCTGTGTGCATGATATTGATTGTAAAAAGAGGAGTGCCCTGTTAGACTCATGGAGTGGTGCCAATAACATTGAGTGTTGATAATCCTCAACCACACCACTCATGTAACTAATCTAACACTAATATTGAACCTCAATGTGAAAGATTGGAACTATATAATGGGTTTGTAGTGGGTAATGCAATGGCTGTTGAGTGTTGTTGAAACTCAACATACATTGCCTACAAAATCATGAATCAATAGTTGTGTATGGGCTTATAGATTCAAGGTTTATATACACCTGAAAATACTTAAAGATGATTTAATATACTTTAAAAATAACTATAAAAGTACAAATATGTAAATGTGCATGAACCAACATCATGCCCCACTGAATTAGTGCTAATTATAATATTAAATAGTATATATCTATATGGACCAACATCATGGACCACTAAATTGGTTCCAAGTGCAATATGATATAGTATACATGTACAGAAACTAACATCATGCCACACTAAATCGGTACCAACTGATATAGTATGCGATGCATGTATATGCTAAATCTAAGAACATGTATCTCAAATGTATTTGTATGTGAAACCTATAATTTATGTCTCTAGAGAATTAATCACATATACCCTGCATATGCCCCCATATGTATTTGAATGAGTAGTAATATGAAATCTGTCACTCATGTCATGTGAAAGAGAGCACACATTCCCTACATATGCCCAAAACAATATGTTTGTAATATGTAAATATATGATATTTGCACCACTTTGAAATATTTTGATCAATCTATCTATATCCATCTGAATAAATTTATCCTCTAAATATTTATATGAAATGTGGCAAACCCACTGTATTCCTTCCCTTTTAATATGAGGGATGAATTAATTTAATCAACCATGACAAAATATATGTATGAATAAATACACACTATCATCATATATAATAAATGCAATAATATGCATTTAGTATCGATTATAATGTTACTATGTATATAGAATATGATAAATTGGTAATTAGCATATTTTATTTTGATGTATTTCATAAATCTTGAATTTGAATTAATCACAATTTGTTTAGAATTAGGCATGCCTTCGAATTGCATTGGCTCTGGCATGTGTTCGATATACTCGTTGTGGTCAAAATTCATGTATGAATAACGTTGATAATTTTTCTTAGAAACATTAACCATATAATGATTATTAGAGAAATGTTACCCCTATTTTCTAGGATTAGGGCAAGCGATCGTATGAGGAGTATAACCATGAATTTCATAATATGGAAATTAGCATAAGTCATATTGAAAAGAGTATCATGTGGGATATTGTGTTGTGTATGTTTTAACATAATTTATGGCTTATGTTTTTATTTATGGTTTGTAATATATCATGTGCACAAGTTTCAAAAATATTAATTGGTAAACTGATTGTGTATAGATAATAGTTCAAAGTCAACTCATATAAAATAGATTCAATTTTTAGAATTTTATAATTTAGTTGAACATTGTAGTGATAAAAATTTGAGCTTTGGGTGACCATGATGTCAATCCAATGAGATTTGATTCCCACTCAGTTTGAGTACCTAGAGGATGTTTTACATACTTAACCACAAAAGGACCTGATATGTGTGAAAATTTCACATTTTCAAGGTAATTTTTTTATTTTTAATTTTTTTTACAATTTTTAATTTTGAAAAATGTAGAGTTTTATGTATGTTTGAGATTGTGTGACCACTTGACAAAGGTGTCCATCAGAAGATAATATCATCATACTCATGACTTTTATTTCTTGAGATATGACATGACTATCTTATGAAGGTGTCTTTGCTATAAGTGGAAAAATATGTCGATGGAAAAACATTAGTTATTTAATGATTATGTAATAATTATTTACTTCCTTTATACTCATGGATGGTATTGTTTTGTGTTTGTGTTTTTTTTATAGAGGGACATGCATGTTCACGAGTTCTATAATTGGCACCACATGGAGACCTTCCATCGTCTAGATCTAGGAAATGGTGAAAGTAGATTATAGAGAGGGATGGTATTATTTTTTCAAATTGTATTGGGCATATACCCTATGACATGCACCTAGTGACCAACTTAATAGAGAGGTGGAATATATATACTTATAATTTTTGTCTCTTTATAGGGGAGATAATAAGGCCAATGGAGGATGTCTGGCATATTTTGAGATTGCCCATAGTTGGTCCATGAGATGTAGTGTAGTCTACTATTGGACATACATATATTCATTGTTCACATCAGTATATGGATGGTCAAGCTATAGGAGACTAGTAATGTGAGGGTAATACTAGTGTATATGTTTATCAATCAATATGTTTACATGAATCAAACATGCAACATTCAAAAAATATTTTTTGTATAGTTTAAGGTTACTATGATAGTGATGAGGATGATATGTAAGATCCCAAAAATGACATCTTGTATAAGTTAAATGTTAATCATATTGATCCAAATGAATACTTATAATATGTTCACACCTACTGGTCCAAGAGAGTATTGGGACAATTCATATGTAAATAAAACTAATAATGCCAAGGATTCTACTCAACAAAAATCCTCTGGGGACAAAAGAAAGTCAATAATTTAAGATACTTAGTAGATTAAAAAATACACATCAGAGTTGAAATATTATATCAAGCCACGACTCTCCTATGATATAAACACCATTACGGTATTTTTTTGTAAAATCAAGAATGACTCGAGAATAAGAGTATTTGTATATTTAAAATTATACTAAGGTTTATAAGCATACTATATTAAATAATAGGCTACTATAAGATAATATTAAAAGTGTAAGCATAGATCTCATTTATAATATGGAAGTTTTATTGGGTGAAGGCTTGGTGAAATGCTTCATTGTGAGGAACATATTGATCCATGGGATGACTTGTAGGCATGTAACTCAAAGGATATTGGGAATAAATGCCTTACTATTCCAAATAATAGGGAGGGTAGGCATCAAGTCCCCAAGGCATCAACTATAATTCTAAATTGATAGCCTCTTAGTAGACCAATGCTAATGATAAGAGAAAATATGGGTTTATCCTAATGAACATGGCAGTTAGAAGATCCAACAAATTGAGATATACCTCAATAATTATATCCTCTACTTGTAGGAAAGTATCCTTAAACCTAGTGTATAATTGATAGAATCTATGGTTAAACACACTATTTGGTTCATTGGGCTCTTTATGGGCTATGGACATTTGATAAAATAAGACATAAGGGTCAATGGGTACGCTGAAATGGTCAAGGAATAATTTTTCAAAGATGGCACAAGTGGTGATGCACCTTTCTAGTAGACCAAGATACCAATAATATATTGCTTGATCTATAAAAAAGGGGAATGGATAATAAACTACATTCTCATGTTGACTTTGTATTTTGATAATGGCTTCTTTAAAATCCTAGATGTGTTCCTCAAAAGTCTTGACCCCACCATGGTTATACTTCACACAAAATTTGTGGGGATTTTTAGGCAAGTCATGGAAAGGTCCAAGAACATTCATATGATAAATACATCCTCTTATCCAAGAAAGGGCCATTAGAGGGATCAAATTATCAGTTTTTCTAGTATAAGAACCTACAAAACAACTAGGCAACTCCTTAAAAACATAAGACAAGTTTGACATACACAAAAATAGGCCCTCCTAGTTCCAAATATGTTGTGAAATCTTTTGACATGACCAAAAATATGTGGGGGTTGTTAATCTCCATCTCTCTTGAAAGGATATTTTTGAGAACAAATCTCCCTAAGGTCTTGTTTACCAGGTCGTGGTATATAGGGTGACCTAGTTGGCTCATTATGACCATTCCATTTCAAGGAGCTTCAGTGATTATTTTAGATTAATTATATACATTCTAAACAAAGAGTTTATGACTTAAAGGAATTAGTAGAATTATCTAACTATGAATATGAACAACCAATTCAAAAGTAAATGTCTATTGCTTATAGGTCCAACAATGCACAAATGAGCAATATATAAATAAAGGAGCATGCAATCAAGGTAAAACATTAGATTTAGATTACAAATCATAAACTAAACTAACAAAGATAATTAAATAAAAATAAAAAGAGGGAAGGGTAGGGAGAAAGAGAAAAGAGCCTAATTTCTAATGGACCTAATATATTCCTCTCGACTAGATGAGTGCATAGATAAATCAGTCTTCAATTAAGCCAAACATAACACTAATCCAACTAAAGATGGTGCAAGAGTCTATGAAATGAAGTAGAAAATGTAATGAGGAAAATAGGGTCACCATATACATGCATAGACCAAGTCTATCAAATGATAAAACTTTCAAATAAATATATTTCCATTAAAGGGATCAATTGGGAGTTCATCAGATATTCATGTGAGTTATAGACATGGCTTTCAAATAGCCTCGACTTAAGAAACTAATCTAGAAAGTAGAAAAAATACATGAAAGCTAGTAGTTGGTTCACTACTTCAATGCTAAGACTAAAAGGATCCAACCAGGCATAATATCCATAATCCTAAAAGACTGAACCTTATTACAATATAGGAGCTAATATTATGTAGACATATAGGCCTATGAAGTTTCAAATCCATCCCACTACTAGGGTAGTTACAAAAATCATCAATGTGGTGGGTCCATTTGAGATCAATTAGGACAAATACTACTTAATTTCATCATGAAAATATTAGGGACCATGCTTGATTGAATTGGAAATGAATTCTTACAAGAGAATACAGTTGAGATTACATCAAGATTGTTAGCCACACACATCTTGTGAAGTTAAAACCACACCTATAACAATAAGAAGCCATGCCTATTTAAGGCATGGATTTGTATTTTGTTATCTATGCTTGATCTTAACATGCACATCATACCTTAGTTAATTCCACCAATTATAATTTCATTGAATTCCATCATTATTGATCATTTATTGGTGAGAAACAATCTATAACTTGATTCTAAAATCAAATTAAACACACAATCCCATCTCAAGTTTTGATGGTTTTGAAAGTCAGATAGGCCATCAAATTTAAACCAATGTCCTAATGACATCATTACTAATGTGTCATTTATTAGTAGGGTTATACCATGTGGTTATTTCATGATCTTATTCTACTTGATTGAGGCTTGATATGTGACAATTATTCTTTTAGGTATAGTAAAGCAATATTTTGCCACATGGACTCATCCCATTCACTTGAGAGTTATGATGGGTTTTTGAGTTATATGAACCATCCTAGGGTAGTGGGTCACTAGGATCATGCCATGTGGTAGCATCTTACTAATCCAATTTCCATAAGTGTCTTGATTTTTATGGATTCGATCAAGGTAGTGAGTTGTCAAGATCACACCACATGGTAACATCTTGCTAATCAGCTCACCTGGAGGGATTTGCTAAGTATGAAACTAGTCAGGGTAATGGGTCATTAGGATCATGCCACTTAGTAGAATCTCACTAATTTAGAGAGTTGAGTTGAAGTCTCTTGGGAAAAAAATGAAAGTTTCTAATTCCCACAAAGTGGTAGAAAGACATCACATGGCTTTAGGTAAAGTTTAGAAAATTGACAAAGTGTTGAAAGCCTTTTCAAATGGGTCAAGGACACCAAGAGATATGAGAGGTCAACAAGTTGCATTAGATATTCCCTAGGTACCTGTGAGTAAGATAAATAAGGGCCCATTCAATAATTTCAAATTTAAAAATCGAACGACTAAGTGGTTTTTGAAAATACAACAACTAAGGCAAAAGCCAAAAAATGACTATGACAAATATCCAAATGAAAGCATGAAAGCTTGAAACTTAAAATAAAGAGGAAACTCAAATTTTTTGAATTAAATCCATCTTTATCCACTTTACATAAAAGTAACTAATTAAAAGAATAAATTTGTATGAACACCTAGTCAAATCAGTCTAAAATTAAAGCAGAAATGGACTAAATTACTCAAGAAAAACTTTGAAACATTTAGATAATTTTCATAAATACAAGGTGAAATGCTCTAAAAAGGAATATTTAAATGTGTTTCAAAATACAATCATGAAGATATACCAATACTTAATAAAATCATACAAATTCATATTTTTAAATCAATGCAATTGTAGATGTGATTTCTATGTCAAGTGTTTATGATGAAAATTTATTATTATTCAAACTTGGCATAAACAATGAAGCACATTCAGAGTTTAAATATGCACATATAGAAAAAATTCACTCCCAATATGGATATTATAAACAAAAAAACCCACCAAACTCCTTCAAGAGATAAGACTAGACTCTAAAGTAGAAAAAGGGTCCTTATTTTTAGCTTGAAAATGATGCATGTTGTGTAAGCAACAAAAGCTGTATGATAATTTCAATGGTAATTAGGTGGATGTAATTGGAAAGTATGTTATGAATACTTATCGATAATTATTTACAACTTGTGAATTTGAGCAATATGTTGTTACATTGACTTATGTCAATGGGTATGACATCTTTAAAATTGATACTACATATTTTTATTTGAGCATCTTGCATTTGTGCTTGTAGTTGATTCTTCATGGATCAAAAATATGAATATTATACCCTTTGAAATAGTGATATGTCATGGATTATGATTGGGATGCTCACACAACTTATTCATCTTTATTGAAGAGATGTTTGGATGAGGCATATGGTGTGAAAATGGAAACATTCATACAATGTGAATCAAAGTGAAATTTTGAAGCAATGTTCAAGCTTGATTGTGGGGTGAAGTTTTTGAAATATTCTCTAATTGTACTATAACCACTGTAACCAAGTCTCATGTTTCATGGTATTCTATCTTACTAGAGGGGATTGGTGATGTCATGGACCCTTTTATTTAGGCCTTAACCTTCATATCCCATTTTCATTAACAACATGGAACTAAATTCTTTGGTGTGCTTCTCAAATATTCCAAACAAGCATGTTGAATAAGATTTCAAGGAATGATAAGGATCTATTAGTTTCACACATATCATCAATTATGAATTTAAATTATCAATTTGGTATGGGGGTACACTAATATATGGTTGATCATGCACTTGGAATGATGATCACTTGAGTGTGACACATGCTAGTTTCTCTTCCTTGATAGAAATTTATTGTTATAAATTATACATGGCACAAGTACATAAATCCTTGGATTGAATGAGACCTCAGAGGATAGGATCAAGGAGATGAACATTATGTGTCATAAGATATATTAGTTTCTACATGAAAAGTCTAAATCCTTTCTCCTTAGATTGGAGAACATCTTATAATTGTCGATTCAGGTGTGTAATATTTAGATATCCTTGTATAAGTTCATGTTTTCATCTAGGGATACTCATATACCTATGTGATTTTCCCATGATTATATTAGCGAAGAGTTAATCATGCAAATGATACCAAGTGTCTTAATTTAGTGTGAATAACTAATGACAAGGTAGTGTGCTAGACTCATAACTCTAATAGGTTAATGATCCATGCCATAGGGCCCAAGACCTTGTGTATGGCGGGGCATGAATGCTAAAACTATTTAAACTAGATATATTTTTTAAACAACATTTTAGATTAAAGAACATGTAATGGAATCTAATGCAAAATGTAGAAATTACCATTACACATTTAGATGCATAAGATTTGTAGAATGGTGCCACTTTTATTCAAATGAAAAATAATGAAAAGTACATATGCATACACTATACAATAGGTCAAGAGAGTATGTTCCTATTAACATAAGGGAAAAAGTAATGAAAGTGGACAAAAATATAAGGCAAGGAAGGTATTATGATTGGGAAGGGGGATGGCATATCTAAACTGATTATCTCAACTAAAAGATGACTATTCAAATGTTGTATATGCAAATTGTGCCAAAATGTGGGAGAGATGGTTGGAATAATACAAGATAATTGAGGAATACGAGTATTGAATTTTTTCTATATGAACTACATTGGAAAAGGGGAAAATGGCCTCATTTTTATATCATATTCCTAACAATATATAATTACAATTGATGATGGTTACAAATAAAAATAATTACAAGACTAGTTCATCTTTTGTGTGAATGACAGTTGGACTTCTTATAGATGTGGCAGTTCAAATTCTAGTGTACATTACACTAAAAAGTGATCTACCATGATTTAATCATGGATAATTTCATGTGGTGAGATACATGGATGAAATGTGAGACTATATTTGAACAATGCATGCAATATGTCACAAAGATTTTTCTAGGTTCAAAAGGCTATATGTAGAAGTGAAGCGATATGTAGTAATACAAGTGATGAAAAAGTGTTATATGAGGTGAAATGGGATCTATGAAGAAGGGGCACAAGACATGCATGAACATGTAAGAGATGTGGTGTGAAATAAACCAAGATGATTTGATATGAGGATGTATGAACTACAAGTGCTACACCATGAGATGTGAAATAATAAAAGCGATATGAGTGTTACACCTACATAAAATTAGAGAATTTTTGAGAATTGTGACATGGGTGTTTATGCATGATTGTAGAAGCTATGATTTTTGTGTGTAATTGTGCATGTATATAATCTTTACTTAGTAATTTCTCCAACTTTGGTTGATCTAACCAAGCTAAGTAATGAATAAATATATGGCACAATGATGGCACAGGTTGGTGTATCGATCAACCTCTATATTTACTTGTGATCATGTGTGACCTTGGGGTGAGATAATTGAGTAAAGAATTAAAAAAAGAATTTTTGTTATGATGCTTCCGATCTGAGGTGAGGCATTGGATGGTGTGAGCCAAATTGGAATGTGCATAATTTTTTGGCTATGTTTTGATAGTCAACCATAATAACTTTTTATAAATCCCATCTTGTAATATAAAAGTTCTCCTAGATAAAGCTCAGTGTTGATGTGTTTTGGGATATGCATTTATGTAATAAATGGTTAAGGAATAAGTTTCATAGCTCAGTGCATCTACACATGGATCACTACATCTCTACCAAATCTATTGATTAAATACCCATAAATGACACAAAGATTACTTATATGGCAAGATTAGGAGGTGAGTGTAAGACTATTATTGATGGATTAGAAGATATAAGTAATCCATAGGTACACCTAAAAATTATCACACATGTGAGGATAGCTACCAAATTAAATATCCATATTAACATTATTATGCACATAATACATCTCACCTTGATTAAAAAAACGACATAAGGTGGACTTCACATCAAGTGTAAATATGACACACACAAACATTACCCATGAATACAACCTTAAGTGATGTGGTAAAAAATAAAAATGTCATAATATCATAAATATGGGATTTGGCAACAAAATCTAATGAGGTACCCATGTATAATGAACGAGAAAAAATAATAATGAATATGTTGTAGTAGATAAATTTTGAATCTGATGAAGACCCTAATGGAATGAATCAAATATTAAGGAATGAAGTAAAGACTAAAAGTGACAATCACTTTGGCCACTAGAAACTATCATGTCACAATACAAAGATTATTCTTTATTTTTATAAGAGAATGCATAGCTTCCAAACAATCATGTTGAATCAAATTATAAGGAATGATATAGATCTATTAGGTTCATGTCTATCATCACTTGTGTATTGAAAGTATCGATTGGGCATGGGGGTACACTGATATATGGTTGATCATGCACTTGGAACAATGAGCACTTGACTATGATGTGTGCTAGTTTCTCTTCTTTGATGTAAAATTCTTGTAATAAACTCTGCATGGCACGAGTACATAAATTATTGGCTTAAATAAGAACTTATAAGATAGGACCAATGAGGTGAACATTATGTGTCATGAGATATATTAATTTATCCATGAAAAACTAAAGCCTTTCTCCTTGGACTAGAGAATATATTGCAATTGTTGATTTAGGGGTGTATTATGTTAGATATCCTTATGCAGGTTTGTGTATTCATTTATGGCTACTCATATACCTATGTGATTTTATCATGATTATATTATTTAATAAATAAGCATGCATATGATATTGAGTCTCTTAATTTAGTGTGAATAACTAATGATAAGGTAGTGTGTCAGACTAGTAGCTCTGATAAGTCAATAATCCATTCCATGGGGTCCAAGACCTTGTGTATTGGGGGGGCGTAATGATAAAACTATTTAAAATAGATATATTATTTTAAACAAAATTTTAGATTAAATAAGATGTAATGGAATCTAATACAAGATGTATAAATTACCGTTATGCATTTAGATGCATGAGATTGGAAGAATGGTGCTACTTCTATTCTAATGAAAAAAATGAGAAGTACGTGTGTGTATAATGTATACTAAGGATGAGAGAGAAATATACTTTTATCATAAGGGGAATGTTTATATTCATATACTATGAGTGGACAAAAATATAAAGAGAGGAAGGTATTATGATCAAAATGGGGTATACCACATCTTAATTGATTTGTCTCAACTAAAAGATGACTAGTCAAATGTTATATGATGTAAATACAAATATCCTTGCTTTGAAACGGGCTAAACTGTAGTTATCTAGATTCTTCTCTTTGTAGAATAGTTTCTGTCCAAATAAATGCGCAGTTTATTTTGACAGAGTCTTGAGATAGGATTTTTCTTTTCCAGCACTATATCTCATCTATATGAGTCTATTTCCTTCTCCTAAATACAGAAACGGTTACCGTGCAATAACATTTGTTTTTAACTATTACAATTACAATGATTTATTTCCAATGCTTGTCAATTCTTTGAGACGACCTTGATATTGCATATATTATGTCCATACCTTGCAAGATATACAAAGAATTTATTTCCACTCGGCTAATATATGTATATTTTTGCTTACGGCTCCACATACCTGTTTTGTTACCATTCGCCATAGTCTATGAGCCATTTTTAAACAGGTGAATTTGTTTACATAATCCACAGGCTTGATTATATCTGCAGGTCAATAAAATGCATAACAGTCATGTATAATGATGCGCTGTCCCTAGACTGGTCTTTTAACAAAATGATGCAATGCTGTAATCAATGAATTCTTTCCACTGTTTAGCAACACTCATCTGGGCAGCTTCATTAGCAGCAGTCCTGGTCCACAAGGCAATCTTCTCTTGTCTAGCCCGCACACTTGCCACCGCCCCACAAATCTCATCAGCCTCATCAAATTGCTCACTAATCATGGCCAACAACATGTTAAGCTAGAGTTTATCAAGCTCATCCTTGCCTTAGTTGTTGTTGGCAGTCCACTTTCCTCCATGCGCACATTGAGAATCCTCTCATTTGGGCTCTATGCCTGCCTTAAAGCAATGAAATTCTACCCTGTGTGGCGGCTTGCTCGACATAAACAAGTTGTTGTATCAACACCAGAAGTCCTCGACAGTATTGAAGGTGTAAACAGAATGAAGGGTGCTGCCACTGTCAACACTTGGAGGAATTTTAACTTTCAAGTCCTTCGCATCATGCATAGAATTTAGTTATTCTTATCTACACATTCCGATTTCTAACTTCCCAAAGCAGCCGTGTACTCAAAGCAACAGAAATAATCCTCAGAGGCTACAGACTCAGCTTAGTGTAATTCTTGAAAGAATGAACTATACACTTTCCCTTGATCGTGTCTGCACTTTACACGTCTTAATGATCCATCAAGAATAGCTCTTTTGACACCGTGCATACTGCCTCCGACCAATGATCAATTCTTTCGACCAATAATATCACCGCACCTGCACTTTCATATTCTTATTCTTATTGTTATCACCACATTTCTTTTTCTTTACTCAGTTATCTGGAGACATTAGTATAACATTTAAATACCGGAGTGAGATCTTGCATGCAAACTACAACTCATCCACATTTTAGGTCTTTTCCATTAGTTCTAATCTCCTTCACATAACATGCAACTAGTGAAATTTCATTTCTGTTCACGTTCTCCACAAAAGATTGGCGGATAGTGTATTTGTTTCTACTTGGAATCACCAGACTAATTCAGGAAATAAAGGATTATGACTAAACAGTACAGAGCAGAAATTATACAGAGCAGAACCAATGACAAACACATCCAACGCCGATTCATCCACCTTCACTATAACTTCAAGGATTAAAATTGGCGATCTGTCTCCTTAAGCTCTAAAGAGCACACACACAGAACTCTATACCATACAACCAGAATGCTACCAATAAAATCTCTATTGAAAAATCATTACCATGACAATCAACAGCCATCTTTCTGAAACAAACAAGGATACTTACAGTTCAGAATATAATCTAGATCAATGGCTTCAAAAGCCACATTTTGATGCCAGCCAACAGCTTTCATTGCCTCCCTTCATAATATTTTTATTGCATACTACATGCCAAATGGCCTTCAGGACTCCTTCTCTCCTTAAAGGAGATTCTCTCTCCCTCTTCTTCTTCTGCGTACCTCTCCTCCTTCTGAATTTCTTTTTGCTATATTTTTGTTTTTTTAACAACCTCCCCTCTAACTTCTACGCTCAATCTTGGGCTAAGGATAAAAACAAGAAAACAGTTTTAAATTTACCAGCAATTTCTAATATGAGAAGATTTATTTATCTTATGGTTGAAAATATTTCAACCATTCCCCTCATTTCCTCAACAGCTCCACATTTACCTTTTTACTCTTACTTTTTACATTTTCACCTTAATTTTTAACATTTTAGAGGAAAATACAATAATTTGAAATTCGTTGCAGATGCTCCTGCATCATTATATATGTAAATTGTGCCAATATGTGGGAGATCTGGTTGATTGATACAAGATACTCCAGGATATAAGTCTTAGATTTGTTCTAGATGTAATCAATTAGAAAAGGGGGTATGACCTAATTTTTATGTCATATTCCTAAAAATATATAATTATAATAATTTGGTTATAACTAATGATGGTTATAAATAAGAACAATTACAGGAGTAGTTCATCTTTAGTGTGAGTGACATTTGGATTTGCTATAGATGTAGTAGTTGAAATTCTAGTGTATATTATGCTAAAAAATTATCTAACATGATTCAAGCATGGACAATTCCATGTGGTGTGTTGAATGGATGAAATATGAGACAAGATCTAAGCAATGCATGTAAGATGTCACAAAGATTTTTCTAGGTTTGAGAGGATCTACAAGTGAAGTGATACATAGTAATAAGAGTGATGCATAAGGGTTATATGAGGTAAAATGGGATATATGAATAAGGGACACAAAACTTGTATGCACACATAAGAGATGTGGTGTGAAAGAAACCAAGATGATTTGACACGAGGATGTAGGAACTACAAGTGCTACATTATGAGATGTGAAATAATAAATAACTATGAGTGTTTCAAGTCACTTGCATAAAACTAGAGAAGTTATGAGAAATGTGAAGTGGAAGTTTATTCATGCTTATAGAAGCTACAAGTTTATGCATAAGGGTTATATGAGGTAAAATGGGATATATGAATAAGGGACACAAAACTTGTATGCACATGTGGTGTGAAAGAAACCAAGATGATTTGACATGAGGATGTAGGAAATACAAGTGCTACATTATGAGATGTGAAATAATAAATAACTATGAGTGTTTCAAGTCACTTGCATAAAACTAGAGAAGTTATGAGAAATGTGAAGTGGAAGTTTATTCATGATTATAGAAGCTACAAGTTTTATGTGGAATTGTACATGTGGACAATCTTTCCTTAGTACTTTTTTCAACTTGGGGTGAACCTTTCAAGATAAGTAATGAATAAATATATGGTTATAATATGATGGCACATGTTGGTGTGCAGATCAAAATCTCATGTTGGTCTACTTGGGTATGGGTCTCCTATATATCTATATAGATTTTAGATATAGATTGAATACCAAACAACTATCAATATTTAAATAAGTGTCAATGTGGTAGATATGTAGAAAATCACAACAAAACCTGCAAGTGATAATGCTTAATGTGATACATGATAACCCAACAACTAATATGAGAAAGTGGTGCATGATAAAACAAACACTTGCATGAAGGTAAACAGGGATAAAATTAAAAAAGTCCCCATGACACTTTATAAATCAATATGAATACAATATACATCTAAAAATCCACCTAAAATCTATATGTAACACTGCGAAGTGATCCTCTCTAAACCAAGGTGGCACCTATATTCAGTTCATAAAGCACTATGATTTGGAATTTAAAAATAATAACTTTTTAAATAAAAATAGTACTAATCTAAGAAAATGCATAGTAAATATATATCATTTATGCAATGATCATAAAAACACACACTCTAGTTTAGTGGAGAAAATGGTGTTGAGAGGAAGGGTTTTCTAGTTGATGAATCCATGGGAAGAGACCATCTCTAAGTTGAATCTACCTCATGTGAGGGAATAAAATGAATAATATAGTATGGAACATTATAAATAAATTTGGTCTAATTCCCTACATTAAGAATATAAAATGTTTTAGGCCATGTTTATCCATTGAATTTTCCAAATCATGGAAGTATATAACTACTACTATTAGAGGAATCACTTTGGAAGTATCAGAAGAAAGTGTGGCCAAAGCCACCAGTATGTCCATGGAGGGTCTATAAAATTTTAAACATAGAAGATGAAAGAATGAGTAAATCCATTATTTTTTAGGGAGAACAAGAGAAATAATTAGCTATAGGATATAATTCTAAAAACCTCATTTCCAAAACTATGTGGATATGTCTACATGCAAATAATGAAATATGTCACAATGGAAAGATTAAAGAAGATTTACTAGTTTCACCTTTCATTGCTTAATCACTTGAGGCATAACAAGGTAATGAGTATTATATTTTTACTATTCATGTAATTAGGAATTTTGTCTTGGATTATTATGAGGAAAAAATGATTTTCCTATTTACTAAGTGGTCATTTACCTCCTCTTCCAAATGAGTCAACCCTCTATTTCCCCTAAAGTTGTAAATATTGTTACCTTGGATCTCAAACCTTTAGGGTAAGGGAAGGGGTCCAGTAGTAGTCCTTTTGAGAGGCACCTATGCTAGAAAGGGGGTAAGATAGACACATTGGCATAAATTTTTAAGGAATCTTGGGAGCAAAAGGTTGTTGGTTTTGAATGACCCTTGATTTTTTTTAATCTTTAGGTGTGGTCAGTAGTCATAAGTCAACTAAAAATAAAGTAAAGGTGGATTCCTTTAAATAAGTTATTACATTGGAATTAGGTAGCCATGATGATGTTTATATTCCTTTAGTCTTTCCTATATCTACACGTTCCCTCATTCTCCTCAAAGGTTGTAAATTTTGGTCTCTTATGGTTATGTTTATGAAAGGGTTGGTAAAATAGACAAGACTCTTAATATATAATTAGGTGATATGAAAGGGATATTTAATGAAAATAATAAATTGAATAATAAAATGAAGGAACTGAGGCTTTAGATGGAAAAAGAGAGGTTGGAGAATGTGAAAAATCCTAAAGGTCAATAGGATTTATTACAAGATACTTGTTAGATAAATCAATAATTGGCTAATATGGGAAACAAGCTAAAGAGAATGGAAGAAAAGCTATAGATGGTTAGAGGAAACTTGGAAGATGATAGTAATATAAACAGAGAGAATACCAAAATAAACAAAATAATACAAGAAGATACTAGGAAAAAGGAAGGCCATAGACACTCAAGATGGACCTAATAGGCGGACAAGAGGCCAAAAGAAGAAGCAGAGGGATGGAGAAGAGGAAACAAAGGATGACACTCTATAAAAAAAATCCAAAGTTTTTAATATGATTGCGAGTTAGTATATAACATGAATAATTTATATATATAATAGGAATAGGTTGACTATACTATGAATTTTTTCTAACTATTGGGATTTTTTTTCCATTGTATCATTGATTGTTTCTTTACAGTAGTGTGTCCTATTATTTTTTGGGCCTAGTTTATGTTAGTTTTCTATTTGACATTTATTATTATAGATTTATAGATTTTTAAAAGGTTATAGGGCCCATTGAAAATCCATTTTTTTACCCTTATAAAACATAAAAAGAACACACACTTTAAAAAAAATAACAAGTAATTTTGAGTTACTAGTCAAAATTATCACCTCTAGAAGGTCCAAAAAATAAGATATGGTCAAAAAATAAAGAAAGATTATAAGTTATAGAAAAATGGTTAAAAAAATGAATAATTGACCTCACCACTACATACATCTCAAAATAATAGGCAATGTGAAAAACATAACCCTCTCAATAGACCCAAAAATCTTTAGGTAGCTATAAAAACTAAAAGATTAATCCTAATTTACTAAAAGAAGGAAAAATATGGTCATGAAAACATGTCAAATATGTTGAAAGGTTATTTTCATTCCCACAGGTTCATTATTACCCATATGAAATATCTAGATCTGTAAAAAATGTTATCTACAATGTTTATCAAATGAGCTCACAGTGATATATTTATGTGAAATAAAATTAAAATATTAATTTATTTGACCCATTTTTAACATAATGTGAATGTTTGAATCACACCAAAAAACACTCAAAAATATAAGATCACAAAAAATTAGTCAATAAATCTCCTCCTCACACAAACTTGTAACATGTACATAAATATAACAAAAGTAAAAAATAGATATGAGATAATAAGTGATGGGATATGCAAAGAACTCTCTATAAAATATAAATCACTCCATGAAAATAACCCTAAAATTTATGTTTTAACTCCAAAAAAAACCCAATGGGTAATTTTGAAAGCTCATTATGAGTTTTGGCTTTAAAACATGCATTTTGGGTCAAACAAGATATACCCAATGGGTACTTTTAAAAACCCTCTATGAGGATTGACTCAAAAGAATTATAAGGAGATAGAGAATTTATGTGGCAATGTTGATCTTAATTGAAACTATAAAAATCCATAAAAACTACTTATGAATACTAGATCTAATACCATGTTAGGAATAATATCTTATTTTTGAAACCATGTTAGGAAAGATAAAGACCCCAAAAAATTGCATGTAAAGACACCATCTCTATATAAGTACTTAAAATGAGAATTTCATCAATACACACAAATGTAATAAACAAACAAAGTGATATAAAATGAAGTGTGTAAAACACATAATATTTCACAATAACATCAATGACAAAGGAGTGATCCTTGGTTCTCCTAAATGATTACATATCTACCAACTTGATTGATTGAGTACACATAAAATACACAAAGGTTCCTTATATAGAAAGAGAAAGAAGAAAGTGGAAGATGATTATTGATAAAGTAGAAGCTAGAAGCATTTCTTATGTAAACCTATCCTTTCTCTCACTTGTGATGATAAATGCCACATTAAATGTACATATTAACAATATTTTTAATATAATACATCTCAAATTGATAAAAAAATATATAAGGTGGCCTTCATATCAAGTGTGAGTATGACACACACTTACAATAAGCCAAGAAAACTATTACTAGGGGTATGCATCTTTAGTTTAAGCACACTTGATATTTTTTTTACAATACAGTTTAGTAATCCTCAAATAATCCATTGGTTGAGCTATATGTTGAAGATCATAACTTTTCCAACATTTTTTTGGGACAAGCCACATCATATATTGTGAAAATTGAACAATGTGGTGCACAAACCATTGATTTTGTAATGTTGGATCAATAAGGTATGCCCCCAAGTAGAATACAAGGTTATTCTTTCACCTAAAGGCCTTTTCATTTTTTTGATAGAGTAACTAGTGGATAATCCATCATTAGTAACACCATATTTAATGGGGACACCATGATTAGGGATCAAACTTGAGATCAAGAGAAGAGTACATAAAATGGGTGAGCTCTTTAAATAACTCATCCACAACCCTAAAGAAAAGACATTTTCATTGTTACTATTAAATTTATTGTGTTTAATTTTTTTTTTGGATTATATGGTAAAATTAGGGTTTTTAAAGGGTGTAAATCATTTTATAATGGATAGAAACCAAATATATTAATTAGCCCATACAAAAACCACACAAACTCAACATGAGGAACAAAATATAAAGCTTACAAAAGGTTGGAAACTAAAAGCAAACAATCAAAAACACAAAAAAAAAATAAAAAACCCCAAAAAAGGATTACCAATGGGTCTATGATATGTATTTTAGTGTCTTATCTACCTCCCATTCCTCTTTCAAAAATTGTAAATATTCTTCATCAAATACCTCTTATATTTCCTCAATGTCAATTAGTTTGTTCTTCACCTAGATTTTAGTTATTTTATGTGGGATAACTTCAAGATATATCTCCTTTCTATTCCTCATACATTATTGTAGATTTTAAATTTATTTGATTTGGGTTTTATGCACACCACAAAATATTATGAGGTAACCTATAATGTTTTAGGATCGGTTAAAAGATTAATACCAAGGCACGAGTTGTAAGGTATTTGGTTTTGTAAATAATCTGGTGTTGGAATGACGGTGAGTAGAGTAGTTTTTTTACCTTAGATGGTTTGAATATGACATGAATCTAATATTTACTTGAGATGGATGGGTGAATGTAACCTAATTTGGTCAGGATCAAAATAAACTCAAAAAAGAGGGAAAGGTAGGGTAGAAAAGAAGGTTTGTGAATCGAAGACATATTAAACCCTTCCAAATTGGATCCTACACTATGGGATAGATAAGTGATTGGGAAAATAATGATTTTTTGATGTTACTATCAATACACAAAATAGAAAAACATAGTTAGGAGTCCAAGGAAACAAAATATAGTAAATTTTAGTGCTTATAATCAGAGGTTTCTACCGATGTATGATTACAATTGCACATATTAAAATTGAGATTATGGTTATAAAACATACAATAATTAAATTAAATACTACACAATATGAATAATTGTATAAAAAAAATTCTACACATTCCAAAGATTGATAATACCATAATTATGGAACTTATTCAGTGAATCATGGGTTTGGAAAGGATTAACATATGCACATCAAGATAAAATTATAGAACAATACATATACTTTATTATTCACCTTAATATCAAAAATTCTCCTCCATTTTGAATTAGGAGGATACAATATATATAATGTGGGGAGGGGTTCCCTCATCCTCCACGTACTGTTTAATTTAATTTTCTAATATAAATTTGAGAGTTAAAATTCATGAAGGATATGCTTGTACATGATATTCATAAAATTTTTGGCCAAAATTACATGATCAAAATATAAATAAATACATGTGCCTAAAATATAACATAGACTCAAGTATCGTTACATTATAATACATGCATACATATATATTTATGGTGCCAATTTGGCATTACTAGAAGAGGAATATGGTAACAAGCTCGGTGTAGTTGAAAAATAGACTAAGAATTGCATGTGAAGAGTTAATAGTAGTGGGCCTAGTAGGGATATGCACCACTATGTGAACTTGAACTTAAGGCTGAGTGTTTGAAGGAGGAAATGATAATGTAATATGCATTGTAGTAGCAGTCTCCGTAATAGCCTTGAGTTGCTCATATAATTCATAAGCAGTGTCAAAATCATCATTGATGATACATAAATTGAGCATAAATGGATTGAATATCCATGTGATTTCAACCATTATCCTCTTATTATTAGATTTCAAAGCTTTAAATTCAACCCTGAGGGCCTTTGCCTTAGTTATCTTGTATTTTACAAAATTTATTGACTATAAAATCTCTTCACTGGTCTTATATAGTGTGTCTTCTACCTCAACCTTGAATGCTTCTGCAATGACTTTATGTAATATTTAAAAATTAGGCCTATTTACTAATTATCCTATAGAGGTGATTACACCTATAACCCCCATATCATTTAAAATTTATATGGACTTTCTTTCTTGACTAAAAAATTGGGCTATCCAAGCCTTTATTTATTGGTAGCAATTAAAGGCACCATCTCTTTTATAAATCACATATTTTAAAGTCCACATAGCTTCTTGGGTGGTATTTAGATGTAAATTATTATAGGTGCTATTTATTGCATAGGATGCCATTAAATTAAGCCTATTTTCTAACTCCTTCAATTAGTTCCAAAAGGTTAATACCTTTCCCCAATGAGGATGGGACACACCCCCTAAAGTACTTATTGTGTTTAAGATATTGTATAATCTATTTATTGCACTTTAAATATTATCCACTATTTCCATTGGAGCCTAAATAATTTGCATACAGAGAAGCCTTTGTCTATCCTTATCTTGGATCCTATACATTTATTTCATAGCCTCCCTTATTGAGTCTACAAAAGCACATAAATCACCTTCATATTCATTAGGGTCACTGGGGTTTCTTTTCTATTTCTTTTCCAAGGGTAATAAGTTCTCTCTCTATTCAAATATTATTACCTTCCCTCTCTTATCTATTCCCTTAATTTTCCTCACCCTCTGAATAGTTACACATTACTTGTCAAATTGTGTACTTATTATTGGTAATTATGTAAGGACCAATCCCATTCTATCTTTATTTCACTCTTGGGACTCTTTGACCTAAGAAGGGATAATGAGTTATCCTTGTTATTCAGGTTGAGTGGTATATGTAGAGGTGTAAGGTGGGATGGATAATTATGGAAGCATTTAGGCACCTATTTGTATAATCTATTTATTGCACTTTAAATATTATCCACTATTTCCATTGGAGCCTAAATAATTTGCATACAGAGAAGCCTTTGTCTATCCTTATCTTGGATCCTATACATTTATTTCATAGCCTCCCTTATTGAGTCTACAAAAGCATATAAATCACCTTCATATTCATTAGGGTCATTGGGGTTTCTTTTCTATTTCTTTTCCAAGGGTAATAAGTTCTCTCTCTGTTCAAATATTATTACCTTCCCTCTCTTATCTATTCCCTTAATTTTCCTCACCCTCTGAATAGTTACACATTACTTGTCAAATTGTGTACTTATTATTGGTAATTATGTAAGGACCAATCCCATTCTATCTTTCTTTCACTCTTGGGACTCTTTGACCTAAGAAGGGATAATGAGTTATCCTTGTTATTTAGGTTGAGTGGTATATGTAGAGGTGTAAGGTGGGATGGATAATTATGGAAGCATTTAGGCACCTATTTAGATAGGTAGCTAAAGAGGTGGCTAACCGACCTTAATCCATCCTAGGATATCTCTCTGAGGTTTAGTATCCACCATGTACCTTATTTATCCCAAAGTCTTTGAGATGGTCATAATGGAAGTGTCAGGAGTGGAGTAAGGAATGGACAAGTCCAATTGGATAGATGTCCTTGAGTGTGTAGGTGGTGTTTGACGATAAAAGATGGAAATAGTTACCAAGTTCTGAAATGGGCCCTACTACTAGGGGCTTGGGGTTTACCTGTTATTGAAGCTATAGTTGAAAGAATTAAAGAATGAAAGGAACTAGAAATTTGTGGTCTAGATCCCTCAATATTGGCATGGGAATATAATGGATTAGTTTTTAAATAATATTGTTTTAATTACTCATATGGAGAGAGAGATGTAGTAATGGACTAGTAGAAGACAAATCAATAACACTGATATTTATAATTGTAAGGGAGGAGGTGAAATAAGACACTACCTTATTAAGGGCCAGATTTTATTCATCACTAATAATATTTTATTCTTGTGTAGAGGTTGGTATGTCTTCTTCTTCCTAAAATTATTTGGGAGTTGTATACTTTGTTATATCATTTTTTTCAATTTTAACCCTTTATTATTCATCCTCCATGGTCTTTGGTTCTTCCTCTTCCTTATCACTGGCATAACCTACCAATGACACTACCTATTCCTATTCCTCTTATAATTCCTCATAAAGAGGACATCAAAGAATAAATAAACCCTATGCATGTCTTTATCCTACTTGGGTAATCTTAGGAGAGTCTAGAAGAGTTATAGGTTTCCTTTGATAAGTAGAAATGGACAGCTAAGTAGAAGTGGGGCCTTGCTCTGAGGGGTATGGAATGGAAGATGAATGGGATTCAATAGATGGAGGTGGATTAGAAATGGAAGATGTGGTAGAAGGTGAAATGGATGGGAGAGATATAGGGGATGGAGGTGAAGGAACTGAAACTATAAGTGCCTCTAATGGAGATGTTGGAGGTGATAGGGATGCTATTATGGATGACATTATTACAAAATAACTTTAAAATTTTTTAGGAAGACTTACCTATTAAACTATAGTCAGATAAAGCAAAGGTGCCAAAGATATTACCCCTTATATCTCCACCTGTAGGAGGTGATTCCCTTTTAGTTATTGTATAAGGTTATATTATGGCTATTGGTTGAGGCATTTGGAGTCCCCTAAGAATATTCTTTCTTTTTTGGGGATTTGTATCCCTTTGAGTAGAATTTCTTTCACTTGTCTAACTTGTTATTATTGAGGAGAGGGAGGAGGCTCTTTTTATGGAGGTGATTGATCCTAATACTAAGGCTATTGATAGCTTACATCTTTATTCACCTACTCTATAAATTTGATTACCTCCTCTCTAGTGATTTAAGGATCATACTAAATCTTTTATGCTACCACCATTGACATATTGTGATTGTTCATCCAAATATATACCTTAGAGTCATCATGAGCATTGATAAATATTTCATCATGTTTAAATATTTTGTGGCCATAGGGAATTTAGATTCCCTTCTTCTTGAGGTCATTTAGATACTGCTTGACTCTCCCCTTAGGGTCCCAGTTCTATGTCTTACTTTTTCTAATCCATAATGGACCCTAAATTTACTGATTGCATTGAGGTGATTCCTCACTAAATACTAAATTTGACGTATGCTTATAGGGGTTTTATGGTAGTGGCCTTAGTGTTTAGAACCAAGGTATTAATCCACACTATTATATATTTGATGTGGCATTTTTTGCTCTACTACTTTATTAGGAACATAATGGGAAAATACAGGGGAGATGCTCTAGTTCCATCTATCTTGATTATAGTACAATAATGATAGTACCAATAATCCCCTCTTTTCTATACTTATTCTCATGTTATCATAAATATTAGGTATATGATGTCCATAAATGGCTTGGTAGACACGTGGTAAATATCTTCTAAGATTATTTTAATTTCACCTTTAAACTTGTAGACATGCAACATGGAGTAATCATGACAAACCCTATTCATAATATATTTATTAGATAGTTCCTATAGTTTCCCATGAGTATTATACATTGTTCCCATGATTGCATCCACTACATAAGACATCATATACAAGTTTTGATCAGAGGGCCTTTGATCAAATCTAAACATCTATGCCCTAAGCCTCACACTGATAATCTAATCAAGTGTAATAATCTTGTTAGTAGTCAAAATAATATCTAATAGGGGTACCCATTCCTTGTGCATATGGTGGTGCTAGAAAAACCATATAGTTTATTTATTAATGCCATGTCTATTTGAATCCCTAGCCTAAATTTAACTATGGGGACTGAGGAGATAGGACCCTAGTTATTCAATTTCTCTCTTTTATTAATTCATTACTTAAGTTTCCCCTCAATTGTGTTCTGCTCTAACCAAACATTGGTAGACACCTGGTCATAAGTCACTTTGGGCATTAGGAGTTACAAATATTTTTGAAATGTTTCTCTATAAATGTATGTTATTGAATTTATATGTAGTGTAAAGTTTAGGTAATCCCTAGTAATAACACCATTAATGAATGAATCACATAGTATATCAACACAAGGATTACCTCAAATTTTACAAGTGCATTATGCAAACCCATGACTTGATTTCCAACAACTCATCAATGTACCTTCAGTCATCCTCAAAAAAATGGTAGTATGTTGAATATGGTTTTGTGTCATGCACCTTATCCTAGATTTATAAATAATGAGGGAATTGAAAATATATTTCTCCCTTATCAAATACTGTGTCTAGATATTTGGGTTTGCCTATAATGGTGTATGAGGAAGGAGGTTGAACTACTCATGATGAAGAATCCATCGTTATACTATAAATCACTAAAAATATCTCTTAAGGTGATTGAAATTACTCATAAATTTAGCTAAGAGAAAAGTTAGGGATTTTGGTAACATGATAGCTAAAATTCACAATTTTCTCAAATTAAATTGATGGTAATGGTGAATTGATGTCATTTATAAATTTGCATATAATACCAATATCTCAAGATTTGAATGCTCAATTCATGTCAAGTTAATGTAGCAATGGATTTTATTTTTGTTCCCTATTTCAATTTGAATTTGTTAATCAACTCTGGGATGTACCTTTTTTCAATGTGGCAACTTTTAGTTCATTATGAGTGCTTAGTCATCACCTTAAGATGTGTCCAATTCTCGTGCATCATATTTTAGCCTAGTTTCTAGATTTTTCATTTTCATTTCAGCTATGCACCTCTGTGATTATGATACTTGTCACAATCCACTTACCCAAGGTATTTGGTTTTATAATATTACTTCATACCCATTATAAGATGTAAGTTAATGAGATTATTCTACTTGGCATGATATAGGGAATCGGGTTCATTTGAATATTAACTATGTACATCTTATCGATAGGCATTGAGTGAACTTGATCTTACCACATGTTGTAATCTTGAGGTTCTAAAGGTTATTGGAAAAATAATTATGTAATTTTCTCAATGGACTCTAGATTACCATGATGGTGACATGTCAATGGCTCTTGGGGATCTAGAGATTCCTCTTTATTTTACCCTTGTACATTTTTATGATAGGCTCTAGGCTTCTGAGATGATGACACATATGGTTCTTAGAGTCTTGAAAAAATATAATTTTGATGGTGTACCTTCAACTAATAAGATTCAAGTTAAAAAGAGCGTAACACATGGATGGATCTCACTAATTAAGGAAACTTAGGGCTCTAATAATGTACCCTTTTATGATAAGTTCTAGGTTTTTGAGATAATGACACATGGACATTTCTTAAAGTTCTGGAGGAAATAAAATATTGGTGATGTATTGTGGACTAACAAGCTTTGGCATTATAAGATGATGACACATGGATGGTCCTTGTTGATCTAGATAACTTCATAGATAAGTTTGTGTACCATGGTTTGTCATGTTCTAAGTGAAAGGGATAATGCCACATGGAATGATCTCATAACTCTAGGGTTATTTAAAAATTTGATAATGTACTTTTTTAAATTGGTTTTTGAGCTTCTGAGTTGATGTGATGAGTATTATCTTAATTTTGAGGTTTCATATATTTATAATAAACTACAACCTAAGGATATTAGAATGAATGAGACATAAATAGGTAGCTATAAAATTTATCCAAGGACCAAATGTGAAATAAGATTAAGTCTCGAAAGTAATCCTACACATACACAAAATTCAAGATGCATTAAAACATCATATCATTAACCCCATTACTCAAATAAATCCAAAAAATTCAACTTAGAACAAGCACTTGAAATATATAAATAAATAAGATAATTATATACCATGCCCAAGTTTTGAAATTTGTTTTGAAATGTAAAATTAAACTCAAAAGAACGCTAGGTTTCATGGATTAATTCAATATTTACAATTATAAGGTTCATCTAGAACATAAAATAAATATTTTCTTATAATAATGGGCCCTTATTTTAAATTTTAAAATGGGGTGTGTTGGGGCACAACATATTCTAGTAGCATAGTTTTTAATAGTGATTTTAATTGGATCACCTTATTTAGATCATCCTTAACTACTTTTTTATCCTTTTCTAATTGTTAAAATTTCTCCTTTAACTTTGAGAATTCCTCTTTTATTTCACATACTTATGTTTTATGTGATTTAAGAGTTTTAAAAGATAATACCCTATCAGATAAAGTTATTTGAAAGGAATGCTAATATTTATATCTACACAAAAATACAATCAATAATACAGATTTGCGTAGCCTAACATGTGAAATAAATACAATAAGTACAAAGTAACTAAGGGATAAAGAGATCATATCTTATTTAATTTTTTATTCTAGATTTTGGTAGTGGTCAGGAGTCATCATCGGTCTATGTTGGAGATATATATTTCATTCATTTTGTGTTTTTACTATTTTTGACCTTCAAACAGTTACATTGATCTAGGATAGTAATGCCAATGCTTATGTTTGTATCTAGATGCTAGTGTCTAGTGAGAGATATACACACGAGTTATCTCAAATTTGAATCAGACCTACATTACCCCCTATGTAATAATTATGTGTCTCAACTTATGCTCACATGTGATATTCCCTTAACCTATAGTGTGTCTAGGGATATGTGTGGCTGACTATGGCTTACACATATTCATATTAGCTTATTGTATTTATCAATGTTCTTAGTATGGTTAACCTATGGAATAACCATAGATAACTAGAGTATATATAGTAGGTATTGGTTAGTATTTTATCATCATATTGTAAATTCTATCTTGATTGCATTATTGAGGAGGTTGCCCCCTCGAAGTGGCTAAGTCATAATATTTAATTATTCTGGACTTTCACCAATTATTATTATGGATCTACTTATTCTGATCTTAATTCATTAGATTCATCTCTATGAGATGATCATAACAATATATTCTACTAGTACACTTTTTTGGGTCAAAAAATTTCACCCTTGTGCATAATAACAATAGTTGGATTCATCTCAGTGAGATCATCACAATGGTGTATTCCATCGATACATTTTTTGGGGTTGAAACCCTCCTAGGGTTTATGCATGGCTATTTCAAAAACTTGTATACATAGGAAAGGGCAAGAAACTCTAAAAAATCCTCACAATGATGACATAGAATCTAAAACTTTTGATCCATCTATTTAGGAGGTAGTTCAATAACTTAAGTTAGAGTTGTAGGGCATGATGAAAAAATATGATTTTGATATCGTTCAAGGGGACATTATAGGTTTGAGATGGGACTTGGATAGTGTGAAGGATAAATTATAACAAATATCTGGGCAATTGGCCAACTTGTTAACTCAAACACTATAAAATAGTCCACCACTTTAGTTTGGTTCTCCTACTCCACACAATACCAATATAAATTCTAGCCCTAAGTTGATGTTTCCAAAGTTGGACCTATGCAAGTTTTATGTTAATGATCCACTCACTTAGATCACTCAAATTGAAAATTTATTTGATTTATATCAAACTCCATGTTCGTAAAAAGTGGTTATGGCCTCTATCTATTTGGAACCCAAACCATTAATTTGGTATCATTGGTTGTGTTGGGTGAATATTTTGTCACCACCTAACTGAAGACAAAATTGTTATATCGACCAAAACATGATGAGATAAATCTCTCCTCTCAGCAAGGGGAAGCTCCCTATAAACTATTATAAACTAGACCTATACTAATACTAACTTAGGGGTAGAATCACACCATCCATTTCTCTTTTTTTAGAAATGATATTCACAAAATAGAGGACAAACTTCCCAGGTAGTAATTGAATCCACAAGAAATCCATGAAAGCACAAAGTCTTTCATTGCTTCAATTACTAATTAAGTACATAGGACACCCTAGAATGAAGTGTAGCCCAAAGTCTCCACTACAAACTAAAATAAGATAAGACAACAGAAGATATAGGTAGTTCAAAGCCTTTTCTAATATCCTCTATTCTAAGGCATGAAAACATAGACTAAAGATAATTATGTAGCACAAAGTCTCCACAATCAGCTTTGGAACATCTCCCAAATTATCTTCACTTGCTCTACTTATTTGATCAGATAGACAAGATGATATAAGGAAAAATACATAAGAACAATTTCTTATATAACACAAGCTATTTAAACACAAAGTTTGAAAGGTCACTTGCTTTCTCATTCAACTGGTAAAATTTGATTAACAATCTGAGCTCAAAGTCTCAAAAATGCCTTTCAATTTTGGGCAGAGTTTTGTTTCTAATAACTCAGAGATCCTCCTTGTTCCAAAAATGAAAGATTACAATATATAATATTCTCTCAAATACTTGGGCACTCCTTTCCACAAGTATCCCATGATACGTTTAATGCATTGGAAAGAGAAAGTCCTGTGAAGAGGCCATGCTGGAAGCATTTACATCATATTCAATGTCCCTTCATAGGCATGGGTTGTCTAGTCTTCTAAGAGGCAAGGTCACTCCTCTTTATGATACTTACATGACCGTCTACTCACCTTTACTCAATTGAAGAAAAATGGGCCATGCCATTGAATGCTAATGCTCTTTGATATCCACTTGGTGGACTATTCCACCCATTGAAATAACTCTTCTACCGATGCTTCTAGATTCCTATCATGTTCCCTCTTCCTTTGCTATATTTTGTCCCTTCCTCATGTTCTGAGCTCTTGAGGCCATCTTCTCACCTTCTACTAGATTTTCCAACTCCTTTCTTGGTAGGGTACTAAATTTATCTTTGGTTCCGTGCTATTTGAAAATAATTAGTTATTCCATCGCTTTGAATTTGACATCCGTGGAGATGTCACTGGTCGCTTGAACCTCTTGAACCTTGAACTATTATTTTGGAGTTCATCATTTCAATGGTTCAATGGCTCAACACTTATGTTTTTCAAAGAGTCACATTCATTTGGTATTCTTATGAGTTCAATGTGTTGTTTGAACCAACTGCTTTGAACTTCCTGCTCAATCCTTTGGCTTGAATCTTTTGGTTGAACTTTGAACCTTGAAGTGGAGTTCAAAGGTTAAAAAGGTTCAATGGTCAGTCCCTATAGTTTATTTCATCTCATTAAACCTCACTGATGAACCATGTATAATTGAACTCTGATGTTGAACCTTACTCAATAATTCTTAGGAAATGCCTTCAAGTATTTTGAATTGTTTCTTGTTCATTTTCTCGACTGAAAACCCTTTGAAAATGAGAGATTTCCTTTGCCAAAAAGACTTGAGTAATTAGATAACTTGACTTCTTAGAACATTTTTTAAAAGGTAGAAAACCAATTTTTAGCCTGTAAGACCAAAATAGTTAACGTGTTGACTACCAAAATGAGTGGCTGATTTTGGGGACAACAGCAGGCTCTAGTTGGGGAACTTCCATTGGTTGTACTTTGAAACAATCGAAGGGAGTAGAAACCAGAATCCAAGTGCCTTTTTCCATGCCATTAGGCCATGGAGTCATATCGCCAAAAAGAGAAAGATGCCTAAAAATGAAATGAACAACACAAAATAAAACAAACAAAGACTATACAAATATGCAAACGAACTTATCTGATACTTCAATAATTGAAGTACTTCAGATGTTGCCCACTACAAGGCAATGAGAATGAAGTTCCATCATGATATCTCAATAAAAAACTATTATCTCCACTGAATCGATGGATGGTGAATGGACCTCTCCACAAGGAATAAAATTTTCCATGCATTCCCTTTGGTTCTTTCCTCTTGTCCTATAATAAGACTTGATCTCCAATCTGAAACTCGTGAATCCTTGCTTTCTAGTCAAAAAGTTTCTTCACCTAGTTTTTATGTTTAGCAATATGGTTCACTACTATAGTTAGTTTCTCTTCTAAATTAGTTAGACACATGATTCTTTTGTCAATAGAATTTTCAAAATTTGAATCTTCTACTGCCTTTGCCAACTTTAATGCTGGTAATTCCAAGGTAATGGGGTATTTATGCATTTAGACCATATAGAAGTTGAAATGGGGACATACCTATTACCTTCTTAGGAATAATCTTATCTACCCATAAAGCATCAAATATTGCTTTATGCCAAATCCTCTAATTGTTATCAACCAATTACCTGATGATAGTAACCAGATTTTTGTTACTTGATTCTGCCTGACCATTTCCTTGCAGATAATAGTCTAAAGAGTGGAAAAGAATAATTCTATGATTATAGCAAAAGTTAGTAATATCTTGAGAAGATAAATATGAGGCATTATTTTCTATAATCTTGTTTGGACCTCCAAAATAGGAAACAATATTTTCCTTCAAGAAATTACACACCACTTCTGAAGTGGCATGCTTGACTAGAATGGCTTACACCCACTTCGTAAAATAGTCTGTTGCAGTAAGGATATAGTTATGTCCAACACTTGAGAATGGGTTCATGGTGCCAATGAAGTCAATTTCCCATTTATGAAAAGGCTCTTTGATCACCACAGGCATGAGGGGTAATGCAACCAACTTGGGTTTCCCAACGAACTGTTGACACAAATCACATCTACGTACTCGATTATATGCATCTTGAAACAGAGCAGGCTAATAGTATCTAGCTCGTAGAACTTTATGAGTTGTCATGGGTGTGGAAAAATGTCCTCCACAAGCTAGGTTATGGAAAGACTCCAAAAGATTGCTTTGCTGTGCTTTATCCATGTAGCGAAGAAATACCCCATCAAGGCTTCTTTTGTACAAACCATTGCCCCACAAGACATAGTTCACAGATTTCAACTTAACATTTATTTTTTATTTATGAGATAGATGGATAGGAAACTCACTATAGGTAAGAAAATGAGTGATATTAGAATACCACTCATTAGTAGTAGTAACAAAAAGAACTATTGGCATGTCATCAATCTCTGCCTCTTCATGTCCTATTTCTTATGATATATTTTCAGCAATAAATTAACAGAGACCTATTCCCTACACCAGCTTAGTAGGCTTGATATCAAGACCAAAATCTAAAATTTTATCAATGTAATTGCCCCTTTTTGTACCAAACTCTTGCTAAGTTAAAATAGCCTTCACTGTGGTATCAGGCAGTAGAACAACAGTGTGTGAATTCAGGATATAGAACTGGAAATATTTTACCACCTTAACCACTGCATAAGCATGCTTCTCCATAATTGAATACTTCAATATATGATATTTGAGAGGTCATCTCATAAATGATATAGGAAAATGCACACCTTATTTGTCCTACTGAACCAAAATGGCTGAAAGTGTGTGCTCAGAAGCATAACTGTATACCATGAAGTCTTTGGTATAATCTAGACAAACTAGGATCGGGGAATGAGCAATAGCCTTCTTGATATCTTTGAATTTTGTTGTGCCTTCTTCAGTCCATCAAAAAGTAGCTTTAACCTTCATCATGTTGATAATGTGGTGAGTTTTCTCTACAAATTTTGGGATGAACCTTCGTAGAAAATTCACCTTTCTGAAGAAAGAATGAACTGCAGACTTACTAGTCGGCAGAGTAAGATCTTGGATAGATCTGACTCTTTCTGAGTCAATTTTTATACCTTCTTGGGATACAATGTGGCCAAGAAGTTTATCTTTTGTAACCACAAAAATTGACTTCTTAGGATTAAGAGAAAGACCATTTTGCTGACATCATTCTAGCACTTGTTGCAAATGATGCATATGATCAGGATGATGCTTGGAGAAGACAGTTAAGTTGTCAAGCTATACCATGATGAACTTCCCTAATTCATCTCTGAAGGCAAGGTCCATTTCTCTCTAGAATGTGGCACCGACATTGATCAAACCAAAAGGCATTCTATGATATGCAAACGTGCCCCAAGGTATAGTGAAAGAAATTTTATGTTGATCTACTCCATCAACTTCTACTTGATTGTACCCAAAAAAACCATCTAAAATTGATAACATCTCTGAGCTAGTTACTATTTGCAACACTTGATCCATGATAGGTAGAGGGTAGTTGTCTTTTAGAGAAGACTGATTGAGATTCCTGAAATCCACACATATATGAATTTCTCCATTCTTTTTCCTTATAGGAGCTATGTTGGTGATCCAGGTGGAATAGTGAATTGGAAAAATTATCCTAGCATTCAACATCTTCTAAATCTCTGAAAGGATAGTACTTGATATCTTGGGATTGTATTGCCTTTGCTTCTACTTGTGAGGCAATGACCCAGTCTTGAGAGGAATTTCATTGTGAATTTCTTCAGGCTTGAAGGATTTCAAGTCATCATAGGAATATGCCAAAACATAAAAGTAACGGTGAAGAAGAGTAATGAATTTGAGCTTTTCATTAGTAGTGCAACATTTTCCAATGTTGACCATTTTAGGATTTTCTTCAGTACTCAGATTTACTTAATCAGACTCCTTGGATGAACTTGAATCCATTGGTTGCTTCTTGATACACCTATCATGCTTATCAAATAGTTTCTTCAAGTCATCATAGGAATATTCCAAAACATCAAACTAATGGTGAAGAAGAGTAATGAATTTGAGCTTTTTGTCAGTAGTGCAACATTTACCAATGTTGACCATTTTGGGATTTTCTTCAGTACTCAGATTCACTTGATCAGACTCCTTAGATGAACTTGAATCCATTGGTTACTGCTTGATACACCTATCATGATTATCAAATAGTTGCTCAAGAGAAACTAAACCCTTTGGGATTTTATTCCCTTTGAGTTGAAGAAATTCTTTGCCAGTTCGTGAACTTATTTTGGGAACTGATTCTTGTGCTGGAGAGGCACTACCTTCGAAATAAAGCTCTTCAAAACCATCCATCTTTTCTAGAAAAGTGACAAATTTAATTATCACCATTAAACACCTGCCAATGGTTGGCATTATTAGGTACACTTGGTTGAAAGACCAACTCAATAGTGTACTTTTTCCCTTTGAAATATTTATGAGGAACCATGAGGGTTGCAAAGATAGCCAATGAGTCTGCATGATCATTAAATTCTCTGGTCGCTGTGAAAATGTTGAAAGCATCAAAAATTTCAATGCAATCCCACACAATATTGTGATAATATCAGTCTTTCATTCTTGGTTCGGTACAAGCTCCTCACTTGGCAGAGCACCAATTTAGCATCTCCCTGGGCATGAGGAAATTTAACACCTTCAACATGAGTAGCTTGTATCTGAGAAATAATGATTCATACTCAGTGGTGTTGTTGGTATTTCAAATTGTAAATTGTATGAATAAGGGAAAATATCTCCTTGTGGGGATATCAATTCAATTCTAGCTCTAGAACTGGTAGAAGAGTAACTGCCATCAAATTCTAAGATCCAAAGATTATTAGGATTTGATCTTCTTAAGTATTTCTCTTCATTAGTGAGGGAAGATTCTTTTTCCCCTGAGCTTTCCTCCATAAGTTATTCTGATTTTTTGTCTAAATTATCTAAGTTGTCACCTAGTGAACTTTGGTCTAATGAAATAAGAATATCTTCAGTGGATAAAAAACAATTACCCATTCTTGAAGATTCAAAAAAAATTTGAGCCTCAGGGTCTGATGTCTGAGTAACAATGTACTTTGACTCTCCCTCAAGAAGCAACTTTTGTATGATCCCTTTAACAAGTATCCTTGATTTAGATAGGTCCATGTTCAACTCTCCACCAACATCTTTGTAGAAATTTTGTCTGAGCAGGATGCCATATGAAGCTGGAATATCAACCACTAAGATCATCATCTTAATTCTCTTATCTGGAAAGGCCACAAATACAAATTGGGCATCTTTGATCTGACCCAAAAGTGGTACTTATTTATTTTCCATGGAGAAACATCTCCCAAAATTCTTAGTTAAGGTAAGACTGAGAGAAGATGCTACCTTGGTGGGCATAACATTATGAGAGGCTCCAGAGTCTATCATACAATTGCTCAACTTATGACCATTTATTAATAGAGAAACATAAAAAGGTTATCTTTTCCTAGGGGCAACTAGATGAGTAGTGACAAGATTAATTTGGATGGATTTGTTCTTTGGTGGATCATGAGTCACTTTGGAAGAATCTTGTCCTACAGGGATGGTTTTGTTTTTGATGCATTCAGCCAACCTATCCAATTGCTCAGGATTGGCTTGTAGGTATTCAGACTCAGACATTTGGATCTTGGTCTTCTTATCATGATCAATTATGTCAAATGACTGGAATGAACTAGAAATAGAGGAAAGAAGCCCATCCTTCTAATTTTGATTTGATATGACACTGGGCTGAGGGATAGAAGCAGAAGGGAAAAGATTGTTTAAGGTACTTACTTTCTTATTGGTTATCGAGTCCTTTGATTGGAAAGATAGTGAAGTTCCCCATTTAACAATTGAGATTACTGGCTGAGAATCTTTTACTAATTTTCCCCTATCAACTTGTTGAGTTGACTAATTTTGGGACCTAGTAAAAATAGCTTATGCTCCATCAAACACTTCTCCCTTTTTTCTAGCTTCATCTTGGTAATCCAGAAAACCAATATTAGAATCACCAGCTAATTATTCTTCTTCTTCTTCTTCTATAAAGAGATTAGCATTCTATTTTTGGTCCATCTCAGGTTGGAAAGAGAAATCATGTTAAACTTCATAGTAACCGACTACGGAGTTGACCTACGCTGCTTCAATGACAAGCTTCCCCTGTGTGGGAGTAAGTTGATTGGGTTGCCCTTGATTTTTGGTAGCATTGCTTAGATATGAATGGATAGGAAATGTCTTCCTTGGTATATATTGATAAGAAGGAGTAGACATACCTTGGGCCATTTGCCTTTTCAGAGCTAGCAATTCATTTGCTAACTTTTGCACCATAGGATCAGTAGCGCTTATAGAAGAACTTTTAGTAGATGAGAAAAATATATTTTGATCAGGATCTCTTCTTATCTTAACCATAAGGATAAGATCATATTTGACCTTGGTAGCTAAAATTTGAGTTGCAAAAAGATCTATATGGCCAGCTTGCTTTAACAAAAAACTCACTTTGGAAAGTTGAGAATTGATAAAGAAACACTTGAGATTCTTGAGTGTTAGTTGGGTAATTGTAGAAATATTGTTTTTTAGCTTATCAAATTTGGCAATGAAGTCTCACATGAGCTCATGAGGCTCCTTAGTCATTTGCATAAGCTATGCCAACAAGGTGTGCACATCTTCTATTGGTTTGAACTTAGCCTCAAACTTGGTCCTGAGAGTGTCCCAGTTGGTTGTAGTTTGAGCTTGAAGATGATAAAACCAATCTATGGAAACACCTTGTAATGTATCTATAAATAGTCTCACTACTATATCCTCATATTCAACACCTATCACACCACAGGATATATAAAAAGCTACAATATGCTCATCAGGATGAACTTTTCCATCACCATAGAACTTGGGAATTTTTTTTACTGAACTACGAGGTAGTTCATGTAAAGGTGGTGTTAGATTTAAGGGACCAAAAGTATTACCCCAAGGGCCTTGAGCTACCACGATATGACAATTGAAAGGAGGGATAACAAACCTTTATGGAATATATATAGACAAAGCTTTGCTTGCAGAGAAAGGAGTAACTTCTCCTAGTATTGGAGATCTGACATTGGTAGGAAGAAAACTCTTGGTTCACTGAAGATGAGTTCAAGGAAGAAATAGATTGAAGCTATTTTGATACACCAACTCGAATACAAGATCAATAATACCTTAAGCTCTTTGGCTTCAGGCATAGCATGAATCTGCCAGAGTGTAGAATGGAAAAGAACTAGAACTACCTCAACTTGAAGCGTGAAGCTTCAACTTGCATGTTCTTCCCCAGTAGAGTCACCAAAAAGCTATTGGGTGAATATTTTGTCACCAACTAATTGAAGACAAAATTGTTATATCAACCACAACATGATGAGATAAATCTCTCTTCTCAGTAAGGGGAGGCTCCTTATAAACTATCATAAACTAGACCTATACTAATACTAACTTAGGGGTAGAATCACACCATCTATTTCTCTTTTTTTAGAAATGATGTTCACAAAATAGAGGACAAACTTTCTGGGTAGTAATTGAATCCACAAAAAACCCATGAAAGCACAAAGTCTTTCGTTGTTCCTCTTACTAATTAAGTACATAGGACACCCTAGAATGAAGTGTATCCCAAAGTCTCCATTGCAAACTACAATAAGATAAGACAACACAAGATATAGGTAGTTCAAAGCCTTTTCCAATATCCTCTATTATAAGGAACAAAAACATATACTAAAGATAATTATATAGCACAAAGTCTCCATAATTATCTTTGAAACATCTCCCAGATTATCTTCACTTGCTCTACTTATTTGATCAGACAGATAAGATGATATAAGGAAAAAAACATAAGAATAATTTCCTATATAACATAAGCTATTTCAACATAAAGTTTAAAAGGTCACTTTCTTTCTCATTCAACTGGTAAAATTTGATTAATAATCTGAGCTCAAAGTCTCAAAAATGCCTTTCAATTTTGGGTAGAGTTTTGTTTTTGATAACTCAGAGATCCTCCTTGTTTCAAAAATGAAAGATTACAATATATAGTATTCTCTCAAATACTTGGGCACTCCTTTCGACAAGTATCCCATGTTGCATTTAATGCATTGTAAAGAGAAAGTCCTATGAAGAGGCCATGCTGGAGGCATTTAAATCATATTCAATGTCCCTTCATAGGCATGGGTTGTCTAATATTCTGAGAGGCAAGGTTGCTCCTCTTTATGATACTTACATGACTGTCCACTCACCTTTACTCAATTGAAGAAAAATAGGCCATGCCATTGAATGCTAATGCTCTCTGATATCCACCTGGTGGACTATTCCACCCACTAAAATCACTCTTCTACTTGTCCTTGAAAAATGACTTCTCATTTTTGGGACAACATATGAACTATTTTGGCCTTGCAAGACCAAAATTGTCCCTTCCCTTTACAAAAATTTGTTTTGAGCTTTCAAATTCCTCATTTTTCAAGCTTTTTTAGTAAAGAGATTAGTAGGTTCAAAGGTTCAAAGGCTTTTGTAGGCGAGTCCAATTAGAAGAACCAGTTTCCAACACTTAGTCATCTTTAGGATTGGTTTAGCGCCTTGGTTCAATCAAAAATGTCTCTCAAAAAACATCTACGCAAGGATTGAACCATTAAACCATTGAACCATTGAAACTTGAACCATTTTGGTTCAATGGGTTCAAAGGTTCAACGTCATCAGCAAGAGCTAGGCACATTTTTCAAAGGTTCAAAGTTCAACCACTTCAAAGGTTTCATGGCTTCGAGCACTTAACGAGTTTCAAAGGCTTGAACCGTTAAACCATTGAACCTTGAACCATTTTGGTTCATCAGTTCAATGGGTTCAACATTCAAAAGGTTCAATGCATTTGGTTAAAAATGATATCAAAGGAATTAGCCAAATAAATGGAATGAATCGATTGAACTGTTGAACCTTGAATTGCTTCAAAGTTCAATGGTTCATGGGTTCAAAGGTTTAAAGGCTACCTCAGTTAAGGAAAGAAGCACATGCAAAAGCAAGAGTCAGGCAGATGCTACCAATTGTCATCAGTTGAGCCCATTATAATTTATTTTGGAGAAGTGGTAGAAGATACCACGTGTCCCTTAAAGAGATTGATGGAGGCCAACAAATGTCATCATTCGCAAGAGCCTAATTGAGCCCCAAACATTTCTATGGTGTTGCAAAAGCCTGAGAGTGGAAAACACCAAGTGTCAATGATGGAATGTTTCAGTATGATGTGGTAGAAGATGCCATGTGCCCTTGAAGAAGCGGTAGAAGATGCCATGTGTTAAAGGATAGGGCACCCTCAAATGCAAAGACATAGAACCAAAGGGAGGTGACTTCCTTTAGACAAATTGTCCAAAGCAATTCCTTCAGATATTTTATTTGAAGGAAATAAAGGGACCAACAGCCCTCCAAAGAAATTAAAGCCTGAAGGCCACCTAAAAGATCTTGAAGGGTAGATACCCTTGCGGGGGGACACTCGACACACATGAAACGAACCTTTTTCAAGACCTCGAAGGGCATGTTCCATTCATAAAAGGTCAAAGCATCAAAGTGTAGTGGAAGCTACCAAGTGTCACGTACCAAGACACAGTTTCAAATAAAGCTTCAAAGTGTGGAACTCACCACGTGTCCCATCCCAGTGCAGTGGACGCTGCCACATGTCTGCATCCGCACCCCCAGCCTTTAACAATTTCAAAGCTTATTTTGATAAGATTATTTCAAAGACATGTATGCTACCATGTGTCCTCACCCATGTCACAATAGAATGATAGGCCCATGAATGTCAAATTCAGAGTGACTGGCTAGTTGTTAACCTTCAATCAAGGAAAGACCCACAAATGCCAAATTGGCTGCAATTAAGTGTCTGTTGATTTTTGCAGACTCAAAAGGTGTACCTAGGTGCATCCAAAGAGCCTAAGGCTGAGATAAAGAGAAGGAAGAGACAAAAAGGGAAAATCAGTAGGAGTTATTTCCAGTAGGTGAAGCAGTTTGCTGGGTAGATATTTTGGGCTTGCAAACATTGAGAGCACTGTTTATTTGTCCCCTTTGAGATAAAAGCAGAATAGATAGCTACGTGGCTAACAAGTGATGGAATGAGTGATTCAGGATAAGGAGTAGACAAAAGAGATGAACCAACATGCCATAGTTAATGCAACCACCTTGCTTTAGCATGGACCTTCCTGACAAAACCAAGAATGCATCCAAGGCATTAATGCACCAAATGGGTCACTCCATGGGAAAAAGTGCTAAGCCTCTCTTTGCCTCTATATAATTTAATATTTTGTATCATTTGAGGGAGATCTTTTTGACCACAGAAGCAAAACTCTGCCCAAATTGAAAGGTGAATACTAAGACTTTGAGCTTAGATTATATTTCATATTATTTTATCTGAATAAGAAAGCAAGTAATTCACAGACTTTGTGCTATATAGCTTGTATCATTTTAGGAAATTATTCTTATGTCTATCTTCTGAATGTGTTCTTATTTATTTAATTTAACAAGTAGAGCTAGTGAAAGTGATAGGAAGGTGTCCTGAAACCAGTTACTTTCAAACTTTATGCTGACATAATTGTTTTTAGTGTGTGTTTTTATTTTCTATTTCTATGTAAGGGACCTTGGGATGACTTTGTGCCCCCATTGTTCTTCATACCTCACTCTTAGGTAGTCAAGGTGGAGACTTTGAGCTACATCTTAGATTGCTGGTCACTCCGTATTCTGTTATCAGTCACTTGTTACCAAAAAAATTCCTGTTGCCTACAAGAACAAGCATTTTTGAAAGAAGAGAAGTGCCTTCTATTGCTTCACCAAGATTTCTACTATCCAATAAGGGATCTGGCTCTTGGTTGAATGTTACTTCTAAAAGAAGATAATCACCTTCACCAATCACCCAAGATTTCTCCTTTGAGCTATGAGCATCATCTCTAAAAAAAGAGAGATGGATGGTTTATTCTACCCCTGTGTGTTACTTTTTGCTTATTTATATAGTATATAGCCTCCATATATTTAATAGGGAACCTCCCCTTGATGAGAGGATAGATTTGTCCCCATTAGATGTGGTAAACTTGTAACTTTGGGTGACCAATCTCCCTATGATGTGGTGATAGGAACTATTTTGCTCACCAGTTAGTTGGTCGACAAAATATTCACCCAATAGTTTTTGGTGACTCTACTGGGGAAGGACAAGCAGTTTGAAGCCTCAAGCTTAAAATTGAAGTTAGACCAATTCTTTTCCATTTTTGTTTCATAATCTGGCAACTCCACGCTATACCAGAAGCTAAAAATCTCAAGGTGTTGTTGACCCTGCTTTTGAGTTGGTGCAACAGAGCAATTTTGAGTTGTTTCTTCCACAAGCTCACCTTCAATGATCTAGGAGTCTTCCTCTTAGCTTGACCAAGTCACCAACACAAGGTAAAGATTCTTTTTCTACTGCTAGCAGAGCCTTGCCTATCCAAATTCCACCCAGATTTGTTATCCCACTTTTACATAATCAAACCATGGCTCAAGGCCACTGGGGTAACTCATTTGGCCCACTTAATTTGACTCCACCTCTGCATGAGCTTCCACACAGTTTAAGGAAGAACTTCCCCAAATTATTTAGTGATGGGAAAGTTCACTCTAATGAACACATTACAGCTTTCAACATAGCTTGTGGTGTAATAGGGGTGGAGTTTAAAGACATAGCAGTCAGGCTGTTCATAGAGACACTATAAGGCACTACTGTAGACTAGTTCTACCACCTGTAAGCTTGGGTAGTGACTGATTGGGACACTCTGAAAGACAAATTTGAAGCCAAGTTCAAGCCTGCAGAAGATGCACATGCCTTGCTAGCTCAACTCATGTAGATGAAGAAGGAGCCCCATGAAACTATAAGGGAATTCATTGCTAGGTTCGACGAGCTGAGGCACAGGATTCTCATGGTTGCCTAGCCAACACCTCAGAATCTCAAGTGTTTCTTCATCAACTCACAGCTACCTAAAGTGAGTTTTTTATTGAGACGGGCTAGACACATAGACCTTGCTACTGCTTAGGACTTGGTTATTGAGGTAGAAGATGACCTTATCCAGTAGGAAAGATAAGGAGGGACCCTAATAAAGGTAAATCCTCTTCAAATTCTGAATACTCATCTATAGCCACCACTGACCCAATGATGCAAAAGTTGACAAATGAAGTGCTAGCTCTCAGAAAGAAAATGGTGTAAGGGATGTCATCTACTCCTGCATACAGAGACATGCCCAGGAGGACATTTCAAAATTAGGTGTATCAAGGCAATGCTGTCAGGAATCAAGGACAACAAAATCACCTTCCTCCTCTATAGAGGAACCTCACCCTCGAAGCACCTCCAACTAACTTAGCAGTTGGATATCTTGAAGCTAAATCAGACTTCTCATTCTAGCCTGAGTTGAATCCCAAATATGACACTAATCTCTTCATTGAGGAAGAAGAATAATTAGCCGGTGACTCCCATATCAATTTTTTGAACTATCAGGATGAACCCAAAAGTGAAGGCAATGTAGCTGAGGGGTCATATGCTATATTCACTCAGTCTAAGAATCAATCAACTCAAAAATTTGATAAAGAGAAAGTAGAGGAGCGACTTTAATTAGCAGTTTCAATTGCTAAGCAGAGATCCACTCTTCTTTGATAGCCAAAGGACCCAGTGACTGCGAGAAAGGTAAGTACCCCCAAATGCCCTTACACCTTCTACTTCAAATTTGTAGTCCAATTTCCCCCCAAAAAAACTAAAAAAGATGAACTCCCATCCTCTGTACCTAGTTCATTTCTAACATTTGATATCATCGACCATATAAAGAAAACCAAAATTCAAATGTCTAAATTTGAATTTCTACAGTCCCATCCTAAGCAATTAGATAAATTAGTTTAGTGTGTTTAAAACCAAAACATCCCTGTTGAACAAGTAGTTCCCAAAGTGACACATGATCCCCCCAAGGATGCACCCACTAGGAAAAATCTTGTCCTTTCCCCTCCTACTGCTCCTAGCAAGACTGAACCTTTTTATGTCTCATTGCTAATAAATGGATGGCAACTAAACAATTGCATCATTGACTCTGGAGCTTCAGACAATGTCATGCCTACTAAAGTAGCTGAATCCCTTAACCTCACATTGAATAATATGTTTGGTCGATGCTTCTCCATGGAGAAAAAATAAGTGCCACTGCTGGGGCAAATTAGAGACACCTAATTTGCATTTGCTGCCTTTTCAGACAAAAGAATCAAGATGACTATCTTGGTAGTAGACATCCCAACATCATATGGCATCCTTCTTGGGAAAAATTTCTATAGGGATGTTGGTGATGAATTGAGCATGGATTTATAAGAAGTGAGGATTCTAGTCAAAGGTGTCATGAAGAGGCTGTTCCTTGAAAAGGAAGTGAAATACGTAGTTACCCAGACCTCAGCACCTGAAGCTCAAATTTTGTTTGAGTTTTCAGGCATGGGCAACTACTTTCTATCCACAAATGAAGTTCATGAGGCATCTGATGAAGCTCTAGCATGTGACAACCTAGAAATGCATTCAAGTGAAACAACAGAAGAACTGGTTGAGCACAATGCAAGTGTGGAAGAATCCCCTCCTCTGAATGAAGAAGAATCCAAGGGAAAATTGGTATCAAATGAGGTATGGATTCTTGAATTTGATGGTAGCTGCTCCTCCACTAGTTCAGAAGCCAAAGTTGTGTTGATATCTCCTCAAAGAGATATTTTTCCTTCATCTTATAATTTTCAATTCAGCAACACTAATAACACAGCTGAGTATGAATCTCTATTACTGAGATTAAAAGCTGCTAGGGACAAAGGCATCAAAATCCTTCATGCTAAAGGAGATGCTAAATTGGTGGTTTGTCAGGTGAGGAACTTGTATCAAACTAAGAATGAAAGATTACACCACTACCATAATCTAGTCTGGGACCAAATTGAAAACTTTGATGCTTTCAACATCTCTACAGTTCCCAGAGAATTTAATGACTGGGCTAATGCACTAGCTGTTTCAGCTACTCTCTTGATCCCCCACCCAGACTTCAAAGGAGACAAGTACACCATTAAGATAGTCTTTTGGCCAAGTGTACCTAATAATGCCAGTCATTGGTAGGTATTTAACAATGACAACCAAATCATTGCCTTCTTAGAGCAAAAAGACAACTTTAAATGACTGCATTTTGAAGGCAGTGAACCTTAGAAGTGTGAACCTGCTCTTGAATTTAATACTGACACAGGTGAGGATTTATTACAACTCAAAGGGAATAAGATTCCCAAAGGCTTGGTTTCTCTTGAAAAGCTATTTGATAAGCATGATAGATTCATCAAATAGTAGCAAATAGATTCAAGCTCCTCCCATGAGTTTGATCAAGTAAATCTGGGAACCAAAGAAGACCCCAAGATGGTGAACATTAGGAAATGTTATACTCCTGAAGAGAATTTCAAGTTCACCACTTTGCTCGACAAATACATGGATGTCTTAGCATACTCCTATGACATTTGACACAACATTCCTCTTAAGGCTGATTCAACATCTTACAGGCAAAAGTCTAGGCATTATAATAAAAAATATTAGGTACTATTCTATCTGAGATACAAAAGATGTTAAATGCCAGGATAATCTTCCCAATCCATCATTCCACATGGATTTCCAATATAGTGCCTGTATGAAGAAGAATGGTAAAATTTGCCTCTGTGTGGATTTTAGAAATTTGAATCAGGCATCCTTGAAGGATAATTATCCTTTGCCAACATGGATCAAGTGCTTCAGATAGTGACAGCCTCGGAGATGTTATCAATGCTAAATGGATTCTGAAGATATAATCAGGTTAAAGTTGGTGAAGCAGACCAGCATAAGACTCGTTTCACCACACCATGGGGCACATTTGCATATAGAAGGATGCCTTTTGACTTGATAAATGCTGGTGCCACCTTCTAAAGAACAATGGACCTTGCCTTCAAAGATGAGATGGATAAGTTCATCATAGTTTATCTTGATGACTTGACTATCTTTTATAAGCATCACCCAAACCATGTACGCCATTTATAACAAGTGCTGGAATGCTGCCACTAGAATGGCATTTGCTTAAACCCCAAGAAGTCAATCTTTGGAGTAACAGAGGGAAAACTTCTCAGACACATTGTGTCCAAAGGAGGCATAAAGATTGAATCAAACAGAGTCAAGTCTATCCAAGAAATTACCTTGCCTACAAGTAAGACTGATATTCACTCTTTCTTTGGAAAGGTGAATTTCTTACAGAGGTTCATCCCTGAGTTTGTTGAGAAGACTAGGCACATTGTAAAAATGATGAAGGGAAAAGCCACCTTCAGCTGGACTGAAGAAGGCAAGTTAGCATTTGAGGATATCAAGACTACCATTGCCCATGCTCCAATTATGGCTTGTCCAAACTATAACAAAGACTTCACCATTTACAGCTATGCTTCAGAACATAGGCTTTTAGTAATTCTAGTTCAATAAAATAAAGAAGGTATGGAATCCTCCATTTCCTTCATGAGCTATCCTCTCAAGGCTCATGAGCTAAAGTACTCGAACATGGAGAAGCATGTTTATGTAATGGTGAAGGTGGTGAAGCATTTCCACTTCTACATCTTGAATACACACATAACTGCATTAATTTCTAATACCACAGTCAAATCCATACTGACTCAACAAGAGTTTGGGATGAAAAAAGGCAATTGAGTTGCTAAGATCTAGGAGTTTGATCTAGTCATCAAGCCAACAAAGTTAATGTGTGAAAAGGGGCTATGTCAACTGATTGTTGATAACTAGTTGAGAAGAACAGAGCATGAAGAATTAGAGGTAGAAGACACACCAACAGTCCTCTTTGTCTCCACCACGAATGAGTGGTATGTAGGTATTGCTCATTTTCTCACTTATGGTGAGTGTCTTGCTCATCTATCTTATAAAAAAAGGAGAACCATCAAGCTAAAATCTACTAATATGGTCCTCTGGGACAATGGCCTATAGTAGAGGAGCCTTGATGGAATGTTCCTTTGCTATGTGGACAAGGAGCAACAAGGCTGACTTCTGAAGTCCTTCCACAATTCGGCTTGTGGAGGAAATTTTTTTGCTCTTGTGACTACCCATAAGATCCTACAGGCTAGATATTACTAGCCAACTCTCTTTCAAGATGCATACAAGTGGGTCAAGGGATGTGAGCTATGCCAACATTTTGTCAAAAGACCTAAGTTAGCTGCCCTACCTCTTAAGCCAGTGGTCATAAAGGAACCATTCTAGCAATGGGGAATTGACTTTATTGGAGCTATAAACCCAACTTCAAGTGTTGGACATGATCATGTCCTTACAAAAATAGACTACTTCACCAAATGGGTAGAAGCTGTTCCAACCAAACATGCTACTTCTGAAGTAGTATGCAATTTTCTCAAAGAGAACATCATATCCAGGTTTGGGGTCCCAGCCAAGATTGTCACTGAAAATGTAGCTTGTTTCACTTCCTAGGAGATTACTCAATTCTGTTTTCACTATGGGATTACACTCTCCCACTCTTCTGATTACTTTCCACAAGGGAATGGACAGGCTGAATCAAGCAATAAGAACCTGGTGACTATCATCAAGAAGCTAGTGGATGACAACCAAAGGACATGACATAAGGCATTGGTTGATGCTTTATGGGCAGACATAATTATGCCAAAGAAGGCAATTGGTATGTCTCTGTTCCAACTTCTTTATGGACTCAATGTTAAAATACCAACCACCTTAGAATTACCAGCATTAAAATTGGCTAAGACAATTGAAGATCAAACATATGAAAGCACCCTTGATAAGAGGATCATGTGCCTGACTAAGCTGGAAGAGCAGAGAACTATAGTGGTGGATCGAATTACCACCCATCAAGGTCTGGTGCAGAAGCTCTTCGACTAGAAAGCAAAGAACCATGATTTCTAGATTGGAGATCAAGTCCTGCTGTGGGACAAGAGAAGAGAACCAAAGGGGATGCATGGAAGGTTTGATTCCCTGTGGAGGGCCCCTTTTACTATTCATCAGCTCAATGGTCAAAATAGTTTCTTATTGAAGTACCAAGATGGCACTCTCTTTTCTCTACCTCACAATGGGCAACCTCTGAAGCACTTCAACTCTTGAAGTATCAGATGACTTCCCCTGTACATATGTATGTTTGTATAGTCTTTTGTTTCTATTTCATTCTTTTCATTTCCATTTTTTCTTTAGGCCTTTCTTTTGGGTAGCATGACTCCATAGCCCAATGGCACACTTCAAGGCACTGGAGATTCTAGTTTCTACTCCCCTCAGCTGTGTTTCAAGTTTCCAACTGAAGGTAGTTCCCCAACAGGAGCCCGTTGTTGTCCCCAAAAAATGACTTCTCATTTTTGGGACAACATATGAACTATTTTGGCCTTGCAAGACCAAAATTGTCCCTTCACTTTACAAAAATTTGTTCTGAGCTTTCAAATTCCTCATTTTTCAAGCTTTTTTAGTAAAGGGATTAGTAGGTTCAAAGGTTCAAAGGCTTTTACAGGTGAGTCCAATCAGAAGAACCAGTTTCCAACACTTAGTCATCTTCAGAATTGGTTCAACGCCTTGGTTCAATCAAAAATGTTTCTCGATGAGCATCTAAGCAAGGATTGAACCATTGAACCATTGAACCATTTTAGTTCAATGAGTTCAAAGGTTAAACATCATCAACAAGAGCTAGGTGCATTTGTTAGAGGTTTAAAGTTCAACCACTTCAAAAGCTCCATAGCTCTGAGCACTTAACGAGTTTCAAAGGCTTAAACCATTGAACCTTGAACCATTTTGGTTCATTGCTTCAATGGGTTCAACATTCAAAAGGTTCAATGCGTTTGGTTCAAAAAGTTATCAAAGGGACTTAGCCGAATAAATGGAATGAACTGATTGAACCATTGAACCTTGAACTGCTTCAAATTTCAATGGTTCACAGGTTCAAAGGTTCAAAGGCTGCCTTAGTTAAGGAAAGAAGCACACGCAAAAGTAAGAGTCAGGTGGATGCTACCAAGTGTCATCGATTGAGCCCATTATACTTAATTTCAGAGAAGTGGTGGAAGCTACCATGTGTCCCTTAAAGAGATCGATGTCAAAGGCTTTTACAGGTGAGTCCAATAAGAAGAACCAGTTTCCAACACTTAGTCATCTTTAGGATTGGTTTAGTGCCTTGGCTCAATCAAAAATGTCTCTTGGTGAGCATCTAAGCAAGGATTGAACCATTGAACCATTGAACCATTTAGTTTAATGAGTTCAAAGGTTAAACATCATTAGCAAGAGCTAGGTGCATTTGTCAGAGGTTTAAAGTTCAACCACTTAAAAAGTTCCATAGCTCTGAGCACTTAATGAGTTTCAAAGGCTTGAACCATTGAACCTTGAACCATTTTGGTTCATTGGTTCAATGGGTTCAACATTCAAAAGGTTCAATGCGTTTGGTTCAAAAAGATATCAAAGGGACTTAGCTGAATAAATGGAATGAACTGATTAAACCGTTGAACCTTGAACTGCTTCAAATTTCAATGGTTCACAGGTTCAAAAGTTCAAAGGCTACGTTAGTTAAGGAAAGAAGCACACACAAAAGTAATAGTTAGGTGGATGCTGCCAAGTGTCATTGACTGAGCCCATTATACTTTGTTTTAGAGAAGTGGCGGAAGCTGCCACGTGTCCCTTAAAGAGATCAGTGGAGGCTGACAAGTGTCATTAGTTGTGAGAGCCTAACTAAGCTCCAAATGTTTCTATAGTGTAACAAAAGCCCAAGAGCAGAAAGCACCAAGTGTGAATGACAGAATGTTTTAGTATGATGTGGTGGAAGATGCCACGTGTCCATGAAGAAGCAATAAAAGATGCCATGTGTCAAAGGATGGGGCTCCCTCAAATGCAAAGACATAGAACCAAAGGGAGGTGACTTCCTTCAGAAAAATTGTCCAAAGAAATTCTTTCAGACATTTTGTCTAAATGAAATAAAGGGACCAACCACCCTCCAAAGAAATTGAAGCCCGAAGGCCACCTGGAAGATCCCAAAGGGCAGATACCCTTGTGGGGGGACACTCGACACACATGAAATAAACCTTTTTCAAGACCTCAAAGGGCATGTTCCCTTCGGAAAAGGTCAAAGCATCAAAGTGTAGTGAAAGCTTCCAAGTGTCACATACCGAGACATAGTTTCAAATAAAGCTTCAAAGCATGGAACTCGCCACGTGTCCCATCCCAGTGCAATAAAAGCTGCCACGTGTCTGCATCCATGCCCAAAGCCTTTAATAGTTTCAAAGCTTATTTTGATAAGCTTATTTCAAAGACACGTATGCTACCACGTGTCCTCACCTACATCACAGTAGAATGACAAGCTCGTGAACATCAAATTTAGAGTGACTAGCTATCCATTAACCTTCAATCGAGGAAAGACCCGTGAATGCCAAATTAGCTGCAATTAATTATCTGTTGATTTTTGTGGACTCAAAAGGTGAACCTAGATGCATCCAAAGAGCCTAAGGCTAGGACAAAGAGAAGGAAGAGACAAAGAGGGAAACTCAATAGGAGTTCTTTCTAGTAGGTGAAGCAGTTTGTTTGGATAGATATTTTAGGCTTGCAAACATTGAGAGCATCATTTATTTGTCCCCTTTGAGATAAAAGAAGAATAGATAGCTGCGCAGCTAATAGGTGATGGAATGAGTGATTCAGGATAAGGAGTAGACAAAGGAGATGAAACAACATGCCACAATTAAGGCAGCCACCCTGCTCTAGCATGGCCCTTCCCGAAAGAACCAAAAATGCATCCAAGGCATTAATGTGCTAAATGGGTCACTCCATGGGAAAAAGTGCTAAGCCTCTCTTTGCCTCTATATAATGTAATCTTTTGTATCATTTGAGGGAGATCTTTTTGACCACAAAAGCAAAAATCTACCCAAATTGAAAGGTGAATACTAAGAGTTTGAGCTCAGATTGTATTTCATATTATTTTATCTGAATAAAAAAGCAAGTGATTTGCAAACTTTATGCTGTATAGATTGTATCATTTTAGGAGATTATTCTTATGTCTATCTTTTGAATGTGTTCTTGTTTATTTAATTTAATAACTAGAGCTAGTGGAAGTGATAAGGAAGGTGTCCTGAAACTAGTTACTTTCAGACTTTGTGCTGACATAATTGTTTTCAGTGTGTGTTTTTATTTTCTGTTTCTATGTAAGGGACCTTGGGATGAATTTGTGCCCCCATTGTTCTTCATACCTCACTCTTAGGTATTCAAGGTGGAGACTTTGAGCTACATCTTAGATTGCTGGTCACTCCATATTCTATTATCAGTCACTTGTTACCAGAAAGATTCCTGTTCGCTGCAAGAACAAGCATTTCTGAAAGAAGAGAAGTGCCTTCTATTACTTCACCAAGATTTCTACTATCTAGTAAGGGATCTATCTCTTGGTTGAATGTTAGTTCTGAAAGAAGAGAAGCACCTTCACCAATCACCCAAGATTTCTCCTTTGAGCTGTGAGCATCATCTCTAAAAAAAGAGAGATGGATGGTTTGTTCTACCCCTGTGTGTTACTTTTTGCTTATTTATATAGTATATAGCCTCCATATATTTAATAGGGAACCTCCCCTTGATGAGAGGAGAGATTTGTCCCCTGTTGATGTAGTAAACCTGCACACCTGGATGACCAATCTCCCTATGCTGTGGTGATAGGACTTATTTTGCTCAATCAGATAGCTGACTGACAAAATATTCACCCAACACTACTGACACTTCTAGATTCCTATCATGTTCCCTCTTCCTTTGTTATATTTTGTCCCTTCCTCATATTTTGAGCTCTCAAGGCCATCTTCTCACCTTCTACTAGCTTTTTTGGATCCTTTCTTGGCAAGGCATTGAATTTGTCTTTGGTTCCATGCTATTTGAAAATCAACAGTTATTCGATTGCTATGAATTTGATGTCTGTGGGGACATAACTAGTCACTTGAACCTCTTGAACCTTGAACCATTCTTTTGGAGTTCATCAGTTCAATGGTTCAATGGTTCAATGGCTCATCACTTATGTTTTTCAAATAGTCACATTCATTCGGTCTTCTTATGAGTTTAATGTGTCATTTAAAATAACTGCTTTGAAATTCTCGCTTGATCCTTTGGCTTGAATCTTTTGGTTGAACTATTCAGTTTAACCTTGAACCTTGAAGCAGAGTTCAAAGGTTCAAAAGTTTCAATGGTTGGTCTCTATAGTTTATTATATCTCATTGAACCTTGCCGATGAACCATGTATAATTAAACTCTGACCTTCAACCTTACTCAACAATTCTTAGGAAATGCCTTCAAGTCTTTTAAATTGTTCTTTGTTTAGTTTCTTGACTAAAAAAACTTTGAAAATGAGAGATTCCTTTTGCTAAAAAGACTTGGGTAATTGGATAAATTGACTATTCAAAACATTTTTAAGAAGGAAACCATTTTTTGGCCTATAGGACCAAAATGTTTATCATGTTGACTACCAAAATGAGTGGCCAATTTTGGGGACAATAGGTTGTATGTTCAAAAGAAAAAGAAGGGTGTCACAATTTCATGCTCACTATTTTTAGAGGATTTTTAGCTCCACTATCACAAAAATGTCTCTAAAAATTACTTTAGCCAGCTAGCTAAGTTATGCCAAACTAGGACTGTCAAGGACAACATTCATCAATTTCAGAATCTCTCCTTACGTGTGGCAGACATCACTGAATAAAATTTTATTGAACTATTTTTGGATGGCCTAAAAAATAATTTCTAATTGGAGGTTTGCATGTTTCATCCCAATACAATATTTGAGGCCATACCAAAGGCACACATGGTTGAAGAAAAAGAGTTGATGAAACAGATACCTTTCACCAATGTTTGTGAACACACCTTTCTAGCACCATTATTTTATTAGAATACCATATTTACACCTCAAAAAGTGGAAGAAAAGTGTGAAAAAGTTTTATGTTTTAGTTGTGATAGGAAATGGAGAGAAGGGCATCAATGTATTGAGAAGAATTTATTTTACATTGACAGTGCCATTGATGAGGAAGAAGATGAGGAGGCTTCAAGGCAAGGGTTAGAATAATCTAAGGATAAATCTGAAGATTCTTAACCTACTATTTTTTGTCATGCACTTTTAGGCATTATTACTCCTAAAACTATTAAGGTGATGGGGTTCTTGAAGAAATAAAAGGTGAATGTTTTAATTAACTTTTGGAGTACACATAACTTCATCAATAGTAAGTTGGATACTTATTTGAATTGTTTCATTTATCCATTTCCAAAATTTTAGGTCATGATTACAGATGGTGGTATGGTCAACTATTCTAGAAAATCTCATAGTATTAAGCTTGCTATGGGATACTATTTGATAGACTCCCCTATGTTTCCTATTCCCATGGGAGGAGCTGACATTATTTTGGGAGTGCAATGGCTCACCACTTTGGGATATATTGAGATTAATTTTTAGGAATTATTCATGAGGTTCCATTCAGAAGGAAGGACTTTTGAACTACATGGATTATGGGTTAAATATCCACAATTGGTTAGTTCCCACTAGATGATGAATGTTCTCAAAAAATGTGTAGAAAGTTTTATGGCATGTTTATTTTTCATGGAGGTTCAACCAACCAAGGAGTTTTCAAATCCTAATTTATAAAGGGTGTTGAATGGCCATTCTATTGTTTTTGATAACATGCCAAAAGGACTTTCCCTACGTCATGCACATGATCATGCCATCAGACTTATTCTAAAAAGTACACCACATAATATCAAACCCTACAGGTATCCCTATACCCAAAAGAGTGAAATTGAAAATATGGTACAAGAGATGTTAGAGGTAGGAATCATCCAACATATTCCAAGTGAATATTCTTCTGTGGTGGTCACAGTGTGGAAGAAGGATGACAGTTGAAGGATGTTCCTAGACTATAGAGAACTCAACAAATACACCATCATAGATAAGTTTCCTATTCTAGTAATTGATGATTTACTATATGAATTACATGGTGCTATTTATTTTACCAAATTAGATATTTGCTATGGATATCATTAGATTCACATTCATAATGATGACATACCTAAAACAACTTTAAAAACTCATGAATACCATTATGAATTTATGTTCATGCCTTTTGGAACCACAAATGCACCATCTACATTTCAGAGTTTGATGAATACTATTTTTAGACCATTTTTGAGAAAGTTTGTATTAGTGTTTTTTGATGATATCCTTATCTACAACAAAAATTGGGAAGACCATTTGAAGCATGTGAAATAAGTGCTTTCAATTCTAGAACAAAATCAAATTTATGCCAAACCTTCCAAATGTGATTTTGGTGTCCAAGAGGTGGAGTACTTGGGTCATATTGTTTCACATGAAGGAGTGAAAGTTAATCCTAAGAAAATCTAATCAATAATGGAGTGGTGGGTTCCCAAGACCCTCAAAAACCTCCATAGATTTCTGGTGCTAATTGTTTACTATCGTAGGTTTGTTAAAAATTATGGTAGCATTTCAACCCACTCATCTCTTTTCTAAATAAAGACTCCTTATAATGGAATAATTCAACTATAAAGGCATTTGAATAGTTGAAAATGGTTATGTTCACAACTCCAGTTTTGGATACTCCTAATTTTTCAAAAACTTTTGTTGTGGAGTGTGATGCATCAAGATATGGCATGGGGGATGTACTCATACAAGAAGGCATACCACTGGCATTTGAAAATTTCCAACTTAAGGGGAAAATAGGCTCAAACCAATATATGAGAAAGAGATGATGGTTATTCTTTATGCAGTGAAGTAATGGAGATCGTATTTAATGGGTCATCATTTTTAGGTAAAAACTAATCATGATAGCCTCAAATATTTTTTGAAATAATGCTTGTTATCTAAATAACAACAAAAATGGATGATTAAAATATTAGGCTATGATTTTTAAATAGTGTATAAGAAAGGAAAAATAATGTGGTGTTAGATGCCATCTTTTTTTGGGATGAATCAGTTGAGGCATTATTATGCATCATGACCATATGGTAGGTAGATTAGCTAGAGGAAGAAAGATCAGATGGGAGAATGATAGTGATACCAAGGATTTGATTCACAATATTCAACAAGGTTTTAATGAATCTAAAAAATTTACATAGAAGGAGAACACATTATGGTATAAAGATAGATTATACCTTTGTAAACATTCTCTCCTCGAACATAAAATTCTTTAGGAATTTCATGCCTCTCCACTTAGAGGACACTCAGGATTTTTGAAAACATATCATAGAATCAATCAAGATTTATTTTGGGAAGGAATCAAAGGGGATGTTCAAAAATATGTGGCTAAATGTATGGTATGCCAACAAAATAAAGGTGAAACCATTAAGACCCTAGGTTTTTTGCAGCCTTTATCCATCCCTAGCCAACATTAAGAAAAGGTTTCCATGAATTTCATTACAGAGTTACCAAGGTTTGAGGGTAAAAATGTTATCATGGTAGTTGTGGATTGAATCACCAAGTATGCTAATTTTTGATCATTATTAAATCCATGTGTTGTTAGTAAAATAGATTCTACTTTTCTCAATATAATTCAAAAATTGTATGGCACTCCAAAGATCATTTTAAGTGACCAAGATCCTATATTTACTAATAATTTTTAAATTGAATTATTTGCATGTTTGGGTACCAAGTTGGATCATATCTCATCCTATCATCCTGAATCTAATATAAAAACAAAGGTAGTCAAAAAATGTCTCAAAAGGTATCTTCATTGTTTTATTTTAGACAAACAGGATAAATGGGTTCATTAGCTGCCGCTTGTTGAATGGTGGTATAACACTTATTTTCACACTTCTTCCAAGATGTTTCCTTTTGTGGCATTATATGGGTATCATCCCCCATCCATCACTTTAGTTTTGATAGCACATCCTAAATTTTTATTTATTGAAGAACACATTCACCATCAATAGGAGGTGTTATTTTGTGAGAGAATTTAGCAATGACACAAAATCAAATGAAGCAGTAAGTAAATCAACATTGTAATGAATATAATTTTGACATGGGTGATTAGGTATTTTTGCATTTAAAACCATATAATTAGATGTCTCTGAAGTAATAAAAAAAATAACAATCTATCACCTAATTATTATGGCCCTTACCAAATCTTGCAAAAAATTGGTAGTGTGGCTTACAAGTTAGAATTAACCCTAGCCACTCGCATACATCCAGTATTCCATGTATCTTATCTTAAGAAAGTAATTAGATATTGAGTTTCCACTAATAATGAGTTACCTAAATTAGATGAATAATGTAGAGTCATTATATAGCCTAAAGTGATCCTTCACATGCACACTAAGTAATTACGAACTAGAGCCATTAAGTAGTATTTGATCAAATGGAAGAACCTACATTCTAAAGATACAACATGGGAGGAAGAAACATTCCTATAGAAACATCCTAGTTTGATTCAACATTGAGAATAACATTTTTTTGAAGGGGAAGGGCATACTATGCCCTTAACCTATAGTACATCTAGGGATATGTGTGGCTGACTTGTGGCTTACACATTTTCATATTAGCTTGTTGCATTTCTCAATGTTTTTAGTATGGTTGGCCTATGGAATAATCATGGTTAAGTAGAGCATATATATAAGGTAGTGGTTAGTTTTTTATCATCATATTGTGATTTTTTTTATTGCATTATTTTGGAGGTTGTCCCCTTGAAGTTATTCAGTCATAATATTCAAGTATTATACTATTTTACCAATTGTTGTTGTGGATTTTCTTATTCTAATCTTAATTTTTCTATATATAATTATACTATTATGAAACATCTAAGTAATTTCATTATAACATGTATGTTAGATACAAATAAAAATCAACCCTAGTTATTTTATATTGTGCCTTTTGTAACTTGGTAAAAAGGTGTTAGTAACATGATTTGAGCCAACCCTAACAACACTACTTTTGCTAAGTACTGCTTACATTGTTAATACTCCTAAGAGGGCCTCACAATCACATGTAGTTCTCCCTACTATGCATGTGTGTGGAATTATGATTTTAAAAATATATGCTAATTATCCTAGTAACCCTTGGCTCAAGTGATGCAATAGTATATTTGATCTTTTGAATGTTTTAGATATTTAAAATAGTTCTGTAGTGTAATTTGATAGCTTGAAATAGATAATACTTTCTTATTATAGATTTGCCTTATCAAATTGGAAGGCGTGTTAATTAGACCATATCCTTTGTATATATAGGAAACTTTTGATTTTGAATAAAAACCTAGTGACACATGAAAATTCAACTATAGGATGGGAAAAGAGGGATAAGAAAATGATCACAACATGAAAGATATGAAAAAAGATAAAAAGATAAGAATAGATAGTTGCATTGAGCCTGGACACTAATGTTAATGTTAGTGTCCTTGATGGATGCAAATGTCTAGGGGATAAAAACATTCAAAAAATAAGAACAACAGGTGGGGTCTATGGTATACACTAGATGAGGATAAATGAATATAGCACACATGCCCTATGGGTATGTAAATCAAGTGAAATAAGATGGAACCGAAGAGGTCCATGAGAGACCACATCACTAAATGTATAATTCTTAGTATAGAGGTTTATACATATAATAAGACTAGAAATATGTGTACTTGTACAAAATGGGTGTCTACATTCCCCCCCACCCACTTTAATCTAGTAATGTAATAAAAATGGGAGTTACTAGTTTAAAGTAAAAGAAAATGCATACCATGGTGTGGACAACAAAGCTTGTCTTTACTCAAGTTGTTCCTTCAATATTTCATCCTTGATCATTACCTACAATCAAGAATATACTAAAAATATAAATCAATGTATATAATTTGTATGTAAGCAATACTAAAAGTAGCATAAAAAAGAGCATACATAGAGTACACCAATGTATGTGTCACATATAAACTTGGTCTGGAGTGATAGAAATTGGAGTGCTAAAAACTAGAGAAGTAGATAGGGGAACTTGTAATCTCATCCATCTTATGTCCAGGAAGATGAGTGAGTCTAAAAGTGGTAAAATTGTATTTCACCATGGTGGTTCTAGACTTGGAGTAAGGAGAGTTGGGAGGTGATCATGCCCCTAACCCAAAATAGGAAGAGTAGTACTTCAACCATCAGGAGTATCATTTCTTGATGAGCACAACTCAAGTGAAAACTAAATATATATGTATATCTCAGTATAGGGTGAGTTATGCAATCAATATCACCCAAAAAAACTTGATGAGATTAGATGAATTAATCCCTCCAATCACACCAAAAAGAATAATTAACTAGTATAAATGGGTAAGGCTCAATACAGTTTGTAAATGCTCAATTGAGGTATTAGTACATTAGGGTATTATTACATAAATTTTTTGAAATTTTGAATTTGATTTGGATTTTTTCAATATTAGGCACATGTTGCATAGCATATGCACTTTGGATATGTCTCATGCTAAAACTATGTATAATAAATGGTACCATTATATAGGATTTTGCTATAACTTTGAATTTGGATCATATACTATATATGTTTTGCCAATTTGGACATTTGTGAATGTGTGGAGAACATGTTTCAAAAGCATTCCCACACTATGTATAAATTGATATGAAATTTGAATAAGTATCAATGTGGAGGACATTTTTTCCAAAACATGCCCCCACTTTAAACTAGAGATGTTGAATACTAAATAGTTTTGGAGAACATGCTTCCAAAGCATGCCCCCATTGAATCTATGAATTGATATACCTAGCATATTGAATGAATGTGGCATGATTCCAAAACATGCCATCTCTATATCTAAGAACGGTTCCAAGTGTGTTTAGATTATGTAGAACATGTTTATAAACATGCCCTTACTAAGATGCCCCTATTTTGGAAGGAGAGAATATAGTGCCTACTAGTGGTCTCCTCATAAAAGGAATAACATATAATTTACTTGATAGCTTTTTACTTCGTAATATTTTGGTAATGATGTAGCCAAGAATTTGTAACATTATTTTTGGTAGTATCTGGGATGTCATAGGATAATTATGTAGAAAACTTTTGAGTTATTTTTTATGATGCTTAAAAAATTGGTATAATATGGAAAGGATCATTATCTAGATCCCAATGCAACTTGGGATTTCAAATTTGGATAATTGGGGCTCAAGATATGGTCATTTGATGTTGTGTTAAAGTGGTATAGTAGGTGGGTTAATAGAATTTTGAAATCATTTTTATTTTTGACCTTTGTGAATTTTGAACTATGAATCTAGAGAGAAAAATTCCATGTGGAAGAGCTCCTTGTCCTTTACGATTTGATATGCTCTAGAGTGCCCTATCCAGTTAGGACTTTTTTGAGCTGGTAAGTAGTTGTTTAGAAATTTATTGGTAATTTTGAGTTTTTAAAAGTTTTAATTTTGAGCCTTTTTTGGAATTTTCATGGGATATCAGATGCTTTCATCTGCATCTTGGATGATTATGTCAAGATGATGACATAACTACTCACTATCAGACGTTAGCATTCAACGTATGTGTCTGGCATAGACATTAACATCTAGAATTAGTATCTTTGTATTTTGTGCTTAGATTATTGATATTTATATATTTTTATAATAAAATGTGATTCATAATGAGTTTTTATTACTAATTTATTGGTTGTAAAATGATGTGCATATTCAAGAGTTCTAGGATGAGTGACACTATTTGACTTTGATAGAGTTAGGTTTAGATGTGACTTATTGGGTTTCTATTGATCAGGTAGGACTAAGGCATGTGATCCACCTAGGATAGATTATATATGTTATCCACCTCCTTATCTCTCTAGCAGAGAGGTGGAAATGATATCTCTATATAATCTAGCTCTCTACAGGTGAGATGATCATCACCCTAAAGGATATATGTCAGATATTTCAATTACCAATTAAGGTGAGAAGGTGCAGGTTGTTGGTATGGTAATCATGGCTACATTCAATGGTCACATGTATATTTTATATGTCAAAGGGATCTTGGGATAGACATGAGTAGTATGATATGGTTTGATAACATTATTAATGGTGATGTTATGTGACCATTTGTAACTATGGAGGGTGAGATGTTGTAGAAAAGGCCACAAAATTGTCTTAGTTGGTTTTTGGCTTATTACAACTAGGCGTAAACATGGTAAATTACCTTTTTGCACAAAATATTAACACTCAATTGAACCAAAATAAATATACATAAGGTACATGCCTTATCCACTCAATCGAAGCATAGTTAAGAAAGAACTGGGGCCCACATTGGGCTAGTTGTGCCATGGTGAAAGATATCAACTATGGGAATTGGTAAATTCAAAGAGAGATTTAAGTAGATCCATAGGTGAAAGCCTTTTATAGACTATTCCTAGTGGCCTATAAGCACAAGACTTTTGGTGGAATAATCCTAGAGTCATATGGGTGCAGGCCTTTGTTAAAATATGCCTAGCATTATATAGGTAATTGAATGGTCAAAGGTCTACTTTCACTTTGAGTACTCATACTAAGGTCACAATTCTAGTAAGGATAGGAATGCTTGGTGCAGGATCTATACTCGTACTCTCTATATCTTTATGATGATGTCATCATAAATTACAAGGATTCCATTAACAATGTGAGCCATAAGCTTATAAACATTCTTAACATATATGTATTGAAATTATAATTTTACAATCATTTTGCATTCAAATAACAATACCAAAGACACATAAACTAGATATATTATTAAATTACAACAATTCTTTGTCATTAATAAAATCTCAAATAAAATAAAGTATACAGTTCATGAAATTTAGAACATAGTATGCTTAGCTTAAACTACCTAATGACCCAGAGGCTCATAGGAAATCTTGGGTGATTACAAATGTAGCCTTCATGGTGTCCATACTACTAAGTATAATGGTTATTAGATGCATAAATACAAAGCAATCCAAATTCACTAGAGCTTTGTTTCATTATCTTTCATCTCCTTTTGAATCAACTAGTTTAAGCTATTTTTATATCCTTTTGGAGTAGCTCTACCAGGGTGGAATATGCATACCAAGTGTTGATATGGAGCCTTGGTGATCATTCCAAGCAAACCCATCACTTTGAAAACTCTATGCTATAGTCTCCACATATTGCTAATCCTAGAAGATGCCCAAAGATCTAGGAACCAGTTAACCATCTGCTAGTTGGTGCAAGGTATACATTAGAACCTCCAAATAATGCTAAAATACCAAAATGTCATCATTAAAAAAAATTATTACCTTGTATCAATGTGGATGTCAATATATCACAAATCCTTACCAAAATAAGGGGCCCAAACATTACCCCATACAAAATTTCTAGTCCATCCACATACTAGGTTGTCAATGTCTTCAAAGCACAAAACTCAGGCACACTTTCCTTAAGCTCAGTATTGAAGTCTTCAAATCCCTTAATGGTGAGCTTGATTTCTTTAGCGGTGGTGTCTATTTCAGTGGATGCAATACTAAGTGCAAGAACATCAGTCTTCTATAGCTCTTTTTGGAAGGCCTCTATATTTGCCTTTGCCGTTTCCACACTCCCATATAAGATTGATCCTTGCTCACAAGCCTTAGTCTATAGTGTAGAAGAGTGATTCCAAGTTCTACTCTTGTTCCTTAATCTAGTTGCTAAGCACACTGATGCTCTCCATGATTTGTGCATGCTCTGACTTGCTCACCAAGTATACCTATGCCATCAACTTATCCTTCTCCTTTACTTGCTTTAGGTATGCATATGTGAATGATGTTTGGTTTAAGAATCTCAAGAAGATGGAGTCAACTACATATACACCCTCTTGTAGTTTCATAAAGAGGTATTCTACCTCTTTGAGCTTACTAACTAGCTATTTTTATAGCATGGCACAAGGATCTTCTTCTTCTTGTACCAGTTTAAGTTTTAACTTTAGGAGTATCTACTCCACTAACACACATATTTTGTCAACCTCTAAGAGGTATACAATATTGATTCCAACCAGAAGGGATGGTTAGACTATATCTATGCACTCATAAAGCTACTACAATTTGAATTTGGTGGCTTGTGCTTCATCTTTAGCTTCTTTGTGGATCTTCTTCCATTTTCTCACCTTGTCATCATTGATGATATTCTTATGCACAACTTTAGTGGCCATTCTTATCCATGTATTCCCATATTAGACTGGGTTCATGGCATGAGGGTTTATAAGGAGGGAGTCCTGTCCCTCATTAGGCTCTTCTAGGCTTGAAGTATCCACTCTAGGTGCCTCAAAATGAGGCTTATCCATATAATGATCAAATTCAAATACAAGTTATTTGTGCATCTTATTTGTGGTGGTTAGGGGGGGTGATGTCATACATGTAAAGTTCATCATCCCCCATCCCTTCTATGCCTTCTACCTTATGCTCATCTCTACATGTTCTTCTTGATGATGACCATATTTGTTTGTTCTCCTTCTTCTTCATTAACACCACCATTCTCTTCAGTTCTTTCCTCAGAGGACTCATGTATTTGATCCTTAGGAGTTTCTTCCTTGGAATTTTCCCCTTCATCAAGTTTTTCCTCCTGAGGTTTCTTAATACTAACCTCCTAGGTAATTCCTTTGGTTCCAACATCACCTTGTTGCTACTAGGGTTCCTCTACTATCTCTATTTGTTTTTCCAAGTCACTAGTATCACCTTCTTTTTCTTCAGGCACCCTTTCAATACTCGAGCACACCTCTTGTGTAGCTTCTTTTGCCTTCTTGGTGGGGGAGATCAACACTTGCTTGATTGATTTAATAACTAGTCTTGTGCTTGTGGAAACCTTCTTGGCCTTTTTATCTACCTTAGTCACTTCTTTCTCCTTGGTTAGTCTGCGCTTCTCTTCAAGTGCCAACAGTTTCTCGATGTCTTCTTTGCTTAAGCCCATTTTCTTCCAAACCCTTCTCTTCTCCTCTTCTATTTTTAGAAGTGGTGTAGAGGGTTCTTCGCTAGATGAGGAGATTTATATATCCTCTACTTATTCAAGCACAATGGTTGTGCCACTTTAAAGGGCTTCTTGTACATCCTTGGCACTTAGATATTCTTCATCTTCTTCTACCTATAGGATATATATCCCTGCTCTTTATTCTTTGGTATTCTCCTTTATTCTATGCACAAGGGTTATCTCTTTCTCCATCAATGCCAGAGTTATAGTAGGGAATTAAATTGGTCCCTTATTCTTCTTCTTATTGTGATTTTTATTGGAGGAAACACTCTACAACATGAAGGTTATGCACTTCTTAAGAGCTGGGGGTGTAATTTATTCTCTAAAGGCAATATTCAAATTAATGCACTTCATGATATCTTAAAGTTTCTATCCCCACTTCTTCTATAGGGTCTTCTCCTATGTATTTGGTATAGCCTTTCTTTCATCACTGAATAGGAGGGGGTGATCATCATCTTTTCCTAGATTACCACCCTTATTACATAACTTCATTTCATAGTATAAGTTGCAGATGCACCCATTTATTATTTCTCTCTAGAAGAGATGGAGGTCCATCCTATTAGAGTCATATCCTCATATGTAGTGGCCTTGGATCTAGGGCACACACATTTCCACCTCAACTTGATCCTATCTTGATCCATGGTCTTGTTTAATATCTCTAGTTGTTGTACATTGGGAATCCTCATTAGCATCAACATGAAATACTTGGTAAAAAATGCATAAGGTAACTTAAGCCAACTAAATAGGTTACCATCCATGAGTACAAGGTACACTACAAATAAATGCTATATTATGGAAAAGGTTACCATTCCCACCAAATTTTGGGGAAGATCCTGAGGGATACACCATTCAATCCTAAAGTCTTGGATGTACCTATCATACCACCCTAGCACTCTTGTCTTATACTTTTATGAAAATTTATGTGGGTAGATGAAGTTTTGATACTTCATTTTAGGGGACTCATGGTGGGGTGGGAATACCCATAGGTTATTTTTGTCCCCATTCGACATACCTATCTCCATAAAAATCAAGATCAACATATAACCTCACCTAAAAGTCTTGCATACTTTATCGCACTCTTACACTTTCTTAACAATATACTTAGAAACAAATTTGGAGATGTTAAACTTTACCCCCTGTGTAATGTGGTTGGCAATGAACAAGTATGTCTTACTAATGTCAGACCATTAGCTATTAGGGCATAGTTTGGAGCTAACCAGGTGCACCACTATCCTTATTATAGGGTCTTAGATATCCTTGATAGGGAACATGAACCCTGACTTGTAATAGCCTAGGATCTTCACAACCCTCTCAACCTCCACTTCATCCTCCATCATTTGATGGAGGTCTATGCCTGTGCTTGGGAGTCCTATGATCCTACTGATGAGGCATGATAAGATCCTTATGTGCCATCCTAAAAAGTAAAAATGGTCACCATAGATGTGCAAGAGGAGGAGTTTTACCAATTCTTCTATCTTTCCAAATCTTGGTAGCTTGAATAGTTAGGTTGCAATGGCATATGGTAATTTGTCTTGGATGGAGATGTCAAAGAGTGTAGTGATTGTCTTGAGTTCCTACATGTTGTGCCTCATCTAATGGTTATAATCCTTCAATTTTCCAAAGGATTCCCACTTATTCCCCACCATGACCTCTAGGGGGAACTACATCTCTCTATAAGAAAGCTTTGTGCTTGCTTCTAGGTTTTTTACTATGATGTTGATGCTTTCTACCAGCTACACCTCTCATTTCATGATGGCTACTTATTTCACCATCTGCACTTTCTTAGCATCCTTATACAATTGTAATGGACCTATACTTAACCTTTTCTTACCCATTATGAACTAGATATTATTAAAGCATGGTTGGTTGATCTTTCTAAAGCTCAAAATGGTGATTAACATTTATTCATAGTCAGAAAAACTATGATTGTATCTTTGGCTCTCGAGCTTCTTACTCCATTAATGGTGATCTAGGTGTTTTATAGAACTTATACTACAATGTTCTCTCTCAATTTCTCTCCACTCACCTTCTTTCCAATTCAAATTAGAATGCAATCTTATCTTGGTTAAACCATTCTCACATGAGGGGGGGCTATAGATGCTCTGGTTCTCTATGGTATAATTTTCTAGTTTTTGATGGCTTCAAATCTATTTGACTCCATGTTTTGGTTTGAATTTTCACAAAGTTTGTAACCTATTCTATTTTTCCATTCACCCCTTTATACTCTATTTTCAACTACCTCAATAATGGATGGTGATTAACTTAGCGATATGTGGATTTATTAAAATTTACTAAACCCATGAAATCTGCAAAAATCAACCACCAAATTCTCATTTATTATAGATCTTGGTGCTTATGCCATCACAAAATTTAATTTTATTAACAATTTATTTGGTGAAAATACAGATGATTCAAATGGCCACTTCCTACCAACCATTAGGTGGGTGTCAGCTATTTCAACAATAGTTTCTCTTGCATTTTATTCACCTTAGCATGACCTTCACCCTTCTTATGGTAACCTAGGTGCAATGCTTCACATGCATATGATTCAACCTCCTTGGTTCCATATTTTCTTAGTGTTATGCTTCTTGACAAGTGTACCTCTTTTTCTTGGTCAATTTCTCTACACTTTCATGTCTCTTCATTTAGCCTTCCCTACCCCATACAAATCCTTACACTAGTCCTTCAGTGCTTAATTCTCTCTTATTGATTTCCTACACACTAGCATCTTATGGGCCTCCCTTGGTCAAATTATACTCACATCTTTCTAAATCAAGAAAACTTCCCATGCCCAAAAGGTAGGTATCTAACCTCAGACACTTTAGAGAGCATCCATATTCAACTCACCTGACTTGATTTATGTATGTAAATGCCAGAATAGTTCTCATGTGGGCCTGAAAACACCATGCTTATTAACCTAACACAAATGAAATAACATAAGGAAAGATTTGGATTGCACCAAATATTATTATGGTTATAACAAAGAAATTGAATTATGATAAAAAAGTTGTTGTTTGATGGCACAAACACCATCTTAGTGTATATAGGCCTTCAATATTGTCATTAAAATACCCAGGGAGTATTTCACCCATCAACGTTCATAACTTATATGTGCTAGTCTCCAATATAATGTGGATAATATAAGGTCCCATCCACCTATTCTATAATTTTCCTAGGTGCTTGAGGTATTATGAGTCATATAATAATACTAGTGTACCTTCTATAAAAACCTTGCACTTGATTTGCTTATCATGCCATAGCTTCTAGCACACCTTTTTGATTTACTAGCTCCATCTTGATTGGACACATGTCTCATCCAAGCATTCTAAATCTTCCAAACATGTGCTCAAAGCTTATTGGTCATCCAGTCAACTAATACATGCAATTCATAATGAGTTAACTATAAATTCCATAGGTAAAATGGCCTCTATACCAAACACCAGTTGAAATGGTATAGCCTTGTTTAGGTGCTTATACATAGTGTGATAGGCACACAATACTGTTAACACATGATCATCCCAATATTTGTGACCAACATCACATATTTTTGTGAGGTAGGTTATTAACATCTTATTAAAATCCTTAATGGTTTCATTCACTTGGGGATGATAAGGTGTCATATTATGGTGTGTTACCATATATTTAATCAACAGGATCTGAATGGTTTCATTGATGAAGTGCATGCCATGGTTGTTAATCAAGCTAAGCAGGCATCCATAACAACTAATGGAATTTTTATAGATAAATCTTATACTTATGGGAGCTATATAATATTTAGTCAGCACTACCTCATCCCACTTGGTGAAGTAATATGTGGATAGAAAAATGTATCATGCACCTATGCGCCTTGCAATGGGAGTAATAGGCCCAACAAAATCAATGGTACATTTTTCAAATAGTGCTTGGGCAAGGATGGGGATGAGAAGCGTCTCATCTTGGTGGTTTAGTTTTCCCATACAATGGAATATGTCACATGCTTTGGAGTATTCTTTGCATCTTAAAATAAGGTTGTCCACTATAAGCCTGATTATAGTACTTTATGTGCCTTAGGATCTCCAATGCAATGGCTTCCAATAGTCCCCTTATGTGCCTTTTATAAGATTGAGTCCCATTCATGATCTAGGACACATGAGTTTAGAACTTTATCATAGGTCAACTTATACAATTACCTACTAATGAGTTAAAAAGGGGTGGTACAAAAAATGAGATGCTTCTTCTCCTTAGTCATCATGGTTTGGGGGGTATAGTTCTAGATGTTAAAAATACGATGATCTTTGCCAAGTCCTCAGGGATGAGATGGACTCTATAAAGTTGTACCTCAGTAATATCATTTTCAATAGGCACTATCGCATCAGTAGAGTTGATGTGGGATAGATGGTCTAGGCCCAAGTTTTTTTTCCAAGCTTTATTATAATAGAGAACTTGAACTCTTGAAACAAAAAAATCCATCGACAAATGTGCTTGTGCAAAATAGGTTTATTCACCAAGTACTTAAGTGCCTCATGATTAGTGAATAAGATAAAGGGGGTCACTAACAAGTATTTTCAAAAAATTTGTAGGGCACTGACCATGGCAAGTGTGCACTCATTTGTGGTGTTGTTCTGCTATACCTTGGTTAGTTTTATGCTTACAAAAGAAATGGGATAATCCATTTTGCCTTTGCCTAGTTATGCTAGAATGGTATCGATCATAGTTCATATACATCAACATGGGAAGGAGTCATCCAATTGAGAAATTATAATATCGATGTGATTTCTATTTTGAGCTTTAGGGTCTCAAATGCATCTTCCTATGCTACACCTTAATAGAATGGAACATATTTTGACAAGATCTCTTCTAATGATACTAAAATTTTGGCATAGTTCCTTATGAACTTCCTATAGTACCCCCAATAGCTAATAAAGGCACAAAAATATTTCTATATTGATGGGGTCTGGAGCTGAAGGATGATGGAAATCTTCATTGGATCAATGAGTAAACCATCCTTATAGATGATTTACCCAAGAAAAGTACCAAATGGTATTATAAAAACACACTTCTTTAGGTTCAAAGAAATCTACAACTGCCTGCACCTTGCAAACATAAGGTTCAAGTTGTCATAGTGATGCTTCACTAACCCATACATAGTCTAGTAATCTAAGTATACTTGGAGGAACTTATTAAGGAAGTATTTGAAAGTGATGATCACCACTCAAGAGAAAATGGCTAGTATAGTATTCAGCCTAAAGGGTATCACATTGTAATCAAAATAACCCCATTCTATTGTAAAGGTATTTTTGGTCTTGTCCTCCTCCTCAATTTGGACTTGATGGTATCCTAAGAACCCATCAGTAAAGGTGTATATCTTGTAACCTGCAATGCCATCCAATACTTCATCGGTGAATGGAGTTGGAAAGGGGTCAGTTACACAGGCAAATTTCAATAATCTATTTTTAACACAAATCCAAATACACCCATCCTTATTAATGCTGATGACCATAGGGCTAACCCATTCAAATTATTGCATGGGGTAGGTGATGCCTACATATAGCATACCATTAATCTCCATCTTGACCTTGATGCAAAGATTGGGGTTTATCTTATAAGGTCACTTATTGATAGGTCTTGTGTTGTCAAGTAGCTTGATGTTCACCTTCTTGAGGGATGGGTGGGTACCTTTCATGTCTCTATAGTTTTGAGGGAAGAAGTCTTAGAACTCTTTCAGGAGATCAACAATATGTCCCAACTCTATGTCAGAATAATAGGTGCCTAGAGTAGCAATATTTGGTTCCCCTTCTGAGCTAATATCTACCTTTGTAGTTTTTAACGACATGTGGTTGGGTTCATTATTCTCCTAGTGTGAATCCTTGACCTATGTGTTTAACTTATTAATTTATATCCAAAGATGGGTAGGTTCATCTTCTTTTGGGGTGTTATCCTCAACTTGGCACACTAAATTTATTTTTCCCATCAAATTCTTCTAGTTGCACACCTTCCATATTTCATCATCTTCATCACTAGAGTCAATATTAAGAGTTTTCTCTTAGAATAAGGTTGGGAGTGCTAACCCCTTTTCATAAAACATGTCATTTAGGTGATCCTCTAATATTATAGTGTCTTCAAATGCTAACCTTTGAACTACCTGTAGTGGCTCAATTAATTCAAGGTTTTGTGAAGAAAAAGATAAGGTGTGAACAAACCACTCCTTAAGTGTATCCTAGGTTGTTGTCTCATGGTGATTCCTATTGAAAATGTACCATGCATGTGCCTAAGTCTTTAAGTTCCTATAGAAGGCATGTACCCATAGGTTCCTTTGGGCATTTTTGTTGTAGATAGTCCATGTTTATTCATAAAAGTGCACATGCATTATGGGGTCAAAGTTGCTAGAGTAGGTTTAGATGTCTAGGTCCTCATTACTCTTTCCAAATCTAGTACAAATGGTTTCCTTCACATTCCACCAAGTTGGAAATTTAGGCTTTAATGTTGCCCACCAATGAGTGGTAGTGCTCTTCAATGTATAGACTAGTGTGCCCATTCTATCCACCTCTTTTGGGATGAATGATTTAAGGTAATAGACATAGTCTTCCACTAGATTAATCCCCTCATATCTTGTAAGCATTATAAAACTACCTTTACTTAGGAAAAACACTCTCTTTTCCTTCTTCTTGGCACAAAATATCCACCTTTTAAAAGCATGATCAATCTGGACTCTGCCTATCTTTACTAGTTTTGGTGCCTTCACACACACTAAGTGGTACTTATGACTAGTGGTATCATATGATTCCTCAAAAAATCAATCACAAGAAACATTGATGGTGTTTGAGGATGATTATCCATCTTCCCAAGAGAGGACTCCTTGATTATTAGGGTATAGAGTCTCAACACCTTGCACCGTGATGTTATATATGTGGTTGATCTCATCCTCAATGTTCATGATCTCAACATAGGGGGGTCCTTGGTCATTTAAGAGGGGTATAAATACCCTCTCTTTTTTATTATCAAATTTCATGTCTTCAAGGCTCACCTATCCATTTTATCCTAGACATTCTTGGTCAAGTTGACCTCAACACCTATATCTACAAGGATCTCATAGACAAGCCATCCATCAAAAGTGGAATTAAATAGGAGTTCTTAGTTGTACTTTACATTTTATGTATGCAAAAATTATGATGCCCTATTCATGCATAACATAATGACCTCAACTTAATTTTGACTAGCATACTCTAGGATCAAGTTTTTAAATAGGGGAAACATTCCTTATATTTTCAAGAGGCATATGATCACAGTTGTTACTTGTATCTCAACTTCCTATCTTATCTTGATTATTTTAAGAGGTAACAACCTATGCTTCTAGGTATTTCACTAATTAGATCTCCCCTTGCAGGTTTTGGATTACACTCATATCCTATTATAATACATATTTTTGGCACATTTGGTCTGAGTAAGGCATAAATTTAGGTTTAGGACACATTATGCCATCAATGTGACCCTTATCCCCATATTATAGGCATAACTCAAGTATTGACATAACTAGCAACTGAGTGGTGAGTCTACTATGAGTAATTGCCTATAACTTTGGCGTCCATTTTTCCATTTTTAGCTCACACCTGATCATTTTTGCATCATTGTCTATGCCAAGCCTACCTTGGGTTAACTTTGTATATAAGTTAGGATATTTTTTGACCTTATGGGATCCTTAAAAATAACCATACATGGGATGTGTAGGGTAGTCATGCTGATAATGATCTATCGAGCCACACTTATAACATGATCATGGTGGGAACCTTTCACCACCACATCTTCCACCTCTCCCTTTGGTGCCTTGTTACATCCCAAAGCCTATATTTTATTAATCATAGCCTTAATTTCCTTGGTTAGCCTACCCTCTAACTATTGTGGTGGCCTACCATGCACCTCTTTCCATGTTCTCACACATCTCATCAATCACCTAACAATCAGGAGTGGTATGGGTGTAGGCATCACATAATTGATAATTGATGGTTGTGTTAACTTAGATGGTACATTACAACAAAGGGTAGTTTTAGATGTCATGCACCTCTTGATAGATTTCATAGCTTAGAATCAAAGTACACACATTCTTTCATGGGAAGTTAGTTCGATTATAGCCTTCTACTTTGTAGTTAGTATACCATAGTCCACTTTGAGCATCGTACGAAGAGCTAAAGGTAAATTTTTGGATATGGTAAGCCATAGATGCAATCTATGCCTCTATAAATGGGTTGATCCTAATATTTATGCTTCTAAATATGTTGGATTTGAGTCCAACTTCAAGCACTTCTCAAGGGTATGTAAAAGTCTTCATGTACAGTGATCTTCAAAATGGTACAAGAAACCCTCAAATAAACTAATGCGCATGCTATAAAGGGTAAATATCAAATGAGAGCTTTGATAGGAGAGTTTTGAATCTTGCATCACATAGGCACACACTTTCTAAGAGTCCTTGGGTAATCTATTTTAGAATGGTGATGCTCTATTGGTCAATCTCTAGAATTTCAAATTCATTTAGGAATGCATCCTTTAGGGTATCATAATCAACTATGGCCTAGATAGGATCAAATTTCCTATACCAAGTATGGGTGTGATCAAGTAGAGTGATAAAAAACTAGGTCACCTTATGCTTTGATTGGGTTATACCCTGTATGTGCCACTATAACTCATACTTCAACAAATGCTCTATGATAAATTCCATATCATGATACTTTGGCAAGTACATGGCCATTTCATAGTAGATTTTTTGTGTGAAGTAGCTAGTATCTAGGCTGCTTATCCCCTTAACATTTATCTTGATGGTAGTCTTCCAATGCTTGTAGCCATTAGGTTAGGCACTAGTCCTATTATTACTGGTGGCATAGTTGATGTTGATCATGATATGCTACTTGTGGCACTTTACCACTTCTTGTAGGATGTGTCCCACTTTGTTTTGCTAACATTGGCTGAGGAGATATGCTTATACTCTAATTGTATTATGGTGAGCTAGAGCCCACTGGTTTAAAGGTATTTATGTTCACCTCCTTGTATGGAATAATCTATTCAATCACAAAGTTGCATTCCAAGTCTACAAAATATCTAAGATCTATGTCATCAATAGATTCACTTATTACTCTTGTACTTTATTTAAGTGGGGGTTCTAGCACATGAACATGCATCATAGTTTCAAAGGGGGTAGGTGCATCAAGTGTATCTTCAATCACCAAACACTATAGGAACCCATCAAATTTTATACCTATTAAGTGTTGAGTTAGATCCATCACTTCATTATATCTCTCATTCTTGTGCTATTGTATTTTAAGAGATCCTTCCCCATGCCATTACCACTCTCTATGAGTTTTATTAGCACTTTTAGGTTCCAGATCTTCTATCAGTCTACATCATCTCTTATTATAGTTCTATATTTTAAGTTCTTAGGTGTCAATCTACTCTTCCCATTTAATTACACTTCACCTACACATCCCCTTCCCCCCTTTGCATTGCCCATACATGAAATAAGTTTAGCCTTCCATTCCCAAAGTTTCAAAATTATATCTACCATTAGCTTTTTGAGCTCTGCATTAAATTCCTTCACAAGCGTGCCTCTAAGGTCATGAAAGAATTGGTAATTTGCTTCCTCAGAGCATGAGTATTTTGAGACTAAGAACTCAAGTATGTATCTATTCAACACTCCTTGCCACCATTTATCAACTGATCTAATCCAAATAGTATCCAGGGTCTCAAGTCTCTTGAGGCACTTCTTCATCCACTAATAACATTTTTCATAGCTCCTTATTCAGTGGGTTAAATATGTAGCTAACCAATGGTACACATACTTAGGTAACTTATAGAAAAAGACTTCATACAAAGAATCATATAGGTTTTTTTTTAACCCATTTTCTTTACTTTTATCCTTTGTAGGTTAGATACTTTAGAAAAAAGCTATCTTTCACTTATTACAACTAACACTTGATGTTTTTGAGGGAGAGGTACATCATTATTTCGTATCATTACAAAAATAAAATTCAACACAGGTCTTGAAAATATAACCAAAATGTTATAGAAAATGGCACACAAAGTTATCTTAGTTAGTTCTTGGCTTATTGCAATCATGTACAAACATGGGATATTCCCTTTATGCTCAATATTTGAATACTCAGCTATGATGACATCAATCCACATAAGGCATAAGCCTTATGCACTCACCCTAAGTGCAATTGAGAAGGAACCAAGGCACATATTGGGTTAGTTGTGTCATGATGCAAGAAATCAACTATGGGACTTGGTGAATTCAAAGAGAGATTAAGTGGATCCATAGGTGCAAGCCTTTCATGGACTATGCCTAATGGCCTATAGGTGTAAGCCTTTTGGTATATTAATGTTAGATTCATATGGGTGCAAGATTTTTTTAAACTATGCTTAAAATTTTATAGGAATTTTGAGGGTCAAAGGGATGCTTTCAATTTGAGTACTCATATTAGGGTCATGCTTCTATAAAGGATAGGAACACTTGACATAAGATCTATTCTCATACTCTCTATAAATTTATGATGATGTCATCATAAATTATACGAACTTAATTAATGATGCAGACCATAAGCTAAGAAACATTATTAATATAAATGTATTAAAATTACAACATTACATTCATTTTGAATTGAAATAGAAATACCAAAGATGCATAAACCATATATCTTGTTTTACTACAACCATTCTTTGTCATTAATCAAAGCTCAAATAAAATAGATTATACATTTCATGGCATTTATAATAGAATATGCTTATCTCAAACTTCTTAATGACCCATAAGATCATAGGTGAGCTTAGGTGCTCAAAAATAGAGCCTTCATGCCATCCATATTACTATGTATAATGGTTACTAGATGCATGCATATAGAGTAATTCAAATTCACTAGAGCTTCAATATAATATCTTCCATATCCTTTTACATCAATTAGTTCAAGATATTTTTATAACCTTTTGAAGCATCTCCTCTAGGGTAGAATGCACATGATGAATGCTGAGATGGATCCTTGGTGATCATTCCTATCAACTCTATCACCTTGTGAACTTTGCACTATAGTTACCATGTATTGCCAATCCTGAAAGATGCCCTAAAGATCCATGAACTAGTTAACCACCTACCATCTGACATAAGGTATGCACTTTAACCTCCAATTGGTACCAAAATTCCAAAATGTCATCATTAATAAAAATTATTACCTTATGTTGATATGGATGTCAAGCTAGCAAAAATCCTTACATATCAAAATAAGGGGCCCAACTTGGGATAGTTGGGATTTATTATCATATGTACTAGTTAGTTCATCATATCTAGTTTGATAGGACTAGATATTCTTGGGATTACACTATATGAGACCACTTGTGTGTGTGTGTGTGTGTGTGTGTGTGTGTGTGTGTGTGTGTGTGTGTGTGTCTGTATATATATATATATATATATATATATATATATATATATATATATATATATATATATATATATATATATATATATATATATATATATATATACAGACACACACACACTAGATAGCCATGGTGGTAGTATTAGTGTAGTGACTCTGTTACATGTATGGGTGTATGACCATATCATAGTAGTGTGGCTAGTTGGTGGTCCCCTTCATGGATGGGCCCACCCATAGGTGTTTTTTGAGAGGTGGGTATTACCACATGGTAGAATTCATACCATGATGGAATACTAGAATACTTTGGATAGGTTTTCTCCTGATCATATTATGTAGCATCCCTATATGTATTTTTCTAGGTGGCATGAGGATGGTCATGAGTTATAGAGATTTCATCATAGTATGTGGTTAATTATTAAATTTCTTAGAATAATGAGATATTTTAGTATGATAAAGTGGCATGAAAATTTGGTATAGAGTAGGGTGTGCCCTCTAAACCATATCCATAGCATCACATAATATGGAGTGGTCACATGACACATGATAGTCTGATACCTACTACTATAGATTTAACTTTGTGCCTATGTGATTAGTGAGATATCACAATTCCCCTAGCAGTAGGAGATGATGTGGGTTATACTAATGGGTATGTGTAGTGGTGGGTTGGTGATCAATGGCCTTTATTTTTTCCTATTATAGTTAGGGCTCTAGGTGTAATTCTTATAGCACAAGATGGTGGTGGAGAGATAAGTGGTGATGGATAAGATGATTCTTTGGCATGACCAACATTCGTTGATGAGGCATCCATTAGATCCACATGTGAGTATTTTATTTTTTAGTTTTGAATTTTATTTTTCAATAAAATTAATGGGATTTTTATATGTCTCTAACTTGTGTATTATCTCAAATGTATGTAGGTAACCAAGAGTGGTCAAGTATGGTAGATCAGATGATTCATGCCCTTAATCATAGTGTGTTGATGGACATAGCCAAAGATGAATTTATTAAGAGATTTTTTGATATTATCGGTGTACATGCACCATTATTTTATCTAATTGTGAGGGTTATGGTGGCATATAATACTATATCCATAAAGCATGAGGAGTTATGTATAGAGCTAGATAAATGGAACATCTTAGAGTAGAGTTCTACTGAGATCATGTAGACACTTATTGATCACTTTGATTCTTTGAGATGAAATCATGATGAGATAGTGTGTTAGCTAGGTGATTTTGAGGAGAGAGTAATCATCCTTTCATGTGCACAGGGACCATAGTTGATCTTGGTGCATCTAACTCTAGAGGTAGCAGATTTATGGATGTTAATAGTGATGAGGAGTATACCCAAGGGGATATGCCCCTACTTATGATTGATATGTTTATTTGTAAAACATGTTTATAATTTTATATTTATATGATATTTTTCACATGGATTTGATTTGGTATCTAATATATTTTTACTATTTTATTTTCTATTGATCATTATGTGGTTTGTTAATTGTATTTGAATTTCATGGTGTATGTTGTGGCTATGGTAAAAGGCATAACAAATATTTAAATTTAGTAAAATAATTATATTATTTGAATAATAAAATACTCATAATATTTAATGAAACCCTATAGGAAATAATAATTATTTATTGTAATGATCATGTGGTAAAGTAACATTAGTTTTGCTTCTGTAGTTAACTCTGCTGAAATTGTAAGCATAACCGATGAATCTATAGGTACCTATTTAAGAGCCTAAATATATTGTGTAGGTACATACCCTACACATGTGAATCTATCTAAGACATGATAAAATAATTATTCCATGGTAGGATTAATGTAGGAGTAATCAATCCTGGTAGAGAACACATTAGGAGGACTTATGCTAGTGGGTGTCTTCTGTGAAGGTTGATGGACCATGTTTTCATTAAAAGGATCAACATGGAATGGATATAACCTATTAGACATGCCTCTATAATAAGTATGTGAATTATTTTTTGATTACTATTTTTTAAATGTGATAATTCCCTAATTTACTAATTGTGTAAGCTTTTACTCAAGGGCAAAACACTCATTATCTCGATAACCATTAATACCATGATAAGTGCAAAAGTGGTGTAATTTTATCTTCTCAAATATATGATGTGGGTAATGTGAATTAGGAGGGATTTTGATCAATAATTTTTTAATTTTTTTTGATAATATATCATTTGGTCTATCTGGGTACCATTAAATTGAAGAGGTTGGTGTCTAGTGGTGTTATTTAGTCTAACCTAGGAGTTATTCAAAAAACATGTTCCTTTATTTTGTTCAATAAGTTAAATATTAGTGATTTTTCAGGTATTGGTGGTTTTTTAGAATTTTTTTAAGTGGTTCATGATCCTTTATAACTTGTTTAGGTGCACTTGAAACATGATTCTTAGCATGTTTGATTGGTGATGGAAAAATAGGTAACTAAGTTTGTGTATTTATTAAAGCACATGTATATTTATGCATATCCCAATATAACATATCAAATGAAGCAAAAGTATTGTGCAATTATTTATCTCTAAGTGGAGAGAGAAGACCCCTACTAAATATAAAATTTGAGGGTGTAAATTTTAAGGAGTATAAAACATCCTTAAATCGAATAACACAGTCTTGCAGAGATTCATTCTCATTTTGGGTCAATGTTTGAAAATGTTCTAATGGTAACTTAGGTAAAGTAAATTAATTAAAATGTGATAGGAACACATTCTAAAGACTCTTGAAATTTGATAAAGAACCATTTGGCAGGTTGTAAAACCAATTAAGAGCCACTTTTGTTAAAGTGGGATGGAAAGCTTTTAATAGAAACCTTCCATTTTGGGCCTAATATCCAAAGGAGTGTATATATTATTGAAAATGGATAGTAGGATACCATTTACCATTTAATAAGGAGACATTAGGCATGATAAATTTTTTTAGATAAATATATTTAAACACATGTCAAGAAATAGGTTGTCTTGGTAATGTATTCTCTTAAAAAAGAGCTTCATGAGAAGAAAATTGTAACTCCAAGAGTGTTGAATTGCTATTAAAAATCTCCCATGTTGGTCATAATAGATAAAATATCATGAGGAGATGTTTAATTTTATTTTATAGGTTGTAAAATACCATTCACATGAAACATAGGCATAATGGGATCTGTATCACTCTCAAGAGGATAATCATCACATGAGTTTGTAACATTCGTTAAAGGAGTACCCATGGTTAAAGAGGTAAGTACATCATGTTGTATATCATGAAGGATAATACCATTTCAATTAAAATATTATACTTCACTTGTAATTAGGTTACTTTCAATAGGAATTGGTGAAATATTTTAACTTGTAAACATTTGCTCTTGTTTAACCAAAAATACAAAAGAAGGAGAAAAAGGGACATTTGGAAATTCATTTAAATATAATGGTGGGGGTGAAATTATCATTTTAATTTTTACTCAAAAAATGAATAGATAATGGAATTCTACTTTTGAGGTTCTTAGATTTATATGATTTAGCCTTTAAACAAGATACATCAAGCGGACTTTGAACTTTTTGTGTATCCCCAAAAAATGCAAGTTTTGTAAGTGTTTCCTTAGGATGTTAATTGAAACTATCATTTTATAATTCAAGTAATAAATAATGAGAGATAAGACATGTATTTTTATTAATATATACCAAAGGGGAAGAACAACTTGGAGTAGGTGTACCTAGATCATGTAAGGAGGACATGGGATTTTCAACACTAGTATTATTTGGAGGTGAAGGCACAAAATATTTTGTCATTATTTTCATTATGAGATAATATGGAGGAATATTAAAAATCCTTTAATTGGTGAAAATTATAAAGGGGAAGCTCACACTCAATTTTTAAGATAACCAAATAAGGTGGAGATGCAATAACTAGATTTTTAACATTAGGAATAATATCATTTTGCATATTTTTTGGTTCTTAAGACTCATCATCATTGTAAAGAAAAGGAATAGGAGAATTAGGTGTAACATGTCCAAGAGAATTTTCATTACATTCATATCCATAATAAAAAATGTTTTTGTCACTAGCTTGGTCATTTGCATTTGCATTTGCATCATTTGTTCTTTCATTGTCATAATTATAGGCAAAGGTAGGGGTTTGAGACTATTTTTTTCCATAATATCCTCCTATGAAATAAATTGATCATCAAGTGCATTAACCAACTACCAAAAGGATGAGGCTTTTTTGGGTAAGGGTCCTTTGTATGGCCATAGAGTAGGGAATCCATAAAGAGTTGATCATTTAGTAAAATTTTGAAAACCAAAACCAAGAGAGCCAAAGAAATAATAATATTTAACATTCATAAACTTAGCCTACATAAGCACAAATTAGATCTGAAAATAAAATACATAAATCTGAAATTAAATATGAGAGAAGGCAAAAGCCCTAATAAGAAAACTAGGGTTTTGGTTCAATAAACATAGGTTGAGTTCACCAAATGTTTTATGTACTTTAGGAGTTTTACAATATAATACCATATAAAATAAATTTGTTTCAAAGGAATGACAATATTCATATATACACTAAAATATAGTCAATAATATAGATTTTCCTAACCTAGCATTGAAGTAAATATAGTAAGTATAAAGCAACTAAGGGATAAAAATAGTGTATCTTAATTAATGTTTTATTTTGGATCATGGAAGTGGTTAGGAGTCATCATAAGGTTGTGTTGGATATCTAGATTTAGTTATTTCTATGTTTTAATTATTTTTTACCTCTAGATAGTTACATCAATAAAGGACAATAATGTTGATGATAATATTCATATCTGATCTAGTGTCTAGTCAGAGATACACACATAAGTGACCTCAAATTTGAAGTAGACTATGATTACCATTTTGTAATCATTCTATGTCTGAAATTATGCTTGCATGTGTGCCAAATATAGATAATAAGAAACTTTAATTATTTTAAATTGTACCTCTTGGAACCTATTAAAAAGGGTTTACTAACGTGAGTTGAACTAACCCTAACAACCTTATTATTTATAAGTGTTGTGTACATAGATAATACTCCTAAGAGGGCATCAAACTCACATATAGTTCTCCCTCTTATGCATGTGGAATAATAATAATATGACTATATGATTTTTATCCAAGTAAGCCTTGGTACAAGTGATGCAATAGTATATTTGACCTTTTGAATGCTTTAGATATTTAAAATAGTGTTTTAGTATAATTTGATTGCTTGAAATAGATAGTACTTTCTTATTAAAGATTTGAATTATCAAATTGGAATGTGTGTTAATTAGATCATATCCTTTGTATATATAAGAACCTTTTGATTTTGAAATAGAACCTAGTGATGCATGAAAATTTGACCATAGGATGGGAAAAGAGGGATTAAAAAATGATTACAATGTGAAAGATATGATAAAAGATAAAAATATAAGACTATACAATTGCATCAAACTTGGACACTAACATCGATGCTATTGTCCATAATAGATGCAAGTGTCTAGGGGATAAAAACATTTAAAAAACAAACACAATAGGTAGGGTTATTTGGTATACAATGGATAAGGATAAATAAACATAACACATAGGCCCTAGGGTTAGGTAAATCAAGTGAAATAAGATGGAACCAAAGAGGTCCATGAGAGACTACATCATTATATGTCTAACTTTTAGTAAAGAGGTATATATATACAAGAATACTAGAAATATGTGTACTTGTGCCAAAATAGGTATCTAAAAATTATCCCAACATGTTCCATTTATGTTTATTAAAATATTTCTCACCCATAGGCTTAGATAAATCCACATTGATATGTTAATTGAGAATTTTGATCCTAGTATTCAATATGTTATTTTCATTAAAGAACCATTTGAGAATGTTGAGCTGAAGCTTACACTCTTTTTATAAAATTTTGATCCCACTTTACATGTCTATGTCAAAGGATTATATCTCCTCTTCACAAATTTTCTTCCCTTTATCATTTATTATACTATGCCAATATATTTTTCACTCCTTATACATCCCATTAAGGGTACCATCTCTGATAAAAATTCCCTCCTCTCCCACATACATATTGATATCCTTACCACGGGTCTACTAGCCTACTCCTTCCCATATAAGGTTTTCTCTAGCTCAACCTTAACCTTCTTACCAATAACTATTTTCTCTTTTTTAACTTTCTCCTTCTTTACATCTCAAAAACTTTGTCTAACTTCTTATTTTTAGTTATCTCTCCCTTTGCAACCTTAACAAAAAAAATTAATCTTTGTTGAGGGTATGTTAATGGTAATATACCTAGGGCCTTAAGATTCCTTTCCTCCTTTAGTCTTGTTAGATTTATTATTATGGGTAAGAGATACATTTACCTCTTCATCCTTATTTGAATCCTCAATCACTCCTCTCAAAGGGTTTTACTCCACAAAAGGGATCTTAGGATTAGGAACTAGCTTCATCTATCTATACTAAAAATCTCAAAAAAATAAATAATTAAGGGATTGATGAATTTGGATCTCTAACTTACCCAACTAAACATCAATGATCAAAATTTACAATAAAATCATCAACAAAAATGGAAATATAATAATTTATTGTGTACAAAATGGTTAATAAAAGTAAATGGTAGGAACACAACCTTTTATACCTCAATCTTGAAAATCAAATTACCTCCAAATAATAATGATGTGCCCAAGATACAAATTTTATATACTTAAATGCTTGATGTTTGAATGCTTCATGTAGACTCAGAATTTGAACAACATGTAGCAATGGAAGATGGCTTGATTGGTTTTGAAAAGAGACTAATTTGACATGATTTCTCCTAAAGATTATTAGTTGGTTTGTGTATGGATGAGATGCATTCTTATATAGATGATGGAGAGGAATTTTCAAAGAATATAAAATTTCTTGGAGAATTCTAGAGAAGAATTTTCTAGAAAGTGGGGAGAATTATAGATTCTCTTAGGAATGACTAACGCCAATTAGTGGGTGATTAGGTGGGTATTGTAAAATGATTAATATGATAAAGTGGCATAGGTAAGGATTAGAATATAAAAATCTAATAAATTGACTAAATGAGTTTAGTGATAAATAAGACTATAATAGGGGAATAAGGACATTATTAATTGATATGAAATATTATAAGGTTAGTGTATGACATGAATATTATTGGGAATGTGTCAAGGAAATAACTAGGAATATTAGTATTAGGATGAATAATAAATTAATAGGTAAAGTTAGTGTGATATTGATCATAATAATAAAGTGAGTAGAATTAGATGTATACACACTTAATCCATATTAAAAAATTAGATGTTATGTGAAAATATCACTAATATTAAAATATCACTAATATTCAATTATTTTATTCACATATTATCCTATTACACTCGGACCTCCCACCTCCCTTGTCTATTATTGTAGTTATGTTTCTCAACACAACAATTAATACATTAATCATTAAATAAATATATAATTTTTATTCAAATATTTAATCAACTCTAAGATATAATTATGCAACTCTAATATTCCTTATAATAAAATATAATAAGTAAATATATCTATTTAAAAAATGATGAGATGTATCAATCTCAATGTCTATATCTTAGCTTTATTTGGTATAATTTTAACTTTAAAGGTTTTGCATTGATTAACAATCCATCACCTTCTTCATAAATTTCACGTTGAGTTGTGAGAAATGACATCTTAGTATATGTATTAATAGATTGCCTAAGACAAAAATAATTCATATTTTTAATGCTGATAGGAATTAAATATACATGGGACCCCTCCAATGGTTGAATTTTGATAAATAGTTTTCATTCCTTATGAAACAAACTTTTTGATCACAACCAACATTAAAACATAAACCTTGAACTTATCACGATTAACATCATCCTTTTAAGTACCCATTCTATCCAAAGCATATGGTACATTTCCAAATATGAAATCATATAAAGTGACATCATTTGGAATAGATAAAAAAAATTAGATATGGGATTTAACCACTAGGTCAACCAAATGTTCTTTAAAAACCCTTTTAACACCAGAGCTACCAACCACCCCATGAGAAACATTTCCCTTGGTTTCTTGTATTTTCAATCCCAAAAATTTCAATTATCTTCAATGATAGATAATTTGGAGGATATTTTACTAACCAAAACATTCATCATAGAATTAGAGGTTTGTTTTCTTTGATCCTGCTAGATATTTTTCAGGGTAAAATTACTCATGATATAATTAAAAACCTTCCCATCAATTTTAATTATAAAACTCACATTTAGATCATCCACATTCCACCTTTTATTTTTTTTAAAACAAAATATTATGTTTAATTTGAAAATAATATTTTTAAATAACATTTAAATGAAAGTCAAATTTAAGATTGAAATTGTCTTAAAACAATTAAATGAAAGTTAAATATAATTGTGAATACCAACTAAATAATATTATTTTCTAACACTATTTCTATCATATTGTCCATTGCTAAAGGGACATTAATTGAGAAACTCTTGATCATATCACCCAAATTATTTCTATTGCACTCAAACTCCAAGATTTACTTTATAAACATCATCAAAATTCAATTTATAGTTATTATCACCAAGATCTTTCAACTTAGCTTCCAACCACATTCTTTCTCTCGTGATTAGTTATAACTTGGTTATTTGAAAGACCTCATTTTAGAATGATGTGTTTTTTTATTGACTAAGTCTTCCACTTAACACCAAGAACTAAGGGGTTCCATTCCATCAAATTCACCTGAAAATTGAATATGACCTCATCCCTTATGATTCCCCATCTTTACATTCAACAAGAATTGATCCTTATAGACTCTTTAAGAACTAAATAACTTCATCAATGAACCAATAACCTTTCGATAATGATATATTTATCTCTATCATTTTTTAATTTTTAGAAGAGAAAAATTAACTTTTTAATATACTCAAAGTTTAGTAAAAAACTCTCCTTCAAAATCTTAGAACCATAAAATATTAAAAAAATTAAAAAATATGAAATTTCCAAATAATAATTAAGGGTCATTGTATAAATATTTCCCAATTGAACATACTTAACTTTTTCCCAATTTTAAATAAAAACCTGTAAGTCTTTTGGACAAATCCAATTTTTAATTATTATATGGAAGAACTAAGTCCATATTCTTTAGGAGAAATGACAATGTAAAAAATAATGAAAATACTTAAGATAAATCGTTGAAATATTTTCAGCTCCACTCTAAGGAAGATCTACATGATATCATTCAAACTTGTTTTAATATGTCTAAATTTTTTTAAATAAAATAAAATAATATAATTTAGAGAAAATTTTGACTCATTTGTATTTTATGTAAACATTCAATTTCATTACAAGTCTTTTTATTATAACCTTTTTGGTATTGTTTTATGTATATAGGTTATCACTTTGAATTGGATACTTATTAAATTTTTTTTCTTCTCATTATTTTTTGTGTGGTCATGTGGTCTTTTGATTTTCTATTTGTTATTTAAACACATTTATTTTATACTTATGAGCATTTTTATCTATCCTTTTTTATTTTTGCTTGTTTATTCCTCTAAGATAAGAAAAATGATCCACCAATCCTATCCTAGGTGGGATCAATGGACCTATCAATCATGTCCCATTTAATGTTTTAGGCCCTTCTACACTTGGTCACTTTTGTAAACACTAAAAATACACACACTATTATTTTGAATGTTGAAAATACCCCTAGATTGCTTAGGACCCCCTTGGGACCAATATCACCCTTTAACTACAAATTGGGTCCAACTGCAGTTAGTTTGCCCAACTGACTTAACCTAAATTTTTACCTAATTTTTACCTTCACCCTCGATCATTGATGGTTAGGATGACCATCAATGATCAAGGTGCACTTCCTCAACCACTAATATGCAAACCACCTACCTTGCTTTTCTAAATATAAGTTATCTAAATCTATGTGCGAGCCATTGCATGGACAAATTATAATTAGATAACACAATTGAACCTTCACATCTACCTCTTGCTTGTGTCTATAAGAAGAGAGGAGCTAGGAGGTGAAATCCATCTGCAATTATTAGCAAGAGCTTATGTATTTAGGATTTTCTTTTTGTGGGTCAATCACCATCAATAATCTAGCAATAATGTTAGAAAGCTGACTTGCCACCACCTCTTCACCAAGTTTTTAGGTACCATTACTCTATCAGAATCAAGCTAGATTCCACCAATAGGTCAACTACCTCAACCATGCACCCAATTGACTTATCATAAGACAAGTACTTGTTTCTCAACATTAATTTATTTTATTTCCATTTCATAATCAACCCAGGTCTTACCCATCTCTTAGAATCCATATTTTGGATCCTGTCAATCAACCACTAATCAACCTAGATCCATACATAGTAACTGTCAATGGTTGGCTCAACCACCGATGGTCTATCTAACCATCGATGGTCACCTTGACTACTGATGGTCACCTCAACTATTGAAGGTCACCCCAACCATCAATGATCATTGTGGCAGTAAAAACTAGCAAGCTATTTTTATCTATCCACCCCCAATCAAACCTAATTCTCTGTGTCCCTACTTATTCATATACCCCTACCTGATTTTTTGAAGCATACCCCAACCATATAACAATAGTATTAATTATCTTAATTGTTGTTTCAATAATTTATAGCATATTTTTTAGCAAACATCTCTTATGTTTAATTTCAATACCTCTTGACTATTGATGCAAGTACTCTCTATTCTATTTTACAAAATTATTTAAAATGTGTGGAGTGACAACCCCTAAAGAAGCTCTTGCTTCCAAGATCTATCTATCTCTAGGGAATCTACTCAATTATATATCTAAAATATAAATTTGCTTTAGTGTTTTCTTATCTACAGGTCATTCTCCTAAGCCAAAGAGGAGTTGTTCACAATCTTTTGATTTCATGCATGCATAATCAAATAAGTTTTTCAACCATACCTATTCTTAGTTTCTTCTTCTTCTTCTTCCTCTTTTTGAAATATAAGTAGAAATTCATTGAAACATTCTAGCACGCCCACTAAGACCCTTGTGTCTTTACTTGGGTTCTTGTTTACTTGCATTCTCTCTCTATTCTATGCTCATTAACGAAATCAAAAAATTATTTTTAGCTTAAAATTAACTACATACATCAACTGCTTGAAAGTTTAGTTCACATATCCTAACTTAAAAACAAAGTAATCTATCATAGCTTCACTTTTTGTTACACACACTCAATTGGACCACTTTTAATCAATTAAACATCAAAACAAACTTGAGACAAGGCCCAATTAGGATTCCATCACCTAGAGGTAACCTTACTCTTTCTCAATAATCCTACTTGGAGGTCATTACTAGGGGGAGAACCAACTCAACTCTTTGGTTGAGTATAATATCTAGATATTAATATATATTGGGTAAGTACCTGACACACTTATTGCTATGGTGTGTGAAGTGGGGGGTGGGCCCCAATACCAAACCATGTATTGAATCCAATGCATATTTCTTGAGCACCTAAACATAACCTGAAACCAACCTTAGACTTCCTTCTAGTACCTGTTCTACAAGCCAACCTCAGTCAGATAACTTCTTAAGGCATAAGCCAAAAGTGAGATTAATTAAAACTCTAGGGATTAACATATCTTTTAGAGTGTGATTTGATTTCTTCAATCATTTTCTTGTTTCCTATTTGTTTGAGTAGTGAGGCTATTTGTGATTTCTATCTGCCCTTTCTTGTATGGTTCTCACTCATGAGCAACAAAGAGACCTTGCAGAGCAAAACCCATCACCAAGCTAGCCTACCTCTTCATCCATGGACTACATTTCTAAACCATCAAAATATTCTCACCCCTCAAGAAGTCCTACTTTCCCTTGGGAGGTTCCTTAAGGATATTTAGATTTTATCTCTTTCCTAGATAAAAATCCAATAGCTTTGAAACATTATCTTACAATCATGCATTACCATATCTTAGCTTCGGCCCCACCTATGGGTCTGCCTTATGTCATGCCTCTCCACCTCATGGGGAGTACCTTTATTTCTATAGTTACTACCCAAAAATTGTCTACCAAAGCTTCCTCATCAACCAAAAACCCATTCAAGACTACCATAAAAAACCAACTAACACAAACTACCATTGCCCTTATACCTTCCACTCCTACCAACCACTCCTACACAGTGGGAGTACCTACCTCTATCACTACCAACCTTCCTTTGGTTATCTCTAATCCATTAAAAACTACTCTGCTTCAGCTCCTTATGGTGTCCATACCCTCTACCTTGCCATCAATCAATACAAATGTCACCACCCTTCCATTGGTCACCAACCCAAATACCACTCCTATCCAACAATCACCCCTTACACCAAACTTTGGTTTAATCCCTTACTTACAAGGGCATGTACCTCTACCCACTACCCAACCACCTACATCTACCTACCCTTATGTATCTTCCACCTAAACATTGGCATCCACTTACCAATATGTGGTAGCCTCCCAACGTCCCACCCACTATCAATATGTCCCCAAACCATCGTAATAATATGCATCTTATAACCTTCTAAGTTCACAACCCTAAGAAGACCTAATAAATATGATTATAGATAAGATGACCACCTTGGATTCATCCATTTTGGGTGCTCATAACATCTTGTCATATGACCAAATTTGTAATGAGCCCATCTACCCATCCGTACCTATTAGGCCATATCCTCCCAATTGAGAACTTCTCAAATTATCTAAATTTCAAAGGAGGATCCCCAATAACACCTTATGGAATTTAAGAATGCTTGCTATCTCATAACCTATGATAGTTCCCTTCTTCTCCACACCTTCCCCATATCTCTATCTAGTCTGACATTGGATTGGTATAGTGCCATACCCAAGCACTCCCTTTTCTCCTTCACCCAATTGGCTCAAACCTTATTAGACCACTTCTCGATCAATATCTCCAAGAAAGTTTATATCACTGACCTCTACTATATCTAGTAGTTTGAGGATGAATATATTGATGATTTTATAGATCCTTGGAGGACCCTAATTAACCAACTCTCCTTCTCCCTACCTTAACCCAAACTCATAGAGCTCTTTGCTAAGACATGTGCTAAGCATATCTCTTCTACACTATGTGTCCAAAGATTTTGAATCTTCAATGAAACTTTTACCATGGCATGTAAGTTAGAGAATTGAGCCATTTATGAAGGAAAGTTAAATCTTAAAAATAAGAACTCAACTTATAAAACCAATGAGGCCTCTTTTTCCAAATCAAGCAACTAGTCCAATACCAATACCAAGAGTAAGGGAATCGCAAATGTGGTTATCCTTAAAGCTATTCCTCCACCTTCTATCAACAAACCAAATTCCTCTAGTTCCTCAAATCAAAACATGAGGAGATAAAATTGGAACAAATAGAAGTAATTCACTCCACTTTGAGAATCCTATGCCTCCATCTTAGATAAGTTATTGAAAGCCAACATCATTCAACTTCCTCTTATCAAACCTCCTTAGTAGTTTATTGCCTCTCATCCTATACCTAGTTAGTTCAAAAACAATTATTTGTGTGCCTTTCATTGGGTAATATGACATGATGTCAATAGGTGCAACACCTTCAAGAGCCTTGTCTAATCCCTCATTGACAAGGGGGAGCTTATAATGGACAAACACAATGCACCATCAATCTAAGAGCTTAATATATTCAGGCATCCCTTCCCAAACCATGCTTCCACCAAGAATGAGAGAAACAATATTGAGTGTTTTCATGATACCCATACAATCAACATGGTCCTTGATGCACTCATTACCAAACCACCTAGTACCTAATATTCTAGTTCTCCACTGTCTATGGAGATAGTAAAATTACCTTCCCTTCCTTCAAACACTCAAACTAAGGAAGTACCATCCTCTCTCCCTCCACTTATTAAGGTAGTGGTGCCACTAACCTCCATTTTAACTAACATATTGGAACAACCCACCATCACCACCCTATCTTTACCTTCAACTATTGAGTAACCTACTCCCCCTTCGAAAAACATTCATCAGGAGGAAACCCCCATGTCTACTCCTCCCACAAAGGAGCCAACTATCTCAACCTTGCATCCTTTGATTGAGGAAGAGGATGAGGTTCCCATCCATATGTCTCCACCTAGGGGTTTATCTTTTAGGTACTCTATTCAAGGAATTAAACCAACTTACAAACCATTCTCTAGGCTAGTGTAAAAATTGTAATTTATCTCCAACCTTGACATAGATCGAGCCACCTTCTAGTAGCATTTAGGGATACCTTATATCACCAAGCAAGAACCTCCAATGGACCAACCCACCACTTTTATTATCCAAAATCATAAAATATCAACCAAACTTATAACAACTTTTACCAATCCAATAATCCCTTAGCCATCTAAGGCACCCAAACCCCAAGCGACCAAATCTCCTTCTCAAACCAAACTGACCCAACCTATCAAGAACCGTGGAACCTTCCCTACAAAAAAACTTAGTCACCCATCTATGAAGGTATATCTTGCTTCACCAAAAATTAAAACCAAAAATTGAACCAAAATAACCAAAGAGGTAAAACCACCTAAAGGTTTAAAACCCCAAATTTTACCTCCCTCAACCTCACATTCCATTTTGTGACCTCATCCCTCTACCTTAAATAAAAAGCCCCTTATCTCTACCAAGACCCCACCACCCATTTTGGTTACACCTTCATAATTGATTACTGATGTACCCCTCTTCACCACACCAACAACACCTGAGCTACCTACCTTGCCATCCTCCACTTCTATCTCATAAAACTTATTTCCTAAATTGAATCCATCAACCAAGTACACCACCTATATCTAAGAAACCTTCTATCTCAACCATCAAAGCAAATATCGCTACAACTTACCACCTTAGTTGAGTCCTACTCAACCATTTTTCATAGGTTATTGCAAACTTATTATCTATCTTTACCTCCCATTAGACCCTTTGACCCTCTTACTTCAAAACCTATTTGGTACAATGACCACCATGTATGTTCTTATCATAAGACACCTGGCCATGATATAGAGAAATACAAATCTCTCCAATCTATTATCCATTTGATTTATGACAAGGATGATCTATTAATAGATGAACCTCCTATAGTCCCCATCTCACCCTAAATAATGACCATACCTACCCAATGTTTACCTACTCCTCCACTCTCACCTCAGAGTGAAGATGAGTTTGACCAATCTCTGACCCAACCTATTTTTCTATCCATATCATCAATGTGGTCATGATATCACATCAAAAGGATAAGGGGAAGACTAAGATGATCATTTCATTAATGTATCTATCTTTAACCTCCAAACTAACCCACACCTAATTGTCTCCAACTTTGAACAAACCCAAGGTTTCTATTTTAGGTGTCTCCCAATCTAACCCCTCAAAATCCATTAGGAGAGTTATCCTCAAGAAACTTCACTAGACCTTGATGAATGTACACTTGTATGAGTTGATCTATACCTATCCCCATCACTTTCAAGAACTATTATAGTCTTTGTAATCAATTTAGGTCCAAATCGAAGACCCTCAACCTCTACCAGCCTTTGTTGGCACCCTTCAAATTTTCAACCTTGTCACCTTCAAGGATTTAGAAATACCCTCTATCCATATTAAGGACCCATATCCCCCTCTCTTGATCACTGCTTAAATTAACCAAACCTACAGCAAATGGGTCATGATTGATGGGGGAGCTAGCATTAACATCATCTCCTCCCATGCCTATAACCAACTCAACCTGCTGGACAATGTCATGTCCAAAACCTTGAATATCCTTCAATTATTCCATGATACCATGGCCACTACCTTGGGAAATATCATCCTCCATATCTATTTAGGACCTTGCATGCTCCCCAAACTTTTTTATGTAGTGGAAGGAGAATTCCAATATAATATTTTGTTAGGATGACCTTAAATTTTCTCCATAGGTTATGTCCCCTCCACCCTTTACCATTGCATTAAGTTAGAACATAAAGGCCAAGTCATCACCATCCAAGTTAACCTAAGTCCTTTCTCAACTTGCAACATGACCATCACCTCAATGATGTTCTCATACCCCCTGTTTCTATACAATTTTCACTTTCACATTCAAAGAGAGAATAAGAAACTAAAAGAAATGGTCTAAGGCTTGTATGTACCTGGATGAAGTCTTACACACCGAATTCAGATGTCATGAGAACTCCTCTTTGGTTGTGGAGGATGACACCTGTAGAAGAAAGAGACTAAAACAAAGAAAATGTTAGATGAGGAGATGGTGGGCTGCCAAGCGAAAGCTTGATCCCAGAAGTACAATGACTTCCTTGAGGGATGTCAACCCACTGAATTGATAAAAATAATGTCTGATAAAAGACAGAATGATAAAAGACTAAAATGATTAAAGACTGAAAAGGAAATGGAAGCAAATGCTTACCTGAATGCTGTTATCAGCCTGGTCACAGTCACCGACGTCAGTTATTCTACCAGCGTCGATTGGTCAAGGTCTGTTGACGTCGGTTAGGTTGCCAACATCGGTGGGGGTAGTGGTCTCTGCAGCCAACATCGGTCAGGGCAGTAGTCTTTGGATGAGGTCTAGTCAGGTCTGGATGGGTTTATGGTCTGTGGATGGGTCTGAGAAGGATTTTGGGTCTAGTTGAATGGTCTGTGTAGGGTCTAGATAGAGTTACAAGGATAATGGACAGAGTGTATTTTCAAAGAAGGAGGATAGAGGTGATGAGGATATGGGAAGGCCTCTCAGCCTTTCTGAGAGGGAGTCAAGTCTGGTCTGAATAATAAATAAATTAAAGAGAAGATACTAAAATGAAAACATAGACAAAATACTTATCTGTGGCTTGCAGAAGGAGTGCTGCTGATACTTGTCCCTATTGTTGATGTAGAAGATTGATGCAGAGTCCCTGCTATTGCTGTAGCTGGTGCAGAAGCCCTGTGAGAGAGAGGGTGAGAGGTCTAGTGGATTGAAGACTGGAAGATTGGCTGATCATTGAAGGTCGAAAGGCAGATGATTAATATTGGAGAAAATGGTTTGAAAGATTCCAAGAGTTGGGCTCCCTCATTCTGGATACAGAACGCAGTCTTGAAGGCTGCCGACGCTGGCAAAACCACCGACGTCGACCGAATACTGACCAACATTGGTGGCTGCAAAATGGGGATAGAGGCTAATTTTAGCCCTCTACCCATTCTTACAAGCTGCCATGGTCAAGGTTCATGGGAAAATGGTTGAGAGGGGTTTGGATGAGGCATGGGAGAATGAAATGGGGGTCATGAATGGGGTTTAAGTCATTAAGGCATGGGAAGAATGAAGAGAATCCAAGGGAGGGGATCCTAGGGTGGTGAGGTGTCATGGGTGAGATGGCAAAGGGGAGAGAATTATTAATTTAAAATAATATAATTATTTTAAATTAATAAGACATAGGTTGGGAGTGGTTAAGAGTGGAAAGGGACCAAGGGGACCAAGGGGGAGAGTCGACCTAGGGAGTAGACATGATTTCGGTGTCTACATTTGCCCCTTTTTGTCTTGTTGGTTGTTCGTGATGAACTGCAAGACAAAAATAGGAGTTGATTGCCCCAGGTGTGGGATAAGGTTGATTCCATCTTGTTGGTTGTTCAAGTGAACTGCAAGACAAAAATGAAAGGAGGGTTGGTTTCCCCTATTATGGATGAGGTATTCCCCCTCAAAGTAGGAGTCGAGGGAAGGGAACCTGGAATCAGGTGCTGATTTAATAGAAAGTGGATGGAAATGGTGAAGATGGAGTGAGAACGCTGCAAAAGTTGTGATTGCACGTATACCACTTCACAAGATGGTCAGGTCAAATTATCGTAGGTCAAGGGTCGAGGAGTGCCAAAATTGAAATAACCAGGCCCCAGCATTAGTCATAGCTGATCGGGTTATTCAATCTAAGCTAAAGCTCTAATGGTCATTGTGTTCTAGGTATCTTGGGCTCAGGAAGTGCTCCTAGAAACACAAAAATGTCACAAGTAGTGGGGATCAACCGGCTTGCGATCCTATACTTATGAAGGTCATAAATAGTCTACGCACAATTTTGCTGACCATTCATGAGGTAGCATACATGCAAAAAAAACCAAGGCAATGTTTGTCTTGGAAGTGGTCAGAGTCTGAGGAGATAGGCATGATCCCCAAAGTGGTTGGTCGAGACGACGTTGAGATAGATAATTGGTTGAATGAATAGATGGATGAAAGAATGTGGCCGAGCTAACCTCAAAAGAAATCGTGTGATCTGAGTGCTGCCTACATAGCCCTTGTGTGAAGGGCCTTAGGCCAATGTAGTTCTCCCTAAAAGTGAGGAAGAGGGTCAAAGGTATGGATTGGTCTGATCGGGGTCAAGTCATGGTCAAAGGGTCAAAAGATTGGTCAAAGGAAAGAATGGTTTGTCCATCAGGGACACGAACAAATGAGGGTGGTTAAGCTAACCCCAGAGGATGTCGTGTCAACTGAGTGCTGCCTACATAGCCCTGGTCTTAGGGCCTCAGACCAATGTAGTTCAGACTAAAATTCAAAATGGTTGATGATTGGTTTGGGTCATGATGAAATGATGAGGGTAAGATGATGTTACAACCTTTTCCATATTGTGTGATGATGTATTTTGCAACATTGGTCGAGGGGTCTTTCATTCCTAACAATTTTCCATATTCGTGATGGATGTATGCTAAAAATGAATTGAGTCTATTTATGCTTCAACAAGTAATGGTTTATGCTTAACATAAATTGAGTCTGGTCGATAGTTTCCATGTGTATTGGTGTCCATAGAAACTAGTGTGAATGGTTTATGATAATGTTTTGTGGTCTGAAAAAGGTTTGATTTGATTGGGTTGAGTTGGAAAAATGATTTGGTTGGATGTGTGACCAAGATGTAAAAAGTGAAAGGTGCATTGCTATTTCATTGACAAGGCCTATAATGATGGCACAGATAAGGGTTTTTAGAAACAAAAGCCCCGTTCATGCATTACGTCATTGACCAGTGGTTGTGTTAGAGAATCAATCAAATCACTTGATGTTAAGTGAGCTTGAAATCCCTTGAGTATGATAGGATGGATGTGATATGGAAGGAAGGGGGAACCCTTTCTGGCAGGGACAACTTTTCCCCTTTTATAGGTGACCCCGAGAATGACTATAGACAAGTCCATGACTTTAAAGTTGTCAGTTAGTTTTTTTTTTATGCGCAGACTGATTGATGTGGGAAGTCTACATAGAGATGTCATTTTGCTTTGTGGTCATTTGTGAAGCTGATCGATGCGAGAAGCTTTTAGAAAGTGTTGTTTGTAGCAAGATTTAGTCATAGCCATCCTTCGAGGGAGTGGTCTATATTTTTGCTTTATATATATATGAGAGCTTTGAATAGCTGTCCTTCGAGGGAACAGTCTATTAGCTACAACAATGATAGTACAACTATCCTTCGAAGGAGCAATCTATCTTTTAGAGTTTGTGACCTTGGATATTTTGACATCTTGATTATTTTTGACAAAATTTTGAGTCATGGACAAGACTATAGAAGTTCAAGGGCTCCCTTTTATTAGGACAAAGCATCCATACTGTATAAAAGGATTATAGAGGATTTGTTTAGGGGAATAGGGTTGAAAGGAATGAGGATTAAGAGGATGGGGATTGCTCAAGGGATGAGCTCAAGTTAAATGTCAAGAGGACGAGTACTTGACTAACAGTAAAATGGTCGCAGATGCAACACATTAAGAGGCTCAAGTTTTGGCCATCCGTCGAGAGAGGACAGACGATAAGTCCCTGACCCATACTTGTGCATGATGATGAAAGGTCTGAGCCAATTAGGGGCAAACTTGCCTCATTTACTTCACTCCAAATTGGTCACATGTTGATTGATGTTGAAGGAGTTGGTTGATGTCATGATTAAAAAGGTTGGTTGACATTTGGTCAATATTTGGTCAAAGTTTGGGGTCAATGTTGAAGAAGTTGGTTGATATTCAGTCAAGGTTTGGTCGAAGCTTGGTCGAGACTTGGTTGATATGATTAAAAGGTTGGTTGATGTTTGGTCATTATTTGGTCAATGTCTAGGGTCGATGTTTGGTTAAGGTTTGGTCGATACTCAGTCGAGGTTGATAGATATTTGGTCAATGCTGGGTTGGATGATGTGATTAAAAGGTTGGTTGATGTTTGGTTGAGGTCGGTTGATATTTGATCGAAGTTGGTCGAGGTCATGATTAAAAAGTTGGTTGATGTGATTAAGGTTGGTTGATGTTTGGTCATTGTTTGGTCGATGTCTAGTCAAATGTTTGGTTGTTTGATATTTGGTCGATGATTGGTCAATGGTTGGGTTGAATGTTTGGTCAAAGAGGTTGGTTAATGTCTGGTCAAATGTTTGGTTGTTTGATATTTGGTCGATGATTGGTCAATGGTTGGGTTGAATGTTTGGTCGAAGAGGTTGGTTAATGTTTGTTTGGTCGAGGCATGGTCAAGGCTAGGTTGAGGCCTAGTCGAGGTTTAAAATTAAAAGAGTGATTGATATTTGGTCAAGACTGGGTTGAAAGGTTGGTTGAGGTGTGGATGAAGGTTGAATTCCCCCAGCGGCTAGGGAGAATGTTTGATAGATTGGTCAAGGTCGGTTGGGGCTTGGTGGTCAGATTGACCATGTTGATGTCAAATAAGGGGGTCAAAGGTGGCAAAGGGACCACAGTCTGGCGTGGAGATCCTGATTTAGGTGATGAGGTTGGAGAAGCATGGGTCGGTGTTGATGATTTGTCAAAGGGGTGGTTAAGAGGATCCTTGATGAGAAGGGTATCCTTTTTTTGGTGTTGATGAATGACAGCTTTAAGAGCACAACAATGCTCAGTGTCATGTCCCGGAGTGTGATGATAATGACAAAATTTAGAGTTGTCAAACCAAGATGGTCTTGATCTGAGAGTTGATGAGTGGGATGGTGAGGAGGTTAAAGGTTTATTGATAGTATGGTCGAGAAGAAAGGTGTCTTTCTCCAAACATTGGCGAATGACAACCTTGAGGGCACAACAATGCTCAGTGTTGTGCCTAGGTGTGCGATGATACACACAAATCTGAGTGTCATCGAACTAGGGTGGTTTTGGTCTGAGGGATTGATATGGTTTAAGAGGTAGGAGATTGATGCGAGAAGACTGCAACAATTGCTGTAACAATAGGGCATAAGAACCTGCTAATGGGTCTACGTGTTTTGTTGCAGTGGGGGTTGATGACTTTGGTTTGAGAGGTGTTGGTCATACCATCATTTTCATGGGTGGTGTAGCCACATGTGTAGATGGCACTTTGGTGGTGATAGGTGTTGGATGTTTTGGAGGAAATATATGTCTGATGGGTTGAGAGAGTAATGGAGGTGACTTGCCTCTGTGAGGTATGGGAGTAGGAAGCACCCCTATTAAAGTGGATGGATGCGGGCCCAAAATTGAAGGTAATGATGAAGGTGGGGGAGGAATCCTCCGGTGTGGTTTAGTGGCCTTATTTGGTTTGGGTTAAGGACCACCATTGTGTGAGGTGAGGTTAGACACGAGTTTGAGGTGAGTGAGATGTAATAATCTTAGGCAAAAGGCAAGAGGAAATCGTGACTAGGTCTTCCTCGATCGAAATGGATGAAGAGACTGGTTCTTCTCTTGGTGGAGAAGGAATAGGAGAGTGTGGCTCTATAGTTGGATAGAGCGTAGGAATGGTCATGGTCTCGATGTGTGGTCTAGGCGTGGGGAATGTATGATCCCCCATTGATGACAAGAAGGATGAGGGTGAGGCAGCTAGTGTGGGTGCCATCAAAGCATCCTCCAATATGAGAGAGGTTGATGAAGGACTAACAAGAAAAGAGGATTCTTCTACTTGTGGAAGAGGTTGGTTAGGGATCAGAGAAGAAACAGTGTCGACCGTGCGTATATTATGTTCTTGAAGGTCATTGGTCATGGTCTGGACATTGTTTTGGGTAGGTAGATGATTAGGAAAGGGTTATTTGAAGATATCAATGTGTTGGTTGGGTGGGGCATTTGGGTTGTCCAAGACGAGATCACCCCTATCTATCATGTCTTGAATGATGTTTTTGAAGGTTTGGTAGTTGTTGATGTCATGGCCGTGGACGTGATGAAAGTGATAGAAGTCAGCCTCCCTATACCATGTAGGGAGGGCTTTTGAAGGGTCGAATTGAGGTGGTCGGATTGGAGGGAGATTGAGGACCCCCTATTTGACAGTTTTTCCAAAATGGAAGCGTATGATTCTCTAAGTGGAGTGTATGAATGCTGGATGTACCATTGTTGGAATTGTTTGGTGATGCTTGGAGAGGTAGAAGGTTGAGATTGGTTAGTTGTTGTCGAGGATGGTGATCTAACGACCACAGTGTTGGCCACTCCTTTGGATTTAGAGTGGGAAGAAGAAGGTATAGAAGAATAAGGGTCATTGGTTCTTGCATTAGTATTACGCAATTTGACCTTATCTTCTTTAATGGCACAGAGTTCAAGCTTTCGGGCCATGATGAAAGCTTCATCAAAAGTGTGGAATGTTTGAATTCACAAGGTAGAAGAGATGTGCCTGGCACATGCTCGAGAAAAGAGCTCAATGAGCTCGGGTTGAGGCAAGGAGAAGGAGAGATGGTTAATCAAGCCTCTCCAATGGGAGACAAAATTGATTATTGATTTGTCGTCAAATTGCGTGATGGAGTAGATGTCTGTGATTGAGACTTGCTTGGTGATATTGATAGAAAAATGGTCGAGAAATAATTAGGTGAGTTGAGTGAATGAAAAGATAGAATGTCTAGTAAGAGAGCTATACTAGTCAAGGGTGGGGCCAGAAAGTGACATGGGGAACATGCGTAGAAGTAACGCATCGTCATGGGCTATAAGATAACAAGCATGTCTAAATGCTCATAGATGTTGTTGCAGGTCTTCCTTACTCTGGAAGCGAGTAAATCTAGGAAGCTCCCACTAATTGGGATAAGGTTGGATAGGGACGGAGGGATGAATGGGTTCATTGCAAAATTGGTCATAGGAAAGGACATTGCTCGAACCAAAAATGGAGGTCTTGAGACTAGACATCTTGTCCATCAGCATCTTGATGAGATCAGCTGATGGATTGGTAGGTGGGACACCCCCTAGGTTGTAGGGTGCCTTGAAGGTGGTCAAAGAGGCGTATTATGTACTTAGTTGTGCTTGTGTAGGCACAACATAAGGGTAGTGTGTCATAGGGATAGATGTCATGGTCAAAGGGGCTTGTGCCATGAAGTTGGAGGACACAAGTTGACTAGATACCGCCAGAGGTGGCTGAGTGGCGGCACTGGTAAAAGGATAGGTTGTCACTCCCACGTGTATAGGTACAAGAGTGGGTGAGGTTGAGACAATCAAGTTCTGGTATGATGTAGAACTTGGTTGAATTGCGTGAGGTTGAGGGGGTAATGACACCCTGATGGAGGTAGGTTCGAAAATAGATGAGGAGGCCAAACTTTGCATATTGGCCATGGCCGAGTGACTAGTCGAGACAATAGGCTGAGTCATGATGGGTTGGGTAGTGGATGACATTGATGTCATTACCGCTATGCCTGAAAGGTCCCACATTTGGTTTCTTGTGAGATAGTTTTGGAGGGCTTTGACATTGAGGTCCAAGAATCTTTCGAAATTTTGGTCCCCTCCAGGGACAATGGGGGTCTGAGTCGAGGTCAGTCGAGTAGGAGTTCTTTCAGTCTCTGAGTGGAACTCCATTATAGGACTGGTTATGGATGGGGAAGGTGGAAGCGGTTGATGTCTCGCATGGTCAAGAAGAGCCTTGGTTTAACTGCGTGTCAAAACCATTCAAGGCAAGAAGGGTCAGGTTTTAGAAACTGTGTTTTTTCAGTTTCAAAAACTCAGAATGTGGTTTTGGCAAAAAAAGGGTCAGGTTTTAGGCTACTATTTTCAAAAAAAGGACTGTGACAGTGATCGACGTCGGTTGAAAAACTGATGTCGATGAGAAAATATGGCCGACGTCAGTCATATAACCGATGCCGACGAGGAAGGTTGCTGACGTCAGTGGTAAAAATGATGCCGATGACTGTGGTTTCCAAAAACTCAGAGAATTTGAAAGTTTTTGAAAAAAAAGAAGAAGAACGTCCTCACTAGCTCAAACAACTAGATAGGAACAGAAAAATAGATGGAGATAGGCATACCCTAAGCATTAAATCCTAAGAATCAACTTTTAGAATCCTATGGCTTATGCCTTAAAGTGATATTTTGGAAGGTTGGCTGTTAGAATGGGTCTTAGAAGAGGTAGTCTATGGATGGTTTCAGGTTTGTTTAGGTGCTCAAGAGTATGGGTTAGGTTCCGTACATGGCCTGGTGCTAAGGAGCAAGCTCCCCTCACTTCACGAGCCCAGTGATAAGCTGGTCTCGCTTAGCCAAAATATACTTTCCCTAGAGATTATCCTCTGCCAGAGAACAGAGTGGCCTTTCCCCTTGGTGGTGAAATCCAAGTGGGATTGCCGGGATGGGTAAGGTATCTGCTAGGTGATAAAATCCCAGTCGGGCCTTGTCTCAAGTAAGTTTGATGTTTGATTTGTGCAAGTGATTTGGTTGTGTAACATAAAGTGGACTACGATTAATTCATGATGCGGTTATTAATTACTAGGTGTGGACTAAGTATGCAATCAAGAAGAAATGAAATGCAGTGTGTTTTAAGCCCAAGACGAAATATGAGTTCGGATGAAGACAAATGGAGAAAGGGTTGGAGAGTATGACTTTTGACTAGTCTAAGATGCAAGAAAAGAAAGAAGAGTTCTTTTTAATCCTGCTTATGATGTCTTTTGGAAGAGATAGAAGAAAGAGATGAAAAGGAGAATCCTAATGCACCCTATATGAATAGAAAGAAAAGAACCCAAGGAAGACCCTAGCATTCCACCGGGCGTGCCAAAATGTTTCTATACGATTTTCACTTTCACATTCAAAGAGAGAATAAGAAACTAAAATAAATGGTCTAAGGCTTGTATGTACCTGGATGAAGTCTTGCGCATTGAATTTAGACGTCGTGAGAACTCCTCTTTGGTTGTAGAGGATGACACCTGCAAAAGAAAGAGACTAAAACAAAGAAAATGTTAGATGAGGAGATGGTGGGCTGCCAAGCGAAAGCTTGATCCCAGAAGTACAATGACTTCCTTGAGGGATGTCAACCCACTGAATTGATAAAAATAATGTCTAATAAAAGGCAGAATGATAAAAGATTGAAATGATTAAAGACTGAAAAGGAAATAGAAGCAAATGCTTACTTGAATGCTATTGTCGGCCTGGTCACAGTCACCGACGTCGATTATTTTGTCAGCATCGGTTGGTCAAGGTCTGTCAACATCGGTTAGGCTACTGATGTCGGTGGGGGCAGTGGTCTTTACGGCCGGTGTCAGTCGGGGTAGTAGTCTTTGGACAAGGTCTGGTGAGGTCTGGATGGGTTTATGGTCTGTGGATGAGTCTGAGAAGGATTTTGGGTCTGGTTGAATGGTCTATGCAGGGTTTGGACAGAGTTGCAGGGACAATGGATAGAGTGTATGTTCAGAGGAGGATAGAGGTGATGAGGATATGGGAAGGCCTCTCAGCCTTTCTGAGAGGGAGTCAAGTTTGGTTTGAATAACAGATAGATTAAAGAGAAGATACTGAAATGAAAACACAAACAAAATACTTACCTGTGGCTTGCAGAAGGAGTGCTACTGATACTTGTCCCTGTTGTTGATGTAGAAAATTGATGCAGAGTCTCTGCTGTTGCTATAGCTAGTGCAAAAGCCCTGTGAGAGAGAGGGTGAGAGGTTTGGTGGATTGAAGACTGGAAGATTGGTTGATCGTTGAAGGTCAAAAGGTGAATGATTAAGATTGGAGAAAATGGTTTGAAAGATTCCAAGAGCTGGGCTCCCACATTCTAGATACAGAATGCAGTCTTGAAGGCTACCGACACTGGCAAAACTGTCGACATCAGCCAAATACTGACCAACATCGGTGGCTGCAGAATGGGGACAGAGGCTAATTTTAACCCTCTGCCTGTTCTTACAAGCCGCCATGGTCAAGGTTCATGGGAAAATGGTCAAGAGGGGTTTGAATGAGGCATGGGAGAATGAAATGGGGGTCATGAATGGGGTTTAGGTCATTAAGGCATGGGAGGAATGAAGAGAATCAGGGAGGGGATCCTAGGGTGGTGAGGTGTCATGGGTGAGGTGGCAAAGGGGAGATAATTATTAATTTAAAATAAGATAATTATTTTAAATTAATAAGACATAATTTAGGAGTGGTTAAGAGTGGAAAGGGACCAAGGGGACCAAGGGGGAGAGTCGACCTAGGGAGTAGACACGATTTCGGTGTCTACACCCCCATCCAACATGCCCTCAGTAAATAAAACCCAACCTTCAACCATCATAGTAGATATCATATCCCTTTCCACCAAAGAGGCATTGATTAGTTACTCTATCCCTTCAGACAAAATCCCTACCATCAACCCTTTGGAATCAATGTTTTATCACCTTTCACTAGGGGAGTATCACCTTTTATCCCTTGACACTTTCCCTACTCCTCATGAGTATGGGAAACTCACTAACTAGTTGGGATATGACCCCAATGTCAACTATCATTCCTTTTAGACCTCCCCACTATCAGACCCATTTTATCTATGGGGTATTTTATAAATCCTTTAGCCCTTATACCACCTCTCTTCCACCTAGGCCATTTACTACTAATTTATCTTACCTACATAAATTGATCTTCACCAAGACATACCTCCATCAGTGTACTTAGAAAAGATTTGGTCTTGGGCGATATGAGCATGGCCTACATGAATTAGTCACCATTGAAAATAAGAAGCTACATGAGAAGAATGGCCTTGGTTTCATCTTACCTAACAAGAATTAATCCAAACCACCTACCACCACCATTATTTAGTAAGATACCCCTTCCTCACCAACTTCTCCTCTGCCTATGTATGAGGATGATGACATAAACCCACCTAACTTTTTTTTATTAACATGATAAAACTTAGACCCCTAACTTATCAAAATTAAGGGGTGATCATAACCATCTCTTTGACCCATCTTGAGATGATAGGAGAAGACTCTCCTACTAATAACACTATTCAGTGTTAGGATGATGATTCTATTCTCACCTACCTTGGTACCCCAAATTCCTCCATCCATAAATCCCTTCCTCCTGAGACCTCAACCATGTTTAATGAATCCTCTATGGATATCAACTTGGGCACTTTGGACAACCCATGTGTTTTCAAACTTGGCCAATCATTGAATGTTGAGGAACTTCAAGACTTCCCTTTTTTCCTCCAAGATCGTAACATATATTTTACTTGGTCTTATAGTGACATGCTTGGAATTAACCTCGTCATTGCTACCCATAACATAGTCACCAACTGTGACACAAAACCCATCAATAAAAAGGTTCAATGCATGAACCCTCACATAACCCTTCTTGTCAAAGAAGATCTTTAGCATCTCCTATCTATCAATTTCATTCAACCCATTAACTATCCCTAATGGGTCTTGATGTTATACTTTTCACCAAAGCCACAGAGGGACTGCATATTTGTGTGGACTTTCATGACCTCAACATTGCTTGCCCCAAAGATAACTTTCCTCTACCAAGTATTGACTAGATAGTTGATCTTATGGTTGGCCTGAGATGTTATCTCTCATGGATGGATTCTCAAGTTATAATCAGATCTTAATTGCTCCTGAAGATCAACACAAAACTACCTTTACCACCCCTTGGGGAACCTTTTTCTATAGGGTCATGACTTTCAGACTAAAGAATGTTAGTGCAACCTACCAATGTGCCATGGCCTATATCTTCCATAACCATACCCATAATATTATTGAGGACTATGTGGATGACCTTCTCAAAAAACCTAAACTTCAAAAAAATCACTTGACCATTCTTAAGATCATCTTTGAATTCCTCATCCACTACCATGTTAGCCTTAACCCCAAAAAATGCATTTTCAAGGTCTTGTCAAGAAAAATTCTAGGCTTCATTATCTACCTTCACAAAATTGAAGTCAATCCTACCAATATCAATTCCATCCTTGACATGCTTCCTCTAACCAACCTGAAGCAACTCTATAGCTTTCAAGGGAAGCTTCAATCCATTCATCATTTTATCTCCTAGCTTTTAGACCGATGTTATACCTTCCACCACCTTTTGAAGAAGGATATCTCCTTCAAGTGGAATAATGATTATCAAAAGGCCTTTGATTTAGTCAAAATGTACCTTTTGTCTCTACCTATCCTTATCCCTCCCAAGGATGACCAACTTTTCTACCTATATATCTCTACCACCAACCATTCCCTAGGGGCAATGCTTGCTCACTGAGATGAACAACACAAAGAGAAAGTTGTATACTACATTAGTCACACCCTTGTATAATATGAGACTCGATATACCAATACTAAGAAACTTTTCCTAGCCTTAGTCTTCATGGCCACCAAACTTCACCACTACCTTATTAACCATAAAACCTATGTCATAACTACCACTGACCCACTTAAGTACATGCACTCCAAGCCATACCAAAACTAATGTATGGCCAAGTGGCTCATGTTATTAGCTAAGTTTGACCTAAATTTTATTTATCAAAAGTCAATTAAAGGGCAATTCATTCTCAACCAATTGGTCGAGGCACATTTAGCAGATAACCAACTTCTTCCTCTTGAGTTCCTCAATGAGTCCATCATGGCCCTCTCTCAAGCAGATTTGGCCTATCAAGTCACCATGTTCTTTGATAGATTAAAGTGTCAACATGGTGGGGGAGTAGGTATCATACTTATCTTGTTTGATGGTGAACCTCTTTTTTTGTCCTTTAATCTTGATTTTGAATGTACCAACAACATGGTTGAGTATGAAGCCCTAGTGATAGGATTTCAAATTGCCTTAGCCCTAGGAGTCAAAATGATCAATATCTTTAGTGACTCCTAACTTGTGGTCAATCAAATAAATAAATCCTACCAATTTAGGAATGATGTCTTGTAATAATACAAAAAACTAGTTGATAAACTCTTAGCATCATTTGAACACTACTCCATCCAATCAACCCCATGATTTAATAATAAGTTTGTCAACACCATGGCTTCTCTCACTTCTTAGATCCTATTTATACCTTTATATTCTAAGCTATCTATCATAATCTATAGGCTAACCTAGCCTTCCTATGTCTAACCTTATTCCCCCACCATTTTCAATGTGGAGGAGACCCAAACTAACCTTTGGTATTAGCAGACCTTTGACTACCTTAACCTTGGCATAGTTCCTTCTGGCCTCTCTAGGAATTCTCAAAGACCATTTATCCAAAACACCTCTCTCTATACCAATATGGGAGGAATCCTTTATAAATGAAAATTTGATGGCCTCCTCTTCCATTGCCTATGCAGTTAAGAAGACTCTCATGCTATCAAGGAAACACATGATATAATATGTGGTAGTCACTTAAGTGGCCTCATTATAGCTAAGAATATCTTTCACCTTAGATATTACTATCCTACCCTTAACCAAGACTACTATAATCACATGAAAAAGTGTGCTAAGTGTCAACAACATGCTTATCTACATCACATGCCTAACCATAGTCTTCAAGTTTCTACCAATTTTTGGCCCTCTTCACAATTGGGTCTAGACCTCATTGGGGAAATTAATCCCCATTCCTCATAGCAACACCATTATATCATCTCCATGATTGATTATTTTACCAAATGGATTGAGGCTATTCCTTTAGTCTCAACTAAAGCAAATAATATTGTCAACTATATCAACCATCACATCATCTGTTACTTCAGTGTTCCTCATAATATTATCACTGACAATGGTAAATACTTTAAAAACAAGCAAGTCTAGGGTCTATGTGATGAATTTAATATTAAGTTAAGCTTCTCCTCACCCTATCACCCTCAAGCAAATGAATAAGCCTAGGCCTCTAACAAGAATCTTAATAATAGGCTAACTAAAATGGTCAATGCATCTAGTTAGGATTGACATTTGTACATCCCCTTCACCTTATGGGTATATAATACTAGCATTATAACCCCTATGGGTGATACCTCATTTTATTTTGTGTTTAGTGTAGAGGTCATATTACCTCTTGAAGTCCAAATCCCATCTCTTTGCATATATTTGAAAGAGCTGATTTTTTAGGATAATTATCATCAACATCATTTATCCCAACTCAAGCTACTTGATGAGCGTCATTTAGTATCCCTTACCCATATTCATATCTATCAAGAGTGCATCAAGAATGCCTATAACAAGTACCTTAAAGTGTGAGAATTCAACACTAGAGATCTTATCTTAAAGAAAAATCAACATGTCACCAATATGGAGAAAATCAAGTGAGACAATTTTTATTTTAATTGGCTTGGACCTTAAATCATTACCCACAAGTATGGATTAGGGGATTATCAGTTCTCTTCTCTTGAAGGCAACATAGAACTTGAGCCCCTCAATTATTTGCGTTTGCATCCTTTCTTTTATTAAAATGGACCAAACTCACATATTTTGTCTAACTTAAGTTCATCCCTTGCTACATACCTACATTCCATCTCCCTAGTTTAGGGGCAATCAATTACAACCAAATCATGTGATTATCTATCACCAGCATGGCCTTATCTTAAAAAATGGGTATCATGACTCTACCCATGGCATGATTCTCATGGTACTTTCCACCCCTTTATAGGATGGATTCCCATGATCATTATCACTTAAACCTCTTTACACTTAATCAACCTTCTTGTGATTTTAGTTTTGCGTTCATAAATTTGAACCACTAAGCCAACCTAAGCAAGTCTATGTCATGCAAAATCAAACAAAAGAAAAATCAATAACAAAAGTAAAAAATAAGTCATGGGTCATTCCTAGCATTCACAAATTACTCCTTTGAATGATAGTTTTTAAAAACTTTATCCAAAATTGTAAAACATAAGTTGGACTGCTCCCTTGAAGGACAACTATCAAAAATCATTGAACAAACCAAATAAACTTGGACCATTACCTTGAAGGATGGTTGAGCAAAGCATTTCTCAAAGCTAGTAATTTCTTAAAAGCTTGCCACATAGATTAGCCTCCCCAAACCTCCAAGAAAAATCAAAATAAGCAACATACCCACAAGCAATTTTTAAAAAAAAAAATCCATAATTGGGTCTCAAAAAACATAATAAGGTGGAAGTCATAATCAAATTTCACAAGTAAACTTCTTGTATCAATTAGTCTACACAATTTAGCATAGACTTTTTTATACTGACTCTTTAGACACCTACAAAAGAGGCATACTAGTCTTGCAAGAAGGTTTCATTTTCACCCATCTCCCCTTTACACTATATGCAAGGGATTCTTGAGTTTACTTGAAATTATGTGGTCAAGACACCTTTTAACCAAATAATGAACGATAATGCAAAACATTCAAAGGGCTTATGTCATTAAGCCAGTCTAATTTTAGTTTTATTTTAGTCCTTGTCAATGAAGAAGCATCATTACTTCTTCTTATCCTATCGTGAGTAGTTCATATTTTCATAATGACATTTATCTATTGATTATATTATTTAGTCTCCTATCTAGTGTTGTTGATTAAACTACCTCATGTGTTTTATCTTAAAAATTAACAACAATCATAACCATACCAAACATGATAAATCCATGAGCATTTAAATAATCAACCATTTTCCACCACATGTCTAAGTCTATAATAATGCAATATATACTCATTAAAATTAATCATGTCATAAACATAACCATAAAGCAAAACCATCTCATGACTAGCTAAGCCTATGTCAGTGTCTAACATCCATGAGCAATATAAACATCACATCCATAAACATTAAACATCAACATCAAACCATAAAGCATGAACATGAGCATAAATAATGATCATATGTATAAATCATGAGTCAAATAACATAATAATGTGTACAAACAGATAGACATCTCTCTTAAAATTGTACATCTCTCTGCATTAGCTTGTAGGCCAGAATCAAAATGATATAAAAATGTCATAATATAGTTATATTTATTCCCTAGGGGTGCCACTACCTCCTAGATCACCATTGGATCCTAGTTTCTACCCACCTATTATAATTTTTTATCCCCCAAATTTCCCCATCTATCTAGATATAGATGCTGCCCACTGCCCTGGTGTTGCTAAACTAGCACCACCTACCAAGCTAGATCTATATTATGGCCTCATAATACCATACCTCCTCCACTGTAGCTAGTTATTATGCCATGGGGATAGTACCTAGTGGCCCTATATATTTTTTTATTTATCCTTCTCCCCTTTGCCTTAGAGAGTCCCTCTCCTGTGTCACCAAGCCTAGTGAGGTCCTATCTTGGCCACTTTCATCTATCATGATAGCATAAGGTAGCAACCTGGCCCTACAAAATATCAACTTGGCCCTATAAGGTGACCACCTACCCCTATACTACCATAAATTATTCTTGTATAGTAACTAGTGCCACTCTTACCTATCCATTGGGTCCATCCCCCTGTGCATGTACCCTTTGACCCCCTTTCCTTGTGGGATCCACATCCTTTAGCTTTGCACCTCCATCATTTCCATCGATGTTTACTACTACATATAAGGTCTGGTACCATGTCATGTACCCATCTATAACCCTAGTCTCATTTATTTATGCCCTAGCTAGAAACTCCTTATGATCTAACAAAGTGGGCATAGGATACATGTCTAACAATAAAACCTCTAAATCTTCTTTCTTGTACTTGGGGAATGGCCTTAGGATCCCCTATACCAATTTGAATTATTAGTGTAACCTATAAAATAAGATGAGCTCCACCTCTCCCTCCCTAATCCTAAATATTCATTTGTATCTTTGAAGGGAGAATGTCTACCTCTTATAGCCAGACCATACCAAAAACTAGATGTATGCCTCTAGGTGATGTTTCCTATCACTAAGACACCTAGTGCACCCCTGAACCACTCCATATTATGAGTCCCTCCCCTGCACCTAATGTAAAAAAGTTATCCCCATTGAATAAAGATAACAGGGAAATCTATCTACATGTACCCTACCTATGGAAAACCCACTGGCATCAACATCTGAATGTGCTCATAGGCCCAATAATGTATAACTAAGTTGACACTGATACCATACCTCTTGTGGGCCCTCAACCTCCATAGCTCTTTATAGATCTAAACCAATATAATAGGAAACCAAATGAATACAATCTAACCCAATAATAACTTGACCAACACCCTCAGTAACAAGTATGGGAACCTCTCACTGCTTGAGTCAAAAAGTGCAAAGTATGTAATAATAATCATGAGAATGGTCATAAGTATCTTTTTAGTTGGGTCCCTCTAATATAAATAACTTTACCTAAACCCATAAGAATTCTATCTATTATGGTCGCTCTCATATTTTTATAATATCTCAATATGATCCTCCCACTCCTCTCACTCTATGTGATAGATTAGGTCACCTCGAAGTGAAAGTCAGGTGATCCTATGTATGTCCTTAGGGAAGATAATCATCTTACTAGTCAATAATAAGAAGGTGTTCATAGCAAGACCCCATATCTCAATGACCACTATGAATATGGATGCATCCCAAGGCATATACTGGTAATGCCTCATGGCCCCCAACCTAACCTTGTCCATGTGTGCCTAGTCAGCTAGAGTCATCCCCTGTTGGATCTCTATGAAGATATGTGACACTTGATCACATATTTGTATCTACTCCCTAGACTGCACCACTTTGAAAACATATCTTAGTCACCTATAACAATGGCATCTACCCTACCCTACCTTATCCTTTACACACTTGACCTATTATCTCTAACCCCTTCTACCTATCTACCCAATAACCCACCAAATATACACTCTAAGCCTATATGATCTACCCATCTAGAAATTATGACACCTCTTGCCTTAAAATTTTTTCAACTACTTTTTAAAAAATATAAACCTTTTTAAAAATAGGTGATCAATAACGGTCACTATGGGTCTTTTGTAGTCAGAACGCTCAAACCCTATCACAATAAAACACTACCTAAAATGCAATCAAAATATATTTTTTGCTACCCCAACATGACTACCCACCCTATTTCACCTACACATACTATCTACTTTTTATTTTATCCAAAAATTTACTCAAAAAACCCCAAAACCCTACCTAGAGCATCCCAGTCCAAAACCTACCCATTTTAACAAAGCTTAATACCAATTCAATTTACAAAATCAAAGCTAATATATCATAATTAATAACATCCCCTACCTCATTTCATGATCACCATCATGGAGTTAGTCATAGGCCTCCTCATCCTCATCCATGTCCATGAGCTCCATGCATCCTAATTAGTCCTCTAGGTCCACTCTCTACCTCAACTCAATGTTAACCCCCACCTAGGCAAATACCCTTAGTAATCCTTTTCTCCAATAAGTACCAAAATCACCAAAACTCAAAAATAACTAAGGGAACATAATGAATGAGCAAAAAGTGATTCACTTTTCACTTTTCACCCCTTTTTTTAGGGTTTACACTCGACCATTGATGATCAAGGTGACCATCAATAGTCACCCTTAAACACCCTAACCATCAATGATCAAGATGCTTAACTTGTTACATTACCCTTAGTAAATACCTCCTTTAGCACCACCAACCCATTTTACCCACCCTTTGATACTACCTTCTCCACCTACCTAGACCACCTTGTCACCTTACCCTTGGTCCATTTCATCCTAACTAGCATGTGTTTTACGACACTTATTACCTAGTCTTTTGACCATAGTGAAAACATTTCCATGTTGACCCATTTTTGAACTTTCACCACCTCATGCTTACCTAACCCACTTATGTCTTTTGGGGAGTACTTCTTACCTCAAATAACTATGATACTTGACCAATTTGTGTTGTTACTGGGAACACTTCCTACCTTGGATACCCACTAAAACACAAACATCACTTCAAATCCTAATAAGTGTACCTATCCACCATGCCTAAATTATGATCATGTGGTACATTGGTCACTTGTTTTCCTAGCACCAACCTTTATTATTTTAAACTATGGTAACCTCATCTTTATATGATCTTAGCTATCACACCTTTTTTCACACTTTGCATACCTATTTGAAATTTAGCAACTAACCTATCATCCACCTTCATGGTGTTTACCTTCATCATCACCTTCACCCACCTTGTCAAAATCATACCCAATTTTTCTTTACCTCATCACCTCACAGTTTGAGGGGGAACACCTCCTCACATACTTAGGGCAACTAAACCTTTGACAAACATTAGTTTTTATTTTAAAGCTAGTTGATTCCAAGTTTCATAACAAAAAGGGGGAAAATATAGACATAAAAAATACACACACTATGATGCCAAATGTTGAAAATACCCCTAGACCACCTAGGACCCCTTTGGGACCAATATCATCCTTTGACCACAAACTAGGTCCAACTGTAGTCAATTTGCCAAACTGACTTAACTTATATTTTTACCTACTTTTTACCTTCACCCTCAGCCATTGATGGTCAATATGACCATTGACTGTCAACAGTTAGGGTGCACATCCTCAACCACTAACATGCAAACTACCCAACTTGATTTTCTAAATATAAGCTATCTAAATCTTCATACAATCTATTGTATGGATGAATTATAATTAGATAACCTAGTTAAACCTTTAATTTACCTCTTGTTTGTGACTATAAGAAGAGAGGATCTGGGAGGTGAAATCCTCTATAATTGTTATCAAGAGCCTATGCATCTAGGAGTTTCTTTTTGTAGGTCAATCATCATCAACAATCCAACAATTATATTAGAGAGATAACTTACCACCACCTCTTCACCAAGATTTTAAGTACCATTACTCTATCGAACTCAAGTTATATTCCACCAATAGTTCAACTACCTCAACCATCCACCTAATCGACTTCTAGTAAGATAATTACTTATTTATCATCATTTATTTACTTTATTTCCATTTGAAATTCAACCTAGGTCTTACCCATCTCTCAGAATCCATCTTTTTGATCCTATTAATTAGCCACTAATCAATCAAAATCCATACACATTAACCATCAATGGTTGGCTCAACTACTGATAGTTTGTCTAACTGTTGATGATCATCTTGACCATTGATGGTCACCTCAACTATCGACGATCACCCCAACCATTGACGGTCACTATGGAAATAAAAAATAACAAGTTATTTTTACCTATCCACCCCCAACCAAACTTGATTCTCTATGTCCATTCTTGTTCACAGACCCCTAGCTAAGTTTTTGAATCATACCCCAACTATCTAACATTAGTATTAATTAGCTTAATCACTATTCCAAACATTTATAGCATATTTCTTAGCAAACATATCTTGTGTTTAATTTTAGTACATCTTGACTATTGATGTAAGTAATCTCTATTCTATTTTACAAAATTAATTTTATAAAATGTGTGGATTGACAACCCTTAAGGAAGCTCTTGCTTCTAAGATATAGCTATTGCTAGGCAATCCACTCAACTATCTATCTAACAAATAAATTTTCTTTAGTGATTTCTTATCTATAGGTCATCTTCCCAAGCCAAAGAGGATCTCTTTATAATATTATAATTTCATGAATGCATAATCAAATAGGTTTTTTCAACCATACCCTTACTTAGTTTCTTCTTCTTCCTCTTTTTGAAATATAAGCAAAAATTCATTGAAAAAACTTCCTTTTGATGTTTCGATCCATTTGTAACTTGTTGCCATTTTTTTTTCATTTTTTATGAAATGATAGGTCTTAAATTCAAACATTGAGAAGCCTATATATAAAAATTGTCTATGAGAATTATAATATAAATCTAATCTAGAAGAACTATTATTGGGATTTTAGAAAACTCTGCGCATATTTCCAATCTACTATTTTTCATTCAATTTTCAAGTCTAGGCACACTCTACATTAATTTATCTCTACTCAATGGCTTGCATTATATCTTATACCAAAATTAGATTAAACAAATGTGTATGTAGTTGCATCTCATATATAAGGAGATTAGGTGAAGATTATTCTCTCAATCCCCCATTCATATCGTACACAAATTAAGAACTGCAAATACTTCTTTCATGTGTAATATGTAGTCATAACACCATATTGGTTTCCTAACCGCAAATACTTCTTCCATTCAAAATTTATAACATCTTTTGGAAAGATAGGCCAAGAAAATTGAATATTTGGTTTTACATATTTATGTCCAATAGTTCTAAAAAGTGAAGGTATAAGAAGGTGTGACATTTAGTGGGAAAGTGACACATAAAGTTATAGAACCTAGAAAGTTGCATAGGACATGCATGACATAGGATTACATGAATGGTGGTAAAAATAGGTCAGTGCTAATATTTACCAAGGAAAAAATGATTCAAACATTTATTCCATCCATGTGCATTTAGATGTTCATATTTTCACATAGTCAACTACATGCCTACATAATTGATATCCACACTTAGGAATCCAAAATTCATAGAGATGTGATTATTCCAACTCTTTTAATATTTATATTGTCCATTACTTGTCTTTAAATTTTAATGTTGGTATGTTTAATATTGTTAACCCCTAGGGTAGATCTAAAATTACTATTTTACTTTATTAAATGGTAGATCTAATTTTTATAATGGTAGACTACTAAACTTACCTAGGAAAGGCTATTGTTAACAAATAAAATCAACCTCCTAAGGATGTTTCACAATCATAGACATTTAAGAACAACAAAAAATACATATGCACTCAAGATAAAAATGGTGACATATATGATGACACATACTTGGAGCACCTTCATGACCCAAAACATATGAATTAGTAATTCATGTGGTATAACGTGAGCTTCATCATATACGTATTTCAATGTTTTCCTTTCATGGCACCTTTACTTATTTTGTTTATGTTACATGTTATTTATTTCAAATTAAAGCCCTTGTTTTTTTTTTGATACATGTTTATGATTCGTGATACCTTATCATTCGCTACCTTAGATTGTTAATACATATTTAGAGTTCCACTACATATTATATATCTAGACTACTACCCTAAATTATTTGGAATGTATATCATTGTTTTATCCCTCTCTAACCATTGAGCCTATCAACTATACCTTGTCACTTGGATAATTCTAGTTTCCTGCAACTAACCTATTATGGGGCTTGGCATGCAATATTATATGATAGTGATGTGGTTATACAAGTTTCAAAATGGTGTCAACTATATAAATCTTATTACAAATGGTGATTATAACTCTATTATTTTGAAATGAGTGATTTTAGGAATAGGTTATTCAATCTCTCATTTCAAAAGGGTGGTATATATCAAAACACTTTTGATGCATAATCTTACATCAATTAAAAATAGTTATGTGTTTGTGTGGTCTTGTTGGTGTGTTTTAAATATGACATGGTGAAGATGATCCAAGGGTAAAAAATTGTTCTTTAACACTTCATTATATTAAACAAATTCATATAATGATTAGTTTCAAGAATCTACATGGTTCTAAACAAGTTGGTTGAGTTTCTCAACCATCGATATAATATAGGAAGTGGTTATGTGAATTAAAGGGTTAAAATGGATAGGTTGTGGGTAAAATGGAAAAAATAATAATTTTTTTTCATAAACTTGAATTTTATTACATTTTTGGATTCTTTTCAAAACATCATGCACTTTCAAAAAAATATCTTGTTTTGAGTTCATATGAAAAAATTATGACCTCCAAAAGTTAGCAGACTCAACACAATGACAAAATCATTGATTTTCATTGACAAAAGTTTCATGAGTGTCAATGGAAGCTTATAAACCACTAGTCTACATATGTTTTTATATTTTTAGCCAGTGTAATAGTTTTAACCACATGAATTGTAAAAATAAATTAACACCCCAAAATGATGAACAAACAGATTTTGAATGTTTATGAGGGGCTAAAGAAGGTAAAGAGATATTCAAGAAGGCAAAGGATTATTAGGAAAGATTGGAAATGGGAATAGGAGTGAGTTACATGAAGCAAGTGGATTTAGCTCCAAGTGGAGAAATCAAAGAGTGAGTTAGAGGAGAAAATATCTCTAAGAATAAACTAAAGAGCATGTTTCAATTCAAGAAGGATTATGTGTGAGATCGATTCATATCCATGTATTGTAATAACATATCAATGCATGTGGGAGAGTTTGAGTGAGAGTGTGAAATTAATTCTTTATAACATATTTTTGAATTCAACAAAGTTCATGTTTTGAACTGTGTCAAGTTTGAGTAACGTGTTGTAAGTGTGTCTATGGGTGAGTTTTATCCAAGAAACATTGTAGTAAAGGTTGTCCTTAATTGGAATCCCTTACCATGACTACACCAATTAGCATTACATAAAGGTCTTTCTTTGGTAGGTTGATTTTATTAGGCTATTGTATGAGTCAATTACATGTTGTACAAGATAACTCTACTTGATTTAATTACAAGTTGAAAAAGATAAGCTTTCATAGGAGAGTAGATAGTTTTGTTACATGTGTGAGAGAAGTCTTACAAGTATAGAAGAACTGTGAGGATATTTTTTGAGTCTATTGAAAGTTTTAAAATAGAAGCCTATTTTGGAGAAGCTATGAAAATTAAATGTTAGAAGAGAACTAGGAGTATAAGACTTGATAGAGATGTTGAAGTAAATCTAAGTGAGATTGGATATGATGGAGATGCAAAAATTATATAAGATATTGTAATTGTGAGTAAAGAAGAGGCAATGTTAGATATGTTGATACCTCTACAAGTAAAGTTGGATGTCTTGGAAAGAGGACCAACTAGTAAATAAAAGACACCAGGAGAGGTCAAGGTGAAGGAAAGAGGTCAGCCCACTAGTAATGCTATTTATTTTGTGGTAAAGAGAGCACAAATAATCTCATGAAATTGATTTTAGAGTTAGAAATTATTTTTGAAGAGGAGAATATTGAAAGGGTAAAGTTTACAATTAAGAGGCTATGTGGAGTTATAGATCTAAATTAGGGAAAATTTAAATGTAAAATGGGCCTCCTAAGAGAATCCCAAAAATCTGGATAATGACATATGAAAACAATCTAAATCATTTAGAAGATAACATCATCCCCTCAGATAACCTCAATTGAAATAAAAATATAATCATTTTTTTATTATATAAAACTTTTTAAATCCTTTAAATTAATTCATTTTAATTATGATGACCCTACTTGTTTTATACCATATCTTATTTTTTAACATAAAGCATAAATATTTTTTATTTTTTCAAAAAAAAAATATATTTGGATAATAAATTTGTATTTAATAAAAATATCTAGGAATCCCTATTATTTAGAGAGGATCTTCCTCAAACATTAGACTAGAATTTAAATTTTTTTTATCATTTATATAAAATGTTTTTTGTGAAATAGGAATTTGACTAAGAAGAGGAGATTAGTATGGTGTTAGTGAATGAAACAAAATCAAAAACACACTAAAGTTAACATCTTCATGCCTAGTTACTAAGGTGAGCTTAGTAACAAAAAAAAATGACAAACACAACTAAAAAGTAAGGAAAAAACAACAAGAAATCCTTCACCTTCCTTGAATACTCCAAATGCCTTTGTAGTAGTGGCTTGCTCAGCTTTGTGCTCATGAAGTCTTCATCAAAGGAGGCTTGGCTACCTCCATCTCTCCTTGGCACCTTTGGCTTGTGTCTTGGCTTGGTTTGGAATCAATTTGGCATGGTAACACTAGTTTTTTGAAGCTTTTGGAACCAATCCTACATTATATCTTTGCACAAATTCAGATTTTGAAATGATGTTCATAGCCTCTCTATTTATAGATTTTTGAAATTGTTTAAAATTGACCTAAACCATCCATCCTGACATTGAGATGTGTGGTTGAGGATTAATTCAATTTTTGAAATTAAGTTTATAATAATCCTCATCATGACATTGGAAGAAGGGGCAATTAATAGGCATGGAGGGTATCATGGAAGGTATTGATGAGGCATGGAGGGCATGAATCCTGATATTTGTGGCATTTATGGCCTAGGGATGTCTTGCTAAGAAATGAGGTCACTTGATGATGCAGATATTCAATATTCATTTCCAAAACAAATTATTCAGCAAGTTTCCAATGGAATTATTAATTAGACCTTAATTTGGATTAATTAGTCTTAAGCATGTTTAAGCACTTTGTGCACAAATTATTCAAATTGATCATAATGCCTTGTTATTAGTCTAAAATTTAACCGAGTTGGAAATGGAAGTCAATGTCAGATGTGTTAGATCCATTATTCCATTTAGGATGTTATCAACAAAAAATAATGAAGGCGCATGTCTTATGCAAGAGATTTGATAAGAAAGATCAATCTAGAGCACCTAGGTGCAAAATTGACATTTTGACTTGAAATGATTTGATCAAAGTTAGATAGCCCACAAATTGCATCACCCCATTTAATGATACTTTAGCTAAAATCAATACTTGAGTATATCAATTTCAACTCATTTAATGTATTTTAGTGTTTTTAGGCCAAATCATGTATTTTAGGTAGAAATTGGTGAAAACCCTGGTTGAAGGTTATCTGTGGCCAGATTTAGTTGTCTACATTTTTAATTTAGAAAATTTATTTAAATATAAAAAAATCATTCTTTCAATATTTTAAAACCTTTTTTCAATGTGAAATGTTTCCATAATAATATATATTACTTATTACCTCCATGCAAAAGTCTAATGGTTAGTATGTCCTTACATTTTTTTTGTCTTGTGAAAGTGCCACATAGGAATATTCCTATGTGCATAGTATATAATTCCGTATTTTAAGTTTATACATATTAATAAATGATTTTTTGACTTATAAAATGATATGTATAACATAATTTTGGGTATAAATTAATAAACAAAGATTTAATGTGTTTGAAGAGTGTGTGGTTGACAATGGTGTCTTGTTTGTTTTGGAAAAATCTTTAAAAAACATTAATGAATAATTTTTATAAGGCCTTAACAAAACATTAATAAATAATGTTTAATGATGTTTGATTACTTTTGAAATAATATGATTTAGCTATGTTTCTATCAATGAATATATATCATTTTAGTTATATGTATATATAATAATAAATATTATAATTTATATAAATAACGGATATAAATATAATTGATAAGGATAATAAATATTATTATATAGATAAAAAAATACAAATATAATTTATAAGGATAATAAATATTATTATTTGGATAATGGTTATAAATATTATTTATAAGGACAACTCTTTATTGTTAAATTTATTTAGAAACAAAAATTATATTAATAAAATGTGATTTAAAAATAAATAAAGTCATTTTTTTCATATAAGAAATTAAATGGTGTAATTTTTAGAAACTTAACATTGAATTTGACTTTTGAAAGATAAAAAATCTTGAGGACTATCTAAAAGAATATAGAAAGTATAGTGAAGAAATATTTTATGAGTCATCATATAACTATATAGTTCTACTTAACCCATGTAGTTAAGTGATTTATTTTTATTTTTATTTAAATAATTTTTAAAACAAAAATATATTTTTTAAAAATATTTCTTAGGAGGCCCATTTTACATCAAAATTTACTCTAATTGAATATTTTATATTTTTTAATAAAAGGGGAAAAATAAAGTCAAGAGTTGGGAACATATGTTTTCCATGTTGATGAGTCATGTTTTGCACCCAAGAATGCAATTAGAGTGTTTGAATAAGTTTCATGTCTTAAGGCTTGGGATATAAGTAATGAAGAAGAATATTAGCATGAAAAGAATTATAAGATATAAAATTACATGTGAGCAACTCACATATATTTTTAGAAGTATTAAGGACAAGGATAAGAGTGAGGACAATAAGGTTGTCTTGAAAGACAACAAGAGAGTGAAGTTTCCATTTGAGAACCCCACATCTAATTTCAAAAAGATCAAGGAGGAGGAAATTTTTGATCAACCCAAATGAAGTAATGCTAATTTAAAAGGGTGTAGAGGAGATGATTTTTGAACTAGACGAGGGAGACCCATTATTTGATGATGGGAAGGAGTTTGTGTTGTCTGATAAGTGGGAAAATACAAAATTGTCATTGGTGAATGAAGGCAATGCATTTGTATATTATATTTTGGAGGAAATAAGGGTTTAGGGAAACCAAATAAAGTTATATAATTCCTTGAAGGAAAAAACATAGGTGAAATAAGAAGGAAATAATGAGGAGATGCAGGTTTTCATGAAGGAAAAAATAGAGGTTGTTGAAATACAGGTTAATGCACACAAGGAGAGTATAGTTGAAGACCATCCATGTTAAGAAGAATAAAATAGAAATAATAATGAGGAGATGATAGGGGAGTCCATCATGTGAGTTGAAGACATGGGAATAATTTAAGCAATGGAAAAGAGTTGGAAAACATGTCTATGAGGCATGATGAAGAGGTTGAAGAAGTGTTTATGGGAAATCTTGATTTCCTTAATGTGTTTGTTCAATGTGGAAGTCCAAAAATTGAAAAGATGGAAAAGAAGAGAAAAAAGTGTGGTTCATTCTGGCATGCTCATATGTATGAAAAGTAAAGTGAAGAAGTGGAACAAGAGGATAATATGCCAATAATAGTTGAAGAGATGGTTGGTAAGGATATACTAGTAGTATAAGATTATCTTGAAGTCATCATGGAGACAAGAGAGAGTGGGAAAGTGTGGGTACAATAATGTTATCAAGAGTGTATAAAAGATGGAATTCATTTGTAGTGTCTAGAGTTGGGAGAGAAGGCTCTCACAAAAGCAAGAAATAGATATTAACATGAAGAAGATGACCTTCTCAATAAGATAAGTTAGAGAAATAAGGATATGCATAAAATCTACTTCTTGGGAGATAGATAAAGAGTTTAATAGTGGATGTAAAAGTTAATAACTTAATGATAGAGGTTAGTCCAAACAGAATTTGGATAAGGAAAGATGAAGAATGTCACTCATGTGGCATAGAGGCAAGCAAAAAGATAAAGATACTTGACATGTTTCAACCTAGAAGAATGAAGCATAAAAGTATTATTAAAAATATGGGAACAACCCATTGTAAATACCCATATTTGGTATAAGCACATTTTCATAGTATGTTTTCATAGTTTTTTCATGTATAGACCTTTTGACATAGAGTTAGGCATTTAGTGGCATGATCTCACATGTAACCTTTCAGTTCACATTCATTTTATTACTTTTATCTGATCATTTATATATTTTTGATTATCTAGTATCCCTATTTTTAGTATACTTTAGGGATCCCTGCCCATGTTTTGATTATTTTTGTGTTTTTAACCCCTGACACTATCAGTGGATCAAGATACTAATGTTGATAGTAGTGTCTGAAGTAGATGGTAGTGTCTATCCTTATATTTTGATCATTTTTTGTAGTTTTCATCTTATGACCATTTGTTAAGACCTATATGTTTATTCTATTGTCATATTTTCATGTACCACTAAATTCTAATTCAAAATAAAAGGAGTTCCCTATATATACAAATCTATGGTGTAGTTTATATCATAAAGATATATTTTTAATTCACATATACTTTATCCTATTCAAAATTTATTAAATTTCATTATATATAAAACTACTAAAATTATAAATCTGAAGTATTCAAAAGTCAATTTGCATTCACATTGCTTGTACTAGGGTTTCCAATAAGAGAAAAAGCATATAATTGCATAGTCACCATTACACACACATACCTAAGAGGGATAACTACATGTGAGTTTAAGGCCCTCTTCAAAGTATATGGCTATTTACATAGGACTTATCAACAATTAGGTTAGTAGGGTTAGCTCGAATTACATGCTAACCCTTTTTTACCAAGTTATAGGAGGTTAAAGAAAAAAGGAGCTAGGGCTTTCCCATTGACTATTGCATTCATAATTGTATCTATCAAGAAGGAAAAAATAGAGTTACAGGCCACATCACAGCTTCAAGGAAAAGTTTAGATCAATTTTAATTAATATTTTGGGTTGGATACCTATGTCATATTTAGACACCTACGTTGATGGTAGTGTCTTGAGGCAATGGTAGTGTTTAGGCAAAAAAATGATTTAGAACATAGAACAAATAGAACACATAGCTTATTCATAGGTCTAAGATGAATTTGAGTCACTAACTCAATTCAATACAAAACAATAAATAGGATACATCTATTTATCCCTTGGTTATACAATACATTTTGTATTTATTACACATGATTATATAGGTTAATGTCCAATGAATTATCATATATTTATCAAATTTGAATATTGATGTATTACATTCAAACATTTTATTTGTATAGTGTGTTTATGCAATAGAACCATTTCACATAAAACATTTTGTTGAACCCATCCTCTATATTTGAACCAAGCTCTAAAATTTCTCTAGGGTTTCACTATAAAAAAAGTTTGTTTTTAGATTGATGTAGTTTATTTTTCAGACCTAAAATTATTTTCATGAGAATATATTAATGAATGCTTCTTTATATTTTTTCCCTAGGCCTCTTATTAATTTTATATGTGGTTATGTCTAAAATTGTAGCCCTCATCATGGATGCTTTTATTGATAATCCTAAAAACCCACATCCTTTTGATCATTTGTTTAACCTTGCCAATGACCAATATATCATTTATGAAGATCTTATGTCTAAGTAAAATTGAAATAAATAATCATCCTTTGCAGTAACTTCTTACAATTACAAAAATGAAAAAACCATTAATAAAAATATAAATATTGATGTCTATGGTGACATTGATGTCATAAACCATTTTTATCCCTATGATTATGATTGTGGTTCCACACTTTTTGAAGAGGAATGTGAATAGCCTATTTTTCATTTCTCACCTACATTACATGTTTCTGATTCTAATGATGAAATACTTAAGCATCCAAAAGAGGAACCAATAGTTGAATCTACATCTTGTTTAGTCAATGATGAGTTTTTTACAAAGAATAAGTGTTTCCATTCCTTTAAATTTTTTGAAAACATTATTTAAATTTAAGATTCCATTCCTTATTTACTTCACAAAGATAAAAATAGTAAAATTACTTCTCGATCTCTGGATCCAAATAATACAAATGCATGTACTAATTCTCCCCCTATCTTTTTAAGTTTTAAAGATGAAGATGATAATGCTACACAAAATAGTGTATATACATGTGCTTCTACCCTTGTTCAAATTAAAGATAAACAAAAAAACATCTTTGAAAAATGTTTCCTAATGAAAGCATTTCCAAAGTCAAGTAGCAATAATATAACTCAAGATTCAACTAGCAGTTTGCTAATGTTCTTCTCTCATATCAAAATTAAATATCTAAACTAGAAGGTGATATTCCATATTCTATCCCTTTATATTTTGGACTTGAAAATAAAAATTAAACTTGAATTCTTCCTCTTTATGATAATGTTTCAATAAAAATAGAAGATATTACTCTTCATTCCTCTTTTACCATTTCTACTCAAAAGTAAGTTCCAATTCTAGATAAAAATCATAAAAGTACATCTTATATTCCTCTTGCATGTAATGAAATTTGAAGTTGTCAAGCACTTTTCCATGATAGTTGTATCAACCTTCCTTACATTTAGAATGATATAATGACCTCTCTTGTATTATTATGTACAATGAATGTTCCTCTACCTAATGATGCCAAACCACATGATTATCCTATCTTAAAATGCAAGGGTGATTTTAAAGAGCCTATTATTCCTTGGTTTCACATGGATGGTAAATTACAACCTATATGCACCTCTTCACCTTCTTTATCCATTATTCCTAGTGATGTTATATCCATTATGACTATGATAGGATACCTTCAATGTCATATAAATATTCATAAGTTTAAAGTGTCCTCCCATGAGGCTACCTTTAATAATAATATCTTAAGGACCAACCCCTTACACAAGATGTTTTTTATCATCCCTATCTTTCCAATTTATCCATATCTAAATTTTATTTATTCGATGGTCAAGGAGATCTTGCTAGTCATTTGAAATAATATATACACTCCTTTGGCCATTGGGCTAAATATGGATACTTATTACTTAAATATTTCCATAGGATCATAACTCGAGAAGATCCAGATTTATTCTATAACCTACCAAATGGTTCCTTACCAACATTTTAAAAACTTGAGGATGTATTATTATCATATTTCCATAAGTAAAAGTTCCCAAAGCTACCATTGGATCATTATTAATCCTTGAATCAAAATTATTATGACTCTATTCAATATTATGTCATTATATTTAAGGATATCTTATATTCCTTGAACTATACCCCCTTAGATTTAGAGGTAAAATAACTAAGAGGGGGGATGACTCAGTGACCTCAGATATTTCAATTTCAATTGTAGTCCCTTTCAAAATATTAAGCAATCAACATATATCAACTTGATCAAGCAACATTAAAAAGAGAGCTCATTCATTCAATACATACACAAGATCAAACACATAACACATAGTTCTTATGGGAAACCCTCATGGGGAATAAAATCCACTCTCAAGCCTATAACATAAATGGACTACTATCCTATAAGAAATTAAAATTAAGAGACTGATCAACTCCTTTAGACCAAAAAACCTTAATCATGTCCTCTTGACCAAAGGTATTTAATGAAACACCTAATCCACAAGGAGCACCCGCCCCTAAGATGATCAACTCTTTTAAATCACCTACCTTTAGTAAAACACATATTTTATAAGGAATAACTACCCCTCAAGAAGACCAACTCTTTAGACCCTCCTTTGATAAGAACACTTCCACCTTAGAATTGATGTCTTCAACACTTGATGATAGATCTATGGATTTAAGCAATAACTCTGTCACCCAACACACCCTATTGGCCAAATCACATTACATACTTGAACTAACATACAAAGATAAATTAGTAAAAATTACATATCCCATATAACCCCACTCTTCAACTCTGTACACTCAATGCATCCTTCATAGAAACAACTCTATCACAGCTTTAATAACATGACTAGATGGTCATACACATAGTCCATACACTAATCTACCTCTGAGATCAACCACCAAGCTCACATAGTATTCACCTTGCCTTTGCTCACACTCAAACAACAAGATCACTATTATACCAATAGAATTATGACCAACATGTCATACAAATAGTCCTCAAACTTATCTTCTCATCAATTCAACCATAGAGAAATATATCCCTCCTTCACTCCCCAATTCACATATACAATCCTCTCTCAAAACTCTCCCAAGTCTCTCTTAAACACCCTCTTGAGCATACTCACACATTCTTCCTCTTCTAGGCTTATTAGGTCTAATGACCTATGTGATCACCTTCAACACTTTGATCAGACTAGAATGTCTAATCCTCTTTACTCTATACTAGTCCTCACTGACCTATACCTTATATTTCAAAGGATATCTCATTCACTTGGATCCACACTCACACTCCTTCATACAAACCTTACAAGTCTAGAAATCACCACCTTTGATTTCACTATTTATAGAGCAATCATAATAACCACCATCTTGGTTGGCCTTTAGGCATGTATTAACCCTTAAAGCAATTATCACATGAAGACATAACTCAATGCAAAATTCATAGCTGAGTCATAGCATCTATGGGTCACCTTTAAGAAACTACACCTTTTAATAAGTCCCTTATAGCTCTTATAGGTCTCATGGAGACCTAGTCACCCATTTAGTACACCATCAAACAAAATAAGAACACAAACCCACTTTTAAATACATAGGTCCACTTTTTATGTCCCCTAAAAAATCCTTAAATGATCATAGTCACCTTATCTCACCTCTGCATATGCTCAAATAAGTCAAACATAAAACTTAAACATAGAAACACCATTATCGAACATACACTCAACTTATTAAGCATTGTTCATACTCAAGATAGATTGATCACATCTCTAAAATACTCATAAAGCATCCTTATGAAGTCTAAAACAATCCCCAATATCCAATTAACCATGAAACATTGAAACAACATATACATAAGCTTGAATATCCTTTTTGGGTCACTTGTAGAATATATATAGAAACATAGTCAACTTTGGAGCTTAATATATTTGATTATACACAATTCTAGATCTTTAAATTAGGTTCATTAGATTCACCATGGAGTCCTCTTCATCTTTGATTTTTACTGCATGAGCAAATTTGAATTCTATCGAAATATATAGCCCAAAGACTAGACACTAGTATTTCCCTTATCAAATTAAAATATTCAAATGGCAACAATCATAGTTAAACTTTGAACACTATGCTCACATCTTATGTCCTCTCAACTTCAGATCAAATATGCTCCATCGATCTTGATTGATATTTAACATATAGCCACCAAAGATCAAACATTAAGCCTTAGTCATGTTAACCTCATCTTGTGCAATATTATAATGTTGACTCCATGCACTCCATCAATCTCTATCAATAAACTAAGTCTTTAATGATCAATGCTCACCATTTGATCAATTTATATGATCGCCTACTCACCATTAGATCCATATCATGTACCTTTGTTCAATTTTTAAACATCATGCACCTATCCTCATCTCGTTGATTTCTAAATTCTTGTAGTAATATTACCATTGATCTTTCTTGAGCTTTAACACTTTCAAAAATGACTAAGTATGGGGACCCTTTTAATATGCCTAGGTAGCCATTTTTATCCTTAATAACTTCTTCTGTGATTCAAAGTAGAATCTCAAATTTGGACCAGATGATCTCCTCACATAGGAGAATCTAACTATATGACACATAGCTCCTAGAACCCTTGTGCATGCAAGATATAACTATCGAAGTTGTTGCCAGAATTTAGATAACGCGAATGCAATGGAGACGTGATCACACTAGATGAACAAGTGCACACCACAAGATGATAAAGCAATTTGAAAATAAGAAGATAAATTACACAAGACAAAATGGAGAAAACCAAAATATGATTAACATGAAATGGCCAAAATGGAGAATACATATAGGAGAGCTAGTAAGTAACTCCTCCACAAATGGTGGTCAAAGCACCCCAAGAATAGACTATTCCACAAAAGGTGGTAAAAGCATCCCAAGAATAGACTCCTCCAAAAAAGGTGGTGACAAGGTGCCAAGAATAGAGAAGTAACTCCCATACTCAAAATAGTTGGTCAAAGGAGTCACTTATGACATTCTTATGACACCTTATGACACAAATATGACACACAATCTCCACATAAGCTAGTCTATCCCACGAATGTAGGAAAACTCCATGTATGCATAAATATATAATATTACCTAATTAATAAATAGGGAAAAATAAAAACCTACACTAATACCCCCATAAGCACAGCTTAGGTGGGCAGTGTGGAAATAAAAAATGGGTCCAGGAAACTAGGCCTGATGAGGTGCCCATGTACAAATACAATGTCCCATAAGATAGAGAAAAGGAGGAAACCCATAGGAAAAAACTCCCCCCCAAAAGAGAGACATAAAAGAAAATAAGAGGCTAGAAGGCCCCCCTAAAGATGATGCTACTGCAGATGTAGACCACACCCCAAGAAGAGCTCGTAGATGAATGAACTTGCTCTCGGGGAAAGGTTTGGTGAAGATATCTGTAACCTACTCTGAAGACTAGTAAAATATCAAGTTAATGACCTAACTATGAATAAGCTCTCGAATGAAATGCATGTGAATCTCTATGTGCTTGGTCCACTGGTACTAAACTAGATTCTTGCAAATTTGAATGGTACTCTGGTTGTTACAATAAATGATGGTGGGCTGCCTGATAGGAATGCCAAACTCAAAAAGAATTCCCTAAAGCCAAATAGCCTCAGTAGCTGCATTAACAGCTCCCCTGTACTCTGCCTCATGGATGATATAGCAATAGCATTCTGCTTCTTTCTAGACCAACTGATAGGACTAGAACCTAGAGAGAAATTGTAACTAGAAGTGGACTTGTGAGTCTGTGAATCACCAACCTAGTCTGAATCTATATATCCAACCAAGTCAACCTCTATGCCAAATTTGTAATGAATCCCATATCTAAGTGAACTCTGTATGTAATGCAAGATCCTCTTAGCTACTTTCCAATGCAGCACATGAGGTTCTTGCATAAATTTGGAGACAAGTCCTACTACATATGATATGTCAGGCCTGGTGTGAGTCAAGTAGATGAGACTGCCAACAAGTTATCGATATCGAGTGGCATCAAACAATGGTGAAGAACAGTCAACCTCAAGCTTGACTCTTGATAGAAAGGGAGTCAGAGATGGCTTACAATCAGCCATGTGAAATTGAGCCAATAAGTCGAGAGCATACTTAGGTTGTGCAAGAGAAATCCCTAAATCTGACTATGAGATCTCGATGCCAAGGAAGTAGTGCAACAAACCCAAGTCTGTCATGTCAAATCTATCCTAGAGAGATGCATTCACTACTGCAATAGCTGATGAAGAACTCCCAGTGATCAAAATGTCATCAACATATAAAACCAAAATCAAGAGCGAATCATCCTACCACAAGAAGTAGACATTAGGATCAAAATGACACCTAGTGAAACCTATTGTGAGAAGGAAGGAATCCATCTTGGCATACCAAGCCTGAGAGGCCTGCTTGAGGCCATAGATAGATTTCCTAAGTTTGCATACTAAGGAAGAATCCTGAATAAATCATGGGGGTTTCTCCATGTAGATCTCCTCCTCTAAGTCTCAGTGAAGAAAGGCACTCTTCACATCCATTTGATGCACATTCCAACCATGTGGTGCGGCAATAGCCAAGGTGAGTTAGATAGAAGTCATCTTTGAAATGGGTGCAAAGGTCTCTAAGTAGTCAATGCCTGCCACCTATGAAAAACCTTTGGCAACCAATCATGCCTTATACTTATCAACCGACCCATCTGCTGCAAACTTGGTTCGATATATCCACCTGCATCAAACCATCTTTCTTCCATTACAAAGTGAAGTCAAATCCCAAGTGTGATTTTTGATTAAGGAAGAATATTCTTCATCCACAGTACTATCCCACTCAGGTATCCCCGATGCCTCTCGAAAAGTCTGTGGATCTAAAATTATAGCAAAGAAGGCATGTGGATCTCTCTGAAAATCCCCCCTAGTTCATCTGTCATCTATGGGAGCTCCTGCCCAAGTGCTAGTACTATCAAGTGTTTGTCTGGCCCAAAGTGGCCCAGAAGTGGGTGAGTCAGGTGTTAACTCCTCATCCTCTGACTGACTAGAGGTGGATGACACTGCATCATTATCCTCACTGTCTAAACTCAAAGAAGAAGAAGATGTCTCTAGCTCAAGAACTTGCTATGGCTGATCTGAATCTGATGAGGAATCATCATGAAAAATTAGATCCGATGAGAGAGAAGAAGTGTCAAGTGTTGAGTCTCTAGGACTCTCCTGAAAATGGACACTTCTCTCGATGAACAACTCATGAGTGATAGGATCTAGAAGTTGATATCCCTTAATACCATCCAGATATCCTACAAAGATGCAAGGCTTGGATTGACATTCCATAGCTTTGCATTTCTTCTTTGGAATGTGGGCCATGGATGGGGATCTTAAAACTCTAAGGTGCTCAACATCATGTTTCCTTTTATGCCAAGCTTTAAAGGGTGTTATCCCTTTCAAAGCTTTGTGAAGAATCCTATTTTGAATATAGCAAGCACAATTCATGGCTTTAGCCTAGTACTGTGGTGCTAAGGATTTGGAGTGAATCATACAGCTACCCATCTCTTTCAAGAACCTATTTTTGCATTTTGTAACCCCATTCTGTGAAGGATTGTAAGTGACTGTGCACTGCAAATCAATCCCCTCTGTGGTGCAAAACTACTCAAACCTGATGCTGACATTCTCCCCTCCATTATCAGTTTGAAGAACCTTGATGGATTTCTCACTCTGTTTCTCAAAAAGAGCCTTGAAGTCTAGAAAATGTTCAAACACTTCAGACTTTTGTTTGAGAAAATATATCCAAGTGTACCTAGAGAAATCATCAATGAAAGTGAGGATGTACTTGGCCCTTGTGAAAGATGGTTTGGGAAAGGGTCCCGATACATCACTGTGGACTAACTCTAAAGGTTGTGAAGCCCTCCAAGCTTTGCCTTTGTCAAATTTTGCTTTGGGATGCTTCCCAAATGAGCACCCCTCGCAAAGTCCTTTTGAGAATTGGACACGAGGCAAGCTAATGACCATGTCAATTTTGTAAAGTTTCTCAAGATAGTAGTAGTTAAGGTGGCCAAACCGCTCATGCCACAATTTTCTAACTTCATCTAAATGAGTCAGCAATGCTGTCAGAGAAGAATCTGATGAAAAATGTGAGAAGGTGTATAACCTAGCTTGGTGATTTGCCCTACCCACTGCCACTGTAGTATCACTATGCAACTCCCTGATAGACACTGAATCTGGTGAAAACTCAACTCTCATGCCCCAACCAATGTGAGTGATTTGGTACACTAATATGAGATTGGTTGAAAGAGAAGGAACACTTAGAACATTATTGAACGTTCCTCCTTCCATTTCAACTGACCCTCTCCCTGAAACAGAAACTAATGTGTCATCACCCAAACTAATTGAAGTCATGTTACATGGCTCTAAAGATGAAAACTCAACTAGTGAAGAGCCCATGTGGTGAGAAGCACCTGAGTCTATGACCCATGAAGATGTAGAAGCTGTAGTTGCTACAAGGGCCTTGCCCTTTTCTTTCTCCTTACCCTTTACCTTTGCCTTAGTAGAATCTTGGGTAGATGAATTCTGCTTGATGGACTCTGGAACACCTATGTTGTTCTTCTCTAGAAGATGAGTTAGGTGATCTATTTGTTTCTTCATGCACTTGTGTTCATCATGCCTTATCTTTTTACAATAGGCACACTTAACCTTCTCCTTCTTCAGTTTAGCATTGGAGGATGAAGACTCAGTGTTGTTTTTGGCAGGATTATTGTTTTCTTTCTTCTTCTCCTGGTCCTTGTTCTTTTTCTTCTTCTCCTTTGTTGAAGTCTTATCTTTACCATTTATAGCTATCAAAGCTTGGGGTTGAGTAGAATTCATTGTGCCCATCTGAATTAGCTTATCTTGCTCCCTAGTCAAGTCGGTAATGAATGAATCCAAAGAAGGCATTTTCCATGTAGTGCCAAGGGCACTTTTTGTGGCATGGAAAGTGGAGACAAAGACTGAATAGCTTGGACCTAACTTTGTGAGAATAGAAAGAATGAGTGTATCATCTTTGTTCTCTATCCCACATTCTTTCAATTGCAATCTAAGGGCCTTAAACTTAGTGAAAAAGTCTTGTAGGGTGTTAAAGTTGCTAGGACTTAAACTTATGAGTTCATTTTCGAGCTCATGACCTCTCATCTCATCAAGCTTCCCAAACAACTTTTATAAGATGTCCCATATGTCATTAGGATTTTGGGAGGATTATAAGTGGAAGAGAAGTTCTGGAGACAAAAACAAGCTCAGTAACCCAAAGGCTTCATCACTACGGTTGTACCACTTAACCTTTTCAGCATTTGTGTTGGGTTCTACTTTTGTACCAATGGTGATCCTATACAACCCTTTGATTCTAAGAATGATTGAAATTTTGACTTTCCATTCATGATAGTTGAAGGGTGTTATGGGTTTAAGTTGAAAAAAATCTATTTTTAGCTGAATTTAGGTGAAGTTGAGTTGATTGCAAGTTGTGAATTTATGCAGAAAGGAGAATGAAAGCAAGTTGTGAAAAGCAATCACACCCCCCCAAAATGTTGAGCCCTCCCCAAATATGCAAGTGCACGCTCAAAACACGTTGAACTCAGCTGAAAATGCGTCTTAGAGCAATCAGTACAAGACTTAAGCAAACAGGACGTTGGACTCAACCGAAAATGCGTCCCGTGAGACCCAAATTTTTGGCACTTTACAGACTAGTGCATTTTTGACAAATAATAAGTCTATGTTGTGGAAAATTGAATTAAAAACACTTTTTCAAAAAATGGTACCCAAAACTGAGCTACCATATGCAAGATATTAAAGTTACAATTTTCCTGTAAACTAGTGTTTTTGCAAAAAAAACACTAAAACATTAAAAAAATGCCTGTTATGAGAGAGAAAGTGGCCTTCCAACCACTCATTGGGTTCAGCACATAATGAAGAATCCAAATGAGGTTTGTGTGAGGGGGAATTGCCCTCCTACCAACCTTGGCCTCACCCTTCGTCTTTGACAGGCGAAGATACAAGTTTTAATTGAAAATCCCCAAAATACAAAACTGTCTAAAAAATTAAATACTCAGTCAAATTGACTGATTTTTGTTTTAACAAGTCAAATTTAACTGAGAATATTAAATCAAAGATAGAATTGAAGGATTGCAAGTGTCTAAGGGGCACCACATAGGATGCCAAGTAAGAAGGGGCGCCAAAATAGCAGTCTAGAATTTTAACTTGAATAAAAGACAAAAAAATAGCAGAATATTTTCACCAAAAACAAGGTACATTTCTAATTTGCTGGGCAAGAAAAGGTTAAGGAGTTTCCAGACTTTAAAGCACATCAAGTTTACCAAAAAAATGTGCCATATTCAGACAAAATATAGCGTGTTTTGGACGCCGTACAGCTGATGGCATGGCATAATAGAAGAATGAACTGTTGTTGCTGCTTAGTGTGGAGGAAGGATAGCTACTTCTTGGCCTCTTGTTGGAACTCACTATGGCGTGGCAGAATTGAATGAGTGTTGAAGCTAGGTGTAGAAGCTGATTTTGGCACCTGGCCTAGAAGCTGCTGATCAAAAGAGCTGACTGTGAGGAGTGTTGACTGCTGCTCCTCCCTCTGCTGCTCCACACAATAATGGCTCCTAAGAACACAAGCAAAACCAACACCTGAAGATAGTGAAGACACCCCAATGCAAGGATCCCAAGGAAACTAACCAGAAATGATTTTGAAAGAATTTTTTAATTTATTTTAGACCAAATCTAGAATAAAAAAATAAAGAGAACTCCACTCCTCTTGATTTCAAAATAAGCTAAAAGCATAACCAGACACATGATTACCGGAGTAGCTCTAATACCATATCGAATTTGTTTCCAGAATATAGATAACGCGAATGCAATGGAGATGTGATCACACAAGATGAACAAGTGCACACCACAAGATGCTAAAGCAATTTGAAAATAAGAAGATAAATTACACAAGACAAAATGGAGAAAACCAAAATCTGATTAACATGAAATGGCTAAAATGAAGAATACATATAGGAGAGCTAGTAAGTAACTCCTCCACAAATGGTGGTCAAAGCACCCTAAGAATAGACTCCTCCACAAAAGGTGGTCAAAGCACTCCAAGAATAGACTCCTCCAAAAAAGGTGGTGACAAGGTGCCAAGAATAGAGAAGTAACTCCCATACCTGGAATAGCCAGTCAAAGGAGTCATTTATGACATTCTTATGACACCTTATGACACAAATATGACACACAATCTCCACATAAGCTAGCCTATCCCATGAATGTAGGAAAACTCCATGTATGCACAAATATATAATATTTCCTAATTAATAAATAGGGAAAAATAAAAACCTACACTAATAATAACATCATTAAAATATATTTTTTAAAATTTTTATCATAGAGCCAACTATGTCAAAACCTACTGAAGAGGCCAACTTTGAACATGCATAACTATTGTCATGCCTTAGTGCATGATTTCAAATTTAGTGAAAATCAAATATGATAAAAATTGAACAAACCCATATGATCAATTTTACTTGACACCTTCATACATGTAAGATATAACACCATAAAAATTCTCACTTGGCTCTTCTTGCCATATTTCAAAATTGGCTAATTATGGAAAAAACACAGTCAAACTGCCTAGGAGCCCAACTTTGCATAAGCATATCTTTTGATGAACTTCATCGTATGATCTTAAAATTAGTGAAAATAAAATAGGCACAAAAATGAACAAAACCATATGATCATCTTCTCCTAAAACATCCACACATGCAAGATATTCCACCATCAAACTACTTACTCGATCAACTCTTTCTGGTCATATTGCAAATTTGGCTAAATATGAGAAAATAGTGAATTTTGTCTTAGAATCCAAATTTGCACTTTCATATCTTTAACTGTACTTCAATTCATGACTTAATATCTGATGCATAAAAACTAGGGACTACTATGATCACAACCATATTACCAACTCCCCTTAACTCATTCCCATGTGACAATGGTGATGTCATCAAACTACCTACTCAAATTTTTTGCCATTAGACCCAAAGTGTCTAGATGAGAAATATGGACTACCAGATGAATTCCCCTTATGCATACCAACTCTCAAAGCATAGATAACATCTTAGGGACCTCTTTCACATGCTCTATCATCATACTCATCCCTAAACATCTCTAACCATGCTAAAATTAAAGATCAATAAAGTATACTTTAAGCACACTAGGACAAGCACATTGCACACTTTATCATTGTTACTTAAGATATCAAAGCACTTCATCCACTCAAAAGGATGCATCTATGATATCACCATGACATCATTGAAAACTCTCCAACAAGTAGGGGTATTCTTTCTCCACTTTGAGAAAGAGAATTGCACAAGATCTTTACTTATTTTGATACTTTATATTGGGAAGTGCATAAATATGAATGTGCCTTAACAAACACAAATATTAAGGTACCTACTACTTCAACAAAATACAAACATGTTAAAAATAATTCTTACAAAATGGAGCAACAAACTAAGAAGGGATATGAGCTACCTCAAAAAAGTCCTTCAAAACTAGCATTACATATTAAAGAACCTACCATAAAAATTTTACACATAAAGAAGGCATATACATACATAATACCTCCTACATTTTGAAAGGATGCATTGAGGTCCCTTTCCCCTACTTCTTCTAGAGGTTATTATAAGAGGGTTGAGAGATCCATTCTACTCCTATTTCAAGAACTTGTGGTCCATCAACTTTCACCTAAGTCAACCACCAGAAGAAATTATTCTCCTAGTGTACCCTCTATTATGACTGATCTTTCCCACACTAATCCTAGCTAGGAATCATTGATTGATTGAGCTCTCACTGGAGGGACACATGGAGAAGTCATTAAGCCAAAAAATTTATAACCTTGTTGCATATCTACATAATATATTTGGGTACTAAAACCAACATGCATAGATACAAATTAGACAAATACACGTGATACTCCTACAAATTCACTAATTATAGTGTTAGAACCAAGACCAAAAAACTAGTTACCACTTGATCATTATAATTGATATTTATTGTTCCCAACCAGATTCCATTATGTACAGTGATTGCCTTAATACCACTAAGTAAAATATTTCAAAATTACATTGCTAAATATTTTTTTCAAAAATGGACATGTTACATTAAAAAATTTCTTACACAAAGTAAATAGTAAAAACATCCTATGTAGTAACAATAGAAATGAACATCCATTCTAAGACCAAATATAACAAAGGAACATCATCACCATCATCATCATCATCATCATCATCATCATCATCATCATCATATATATATATATATATATATATATATATATATATATATAATGATCTAAACTTTGTACATTAGACAAAATTAATCACATGTAGGGGCATATCCCCTAGTGTATATGAATCATCATCATTATCTATCTCTTTAAATATGACATCCCTAGATGTGAAGGCTCTTAAATCCTGTCTAAGCCCATGCAATCATGATCTCTCCCATAATATCTCCTCTAGTGAACCTATATGATGTAGTGTCTGATCATACTCTTAGTGAATAAAATCATAGTAATCAATCAAAACCTACATAATCTCAATCAATATCTTCTCTAGGATGTCTCACCTATCCAAATCCACACATAAATCTTCATGCTATGATGAATATTGTATGGAACTAACTAATTTTATAGAAACATGATCAAATAGGGTACATGAGCACCCAAAATGTCTACAACCCTCTCTATAAAACAACCCCCAATAATGTCCATAGGCATGCTCCAATTTAGGGTCTGTATAGCATAACCTACAATCAAAAACCACTCCTAATTACTTGTAATCAATGATCATTAATAAAATCAGATATAAATATTATATACATTTAAAAAATATCATATCAATAAAAAAGTAAATACACATAATATACTCACATATGACTCTAATGTTATCCTCATCTAAAGGTTGAGGACCTATGGGGTCTCCACCATGTCTACCTCTATTATCTTTACCCTGAGATATAGGTATTACACTGGGGGGAATAATAGTGGCCATCAGGCTCCTACCCACCACTGCATATATGCCTCTATTCATCCAACATCATTACCTACCACTATTGGTACAACTAGATCCCCCTCTCTAGGAAGAAAAGGGGCCAAATTAACTATTGATAGGGTTAATTTATCATTTGTCCTATGGCCAAATCTCATTGTGTGATGCCACAGATATGGATATGAGGACACCCTTTCTCAATACCAAGTTAATGTAAAATGTAATCATACTAAAATATCTCATAAACTCTAGGAAAGTGATCAAATAAACACATACGAAAATGAACATGATGCAAATCCTACACATCCTCAGCCCACCCTAGAAATGGCCTATATGGACACCATATAATATAGTTTGACATCAATTGATATAGTATAATGTGATACTCTATAATAGTATGTTAGGCCTTTTTGAGTGGATCTTATAAGAAAGTGTTTCATACTTTGAGGTATATTAAGCTTCGGATGTATAAGTGTACATTCTTACCCTTATAAATTTTGATCTAAATATATTTATACAAGTCATATTCCTTATAATAACAACTTAACAAGACTCAACCCTAAAAGAGTTCTTAATCTATGGAATCCAGTTTAAAACAATGTTAAAGTATAGGGAATATTATAGAACATGTTTGTAACAAATCATCTAAACTTAAATAAGAATATTAATTTTATTTATCTAACTACATTCACAAGTATTGTTAATGCTTTCATAAGTTATATTGACAAGTAGCATTATCCCACTTTAATTCAAAGTACAACATTAATAAACATGTATCAACAATATTACTTAAACAAAGTCATACTTCTTATAATAGTTCAAGTCAACACTTACACTGCATTAGCTTCACACAAAGTATCGTAGTAATTACCCATTTATATCATAAGAAGATACATACAATACCCAAATAGAGTGTTATCCCAAAAACTCATATCATAATAGTAATTAAATTAGATACATATAATGCTACCCAATCAGGATATTTACACTTTGATCTTAGGGTCATAGTTTCATATATGGGGTATCTAATATTATATCATAATAAACACAATGTACTACAACTTATAAAAAAATTATGTTTATTTATTCTTTCTACATACACATCTCATTTAGATAGATTATATTTAGGGAAACATTATTGTTTTGCCTCTAATAATTATCCTCTTATGAGTTCCAAGTGAGAAATCTTGAAACATATATAAAACTAGTTTAAGAATTTAAAGAATGCAAGCACCACTAAGAAATGAATTGATGACTATCTTCATATGTGAGATGATTTATTTCATACATATCTTGTTTGATAGTCCTCAAGTCCTTAACATTGATTTTAACCCAACATAACAAATATTTTCTTGATTATTTCAAATATTCTCCCGTATTTTTAATTATCACACCACTATAATTGAAGAGTGTATTAATATTTAACAATAGAGGCAATTAAAATAAGAACGTATAGAATCCCATCTACCCTTAAATAGAGACATTTTCAAATGAAGATAATTCATGAAAATAATAATTCACGACAATAACCATGATTATTAATCTAGTCATTTGGAAAAACATTAATAAATTTCACCATTGCACAACTAACTATCGTTCAAGACAATGTCGCCATCATTGTGAAAAATGATAGAATTAAATGTGAACTATAAGTGTAACCCAAATAATTATATCAAATTAAATGCATTAAAACCCTATTAATAATTTATTAATCATCAATGTAAAGTTTAGAGATTAGTTCTCCATCATAAATTACCCCCCATTTTAGAATAGGAAGAAGGAGTAATAGTTATGCATTGAAATTAGATATAAAACAATTGTATTAATTCTTGTTTATTATAGATAATCTATCCATTGAATAAGAAATTTACAATTCACAATCAACTACTAACTTAGACAAGTCATGTATTATCAATTCAAAATCCTTATCGAATAACATAAAAGAATCACAATAGATTCAAAAACTCTTGCAAGGCAAACAAAATGATCTTATGCATTTCTAAAATAACTTAATTGATATTAAAACTACCTAGTCCTAAATTACAATGATCAAATGATTCTAAAATATACTACCATGGTTATAACCATCCACAAATGCCTTTAAGACTTGTCCTGATCCCCAAAAAACATAGACTTCCATATGTAATCCATATAACTTATTGACTTCAATAACCATTTAAATCAAAAGACTCAACTTTATCCAAAACATTATAATATCAACCATTTTAAAAGGAAGCACATATAACATATCTCCTTTTACTATGGTTTTGATCTTTATTCACAATGTTAATGAAATAGCCTAGTCACAAAGATAAAGAAGACCACATAAAGACAAACCATATTTAATACAATTTATAATGTTGATGATTATGAATACCATTTGATTACAATCCAAAAAAATGACTAAAATCATGAATAAACAACCAATAATGAGCACCCCAACTTGTAAATGATTCTTAGAAACATCTTACAGTTATAAGGAGTCCAAGATATGTATTTATGTAGTGAACAAGTGAATGTCCAGGTGATTAAAGGAATTAACTCAATGCCAAACTAGATTCGAGCCAATAATAATGATAATAATTGAAATCCTTCTTGTTATTATTGCAAACAAAAATAAAAATGAGACTTCAACATATAAGGATCATTCAAACACACATTCATCCCAAATCCAAATGCAATAATCATACAAGGCTTACATAGTTAATTATCAAGATTATTAACACAGTCAAATATAGGTCTAATCTTAATGACTTGAATCTAAAACCATCATTCCATTACTATTGACTAACAAATAAACATTACAACATTAATATAATTACACATCTATTTGAATTAATATAGAATATAATAAATAAAAACCATTCAACTAATCAACTACTTCCATAACCCTTCATGATGTTTTAAAATCCCAAAGTTAAATGAATAACCAAGGAAAACAACCACATAATACCATTAATTTCCATTTAATAAATTTTTTGTAACTATAATAAATATGTAAAATGAAGTCAATACACATCAAGTTGTGAAACAATAATATAATCCATCTTAGAGATATTTAAAAAATGAATTCTAAAAGGAATAAAATATACAAGCACATCTGAAGATGAATCCTAAGCTTGAATCCCAAGAGTCATTCCACAACTATTTCAAGCCCAATAAGTTTCATAAATGCATGCTCATATGAAAAAAGAATCATAGAGAAGTCCCAATACCACTCGACTAGTGTAATGATCTGTCCATTAATGGCCTTAACCATCCCCAACCATCAGCTTGATGGTGGAGTTTGGATCATAGGGTCATGTTTAAAATTTATAAGTTTACAAGCCACACAAAAACACAATAGACACACCAACACAAAATAACAATTTGAAACACACCCCTAAATGTAAATGCTATAATGTCTATTTTACAACATGATCAATAATATACCGTCCATGAACACTAAATGTTCACATCACAATCAAGGGTTTAAAAAAAATGATAAACCCAAAAAATTTAAAAGTACAAACCATGTTCTTGACACAATCCAGTGTGACAAATAAACAACTTTAAAAAAAAATGTGCACAAACAACACAATTCAACAAGACATGTAATCTTTCCACATTCACATTTCCCACTATGCTATTTTATTAGACAAACAACACTAAAAATATCACTTAATTGCTTGTAGAGATAAGGTCTAATTTACCTCACTTTTCTAAAATAGAGGGTACCTTCCTTTCTCAATGCACACTTCCCCATATACACATCTAAAATTGGTAGTCTCTCTTATACAAAAATGATCTCTTAAGAACCTCCTAAGTCTAAAGCTTCATCTGAATAGTTTAGGTCATGGTGTAATAGAATGAAGGCATTAATTCCATGTTTACCCATGTCCCCCATTTCTTATGGTATAATTATAGTCCTTTCACAAATAGCTTCCACCTTAATATTCCTTCACAAGGTATCAAAGATCCAAATTAGCAATGGTGTATAAACTTACATAAGCTTCATGGTGGTAGTAAGGGTTTCTGCCTAGCTCACCAAATTCATACAAAACTCCCAAGTAATAAAAACCACTAGAAATTTCATGAAAATAAAAAAAAACCGATACACTCAAACTCTAAGTCAACCACCTAATTACCATGCATCACAATGGATAAAGTACAAAGCCATAAATTAAGATTCCAATGATAATTGAATATCAAATAATAATAAAATGATGTTATTCTATGGTCTAAGGTCCAAGTGACCATATTAAGTACAATGATCAACATAAACTAATAATGACCCCATGATGGATTCACAAGTCAACAAAAAACCATTAAACTTAGAGGAAAAGATCCAAAACAAGGTGATCAAGGTAACAAAGACCTATAATATAACAATCACAAAGGTAAAGTGACAATGCCACTACTTGTCAAAAATAATACACTCAAAACATGACTGTGTATCATGTCAATGATATTGTAGACACTTTTTTTTGGCTACATTCCCAGCCTAATCAGACCTCATATTAGTTTCTAGTAAATGATGTGAATTTAGCCTAAGGATAATTGAATGCCCTAATTTCATCCATATATCAGACATTAATGCCTAAAATGATGTTGAGTCATCCTTATTTGGGGTATTATCCTATACACAATAATAACCTCCCACATATTCATCTCTAGTCAAATTACAACCTAGTAACTTGTTAAATTGGCTTTGGACCCATTAAGTGGGGCACTTAAAACAATTCCTAAAATGCAAACCCTAAGAAAAATGAATTAACTAAGCAAATCTAATTAACTACTTGGGTTAAATTTTCACATACAATTAGTGAATATCAATTTTGTAAAAGGGAAATTTAAATAAAAATGAGGTCATGATGATGTCATCATCCTCAAAGTCAAGGAATTGAAAATATATCCATTAAAGCAATAAATTCAACAATGGAGAGCCATGCTTAATAAATGGTATCTTTATCCCAAATATTAATTACTTATAACCTCCTAAACCTAACCATGGTAAAATCTAACCTAACTAAACATGAGTTAGGGTTAGTTTTGGAACCTATAAATACAAGTTCCAAGGCCATTATTTAAGAAGCTCTCAAGCCAAAGTTATAATTTTAAATTATTGAGAGATAAAATCTTTCTTATGTAAAGTTAAATGCTAAAATTTTAAGAGATAGCTTCATTTTTCCAAGCCAAGCAAAGCCAAAGTTGGATAAGGAAAGGTGTTTCCCACAAGACAAATGCATTGACCAAAAGACTCCATTACACACATAAGTCGAGCACCAAAACACACACACATGCCAACGAATGAGCTCATTTGACAAGGGAGATAAATGTGGTTTGTTGTCTTTATTTCTTAGTTGTATTTATGTTTAGCTTTGTTATTTCTCACCCAAGTAAGTAGGCAAGTAGTTGTTTCTTTCCTTGAGTTGTTTGATATTGGGGTTTTACAATTCCAATAACAAGAGAAATCTAAAAAATCTCCTTCACATTATTATGCTACATAATAACATGCTTGATGGAACCCCACACCCCATAAGCACTAAGGGAGTAATATTGGACCTTTAAAATCTAATAAATCTTCACTTATAGCTTTAGTTTTTAGATTTTTTACCTTAAAAGTTTATTTTATTGTGTCTTACTTTCCTGTGTCTTAATATCAACTTTATTTTTATGTAAATAATGACTTTACCCCCTATGTTTCAAAAACATAGACCTACAACATACCTCTAAAAATAATGACTTCATTGGAAGTAAATAGTGACTTCATACCCTATGAATGATGACTACTCAACTGTGTCGCTCGACTGCTCAATTTCATCGATTACCTATTTGTTAATTTGTAATAAAACCCTCTTATGACCATCACCTAGTAGATTTTCTATTTCCCAATAGCTTTTCCATCATCTGGTAGGGTTTCCATTGCCTGATAGTTTTTCCATCACCTAACATCTTTACCTTCAACCAATAATATTAACATCACCTGGTAACATTTCCATCACCAAATAGCTTTACCATTGACCAACACCAACACCATCACCATCACTTGATAACTTTTCTATTATTTAGTATCTTTGCCATCGACTGATAGCTTTGTTATCACCTGCTAGTGTCACCATCACCTAATAACTTTTCCATTGCCTCATAGTTTTACCCTTGATTGAAAACTTTGCCATCACCTGTTAGTATCACCATTTCCCAATAATTATTTTCCATCTCCTAGTAACTTTTCCATTGATTGAAACCTTTACCATCACCTACCAGTGTCATCATCACTTGGCAACTCTTTTCCATTGCCTAAAAGCTTTACCATCGATTGACAACTTATATCATCACTCGCTAGTGTTTATGTTGAATGATAGCTTCTATCATCACCCATCAATGTTACTATTGAATGATAGATTATACCATTACTTGATAACTTCTACCATCTCCTAATAGATTCTACCATCACCTAATAGTGTTATCATCTACCAAAAACTTCTACCATCCTTGACATCTTATGTCATTTCCTAACAATTTTTGCCATTACTTGACAACATTTGCCATTGCCTACCAGTGTTACCATTAACTAATAGCTTCTACCATTGCCTAATAGATTATGTTGTCACCTGATAGATTTTATTGTCACCTTCCATTTTTTCTATTGATTGAAAAAATTTGTCACCCACCCGTGTTGTTAATCTATAACTTCTACCATCACCCATTAGTGTTGATGTCATCTAATAGATTCTACCATCACATGATCATGTTGCCGTCAATTGACTAATATTTTTATCAACTAACAGTTATGGTAAGGTTCAAATGTGAAGGTTTTTTTGGACTAACATTTTTAAATAAATACAAGTGAATCCTCTAACATTTCTTTCAGGAAACTAAGTCAAAAGGAGAAGTTTTAATCACTTTAAAAATCATTCACACTTGTCTTTTTGGTGCTTAATTTACTTGAAAAACAACTTTTGATTTTTGGTTTTTCAAAGTTACAAGTTCAAGCTATCAAAGGGACAAAATTCATTTCAAATTTTTTTAAGTGTTATTAAAAATAACAAAAATGTTAGATTAGTACACCTAAGAGATTTTGATTTTTTGTTTTTTTCAAAAGTACTTAGTTTCTTTTCTTTTCTTAGTTTCCTTTTTAGAAAAAATTCATGTGTATGCTCTCCCCCTGTCCCCTTTAGGGGACTCAAGTGATCAAAATCACATCATTTTTTATTTTTTGGTAGAATCATAGAAGTGAAGAAAAGTCGTGTATGCTCTCTCTAAGCTCAGAGTGACTTGGATGACTCAAAAATGACCCTAAAGTTATTCCATTTTCATTTATTTATTTTTACACATTGGCTTGTAAATGGGAGTTCATAGCATCCTCATGAGTTATATAAGAGGACTTTGACTAGGGTTCATCTCTTGGCACTGTTTTAACCCTATTCCATGATGGGGTATACAAATTGATCATACTTTTGGATGGGATAGTGGTGAGAAATTATCTTGACTAGTCCAATAGGTCCTCAGAGCTTACATGTACTAGACATTAAAATTCACTAAGAATTACATGAATGAATTCATTATGCAAAGGACTAGACCATTACATAACAATCTAGGTGGTAGAAATCCAATTGATGTGTTAATCCCTTATTTTAGGTGTAGTGTGGAACATCTAGATGCTTTGAAATTTTTTAGATTTAGATCAACCCCACTTATCATAGAATATCCAACCAAATGTCAGGTTGCTTTGGCACTCTAAGTTTGTGCAACATATCAATACTCAAGAGATAGAGGGGGGCATAAAAACTCTACCTACATGCTCTCTTAATTTTTTGTATTAAAAATTAATTACTTTTGAGCATTGGTATATCGGTTGAAACTTTAGTGGATCTTATACAACCTTGTCAATTTTTAGGGTAGGATGTGCACTTAAGTGTTTTTATTATTCTTTTTTACTTGCATTTGTTTAGGGACTAAATTAATTTTTGTGTCAAAACCATATTTAAAATGAGTCAAGAATTTAAATTTAAAACACATGTTACTATCACCATTTTGAGTGAAGAAGTGTTATGCTATCAAATTTGTTCCATACATTTGCCTTAGAGATTTTCAAAACTTACCTTTTGTTCACCTTGTTCAAATAGATGTTGTTACGATACCCAATTTATTACAAGACATTTACATTTGTTTGAAATTAAGTCAAACCATGTATGTACCTTTATTCTAAATAACATCATTATGCTTCCCATTTGAGTCTAATCCATTATCAATTTGAAAATCTTGGTCTTTCAAAATCTCATTCAAAATCTATCTTTTGAAGTTCAAATATAAAACAATTGGTTTACACTTGAGTCTTGTTTACAACTTGGGCTTGAGTGGTTCAGATTTTCATCTTTAGATTGTGTATCTTGGATTGTTTTTTATTTTTATTTTAAAATACCTCTGCCTAGAGAGCAATTTTTCTTTTTACCATGACTTGCCTTGATTCCAAGGTTCTATTTTAGATTAAGTGTCTTTTTTGTTTCAAATTAGGACCTTAGACATAAGCTTAGTTTTAGTACCATGCTTAGACCAAATTTATTTTCATATTATTATACCAAGTTTGTTTCCATGTCTAAATTAACCACATTCAAATCTAGACCTTTTACAAACATCAAGTATTTAAATTAGCTTGCACAGTCATGCCAAGTCAAGGTTTATTTTTGAACCCACATTCTAATCCAATCATAATCATTTTTTATCCCACTTAGATCATGTGAATTGAATCCCTTTCATTACCTAGACTTAATCCATGCCAATTATCATATGCAATAACTAACCTTCTTTGGGCCAATTATCAAGACTAAATTTTCCCTCTTTAGAGCCATACCAAATACTAAGATTAAGACTATCCTCTTTGGGCCAATTCCAACTTCATGGACCAAACCTTTCAAACTGACCATGGTCCCAAGTGGAAAATTTACCCAATGAAGCCTTGAGAGACATATTTTACCAATTTGTCACAACAAGCATAATTATGTGTCCACATACTTAGCATTTTAGTGAAAATGATCTCAAACCTCCCTGATACCAAATGGACAAATATTGTGAGCATCATGGGATTTAAGGCCATTCACTTAATCGATGTGTGAGGTTCACACAACATGTTTAGACCTTGATTGACCTTGGATATATTTGTGATCTAGGAATTTGACTCAAGAGAGAATGGTTAGTATGGTGTTAGTTCCAAAATGAAAATAAGATGAAATAAACACACTAATAGCATAACATCTCAAGGCCTAGACACTAGGGAGAGCTTAGTTAACAAAAACAAATGATAAACACAAATAAAAAATTAAGGAATCAAATACAAGAGTTCATTCACCTTCCTTGGATGCTCCAAATGCCTTTGTAGTAGTGGCTTGCTTAGCTTGTGCTCATGAAGTCTTTGGCAATGGAAGCTTGGCAACCTCCATCTCTCCTTGGAACCTTAGGTTTATGGCTTGGCTTGGCTTGGAATAAATTTAGAATTATAACACTATTTTCTTGAAGTTTTTTGGAACCAATCTTGAATTATAACTTTGCACTAACTAAGCTTAGAAATGATGTTTTGAGGGGTCTTATTTATAGATTTTTGGATTCGATCAGAATCAACCTCAACCATCCATCTCAAGATTGAGATGTGTGGTTGAGGATTAATTTAATTTTACAATTAAAATTTTTAATTATCCTCATCATGGCATTTGAATAAGGGGCAATTAAGAGGCATGGAGGGCATCATGGAAGGCATTGATGACGCATGGAGGGCATGAATCCTAATATTTGTGGCATTTATGGCCTAAGGATGTTTTCCCAATAATGAGGTCACTTGATGATACATATATTCAATATTCATTTACAAAAGAAAGTATTCAACATGTTTCTATGGAATTCTTGATTAGACCTTGATTTGGGATAATTAGCTCTTAAACATGATTAAGCACTTTATGCATAAATTACTCAAATTGATAAGAATGCCTTGTTATTGGTCCTAAATTTGACTAGTTGGAATTGGAAGTCCACATTAGATGCAAAGGATGCATATTCCCATTTAGGATGTTTCTAATTATAACTAATAAAGGCATGAGTCTTGTGCAAAATATTTGATAGGAAAGAGCAGTCCAGAACATGTAGGTGCAAATTTGCCATTTTGACTCGAAATAAACTGATCAAAGTTAGCTAGCCCATAAATTACATTGCCCCATTTATGGATACCCTGGCCAAAATTAGCACTTGAATATGCCAATTTTACATCATTTAACATGTTTTAGTGATTTTAGGCCAAATTATGTGTTTTAGATGGAAACTAGCCAAAAGCCTGATTAGAGGTTATCGATGGCCAATTTTAGGTGTCTATAGTTTGCCCCTATTTTGGAAGGCATTGCAAGCTATAAACATAGTAACATCTTCTCAAATAATGAAAAGTTCTTGTATTCCTACAACGACAATGATGATATACTAACTATATGATGCCCCCTCGAGGGAATGGTTGGCACAAGTGGGTCGGCAAATGGTCCCACAAAAATAAAGAAGTGAAACAAGGGGACCAAAGAAAGGAAAGATGATGGGGTGAAAACATAATGATATTGAAAAAGTAGTCAAAATCATTAAGAATGCAAGTGGAATGGTGCACAATAGTTTACCCAAAGGTGGTTATAAGCATTATACCCTGATAGTGGCAACATGGTATGATAACACAATGATTTGCTCAAAGGTGGTTATAATCAATGAGAATATGGAGCTGCCCCAATTAGGATAGACAAAAAATATAATAACATACCCCTGTATAAGTAGAAATAATAAAGTGGTGACAACACAATGATTTGTCCAAAGATAGTTATAATCATTGAGAAATGCAAGTGGGATGGTGTCCAATGATTTGCCCATAGGTGATTATAATCATTGGACCTCGATTATGGAAAACATGATAAACTTGGTTGAGGATGATGATAATGTGAAACAAAGGGTAATGATGAATTAGAACAACCTACTAGTAGGGAGATACACATTTAAACTAATAAAGGTTGAAATTCTTTTGTGGTTAATTACTCTATTTGCGATATGATTGGGAATGAATCGGGATGTCGGTGTCGAAGAGATGCCACCATTGTTGAATAGACTTATTAAAGTTAAGGTTTGTTGTATCATGTGATGGTAGGATTTATGATATAACACCATAAAGACTTGGCCAAAATATACATGAGGACTGACTCTCATAATCGAATACATAATAAAAAATAATGCACCAATGATAAAAACCATGATGACAATGTAAACCTATGAATATGGATAGATTCAAGTATAAGTGTCGGTAAGGAATCACCCAATGAACACACATAAACTAAATCAAGGAAACAATGTTGAAAGCAAACAAATAGGTAGACAAACAAAATAAAATAAGTAGAAATAAACAAACAATGCAATGCAATAAAAATCCCACAAACATTGCCCCTAGAAAATAGGAGACAACTTAAGAAATGAACTAAATGGGGGAATAGAATAAAAGGAAGGGGGTTGCTGAGCTATCTCCATATACACTAGGCAAGTGGATGTTACCTACATAGTTCTATGGATGCAATATCCAATAAAAAACTTTAGGCTAAATGTAGTTCTCCTAGTGAATGGGAAAAATGTGATAACTGATGAAAACAAACATAATAGATGTGATAGAAGAATAGGAATGGTCTTGAAAAATGGAAAGTGAATGAGAGAAAAAAGGCCAAAAAGGATGGGGAAACTAAATGACAAGTGATTTTCTTGTAACTTAGTAAGGGTTCCTAGAATCCTTAAGGCAAAGAAGTGGTTAATGTTTTTGTTGTTTTCTAATGATTTTTATAAATGTTTTTAGAGTGTCGTAACTTAAACAAGAATGATGAGATACTAAATGGTTCAAGCTCACAAAATAGTGAGAGCATTCATAATTAGGTTGCTCAAAAAATGATGAGAGCATGGCTTAGGTTGCTCTCAAAATGGTGAGAGCATTCAACCTTAAATTACTCACAAAATGGTGAGAGTGTTGGGAAAAGGGTAACTGAGTTGACCTCAACAATTATTGAGCATTGCCTACATAGTCCCAAAGTAGAACCTCAAGTCATTATAGTTCCTCCCTTACAATGGAGGAATTTGACTAGTGTAATAGCCAATTCAAACAAAATAGGCACAGTTGATAAAAAGACATAGTATGGCATAGGAAGTGGCAAGTTGGTACGTCAAGGCTTAATATTGCCCCTAATTTTCCCATAGGTAGTTATAACTAGGACACAATGGCATAGATCAATGGTACTAATTTACCCAAAGGTGGTTATAATTAGTAGCAAGAGTGGTGGTAAGAAAGGACTAACAAATGAAGGATGTAACTACTGAACCTTTTGTCACACTATCCTAAAATATGATCTCTATCTAAAGTTATTAAAGCAACTGATGAACTGATCAGATACCTTGATGTTGAAACTATGTAATGAATGACACAAACCAAGGTTAAATAGGCTAGGCTTCAGAACACACTAGGTTGATAGGGTGAAAATGGAAAGTGGATACAACAAATAGGATGGATAAGAATAGTAATGTGTACAAAGAGGAATAGTGACAAAAAGACATAACTAAAATGGTCCTTACAGACAATACACCTTAGCATTCAAGCATAGTACCACTTGAGGTGAATAATATTCATTATCTCTAGAAGTTCATCACCATATGGTGTGGCAAGCATGTATGTTCTTGATCCATAATATGTAGTGATGATGAAAGGCCCTATCTAGTTTGGTTTGAATTTCCCTTTATATTTCTTCTCAGCTATGGTATTCTTTTGGTTTTTTTTGAGAAAAGATCACTAGTTTCAAATGTCACACACTGATTGTAGTAGCATTTGATTTAATTTTGATATGCTTGAATATTATTGAGGGTGGTGGTGCATTTCTCATCTAATAGGTCTATCTCTTGTAGGTGAGCTACTCGATAGTCATGATCATCCAAGACATGCTTAAAAGAGATGTGTAGTGAAGGAAATTCAACCTCAATGGGAAGGATGGATTTAGTATCATAAACAAGTGAATATGGGGTGGTTCCTATGGGGGTATGATGATTGGTATGATATTCCTAAAGGGTAGGGAATATTTGGAGGTGCCAATCATGACTGACATCATTGAAAATCTTTTTGAGAATGTTGACAATGGTTTTGTTGGATGCCTCAGCCTGGCCATTACCTTAAGGGTAATATGTTGTAGAAAAATGTTGGGTGATGTTATATTTAGTACATAAATAGTCTACATCTTTGTTCTTGAATGATCCTCCATTATCAAATATAATTTCAGAGGGGATACCATAGCAACATATGAGGTGGTTGAAGATGAATTTGGAAATTATCTTTCCAGTCACATAAGTGAGGGGTATATATTCAACCCACTTAGTGAAATATTTAGTGGTGGTAAGGATATATTTATGTCCATCAGATGAAGTGGGGTTAATCTTCTCAATGAGGTCAAGTCCCCATGTAGAAAATGGCCACGGTGTCAACATCAGTTTCAGATTTTTTACTGGGGCATGAATCAAATTAGCATGCCATTGACATTTGTCACATTTCTTTACATATATGATGGCATCTGCATCTATTGTGGGACAATAATAACTAGTATGCAAGAGCTTTTTAGATAGGAATATCCTTCTATAATGGGCTCCACATACTCCTTCATGAACTTCTCTTAATGCTAATGTAGACTCTATCAAAATTAAACATTGAAGTAGAGTTCCATCAAAACTATGATGGTAAAGAGTGAATCCAAGTAAAGTATAACAAGTGGAATGATGAATGAAGGATTTGGTTTGTTTTTGAGATAGATTAGGTGGTATAACTTGGTCATAAAGGTAGTTTTAAAGGTCTGAGTACCAGATAGAATTAGGACTAATAATATCACAAATCATGGTAATGATTAAAGGTTTATGAGCTGGTACTGATAAATTCTTGATGAGGAACTCATACTCTTTAGCTTTATCTATTTGTCAAATCATAGAGCTAATATTAGCCATGGCATCTATAGTTTTGTTACTAGCCCTCAGTATATGCTCAAATTAAATGTTGGCAATTTATTTTTTAAGAGCGTCAACCATGGCTTTATATGGAACTAGTTTGTCATATTTAGTCTAAAAATGATCTGTGACTTGATTAATGATTAACTAAGAATCACTATAAACTAAAAGATGAGATATATTCTAATGCACTGCTTGTCAAAGTCTTGTAAAAAGTGCTTCATACTTAACCATGCTATTTGTACAAGGAAAGTTGATTCTAAATGATTTATGGATTAGATCCCCCTATGGTGTAATAAACAATAGGCCTACCCTTGATCCATGTGTAGTGAATAAACCATCAAAATATAGCTTCCAGGGCTACTCCTCAAAGGGTGCATTAATAATGATCATGATGGATTCATCAGAAAATGGAAACTTGAGTGGTTGGGTATCCATAAGAGGTGCTTCAACAAGTTGATCTACAAGAACTTGTCCTTTGATTAATTTTTGATTGATATACTCTATGCCAAACTCACTAAGAAGCATGATCCATTTAGCCATTCTACCTTGCAAAGATATTTTAGATAGTAGATACTTGAGTGGATATATTTTGAAATGACCATGGTTTTATTATTCCACATGTAATGATGTAGTTTTTGAGCTATGAAAACCATGACTAGACAAGCTTTTTGAATGGGTACATATTTATGCTCATATGTAACAAAGGTATGACTTAGGTAGTAAACATCATGCTCCTTTATATTGCCATCATGTTGAGCCAAGAGTGCCCCTAGGGCATAATCAATATTTGATAGGTATAATAAGAATAGCTTTCCTAGCATAAGAAGTAATAAAATAGGTGGATTAACAAGATAGTCATTAAGTTGTTGAAAAGCTATTTGGCAGTGATCATCCCAGTGAAATGCAAGTCCTTTATTCAAAATATGTGTAAATGGATGCCACTTTTCTACTAAATGAGAGATGAAGAATCAGATGGACTAGATCTTACCCTGCAAACTATGAATTTACTTCAAATTAGTTGGTGGTGGCATCTCGTTTATAGCATAAACTTTAGCTGGATCGACTTCAATACCTCTACAAGACACAATGAAACCCAACAATTTTATTAAAGTTACACCAAACACACATTTATTTATATTTAGTCTAACTTTTTACTCTCATAGCCTTTCAAATATCTTACATAGCACTGCTAGATGGTCAGCTCTAGTCTTGAATTTTCCTAATATGTCATCGACATAGTCTTTCACAATATCATGCATCATATCATGGAATATGACAGTCATGAATCTTTGATATGTAGCTCCCACATTATTAAGGCCAAATGGCATCACTTGATAACAAAATGTTCCCCATGGAGTGGTGAATGTTATTTTATACTGATCTTTTGGTGCTATTCTAATCTGATTGTATCCTGAAAAGCCATCCATGAGTGAAAACATTTCATAACCTGCCGTGGAGTCGACAATCATGTCGATATTAGGTAAGGGAAAATCATCTTTAAGACAAGCTTTATTAGTGTCCTAAAAATTAGTACAAATTTTGATTCCTTCATTATTTTTGCTAATAGGTACTACATTAGAGATCCATTCTGAGTAGTCAATGGATCAAATACATCCTGCTTCTAAGAGTTTTTCTAACTCTTTCTTTACCAATATAGTAATGGAAGGATATATCTTACATAGCTTTTGTTTTACCAATTTGGCATTAGGATTAACCACAAGGTGGTCCAACACTAAGGTGGGGTCTAATCCTGGCATGTCAGAATAGGCCCATGTAAATATATCCATAAACTCTCTCAATAGAGTTGTAAAAATGTCATGTTCCTCCTCAGTGAGGGATGCACCCAATTTTATCCATTTTAGGTCTGATAGAGTCTTGATGTTTACCTATGTTTTAGCTTTAACTAAGAGGGTCAAACCATCTTCTAGGATAATAGGCAGTGACTTGAACTGTTGGACTATGTCAAGCTCTTCTGTTAGGACTTGCTCTTTACTTTCTCCTAGGCATGATGAATCTGAGTCTCCTAATGGGATATTTGGCCATGTAACAAAAATAGTCAAAACTTCTTGGAGAATTTGATCAAATAATTTTTGTTACTCAAAAATAAACTTAGATCCACATGAAAGCTCATCTTTGGTGGTCTCCTAGTCTAAATTTGAAGAAGAATGAACACCCCCATCCAATGGCACCTAAAATAGGTTTTCACCACTAGACTGGCCTTTATCTTTACTTTTTCCCAGGTCAGAAAGTGCCTCAAAGAGGTTTTCACTTTAGAACCTCAATGTTTTATTTATTTTTTTGGCTAAGGGTGTTCACTCACTCTCTAAAATAGGCTATAGGATCCAATGTGATTGAGAATCCTAATTTGTGATCTCTCAATGGAACATTGTCTCTAAGGCCTAAGAAATCACAAAATGCCTCATCATTTTGGAACTCATCAATCGGTAGACTTGATTCTTGTTGGTCTCAATTTATTAGTTGGGGATAATATAATGGCAATGGATTGTGATGAATGACTTGGGTAAGGATGCAAATGGCATTGTTATTAAATAAGTTAGTTTTAGATAGGTTATCAAAGGTAAGGCTATGATCAGACTCTGCTTCACTATTGGCGTCATAGTCACTAGTCACTAGTGATGGAGTTTGAATAAAATATGTGGAGTCACCCCCAGGTGGTTTAAATCTAAGTCCATAAGGTCTTTCATACTTAGTCATGGAAATCGGCTTGATGGTTCCTTACTGATTCGGTCTAAGGCCTATTCCTTCATAATTGTGATGTTCCATGATCTTATTGGGAATAGGATAATTTGCATTTTTATAATAATCATCTTGGTTGTCATTATATAACCATGATTCATCCCCTTCAAGAGGGTTAGGTCTTAAGCTAGATGCTGGTACAAAGGTGATAGGTCCCTTATCTTTGTTCTTTTATTGCCAATGCATATGTGGAATGAATTTAGGTTACCCAAAGGTTTTTGGATTCTAAGGAAGATTGGTGATATGAAATGTGTCATGGGTCACATATTCTCCCAATCCATTATCTGAAATGGTGAAATGATTGGAAGCTTTAAGAGGCAGTATGTGGGAAAGGGAATCTAAGGTATTAAGATCTATGCAATTGTCTGATGAAGGATCAATAAGTATATCTTTTCCTTTATCTTACTTAGAATTGGGATTCATACCATACTAGTAATTATAGCTTTAAAATTTGGCCTCAAGATACTTTCAGTGTTCATATGGGTGTACATTTCTTAGAATATTCACTTTCATCCCTGAGTGGGAAAAGTTGATACATTGGTGTAGTGTTGACAGGACTACACAAATATTATGTAACCAAGGCCTACATAGAAGCATGTTATATGATAACTAAAATTCCAACACATGATAAAGTATATCATGGGTCAAAGGCCTAATGATAACTGGTAAACTAATGGTTCCCTATGATTCTCTTTCCTAATTATCATAAGCTTTGATAGTTATTGTTTTTGGCTGGAGATCTGTCATTGTGTACCCAAGAAGCTTGATGAGCTTGAGGGATACTATGTTGAGGCCAGATCCATTATTGATAAGGACATGTTTCACTTTATTCCATCTAATAAAAACTTGTATGTATAATGGTTATTATAGAGTGGGCCAAGGGAAGACATATCGCTTTGGTTGAATGTGACTTGTTGGGTTAGGTCTAGGTGTCCAACCAAAGCTTGAAATTTTTTAGGGGATATGTCACTAGCAATAGTGGATTGGGTCAAAAAATCATTCAAGATGTTTTTGTGGATTATTGACATCCACAACAAATCTAAAATAGAAATTTGTGCTGGTGTCTTCTACAATTGTTCCACAATATAAAACTTCTTATCTTGGTCAGAAGTGAATGGTTTATTCTAAGGTTGAACGGTTGGTTAAATGATAGGCAAAGTGGTAGATAGTTATGGGCCTAGGATAGTAATTTTTGACCTCTGAGTTGTGATTACATAATCAAGATTAAATACTGGACCATTATTGCTAATTAATGTTGGAAATAGTGTGGGACTAGATAGGATAAGTCTTGGTTACTGATGCACTTACATGTGGTCACATGGAAAGAATGAGTTATCACTATAAGATCCAAAAGGGGAAGTCCTGGTTTACTAGTTTGCCTATATGCACTCCCAAGTCAAAGAAGGATTATCCATGTGATTTGGCTAAATATTATTGTTTAGAAATGGTCTATGCTGATTAGGGATTGACTTAGGATTAATAGAGATGTTATTAATGCTACTCCCTGCAATATGACCTATAACCTTATTGTAGTCGTGTGCAACCACATGTTAGGCTTATTGGTTATTACCATTTTGACCTTGGTTTTGTCCATTATTTTGTCATTATGGATTATATTGTTGATTTTATTGGTTCTACTAGTTCAACCTTTGATTTTGATACTCTTAATTTTGCTGCTACATTGGTCATTGTTGTTATTTCTAATTATTCCATTATTGTTGATTGTTATTTCAGGGAAAGGTGTTTTGATAGATTTAAAGAGTTTGATTGGAAGTGGAAGCACCATTATCTAGTTTTATCTCCCCAGTGTCCAACATATTTTCAATTAAATGTTTGATTTGGACACACTTCATAGATTATGCCCATTGACTTGATGATAGTCACAATACCAATCAGGGTAAGGAATGCCTTGTAGATAAAGCTTTGGTATAGGCCAAATAATTAGATTAATAGTGGAAATCTTGTGAAATATAGATTCAATAGGTTCTCATAGGTCACTAAAGACATGATGTGTAGGCATGGTTCTCCTAGGAGGAGGGGTTTGTAATGGTAAAGACTGTTGTATTTATTGTGTAGGTCTTGGTTGTTGCACTTGCGGCATTGGTTGGAGAGGTTTCTAGGTAGGAGTAAGCTAAAAGGATGATGTCTGCATAGTTTGGACATGATGAGATTCATTCACTCCATTTACCATAACATTCCTATTTCAATTGAATTGCTTCAGTCTTTCATGATTATTAGCTTGTGATGCTTGCAATTGGATGGGATGTTGGTCATTTTTGTGAATGAGACATTTATTTTGATTAGTTGAATTAAGCTTGATGACCCCTTTATTGATGAGTACTTTCTTGATCAATAAACCTTTATCAATTATCTCTTTGAATGTATGTGCACATTGCAGTTCTAGATGATAGGTTATTTCACTATGCAAATTTTTAGTAAACATAGTAGATCATTATTTATCTAGTAAATTTTGAGTGAAATAGCTTGCAAGGTCTCTCTATCACTGTAAATAACTTGCAAAACTCTCCCCAACTTTTTTCTTTGCTTTTGTCAGGTCTACTAATGAAATCTCATGCTCGAGATTATAAGAAAAGTGCTACATAATTTTTTTGAAAAGATCACCAAAGCATGTTACTAAATTCTCAAGAAACTTTAAAAACCACTCCAAGGCTTGTTGAGCCAAGATCCTTGGAAACAATAGTAAGAGGTATATGTCACTATATGCCACTGGTTGACATGTGACAAAGAATTTAGTCAAATAGGCCTTAGGGTCACCTTTCCCTTTGTACTTATCAAATTTGGGTGGTTCATATCTTAGAGGTAATGGTATCTACAAATACTCCATGTTGAATGGATAGGAACACACGTCATCTAACTTAAAGTTCTTAGTTTGCTTCCCCACCTGAATGGCAACAATTGCATCCTTCATCTATTGCAATTCTTAGGATAAAAAACTGGAATGGATATTAGTTTGAGGGAGAATATTGGTTTGGATAAATGGTTGGGGGGTCACAAGTGGGACACTTTGACTAGGGTATGATGGAGACACCTGTTGGGGTACATTGGCTTGGTTGGGGATTAGACCAAGAATATGCATACATGGATTGGGATGTACTTGAAATTGCACATTTGGCTGCACAATATTCTGGTTTGGGTTGACGATAAAGGTTTGACTTGGAGGATTTTATGGTTGCAATGAAGGTATATAACTATACTATTCCTTATGTGGTTAAAAAGGGATATGTTGTTGACTAATTAAACCTTGCTGTTGAGTGGGAACTTATGAACCAAGACCCTGTCTCTAGATTTGTGGCACATTTTGAACCAATAGTTGTTTAGTAGGTACTTGAGAAACATGGGGAATTTCTTATTGCATGAATCCCTAAAAAGAAGTGAAATCATGTTGCATATTTGACATCTATCACTGACTAATATTTGCATGTTGTTGGCTAGTCATTTCTTGGTTTTGGACTAGCATATTATTCTATGACTAAAGAGGTATGTTTTTCATTACTTGGTGAGGTAGAATATTAGTTAACCTTGGTTGAGGTGGTAATGTACTCTTCCTCTATTGCATTGATACACTAGACAATGTCTACTATTATGGAATACCACTCGCTATTTGTTGAGGAGGAGTAGGATTCATCACATTCTATTGTTGAGGTATAACATTAGCCATTGTTTGATTATCTAATCCTGTAGGTTGTACACTTGAGGAAAAGGTTGGTTAAGGCTAGGGTATAGAAACTCCTATTCTTTAGTATGATGATTTGCTCATGGGATTAACTATAGGCACATGTTTTTGGCTAGTTGTTTGTGCATTAATACTACTTTGATCAAGATTGGATGCTATTTACACATTGTCTACTATGTTTGGATCACTATTTAGTGTATAAGATTAAGACACTTCTTCAATAAATGGCATATATATCAAGTTATCTATTGAAGCAGTTTGTATAAATGGGTCAGAACTTAGATTCTCTTGTCTAGTTAATTCCATCAACACCCCTATTGAAGGAACTAGGTCAATGAAAGGCTTACTTACCATGTTCATTTGATTGAAATTGTGTACTAAATTCAGGTAGGTTTGGTATATTGTTTGCATTTGGTTAAAGTTATCTTCCATGATGTTTTTGCCTAGATTGGATATATTGGGGTCTTAGTATGTTATTTGGACTAAATCCATAAGATTTCTAGAAGAAGCTTGTTGATCGTAAATGATATTGTGGGGCACTCTTACTAGACTTGGTAGATTTTCATGGGGGAAGTCTGTTGGAAACTTAGCCCCTACCTTTATGGGCCTAACCAAAATCTCATCTTTATTCTCTAAAAAATGTCTCTAAAATAAAAATGGGTCATACATGGAAGCCAAATTAGGAGACTATGGCTATTGAAGTACTGGCTCATCCACCATGAGTATTATAGCTAAGTATTATGCAATTTATTTTTGTTCTTATTCTGTGTAAGGTGGTGTGTTAACCAAATAGTTAGCCAATGGATCTTGGCTTTGTGCCCCTGATTGAGTATTATAAGAAGGATAATAATCCATCTCATAAGTAATGTTATCCACATAGGGGTCTTGAACCATTTCTTCCTGCACAACTACATTACTAATCCCTAAATTGTACATGAGTCCACTATGAGTGTAGGAATACATGTTGGGATACATATTCAATTCTTGGTGATAAAATTTCAAAGATTTTTATAAACTTTAAAAATAATAGAATCTAAAACAAATGATGCCTTCAACTTGGTCTAGATTTGTCAAAAGGATAAAAAGGTTTATAAAAATATTTGTGAGGAAACAAGCTAGCATAAAATATCTAACATTTCACTATTCACATAAAGATGAGCAAGTAAATGGACCAAAAAATCAAAATACCAAACTCTAAGGTCAAAGTGTATCAAATTAGTCTAATCTAGGAAATTAAAAGTTTCTAGGTCTTTTGGCCAAATGTGGCATCAAAAGCTAGGCTCAAACAAGACATGTGCTAGGACTCTTGGCCAAACGGCATCAAAAGCTAGACTTTGAAAATAGATGATAGTTTTAATCTAACAGATTTGAAAAACTTCTAAAAAACACTAGGCATTCAATTTTTGGACATGAACTTGGTCAACTAGGTATAAGGTATGAAACAAAAGGCACTTTAGCAATAGTTTATTTTCTCATAAATAATGGTATAAAACTTGGTTCTTTTTGACAAATAAGCTAGACAAAGGTGAAGGGTATAAATATGCTTTAGATAAAGGATCAAAAGTACGCTTAGATTGGTCTAAATATGTAGGAACAAATTTGGAATTAAATGTAAGAAGGTCCATGAAATAACATTTTAAATAATTTGGGCAGCATAATGATGCTATACTACCCAAAAGGTGTGATAAAAAAGTTTATTTCAAAGAATTTCTAAGGTAAAGACATTTTTCCACAATTTTGATAACATAACACTACTTTTTTTGACTCAAAATGTTGTGGTACATAGACTTAAAGTGCAAGTGTTTAGCACAAAATGATTTAATTCTATCAAGTGATGATAACGATTATGAGTCTAAAATGACCTTCAACCTAAAATGGAAATTAAACCTAAGTTACCTCAAGTTTAGTGCAAATGGCAAACCCACTTAACACATCAACCCTATGAACATGTAAAGGTGTAATTTTGAATTTAAATTATAAGTGGACTTAAACAACTTTGGTAAAGGTCTAGACTCAATTGGGTAGAGTAACTTTGCCAAAGTGGATGATATGATTCTCAAGCTTTTGATGAACTTTGATCAAGGCAAATGGATGATCTCACGTGGGCATCATAACGCTTCTTTATTCAAAGGAAAATTTGGACTATGTGTTGGGTTTGGTTTATTTGTTTACATCAAGTTTTGATTCCAAACAAGACTTTAAACTAGGACAAGATTAACTAATTACTTGCCCTTAGATCCTAAACTGACAAGGTTTCTTACTACTATTGGAATCCATCAATATACATCATTTGAGAGGTTTTTAAGTGTTCACCCAAAAGTAAATGTGCATTATATATTAGGGTGTTTACACCCCCCTTCTCTCAAATGACAGTACTATGACATGGACCTTGAGGCACACCTTTCACCAAAAATACTTTCGTGGCAAGTGGGGATTTGTCTAAATTCCAAAAAGTTTTTGAACAATATAGGGAAATTAATTACACAATGACTTTCATGCCAAATAATTCAAAAGAAGTATAGATTTTGGGTCTATATCACTCAGTTTATTGTAAGAATGTCTAGTCCTTTTTACAGCCACTACATCCTGCTATTTGTTTAGTGTAGTGTGATGTCCAAAGTGCCACTATGTCCTGTGTGAAACTCTAAAAGAGTCAAATGAAGTCAATGTTGGGAGATGAAACCCCAAGTCAAAGCTTCCTTAAATAACTTATAGGAGGTGATGAAGTCTCCCTCGTAAGCCAAGATGCATTAAAATAAAGAAAACATGAAAGTAGAAAGACTTTAGGGTCATTTTCAAGGTCACCTAAACTTTGACAAGTTTTTGGGGAGTGCTTTGGATGACTTTCTTTCTAAGCCTTGGACTAGGCTACTTTTAATAGGAATGGCACTTTTGATTCCAAGGGTTCCCTATAGGGGAAAAATGGAAGAACATACATGCAACATACCTCTTTTTTCCAAACAAGATTAATCTAAACAACTATTTCAAAAAAAAATTGACAAGTGTGTTAAATTTTAAACCCAAATGAAATGTTTGGTGGTATTCATTTGACCCCTTAGTATTAGTTGTAAGCTTTACAAACATTCACCAAAAACACTTAAATTCTTTGTTAATTACTAAAACAAGGTTCCTAATCCATTTTTAATCATGCAAATGTGATTTAAACATGTATTAAGTGAATTTTGAACTTGATTCTACAGCAAAATTGTTAGCATGTCCTTTAGCTTTTTATCCCTTTTGAATTTGAAACAAGAAACTTTAGAAAATTAGGTCTTGAGTCTATGTTTTTTGAAAAACATAGTGACCGACGTTGGTTACGGCCAACCGAGATCTGATCAATGTCAGTTTTACTGACCGATGTTGATTTATCCAAGTAACTGATGTCAGTATTTCTGTCGATGTCAGTTACTGTGTAAAAACTTTGGAAACCAAAATCAACAAAAAAAGTTAGAAAACCAATTTACAAGAGTTTTAAAAGCTCAAATAGGTTTTTTAAGGTTGCAAAAGGATCTCCTTTAGGTGTAGGGTGCATCTAGTCCCACCGGGCATGCCATTATGTGATCTAGGAATTTGACTCAAGAGAGGATGGTTAGTATGGTGTTAGTTCCAAAATGAAAATAAGATGAAATAAACACACTAATAGCATAAAATCTCTAGGCTTAGACACTAGGGAGAGCTTAGTTAACAAAAATAAATGATAAACACAACTAAAAAATTAAGGAATCAAATACAAGAGTTCCTTCACCTCCTTGGATGCTCCAAATGCCTTTGTAGTAGTGGCTTACTTGGCTTGTGCTCATGAAGTCCTTAGAAATGGAAGCTTGGTAGCCTCCATCTCTCCTTGGCACCTTGGGTTTGTGGCTTGACTTGGCTTGGAATCAATTTGGCATTATAACACTAGTTTCTTGAAGCTTTTTGGAACTAATCCTATATTATAACTTTGCACTAACTAAGCTTAGAAATGATGTTGTGAGGCCTCCTATTTATAGATTTTTGGATTTGATCAGAATCAACCTCAACTGTCCATCTCAAGATTGAGATGTGTGGTTGAGGATTAATTCAATTTTTCAATTAAAATTTGTAATTATCCTCATCATGGCATTGGAAGAAGGAGAAATTAAGAGGCATGGAGGGAATCATGGAAGGCATTGATGAGGCATGGAGGGCATGAATCCTGATATTTGTGGCATTTATAGCCTAGGGATGTCTTCTTAAGAAATAAGGTCACTTGATGATGCAAATATTCAATATTTATTTCCAAAACAAAGTATTCAACAAGTTTCTATGGAATTCTTGATTAGACCTTGATTTGGGTTAATTATCTCTTAAATTACTCAAATTGATCAGAATGCCTTGTTATTGGTCTTAAATTTGATTGGATTGGAATTGGAAGTCCACATTAGATGTGTTGGATGTGTATTCCCATTTAGGATGTTGCCAACAATAAATAACAAAGGCACAAGTCTTGTGCAAAATATTTGATAGGAAAGAGCAGTCTAGAGCACGTAAGTGAAAATTTTCCATTTTGATTTGAAATGAACTAATCAAAGTTAGCTGGCCCATAAATTGTATTTCCCCATTTAGGGATACCCTAGCCAAAATCGACACTTGAATATGCCAGTTTTACATCATTTAAAATGTTTTAGTGCTTTTAGGCCAAATTGTATGTTTTAGATGGAAACTAGCCGAAAGCCTAATTGGAGGTTATCAGTGGCCAGTTTTAGGTGTCTACAATATCATTATTTGGACACAACCACATGAATCATTACTTATAACACCCACCAATTTAAGCTAATTAGTGCATCACCAATTCATTTTTTAAATCTAATTTGACAAATGGCTTATTGAGAATAGATATGCAACCCTTCTAAAATAGTTAAGAGATGGAGCCAGATTTCCATTTGAATTTCCTAAAAAATGATTTAATAATATTCTTTGGAAATACGACATACCTCTAATAGTTGATATATCCTTTGAGCTACAATAGAGCCCATCATTGCCTATCTATACATCATCATTAGAATATGTCATGATAAAGTATTCAAATGTGTCTAAATATGATATTTTAAACCAAGTGTAAGTCAAGGATAAGACAACCAACCAATCCTTGAAATTTTTGTTAGAATACCTATTTGTGACAAGTTAAATTGTATTGAGTCACCCTTCAACCATTGCCCTATCTTTGAATAACCTCACTTTGATAAGCCAGTCTATATGGAGTTGCCTATTGAACATTTCCTTTTTGTTGAGGAATCTCACTTTTACAAGCTAGCCTTTGTTGAGTCACCCTTAAACCATTGACCTATCTTTGAGGAAACTCAATTTGACAAGCCATTCTCTATGGAGTTTCTTGTTGACCATTTACCTTTTATTGAGAAACCTCACTTTGATAAGCCAATCTTTATGGAGTTATCTGTTGACCATTTATCTTTTATTGAAAAACATCACTTTGATAAGCTAGTCTTTATTGAGTCCTTCTTAGAGGATCCTATTTTTTAAGAGCACATTATTCAACCATAGGCCATTACTCATCAAATACCAAACATTCAACATAAAATATTTGTAGCCACACTAGAAAAAGAATTAACATTAAAGTTAGGCTCTATTTTTGAACCAATATTAGATTTAGCATCAGAAGTATAATCAATGCCAGTCTCAACATTAGATTAAGAGTACCTTGAGTCAAATTCAACTCCAAAATTAGAATAAATTAGTGGATGTTACAACATTGGTTACACACTCCTTATAGATAGATTTGAATATATTTGTGATCCTTCCACAATTTTTGAGGATGCTTACTTAAGCATCAACACAATTTCTCCTACCATTTTCTAAGAGGATTATACTATCTATTAACATTCCAATTTTAATTAACACCAACAAACCTAGACATTATATTAACATTCCACCTCCCACAAGTGTCGATTAAGATTGACAGAATCACACATTGTTGAACTACATCCATGATGATATATGAGTTGAAAAATATCAGGAGGACCAAGAACATATTAATGTAGAAGAAAAATATCATAGTGAAACCCTTTCAGAGGTGTTAAGGGGTAATCAAATTCCAAACTTAGCATATTCTAGTGAAACCTTATTTGAGGCACTAGAAGGCAATCAAAGTCAAAAGTCAATGTTCCTTAGTGAAACCTTCTAAGAGGTGTTATGGGACAATCAAGACAATTTTATTGGTGAAAACCTCTTCAAAGCACTAGTAGTTGAGCACAACAATTATTTTTTGCTAAAGGAAGACATTATTAAAGATAACATCAACATATATTCCAATATATAACATAATTAGATGGAAACATCTCTTAGGCCCAATCAATAAAAAAATATGGTGGTCCTATTGAGAACATATTCATAAGTCTTTGGCCCCATCATAACCAAAATTATGTTGAATCTAAAATCAATGACATTATGTGTGACTAAAAATCTAGATCTTCATTTGTTATACAACCATTATACATTCCATTATGATCCATTTCTCCATTCAAGACCTATATTAAATTGACAAATCAGACCTTTTATCCAATTCTTATCCTTATTTACCATCCCTAATTGTAGTTTCCTTTATAGAAGATACAAAGACATCTTGTCTAGAAGTTTGGAGGAAATGGAATGGATGACCAATGAAAATCACAATAGTGATATTGGCATTTAAATCAATAGCAGGTTATTAACAAAGCAACTATTTATAATGGGTGTGGGTTAGGCATCAAACAAGACAAAATTATTCATATCATAATCCTCCATTGAGTTGAGATGATAAAAAATTCAAAAACACAATAATTCATTTTTTGCAAGTGTATTGTCACTTGGGGGAAACCCTATTACCATTATATCCCATTGCTCATTCTCACAGTATCCTATGCTAATCAAGATGAACATCTCTACGTTATCAGGAGTAGTGGAACCATATGATATACCATTCCTCCATACCTTTCCTATTGGTTAAAGTTGTTTACCCTCCATTACCCACCCCTTTTGACCTTGGTTCTAATCCATTGGTACTTTGGGAACCTTTAGTGATTGGATTTAGATGAAGTTTCAATAGTTGATTTAGTCTTGTGATTCATTGAGCATTTCTTTTAGAAAAAGACAACATCTTGGAGTAGTATGATAATGGCTTTTTAGTTTCATCCTTCATTTTTGTCACATTCTATCTCAATTCCTATGCTACTAATTCTAACCACGTTTGAGAAAATTAGTATTACTGACCCTTGATGTTGTTTTCTATAGCCTAAAAGCAACTCATTTTACCCATATTTTTACATCACTATGCCATACATTTCCATTTTCTTATTTTACAAACTTGTTACCTAGTCATATTATCTACCATAAGGTGGAACTACATTAAATTGAGGTCCTTCACAAATATGTAGGCAATGCTCAATTTACATTGAGGTTAGCTCAGTCACCCCTTTTCTCATGCTCTTGCCATTTTGTGAGAAATTTAAGCCACACTCCCATCCTTTTATGAGCAGTTTCAATGACACTCTCACCATTTTATAAGTCACCTCTATGTGCATTGTGCATATGAACTTGATGCATTATTGACTACTCAGTTTTCCATGCTCTCACCATTTTAAGAGTAATCTAAGTATTTCTCTCACTATTTTGAGATCAACCTAAGCCATGCTCTCACTATTTTGTGAGTTAACCCATTCCATGTCTCATAATTCTCTATTGAGTTGAGATGCATAAAAAACCTAAAAACATGGATATATGTTAGAACACTCCCATCCTTGCCTTCAACATTATGCCATTCATATTGTATCTATGCTGCTCAGGACATGTATCTACTAGTCATCAAGTATCACTGAAGCATTTTGATGGCTTTCATCATGACTATTTTCATTTACTTGTTTCATTTTTTGATATTATGCCATCCCATTTTAGGATAACTACATTCAAACTGAATTTCATGTTAGACCTTGTGTCCATGGGACTATGTAGGTAGTGTTCAATTGCCTAGTGTATTTTGAGATAACTTGACTAGTTTTGGTGATTTATTTCATTCACCATTTTATTGGATCATTCCTTCCTTTAGGTTTGTATCCATAATGCTCTCACCAAATTATGAGTTATTTACGTTCTCACCATTTCTCAAGCTTATTCTTGTTATCAATTTTATATGTAGAAATAATTATGGACCAAATTCATTTGTGAGTGATCACCTCTTGTCTTTTAGTGTGGTGTTATTATAAACCATACTCTCACGGTTTCATGAATTTTCTATGTTTAATGATTGCATGATTTTAAGTGCCACCTCTTTATTCTATGCTTTGACCATTATATAAGCCCATTCCCATTTTATTCTACGATCACTTTCTCTTTCTTATCATAATTTTTTTCTTATATCCCATATCCTAGGAGAATTACATTTGGCTTGAAATTCATATTGGACCACATGTCCATGGGTCTATGTATGCAATGTTCACTTGTTTGGTGCATATGGAGTTAGCTCGACCACCCCTTCTTTATTATTTTGTTCCCCTGATTGTTCTAATAGTGTTGTTCCTTATAGCCTAAGGGAAACCTTTTGTGCCAAGCATAACACTTCTATTACACATTCACAAACATTTAGATTAGTTGTTTGTTCTTTTGTCTTAACTTAGGTTGTCTATTACCCTTGCTTAAACTTATTTGTTTATTGCATTTTTTTAGCTTGGTTGTTTGTTTCATGCACCTTCGAGTAATTTGTTTATTGCTTTATGGTTTTTATTTTTGCATGTTATGTGTCTAAAGACAATTATTTTACACTTGTGATGTAGAGAAAAATGTGAATACTCTACCTAGTCTATCTTTGATACTTGTAATATATAAGTTCTTGCCAACAAACTGATAATCAATTCACTCTTAATCCCATTTTACCTTTATCTCACTGTTTACTTATTTTCCAAAAAATCATTAGTTCTATGTACCTTACAAAATTTAGTGGATTCATTTGGATGCATATAATGTAAATATATTTTAACATCCTCATTACAATATTGAGGAATTCCTTGACCTATTTACTAACCTCTATATACTCTCTTTTAATATCAATTACCTCTGCTAGTAGCAACTACCATTCATAATCTCATTTTCAATCTTTCATTTCATAGCTTGTAACAACATACAATTCTCATGCCATCTCCCATAATGGTTAATAACCCTAAAACAACATTTTTTCAACATTTCCATCAAGTTCTTTATCAATCTATGCATATAATTACAAAATATAGAGTTCACAAATATTCTTTGATCTTCAATCTTAGATAGGGTTTTTGCACTTAACTCCAAGTTAATATATGTTTATAATGATTCAAATCACCTTTTTAAATCAAGAACCACTCATTTTCATATCTCCACTATAATTTTTGTCATACTTGAAATGCTTATTAACTATATTTTCACTTATGCATAGAACTAATTTATTTCTAAACCAAATATCATGAAAAATAATAATTGAATCTCGATGATTACATTATTCAATATGGAAAAAAGTCACTGTTTAAAACATCTATTTATAACTCCAAGAGTCTAAACACAATATGTAGATTACTTAAGGATCCAAAGGAATTCACACATTTATTTACCAAAACATGAGATTACTCATAAACTTATTCTCTTCAGGTCTTATTTCATTATTTCAATCATGCATGTTAGGTATGCAAATACGATTCATTCTCAAACAAAATTACAAGTCTACAACCAATCACTCATTCAACCACCTACTAAGCATTAAAATAAGTCCTCTCATGGTATACAAGCATAGTCTATAAACATTTAAATAATTGTTACCTTATCAAACCACTATGCATAATTATTTGGCAAAGAATACCAGAACATGCATGCTTAACTTTGTTCTATGAAAATATTGTGCATTCAATTACTTTAAAATACATAATGAACATTGACAAGAATGTAATACACATACATTTTTTTATAATTCATGTATTTAAAAAAAATATATGACAATCTTACTCACAATAACTACATATTCCATATCTTATTTCTATAAGAATGACATCAAAATCACTTCTTTACTGAGGCTTACTTCATACATTCTTTTTGCACTTTCTGACTTGCACACATAGAAAACTTAGATTTTATCAATAGTTTGTATTTCAAAATGAAGAATTTTCCATATGATTTCTTGGGGTTTATTTACATTATTATTTCAAATCCACCCCCTTCTATCTTTTTCAATACATTCAATGATTCAAACACCAACACTACTATCTATTCCAAAAAGAGACTATAACTAACTTTTTAACTATTTCGGTATGTTGGAAAAGTACCAAAACTATATAAATCCTAACATAACCACCTAGGTGACTCATCATGTGGGTCATTCCAGAACTTAGGTGTTACTGACAACTTACACCACAAGACCACCTTATAGTGACCACCTACTAACATGACCAAAATAACACGAAAAAGAACTCAAAACATGACAACTTGGATTATGTACACGATGTGGTAGTGATGCTCCTGCATTAAATTGAGTCTTGATTATAACTTGGGATTGAGTTGTTTAATTTTTAAATTTAGATTTTGTTGTGCCTACCTTCCCCTTAGTTGTTGTAGGATCATTACACTTTATTTATACTTGAGTATTGATTACCCATATCTTTTACTTGAGTTGTAAATTGGTGTTCATTCATACACTTAGTTTATTGCATTACATTCACTTGGGATTTAATTTTTCATATATTATGCCTAAATGATTTGTATTTGAATTTGAAATAAGTTTTCCATGCTTGGGATACGCATTTTTATTATAGTTGTCTATAACTATAATACATAATATCACAAACTATAACAAAAATCAGACCAATGGATCTATAAAATAATGCAGTGGGAATTACATCTCCTTATTCATAACTAGCATCTCATAAACACCATCCAAACATAGAGTAATAAAATCATAAATGAATAGTAAAAACTGCTAGTTAGGAAGTGCATCTTTGTACTATCAGGTATCTCAAATTCATGCCTATCCTCTATGTCATCTTATTTTTAATCCATGAGTATGGATTCATTATGTAATCTCCCTTTATTTATTTTCCATAATAGGCAAAATTATTTAGACATTCACTAATCATATCTACCCTATTGGGGAAAAGTAGAATTTATCATGCTTGCATCTTCCCTACTGGGGTATTTTCTCTATGCTAATGATTATAAATACCTTTGGGCAAATCATTTTTTCCAATCATCTGCTCTACTGTGTAAAATCACTTTGCCATTGATTATAATATCCTTTGGGAAAATTAGGATTTCCACCCCCATCCCTATAGATCATATTATTTTATTCTTTTTAAGGGAACGTTTGATGAATCTATTTATTTATTGATCCTTTAAGGGCGCATCCAGGGCTCATCCATTACCCTCTAGGGCATTAGCTAAGGTATTAATGACTTTTTCATTCTTTAAGAAGATAATATTGTGCCTTTATCTTGAAATGCCTTCCTAAATAGGGGAAAACCCTAGACACCCCATTTTGTCTGCATTACCAACCTAATTAGACTTCAGATTGGTTTCTAGCAAATAATGCAAATTAAGCCTAAGAATCACTAAATGTCCCAATTTCATCCACACATCAGATGTTAGTGCCAAAAATCATTTAATGGAATCCATATTTGGGGTATTATCCTTCACATAATGATAAACCCCCATGTATTCATCTTTAGTCAAATTCTAACCTAATAAATTGATAAATTGGCCTTTGGACCCATTAAATGAGGCACTTTAAATATTTCTTAAAATGCAAAAAACCCTAAGTAGAATGAATTAACTAAGTAAATATAATTAACTACTAGGTGAAATTTGCATGTCAAATTAGTGAATATCAATTTAAAAAAAATAAAATTCTAATAAAAATGAGACCATGATGATGTCATCATCCTCAAAGTCAAGGAATTGAAAATATCTTCATTAAAGCATTAAATTCATAAATGGAGAGCCATGCTTAATAAATGGGATATATATCCCAAATATTAATTTATTGTCCCCTCCTAAACCTAACCATGGTTAAATCTAACCTAAATACACTTGATTTAGGGTTAGTTTTGGAACCTATAAATACAAGTGCCAAGGCCATGGTTTAAGAAGCTCTCAAGTCAAAGTTATAATGTTAAATTATTGAGAGTTAAAAGCTTTCTTGTGTAGAATTACAATGATAAATTATTAAGAGATAGCTTCATTTTTCCAAGACAAGCCAAGCTAAAGGTGGAAAAGGAGAGGTGTTGTCCACATGGCAAATGCATTGACCAAAAAAATCCATTACACACATAAGCTCGGCACCAACACACTCACATGCCAATGAGCGAGATAATTTGACAAGGGAGTCAAAGGTGGTTTGGTGTCTTTATTTCTTAGTTGTATTTGTGCTTAGATTTATTATTTCTCACCCAATTACATAGGCAATTAGTTATTTCCTTCCTTGAGTTGTTTGATATTAGGGTTTTATAATTGCACTTATAAGAGAAAGCTAACAAATATCCTTTTTAATCCTACACTACAAGTATAGTTTTGTTTATCATTAATGTAATATTATGAAACTGATTAAGCTAAATTATGACATAATGCTAACTTATATTTCAATTGACCAAGATGATATCAGATAGAGCAGTCAAAATGACTCAATAATATAGTAAATATGAAAGTGAATCAAAAGAGATCAAAGCATACTCACTCATAAAATCAGCCCAAAGACTAAAAAATAAAGTGAAATCAATAGATAATAAACAAATGTGGTCATTTTGGAAACTTGTGTCTTAATACACATTATCAAAATATAACTAACTATAACAGACACAACCCTACCAACCAGACGCCATCGATTAAACCTAGCTCATGGTAGCCCTATAGCCACAAAATAAGACATGATTAGTATTTATCCAAAAAATATCCAATGAACATAATTGAAAGAATCAAATTAAATATAACATTGTAACATAGTTATTTCAAAATAAAAATGTAATAAAATACAAATCAAAGTATCTAATTGAATCCATGATATGACATCATAATCAAAACAACATATAAATGTTATGTAATGTCTATGTCAAATAATAATCCATAGTTTTAAAATCATTTTAGATTGAGTCATGAAAATATGATGCATATAATAAGACATTTCTACCCACCACCATAAAAACTATGAAAGACCCAGTAAATAATAGATAAACTTCCACATGCATGAAACATCAACTATAATAATAGTATCTGGATGGATAATAATCCTCAACTCTGCTTCTTCTGATTATTTTCCAATAAAGTTTATATGAGACCTATGAATATATATAATTATAGCATCTATAAGTATATATGCACTATCTCCTATGATAGGAAACCTCAAAATATGGTATACATCCTCCAAATTGATCATCATATCCCTTATAGGGAGCTAGAAGATATAAGTGTCATCATTTCATCTCTCATCAAGTGATGTCATGAGATGAATATCATATGGGAATTGTCTTAACTAGGCCATATATCCCAATCGTAATTACTTAGTAATCCCCCAATCAATGTCATCCAATCTAAGCTCAAAAAGGTATAAAAATATTGTCCATGATAAAACTCAGATATGCACATCTTTCTGCATAAGAAAACAATAAAAAACATCTACCAAATATCAATTTCAATCAAATTAAAAACATCCTCTAAGGCTAAAACTTAAAAACTCTAATAAATGATAGTGTCATATTCTACCATTATTTTAGGATAATAGTGTAGGACATTACATCAAAGGATTGAATCTATTGTCTAAAATGGAAACAATAGTGCCCATCGACTTTCAAAAACTCAAAAAAAATGCAAAATATTAAAAAAACAAAATTTACCAAAATATGAAAAAAAATATTCTACTTACTAACTCTTCAAGCTCTTATCCTCTCAAAGATTAAAAAATTAGCTCAAATTGCATTACATACGACTTATCCATGAGGCATTTTCAAATAGATCTAGAGTACAAATTTTTCAAAAGTTCAAAATGCAACTAAAATGAAAATTCAACTATCAGAGTTTTGAAGGACCATATATCAAGCACCATTTACCTAAATTAGAAACCAAAAGGTGTGTTAGGATCTATGAAATGAGACTTTAAATACTATGTCAAAATTTTAACTACTTTTCACACATTTAATGTCTTAAACAATTTTATCCAACACGAGAACCATTCAAATTTTGAAATACTAATGTAAAATGCTACATTCCATATTAACAAACTTTATGAGGCACATCATCGTTACACAATAGAATTGCATAAACTCAATCTATATACATAATACTTAATTCATCCTTTCATGATGAAGTGACTACCAAATTATACTCCCCTCACCTCAAAATAGGGGCATATTACTGGGGGCATGTCATGGCAGCATGACCTCCACATTTACATAGTTTCTAGATTTTAGTGGGGGATACCAAAAAAGGTATGCCCTCCATACTTAATTCTCATTATTTATAAATTTTATTGGGGTAATGTCACAAATACATGACCTCCACACTTGTACAATCTCCAATTTAGTTCATGATTTAGATAAATATTTGGGTCCAAAAATTTTCTATTGACACTAATTTTCACAGGTTTGGAAAAGTTTCTCATATTGGTGGTATTTTTATTACACAAAAATATAGATAAAAACTATACATTATTCACACCAGATATAATAGGGGGCATGGATAGAGTTAATTCCTTATATTATTTACCAAATGCATTGATTTATCTCCCAAATTGACCAAATTATGTAATATTTCACCAAGACACACTGATTACAACATGAAGTATTATTACTAAACCTTATCTATCTATAGTAGTTGGTTATTTTTATAGGTTGAATTGATTAAATCATTCAAATCACTAGATTTATAGGTTGTGTTCATTAAATTAACTAGCCTCAATAGATTTTTAGGATGATCTTGATTAAATCACTCAACCTCCATCATATTATATTTATGTTTACACTTGAGTTGTGTTGGTTGGGATGTAATAATATTAAAAACTTAGTACCAATATCCTTATACCATATTGGGGGCATGATCACCTCTGAAATATCCATGTTATAAATATGGCACCTCTAAGGTATAACCCATATGACCACTTGTGTGCTCACTCATTTTCTTAGCCAAAAAATGGATGAGGTCTCAAGTCCATTTTTACTTCACTAGATTCCATAGTAGAAATAACATCCCAAGATCAACACTATGTAGCACATACACAAGTGTATTATATCCATGCTCTTTATTTATATAGATACTTTCTATTGTTTCTCATTTTTAGATTATATACATTGATTACATTGTGACATGTTTTTATTTGAAGGTAATATTCAAACAACAGGATAAAAAAGTAGCTCAAGAAAATACAAAGTGTGTTATACACATAGAGGTACACATTTTATTTCCTTTAAACTATTAATTTGATTTTCTTACATTACTAGATTAAACAAGGGAGGGGGATTTGGGGGTAAATGTAGATATCCAAATTTGGTATAAGCACAATTTCATATTATGTTTAGTTTTTACACGTATAAGCCTTTTAACAAAAAGTTAGGCATCTATTGGCATGATCTCACATGAACCCTTTCAGTTCATGTTCATTTTATTACATTTATCTGATCATTTATATCTTTTTTATTATCTAGTATCCCCATTTCTAGTGTACTTCAGGGATCACTACTTGTGTTTTGATCATTTCTATTTTTTTAACCCTTGGACATTATTAATGGATTAGGACATTAGAATTGATAGTAGTGTCCAAAGTAAATGTTAGTGTCCAACCTTATATTTTGATCATTTTTCATTCTTTTCATCTTATGACCATTTGTTAAACCCTGTATGTTTAATTTTATTGTTAAATTTTTGTGTGCCACTAGGTTCTAATTCAAAATCAAAGGGGCTCCCTATATATACAAAGCTATGGTATAGTTTATATCACAAGGAAAGATTCTCAAGTATCACATACTTTATCTTATTCAAAATCTATACAACTACATTATCTACATAATTGCTAAAATTATAAATTTAAATTATTCAAAAGTTAATTTGCATTTGCATTAATTAAACCAAGGGTTGCAATAAGATAAATAGAATATAGTTTAACAATCACCATTACATATACATACCTAGTAGGGAGAAATAAATGAAAATTTAAATCCCTCTTCATATTATTTGGCTATGTAGGCATCATTTAGTAATATTCAAGTTGCTAGGGTTAGTTCAAATCATGTGCTAACCCCTTTTTACCAATTTATAGGAGGTTAAAGACAAAATGAGATAGGGCTTTGCCCATTAAATATATTGTGTGTATACTAATATCTATATAAATGGATAAAACATGGATAAAAGCCACATCATATCTTCAAGGTAAATCTTGGATTAGTTTTAGTGAATATTTTGTGTTTGTCACCTATATCGACAATAGTGCTCTGAGGCAATAGTAGTGTCTAGGCAACAAAATCATACAAAACATATAATGAACATAACACATAACTTATTCACAAGTATAAGATGAATTTGAGTCACTATTATAGTTCAAGACATAACACTAAAAAATATACACTCTCTTTATCCATTGGCTATATATTACTAGTTATATTTGTTGCACATGCTTGGATAGGTTAATCTCAAATAAATTGCCATACATTGCTCAAAATTAAATATTACTTTGTTACATTCAAATGTATTATTTGTATAGTGTGTTTATGTAATAGACCTATTTCTTATAAAATACCCACATAAATATTAGAGAAGAGACTCTAATGAGTTAGGATATGAATTGTTCTCACATGGAAAAGGAGAGTAAAAGATTATTTTCACATGGAATGGTAATGATGAATGAAGGAGAGTATAATCAACCTATAACTGATGTTTATAGTTTGAGAAATAAGACAAGGATGAGGTGGTTAATTGAGTTTTTTTATTATCCAAATCATGTGAATAATATTATGAGTTTACAAAAAATATACACTTGGAAGATGATGTGATGTTTATATGAGCATTATAAACACATGGTGAAAAATATGAAGAGGATGATGAGAGAGATAATTGGGGGTGGTTGGAGGATAGTGAGTACAAGCCATATGAGAAAGTAAGATGCAAAAGGAACATCTTCATGGAGGTCATTAGTTGAAGGTTTGTTTTATCCCACAAAAAATATGTAGAGAGAAGAAGAGAAGCCTTTAGTTGAGGAGGATGGACTATGGTGGGTCTAGGCCTCCCCCAAAAAGGATAAAGTAAAGATAATAAGGAGAGGACAAATTTGAAGCCAAAAATAAGAAGTTATAAATGAAAAAAAAAGCATGAAAATTAGTTGAAGAATTTGGTGTGTTGAAAGGGGACATCATGGCCATCAATCATAGTGGTAAAAAGAGTGATTTCACCACTTAATCCATCCATGTGAACAAGAACTCAAAATTTAATTACCTTTGGTGTCTAATGAATGGGGTATCAATGGCATATAATAAATTTGACATCAACCAGTAATAGTTTTTGTGTGTGTTCATGTGGTTTTTTAAGTGTGTTGTCATTTTGGCATGGTGAAGATGATCCAAGGGGAAGTATCATTACTCCAAAACTTTAGCATTTTAAATAAAATCATAGACGGATTAGTTTAAAGAGGTTGTAGGGTTTTAGACAAGTTAGTTGAGTTTCTCAACCATCGATACAAACCAAGAAGTGGATACATACTTTGAAGGGATAAAACAAATAGGTTGTGGGGAAAAAACAAAAAAATTAAGAAATAACTTCCCTAAACATGAATATTATTGCATATTTATATTCCTCTAAAACATTTATACACTTTCAAAAATAAAATCATCTCATTTCTAGTCTGTATGCAAAATTTATGACTCCAAAAGTTGGTAGACTCAACACAATGATGGAACTATCGGTCTAATAATTTTTCAAGAATCAATGGTTGTTTTAAGACCTAGGTGGTTTCAAAACCACTAATACTCATATAGTGATTGTTTCACAACCATCAGATTACATATAGTGGTGGCTTTGACCACATGAATTGTAAAAATAATGTAATGCTATATAATGATGAAAAGATAGATTTTGAGAATTTTTAATAGGTTAAGGAAGGTTTAGAGACAATAAAAAGGCAAAGGATCATTAAAAAAAAATGAACTGGGTAAAGGAGTGAGTTTCATGAAACAAGTGAGTGAATTTTCTCTAAGTATAAGGAAAAAAGAGTGATTTAGAGGAGTACTGATATTGAATAATATAATAGAGAGTATATTAGATTCCAAGAGGGAGTATGTGTGGGATCATTTCATCTCCACGCAATATAGTAAGCCTTTCAATGCGTGTGTGAGAGAGTGTGCATTCAGTTCTTTATAACATGTTATTGAATTCAAAAAACAAAGTGTTTTAAAGTGTGTCAAGTCTATGTAAAGTGTTTCAAGTGTTCCCATGGGTGAGTGTTTTATCCAATAAGAGTGGTAGTAAATATTTTCCTTCATTGTAAGCCCTTACTATGACTGCACTAATTTTAGAGAATTTTTTTTCCATATGGTATTGAGTGAAGGCTACTAATAAGAATTTGGGTAGCTGTACGTGGAGCATTATAAATTTTGGTTCATGATTAGAATCATAAGAGATATGTATGTACAAATAATTAATAGGTTTCCCAATACAACTAACTAATATATTTATATTCCTCTTAAGACATTGTGGAAACTAGGTAAAATTCAATGGCTGCAAAAGAGTATGATTAAGATATTTCTATGGAAATGTGGAAAAAGTACTTTCATGACTTGAGTAACTCCAAGGGATTGTGATTTTTAGGTATTCAAAATTGGTATTTCGTTATAAAAATTACATTTAATAACATTTAAAAAATAATTTATTTAAAATCATTTTGATTAAACCCAGGAATGTATGATATAAGTTTTATAGTAGCTAATGGATGAGACAACTAAATGATTATGATAAGATTAGTAGATTGGAAGGGGTAATGTATGATAAGATAGGGTTTTATTATTTCAAAACATAATTTCAATTTATTAATTGTAAAAAAAATGTAAGGTGAAAAGAGGGTCCTATCAAAGAATGTAATAATTTATTTATTTGTAGTTAATGATTAAGGATGGATGATTGAATGTTTTTTGAAAATTAATGTTTGCATGCTTAGATTGTTATGTAATAAGGGAAATTATTATTATGAAATAATTATTGGAATTAATGGAAATACATTCCATATCATCAATCAATGAATGGAGGTGTCATTGAAGATAAATGAATGGAGGTGTCATTCAATATAGATAAAGGTGGTTTTGGTGGATTCATTAGAGACCATTTTGTTCTTAAGTGCTTTAAATTAATTATTCAACAATAATATGATAGAAGTGTTGAGAAATATCTTTAAAATAAAGTCTTAATTATGTGAGTCCTTTGAGTTATAGTTTCTTATCTTAAGGTGTGTTCTTGTCATTATATATGTGTTGAGAGATATCTTTACAATAAAAGCTTACTTATGTTAGTCTTTTGAGTTATATTTTTTTATCTTAAGGTGTGTTATTATATTTATATATTAACTAAGTAACATGGATTCTAAAATTCTTTCTCTGACCCCTATATTTTTATTTAAATTTAATAGAGAGAAATGACATTCAAAACCCTCATCTATAAGAACTATTTACAAAATATTCATTTTGAAATCTAAGGAAGTAAATAATTCCATTGAAGCCATTCTATGAATTGCTTATATGGAGATGTAATGTGGGGGTGGGGTGAATTCAGAGGTAGCTTTTTTTTTTTTTTTAATAATATCCTATTGCTTCTTCTTAAAATGGAGTTAGTTAAGTCTTTATCTTTATTTTATATACAAGTGGTTTTAGAGTTGGAATTGAAAATTGGAAGTTATTGATATCTAATTTCCAAATAATCTCTCGATCATTAATTAGGGGGTAGATTTACTATTTATATGACTTAGTTTACGGATATAAAATAGAGGGTTTTCATTCTTCTTGGGTACATGGAGTACTTAAATAATTTATTTTTTGAAGTTTGATTTTAGGTAGGAGAGAACCTTGATACTCTAGACTAATGGTTTTAAATGTGTTCTAAGATCTTATTCTATATTTATTGAACTTAGAAGAAATGAATACAATATTAAAGATGTGCAATTATTATTTTATAAGGTAAGTTAGAATAATAAAATATTAAAGTTGTGAAATTATTATTTATTCTACTATAGAAGTTGGACCAGTAGAGGGGTATTTATCAGTGAAGGATAGAGGATGTAAGTGAATCTAGGGGTCCTTTCTTTTTGCATTTTGATAAGAAATTTATGTTATGGTGGGGTGGTTGTGTCTTGTGGTATTTTTATAATAGATTTTTCTATACAACTTTGTGTTTCTATGAAAGTTAATGGAAAGGGGGGTGGGGGGGTGAATATTTATGTAGCTTTTCATTTTTATAGACTTGAATTTTGTAAGATATTTTAATAAAAAAATGTGACTTTAGGGATAAATTATAAGGATCGATTATTTTTTAATGTACCTACTATTATTGGAGGATTTAATGACTAGATTAGATTCTTTGGGTTTTCTTATTGTGGAATATAGTTCAGTTATTATAAATTTCATGTGGATATGGAGTTGCTTCCCATTGCTGATTTGTTTGTTGTTTCAAAAATTGGTGGGCCTACAAATTTCTTTTTTTAGGTTTTTTTTCCAATGTATGGATGCAAATGGTTATGTGTTAATTATCTCTTTGGGCCTCAAAAGGATATCATTGTAGTGTTTTTTAACTTATTTTACATAATATTGATTCCTATTTTATTATTATGAACTATTCTATGTTTTTGTATATGTTGGACCAATATACATGTTTTTCATAATTAATGTTTTTATATGTATCACACACTCACACACACACACACACACACACACACACACACACACACACACACACACACACACACACACACACACACACACACACACACACACACACACACACACACACGCACGCACGCACGCATGCACGCACGCACGCACGCACGCACGCGCACACGCACACGTGCATGCGCACACGCACACATGCACATGCGCGCACGCACACGCGCACACACACACACACACACACACACACATGTTTGTGTGTGTGCATGTGTGTGGGGGGGTAGGCTACATAAGTGGGACTTTGAAACTCTAACCTTTACTTTTTTATATTAGGTCAAATAGAAATATATTTTCTTGCCATGTTTTTTAATTGTGTAACTATTGTGTTGAAATAGTTAGGCTAATGGTTTTTGGATTTTGAATTGATCTACCTTGATAGGCAATTTAGATATGTATATTTTTGAGGATATCCGTTGTTATTATTGTAAAATAAACCTATGTAAGATATTGTTTATATCAATATAATGGGCGAGGGACCCTCTAAACCTCTTTTATTGATAAAAACATATAATTAATTTTTTTATTTTTATATAATTTAAAATTATATGCATTTTTATAAATAAAAATATATTAGATTACAATTTTTAAATCCTATTACAACTCGTGTCAACAAAAAAATATTTTGCATTTTTGATAAAAGAATCCTAGCATAAAATTAGTGATGCTACTAAGGACAAAAATATCCCCTCTAACCAAAAATAAAATAAAAAATGAGACAGACAAATTAAACTTCAAAACCTTGATGTAATTTTTTGTGTTATAAATAAAATCAACCATAAATTTTTCCAATTAATTTATCATAACCTCCATAAAAAAAATTTAATTGGCATCAACATGCTTGATGTAATTTGTGTCATCAAATCTTTCACATATTTTTTTTCAATCTATAATTATAAATTTGCTTGATATTAACATTAATAATGATGAAAAAACCATCAAAATGTAATAGTGTAACATTCATACCTTTAACATTTTGTGCTAATAATTTTTTTTAAGATTGTGACCTATCCATTACTTATGAATGAATTATAAAGAGAAGACATATTTTTTTATAATCCTTATTTTCATCTCTACACTTATTTTTTTAGATAAATACTAGTGTTATTTGGGTCTCCTACCCATATATTACTCAAAAAAGGATTACAAATATGACTTGGCATATTGATACAACTAACATTACCAAGGCCACCAAAAATCAATCTTAGCCATATATATAGGCAAGCCAAAACAACTAGACCAAAAGATATAACAACATCACCATTATAGGCATACCAAGCCATGAACCAAATAACAACAAAGGACCAAACTAGAAAAATAAGGGTCTTCCAGCTAATATAATATGAAAATAACATATAATAGAGCTCTACCATACCTTTTGTATCTTCCACTGAGACATCCAAGTTGTTACCACCCATCACCAAAGAACCACCATGCTCCCTACTTTGATAACCTATTTCCATTTGCTACCTTGTTAGCATACCACAAATAGTTAGTGAAGAGAGAACACTACTTAGACAACCCTACATTTATACCATCATCACCAACAGAGGGGATCAAGGAAGCCAAAGAGGTTCCAACCCATGCTCATGGAAAACCAATTTTGTCAAATATTTGACAAATTCAATGCACTCCTTTGAATGATGCACAACCTTCTAAGCTTCCAACTCTGGTATAGGGATCTTGGCTAATGCCACTAGAGGAGGAGGGAGGAATTGAATTAGTTGATAATAATGGAAATGAAATTCTTATTGAAAATTATCCACATACCTCAAAAGGCCACAAACTTGATTTTCAAAGCCCTAAAAATTGAGATAGGGACCATCCACAGACCATTCTATCCAAAAAATGGCAATTTGATAAAGGGTCTAGAGTTCATAGCTGTAAATTATTCTAATAGGCTCACCCTATATGTAGGAGCAAAAAAACTCTACCAACTCTAAAATAAGTTATTTATCTATCATCAACATCAGGGGATTACTCATGAACATGGAAACTACATCAAAATTTACCATGTTTTTGGGACTGTGACAAAGATAATCCTCCCCTAAAACATTTCAAATTGATTTTATAATCTCTGTAGAGGTAACCCATAAAATATTCTTCAAATGGGCCCATGAGACTTCCCCATAAAATGCAATTTCACAATAAAGTCCTATGCCAAAGACCATAGGCAGACCCAAAGCATTGACCACCACCCTTTCCATTTCACTCCTAACATAACCCAAAAGGTGACACCTAGTAGAAATCATAGAGCTTTCCAAAACCTTGAAGATGACACATTATAATATGCACAATGCTTGGCAATACCACCTAACCCATAAATAATATGTGACCACTCCAAGAAACTTATAGAAGCTCACTTGAACATGACCACCTTTCTAAGGAATCATTCTCATGATCCATCATCTAATAAACATTAATAATAATTATTACACCTCCCCTCACATGAACATAGAGGGAAAGGCATTGAATGCCCAAATCAATGATTAAGAATCCTTTGAAGTCCTCCCAAGATTCTCTTTAATTATCATTCTTATAGCTTCCAATGGGTTGATACCACAATTGGTAAGGAAGTCATCAGATTCATTGGATTCCCAAAAGTAATGATGGTAGTCTCAATACAAAAAAGAATCCAAACATGACCAAGCCTTTTCAATAATATTTGTCACCTTATAATACTTAGAGGCTTTCTTACGCAAAGATTGAATCATAATTTGAGAATCCCCTTCTATTAACAGTCTTTCAATTCCACATAAAATAACCATCTTAGGCCTAACCACCAAGGTTTGAGCTTCTACTTCATTATTGGTCCCATAAATAAGTATCATAGAAGCCACATGAATGAGAGACCCACTATAATCCCTTATAAGACACCCAACACCCAAGGTTTCATGAATACCCTAAGAAGTGCCATCAAAGTTTAATTTAAACCATCCCAAGGATGGTGGGAACCAAATTCTATTTTATTTTATTGTATCTTGTGTTGTAGACACTAGTGACCCATCAACAGGGGATAAGACACAAGATTTCATTTGGCACACATTCTCATGTCCCAAGTTGAGAGCTTGCCATTTCTTCATTTTACTTGAGATGAAATGACCTCAAAGATTATAACTTCCATGTCTATGATAACTATAGATAAAGGTTTTTTTTTAACTTCAAAGATGCATCGATTCCTTTCCTTTCAAATCAACTAGATCATAATATTAGGACTCACCTATCATAGACCACATAAGGAATTTTTGATATCACCAATTAGCCAAGAAGAGAAATCATTGAGAAGGGAAGAATCCCAAGCCCAAGACCACTCAAACTTACAACATAGCCAAGACCAACACCAAAAGGCAAAGGGACAAGCAAATAAAAGATAATTCAATGATTCTTCCTCATTTTTGCATAAACAACAATGAGAGGGGCCAAAAAAGCTAATTTTACCAAACCTATCTTGAGTGAGTATATGATTATAAATCCCCAACCATGCAGAGGTACCCTATTTTTGAAGGCCCTCCTTTCCCTAACAAAGTAAATGATCCTATATCATTGGATCATTAATTGGCTCAGCCATATGATAACCCAAGCTCATTAAATATTGCCTAAAATTGGCCCTAACCTAATGCAGTACATCCTCCTTAGAGGTGGGAAAGACTTTGCTCTTTATAATATAATCAACAAGAAGTCTATACTGATTCTTAGGAATAGCTAATTTTTCAAAGTTTTTCCAAGACTAAAACATTAGGCCCTAGGTCAACACCAACTCCAAATAATCCACGACTAAATCACCCTAGGCTATTTAAAGAATAAGTTTTTCCTTAACCAGATTGGGAAATCAGATAGAGGCTTGTGTCCATTTTGATGAGATTCATCCCAAAAGTTATCAAGTTTTCCATTATTGATAATCTAGGACATGAGATTCATAACAAGAGGTCTAGATTTAAGAAAAAAAATCCAATAAATGAGAACCCCTTAGGGGATTAATTATAGAAATAATATTCAATAGATTTTCCAAATTTATTTGCTGCACCAAAGGGCATTTAGTTTCAAAATCATCCTTCAAACAAACTTTGATCCTAAAGACAAATTTTTAATGCTTAATATTTTAACCCCAACACCTCCCATCTTCTTTACCTTACAGATCCTATCCCATTTAAGAAAAGGGATGTTATTATTCTCATAATATCCCTACCATAATAAATTCTTCATAATTTTGTTCAACATCTTTACCAAAAAACATGGCAGTTGAAGAATATAAAACCAATAAATAGGAAGAGAACTCAAAACAAATTTGATTAATGTTAAATGGCCAACTAGTGAAAGCCATTTTCTTTTTTAGGAAGCCAAATGAGCATTGAAAAAGTTAATCAAACCAAACCAATGATACTCCTTCCCCACACCAACAAATAGGAGAACACCAATATATTTGGTATGAAGTTTACCAATCTTAAAACCTAGAAGTAGGGAGATAGCTAGTTGAACCTAGCCAGAATAATTAATGAAATAAATTTTTGATTATTATTTCATTCATAACTTGACCTAAATTACCCTCATATCTAGATAGGATATTATTGAAAACTTGAGCTTCATTCATTAAGGCATGCCCAAAAAGAAAAGTATCATCCAAGAACTTTCGATGAGCAGGGCTTTCTAAGCAATCCACCACTTTAATCCCTCTCAAATAGACCTCTTCTTTACCCTGATTCACAACATGTCCCAAAGCTTCTACCGTGAGAATGAAGATAAATGGAGATAGGGGGTCCCCCTACCTAAGGCTATTGGAAGCCTTAAAAAAATAGATGAACTGCCATTGACCAAAACTAAAAACTTTGGAACTACCACACAATTGAAAACCAAATCACATCATTCCCTACAAAAACCAAATTTCTATAATACCTTGATTAGGAAATTCCAATTCACTCAATAATTCACTTTACTAATATCAATCTTGATCATCAAACCTTTATGATGAGAATGAGAGAGTGAATGTACTCTCTCATGGGTAATTATAATACCCTCTTGAATGTTCTTGGAGATAATATTATAAACAATATTACAAAGAGAGATGGGATGAAAATAAACCAAATTCACTTGAGATTCATATTTAGTAAATAAATAGATGAAAATAACATTGAGATCTAGGGAAGCCTTTTTTATTTTCCATGATTCTTACACCACATTCAAAACATCCACTCCTACTGTCTCCTCGAAAGACTAAAATAACATTGTAAGGCCCAAAGCTTCGTCTTTTCACATATAGAATACTATTGATCTCACTTCCTCCAATGTGAAGGGTGTAAGAAGCTTATCATTTTTCTCAAGGGACACTAACCTAGGAATGACAACTAGATTATTTTTTTGAGTCAAGAGATCATAATCCATTTCACTTATTAGCATATTATAAAAGAAATTTATAGCCTCCTTATGAATATCTAATTGGGAATTCAACATCACTCCTTCATTGGATTGTATACATGAAATTCAAGACACACTTCACTTAAATTTGACTGAATTATGAAAGAAGGTAGAGTTATGATCCCCTTCTTTGAGCTAACAATCTCTATATTTTTACTTCTAATGAATTTATTTCCATAATAATAGTTATTCATACTCAACAAGAAGTTGCTTCTATGCCTTATAGGAGGCAACATCCATCAATACACTATGAACTGATTGACTCAAATTCTCCAATTTAGCCTCCACTCGGGCCTTCTCTTGTAAAATATTTTTAAAGTAAGAAGAATTCCACTGTTTAAGACAACATTTGATAAAATGGAGTTTCTTAACCATCCTAAACATCTACATCACCAAACCTTTATTAGAGATGGTATAGAGGCATCATGGAGCCATATATTTTAAAATTTAAAAGGTCATAGTATCAGAAGGATATTAAAAAAAAATTAGGTCAATGGGGAAATGATCCAATCCAAAGATAGGACAAATAATGCTTTCTAAAATCCAATTTTGTGAAAACCAAACTAAGGAAACCAAAAAGTAATCCAGTCATTATATAATGTTATTAGTGCCACACCTTTTATTATTCCAAGTAAAACACCCTTGATTAGGCCTTACATCAATCAATTCATTATTAGATATAAATTTATATAAATTTGAATGAAAGTGGGCTAGTCGCACAAACTCACCTAGTTTCTCAAAAGAGGAAAGAAGGGCATTAAAATCACCACCTAAGACCACATTTTTCCTAGGAAAATATTTCATAACATTAGACAACTCACTCCAAAAAATAAGTTTAAGTGTAGAATCATTCATACCATACACATTAAATAAGAGAAAACTCATATCAGAAGAAAAGTTATAAATTTGACAAAGTTGCCAGTTAGAATTAGAACCTATCATATCCACATAGACCTTAGCTGGAGACTGGAGAATTAACAAACCCCTATATGCCCTGGAATATTTAACAAAGGAGTTGATCCATTTAATCCAACTAGTCTGAATTAGACTCAAATCTTTTTCCATACTCAAATTTGAATCTTGAATCAATAAAACATCCAGAGCAATAGAAAATAGGAGATGCCTTACCAAACATATCTTGTTAGGGGCATTCAAGCCCCTAACATTCTAAGAGATGATCATCATAATTTTGAAGAAAGGAATTCCACCCCCTATTTTTTATATTCAAAGAATTTATGCAAAGTTCCCTATCTACCTTATAAGACTTCTACTATCACATGTTCCTTGGCTTATTTTTTACCTCTCTTCCTAGGTGGGCCCTAATTTTGTTGAAGAAGATGACTTTGAGACTAGGAAATCATCAAATTTTCACATGATTTTAGCTCCTCCTTTGAATATTCTTCCTCCACTTTTAAAACTCACTTAGGTTCAACTAGACTATAACCTTCTTTTGGTTCTTCTTCTCCTAAATTTTTAGAGGAAACCAAATCCTAGGCCTCTTATATGGGGTACTAAAGAAGAGACGTGATCATTTGTGACTATTTTGAAATGAATTGAAAACCTTTTAGTCCATTCTGACCTTACTAGATCTCCTTTTGTTTCCTTATCTAGTCCTCCTTCTCCATCCCTTTATCAAAAAACACCTTTGTTTCCACTAGTTTTGAGTTTTGATCTAGTGAAACCACCTTTTACTTCTTGATTTGAGTCTCCTTATTTTATTTTTTATGGGCCCAAAACTTCCCATTATTACACTAAAATAAAGCTCCATAGGATCTAGAGGTTAGCTTCCAAACCCAATTCATTGATACCAAATTGGAGGCTAAACCCAAAGAAAAAGTCTTACAAAAAAATTTAGTATGAATCAAACACCTACATTTGAAACATTTGAAAGGAACTTTATCAATATTAAAGGATTACTTCCAATATCTCCCTTGCATTTTGATAAGGATACTTTTAGGAATCTATGAGCCAAGATCCAAAAAAACCCAACCCTCATAAAGGAGGCCAAAACACCTTCTTATGAAATAGGGTCGATCTCAATTAAATCCCATAACAAATTTCCTAGAGCTTTAAGACAATATTGTCCCTAATATTCCATATAGATCCCATAATAGTAGATCTATATAGGAGATCTTCCTTTCTAGGTAGAAATAATGTTAAAATTGGGTTGCCAGTGTTGAAGCTAGAGACCAATGCCTCTCATAGACTAGAAAGGATGATTTAAAATCTTCTCCTTTGCCTCTAGACAAGATAAAATAATAATGAATAAGCCTTTGGTTAGAAATATTACCTCAGTTTCATGCCCCAAATGATGATTAACCTAATATTTAACCTCTGTTATCACCAACCACTTTCACACTTAAAAACTAGGGCACATTCTTCTAACACCAAGATGTTTTTTGAAAAAGAATTTGAATCCAAGACCAACTCCTTGGCATAATTGATTTGAAGGCTATCCATAGATTGATAAGTAACTTAATTAGGCTTGTACTTATACACATAATCCATCCATAATCTAATTTATAGCCTCCACCAATTAGGATTTTGTTGGCACTTGATGCCATCTGTGCCCCATAATATTGACCCTTAGTTGATGAAGAAGCTTCTTAGACCTCACATGCCTTTACCAACTTACTTCTACATACTCCTTCATCCATTGAACTAACATCAAGACCTAGACAGTCCCTAGTTTCTTGAATATAATTTTCTAGGGTACAATGATCACCCTTGGAAGAATGGTGGCTAACCCCCAGAGAGAAGGAAAATACTTCCTTCTATTTCTTCTTCTTTCTTCGATCATGTGCTATATTCAATTTTACAATACCATCAATAATTTATTTTATTAAGACATATATATTTATCATTACACTTATTACTTTCTCTTTATTGTCTATTTAAATTATCCACCTTGAATTTAATAGCTCATATAATCAAGTTCTTCCCTATAGGCTAGTAATTTATCTTCATACTTGAAACCCTAATATCCATCTTCATCTCTAATTTATATATTTTTAAGATTTGTATGTTTATAAAAAGATTTAATAATAAAATTGAATATTTGCATTTGGTAAATAATGTGTGTGATGAGGATATATTTCTAATATATGTAAGATCATAAAATTTATAAAATCTTCTCATCCCATTGGAAATCATTATACTTTCCTCATTAGTTGATTGTTCATGAGCTTCTTCATAGTGCTTATACCAATCACTTTGTACAATATATATAGAGGCTCCCTTATTTAAATTTTTACATCAAACTTTCTCTCTTGTTATTCTTGGAAAGGTTGGGACATTGAAAATAATATTATTTTCCCTTTATAAACAAAATTTATGAGATTCTTTGACAATATAGTGGTAAATAAATTACCACACCTTAGACATGCCAAATATCTCTTTGTGTGAAGACCTACAAAAATATTTATACGTTATTATTATTGGTGTGGGATTTTTCATTCTTGTGGATTTACCTACATGGTTTTTAGTTATATTCCTTAAGGTTGTTAAGGTCATTAGGGGAAAATACACTTAATGCATTATTTAATAGTGAGTTGAGTTTTTACCTCTTTGGTGCCCTGATTTCTCACTATATATTATACCTGCTTTGTAATTCTTAGCTAATTATTGAATGAATCTTTTGATATATCTGAAGCAAATTTTTTTGTGGTGATTTATCTTTCACCTACTTATAGGATTTTTATACAATCTTGGATGTTCATATATCTTTGAGTAATAGCTACACTTCAGGGGGTGTTGGTGTAGACTTTTTCTTACTTATGTTTTTACCTACATGGTTTTTAGTTTGGCTTGCTTAGGGTTATTAATGTTAATAGGTTAAAATACACTTAATGTATTTTCTAATATTGATTTGAGTTTTTGTCTCTTTAGTAACCGAATTTATCACTATATAATGTACCTCCTTTGTACTTTTTGGCTAATTGATGAATGGATCTTTTGATGCATTTGATGTAACTTTTGTTGTGGTGATTTTGCTCTCAACTAATCCTAGGATTTTTATGCAATCTTGGACATTCATAGATATTGTATAAAAATCTATGCTTCAATAGGGTGTTGATGTAGGCTTTTTTCTATTTATGGTTTTACCTACATGGTTGTTAGTCAACTTACTTAGGGTTGTTAAGGTCATTAGGGTAAAATACACTTACTGTATTTTCTAATAGTGAGTAGATTTGTTGCCTCTTTAGTGACCTAATTTTTCATTATATAATAACCTCGATTGTACTTTTTGGCTAATAAATTAATGAATATTTTGATGCATTTGATGCAACTTTTGTTGTGGCAATTTTGCTCTCACATACTCCTAAGATTTTTGTACAATCTTGGACATTTAGAGATCTTGGAGAAATCCAAAAATTATAATACATATAATTATAAAACTTACTTATATGAATGGGAATGGTAATAATTAAATATACCCAAACATGCTACAAATCTAGATTAGTTATAAAAACATTACCACAAATTTATATGGTAATTTAAGAGACTAATACCAAAAATTATTGACACACCATTCCAAAGATTGGCCAACTCCTTTATATGTCATGCAAGAAATAAATGTATGTTTTACACTTAGTTCTTCCCTATTAAAAAAATTAAAAACTAAGCTACTCATTTTGTAATGTCAACCATGGTGAAAAAAATAATTAATTAGAATAAAATGTCATAATAAATAATTTTTTTCCATGTTACCAAAGCAATTGATTCCACACATAGCTAGCCCAAAATTAATAGTAGATGGTTTTTATGAACATATTTATGCCACATTATCTTAATGTGTTTCATTTATTTACTATAATTTGGTACATGAATTACACCCCCATATTTTCTCCTCCTATCATGATGGCAACTATTTAACATTTATAATTCTTTACAACAATATATAAAATTCAATGTGTCGTTAACATTAAAATAGTGCAAATTATTTTTTGACATCATGGGCCCATTCATTGCTTAATGATAATGTGAATTTCCACAAATATGACACACCTTTCCATTCTTATTGTTTCCTCTATATAATTTTTATTTATTAATACAAACATCAAACTTATATCTTATCCCTAGGAAGGAGGAAGGATGCTTTTTATGCATCTCGATATGCAAATAAAATTACATTCTCTTATATAAGTAATTTATAATTTGATAACCTGATCAAACTTTAATAAGTAATTTTTTACCAATAGATTAGATGCATGTAAAATAAAATGGGTGTATTTATCTATGATAATTTCATAATTTTTTATATTGAAAAAAATGTACAATTTTACCTCAACAATGTGGTAAATATGTCTTAGTCTACCCATTTTTTTATGTTTAAGTCCATCGGTGTTCAAGTAGCATGCAATAAAGATGACCCACATGGTCTTATAAGATGTTGGCCTTATCATCAAACTTATGTTCATTCAAAATATTAATTTATTCTTCACCATGATTTTCCCTATTTCTCATGTCACTCTCAAAATAAATATTATTGGCTTCAAAATTGATGTCATTATGATGTGCAACAAAGTAATATTTATTGTGCATGTCTTCCAAATGTAGTTGGACTAAAAGAGGATAAAAATAAATAGGAACAATACTATTATTATTCTTATATATTTCTTCTAGTAATTTTTAACATGGACTTTGATAATTTTGTCTCTACAACATATTTTGAATTTTTTAGGATGTAAAGGGTTGGAAGGGTAACCCAACATATCTCATTTGAAAATTGACAACATTGTCAACAACCTAAATAAAGAAATATGCACACATATGTAAAATATAAAAATATAGATATCACTTTGATACAAATCATGCAATCATTTCAATATATAAATAAAATTCATAATTAAACACATTAATAATACTTATTGAGTGTAATATAATAAAATAAAAATTAAATCACACTTTTTCACGTACATTTAGGCAAATATAATAATGAATATATGGTGTTGTGGTTATTTACTTAATCAATCCATGCCACCATTTAATTTGGTTAGGCCAATATGTGAGATGCCTTCTTGCTAACACAATACCTCCTCTTCCATATTTTGATCCCAAGTCAAATCATAATAGTGTGTTTCATATTGAGACTAAAAATTATTTTTAAAAATAATTAAAATTATATCCTAAAAAACATTTAACATACTTAATTTTATTAAAATTACATGCATTATGTATTCATATGCATAATATAAAATATACACACACTAAAATTAAAATCATGTTTCAATGTGATAAACTTTACATGTGATGAACCAAAAAATGTAAAATGTGGGAAAACTATTATGCTTTTACCCCATCCACTCATCTCTATATTTCACTTACTTAATTTACATGTTTAAGAGGGGATAGGTATGGTTTCAATTACATAATATATTTAAGAATTAAATATATGATTTATTGTTCAAGAGAAAGTTGTAATTACTATCAAATAATTTTAAATATTCATTATTATATTTTAACATCAAGGTCTAAAATATCCCAATTGGTCTAAAATACTCCAATCACTATGGGTATAACTATCATAATAATTCATCATAGTTAGATAAAGTACCCTAATTACTATTGGAATGCATCATGATTATTACCATTAAATTAAAAAACTTAATATACAATATGGTTACAATAATAAGTCAACAATTTGGTATTCATGGCCCACACTCTACATTGGAAAAATATGCCAGCTCCAAAAAATAAAGGTGATAAAATATGGCAACAAGAAACCAAGGCAACTCAAAAAATATTATAAAATATTGTAAATTATTAGGCACAGGTTGTAGCCCTAGAAGGAGGAGGTGGTGGATCATCCATAGGAGGTTGGTTTCTCTAAGAATAAGACTTAGTTGAATAAGGATTAGGAACCACCCAACCATATTGGATTGGGTCTAGAGAATCCAAAAAAAAAAAGAATGCCCCAAATAAGAGGTTACTAAATAACACCACTAGTTATACCACTTCTTTGTAAAGGTGAGATCTGCTTAAATGAGCCAACTTTAAACCTCCCATGAGGTAGTTGTAGACTCTACCCCCTCGATGAAGAGGAGGATTTAAGAGGTTGTTATGATTGCATGAGCATAATAATTTATGTTAGGGAACCGGTGTAGGAGATGTATATGCTAAATGGTTTGGGGGTACGCAGATCATAGTACAAGAAATACTCCCCAATCATCAAGTAGCTATTGTAGTTGTTAGAATTCAAGATCCACCTTATTTACTCTATATTATCTCTACATTAAAGCCTAATATATAGCATACACCTTGTCATTAATAAAAAAGTGACAAGATTCTTTATCATTATTAAATAGAGATAAATTCATATATTTATACAATTGAAATAAAATTATAGCCCTATATAAATTCCATAGAAATTTATATATGCTTGCCATTGAGAATCATCCCTAAAGAAAGCCATACACTAAGAGAATTTTTTTGGGTGAAAGGGATGAAAAATGCTATGGATTGAATGCCAACAAGATTGAACTTTGGGTAAGTCTAAAAGAGGTGTTTGAAGGACTATGGTCTAAATCAGGTAGGATATTTGGGTTGATAAATTTCAATATGTAAAAGGCACCCCCTAAGGGGAAGACCCTAATAAACTAGACACTAGAGAAATTGAGTGAGCTTGGGCTTAAGCTTAGTATTCCAAATTTTGTTAAATCTGGCAATCCAAGTCTTGGGTGAGGAATTCACATTCCAATTCCTATTTAAATTATTTGAAATCAAAGAGAATAGGCTCATTTATTGATATAGGATACATAGAAAATAATTTTAAAATAATTATCAAAATTCCATCTCCATTTTTTCCACCAAACATGTGGAGAATGCAATCTCATCTTGTGCAGCATGACATTAGGTATCATCTCTTAAATGAGTAGAGTAGAAGGTAGGTCATAATTGCTTAAATTGTATTATATTTTAGCAAAGGCTGAGGATCCCAATCACAATAAGAAATAAAATATTTAACATTATGAATAACTTTTTTGAAAAGCCACAAATATTTCATACCTATAAATTCTACTAAGAGAAGACTTGAGTTGGTCATAATAGGTGACCACAAAATATTATGGTCATTAAAGGACATGCCACTTTAAAAACCATAACCTAACCAGTTTAAATATGGTTTGATAGTTTTTAAATTCTTCTAAAGGTTTTTAGAAAAAAAATATCATTTAATATTGATGGGTTAGTAGTTGCAATCAAGGTGTGAAACCCAATGTTTTCCCAACTAGCTTTATCATAAGGTAAACCAAAGGCAATGTAGTATCATATAAATTTTTTATAGGATTCATTTCTTTAAATTTATTGGACCATGTATTTAACATATATATAAAAACATTATTTTTAAATGTCAATAATGTGCATACCACTTTTATCATGAGGAATAGAACAAATATCCCTATCAACTTTGTGATACCCCCAAATTTTATAGGCATTGGTCCATAGGAAATCCTAGAGGTCATTTGCCAACTTATATGGAGAGGCTTTAGAGTGGGCATAGTAGGAAGATTAATATACATGGGTGGACATCAAAATATTAGAACATATTTGAAATGTTTTGGCTAAAAAAAGGAGTTTTGAAATCTAGTACTTCACAATTTCTCCACTCAATCAATGATGTATTGTCAAAGTTCAAAATGAAAACTATCAAAGGTAAACATGACACCAAGGATTTTGAATTTATCCCATTTTTTGATCCACTTACATTTATAATATTTAAATCATTATAACATAGGAATCATGCTCTATTTGTACCATTGGGTTTTAACCCATTATAAATTAGACCCCAAGGATTTATAGAAAATATCAAGGCTATGCCATGCCTCTTTGAAAGAATATTATTGTTTATCAAGAGTGATAAAAGTATCATTTGAATAATGACAATTTATGATTTTAGAGGAGTGATCAAGAATAAAAATTCCATTGATGAGTTGAGGGGAGTGATCAAGTATAAAAATACCCCTGATGAACCCTTGTTATAATTTATAAGAAAGAAGATATCAAAATGCATCTATGACAAATACATATAGAGTTGGGGCCAAATTAAAACCTTGTATAATGAAATATAATATAAAAACTATCATACTTGAGCCTATTGATAGTGAGGTAGGTTAAATATTTAGAAAATAAATTTTAAACTGTTGATATAAGAATTTGGCCAAAATCTACATCTTGAAGTATGGAAACAATAAAAGACCACTAATTCCTATCATAGTCCTTTTAAAAATTGAATTCAAGGAATATGGTTCGCTAACAATAAGCATGCACCCATTCAATTCCTTCGAAAAAAATATTAAGATTATCCAAATTGTATTTATTTTTAATGAATCCATTTTCCTCTAGTCTAATGATTGAAAGTAAGTTAAAGTAGAGATAGTTTGCAAGGGATTTAACATTAATTTTATAAGACATATTAAGGAAAGTTATGGGATGCCAATTAGTAATGAACTCTAGGTCATTGTAATTGGGAATGAACTTAATGTTTATTTCTAATAAGAGAGCCCAAAGATTTATTATATAGGGCTTATTTATAAACTTTAAATAGCTTAGGACCTATAAAATGCCATGTAGCTTTATAAAATTCACAAGTGAAATAATAAATACTAGGGTATTTATCATCGGCCATGAATTTAACTACATGAAAGAGTTCCTCAAGAGTAATATGGGTATTATTGAGTTTATATCTCTCATGGATATGTTTGTTAGGGACCACATCTAAAGATTATTTCAGCATATGTGGACATTATGTCATCTCTCCTTAGGCTTAGAAAACTGGTTTATAATGGTCAATAAAGGTTGAGGAGATTTTTGGTAGATATGTGAGATGTGTATGAGTAAGATTTATGGCATTTATTTCATCCCCAAATAGTTTATTTTAAGGATATTTGAAAAATATTTTGAGATGCATTCCCTAATTTTAATCTAATGCAGGTGAGCTCAAATTTGATCCCCTCTAGCCATGTGGCTATCTACAAATTTAATATTGTGTTTGAGAGAAGCTACCATGGACTCGAACTTCAGATAAAAAATAATGTGTTAAATAAGAAAGATATCCTTTAGTATTATTTGATCATAAAACCATTGGCACTCTTAAGCACTCGTGTAATGTTTTTTCCATAGTGGTAGAGGAAGGTGGAGGTGTGAGTGATCACCTCATTCCACCACTATATATAATTTATAACATAAGGAAGATTGTGCAAACTTTGGTGATGATATAGATGGTGCTCTCATGGTAGAGGTTGGATGTGTTCAAATTAAATTTATTATGTGGCACCTTGAAATAGACACCACCCCACTCCAATTTACAAGTGATGGGACTGTGGTATGAAAGGACACTTTTTGGATGGAAGGTGACAAATTTCATAGTGGAAAAGGAAAAATAGAACATGTGTTTATTATAAAGTATAAAACATTCAAACCACTTATAGACCCTATTAGCATCAACATGATTGTTGGACCAAGTAAACTAAGATGACTTATTAAATTTGCACTACCAAATAAGAAGGTCCACCATGCCCAAATGGTTATAAAAATAAAATTATGTTTCTTGTTATTGCACACACCATTACATTAGAAGGGCACTGATTTTATTATTGAGGCTCTCAGTCATATTAACATATCCACAAATTAATCAAGTGGAAAATATAATATTGTTAGTGAGGCATCACCATAATTTAATTATGTCAAAGCCATAATTTGGGGTCTAATGTTGAGGATACCTAAGGAATGACCATTGTTGTCAAGAAGAACCAAAATAGCATTATGTGATGGATATTCACTCATGGAAACAACTAAGGGGGAATTTTATTAGAAATAAAAATACTGACACTACCATGTTCATCTTCTTGTGAAGTGGAAAAGTGTATAATACATTTTAGATAAGTCTATAGAATAAACCTTGAAATCTAAAGTTCTAGATGATCAACAACACACATAGAGAATTTTTTAGAAGGCTATATGAGACCTCAAACATTACATGAAAGTATATTCATTAAGGGGATTTATCCATGAGCATTTACACCTATCTATCCTCTCTATATTTTATAGATTTAATTATATAAACAAATTTCCTAACATAAATAATTGGTTTGGTATAAAATACTCAAGCAACATGAAGCGATGTTTAGTTGTATTATCCACTTGAAGAGAGTCAACACTACCATGAGATGAACTTTGAGTCCCTCATAAGGGTAGGATCACTTGCATAGGGTATCCCTACAAGGGAATAACTTACTTAAGATTGAATAACTTAATAAACTTGGCTCTAAGTGTTTTTTAGATAAAAATGATACTGGGAAGGGTTAAATAAGGGGCAAAGGGATATTTTTTCTCCTTAGAGGAGGGCTTCATAGTAAATATTGATTGGATTGGGACCATTTTTTCTGATGACATATATTTTTTAGCCAACATTATCCAACAATAATTATTCTCTACCACATTTTGATTTTATATGGTGCTTATTTTATATAAGGCTTTGACTAACCCATAAGAGGACAATCACAAATTCTATGATCAGGAAATTGATAATGAAATCAAGTGTTCAAGAGATTAAATTAGGTGAATTTTTGTGCCTAATGATCCATTCCTACTTGAATTTCAATGAAATATTTCAAGTCCTTAGTCAATTTAATCTCAAAATAAACATGTTTATTATGGTATGCAAAGTAAAATTTGTTTGGCTCATGGAATATCACCCACCTTATGGGTTTGATAATATTCTCAATAGGCACCCTAAGAGATGTTTGGTCTGTGACTTTAAAATTATGGGTCTAAGGGGACATAATCATGAGAGTATTACCAAATAATCAAGAAATTAACTTACAAATTCTATCTTGGACTTGGTAGGGCTCTTTCAAAGAAAAAAGGAAGAAACCCTTAGTGAGATTCCAACCACTAGTAAATTGGATACCCAAGGGTTCCTAGTGATGACTAATCCAAGAATGTAGGATTATTCAAATGGGATATGACCAACATACTAATCCATCAATAAATTATTTTCATACCATTTTTAAACATTATTAACAATATTAGATTGTAAAAAAACATTGGGTTGAGGGGGGTTCTCAAGAGCTATACCTTATTGTAAACCTTCGAGACAAACTTTCTACCTTGCTTTGGTACCATATTTTTCACTGTCATTAATAATATTTGTAATAATGGTTTAGGTCCATTTAAAACCAAATTATCCATCCAAATGGTAGAGATAAATTTGACATAAATACACACTTACTTTAGAAATTCCCATAGAAGCAATGTGGCAATAATGGAAAGTAGGGTAATAAGACAAGAAAAGATGAACATGAAACTCTAGTAGAGAATGTTTTTCTCAAATTATTCTCCAATGTCAAATTATAAAATCAATGACTTATTTTACAGTGTTTTCCATTCATTATAATCCTAATTTTGCTAAAAAAACTCTCATTAAGTCCCTAATCGAGGTCTGTAAATCATTTTTTTGTCAAGACATCACCTATAAATGATTTTTAATACATTTACATATGACCATTTTTTGGGTATGAAGTTACTACCTTGGGTTGAGGTAGTATGTATTTAAGTTGATTTCTAATTCCAAGTACATGTCTAATAGTATTGGATGATTTAGGTGTAGATCCTTTATTACATCCTCTTAAAATTGAAAGATTACCATTAAACCTTCCTTTATTCTTAGATATATGATGTGTTTAATTGTTCATATTTTAAATTGAAAACTATTCTCATAGATCCTTATATGAAATGAAGATTTTTATAAATAAGAAATATAAAGTGATTAGTACATGTTATGACAATAATTATTTGTTTTGGATATAAGTGTAATGTACTTTTTTATAAATTTGTAATTTGAGTTTTATCTATTGATAATAAATTTAAATAAAAGGTTTTTTATTTTATAGTTTTTTAAAACATTATAAAAATAATGAAAATATAATAATAATAATAATGAATTTTTGAATGTAAACATTGTAAACTTACACATATTAATAATGTGGTTATATGAAAAGTGGAAGAAACATAAGTATAATAGAATAGGGAACAAGAAATTATGCTAGTTTTGGGGGAAAATTTCACTCTTGATAAAGGATAATTAACATAATTTGTAAAAAAATATATAAAAATTAATCAACACTAGAAATTCATTAAAAAATCAAAATAAATCAAATCCTTGAAACCTACACAACTCATTTAGGTGTTAAAAAAAAAGTATAACATACCTTAAAAAATCATAACAAACCCTACTAACCCTAAAATTACATATGCCTTTAAAACCTTTCTAACACTATCAACATTAAACACAAGAAATAGAATAGTTATAACCAAAATCACTAGGACTCAAAAAAAATCTATTTAAATTACATCTATAGTTTAAAATCCTTTAAAAACTCACATTTTAATAGAATATCTAAAAAAAAAAATTCCAATAAAATAAAGAGTCACGAAATCTAAAATTTGAACCCCAAAATCAAGATTTTATTTAAAGAATTGGTAATAAGTTATCACAAAAAGATCTCCTTGTTGTTTAAATGTCATATGCGACTCTCAACCTATTCACTTCTTTATTGAATGGACCTATCTTAAAACCATATATTAGTCTATTCACTTATGTATTAGTAATTTTAAATTATTATATGGCCAATGTAAGTTCACCATAAAATCATCTTGATATTAATAATAGTCACCACTAAAACATAGATCTTGGGTCACCATCATTTATTTCATTGATGGCCATATGATCATATTTACATACCTTGTTTATTCAAACTTTCATGATTAATTTGTTATTCTTATTGTGTGCATTCAGCCTTACTTTCTTAGAATTTAAATATATTTCATGTTTATTTCAACCTTTGTTGTGAAATCTATTAAAATGGAGAGGACCTATGAAGTTTTTCAATTACTTTTCATTGTGAAGTTCATACAGTCATCCTTCACCGTGAAGTTAACTCAAAATAAATATTTCACATATCCTTTATCAATATTAAATGATCTATACTCATAATATTTAATATGAATTTGAGATCAACATGCCTCTGTGTGATCAATTCAACCATTCCTTCATTTTTGGAGAATTGTGTTGATTGCCATGAAATTATGTGAGCTCTTGATAAGTTAATGGGTGTCAATTTTAGCTCATAGTTAATGGAGTATCCATAGCATTACATGTGGCAACATCATGGAAACTTGGGGTCATGTCGTACATGGGATCAATTTTGGTTACAATTTGACAAACATCAAATTTATTGTAGTGTTCACATAAGACCCTAGTCCTTCACATGGCAACATTATGAGGTATTAGGCTCAAAGGATGATTGTTTCAAGCATGTCAAATTTAATCTCAGCTTCATGGAATGAGATTGATTAACCCATCAAATTTAACTTGGGATTCACGTAGTGTACTCACTCTCTATATGACTTTCTATGATTGGGTTAATATCATGGGTCAAAAAACATTTTGTCTTCACTATGGATTTGTGGTCCTATTAGAGCTTTATATTTCACTTTATTTTTTCCACATGTCTAATTTTTTAGACCTACAAATGATGGCCACATATTCCAATGAATTTTACTTACTTTTCTTATAGACTTCATCATCCATTGGGGTAGATTCACAATAAGAAATTCACATTTAATTCATTTTACACTTCACCATAATCTTCGACCTTCATCTCATGAATCTGATCCAACCAAAACTTGGAATGTGTTTCTAATCCATTGGAAATATATTCATGATTGGGATCACTTTATACTATTTCTTAGAGCCAAGGTTCACATAAATAAATATTTAATGTTTTCACTTAAATAGGTGGCCCCTTTATACATATTTTAGTGATCACAAGTGCTCTATATTATATAAATTTAGGATTATTATGCAAACCCAACCACTAAATTGAATAAAATCACCTATTTTAACTAGTCCATAGTCTTATCAAATCTTTTGACCTAAATCCCTTGACTCTTAGAGTTCTTGATCACAACATGTGTGTCTTCTTAGGTCGATAGATTATTTTTAGGCTTAGAAAATCTAGTGAGCTATACTTTATGATTGTGTGGATTATAATACCATGTTACATGTATTTATCTTTATACAACAAGATTTGTATCACTTTAACATCATGACATGGTCATGTACATTTAACATGTATTATTTTAATCGTATCCATTTTTCATTTATTCTAAGTTTAAAGGGTTTTAATTCTATAAAACTCAAGGTCATTTTAAATTTGATATTAATTCTAAGCTCTGGGGAAAAATAAAAATGGAATTCCATGAGTCATCCTACCCCATGATGTAGACACATGGAAACTTTGATTTCCATGATTGTTTTATCACTTTCCACCTATATCTATTTTAAATACATATTTTTATTAGATTTAAAAGTGTATTTTGGTTTTTTAATATATATTATAATTTCACCCTAATTTTTTATTGTAGCTTAAACATGTGGACTTGAAAAGAGATAAATAAAATTTATTGAAGATATTAATGGGTCCATGAAATCTCTAAAGCTACTCCATGAATTTATTATTGACTCCATGATTATGAGGGAGTCACACGAAGCAAATTGAAGAGTTCTAAATAAGCCATGATGGAAAGAAAAATCAAATAATCCCTAGGAAATTTTTGATCCCATAAAACCATGATGCTACGATGTGGATGGTTAGATTCTCCACATACATTATGATAACTTTGACACTAGTCAATCACATCATTACATCATCCCATGATCCCAAGGTCCCGTAATATTACCACATGGTTTGTAAGGATCTTCCATTAACACTGCATTAAATTTTATTCCTAACATTACTTGTCACAATAAATAATGGATGTGGTCACAATCAACATCAATAAGTTTTGGATAAATCTATGATCACACCGCGTGGTCAATACAATTGAGTCAAATTATCTTTTAAAACAAAGGTAAGCCCTAGATTATAATGGGGATGCTCTATATTAAACATAAACCTAAACGTAGGCTATGATATAATATATACATGACCAAAAATAATTTAATTCTAAAGGCTAAAGCTTTTAAAATATTAATGAAGCAAAAAAATGGGGATTTTTTGATCCAAAATTTGAGGTAAAAATTAAGGACCTATTTATATCTTCTAAGAAAATCATGGCCAAGAAAAGGTTTAAATGAAAAGGTTTTAAATATTTATACATAGAGAGTTTCACATTTAAGTTTTATTTTTCATTGATATCCCCTTGCAAATATGATGTGATCAATGGAGGTGTAACCATAGGAGCTAATCTAATCCCTTTGGGGTAAAGTATTTTCACTTCGAATGATTCTTCAAAAAATCAAATGAAATAAGGAATGAGGATGGAAGTGAGGATCTAGGCAAATGAGCTGGTGGTGGAAGGAACAAAATTTGATTTAGATGTTAGGGCTTTGAGGGAAAAGGGGATTATTGGTAGATTCATAGGTAAATGACTAGTGACTAGAGTGGTGTAATAATTTATTAAGGATAATTAGGGAATTAGTTTTGAAGTTAAGTCTATCCCCAAATGATTTTATGGAAATTTTCCTCGATTCTTCAAAAAAGGAAAATTTTGGCAGGTGGAACTTAGATGATGGAAGGTGTTAGCTTAAATATATGAAATTTGAGCTCAAATATTAATGCAATGAAAATCAATATGGTTTTATAAGTTATTTAGGTCAACCTATATAATCTACCTATACAATGGGTTTTTTTTTTAGATGGGCATGGTTACAAAAGTAGGCTCTCTAGCTACATATGCAAGAATTTATGTTTCCATATATTTAGACATGGACATTCTAGAGGATATTATTATCAAATCAAATGGTAGGAATTTTAAATAAATAATTGATGTTGATAAAATTCCTTTCAAGTGCTTTAAGTGTCACAAGATAAGTCATGCTAGATTTTTTCCCTTTGTATTAATTTGCACCATTTATTTTGGCTGAGAGAAAACACAATAAGGTGTGTAAAATCAAGAAATGGAAACCCTTGGATTGTTTTTTGAGAATAAACAAAGTTTTTTACATGAGTAATAAAGACCCAATGGAGACACCTAACATTCAAAGCCTAGATTTAACACCCACTTTAGCCTTTAAAAAACTCTGAAGAAAGGAGAAAATCAGTTTACAAATGATTTGTTGAATGTTTAAAAACTATGGTTTTATCAATCAAACAAAAAAAAATCTTAGTTCTCATGTTCATGCAAAGGTCTCTACACCTCTAATTGCAAAATTAGTCAATTGGATAATAGAGGAGGAAGGTTGTGTGAAAATATATGGGGATTTAATGGAACCTTCAGAAAGTGAATCTTAGGAAGAGTTAAATTATAGAGAATTTATCACCATTTACCAAATTTAGAGTCTTTCTACCAATACAATTATGGGTATAAGACCAAGAGGGGGTGAAAAAATGCAAGGGTTATGAAAGGAGAAGAAGTTTCAATAGGTAAGTAAAATAAAATAAAAGACTCTTTTTATTATAGAAATCAAGGGGTGAAAGTCTCATAAAAGGGATAATGAAGTAATATTTTGGAATGGTAGGGACCTGAAGGCGCATAAAAAATGATGATTATTCAAGATTCAATTGGTTTTTCTAAACCAATACATTATCCTTATTCAAAACCAAGCTGGATGTTGTGACATAAAACACCTTGATAATAAAAAAAATGGAGTAATTAAAGAGGGAATTCTTATGGCTTGTACCAATGGCTCTAGAGATTTGGTAGTAATATAGTCTCCTTATAAATTAAGGTTAAAAAATAAATAAAGGGCCTAGTAAGTAAATTTTTAAGGTGACATATTTTTATTCAGATATTTTTCTCTTTCTTTTATATTTAACCCTAAATTTAGATGTGAGGGTTAATAATATAGAAATAGTTCAAGCATAAGGGTGATAAACTAATCTATAGTAGGCCAATTAATTTAAAACTTAGATAAATGAATATTTTGAATTATAATAATGAGATATGCTAAATTTATAAAGTACTAAATTTGAAATATGTTAAATTAATTTCAATACCAAAGAGAAATAATACTTAGTTGGGTTTACTGTGCATAAGTAGATATTAGTTAGAAATAGGCAAAAAGTATTTAGGATCAATATTTTGGATCAGTTGTCAGATTCTATAAATTGTAAGTTTCTAACCACAGACACTACCATAAGATCTAGACACTACCATTAATGATAGTCTCCAATAGTGACATAGGTGTCTAGAATATATTAATGTCTAGACCTCGATGCAACCAAATTCATTATTCTAGGTCTTTTATCATGTTTATGTTGAAATATTCAAATCTGGGATATTAATTATCATAATGTTCTAATTGATCAAACCCTATCTCTTCACTCTTCTTCACCCTTACAATGAGTTTTCCAAAAATGGGTTAATTGGATCATGGTGTCGATTTGACCTCAATGAAACTTATATCACTAAGTGTTGCCTACATATCCAATACTCCAATGAGGGCCACATACTTATGTAGTTCTTCCCTATGTGTGGGAGTATCTATGCATAAGGGTACAATATAGTATATGAAAATGCATTCAATGATCTAGCTTATAAATTTATAAATATCACTCATGGGATACTCTTTGAATGTTTTAGACCTTTTATATGACTACTTTTGACTGATAAAGAATTAGGGGTGAATAGGGTAGAATAACTTAGTTTTTCAATTTATTGAATGATCCTTGGTAGGTGCTTGTTTGGTATTTTCTAGGTAGTCAATGATAAAGCTTAGAATTATATTTATATCACACCATTTTAAAATATATCATGATAGGTTTCAATAAGACAAATATGTCGACCCATAGGTTTTGAAACATTTGTAATTTGGATGACTTTTGGTAATTAGACACTATATAAAGATATAGACACTATAATCGATGTATTATCCAACTATGACTGATAATGTTTAGAGGGATAGAAAACATGTATAGATATAAAACTAATAGTGAAGGATGTATGTCATATTTTAAGATTTTTATTTGGTGCAAGAGACTTGGGTCATTAGAATGATAGTCCTTAGACTAAAAAATAATAAATTAGGCACAATGAGATGGTGAATAAGAGCCCTTTGGTAAAAGGGATGTATATAAATGAAGAGTGTAGAATAGGAATCCAAAGAAATTTAGTCAATGCATTAGTATTGAAAACTCAAAATAAGCATAAAAGATATAACATACTAAGCCAACTCCCTGATGGGGTTTTGTAAATGAAATCTAAGAGCTAGTGAAAGAAGGAAAATATCTATCAAACCTTCCCAAGATCATCCCTCCTCCAAGTGTATCTTAAAAACATGATGATCCCTTGATTTGGTGTTCTAAGTATTTTTCAATGATGAATGGCTTTCTTCTCCATCATCTCTCAATACACCAATGAATTTGGCTCATGAATTTGATCAATGATGAATGGCTTTCTCCTTCATCATCTCTCAATACACCAATGAATTTGGCTCATGAATTTGATCAGTGTGTGCCAATAGTTAAATTTATTCTATTACAAATTTTGCATAATAACATTACATAAAAATAACTTAAAATAATGAGTGAGGACCCTTGTATTTATAGATTTTTTGAAATGATCAGAATCAATCATGACCTTCCATATTGAGATCAAGATGTGTGGTCATGGATCAATTTAATTTTGGAGGCTCAATTCATAAATATCCCCATTAATATTTGGAAAAATGGGGTAGTAATGAGGCATGAGAGGGCTTAAACCAAATATTTTTTCCATTTATGGCTTATGGATGCCACCCCATTGATGATGTCACTAGATGATGTAGATATTAGAAATGAATTTCTAATTAACAGTTTTTAAATAAGTTTCATGTATTTTTCACTTAAGCCCTTGATTTAGTTTAATTTGCTTAAGTGAGTTTAATTAATTTTCAGCAATTCTTTGGAAATTGGTTGTTCACTTAATCAAACTAGTCAAAATATCAATTTACTAAGTCATAATTTGACTGGAGTATAATTAGAAGGTGTTATTCGTGTATGGACTAGTTCCCCATTTAGAGCATTATAGGCATAAAATAACACATACACATGATGTGTACTTTTGAATTAGAAAAATTTAGTGGTTTAGAGTGTTATTTTACATGGTTACAATTTGACTCAAAGTGATTTGAGAAAAAATAATAATCACATAAAATGTATTTCCCTATTCATGGATACATTAGCTTAAATTGGCACTTGTATGTGACAAGCTTGAACCATTTAGTGCACTTTAGTGATTTTGGCCCAAATTGTGCATTGTTACAAAATTTTGCTTAGATTAACAATTTCAACACAATAGTGATAGTAATTGGATGTCTACATTTTGCCCCTATTTGAGAAGGTGTGGGGAGACATTCATTTGAAGCAACATAGTTTAAAATAATAAAAGATTTGTAAGGTAATGGCCCATGATTCCACCTTGAGAGGACATGTGAGGATGAAAGAGAGGGGTAGACTCTAAAAAAAAAGAGCAAGAGTGAAATTATCCCATAGATCAGATTAAAACCATACAAGCTAATGTTTGCATGCATTTATTCTTAATGATCAAAAATAGAATATAATATAATGGGCCCCAAGATGGTAGGGGAAAGGGGATAAGTGGGAAGAATGCAATCCCAAAATATAAGTGATACACTTTGACACACCCAAAAGAGGGTGAAATTTGTGGGCTTAGGGAATGATAGATCCCAAGACCAGTTGTACACTTTAAAATTTCTAGACTAGGGGCAAAAGCCATAGAGCTTGGAGTTAGAATAAAAATGAGATAATTTTTCTAGAGAAATTAGGTCAATGAATTAATAATGTTCCCCAGTAGAGTAGATTTTATTAGTTGATAAATTGATTTTTCTCTAGGAAGGGATGATTTTGATCACTAATAATTAATTTTACCCCAGTATGGATGATTGGATCGATGAATGGTCAAAATATGGTGCCCCATTAGGGCAAATTGGTAAGCATAGATTAAGGATATCACCTAATGCATGGATTAAATATGAACATGTGTAAATTTAGATGCAAATGTCTAAGGACTGAAAAAGCCACAAAAACCAGGCATATGAGGATGCACAAAGTGATGAAAGAGATGTTTTAGAAGAATCAAGGTCACTGAGCTGACCTGAGATACGTCATGTATCCAAGTGCTGATAGTCTAGATGAACCTTAGGCCAATGTAGTTCTCCCAGAAGTTGGATAAAATGGATTGAAGAAAGAAGAATGGAAGAATATAAATTATCTAATTATAAAAATAGTCAATTAGACTCATAATGTATGCCAAGAGATGCCCATCTTGCATAGAGTCTCGTATTAGGTATGGTGCATTAAGAAATTATCTTAGGATCATAATAAATTTTAGACTTGGAATCCAAAGCACTTAGTGTTTGCTTTAGTAAAATTGAAATTATGCATCATAATTATGAGTAACGTATAATGGCAATTGATTTCGATTGCAATTGACTGGTTCAAATGTGAATATTTATAACTAAAGAAAATGATAAAATTTACCAAGACCAGAGTTACAAATATTTAAATTTAAATAAAAACAAATAACAAAGATAAAAACAAATAATACACCAATGTAACTCAACTTAAAATCAAGATATGAACAATCAGGATTTAAGTAGAAACAAGAATGTAGAAAAGCAAAGCAATAACAACTTAATAAATAACATGAAAGCAAGATAAGAATAATCAAGATCCATGTATATTAATCAAGATGTACTTGTAAAATAAAACAAAAAAAATAATTTAAATATAATGCTAAACAAATCAATCCTAGCAGAAAACTAGACTAGAAGTGGTTATAGAATGTATTTGAACTCGAAAGAACAAAATAATGTAATACAAGACAAAACAGTAATGCAAAAGACCAAAATAAAAAAGCACCAAGAACAAAATAATAATAAAACACAAACTAATTACAAATGAACAAATAATAAAATACTAACAAAATAAATAGACAACAAATAAATCAAATAAACAATGACAAGAATCAAATAAACATACACAAACAAGAGTTAGTCACAATGTTAGTGAAAACATAAAGTAATTATTTGTGTACCTATAATAGAGGCATTTATCTTTAGAATAGAGTGATCCCTAATCTAAGAAAAAATGAGACTAGTAAAACAAAAAAAGAACAAAGAGACAAAGTTACCTCCAAGTGATAGGGAAACAACACATAACAAAATGGGGGCAAAAAGAAGAAAAGGAAGTGGTGGCCAAGCTGACTCTAGATGTACGAGACAAGTGGATGTTGCCTACATAGTTCCATGGATGTGAGGTCTAACATGAACTTTAGGCCAAATTTATTTCTCCTATGAAATTTGATAAAATAAAAGTGGTGATAAGAAAAAATGATTGATGTTGTAGAGGAAATAAGGAAATGGGCTTGTGAAATGATGAATGTTTTCAAATGATTACTTGTAAAATGGTAAGAGCATGAGATCAAAATAAATAAAAGAGTAAGACAGTATTTTTGTTTATTTTTTTCATCAATTTCTAATGTTTTTTTAATTTTTGGGATAAGAAATAGAAATGAAATATTAACAAATGCCCAAAGAACTACCTAAGGAGATGCGTTTCCATAGGTAAGAGCTCAAACAATAGCTAAATCGACTGTAATGGCCCAAGATCATAAAATGGTGAGAGTGTGATCTTGATAAGGAAAAAATACCCACCAAAAAATAAAAATAATAATAATAGAACAATATGTAGTGCTATATAAATTGGAAGAACCATTCAACAAGTAAAAAATCATGTGTTGATATATTAGTGTTCAATTATCTATAAGAGGAAGCTAAAAAATACTGTTCAGGATAAAATTCTTTGTAGAACTAGTGTTGAGTGTGTCCATAATACCTATGAGTCATAATCAGGATCATAATTGGTTAAAGAATAGAATTGTCTAGGATACAATGGTCTAGGGTATGAAAATAATATGTTTCATAGTAAAATGGCCCAAGATGAATATGTTCTAGAAAAGGATGGTCCAACGTGTGAGAAAAATATTTTAATGAGATATAAATGATCCAAAGTGCCAATGGTATAGATTTTAAATGATCCAAAGTCATAAAATAATATGGTTCTCATGAGAATGGTCCAGGGTAGGTTGAGATAAAATGAATATGGTTCAAGATAGGATGGTCCAAGATATAATAGTGGGATAAAATGACTTCAGCACAAGTTACCCCTAATTAAGGGGTCTTGTAGACAATGGTTCAAAATATATCAAGAATAGAATAACTTGAGATGTACAATGTTCATGGGTTCTGGGATTTCTTCACCACATAGAGTAGCCAACTGGTATGCCCCCAATCCATAATTTGCTATGATGACATGCAGGCCCAATTAATTAGGTTAGAACTTACCCTTTTTCTTACGTTAAGCATTAGAGTTCTTTTGATTCTCTTTCAAGACCAAATTACCAATTTCAAACTCCCAAGGGAAAATATGTTTGTTATATCTTCTATGCAATCTGTTCTGATAGGTTTGCAAGTTGTCTAGGGTAGCCAAACACTTACTATCAAGGAGTTATAGCTCTTACAACCTAGAAACTCTATAATATTCATCATCTTCAATATTCTCTAAGGATACTCACAGTGAAGGTAGCTTGATCTCAATCAAGATAATATTTTTTATGCCATAAATAAAGAAGTATGGACTGGCTCCTGTGGGGGTTCAATGACTAGTATAATAAGCCCAAAGGGAAAGAAAAATTTGTAAGTACTAATTACAGCTACCGTCATTGACAATCTTATTTAGTATTATAACATTGGTTTTGTTTGATACCTCAACTTAACTATTACCTTGCAAGTTATATGGTGTGGATTTCTTGTGTTTGATTTTGAATTTTGCACAAAGATCTTTAACCTCTTGGTTTATAAAATATCTACCATTATCAAATATAATACAGGCTAGGATATTGAAAATGATATGGTAATGAATGAACTTGGCAATCTTCTTCTCAATGATGTGAGAGGAATGGCCTCGATCCACTTAGTAAAATACTCAGTAGGAGTGATAATATGTTTATGGCCATCATAATATGTTGGGTTTATTTTCCTAATGAGATCAAGGCCCCATGTATAAAATGGCCATGGTATAGTAATTAGTTGTAGTGGCAAGGAAGGTGTGTGTATCAAATTACCATGTTTTTGGCAAGAAACACACTTTTTTACATAATTACAAGCATCTATCTCTATTTTGGGCCAATAGTAACCTATTTTGAGAAAAGTTTTAGCTAAGATTACATCATTGGTGTGGGCCTCACACATTCCATCATGAACCTCCTTAAGCGCTAGCTTAGATTCTCTCAAAGATAAACAACAAAGTAACATTCCATCATAGCCTTTATGATAAATCATGTTTCTAAGGAGGGTATAATGGGTTATGAGATGAAGAAAAAGTTTATGATGATTATTGAAAAAGTCAAGTGGAAAGTCTTGGTCATGAAAATAATTATAAATGTCTTGAAACCAAGGTAGTTCAGGTGGGGGATTGGGACCAATAATGGTGCATACCCTTTCTGAATATGAAAAGATATGAGAAAGATGGAGATTATTTTTAATGAAAAACTAATACTCTTTAGCAATGCTATCAATCTATATCAAGGACCCAATTTTTTCCATTACATTGGTAGATCTGTTATTGGCCCATGGTACATGTTCAAATTGTAAGAATTTGAAATGAGTCTTAAGATTATCCATAATATGCTTGTAGGGTACAAGCTTGTCATCTCTAATTTGATATTAATCTATGGTTTTATTGATAATCAATTGGGAATCCCCATAGACAATTAAGTGTTGGATATCCCACTATATTACAAGACAAAGTCCTATAATAAATGCTTCATAATCATCCATATTCTTGGTACAATTAAAATTAATATGAAATGCCTTAGGAATCAGATCCCTTTGTGGTGTAATCAACAAAATGATGGATCTAGATCCATGATAAGTCAAGTAACCATCAAATTATATCTTCCATTATTTAGGTTCATGCAATACCTCTTCTATTATCATAATAGAATCATTTATAAATTTAATATGAGTGGTTGAGGGTCTATAATAGGGACTTATACAAGTTGATCAAAAATAACATACCCCTTGATATCTTTTTGATTCTATTAATAAACATCAAACTCACTTAAATAATGACCCATTTGGCCATGTGGCCTATGAGAGCTACTTTGGATAATAAATATTTGAGGGGGTCCACTTTAACAATAACAATGGTTTTGTTATTTAGCATATAGTGTCACAACTTTTGGGAGGTGAACACCATAGCTAAACATGCCTTCTCAACCGGCATATAATTTCTATTATCATAAGCCACAAGTGTGAATATGATGCAGGAGCATCTACAATGGCTACATGAAGACCTGGTCAAGTTGGAAATTCTCAAGCATACAAAGCTCAAGTCATGTCTTAGTTTTGTATTTGAATTCATATTGTTGTCTTTTCCCTCCAAAATGTTGTTAAGGAGGAATAAATGTAAATATTAAATGTAAAAGTAAAAGGAGAGAAAAGGGGTAAACATGGGTTGGAAGGAATCCCCACGTTGGGATTTTGTTGAGTAAAAGAATAGGAGTGGTTGAAATTATTTCAACCTTAGTATATTGTTACAAATTGAAAATTGTTTGTTGTTTTATCTTGTGCCCAAGTTGGGCATAGAGGTTGGAGAGGAGACAACATATAGCAAAAATAAAATTCATTAAGAAAGAAAGAGAAGAGGGACGTAGAGAGAAGGAAAGAGGACAGGGGGGACGTAGAGAAGAGGAGAAGAGTGGAACTACATCAGAAGATGAATGCCTGATATTGGCCAGTGATGTTCTATGGGATGTAGTATCAAATGTGGATGCTTGTGATTTAGCACGTAGATGTCTTGCACGTTGGCATAATAGCAATGCAAATTCATCTTGTAAACCAACAAACGAGTCAATGGATCCTGCAGCACAAGCAGCTGCTAATCATCTCTACAAGCTTGCCATTCAGTGTGGTAGCTCTGATAATATTACAGTGTTGGTGGTAGACTTGAAGGCAAAGAGGAGATGCAGACCAAGACATTAAAAGTGATTTAACAAAGTTTGCTTTTGCTGGATTGATGAAGGAGATAAACAATTACAGAAGTTGAATTGTTGATAAACAAAGGTGATTTCTTCCATTGACCTTTTGTTTTTGGGTCGTTAAACAGGGAAAAGGAGGAGCCCTATTTTATCTTTGGTAATTCATTTGATTGGAGAGGTGTCTTCATACCCAACATGTAGAGGTTTATAAATTGATGTAATATAGTATTTTCCCTTGGCCATTTTATCCCTGGACGATTGACTATAAAGTTGACCGGTATAGGATGATTGATGCAGCATTGGAAAAATTGGCCTGGAATATTGGTCAAAAGAATGGATAAAATATACATGGCCAACCATATCTGGGATCGATGTTTAATGCTTTGATTTGGTTTTTTGATTATGAAAGTAAATGTATATCCATCTATATATCCATCATCCATAGAAGCGTCACTAACCTATTGTAGGCAAGAACCAGATTCGAGATCATAAAAGCACCAAGTATTGTCCATTGAAGCTATCCCAAAGTAATTATGCATTGCATGAACGGTGATAGCACGCACCTCTGATAAGTGGTCCATTGGCATTGAAATATGGATGATGCAAGATGAAATTTTGTTTGACAACATACTCATTGGACGGGATGAGAAGGTGGTAGAAGAGTACAGGGAGAAAACATGGAAGGGGAAAATAATTCCTTCTATCATCATTTGTAATCTATCTAATTTTTTCCTCCTGTGATTACATGTAATTCTGAATTTAGTGGCCTCTTATGACTAGCATGTACTTTCTCTTGGTGAATTTGTCAAGCTTGAATTTGAGTGGCCTGATAAATTTGATGGGCCAAATCGAGCTGTTTAACCTACATTGAGTTTGAGCAGGCATCACTCCAAATGAATTGAATTTGTATGGAGATAAACAGCATGCAGAATTTTGGTAGAGATGCACTGAGCATCACATGGAGTAGCAGCAGAGCAGAACTTGACATTGAGAGACGAGAATTCAAAAACGAGCAATTAAACTCAATTTTTGTATCAATGCAAAACTGAACATTTATCTCTTCTTGTTTTCCCATGATGGATACGTAAGATGTTTGTAAGGCAATGAGACCTTGACAAATGGTTCTTTTTGATTTTGTAAGAAGATGAATTTCAGTCTGAGGAGCCCTGCATCAATTTTGGTATCAGAGCTTGAAGCTCTTGGGATTTGTTGAGGAAAGGTATGTATACCCTTTGATATTTGATTTTAGTTTATTGTGTTGAGAAGCAATCAAGTGAAGAAGTTTCAGGTTCAAGATAGTCAAGCCATTGAGGCTTAAGAGAAGAAGAAGCCAAGGAAGGCTTAGTAAAGAGCCAAGAGAAGCTCTAGAAGAAGAGCATAGTGAATTGCTCAAGAAAAAGAAGAAGATCCAAGAAGAAGCTTGGATAGTTTGCCAAAAGACTAAGGTGAAATAGACTTAGGTGAGGTAAAGGATGGAGTTTGAAGAATTGAGAAGAGAAGCTCAAAAGTAAGGGAGAAAGTGAATGCTCAGGAGGAAGATCCAAAGCAAGGTAAGCTTGGATTTGTGATTTGTGTTTTTTTAAGTGTTGTATAAGGAGTTGTTGCAAGATTGAGAAAAGGATCAAAAGACTAGGATGCAAAAGGCCTAGGTGAGATCAAGGAGAGTGTCAAAAGACCAGTCAAGGAGAAAAGGCTTGGGTGAGCAAGGGATCAAAAGACCAAGGTGGAAAAGACTTGGGTGAAAGATCTCAGAAATGGAAGTATTGCTGAAGGTACTACAGAGTAGCAAGGTATATGAGGACAACAAGAAGAAAAAAAGCATCCAAAAGAAGAGAGGTATGAACAGTATTGAAATTGATAAAGAGATTAATAGTTTGAAAAGAGATTTAGCTAATTTTGTAGATAGATATGAGGCTTGGATGCAGATGGATAAGCAAGCATGGGTATGGCCAATGAAGAAGAGGTTGAAGTGGCCAATTGATCTCCTAGTGAAGAGGAGAAGAAGGAAAAATGAGATTGCCATGAAGAGAGAATCCCATAGAGGCTTGAAGAGGATGAGTAGGTTTCCAAGAGAGCAACAAAAAGAGGAAGAAGAAGTTGAGAAGAAGGTTCTCATTGTGGAGAACAAGAGAAGAGAAGAAAGAAAAGATGAATTGCTAGGAAGAGCACTTGGAAAGATGAGAATGTCCATTAAGAGGACACTCATGGAGACATTATGGTCTCTTGTTTTTATATCTAATGCTATTTTTGTATGGGTAATTGCAGGTATGAGCAGCCTTGTGAAGGTTAAGAGAAAGGTCTTGAAGAATGAAAAGATTGATGCAAGAGAAGACACCAAGTGCACAAGTAAATGTGCAAGAAAGAGAAGAGAGTTTGATGTTGTTGATAAAGAAGAAGAGATGCATTGGTTAATGCATGAGGAAGGTGTTGAGGAACCCCTACAAGCAAGAGAAGAGATGGAAGATGAAGATGACTTCCATGATGCCATTGAATGCCAAGAAGAGGAAAGAGAACAGCCAAGTATAAAGGAAGAAGAAAGTATAAACAATCAAGAAGTTATACAAGTCAAAGAACTAATGGAGCAACCCATTAAGGAGATAAAGGTGAGTTCAAAAATTGATTCTTCTTATAAGCATGAAACTGTTGATATGCATGTTAGAGAAGCAAAGAGAAAGGTGAAGTTTCTAATTAACCATGGATATGTGATGCCTAAATGGTGGAAGAAGCAAACTCCCAAGCAACAAGAGATGCTGGTACAAAAGCATGGATGCAGGATGCCTACATGGTTTGAGAAGAGAAATGATAAGAAGGAGAAACAAGTATGGGTGCCTAAGAAGGCAAAGAGAGAAGATGTGAGTGTTGAGGCAACAACACCAAGAAGTCAATGGAAGAGGATTGAAGGTGATTTAAGTAGCCAAGAGAATGAAGATGAGAAAGAAAACTTCTCAAGGAATAATGAGGTAGAGCATGAAGATATAAAGATGAAAGGTAAGTCAATTGCTTGTAATGAATGGGATAATGATGTTTTTGAATCATTTAATGATCTTTTTATGGAAAATGAGGTATGGAAAGTAGCTATGTGGACTAATATGCAGCAAGGAGAGAGTTCCAAGAGGATAGATGATGAAAGTGGAGATGTGAAATCAGTTCACATGTTTGAAAAGAGTAAGGAGACACAAGGTAATAGTGTTCCTATTGTTTTTGATAAGTATATTGATGATGATGAAGACGTTGATTTGTATGAAGAAACCATAAAGTGGATGAATGTATTTATAGAGGATGAAAGACAATCTGATCCTAAGTTTGATATAGGACATGAAGATTTGGATGAGCTTGTGTTGAGTGAAGAGATGAAGAGGATAGAAGAGTTGTTGAATCCTCCAAGAGAGTTGTGTAGAGACACATATCAACATGGTGGCACCATTGATCAGATGGAAAATGAATTGAGGCAAGAACAAATAAAGATAGTGAAGGCAGATTTGGCCAAAGAGTAGAAGAGTGGAGGCAGCCAAGAGACTTTATGGTCTCAAGTTTTTACTTCTAACATTGCCTTGGATGTTTTGAATGCAAGTGTTAAAGTTGTAGAGATGAATGAAGTCCATAGTTCAATGGACAAAATTTTGAATCAAGAAGGTCAAGAAGATCTAGAAGAAGCATGGAAGTGGGAGATGGCAACTGAAAAAGAGACAAGGAGAAGAACATACCAGAAAAGGAAGAAAAGCAAAATGAAAGACAAAGACTATAAAAGACAAGCATTGGTATTGGCAACAAGACCTTGGGATCCAAGCATATAGTGAAGACTAATGCATGGAGGTAGCAGTTCATTTGAACTAAGGTTCAAATCTTTTCTAGAAGGAGAGTATGATGCAGGAGCATCTATAATGGCTACATGAAGACCTGGTCAAGTTGGAAATTCTCAAGCATACAAAGCTCAAGTCATGTCTTAGTTTTGTATTTGAATTCATATTGTTGTCTTTTCCCTCCAAAATATTGTTAAGGAGGAATAAATGTAAATATTAAATGTAAAAGTAAAAGGAGATAAAAGGGGTAAAAGTGGGTTGGAAGGAATCCCCATGTTGGGAGTTTGTTGAGTAAAAGAAGAGGAGTGGTTGAAATTATTTCAACCTTAGTATATTGTTACAAATTGATAACTGTTTGTTGTTTTATCTTGTGCCCAAGTTGGGCGTAGAGGTTGGAGAGGAGACAAAATATAGCAAAAATAAAATTCATTAAGAAATAAAGAGAAGAGGGACGTAGAGAGAAGGAGGATAGGGGGGACGTAGAGAAGAGGAGAAGAGTGAAACTACATCAGAAGATGAATGCCTGATACTGGCCAGTGATGGTCTATGGGATGTAGTATCAAATGTGGATGCTTTTGATTTAACACATAGATGTCTTGCACATTGGCATAATAGTAATGCAAGTTCAGCTTGTAAACCAACAAATGAGTCAATGGATCCTGCAGCACAAGCAGCTGCTAATCATCTCTGCAAGCTTGCCATTCAGTATGGTAGCTCTGATAATATTACAGTGTTGGTGGTAGACTTGAATGCAAAGAGGAGATGCAGACCAAGACATTAAAAGTGATTTAACATAGTTTTCTTTTGCCGGATTGATGAAGGAGATAAACAATTGTAGAAGTTGAATTGTTGATAAACAAAGGTGATTTCTTCCATTGACCTTTTGTTTTTGGGTCGTTAAATAGGGAAAAGGAGGAGCCCTATTTTATCTTTGGTAATTCATTTGATTGGAGAGGTGTCTTCATACCCAACATGTAGAGGTTTATAAATTGATGTAATATAGTATTTTCCCTTGGCTGTTTTATCCCTATATGATTGACTATAAAGTTGACTGGTATAGGATGATTGATGCAGCATTGGAAAAATTGGCCTGGAATATTAGTCAAAAGAATAGATAAAATATACATGGCCAACCATATCTGGGATTGATGTTTAATGCTTTGATTTGGTTCTCTGATTATGAAAGTAGATGTATATCCATCATCCACAGAAGTGTCACTAACCTGTTGTAGGCAAGAACCAGATTTGAGATCATAAAAGCACCAGGTATTGTCCATTGAAGCTATCCCAAAGTAATTGTGCATTGCATGAACGGTGATAGCACGCACCTCTGATAAGTGGTCCATTGGCATTGAAATATGGATGATGCAAGATGGAATTTTGTTTGACAACATACTCATTAGACGGGATGAGAAGGTGGCAGAAGAGTACAGGGAGAAAACATGGAAGGGGAAAATAATTCCTTCTATCATCATCTATAATCTATCTAATTTTTTCCTCCTGTGATTACATGTAATTCTAAATTCGGTGGCCTCTTGTGACCGGCATGTACTTTCTCCTGGTGAATTTGTCAAGCTTGAATTAGAGTGGCCTAATAAATTTGATGGGCCAAACCGAGCTGTTTAACCTGCATTGTGTTTGAGCAGGTGCCACTCTAAATGAATTGAATTTGTATGGAGATAAACATCATGCAGAGTTTCAGTAGAGATGCACTGAGCATCACATGGAGCAACAGCAGAGCAAAACTTGACATTGAGAGACGAGAATTCAAGAACGAGTAATTAAACTCAATTTTTGTATCAATGCAAAACTGAACATTTATCTCTTCCTGTTTTCCCATGATGGATATGTAAGATGTTTGTAAGGCAATGAGACCTTGAAAAATGGTTCATTTTGATTTTGTAAGAAGATGAATTTCAGTCTGAGGAGCCCTGCATTAGAATATTAAAAAATGAACTACATGTTCCTTTCTCTAATCATCATGTGGAGCTAAAAGTGCCCCAGTGCATGTTTAGTTGCTAAAATATAAAGAAGCAATGGTTGTCCAAGTGTTGGCTACCTCAAAAATATTAGGTTAGCCAAGTATGTTATGAGCTTTGAAAATGATAATTAACACTCTTTGTCCCATATAAATGTGATCCCTTTATTCAAGATATGTGTAAATGGATGGCACTTATCTACCAGATGTGAAATAAAATTGTGAATACATTAGATCTTTCCTTATAGGCTGCAGAGCTATTTGAGACTGGAAGGTGGAGGCATTTATAAAATGGCCTTGACCTTAGTAGGATCCACTTCAATCCTTTGTGATAAAATAAACCTAGAAATTTTCCTAAAGTGATGCTAAAGACACATTTATTATGATTCAGATGAACCTTGTGCTCATTTAGTCTCTCAAACATTCTTCATAGAATGTCAAGATGTTCGACACATGTTCTTAATTTAGCTAGGATGTCATCAACATAGTTTTCAATGATATCATGCATCATGTCATGAAATATGTTAGTCATAAAATTTTAATGAGTGGATCCAACATTATTTAATCCAAATGGCATGACTTGATAATAGAATATTCCCCATGGTGTGGTGAATGCAATATTATGTTAGTCTTCTTGGGCTATCTTGATCTGATTATATCTAGAAAATCTATACATGAGGGATAACATCTCATAGCCAGTAGTAGAGGCTATAATCATGTCAATGTTGGGCAAAGGAAAATAATCTTTGGGGCATGCCTTGTTAATATCTCTGAAATTAGTATGAAAACATATACCCTGTGGCTTTTTATTGATTGGGACTATGTTTGAAATCCATTTAGAATAGTCTAGTAATCTGATGAAGACTACTCCTAATAATTTATCCAGTTCTGATTTTACCAAAAGAGAAATGTGTGAATGCATATTACTCAATTTTTATTTGACTAGCTTAACATATAGATGGACAACAAGGTGATACATAACTAAGTCAGGGTCTAAGCCTAGCATGTCAAAGTAATCCCATATGAAGATATCAATGAAATCTCTCATAATAGTAATAATATGATCCTACTCCTCATCAGTGAGGAAGGCTCCAAGATAAATAATTTTGGGATCATCATATATTCCCAGGTTTACTTTAGTAGTTTTTTCTAAAAGGAGTGTAGAACCATCCTCTAGAATAGTAGGCATTATTTGATCTTGATCTTGTTCTTTTGATGTATCCTTTGTTTGTTCATCTCAAAGCTCTAGATAATGATATGAGTCTAAATCCACCAGTTTAAGTAATGGCCAACAAGAAAATATCTATGGAAAGTCAAGAGCAAGCCTCTCAAAAAATTCTATTATTCTAATGTGATGTTGGTACTGGCTATTGAGATAGGACTTGATGGACGTTGTGCATCTTATGTAGATAAACAAACTTTCCCATCCAAGAGCACCTAAAATAGGTTTTCACTCAAGGGATTATCTTTCTCTTTACTATTTCCCTAATCAACAAGTGCCTCAAAGATGTTTTCACCTAAGGATCTTGATGTTTTATCTTTTTCATGACTAAGAAAGTTTGCCTACTCTGTAAAGTAGGTAGAATAGTCCAATGAGAAATCAAAGCCTTATTTATGATAACCAATTGGAAATCCTTCTCTAAGGCCCATGTAATTTGAAATAGATTCCTCATTCTAGAATTCATCAAGGTGTATGAAAAAAAATTATTGGTCCCAATCAATGAGTTTGAGATGGCAAAGGCAAAGGTAACAATGGTATGTGATAGTCATAACAAAGTTTGATTTAAATGATTTTCTATCAACAAGCTCATCATAAATACTATAATGGAATGCTACATCACTATTAAAAGTCTCATTGTTATTCAATTTAAATGAATCACTATCAAAATACATGATTTCACCCCCATGAGGTATAAATATGATACCTTGATTCATGTTAGGTTTACCAGTTGATAAAGGTTCCTATTAGAGGTACAATCATTGAGAGGGGGGTTAATTAGTGAGCCTAGATATTTCAACTTTAGTTCTAATCCTTACAAACTCTTAATCAGTCAATGCATACATTCATGAGGAACACACATCATTTATAGCAATGAATAAGAAAGATAATACAAGATCAATCACATAACACATGACATACGTGGGAAACCCTCTCACAAAAGAAAACCAACTGGAACCTGCAATTGGACTACTATCTTATAATAAAAAGATCTATTTTATACCAACAAGATACTAATCAATAAACTACCATTCTTAATTTTAGTGAGATTGTAATCCCACAAGGAGCTACTACCCCTGTCTAGATGAGCACCCACAACAACTAGAATTTTATCAAGTTTCACCTTACAAGGAGGAAACAACCCCATTAGATGTTCAGTACCCACAACAACACCTATGAACACATCTCATCAATAGTGATTGCCTATCAATATAATGGAGATATAAAGTATATTATCTCTCTTCAACTCTTCACACTCAATACATCCAAAGCCACCTTTTGGACCACTTTGCACTTCTCAGCAATAATTGTATCACCATAAAACTCTCTATTAATCAAATCACATTACATACTTGAACCAACACATAAATATCAATTAGGACACATTACATATCCCAACTATCCCCACTCTTCATCTTTGCATACTCAATGCATCCTTCATGTAACAACTTTATTAGAGATTCAATAACATGACTACATGGTCATACACATAGTCCACACACTAATCTACCTCTCAGATTAACCACCAAGCTCTCATAAATAATAAAATTATTCACTCATTCTCAAGACATCCAAAACATCCTTTTGGATCACTCTGACCTCTTTACTCATGCTCAACCTGTAAGATAACTATTTTGACCTCAAAAACATGACTTATAGGTCATACACATAGTCCTTAATATGCTCTAATTATCAACCCATACATTAGGCACACTCAATCTCTTTAATTCTTCACTTCAATGCTCACACCACATCTAAGTTACTCAAGCCTAGAACCCATCACATTTGGTTACACTATATATAGAGCAATCCTGAAAATCACTACCTTGGTTGGCCATTAGGCATGCTTTAGCCCTTAAGTCATCTATCATATGAATACATGGCTCTATAAAATCTCCATAGGTCATCCATAATATCTATAGGTTAACCTTAAGTAGTTATACCTTTTAATAAGGGCCTTATAGCTCTTATGGGTCTCATGGAGAACTATTCACCCATTTAGCTCACCTTTGAGAAAAAACTATAACATAAGACCACTTTCAAATACATGGATCCACTCCTTGTGTCCCATTCGACATCCTCAAATGATAATAATCAACTTATCTCACCTCTTTATATGCTCAAACAACTCAAATAGAGCCCTTATATATAGGAACACCATTACCAAACACATAGTCAACTTCTTAAGAATTGTTCATACTCAAGATAGATTGATCACACTTCTAAAATACATACAGGGCATCCTTATGGAGTCTAAAACACTCCTAAATAGATAATACATCATGAGACATCAAAATAACATCAATACAAGCTCAAATATCCTTCTTGGTTCAATTTTAGAATAAGCATGAACATAGTCAATTTTGAGGATCAATATCTTTGATTGTACTCACTTTTAAATCTTCAAATCTATATATCCAGATGTGTCATTAAGTCCTCTACATCTTTGATTTTGATAGCACCAATTTTTTTTAATTTTATCAAAAGATATGGATAAAATATAGAGCTTTGGTTTTTCCTTGTGTTAAATTCAAATATTTGAATTCAAACAATCATAGTTAACCCTTGAACACAATGCTAGAATCTTGTGTCCCCTTAGCTTAGATCGAATACACACCGTTGATTTCTTTTGATCTTTAATACATAGGCACCAGTGCTTAGATGTTAAACCTTAGTCACATTGACCTCATCTCCTATAATCTTATAATGTTGAATCCATGCACTCCATCGATCTCTATGGATTAGTTAAGTCTTTAATGATCAATGCTCACTATTCGATCAATCTATACGAATGCCCACTCATTTTTGGATCCTTATCATGTACCTTTGCTCAATCATTAAACATCATGCACCTATCCTCATCTCACTACTTCTAGACTTCTTTGATCAATGCATACCATTGATCTTACTCGAGCTTTAACTCTTTCAAAATTGACTATGGGGACCCTCTCAATATGCCTGAGTAGCCTTTTTTGCATCTCAATAACTTCTTATATGCTTACTTGCATGATCTCAAATTTGGACCAGATGATCTCCTTACATAGTAGAATCTAACCATATAACACACTACATTTGAAACCCTTGCATGTGTGAGATATAATGCCATTAAAATACCTTCTCAAAATCTTTTATCATAGAGCCAACTATGTCAAAATCCACTTGAGAGGCCAACTTTGAGCATCCATAACTTTTATCGTGCTTCAGTACATGATCTAGAATTTAGCACAAATTAACTATGCTCAAAATTGAATAAACCCATATGATTAGTTTTTATTTACACCTTCACATGTGTAAGATATAAAACCATAAAAATGCTCACTTGAATTTTCTTGCCATATTGCAAAATTATCTAAGTATGGGAAAACATAGTCAAACTACCTAGAAGCCCAACTTTACATATACATATCTTTTAGTGTGCTACATCTATGATCTAAAACTCAGCACAAATAAACTAGGCATAAAAATAAACAAACCCATGTGATCATTTTGTCTTGAAACCTCCATGTGTGAAAGATATTCCATCATCAAACTGATTACTTGGCTCTTTCTGGACACATGTAAATTTTGCTAAGTATGGGAAAATAATGAATTTTGACTGAGAATTCAACTTTACACCCTCATATCTTTGACCTTACTTTGATGAATGACTTGAGATCTGGTGCATAATAACTAGGGACTAATTTTATCACAACTATATGACCAAATCCTCTTGGCTCATTCCCATGTGCCAATGGTGATGTCATCAAATTGCCTACTCATATTTTCTACCATTGGACCCAAAGTGTCTAAATGAAAGCAATGAAGAACTAGATGAATTTTACTTATACACACAAGCTCTCAAAGATTTCTTAACTTCTGATAGGACCCCTTACACACATTCAAATCACCATACTCATCCCTAAACCTACTTCAAGCATACTAGAATAACCACCTTGCACACTTTGTCATTTTCATATAAGCTATCAAAGCACTTCATCCACTCAATAGGAAACCTCCATGACAACACCATGACATCATCATGATAACCCTCCAATAGTTATAGGATTCTTTGCACTCATGGATCAAGGCCTTTTCCTATCTAATTAAAGTTATCCATAATCTAATTAGGGATAGGATATTTGGGATTTTGAAAACAATCAGTAATGCCAATAGAATATAACTAGTCTCCTTCAGTAAAAGCTTCTCGATCCCAATTCGATGAAGTATCAAGTAAGAATACCATCGATGGTTTCTATGTATCTTTCTTCTTTTTCCAAATCATGTTGGGTATATAGGGGATTTTGAAAGGTTTGGGTTTTACAAAATATTTGGGAGACTTGGGTAACCTAGCAATATGGAAGGCATCTTTCATATGATCAAGGGTTATGGGGAATAGATCAAGTAAAGTGGAAGTAAGGTCACTTGGGTTGATATAATTGGATTTGGGTGGATGAAAAACTATTTCCATATTCTTCTCTATAATAAATTTAGAACTAGAATAAAATTCATAATTATGAAATTTAGCATCTAGGTGTTTACAATACTGATAAGGTTGTAGGTCAACAGGAATGATGACTTCAATCCCATTGTGGGGGAATTTGAGGCACTGATGTAAAGTGGATGGGATGTCCTACACTTCATGGATCTAAGGACAACCAAGAAGTATGTTATAAAGCAACTCAATATCCATAATATGTAACAAGGTATGATGGGACACAAACCCATATATGATTGCCAAATAGATAGTTCTAGAAGATTTTATTTCAGTATTATCATATGCCTTGATGGTAATTATCTCTAGATGGATGTCCTTTGCAGTATAACCCAATCATTGTTCTAGGTTGAGGGATTATATGCTCAGCCCTAAACCATTATCTATAAGAACCTACTTAATTTTATGGCTTTCAATGATGACCTTAATTTACAAGGGGTTGTTATGGATAGGACCAAGAGTGGACATGTCACTTTGATCAAATGTACCCTATCAAAATGAAGATAAATTACCTATAAGTTTTTGGAATTATTCAAGGTTAATGTCTTGGGAAATACTGAATTATTTTAGAAAGTCATTCAAAATAGTTATATAGACTTCAGACGTATGCAAAAGATCTAAAATATAAATTTACACATGGTTTGTACTTAATTGGTATAAGGTTTAGCCTTGGCTAGTACAATATTCAACTTTGGAACAAAGTTATAATATTCATGTTAGGTCTCATTTTAGAAGAGGGCAAAGGGCCCTGAAGGGTGACTCTTGAGTGTTTAGTTGTGATTGCATAATATAAAGGTGGAAAGGAGCCATTATAATTAGAAGATGAAGGCAAAGGGCCTTAGAAGGTGACTCGTAGGCATCTAGTTGCATTGGTTTAATTTAAAATTAGCAAGGAGACATTATAATTAGAAGGGGGTCTAAAAATAATAAACTATGGAAACTGAGGCACAATGGAATTGCTTGTACTCGATGTGGCATTACTTGAAGGGGAAGGTATTGACCCTCTATAAGGGGTCTAGTACTTTAAGGAGCATGAAATGATTCATGATCTTTAAAAGTAATAGTGGTGATGTGGTTTTTAAAAATATGCCCCACAGTGTTATTATAATCATAAGGCATGTTGTTGTAACCTAGGTTATTTGCATGGGTATTATGATCATAATTATGATCATGTTGATTATGATTCTAGTATTGGGCTTTAGTCATTGATTCTATCCTTAATTCTGATTGTTTCTTGTTGTTTTTTTATTGTGCCTAAGAAATGGATCTTTCTAAATGCCCATATCCTAATAAGCAAGTTTGATTTCAACTTTGCTACCTTTAATCAGATATTAAATGAGATGTCATAATTGAACACATCAATAAACACCATGACCAACAACATGATGGAAGTTATAAAAATCATTTTCCCAATACCAATCAAGTTTGGGTTGATATTCAGGGAATGGCCATGGTATAGGCCACATAATCAAATTAGCTTCTAGGAACTTTTAGAAAATGGCCTCAATAGGCTCTTTCAGTTTGTTAAAGGCTTTGTATTTATTGAATTTCCTTCATGGAGGGACTGATTTTAAAGTATTTGATGAATTAGTTAAAGCTAATTACACATTTAGAGCTGGTAGAGCCTACACCATTTATACATGCCTAGATTTAGTCACTCCATTCCCCACCATGTTCTTGGTAAACCCCTTAAGTTTATTTTTTATGATAGCTTGAATAGGTGATTAGGTTTGATTAGATGTTTGACCCTATTAATAAATCTTGACAAGGCCTTTGGTAATAATCACCTTCTTAATCTACATATCCTTATCTATAATTTCCTTGAATGTGTTTGTAGAATCAAGTCATATATTATACACCACCTCAGGGTATAGGTTATGTGTAAAATATCATCCAACTATTTATCTAGAAAATTATGTTAAAAGCATCTAGCTAATGCTCTCCATCATTATATATATGCTATGAAGATTTTTTCCATCTCTTTGTTTGGATTTGCACAATTTGACCAAAATCAACTCATATTCAATATTGTAAGAGAAATGGTTGACAATTTTTTTAGATAGATCATTCTAATCTACCACCTATCCCTTAGGTAACATAAGGATCCATTTTAATGCTTATCTTGCTAAATTTTGTGGATAAGAGGTAGCTTCGTTTGTCTCCACAAAATTTAGAGGGCTTCATCTTTTTCCTCTAAAGCTTGATGTTCAAAATAGTCTTCTTTAGATCCTACAGTTATTGAAATGTATTAAAACATCATGAAATTATCTTGTCCATCATAAAAATTCTCCTCCTCATAATTAGGGCTGTAAAAAACTCCACTACGAGTATACCTTTGCATCATGTTTAGAATATTGTTCTCTACATTTTACAAGATGTGAAATGTGTTTTGCAAATGTTGAAATGTGTGTTTTGATTTATTAAAACAAGTGTCAAGGTCAAAAGAGACTATAATAAAAATAAGTGGTATAGTACCACATAATTAGAAGGAATGGTCATGAATTTACTCAATTTTGGTGGGTTGAAATCATTAAATTAGAAGAGGGTATGATAAATTTGAAACCTAAAGTGAAAGAAAAGACAAAAAACTTAGGTTAAAGATATGTCAATACCATAAAATCTAGATACAACTATGATGAGTTATGACTAAAAAATTATAAGAGGATATTTTTGATTAGGAAGATAGAAATGAAAACTAAGAAGCTCAACATTTGAATTAACACAAGAACTCCTAAGTATAAAGCTAAAACCAAACGGGCAACACAACACTACCACATGTAAATAGGATTTAAATTCGTCCAAGAACTTATATAAATAATGAATGCAAGATAACCTAAGTCCACAATGATAAAAAATGATGATGAGTCTATATAATGTCTTTCAATCCAAATGGGAAATCATACCCAAGTTTACTCAAACCAAATGCAAATGACAAACCGATAACACCTTGGTCTAGAAGACAAATAAATGAGATTTCAAATTTAAATTAAAAATGAATGACTTTGATATTTTTAAAAATGGAAAAATGGTCTAGACTCAAATGGGCAACATGACAATGTTGTTGAGAAAATACAAACACAATTTTTTAAATTATTATTTGAATAAGGAAAAAAGATGTTTTGATTTAGTCAGTGTAATGCCTAATTGTTCAAATAGAATGGTGTATAACAAAGGTGTTTGATATTTATGATGTTTTTTGGTTTTAAAACAATTTTAGACTCAAAAAGACTAATAAAGTAAAGGATAAAATGACAAAATATAATTAATTATAATGTTCAAAGTCCTAAAATTGATAAGGTTACATGTGTAGACACCAAAATTGTGTCGACTCCCCTTGGTCCCTTGCACACTTTATTAATTTAAAATAAATTAATTATTTTAAATTAATGACATCACCCTAGACACCTCACCTTGGATACCTTGCCCTTAGACCATTTATCACCCTATGACAAATCATAATTACCTAAGACCTATTCCAACTCTCTCACTAACTCTCACACCTATTAAATCTGCCTTTGGACCGTTCACCAATGACAACTGAACTTGGCAGATGGATGAATGGGAAAAAGGCTAAAAATAGATTTTTTACCCATTCTCTAGCTGCCGACGTCGGTCAACCGTCGACCGACGCCGATGGGATCGCCGATGTCGGTTACTTAAAACTAAATTCTAACCTCAGCTGGAGGCCCCAAACCTGAATTCTCTCTTGCTCCTCAACTCTTTATAGATCAAAGGCAGGCTTTGGGATGAGGCATCAACATTCTATCATCACTCTCCAGACTAAGAAACTCTGCATAATTCACTCCACACTGGATTGAAACATTGCACGAGGTCTTCGGCATCAACCATAATGGGAACAAGTCTTCTACACTTTTGGTTCTCCACCAAGAGCTAAGTATTCTTCTGGTTTATATTTCAATATTTTTAGAATGCATTGGTAATTAGTCCATTGGCTATTTCTGAGTACTATTGAGACCAAATCTGGCTTTCTTCCTGGAGAGGCTGAAAAGCCTTCCTTTTATCCTAACCCATTTTGACAACCTGTCCCCTACCTTTGTCCTTCCTAAGACTCTATCCACTATCCTACATCCCTGCACAACCCTTTTAAATCTCCCAAACCATTCTATTGACCACAGACATACCCTAAAACTTGTCCAAGGCCCATTGCCCCTATCAACATCAGCATCAAGGCCCATTGCCCCTACTGATGTCGGCAATATTGACAAACTGACGACGAAAAACTAATCGGCATCGGCGTCAGTGACTGTGAGAGGCAGATTACAGGAATCAAGTACGCATTATCTATTTCTCTTCTTTAGCCTTTCATTACTTCTCTTTCTAGCAACACTCTTTTGTCAAATAAGTGGACTGTCATCCCTCAAGGGAGTCTTTGCACTTTTGGGACCGAGCTTTGCTTGGTAGTTCACCATATATCTATCTAACATTTTCTTTGTTTGAGTCTCTTTTTATCTACAGGTGTCTTCCTCCACAGCCAAAGAGGAGCTCCTACAATGTCTGGATACGATGCGCAACTTATTCTGGGTAACGTACAAACCCCTGACCATTTATCTTTAGTTTCTTCTTTCTTTTGAATGTAAAAAGAAAAAATGAGTAGAAACATTCTGGCACGCCTGGTGGGACCCTGGAGTTTTCCTTGGGTTCATTCTTTTTCTTCTAAAAGCAAACATTCATATAGGTGCATTAGATTTTCTTCTTGCATTTCCTCTTTTATCTTTTTGTTATAAAAAGACACCATTAGCACAAGTTAAAAAGAATCTCTCTTTTTCCTTGTCATTTCTTCCTTGAATTTTAGAGTAGTGAAAATTCATACTCTTAACCTTTTTCCTCACTTGTTTGCATCTAACAAACAAAACATTTCCATTTGGGTTAAAATCTATTGCATCTCATTTCTGTTTGAATGCATATTTAGTCCACTCATCTAGTAATTAAAGCGCATTATGAATAAATCATAGTGCACATATGTTACACAACCTAACCACATTCACAATCAAACATTTTAACTTACCTGAGACAAGGCCCATCTAGGATTTCATCACCTAGCAGATACCTTACCCTTCCCGGTGATCCTACTTAGATTTCACCACCAAGGGGAGGACCCACTTTGTTCTCTGGCAGAGTATAAACTCTAGGTGAAGTATATATTGCCTAAGCGGCCCAGCTCGGCTCTAGGTTCATGAAGTGAGGGGAGCAAGCTCCTAGCACCAAGCCACGTACGGAACCTAACACAAACTTTTGAGCACCAAAACATAACCCGAAACTAGCTTTAGACTTCCTTTTTAGGACCCGTTCTAAAAGCCCAACTTCCAACATATTCTTCTAAGGCATAAGCCACCATGACTCTAAAACTTTATTCTTAGGAATTTAATGTTTAGAGGTTGTTTGCCTTCATCTTTTCTGCTATTTTCATCTGATTGTTTGAGCTGGTGAGGACACATCATTCTGAGACCAAAAACAACTCAAAATTCCTTTTTCTTCCAAAAACTTTCAGTTTTTTGAGTTTCTAGAAATACACAAACACCAACATCAGTTTTTCTACGGACGTCGGCAACTTATCCTCACCGACATCAGTTTTTCCACTGACGTCAGCAACATTTCATAACTGGCATCAATTTTTCCACTGACGTTGGTCACTGTCAACAATTTTCTTCTCAAAATAGCAAGCTTAAAACCTGACTTTTTTGCTGTTAAACACAACTTTTGGTTTTCTGAAACTAAAATACATAGTATCTAGAAACTAGACCATTTTTTCCTTGAATAGTTATGACACACAGTCAAGCAAAATCCCTTATTGACCATGCAAGACAACAACCACTTCCACCTTCGCCCTTTATAACAAGTCCTCTAATGGAGCATACTTCAGATACTGAATATACTCCTTTCTAGCCTACCCCCACCAATCAACATCCAATTGTTCCCAAAGGGGACCAAAACTTTGAGAGATTCCTTGAACCCAATGTCAAGGCTCTCCAACACTATCTCGCAAGAAGCCAAACATGAGATCCCTTAGGTAATCTTGATTATGGGATGCCAACTTCTGTCACTGAAGCAACAACGATATCAACAACGTCCACTACCCAACCCATAATCACTCAAGCCATTGCCTCAACCAAAAATCTGACCATGGCCAATGTTCAAAATTTGGCCTCCCCTTCCATTTTTGGACCTACCTTCATTGGGGTTTCTATACCCCCTCAACCACAATCAATTCAACCAAGTTCTACACCTTATTAGAACTTGATTGTCTCGACTCCACACACTCTTGCACCTATAAACACAGGAGTGACTACCTATCCTTTTACCAATGCCACCATTTAACCACCTTTGGTGGTATCTAGTCAACTTGTGCCCTCCAAATTCATGGCACACACCCTTTTAGCCTCAACATCAGTCCCTATGACAAACTACCAATATGTCGCGCTTATACAAACGTAACCTAGCACGTCATATGCCCCTCCTAATGCCTTCTAGGTACCTTACAACTTAGGGGTTGCCCCACTTGCCAATCCATCAGTCGATCTAATTAAGATGCTGATGGATAAGATGTCTAATCTTGAGACATCCATTTCTGGTTCATGCAATGTTCTTTCATACGAACAAATATGCAATGAACCCATTCACCCTTTGGTGCCTACTCGACCATATCCTGACCAGTGGGAACTCCCCAAATTTACTCAATTTTAGAGTAAAGAGGACCCAAAACAACATATACGAGCGTTTAGACACACTTGTTACCTCATAGTGCACGATGATGCATTACTACTTCACACGTTCCCCATGTCATTTTCAGGCACTGCCCTTGATTGGTATAGTTATATTACCAGTCACTCTATCTTTTCTTTCACTCAACTCGCCCAACTATTCCTTGACCATTTCTCAATTAACATCACTAAGAAGGTCTCCATTACAGACCTCTATTCTAATAAACAATTCGACGATGAGTCAATAGCTGACTTCATCACCTGTTGGAGAGGATTGATCAACCAACTCTCCTTTTTATTACCTCAACCTGAGCTCTTTTCAAGAGCATGTGCCAAGCACATCTCATCCACCTTTCAGGTTCAAACATTCCACACATTTGACAAAGCTTTCACCATGGCTTGAAAGCTTGAACTCTGCACTATCAAAGAAGATAGAGTCAAATTGCATAGTAAAAATAACAATGCAAAATCCGATGACCATTCTTCTTTTAGACCTTCTTCTTCCAACTCCAAGTCCAAGGGGTCAGCAAATGTTGTGGTCGTTAGATCATCATCTACCATGACCAACCAAACTGAGCCCTCCACATCACAAAGCATCACAAAACAATTCCAACAATGATGCATACAACATCAATACACTCTAATTAGAGAATCATACGCTTTCGTGTTGGATAAACTAGTAAAGCAGGGGGTCCTCAATCTCCCTCAAATCCAACCACCCCAATTTGATTCCTCAAAAGCCATCCCTACTTGGTATAGGGAAAATGACTTTTGTAACTATCATCATGTTAAAGGTCATGACACAGACAATTGTAAAACCTTCAAAAATATTATTCAAGACATGTTGGACAAAGGGGACCTTATTTTGGATAACCCGAATGTGCCAGCTAACCAAAACATGGATGTCTTTAGGCAACCATTCCCTAATCATCCCCCCAGTCAGAATATCATTCAGACCATAGCCGATGGCCCCCAAGAACATAATATACGCATGGTCGACATGGTTTCTAACCAACCTCTCCCACAGTCTAAAGAGGTTAATCAACCTATTTGTCCACCATAGGTAGAAGAGCCTTCTTCACCTATTTTTCCACCACAGGTAGAAGAGCCTTCTTCTCCTATTTGTCCACCATAGGTAGAAGAGTCTTCTTCTCTTATTAGTCCACCATAGGTAGAAGAGCCTTCTTCTCCTATTTATCCTCCACAAATGGAGGATAGTCCTCCATCCAGCCCCTTTTCACACGTGGGAGAGTCTACTTTGACCTCTCCCATATTGGAGGATGCTTTGATAGCACCAACGCCGGTAGCCTCACCCTCATCCTTCTTATTACCAGTGGGGGATCATACCTTCCCCGCTACTTGACCACACACAGAATCCATGAACATCCCTACGCTCTATCCAACTGAAGAGCCACATTCTCCAATTCCTTCTCCAACAAGAGAAGAACTTGTCTCTTCTCCTACTTTGAAAGATGATCCAGTAATGGCTCTCTCATGCCTTTGGCCTAAGATCATTACATCTAACACATTTTTGGTCTCATAACCACCCACATCTTCTAAAAAACCAAAGCCTCATCCAACATCTTCAAAACCATTCTCTCGATTGGCTGAGAACTTAGGATTGCTCCATTCGAGGAACTTCGAGCATGAGGCATTGTGGGAGCAACTTAAAGCTCCTTGTCTTACACATCCCACTTCATCTTGTACTATCAACCCTTTTGTAGCTTCAGGATCAGGCTTCTACTTCCAAAACATCATAAGCTGAAACATCCACATCTGAACCTAAACCCTCACAAGCAACCACCACACCAAAACAAGTTAAATCTCTTGGTGTTCACCCCGTACCAAACCTCACTCACCCACAAGTGAAGGTAGATTTAACCTCACCCCCCATAGTAGTGGTCCTCACACTGTATTAAAGAAGGGTACTAAACCATGTCGGAGAACTCCTCCCCCACCTTCACCATTGCCCTTTATTTTGAGCCCACACCCTTCCACCTCAATAGGAGTGCTCCCAAATCTAACACCTAACAAAAACAAATCACCTCCATTACTCCCTCCACCCATCAAGAACATATCTCCTCCAAAAAATCTGACACCTCTCGCCATGAAAGTGCCATCTACACATATGGCTAGACCATCCACACCACCAACCAAAAAGGAGGTACAAAAAACTCCTACAACTCCTAAATAGAAGTTGTCAACCCCTACTGCAACAAAACATGCAGACCCATTAAAGGGTTCCTATGCTTTGATGTTACACCAATTGTTGTAGTCTTCTAGCATCAGTCTCCCACCTCTTAAACCATACCAACCTCTCAGACCAAAACCCACTTGGTTCGATGACACTAAAATCTATGCGTATCATCACACACCTGGGCATGACACTGAGCATTTTTGCACTCTTAAAGCTGTCATTTGCCAACACCTGAAAAAAGATACCCTTCTCATCAAGGATCCTCTTGACCACCCTTTCAACAAACCATCGACACCATCCCATGCCTCTCAAACATCCTCACCTAAATCGAGATCCCAATGCAAAGCTATGGTTCCTCTGCCATCTTCGCCCCCTTTGTTCGAAATCAACACTATCAATGTGGCCACCAGGTCACAAAATTTAAAGGATAAAGGAAAAGAGAAGGTTTCTATTCCTTGGACATATCCATTCATCAAGCCTTTTCAACCACCAAAACCCAAGATTTCTATCTTGGGCACATCCCAACCAACATCTTCAAAGCCACTTCATGACTCCATGGTGAAACAACTTCACCAAACCCCTGTGAAGAAGTCTTTGTATGATCTAATTCAAAAATCTCCACAACATCATCAAACCTTGATCAAGGCCTTACAATCAATAGAGGTCCAAATTGAAGACCCCCAACCACTGGTTGCTTTAATCAAATCATTACCAACCATTGACTCCATCACCTTCAATGATTCTGAGATTTCAAACTACAATCTGGAAGATCAGGATCCCACCCTCTTAAACTAAGCCTGCCAGGAAAAATATTTGCAAGATGCATCCTTACGTCGCATTCCTTGTCAAAGAGGAGCTTTAACATCTTCTCTCCATCTCATTTGTCCAACCCATTGATTATCCACAATGGGTGTCAAACATTGTCCCTGTCACAAAAGCAACTGGGGGGAATGTGACTTTGTACAGACTATCATGACCTCAACCAAGCATCAACCAACTTCTTAATCATCCTCACATCCAAGCATCGACCAACACATGACCAATATGGAAAGAAGCAAATGAGGCATGTTTGTTCCTAATTGGCTCGGACCTTATATCATAAGTATGGATCAAGGACTTATCGTCTGTCTTCTTTCGAAGGCAGGACAAAACTTGAGCCCCTTAATGCCTTACATTTGCGACCATTCTCATGTTAATCAAGTAATCATTCACTTGATGTTTAACTTGAGCTCATCTCTTGAGCAACCCCTGTCATCCTCATTCCTATTCCTTTCAACCCTTTTTTCCTACAAACATTAGTTAATCCTTTTTGCATTAATGCTTTGTCCTACTAAAAGGGAAAACTTTAAACCTCTATAGTCTAGTCCATGACTAAAACTTCAGTCCACAAAACATATAAAACTAGGATGCCTATTCAAAGGTCATAAAACTATAAGTGTAGACTACTCCCTCAAAGGACAGCTGCATAATTGCTGTAATTAATAGACTACTCCCTTGAAGGATAGCTGTTTAAAGACATTCAACCATACAAAGCAGAATATAGACCACTCCCTCGAAGGATGGCTATGCCCAAATTTTGTTACAAATAACACTCTCTCAAAAGCTTCCCGCATCTATCAGCTTCACATATGACCACAAAACAAAACAACATCCCCACGTAGACTTCCCGCATTGATCAATCCACAAAAAAAAAAGAAAAGAAATTGACTGACAAACTATTAAGTCATGGACTTGCCTATAGTCATTCTCAGGGTCACCTATAAAAGGGGCAAAGTAATCCTTGCTAAAAAGGGTTACGCTATCCTAATCAAACCTATTACCCCAATATACTCAAGGGATTTCGAGCTCACTTAATGTCAAGTAATTTGACTACTTCTCTAACACAAACCAATGGCCGATGACGTAATGCATGAATGGGGCTTTTGTTTCCAAAAACCTTATCTATGCTATCATTATGGTCCTTGTCAATGAAAGAGCAACGCGCCTTTCACTTTTTACATACCTTGGTCACATACAACCAAATCATTTTCCAAACCAAACCAAACCAAACCAAAACATTTTCTAACCATTAACATAACCTCATGATTTATTTAATGCAAATATCAATTTGTGTTATATAAATTATCATAGCCCATTCACATTAGTTTCTATGGAAAACAATACACATGGAAACTAACAACCAAACACAATTTATGTCAAGCATATATCATCACCAATACAAATAGTGCTGAAGCATAAATAAACTCATTTCATTTTTAGCATACATCCATAACCAATATAGAAAATTGCTAGTGATGAAAAACTACATAACTTATGTTACAGAATACACCATCACATAATATGGAAAAGGCTGTAACATCATCATACACTCATCATTTCAAGCATCTACCATTAGACATATGGGAAGTGCTAAACCATTAACATGACCAAACCAATTATCGACCTCTTTGACTCTATCTTCCCTTTTGGGAGAACTACATTGGCCTGAGGCCCTTGAATAGGGGCTATGTAGGTAGCACTCAGTTGACATGGAGTCTTCTAGGGTTAGCTCGGCCATTTGCTTGTTCGTCTCCCTAATGACGTTGGTGACTTGTTTGTTCATCTACCTGATGGACAAACCATTTCACCTTTAACCATGACTTAACCTAGTCAAACCCAATCCATAATCGACTCTCTTCTTCCCTTTTGGGAGAACTACATTGGCCTGAGGCCCTTCAAATAGGGGCTATGTAGGCATCACTCAGTTGACATGGGATCTTCTGAGGTTAGCTCAGCCATTCCTTCATCCATCCATCTAATGGACCAACTATCTATACCAACCCAAAATCATGACCAAACAACCAGCCCTGACACTGTAGAAGTCACCTTAGATTTCTCATGGGGCACATTGGAGATCACATGCATCTCCCCATCCACAACAAACTACACTTGAGATGACTTATATCTCAGCCTGACTTGACCAATGACCTTGGAGATCACGATTATCTCCTCTGACCATGACCACTTTTGAGACAACTATGCCTTGGTTGTTTTGATTGCATATGCTACCTCATGAATAGTTAGCAAATTGTCCACGAACCTCACACCTATTAATGGATCACACTCAAGTTGATCCCCAATATTTGTGACATTTTTCATATTTTTTAGGAGCACTTCCTGAGCCTGAAATACTTGGAACACAATGACCATCAAAGCTACAGCTTGGATCGAATAACCCAATCAGCTACGACTAAAAGCTAGTACCCAGTTACTTTAATTTTAGCACTCCTCAACCTTGCCTTTGACAATTTGACCTACCTATCACGTGAAGTGGTATACGTGCAATCTTAACTATTGTAGCATTCACACTCCAACTTCACCATACCCATCCACTACCTACCAAATCGGCACCCGATATCAGGTTACCTTCCCTCGACTCCCACTTTGAGGGGGAATACCTCATCCCATACTTGGGGCAACCTATACCTTATCCCATACCTGGGGAAACTTACTCCTATTTTTGTCTTGCAGTTCGTCAGAATAACCAACAAGACAAAAAGGGGCAAATGTAGACACCAAAATTATGTCAACTCCCCTTGGTCCCTTGCACACTTTATTAATTTAAATTAAATTACTTATTTTAAATTAATGACATCACCCTAGACACCTCACCTTGGATACCTCGTGCTTAGACCATTTATCACCCTATGACAAATCATAATTACCTAAGACCTATTCCAACTCTCTCACTAACTCTCGCACCTATTAAATCCACCTTTGGACTGTTCACCAATGACAACTAAACTTGGCAGATGGAGGAATGGGCAAAAGGCTAAAAATAGCCTTTTTACCCATTCTCTAGCCACTGACATTGGTCAACCATCGGTCGACACTGGTGGGATCGCCGATGTTGGTTACTTAAAACTAAATTCTAACCTCGACTGGAGGCCTCGAATCCAAATTCTCTCTTGCTCCTCGACTCTTTGCAGATCAAAGGCAAGCTTTGGGATGAGGCATCAGCATTCTATCATCACTCTCTAGACTAAGAAACTCTACAGAATTCACTCCACACTGGATTGAAACGTTGCACGAGGTCTTCGGCATCAGCCATAACGGGAACAAGTCTTCTACACTTCTGGTTCTCCACCAAGAGCTAAGTATTCTTCTGGTTTATATTTCAGCATTTTTAGAATGCATTGGTAATTAGTCCATTGGCTATTTTTGAGTACTATTGAGACCAAATCCAGCTTTCTTCTTGGAGAGGCTGAAAAGCCTTCCTTTTATCCTAACCCATTTTGACAACCTGTCCCCTACCTTTGTCCTTCCTAAGACTCTGTCCACTATCCTGCATCCCTGCACAACCCTTTTGAATCTCCCAAACCATTCTGTTGACCACAGACATACCCTAAAACCCATCCAAGGCCCATTTCCCCTATCGACATTAGCATCAAGGCCCATTGCCCCTACCGACGTCGACAGCCTAACCGACATCGGTAACATTGACAAACTGACGACAACAGACTAACTGGCATCGGTGACTATAAGAGGAAAATTGTAGGAATCAGGTACACATTATCTATTTCTCTTCTTTAGCCTTTCATTATTTCTCTTTCTAGCAACACTCTTTTGTCAAATAAGTGGACTGTCATCCCTCAAGGAAGTCTTTGCGCTTTTGGGACTGAGCTTTGCTTGGCAGTTCACCATATATCTATCTAACATTTTATTTGTTTGAGTCTCTTTTTATCTACAGGTGTCTTCCTCCACAGTGAAAGAGGATCTCCTACAACATCTAGATATGGTGTGCAACTTAATCTAGGTAACGTACAAACCCCTGACCATTTATCTTTAATTTCTTCTTTCTTTTGAATGTAAAAAGCAAAAACGAGTAGAAACAACATGGTACTATCAAATTCCATCTATATATGTGATCTTGAAAGGATTTTAAGTGTTAATCCAAAAATAAATGTGCATGAATAAGTAGGGTTTTTACACCCCCCTTCTCTCAAGATATTGTATGACAACATAGACCTTTGAGCTACTTGCCCTACATCAACAATATGTCCACATCAAGTGGGGTTATTCTAAAATGAAATTTTCATGTATTTCTAGATGGTCCCAAGTTTGGATAACATAAGATATTCTCATGTAATTTGGATCCATGTCAAATGGCTTGTTGTGAAAATGTCTTATCCTTTTCACAACCACTACATCCATTACTTGCTCAATGTAGTGTGATGTCTAAGTTACCCCTACGGTTTGAAGCAGTATCTTACTAACAAAGTTTGTTTAAATGCTCAAGAGAATGTCCTAGTAAGTTGATCTCAATTTGTATACCTCACCATGAATTGGAGTTGAAATTATGCCGGGAGATAAATTCTCATGTCAACACTTCCCTAAATAACTCATGAGGAGGCTATGAACTCCCACTCATAAGCCAAGTTGTATAAAAATAATTAACAAGTGAAAAAACTTTAAGGTCCAATTTGGATCACCTAATTAATATGGATTTGGGGAGGACCTTGATGAAATTCTTTTAATTCTTTTTGGACTAAAAAACAACCAAGGTAAAGAAAGAGAACTTTTTATCACCTAATTTCCCTAAAGGGGATGGGGGAAAGCATATATGCATCAATAATTTTGCAAAAATGAATTTTTTTTTAAAGAACTAGCATAAAACAAGTACTCTTAAGAGTATGTAATCTAAGTGTGAGTGTTTATTTAAATTCACCAAAGTGAAATGTTAAAATTATAAACAAGATTTCAAAACTTGCTCTCGAATTTCTATTTTTTTGGTCTCAGAGATCGATGTCGATCCATGCAAAGATCAATGCTAGTTATAATAATTCAGTGTCAGTCAATTCACAAAGGGTCAATGTTGGCTGATTTGGAATCGACATCGATTCCTATAAAAATGTAAAAAAACATAATGATTTTCATGAAAAATATGGTTATCAAAACAAGTATAAAAACTAAAAAGGTCTCTAAATCCTAAAATAAAAAAATCAATCATACAATATGTAAGTTTTAGAACACAAAATAAACACCATAAAATTTCAAGAAAAAATAATAAATCTTATTTCTACCATGTTAGTATCATCATGCTAGAACTGATGTTGATTTATAGAGGGTCGGTGTTGGTCAAATATAATTGATTTCGATCTCTATGTAAACTATGTGTCCCTAAAACAAATAAAAATACATGAAAAATGAAGATAAAACTTGAATTTTAAAGACTTTTAAGCATTCATTAGAATATATAAGAGTTTCATATTAGTCTCCTTGCTTGTATGGGATGTATTATCCCACTGGGCATGCCAAAATGTAGAGTAGGAATCCAAATCAAGTTAGTCTATGCATTAGTAGTGAAAACTCAAAATAAGCATAAAGGACATAACATACTAAGCCAACTCCCTCATGGGATTTTTCAAATGAATTATAAGAGATAATTAAAGAAGAAACACATCCATCAAGCTGTTAGGAACCCCTCCAAGGAAGCACAATTGATTACTTTTCTTATAAGCAATTAAACACAGAATTATACCAGAATGATTAAGTAACTAGAAACTTGAAACAACAAAGAATTTGAGAGACAATACACAATCTTGTATTAAATACTATTCAGAAGAAAATACAATAAAGAAGATGCCACTTCTTCTTCTACCTCTAAGGCTTGCCACACCTCAAGGACTTCTTCCCTCTCTCTCTTGCTCAACCAAAACCAACTCAACAACCTGAGTTGTTATCCCCTCCTTGAATGCTTCAGCTGATCTCCTTGACCTTGCTTTCTTGCTTCAATGCTTTACTTGCCTTAATTACAATACATGCCTCATGGGTCTTTAAATAGGATCCCATGCATATAATAATTAGACCTCTAATTAAAATAATTAGACACGTAGCTCGAGACTATAATTAGCCCTTAACATGCAAACACTCAATTCAACGAACTAACTGTCCATACAACGAACAGTTTTGGAACCGCCACAAGCGACCGACGTCGGTCCCTATCTGCCTGGAGGTGACCGATGTCGACCGACTCCTACCGATGTCAATTTCCCTTATGCACTATAGATGATCAACATCGGTCCCACTACCGATGCCGGTATCCCTGGAACTCAGCAACCTCCTCCATGTCTGCAACAGTTGAAGCTTTTAGCTCCACAACCTAACAATCTCCCACTTGGAGATAAACAGCTACAACTATACCTGTACTTGTACATCATCTAGTTTGTTCCCTTGGCTTTGTATCCCTCTTCAAGATCACTCTTGAAGACCAACCACCACACATCTTGTGATGCTATACCTGTCATCCAAGTCCCTTGCCACATCTGAACTTTCTAACAACTCCCACTGGAGACAAAATCAACCTGTGATCTTCCATGTCTCTTATGCCAAAAGAATTTTGCTGCTCCCAAATTCTTCATGACACATCTCTGTACTAACTTTACCCTTAGCTCAAAAACTCCTTGTATATGTAACCCTACAACAAGCAACACAATACAGTAATAGGATAATGTAGCTAATATTATCCAACCTGGTAAAAAAAATACAATGGTCAAACCTCCATTGTCCTGCAGCCTACTCAAGACCATATACCCCGGCCTTCTGTCTCACGTGTCCATCCACTCTCTTCTCTAACTTGGGAATCCATCCCTCTTTCAGTGCTTTCTTCCAGCTGACAACTCCACCAACAAACCCCTGTTTGGTTCTTCTCCAAAGACTCACACTCCTCATCCATGCCAAGCTCCCACTATTTTTGGATTCTACCTGCATTGCCTCTTTATATCTTCCTGATTCTCGACCATTAGTAAGAAACTAGTAACATAAAGAAGGTGAACAATGAATATGAGGTTCACTTACCCTTTTTGACCTCCATATGGGCGTTTGAGACTCCTTGACAGCTTGCTATTTGCCCAACATCCGTTCTAGTGACCGATCTCGGCCATCTCCCAGTCTGCACCCGATCGATGTCGGTTCCCTACACTAACCCTAACTATCAACATCATTTCCCTAGTCGACACCAGTGTCCCTTCTGCTGAAATTGGTTTCTATCTAACCGACATCGGTCTTCTCCTGCTCGACTCTACTAACCCTGCTAGTCTGCACATGACTGATGTCAGTACCTGCCTAGCTGACGTCGATTCCATTAGACTGACGTCGGTAACTGTGTGTTCCTGTAAGTGATGACTTCTTTATTCATGAGCTCATCTTGGATCAAAACCCTGTCCATATTACCTTGCTCAAAATTATTCAGCCCCTGTGACTGATCTCTATCCATCATCTCCTCCATAAACACCAAGGCTTCCTTGTTCTTGTCAAAATCATCAAATTTTTGTTTCCTGCAATTAACTCGATCTATGCCTTCCAAATCTGAACTCATACCCTTTGACTCAAGAATGTCCATTCCCTTCTTATTCATGTGACCAAGCCTATTAAGCCACATCTTCAAATCTATAGCTGAAGTAGATAAACCAAAAGTAAAATCAGTAATACAAGTAGATAGATAAAGAGTACCTAATTTCTTACCTCTTGCTAAAACAAGTGCACCCTTGGTAACCTTCCAAAAATCCACTGTGAGGGTTACTGTGCATCCCTCATCACCCAACCTTCCTACAAAAACCAAACTCTGCTTCAGGATCGAGACATGCATAACCTCCTTCAACACCCATGTGTTGCCTGTCTGCAATTCTAGCTACCCTTTCCCTTTGCCAACCATTTGACAAGGCATACCATCCCCTAAATAAAGCTCTCCAAAGTCTCCCTGGACATACTCATGGAACAAATCTCTATTTGGGGTTGCATGAAAAGAAGAACCAAAATCTAAAACCCATGATCCTACCTGACTATCCAAAGAAAGTATGAGAGCATCTTGTGCCACAATACCTGCATCTTTTGACTCTTCATTACCTTCATGTTGATTTTCTTTATCCCTCAACCAACACTCTTTATTTGTGTGTCCTTTCTTTCTACAAAACCAGCAGGTGATACCTCTAGATTCGGATCTCCTTCCCATCTTCAACCTTGATTTCCCTTGCTTGACCTTCTCTCTTTGCCTTCCCCTACTTTCTTCACTTAGAGCATTCCCTGATGATTCACCTGTGCTTTTCCTGTGTATTTCTTCATTCAAGATTACACTCACAACATCATCAACTTTTAAGATTTTAGAAGTAGATGTAGAATTACTTACTGCCATAACCAAACTATCCCAACTTTCAGGTAAAGAGCATAAAATTAAGAGAGCCTTTACTTCATCATCAAAAACAATATTGAATGAAGCTAATTATTTTACCAAACCATGGAAATCACTAAGATGAGTATGTACCAATCCACCTTCCTGCATTTGCAAAGTAAATAACTGCTTCATAAGAAATACCTTATTTGAAGCAAAGGGCTTTTCATATAAATTTGCCAAAGATTTTATCAACTCTTCCATTGTCTTACACTGTGATAAGTTGGAAATCACAGACGATGCAAGGCCCAACCTTATGGATCCTAGAGCCTTCCGATCAAGAACATTCCATTCTTCATCCTTCATATCTGTGGGCTTGCATGCAACCCCACCCAACAGTAAGTAAAAATCTTTTTGATACAGATAATCTTCTATCTGCATCCTCTAATATTGATAATTCTTGCCATTGAACTTCTCCATTCATAAATTACTTTCTTCTTCCATTGCTGTACTCCCACTTAATCAGAAACCCTTGAGAATGACCTGTAATCAAACAATAACCTGCTCCCTATAACCTTAGCTCTGATACCAACTGTTAGGAACCCCTCCAAGGAAGCACAATTGATTACTTTTCTTATAATCAATTAAACACGGAATTATACCAGAATGATTAAGTGACTATAAACTTGAAACAACAAAGAATTTGAGAGATAATACACAATCTTGTATTAAATACTATTTAGAAGAAAATACAATAAAGAAGATGCCACTTCTTCTTCCACCTCTAAGGCTTTCCACACCTCAAGGACTTCTTCCCTCTCTCTCTTGCTCAACCACAACCAACTCAACAACCTGAGTTGTTATCCCCTCCTTGAATGCTTCAGTTGATATCCTTGACCTTACACCTTGCAAATCTCCTTGACCTTACTTTCTTGCTTCAATGCTTTACTTGCTTTAATTACAATACATGCCTCATGGGTCTTTAAATAGGATCCCATGCATACAATAATTAGACCTATAATTACAATAATTAGACACACAGCTCGAGACTATAATTAGCCCTTAACATGCAAACACTTAGTTCAATGAACTAACTATTCGTGTAATGAATAGTTCTAGAACTGCCACAAGCAAACGACATCGGTCCCTGTCTGCCTGGAGGTGACTGACGTTGGCTGACTCTTGCCAATGTCGGTTGCCCTTCTACACTGTAGATGACTGACGTCAGTCCCACTGTCGATGCCAGTATCCTTGGAACTCAGAAACCTCCTCCATGTCTACAATAGTTGAAGCTTTTAGCTCCACAACCTAACACAAGCCTTCCCAAGAGCATCCCTCCTCCAAGTGCAGCTCAAAAATGTGATTTTCCCCTGATTTGGTGCTCCAAGTCTTTATCAATGATGAATGGTTTGCTCCTCCATCATCTCTCAATGTACCAATGAATTAGGATCATGAATTTGATTAATGTGTACCAATAATTGAAGTTATTCTATTATAAATTCTGCATAATAACAATCTATTACAAATGTTGGGTTACCATATTTTGACCATTCATCAATCCAATTAGCCCTACTAGGGAAAAATTAATTATCAGTGATCAAAATTAGCCCTTCCTGAGGCAAAATCAATTTATCAACCAATCAAATACACTCTACTAAGGCACATTATTCATTCATTGTCCTTCTTTCTCTAGATCAATGCTCTCATTTTTCTTCTAATTCCAAGCTATATGGCTTTTTCCCTCATTCTGGTAATTTCAAAGTGTGTAACTTATCTTGGGATAAATCATTCCCTATGCCCATAACTTTCACCCTCTTTTGAGTGTGTCAAAATGTGTCACTTATATTTTAGAATTACATTCTTCCCATTTCCCCCCTCCCACCTTGAGGCCCATTATATTCTATTATATTTTTTATCATTGGGAATCAACATATGCAAGCATTAACGTGTATGGATTTAATATGATCCATGGGTTAATTTCACTCTTTCTCTCTTTTTCAAGAGTTCATCCCTTTCTTTCATCCTTGCATGTCCTCTTGAGGGGTATCATGGGTTGTTAACTTAAAAAAAATCATTATTTGAAAAGATGTTACTTTGACTGAATGTCTAACCACACCTTCCCAAATAGGGACATCCAATCCTATCACTATTGTGCTAAAATTGTTAATCTAAGTAAAATTACAAGACAACATATAATCTAGGCCAAAATCACTAAAACACACTAAATGCTTCAATCTTGTCATGTACAAGTGTTGATTTAGGCTAATGTATCTTTGAATAGGGAAATGCATTTTATGTGATTATTATCTTTTCTCAAATCACTTAGTCAAATTATGACCATGTAAAATGATGCTCTAGATCACTAAATTCTTTTAATTCAGAAGCACACATCACATGCATATGTTATTTCATGTCCACAATGCTCTAAATGGGGAATTGGTCCATACATAACTTAAACATTCTTATAATTATACTCTGATTAAATTATGACTTAGTAAATTGACATTTCAACCAATTTGATTAAGTGAATAACCAATTTCTAAAGAATTGCATAAAATTAATTAAACTCACTTAAGAAAATTGAACCAAATAAAGGGCTTAAGTGGAAAATCCATGGAAGTTATTGAAAACCTATTAATTGGAAATTCATTTCTAATATCTACATCATCTAGTGACATCATCAATGGGGTGGAATCCATAAGCCATAAATGGAACACATATCTAGTTTAAGCCCTCTCATGCCTCATTAATGCTCAATTATTCCAAAATGAAATCGATCCATGGCCACACATCTTGATCTCAATATAGATGGTCATGGTTGGTTCTGATCATTTCAAAAATTCTATAAATACAAGGGTCCTCACTATTCCTTTAAGCTATTTTTGTGTAATGTTATTATGCAAAATTTGTAATAGAATAGATTCAACTATTAGCATACATTGATCAAATTCATGAGCCTAATTTATTGGTGCATTGAGAGATGATGTAAGAGAAATCCATTCATCATTGACAAATACTTGGAGTATGAAATCAGGGGAAAATCATGTTTTTGAGCTACACTTGAAGGAGGGATGATTTTTGGAAGGTTTGATGGATGTGTTCTTTCACTAGCTCTTAAATTTCATTTGCAAAACCTCATGAGGGAGTTGGATTAGTGCACTATGTTATTTATGCTTATTTTGAGTTTTCACTACTAATACATGGACTAACTTGCTTTGGATTCCTAGTATACAAAGGGTAGAGCCTTGATTGGTATTTGTCAAATGTAAAAGGCTTAGATGCTATAAATATTTAGTTTTAGTATCTACATTTCCCTCCCCCTTTATATATTAATGCATAAGGATAAAATTAATAGTTTAAAGGAAATAAATGCACACCTAAGTGTGTAAAACACACCTTGACTTTAATTGAGCCCACTTTGAGTGATTTTATAGTGTATAGACTATAACTAAGAACATGTTATAGTGTAAATCAATGCATATAACCTGAAAAAAAGAGAAAAAGGAAGGATTACACCCATGTGTCGATGTAACCATGTTGCCTCTTAATTCTTTGACTTGGTAAATATGTTTCCTTATGAAACATGGGAAGTGTAAGATGTTCATATCTAAACCTTAGATATTTTAAGAGGGATATTAGAAGGTATTAAGGCCCCAATATGGTACAAGAATGAGTTATGACATGACCATTGAGATCATTATATTTCAATCACACAATTCAACTGTGAAAATGTAATTTATTGAGGGTGGGTGATTTAATAATCTCATTTTATAAATTTAATGAGGTTGAATGATTTAATCACTTCAATCTATAAATTTGAACCAACTGTTGCAACAAAAAAGGCTTGATAATAGTACATCCTAGTGTAATTAGTGTTTACTAGTGAATAATATAAGTGGTAAATTTGATTTTTTTTAGTGCAATGGCATGGCATACGCACCTCTAATATGTCTCAATTAGATTATGTTTGTCATAAATCTAAAAAATTCTATTCAAAATCATTGTAATGTATAGGATTTTCACCTAAGTTTATATGTGAATTATGGAACTAAACTAGAGATTGTGTAAGTGTGGAGGTCATGTCTTTATGACATGCCCCTAATGAAATCTGGAGATACTGATAAAGTGTGTAAGTGTATAGGACATGTATTTTTGACATGCCCCAATTGAAATCTAGAAATTTTAAAAATTTATAGGTCATGCTTTTATGACACACCCCCACTAATATATCCCCCTCTTTTGAGGTAAGAAAAATATAATCTGATATGTAATTACCTCAAAAGAATAAGGTAACTATATAATATATGTATGAATCATGTAACATATATGGATAATATGTATAAGTAAATATATCAATGAGTCTTATAATATGTGATCACATCAAGTCCTAAGATGAATGATGGGTATCATGGCAACACCTAGAGAGTAATAGTACAAACTGAACAAATGATAAAACACACACAAAAAAAGAATAAATGTAATGAAAATAAATGGTCCAAAGGGATCTCATACGAGGGGCATGTTCAAATTTATCATAATGAAGAGGAATGACATAGTAAAATTTCTGAGAAACATATAATGACATATTCAAATCTTGAATCAACATACAATGGCACAAAGGCCAAACATCAAGGAACATATTCAAATGTTCCAAAAACAAGACAATAATAAGCAATGGAATACACTCAAGGAAGTGAAAATATGAATATATGAAGCATAAGAAACTAACATAGTCATAATATACTATTCTTGACATATATGTTGCTAACAAAAAATGTTATGTAACATATGATGGATGTCGTCTATCTGTTCATTTAATAAACTTTTCTATTGATGACATTCAAACTAGGGGTGGTGTCCAAATCTATCTATAGTAAGGTTTATGGTTGTAGGCTTACATGAATGGTTTGGGGAGTGTGATATTCTAAGTGTCTTATCCTAATATAATCTAATATGGAAAAGACTTGCTTATGTAATAAGGAAGCACACATACAAAATTGAAACACTTTGTGCTGGAAATAAAATTAATCTAACTTGATGAAATAAAACACACTATTAAAAGGTAAGCACACTGTAAAAAAGGAAAACACACTGTTGATAGGTAATCACATTGCTTGTAGAATTTAATTTAATATGAAAAGTAAAGGTAATTCAATGTAGTTTCTAATACTAAACACACTTATAATTGTTAAAACTGTAAACACACTAAAAATATGAAATATCATACAAACACATTCATGATTCTTGAGGAGAGAGGGCCCTTGTTAGCCTTGGGAATAGGAATGCAAAAAATGTAGTACTTGAAAATTGTGGACATTTTTATTAATTGATCAAAGTGAAATACATGAATGTGGACGGACTGAAATGCTACAAATTTTATTACTTTATCAAATTATCAATTGAACAATTAAACAACTCAACAACTACATTCTAAGACATAGATCTATACCTATATAGAATGTTACAACTACATATCCCTAGATCTTAGTAACTAATCCTCTTATAACAAGAGTATTATTCTTAATTCCATTAGATCTTAAGATATATGATTGAAAATTATAATAGAAAGAACCACACATTGATGAATAAATGTGTGAAACACAATATCCACTATGAATCTACTAAGAATACCATCTTAGATATATTAGATCGATTGTTTATAAAAAACTGTTGATATACATAAAATAACTAAAATACAGGAAATATATTTATAGATTGATATTTATAATAATACTATAAATATAAATTGACCAAAATGTTCTTTAGGCATTTTGACAAAAGAGGAAAGTATATATCTTCAATTCTATAGGTTCAAAATTCAGATGAAGAGAGTCCTTAGCAAATCTAGTAGAGTCCATAACTTTATCTATGTAATTATGGTAGAATCCATAGTGACATGATTTAGGGGTATTTGGCATGGAGGAAGTCTGTAGCAAGGCCATCATGTTGGTAGATATGATGGAATGATTTAGTGGAGGTTGGAAGGTTGTATAAATGAGTCTGTAGATGCATTTGAGTGAGTCTATAGCTATGTAGACTAGGTGAGTCCTATTCAAGTCTATAGCTCACCATATATATCAAAATACTTAATGTGGGATGTCTCATGAAAAGTGGAATATCATCTAAAAGGTCTTTATTCTCTATGTACTATTGTATTGTCTATATGTACACAAAATTGGGAAACTAAACATGTAAAGAAGTTAGAATAAAGTGACAGAATTAGTAACTTAAAATTTAGTTTTACTAGGTAGGATAGAGAATTTATTTACTACATTAAGATTAAATATAAGCTTAAGATTATTAAAATGTTTAGTACAAAGGAGAGGTAATTGAGGAAAGATGAAGGAAACTGATGGTAAAAATGAGTCATATTTTAGACTCATAATTTCCCCCACACTTTAACTTTTGCAAGTCCCTTTACAAACTCATCTTCTTGTCTTCTCATAACTATGAGTTCTATTTTCTAAGCATTGGATGAGGTCATGCACATGGAATTCATCAGCCCAATGGTCATCCTTTGCACTAGTGAAACCATTATAGGTTTGCATCATCTATCTCCAAATTTGAAACTGATTATCTGCTTGAAAAGCTCAATTTTACTAAGATGGAATAGGAATAAGCAGGATTAGTGGTCTGAATCTCATACCTATCCACATTTCTTCTCCTCCTCATTTGAGGACATCAACAATCATGTCCATTATTTTTTATGCTCTTTGGAGGCTCCATCTTAGATTAGTTGGGGACATGACCTCCCTTATTTTTAGTGGGACTATCATTGTATCCCAACATCTTATATTGGATATAAATATTGTATCAAAATGTTGTCTAGTAAATAAATAATTTAATTATAAAAATCTTGTAGATAATGATCCTTGATATTCTAATGAAGTAAATAGGTAGCTTTAAAGTTAACTATTAGCATTTTGTCACTAGCAAAAGTAAGTCATATACATAAACCTTTGGTCTTCAATTTCTCTACATATTCATCATGCCTTGTTTTTCATGCTAGTTAATTATTATAGGTGGAGAGAAGGGCTATCAACTAGACTTATTCCACATATAAATTAATCTTGAATTTATTTTAGTCCCCTAATATCATGTTGCAAAAATAGAATTCACATAATAGATCCTATTTTTCAAGGGTAGAATCCTAAAAGATGTGAAAAAACATAGGGGTTCCTCCATATTATAGGGCAGATCACATGATATTCTAAGCTATTTCCACCTAAATAATTGTTCTTATAGATACAAACTATAATAAGGGGAAGGATCTCTATAGGCCAAAAGATGTTATCCTATTTGACAGGTAGCCTATAGATTTAATTCAACTTTTTTGGGTTTGTTGGTTTTCCTTCTCTAAGTCCTCCCTTAGTGTTTGATTTTCTTCAACACATTAAAAGGGATTATGCTCAATAACCTCTTACCTTCTTCAGCAATTCTTAAGATTTAACTAATTACTCTATTGGAAATTGGGATTTTGATGCCTTGAACTGTGGTGGAGTCTTCTTCTATATGTGTTATGAATTCCTTGACCAAATATTCATCATATATTTAGAATTTTTGTAGAAAAGGGAACCATACAACTTCCTCAAAGATAGGTATGGATATATCATCCTTCATTAACCCTTGAATAGAGTCTGGTTTAGACCTATTTTTCTATCCCATGACAACTGTAGTGATACTCTGGAGGCAAGGGTTAGTCTTGTAGGTGAGAACAATAGTGGAAAAGAAAATATAACTTAGTAAAAATAGAAATATTCAAAATGGTTTTTTTTATTAACTCTATCTTAGTAGCTACTGATGTAATCCATAGTAATGATAACATGGCATGTAAGAATTTAGTGACACTAACTTGGGAAAAGATTTGATTTCCTCACACATGGATTAGACTGTATAAGCATGTCATTATCATGTGTGCTGAATTTCATGTCATCATGATTTTGGGTACTATGAAATGGGTAGGTAGACATTTGGTTTGTGTGGATTAAATTTGACATGACACATTCTTTTTTATTCATCACTTTTCCATGTCACCAATTGATACTAACATGACCTTTATTTTGAAGTTCTACAAGACCTCCCTAGTCTAAATTTACTCAAAACATCTCCTCATGGTGAATATGCATGAATAAAATGAACTTACACCAACCTAATATAGACAAATAAAATATTTAACTTACCTAATCATACTCATAGTCTTTGCTCTTTTCCTTGCCACCAATTCTAAATAGAGTAAACAAATGTATGAGTTAGTCTTAAGAAATGTATACAAATGAACACAATAGTAAAATTATTGCTTGGAATGAATTGATAAAAAACTAATCAAATTCTGTTATTTTTTAAATTTATCTATTTTTCTTTGTTTTCTTATCTTTGACCAACCATTTCTAGTTTTCAAGTCAAGGCTCTTTATTCAATGTATGATCAGCTAACAAACTAGTTTTCTGATCAACATTGTCAATAGTGTCATAAAAAAGATTTTCAATATTGAATTTTTTTATTTTTTTAATTATATATATATATATATATATTTAGAAGAAATAAATCAAGGAATGGTTCCCTTATTCTTTTTGAATATTTAGACCATCAAGGAGTTGTTATCATGGAAGAGCTAGGTTCTTCCATGAAAACAACTTCATTTCTAAGGTTTTGAATAAATTCTTCCTTGTTGACAAGCTTATGGTGTAGTTTGAGTCTATGCCCATTTACCAATAAAGTTTTTTGATTCCAATATATCGGTAATAGTTATAATAATCCATTATCAATTACTTTTTCTATTTGGTATGGGCCTAGACATCTTATTCTCTACTTTCCCTTGAATTACTGATACTTGGAGTCAAATAAGAGTGCTCAATCCACTTCTAGAATTTATCTCTCTTTCATGTGGGAATAATTCTACTCTTTTATTTAGTGTTGCATCATATATAAATATTGAAAAGCTTCCATCCTCCTCTCATAAATCTCATTTAGTTGGAGGATCCTATCTTGTTGTGACTTATCCAAATCAATGCCTACTTCTATTAATATTTTCAAGGTTTGAAATTAAAACTCAATGAAGAGTAAAGGTTTCTTACCATACACCAACTCATATGGTGAAAAATAGTGGTTGTCTTCCAAGTAGTCTTATAGGCCCATATTTCCTTTGGTACTCAAGTTGCCCAGTTTTTTCTATTGTTGTTGACTATCTTGGTCAGAATGTTTTCCCACTCCCTGTTAGTAACCTCTATTTGACCATTAGACTATGGATGGTAATGAGAGTACTTATTATGGTTGAATTGGTATACTTCCATAAAATTATTGATCATTTTAGACACAAATTATGGTCCTTGATTTGAGACTATCTCTAGGTATACAAAACTATTGCATGATTTTGAAAATATAAGAAATCTACTACCACTTATTCTCTAGCAAAAGACAAAGCTTAGACCTTATCCCACTTAGTGACATGGTCTTTAATACTAGGATATATTACTTCTATTCATATGGAGTATCTACATGGAAAACAAAGTCTATGCCCCACTTCTAAAATGGTTCTAACACCACCTAGGGATGAAGATGCATCTCTACTGATATTGTAGGTTATCCCATCCTTTGACAAGGATCACACTTCCCAATGTACTTATTTACTTTCATGTGAATGGATGACCAATAATACACTGCTCTTATAATCTTATGCATGTTTCTCTTTACTAAATAATGACCTCCTCTTGGTTCATCATGACAAGCTCTAATGATGTCATAGACTTCATTATCTGCTACACACCTATGAAAGACATGATTTAGTCTGTATTTAAATATCATGCCATTAATCTACTTAAAAGAAGAGTTTTCTTTGATTAAACATTTCCTTCATTTATGAGTGAAATGAAAAGAAAAATTTCCTATGGCCAAATAATTGGCTATATTAGCAAACCATGGTGATTTTGATGAAACAACAAACAATTGTTCATCTAGAAAGTTGTCTTTAATTAGTTCCTAATCACATGCAGTGTTTATCCTGGACAAAAAATATACAACGACATTAAACTTATCAAGTTTATCAATAATGGTTATATCAAATTCCTTTAAAAGTAATCTTCCTACTATAGGGTTGTTCATGAGATATATTATGACTGAATGTTCTATGAAATAAAGACCTTGTAACATGTAATATAGTGTCTAAATTAATTGATAGCATAAATCATAGTAATGAATTATTTTTATGTGGTTGTATAATTTATTTTAGTAGTTTTAATATTTATACTGATGTAATAAATAGCATATATATGGTTATTTTCATCTTTTTGTCCTATAACTACCCCCATTGCATAGTTAGAGGTATCATTGTAGATGTGAAAAGGTTTTTCCCAATTGGGTCCTCTCAACACTAGATCAAAACTCAGTTTCTCTTTAATGATTTCAAAAGTTTTCTTAGAGTCATCACTCCACACAAATTCACTATCCTTTATCAGCAAAGTAAACATAAGAGCAAGAATTTTGCTGAAGTCTTCTATAAAACATTTGTAATAACAAACATGATCTAAGGATTTTAATATCAGTTTGGTTCTAAGGGGAAGGTAGGTTAGAGATTACTTCAATTTTATTTGGATCCACTTGGATTCCTTTGGTAGAGATGTGGTGTCTATGTATTATGCCTTGACCCATCATCATTAGGCATTTATCATGACTTAGTGATAGTTGGTGTTCTTCACAGCTAGTTAAGACCTTGTTTAGATTATGTAAAGCTTCATTAAAAGTGTCTCCATGAGCAGTGAACTCATCCATATAAACTTATAAAAAGTCATTATTCAAATTAGAGAATATGGTTAAAACTACTCATTAAAAATTAGTTGGAGGATTACAAAGGCCAAATGGTAAGACTTTATAGGCAAACATTCCCCATGGATAGGTGAAAGTGATTTTGTCTTGATCCTCAACTACCACTATTATCTAATTTTATCCACTAAATCCATCTAGGAAAGAAATTATTATTTTTTTGCCAGATTATCAATCATCTTATCAATAAAAGGAAGAGGAAAATTCCCTCATAGTGGCTTTGTTTATATCTTGGTAGTCTACACACACTCTTTATTTCCCATTTTTATTGGGTATAATTAATAGTGGAGAAACCCATTGGCTATATGAGATGGGATAAATGAAACCCACATTCAATATTTGATCTATCTCAATCTTTATTATATCCCTTAATGTTGGGTTTATCTATCTCTATGGTTGTCTAACTGGTTTAACCTGATATATGTAAATGTGGTGGGTACATATACTACGATGAATTCCTCTCATGTTTATGTAATCCCAAGAAAAATATTTAGTATATTTTATTAGGACATCAAAAACCTTTACTTCTTGGTCATGGGTTAACCAACTATTTATTTTCAACATTTTTTCTCATAACACCATAGCTTATTTGGTGTTAGGTTGGATAGACTCTACTTGTTTGAATTCACTCATTAGGAATTTAAGAGGACATGGATGGGGTAATAACATATGAAATGTAGTTATGTTTTTTACAAATCCATATCTTAGAGGAATGGTTTTAGTTAATGGACAATAAAAGGTAGTTACAAAAATAGTTAGTTTTTCTTCTACCTAATTCCAAATACTTTTTGCAATAATCTATGGTCATATGTTGAATAGGCAAAATGAGAGTTATTCCCAAATAATGATTTTGTAGTAGCTAGTATGTTTAAGTCTATAACTAATGGACTAGGAGAGTCCATAGCTAGTAGACTGGTAGAGTCCATAGCTAGGTTCATAAGGCTAGTGGCTCCTTCTAAATCTTGTACTAACTCATCAATTAATTCTTCCATGTGTCTTTGTATTGTTATTATGGCTAGGGATGAAAGAATATTATTTTTTATTTTTGGTTCATTTACTCATAATTTTTTAGTGTAGTCCTTTGAGGAGTTTATAATGGGTATAAAGATATTCATTTTGATTTTAGATCATTTGAAATGGTCATATCCCTTGACCTATAATCTATTAATGTTGCTTTAGTAGCCAACCAAGGTCTTCCTAAAATTAGGGGGTACCCCAATTTATTAGTTTAAGGTTACAACACCATACAATATACAGGATGCTCCCATGACTAAATTTTTATAGTAACATTTTTTATAGTTATTTCTAATTTAATAACTAACTAATCATCTATTCGGAGAATGGTGGAGGTAGGTTGCATCTCCATAAGGTATAGTGTTTGTAGAGTATCAATTGTCATTACATTAATTATTTAACTTAAATATACCAAAACATTGGGTATTTTTTCTCTCCCTATGGTTACTATTATGACTGGATTACCTAGGTCTACATATTTGGGTAGAAGTAATTTGTATGATAAAATATCAATTGGTTTACCATCTACGTGTATGGTTTTTGGGTATTGTTTCTTTTTCCAAGGTGTCTTGAGACACAATATTTTAATGACTTTATTTAATTCTAGAATATATTTGATAGCTTGTAACAAGGGTATCTCAATGTTTAGTTTTCTTAGTTCTTGAATCAAATCAGACTCTTGCTTATTCTCAATTTTTTTTAGTTTGTAAGGAAAAGAAATAGATAAAAGAGCAGTAACATGTTCCTCTGTATTCACTATCTTTTTATCTTATTTCTCTTTTTGAACTGTGGGTTGAGGTGGATCTATTTTTAGTTTTTTATTAGTAATTTTGGATATGGTGATAGGAAGTTCTTGAATCATTCTACCTAATCTAAGTTGAATGCTTACAAATTCAATAACTCCTACACTCATAGTTTCTCCTTATTCATTTACATAAATAGGGGTTAATGGTTAATTCTTAGAGTTAGCCATTGACTGAGTAGGCAATTATGGTTGATTAACCTATTTTTTAGGTTGAATGATAAGGGGGTGCCATCAAATATTGTTGTGGTAGAAACCTTCTTTGTGGATTAAATTGTGTATTAAAATTCCACTTTGTATTTCCCCATGGTTGTGATTGTAGTTGGGGCATCCATAGTTATTTATGTATCATCCAAGATTGAGGCATCATCTATTCTTGATTGGTCTATAGTGGATGTGTTTTCCCCATATAGGTTGAGGTACCTGAGTGGTCCAAGGTGTCATCCATGGATTAATTAGATTCCTTGGGTCTAGTTTTGTGGAAATGAATTCTATATTTGAATGTAATTCAAGCCTTCTATGGGATATTTATTTTGTTTTAATTGAATTTTAAAAATAGTGAGATGAGTGCAATGGGTTGTGTCATGGTCTTTACAATAACATATCTCACATATCTCTATTTTATCTAGAGGACAATCTCTGAGAGCATGTTTTAACTTACATTTTGGGAAATAGACAACTAAAGGTTCTATGGTAGAATTGAATTTGGATTTAAGGACATCTAATGTAGTGTTCAGCTGGAATAGAATGTTAGTTTTCAAATTAGCAAACTCCTCCATCAATTGACTAACTTTATTGGACTTGCCTAGTTTTTATTTTTTGATGCTTGGTTTTGTCCTAAAATAGTTAGTACATAAGTATAAAATCTAGTGAAATTTTAACTTTATAATGTCTCCTCTACCCATCAAGTTCAAAGAATCTCTAGAGTCATCATCTATTACTTTAAGGAAGACCATCTTAACTACTTCTTTTGTAAGTAGATAAACACTACATTTGTGACCAAATTTGAACCTATCCAAATAATCCTCTAAAGTTTCATCCTCATTTTTTTAAATCTTAAATAAGTTCTCTTTCATGTCCCTTACTCTATAGTAGTCTTAATATTTATCATTAAATTAGGTTTCTATGTCTCCCCATGTACTAATAGAGTCACTTGTAAGTCCTATGAACCACCTCATCACTACCTCCTTAAGTGTAGAAGGGAAAAGTTTGAGTTTTTAATTATCAATTGTATAATCATAGGTTTGACATAACACATTGAACTAAAATAGGAATTTATATGGATATTCTAAGGATTTCCACCTAAAAATAGGAATATTTGAAGGTGAAATTTTCTTCATAGATGTTTGATCTACTAGATCTATTACTACAAGAAAGGAAAAGGTTCTATCATGAGGACGCTTTCATAATTTTCTATGTTTCCCTGATTACTAACCATGGTTTCTTCTTCTTATTCCCAACCTTTGTTATAGATATAATTTATTGCTTCCTCTTATTCTTGTAGAGATTGTGGTCCAGGACCTATAGTTCCAAATAGAGGGTCCTCAAGGTCAATTCTTTTATAGGAGAAGATCTCCCAATCATGATTCTTTCCTATAGAGTCTATTTGTGAGGATGACCCTAATTATGGAGAAAAATCAAAAGGATTCTCTAAGCATGGTTCAAGTGTTCTTCTCACACTTTTGTATCTCTCAGTCAAATATTTTATTCTTTCCTCCTCTAGTCCTAACTCAGGATCTTTGGAGATGAACCATCCTTTGCCATCTCTAGGTCAGTTCATAAATCTAAGGAATTTTTTTTTCATTTTTTTATTTTTCAAATATTTTTGTTATTTTATTTTATACCAATAATATTACCTTAATAACACCTAATTGTCTTTGAAAATGGTGCCAAAAATGATGGGTGTCATATATCCCTTCATTTAACCAATTTTTTTGTTGATGTCATTCAAACCAGGGGTAATGTCTAAAGCTATATGTAGTAAGTTTTATGGTTGTAGGCTTACAAGAATGGTTTTGGAGTGTTGATTTTTTGAGGGTCTTATCCTAATATAATCTGATCTAGAAAATACTTGCTTATTAAAAAAGGAAGCATACATACAGAATTGAAACTTTGTGTTGGAAATGAAAGTAATCTAATTTATTGAAATAAAACACATTATTGAAAGGTAAGCACGTTGTTGAAAGGAAAACACACTGTTAAAAGGTAAAAATACTACTTTTAGAATTAAATTGAATTTGAAAACTAAATATAACTCCCTGTAGGTTCTAAGATTGAACACACTTATACTTTTTAAAATTGTAAACACACTAAAAACATAAAATATCATACAAACATGATCCTAATTCTTGAAGAGAGTGGGCCCTTACTCACCTTGAGAATAGGAAGGTAAATAAACTCAGTACTTATAAATTGTATACAATTTTATTAATTGATCAAAGTGAAATACATGAATGTAGACTTGAATTCTCCAACTTTTATTACTATATCAAATTATCAACTGAATAATTCAGCAACTCAACAACTATGTTCTAAGACACAAAGATTTGTCTATATAGAATTTTAGAGCTACATATCCCTAGATCTCAGTAACTAATCCTCTTATAACAAGAGAAATATTCCTAATTGCATTAGATCTTAAGATAGGCAATTGATGGTTACAATAGAAATAACCATAGATTATTGAAGAAAGGTGATAATCATAATATCCACTAAGAATATACTAAGAAAACCATCTTAGATATATTAGATTGATTGTCTATAAAATATTTTTGATATATATAAAATAACTAGAATATAGGAAATTTAGTTATAGATTTTTATTTATAGTAATACTATAAATATAAATTGACCAAAATGTTCTTCAAGAATTTTGAAAAAAGAGGAAAATATTTATCTTCAATGCTACAGGTTCAGAATCCATACTAGAAGAGTCTATAGCAGTTCTAATAGAGTCCATATATTTATATATGTAATTATGGTAGATTTAGTAGAGAAATGTTTTATGGGTATTCCTACTGAGGAAGTTTGTATCAAGGCCATCATGTTGGTAAAGATGATGGAATGCTTCAGTGGAGATTGGAAGGTAATTTGAATAAGTCCATAGTTGTATCTGAGTGAGTTTGTAGCTACTAGGTGAGTTTGTAACTACTAGTCAAGTCTATAGCTAGCCATATATATCAAAATAATCCATGTGGGTTGTCTTATGTGAATTATAAGATAATCCAAAATGTATTTATTATCTATGCACTATTGTATTGTCTATATGTATATAAAATTGGGAAACTAAACATGCATAAAAATTAGAATAAAGTGACAGAAATAGTAACTTAGAATTAAGTTGCCCTAAGCAAGATAGATAATTTATTTACTACATTAAGATTAAATATAAGACTAAAATTCTTTCAATATTTAATCTAGAGGAAATATAATTGGGGAAAGATAAAGGAAACTAATGGTAAAAATGAGTCATATTTTGAACTCATAATTTCCCTCACACTTTACCTTTTGTAAGTCCCTTTGTAAACTCATCTTCTTATCCTCTCATAACTATGAGTTATATTTTATAAGCATTGGATGATGTCATACACATGGAATTCATATGTGAACTAGTGAAATTGTTATACATTTACACTATCTATCTCTAAATTTGAAATTGATAATTTGTTTGAAGAGCCTAGTTTTGCCAAGATGGAATAGGAATAAAAAGAAATGGTGGTTTGAATCTCATACCTATTCACATTTATTCTCCTCTTCATTTGAGGACATCAACAATCATGTCCATTATTGTTTGTTCTCTTTAAAAACTCCATCTTAGATTAGTAGGGGACATGAGCTCCCTTCTTTTTAGTGGGACTATCATTGTATCCCAATGTCTTATATAGATATAAATACTACATCAAAATGTTATCTAGTAAATAAATCAAAATAAATAATGTAGTTATAAAAAGCTGGTAGATAATTATCCTTGATATTATGATGAAGCAAATAAGGAACTCTAAAGTTAACCAGTAGCATTTTGGCACTAGAAAAGCAGGTTAGATCCACAATCCTGTGGTCTTCAATTTCTCTACATATTCATCATGCCTAGATTTCCACGCTAGTTGATTACTATAGGTAGAGAGAAGGGATCTCAATTAAAATTATCCCACATATAAATCAATCATGAATTTATTGTAGTCCCCTAATATCATGTTGTACAAATAGAATTCACATAATAGATCCTATTGTTCAAGGGTAAAATCCTACTTGATGTGCAAAAATATGGGGGGGGGTCCTCAATATTATAGGGTAGATTACATGATATTATGATTAATTTCCACCTAAATAATTGTTCATAAAGATACAAATTATAGGAAGGGAAAGGATCTCTACATGATAAAAGATGTTCTCCTATTTGATAGGTAATGTATATATTGACTTCAACATTTTGAGTTTGTTGATTTTCCTTCTCTAAGTCCTCCTTTAGTGTCTAATTTTCTTCAACTCATTAAAAGGGGTTATTCTCAATAACCTCTTACCTTCTTAAGTGATTCCTAAGATTTTGTTAATTACTCTATTGGAAGTTGGGATTTTGATACCCTAAACCATGTTGGAATCATCTTCTAGATGTGATATAAATTCTTTGACCAAATATTCATCATATATTTGGAATTTCTATAGAAAAGGGAGACATACAACTTATTCAAAGATAACTATGGAGATATCATCCTCTATTAACCCTTCTATGGAGTCTAGTTTAGACCTATTTTTCTATTTCATGATGACTGTAATGATACTCTAGAGGCAAAGGTTAGTCTTACAGGTGAGAATAATAGTGGCAAAGGAAACATAACTCAGTAAAAATAGAAAGATTCAAAATGGTTTGTTTATTAACACTATCTTAATAGCTAATGATGTAATCCATAGTAATGATAAGATGAAATGTGAGAATTTAGTGACACTAACTTGGGAAAAGATTTTATTTTCTCACACATGGATTAAACCAAAAGTATGTCGTCATCATGTGCATTGAATTCCATATCATCATGATTTAGGGTGCTATGAACTAGGTGGGTAGACATTTGGTGTGTGTGAATTAAATCTGACATGACACCTTATATTTTATTCATCACTTTTCCACATCACTAATAACTGCAAACATGACCTTTATTTTGAAGTTCTACAGGACATCCCCAGTCTAAATTTACTTAAACCACCTCATCATGGTGAATATTTAGGAATCAAATGAACTTATACTAACCTAATATAGATAAATAAAATACTTAACTTACCTAATCATAGTCATAGTCTTTACTATTTTCTTGCCACCAATTCTAAATAGAGAAAAACATGTATGAGTTAGTCTTAGAAAATGTATACAAATAAACAAAATAATGAAATTATTACTTGGAATGAATTGATCAAAAACTAATCAAATTCTATTCTTTTTTGGATTGATCTATTTTTCTTTTTTTTTGGTCTTTTACCATTTATTGTTGATTTTCAGGTCAAGGTTCTTTCTTCAATGTATGATCAGCTAGCAAACTGGTTTTATGATCAACATTGTCATAAAAAATATTTTCACTATTGAATTTTTTTTTTTTTAATATATATATATATATATAAGAAGGAAACCAAGGAGTGGTTTCCTTCTTCTTTTTGAATATTTAGACCATCAAGGAGTTGTTATCATGGAAGAGCTAGGTTCTTCCATAAAAACTTCATTTCTAAGGTTTTGAACAAATTCCTCCTTATTGACAAGCTTATGGTACAGTTTAAGTATATTCCCATTTATCAATAAAGTTTTTTAATTCTAATTTATTGGTAATAGTTGTAATAATCCATTATTAAATACTTTTTCTATTTGGTATGGGTCTAGTCATCTTATTCTCAACTTTCTCTTGAATTACTAAAACTTGGAGTAAAAAAAGAGTACTCAATCCCTTTCTAAAAAATTTCTCTCTTTGATGTGGGAATAATGCCTCATTTTTTTTTTGGTATTTAATAATTTATATCTATTATAAATTTTCCATACTCATCTCATCAATCTCATTTAATTAGAGGATACTATCTTGTTGTGCCTTATCTAATCAATGCCTACTTCTATTACTATTTTCAAGGTTTGTAATTCAAACTCAAAGGAGATTAAAGGTTTATTACCATACACCAACTCATATGATGAAAATCTAGTGGTTATCACCCAAGTAGTGTTGTAGGCCCATACTACCTTTGGTACTTAAGTTGCCCAATTTTTTTTGTTGTTATTGACTATCTTGGTCAGAATGTTTTCTAGCTCTCTATTAGTAACCTATATCTAACCATTAGATTGTGGATGGTAAAGAGAGGAATTCCTAAAGTTGACTTGGTAGACTTCCATAAAAAAATTGATCATATTAGACACAAATTATGGTCCTTGATCTGAGATTATCTCTCTAGGTGCACAAAACGGTTGCATGATTTTGAAAATACAAGAAATTTGTTACCACTTCTCTAGCAAAAGATAAATCTTAGACCTTAGCCCACTTAGTGACATAGTCTATAATACTAAGAGATATTAATTACCTTGGTATGAAGGATCTATAGGGCCAACAAAGTCTATCCCCCACTTCTCAAATGGTTCTAACACCACTTGGGGATGAAGATGCATCTTTATTGATATTGTAGGTTGTCCCATCCTTTGACATGGATCACACTTCCTAATGTACTTATTTACTTGCATGTGAAAGGATGACCAATAATATCTTGTTCCTAGAAACTTATGCATAATTTTTTTTTTTGAATAATTACCTCCTCCTAGTTCATCATGACAAGATTTAATGATGTCATAGGCTTCATTATTTGTTACACACTTATGAAAGACATGATCAGGTCCATATTTAAATAACATGCCATTAATCTAATTAAAAGAAAAGTTTTTTTAATTAAATATTTACTTTATTTATGAGTGAAATGAAAAGTAAAATTTCCTATGGCCAAATACTTAGCTATATCAGTAAACCATGGTGATTCTGCTGAAACAACAAACAATTATTCATCTAGAAAGCTATCTTCAATTGGTTCATCATTATCTATAGGGTTTATCCTAGGTAAAAAATCTACAACCACATTAAACTTATCTATTTTATCAATAATGGTTATATCAAATTCCTTTAAAATTAATAACCACCTTATGATTCTTTATCCTAATATAGGTTTATTCATGAGATATATTATGATTGAATGGTCTATGTATATAAAGACTTTATAACTTGTAATATAGTGTCTGGATTTATTGATGGCATAAATCATAGCAAGAAATTATATTTATGTGGTTGTATAATTTATTTTAGTAGGTTTGATATTTTTACTGATGTAAATAAATAACATACATATGGTCATTTTCAGTATTTTATCCTAGAACTAACCCCATTGCATAGTTAAAGGCATAATTGTAAATGTGAAAAGGTTTTTCCTAGTTGGATCCTCTCAACATTACAAAAAACTCAATTTATCTTTAATGGTTTGAAATTTTTTTTGAGAGTTATCACTACAAACAAATTCACTATCCTTTATCAGTAAAGAAAACATAGGAGCAATAATTTTGTTTAATTCTTCTATACAATGTCTATAATAACAAGCATAATCTAATAATATTTTAATATTAGTTTGGTTCTGAAGAGTAGGTAGGTTAGAGATTACTTAAATTTTATTTTGATCCACTTAGATTCCTTTGGCAAAGATGTGGTGTCCTAGTATTATGCCTTGAACCATCATCATTAGGCATTTCTCATGAATTAGTGATAGTTGGTATTATTCACACTTGGTCAGGACCTTGTCTAGATTATGTAAAGCTTCATTAAACGTGTCTCCATGAGCAATGAATTCATCCATATAAAATTATACATAGTCATTATTTATATTATCGAATATGGCTAAAAATGCTCGTTAAAAAGTAGTTAGAGTATTACAAAGGCCAAATGGTAAGACTCTGCAGGCAAACATTCCCCATGGATAGGTGAAAGTAGTTTTGTCTTGATCCTCAACTACCACTATTAACTAAATCCATCCAAGAAAGAAAAGTATTTTTTTATTACTAGATTATCAAGCATATGGTTAATAAAAGGAAGAGGGAAATAATCCCTGATAGTGGCTTTGTTTATATCTCGGTAGTCTACACTCACTCTCTATTTTCCATTTTTATTGGGTATACTTACCAGTGGAGAAACCCATTGGCTATTTGAGATGGGATAAATGAATTGTACATTCAATAATTTCTCTATCTCAATCTTTACTATATTCCTTAATGTTGGGTTTATCCATCTCTATGGTTGTCTAACTGATTTAACCTGATTTGTGTAAATGTGGTGAGTACATATACTAGGTTTAATTCCTCTCATGTCTATGTAATCCCAAGTAAAATCTTTTGTATATTTTACTTCTTAGTTATGGGTTAACCAATTATTTATATTCAACATTTTTCTTGGCAAGACCATAACTTATTTGGTGTTAGAATGGATAAACTCTAGTTTTTTGAATTCACTCATTAGAAAGTTAAGAGGATATGGATAAGGTAATAACATATGAAATGTAGTTACATCTTTTACAAATCCATCTCCTAGAGGAATAGTTCTAGCTAATGGATAAAAAAATGTAGTTATAAAATTAGTTATTTTATCCTCTACCCAATTCTAAATACTTTTTACAATGGTATGTGGTTATATGTTGAATAGGTGAGATGAGAGTTATGCTCAAATAAAAATTACATAATAGATATTTTGGTTAATTTAGTAGCTAATGGACTGGGAAAGTTCATAGTCAGTAGATTGGTAGAATCCATAACTAGGCTTATAAGGCTAATGGCTCCCTCCAAATCTTGTACTAACTCATTAGTTAATTCTTTCATGTGTAATTGTATTGTTATCATGGTTAGGGATGAAAGACTATTATTTTTTATTTCTGTTCATCCACCCATAATTTTTCAATGTAGTCCATTGAGGGTTTCACAGGGTGTATAAAGATATTCATTTTGATTTTAGACCATTTGAAATGTTCATATCCCCATCCCTAAAATCTATTAATGTTGCTTTAGTAGCCAATCTAGGTCTTCCTAAAATGAGGGGGTACTCTGATTTCTTGGTTTTGGGTTGCAACATCATAAAATATACTAGATACTCCCATGACTCAATTATTATAGTGACATCTTCTATAACACCTTCTAGTTTAGCAACTAACTAATCATATATTTAGATAATGGTAGAGGTAGGTTGCATCTACATAAGGGACAGTGTCTGTAGAGTATCAATTATCATTATATTAATTATTGCACCCAAATCTACCAAAATATTGGGTATATATTTTTTTCCTATGATTACTATTATGATTGGATTACCTGGGTCTACGCATTTGGGTATAAGTAATTTTCTTGCTAAAAGATCAACCAGTTTACCATATACATGTATGATCTTTGGGTATTGTTTCTTTCTCCAAGGTGTCTTGATACAAAATATTTTAATAACTCTATTTAATTTTGGAATATCTTTGATAACTTGTAACAAGGGTATCTCAATGTTCAATTTTCTCAGTTCTTAAAACAAATCAAACTCTTTCTTATTCTAACTTCTTTTAGTCTATTAGGAAAAGAAATAAGTAAAGGATTAGTAACATGTTCCTTTGTATTCTCTATCTTTTTATTTGAATCCTATTTTTTAAATGTGGGTTGATTTTAATTTTTCATTCAGCATTTCAGATATGGTGATAGGAGGTTCTTAAATCATTCTACCTAATCTAAGTTGAATTTTTACAAATTTAATAACTCCTACACTCATAGCTTCTCCTTATTTATTTACATAACTAGGGGCTAATTATTAATTCTTGGAGTTAGCCACTAATTGATCAGGCAATTATGGTTGATTAACCTATTCTGTAAGTTGAATGATAAGGGGTTCCATGAAAGCTTGATGTGGTGAAAACCTTATTTGTGCGTTAAATTATGTATTAGAATTCTATTGTTTATCTCCCCATGGTTATGACTATGGTTGGGGCATCCATGGTTGTTGATGCATCATCCAAGGTTGAGGCATCATCCATTCTTCATTGGTCCATAGTGGATGTGATATCCCACATAGGCTGAGGTACCTAAGTAGTCAAAGGTGTCATCCACATATTAATTGGATTTTTTGGACCAAACTAATCTTGGGTCTGGTTTTGTGGAAATGGATTCTATCTTTGAATGTAATTCAAGTCTTTTATGGGATATGTATTTTGTTTTAATTAAATTTTTAAAATAAAGAGATGAGTACAATGGGTTGTGTCATGGTCTTTACCATCACATATCCCACATATCTCTATTTTATCAAGGGGACATTCTATGAGAGCATGTTTTAACCTACATTTTTGGCAATAAACAACTAAGGGTTTTGTTTTAGAATTGGCTTTAGATTGAAGGCCATCCAATGCAGTATTCAAATGGACCAAAATGTCAGTTTTCAAATTAGTAAACCCCTACATCAATTGACCAACTTCATTGGACTTACTTAGTTTTACTTTTCTAATGCTTAGTTTTCTCCTAGAGTAGTTAGTGCACAAGTATAAAATTTGGTGAAATGTTAACTTTAAAATGTCTCATCTACCCATCAAGTTCAGAGCATCTCTAGATTAATTATCCATTACTTTAAGGAATACCATCTTAACTACTTATTTTGTAAGTGGATAACCATTGCATTTGTGATCAAATGTGAACCTATCCAGATAATCTTCTAAAATTTCATCATTATTTTGTTTAATCTTAAATAAGTCCTCTTTCATGTCCCTTAATCTATAGTGGTCTTAAAAGTTATCAATAAATCTAGTTTCCATGTCTCCCCATGTACTAATAGATTCACCTGTAAAGCCTACAAACCACCTCATGGCTACCTCCTTAAGTCTATAAGGGAAAATTTTGATTTATGATTATCAGTTGTATAATCATAGATCTAACATAACAACATAAAGTCAAATAGGAATTGATTTGAATATTCTAAGGATTTGTCCCTAAAAGTGGGTAGATTTGAAGGTGAAATGTTCTTCATATAGGTTTGATCTACTAGATCTATGACTATAAGAAATGAAAAGGTTCTATCATGATGAGGTATCATATTCCCTTCAAAAATTTCTATGTTTCCCTAATTATCAGCCATGGTTTCTTCTTCTTCTTCCCAACCTTTGTTATATATATAATTTATTACTTCCTATTGGTCTTGTAGAGATTATAGTCCAGGACCTATAGTTCTAGACAAAGGGCCCTTAAGGTCAATTCTTCCTTAGGAGAAGATCTCCCAATTATGATTCTTTCTATAGGGTCTATTTGTGAGGATGAACTTAATTTTAGAGAAAAATCAAAAGGATTATCTAAGCATGATTCAAGTTTTCTTCTCACACTTTTAGATCTCTTAATTAAATATTTTATTCTTTCCTCCTATGGTCTAAACTTAGGATCTTTGGAGATGAACCATCCTTTAGCATCTCTAGGTTAGTTCATAAATCTAAGGAATTTGTTTTTTTTTTTTCAATTTTTTGTTATTTTATTGTATACCAATAAGGGTTATCTTAATAACACCTAATTATCCTTTAAAATCATGCTAAAAATGATGGGTTTCATCTATCCTTTCATTTAATCAACTTTTCTATTAATGTCATTCAAACTAGGGGAATCATTTAAAGCTATATGTAGTAAGGTTTATGATTGTAGGATTATGGTAATAGTTTGGGAGTGTTGATATTCTAAGTGTCTTATATTAATATAATCTGATCTAGGAAATACTTGCTTATGTAAAAAGGAAGAACACATACAAAATTGAAATGCTCTATGTTCTAAATGAAATTAATCTAAATTGTTGAAATAAAACACATTACTGAAAGGTAAGTATATTGTTGAAAGGAAACCACACCCTTGAAAGGTAAACACACTACTTGTAGAATTTAATTTTATTTGAAAACTAAAGGTAATTCCCTAAAGGTTCTAAGCCTGAACACAATTATAATTTTTAAAAATGTAAACACATTAAAAACATAAAATACCATACAAACACGTTCTTGATTCTTGAGGAGAGTGGGCCCTTATTCACCTTGAGAATAAGAATGTAAATAAACTCAATACTTGCAAAATATAGACATATTTATTAATTGCTCAAAGTAAAAAACATGAATGTGGATTGCTATACTAAAACTTTTATTACTATATCAAATTATCAACTGAACAATTCAAAAACTCAACAACTACATTCTAAGACATAGAGATATGCCTATATAGAATGCTACAACTATAGATTCCTAGATATCAGTAACAAATCCTCTTCTAACAAGAGTAATCTTCTTAATTCTAGTGGATCTTAAGATAGGTGATTGATGATTACAATATAAATAACCACATGTTGATGAAAAAATGTGTGAATCACAATATCCATGAAAAATATACTCAAAATACCATCTTAGATCTATTGGATCGATTTTATATAAAATATTGTTGATATATACAATAAGTGAAATATAAGAAATCTATTTATATATTGTTATTTATAGTAATACTATAAATAACAATCGACCAATTTTTTTTAAATTATTTTGATAAAATAATAAAGTATCTATCTTTAATGCTATAGGTTCAGAATCTAGATTGGGAGAGTTTGTAGCAACTCTAGCAAAGTTCATAGCTTTGTTTATTTAATTTTGGTAGAGTCTATAGTGTCATGATTTAGGGGACTTCAAATCTAAGAGAGTTCATATCAAGTCCATCATGTTGGTAGAGTCAATGGAATACTTCAGTGGAGGTTGGAATATTTTTTGAACGAGTCCATAGTTACATTTGAGTGGGTCCCTAGGTACTAGATGAGTCCATAGTTGCAGACTATATGAGTCCACAGCTATTAGTTGAGTTTATAGCTCACTAGATATATAAAAATCCTCCATTTGGGTAACCTTATTAGAAGTGTAAGATCATCCAAAAGGTATTTATTCTCTATGTACTATTGTATTGTTTATATGTACACAAAATTAAGAAACTAAACATGCAAAGAGTTAGAACAAAGTGATAGAATCAGTAACTTAGACTTTAGTTTCACTAAGCAAAATAGATCATTTATTTACTGCATTCAAATTAAATATAATCCTAATATCCTTGAATGTTCAATCTAAAAGAGAGGTAATTGAGGAAGATGAAATAAATTGATGGTAAAAATATGTCATATTTTGGACTCACCAGCATAACATATCAAGTATATTGTGAAAGATATGAACATGGATATAGACGTATGTAAGAGTTAGTACATAAGATCAAATATGATAATGTATAAATGAGCATAAAGGATATGTAACATGTATCAATTGTGATCGAAGAAGTAGATTCACCTAATGTACTATATGACATGCATACATGATAGGTCTAACATTTGTAAGTGCCTATATCATGTGTCTGGGTATGCCTATATCACACTTAAATATGTGTGAAATACATATGTATATATAAATGAAATGATATGTTATATACTAACATAAAACAAACAACATATATTTCAAGGAGTTAATAAAACATGTGAATGTCAAATATTTTTGTGTTTTTAAATTTATTTGAATGTTTTTTTTTTTAATATATTTTTTTAAATTTTTGGAATATTTAAATTTTTGTAGTTTTTTGAAAAAATTTAAAAGAAAAGGTACCATGATCCCATCCAAGGGATACTCATAGGTAGCTCCAAACACATAATATGGTACATAAAATTGTTGGGACTGCCAAGGAGTATTCATAGGTGTCATATCTAGATCTAGAGAGTTGAAAATACTTTGTGTGTGTCTCATAGGAGTAGGTGGTCATGAGTCAATATTAGTAGAAGTAGTGGTTTGTGGAACTATTATTTAATACTCGTTAGTTTCTTTGAATTACCAATAATTAGAACATGTTTAGTTACTTTATGTAATTGATTATGTTGTGTATCAATAAATAAGGCTTTTATAGAATCCACTACATAACTCCGGTGCAAAGGCCTCTCAAGTATGGGCCACCTAGGAAATGGTATTGGTTGTTTCTTACCTTTTCATGAATGATTAACCTTATTAGGTTTTATTATTACTTATCTCAGAATAAACATCTCTTATGCAAGTGGATGTTCATATATAATTCTACAAATCATAACTACCCTAGTGGTATTAATTTATTTAATATACACATGTAATGTGGAAGGTATTATAAGGATTTTATGCATCCAATGTCATCCCAATAACATTTCAAATAATCATGTGTATGGTATAACTAAAAATGTGGTAACCATGTGTGTTAGGCCAACCTGTAAAGGTAAATTAATCTCACCAATAATGTGTTGTGGTGTCTCATCAAATCCTTTGATCATTTTGGTTGAAAGGTATAAATCATCATGTGTGTATCCCAACTATGTAAGTAATGTCATCATACATAAATTCTCAGTAACACCGTTATAGATCATAACACTATGTATAAATTGATGGTAAAGTTATACTCAAATAAATAATGAATGAAGTTCTGAGTCATCATCCACTATTTCATTATCGTCAAAAGTAATAGAATGTCTCTGAACCATAAGAGATGTTGTATGTGTATAAGTGCAAATAATCCCATATAATGGGTTACCATAATATGATGGAGGAGGATGTGCATTATATGCCATTTTTACTTATAGATATTTTTTATAATGATATTGAAAAGGATTTTTAAATATATTATAATTACAAGGTTGTGAAATTGAATCCTTTAGAGGATTATCAAATGTAATATATTGTTCATCAATAATGTCTTGAATCTTATGCTTCAAGGTATAATTTTTTTTTGTAGAATGCCCATGGCCTTGATGATAGTCATAATATGCATTATCATCATATCCTTTGGGTATAGGTTAACTCATATCAACCTCTATAGGAGGAGGGATAGATATAATATGACACTTCACAATCTTGTAAAGCAAATAATTTGTAGACTCAAGTAATCATTTAAATTGTCCCTTAGGTGCATTTAATAATATGAGTTGATTATGCTGTTATGACACTAGATTAACCATTGTGGTTTATTCTTTTTAGGTTTGGTAGGTTTCACTTTGTATCTTGGTTTGATATGAAACTTGGTATTAGATGTATTCAGTGTATACACATAATATTTTTAAAATTTACCAATTATTAATACTTTCTCTCTTGCAAGAACCCATAGAGTCTTAATCTCTTTTAGTACATACTTTAAAGGGTGTATTGAGAAATGGGTGGGTAGACCATTGGTGCTTCACAATGTTTATATTCCTTATACCACCACTTAAAACCAATGTAAACCTCTCTTATACATTTACATACTCCTCCAAGAAATTCACCGCCTCAAATAGCCCATACCTAAGCCAAAACCCTTTTTTCACCCATCAAATGCATTCAAATGAGCTAACTTTGTTCTTATAAATGAGCATGTTATAGGACTAAGTTGGCCCAATTGACTTAGTTTGAGACCTAACTACTTTGTTTATTAAAGAATTGGGTCGATTGGGATGACTATGTCGACTAAAATTTTGGAAGGGTTTAGAGTTAGATCCATTTATATAAACACATCCTTTTTACCATTTTCATTAGAGAGATATATATAGTCATTCATTTTCACTTCTTTACAATCTGATTTTCCACCATTCTACTTGAGAAGTCATTGCTTAAAGTTTACATTTGGAGAAAAAAATCTTGTCTTGTGGAAATTTTTTGGATGCATAAGAGAGTTCATATAGCCTAGATCTATCCTATCTTTTTTATCCTTATAAACCACAACAACCTCTTGTGAATCACCATTGGCCAAGGGAGAGATTAATCCTTCATGGGTTCATCTTTAAGGTAAGTATTCTTAACTCTTATTTATTTATTTTGGTAGATAGAAGTAACATAAGTAATGGCTTGTTAATGTATTTCTCTTTCTATGCATTAGGATTACCTCTACATTGGCTTGAGTGGATTTATTATTGACATGTTTAATTTTATGTTTATTATCCCCATTTGTGCCAAAAGCTTTGGTGAGAACTAAATTATATTAACTTTACTTTGTCACTTATTTTTTTAGAAACCATAAGACCTAGCTAGAGTTTTTATGTGGTATTACTAAACTAGAGGCTTTGGTACTATCTCTAGTGATATTATGTGGTAAGAGACCCCTTAGCTAGGTCTAGTGGATATATATTAGTCATGACCCGATTGTATAAATATACCAAAAAGTATAAGGGCCAGTGTAATTTATCTTTTGGAAGCTATGATTGATTTATATATCAACTTCACTTTCCCTTATCACACATTCTAGTGAACCCGATGTGAACTAACCCTTTAAAATTTTATTTTATACCTTATTTTATTATCATTTATTATTTATTTCATTTTTACATCATTGGGTTGAATCTATAGACTCAGTCTGCATAGGTTTAACACATAGTCAATCCGATCAACTCTATTTTGATTTGTGTAGGTCATATTTAATCACATGTAACTAGATCGATTTACTTGACTCAGTTTGCTTCTTTATATATAGGTTTTTAGACTTAGTCAGCCCAATCAACTCTGTTAGCAGGTTAAAAATCTTCATCTGGATGACAAAGTATAAAAACAATGAATTCAAAATATTTAAAATCATAAGGTTCATTCTCACCATCTTAGTAATTTCTTTTCTTCATTATAGTTCTATTTTTCATAGTTTTAAATCTATAAAACTATAACCCTAAAATAAACTAAGTCGACTAGATTGACTCAGTTTTGTAGCTTGATTTTTGGCATACGAGACTTAGTCAAATTTCTTAGTTGTGTTTCTCTAGTCCTTGATTAAATAGATAGAATTAACCCAATCGATTATGTTTTATATTGTTTACATACTCAGTCATCTAAACTGACCATGTACTCTTCAAGTAAAGGAATTAACTCATATTGTTAGTAATTAACTCATCGTTCATTTTGTTGCTTGCTTGCTTAAAGTAGCATACAAAATAAATATCAAGTTTTAATTTATTGATTTATTCACACTATTTTTTTTATTCACACACTTCCAAATCACATAATATCAAAAATCATTAAACAAATTATACCCAAGGTCTACCTACTTAGATTTCATCAATAAGGGGGGAGCCAAATCAGCTTTCTAGCTGAGTATAAATATATGGTTGATGATATATATTGGTAAATCACCTGACACTTTCATCAATGTGGGATTGTGAAGTGAAGGGGTAGGCCCAAATACCAAGCTAGTACCATCACCAATATAGTTTTTTTTAGCCTTAACTACCTGAAACCATCTTAGATTGATTTTCTATTTTTTTCTAAAGCAAATTCCCTATCATATTTATTTATAAAAATAAAATTTAAAACATTTAAGAATAATCACAATGATTAAAATTGATATTTTTGTTTCTTTCTCTCTAATAATTATATGTTTTATTACAAAACTTGTATTGGTTAGCATTGATACAAGGTTTGTGGTGTGTACCACAACTGGATCGACTAGTTCAAATCAATTACTTATGTGTTTAAATTAGAGTAAACCCATCTTTAATAACTATTTTGGGTACCAAACCTAGACACATCAAGAGGTCTAGGATTATAAAAGGAACCTATCAAGAGATACATCAAGAGGACCAAGTTTCCTCCTAGCCAAAAATAGCTAGCCAAAAATATAGAGAGAACCTAACTTAAATATATATAAATAATGAAGAATAAGAAGGGCCCAAAAAGTGTAGGGATAATAACCACAAAAAAAAGAACCAACTAGGTCACCCCAGGGGTGAAGTAAGAGAATAGTCCAAAGAGAAACTAGGTCACTAGTAGAAAGAGCAAAAGGAATATACCACAGTTAATTCCATTCAAGGCTAAAGGGGGCCCAAATCCTTGAAAATAATTCTCAAATAAAAAATGACCCTTAAGGATCTAAGAAGCATCCAAAAAACTTCAACCAATGAGAAAATTAAACACAAGTCTCCTAAGGACCCAATCCAAGAGAGGCAGTAAAATTCAAATTAAAATTCAAAAATACTGGTCAAGGCCCAAATAACAATGTTAAAATTACCAAAGAGGTAGTCAAATCACTAAATTTTAAATTTTAAAGGAATCCATTGGGATTGTTACTAAATGGTCTAAAAAAATCTAATGAAGGAATGGTAAAAATATCCAAAACATGTTAGCCAACACCAACTCAAAATTCAACAACCCAAAAAACTTAATCCTCTCATCAAGATTAATGGATAGAATTATTATAAATTGAAAAGATAGGTCAGTAGTCCATGTAGCCAAAAAACCAATCTAGAGCACCCAATCTGCTAGCATCTTCCATCGCTCAAGTATCCAAGTTGGAATGAGATAACTAATGTAGCCAAGGTCAAATAGATTACCATGGGAGAAACATCTTATCATTATATCAAGAGGGGCTAAGGCCACATTCAAATAATAATGACCATCTAATGTATCACATCTAGAGCTTGGGTTATCTAACCATTTATCAAAAGATAGATTTTTTCCATGCCACAAAACATAAAGGGTTAATTTATTAGAGTTCTAAAATTTCCCTAAGAGAGGGTCACCATCCCTAGACACAATCATCCTTGATAATTATCTTTTCAAGTTCCATAAACTAGGCCAATGATGCAATCCACCCATGTGTATAAGATCCCAAACTTGATATTAAAAAATTGAGTCAAAATTTGTAGACCTGTGGGCAATAGGGAAATGCTCTCTTCCATCTTTCATATTTCTAAAAAAATAATATAATAAATTGAATGAAGGGGGGGGCATCCCATAAGAATGAAACTTCTCACAACCCAATAGAAACAATCATAGACATAGTCCTTACCAATAAAGAAACATATGAGCCTAGCTGAGTGGACTTACTTATTTTTAAGACAAAGAAGGTCGAGTACCCAATAGACTAAGCCTGGGTCAAAATAATAGTCAGGATCTTTCCATTCTAGGATATCCCCAATCTAATCACTCTATTATTTTGGGGGACAAGATGACCAAGACTTAGTAGTACCTGGGTCTCAGATAAAGCCCTCCTTTCCATGTTTCAAAATATGAGCACCTCTCAATAGATTAGGACCCTAAATTAAAAAATGATTGAATGTTCGGTTAACCAATCAAGATTCTAGAAAGTATGTTCATTCATTTCTACCTTCTTCATCAACCCCTCTTTCAAAGATAAATCATGATTCTTCCCCACCAATCCACTAATTAACACCACTCAAATTCTTACACAAATAGTACAACCAATAAATATTATTCAAACATTTAATACTTCTCAAATAATGCAAATACAACATCATTTATTAAACATGGCTAATAAACCTCATAATCTCCTACCTCAAAATATCCAAAATTTTATCGCTCCACCTCTTATAGATGCCAAAAAAATTATCATTCTCCAACTCATTATGCACAATAAGATACTCCAAAATATTTAAAATAACCTTAGTTCCCTTCATTATTTTTATTCATATTGGAAATATCTCTTCAATTATTAAATATGATGAGACTAAAGACCCTGAATCTTTCCTTAAAGCATTTGAAAATATTTACAAAGAGTATATTCAAACTAATACATTTGTCATTACCAAACTTTTATTCAAACTATTCACAAGAGATGTATTATAATAGTATAATCAACTCCCTCAACATTCTATATGGCAACTTGAGGATTTAGTCAATCCTCTAGTTAAGGAATTTCAACATAATGATCTTTTTAAAAATTAACTTAGCCATTTCATCAATACTAAAAAATCCCCTTCTGAATTAGTTCATGATTTCATTAAACAATGAAAATCTTTGGCTCACAAATCCGATCATAACATGACTGATGATAACTTATTTAGACTATTTATAACCATCATAACACCTTCCTTTCAATATAAAGTTTAAAATTTTTCTCCCAAAACTTTAAATGATGTAATTGATCAAACTAAAAGACAAGACTTTTTTATGAAATAGCTTGAGCCCAACATTAAAACCATCAATGGATATTTATAAAACTCCATTAATGTGATCACTAACAATCCTCCTCAAACAAAACTAGGAGTAGTCAAAGTGGATAACGCCCAAGCTTCACATCCATGTATCATTTTAGACTTTGGGGTATCTTGTAATGCAAATCCCTACATCCAATTACCCATTGGGGCATCTTAAAATTCCCACTTTTATTATACATTGCATAATAACAAACAAATTAAACTTCAAGAAATATTTTGAGACATATAGGCTTGTATTTCACATGTTCATCTATGATAAAGATGTTAGCATAGATTTTTCCTATTTGTCTCATGTTTGTATATTTTTGTGCACTTTACTTCATTTAGTTTCATTTTATGAGCACCATTATTTCTTTTGAGTCTTTTATTTTTAGCTTTCATTTAATTCATGAGTTACATTGTAATACCATGGATAGGACACTATTTTCCTCATTAATACCTTTTTATTTCATACTTTTTCTCTTGTGATCATAAGTTTTTTATTTTACAAACAAAATTTATTTTTATTCTCTTTTTTGTGAGTTTTAGTGTAAGACCATGGATAGGACCAGGGTCTCTTCACAAATACCTTTTTTCTCATTTTACATCCACTTTAGTTTCTATTTTTTGAGTTGTAGTGTAAGACCATGGATAAAACCAAACTCTTCTCACAAATACCATTTTTCTTATTTTGCACCCACTTGAGTTTCTCTTTTATGAGTTGTAGTGTAAGACATGGCTAGGACCAAGCTCTCCTCATAAAATCTACATATTATTTCACACATTTTTACCAAATCAAGTGTTATTTTTATAATGTTAATATATGGTTAAAAGTTTTCGATCCCATAGCCTCAACCTCAATTTTTTTTGTAGATAAAAAATGCACAACAAACTATGTTAGCATGTTTCCCTACACTTACATTCTTATGATAAGTAATCATACTTACCTATCATTGTATCCCTTTCACATTGTCACATTTTTTACAATTTGAAGTAATTCAAAATATTTCATGTTCATTTTTCTTTGATTTCCCTTATTTTCATTCCACTTTGGATAAAACAAGGTTGAAGTCAAGATAACACTATTAGTTCACATGAATAAACAAGACTCTTAGACACCATGCTTTCTAATTCCTCTTTATTAACTACCAAGTCCAAAGTTTTCAAATGATAATCATTTTTAACACCCATGTTTGGTTCTTCAAGTCCATATGGAGTAAGATTAGAAAAATCCATCAAAAGTTAAAAATCTAAATCATTTATAAAAAGCAATGATCAAAAGACAAAATATAAAATCTAAGAGTCAACATCACACAAAAATATGTGATTCATAGCACATATTCTATCTCCAATCAAGGCTCAAACTCTATAGTTGGCTTCATCATAGAATCAAGGTCTATTGGGGTGTGGTAGGCTAGTAGATTGGGATAGGAGAATTCAAAATAATCTATAGTTCTACCTATTTTATCATACAAATACTCAATAGTTACAATAGACTGATGGATCTATAAGGGGTCCTAAATAATAGGAAATATTTTGTGGGAAGGTAGGTCCATTTTACTTTTCATGCATATAGCCTTCATGGGATGATATTTATACTTCATTTAATAACCCAAGATTTATGTGGTTAGAATAAGTTCTTCAGAGTCTTTAATGTTTAAAGTCCTCTTATTTTGACAAACCTAATTCTATGTGTCTTGACTTAGATAAAGAGTTTCTCTACCTTGATTTTTTCTACATTTATCCACCACCCATTTCAATCCCCCCTTTGAGAGAAAAGTTTGATTCTAAATCTATTTTTCCACTACTACATTCTTTTTTTTTATATTGACAAAACAAATAATACAATTGCATATAAACACGAGATCTAGATGTGAGATCAATAACAAAGACATTCACCATGAAATAATGAGAGCAAAGTTAAACACACCATACCACAGATATACATGAGAAAACTTTCAAAAGGTAAAAAACTCATAAATATTATTCATATAATGAGAAACTAACAAGTATCCAATATAGTCTTTCTTCCTCTCATTTTTTTATTACATCTTACAATATAAACTCTTTATTATATAGAAGATAATCCACCCATTATATATGATTTTTTTAACCACCACATTAACGGGTCCAACCTCTCTAAAAGTCATTTAATAAATTTTATTATTTATTTACACGAGGATAAACTCATGATAAATAATAAAATATATTATTATTTAACCAATATAATTTAATGTATTAAAGGTACATAAATAACACCACTTAATCATTAATTATTATAATACTCCTCTTTAATTTTAAATGGGGATACATGATGATTTTTAAGAGGTTGCAACATAATGAACTTACACTCCATAAACCATCCACATGATGAGTTTTAAGAGATAATAATTGAAGGAAACATCCTTCATCATGCCATAGTCACCTTTAAAATAATTATGCTATGTAAACATAGTCACCTAAAGATATTACACCATTTAACTATAGACACCTAAAGGTATTCCACTGTGTAACCACAATCACATAATCACTTTTAAAGTAATTACACTATACAACTATAGATACCTAAAGGTATTACACTATGTAATCATAATTACATAGTCATCTTTAAAGAAATTACACTATACACCCATAGATACCTAAAAGTTTTGCATTATGACCATACAATCATCTTTAAAATAATTACACTATGTTATCCTAAACCACTTAGAGTGAATTTAGGCTAGCATGATCGTGAGACTACATCCCATATTTTTTTATGAATAATCAACCAAACATGTTGGAGTCTCTTATAACATAAAGACCTCCATGCTACTATGTATTGGGTATAATCTATACTTCCATATAAAGTTTACCAAAATTACATAAAGTGATTTATTAAAATGCTTTACAATGAGAAGAAGTATAAAGAGATAAAAAGAAACACACGGCTGTTAAGAAGTGACATTGTCATGCACACTCTCCTTCAATGGAAACTTCGATAAGTCCAACATTGAATGAACTTTCATAGGCTTTAATTTTTTGGTGTTGCATTGAATTTTTTTACCAAAATTATAAAATTTTGACTATTATCAAGAAAGTTGATATAACGAGAAACTTTCACATGATGTTCTTCTATCATCCTTCATAGTCACAAGGCTTCTTTAGCAACTTCCACATGAAGTGCTCCAAGTGATAGAACCTACACCAAATATAAACATATATCCAAAAGTAGACTAATCATAATATGGTTAGCATCATAATAACCAAATAAATTAGCATAATAAAATAAAAAATAATACAAATCAAAATTTATAGTTCTTTTTATATATCGAAGTATTCACTTTGCTAATTTCTAAGGATCCAAGTATGGATCTTATGTGAATCTCGAAGAAACACCCATATCTTATGAAATATCTATCATATTAATGGTTAGATAAATAAAAAATATCAATAAGATATTTATAAATAAGGGTTAGCTTTATTGCACACAATTTCTGGATCAAGTTTTAACATAACCTTCAATATAAGCTTGCAATCAAACATGTTAAATTTAATAAGTAAATTATATGATGCACATACAATAAATTCACTAATAATTTGATACTAATCTAACTAAACATTACATATCTTATCAGGAATAATTTATATTATAATTTGAGTCATGAATATTTTTTCTTCCTTTTAAAGTTGATGGTACAAATTTGTATTTTATACTAAATCAAAAAAAAAGTTTTAAAAAGCAAAAAAATTAATGTAATTTATACTTGATTTTATTATAAATACACATTTTAGTGTGTAAACAACACTAGCCACTTTAGTTGATTACAAAATAATTCCAACACATAAATAATTACAACAAGAGTGAAAGTTGCAAGTGTTGCAAGTATCATAAATTACACTATTTGAATAAATTATTATAAAATTAATAGTAATATATTTAAAATAAAATAAAATACCATCATAATGTGTTTAGAAGGTGCACAAATTTAAATATCGACTGATCACATGACCATCTTTAACAAAGAATATGACAAGTTAAGGGTGTCAAAAGTATCAAAAGTTTCACATGTGAGATTTTAAACGACTAATAACCAAAATTTTTAACTAATTATTTTAAAATCAATCTATTAATTTTGATCAAAAAAATATATTAGGATTGATATTTAATTTAAAGACCTTGGATCTAAAAATATTTTTTTAAAAATACTAGTAAACTTCCATTTGTCCAATACAAAACTTCACATGCAAGCTACATGATTTAATTACATTTGATTTTTTTAATCAAAATATTAAATGCATGTAAAATAAATATCTCATGATTGTATAAATAAAAAATTAATTATTTTTTTTAATTTTTAAAAAAAATACAAGTCAACACACATGGTTCAACCATATGCTTGCATGAAAATTTGGTTAATTACGACTCACCCACTAAGTATGTTAACATAATAGATGCACTAACTTATATTTAACCATTTTTTGATCTAATTTTTATTTTATTTTTCTAAAATAAATCATAATTAAATATTTTCATAATAAAATGCAAGCATTTATTTAAAATTTGAAAAAAAAAAAAAAAAAAACTTAAGTGGGGTCCACTGCTTTAGTGGAATAAAAGAATTGAATAAAAGTTTTATTTTTTAAATACTTTTATAAAAATATTGAATATATGTTAATTATTTTTAAAGCATGCAATATGCAGATTAATGGTACAAGAAAGGAAGCAAAGGAGCTTGTAAGCACTATAGGAGGTCCAAACAGGGTCTGTAAAGCTTGAAACCATCTCTAAATGGCCCTCCAAAGCATATAGAACATTCAAAATTTAATTTTAAACTCATAAATTGGCTGCTAGAATTTACCAAGCTGCACATGGTGCCCACCCAAGATAAAAAAATTTAGAATTCTATTTTATTACTTCTTAGAGTCTAAAAATGACTCCAACAGGCTTAGATATTATAGAAAATAGGAAAACAAATTTTAACTCTCAAAAAATGACTGAGAATTCATGTATTCTAATTCTTTTCTTCTTCCATGGCCATACAAACTAAAGCATCGCATTTGGGAGGAAAGAGAAAAAAGTTAAAAAGAGTTGTAGGAGATCAAATCAAGCAAAATAAAGATGAAAATTATTTAGAAATAGCCAAACTAAGCAAATAGAATAATTAAAAATTGAGATTTATTGCCTAAAATCTAATTTTTCGCTAATTTTTAGCTCACACATGCTAAAAAAAAATCATTTGAGAGGAAAGATAAAATTCAAAATGAGCTATAAGAGTCCAAATCAGGGGAAATAAAGATCAAAAATATTTGAAAATTGTCAAACTAAGCCAATGGAGTGACTAGAATGGAGATTTACTGTACAAAATCTTTTTTTTAAATATAAAAAAAAATTCAATCACTGTTTTGCTCACTTGTTGGCTCACTTAATATTTATAACTCCCTATAAGTGTTAGATTTACAAGTAAAGAGCTTCAACCACCTTCATACATATTATTAGTCCCAAAAACAAGAAAATCTTTAAAAAATTAATATTTAAAAAGCATTTTTAACCTATTTTAAGATTATTAGTTAGATTTATGACATGAAAATATATTTAAAATATGAAAAATTACATAGATCTAAGATTTTTAGGCTTTTAAGAGAGGAAAAAATAGAATAACTTACTTTCTACAGAAGAAGAAGCTTGAAAATTTTCATGAACATATCATGGCTTGAAAAATGGATGAATCTAGACTTAAACACAAGCCACAAACCTCTAATCTATGATCTTTCCACTTGACACACATCAAATAGCTTTGATACCATAATAGAACAAGCAATACGATTGCATACAAATACCAGATTTAGATGTGAGATTAATAGCAAATAAATTCACCCTGAAACAATAAGAGCAAAGTTGAACACATCATAACACATATATACATGGGAAGACCTCCTAAAGATTAAAAAACCCACAAATATTATTCATATAATAAGAAACTAACAAGTACCCAATATAATATTTCTTCTTTTCACTTCTTTTTTCATTACACATTATAATATAAACTCTTTATTATATAGACAAGATAATCTACCCATTATAAATTCCTTTTTCCAACCACCACATTAATAAGTCCAACCTCTCTAAAAGTTATTTAATATATTTTATTATTTATTTACACAAAGATAAAGTCATGATAAATAATAAAATATATTATTATTTAACCAATGTAATTTAATGTATTAAAGGTACATAAATAACACCACTTAACCATTAATTGTTCTAATACATATTTTAAAACATGCTAGCACTACTTAGTTTTGGTTTTATCTATCTTTAAAATAAAACAATATGCTTTAATGATTATGAATTATTTTCCTTACACCATTTATTTACACTTCTATAATTACCTTTGTTTTATTTGAAAATTTTTCATTATCATTCATTTTTTCAAAAAACTATGTCTGTTTCTATTTTTCATACATTTTTCATTGTTGAGTGAGTTTGAATTGTTCCTTCTCACTTATCAATGTTATTTTTAAATTTTTACTTTTCTATTGTTGAGTGATGTTGGATTGTTATTTCCAACTCACCAATGTTATTTTATATTTCATGTACTTTCTCCATTGATTATTGAGTAAGTATTGTTACTGCTCACTTATCAATGTTATTTTATTATTTCTTGCTCATCTTTGTTTAAGTAAAGACTGTTCACTTTCAGATTGATGTTAGATTTATTTATTTTTTTTAGTATCCTTAGTTTGATTTGGTTTGTTATCCTTTCTTACCTAAGGTATACTTGTTGGAGTTTTTTGGTCATTTAGTAGCCTTGGCTTTTTTATTACCCAATTTACTCTACATTTTGGCTTGGTCATTTGGCCCTAAATTAACATTTATCACCCTAGTTTACCAAATTTTCAAGTATATTATGCCTACACATTTTAGTTATCTTGACTTTCCTGCATTTATTTATTTTTCCTCTTTAAATTTTGTCCAAATAAGTCTCTACACCCTCCATGATTAAAACTACAAACACATCAAACATCTATTTAATGATAAAGGTAAATAAAGATACACATAAATTACTTTTTTATTTCAATTATTTTCTTTTAGTCTTTTATTTTTAATTATTTTATGATTTAAAAATACTACAATTTACTTAGCTCAACATTGTGTGTTAATATACTTTTTTCTCGAAGCACCATCTCATGTTATAACTGTGTGCAACAAATTTTAAGTTTATGTAATATTATGTTGTTCTCAAAATCAGCTATGCTCATTTTGTGGACAACTCTTACAAAATTTGCTTGTTTCATAATCTACACTCTAAGTTCATCGTTCGAGACAAGATTCTCTTGATTCTAAGTGAAGTTGTCTGACCTCTTAGGAAAGTTCATGACATTCTCTCACCATGATTTCTCAAAAATCATGAAACTTGTTGTAGTTTTTAACTGATCAAAATGTCAATTTTGATCATTTTGAAGGAGTTAGTGAATTTTGATTTCACTTGTGTAAGTGTTGACCAATTTTTGCTCACAGGGAAAAATCGTTCACCTTCTTCCCTTGCTATTCAAAAAAATAATCATTTATGGGGTATACAAGTCCAATGGCCTTGTTCCAGCTCAGTTCAATATTTTGGTCATTGGCCTGGTTTATTGGTCCAACGTCCAGTTCATTGTTTCGGCCTTAGTTCATCAGCCTTAGTCCAAGTTCAAATGCTCTAAGCATAGCAGGCGCTTCAAAGAGGAAAATCGGGTTCAGTTCAATTTTAGTTCAAAGTTCAATTTTTTTGAAATTGACTAAGTCTAAGTCCCAAAGGGCTAGGAGCCGAGTCGCATTAAGGCAGGCGAAATTTCTGCAGACTCTTTGTCCATGAGAAATGTCCGTAGACAAAAGTCTGTGGGATTTACAAATGCAAAGGCCCGAGCATGGCAAACAAAAGGCCCATGGCTTAAAACAAAACAAAATGCACAAAAGAATTTTTGTAAACTTTTTGTCTACGAGAAAACATCTGTGGACAAAAGTCTACAGGGAAGTTGTCCATAGACACAAAGCCCGCGAGAGCCCAAACAAAGTCTGCGGAGCATACAAAGTTTGCATAACTTTCAAAAGCCCGATGTGAAAACATATAAGGCCCGACGGACCATCCAAAGCCAAGTAAAGGAGCCATCAAAGTATACAAGGCGGGGAGTGCCCAGAAGGTGCTAGGACATCAAGCAAGTTGTGAATAAATTAAGAGGCCAGAAGCCAGCAGGCCATAGAAGAAGTCTTAAGGCACGAGGACGTCCTTAAGGACATCGAAGTTTAAAAAAAGAAGTAACTATTTGTTTTCAATTTGAGTGCCAACCAGGAGCTCAAAATGAAGTGACCTGCTGAAAGTTTGCCCTTGGGGGCCAAACAAGCTAGATGAGACAAAATAAAGTAGAGACAAGGCAGCCGGCATGGTTCCAGCAGAAGGATGATGTCAAAAATAGTGTTTTCTTCTTCCCAATGAGGGACACAACATGCCCACTTGCAAACAAGGAACGTCAATGAGCCTTTTGGATTTTTTTCCATATAGTTTGCGAATTGGTCATTTTGGTGATTATGTTTTGACAATTTTACAAGGCACAGCCTTGCTGAAATTTTCACCTAAATCAAATAAAGACAGTTTTTATCTCTTCTTGGATGGATATTTTGTGTATGTCCTGAGCATTTGATTTGTGTCCAATCATTCTCTTTTGATGCTCTCACAGGTTTAGCACCAACACACCAGTTATCTACAAGGCACCATTTTCTGCAGTTGACAGGAGGAGAGCTCTATTTGGAAGTATAGAATAGAGGAAGTCATTTACAGTATGTATTTAACAGCATCTTGGTGAGTCCCTATTCTGGTGCTTTCCTAAGAACCTCCCTACCATTTTCCTACAGCCTGGTCTTTCTACCAAGTCTGAGTGTATGTATGTATTTGTTTGATTAAAGAGTGGTTATGAGAAGGTCATTTTATTTTGGTGTATCACCTCCTTAGAGTAGTTTGTATTCCTATAATTTTCCTCCTTTTTCATCCCCCCAATTTATATCTATATATATACCTATATTTTGCACTTGTTGGAACAAACCATGATACATCAAAGGGAGCTAGCCCTTACCTAGAGACTCTCCCCTCCAACTTCAGTAGTCCCACAGGTGAGAGGGGAGTTTCCATGTTGTGAGGAGAAGACAAGAGTTTGACTTCTTGTCACTGGGTGCATTTTCCTTCAACATTTTTGGCATGCCTGATGGGACACACAATTTGACAACTCATTAAGATTCAAGATTGATGTTGGTCCTGATATAGCCAATTCAAAGTTTTCTAGAATCTGGTGACTCCACTAGTAAGAGCTTCAGTTTTCAATTGAGACCAGTTTCTTAAACTTCCTATGCCTAAGGTCACCACAAGGTTTGCTTCAAGAGGGGTTCCTTTCAATTTCATTGAATTACCTATAAAATTTGCTAAAAGATTATGATTTGAAAGGACCCATCCTTATCTAGCAACCAATCCTCCTATACTTGTTATAAGAGACACAATCGCAACATAACCCCAATTACAGCCAATCCCAACCATGGCATTACCTTTTATAGCTTTTCGTGGTGAGAGCCCCTTGAACCTCCCATGCTACGATCCAATTTCGAGAATAGCTCTCAATAATGTGCCTTCTTTTGATGGAGTGGGGCTTATTATAGCCATCGAGCATATAAGAAATATCGCCAATCTTTGTAATATTCACAATGTAACAGAAGAAAATATTGCCATCAGATTGCTAGCTTTGTCTCTAAAAGGCAAATCTCTTGATTGGTACAGCACCTTGCCTGTGAATTCAATACATTTTTGGAACAAATTGGGCACTTAGTTGACAGATCATTTTGGGGAAAAGAGTGATGGTCTCTCACTTGTTGAACAGTTGACGACCATACAGAGGGCTTCGCACGAGTATATGCAGGACTTCAATACGCATTGTCAAAAGACTTGAGATAAAATTCCCATCCTGGTAAGACCGACTCCCAGCTATGCTTTCTTATACTATTTAAAGCCATTAAACAGTGATATTGTTGTGATGATCCAATCTATGGGAGGACATATACGGCCAGTTGCTTATGACATTGCCATAGCAGCTAAAAATTGCTTGGTTCAAGATGGGAAAATAGCCCCTAGGCCTCACATGCCACTCTTCCCAGAAATGATGCCCCCAATACAAACTGCTACTCCCATAATTTCCCCTCTACCTACCATTGAGAAGCCAGTTGTCACTCCATCTAATGAGCTTCACAAGGTTAAAAGCCTATTGCAAAACATGTCAAATGATCTTGTAGCTCTTAAGAGGTAGCAAGCCCAAAGCAACAGGCTGAATCAGGGATATCAGCAATATGGTCAAGCTCCTAGGCCTCCTTTCCAAGGCTATAATCAAGGATAGGGTCAGCTCACTCAGACCAAACCATTTCAAAATTACAACTCAAGCCCCCTTTCATCATCTAAAGTCATGGTGCCAGTTCAGAACAATCTAGTACAAGAGCAGCCGGGTTGTTCGACCATGGGATATGGTCAAGAATAAGTTGTTTAAAAAAATGAGATGATGAACTATTTTCAAAATGTGGACAACCAAATAGCCACTCAATCTCAGGTCTTTGAGCTGTCAATGCAACCCAACACAAATAGCAGTCAGGCCTAGCCGAATTCTACCCTGATGAATCATATGGAAGGGGAATTTTACTCAGTTAATTATGTGGGTGCTGCAAACAATCAAGATAATTGTGTTGTAGATAACACAAGGTTCAAAAGAAGAGTAGTGACAGAAGCCCAAGCTACTACTCAGACGGCAGCAACGCCTCCTCCATTGCACTCTAATTCAAGGCCCCCAAATTTTAGGTAGCCATCTATACCTTCAATCGCTCAGCCTGTAGTTCAGCTTGGGATCAACCCCAAAGAAAAATTGAAGGGAGGTAGCCCTCAAATAAATATAGTGGACCAGATGAAGAAGCTGCATATGAACATATCTTTATGGGATTCATTGTCTCTTCTAGGCCAGAAGGACGTGTTGAAGAAGGAATTGCATGAGCTGGATCAACAAGCTATCCCAACAAACACTGATAATGTCTTGATGACAAATGGATAGCCTTCTACTTCAAGTTAGGTAAAGAAGGAAGAAAAAACTCCCCCTTTCTATATATCCTTGGTTATAGGGGATTTCTTGGTACATAACTGCATAATTGACAGTAGGGCTAGTACTTCAGTGATGCCCAAGTGCATTGCTGACAAGATGGGACTGAAGTATGAAGAGATGAACAAAGGAGTCCTATAGCTAGATGGGACACCTACAAAAATAGTTGGGATTGTGAAGGGTTTAGCCTTGACGTTGCATGCTCGCCCAACCTTCTCAATTCCCCATGATATAGTGGTAGCAGATGTTCCTCCGTATTTTGCAATTTGCTTGTCCAAGGACTTCACATCAAAGATAGGTGGCTATCTAGCAACGAATTGGTCATATTTGGTTTTTAGAACCAAGTATGGGACCAAGTTAAAAATTGAGTCTGAGCCACTCTACAAGTACCATCTATAATCATACACGCCCAAGGCAGTGAATGTCAGTTACACCGCCATTGACCTAGAAGAGTCCCAGACAAACCAATCTCCATCTTTCGCTCTTGAAGGAGTCGTAAACTTACTCTTGGATGAGTGGGGAAATGATAATTTTGACCATGATCCATACAAGTTCATTGAGGAAGTAGACCTTAGATTCTACTGCATGCATAAAGAAGGCACCTTCATGCCTAACATAATGAAGGCAAGCAAAGAAGATCTTGGCTTATGGCAGTTGTATTTTGACGGTTCCAGAAGTAAGCTGGGAGCTGGTGGTGGGGAAATGTTGGTCTCCCCCTCAAAGGAAAGGTATTTTTCATCTTTTCATTTCCAATTCTCTTGCACAAGTAATGTTGTCAAATATGAATCTCTGATCCAAGGGCTGGAATGGGCAATAAAAAGAGGGATTAAAGAGTTGCAAGTTTTGGGAGACAGTGAGTTGGTTGTAAATCAGGTGAAAAGCCTAAGTCTGACCAAGAATTCCTTGCTGAAGTCTTACAAGCATAGAGTTTGGGACTTGCTAGAAGATTTTCTCACTTTCAATATCATTTCCATTCCCAGAGAACAAAACAAATAGGTGGATAGGCTGGCAGCAATTGGCGCTTAGTTCAATGTTTCCAAGGAAATAAGCCGAGACTATGGTTAGCGCCACTTGAAAGTGGTAGTTCGGCCCTCTGTCGTAAATAACATTGCAAATTGGCAAGTTTTCAAAAGCAACTAGCAAATAGCTTTCTTTCTACAGGAAGACGCTGAGTTCGCAGCACACAACCAGGCAAAGTTGTAGCAACAATACAGTAATCAGATTGTTTAGTTGAACAATAAGCTCCCTAAAGGGCTAGTCATGCTTGAAAGCATATTCAATAGAGATGACCAATTAAGAAATGACAAGGCATGCATCATAACCAAAGAGGAGAATTACGAAAGAGTTGAGATCTTCAAGGACAAGCTGCTTGCGCTTGGAAAGGTTTGCACAATTCAAGAAAGGCGAGCTTTCATTTTGCTGTGTTAGGAGTTCTTCGATGTCTTTGCTTGGGATTATAGTGACTTGAAGGGCTTTGACCCAAGGCTTGCCCAACACACTATTAAATTAGAAGAAGGTGCCAAACCAGTCACACAAAAGCAAAGGCCTATAAATCTGATAATTGAGCCCCTCAGGCAGAGGGAATTGGCCAAATTGGTTGAGTCCAAAATTATATTTCCAATCAAGCACTCTAGCTGGCTGGCCAACCTTGTTCCTATTAGAAAGAAGAATGGGGAAATCAGGCTGTGTGTTGACTTAGAGACCTTAATAAAGTCTCTTTAATAGATCACTATCCCCTTCTGAGCATGGAGCAGATCCTTTAGAAGGTAACTGGTAGCGAACATTTCTCCCTCCTGGATGGTTTTTCAGGGTATAATCAGATTCTAGTGCAAGGTTGTGATCAGCATAAAATGGCCTTCACCACTAAATGGGAGATGTTTGCCTATAAGAAGATACCATTTGGGCTATCTAACACTGGTTCCACCTTTTAGCGAGCCATGGACATGGATTTTGGAGGCCTGATGAACAACAACATGTTGGTCTACCTTGATGACATGATGATATTCTCCAAGGAAGTGAGCCAACACATAAAACACCTCAGGCAAATTTTTGAAAGGTGTAGTGAGTTTGGCATCTCTTTATCCAAAGAAGTGCATGTTTGTTGTTCATGAAGTGAAACTCCTTGGCCACATCATGTCCAAGGAAGGCTTATCCATTGACCCTGAGAGAGTTCGCTCTATCCTAGAGATGTCCCTCCCAAAGCACAAGAAAGGCCTGCAGAGTTTCTTTGGTAAGATAAACTTCATTTGGGGGTTCATTACTAATTTCACTAAGATAGTCAAGCCCTTGACCTCTATGTTGAGGAAGGGTGAAGAGTTCAAGTGGACAGCTCAAAGAAAAGACAGCTTTGAGGCCATCAAGCAGGCCATAACTCAGGCTCCTACTTTGATCAACCCTGACTTCAGCAAAGACTTCAACCTCTACACTTTCAGTAATGAAGAGGTGATATCTGCCATGCTTACCCAAGCAAATGGTGATGACCTTGAGCATCCACTTGCTTTTTTCAGCCAAGGGTTAGAGGACTTTGAAGTTAGGTACACATATGTAGAAAAGCAAGTCCTGGCAGTAGTGAGGAGCCTAAAGAAATTTAGGCATATGTTTCCTAACAGCAGGATTCACCTTATGGTCCCACATCCTAGCGTCAAGGATTTCTTGACCAATCGAGACCTGAATGAGAAAAGGGCAAGGTGGATTACCAAAGTAATGGAGTCATAAAGGATTGGACGTTAGACATGAGACATTTCTTTATCATTGGTGATTGCCCACAGGGTCTTGGTAAAACCGGCAAAAGGTATTTTATACTCTAGTCTCTCCCTTATGTCTTGGTTGATGAAGTATTTTTTAGGAAGGACCTCTCTGGGGTTCTTATAAGATGCATTGACCCAAACTAGGCTAATAAGGTACTGGCTAAGTTCCATGATGGGCAGATAGGCAGTCATTTTGCCCCAAGAACTACTGTAACAAAGATAATGAGAGCTGGCTATTTCTGGCCTACTCTTTTCAAGGACACCCATGCCTATGTAAGAAAGTGCCAAAAGTGTGCACTTTTTGATGGAAAATAATGGTTGGCTACCATGCCTCTACAACCCATTCAATTTGAGTAGCCATTCATGCAGTGGGGCCTAGATTTCATAGGGATGATCAATCCTCCCTCCAGTGCTGGACACAAATGGGTCCTGACTGCTATGGATTATTTCACTAGGTGGGTGGAGGCTATTGCTCTAAAAGAGGCAAATGAAAGCATAGTCTTGGAGTTCTATGAAGACCTGGTAATAAGATTTGGGGTCCCAGACACCATAATCTCAGATAACGTCTTGGCTTTTCTGGGAACCAAAACTAGTGAATGGGCGCTAAGGTATGGTATATATCTCAGCACTTCATCAAATTACTACCCACAGGAGAATGGGCTGGCTAAGTCCACTAACAAGAATTTGATTAGAATTATAAAGAGGACCATGGAATAAAATCAGAGAACTTGGCATGCCAAGCTAAAGACAACTCTGTGGGGTGATCGAATCACCCCAAAGAGAGCAATTGGAAACTCTCCATATACACTCGTATATGGAAGGGAAGCTAGGCTTCCCATCTCACTTGAACTACCAACATTGGATCTCACCCACCAGCTATAGTTAGAAGAAGGAACCAACATGGAGGTCAGGTTGTGTGAGCTAATGGAGCTTCAAGAGATAAGGGACCGTGCCATGGCTTCTATGTCTAGTCACCAACAGCAAGTAAAAAGACACTTCGACAAGAAATCTTCATCAAAAGATTTCTCTGAAGGAGACATTGTCTTGAAATGGGATGAAGACCAAGCTAAGCCTGGGAAGCATGCAAAATTTGATGCCTTATGGAGCGGTCCTTACATAATCACTAAGTGCAAGCAGCATAATGCATTCTAACTCTCCAGGTTGGATGGTGAAGAATTGTGTATCCCAATTAATGGGATACATTTGAAGCATTGCCACTGAATTTTGGTTCACCTGTACATATTTTCCCTTATTTTCTTTCCTGCTTTCCCTAAGTGCAGTTGCACAAGTAGTGTTTTTTAGCCTTGTATGTTTCCCTTTACGTGGGGTAAATTCTGCGTGTTTGATTCTCAAATATTTTGGGGCTATTTTTAACTCTTCATAGTTGCATCTAACTTCGTGCCCATTGGATTTTCAAGGCAACTGGGTTTCTAAGCATAGCAGGCATGCTTCCCTTATGAGTCACCAATCTGTTGACCAATTTTTTCTCATAAGGCAAAATCATTCGCCTTCTCCCCTTGCTATTCAAAAAAACAATCATTTCCAGGGTATACAAGTCCAATGGCATTTTTCTAGCTCAGTTCAACATTTTGGTCATCGGCCTAGTTTATTGGTCCAGCGACTAGTTCATTATTTTGGCCTTAGTTCATCGGCCTTAGTCCAAGTTCAAATGCTCTAACCATAGCAGGTGCTTCAAAGAGGAAAATCGGGTTCAATTCAATTTTGGTTCAAAGTTCAATTTTTTCAAAATTGACTAAGTCTAAGTCCCAAAGGGCCAGGAGCCGGTTCGCATTAAGGCAGACATAATTTCCACAAACTTTTTGTCCATGGGAAATGTCTGCAGACAAAAGTCTGTGAGATTTACAAATGCAAAGGCCTGAGCATGGCAAACAAAAGGCCCGCAGCTTAAAATAAAACAAAATGTGCGAGAGAATTTTTGCAGACTTTTTATCCGTGGGAAAACATCTGTGAATAAAAGTCTGTGGGGAAGTTGTCTACAAACACAAAGCCCGCGGGAGCCCAAACAAAGTCTACGGAGCATACAAAGTCCACGAAACTTTCAAAATCCTGACATGAAAACATATAAGGCCCGATGGACCATCTGAAGCCAAGCAAAGGAGCCATCAAAGTATACAAGGTGGGGAGTGCCTGGAAGGTGCTAGGACATCAAGTAAGCCACGAATAAATTAAGAGGCCAAAAGCTAGCAAGCCACAAAAGAAGTCTTAAGGCACGAGGACATCCTTGAGGATGTCAAAGTTTAACCAAAGAAGTAACTATTTGTTTTCAATTTGAGCGCCAAACAAGAGCTCAAAATGAAGCGACCTGCTGAAAGTTTGCCCTTGGGGGCCGAACAAGCCAGATGAGACAAAATAAAGAAGAGACAAGGCATCCAACATGGTTCTAGTAGAAGGATGACATCATAAATAGTGTTTTCTTCTTCCCAATGAGGGATGCAACATGCCCACTTGCAAATAAGGAATACCAATGAGCCTTTTGGGTTTTTTTCCATATAGTTTGTGAATTGGTCATTTTGGTGATTATCTTTTGACAATTTTACAAGGCACAACCCTGCTGAAATTTTCACCTGAATCAAATAAAGATAGTTTTTACCTCTTCTTGGATGGATATTTTGTGTATGTCTTGAGTGTTTGATTTGTGTCCAATCATTCTCTTTTGATGCTCTCATAGGTTCAGCACCAACACACCAGTTATCTACAAGGTGCCATTTTCTGCAGCTGACAGGAGGAGAGATCTATTTGGAAGTATAGAATAGAGGAAGTCATTTACAGTATGTATTTAATAGCATCTTGGTGAGTCCCTCTTCTTATGCTTTCCTAAGAACCTCCCTACCATTTTCCTATAGCCTGGTCTTTCTGCCAAGTCTGAGTGTATGTATGTATTTGTTTGATTGAAGAGTGGTTGTGAGAAGGTCATTTTATTTTGGTGTATCACCTCCTTAGAGTAGTTTGTATTCCTGTAATTTTCCTCCTTTTTCATCCCCCCAATTTATATCTATATATATACCTATATTTTGCACTTGCTGGAACAAACCATGATACATCAAAGGGAGCTAGCCCTTACCTAGAGACTCTCCCCTCCAGTTTCGGTAGTCCCACAGGTGAGAGGGGAGTTTCCATGTTGTGAGGAGAAGATAGGAGTTCAACTTCCTATCACTGGGTGCATTTTCCTGCGTCAATAGTAAGGTCGGCAAAAATTTTCACCCTTACATGGATTTTGTTTTTTAGCATGCATCGGTGGCACTTTTTACTGCCATTGCATGTTCTTGTCACCGGTAGTGTTAGGGCAGCAAATTTCACCACACAAGTAAAGATCTTCAAAATCTTGAACTTTAAGTGGCATTAATGGCCATGTATGCTAAGTTTAAAGGCTTGTTTGGATCTCTTAAGTGCATTTTATTTATCACTTCTCTTATCATAATTTTATTGACCCCTTTTTGCAACTACTCGACCATGGTAACAAAGGAAGAGTTTGAATTCACCGCCTCCAAGCTTAGGATTTCAAAATTGTTAGATAAATTGTTTTCTACTTCTAGGGTTTAATTTTTTTGAGTGTTTTCTATTGCAGATTGATTTTTTCTTTTCTTTTTGCTTTGTCTTGTGTGTTGCCACATTTGTTTTCTTCATTTTTGCCTTAGTAAACTTAGCAAGTAAAATCCACTGATCTCCTTTCATGTCTTAGGTTTTTTTTTGAAGTGTCGTCAGTGTTTTGATCTGACCAAGTTTTACCCCACACCATGTTGGTTGAAACCCAGATTCCAAACCCATTGTAATGATGGCTATATTAGCCTCTCACACTTATTCTAAATCCTACCCAGTTAAAGGCAAAAGTGGTGGTTTTTGCCGCTTGTGATTTTTTTTTAACTTATCAAGTGAAAGTGTATGGGTGGCAAATATACTACCCTTACATGAAAAATTTCATCTCTCCCATATGCATCATCAACAAAATTATCCACTCAAATATCATAACTTTGATTTCCTTTTCACATGTAGTGTCAGTATTTTTAACTGCTCCTATATGCAAATGACATGTAATGATGATAAATTTCATCATTGATGTAAATGGTAAATACCCCTCACATGTAAGGATGTCAAATTTTTCCACCCATGCAAACATTCTCTTAAATTTTCATAACTCTAAGATATTTTTTATTTTGTTTTTTTAGCCTACTTTTCCCTATTTTTTTGGCTTACTCACACTTTAACCCTTTCAAGCACGTTTCCATAGTCATGATCATCGACATGCAATTTTTTCAAATTGCCACTATTTTCATTAATTACATGATCATGACTTTTTATTGTAGTTTTTTCTATGGATATTCTTTCTTCATCGACATCCTTTTGGTAATAGCTCATTCAGATGACTGAGTTGTCTCTGAAGAAGTTGAAAGTGATGAAGTATAAATATCAAGGTATTTTTCTAATCACCTTGGTTACTTTTAATGTCGATGACATTAGATATACATAGATTGGTCATGTGGACAAGGCTGAGTTTATGGAGAGAACTAAGTCAAGCAATCCTATCTCTAAAATGAAGAAGATAATTGATAGTAACATTCATTTAGTATCTCTTTTCTCAGTGGTAGCTCACAACATATAATTTGTCCTTCAGTGTGCTCAATTTTATAACAAAGATACTAGGGCTGTGTTGGATGCTAGTGGCAATGTGATAATCAGACTAGATCTTGAATTCATTGATAATGTGTTTATGTGCCCTCCTACTATAGAAATGATAAAGCTTAATTTTGTTGAAGCATAAAAAGAGTATAACAAAAATCTTAAAAAAGTAAAGAAGGTAATCAATAATAAATGGCTCAATACGTCAAGGGCAAACTTGTCAAGGTGGCCACAAAGTTTTCTTAGAAGTGACTTTATAGAAAAATTTGGTGATATGATAACTCTTTTCAGTAGGATAAGAGGTTTGTCCTCTTACTCACAGTTTCACGAATAGATGTATCCCTTCATCAAGGTAATACTCCAAGGTAAACAAACCATCTTTTGGGGAGAACAAATCAATAGTGTTTTGCATGAATAATTGATGACGGTATCTACTACCTTCAAGTTCTACATGACTTCTTATCTGGTATATATTGCAACTTCAATGAGAATCTTTCTAGATCTAACATTAGAAGAAAATAGGAGAGTAATCCCAGTGTATCAATACTACTCTCAATTAATATTGAAGGGTTTTATTCATCATTTTAGGAGACTAAATGATGTTTTTTTTAGTATTCTTATGTCTTTTTTATCCTCAATTAGAAAAAATAAGAGTTTCAGATGAGGCTTGGACAATGGTAAATGATTTTGGATGCATGTTCTTACAGTTTCCTTCTTTCTCATACTTGAGGATTGGCTTTTTTTAAGGTCATCCTTATATGCTTCAAAGATTCCCCTCAGATAAACTAGTCTTAATAGAGTTATACAGATAAATAATCATCATGCATAATAAATAGATAGAGCTCAAGAAGCCTAGTTTTAGATTCATAGTATAAATTGATAAGTATTCAATATTAACAGTTGTGAGGATTAGAGTCATGGAAACTGAGATGTAGCTTATAACCATGAATCAATTCAAGAGAAGACCAAATTTCGACTACAGGGGTGTGAAAGACATAATCAAGAGGAAACCCCAATTCCATGAACCTATGGTAGAATATGTTTGGATAAATTTGAGAACAGAAAAAGATATCAAGAAAATAGACTACAAGTTATCTCTTGAGTAGATTGAATATCTAGAACTTACTAATATTCTTGAGAATCTAGTGGATGATGGAGAGTTGATTAATGATAGATACAATACTGAACATATTGTTAATGCCCCTTTTCCTCTAATCTAATGATCCTAAAAAGAGCTTACTTCTTTGAGGAAAATATTTAAACTTATATTGGCAAACACTAATAATTGGCTAGCAAATAAGGAAATTGCTTTGAAAGAATTCCTCATAGGATTAGAAGCTGAGATTCAAAAAGAAACAAGAAGAAAGGTAGAGAATAAGATGAAGAATAAAATTCATGTTCCTTATTCTTCTAAGACACATAAGCCTAAGATCATATTTGTGATGAATAAGTCAAAAGCTATGGAAAAAGAATCTAAAATAGAAGATATGGAAGTTGAGAAACAGAGCACTGAAGAACCAACAATAGAAGAGATGGAGAATTAAGATAGGCCTACAAATAAACAAGAGGAGGAAACTTTGTCCCCATAAGAGAATGTACAACAAGAAATGGGAGTCTCTTCTCCCCTACCTAACACACCTATTGTATCTCCTTCATCTATTTCTCTTATTAATGTTCCCTCTTCTAAATCTCCCTCTCCTTCTAAACTAATTTTTGACAACCCTCAAAACACTTTTAAAGATATTATCCATTCCTTAAGGTCCATTCTCATTTTATCCTCCCCATCTTTTTATATTGGAGATACTTCTATTTTTGATCACTTAGTAAAAGGTGCAGTTTTTACTAACACTCCACCTATTATTTGCACTACCTATGCAAGTGTAGCTTTGGTGATGCCAACAATGGAGACAGATGCTAATGTGAGTACTTATATGCTTCCATAATGGTTATTAGCTTATACACTTAAAATAAATAAATAAGCCATCTCTCCAGATGACTTTGATTTTAATAAGTTGGTGCATGTAAAAACTAAGACCTTGAAGAAGCTAAACTTTCTTTCAAAAGTACTTGGGGACAAAGAACACGAATTTCTATAGATTGTAAGACCTCCACAAGATGAAACCATGGAAAATTTTGATATAAATTATTACTCTATCTCTTTATTTGAATTAGGTAAGATAACTCATGAAAGTGCGAAGAATGATATGCAGTCAGCCATGAACATCTTGATTCAGAAATTTGATAGGGAGAAAGAAATGAAGGATGACTACAAAGCAATGGTGGAACAGTTGACTGCAGTGGTAAGAAAAATTACTTTGAGTTTAGAAGCAGTAACTCCTGAGACCATTTATATAGAAGATCTCATTATTCATAAAGCAAAAAAGACTTGTCTCAAAGGAAAAGTACTTGAAGAGTAATTAGATAGGATGCATGCATAAGGAATTTCACTACTTACAGAGATATCTGAAAAATAAATAAAATGAGAAAAATAAGAGCAAAACTTAATGATCTCATTGAAGTTGTTTGTCAAGATATTGAGAGCATAGAAAAAAATCATTATAAATAGGTGGAGATGAGAAAACTAAAAAAAAGCACTCTAATATCAATTGATGTCATTACTAATAGGGATTCTTATATTGAAATGAAGAGGCATTGACATATAGGAGATGTGTGCTTAAAGATTTGATCAGTGACCTTGAATCTATAAGAGAACTCAGTAAACAAAGTGATGTTAGTCTTTTTCATAGATTAGAGGAGATACCTTGCAAGCTTATGTCACAAGATAATCAATTTCTCTCTGCAAAAGAAATGATTTGAGAATTTGAAGATATGTTCCAAAAAGAATTTGAAGATAAAAAATTTTCTATAGCCTCTATGGAAAATATTCTAGACTATCAGTTGACTATGGATAACTTGAAAACTAAGTTAACTAGTCATGTAAAATTAGTCACCATAGTAAGAGGTGCCATAGTTAGAGCCAAGATGATTTTTAAGAAAATTGTTAGTCCAGATAATATCAAGATGCAAGCAACTTTCACTATGTATGATGCTCACATGAAGAAAGATGGCGATACAAATTAAAGTGGTTTTTTCCCTTAGTTTATTTTTTATTTTTTAGATGTAATTTTGAAATAAATTTGCATATTTTTACATGTACTTTTTTTATATGTAATTACATGTAAAAAATAAGAAGTTGTAAGTCAATAAGGACTCTTTTTTTTTAATAGGTCAAAGTAGTTAGGTTTTTCTTAAATTTTCTCAAGGTTTCTCCCTATAAATAAAGAGGGCCTCTTTTGTAAAAGGATATTTTAGTTATTGAAATAAAACTCTGCCAAATTGAAGAGCATTTTAATATTTTGATTTCAAATTGTAAATCAAATTTTATCAAGTGAATGAAAAAAAAGGTGATATTTCAAACTTTGTGTTGAAATAACTTTTGTTGTATTGAAAATTGTTCTTATGTCCTTTTCCTAATATGACCTTACCTATTTGATTAAATAGTAGTGTAAGTGAAAATAATCTGTGAGATGTTCTAAAGTTTATTGTGGAGACTTTTTGCCACAACAATTATCTTTAGTTTATGATTTAGTGTTGTAAAGCAAAAGATATTGGAAAGGCTTTGAACAACTATTATCTTTTATGATCTTATATTTTGTTGTAGTTTTCGGTGAAGACTTTGGGTTTCACCTCATTCTACTATGTTCTAAGTTATAAATCAGTAGAGAGAGCAATGATAGACTTTGTGCTCTCATGAGTTTTTTAGTTTTTTAGTCAATATCAAGAAAGTGTTCTTTTATTTTGTAAACATCATTTCTAAAAAAAGAGAAATGGATGATGTGGTCTCACCCTTGAATTAATATTTAGTTTAGATTAGTTTGTGATAGTTTATAGGGAACCTCCCCTTGCTGAGAGGAGAGATTTATCTCATTACGCTATGGCTGATATAACCATTTTGCCTTCAGTTAGTTGACAATAAAATATTCACCTAATAGTTTTTGGTGACTCTGCTAGAGATCAAACATGTACTTTGAAGCCTCACACTCTGAGTTGAAGCATTTTTAGCTCTTTTCCATTTATCTCAAAAAAAATTTGAGTATACTACATTCTGGTAGATTCAGGGTATATGTGAAGCAAGAGAGCTCAAGGTATTATTGATCCTATATTTGAGTTTATGCAACAAAATAATTTTGATCTTTTGCCTCTATGACCTCATCTTCAGTGAACCAAAAGTTTGCCTCCTACCAATGCCAAGTCTCCAATATCAAGTGAAGCTTCTAGTTCTAGTGCTAGCAGAGTTTTGTCTATTCATAAGGCTTATTATCCCACCTTTTAATCAGCAGATCATGGCAGCCCAAGGCCCTTAGGGTAACACTTTTGGTCCTCCCACCTTTGCATGAACTACCTCATTGTTCAAGAAATAATTTTCCAAAGTTCTATGGTGATGAAAAAGTTCACCTTGATGAACACATTGTAGTTTTTTTCATAATCTGTGGTGTGATAGGTGTTGAACATGAAGATGTAGCTGTAAGGCTTTTTATAGAAACACTATAAGGTGTTACCATGGATTGGTTTTATCATCTTCAAGCTTAGACTATAACCAATTAGAATACTCTCAAGACCAAGTTTGAGGCTAGGTTCAAACCCATAGAAGATGTACATGCTTTATTGGCTCAGCTTACATAAATGAAGAAGGAGCCTCATGAGCCTCTGATAGACTTCATTAATAAATTCAACAAGATGAGAAACATGATTCTTACAATCACTCAGCCAACACTAGAGAATCTTAAGTGTTTCTTTATTAATTTTCAACTTCTCAAAGTGAGTTTTCTATTAAGGCAGGCTGGCCTTGTAGATCTTCTTGTAGCTCAGATTTTGGCTACCAAAGTCGAAGATGATCTTATCCTTGTAGGTAAGATAAGAAGAGATTCCAACAAAAGTAGATTTTCTTCTTCTACTAAAAATTCTTCCACAAGCACCACCGACCCTATGGTGCAAAAGTTAGCAAATAAATTTCTAGCTCTAAAAAGGCAAATGTCCCAAAGTATGTCTGCTCTTCCTTCTTATCAAGATATACCAAGGATGACATTTCCAAATAATTCATATCAAGGCAACACTACTAAAAATCAAGGGTAATCTAATCATCTTCCTCCTACACAAGGGAAGCTTGCCATCGAAGTAGCGTCGATCAACTTAATGGTTGGTTATTATGAATCCAAACATGATCATTTTTTACAACTTGAGTTGGACCAAGAGAATGATGTTAATCTCTTTACAGAAGGAGAAAAAGAATTAGTTGGCGACTCCACCATTGATTTTATAAGTTACCAAGATGAAATTAAAAAATAAGGTGAAGTGTATGATGGAGCATATGTTATTTTTAATAGGTCCTAAAATTAGTCAACTCAACAATTTGATAAGGGACAAATAAGAGAAGAACCTCAACCAGTGATCTCAATTGCTAAATGGATAACTTTGTTATCTTTCCAATCAAAGGACCCGATAAGCAATAAGTAAGTAAGTACATCTAAAAATCTTGTATCTTCTACTTCCATCCCTCAGATCAGTATTACATCAAATAAAAATTAGAATGATGGATTTCCTTCTTCTGTTCCTAGTTCATTCTAGTTATTCGACATAATAAATCATGCTAAGAAGACCAAGATCCAAATGTCTGAAGTTGAGTATTTACAAGCTAATCTTGACCAATTTGATAGGTTCGCTGAATACATCAAAAACAAAACCATCCCTACAAGACAATTTTTTTTAAAAGTGACTCATGATTCTTTAAAGAACAAATCTACCCAAAATAATTTTATCACTACTCACCTTGTTTCCTCTGAAAAAATAGAACCTTTCTATGTTTTTTTATTAGTAAATGGTCATAAGTTAAACAATTGCATAATATATTCTAGAGCCTCTGATAATGTTATGCCCACTAAGGTAGTATAATCCCTTAATCTCACCTTAACTAAGATTTTTGGAAGATGTTTCTCTATGGAAAATAAGAAAGTACCACTTTTGGGTCAAATCAAAGATGCTTAATTTATATTTGCAACTTTTTTAGACAAGAGGATTAAGATGACAGTCCTAGTAGTTGATGTTCCAGCTTCTTATGGCATTCTGCTCAAATGTAATTTTTGTAAGGATGTAGGTGGGGAGTTGAACATGGATCTATCTGATGTAAGGATACCTATTAAAAGCATCATGAAAAATTTACTTCCTGAAAAAGAGGTCAAATATATTATTACCCAGACGGCAAATCTTGAAGCTCAAATTTTATTTAAATCCTCAGGAATGGGTAATTATTTTCTATCCACTGAAGATGTTTCTAATGAATCAGAAGAGTTTTTAGATAAAATTTTAGGTGAAGGCATAATAACACCAGATTCTTCCCTCATTGATGAAGAGGAATCTTCCCTCACTGATGAAGAGGAATCTTCTGGTCAACAAAATTTAAAAAAATCAAATTTTAATGAGGTTTGGGTTTTAGAATTTGATGGTAGTTATTCCTATATTAGTTCTAGAGCTATAATTGTTTTGATATCCCCACAAGGAGATATTTTCCCTTGCTCATATAAGTTGCAATTTGATAATACTAACAACACCACCAAATATGAATCATTATTGCTCGGGTTGAAAGATGCCCGTGCTAGAGGTGTTAAGATTCTTCATGCTTGAGGAGATGTTAAATTGATGGTTTGTCAAGTGAGAAATTTGTATCAAACTAAAAATGCAAGATTATGACATTATCACAATCATGTATGGGAATGCATTGAAATTTTTGATGCTTTTAATATCTCTGCAATGCCAAGAGATTTTAACGATCATGCATATTCATTAGCTATCTCCACAACTCTCATGGTTCCTCATAAAGATTTTAAAAGAAATAAATACACTATTGAGCTGGTCTTTCGACCAAGTATACCTGATAATGTTGATCATTGGCAGGGGTTCAATAGTGATAATCAAATTATTTTTTTCTTAGAAAAGATAGATAGTTTTGATGAGCTCTATTTTGAAGGTAGTGAATATTCACCATGGGAATCAGTTTCCAAAATAGATTCACAAACTGGTGAAGAGTTTCTTCAACTAAAAAGGAATAAAATTCCAAATTTTTAGTTTCACTTGAAAATCTATTTGATAATTATGATAGATATATTAAGTAGCAATAACAAATAGATTCAAGTTCTTCTATAGAATTTGAGCAAGTAAATTTGAGTTTAGCGGTAGATTCGAAAATGGTCAATATTATAAAATATTACACTGATGATGAAAAGTTCAAATTCATTACTCTCCTTCATCATTACATTAATGTTTTGACATATTTTTATGATGATCTGAATTCTTTCAAGTCTGAGGAAATTCAACATGAAATTCTTTTTAAAGCTGGGTCATTGCCTCACAAGCAAAAACAAAGGCAATATAACCCCAAAATATTAGGTACTAGCCTTTTTGAGATTTAAAAGATGTTGAATGCAAGGATAATTTTTCTAATCCATCATTCCACCTGGATTGTGAACATAGTTCCTATAAGAAAAAAAATAAAGAAATTCATATTTGTATTGATTTCAGGAATCTCAACCAATCTTCTCTAAAGGATAACTACCCCTACCCATCATGGACCAAGTATTGCAAAAAATAACTGGTTCAAAAATATTGTCTATGTTAGATGGTTTTTTTTGGGTATAATCAAGTGGAAGTTAATAAATTAGATCAGTATAAAACTATTTTCACTACACTTTGGGGCACATTTGCATATCATAGAATGCCTTTTGGTCTGATCAATGCTAGCACCACATTCTAAAGAGAAATGGACCTAGCCTTCAGAGATGAGATAGGGAAGTTCATTGTGGTGTATTTTGATGACTTGACTATTTTCTCTAAACATCATTCTGATCATGTGCATCATTTATGACAAGTGCTGAAATGCTATCGGCAAAATGGTATTTCTCTCAATCTTAAGAAGTCTATTTTTGGGGTTATAGAAATTAAAATTCTTGATCACATTGTATCTTGAGAAATCACTAAAATTGATTTTGAAAGATTCAAATCTATTCAAAGTCTTACTCTACCTGCTAGTAAGACTACAGTTCATTCTTTCTTTGAAAAGGTGAATTTTCTTCAAAGGTTCATTCCTAAATTTGTAGAGAAAACCCATCACATTATCAAAATGATGAAGGGTAAGGCTACTTTCCATTAGACTACAGAAGGCAAAGTGGCATTTTAAGATATCAAGAAGGCTATTGCTCATGCTCTAGTCTTTGTTTGTCCAGACTATACCAAATATTTCATAGTATATAGTTACGCTTCTAAACATACACTTTCATCTATTTTGGTTAGCAAAATGAAGAAGGTGTGGAATCTCCCATATCATTTATGAGTTGTCCTCTCAAATTTCACAAATTGAAATATTCAAACATGGAGAACCATGCTTATGCCATGGTTAAGATGGTAAAGCATTTCTGATTCTATATCCTAAATTTATATATTGTTAGTCTAGTGCCTGATACAATAGTAAAGTCTATTCTAACTCAACAAGAGTTCGGTACTAAAAAAGGCAATTAGATTGATAAGATCCAAGAGTTCGATCTTGATATCAAACCTACTAATCTTGTGCGTGGAAGAGGTTTGTGTCAATTGATTGTTGATAATGTACCAAAAGAAATAGGAGATGAAGAAGTAGAACTTGAGGATATGCCAATAGTTCTTTTTGTCACTACCACTGATGAATGGTATTTAAATATCTCTCATTTTCTTACTTATGGTGAGTGTCTTACCCATCTATCTTATAAAGAGAAAAAAAACTGTTAAGTTGAAGGCTACTAACTATGTCCTATGGGACAATGGTTTGTACAAAAGAAGCCTTGATAGAGTATTTCTTCGTTGCATGGATAAAGTGTAACAAAGTAAACTTTTGGAGTCTTTCCACAATTTGGCTTGTGGAAGATATTTTTATGCACTCGTGATGGCTCACAAGATTTTATGAGCTAGATACTATTGACCTAAACTATTTCAAGATGTGTACAATTAGGTGCGTAGATGTGAGTTATGTCAATAGTTCATTGAGAAACTTAAGTTGGCCACATTACCTCTCAAATTGGTGGTGATTAAAGAACCTTTTCAGTAATGGGGTATCGACTTCATTAGCACTATGAACCCACCCTCAAGTGCCAGACATGACTATGTTCTCACTGTAATAGACTATTTTACTAAGTGGGTGGAAGCCATCCCAGCTAAGCATGCTACTTCAGAAGTGGTATCAATTTCTTTAACGAAAATATTATTTCCCAATTTGGAGTTCCAAACAAAATTATAGAAGACAATGCTAATCATTTATCTTCTCATGAGATTAATGACTTTTACTATAAGCATGGGATCATTCTTTTCCACTCCTTAGACTATTATCCATAAGGAAACAGTCAGGCAAAATCAAGTAACAAGAATTTGGTTACTATTATCAAGAAATTGGTAGATGAGAATCAGAGAACTTGCAATAAATCATTTTTTGATGCTTTATGGGTAGACAGGATTACCCCTAAAAGGGCAATAGGTATGTCACCATTTCAACTTTTATATGGTCTCAATGCAGAGATACCAATTACCTTGAATTACCAGCACTAAAGTTAGCAAAGGTAGTGGAAGATCAGATTTTTAAAAGTTCTATTGATAAAAGGATCATGTACTTAACTAAACTAGAGGAGAAATGAACTATGGTAGTAGACTGTATCACTGAGCATCAAAGTTAGGTAAAGAAACTCTTCAACAAGAAAGTAAGGATTCATGAGTTTCAGATTAGAGATCAAGTCTTATTGTGGGACAAGAGTAGAGAACCAAAAAGAATACATGAAAAGTTTGATTCCTTATGGAGAGGTTCATTCACCATTCATCAATTCAATGGCGGAAATAGCTTCATGCTATAATATCAGGATGGAACACCATTCTTGATGCCTCACAGTGGGCAACATCTAAAACACTTCAATCCTTGAAGTATCAAATAAGTTCATTTGTACATTTGTATAGTTTTATGTTATTATTTTTGTATTTTTGTTTAGCTATTTATGTATTTTTATTTTTGGTAGCTTGACTCTATATCCCAATGGCATGGATGAAGGCACTTAGAGACTGGATTCTTCTCCCTTCAATCATTTTAAAATTTGATCGATGAAAGTTTTCCAGCTAGAGCCAACTATTGTTCCCAAAATTAGCTACACTTATTTTGTGGACAACCCCTATGAAACTTGTCTGATTCGTAATCTACACTCTAAGTTCATCATTCAAGACAAGATTCTCTTGATCCCAAGTGAAGTTGTCTGACCTCTTAGGAAAGTTCACGACATTCCCTCACCATGATTTCTCGAAAATCATGAAACTTATTATAGTCTTTAACTGATCAAAATGTCAATTTTGATCATTTTGAAAGATTTAGTGAATTTTGATTCTACTTGTGTAAGGTCAGCAAATTTTTTTGCCTTTACATGGATTTTTTTTAACATGCATCGGTGGCACTTTTTACTGCCATTACATGTTCTTGTCACCAGCAGTGTTAGGGTGGCAAATTTTGCTACTCAACTAAAGATCTTCAAAATCTCAAACTTCAAGTGGCATTAATGGCCATGCACATAGAGTTTTAAAGGCTTATTTGGATCTTTAAGTGCATTTTGTTTTTCATTTCTCTTATAAAATTTTCTTTGACCCCTTTGTACAATCACTCAATCGTGGTAATGAAGGAAGAGTTCTAATTTGTTGTCGTCAAGCTTAGAATTTTGAACTTGCTGGGTAAGTTGTTTTCTACTATTAGGGTTTCATTTTTTTTAGTGTTTTCTACTACAAATTATTTTTTTTCTTTTCTTTTTGATTTGTCTTATGTGTTGCCACCTTTGTTTTCTTCATTTTTGCCTTAGTAAACTTAGTAAGCAAAATCCATTGATCTCCTTTCATGCCCTAGTTTCTTTTTGAAGCGTCATCAGTGTTTTGATCCAACTAGGTTTTATCCCCCACCATGTTGGTTAAAAACTAGCTTCCAAACCCATTGTGATGATGGCTATATTAGCCTCTCACAATTATTCTAAATCCTACCTAGTTAAAGGCAAAAGTGGTGGTTTTCTCTACTTGTGATTTTTTTTAACTTATCAGGTGAAAGTGTATGGATGGAAAAATCTACCACCCTTAATTGATTTCCTTTTCACATGTAGTGTTAGCATTTTTAGCTTCTCCTACATGCAAATGACATGTAATGGTGGTAAATTTCACCACCGATGCAAATGGTAAATACCCCTCAAATGCAAGGGTGATAAATTTTATCGTCCATGCAAAAATTCTCTTAAATTTTTTTAACTTTGGGATATTTTTGATTTTCTTTTTTTGAGCCCACTTTCTCTTGATTTATTGGCCTACTCACACTTTATCCCTTTCAAGCATGTTTCCATAGTCATGATCATCGACATGCAATTTTCCTAGATTGCTAGTATTTTTTCTAATTGCATGATCATGACTTTTTCTTGTAGTTTCTTCTATGGATCTTGTTTATTCATTGACATCTTTTTGGTAATAGCTCATTTAGATGACTGAGTTCTCTTTGAAGAAGTTGAAAGCAATGAAGTACAAATATCAAGGTATTTTTCCAATCACCTCAGTTACTTCTAATGTCGATGACATTAGAGATATAGAGATTGGTCATGTGGACATGGATGAGTTTGTGGAGAGAACCAAGTCAATCAATCCCAAATCTAAAATGAAGAAGATAATTGATAGTAACATTCATTTGGTATATCCTTTCCTGATGGTATCTCACAACATAGAATTTATCCTTCAGTGTGCTCATTTTTGTAACAAAGATACTAGGGTTGTGTTGGACATTAGTGGTAATGTGATAATCAGACTAGATCTTGAATTCATTGATAAGGTGTTTATGTGCCCTCCTATTACATAAGTGATAAAGATTTATTTTTTTGAAGCATAAAAAGAGTATGACAAAAATCCTGAAAATACAAAGAAGGCAATCAATAATAAATGGCTTAAGATGTCAAGAGCAAACTTGTGAAGGTGGCCACAAAGTTTTCCTATAAGTGACTTTATAGAAGAAGTTGGTGATCTGATAACTCTTCTCAATAGGATAAGAGGTTTTTCCTCTTCCTCATAGTTTCACAAATGGATGTATCCCTTCATCAAGGTAATACTCTAAGGCAAACAATCCATCTTCTAGGGAGAACAAATTAGCAATGCTTTGCATGAAAAATTGATGAAGGTATCCACTACCTTCAAGTTCTACATGAATTTTTATCTGGTGTATATTACAATTTCAATGAAAATCTTTCCAGGTCTAACATCAGAAGGAGATAGGAGAGTAATCCCAATGTATCGATACTACTCTCAATTAACATTGAAGGGTTTTATTCATCATTTTAGGAGAGTAAATGATGCTTTATTTACATTATTCTTATGTCATTTTGATCCTCAACTAGAACAAAGAAGAGTGTTAGATGAGGCTTAGATAGTGGTAAATGATTTTGGATGCATGTTCTTATAGTTTCTTTCTTTCTCATACTTGAGGGTTGGCTTTTTCCAAGGTCATCCTTATATGCTTCCAAGATTCCCCTAAAAAAAACAAGTCTTAATGGAGTTATGCAGACAAATGATCGTCATGCATAATAAATAGATGAAGCTTAAGAAACTTGATTTTAGATTTCCAACTGAAATTGGTAAGTATTCAATATTAATTGCTGCAAGGGCTAGAGTCATAGAAACTGAGATGCAACTTATAACCATGAAGTAATTCAAGAGAAGACCAAATTTTGAATATAGGGGCATGAAAGACATAATCAAGAGGAAAATCCAATTCCATGAACCTATGGTAAAATATGTTTGGGTAGATTTGAGAACAAAAGAAGATGTCAAGAAAATGGATTGTATCAAGTTATCTCTTGAGCAGATTGAATATCTAGGACTTGATGATATTTTTGAGAATATAGTGGATGATGGAGAGATGATTAATAATAGATAAAATATTGAACAGATTACTAATGCCTCTCTCCCTCCAATCTAATGGTCCTAAAAAGAGCTGACCTCTTTGAAGAAAATATTTGAACCTATATTGGCAAACACCAATAATTGGCTAGCAAATAAGGGAATTGCTTTGAAAGAAGTCCTCATAGGATCAGAAGCTAAGATTTAAAAGGAAATAAGAAGAAAGGTAGAGAATAAGATGAAGAACAAAAGTGATGTCCCTTCTTCTTCTAAGCCACATAAGCTTAAGATCATATTTGTGATGAAGAAGTTGAAAGCTGTGGAAAAAGAATTTGAAATAGAAGATATGGAAGTTGAGAAATAGAGCACTAAAGAACTAGCAATGGAAGAGATGGAGATTGAAGATAGGCCTAAAAATCAACAAGAGAAGGAAAATTTGTCTCCACAAGATAATGTACAATAAGAAATAGGAGTCTCTTCTCCCCTGCCTGACACACTTGTTATAGCTCCTTTGTCTATTTCTCTTATTAATTTTCCCTCTTCTGAATCTCCCTCTCCTTCCAAAATAATTTTTGACAACCCTCAAAACACTTTTGAAGATATTATCCATTATTTAGGGTCCATTCCTAGTTTGTCCTCCCCATCTTTTGATATTAGAGATACTTCTATTTTTGATCACTTAATAAAAGGTGCAATTTTTACTAACACTCCACCTATTATTTTCACTACCTGTGCAAGTACAGCTCTAGTGATGCCAATAATGAAGACAGATCCTAATGTGAGTACTTCTATTCTTCCACCATGGTTATCAGCTTATACACCAAAAAGGAAGAAATAAGCCATCTCTCTAGATGACTTTGACTTTAATAAGTTGGTGCTTGTAAAAGCTAAAACCTTGAAGAAGCTAAAGATTCTTTCAAAAATACTTGGGGACAAGGGACACAAATTTCTAGAGATTGAAAGACCTCCATAGGATGCAACCATGGAGAATTTTTATATAAATGATTATTCTATCTCTAGAGTTGAATTAGGAAAGATAACTCATAAAAGTGCCAAGAATGACATGGACATCTTGATTCAAAAATTTGATAGGGAGAAAGAAATGAAGGATCACTACAAAGCAATGATGGAACAATTGACTGCAATGGTAAGAAAAATCACTTTGAGTTCAGAAGTAGTAACTCTTGAGGCTATTTCTGTAGAAGACCCCATTATTCAAAAAGTAGAAAAGACTTATCTCAAAGGAAAAGTACTTGGAGAATACTTAGATAGGATACATGCACAAGGAATTTCCCTACTTATAGAGCTATCTGAGAAAACAAATAAAACGAGGAAAATAAGAATAGAACTTGATGATCTCATTGAAGTTGTTTCTCAAGATATTGAGATCATAGAAAAGAATCATGATAAATAGGTGGAGATGAGAAAATTAAAAATAAGCACTCTAATATCAATTGGCATCATTACTGATAGGGATTCTTATACTGAAACAAAAGAGGCATTGACATATAGGAGCCGTGTGCTTAAATATTTGATCAATGACCTTGAATTTGCAAGAGAACTCAGTAAATAAAGTGATGTCAGTCTTTTGCATAAATTAGAGGAGCTACCTTACAAGCTTACATCACAAGATAATCAATTTCTCTATACAAAATAAATGATTTGAGAATTTGAAGATATGTTCCAAAAATAATTTGAAGACAAAACATTTTCTATAGCCTCTGTGGACAATATTTTGGACAATCAGTTGACTCTAGAATAACTTGAAAACTAAGTTAACTAGTCATTTTAAATCAGTCACCACAATAAGAGATGCCATAGTTAGAGCCAAGATGGTTTTCAGGAACACTGTTAGTCCAGATAGTATCAAGATGCAAGCAATTTTCACTATGTATGATGCTCACATGAAGAAAGATGGCGATACAAATTGAAGCAATTTTTTCCCTTAGTTTATTTTCTATTTTTTATATGTACTTTAGAAACAACTTTGGGCATACATGTACTTTTTTCATATGTAATTACATGTAAAAAATAGGAAATCCCAAGTCAATAAGGACTCTTATTTCTGAATAGGTCAAAGTAGTTAGATTTTTCCTAAATTTTCTCAAGGCTTCTCCCTATAAATAAAGAGGGCCTCTTTTGTAAAAATATCTTTTAGTTATTGAAACAAAACTCTGCCAAATTGAAGAGCATTTTGAGACTTTGAGTTCAAATTGTAAATCAAATTTTATCAAGTGAATGAGAAAGAAAGTGATATTTCAAAATTTGTGTTAAAGTAAATTTTATTGTATTGGAAATTATTATTATGTCCTTTTCCTAATACGACCTTATCTATTTGATTAAATAGTAGTGTGAGTGAAAATAATCTAGGAGATGTTCCAAAGTTGATTATGGAGACTTTGTGCTACAATAGTTATCTTTAGTTTGTGATTTAATATTTTAAAGCAAAGGATATTGGAAGGGATTTTAAACTACTATTATCTTTGTGATCATATATTTTATTGTAGTTTTTGGTGAAGACTTTGGGCTGCACCTCATTCTACTATGTTCTAAGTTATAAATCAACAAAAGAAGCAATGATAGACTTTGTGCTCTCGTGGGTTTCTTGGTTTTTCAATCAATATCAAGAAAGTTTTGTTTTATTTTGTAAAAATTATTTTTGAAAAAAGAGAAATAGATGATGTGGTCTCACCCCTGAATTAATATTTAGTTTAGATTAGTATATGATAGTTTATAGGGAACCTCCCCTTGCTGAGAGGAGAGATTTATCTCATTACACTATGGCTGATATAACCATTTTGCCTTCAGTTAGTTGATGACAAAATATTCACCCAACATATTGTCAAAATGATAATGGAAACTCCAAACTTGAAAACACCAATAAGAATGGATAGAGAAGGTAAATAAAAACCAATAAAACATATTTACCATTCATTTTACCTTCTCATTCCTCCATTTCAAGATTGGCACTTAAATGATTAGACTCGAATTGACACTATGGTGCTTGATTAAAGATGTTGGTAATGGAAACTTGATTCAATGATTATTTTGGCATGGATTGGATATGTGAATAATTTTTGATGAGGATCAAATTAACATGGTGATGTTATGTAAATTCTAGTTGTTTTGCCATTGCCCAAGCATGGTCTTTTATAAACAAAATGAAGGGAAAATTGAAGAATTTTAAATTATTAGAAGTCTCTAGTTTGGATATTTATAGAGACTTAGAGGAGCTTCTCCAATTATAGAGGCTTATCCATAGGTTTAGAAGAGAATGAGGGGGATTAGATAGAAATTAATAAGGATTAGGGTTCATAGGGATGTAGGAATAACTAGGGTGGTAGGGTAGCTAGGGTGGTAGGTGAATAAATACGAATTTTAAATTATCAAGTTATTTTAGGGGGTAGGTTAATAGGTAATAGGATCTATTGAAGGATTAATAGGGAAATTAATTTATTTTAAGATATGGTAAAGGTTATGTGAGATATAAGAATGGGATATGGATATTAAGCTAATAGTTAATATAGCTAGAAAAATGGGATTTAGACCAAATTAATGAGAATTAGTATAATTAGTAGGATGAGAACATTTTAGTGCATACATTATGCCTCTATTTGAAAGGGTGTTATGAAATAGGAGTAATGGTATTTCAAAGAATAACCATGTCATGGATGAATGTCAGTAGATGATGACAGGGGATATGATGCCCCCTCGAGGGGACATACGAGGAAGAATAAACTGGATGGCCACTCAAAAGAAGAAATGATGGGTTGGATGAGAAGCATATATGAGGGGATGGGATGTTATATGTGGGATAAAATATGAAAAATATGAGGTCAACATTAAGTAATGAGCTAAAAATTGATAACAATGCCCCTAGTAAGGACATATGCATAGGGAATAGTGATTGGTGTTATGTTTATTGACACATCTCAAGGGGGGATCAACCACAATAAGATGATAGGATTAAAAGGCCATAAGATTTAGACGTATTCCAATTAAGGATGCATGCAAGGGAGAGTTATTTTCCAATATAAGAATGATGATTGGATTAGATTAAAGATGGGTAAAGCTTAAAATTAAATTGATCAAGATTATGTAGGTGATAATAGAGAAAAAATGATATGATCGAGTGACCAAAAGGATTGGGATGATGCCCCTAGAAAAGACACATACAAGGGAGAGAAAGAGGAAATAGTGGATGAGCTATCTTTGGGCATGAAAAAGTGACCAAATGTTGCCTACATAGTCTAAAAAGACCTCAAGATGATGTAGTTATAACTAGGTAATGATGGTGAAGATGATGATTAATGATTAGAAAGTGATGATGGTGTGGATGATTAGAATTATTAGTGATAAAATGATGAGATTCAGATGATGATTATGAGATTGGATGTTATTCAAATGGGTTATGATGGGGAAAAGGATAATGTGAGATTAATACATCATAAATTTCATAAATCTCATCATAGTCTTAGTAATCCATTAAATATGGCACTTGGAAATATGCCCCATGATATATACATGGCAAAGAGGATGTATGTGCTAAAGTGCATGGGTAAATAATGAACTCTACATCCTTGAGGGCACTTTGGGTGTTGTTATAGAAAAATCATTCATTACCCAATATACAAAAATAGACATGATACAAACAATACATAAGACATACAAGATATATACGTGATGCAAACAAAATAAATAGCAGACAAAAAACTGACAAATAGATGACAAACAACAAAAAAATAGCTAACAAATAGAAGATAAACAACATACAAGTGTCTACATGTAATGTCACAATGTCTTATCTATGAATAGGACGAGTGATTGGAATAAGTTGGTCATGATAATGATTGGGGACTTGGATAGGACTAATGACAAGGATTAGGATTAAGACAAGGTGTTTCCCCTAGTTTAGGATGGAAATATGGATGACATGATGGGGTATGGTAAGGTCTTTGAATATTTATTTAATCTTGAAATTGAATCAAAAAGTGGTTAAGGTGATTAGACAAGTGATGACCAAGGAGTATCAATAGACAAGGCCCCACAAAGATCTAATCTAGCAAGGAGACTAGGAGATGATGGGATCAAGTACCTTTCACACTATAAAAGTGATGAGTGATGGGTTCTAGGGATGAAAAGGCATTGATAGAGAAGTGATGGGTGCCATATTAAAATCTTGACCAGGTGATATGTGCCAATAATACTTAGCCAAAAGGATGATGAAATGCTGAGTGACCATTTATATCAGGTTCCAAGACTAAATGTGGTTTCCAAATATGGGATAGATAGGAAGATAAGAGACTAATGGAGATAGATGTGACTAGGGGATTGGGGATAAAAAAAGACATCATGGACCATTTTTGGGATTTTTTAAGGGTTTTTGACCTATTTAAAATTTTAGCAATTTTTAGGATATGTATGTAAATTATACAAATGGGGTTACTATCAAAGGAAATACCAAACCTAGAAACTAGGATGAGGCAGATGGAATGATGGATGAGATGGTGGATAAGAAGACAAAGGGATGAGGGTGATGGGTAAAAGGGGACAAGGACCAAGGAAGAAGAGGATAGGGATAGCCATATTGTGAAGGAACCAAATGTTTATGTTGACCCCAATATTCATTGGAGGATAATCCAAGATGGTATAAGGACATTTCTCAAGGCACTTCCCATTTTGTATGAAGGTCAAGATAAGAAGGAAGGAGGGACATAATAGGATGAATGATATGAGGATGGAGGATGGGTAAGAATAATGGATGGAGGGGATGGAAAAATGATGGATTGATAAGGGATGTGAGAGGGATGGATGGTTGCCCCCAAGTGTTGAGGTACAATGCAGAAAATAGATTATTTTACCATGACATCAAAAACTAGTTTTCATCATGGTACTTGCCCAGGGTGCTAGAAGATTGGTTTTCACCATTGGATGAATTTTTTTTACTTTATGGGCATTTTGATTTATTTGTGATGGAGGAAATATAAGATGTTGATTCTATATGGAGATGTTAGCTAACACCTATTTTGGAGAAAGATGATGTTAGGACCATGTGATGATGACCTTTATTGATTTTTGATTTAACATCCTCTAGACATTTTAACTAGGTGTCTTCATGACCCCTACAAGGGATAATAATTCCCAGGGATTTATAATATGGTTTAGATGTGGGTATGTCATGAATGTGATGATGGGATATAAGATATGAAAGAGGGATATGATTGGGATGGTTGATATGATGAGATAGGGAATAGAAATGGGGTTCAATAGTTACATACACCATTGGGTATTGTGGACGAGATTCTTGAGATTGGTGCGATGAGACTAAGGGATCCAAGACATTTTGATTTATTGGCTCTTTGATCCAAGTATTAAGAGGATGGTTGGTTGTCTGAATATTTTTTGATTGGATTTTATTTTGACTTCCCCTAGTGACAAATTGTGGGATTCACCATAGGGGATTGATTTTTTACTCTATATATAATGATTATTTTGATTTTGATATTCCCCTAGTGTTTGATTTTGGGCTTTACTAGGGGAAGATATTTTTTGATTAGGCTGATGATTTGAATTTGCTTGACTTTGATTTATGGGATCAGAGATGGTTTGATTATGATTCATGGCTTTTGGAATATGGTCTTGGACTTTTGTATTTGTGACACATGATATTGTATGCAAAGGGGAATCCAACAATGCATGTTACTATTTATCCCAATTATGCAATGCAATGTAGGGATTATGGATGAGGGGTGGATGATTGTGGTGTGATGGATTAATGGTATAATGGGTAGCATATTCCCCATAAAGGTTATTAGGATCCATAGCCTCAATGTCATAGAAAGTGTCCTCAATAATCTCAAAGGATCATTAAGACATGTACATAAAGTAGGATTAGATCCACCCTGAAAATTATCAATAGATAAAGAATTTAAAAATTTAGTTGTGACTTCATCATCCTAATTGAGATCTTCAAAAGAGTAGGAATTATCACCATCTACTATAATATCAATAAGGGATGATGATTCTGATGAGGAATCTGATTTGGATGTTGGTGTTGCACATGATTCCTATAGTGCTTTTGATGTAGATTTTGATGTACATGATGTTATGCTACTAGTAAAAGATGATTTGTACATGATTTTCCTCTCAATGGGGGTATTTGATGTGATGTGTGAGAGGGAGATCATGGATGAATAATGGATGAAGCAAAGATAGGTCCATGAAAGGGATTATGGGATATGGGAGGACTAGGCTTATAGGGAATAGACTTGATTTGAATGGATGGGAGGATCATGGAGGATAGATAGGATGTCTTGACCTTGACTTGGAAGAGGAAGGGATTAATCATGATCGAGACTGGAATCTTGGCATTCCTCTTCTTATTTACCCAGGGATTTAAATTCATCTGATTCACCCTTGATTATGATGTCACCATTGTTGATGAGGTCTTGGACATAGTCTTGAAAGTTTTGACATTATTTAATGGAATGGCCCCAAGTTTGATGATATATATAATATCAGTTTGATTTATACCAAGAGGGCTTGGGCTTAGTGGGATCAAGATGTTGTATGGGTGGATAGACCATCATGTTAGCAACAAGTTATTGGAAAAGGGTTTCCAAGTATATAAGAAGGGGAGTATAAGGACCCACTTTACTTTGTGACTTTTATGTGGAAGCATTGAATTTTAAATTAGATGGTGTTTGATGTGGCTAAGTGGATGGATGGGTGGCCAAGATTGGATTCCCTTTAGTAGTAGGGGAAGGGGTAGATGATAGGCTATGACTATGGATGAGGGATTGGAAGGATACTTACACAAAGGATTTTGTGCTAGAGATGTAATAATTTGAAGGGGGTCAACACCTTCGGGAAGTGGTACCCCATCATAATGAATTATAAGATGATCTCATATTTTTTGGTAGCTATGTATTGGTCTATAATAGAGGGGTCTAATTACATGGTGGTGGGTGATAAAGGTGATGTATTATGATTAGTAAATGGAGGATTTGACTGTGGATGAATATGAATTGGGTCCAAGGGGTTTTGAATAGGGTTAGTGGATGGTGGAGGGGGATGGGATAAGATTTGGTGTTAGACATGTTTAGGAGGTGAATTTAGGATTATGGGGTCAAAATCATTAGGAAAATAGGCACCCATATTCCATATCCACAAAAATAATTCATCTTTATTCTCTAAAATATATTGATTGATTAGGGTGACTGCATCAAGGAAGGCTGAGACTGATTTCATGGGGATATAAGATGGTAATTTAGGGTGAATGAGATCAAGGTCTAAGGCTAGGTGAGCACCTAAATCTAGTGTCCATAACATGATTTCATCCTTATTGGCCAAGATGTATTGGTGTATAATAACTAGGTCTAGATCCATGGGGATGGGTGATAAAGATAGATGATGATGGGGGGTTGATGAAGGTATAGTAAGGATTAGAGAAGGTTTTTTGAACCAAGTATGTCAAATGATTGAGCTAGTGTGATAGATGAGGATGAGGATGGAATAGAGAAATGGATTAAAACATGATTGAGATGATGGATTACTATGATCAGATGTTATATTTATAGTATAATAAGTGATAATGACCTATCAATAATGCCTAGTAATCAAGCTAGAAAAAGGATTGAGGATAGTGATGGGTGTCAAGATTTAAACTAGCAAGGTGATTATATGATGGGTGATAGTTATGAATAGGTAAGATGATTGGATTGAATTGATAAGTGATGGTTTTGCTAGATTGAAATTGAAAGAGTCAAAAGATGCTAAAAAAATATTGGATAGGCTATGAAATCTGACTAAAGGATGAATAATAGTGGATTAGGATGATAGGATGATGTGGATGATGGGACTAAATCTAAAACCTTAGTCCAAGTTGCTCAAGATGGAATGGGATAGGATGATGTGATTAATGTAATAGGACAAGGACAAATAGGATGCTAGATGATAACTAAATTATTAGGGATAATGTGGGATGGGGATGGTTTAGACCCATAAGTGACCTAGAAGCCAACTATGATAAGATGAGGTGATGACTAGATGGGTGATGAAGGCAAGGTTAAGACAAGTGATCAGGTATGGATTTTATGTAAGATCTGGATGATGAGGTATGATTAAAATGTGATTAGGGGATGACTAATGACATATGGGTCTAGTGATAAGATATGATTAAAAGAATGTACAAGAGAGAGAATTATGTACAAGAAGGTAAAACAAGGATATACAAGGTGATGGGATGATGAGATAAGATGGTATGGGGATGATTAGGACTATGGATGAGGTGGGTTTGGGATAAGGCATGACTAGGATGATACTGGATGTGAGTAAGATGGAAGATTGGGATAAGACTAAGATTATACAAGATGTGATGAGGATGCAAGGTGATGATTAGGGACGGAGTCAAGATGGTGATGATGATAAGATGGGGGATGGTAGGGGGTATGATAAATGATAAGTGTATATGGTTAGGCAAGATGGGAGATGGAATAGGACTAAGATAAGGATAGATAAAGATAATATGTATGATGGGATAATAACTAGTATGTTGATTGGGATATATACAAAGGATGATAGGGTAGAATGATGTGGCAAGGATATATAAAATGGTACAAGTAAAGGACCTAGATAGATATGGATAGGTAAATTCTGACTCAGCTCATAAACAATATGGTTTAGCACAACACACACCCAAACAAGCAATCCATAACTTATGATTAGTAAACTCAAGGGTCTGTAACCTAATGCCTGCACCATCCAATGGATTCATAGGTGATTTTTTAGGTTAGTGACCCATTATAGTATCAATTAAACCCTCTCAACCTTGCTCATACTTGATGACTACTTTAGAGCTAATAATGACTCCTATAGTGGTACACCTATTACATTTGAAAGGTCCTATGCTAGGTTGAACAAGCTCTCTAGGGGCATCCTTGATATACACAAAGGTACATTAGGGCCCAAGTCCATATAGGGTATTTTCTAATACCTAGTTTATATAATTGACTCTTCCCCTTTATGGATGACCTGTATGGGGTTAACCACTTAGCCTAACGATAGATGTCCCTAATTATTATACTCTATTGGAACATAGAGTTTGGTTAGTGTGTGGTGATGAAATCCATAACACTAAGCCCTATATACTAAACCTATGCATGGGTGTCAATTCCACATCACCTGCTATCCTAGAAGGAGGGATTAACAAATAGGTAAAACACATGATAGAAGTAATTAACTAATTTAGCTACTTATGTGAGGGGCATGATACAATGATTATTTACAAGTTAACACACACACACACACACAAACAATTCTATACAAGGAATAATATATACACATAAAAATATGATCAAAGACAAAAATGATTCAAATTGGTTTTAAAAGTGCCAAATGGAGTCTTTGACTAGCATCCTGTAAGTGCACGAGTTAATAGTTTTGGCTTAGGATGATTATGTTAAATTTGTTAATAAGTGAAATCAAATAGATGAGTAAAATTATGTTTGTGCTTGATTCCTTCAAAATAAATGATTAGTAGTTTTGATAATTATATTCCTTATAGATTAGGAACAAAATTTTCCTTTACTTATTAATGTAAAGAAAAATTGTAATTACTTTTGATAAAACTCTAGACTTTAAAATTATAAAAGATATTTTTAATTATATATACAAGACACTTTTAAAGGACAATAATTAATTATTAATAATTTATTACTATAATATTATATTTATTTATTTATTTATTCATTTATTTATTATTATTATTATTATCATTTTATTTTATTATTTATTTATTTTCATTTTTATGTTTAACTATAAGAAAGAAATAAAAACTTATTATGATTGACAATTTTTTTAAAAATTAAAATGGTCTAACAGTGTATAGAGGATGAGGATTCTAGAATGAGGTATGGCCAGATTGCAAGTTTTTAACACTAAACGCCTAAAACATTTTTACTAAGTGATGCCTCCTACATGCCTGAGCTATTAAGTGCAATGCCCAAGACTTGAAAATAGTAAGTGATTATAATTAAATTCATTCAACATTTTTAGTGCATTAAATTAATCCTTTGATGTAGTTCAGCAAAAGAAAAAGTTTTGTCAAAATTATCAAGACTAGCAGTGACAAAATCTGAGGGTAATCCTTTTATGGTGGCTGAATATGAGAGTGAGGAAAGCATGTATGCTCTATCTTGGGCTCTCGATTTTCACTATGTTAAGGCCAAGGATACACTCATTATTCTAACCACCTCCTAGGGTTTATATAGCTATAGGTTATATATTCACATCTGATATTCTATAGTCCATGGAGAGGTACTATTGAAAATGTATTAAAGAAGGGTCAAGTGCTTTTGCATTGAAAAATTGTCTGTGTGAATCATCTAAAGAAATGAGATTCAGTTTAAACCTCCTCGAATTACTAGATCCGATCGGTGGTTCACATTATGCCAATTTGAGTGTACAAATGGGTCTATTGAAAAATCCTAAACCAAATTATAAAAGGCCTTGCACAGAGGTAGTTTAAATCATAAATTTATATAATATATTATAAACATATTTGTATAGATGAGTTAGTAATCATATTTTAACATCTTTCTATGAAAAAATTAAATTAAATAGGGACCATGCAATAATGGATTAAAAATAGAGAATCCAATGTATTAAATGTAAAATTGCACCACAAAATCATTTATCTCTGAGGAGTATAACTTAATATTACTGGAAACTCATTGTTAAGAACAAAATTTAACTACAACTTGTAATCTTGAAAAAATACCAGTTAAAGAACAAGCAAGTTAGTACCAAGTTACAAATATTAGTTCAAAACTGCCTGAATTAATTGTAGACAAAAAAAGATTTCATGTTTTTTGGTTGTTTTTTTCCTTCCTTTAGTCCTACAAGCTTAAACAAACACACTCACAACATAATAATGTTAACTCAAGATTGTAGGTACTCCCACTATGCTCGCCAATTATATGCACCAAATTTCAAGTTTATGTAATATTATCAAAATGAAAATGGAAACTCAAAACTTGACAACACCAATAGGAATGGATAGAGAAGGCAAATCAAAACCAATAAAACATGCTTACCATTCATTTTACCTTCTCATTCCTCCATTCCAGGATTTGCACTTGAATGATTAGACTCAAATTGACACTATGATGCTTGATTAAAGATGTTGGTAATAGGTACTTGATTCAATGATTATTTTGGCATGGATTGGATATGAGAATGATTTTTGATGAGGATCAAATTAACATGGTGATGTTATGGAAATTCTATTTGTTTTTCCATTTCCCAAGCATGGTCTTTTATAGGAAAAATGGAGGGAAATTTGAAGAATTTTAAATTATTAAAAGTCTTTAATTTGGAGACTTGGAGGAGCTTCTCCAATTCTAGAGGCTTTTTCATAAGTTTAGGGGATAATTAAGGGGATTAGATATTAATTAATAAGGATTAGGACTCATAGGGATGTAGGAATAACTAGGGTGGTAGGGTAGCTAGGGTGGTAGGGGAATAAATATGAATTTTAAATTGTCAAGTTGGTTTAGTGGGTAGGTTAGTAGGTAATAGGATCTATTAAGGGATTAATAGGGAAAATAATTTATTTTAAGATAGGATAAAGGTTATGTGGGATATATGGATGGGATATGGATATTAAACTAATAGTTAATATAGTTGGGAAAATGGGATTGAGGCCAAATTAGCAAAAATTAGTATAATTAGTGGGGCGAGAACATTTTAGTAGATACAACTACATGACACATGATGAGCTTTTAGTGGGGCATGTGTATACATAAAATAATTTTAAACTTTATCAATTATTGATGTTTTTTCTCTTAAAGTAACCCATTGAGTCTCAATCTCTTTGAGTGCATGCCTTAAAGGGGGCACCAAGAAAGGGGTGGGAAGACCATTGGTGCTTTGAAAGATTGTTTTTTCCTATACCACCACTTAAAATGAACATAAACCTCTCCTATATACTTCCCTAAGCTTTGCCACCTCCCATACACACTCCTCCAAGTAAAATCACTCCCTTAAATAGCTGCACCTAAGCCAAAACCTCTTTTAATCACCCACCAAACACATTCAAATAGGCCAAATCTATTATTATAAATAAGCACGTTATGAGACTAAGTCAACCTAGTTGGCTTAGTCTGGGACCTAACTAATTTATTTCTTAAAGAACTAGGTTGATTGTGTCGATTAAAAATTTATAAGGTTTCAAGGTTATATCTAGATATATAAACACATCCTTTTCACCATTTTCATAACAGAGATAGAGATAATCGTTCATTTGTAATTTTTTACAATATGTTCTTCCACCATTCTACTTGAGGAGTCATTTCTTAGGGTTTACACTTGGAGAAAAGAATCTTATATTGTGAAAAAATATTTGACTCATAGGAGAAGTCATATAGCCTATAATTGGCCTATCTTTGTGATCCTTAAAAACTATAACAACCTCTTGTAAAACACCATTGGCCAAGGGAGAGATTGAGCCTCGATGGATTTATATTCAAGGTAAGTATTCCTAAATCTTATTCCTCTATTTTGGTAGATAGAGGCAGCATAAGTAATGGATTTTGAATGTATTCATCCGTCCATACATTAAGATTACCTATACATTGGCTTGAGTAGAGTTCTTCTTGACATGTTTACTTTTATGTTTATTCTCCCCATTGGTGAGCACTAGATTAGATTTAATCTACTTTTTCATTTAAGTTGTTCAAAACCATAGAACCTAACTAAGGTTATTGTATGATATTGATCAACTAGAGGATTTAGAACCCTCTCTAGTGATATTGTGTGGTAAGATACCTCATAGTTAGGTCTAGTAGATCCATATTGGTCACGACTCCAATTGTCTAAATCTACCAACAAGCAGAAGGGATAGTGTGATTTATCTTATCTGAGCTAGGATTGATTTGTAGATCAACTTCACTTTCCCTTGTCATAAATTTAGTGTGTTTTCTACATACTTAATTTGTCAAATGAAATGATCTTCATTTCATGATATTTAATGATATGGCATAAGTCATTAAAATAGTTTAACTTCTTGAAAACAATGTACTCATGTAATGGGGCAAGCAAAATTTGCTTGAATATGTCTTGAAGTTCTTTATCTGCCATGGGATTTGTCATTTTGGCGAACATTTTTTATACCTTGAAACATATTCATTAATAGATAGATTCATTGGTTCCTTGTTTGATATTTTCAATTTGAGCATATGATATATTTCCAATGATGTTCATAGATAAATTTGTTATAAACTAATCTTCTTGTGTTTTGAATACTCTCACTGATTGGATCGGTAAATTATAGAACCATCATAAAGCATAGTACTGTAGGATCCTTAGAAATAATTTGGTCAAAATTTTATGATTAGAGTCATAATCAAGGCATGCCACAAAAATATGGAGTATATTGTTTAGGATCACCCTTTCCACCATAAAATGTGAATTTGAGTGCAACAAAACTAGTTGGAAAAGTGTGTAAAGATATTTTTTTTGTGAGAGGATTATGTAACATATCTTGTGAATCAATAGGATGAGGATATTTTAAATCATTTTTTTTCAATTTTGGTAACCTTGTCTTTTAAATATTTTATAATTAGAGAAGATATTTCACTATAGATCCATTGGGATTAATATTCTATATTTGAGAAGCCACTAAAAGGGATGTAAACATGGTTTGAATTGATATAAGTATTGAAACCAATATTTGAGTTAAAGCATTCACTAGCCCCATCATAAATGTAGTAATAGGATTTTGGTCCTTGGGGGGAAATGGTTTTAAAAAATAAACCATGTCCCCATTACATGTATGAATTAATTATGTGTTCAAGGGGAGGTTTATTAGTAAGGAATCAATTATAGTACCACCTAAAGATTCACCATCACTACGTAAGGATGCCTTAACCTTAGCATGTTTATTGATCAATTATAGTACCACCTACGGATTGACCATCACTACATAAGGATACCTTAACCTAAGCATGTTTATTGATCTCATCTCTTATAACATACATAAATGCATCAATTAAGTTCTTGTTATTAAGATGATTAACTAATGCTTCATTATCATCGATTTGAAAATAGTTGTTCTGATTAACATTTTTGATTGCTTATAAATGAAAAATTCAAAATTTAAAATAATAATTTACAAAAATCATATATTAGAAAATAAAAAACTTAGGTCGAACTAGAGTTTGGAATCTAAAGGTTGGGTTCACCAAATATTAAACCCTAAATTTATATATGGGTGTATTAGGGTTAATTATATATAAATATTTAAGCACAAGGATGATAAACTAATCTATAATAAGACAATCAATTTCAAACTCAAATAAATAAATATTTTGAATTATAAAATTGAGGTATTGGAAATATAAAAAGTACCAAATTTTAAAGATGTTCAATTGATTGAAATACCAAAGAGAAATGATAGTTGGGTTTAATATTTGTAAGAAATTTTGGACTAGAAATAGGTGGAAAGTATACAAGATTAGTATTCGAGATTATTCATTAGATTCTAGAAATTATACTTTTGTAGTCGCAAATACTACAATCAAATTTGGACACTACCGTCAATGATAGTGTCTAATTATGACATAGGTGTATTTTAAAAAATAATGACTCAAGATTGATGCAAAAAACTTCATTATTCTAGGTTTTTTGTCACCTTTTTATTTATATATTCAGATCTAGGATATAGGTTGTCACTCTTTTCTAATTGATCAAACCTTATCTTTTCACCTTTATTCATCCTTAGAATAAGTTTTAAAAAATGGGTTATTGGCTCACAGTATCAAGCTAACCTCAATGACCCCTTTGTCACTAATCATTACCTATATAGATAATACTCTAAGGAGGGCCTAGACTTATGTAGTTATCTCCTATGTGTGGGAGTGTGTGCATAAGGGTGAAATATACTATATGATGATGTATGTAATAATTTATATTATAACTTGAAAAATATTTCTTATGGGATATTCTTTGAATGTGTCAAACCTTTTTTATGACTATTCCTATGACTGATAAAAAATGATTAAATAGGGCATAATAAATCAATTATGTAATTAATTCAATGAGCCTTGGTAGGTGCTTGCTTGGTAATTTATAGATAGTTAATGACAAGGCTTAAACTTGTATTTATACCACATATTTTGAAAATATCTCATGGTAGGGTTAAATAAAACAAATAGGCCAATTTATATGTTTCAAAACATTTACAATTTGGATGAATTTTTGAAATTGGACACTAGATAAGTCATCAATGGTAGTGTCCCTCTGTGGTTGGTAGTGTCTAGAGGGCTAAAAAATAGACATGGATCTAAAAATGATAGTGAAGGATACATATCATATTTAAAGTTTTTATGTAGTGTAAGAGACTTGGGTCATCATAATGATATGGATCAAACTAAGAGATAATAAATTAAGCACAATGAGATGGATAATGTGAGCCTTTAGGAAACATGGAGGTATAGAATTGAAGGGTAGAGCCGTGAATGATATTTTTCAAATATATAAGACTGATATGTTATAAATATTCATAGTATCTACATTTTTAATGTTTACTAACCCAAAAATCCTCTCCTAAAATATGTTGGGACGAAATTATACACCAACTAGTTTCTCTTGATGGAGAGAATTGTGTTCTAGGTAAGGATTTCAATGCCATTTTATGTAGCTAAAAAAAAGAGGAGCTATTTTTAATCCCTCTCAATCCCATTTGGACTTTTAAAGGTTTTTTATACTCCAATGGTCCCCTAGATGTTATTCCAAAGAGTGGAATTTTCACAAGGAATAATAGAATATTATCATAAACATTTCTAAAATGTATAGACATGTTTTTTATAACCTCTAGGAGTTTGAATGAAAATTAGTTATATGAAAGTAAACTTATGCCAATATCAGGTTCATATCATGCAATGGTTAAATGGGTTGTCTCTTAAGATGGGGTTCTAGGGAATTATCCTTTCAAATTTAATTTTTTGTGTCTAAGGGACCCTTCATTGAAGGATATAATGAAAACCGAGTGGGCCAATGCATCATAAATCAAAAGGACTAGGATGTATGTTTTTTTTTAAGTTAAATTATTTAAAATTTTATCTTAAGAAGTGGAATAAGGATCACATCAAATGTTCTTTTGATGAAATATATTTCACTGAGGTGGATTTTTTGTTTCTAAATGAGTAAATTTTAAATTTTGGGATGGATGTTGAAGCCTAAAATAAGGATAAACTTCTCTCATAATATTTGGAACAACTCTATTTGAGAGAGGAGGTTTATTGGAAGAAAAATTGAAGAAAATATGGCTTAAATAAGGGGAAAAAATAATAAATATTCACATAATTCCAAAAGGGATAGAATAAATTAAAATCACTTTTGTTCTATCAAAGCTATAAATGGACGTTGTTAGAGAGAAATTATAAGATCAGGGAAGTAGTGATATGTTTATTTAAAGAACAACCATCAAATGTGGAATATGCCAATATCAAAGCTCTAGATTCAGTACTAAGGCATATCCCCAAACTAATTTTAGAATAGTAGAACAAAATTTTAATGGCCCTTTTTTCAAAAGAATAAATGAAAAGTGTGGTTTTTCCATGCATGAGATTAAATCACCTAGGCTGAATGGCTTTCTAGTGAACTATTTTCAACATTTTTGGTATGTCTTTAATTTGGTGAAGGAATCTAGAAGGGAAAATAATATTTATATAAATATGAAGTACAATTTCATCTCTCTCATCCCAAAAGGTTAACAACAAGCCTCCTTTGGGGATGTTTATCATATTTTGAATTGAAATGAATCAAATAAATATATCTGAATTATTGAAACTAAATATAGTGAATATATAGATATAAATGTAAAATACAGATTTTACAGAATTGAAAGTGAGATAAAAATAGTAAATTTACATAAGATACATAAAATTATCTTGGACCTAATTTATTTTTGATTGTAAAAGATGATTATGACTGCAAACTTACTAAAAAGACATACAAACTATGTTGTGACTAGAAACAAGAATTTAAACTTAATTGGGAGAAGGACATGCAAGAAAGATAAGGACACACTAAAACCTTTTATTTTGACTAAAGTTGTATCTTGGTTGATTTTGCAACTCATTTTATGATTTGGGCGTGTGCCTATATGCAAATGTCTTTTAATTTTTTTTGTGTGCCAATTTGATGTGTGGAAGACTTGAAAAGTAAAAAACACATCTCATACACATAAATCTAATAGAGATAAAATGTCATAAGGGGGAATAGTGTTAGGAGAAAAATTAATCTGCCCTCAAAACACCCCATGTAATTTGAGTGTTTCCGACATTGCCTAAATGGTTCTTAGGTCAATGTAGTTCTCCCTCCTAGAGGGATGTGTAAAATTTTAATTTTATATATGAATGTAACTAGATATATTGATGTGAATGCTTAATAATGAGTTCATTTTAATGAAATGAAATATATTCATACTTTTCTTATGACTATTAGGATGTAATAAAATATGAATTGGAGATAATAGTTCTCTTTTCTCAGTGTGCAATAGAATTTACAAGTGATTGTAAGATATGCTTTGAGAGGACTTTTTGTGCTTATATAGAGGAAAATTTTGAATATTTCCACTCACCAACCTTGATAAAATCATAGGAGGGTAAATAAGTAACATCTTCAATTCAAAAGGTTAATTTTGGGGTGTAGGGCATAAGGTCGCACTTGTGAACAAGGTTAAAGTGTGGCCCTAGCCAACCTAGCGTGGTCTTCTCCCAAAAGGACATAGGAACTTGTAATCAAAATATGGATGTTTGAATGATTTTATGAGAATTTGTAAGATAATTTATAGAATAGTTATTGATCTCATCTAGATTTTAAGTTAATAAAATGATAAATTTGCTAAACATGGTAAGGATGTCAATATTATACATTGTCAAGTAGGTAATGATTAAATTTGAATTTCTACATTTTCCTCCACATTATTATAGTGATATAATGATGTGAAATTACTATACTAAATTATTTGAAAACCTAACTATGTATACACACTTTTTATTTTGATGTGAAACTTGATCATACAAGATGTCTTGATGCAAAACCTACAAAAATGCCACTAAAAGTAGTTAATGTCCATATTTAAAAGTTGGAAATATAAAATTTACAATTTTAAATTTTAAAATAGAGAAAAGAAAGTATACATGTGAAAGATTATGCCATCTAATTACCTTGTAACTTAAATTTGGAGAAGTGTATATGCCCCCTTGTTAAGCATTTGCAGAAATGTTGAACCTATTATGAATTGAGAGTGATCAAGTCTCAATTTTAAAACTAGTGAAATGCCTTGAATTGGAATTATGGAATGATCCAACTCTCATTTGAATATGTATATTACTTTATAAAATAATTGAAGGGTGAAACCAAAAAATGTGGCTCACTAATTTTCAACTTAAGAAGGGGCGAAACCACCAAATGTGGATTGCACTACATAGACAAATTCAGCCATAGATGTTGAGCATCACCAACTTCTAATGTGCCCCCCTTGAAACATGAAGACAAATCACACCATTATAGACAGATCTAGAATCAATTTGAAACTTTGAAACTTCTAAACTTGAGAAATTTAAAATTTCCATGTAGTAACTTGAACATCAATGAATATCATGCCCCCTATATTGTACTGAATTGGTATTGAATTCCATTTAAAATTGTAGCTTTTTGAAACTTGCAATTTTTTTGGACATTCTCTTGCATATGCATCAAGTGTATATGAAAGTTAATTTAGGAATGAGTGTACATTCATGTCACATACTCCCCTAATTTGAAAATGTTAAATCAATTTTCAATATGAAAACTATAAATTATCATAAATTTGAAAATGTTTTATTCATGAGGCTTGAATTTTCAAGACAAACCCATTGTGATTCCCCCATTTTAACATGAGATACATAGCCTAAAAATCACTTATCTCAAAATAAATCATATGTGAAAGATATCATCATGTAATATCACTTTGAAAATATGAACTAGTTTTCATTTTAGTATCAAATATGTCATTAAATTGTATATGAAACATGTGTAGATATAGCATTGAAGAACATAAGTAGCATGTGCATGATATGTATCATGGAAAAAGATTACATATATAAAAAATGCATGATATGAATCATGAAACCATAGTAACAAGCAATGTCATACAATATCATGTAATTTAGATATAATGTCACACAAAAGCCCCAAAGGCCACATAAAAGGGACATGTGAATGTCTTATTAACATACAAGGCCAAGGGCCATATGCAAATGGTATGAGAATAACATTAAATAACATTTATACATTTCACACGTAAGGCCAAGGGCCACACACAATAATCAAATACATCCTAGATTATCATGTGGTAAAGTAAGAATGTAAAATAAGTATTGAGTAAATGAGACTAGTATACATCAAACATATTTATCTATGTCATTGTTATCAAATAGAATAATCATGTAAAAAAATGTAAAGTATGATAAATTAGAAAAATATTTTTTTGAGATATAGATCAACATTTTATAGAGGTTTTGGATAGATAAAACATGTTAAAATTTTCTATCCCCATTCCAAGTGTTATTCTATCCCTTATGCTTTATATCAGTGATGGGAATATATGCATAACACATAGCATGATATGAAGGAATGACTTATTGTGAATAGGTAGTGCCAATCATTAAAGTTTTTATTGTCACCAAATATTGCACCCTAAAAGAGGGTGTTCAATCTTCTTCTTGATTTGGGCAACATGGGAACACTTGCAAGTGTGTAGGTGTACCTATGGTGGAAGTGAGCGTCTAGATTTAAGGGCTAGCTCCCTGAATATATCTTAAAGTAATTTCACCTATGATAACTATTTTATTATGGGGGTAAAGGGATATAAGTTACATGAAATAAATCTATTATAAAAGGGTGATGTACCAAGATGTCTTCCACATGACCACTATACTTATTTCACAAAGAAATAATGACTACAATACTAGCCTAAGAGTCATAAAATGCACTAGCATTAGTGTTTCAATATGAAGGTGAGATGCATGAAGACTATCTAAGGTAAGTAAAACCATAGATTAGTTACAGATATTAAGGCTCATTATACACTTAACATAGATTCATACACTTAACTACACTTCATATGACCTGCTAGGTTGAAATCACTTACATCAAAACAAATTCATCTTCTATCTAAACATATAATCAAAATATAGAGCTTTGGTTTATGAAGGACTGAGAGAAAGCAAGGATAGATTGATATCACTTAGATATTCACTATACATATCTTCACATACTTTAAAAAGATGAGATATGAACTCTAAATATATTTCATTTATTGTTTTAAGTCAAAGTGTAATGTAAGAACTATCAGGGTTTCACCATACATGGTGTGGTATTAGATTACAAAGGCCAAAGTGGTAGCTACTTATAGAACTAAAGAAGGAGGAGACAAGAATGCAATAAAGAAGCTCAAAGATCACAATGCCACATGTCAAGGCATGAGAAATAGTTACATTTTAGGGGAATGGAGTATGAAATATACCATGAATGTCTTCTAAGACAAATGTCCATATAAACCATGACAAACTCTCTAAAAAGATGTAGAGACTCTTCAACTAGCCTTTGTGAAACTACCTTCATCACGGATCATCTCTTGAGTATTTAAAAATAAATTAGGAGATTTGACACATATGTTATGATAGCCATAGATGTTTCCAAGCTACTATCAATCTTCTAGACACCTATATTTACCATCTATGGTCATTGATTTATCTCTTGGACTTCATTTTTCACATTCAAGAATTATTGTTCATCTCAAATTTTGACTGAGCTTTCATGGTAGTGTTTGAGTATAAAGTTACTTATTTGACACATAATCCTTTGATCTTACATGATTTCCTATGTGGCATTCCCTTTCCATGTTGCTTATTTCATTTTAAAACATGCCTATCATCATTTGGACATGTGGCTTCATTCTATGAACCCTAGAATTCAATTGAATTCATTTTATTAATTTATTCTAGAGTCTCTTTGATTTTAATTTTGATGTCAACCATTGACTAAGACCCTAGCATATGAAATTATGACATTTGGCAGTATTGCATGCTTTCTATGGAACCTATTGTCAACCCATATGGTTTATATGCTTGTGCCACTTGGTAGTCTCACGTTCAATCTCAAGATGCTCTTACTCTTTGACCCTCACTCACACTATTGTATCTCCACTGTGTGATCAAATTCATGATGTTAATCTTGGGACCAATCTTTAAACATGGATCATTGATCTTACCTGTACATAGGAATGTGCACTATTGATCTACCCCAAGGACCTTTTGACTCATTTATTGCTTGTGTGTCATTGATCTATGATTTGATTACATGAGATCTCACCATTTATCAACTCTACATTAAATTGGAGGTTGTTAAGGATTTTTTTAATACAAATGGCTACTTGTTGTAGCTTAATGTTGATGCTCTGACACACATTCTACACTGCTAGTTGATTTTTAAAGGCTTGTATCTTAAGATAGAGAACTTGTCAAAACACCACATTTTTATGGGATGATTATGAGACCAAAATAATCATATTCATGTAGATATTTTTACTTAAAAGGGTTTATAAATACACTTTTAAAATATACAACTAGAATGCCCTATTCATTCCTATGTGGCATGCCATGATGTTCTAACCCCTTAGATGACTCCAAATGACATAAGAATAAACTAGATCATGACTAAGGTTATAATTGCATTAAATTACATAAAATATACCACAACATACCCTATGACACTATGTTCTACCCCTATATCAAGTTTTGACTATAGGAGTTGACCCATTGTAACTTGTGGTAAAAAATGGTCAATATTCTTGGCAATTTCCCAAGGGTGTTATGTTGGCTATGCCTAATATTGTCCATTAGGTTATATAGTCACATGTACATAGGATTGACACACAAATTTTCTTTAAAATAATCAAAAAAATCAAGAACAAGATACAAATCAAAAACACACATGTGTTTAATGAGAATACTTAGGGAACACAACACAAAAATTGAAATAAAACACACACATATTCTACTATTTACAAAATTGACCTTTACCCCTCAATAGAAAGGTTTTAAATGTATCCCATTCATAGGGATAGGCATCTCTTCTCCATTCATCCTTGATAATTGGAAAGAATTGCTTTACTTGCACTTGATGATGATAGATGGTCCATTCCATAGGGTGTCAAATTTGGTTTGCCTCCTTGGGTTTTATCTATCTTCATCCCACTTCAATACTATGTTGCCTTCTTGAAATGATCTTGGAGTTACCTTCTTGTCGAAAGACCTCTTCATTAATACTTGGTGATGCTCCATAGCTTGATGAGCCTTATCTCTAGTCTCTTATAGATCCATTAATTTTTTCAATCTCACCTCTATTGGAGTGTTTTCAATTAACTCTAATTAATGTGCCAACTCGAAGGTAGGTAAATATTAAGAGATAGATAACCTAGCCTCTCTTCCATAGACAAGCACAAAAGGAAAATTCCTTACTAACCTCTTGGGATTTATCCTATCATCCCATAAGGTTGTCCTTAATTTGGTGTGCTAAGCCCTCTGGTTATTCTTCAAGGTTCTCTTGATGATTCTAATCAGATTCTTGTTAGTAGATTTAGCCAACCCATTATGTTTAGGGTAATATTTAGATGAAGTACTCAAGAATATGTCATTACTATTTTCCTAATCAGTAGTCTTAGCACCCATAAAATCAAGAGCATTATTTGAAATAATACTATGAGTGCCAAACCTTGTTATTATGCTCTTGTAGAACTCCAAGATAGAATTCTTATTAGATTCCTTCAATGTTACTACCTCAACCCACCTCATAAAGTAATCAATTATTGTGATTATCCATTTATGACCAACAATTGATGGGGGTTTATTATGCTAATGAAATCAAGACCCCATTATATGAAAGGTTGATCCACTTGGATAGGTTTCAAAGGGAGAACTACAAACCTTTATTTTCCCATAAATAGAGCACATTGTACATACCTTCTCACCCAAGCATGGTAGTCCTTGAAGAGGTTATGCCAATAATATAATACCCTCATGATCTTGATAGTTATGGTTCTTGGGGAGAAATGACCTCCTATTGTTCTATCATGGAACTTCTCAAGCAACACTCTAAATTGGTCATTGTTAATGAACCTCAATAATACACCATTAGTATATATTATTAAAATCACACCATTTATAAGGAAAAATGGAATAGCTTACAATCTAAAATATCTCCTTTGAGATCTACTCATATCATTAGTATACTCACCACTTTGAGGAAATCTGATCACATCTTGTGTCCAACTTTGTATATGCAAGGAACCAATTGGTTGGGGGAAATCATGATTTATTAAAACCTCTTATTTTGACTCATGAAGATATAAAGCTAAATGTTCACAAAGGCCCTTACCTCTTATCAAATTTTTTACTTTGATATCAACATCATATTTCATTACCTTAGTGATCCACCCTACCCTCTTCTCACTAAGGTCTTTACTCAAAATAAACTCTTTAGTACTAGAATGAGAGACCATAAAATGAATTTTATTATTTAAAACCATATACATAAAGTTATTTATTCCTCTTACAATAGCAAATAATTACTTCTCAACAAAGGTATACTTGATTTCATAATCTTATAAACCTTGACTAAAGAATGCAATTAGTTACTCGACACCCTCATCATTCATTTACATTAGCATAGCTAAGATATTATAAAGGTTACCAAATGAATACAACATGAAGTCTTTATCAAAATCAGGATTCACAAGAGAAGGAGCTTATGATATCACTTTCTTAATTGTCTCAAAACAGTTCTTACCTTTCTTAGTCCAAGAAAAGACCCGATTCTTTTTTAGCATGGTTGTGATAGGTTTCACAAAAGATACAAAACCAAGGATGAATAACCTTAAAAAATTTATCTTAAATAAGAAAATTTGGATACTTTTATTATGTAAGGGCATTGATAGGCCTAAAATAACCTCTATCCTTTTAGGATCAATAGCCAAACCATATTTGGAAACAATGTGTCCTAAGAGCTTACCTTCATGGACAACAAAGATGCATTTTTTTAGATTAAGAGATACTCCATACTGGCTACATATTTCAAACTCTTGTCTCAAGTGTTGCATATGTTCATTAGCATATTCAGAAAACACTATTATATCATCTAGATAAACCAACAACATCTCATTGATTAAACCTTTTTAGGCTATGTCTATTGCTCTTTTAAAGGTAACACTAAAATTTTACAAACCAAATAGCATTTTTATATAAGCAAAAGTCCCCCATTTAGTAGTGAATGTTATCTTAAACTGATCATTCTCATTCAAAAGAATTTGATTATAACCTGAATATCAATCTAAGAGAAAAAAACATTTAGATCCTGAAATAAATTGTAAAATCTATTCCATTGAAGGTAGAGGATGGTGATCTTTGAGTGACACCCTATTAAGATCTCTAAAGTCCATGCAAAGTCTTATCTCACCATTATTATTTATAAAAATCACAAGGTTATCTACCCATGTTGAATGCTTGATAGGAAAGATTATTTCAGATTCAAGGAGTTTAGTGAGCTCTAACCTCATTAGTTACTCAACCTTAGGATTAATGGGTCTTTGTTTTTATCTAACCGGTTTAAATCTAGGTTCCTATTCAATGGTATGATGTGATAAGATAGTATCAAATCTTTTGAGGTCCTTGTATTCCCAAGAAAATATATCATGAAAATATTTACACAACTCAATGAATGATTGTTTCTCTAATGTAGAACATACCTTTCCTAGTTTGAGGAGTCTATCTTTGAAGATCAAGACTCTTTCATAGTTCTATTTTTTAGACATACTCACTTTTTCCTTCTTTTTTTGATCATTATAATTGTAGATACTTTATAATATCACTAAATCCTTAGGTATCTTATTTTTTCCTTAGCTACATAATCTGCTCACCAAATTATTCTTGGAATCTCCTTTGATTCCTTGAAGAAAACTCTACCTTATTTTATAAGAAGCATACAATGTGTTTGTCACTATCAAACACTTGAGAAGATAATTATTAGGTATAAAAGTTTTGATAATTATATTAATGTGATTTTTCTTCCCCTCTTATTTTATGGTAGTTGGAGTATCAAATTGAGCTCCCATGTCAGCTAATTTATCAACATGATTATTCTAGTCCCTAGGGACTGATTATATGTTGAATGCATTGAAGTCTCCAATAAAATACCATACCCTATGCATTTATGACATAAGAAAATGATTAATAGTAGCAACCACATTCCTAACCTGATGAATAACCAATTCACTATCTCCATATACTTGTAAGTTCTTGATTCCCTTTCTCCTTGCCCATTGAAGGCCATGAATTAAGCCTTCATACTCAGCTACCTTACAAGTACAACTAAAATGGAATAAATATGAAGCATAGTATTGTTGTTTAGATGGGGAGACCAACATAACACCAGATCCTACACAAAATTTACTTCTTGAACCATTAAAAAACATCTTCCACATCTCATCATTTTCACATTCTTGTTTGGCAAGTAGAGGTGTTGGTAATCCTTCTTCATGTATACAATATACTCCTAGATTAGTCTCCTCCATAAATGCATAACGATTATGCTTATAAGTATTGATACCATATTTATAAAAAATAAATTAAAAATGCCTTCAATCTTGGAATAATTACCATCATCTATGATAGAATCCTTCTCTTCATGAACAACATAATTCAAATTAGAACTTGTCTCAATGTAGGGCTAACTATGAAACCTTGCAAGAGGTTGAGTCCTTATGGTCACATTGGTTCCATATCTTGTTTTAAAGTAAAATAAATACCAATCAGCAGAGAGATAGCCACCTATATTGGTTGTAAAGTCCCTTGATAGGCAGATTGTAAAGTGAGTTGGGAGGTCAACAATAACTATATCTTGAAGGATAGGAAAACTAAGACAGTCATGCAATAAAACCTTCAAGTTTTTTATCATTCTTATCATCTTGGTTGGTGTACCATTTAGTTGGAGAAATAATTTTCTATGAGGCTCATACTTTAGGCCCAATTTATTAGCTACCACTTTGGACATGACTAAAATAGAAGCTCCACTATCAACTATGCAGTTATGGACCAGTATGCCACCCACTGTGAGAGTGAGATAGAATGGTGGAGGTTTCTCAACCCTAGTAGATGGTTCAAAAATAGTGTTAAGATCATTTGTAAAATAAACATGATCTTGACTTTGATTTGAAGGAGGGACACTAGTAGGGATAGTAGATAACTATTTTTAGGAGCTCTTTTTAACCAGGAATATGAAGAACATCCCAAAGGGAAATGGATTTTTTAATACTCTTCAATGAATTTACAATTTTTAAAGAATCCATACCTAATTTCTCTACTATTCTTGGAGGAAAGGAAGTAATTGGAACCTAAGGAGTTGAATTTCCTTGAATAGTCTTTCTAATGTTTTGATTTGGAAGATATGCAGAGTTATTTGAGGTTGCCACACTTACAACCATACTTATTGCTTTGTATGAGGATTTAATGATCTTGTAGGCACATTAATATCACCACCTAAAGCATTTATCTTGGATTTAGTGTTGTATACAATATATATTCCTTATTTAAGCACAAAAGTTTCCTTAACTAGGAAGTTAGTGAAGATCTCTCCTTGAGGCTTTCTACCCTCACTTGTCTACATCATGATCTCATCTTTAGCTAATAAGAGAGGAGTAAATCCTCCTTGAGAAACAAGAGCTTGATATATACCTTAATTATCATCCATAAGTTGGACTTGCTACTATTTTTCTCCCTATACCAAGTTACTATGAATCGGTACCATCTATATTGCATTGGTGGTGAAGTTGGGGTTATACACATTGACAAGCATGTTGAAGTTAGGCTGCCCTTAACCTATTCCTCTTCCAAATTACTGACCATGTTGTTGTTGATAGGGGTAAGGATTCTGATAGTCACTTTGTTACATATTCCCTTGCCAAATCTTAGCTTCCAATCATTGAATATATGCATTTTTGTCCATGGTATTATTTTCCTTCCTAGGAGTAGCCTTTGGCTTGGTATTCGCATTAAGAATTTGAGCCACATCTAGAGTATTAGCATAAGTATAAGACAATGGAGTAATATAAACCTTAGGAGGCAATATTCCATCTTGGATGAGACCATTCTCATCTTTGATAGCAAGATCATATGTTTTGGGAAAATTGGAACCCCCCATGGATTGAAGCATGATAGTAATTTCAGTATCAATAGATCTCAAGTAAGTAGGGAAGATAAAACTAAGAGGTGGCCTCATGAGAAGAGGTAATCTCTATCAAGTCTTTTGAAACCTCTCATTGAATTCATGCATTTCTTCCTTAGATCCTCTTTTGATCAAATTAATTTGATGTATGAGAGAGGCACGATCACTTTCATTTCCAAATATTGATGTCAACAAAACTCCAAACTCATCCCATGATGTGATACATCCACCTTCTAGAGTCCTATACCAATAAATAGCCTTCCCTTTAAGGGACATGGTAAGGATTTTAATGAAAATGTTCTCTTGAGTGATGTTATGGAAGCTACAAAATTTAGAGACATCCTTAATGTGTTCATTAGGTGTAAGATGACTTTCACCATTGAATATGGGTACACCTTTTATGGCATTAGGAGGAATGGCATCATATGCTTGGAGATGAATTGGATTTTTAGTATTAAAGACATGGAAGGCATGAGATATAGCTATATATTCTTCAAAATCTTTAATTTATTTAATTTCTTCAACCTCTTCCTCTCTACCAAAATCTATTGGTTCTCCAAAGGGTAGATTAGGTTGAGGATATTGAATTTCAAGGGGAAGTTTAGGCTGAATAGGTGGATTAATGGGGTTAATCACTCTACTAAAGGATGACCTAGTGAGAACCATGAATTATAAGAGAAATATTATAATAAGATAATGGTCTTGAACTAAATTTTACCTTTATGTAGTCTCCAAATGTTGAGTAACACACCAATTTATAGCTGATGTTGTCAAGATCAACATCCACCTTGATAAATTGTCTTGAAGATAATGGGTCCAATTGGGCATACCAAAACTATTGTCACTAAATCTTGCACCCTAGAAGAGGGTGTTCAAGCTTCTTATAGATTTTGGAAACATGGAATCACTTCTAGGTATGTGGTTATACCTATGGTAGAAATGAGACTCTAGATTTAAGAGCTAGCTCCTTGAATATATCTTGAAGGACTTTCACCTATGCTAACTATTTACTTATGGGGGAAAGGGATAGAAGTTGCATGAAATAAACCTATTCTAAAAGGGTGATGCACCAAGATGTCTTCCAAATGACCATTGTACTTCTTTCACATAGAAATAATGCCTACAACATTAGCCTAATAATCCTAGAATGCACTAGCATTAATATTTCAATATGAAGGTGAGATGCATGAAGACTATCCAAGGTAAGTAAAAACATATATCAGTTTCAGATACTAAGGATCATTATACACTTAAGACAAATTCATATGCTTAACTACACTTTATATGATCTACTAGGCTAAAATCACTTGCACCAAACATGGAAAGACTGAGAGAAAGTAAGGATAGATTGATATCACTTAGATATTCACTATACATCTCTTCACACATTTTAACAAGAGGAGATATGAAATCCAAACAAATTGCATTTATTGTTTTAAGGCAAAGTAAAATGTCAAAACTAGTAGGGATTTACCATACATGGTGTGGTATTAGATTACAAAGGCCAAAATGGAAATTACTTATATAACTGGAGAAGGAGCAAAGAATGTAGTAAAGAAGATCAAAGGTCACAATGCCACATGTCAAAGCATGATAACTAGTTACATTGTAGGGTAATGGAGTGTGAAATAGATCGTGGATGTCTTCTAAGATAAATGCCCATATAAACCATGAAAAACTCTCTAAAATGGTGTAGAGACTCTTTAGCTAGCCTTTGCGAAATTGCCTTCATCATGGATCATCTCTCAAGCATTTGAAACTAAATTAAGAGAGTTGACACATATGCTATCAAAGTCATAGACATTTTCCCAACTTTTAATGATCTTTTAGACACTTATATTTACCATTTGTGATCATTTATTTATCTCCTAGACTTCATTATTCACATTTGGTAGTCATTATTCATCTTGGGTTTCAACTGAGCTTTCATGGTGGCATATGAGTATGAAGTGATTATTTTACTATAGAATCCTTTGATCATGCATGGCCACCTATGTGGCATTCCCTTACCATGTTGTTTATTTTATTGTAAAACATGTCTGTCATCACTTGGACATGTGGTTTCATTCTATGCACCCTAGAATTTGATCAAATTCATTCTATTGATTTCCTTTGGAGTCTCTTTGATTTGAATTTTGACATCGACCATTGATCTATGACCCCAACATTTAAGATTATGACATTTAGGAAATTGTGTGATTTTTTTTATCTTGTTGTTAACCCATCTAGTTCATGCACTTATGCCACTTAGCAGTCTTGAATTAGATCTTATGATCCTCTAACTCTTTAACCCTCAATCACACCATTGGATATCCACTACATGATAAAATATACACCATTGATCTTGGGTCCCAATATTTAAACATATATTTTTGATCTACCTTGTACATAAGAATGTGCACCATTGATCTTCCCCAAGGGCCTTTTGACTCATTGACTACCTATGTGTCATTGATCTATGATCCGATCTCATGAAATATTTCCACTTTTAAACCCTACATTAAATTGGAGCTTATTAATTATTTTTTGAATCTAAATGATTACTTATTGTAGCTATATGCTGATGCTCTCATACATGTCCCACACTATTAGTTGATCTTTAAAGGCTTGTATCTTGAGATAAAGAACTCATCAAAACACCACATTTTCATGAGATGCTTATGATACCAAAAACATCATATCCATGTAGACTTTTTTAACTAAAAGGTATTATAAACACACTTATAAAATGTACAACTAGACTACCTTATTCATTCTTATGTGACATGTCATGATAATATGACCCCTTAGATAAATCCACATGACATAAGACTAAACTAGATGATGACCAAGGTTAGAATCGAATTAAATGACATCAAATAGACCACAACATACCCTATGACACTGTGTTCTACCCCCATATCAAGTCTTGACTAAGGGGGTTGACCTATTTTGACTTGTGGTAAGAAATGGTCAACATTCCCTAAATCTAAATTATGATCATATGTTGTAATATAACCATCTGAATCACTACTCATATACCCATGTAAACTTATATCTTCATGTGTACTATGAGAAGATGTAATAATTTGTACATGTATTAAATCTCTGTAAATAACCTGTGATGCCTTAGGAGATGAATGCATGTTTTTAGGTGTCACTTTATACTTAGGAGAGTGTACCTTGATCTTTGAATCTCCATTATTATGTTCATGTGTAATTGTATCATGTTTATAAGTAGATGGAGACACTAATTTTGTAATAACTATGTAATTATATCATGTTCATAAGTAGATGGAGAAATTAATTCTATAATAGGATATTGAATAATTATATAGAATATTTCATTACCATGTCACTCAATTTATGTGCTTTGAAACTATTTTTTAGGAGTAAATAATCATTGATTCCAAAGGATATTAATATTGGATTCTTAGAATTTTAATAACTTGATTACCATGAATGCATATGAGACAATTATGCAATATAGAAGGTAATGCTCTACTATTTTGTATCCAAAGGTGTCTTAATAGCATATCAAACATCCCTATGTTTGGTAGAGATAATAATGGAATGGGCACTATGAGAGGCTCCACTTGTAAGGGCAATATCATATACCAAAGAGTATACTATACATGACCATCAAATTCTTTGAAATCTTTAGAAGTATCATATAAATATTTATTTGTATAACCAAAAGAGTAGATGAGGGTTATGATACACACTTTATCACTTGATCTATTGTCTATCATAACACTTTGTATGGATTTCCTATCAAAATATGCTCAAATAAAGAGTGCATATCTATCTGAATCATCATCAAAAAATTCACTATCATCAAATGTGATCACAAGACGTGATGCTTGGTTTTTTTGTAACTGTACCAATGATGCTATTAAGTGGATGACCATATGTAGAAGGAGAAGGATGAACATTATATGCATAATGTACTTGAGAATTATCCTTGTTATTTACTTCATGATTTGGAAATGGATATTTGTACATTTTGAGCTTTGAATTATCATTTTCTTGTGGCTTAGCCTATTCAATAGGTGTACTAATATCAATAATATTCTTATCAATAAGATAATGAATCTTATGCTTAAGCTTGAAACATATTTTTTTGAATGTCAAATACATCTATGATAGTCACCATATGCATTGCCATCAAAATATATAGATTGTGTTGTAGACATGTCCACTTGCATTGGTGGAGGGAGAGTGATGAGATTACATTAAAGTATATTTTGAACAATACATAAGGAGTTCAACATAACCTTGATAATTGCCTATTTGGTGGAGCTTGTAGTTTAAGATTTTGAGTTGGTTATTGGATATAATTAACTATAACCTTAGCTACATTCTTGATTTCATTGGGTTTGTTATTATAATTTCACTTTCTTTGAAATTTGACATTTTAAGTAGAAGGATAATTTGAAGTGTACTTGAGCTTGATAAAATTATTAAATTTAACCTCACACTCTTAAACTATATAACATAGCTCATCAAAATATTTAAATTTATTGAACATAATAGACTCTTGAAGTGGAGATAGCTAAATTTGAGTGAAGATATATGTAAGCTCATTACTAACCATTTGATTTATCATTTTTACTAGTATAGTCTTGTAACTTAGAACATATTCAATGATTTTATCATTGGATCCTTGTTTTAGCTTTAAAATCTAAGCATATGATAGATTTTCACTAATGTTGATATAAATATGTGTTAAAAATTTATTTACCAAAGGATTGAAAGCCTTTATTGATTGAAGAGGAAGATCATAAAACCATATAAGAATATATTCTTTAAGACTTCTTGGAAAGAGCTTTGTCAATAATTTGTCATTATCTATATAGTCTAAACAAACTAAAAGGAAGGCACACAAATTATATTCAAGATCACCTTTGCCATCATATAGAGGAAGATTAAGAGCCATAAATCCTACTAGTAATGGATAAGATGTAATTTAGTATGTCAAATGGTTATGTAACAAGGAACATGATTCCATAGAAGGGCTAGCATGATAAATGGTTTGCTCAATTTTAGATAGCTTAACTTGTAAGGTGTAGTCACTAAAATTAACATTTTAATGCTAAAAAATGCACTCGTGACCATCTCATTATACATACTTATATCATGCTCAATTACAAAGTTATAAACTATTATTCCTCTACTTATATGTGCATAATCCTTACCCTTAAGTATTTATGATACTTGATATTCCTATTCTTCATTCCAAACAACCTAAACTCACAATTAGACTGATCCACACTTCTAATTTATTTATATCTAGTCCTTAGACAAGGTCTCTCCTTTAGGACTATCACATTTGTCAATAGTATAACAATCCACTAGTTTCATCCCCCCACCAAATAATGGCTAATTTATCAAATTCAAATTCACCTAACGAGTCATCCTGCATGTTTTTAAAGTCCCATCTAAGGAATTTCCTAAAAGACCACTATAAAATCACCTTTTTCATTTATTTTTCACTAGTTAGAAAGAGGTGTCTATATTTAAAACACCATATTTATTCTAACAACACATTGAGAGTAAATGACCTATTCTTTTTAATTATGAGTCCATACAACCCAAGTAGCTTTGAGATAAGTTTGAATACACCTCCAAGGAAAAAATTCATTGTTAAAGCACATAATTACACCAATATTTCATTATTATAAAACATTATATTAGTATTTACCATACACCATCATATCATAGGAGAACTACATGGATTTTGATCCTTATTCAGAGTATTGGTATGTAGGCAACACTGAACACATGCAATGATGAGGTCAAGTAAAACTTCAGCCAATAACTCATTTTTACCCATCTACAAAATTTATTCCTCATTGTCAATTGAACTAGGATTCTAAGTGAAGAAGAAGGTACACAACATATTATACATTGAATTAAGCAATCTCGATCACACACACATGACTTATAAGTGAAGGTGCACTGATGAAAATTTACATAGAGGGAAACCCCCCTACCAGACACCAATGCACCCTATAAACAATAGTGTAGGCCAACCTTGTATAAATAGAGTGGCTCTATCCTATATTTAAATGTATCCCTATTCTTAATTCACTAAATAATCACATAGTCCTAGAGTCAATCATATAGTATTTTTTGCAATCTATCATATTCGAGTATTACCTAAATAGTTTAAATTTAGTACTTTACCATTTTTAGAATTTTTCTATTAATAGTAAGTTCCAAATAAGTATTGTGTGATTTATTACATATTATATACATTATAATTTTACTCATCATTTTTTCCTAATTGGATTAACACATTGTTTAGTTAACCAATTTTCATAAAACATATTGGTGAACTCATTTATTGATTAAATATTGAAAAATGTTAACCATAGATGATGCTAGGATTTATTTTATTATTTTTATTATTTCAAATTGTTGTATTAGGATTTTAAAATTTGATAAATTATTTGTTAACAATAATCTTCCAAGTTTATATTTCATATTTTAGTCAATTTAAGAAAGATGTTTTTACCTCTCTTATAAGAAGTGTTAGACTAAGTGCTACTAAAGTTGAGAATTTACATATTTCAATTGATAACACCATAATGCCAGAGTCAATTAATATATTTGATGACATGGAAAAAAATTAAATTAAAATGGTTTCTTTTAAAGAATCCTAATATGTAGGATGTGTTTTTAAAAATTGTTGGAAGAGAAATAAAGAAAGCATCTGAAGGCAAATCCTATGAAACTTCTACTTATATGGGTTCTATACCTTTATTTACATCATTCAATACAAATTTTATACCAAAAAATAATATAATATCAACCTAAGGGTTTACATAGATTAATTTGTCAATTCTTACTTAGTCATTTGAGACACCACCATTGGTTAGCACACATTATATTCCTGATATATAACCCTTTATGTAGACTATTTTAGCTCTAAAAACTAAGGTGTTATAAATGGAACAAGATTCATAACTTAATCAGGAACTTGATTCAAGAATACAATGAAGAAAGGCACGGGAATGGTTGCGAGCGGTGAAGCATTGGGCGGCCCATCGACAGGCCCCAGGAAGGACGACTCTCTACCTAGGGCGTGATCTCTCAGTAAGGAAATGACTTACATCAGTGAGCACTCAAAGCTGAGCAAGGTAAATGGGTGTTTATTGAGGAGTCAAGACAAACCTGTTCTGGTCATTCCCCCTGAGGCAGTGCAAGACGATGTTGAATATCTCTCCTCTCATACACTAATTTATAAGTTTTTGGGTATTCAAATCCCCCTGGCAACCTTAAAAAACTTGGATTCACCGTTCTTGGCATATAGAAGGGGATTTTGACATTATGTTGGCTGGAAATAGCTATTTTTTGGTTAATTTTTCCTCAGTATCAGATTGTAATCTTGTTTTTGAGGGGGTCCTTATTTCTACGATTGTGTGGGGATTTTTCTCAAACCCTGGCATGTGGGGTTTAATTTTGCTGATGAACTTCCAGCTTGTGTGCTAATTTGGGTCTGTTTTCCACAGCTTCCTTTGGAATTCTAGTGGGAGGACATCCTCAGGCAGATAGCTGCCATGATAGGAACACTGATAGCTATTGCTCATCAATCACTAGACAAAAAGGTAATTTCTTATGCACGTGTGTGTGTTGACATTGATTTAAATAATCCTTTGCCAGATTCCATGGAGATTTGTATGGGCTCCTCATCTTGGATCCAATAGATAGATTATGAATCTATTCCTTTTTATTGCCAAATTTGTCATGTATATGGACATTTGCATTGCTAATGCCCTCAGGATGCCAAAGATAATGGGATAGACCCTGAATCTTCAGCACCAAATGTAGCAGTTTCTGGAAAGGGAATTAGTCGACCAATTCATTCTAAAAATGCAAAAACTCAGTCAGACAGAGCTATAAAAGGGAAAAATCATTCAAACAATGAAAGCTTGGTGCAAGGATCAGATGATCAAACTAGCACTGGTATGGATGGGTTTACAATAGTAAGGCACCGTATGAAAGGAAGAGGCCAAAAATGTAGGAATGTTGACAGGCAAGTGGACTTGGGGTTTAATAGATTCGAGGCTCTGGATAGTATGGCCATTGAGGATGGCATTCTGGTAGAGGACCAGGGGGAAGCTCTAGAGTTAGACAAGAAATTATCAGGCCCTATTGAGGATCAAGATATGATGCCTCAACCGACTTTAGAGAGTTTTCTAAGGCTGGAAGAAGGAACACATGAAGCTGCGAGTGTACAGCAAGATAAGGAAGTTAGATGGGCTGATTTAGTTAAGGAAGTTGATGCTGGCAGGAAAGAAAAAGGTTCTTCTTCAGTGCTTGGTTTAATGCAAAGGCCATTCAAGAAAGTTACCTCTTCCAATCCCTCCAAAGCTGGGTGAAGAAAGGACCTAGATAGAATTAAACTTACAGGTGACTTATTGGTGGAATCAAGGGTTGTTAAAACCTTAGATGAACACTTCCCTCAATCCACTCAATGATCATCTTATCTTGGAATGTGAGGGGTTTGAATAGTTTCCCCAAACAAAAATCTATTCGTAGATTGGTGATGGATCATTCTCTAGATATTCTCTGTATCCAGGAAACCAAATTATCGATTGACTCATTGTTTGCTTGTATGCCAAATATCTAGTTATTTGGCCAATATCAGGGTGTGGGTGCTCTGGGGAGCTTAGGGGGTTTGGCCATGTGTTGGGACCCATGAAATTTTTTTCCATTTCATTGGTTATCCTGCCTATCAACTCTTTCTATGGTTGCTTCTTCTCTTGACACCGGGGAGTTGATTCTAGTCACCACTGTATATGCACTTATTGATATAGATGGACAACTTAAGCTTTGGGAACATATTCATTATGCTTGTAATTGTCATCCATTCCTTTCATGGATTTTTACTGGTGACTTTAATGTAGTGCTAAGCCTGGAGGAGAAAAGAGGTGGATTGACTCGTCTAGGTCCCTCTTCTGATTGTCTTCGCCATAATGTTGAGTTACTGCACCTTTCTGATGTTAGACCCTCAAATGGGCTATTCACACGGAGTAACAGAAGAATAGGTAATGCTGCCATCTCTAAACATCTGGATATATTTTTTGTCTCTTGTTTTTGGAAGTCTAGTGCTTTCTCTCTCAACTCTGAAATCCTAGACTAGAGAGGTTCTGACCATTGGCCCATTAAGCTATCCATCAGTCATATTGAGGGGCCTAAAAAACCTCCCTTTAAGTTTCAGCTGATGTGGCTTTGAGACCCATCTCTTCATGACTTCATTGGCCAGTGGTGGAGACAGGGGGCCCGGCATATGGTACAGCTATGTATTCTTTCCTTAAAAAACTTTAGTATGTTAAAAGAAAGTTGCAAATCTAGAATAGAAATTGTTTTGGCAACTTACATTGTATGAGGAAGATGGCTCAAGATGGGTTAGATGTGGTAACTAGACAAATAAGAGACTGTGGGTTCTCAGAAGTGCTTCGCTTGGAGGAATCTAGAGCTATAAATACCCTTGCTGAGTGGGAACTTCAAGAAGAAATTTATTGGAAGTAAAAGGCACGTATTGACTGGCTTTAGGAAGGGGATAAGAATACAACCTTTTTCCATAAGTCTGTTCAAGCACGGTGCAATAGGAACTTCATTTCTTCTCTTGTTATTCAGGATGGGACACGCTTAACCTCTTCCCAAGCTATTAGCAAGGAAGCTGTCCAGTTCTTTTCAGCTTTCTTTGCTGGCGATCCACTGCCAGATGAAGGGGCTAAAAATACAGTCCTATCTTGCATTCCCCCTTTGGTGAGTGTGGAAATGAATGAATTTCTCATGAGGCCGATTAGATTGATAGAGGTTGAAGAGGTGGTGTTCAACATGAGGAGAGGTAAAGCTCCAGGCCTGAACGAATTCCCAGCTAATTTTTATCAAGACTTCTAGGGTATCATCAAGCAAGACCTGATGGAGGTCATACAGGAATCTTACTCCAGTAAAGAAATTTTTAGATCTCTAAATGCCACATTTCTAGTTCTTATTTCGATGAAGGAGCAGGCTTATCAGTTGGATGCGTATAGACCCATTGTGCTTTGCAATGTTGTCTATAAAATCATTACTAAGCTTATAACACAGAGGCTTAAAGATTTTCTCCCCAGACTTATCTCAGAGGAACAAGGGGGTTTTGTGGCAGGCAAACAGATTTTGGATGGAGTTATTATAGCTTCGAAAGCTATTCATTCTATGATTACTTCTCAGGAGTGTGCCATGTTTATTAAGTTCGATCTTGCCAAAGCTTATGATAGAGTTAGCTGGAGATTTCTGCAAAAAGTCCTTTCGGCATTTGGTTTTAACCAGGATTGGATCCGATGGGTGTTGAGCTATGTCACGATGCCTTCTTTTTCAGTCCTTATCAATGGGACACCTTCTGAGCTTTTTGGTGCCTCTAGAGGTCTTCATCAGGGGGATCCACTTTCCCCATACCTGTTTATCATTTTGGCCGAGGGTCTTGGGTAGCTCTTCAAATATCATGTTTCTCAGAATGCCTTATAGGGATGGAGATGGGGGGATGGGATAACTACCGTAACCCATCTCCAATTTGTAGACGACACTATTTTGGCTGGGAGAGCTCGAATACGGGAAGTGAAATCTTTCTGACACACACTTGACAATTATCTGGCAGCTTTTGGATAGAAAATTAATGATCATAAGTCCTTTATTTTCTTTTTCAACACTCCTAAGCTTATTCAGAAAAGGATTGCTACCATTTTGAGGTTTCAGACTCAAGTCCTCCCAGTTATTTATCTAGGAATTCCCATTGTGGTGGGAAGGCAGCCTAGACTTTTTTGGCAGAATGATCTTGACAAACTAAGGCAAAAAGTTAGTCATTGGACCCATAGATGGTTGTCTACTACTGGCAGAGTGACTCTTCTACAATCGGTTATCCAGGTGCTTCCCATATACCACAGTATGGTGTAAGCTGCCCCAGCCTACTTCCTGAAGGAATTTGATGCCCTTTCTAGACAATTTCTTTGAGCGGCAATCTACAGAATAACAAATGGAGCCTTATTAATTGGTCTACAGTTTGTAGACCAAAGTAGGAAGGTGGCCTCGAATTGCACTCTGCTATTCTGGCCAGTCAAGCCCTTGCGGCCAAGCTTTATTGGAGATGGTGTTCCAATCATTCTTCCCTTTGGGCCCATATTCTATCAGCTAAGTATTTCCCAAGAGTAGATCCTCATGAGATTTCCAGGCTCCCTCTTGAGGGTAGAGGATTGATGGTGTGGAGTACTCTCAAGCTTGGAGCTCAGCTGGTGAAACATAGCCTATTTTGGGCTTGCAATAGTGGGGTGGATGCCTTCTTCTGGAGAGACTCATGGGATGGAGCGCCATCACTCTTATCTTCACACCCACATTTGCAGCCTTTAGGTGCTTCTTTTCATTCGGCTGGATGGCATACAGTGGTGCATTACAAAGAATTTTTTAATATGGGAACTACTGTTGGTTATGGATGGAAAAATTCTTTTGATTGGCCACTCGAGGGCTTAGAAGAGGATAGGAGGGAATTAACTCAAATCCTTACTTCCAGAGGATGTAGCTCCCTGTAAGGATGGGATGTCCTTGCATGGGGAGAGGATGATACTGGTCAATACTCTGTGTCTTCTAGATATGTGGCATTGACTAAGCAATCCTTTGGAGGAGGGCAGCTTTTATGGGGGAAGAAAATTTGGAATCAGACCTCATGCCCTAAGTGTAACTTTTTTCTCTAGCTGCTTACTCACAACAGGTGTCTCACCTGGGATAATCTATACAAGCATGGATTTTAGGGGCCTTCTATGTGTGTTCTGTGTCATAGCAGTGAGGAGACTGGAGCTCACATTTTTTTCCAATGTCTGTATGCTAAGCAAATGTGGCATTTGTGGTGGAATGCATGGGGTTTGCCCTGCTGGCATGCTTCTTCTTTGGTTGATTTATGGGGTCGATCTGGCCATGCTCCATCAAAGAATTCCTTTTTACAAAATGCCTAGTTAGTTGGTCCCTCTTTTATATTATGGAACCTTTGGATTGAAAGGAATAGAAGGATATTTAGGGGTGCCCAGCTGGAGCTGAGAATTCTGTGGGCGCAAGTCATATGTTTGCTGCAAGAAACTTTGCATGTTAAGTGTGTTGGGGAGAGTGTTACAGACCCTAAAGTTGAGACCATTTGCACGTGGCTTGGGTTGGAGCCAAACTTGAGTCGCGCTGCTGGACCGAGCTGTCATTCGGTGAGAGGTAACAGTCAGCATTTTTGACCTGAGAGTAGAGCTAGCCGTTGGACTCCTCCTGAGGATGGAGTCATTAAAATTAATACTGATGGCTCCTCACAGGGGAACCCAGGGGCTGTTGGCATCGGCGGAATAGGACAGGATAGCGTTGGAAGTATTCAATTTCTCTTCTCGATTTATAAAGGATAGCATACAAATAACCTCATGGAAGCCATGGCCATCCTGGAGGCTGTGAAAGAATATTGTCAAAGTGGCTAGTGTAACATTGTCTGTGAATCAGACTCGTAAATTGTTGTTAATTTGCTAAATAAAGGTAATCCTAGTAAGGTGGACTGGCACCTAAATGTTGTTATTCAGTAGATACTACAATTAAGTTCTTCCTTGTATTTGGTTTCGTTCAAACACATTCCTCACGAGTGGAATGGAGTTGCAGACTACCTTGCCAAATGGGCTTCAAAGAATGGATCTTCATGGAGCATTTCTAATCTAAGGATGCTTCCTATGAGTTTACATCAGAAACTGGTTCAACTTGTGGACCAGGATAATGAGTTGTAATTGTTGTTTTCTTCTCATTTTTAATAAATTTTTACCCCTCTTTTAGTTTAAAAAAATCAGGAACTTGATTCATATAATTTATTGAATATTTTATTGGCTTAATATATTTTAAATATATTTTACCAACTATTTTTTTGGCATCTAAGCTTACATTATATGATGGAAAAGGTGACCCTAAAAAACATTTGAGAGAATTTCACATAGCATGTTTAGACTATGTGTCTAATGATAGGTTGTTGACCAATTTATTTCCCAAATGTTTAAAAGAGTATGCTCAAATATGGTTATATTATTTACCACATTAGTTAGTTCATGCATTCAATCCTTTTACAAATTGTTTCCTTGCACATTTATCAATCAGTACAAGTGAAAATATTTCATATGTTCAGATTGCTCAGGGCAAAGAAGAATCCAATGATCCTATATCAATATATGTATTATGGAATAATATCATGTTATCTAAGATGTATAATATTATGGTAGATAAGTGATTATAAGATATATTTAAAAAGATCTTGTTTCCACCTCTACATGAATCTATTATGTTTAATAAGTTTCTATTATTCATGAATTTATGTCAAATAATTAAGGAAAGAGAAAGCAAGTTGTTGGCAATGAGTATGAAACAAACCCAAATTGTAATTATCATGAAAATAAACCAAGTAAGCCACCATATAAGGTGATACCTATTGAAAATAAGAATGACCCAAAGCCAATAGTGAATTTAGATATAAAACCTACTTTGCACATTGTATTATCAGTTCCTCCAAGGAGATAGTTTACCAACTTATTAGAATCTCCATACAAAGTGCTAAACCTTTTATTGGAATGAAACCTCATATAATTACCTCCTATTAAATATGTTTATGTAAGTAAGCCTATTTTAAAATTAATTGATCAGAATGTTTTTAATGATTTTCATAGAGCACCAAGGCATACTACCAACAGATGTATCAGTTTGAGACATAAGATTCAGAATTTGATATATGAGAACATAATTGATGTGGTTACACCTATCAATAGTAAAAATTCACAATAAAGTGAGATTATAAAATTGAATATATTTAATGATCCTTTTCCTAAGCATATAATTCAAGAAACAAGAGATAAATATGAAATTTATTACACATGCAATGCACACCCTCTACTAGCTTCTTATCATCTTTGTAAAAAGTCCCAACATCTTGTGAATGGTGTCATTAGTAAATATAATGTTTTAGTACCATATTTACCACTCATTGCATGATATAGTTGATTATGATTTTTATTTACACTCTTTGTTTATTCAATATTACATTGATAATCAACCTATACAAAGTGTCATGGTTAATAATGGTTCAAGTGTGAATATGTTTACTATCACACTTTTCTCTCATCTTGGATACATAAATAAAGATATACTTCATACAAAAATAATAATAAATATATTCATTGGTATCATATTCATATTTCTATTGGTGAAATCACATTACCACATGTTGGTCCAGTGCATGTGGCCACCAAGTTTATAATAGTACCTGTTGCATGAGTATTTAATATGTTATTAGGAAGTCCTTAGATTCAAAAACTTCATGAAATACCTCATATAGTATATATATTTTTTATAATGAGTTTATCATAATTCATGGTATTCCATATGAACACCCCCTACAACCTAGGGTTATTGTTTCTACACAAAAAAATTAATTCAACAATCTAAAAAGGTTCAACCTACTCAGAGAACTCAAAAATAAGTGGTCAAATCAATAAGGAGGCCTGTCCTTGAAAATCCACTTAATAATTTATTTTTCATAAATTCTTTAAAGCCACTCTCTACTCCAAGACTTCCTAGATCAGTATTACAAGACATCAAGAGCATTCCACCAAAAATACTGAATAGAATTCATACACTCGATTGTGGTTTTCAAATAGTCCTAGAGTTTGTTGGTTAAACAACAAACATGGTTTCCTATATATTCTCATCATTATAATGGAACTTACGTTATAAATTTCAATTATTTATCAAATTTTAAATTGAGACCGATTACTTCAAAATGGTATGATAGTTTCCATTCACTAGAGATCATCCTTCCTATGCTAGATAGAAGACCTATTTATTGTAAGGATATTATAGGATTCATTGGTTAGTATGTTAATTTTTTAGTTTTATATATTAAAAAATACAAAGAAATAGAATATTTCAAAATTTCTAAAAATTAGGACCTATACATGATGAGTGTAGTTTATTTACATCAGTTGATTTGTACTTCAATATATGTAGTACTTATATATATCTAGTACTATATAAAAATTATTATAAAGTGTAATTGAGTGAGTTGTAGAACATATAGGTTGTCACCTTTAGATGCAACTGCAAGTGGTGATACTATCTCAAACCCAAATAAATTAAATAAATAAAATCATTTTGTTTGAGACAATAACACACTGCACTTTTGTTTGATTCCACTAGAGTTGTCCTAGTGAATATGGGATTTAATTTCTTAAATCCAAACCAGTCACAAGCCTTATACAAATTAGTTATATGAAAAAAAAAATTCACTGGGGGTATATTTTACACAGGTTTTATCATTCTATGACTATCCCTATTATTCATACTACAATACATTCCATTGATCAAAATCTATCATTATTTTCTCACTTCATTTCACATTGATAGTTTATTAGATACCTGAGTTATTGAATATACTAATGTTAAAAATTACCTACGAAGGTTAGTTTCACTTATTCATTCATGATTATTGTGTTTAATTTTTGCTTCATGATTTGTGTATACTTATTTATTTAGATTTTGGACATTTAAACATGTCCTTGTTTATGGCTCTAAGACTTATTGTGTGTTTATATATGTGTGATTTTCATTTGACCATGTCCCTTGTATGCAACCCCTTAACCTTCTTGTGTGCTTCATGTGTTTTTGTGTGTGTTATTTATTATGCATCATGGAAATGAATCTTGTTTTCCATTGTTTTCTTAATTTGTTATGACATGATAGATATCTTTCATCTCCCTATTTTTATGATGCCATGATCCACATCATCCATTTTCCCTAAGTAGTTCTACCTAGTTTCACATAATCAGTATTATTCATTTATTCAATGTATGCCTAAACTACTAACATATATCTAAACATGACATTATGTATGTTTGGTTCTAAATGTATCATACAATACTATTTTTTCTCATATTATAAATATTATTCCATGACCTCCTATGATATCATTATTACTCTAAATTACAATATCTTCTATAACATCATTTCACATAAATTTTTTGATTGTATTTTATCAAATTTGGGAAACTCTAGTAATATGTATATAACCTTAAGTGACAAACTACTATCAAAAATTAGGAATGATAATATTAAAAATATCAAGAATTCACTAATTTTAAACTTGAAAAATACATTAACTTATTAAAAAAGGAAAGTGTGATAGAAAACTAAGATTTAGCTTTAAAATAGTGTTGTAGGAAGAATCAAAGCTGAAATTGGTAGGGTGGTTAGATCTAGTCACTGTGAAATTAGATATGAAACTAAAATGAGCCCTTAAAATTAGTTCCCTAAGTTACATAGGAGAGGGGGTGATCTTATCCTCTATGAGGCCAGTCTCCAATAAATAGTGAATATCTAGGATTTTTGGGTTTGGTTTGCCTTTATTTGTACATTATTTATTTCATGCAAGATATTTTGATAAACTATGGAGACCATTATATGATTATTTTTCCGTCAAAACCTTAGCTCTTTGAAATGTGAATACCAATGTAAATCAATGGGGTAAAATAGGTCAGTGGTTTAATTTTGGCATGACCTCAACACCTCATGTGTTGAGTGTTGTCTACATACCAATACTTTGAAGAGGGATCAAACTTCACGTGGTTATCCCATGTTGTGTTGGTGTGTGAATAACTAGTTCAAAATGTAAGATGTTGGTGCAATAATGGTGTTATTAGGTACCTTAACCATGAATTTTGACCTTGGTTACATATTCATACTTTAGCTCTAGGATACTAGGGTTGTATGTAATCAAAATTAAGCGAAATAGGGGAATTTGCTCTCAATGTGTAATTTTAATTCTAGTGTTTTTTAGTGTGGAAGCCTCTTATGTGAAAAATAGTTTGAAATGTGTTTACATAATCATATATTTGAAATTCCTTTGAATGAAGATTATTAGGGGTATAGGCTGACCTTTACATAAATTTAAATTTTATAAATTAGTTTTTATTTAGCGGATGACAAGAGAGGAGATTAAATAATAGAGTGGGACACTCCTATCCAATAGGGAATTATTGTTCAATGAGGATGAAAAATGGTGATAAGGGGGTAGCATGGCTTTAATGATTGTTGAGGCTAATATCATGATGGATAGGTGCATTCTGGGGTCATCAATCAACTTAGAAGATTGAGTCCTCCATGTGAAGGTGGTAAAAAGTGATCAAAAGTGTCTTATGATAGGTCCAAATATAAGTGAGTAAAAGAGTGGCCATGAGTGCATTGTTTTATATTAAATATTAAATTATGTGTCTACACTTACCCCATTTTATTCTAGTAATATAGCAAATCAAAAGTATTATATTAAAAGGAAAAGTGTGTACCTAAACTTAATTGTGAAGTGTAGTCTTGAATGTAGGCCATAATGATGAACTATGATCCATGAAAGCCTATAATGAAACATATATAATATCAGTATTTACTTAAGATGAATATCAAAAAGTAAAAAAAAAAAAAAAAAACTAGAGAATGATAAGGAATAAATACACCTAATTGGGTAAGTGAACTGTTATGTTTTACTAATACAAAAATAGGTGCAACAATTGGTGAATGTAGAACGTAGGACCCTTGTATATTTAATTTATGTTGAATAGCTTGGATTGGATTATGCATGCCCCAATCCTCATCAATAAGTGAGTGTGCTTATGAACTCAAAGTGTGCTTGACTCTGTCATTATAATACCTAGAGTAGTAAAGTAATTTAGAACCCATGTATGAATCCCATTAGATTATTCTAGTGAATAATGGATGTAAATATTGGTTATAATATCAAACCAACCACTATATATGGAATAAGGTTCAGTTTTAGTGCAAAATTGGTGTAAAAAGTTATAATAATCTGGGTCTAGTGTATGTAGTGTGGATAATGACATGGATTTTCCATTCCATTTATCAAATTAGTGAAAAACTTAAGTAATGAGGAAGCCATATGTTACGCACATGCCCCAAAACTAGTATCCAGTGTATATAGATTTTGAATTTAAGTAATAACAACTATGATTATGAAAAAAACCTATGTGTTAACTTATAAAATCATGCCACACATGATGCCCCCAAACTGATCAAATCTAAGATAAAATTGGTTAATTATAGACACTAGGATTATAAAATTATTGCATATTATCTTGGGTAAACTCATATTCTAATAAATTATATAAATTCCTATTTTTTAGGCATTTGGACAATAGTGGTGGGAAGGATAGGAAAGTAGTGTTCTCTTATCCAATAGGGTGCTTCTATCCAAAATCACTTTATATACACTTTCTAAGATTGAAACTATGATAATTGTGTTATAACTACCAAATTTTGTCTATGTATTGATTTAAGATCTGTAATCTCTAGGATAAATCTCTATGAATGCCCCCTCTTTTGAGGTGAGTTGTTGAGCCTGTGCAATAACTTAACTTAAAATGAAAAAGTTATGTGATAGATTGTTATGACATAAATATGTAAATTTGAGTAATATTGATAACATGGATAATCATGGCACCACCATAGAGATGAATTGACCATAGTAGTGATGTGATATGCATATAGGATCAAACATTATTAGTAAGAGTGGCTAAATAGATTCTAGTATTTAGGCACACAAATAAGTGATCAAACTATGAAATGTTGAATACAACTACTTAGGTAGGAATGCATAATATACATAATGATATTGGAAGGGTTGGATTGATTCATGATGTCTATTTTGGCATTGAAATATGAGAAACAAAGCAATAAATTTGTCATGGGCATGATGCACACAATCAAAGAGTACATGTAAAGCACAAAAACATGCAATATAAATCCATGGGGCCACATAAAAAGGTACATGTTTAAATGTCACTCACCTAAATAAAAATAAACATAAGGACATGTTCAAATGTACTAACATGCATTGAAGAAAGAAATAAAGGCTTAGATCCACATAAAAGGACATGTTTAAATGTCCACACATAGAATACACACACAAATACATATTCAAATTTCTTCACATGCATAGAAACATAGAATGAAAGCTTAGATCCAAACACAAAATTACACATTTAAATAGCCTCAATGGCAAAGTGAGAGTGCATATAAGCCACAAAGCTAAGAAAGCAACATGAAAAGTATTCATGATAATATGTGAATGATTAACAAGTGCTAAGTTGTAACATGATTAAATTTAGGAATTGAGATAACCAGTAGCATATAAGATGTTAATGAGTGACCAAATTTGAAATATGTAATTATATGTAAAGAGATAATTTATGAGCTAGATAAGGTGTCCAAATAAGGATAAAATGGTGTATTATATTACCCCAGTTAGATAGATGGTGAATGTATATGATATAGAAATCTTATGTGTGGTATGGAATTGAGTAATGGCAATATGAGCTCACTAGGACAATAAAATGGTGATGGACACTAGAGGAGGGTGCTCCTATCTAATAGGGCATTCTTATCCAAATGTAATTTTACGAATGTGTTATAATCATATTACCTATAATTGATTCTAGAATTTATGTTTCATGTAATATATAGTTACTCATGTACACTAATGAAGCATTTATGATATAAAACTAGATAAAATAAGAATTGAATAATTGTGCACAAATAAATTGATGTATGATAAAGTACATATAAGCATGTATAGGCCCTAATTTTGTATAGGCCCTAATTTTGGTATTTTTGGAATATTTTAAATTTTTATATTTTTGAATATATATATATACCCTTTTCCCTACACAAGAGATTATCATTCCTTTTCTCAACACAGGGCCTATTGATTATGAGTCTTTTGTAGGACTCATTAGTTAATATCTCTCTTTCACTTTGTACATATTATATGTGTGTGTGTGTGTGTGTGTGTGTGTGTACACACACAAACACACACACACACATAGATATGTATGTATATATACATAGATATGTATGTATGTATATATATATATATATATGTATATATATATATGTGTGTGTGTGTGTGTATATATATTTATATATATATATATACATACATATATATACATACATACATACATACATACATACATATATATATATATATATATATATATATATATTGAAAGAGAGATAATAACTAATGAGTCCTACAAGGGACTCATAATCAATAGGCCATGTGTCGAGAAAAGGAATGATAACCTCTTGTGTAAGGAAAAGGGTATGTTGTAATTTCACTGAGATGAATGGATAATATAAATATGGAATATGCACTATACTATAACTATCACTACCATACTAATAATTTTTATCATGTTATCTCTATGGTGGATAAGAATGAATTGTAAGGATTTTTAGAACCCATCTTGAAGTATGTGAATCTTGTGTTGGTGCCTTGTGTGAGTTACCCTTAGTGTTATGTAATATTAATTGAGGAAACATAGAATTAGAGATATACTCTCTATAATATGTAACAAATCTCTACTAAAAATTCCTCTCAAGGATAGGCCTTTGTGTAAGGGTAGATATATGTTATGGCAATCTCTGAGTAGGTTTCAAATTTTTAGGTGACTCAACTAAAAGGTATTATGTAGTGACCAAATTTGTCTATGATAGAGGGTACTCACAATGGATACCCAAAACTTTAATGACCTCATTAGCATATATATACTTTAAACATTTATTAAATGTATAAGGAACTACATGAATCTTCATAATCTAAGGGCATCCCAATAAATTATCAAAGACCCCTACACTAGGTACTATTATGAATTTGGTGGCCACCCATGTAGAATCAACCTATAATATAATGTAACCTTATAAATGGAGCTCTAAATGTGATGATTGAATCCTATTATGACCATGGTGGTTGGAAGAAAGCCCTAATCTATGTATCTAATATGATAAATAAGTGTGTTTGTATACATTTTCATACTTGAACCGTTAATGACCATGACAATCTGCATAGGTTGGTGACTAATGTGAGCTCAAATAAATAGAGAGTGTAAATTTGAGTCATCGTCTACTATCTCATGATATAAAAATGTGATAAGTGGCCTCAATGGTACTAAGGTATGATATCAACCTATGATACCATTCAAAAAATGTCGTTCCTCTACATGAAAATGGCAAGAAATTAGTGGAGTGTGTGTATTATATACATAATGTATGCTTGATGTATCTATTGTCTCATTAGTTGTATGCTTAGGAAAAGGATCATTGAATATTTTCAATGCCTTACTTTCACTTGATTATGCCTTTGTAATTTATATTGGGGTGCCCATATTAATGATGTTTGTATTTATCAAATCTTGTGTCTCAAATCGATACATATGTTAGTAGTATGGCCTGGTACCCTATGATAATCGCAAACAACAATCTGGTTAAAAAATTTTAGAAGAGGCCAATTCACATCAACCTATTTAATGGGAGGTAGAGCTATGAAATTACATTACAATATCAATTTTAGGACCTTATAATGAGCTTCTATTAGATTAGTAAATTATCTCCTTGGAGGAATTGATAAGACAATGCATGGAGTAGGTTCTGAAACTATATATATTGTTACATTTTGATCATTATTATTATTTGGCCTCACCTTTTATGGTTGTTGTATTGAAATATTTATATTTGAATATAAATTAGTTGTATACTTAAGCTTATTCATTTATAGTAACTTCACCTCTCTTTCCTTTATGAATGAGGTAAATGTTTTGAGCATGATAGATTCATGGTAGGATGGGAGAAATTTTTTATTAAAGATGTATTTTTTTATATTTATCTACCATAGTGATTTAACAATTTAAGGAATATTGGTGTATTGTTTCTAATTTAGTTAAAGGGTCTAAGTAGTGAAATTAGTAAATAAATATATAATAATTAAGATATTTATTTGTGTAAATTAATTGTAATTTAGACTTTTCTAAAAAAATTAATGAGAGGGAGAAAATCAAACTTAGATGGAAATGGCTGATATGACTGAGATAGAAACTGATACTCAGTGTGCAGGATTGAGACACTATCATAAACTGAGATCTCTAAACTTCATTTTTTAATTGGATAGGAGCACTATAACTAGATTGGAGTGGCACCAGTGTTGTATTTGACCTCTACCACTATTGTCCTGAGGATCTAATTTTTTGGGGTTTTGTTCTTTATGTTTATGTGACCCTATCTGTGAAGTTTTGGTAGTTGGAAGTATATAGATCTCCTTGTAGAGTAGATTTTTTCTTCAAATCTTATGTTCCATTATGCTTTGACCAATTTTGATAAAGAGGGGGGGTTAATATGTGTAAGATTCACTAGAAGTGGATCCACACCCCTTGTGTGGGCATGCTACCTACACACCAATACTCTAAAGAGGGATCAAGCCATATGTATTTCTCCCACTTGATGTGCTTTATGTAATTATGTGTATGAAAATGTAGAATGCTAAATTAGATGTGTTTGAGGTGGGTAAGGATTGGTGTAAATATTTGAATAAGATTGTAAGTGTGTTAACTAGTTATATGCATAGAATAGGGAAGATTTCTTGAGTAGTCTTGCTTGTATTCTTTCTTGTTTAGTGATAACTTCAACCCTTTCCAAATGATCTTTGCATGAGATTTTATAGGGATCTATTGGTCATGGGTTGAATGTACTCACATTAGGTCGATAAAGAGTAGGATGGGGAATTAGAATAAATTAGCCATTGAGGCTAGAAATGGACTTGGAAAAGAGTGATAAAAGTAGATAGGAGATTCTATAGTCCTAGTGTGGTGCTATTGTCCTAAGTAGATGGGACCTTGGGGGATGGATCTGTCATGGAAAGAGGGGTCTGGATTAGTTGGGATCAAGTCTATAAGGCTATGGATGACTAGGAATTAGTGAAAAGATACCTATGAGGGTCATGAGAGCAAGCAAGAGGGACATAAGGGTTGGGTGTCATCATCCATGTTCAAGTTACCAATTTTCATATTTTATATGACTACATTTCCCCCCCTTTATTCTAGTGATGTAGCAAATTAAAATACTAGGATAAAGGAAAAATAAAAAGTGTACCTAAACTTACCTGTAAGGGTGAAGATCATGAAGCTATTATGATGTTGGGTGTGCATAAAAAGAGCACACTATGAAGTATTAAATTTCAAAAGAAAACAAAGAGTAGATCGGTTATTACTAGATACATTATATCTAAAATAAGAATGTACAAAACTAGGTAAGAGAGAGAGGAAGAGAAAGGAATGAATACACCTCATTACGTACGTAAACTAATACAAAACCTTTTGTGATGTTGAGTGATGCTGAGTAATGTTGAGTAATGTTGGTTGTCACTATACCAAGAGTAATATCATGAACGGAGATAAATGCTCAATTTCCTTAGAGTGGCTCAAGAATGCAAACGCTAGCCCTTTGGCTCCATCATTTTCCACTAAGTAAAGCTAGGTGATCATGCATGTATTGATCAATGTTTGGACTGTGTGTCTAATCCCTCTGAATATGTGGCTCAAGAATACAAAGGCTAGCTAGTCCTTTGGCTCCATCACTGCCCTGTGAAGTGAAGCTATGAACTGATACCATTATGAAATGTACGTTGTATGAGATGGCTCTTGAATCCCATGAATGTACTATTATCTAACAATATTGGCATGGATAGTTGAATGTATGCTGGAAACTAGGCCACTCTTGGCCACTCTAAAAGATAGGCATTAGGCTTGTGTGAAAGCCACTTTGAACTGGTGTATTAGGCTTATATGAAAGCCACTCAAGAACTTGAGAACTTAGTAATGTGGAAGTTAGGATTGTATGAAAGCCATTCCAAAATGATGCCAACCACTTGTAGATGGAATAAGGCACACAACTGCTACAAATGCTTAGGTAATACTAAACTTAGAAGGGAAAGAAAACAAATGTGTCATGCACATTGCCCCCAATCACTGGTGTCTAGAACATGAATTCTAATCTGAAAGTTATATCAATTTTCATGTCTAAAACTAGAAGTGAGAGCCATCATTTTGTGCATGATGCCCCCTATATCTATATTCTCTGAGTAAAAGTGTACTAAAAACTACTGATATTGAAATGGTCTGACTGTGAAAAACTATAGTTGAACCTAATTTTCTACCTATTTCTGGAAAGTCTATTTTTTTGTTAATTAGACAAGAACACCAAAAGTGGACACTAGTGTCACTAGCATTGTAGTCTAAGTTAGGATTTTTTTTCTTGGGCCAAATATGGTAACTATTTTGACATTTTTACTATCTACTTGGTTTATTCTGACTATTTTGATGTCTATTTATTATTTTGAACATTAGGATCCTTGATCTCTATGACAAAACCCCTATTTGTTGACCCCTCTTGTAAGGGTAGGAATGAATACCCTACAATGACTGACCTCAAAAGAAAGAGCCTTGCAAGTGTTTTATGCTACAAAGATACATGATATAGAAATTATAATTGACAAGATATCTCAAGATATAACCTGGTTTATATTAATATATTTTTAGATCAATAGGGGTATGCCTAGATGGATATAACAATGTAATAACATGTGCAATCTACTAAACTAGAAAGAAAAATTTGGTTAGTTTTTAGTTGTTATTGGGAAGGATGGACCATGATGTTCATCATGGCATCTAAGAAAGCAATATAATGCATAATGTGGATCATGTCATTACAAATAATGAGAATTAAATAAGCAACAAGCACATAAAGTAAGAAGCAATAAGCATACAAGGGTGGCCAGGGGCCACACAAATAAGGGACATGGGCACATGTCACTCATACTGGAAGGCAAGCATACAAGGCATGTTCAAATTCCATGTACACATTCAATTGAAACAATTAAGGTTGGTTTGGAATCCACAATCACATAGAAGATTATAGGCATAAGACATTGTCAAATGTCCTAAGGCACACACAAGACATAAAAGCAAAGAACATTGGAAAATATCCTAAGGCACATACAGGAGACAAAAAATAACTAAGAAATGCAATCATATCTAGCTACACAAAGCAATAAAGGAAATCATGTAATAAATGAAAATACAATTGTATATAACTAATCAAAGTAAGAGGGAAAGTATGCAAGACATGTTGGTAAAAGACTAGGTATATGCTAGGAAATACACAAGTGTTATATACTAGTGAGTGTTAATAGAGTAATCTATGTAAGCTATTAAATAATTTACATCATCCTGATAACTAGAGTGTGTGGTGTAATAATAACATAACTTGGATGGTGTAGTCATGTAGAGGATGCCCCCAGTGGGTATGTATATCGATGTATATCTTGATGTAGAAGTAGGATGCCCCCTCAATGGGTAGATTGAAGTGATTAAAGAGTTGGATGTCACTATACACACTCAAATAAGATCAAGTGAAGCATGGTAATGTAGATAAATCTACAAATAATAGAATAAAATAGAAAATGTAATTCTAGCATTGTAGTAGAAGTGTAAAGCATGGATGATGCATACAATTGAAATGTTTTTCATGTTTTGACATATTTGAATGTTTTTGTATTTTGATATGTTTGAATCTTTTTGAATTTTTGATATATTGTATTATTTTTGTATTTTTGATATATTTGAGCTATGTACAATCAATCACATGAATATTAAGTACAAGAATTGAAAAGGACTATGTACAAGTAAGCAAGAAGAAACTATGTACATGTAATTTTGAAAAATTGTGTACAATACAATGTGTGAAATGAAATGCTAGACATGGAATCTACGTAGATGTATAATATTCATTGGATTTTTGAGTTTCTTTCTTTCAAGTGAGGGTAGAAGATACACTTTAGGGATAATAGTTTTGGTAATAATGTATGGACCTAGCCAAATTGGTTTAAATTTTCCTTTGGTTTCTTCTTTGGCATTGACATTGTAAATATTTTCTTTGAGAATGATATCATTAACTTTGAATTCTCTGGCATGAACTCATTTGTTGTAGGATTTTTGTATACATTTTTGGTAGATTTTGAGATGTTCTATTGCTTGAATGTGTGTATGATCTAACTACTTGAGCTGGTGTAGATGCTTTTCATGATACTGATCATCAGTGATAATACCTTTTAGGGAGACACAAAGAGATGGGATTTCTAATTCCAAAGGTAAAACTACTTCCATGCCATACACAAGTGAATAATGAGTGGCTCCTATGGGCATGCAGATACTTGTGTGATATGCCCATAATACAAAAGACTAGTTGATTGTGCCAATCATCTCCAAATTTGGTAACTGTTTTGCTCAAAATGTTGTTGATGGTTTTATTGGTGGATTTTGCTTGACCATTTCCTTATGGGTAATATGGAGTGCAGAATGTGTGTTTAATCTTATATTTTGTGAAAATTTTCATGATATTTTTATTCTTGAATGATGTTCCATTATCATAAATGATGGTTGTAGGCAAGCCAAAGTGTGAAATAATGTGAGTCATAAGAAAGCTGTAAATGTCCTCTCCTGTAGTAGATTGAAGTAAAATGGATTCTACCCACTTGGTAAAGTATTATGTAGTTGTTATTATGAATTTATGTCCATTGGTAGATTCAAAGTTAATTTTTAAAATAAGATCAAATCCCTATAACATGAATGGCCATGGAGACACAATAGGCTATAATTGTTGTGATGGTACATGTTGTAAGTTATTATGTCATTGGAAATTATTGAATAATTTTGCATATTATAAACATTCATCTTCCATGGTGGGCTAGTAGTACCCTTGTCAAATCAATTTGTGTGACATGGATTTTCCACTAAAGTGGCCACCACACTCACTATGATGTATCTGTGTAAGATCAATTTTGGCCTGTACTAATTTTAAACATCAAAGTAATTATCTATCATGTTAAGCATAAAATATACTGAGAGGGGGGGTGAATCAGTATATTATATACCTTATAAAACTTTCCCTTTATCAAATTATACTTAATCAAACATTTAAGATATGCAATAAAACTCAAACAATAAACATCACACAAGATAGAGAGAGACACCAGATATAACGTGGAAACCCAATGTGGGAAAAACCATAGAGAACAATCTCAAGTATATTCGTGAGAACAAACCCACAGGAGAACCATACCCCTTTGCTGAGTATCAACCTTAGCTATAATTCGTGAGCACCAACCCATAGGAGCTTCAAACCCCTTTGTCGAGCACCAACCCAGCTACTATTCGTGAGCACCAACCCACAGGAGCACTAACCCCTTTGCCAAGCACCAACCCAGCAACAATTTGTGAGCACCAACCCCTTTGTGTGTACCACACACCTATCTCTCAATGTTGTTATCTCAACAAATGATAGTTCAATACAACATCTCCTTCCTCTCTCTCACCTTTTCTCTTCTAAGCTAGATATAACAAATACAAATCATATTCATCTCTCACAATTGCTTTTCTAAGCTAGATATTACAATATCAAATCAACCTCTCACTCTCATATTTACAAATGGCTTCTCAAGCCTTTATTTATAGCTTTCCAAATGACCTTTGGCCTTCCCCCTTTGTGACCCTTCAATCCTCATAGAAAATGGCACCAATCTTGGATGATCCTTCATATTCAAGCCTTTGAAAAGTCATGTGGTGACCCTTCATGACCAAAAACGTCCTTCCCACTTTTGTCCTTATCTTTGGTGACTTTTCATATTCCTCAAAGTGTCCCTTCATGAGAAATTGCACCCTTACTCTTTCTTCTTCATTTGGTGACTCTTGGTATTCCCCAAGATGACTCTTCATGGGAACATGCATCCCATCCTTTTTTTGTCTTTATCCCATGGCTCTTCGACTTCTCTATGGGCCCTTCTTTTGTCTCATATGCAACCAAAAATATATTCATTAATATTAAATAAATATTAACTCATATTAGCCAAGATATATTTATTACAAACAACATTAAATGTAATGGGGCCTTTATCACCAATAATGCTAAACCTTTGACATCAATGACAATATTTCCAACATGTCAAAGGATCATTTAAAAAGGTCTCTGCCAATGATTACATAATAGAGTGTTTGTTTGTGTAACTTGAACTTGTCATTTTGACAAAAAGTGTCTAGTGTAATATATTTGTTTAGAAAGTTATAGATATTAGAGAACCATTCTAGAGTTACAAAACTGCATGTAGTTGCTAGAGCAAATAGTGCAATCAAATCCATGTTGGATATTGATGGTGATTGTAATCATTTAATTATTAAAATAACTTGATCATCATTAATGTTGATAGTAATCAAATATACGGCACTTGCCATTGCATCTGCATGTTGATTATCTTTTCTTGGTATACTTTCTATAGAAAATTAGTCAAACTATGATGATAAACATTTTACCATGTTTTGATATGGGATAAGATGTTCTTATTTTGTCTGATAGACATCATTGACTTGGTTGAACAAAAGTTATGAATCACCAAAGACTTGAATATATCTAATTTGGAGAGATTGGGTGGTAAATAAACCTAAAATAAGTGCTTCATATTCTATGGTGTTGTTAGTGTAGGAGAAACTTAATTGATATGTAATAAGAATTGTGTGACTAGAAGGGTAAAAAAAGACAATGCCTATCCCTGCACCAGACGCACATCAAGAACCATCAAAGAACATGGTCCAAGTATCAAAATGAGTATAATAGGTAGTGAAATAATCTCTAAATGTGTCACTAATAGGATTAGTATCCAATATTGGTGCAGTTGCCAAATGGTCTATAACGATTTGGCACTTTATTGATTTTTGGAAAACTATTTTTAAGTCAAACTCTATTAATAACATGACCCATTTTTTGATGCGATCAGAGAGATGTGGTTTTTCCATGAGAAACTTTAATGGAACTAATTTTTTGATAACCCAAGTCTCATTATTTACCATGTAATGTCATAGTTTTTGTGTGGCAAAAACTAGTGCTAAGCATGACTTTTCTATTGTGGAGTAATTTTTTCATAATCAACTAATGTGTGACTAATATAATAAACTAATCATTTGGTGTGTTAATCATCATCTTGTGCTAATATTGCTCCTAATGCATGGTTTATTACTGAGATATACATTAAGAAAGGCCTGTTAGGGGTGGGTGGTACTAAGATAGGTGGGTTGAGAAGATATTACTTGGTTGTATCAAATCTTTCTTTACATGCTTGGTCCTAGACAAACTTTGTATCTTTATTTAGTAATTGAGTGAATGACTGAGTTTTATCAACAAGTTGAGCTACAAAATGGTGGATTTCTTGAATCTTGACATATAGGGATTGAAGTTTCTTTAATTTCATAGAAGGTGGCATGCCAATGATTACTTTGACTTTCTTAAGGTCAATCTCTATGCCACACTAAGAAATAATGAAACCTAAGAGTTTGCCTCATGTAACTCTAAACACACACTTCTTTGGGTTCAATCAAACATTGTATTATTTGATTCTTTGAAAGATATTTCATAAATCAATAGCGTGATGTTGTCATTGTTTGGATTTAGCTAAGATATCATCAACATAATCCTTGATAGTATGGTGAATCAAATCATGAAATATATGTGTCATGGTATGCTAGTATGTGGCTATAGAATTTTTTAATCCAAAATGCATAACAATGTAACAAAATGTGTAGACACCTAAATCTAGCCACCAATGACCTCCAATCAAGATTTTGACCAATTTCCACTTAAGTGCATAATTTGGCCTAAAAACACTAAAATTCATTAAAATATTTGAATCGGATATATTGAAGTGCTGATTTTGGCCAGGGTATCACTAAATGGGGCAATGCAATTTATGGGCTAGGTAACTTTGATCAGATCATTTCGAGTCAAAATGCCAAATTTGCACCTGGGTATTGTGGATTGCTATTTTTTATTAAACATCTTGCACACGACATGTGCCTTTGTTATTTGATGTTGGTAATATCCTAAATGGGAATACAAATCCAATGCATCTGACATTGACTTCCAATTCCAATCCAGTTAAATTTTGGATTAATACCAAGGCATTCTGATCAATTTCAGTAATTTTTACATAATGTGCTTAATCATGCTTAAGAGATAATTAAACCAAATTAGATCATAATTAAGAATTCAATGGAAACTTGTTGAAAAATTACTTTTAGAAATGAATATTGAATATCTACATCATTAGGTGACCTCATTTTTTGGGAAGACATCCCTAGGCCATAAATGCCATAAATATCAAGATTCATGCCTCCCATGCCTCATCAATGCCCTCCATGCCTCTTAATTTCTCCTCTATCCAAAATATTTATGAGCCTATTTATAAATTTTAATTATAAAATTGGATTAATCCTTAGCCACACATCTCAATCTTGAGATGGATGGTTCAAGTTGATTCTGATCAATCTCAAAAACTATAAATAGAGAGGCCATGAACATCATTTCTAAGTCTTGATAATGCAAAGTTATAATGTACTAATGATTTTAAAAGATATTTAAATTAGTGTTACCATGCCAAATTAATTCTAATCCAAGCCAAGCCAAACCCACAAGTTGTCAAAGAGAAGAGGGGATAGCCAAGCCTCCTTTGATGAAGACTTCATGAGCACAAGCCGAGCAAGCCACTACAACAAGCATTTTAGAGCAACCAAAGAAGGTAAAAGAAGGTTTATTTTGCATTTTAGTTGTGTGTTTTGTTCATATTTTTTAACTAAGATCTCCCTAATGTCTAGTCCTAGAGATGTTATGCTAGTTAGTGTGTTTTTATCAATTTGTTTTCATTTTGGGACTAACACAATACTAACCATCCTATCTTGAGTCAAATTCCTAGCTTACATAATGGCATGTTTGATGAAACAAAATGCATCTCACACATGAAGAAGATCATTTTTCAACTTTAAAATCTTCACTTGGATCATTAAAACTTTTACAATTTGATTTTCTAACTTTGGTTTGCCATTTTTCTTTGTCACAGGTTTACATAGTAACCATCACCACTTGAGTAAACCATCATCAATGTGTATAACCATCATCGATTAGAATTAGTAAAACTAATGTCAGTCTGCATAACCATTTCTAGTTATTAAAATTATCATTGGTCTACATAAAATTCATTGTCACCAGTTAGTATAACCGACGATGGTCACTGTGGTTTTTTTTCACAAACCCGAAGCTCATTTTTCTAAGTTGGTTGTTTCATCTTCAAAAGTGATTCTAAGCTAAACATCTTGCTAACATTTTTTTTTAGGTTTTACTTGAGAAATCATCAAAGCATGCTTAAATATATGCTTTAAAACTTCTTTTAGGGTGTTTTAAAATGAATCAATTTTTTTCATTTTGGTGCTTAAAAGAAAATTATTTAGGGTGTTATTGCTTAAATCTTATAGTCAACTTTCAAAGTTACAAATTAAGACCAAGGGGTCAAATGAACACCATCAAATCTTTAAAATTGAACACGTTTGTCATTTTTTCTTCAATATTTGTTTGATCTAATTTTGTTTAGCAAAGAGAGGGGTGTTGCATGTATGCTCTTCCATTTGTCCCCTTTAGGGAACCCTTGGAATCAAAATAACCATTCCTATTGAAAAAATCCTAGTCTAAGGCTTATAAATAATGTCATCTAAAGCACTCCCCAAAAACTCATCAAAGTTTGGGTGACCTTGAAAATAACCCTAAAGTCTCTCTCTTAATCTTTTATTTTCATGCAAACTTGGCTTGCGAGGGGGACGTCATTACCTCCCATGAGTTATTTAGGGAAGCTTTGACCCAAGATTTCATCTCCAAGCATTGACTTAATTTGGATCTATATTGGATTTACACACAAGATGTATCTGCATTTAGACATCACACTATACTGAGCAACTAACAAGATGTAGTGGTTGTAAAAAGGACTAGACCTTTTTACAACTAGCCAATACCATGGTCACTCAATTTCCATGCTTATCTTTTGCATCGTTTGATGTAAAATTCATTGTATAATTGATTCCCCTATAAATTTTTTAAAACTTACTAGTTTAGTTAACCCCACATTGCCATACCCTTGCTAGGATTTGGATGATTATACTTAGTGTATTTTGGTCATTTTTACTTGGTATATTTTGAGACTAAAACTTGTTTGTTTGTTCATAAGCCATGTAAAAACAATGTATTTGAGTTGAAGAGGGTAGTGTTATGCTACCCAAAACATGTTAAAACCATTTTGCCTTTGAGTCTTTTGAATCATAACATAGATCACATCATTCAAGCATGCTTACACCATTAGGCTGCTCAATTTGTTTCAAGACTTGTTTCACCTTGTGCCAAAAACCATTTGTTTCAAACCATGTCATGTCTACCATTTGGATCTTTGTCTTATGCCATCATGATGTCCAATCTTTTCTAGCTTGTTTAATCAAATCATATTTTTCAAAGTTAAGTTTTTAATTAACCTTGTTAAGTTTGGATTCAAACATTGATTGATTTCTATTTAAGCCTCAATTCATGGGGTTGATACATAGATCTTTCTCTTTTGGCTTTCATAACTTTGGTTAATTGATTACCCAAATTTGAAAACTATTGATGGTTTGTTTGTTTAATACCTATCCTCATCATTGTTTATGCCTTTATTTGGGAAAACATAGCCTTTCTTCAAAGATCTTTTTATCTTATACCTTATACCAACTGATCATGTTTATGTTTGATTTCGTGTGTTGGGTTTATGTCAAAGTTATTTCCAAACTTGTTAGATTAAATAAAATCACATTAGCCTTTGTTTCAATTCTATATTTTAACATCGTTTGGACAAAATTCCTAGCATATTCCTATTTGTTTGAGCCTAGCTTTTTACTCTATGTTTGGACAAAAGACCTAGTAACTCAACTTTTCCCTTTTCTAGTTTAGACCTTGTTTGGAACACTTTGACCTAGAATTTCAACATGTCAATTTTTATTAAAATGCTTGACATTTTATGTATATGAAATTTTACATTAGACATTTTGTGTTAGATTATTTTATGACAAGTCTTAGCAAAAACCATTTTGGAGATACAGCTCCACTTTCAGACCATATTGGAGATAAAGTTTCACCCCTTCGACCAAGTTAGACCAAGTTTGAACCATTTGTCCTTTGGACATAGTTTTTTTAGAGTTTGTAAAACTCTAAGACTTTTTTTTTTTAAAGTTTTCATCATTTATGTAATTATGTCTAGCTACACCTATGGTGGAGTCATGTATAATCCAACTTATGATAGAATGGCCACACAAAATGATTTTCATGGATTTATTCAGGACCCCAATGATGATAATATGGTTTGTGAGATATATTTCTATCCACCCCATAATAATCATTCATGGGAACAAATTCACAAACCAGCTCACGATCTAACTTGAGACCTTGATTGGTATGCAAAGGATTATGAGGAAGACTTTGAAGACCCAAATACAGATGATGTTGTTTGGGATACAGATCCATACCCTCTTTACAATAATCAGTACATGGAACATAGTTAAGAGCTAGCTTATGAGGCAACTCACAAATGGGATGATATGGTTTATGAGAAAAACTTGAATGCTTTAGCTTATGTGAGTAATCAGGCTCCACCATATCATACCATTTCTATTTTAGGACCATAATGTCATACCATTCCCATACCAAGACCTCATCATTTGGTTTTTTACGAGCAATCAAGTTTCAAAATGCTTAAACATTTCTATACTAAGACCTCATCCTTTGGCTTGTGCGAGCAATCGAGCTCCACAACACCCCTTCATCATTCCAAGACCTAGTCCTTTGTCTTATGTGGGAAATCAAGCCCCACAACACCCTATTTTTATCATATTAGGGCTTCATATTTTGGATCATGTGAGAAATCATGTTCCCCAATGCCCTACCCTTATCCAACCATAAGCTATTCCTCATCTAGAACCAATCCTATCCAAACCTCAATCGATCCATTTTTTTAAAGACCAATCTATGTTCAAAACTGGTATTTTCCAACTCATTAGAAACCAAGGCCAAGAGAATCAACCAATACGAGATGTTTTTATTGAATCAACCATTTGTGATAAGTCAACATATGATGAATACCTATTGATCCTAAACCAATTATCATAGAGTCTCACTCTGATGAACTAGTCTTTGCTGAGTCACTTATTAATGATTATAACTACCTTTAGAATTACCTCAACCATGTGCCTATTTTTTAAGAGCCTCCTATTGACAAACTAGTCTCTAAAGAGTTGTCTCTTGACCTTTTTCCCATCCTAGAGGAGTCCTACTCTGACAAACCAATTTTTGTGGAGCCCATTATGCCATCACAAGCTGTTACTTGTCCAAAACCAAATATTCAAAAAGACATTATTGTAATAGAGTACCCATCAGATGAAGAATCAGAGTTAGAGTCAAGTTTTATTATTAAATATACATCAAATTTACCATCAAAATCTGAATCAACATCAGTCTCAACATCAGATTCAGAGTCCCTTGAGTTAGAATAAGATTTAGAAGAAGAATATGTTTATGGTTGTTACAACATTGGTTACGTATTCCTTGTAGATCAATTCAAATATATTTATGATCCTTTTATGGTTTTTGAGAATGATTACTTTAGATTTGACACAAGTTATCCTAGTATATTCTATGAGGATTATACAACCTCTCCCCATTCTATTACCATTCTACAGGCCATTATCATAAACCAAAATAGCCATATCATTAACATTCCATCTCCCACAAGTGGTGATTAGGATTGATATAATTACACTTTATTGAACTGCATCTATGGTCACATAATAGTTGAAGAAGAGTAAGGAGGCCAAGACCACATTCATATAGTAGAAGAACGCTCTCCTAGTAAGAACTTTTCAGAGGTGCTAGGTGACAATCAAAGTTAGAAATTAGCATCTTCTAGCGAAACTTTTTTAGAAGTGCTAGAAGATAATCAAAGTCAAAATTCAACATTCCTTAGTGAAACCTTCTCGAAGGTGCTACAGGACAATCAAGACAACTTCATTGGTGAAAACCTCATGGAGACACTAATAGATAAGCATAAAAGTTCTTCACTGCTTGATGAAGACAAAATCAAAATAGCTTCTTCTCTATAGCCTAATCAAATGGTAGCTACTCTTAGGCTCAAACAACAACAAAATCTAGTGGTCTTATCAAGATAACAAGTATTCGGCCCCACCACAACCAAAGTTATGTTGAATCCAGAATCAACAACATTACATGTGACTAAATGTATTGATCTTCATTTGTTTCCCAATCATTACACATTCCATTATCATATATCATTCCATTTCACAATCAAACCTACCATCCATTATTTGTCCTTATTTACCATCCATGATCATACTTTCCTTTTTAGAGTCTATAAAGATACCTTGTCTCGACATTTGAAGGAATCAAAATCAATGACCAATGAAGATCACAACAACATTCTTGAAATCACATTTTGTTGGAAGTTATTGATGGAGTAGATTTTCAGATGAGTTTTGGGATAGAAATTAACATGATCGAGTATTTTATTTGTATCATTGTTTTATCAAGACGTGCATCTCCATCTTAACAAGAAAAATAGAATCATATGTCATTTACCACACCCAGGCCAAAAACATGTATCATACCATTTCACATTGCCATCTCATTGCCATTATTATAGATCCTAGCTATTCACCCCTCACTTCGGGGAAACCCTCTTACAATTTTATCCAATCTATAAAACCATAATTATCCTAGAGCAAGACCACACCATCATATCATTCCATTCCTATCTAGACCAAAGCCTATTTTTAGTCATCCTACCCAATCTTATTTTGATCTTCTGAAGAAATTAGCCATATCTCCAAACCTGGGACCTGCATGACCTTCATCAACACCTGTGTGTTGGTCGCCTGCAATTTCAGCTTCACTTCCCCTTTGCCAATTCTTTGGCAAGGCTTACCAGCTCCTCTACCTGGGGCTGCATGGAAAGAGGCAACCGAATCTTTTATCCAAGATTCAACTTTATCCAAGAAACCTGCAAACACATCCTGTGCAACAACATCTGCTACATCTGTATCTTCAGTTTCTTCATGCTGATCTGCTACCAACCAACAATATTCTTTTACCTGCTCTTTCTTTCCATCGAACTGTGAGTAACCGTCTGTGCTTTTCAACTCCTCCATTCTTAGCTTACTTTGATCTGCCGTTGCTCTACTCCCACTCGATCAGAAACCCCTGAGAGTGACCTGTAACCAAAACACAACCTGCTTCCTGCAACCTTAGCTCTGATACCACTTGTCAGGAATCTAGAACAACAAACATGCTCTGATACCACTTGTCAGGATGCGAAACACCGGAAGCATACAATTGATTACCAAATATCAAGCAACTTAATATGCGGAAATAACCAGATTCACCAAGTAACTAGAATTCAGAATAACACAGCATATGAGAGACAATACACAACTTGTATTAACACTTTATACAAAAAAGAATACAATAAAGAAGATGCCACTTCTTCTCCACCACCTTACAGAGGTTTCCCACACCTCAAGTGAATAGTAATTCTTCTCCCCAAAGCTCTCCCTCTCACAGGTCCCAACACCCAACTCAAATACAGAGTTGGTGTTCACCTTCCGTGCTCCACGCACACCACAAGTGTTCCACGCACTCCACAAGCACTCCACGTGCTCCACAAGTACTCAAGGTACTTCAAGTAGATCTCCCATGAATCTGCAACAACCTGCAATTCAACAGACCATACTTATGGAAGGAACTCCCTTGCCTTCCTCTCTTGCTCTATCTGAGTACACACCTATACTCCAAGTAGATCCTGCCTGATACTGCTCCCTGTTGTGTTGCTGTCTATATGACCTTGCACACCTGCAAATCAAACAACGGTTCTGCTCACCTGTGAACCTCGACCTTGCACACACATACACCTGTAGATCAACGATCTTACTTACCATGTAGATCTCCTATATAGGCCATGCAACTATGACCAAGATCCTACACTCTTGAAGAACCCAGCTGGCTCTCCAATCCAGCACCAACACACCTGGTACTGAGGCACTAGGAGGAACGCACCATTGCTCTACCTCACACACAGAAGGAGCTTATAATTATGCTCTCTTACTCCCTAGCACACTTTTCCAATACAACCATGAGTCTATTATATAGATCTCATCCAAACAATAATTAGACATCTAATTACAATAATTAGATCCACAACTCTCAGTCTAAAATTAGATCTCTTCATACAAACACTTGGTTCGTTAGCTAACTGCCCGTAAATAGCTCACAGTCGAACCACACAGGCGACCGACGTCAGTCCCTGTCTGCCTGGAGGTGACCGACGTCGGCCGATATATGACCGACGTCGGTTGCTTCCCTTTGCTATCCTGTCGACGTCGGCTGATCAGATCGACCCCAACTTCTCTTCAACTCAGCAACCTTCAGCAACCTCCTCTCTTGTTTGCATCAATGAAGCTTTTAGCTCCACAATCCTAACAATCTCCCACTTGGAGATAAACCGCTGCATTGTACCTGTACCTGTACTCTGTCTAATCTGTTTCCTGGTTTATATCCCTCTTCAAGCTCCAACCTGAAGACAACACACCACACAACCTATGATGTACCTCCTGTCATCCGAGTACCCTGCCACATCCGAACCTACAACACCTGTAGTGAAGTCCTAACCCTGCGTAGCAACACCTGCTACCGGTCCCTCTCAGAAAACCTGAGAACCCACTTCCCCAAATTGGCTCCTAACTCTGACAGCTCCCACTGCATGGAAATACTCAGGTCTATACCAGACCTCATGTAATTTCAGACACTGTACCAGTCCAGCCCTTAGTGTGCTCCGGTTCTGTATCCCGAACCTCACCAACACCTGATTCACATCAGCTCTCACTCGAGACAAAATCAACCTGTGATCTCCATGCCTCCCATGTCAAAGAATTTTGCTGCTCCAAACTCCTCATGACATGACACTGAACTAATCTTACCCTTAGCTCAGCAAAACCCTATATGTACTCCCCTGCTAGCTAGCATACTATCCACATACAGCAACAGAATGATGTCATGACTCATCATCCCCCTGGTAAGACAAACCACAGTAGTTACCTGACACTGACTGAAGCCATGCTTCGTCCTCCACCTGTCAAAACCTGTACCACTGTCCTGCAGCTCCTCAAGACCATATGCCTGGTCTTTCGTCTCATGTATCCGTTCTCTCTATTCTTCTACTAAGGAATCCATTCGTCTCTATGCTTTCATCTAGCTGGCAAACCTACCAAATCTCCTGCTTGGTTTTGCATCATAATCCTGCCTAGCTCACACCTGTTTCCTGGATCCTTCCTGCTATATAATCAGCAACAAGTATGAAGAAGAGGAACACAAATTTGAGGGCCTACTTACGCCTTCAGTCCTCCGTATGGGTGTTTGAGACTCCTTGACAGCATGCTATCCACCCAAAATTTGTTATAGTGACCGACCTCGGTCACTCCACAGTCTACATCTGACCGACGTCGGTTCCATGCGTCTGTACCTGACTACCAGCTTGCCAGCACTGGTGTCCCTACTGTCGACGTCAGTCCTCATGACCGACATCGGTCTTACATACTGCTGACGTCAGTCCCATGACCGACGTCGGTCTTACTCTGCCCGACATCACCGGCTTCGGTCTGCACATGACCGACATCGGCACCTATTTGTTTGACGCTGGTTCCTCCTGATCGACGCCGGTGTCTGTGTTCGCCTGTGAGTGATGACTTTTTACCCACGAGCTTCTTTGAATCAAACTCCATGTCCAAACTGCTCTGCTCAAATGTATCCAGCCTCATCCACTGAACTCTGTCTGCCATCTCCTCCAAGAACACCAAGGCTTTCCAGTTCTTAAGCCTGTCAAATATATCTGTCTTTCGCTTAAGAACATGCATCTCCTTCTTGCTCATGTGACCAAGCCTACGAAGCCACGTCTCCGCAACAGAAGAAGAGTCAGTAATATAAACAAGTAGATAAAGTATACCTGTTTTATTACCACCAGCTAATTCAAGTGCTACCGCTGTGAGAGTTTTTGTGCATCTCTCATCACCCAATCTTTCTGAAGAAATTAGCCATATCTCCAAACCTAGGACCTGCATGACCTTCATCAACACCTGTGTGTTGGCCGCCTACAATTTTAGCTTCACTTCCCCTTTGCCAATTCTTTGGCAAGGCTTACCAGCTCCTCTACCTGGGGCTGCATGGAAAGAGGCAACTGAATCTTTTATCCAAGATTCAACTTTATCCAAGAAACCTGCAAACACATCTTGTGCAACAATATCTGCTACATCTGTATCTTCAGTTTCTTCATGCTGATCTGCTACCAACCAACAATATTCTTTTACCTGCTTTTTCTTTCCATCGGACCGTGAGTAACCGTCTGTGCTTTTCAACTCCTCCATTCTTAGCTTACTTTGATCTACCGTTGCTCTACTCCCACTCGATCAGAAACCCCTGAGAGTGACCTGTAACCAAAACACAACCTGCTTCCTGCAACCTTAGCTCTGATACCACTTGTCAGGAATCTAGAACAACAAACATGCTCTGATACCACTTGTCAGGATGCGAAACACCGGAAGCATACAATTGATTACCAAATATCAAGCAACTTAATATGCAGAAATAACCAGATTCACCAAGTAACTAGAATTTAGAATAACACAGCATATGAGAGACAATACACAACTTGTATTAACACTTTATACAAAAAAGAATACAATAAAGAAGATACCACTTCTTCTCCACCACCTTACAGAGGTTTCCCACACCTCAAGTGAACAGTAATTCTTCTCCCCAAAGCTCTCCCTCTCACAGGTCCCAACACCCAACTCAAATACAGAGTTGGTGTTCACCTTCCGTGCTCCACGCACACCACAAGTGCTCCATGCACTCCACAAGCACTCCACGTGCTCCACAAGTACTCAAGGTACTTCAAGTAGATCTCCCATGAATCTGCAACAACTTGCAATTCAACAGACCATACTTATGGAAGGAACTCCCTTGCCTTCCTCTCTTGCTCTATCCGAGTACACACCTGTACTCCAAGTAGATCCTGCCTGATACTGCTCCCTGTTGTGTTGCTGTCTATATGACCTTGCACACCTGTAAATCAAACAACGGTTTTGCTCACCTGTGAACCTCGACCTTGCACACACATACACCTGCAGATCAATGATCTTACTTACCATGTAGATCTCCTATATAGGCCATGCAACTGTGACCAAGATCCTACACTCTTGAAGAACCTAGCTGGCTCTCCAATCCAGCACCAACACACCTGGTACTGAGGCACTAGGAGGAACGCACCATTGCTCTACCTCACACACAGAAGGAGCTTATAATTATTCTCTCTTACTCCCTAGCACACTTTTCCAATACAACCATGAGTCTATTATATAGATCTCATCCAAACAATAATTAGACATCTAATTACAATAATTAGATCCGCAGCTCTCAGTCTAAAATTAGATCTCTTCATGCAAACACTTGGTTCATTAGCTAACTGCCCGTAAATAGCTCACAGTCGAACCACACAGGCGACCGCCGTCGGTCCCTGTCTGCCTGGAGGTGACCGACGTCGGCCGATATATGACCGACGTTGGTTGCTTCCCTTTGCTATCTTGCCGACGTCGGCTGATCAGACCGACCCCAACTTCTCTGCAACTCAGCAACCTTCAGCAACCTCCTCTCCTGTTTGCATCAGTGAAGCTTTTAGCTCCACAATCCTAACATAATTATCCTAGAGCAAGACCACACCATCATATCATTCCATTCCTATCTAGACCAAAGCCTATTTTTAGTCATCCTACCCAATCTTATTTTGATCTTAGTTTATTTGGTTCTTTTACGCCTTTTACGAGAGGATTCTATTCAAGTTTCAACAATCAATCAAGTCTGTGTTTAAATGATAGTCTATGAAAGTAGTTTGATAGTTGATTTGGAAAGGTATCTTTCATCTTTCATCCTATCAATTTTGTTTATGTAAGCTTGATTATAATTATCTATGGGAAAATCAGTGTTTCACCAGTTTTGCTACTAATTATAACCACCTATGAGAAAATTAGTATCATTAACCTATGCTATTGTATCCTAGTTATAACCACCTATGGGAAAACTAGGGGAAATACTTGTTTATAATGTATTGTTGCATCACCTTGCCATCACTATTTTTATTTGACTGACCATTTGCTAGATTTGAGAACTTGTTAGGACCTAGTTGGTTTTTCCCTACCTTTTATGTGGATGGAATTACTATGACTTGAGTTCATTTTAGGACTATTGGGTCATGATCAATTCATGTTGAGGTCACCTCAGTCCCCCTTTTCATATGCTCTCACCATTTTTTAAGAAACCTAAGCTAAACACTCTCACCATTTTGTGAGTAGGTATCTTGTCATTCTCTAATGAGTTAAGGTACCTCAAAATTTTAAAAATATTCATAACATTTCAAAAATCCAAAAATATTTGTCCTGTCTAAGCCTAGTCAGTTATCCTTGATCTACCCTACTGGGGTAAAGTCATTGTTAGGATGATTTCTTCTGCTTTTATTTTTAGGATTTCTATTTATTTATTTATTTTAGGTTATTTTTAGTTTGTTTGTTTTTCTATTTTTTTTTTGTTTATTCACTTGCCTATTTGTTTACTTTTAGCACTATTACCTTGACTCGTTCTCTATGCATTTGTTGGGTGATTCCTTGAGAACATTATTCTTGAGTTTATCCATATTTATCCATTAACATTGTCATCATGATTTTTATCATTGGTGCATTATTTTTGAGTGTTTATTAGATCAGGAGTTAGTCTTTATGCACATTTTGGCCAAGTCTTCATGGTGTTCTATCATAAAGCCTACCATCACATGCTATAACAAAAATTATCTTCAAGAAGGTCTACAATCAATGGAACCACAAAAGTTTTCTCCTTAGCACCTTGGCAAGATCCTTCCATCCCACCCTTGATCAAATCAACTCATTTGACCATTCTAGTTGTATCATTGTTAATTAGGATGAGCATCTCCTCATTGATAGGTACAATTGAATCATTCACACTGATCAATTTTATTCTTCTATTTATCTCTTTCAACACTTTGCACCCACTCATCTTTAATCTATGTTTTAGGTTATATCCTTGAGTTATGCTTGATAATCAGCCTTAACTAGAGCACAATCATCTTTAGCCAATCTAGGTACTCTTAATGATTATAACTACCTATGGGCAAATCATTATTTTGAATTTTAACCACATTCCAACTCAAGAAGTTTATTCATTAATGGTAGCATCGCTTTGGCACCACAATTTTGATTCACTCCCAATCATATCCCAAACAAAATAATTAACCACAAAAGAATTTCAACCTTTATTCATTCAAACGAGCATCTCCCTACTAGTAGGTTGTTCTAATTCAACCTTACCCTCTGTGATTCAGTTACCATTATCAATTAGCTGATCAACTGCTTATGGGTAAATCATTTCACACTATCCCACCTATATTTCTCAATGATTATAACCACCTTTAGGCAAATCATTATGTTATCACCACTTTACATTTTCTACCCATACAAGGTCATGTTATTATCTTATTTGTCTATCCTAACTAGGATAGCTCCATATTCTTAATGATTATAACCACCTTTGGGAAAATCATTGTGTTATCATACCACATTGCCAATATCAGGGTACAATGCTTATAGCCACCTTTGGGCAAACCATTATACACCATCCCACTTGCATTCTTAGTGATTTTGAATACTTTTTCAAAATTATAATTTTTTCACCCCCATCATCTTTCTTTTCTTTGGTCCCCTCATTTTGCTTCTTATCAAGGGACTATTTATCGACCTACTTGTGCCCACCATTCCCTCAAGGGGACATCATATAGTTAGTTTATCATCATTGCAGTTGTAGGTGTTTAGTTCCTTTTCATTCTTTAAGAATGTGTTATTATGTTTATAGCTTGTAATGCATTCCTAAATAGGGGCAAACTGTAGACACCTAAATCTAGCCATCAATGACCTCCAATTAGGCTTTTGACCAATTTCCATTGAAGTGCACAAGTTGGCCTAAAAATGCTAAAATGCATTAAAAGCTTTGAATCAGATATATTCAAGTGTTGATTTTGGCCAGGGTATCACTAAATAGGGTAATGTAATTTATGGGCTAGCTAAATTTGATCAGATCATTTTGAGTCAAAATATCAAATTTGCACCTTGGTGCTCTAGATTGCTCTTTTCTATTAAACATATTGAACAAGACATGTGTCTTTTTTATTTGATTTTGGTAACATCCTAAATGGAAATATGGATCTAATGCATATGACATTGACTTCCAATTCTAATCGAATCAAATTTTATACCAATAACAGGCATTCTAATTAATTTGAGTAATTTGTGCACAATGTGCTTAATCATGTTTAAGAGCTAATTAAACCAATTTAGATCCTAATTAATAATTCCATGGAAACCTTTTGAAAACTTATTTTTAGAAATTAATATTAAATATCTACATCATCAGGTGACCTCATTCCTTGGGAAGACATCCCTAGGCCATAAATACCATAAATATCAGGATTCATGACTCCCATGCATCATTAATGCCCTCCATTCTTCTTAGTTTCTCCTCTATCTCAAATATTTATGAGTCTATTTATCAATTTTAGTTTCAAATTTTGATTAATCCTTAGCCACACATCTTAATCTTGAGATGGATGGTTCAAGTTGATTCTAATCAATCTCAAAAATCTATAAATAGAAAGGCCATGAACATCATTTCTAAGTCTTGATAATGTAAAGTTATAATATACAAATGATTCCAAAAGATATTGCAATTAGTGTTACCATGTCAAATCAATTCCAAGCCAAGCCAAGCCAAAGCCACAAGGTGCCAAGGAGAAGGGGAGATAGCCAAGCCTCCTTTGATGAAGACTTCATGAGCACAAGCCAAACAAACCACTACAACAAGCCTTTTGGAGCATCCAAGGAAGGTAAAAAAAGGTTTATTTTACATTTTAGGTGTGTGTTTTATTCATGTTTGTTAATTAATCTCTCCCTAGTGTTTATGCCTAGAGATGTTATGCTAGTTAGTGTGTTTTTATCAATTTGTTTTCATTTTGGGACTAACACAATACTAACCATCCTCTCTTGAGTCAAATTCCTAGCTCACAAAATGTACCCCAAAGTGTTGTAAATGATGTTTTCTCTTGATCTTCTTCAAATTTTTTGATTTGGTTGTATCCTAAAAAGCCATCCATAAATGATAACATTTCATATATGGCTATGAAATCGATGATCATGCCAATGTTAGGTAAATGAAAATCATATTTTGGGAAATTTTAATTTAAATCATGGGAATCATAATAACATCAAATTTGTCTATTGGGTTTGACCATGGGGACTATATTGGAAACCCATTCAAGGTGTGATATTGGTCGAATAAAAATGGCATCTATGAGGCATTAAATCTCATCTTTGACTAAGAAATCCACCTTAGGATGCATTTTGAAATTTTTTTGTTTAATGAATTTAGCATCTGGGTATAAAGGAATCTGATGAAATGTTATAGATGTATTAATTCATGGCATATCTAAGTAAGACCAAGAAAAGAGTTCTAAAAAATCTATTAAGGTTTGAAAAATATCTATATCTTCTTCCCTTTTTAGGGTAGTGGATACTAAAATAATGTGGGGATCCTAATTAATTCCAAAATTGAAATTTACTATTTATTCATTAAGTAATGTGGAATGATCAAGTGTCTAGGGATCGATAGGAATAGTATCATTTGAATTAACTAGTATGTCTTATGGAGAATCTAGACTTTCTCCAAAGTATGTGTGGGAATTCGTGTGATGAGGAAATCTATTTTTATGATATCAAGATGGAAGTTCCTCATATACTCTGAGATATTGTAGGAGGGATTCATCATTGGAGAATTCATCTAATGTGAGCATGTCTAGTGAAACTATGTTATCAATGAGATCGAGATAAATCAATGATAATGTTGAATTATGATTAATGGTGTGGTGTATTGGTGTAGTGGGTGGACAAAACTTTATATGATTTTAAGTGGTGGAAGAAGGCTTATTATAAAGGTGGCAAACTGATATCCTAGCCTTTGTGTTCTAAATTGTGTAGATTCTTTGACAAGATTGACAATTCCTTTTTCATGCTTTCCAAGACCTTTGCCATGATATCCCATCTTATTGAGACATTTAAGTTCAAAATAAGAGGTAAAATAGTGATTTAGAATCGATGTTATTATATAACTTAGAGTTTTTTGATGTGTTCTATGGTTTGAAGGTACACTATGAATAATAGGTTGTGTTGGTATATTACCAAGATTAAAGTGTAGAATATAATTTTATGGAGTTTTGACAACTTGTTAGTATTTAAAAGGTTTTTTATCTATTGGCCATGTGTATATTTAGCCTTTGTGACTAAATTTTAAAAAAACATGGAGTGTAGAAGGCATCACATGCAAATCATGAATCCAAGGCCAACCAAGTAATAAATTATGATTGAGGTCATTTAGTATGACTTGGAAAGTAGTTGGTAGTGTCTTAGGTCCTAAGGTAAGATTGAGTGTTATTTGACCCAAAACCTCTAGTGTTCATATTGAAATGGTCAATATCTTGAAGTTGTATATTAAGAAGTTTAAGGGAAAAAATGTTGTAAATGTTAAGCTAGAACCATTATCAATTAATACCCTTTTTACCCCCACATCAAAAATTCTTAATTGAATATATAGAGGTAGATGTTGTTCAATGATGTGGCATGTGGGTAAATCCTTTTTTTAAAAGGAAATATGTTCTTCAGTCCATTGCATGGTGTTGAGGATAGATGCAACATAATTTGGTTTGACAAAAATGGGAATTCTAGTATTACGAAGGGCTGTCTATAACATATATTTGTAAACATTTGATTGTTGAAGGAGCTTGAGAAATGAAATTTTATCATAAGGGGTGCTAACATGAGTGATAAATCTATAGCCATGGGTGTAATTAACCTACCTATCTTCCAAAACTTGGGTAATATCATGTACCATGTGATCTACTATAGCCATAAATTTGGTAGTAGGTATGAGACAAGAGCTAAATGTACCAAGTTTGAAAGGAGGAGGGAAAGATATAACTGCTAGTGTTTGCTTGTGTCTAGTAGTGATAGGGAGATACTCAAAAGTAACCAAGGAGTTATATGCATCTAAGTAGAAATCATGAATGTGGAATGAAATGCATGAAATATGAGTAATTAATTGTACAATAATATGTTTATAACAAGCATGGGATAGAGAGTATGAATTTGTTCATGAATGTGTATAAAATTTTGACATGAATCATAACATTTCTAATATGTTTATCATGATAAACTTTAAAATTGTTCCACATGAGTGAGAGACAGAGTATGCAAAAGAAATATTGATATTTTGTGCATGTTTAACAATGAATTTTTTAATATCATCCCTTATTATAAAAATTAAGCATGAAATTCAAAGAATTAAGCTTTGCACTAACATATGGTAAACTTCATCATTCATGTACATGATAGGGCCAATGATGGTCTCCTTATTTTTGCAAGAAATGTAAGAAAATTTTGTAAATAAGTGAGATCCATTTTTGCTATCTGGTTATAGATGTAAGGTGATATTGCAAGAAGTAATGGGACCTAGTATAGGTAACTAGGTTTTTAAAAAGGAAATATTTTGAACAATTTACTATGAAAATTTAAATTGAAAGTGATTTTTTGAGTTAGATATTCGAGTAAAAATTTAAAATTTTGTTGGAAAAATAATGATTTAATGGGACCTAGTAGATACAACTAGGGTTTGGAAAAATAAATATTTTTGAGAATTATTATTGAATTTTGAATGGATTTTTGATTTAAATATGTTAGTAGAAAATCATAAAATTATGGAAAAATTATTGGGAAAATACTGGGACCTAGTATGGGTAACCAGGGTTTGAAAGAAAATTATTTCAAAATTACTACAAAATTTTAAAATTTAATGCTAATTTTTTATTTTATTATGTAGGTAAAAAATAAAAAAATAAAATAAAAATTAGTAGGAAATTTACCCTAGGGATTCTAGGATTTTTATACACAAATAAAGTAAGTCAAGTTCACCAAATGATTTAACAATTTTGGGAATATTGGTGTATTATTCCTAATTTAGTTAAAGGGTCTGAGTAGTAAAATTAGTAAATAAATAGAAAATAATTAAGCTATTTATTTGTGTAAATTAATTATAATTTAAACTTTTCTAAAAATAGTAATGAGAGGAAAAAAATCAAACTTAGTTGATACGGTTGAGACAGGGCCTGATACTCGTTGTGCTGGACTAGGACACTATCACAAACTAAGATTTGAACTTCATTTTCTAATTAGATAGGATCACTAAAACTAGATAAGAGTGGATTGTATTCCACCGTTACTAATGTTTTCCTAAGGATCTGATCTTTTTGGGTTTTGTTTGCTATGTCTACGTGACGTCTATGAAGTTTTAGTAGCTAGAAGTCTATAGAACTCCCTATAGAGCAGATTTTCTCTTCAAAGCTTATGGTCCATTATTATTTGACAAATGTCAAGAAGGAGGGGGGGTTATTGTGTGTAATATTAATTGGACGTAGATCCACACCCCTTGTGTGGGCACACTGTCTACATACCAATACTCCAAAGAGGGATTAAGCCATATGTAGTTCTCCCACTTGATGTACTTTGTGCAATTATGTGTAAGAATATGTAGAATGCTAAATTAAATGTGCTTGAGGTGGATAGGTATTGGTGTAAGAATTTGAATAAAATTTTAAGTGTGATGGTTAGATATATGCAAAGAATAGGGAAAATTTCTTGAGTAGTCTTGCTTGTATTCTTGCTTACTTAGTGATAATTGCCAACCCTTTCCAAATGATATTTGAATGAGATTTTATAGGGATATATTGGTCATGAGTTGAATGTAATCATGTTAGGTGGATAAAGAGAAAGATGGGGAATCAGAATAAATTGACCATCGGGGCCAAAAATGGACTTGGACAAGAGCATCGAAAGCAAATCGGAGTGGCACTGATGCTATAGTCTTAGTGTGGTGTTATTATCCTGAGTAGATAGGACTTGGGGAGATAGATCTTTCATGGAAAGAGGGGTTTAGCTTAGTTAGGATCAAGTATAGAAGGTTATGTATGACTGAGAATCAGTCAAAAGATGCCTATGAGGGTCATGAGAGCAAACAAGAGGGACTTAAGGGTTGGGTGTCATTAGCCGCACTCAAGTTACCAATTTTCATATTTTATATGACTACACATAGAATTTTTCATTTTTCACAACATGGTATTGTACATTAAGACATATTTAATGATAGGCTCAATAAATATCTATTTAAGTTAGGAAATCTAAGTATATGAAATATTCTCACCGATATTGATTGAAAAATTTGAGAGAAAAATCTCAGCCAATGGACTAAATACATGTACCAATTGGTGTGGTAAATCATAAAACCAAATATTTCGTATTTTTTGAGACTTATTATAAATAACTTAGTCTTTAATCTTATTGAGTATTGTCATTGATGTCAAAGGGCATCTTGTGAAGGTTGATGTCAAATGTGACTAAGCCTAGTTGGTAGTGTGTGATATGACAAGGGGAATTGAGGGAGTGTTGTCATGAGAGAAAGATAAATAGATAATTTTAAGTCAACTAATGTCTTATAGTTGCATGAAGGTATAGGTCATTGTTGACAAAGTGCATAGAAAGCCTAGTCATGAGCCTAATCATGACATGAATAGGTATGTACATGAAAATGGATGAACATAGGCATATTAAGGCTATATGTCACTATTTGATCATGTATAAAAGGCATTGAAGCATTCATGGGAGTTTCAGGGTGAGCCTACAGGGGTAGGACCTTTAGGCTAAGCCTACACTTAGACCTCTCTTAGACCCTACCTGGCCTAATGATGTATGAAGATTAGATTTCAAGGAAAGTATGCATATGTGATCAAGATGGAGATGAGTTAAAATTTTTTAGGCATGTTCACAAATTTTGAGGTCATAATTTTAATTAAATTGCATGAAAGATTATTTAAGGCCTTCTCTATTTAATAAAATGAGGTCTCAAGACCCGAGAAACACTTTCAAACATTCATTGGAATGTGTAACCTCTACATGGGAACTTAAGATATTAAGGATAGATGAGGAAGGTTCCTAGATAATATCTATATGCATTGGTTTTAGATTTAATGGGTAGTCCCTTATGAACAATCGTTAACATCAAAACATATGTTAAACCTCCCTAAAACCCAAATAAGGACCTAGTGTGAAATATCTTATTTAAATCAGATTATAATTGAGTTAAATGCCTATAAAATATATTTTATCATTTACTCAACTCTCCTAGGTACCTCCAGATGGTGGTGGTTAGTTAGATGAGAGAGAAAATGCATAGATATAGGCTTATTTATCAAGAAGTTATTGTATCTCTCAAAAGTTGTATTGGTCAAGGAAACCAAATTGATGGGACAAGAATATAGAGACTCATTTTTCATTTCCATTATGACTTATAGATAGGTTATATCCTTAAAATTTTCCAATTTGGTCATCCAAGTTAGCCAGTTACAAACAGACTTAATAGTGCAAATAGTGCAAAACCTAGGCAAACATGAGAAGATGGATTTGAGGGTCTGATCATATTAGATTGATAAAAAAATTCATGAAGATTTTTTTATGAATTTTAAGTCAATTTTATGATTTTAATAATTTTTTTAGGTTGTTGAATATGGTGAAAAAGTTGCTCACAAAATGACCTATCTGGGTCAGATAAGACTTCATGATATAAGGTCAAGACATTTGGTCTGCAAGACCAATATTTTCCATTAGACCATATGATATTTATATTTTATTATGGTATAGAGATATCATAGGAAAATATAAATTAAATATAAGTCATGAAAATTTTCTACATGAGTGTTGGAGGTCTAAGTCACCATGACTGGTTTTTGAGGTTAATTGGCAGTTCTAAGTGAGTGAGTTGCAGAGATGTTCTTGATTATTTATCTCTTAAGTGAAAGTGTTTCAAGAATTTGGTGATGACCCTAAATCCATATATAATTTATATACATGATTCATTTTTTATATTTCAATATCTTAAGAGTGTTTAAGCTTTATTTTTACAAGATGAACTTTTGAGGTACACAAGCCTAATAGGATAGTTTGTCCTAAAAGAGCTTTCATGGTATGAGAAAAGGATAAAGGTATAACCAATAAAGGATAAGGTTATTATAGGTCATTATCTAAGTGATTTAATGGTTTTTTATCATTATATAAGGCCATATGGGCCGAAAATGATCATGCTTTGATGCCAAGAAGATAGACCTAATGTAATTAGGTCTTCATGAGACCTAAAAGAGAAATGAGACCTAATTGAGTTGTTACAGACCAAAAGGGGTCCAAATTCAATTTGAAACATGTTCATAAGATTTTTTAATACCTATTATATGTTTTAACTAATAGGTTTAAGGTGTGTGGCTGACCAAGTGGTGCACGACCATGAGATAAGTATATATACAAGGTAGTTTTAGGCCTATTTGAATGTAAGTAATAGAAGTGAATAAAATATTTCCTGGTAGAGCATAAGGATGTCTTGAAATGAGACCATAAAAAAATATCAGAGGTGTGATGATAAAAATAAATGAGGTGGTTGAGTTGGTGTTGAGTTACTTAGGGAGTTGGTGCTTCTTTTCAAGTAGGTACTTGCTAAAGCCTAGTCAAGTGGGTGCTTAACTTCATTGGGGTTGGTGCTCCAAATTGAGTTAGTGATGAATAGAATTTGATATTTTTTTAATATTAATTTAGTCTATTTTTATGGATCATAGTTTTTTTCTTCCCCTTGAGGGTTTCCCACTCATATGTGTGTTTTCTTGTGTTATGCTTGTGTGAATAGTCTTTATGCATTGCTAGATCTTAATGTTGATTTCATAGTTCATGAATGATTGGATATAATTAAAAGAAAGTTTTTGGTACACTGAATTATCCCCCCTCTTAGTGATTTCACTTCCAATAATTTCTATCAGATCTTGGCCCTTTGAATCATGCCTAACATCTTAAAGGAGATCCTTGAAGCACAAGCATGTCTAGTCATTGAGTACAAGGAGATTTCTTTACCACTAAATCTCCTCTCCTCAGTGCGACTAACTATGCATTTTGGAGCATCATAATGAAGACCTATCTAATGTATTTAGGCTATGACATATGTAAATCTATTTTTGATGGATTCACTCTACCTTCTACACCACTAACTAATGTAGTAGGCAAGAAGGCAAGTGAGAATAACTCTAAGGCAATGAATACCATGTTGTGTGGTCTTTCAGAGGAAAATTTTGTAAAGGTCATAAATTGTGATATAGCCAAAAGGGTCTAGGAAAATTTGAAGACCATCTATGAAGGAGACACCAAATTCAATTTTGAAAAGTTATAGACCCACTAAAGGTAGTTTGAAAGTCTAAGAATGAAGGAGGATGAAAACATTGCATCTTATTTGTTAAGAGTAGATGAAGTGGTAAATGTCATTAAAGGTCTAGGAAATAAGTTATAAGAATCAACAATAGTAAAATAGGTATTGAGGTCCCTAAAATCTAAGTTTGATTTAAAGGTGTTTGTTGTGGAGGATATCAAAGATCTTAAATAATTATAGATGGATGAGCTTCATGGCATCTTGACTGCCTATGAAATGAGAACAAGTGATGGAAGACCTTCTAAGAATGAAATTATATTCAAAATTGAGAAAAATTCACAAGGTAAAAAAAATTAAGGATGATTTTGACACAAACATCGATGATGACAATATAGAAGCCATGTTTATTAGAAAACTAAAGAAAGGATCAAGTATAAGGGAAAGTTACCATTCAAGTGATTTAACTATGGTAAGATTGGTCACTTTACATCTAAATGTCCTAACAAGGATAAGAATGAGCATGATGGAGAGAATTATAAACATCATGGTGATGATAAGAAGTTTTATAAGCCTAACAAGAGTAAAAAGGGTTTTAGGAAGTATTAAGGAAAGAAAGGGTCATTCAAGAATAAGAAAAGTTTCTATATCAAAGAAGATAATATCTCATATGATGTAAGTGACACAAGAACATCTAATAGTGATGATGACAATAATGATCATGATAATGATGAAACCTTAATCATATCTATAGAAATAGATAATGAGGGTTTTTTTAAATGTAAAAGTCTTATGGATGATGAATAAGAGGCTAAAGTTAACTTTGAGGTAAAATTGGTGAGTGTTCTAGAGGATTTGAAGTTTCAAATAAAAAAGAATCAAAAATTGAGATCATTGGTTAAGAGTTATGAGAAACAAATCAATCTCTTTGAAGAGAGATTAAGTAACAACACAAATGAACATGAGGAGATCATAAAATAGTTGTAAACTCATATTGAGATAGTCACTATAAGTCTTAAGACCAAGGAGGAATAATGCATCAAGTTTAGAATAGAAATGGAGTCCTTGAAGGTGGAATTGGATTAGGAAATAGTCAAGTTGAAGACACATCAAAAATTTAAAAAGAGTACTGAAGTCCTTGGTGATATTGTTAATAATCAAAGGTCTACACATGACAAGATAGGTCATGGGTTCAAACAAGAATAAAAATAAAATGAGAGTCAGACCTCAAAGACCTATGAATAGACTCTCAAATTTGAGACTCAAATTGATCATCAAAAAGTCAAGAAGATCGTGACTTCTTAAAAAGACAAAAAAGGTAAAGGTGCATCATTCAACATCAAATAGATGAGATATGTGAATTCATTCAATGGTTACTATTTATCATGTAATCAATATGGACATAGAGCTATGGATTGTAGACATTATGCAAGAATCAATTCCTCATGGAGGAATAGGGTGAATGTCCATTTCAATAGTAGAAGTAGAATATTGTGCTATAATTCTGATTAGAGAAGACATATTACAAGAGATTTAAAGATGAGGCATATGAAGAAGATTAGTCAAGATAATAGGTTATATAATCATACCATTGAGAATTGGATCAAGAAGTTAGACCTTATGAACAAGCTGAAGGAGGAGTAGAAGATGAAAGGAGAAGAATCTATGCTAGCTTATATTACCTTTCACATCTAATATGAAGGCATGAAATGGTATATATATAGTTATTTCTTAAGACACATGACAGGGGACAAGAATAAGTTCATCTCATTGAAGAATAATGATGCAAGAATAGTGAGATTTAGAGATAACACAATTACCAATATAGTTGGCAAGGGTATCTTAATTTTGGACAATGGCAAGACCAAGACAGAGAATGTGTTGTATGTGGAAGGTTTGAAACATAACCTTCTTAGTGTAAGTAAAATTTTCAATCAAGGACACACACTAACCTTTCATGATAGAGGGTGTGATATAAGGAGAGAAAAATTAGGAAGGCTGATTTCCAATGCTAAGAGGACTAAGAACAATCTATATGTCTTGAATGAGATCAAGAATGCTAGATGATTTATGAGTAAAATGGATGAATGTTGGATATGGCATAAAAGGTTATTCCACATAAAATTTGATAATTTGGTCAATATAAGCACTAATAAGTCTATGAATAACATTCCTAAGATCACTAAACTAATAAACACACTTTGCAATGCATGTCAACATGGTAAGTAGACTAGAATAAGGTTTAAGTCCAAGGAGTAATCTACCACAAGACCTTTGGAGTTAATACACACTTATATTTATGGGCCTAAAAGAATCTATATTATTAAAGGAGATAGATACTTCATATTACTCATAGATGACTACATAACAATGACTTGGGTAGCTTTATTGAAAGAAAAGTAAGAAGTTCTTGATAAGTTAAAGGCATTAAAGGCTCTTACTCAGAATGAAAAGAATGGGAAGATCAAGTGATTAAGATATAACATAGGGAGTTATTTTTGGTATAATGACTTTTATAACTTATAAGAGGTCTATGGGATAAAGAGACAATTCTCAACAACTAAAACACCTCAGGAGAATGGGGTAGTAGAAAGAAATAATAGGATAGTTCAAGAGATGGCAAGAACTATGCTAAATGAGTCAAGGTTATTTGATGGATACAAAAGAGAGGTAGTGAACACTTCAATATAAATTATGAATAGAAGATAGATAAGGACTAATGGTAACAAGACCCCTTATGAACTTTGGAAAGGCAGACCTACTAATGTGGAACACTTCAGAGTGTTTAGAAGTAAATGTTTCATCAAAAGAGATGAGGAAGACTTAGGTAATTTTTATTCTAGGTATAATGAAGGTATATTCTTGGGATACTAATTAATGAGCTCAGTTTATATGTGTTATAATAAGAGTTTGTAGAATATAGTGGAAAGCACCAATGTGAAGGTTGACTAGACAAGTTCTAAGAAGTCACACTCATAATCAAAGGATAAATAAAAAAATGTAGACTTCAATAATGAATAAAAAATGATATAGATATATGATGAAGAAGAAGTTTAGTAAATATAAGACTCAAAATGCCCCTCAATCTAGATTCAAAGAGATCATCCTGAATCATAAATCATTGGCAACAAGGATGCATGTATGCAAACAAGAAGAAGGTCGGTAAGTAACCTAAATCAAGATAATGTTGTTATATTGTCTAATATTAAACCTAAGAACCTTGTAGAAGAAATAAAAGACAAGTTTTAGATAGGTGATATTAATGAGGATTTATACCAAATAGAAAAGAATGAGACTTGGGAACTAGTTCCTAGGCCTAAAGATAAGAATGTCATTCGCACAAAAAAGGTGTTTAGGAACAAGTTAAATGGAGATGGAGAAGTCACTAGGAATAAAGATATATTGGTATGCAAGTGGTATGCACAAGTTAAAGTGGTAGAATTTGAGGATACCTTTTCTCTAATAGCAAGATTGGAGGCTATCAGATTATTTTTAGCATATGCAGGGTTCAAAGGATTCAAAGGGTACCAGATAGACGTCAAATCTTTTTTTGTAAATGGAAACTTAGAAGAGGAGGTGTACATAGAGAAACTTGAGGCTTTATCATTATCAAGTAATAAAGGCTATGTTTATATATTGAAAAAGGCTCTCTATGGTCTAAATCAATCTCCTAGATCTTGGTATGCCAGATTGGATAGGTATCTATTGGATCAAAGATTCAAAATAAGAGTTGTAGATAGTAATCTATACATAAAAATAGAAGGTGAGCATTAGTTGATAGTAGTTGTCTATGTGGATGACATCATATTTATTAGAAATAGTGAGAATATGAGCAAGGTCTTTATAGATATGATGGATTTTGATATGTCCATGCTAGGAGAACTATAATTATTTCTTGGGATACAAATCAATCAATCATAAAAAGGGATATTCATTTCACAAACCAAGTACATAAGAGAGATGTTGAAGAAGTTTGAAATAGAATATTTCAAGGTAGTTATCACATCTATGATCATAAGGTGTAAGTTGAGCAAGGAATTTGAATATTTAAGGGTTAATAAGACATCATATAGGTCAATGATTAGAGGTCTGATGTACACTACTACCTCTATACCTGACATCATGTAAGTAGTAGGTATTGTGGGAATATTTCAAGTAGATCTAATGGAAAATCATCTAAAATATATCAAAAGGATACTCAAGCATCTCAAGGGGACTATGGGGTTTAGGTTATGGTACCCAAGGAGTAAGGATTTTAATTTAACAACCTATATAGATGCAGACTAGGTAGGGAGTCTAGATGATAGGAAGAGCACTAGTGGAGGAGCTTTCTTCTTAGGTGAGTGACTAATCTCATGAATAAGAAACAAGCAAACATTAGTGGCATTATTTTTTTCTAAGGTTGATTAAATTTTAGTAGCTTCATGTTGTACTCAAGTCTTATGGATGAGATAGACCTTAAAAGACTACAAGCTAGAGTATGATAGTCCTAGCACTATTGATTGTGATAATACAAGTGTTATAATCATCTTAAAGAACCTTATCATGCATTCAAGAACTAAACACATTCCCATTAAGTATCATTTATTAAGAAAGAAGGTAAGTGAACAAAGTGTTAAACTTGAATATGTTTTTACAAAGGATCATATTGAAGACATTTTGACCAATTCACTTCTAAAGGCAACTTTTGAACATTTAAGATAGGAATTGCGTGTAGTTCCTTATTAGAAATATTGCCATTGATGTCAAAGGTCTAGTATTATTGGTGATAAAGGCCCCATTGCAATTAATGTTGTTTGTAATAAATATATCCTAGATAATATGAGTTAATATTTATTTAATATTAACGAATATATTTTTGGTTGCATATGAGACAAAAGAAGGGCCCATGGAGAAGTTGAAGAGCCACGGGGTAATGACAAAACAAGGATGGGACGCATTTTCCCATGAAGAGTCATCTTGGGGAATACCAAGAGTCACCAAGTGAAGACAAAAGAGTAAGGGCACAATTTCTCAGGAAGGGACACTTTGAGGAATATGAAAAGTCACCAAAGATAAGGAAAAAAGTGGGAAGGACATTTTTGGTCATGAAGGGTCACCACATGACTTTTCAAAGGCTTGAATATGAAGGGTCATCTAAGATTGGTGCCATTTTCCATGAGGATTGAAGGGTCACAAAGGGGGAAGGCCAAAGGTCATTTGAAAAGCTATAAATAAAGGCTAGAGAAGCCGTTTGTAATATGGTTGAGAGAGGTTGATTTGATATTGTAATATCTAGCTTAGAAGAGCAATTGTGAGAGATGAATAGTATTTGTTATATCTAGCTTATAAGAGCAAAGGTGAAGAGAGAGGAAAGAGATGTTGTATTGAACTATCATTTGTTAAGATAGCGACATTGAGAGATAGGTGTGTGGTATACACAAAGGGGTTGGTGCTCAGCAAAGGGGTTGGTGTTCCTGTGGGTTGGTGCTCATGAATAGTTGTTGGGTTGGTGCTCGGAAAAGGGGTTTGAAGCTCTTGTGGGTTGGTGTTCATGAATTGTAGCTGGGTTGGTACTCGGCAAAGGGGTATGGTGCTCCTGTGGGTTGTTTCTCATGAATATACTTGAGATTGTTCTCCATGGTTTTTCCCACATTGGGTTTCCATGTTATATCTGGTGTCTCTCTCTATCTTGTGTGATGTTTATTATTTGATTTTTATTGCATATCTTGAATGTTTGATTAAGTGAAATTTGATAAAGGGAAATTTTTATAAGATATATGATATACTGATTCACCCCCCCTCTCAGCATATTCCGTACTTAACAATTAGTATCAAAGCAGGTTCTTTTTTGAAAAGTTTTATAGCTTGAAGGTAGATTGGGAAAGCACGATGGCTGGGTCACAAGAAGGATTTTCTACAAATAAGGCACCTTTGTTTGATGGAACAAATTATGATTTTTGGAGCATGAGAATGAAGGTTTATTTGATGGCCCTTGGATTCGACATATGGAAAGCAATGGTGGAGGAATATGAAGAGCCACAGACATCTACAATTACTCCAGCAGAAAAGAAGGCAAGTGAATGTAATGCTAAAGCTTTAAATGCCATTTTATGTGGTTTATGTGAATCTAAATTTGTTAAAGTTATGCAATGTAAATATGCTCATGAAACTTGGGTAAAACTTGAGAATATTTACAAAGGTGATGGAAAGGTTCAGCAAGCTAAGTTGTAGACTTTTAGAAGGCAATTTGAAATTTTGAAGATGGAAGAAGAAGAAGATATAGCAAGTTATCTTTTGTGAGTTGATCAAGTCATAAATCAGATTCAAGGTCTTGGAGAAATGTTGGATAAGTCAACGGTGGTGTAAAAGGTTTTGAGATCTCTACCAATGAGATATGATGCAAAGGTTTTGGCAATCGAGGAGATGAAGAATTTAGACAAGCTAAAGATAGATGAGCTTCATGGTATTCTCATGGCATATGAGATGTGGACAGAACAAGATAAACCCTCAAAAAGAGAAGCAACTTTCAAGACATCAAAGAAGGAGAAAGCTAAGATTCAAGAATCAAGTGATAGTTCCAGTGATGATGAAGATGACAATGGAGCACTTTTCATTTGCAAGCCAAAAAGAGGAACAGGTAAATATCAAGGAAAATTACCTTTTAAATGTTTTAATTGTGAAAAGATTGGACATTTTTCAACTAGATGCCCAGATAAGGTTAATGATGATGAAGAAGAAAAGCCTACATATAAGAAGAATTTCAAAGGCAAATCTAAGAAGGGTTTCAAGAAGAAGACCCTGTATTCTAAGGATCCTAGTTTAGGCAAAGATAGTGGAGTCAGTGATTCAGAAGAAGAAGAGATTCTATTCATGGCCATACATGAAGGTGATCAAGAATAAGAGGAGGAAGTTGAAGTGACTATGGAAGGAGAGCTCATGTTTGCCTTAGAAGAGTTAGAAGCTGTTTAGAAGAAGAATCAAAGATTAAAGTGCCAGATCAAGAAAAATGAACAAGAGTCAAAAGGAAATGATTGAAGATCTACAAGCACACTTTGAAGAAGCCAAGAAGAATGAAGAAGACCTCACAACATAATTGGAAATAGCAAGAAAATAACGTCAAAGGTATGTTATTGAAATTGCCTCTTTAAAAGAAGATATTAATAAAGCAGTCAGTGATTCAAAATTTGAAGATAGCACTAACATGCTAAATAAGATATTGGAAAGTCAAAAATCATATTCAGATAAGACATGGATCAGTTTTGAAAAGAAAAAGAGCTATGCTGAAGCTCTTACACAAAAGGAAACAAAAAGGGGAGAAGTGAAGAATACAGAGGACATTCCAAACAGAGAAGGCTGGAAGGAACAAAGCTACAAAAGGCAATCAGGTTAGAGATATACAGACAGGTCTTATTTTTATGGCTATTATTTTTATTGTAATGGATATGGTCATAAGAAATTAGAATGTAGAAAAAGAGCTAACAATTTTAGAAATAAGGAGAAGGAAAGTCAAGTAGAGTCAAGCAGAAGCTAAAACTCTTTTGCTCCTCTATCAAGCCTTGATGAAGAGACTATATTATGCTACAAGTGCAACAACTTTGGACACATAGCTCGGTATTGTAGAAGTGTGTTTGAGTCAGTCAAGAAGGATCAGAGCTTCAAATCTCCATTCATCAAGAAGGATCAGAATCTCAAAGCTCCATTCATCAGGGAGAAGGTTCTGACATGTACATGGCAAAAGAAACAACATGAAGATTCTATGATGGTTTAGATAGCCCAGCATGTAAAAGGTAAAAATCAGCCATGGTTAATTGATAGCAGATGTTTGAGGCATATGACAGGAGATAAAAGTAAATTCAAATCTCTAAAAAAGATTAATGGTGGTACAGTGAGATTCAGAGATAAAGCCACTGCTAGGATAGCCGAAAAAGGTACTTTGAGTTTGGATTATGGTAGAACTAAGACAAAATGTTTTGTATGTAAAAGGTCTTAAGCATAATTTGTTGAGTGTTAGTCAAATATGTGATCAAGGATATACATTAAAGTTTCATAAAGAAGGTTGTGATATTAGAAGAAAAGATTCAAATGAGTTGATTGCAGATGCTCAAAGGATAGGGAACAATGTGTATGTATTGTCAGATATCTTCTCAAAGGCACGATCAAAGGATACATTAAAAGATCGATGAGAGGAGTTGGGAGTAATTTCTATTACTTCCTACCATTGATGTTCAACATTAGTTGAGGGGGAACTAAGTGTTAGCTCCAAGTAGGCCCTTTTCCATTGATGTCAAAGGGGGAGAATAATAGGTACAGGTATAGGTACAGGTGTATAAAATAGGTACATGGAATAGGTACAGGTTGTTACAGTAAGGGTGAGTTATTGTATGTTTTTAGATGACAGTATGTGCAGGTGATAGGATGTGGCAGTTTCAAGATTGAGGTTGCCATCAATGACAAAGGGGGAGATTGTTGGAAATATTGTCATTGATGTCAAAGGTCTAGTATTATTGGTGATAAAGGCCCCATTGCAATTAATGTTATTTGTAATAAATATATCTTGGCTAATATGAGTTAATATTTATTTAATATTAATGAATATATTTTTGGTTTCATATGAGACAAAAGAAGGGCCCATGGAGAAGTCGAAGAGCCACGGGGTAAAGATAAAAGAAGGATGGGATGCATTTTCCCATGAAGAGTCATCTTGGGGAATACCAAGAGTCACCAAGTGAAGACAAAAGATTAAGGGCACAATTTCTCATGAAGGGACACTTTGAGGAATACGAAAAGTCACCAAAGATAAGGACAAAAGTGGGAAGGACGTTTTTGGTCATGAAGGGTCACCACATGAATTTTCAAAGGCTTGAATATGAAGGGTCATCCAAGATTGGTGCCATTTTCCATGAGGATTGAAGGGTCACAAAGGGGGAAGGCCAAAGGTCATTTGGAAAGCTATAAATAAAGGATTGAGAAGCCATTTGTAATATGGTTGAGAGAGGTTGATTTAATATTGTAATATCTAGCTTAGAAGAGCAATTGTGAGAGATGAATAGTATTTGTTATATCTAGCTTAGAAGAGCAAAGGTGAAGAGAGAGGAAAGAGATTTTGTATTGAACTATCATTTGTTGAGATAGCAACATTGAGAGATAGGTGTGTGGTATACACAAAGGGGTTGGTGCTCATGAATTGTTGCTGGGTTGGTGCTCGGCAAAGGGGTTGGTGCTCTTGTGGGTTGGTGATCATGAATAGTTGTTGGGTTGGTGCTCGGCAAAGGGGTTTGAAGCTCATGTGGGTTGGTGATCACGAATTGTATCTAGGTTGGTACTCAGTAAAGGGGTATGGTGCTCTTGTGGGTTGTTTCTCACGAATATACTTGAGATTGTTCTCCATGGTTTTTCTCACATTGGGTTTCTATGTTATATCTGGTGTCTCTCTATATCTTGTGTGATGTTTATTGTTTGAGTTTTATTGCATATATTGAATGTTTGATTAAGTGGAATTTGATAAAGGGAAAGCTTTATAAGATATATGATATACTGATTCAACCCCCTCTCAGTATATTTTGTGCTTAACATTCCTACCCCTAAAATTCATTAAGGAAGTCAAGTGCTTAGGGGTAACTAATTGGGTGGTTCATTATCTCCAATAGTAGGTAAGTAATGCCAAGAATGTATGCATGTAGATAGGGGACAATGTTTGTATGGTGATTCATAAACTCATAATTCTATGTATTGAGTGTTTTGGTTGTAATTAGTATGATCCAAGAAGTTGTAAACATTGCTTTGTCATTTATGTCAAAGGGGGAGAAAAGTTGAGAATGATTTATAAGTTTATTTTTGATATAAGTTTCTGAGAGTGGTTTCCATCAATGACAAAGGGGGAGATTATTGAGTATTGTAATTCATGTCAAAGGTGCATCTTGTGAAGGTTGATGTCAAATGTGACTAAGCCTAGTTGGCAATGTGTGATATGAAAAGGGGAATTGAGGGAGTGATGTCATGAGATAATGATGTCATGAGAGAAAAATAAATAGATAATTTGAATGCAACTAATGTCTTATGGTTGCATGAAGGTACACATCATTGATGACAAAGTGCATAAGAAGCCTAGTCATGACATGAAGAGGTATGTGCATGAAAATGGATGAACACATGCATATGAAAGATGTATGAAACTATTTGAGCATGTACTAAAAGCATTGAAGCATTCATGGGATTTTTAGGGTGAGCTTACAGGGGTAGGACCTTCAGACTAAGCCTACACTTAGACCTCTCTTAGATCCTACCTAGCTCAATGAGGTATGAAGATTAGATTTAAAGGAAATTATACATATGTGATCATGGATAGAGATGACATAAGTTTTTATAGCCATGTTAACAAATTTTTAGGTCATGGTTTGAAGTAAATTACATGAAACACAATTTTAGGCCTTCTCAAGTTCATAAAATAAGGTCTCAAGACATGAGAAGCACTTTTATATGTTCATTGGCATGTGTAACCTCTGAATGGGAACTTGAGATATTGAGGATATATTAGTAAGGGTCCTATCTAAGATCTCTAGGAATTGGTTTTGGATTCAAGGGGTATTCCTTTATGAATAATCATTAACACCAAAACCTATGTCAAACCTCCCTAAAATCCTAATAAGGACCCTGGTGAAATATCTTGTTCAAATCAGCTCATAATTAATTAAAAATCCTATAAAATATATTATATAATGTATTAAAATCTCCCAAGTACCTCTAGGTGGTGGTGGTTAGTCAGATGAGAGAGAAAATGCACAGATATAGGCTTATTTATCAATAAGTTGTTGTAGCTCTCAAAATTTATATTGATCAAAAAAGAAAATGGATGGGAGAAGAAGATAGAGACTAATTTTTAATATCCATGATGATTTTTAGATAGTTTATAACATTAAAATGTTGTAATTTTGTCATCCAAGTGAGCCAGTCGTAGATAGACCTAATAGTACAAATGGTGCAAAACCTAAGCAGAGATGAGAAGATGGATTTGAGGGTCTGAGAATATTAGATTGATACAAAAAAATTTATGAATATTTTATTTATTAATTTTAATTCTTTTAATAAGTTTTGGAGGTTAGTAAATATGGTGAAAAAGTTGCTCACAAAATGACCTATTTGGTTCAGATAAGACTATGTGATATAAGGTTAAGAAATTGATCTGCAAGACCAATATTTGCCATTAGAACATATAATATTTCTAGTTTAGGATGGTACATATATCTCATATGACCATATACATTCATCATGATTCATTACAAGTGTCTAAACAAGTGTTGGAGGTCTAAGTCACCATGATTGGTTTTTTAGGTTAATTAGTAGTTCTAAGTGAGTGAGTTTTAGAGATGTTCTTGAGTCTTTATCTCCTAAGTAAAAATGTTACAATTATTTGGTGATGAATATAAGTAATTAATATTATATCTACATGTGTTTTTTAATATTTCATTAGCTTAAAGGTGTTTAAGCTTCATTTTTTCAAGATAAACTTTTGAGGTACACAGGCCTAATAGGATAGTTTATCCTAAAAGAGCTTTCATGGTATGAGCGAAGGATATAGATCTGAACAAGCATAATAATAAGGTTATTATAGGTATTTATATAAGTTATTGAATTCTTTTTTATCATTGGAGAAGGCCATCTAGGCCCAAGAGGATCATGATTTGATGCTAAGAAGATAAACCTAATACAATTAGGTATTCATGAGACCTAAAAGAGAAATGAGGCCTAATTGAGTTGTTTTAGAAAAATGAGTCCAAATTCCATTTTAATCATGTTAATAAAATTTTATAAGACCTATTATATGGCTGACCTAAGAGGTTAAAGGTGTGTGGTAGACCAAGTGGTGTGTGACTATGAGACAAGTATATATATAAGGCAATTTTAGGCCTATTTGAATATAAATAATAGAAGCAATTAAAATATTGATCGGTAGAGCATAAGTAGGTATTGAAATGTGACCATAAAATTAGAGTAGAGGTGTGGTGATAAAAATTCATTAGGTGGATTATTTGGTGATGAGTCACTTAGGGAATTGGTGCTTCCTTGCAAGTAGGTACTTGACTTCTTTGGGTTTGGTGCTCTAATTTGAGTTGGTGCTATACAAAATTTGATCTTTTGTCATATAGGACTGTATTCCATTTTTATGTATCATATTGGGTTTTATTCCCCTTGAGTTTTTTCCACTCATATGTGTCTTTTCTTGTGTTATGCTCATGTGAATGGTCTTTATGCATTGATAGATCTTAATGTTGATTTCATAGTTCATGAATGATTAGATATAATTTAAAGAAATTTTTTTGTACACTGATTCACCCCCTAGTGATTTTGATTCCAAAAAATCTATCATTGGACACATATTCCAAACATGTTATGTGAAATGCTCTGAGATGTTGCTCAAGGTTGCCCTTTCCATCATATAGTGTATGCTTGGGTCTCATAAAAACTTGTATATAGGGGATATACTAATATATATTATGCTAATTGAGTATGCAATAAAATATTATAACCTACTGATTTATTAGGTTTTTAATCACCTTGATCTAAATGTAACACCTTAGTTTGTAGAGATTGATTATCTTTCCTAAGGGATTGTACATCAGGAGAAGAAAAATGTGTGCTAACCAAAGGTAATGTTCCCAATGGAATAGTAATATTTTTAAGCCACAAATTTTATCCCATTATGGAATGTGGAATAAAATTTATATCCAATGGTATAGAAGGGTTAGAAGTCTTAGATGTTTTTACATCAAATAATTTCTTATGTTCCTCTCTAATGATTTTGATAAAGTCATCTTGCATATCCTTATTCTTTAATAGAAATCCCTATAACTGTCTCTTATTTGTGTCATCAAATATATTGTATTTTTATGACATTATGTATTTATTAACTAAAATATGAAAATATTCACTTTGGGATCAACTTAGTGTGATACTTTGGTTAAAGTAAGAAAAAATAATTTTCTTAACTTGTATGTTATGGAAATAAAAATGATAGAATAGTGAAACTATTATAGAATTTATAATATTTGAAAATCCTAAAATAAAAAATGGAAACATCAATAAGAAGGATAAAAACACTAAAAACATATATGGTTATGGTTTTAGCAACATTTGAATGATAAATAGATTCACCAATATGTTTTATGAAATTTGGGAAAACCTAGCAATATGTAGATTACCCTAAGTGAAAAACTAATGCACAAAATCAAGAATAATAATACTAAAAATATCAATCATTCATTGATTTTAAACTTGATAAATATTTAAAATTAATAAACAAAGAAAAATATAATATAAAATTAAGAATTGTCTATAAAATAGTGTTGCAAAAGGAATCAGAAGTTGAAATTGGCAGGGTGGTTGGATCTGGTGATTGTGAAACTAGATCTACATCTGAAATAAGACATGGAGAGGGGATAAATTATGTCCTATGTGATGTAAGTCCTATATGATATAAATTTAATATCTCATATTTATGGGTTCTATTCACCCTTGTCTTTATGTTTTGTGCTCCATGAGGATCTTCTGATCAACTATGGAGACCAATGTATGATCATTTTTCCTTCAATACCCTAGATCTTTGACATATGAAGACCAATGTAAATAAATGGGAGAAAAATGGGTTAGTGGTTTAATTTTTGTGTGAACTAAACACCCCATGTGCTGAGCGTTTCATACATACCAATACTCTAAAGAGGGATCAAACTTCATGTAGTTATCTCATGTTATGATGGTGTGTGAATACTGGTGCAAAATACTAGATGTTGGTATAATACTAGTCTAATTAAGTGCCTTAAATATGAATTGTTACCATGGATATGTATTCATACATTATCTCTAGTATATTGGGGCTATATGTAATTTGAATTGGGAGAAATAAGTAATTTTCTCTCAATGTGCAATTTGAATTCTAGTGATTTTCAGTGTGGAAGCCTCTTTTATGCAAAATGGTTTGAAATGTGTTTATATAGTCATATATTTAAAATTAATTCAAATGGGACTTATTATGGACATGGTATGACCTTTATATAACTTTAAATTTTTAAAATTAGCAATTATTTAGTGGGAGGACATGAGAGGGGGATCCAACAACAGAATGGGGCACTCTAGTCTAATGGGGCATTGTCCAATGAGGACAAACAACAATTTTAAGAGTATAAAATGGATTGAATTATGTTTGAGGATGATATCATTATGGATAGGTGAATTTTGGGTTCATTAATTAGTTTAAAAGAGTGAGTCCTTCATGCATAAGGTAGTTGAAATAAATTAAAAGGGCCCTAGGATAGGTCTAGACTTAAGTGGGTAAAGAAGTGGTCATAAGTGCACTATTTTATCTTAAATGTTAATTTATTTGTCTATAGTTTGAGATAAGTTATTATTCAGGTTACAACACTCACTTAAAAATATGGGGCATACATGATGGCTTGTCTTAGAGATTAAGCTAAAACAGTTCACTACATAGTTAGGAAAATACAACATTTACTCAGTTGGTCATAATTCATACTCAGTGTTTACCTAGAAAGCATATTCGAACAAAGTGCCATTCTGACAAAAATGAAATCTCATCCTAGGGTCAAAAAATATTTTTTATCAAACTTCTCAGAATTATACTCAATCTACAGAATAATTTTCAATAATATTTAGAAACATTTTTCATATTTATGCATAGGTTATCTCAATTTTTTTCTTAGATTGGGGGCATCATGCGCAACATGTGTTATATAATATTACATAGTTTTACTCATAAATTTAGTTTATTTAAGTCACATACTAGAATAAATATACTTAGATATTATATTGGGGGCATGTGTGTGGCACATGATCATTTTCTTGTTTAGTTTTGCACCAGTTCTACAAAAGAAATGACAATTTATATCATTCTCTATGTTGTATACACCAAACTTATCATGTTTTTTTTTCCTAGTTTTTCTCTAGTTTTACACTATAAATGGATCTTATTCTATTTACAATTATTGATTCAATATTTTGCACTAATTTTACACTAGAATGATTTATTAGAATTCATACATGGATTTTAAACTACTTTACTACCTTAAGTGTACAATGAAAGAGTAAAACACATATTAAATACTTATGAAAATTCTCCTACCAATTCATATTGGGTCATGCACAATCAAATCTAAGTTTTACAATGAAAAAATATCCAAGGTTCCTACCCTCTCTAGGCACCAATTTTACAATAGAAAACATAATGGTTCACGTACATGAAAAATTGTATTCATTCCTTGTTATTTGATCTATAATTTTTTTTTGTCTTTACTTTCAAATTGTCATCCTAAGTAAGGATTAATTTATACATGTTTCATTATAGGTTTGCATGAAGCCCAGTTTAGTGTGTGATCTAAATCCAAGACTACTCAACACAATTAAGCTTAAGTATAACTCTATTTATTTTACTCTAGTAATTTAGCTTTGGTGCTTTCCTAAAATAAAAGGAAAAAAAAAATAGTCACCAAAATTAAAATTTATCACTAAAATAATTCACTTGTAAGCATCTCATTATACACACTTATCTCATGCTCAATTTCATTATTCTAAATTTTATTCCTCTACTTCTATGTAAATGATCATGATCATTAAGTAATTTTGATACTTCATATTCCTATTCCTCATTCTAAGTAGACTAAAGTCACTATTAGACTGATCCAAATTTATTATTTAGTTTTTTTAAATCCTCAAACAATTTTAGTCCTTTAGGACTATCCCACTCACCGATAGTATTTGAATCTACTAATTTCATTCACTTACCAAAAAATAGCTAATTTTTCAAATTTAAATTCACCTAATTGGTCATCCCACACATTTCACAAGTTCTAACTAAGTATTTCCCAAAATACCACTATAAATTCAATTTTCAATTCATTTGTTCACTATTTGGTAAGAGGCTTCTATATTGCAAACACTATATTTATCGTAACTACACATTGAGAGGAAATCACATATTCTTCCCAATTCTGAGTTCACAAATCCCAAGTAGCCATGAACTTAGTATAAATAAACCTATAAGGTCACAAGTCATTTTAAAAGCTCATAATTACTCCAATATTGCACTAACATTTAGCATTACATCAATATTTCACACACACCACCATAACATGGGAGAATTACATGAAGTTTGATCCCTCTTCAAAGTATTGGTATGTAGGAAACACTCAACATAGGGGGTATTGAGGTCAAGCACAAATTTATCCACTAACCTATTTTTCCCCATTTAATAAATTCATTCCTCATTTTTAATTGAGATAGGGTTCCAAATGAATAAGAAAGCACACATCAGCTTTTGCATTGAATCAAACAACCCTGATCACACACACAAGACCTATAAGCAAAGGCACACTAATCCAAAGTTACATAGAGGTAAAACCCTACTAAACACTAGTACACCCTATAGATAATAATATAGGTCAAACTTATCCAAATAACATGACCTTGTCCCATATTTTAATGAAGCCTTATTCTTAATTCACAACATTATCAAATAGTTCCATAGTCAATCGCATAGTCTCTACTAAAGTCTATCAAATTTGAGTGTTAGATAGGTAGTTTGTCTTTAATAATTTACCTTTTTATCAATTTTATATAAATTTTAAGTTATAAATAAGTCTTGTGTGATTTTTTGAATATTTTATAAATTCTAATTTTACTTAGCATTTTATCATAATTGGATTAACACATTATTTAAATCCCTAATTTTGATTTAAAAAAATTAGGCAATAATGGTATACTCTAAAATAGAATTTATAGAGGAGATTGGAGGACTATAAGTAGAATTAGTAGGCATAGGCATGGATATCTATTGGGAATAAAGTGATGTTACCAAACCAAGGGATGATGCATGAAAGAAACTGGAGGTTTAAAAATATTTATGGATGTGACAGCGGAAATAGAAATTTTTGAAGAGCTATCTTGAGCACATTTATTTTTTCATCTTTAGCAACATGTAAGAATGAGTAAACATTTTTTGAATGTTCATGAAGGTATTTCATATTTTTTTCTTCATCAGTTTCAATGGACTTTTCCTCGATATTAGGTTTTGACATAAGAGTTATAAATCACCCTTAAAGTTGAAGTAGGTAATTCAATATCCTTTAAAGTTGAGTATTTGATACAATGTAAAAATGTGTTTCCTATTATTCCCAAGTAATTATAGATTTGACAAAGTCTATTGTATAAGAATAATGGCATGATATAGTAGGACAACTGTGTGAAAAATGAATGTCATAGTATTGGGCCTTGTTTAGCATAGCTTCTCATTAAATTGACATTATATTCATGCAAAAACATAATTAAGATAATTATGAATAGTAAGACAAGATGTAACAATGAAATTCATAATGCTATCTAACATATTAAAGAAATAATCATTAATTGATCCTGTTATAAATACAATACAAGCAAAAATCAAGGTACATAAGAGTGATCCAAGTAAGGGTTTGAATGATTATGTGGGCTCTCAAATATATTATTGTGACCTAACACAAAAACACATTTTCTAAAATTAAATAGGGACCCACTATTGTTTGAATATGTTTATTCAAGGTCTTATAAGCCTTAGAGATTCATGACAATGGTTTTAATATGCAAAGGTCTAAGGTTGTTCTCAATGTCTAAATTTATAGAATTTTAAATTATGAAAATCAAAACATAAACATTGATTTTAATTTTTTTAAACTTGGGTTTTCACAATTATTATTGAAAATTAACTTTATGATTTATGGACTAGCGGAACTAATGTGTCTCGACCTAGTGTTTCTATAATTTTCATGTGTTTGTAGGACTATTGATGGGGACTTGTAAGTATTCTTGTTTGGGCCCTACCTTTATTATTCAAGATCAAGAATAGTGTCAATATTAAATTAACCATATCCCTTCAAACTTTACAAAAGATTCTAAGTATCCAAAGTTTATAAAATTTGAGACCCTGATAGATGGCACTACCACATTACTCAAAACTAATCACAATTTGATGAAAGTTTCATACTTTATTAACAGTCAACTCACAATAGGACATCCACATGGTAGAACCATGTTTAACTAGAACAAAGTTCACTCCAAATAAAATTATAAGTCTTAAAAAAATTTTATCCCCAAGAACATGCCATGCAATGTAATTTCATGAACCCAGTACCATAGAATTTCAAAGCAAAGTTAATCATATAATGGTCGTGATGTTCCACAGTTTTGAGATATTGAAAAATGAAATAATTATATTAACTCAAAACCTTGGAAGTATTAAAAAAAAATATAATGTCCTTGATACCCCATAGTCTAATGGTCTCAAGTTTCAATCACTAAGATGTTGACAGATGACATAATTTCATTAACCCAGAACCATGAAACTCTAAAACCAAGTTAATAGTTTAATGATTTTATGGCTTCGAGGCCCCAAGTCTCCATAGTGTTGATATCATGCCACATGTAAATATTTCATTACCTAGATCCTTCCATAAGAAATACATATTTTAAAAGGTCTAAACAGCTGAGGCCCTAAGCCTTTGAGTTCTCGTAGCCTTGAGACTACTCCACATGGCTTAATACCATTAAATCACAACCATGGAGATTCTAAAGAGTTGGGTAAGTGATAAGTAGATAAATTTCATGATATAAGAGATATGTGGCCAATGTATAAATAAATCAGTTTGATATCAAAGGAAGAATTGATAATCTATAAATTGACACATCTTTAAGAAGTGACTAGACATATAAAGTTAACAAAAATTGCCATTTGACAAACACAAACCTACTAAAGTTGACTGACACATTTAAATTTAAAATGAGAATAAAATCAAAAGTTGTTATTCATATATAATTTACATGAATTATGTATTCAAGGTGTATACTATGGGAAATATATGCAAATCTAAGAAAATGAATGTCACTTCACCATTAATCTACAAGTGAACATTATAATTTTGAGCTCTTTAGTGACCATAATGCTTAGTTTTATTCACAAATTTTCAAAGATAATTCAAATAGTCTTACAAAGTATTTACATATTTTAGATCATTGAAATGAATTCTCTAAAATCACCACACATCTAGGCTCATTCTATATACTCCATCGTTAGATGCATTGAGTATGTTGACACAATATTTAATAAAAGTGATATGGATTTTAAATTCCCATATTATTCAGCCCTTTGGAATGAAGGGAATTTTGTATCACCATACTCTTCATAAGATCAAACATATCAAGAGGATAAATAGTACACTAACTACCTACTACTAATCAATACCATGGGACTTCATCAAGAGGTAGAAAAACCAAAGGTAATGCCTTGTATCAATTTACTCTTTGATTTTTTTTCCAATGGTACTTGTTATAGGGATTGTTTATATCTCATAAAAGGGAAGAACACAATTACATATATTTATATAAGAGTATTTGAAAGTTAACTCAAGTTCCCATCACCTAAGGTTGTTTATAACCAAGTCTTAGCCAATGTATGGTTCAATCATAAAACTGTATAAGGGAAGTTGAAATAGTGGTTGGTGAAGGGTCAAAGATGTAACCCCAAGGGATTAATTTATTTAAATAGTATCATCAAATTCAAGTCTAAAATCAAAATAGTCTATCCCTTTTAAATATATTATATATCTTTGATAGCATTAATTATGTACAAGTAGAATGGGTCCCATTATTGGACATCCTCTTCACTTTTGATAAAATTATGGCCCTAAGAGAGGTAAATAGTGTTATATTGAAGGCCCAAATATAAAAACATGAACAAAGGCCTTTAAATGGAAAATGATTATATGATGTCATACTTTTAGATGCAATCCTTGGGATGGTCCACAAATCCTATGGAGAATTATGGTAATCATTGGAAGAGTATTTAGATAATATAATCTATGAATACTACTCTTTTATGTTTCTCTATATATACAAGAATGAAATCACAAGTATTTGTGAGTAAATGTAGCCTTAGGTTTATCAATTCATTCATGGCTCTTAGATGCCTAGAATATCTGAGAATATAAGAAGCATAAGTAAACTATGGGATTATTGGTACTATCTAGATTGTACCATAATCCAAATTATAGGAATAAGGGAACCCCCTCTATTTTTACCATGACATGTTCTAGACAAGCTTGTAGAGCAAGAGGTGGCCCACCAACTATACAATCAAATAGATGAATAACTTGGCCTAAAAAATTATTAGGCCTATTAATATAATACCCCTCTAAGTATTAGACAACTTCAATTTATGGTGAGGGCACATTTCAACCAAGCTGGAAAAATTAGATTTAATTATAATTTAAAGGTGGCCCAATTCAAGGAATGGGACCCTAAAGTAAAATTTAATAATTATCTCCAATCTCTTAAGGAAAAGAAGGGGGTGACCATTACATATGGTCACCAAGAGTATGGTCATGATGTTATCTTCATGAATGCATTAGAGGATTTAGAGGTATAGACCCATATGAAGAACAATCAAAGTCTATCGTAGTTTTTCAGGCCAATCAATATGACCCTCATATTACCAAGGAATATGAAAGTGAGATGGTGGAGTTGGCACAAAATGTTTGGAGTCATTAGTGGCCTCCAACACAACTTCAAGACTCAGTAGGATAAGACCATCCTCCCTTGCCTACAAGAAAATAAATTACTTTATTAGAGGGAGAGTCTAGTAGTAAAAGAGAGTCTAGTATTAAAAAGGAGGAGAACCTCTAAATTAGAAAGTAAATTATCAGAGGTCTCCCTAGTCCCCATATATCTTCCACACATCTAGTTGTTACCATTACTTTTATCATAACTATTACATTTGAGAGCATTGTACTTCTTTAGAATATGAAAAATAAAATTTTCATGCATTACCTCTCCCTCCACTTATAACACCTATATAGGTGAGCCTCATAGATTTTTTATAAGCTTCCTTCTCATCTCTCCCATCCACTCCTCCATCCCCTCAACCACATCTATCTCCATCCATTATTCCTTCCATCACTAATGTTCCACTCTCCATTTCTTCACCACCACCTATAGTAGTAGTCCCTACTATTATGATTCCATCACTTATTTAATAGTACCCTTCACATACCACCCCTCCCATAGTCACTTACCAAAGTAATTCCAAAGTTTTTCCAACCTCCTCCAAAATGTAACAACTAGAGGAAAGACCATCACTAGTTATAATATAGAATCCTTTGATAAGGAAGAAGAAGAGGAAGAGTAACATGGAAGTAATATCCTTATTATATTATGCTATGGATGAGGAAGAAGGAAATTAAAAAATAATGATGGGACCAAAACTAAGTTCAAGAAAGGAGGGAGCCCTAGAAGAAGTAGATGAGGAAGCAGAATTAGAAAAGGCCAAAGCAATTATCCTAGGAAGTTTTCAGAGGGAGAAACTTCAAATAGAACATTAAGCTAGTAAATCCTCACTTAAGAGGAAATACAAAGCATTAATGAGGTAGTTTCTTCCCTTGTTTATTCTATTACTATTGTAAATACTCAAGTTACATATTTTCCTCTAGATATTCCAAGGCCATAATTGTCTAGTTTAGGTGATTCTTTTATTCTTTCAACATCCACACCAATAATGAATCCAAAGAAAAGAGCCTATTTTAAGAATTTAGTTTTAATTCTCATTTTTGTTCCTAAAAGGCAACCAGTTCCCCCTATATCTTCAGTTTAATTATAGCTACCCTTTCAATAATACACACCTACATAGTCAACCACCATGATAGTTATGAAAACTATAGGCTTGACTTAGTATGTGGTTTACGTCACCCCATAGAGGGAAGCCTCACCATGGTAGAGAATTATTTATCCACCACTACAATTCTTAATTCAAATAAGTGATTTTTTATCACCTCTAGTAATAAATTCCCCTCCAATTATTAATCTACCCTCTACCTCTAAAGGCCCAAGTGCACTGGAAGAAGAATGAGAACTTATTGTTCTCTAATGGGTTAAAAAGATGCAAGGCCAAAGGGATGAGAGATAGAATTTGGTCATAACATAAATACCTAAAATTTTTAATTATTTTGACAAATAGAGTGGCATTATTTAGAGGTTGAATAAGAGGAATGTGGTAAACATAAATATAAGGGAGGAGATAGAGTTTGAACAAAGTGAAAACTTATTTCCCTTGGCCAAAAAGGCCAAAAGGAATCCAACTGACCCAATAAAGTATACAAAATATTTATGTGATTTTGTGGCTTTAGCCATAGAAGAAATGAAATAAATGTACAAGATTAATGAGGAGAAAAAACAAAAATTACTACAAAGATAAATTATTCATGCCCCTTGGGAAATTATAGATAATGTACAAAGTGTAGCCACCAAGTTGTACAATATTTTGGATAACATTTGAGTCTCTATAGGAAACAATAAGTTTGATATAATAAAGGTGATTAAACTCTAAGACAATTTAAAATAATATGAAAAAAAACTTACTTTTTTGGTTCAATGTTCAGGAAGTAACACATCCAATCACATAAACCTAATGTCTAGCCAAGATGTTGCATGGGCCCTTAGTTATGTAATTTCAAATAGGGATGTTTCCCTTAACTAGTATATATAGATGAAGGATTTTATGGGACATTTTGGAAGCCATGAAAATGAGGCCTTATAAATTTTAAAAGACATGAGGGTCATTTATGTGATTACCTCTACTAGAGAGTTGGTCAACAATCCTAATTTTGAGACACTCCTTAAAGCAAATGCAAATAGATTTAAGAAGTAATTTAAGGGATATATATATAAAACTAATGATGAGATCATTAAAATAATCAATTTTGATAAGGATATAGTGATAAAGTTTGAATCCCTTAGATATGAGATTAAGAGATCAGAGATAGAAGACATAAGGTTGATGGTTGAAGCCATCAAAATATACAAGTTTGCCTTGCTCAATTTTGATATTATTAATAAGGGTTTTGAAATAGTGCATGTAGTATTTGAAAACTCAAAGCCACGGAGGGATCATCAAGAGTAGCACAAAGCACACAAGCAACTACAAGTGATGCTACATCATTTTAGGGTCCCTAAATTTTTGGATATGTAGTCATGCATACTCTAATAGGACCAATTTTGATTCCCCAAGGACCTACAACATATATTTTTATTTCTACAGTTTTCACTTAGCCAATTTATTCTATTAGCGATGCCACATCAATACCAATCTAAATATAAGTATGTATTTGCATGTTTTAATTAAGCTGGGACTAATGGCTCCTAATTTATTTGGTGTGTGTATATATATAGTATTTTAGTTGAATAATTCTATTCTAGGTAAACATTTTTGTACATGCATGTTTTTCATGATTTTGACACACAGTTATATTTTTGGAGATGTAAATTTAGACTTCACTTGGAAGATGAGGAAACCCATCCCCAAGCCTATATATATTTTTATCCTCCCTATCCTAAAGAGAGCAAAATTTTGGATATTAATATTAATAGGAAATTCTATAAATTATTTTGTAATTAGTCTTAATGTGAAAATCTTTTTTTTCTCCAAACCTATGAATCTTGTGATAACTTATCATTCTTGTATATTAGTCTCTTCGTTATGTATAAGTATTATTTTAAATACAGTTATTCATATTATGATATTTCTAGGTGACGTCTTTTGGTGTACTAATCATAATCTCCCTTTGTGGATATGCAATTGTAATCTCACATCGACAATAACCATTGATTATATATGCTAAAGTTTATTGTATTATTTTTCCCTTGTAATCTTAACTATGATTGATTTTTGGTGTTCTTAAATTAGCTTGCAAAAAACATTGGTTCTTGATTTCTTGTCCAACCCCTAGTTCAAGAGTCAATTTAGAAAGGTTTCATCTTATTTTCCTTACCCTTCCATATTTTTGAGTTTATTTTGGTCAAACCCACCTTAAGTTAGATCAATCATATATCCACCCATTTCAAGTAGATCTAGATTCACATCCATGTCTGAACCATCTATAGTAAATAACTATTTTGCTCACTTCTATTCCACCAATAGGTTGTTTACAAAACCCAATATCCCATAACCTATGACTTGGAATGAATTTATTTCACTAATCCTAAAACATTAGAGGCTACCTCATAAGTTTTTCTAGTGTTCATAAAACCCACATCAAAATGAATTTATCTAGTGTTAGAAGGAGGGCCTTAACCTCAACCTCTATTTCTTGAAAGAATCACTTGAATTGCACTAGATATATTTAAAATATTAACAAGTTATACCTTAGACACTAATGTGTTATACCCACCTTTATAAATCCATATGAAATTTAGGTCATATAAGGGTATCTTAAGAAGACTCTAGGCTCGATCATAGTCTAAAAACATATGACCTCATCTTCCTCTACATCCAATGGCCCAAACTTGGCTAATTGGCTATATTATAAATGTTGCTAGATATGTGTATGAGTTACCCAAAAAACTTAAAAAGTATATTCCTTCATTTTCTCCCTCAAGAGGTAGGACTACTGAAGAATACATAAAGGATTTTAAAACTAATTTGGGAATATCAATTGTAGTCCATGAGGATGTGTCATGTAGACTCTTTCCCTTGACATTGCAAGATGTTACCTATGAATAATTTGTTAATGTCTTAGTAGGTTAAATTACATCTTGGGATGAACATAAAAACACCTTTTTGGCATAGTTTGGACAAGTCACCAACCCAAGTGTTACATACCAACACTTTGAAATCATGAGAAGATAATCAAATGAACTAATCCATGCCTTCAATGCTAAATTATAAAAAATATATAAGAGACTTGAAGTTGCTTATCAACCTACTGAGGCATTGGCCCTTGAAATTTACAAAAAAATCCCTATATCTTATGAATGTTATCTTTCTCTATAGATTTTCTAGTGTTGGTACATTACCTTTGGCTTATGTTGAAGTATCAATGTGGATAAATAATTAAAACCTAGATCACAAGACTTGGACCCATTTAATCTTTGTCCTATTTTTTTGGCCTTCATACCAATTCCAAACATAAATTAAAATACTATGGCCCAAAATCATAACCAAGTATACACCCATTTAAAATTAGTCCATACTCTACCTAACCAATACATTAAATTCTTGAATAATTATATGTTTACCTCTAAAAAGCAAAACCAAAGTTAGTCCTTAACACCAATCAATATTGATATTATGTAGGGTACTAATTTTGACTCCATAAAAATAGAACTGGAAGCTATCTAATAGATGGTGAAAAAATTAAGCAATGTTCTGAACATGCAGAAGTGCATGGGGAACATTGGTGGATGGAATACCAACCATGGCTTTGGATTCCATAGGTAAAAATTGTCTTTGAATAGGCTTGGAAACAATTTATAACATCATCTACCTAGTAATATGCCAAAGATAAATATCATGGAAACAACCCTTCTTAATCAGTGCCAAGTTCATAATATAGCACAACATGGTGAGCTAGACTACATAGAGTTCTGCATTACCTTCAAGATATTTCATAAAAAAATGGATGGACAAGTTGGTTTTGTAAATATAATAGAACCATCTTACTCTACTATTCTATGATATCCTAGTACATCAATGGCCTTTGAGACCTATGAATTCCCATTCTCAATAGAGGATGAGAATGAACTAGAAGTTAATATTGACAAGATCCATGCTTTCTAATAGTTCCAGAAAAACAATTACAATATGAAGAACACGTATCCCACTACCAATTCCACACCCCTAAACAATAATGCTACCAATACTTAAGATCCTAATTCCAACAGCAATCCACCCCCTCCCAAAATGGATGATTAGTTGCAAAGGGTAGATCCATAAAGCATAAGATGGTATAATATTGTTGAGGATATGAAAAATATCAAGGTTAACATCAATCTACATGAATTAGCCCAGATCATTGAGTAGAGAGAGTTGTTTCTAAAATCCTTTATTGGAAGGTCATATACTAACAAATCAGAAGTGATGCATGTAAATGTGATGATTTACAAGGATAAGCCACCTTTTATGTGAATCATCAAAATGTTTGCAATAAATGTGCATAATTGTTTGGTTTACTCATGTGTATCATCCAATTTAATGCCTATATATATATATATATATATAATATACAAGGTTTTACCCCATATAAGTTAAAAAAGTCTTCTATTTCATGTGTTGGTGAATTGACAAATGTACACATCCAAGTTACATCTAAGCCATTTGTATAATAGTACATAGATCTTCTAGTTGTTGACATTCCATAATATTATGATTTGATGCTTAGTCATGATTGGTCAAATACATTGAATGGTTACATGTCCATAGATTTCCCACACATGTGGCTACCTCAAAAAGGAGTAGCCAACCATATTGAGTAGATAGAGAATTGAAGATGAAGTACCTGATCATTTATTACAATGCCAAGAATGAGAAGGTTGAATTTGCATCTTTGCATATATTAGTGTACACATTCACCATAAATTAATGACTTAATGAATAATAAATTTAAGGTCCTTCTCAGTTATGGACTCTCCATTTCAATGGAGCTAGATCAAAATAAGGTTCAAGTGTTGATGTAGCCATGATCGACCAAGATGGGAAATAAAATCTAGATACCTATAAATTATAGTTCCCCTAAACTAATAATATAATTAAGTATGAATCTCTAATCCTCATCTTATAATTCACACTGAAGAATAACACCAAAAAATTATAAATATTTGGTGACTTAGAATTGGTTGTTAACCAAATTATAAAGAAGTATCAATGAAAAATCACTTACTTAAAGAAGTAAAAACATTGAGCATGGGACCTAATTAAATCCTTTAAAACATTTAACATTAGATCCATCCTAAGGGAAAGAAGATAGACTATAGATTCATTAGTATTTTAAACTTCCAATCTAACTACACTCCAAGAATCTAAAATACATAAATTCTCTATGGAGCTAGTTCCTTGCCCCTCTGTCCCAGATAATGTGGACAAATTCCAAGTGTTTGAGGATGATAAAAAATATTCCAAATCATGAATAGCTATAGAACCTTTGAATATCATATAATAGTTGAAAATTATGGTGAGCTCTAGAACCTTTGAATATCTAGGAGAAGGTTGTGTCTTATAACTAAAGGATATTCTCATCCCTCTAGGAATGGTATCCCTAAATAGAGCTTGTGATGTAGATCCACAAGATCAAAAACAAAATCAACTTAAATAAATTGAGTCTGATTTTATTAAAGAGAATCTATGCACATACCAACATCCCTAGCATGTGAACATTGGTTTTAGTTACACTGAAAGTGAGAAACAAATTTTGAAAAGTATATTGATAGAATATAAAGATGTGATAGTCTCTACATATGAACATTTGAAAGTATTTGACTCTAGGTTCATCACCCACACCATTCCATAGAAGCTAGAGCATAAACCCTTCAGGCAAAGGTAGAGGCTAGTAAATCCAATTCTAAAACCTCTCATGTAAACATAAATACAAAAGCTATTAGATGTTAGTATTTTCTTTTCAATTAGGCATTCAACATGGGTAGCCAACCTAGTACCATTTAGTAATAATAATAGATAAATTAAGCTCTATGTAGACTTCATGAATATGAACCAAGTGTAGACACTAAAAAACAACACATGATGGTTTTAGATGTTGAAATGCCCCTACATCAAACCATTACCCAATCTCCAATGATGATCGTAAGTCAAGTTAGCTAACTAACTAAACCAACTCACTAACCTACCTTTTCACCCCATTTGACCTTTGACCCTTGACCATCGATGATCACCCTGATCATCAACGATCAAGTCCCTATCACTTGAGCACCCAAACTCGATCTATGTGTGAATGCAAACACATCAAAATTAAATTCATGTAGTGAGCTAATTCATCAAGAATTAAATTTTTGTAATGATTTTCACCCCTTTTAGAACCTACACCTTCATCTCTTTTGCCTATAAAAAGAGAGGAGTAGGAGGTGAAAAGGGATCGAGAGATCTAGGAATTTTAGCAATCAAGTAATAAATCTATCAACCAACAATCTTTAGGAGCTTTTAGGAGAAATTTTTTGTAGGTTTTCCCTCCAAAAAAATTATAAAATATGATAGAGACCTGAACCTCTACTAAAATTTTTATTTGAGAAAAGTAATGTTGCTTTACCCGAATCACTCTTTGATTAGCTACTAACTATCAAATAAATAGTTAAGTATATTTCTAGTTTTCATTTTTTTATCATTTATTTTTTGACCTAGACCCTTCTACATCATATCTTCTGACCTCTCATCCTTAATCAAATGTTTAACAATTTTCTACCCAATCATTGACCTCATCAGCCCAAGCAATTTGCAACACTTATCAGAACCCATAACAAACGTCGATGGTCACCCTGACTACTGACAATCATGTTAACCACCAATGGTTACCTTGATCACTGACGATCACTATGGTATGAAATAAGAACAAACTATTCTTGCTTGCTTACCCTCAACCAAATTTCACTTTCTATCTTTTTGCTTGTTCATAGAGTCCCCACCTATTTTCTAAACCCAACTTGACCTATTTAACATTAGTATTAACCTACTTATTTCTATAATTAATTTATTTCCTTTATCAAGCATTTACTTCTTCTTGCAATCCCTTTCAATCTTTTCTATCATTTGATTCAAGTACTTCATCTTTATTTCCTTTAATTTAACTGTTCTAAGAGAGTGGATTGACAGCCTCCTAGTAATCTCATACTTCTTGGATCTAGTTCACGCTAGGCAATCCACATTAGTATCCACCTAACAACCCCTTTGTTTTAGTACTTTCTTATCTATAGGTCATTCTTCCCAAGACAAAGAGGAGCTCTTCACAATCATCTGGATCTTGTGTGCATAAACAAACAAGTTCTTCTACCATACCCATATCTAGTTTCTTACTTTCTCATTTCCAAGAAAATAAACTAAAATTAAGAGAAACATTTTGGCACGTCTGGCGAGACCTATTATCATCTAGGTGCCCTTTTCTTCCTTATTATATGCTCATATAAAGAAATCAAAATTTATTTTGGATATAAAATAAACCTTTCATACATTGATTGCTTGCATGTTTAGCTCATTTAGTTAAAATTAAAGGCTAAGTAAATCAATCATAGTTTCACCTTTGTTCTCACACACCAAAACCAAATCACTTATATCAATTAAACATCATAACAATTGACATAAATCTAGACTAGGGTTTCATATCCTAAGTGGTTCACCTTCACCCTTTATCTATCTTACTTAGAGGTCATTACCAAGAAGAGAAACCAAAACTTAGCTCTATGGTTGAGTCTAAACTCTGGAAATTAGTATATATTGGCTAAGAACCTGACACCCTTATCATTATGGTGTGTGAAGGGAAGGAGTAGGCCCAAATACCAAGACACATATTTATTTCCAACACAGATCCTTTTGAGAGCCTTAAACACCTGAAAGTAACCATAGACTTATTTTCTAATACCAGTTCTATAAACCTAGTTCTTCTTCACACTTTTCAACTAAGGCATATGCCAAAAGTGAGATAAAAGGTACCCTAAGATTTTGAAATTCACTCTAGTATATGTTTTTGATTACCTTGAAATATTTTTCTTTTGTTTTCTTTGTGTTTGAGTTGTGAGCTTTCCTTTATTCTTTTCTATTCCTCACATGGTTTTTACTAGACAATAGTTGAGGAACCAAAACAAATAAGAGCCACCTTCCTCTTCTTCTTCCTCCATGGAGTATACTTTAGATGTTGAGGGTTTTACCCATCCTTGTACTAACCCTGGCATGCTTTGGATAGTTATCCAAAGTGATGCATATTTTTCCACTTACCTTGATAATAATCTCATAGCCCTCCAACATTATCTTAATATCATATCTTATCACATGCCTACTTTAGTTCCACCTATGGATCCACCTTATGGGATGCCTCCCCATATTATGGGAGACACCTTTGTTTCCACTACCTCTACCCAACCTATGATCACTCAAACATCTTCCTCCACCAATAATCCATCCACTACCTCCATCCAAACTCAATCAAACAACCCAACCAATAACCAAACACCCCCTACACCAACCAACAACCACCCCTCCAACATAAGGGTAACCTCACCTTTTGTTATCCATACTTCACCCACCAAGGGGATACCTTCTACCCATATTTCCACTATTCCCCTTATCACTACCAACCCACCAATATCCACCCCACTTCAAAATGTGGTGCTTTCTATACCTTATACCCTTCCACCTATCAGTACTAGAGTTACCACTCACCCCTAACCAATTAACCCATTCATACCTCTAAGCCAATCCATATCAATTCCCCAATCTATCAATCTGATCAAACCTCCAAACCAACCCACATCAACTCCTAAATAAATACCTATGACACCCTACCCATGCTATGTTCTTAATCCATAAGGATACATAGCTCCATCTTTCACCCAACCTCTTATGCCTATTAACCCATATGTGGCACCTTCTAACCAACCTCTTATGCCTATTAACCCTTATGTGGCATCATCCCAACCCTCAATGACCACATACCAATATGTGGAATCTTCTCAACCTTCTACCAGTTATCTATATATTGCATCCATCCAACCCCAACAAAACTTACCATATAATTATGGAACTCCCCAACCCCAAACAAATTTGGTCAAAATGTTGATGGATAAAATGACCAACCTAGATTCATCTATATCTAGGGCTCACAACCTATTATCTTATGACCAAATCTATAATGAACCCATTCACCCATCCATCCCTATCTAACCATACCATCCTTAATGGGAACTACCCAAATTTTATAAATTCCAAAGTAAGGAAGACCCCCAATAACACCTAAGAGTGATTTAGAGTTCTTGCTACTTGATTGCCTATGATGATGCTCTTCTCCTTCACACCTTTCTTATGTCTTTATTTGGACCAGCATTATATTGGTTTAGTGATATCACTAACCACTCCATATTTTATTTTTCCCAACTCACCCAAACCTTTTTAGACCACTTCTCAATCAATATATCTAAGAAGGTCTCCATCACCGACCTCTACTTCATCAAACAATTTAATGATGAATCAATTGTCAATTTCATAACCCAATGGAGAGGTCTTATCAACCAACTCTCTTTCTCGTTGCCCCAACTTGAGTTGATTGAAATTTTCTATCGGGATTATGCCAAACACATTGCTCCTACTCTATAGGTTCAAACTTTTAGAACCTTTGGCAAGGCTTTCACCATGGCACTCAAACTAGAAATCAGAGCCATCGATGAGGGGAAATTAAAACTAAGAAATAAAAACTCTAGATTTAATTATAATGACCCTTCCCCATCCAAAACCACTAACCAATATAACTACCCTAACACTAAACCAAAGGAATCCATAAACACGGTTGTCTTTAAAACTGCTCCACCTTTGGTTGTCAACCAACCCAACTAAACTAACTCATCCAATCAACAAACGCAGAATCAAAACTGGGCTACCCCAAAATAATACACTCTGCTAGGGGAGTCATATGCTACGTTTTTTGATAAGTTGCTCAAATCTAACATCATACGTCTTCCTCCCATAAAACTTCCCCAATAATTTGATTCTTCTTGCCCTATGCTTGGTATAATGAGAGTGATCTATGTGATTTCCACTATGTCATTGGACATGATGTTAATAGGTGTAACACCTTCAAAACCATTATACAAAACTTGATTGATAAGGGAGAACTTGTATTAGATAATCCCAATGTACCCCAAAATTAGTCACTCAACATCTTTTGACAACCTTTTCCCAATAATACCCCTTCTACCCACCATGATGACAACAAACCAAAATCATCTCATGCTCATGAGCTCCATAAGATTAATGTAATTATCAATGAATCTATTGTTGAGGAAACCACTACCCCAACTACCTCTTCCTCCACTCCACTTATTAAAGTAGGTGAATTATCTCCCATTCCTTTGGATACCTAAACAAAGGAATCAAACATCTCCTTTCTTTAACTTGATGAGGTAATGGACTTGCCTTCCTCCCCCATCATGGAATCACCCACTCTCTCTTTAGAAACCATTATAAAAGAAGAGATCACCTTATCTACTCCTTCCATACAGGAATCATCTTCCTAAATCTTGGAACCTTTCATCAAGGACAAGGGTGAAGAAACCATTCCCTTACCTCAACCTATGGACCTAATCTTTGAATCTGATGCCCAAAGAACCAAACCAATTTACAAACCCTTCTCTAGACTGGTCCAAAGCCTAGAATCCTCTTCTCAACCCAATATGGATCGAGCCACCTTTTGGCACTGTCTTGGGTGCCCCTATCAAAATAAGCATGAACCTTTGACCACACCTTCATCCACCCCATCTTCAATCACACCTACCCTTAAACCTATAATCACCTCAACCCCTCCATCAAAAACCTTTTTTCCCAAAACCATGGAAGAACCATCCAAACCATATCCATCTAAAATTATCAAATCATAAGACACCTCTCTAATCAAACCTATCAAGAACCTAGGGATGCTTCCCACTTATAGCCTTATCCACACATCTTTGAAGTTGTACTTAACCCCATCTAGTCCACCAAATAAAACCTTAACCAAACCAACCAAGAAAGTGGAGCCACCCAAACTCCCACCTAGAACCAGAAACATACCACCCACTTACCTCTTACCTTCTATCTTGGGACCCCATCCTTCTTCCATCCTGGAAGCTCATCCTTCTATCAAGAAGGTGAACCCTCCCAAAACTACCCAAACTAAACTTCCTCCTTTTATTCTACCTTTACCTACCCCCTCCAAATCATCAAACTCCCCATCATTATTAACCAAACTATTTACCTCTACCTACCCACCTATCTCCAAGCCTTCATGATCTCAATCATCCACCTCTAAATCTTTCACATTTAAACATTCCACCTCAAAAGCATCTAACACCAAACAATCCTAATCAAACCCACCTATCAAAAGCATTATACTACCCATAACTTCCATGGTGAAGCCTACTTCTAAGAAGGCTCCCACCCCAAAAACCAAAAGCCCATCACCTTAACACCTTTGCTCAAATATTATTCAACCATTTTACAAAGGTTGTTATAAATATCTTCCTTAAACCTATCTTCTATTAAACCCTTTGATCCTTCGAGTCCTAAACCATCTTGGTTCAATGAAAGTGTAATCTGCTCATACCATAAGACACTTAGACATGATACAGAGAGTTACAAAGCTCTCCAAACACTTGTCCATAACATATGGGATGAGGATGATCTATTATTAGAATAACTTCTCTTAATCCCATTATCAACCCAACCACTAAATGATCCTATCCAACAATTACCCACTCTTGCACTCTCATCCAAGAGTGAGGAAAAATTGAAGAAACCTTCTATCCCAATGCTTTCCCTCATCCACATTAACCATATGGTCCCCTGATCTTAGGCCCAACAAAGGATAAGGGAAAGACCAAAGTGTCCATTCCATGGACGTATCCTTCCACCCCTCAGCCTTACAACCAAACTCAAGTGCCTACACCTTCACATTCACCAAAACCTAAAATATCCATTTTGGGTACCTTTCCCTCCAACCTTTCTTGATCTATCTAGTGAGTAGTTCTAAAATAGCTTCACTAGACACCGATGAAGATGATCATATATAAACTAATAAACACCTAACCCCATCACCACCAAGTAATGATAGAGGCCCTATAATCTATAGAGGTCCAACCTGAAGACCCTTAACCTCTTTCAACCTTTGTCAGAGCTCTTTGACTTTCCACCCTTGTCACATTCAAGGATTTGAAAATAACCTCCATTCATCTAGAGGATCCAAATCCACCTCTCTTAATCAATACATACATCAATAAAACCTGCATCAAAAGGGTGATGATTTATGGGGAAGATAGTATTAATATTATCTCCTCTCATGCTTATGACCAACTCTAGCTACCAAAAAATATCATGTCAAAAATTGTAGTGATCCTCCATTCCTTTAATGATACTATGGCCACAACCTTGTGGATAGTCCTCCTCCACATCTAATTGGGACCTCTCACACTTTTAGGGATCTTCTACATTGTAGAAGGTGAGTTCCAATACAATGTCTTACTTGGACACCCTTAGATCCACTCCATGAGTTATGTCCCATTTAACTTGTATCGATGTGTCAAGGTCAAACATGAGTGTCAAGTCATCACCATACAAGCTAACCCTAGTCCTTTTGTATCTTGAAACATGACATATCAACCCAATGACATTCTTCTTCTTCTCTCATCCACCTTACCACCAACCAATAATAATTCCACCCCCACCATCAATGAAGCTTCAACTAGCTCATCTATCCCTTCTTCTCAGATCCCCATAGAGAACCCCTTAGAACCTACATTCTAATGTCTCTCACTAGGAGAGTATCATCTTTTTGCCTTGGATGCCTTCCCTACTCCTTAAGAATATTGGAATCTTGACCATAATCTTGGTTACAATCCCAAGATCAAAACCATCATTCCTTTCAAGCTTCTCAACCACCAAACTAATTTCATCTATGGGGGATTTGATTATCTACTTCTCACTTCCTCCCTCATCTCTTCTACCTCACCATTTACCTTTAATTTTTCCTATTTGGACAAACCAAAAATTTCCAAATTGTACTTTCATAGGTGTACTTGGAAGGGATTCAACCTTGACCATTATAAACATAGACCCCATGAGTTACCTTTGATCAAAACCCAAAAACCTCATGAGCTATTTATCCTTAGGTTCATCCTATTAGAAGAACCCACTGATTCACCCAAACCCATCACCACCATTGATGAGGACACTCCATCCTCACCAACCCCATCCCTTTCAAAGTCTAAGGATTTTGAAACCATCCTATCTAATTTTTTTCTTTCTAGTCAATATTGTTAATTTGGGTCCCCTAACCTATAACAGGGGCATCCAAACTAAAACATTTCCTCTTAATCATCTTGAAATGGTAGAAAATAATTTTCCTACCATCCACACCATTCAACATCAAGATGATGATTCCATTTTCACATATTTTGGTTCAAGGGATTCTTTTATCCATAAATACCTTCCTCCTAAAAACCAAACCATGTTAAGAAAATCCATTATTGATGCTAATGTGGGTACTCACAATAACCCTTGCATTGTAAAGATTGGTCAATCCTTAGATTCTTTGGAGCACCAGGATTACCCTTCCTTCCTTCATGACTAAAGCATATCATTTACTTGTTCTTATCAAGATATGCTCATAATTGACCCTTCCATAGCTCTCCACAACATCATCATCCATCTTGATGCTAAGCTTGTTAGGCAAAAGCTTTATAGGATGCATGCTCATATTACCCTTCTAGTCAAAGAAGAACTTCAACACCTCTTATTTTTCAACTTCATCCAACCCATTCACTATCCCCAATGGTTTTCCAATATAATCCCCATAATCAAACCCATAGGGGGACTTCACCTCTATGTTGACTATCATGAACTCAACCTTGCTTGTCCAAAATATGACTTTCCTTTGCCTAGAATTGACCAGCTTGGTCTTATAATCGGCCATGAGATGTTATCTCTCATGGATGGTTTCTCAAGATATAATCAGATCTTGATTTCCCCCAAGGATCAACATAAGACTTCCTTAATCACCCCATGGGGAACCTTCTGCTATAAGGTTATGCCATTTCTTCTGAAGAATGTTGGATAAACCTACCATCATGTAATGACCTACATATTCCATGATATCATCCACCAAATCATAGAGGACTATGTATATGATCACCATGGTAAATCCAAATATCACAAGGATCATCTAGAAATTCTCAAAATTATTTTTGAGTGCCTAATCCATTTCTATGTTTGACTCAACCCAAAGAAATGTGTTTTTGGGGTCCTATTTGGAAAGATTCTTGGCTTTATCATCTCTCTTTGAGGAATTGAAGTAGACCCTACCAAAGTTAGAGTGATCCTTGGCATTCCACCTCTAACCCACCTTAAGCAACTCTATAGCCTACATGGGAAGCTCCAATCCATCCATCACTTCATCTCTTAGTTATCAGATAGATATCAACCCTTCCACCATCTTCTTAAGAAAGATACATATTTTAAGTGGATTAAGGACTATCAAAAAGCCTTTGATTCACTCAAAGATTACCTTATTTCTCCACCTATTCTCACCCCTCCTAAACAAGATCAAACCTTCTACCTTTATATCTTTGCCACTGACCATTCCTTAAGGACAATGCTCACTCACCATAATGAACAAAACAAAGAGTAAGTTGTCTAATATATAAGTCAAACACTTATAGAGTATGATACTTGATACACCCATACCAAGAAGTTTTGCCTCACCTTAGTCTTTGTGGCTTCCAAACTTTATCATTACCTCCTCAATCACAAAACCTTTATCATCACCAACACTAACCCACTCAAGTACGTGCACTCTAAACCATACCAAAACTAGCATATGGCCAAGTGGATCATGCTCCTAGCTAGTTTGACCTTGAGTTCTTCTAGCAAAAGTTGAATAAAGGGTAAGTCATTATCGATTAATTAGTTAAAGATCCTTTTCTAGACAACCAACCACTTCCTCTTGCATTCCCTAATGAGTCCATCATGACTCTTTCTCAAGAGGAAGTCACCTACTAAATGACCATGTTTTTTGATGGATTGAAGTATTAGTGTGGTGTGGGTACCAGAGTTATTCTCATTCCCCTTAATGGCAAACCTCTTTCTCTTTCTTTCAAACTTGATTTTGAGTGTACCAACAATATGGTTGAGTATGAAGCCCTAATAATATGTCTCTAAACCACTCTAGCCTTGGGATTTAAGATGATCAGTGTCATTAGTGATCCTCAACTTATGTTCAACTAGGTCAATAGATCCTACCAATGTAATAATGATGTCTTGCAATAGTACAAACACCTAGTATATGTACTCTTAGCATCATTTGATCATTACCTTATCTAATATATTCCACAATCTACCAATAATTTCATAGATACAATAGCTTCCCTTGCTTCCTAAATCCTACTTGTGCCTTCCAATTTTAAGCTCTTTGTAACCATTTATCATTTTATCACACCCTCTTATATCCAATCTAACCTCCTTATCATTTGTAGTGTGGAAGAATCTCCATCAGACATTTGGTATGAGCAAACCTTTGACTACCTCAACCTCAACATCATTCCTCCGAACCTCTCTAGGAATTCCCAAAGAGCCTTTGTTTAGAGTACCTCTCATTATACCATAATAGGGGAAATCCTTTACAAACATGGTTTTGATAGCCTCCTTCTTCATTGCCTATGCAGTCATGAAGCTTCCCATGCTATCAAGAAAATGTATGATGGGATTTATGGGGGACACTTTAGTGGTTTAGTTATCACTAAACGTATCCTTCACCTTGACTACTATTAGCCCACCCTCAACCAAGATTAATGTGATTATGTGAAGGAGTGTGTTAAATTTTAACAGCATACCAATTTACATCACGTGTTGATCCATGGCCTTTAAGTATCCAAGGAATTTTGGCCCTTTTCATAATGGGAAATAGATATCATTAGGGAAATCAATCCTCATTATTCATAGTGGCACCACTCCATCATCACTACCACTTAGCATTTCACCAACTGGGTAGAGGCCATTCCTCTCATCTTGACCAAAGCTAACAAGATAGTCAACTTCATCAATCATTATATCATCTATCATTTTGGTATTCCCCATAAGATCATCACTGATAATAGCAAATATTTCAAAAACAAAAAATTCTAAGGTCTTTATGATGCATTGGCATCAATTTAAACTTTTCCTCACTTTTTCATCCATAAGCAAATGGATAGGTGGAAGCCTCTAAAAAAACCCTCAATAAGATGTTAACCAAAATGGTCAATGTTTCTGGTTGGGATTAGCATTTCACATCCCTTTCTTTTTGGGCCTATTGCACTAGTATTCAAACCTCTAAAGGTGTTACCCCTTTCCCTCTAGTCTTTGGAGCATAGGTAGTTTTACCTCTTGAATTCTAGATTCCCTCTCTTCACATATACTTACAAGACATCATTTCTAAGAGCAACTATAGTCAAGAGTGACTAGCATGACTTGAGTTACTTGATGAGTGTCACCTAGATATGATTAACCATCATCATGTCTATCAAGATTGAAATAAGTGTGCCTATAACAAGTACCTAAAAGAATGATAATTCAACATCAAAGACCTCATCTTGAAGGAAAATTGACATGTGGCCAATATGGAGAGAAGTAAGCGAGGCAAGTTTAATTTTAGTTAGCTTGGAGCCTACATCATAACCCATAAGTATGGATCAAGATCTTATCATTTATCCTCTCTTGAAGGTAAACCATAACTTGAGTCTCTCAATGCTTTGCACCTGCATCTTTTTTTTTGTTAAACAAGGATCAAACTCACCTTTTATCTAACTTAAGCTCATCCCTTGATTTACAATATTTTTACCTTACTCACATCTTCATCCCATTACTTTTAGGATAATTGATTACAATATAGAACCATGTGATTAACCATCATAGTCATAGACTAATCCTAAATATGGGTATCATGACTTTACCTATGGCATGGTTCTCATGGATACTTTTCATCCATAATCAAAAGTAATCCCATAGTCATTATCTCTCAAAATCACCCCTTTCACCTATCATTAATCTTCTTATGATCTAGTTTTTGCCCTCGTAAAGGTAAATATCAAAACCTATATAGACTTGTCCATGTCTAACCCAGCATCAAAATAATTTGGGATACCTAAATATCACTTGGGTCAAATATATCTAGCATGTAGACTGCTCCCTTGAAGGATAGTTACCCAAAACAAAATTGCTTAAAAGGGTGGACTGTTCCTTTGAAGCATAACTACCAAAATGAAAAAATAAAACTTAGACCACTCCCTTAAAGGATGGCTAAGTCAATTTTGTCAAAATCAATAATTTTAAGATTCTTGCATCAATCCAATTCAAAAACTTATCAAAAACAAACAATAAAAGACCCCACATCAAAATAAAAAATAATCTATCCCAAGAAAGCTACAATCAACTTTCATAGATAGAATCAGTAGACTTCCTACATTGATCAATCTAAACCTTGCATTAAAACATAGACTTGTCTATTATGGTTCTTAGGTCACTTATATAAGGGGAAAACCAACCCACAATAGGTTACACTACCCTTCACACCACCTATCATCTATCTCCCCTTTGTATCATCTACAAATAAAAGGATTCATGAGATGACTTGACATGATGTGATCAAGACACCTTTTTACCAACCAATGCATGCTAATGTAAAGCATTCAAAGGGATTATGTTCCTTAGGCTAATCTAACTTCGGTTTTGTTTTATATTTTACAATGAAGAAGTATCATGCCTTTTACTTATCATCTCATAATTAGTTCACGTATTCACTTAGATGTATGTCTCATGTTTTTCATCTCTTTTCTCACATCTAGTTTTGTTATCTAACTTACATTATATGCTATCATAATCAAAAAAATAAACCACATCACATATCCATGATCATAACCATAATCAAAACATCATAACTATATATAAAACAAATTTTGGCACACATACCTCAATTCTACCCTTTGGAGATTACATTCTCTAACTACCATACCAATCACCCCGTCTACCTTGATGTTGGCCATTTTGGGCCACCAACTATTACATATTTTACAATGACCTTTCCTTGGTCCTTTTGACTGCACTGACCAACATTTCCATGTTGACTATTTTAACTTTCACAACCTCATAAAACCAAACCATTTATGTTTTTCCTGAGAGCACTTCCTACCTTGGATACCTGTAAAAACACTGACCTTGTCTAAAAGACTTAATAGGAATAACTCTATTAGTTATGCCTAATGATGTGGCTCAATCCTCCCATCACTTATCCTTCTAATATTTATCATATTTCTACCAACCACGACAATCTCATCATTTCATGATCTTGGCTATTGAATTTGGTCACATTTTATGTGCATGTTTGCACTTCAAATGCCCAACCACCATTGTCACCAACCTTGTGACTCACCATAAACAACTTATCAAACCTAAACTCAATTTGGTTTCACCTCATCAATTCCTAGTTTGAGAGGGAACACCTCCTCCCATGCTTAAGGCAACCAAACCTTCGACCCACAATCCATTTTTATTTTATATCTTGTTGACACAAACTAAATAACAAAATGGGAAAAATATAGACACAAAAAAACCATACACAATGGTTCTATATGTTGAAACACCCCTAGATCAGACCATTACCTAACCTCTGACCATGACCCCAAGTCAAGTTAGCTAACTAGCTAAATCAACTCACTAAGTTACCTTTTCACCCCACTTGACCTTTGACCCTCGACCACTGACAGTCACCCTGACTATCAATGGTTAAGCCCCTACCACCTGAGCACCCAAACTCGATCCATGTGTGAACCCAAACACATCATAATTAAATTCATGAAGTGAGATAACACATCAAGAATTAAATTTATGTAATTATTTTCACCCCATTTAGAACATATACCTCCATCTCTTTTGCCTATAAAAAGAGAGGAGCAGGAGGTGAAAAGGGATCGAGAGGTCTAAAAAATTTAACAATAAGGTAATCAAGCTATCAATGAGCAATCATTAGGAACTTATAACATCAAGAACTTATTTACAGTTATTCCATCCATCAAGTTAGAAACTACAACAGAGACTTGAACCTCTACCAAAATTTCTCTTTAGGAAAAATATCGTTACTTTACCCAAATCACTCTTGAATTGGCTACCAACATCAAACAAATAGTTATGTATATTTTTGGTTTTCAAGTTTTGATTATTTAGTTTCTAACCTAGACCCTTATGTATCATATCTTTTTACCTCTTGTCCCTAATCAAACCTTTAACAATTTGCTACCCAATCACTAACCTCATTAGCCCATGCTTTCTATAACACTTCTCAAAACCCATAACAACTGTTGATGGTCACCCTGATCATTGATGGTCACCTTAACTACCGAAGGTCACCCTAACCAATGATGGTCACTATCATAAGGAATAATAACAACTATTTCCATTTGCTTGCCCTCAACTAGATATCACTTTTTATCTTTTTGCTTGTTTATAAAGTTCTTGCCTATTTTTAAAACCCAACCTGACCTATTTAGCATTAGTATTGACCTACTTATTGCTATAATTAGTTTATTTCCTTTATCAAGCATTTATTTCTTCTTACATTCCCTTTCAATCTTTTCTATCATTAGATTCAAGTACTTCATCTTTATTTCCTTCAACTTAATTGTTTAAAGAGAGTAGATTGACAGTATCCTAATAATCTCACGCTTCTTAGATCTAGCTCATGATAGGAAATCCACCTTGCTATCCACCTAATAACCCATTTATTTTAGTACTTTCTTATCTATAGGTCATTTTTCCCAAGAAAAAGAGGAGCTCTTCATAATCATCTAGATCATGTATGCACAAACAAATATGTTATTCTACCATACCTGTATCTAGTTTCTTACTTTTTCTTTTCCATTAAAATAAATTGAAATTGAGAGAAATACCAAGCATAATAAAATAAAAACTATAGTTTTCCCTCCCTATATGATAAAATTCAAATGGTAAGTGGATCTAAGATGATGTCCTTCTTGGATGGATTCTTAATCTATAATCAAGTGTTGGTAGAAGCACAAAACATAATGAAAACTACCTTCACCACCAAGTGGAGAAATTTTTCATACAAAAGGATGAGTTTTATCCTACTAAATTCAATATTAACCTTCCAAGGAGCTATGGACTTCACCTTTTGGGACTCATTAGCAAATGCATCATCATTTATATGGATGACTTAATAGTGTATTTAAAAGAAAAATTGATCATACAAATCATCCACAAATATTATTTGATAGGTGTAGAAGATATGGAGTATCACTCAATCCAAATAATAACATCTTTGAAGTCACTAAATGGAAATTGTTATACCATGTCATCACTAAGTGTGGGATCTCCATTGCCCTAAAAAGAATCTAGACTATTTCCAAGCTAACACCTCCTAATAATATGAAAGAGTTGAAGTCTTTCTTTGGTAATATAAACTTTATAAGGAAAATCATTTCCAAATTTGTAGATATTTTCAAGCCATTGAATTCCATGTTAGATTAATATGCTAAAATAAAATGGACAATAGAGACCAAGATAGATTTTTAGGACATCAAAACTACCATTACTCAAGATCCAATTTTGATTAGCCCAGAATTCAATAAATACTTTCACCTTTATTTGTTTGCCTCAAAGCACACTATAGTATTTGTAGTCACACAAAAGGTAGATGATAATGAATATCTAATTTCCTTCATGAGAACAAACCTGAAGGATGTAGGGTTGAACTACTTAATGCCAGATAAATAGATATATGCACTGATCAAAGTTGTGAAAAAATTTAGGCATTACATTATGAGAAATAAGAAGTATGCCATCATCCTAGACCCAAATATCAAGTTCAAATTTAGCTAGAACAAATTTAGAGAAAAAAGAGGTAACTAGATGGAAAAATTATAGGTTTGATTTTGAAATTAGACTAGCTAAGATGGTGAGAGGCCAAGGAATCATCTAGGTCATGATTGAGACTAATTCATGCATTTGCATCAAATAAATCAATGAGACTCATATAAATGGTGGTGAATGGTATGTTTAATTCATCTACTATCTACTCATGGGTACATGCCCCTCTGAGCTAAATAGAGAGCAAAGATGAGCCTTTAGGCTCAAATAAGCTCACTATATGATAAATAAAGGAGTCATATACTAGAATAATTATGAGTGCATCTACTTGAGGTGTGTCTTAAAATAATAAGCTATAGACATCCTAAATAATCTACACCAAAATATAGGTAGTGGGCATAATCTATAGAAACTAATAATTATAGAGTATTGGATGTCATTAAATTTTTAGAAGAGATCATACTAACTAGGTTTGACATTCAATCTTTGTAGTTTGTGACAATGATCTAAATTTTTAATCTATTAAATTTAATAAGTGAGCTTATAATAACCAAATAACCATCAATTTCTCCTTAAAATACTACCCACAAGGGAATGGAGTGGTTGAATCCACAAAAAATAACCTAATGGATGTTGTTAATAAGTTAGCACAATATAAACTAAGAGAATGGCATCTGCTACTGAAGTATGCACTATGGTTAAACAAAAAAAGACACAAGCAAGTGCTCAAGGCTTCACCTTTTATGTTAATATGTGGGCAAAAACCAATCTTCCTCATTACTCTTAAAATTCCAACATAACAGTTCATACAAGAGTACATGGGGGAAGAGATTACTTGACATAGTCCAAACAGAAGATGCAATAATTGAAGCATTGGATAACTTCAAAAAACACTAAGACATTGGCAAGAGGTGGTTTGATAAGAGATCTAAAATTAAGGATTTTAAGATTTCATGCCTAGAGATTATATGGGATAAGTCACACAAGAAGAAACAATATCATGATAAGTTCACTACTTTATGGATTCGACTATATTAAATATTTGAGATACTAGGTAACAATGTCTTACGCTTGAAGGACCTCCAAGGTAATGACCTCATTTTTCCAATCAATGGATAATTTTTGAAACACTATTTCATGGCTGATCCAACTAGAGATGCTTCTTAATGACTATAATTTGAGATGTAGATGTAGGAGTAGAGCAGGTTTTCTACTTTCTAGATTAGTCTTTCATGATTTTGAGATTAGATTTCCTACTTTCTATATTAGATTTTTTGCTTTCTATATTTGCTTGGGGTAGATTAGTTGTTATGATTTTTATATTAATTTTCTCAAAATTTCAAAATAAACCAACTATTTTTTTATGATGGAATTATAAAAGACTTGCCAAAAATAAAGGAATGATATGAAAGGAAGCACAATTGATTTTCATAAGGATTTACTCTGATAGTTTTCAAGCTTATAGGATTGAGGTATGCGCTCTGACTAAATTAGGTTCTACTTGGAATAAATGAGTTTGGTACACCTTTGGGATCTACTCTTATATACTTGTGTGAATTTTAGAAAGGCTTTCCATTTCTAAATATCAACTGCACTATTGCATGTTAAAACTTGGATGAGAGATAAAAATATAAATAGATGTACACTAATAGGGACATATTAATCAAAGTAAGTTTTCTTATACATACACCTAGCTAATGGTGATTCCCAACCCTTCTTTTATTTATGTTTAAAAAAAAAGCATCATGCAAATTGATAGAATATGGGTGATCCAAGTAATCTCTATTAGTGTTATGAATGTCTAGTTGGCAATAGAATAAGGCTTAGAGTAGAATCAAAGGCATCTCCATCAGTGTTATGGAAGATTGGATGATAGATAAGGAATGTCTAGGCTTCCCTTACTATTTGGTTATAAAATCTGAAGTCAAAATGAAACCTACAATGTTTATCCAAGACTCTATCAAAACTTTCATAACAAAGAGAAAATAAATTTCATAAAATATCACACACAAATCCAAGGAATGTAAAGGGTTAGTATGTTACATGAGGAATTAGGAGTCTTTTTTTATTGACTAATTTACTTATTCTTTTCTTGTTAGAGCTGAAGTTTTGTTATGATGTATTACTAAGATTCTAGGTTCTCAAATAATCATGAGTATTTCCCCACTAAGTTGACATTTATTATGACCTAACACACACACACACACACACACACACACACACACACACACACACACACACACACACACACACACACACACACACACACACACCTCATTTTTTGAAATCAAATAAGGACCCACTATAGTTTGAATATATTTATTCAAGGTCTTAAAATCCTTAGAGATTCATGATATTTGTTCTAATATGCAAATGTCAAAGGTTTTCCTCATTGTCTAAATTTATAAAATTTTGAATTATGAAAATCAAAGATTAAACATTGATTTTAATTTATTTTAAACCTTGGATTTTCATAATTATTCTTGAAATTTGACATTATGATTTATGAACTAACGAAACTAGTGTGTCTTGACTAGTGTTCCTATGATTTTCACATGCTCATTGGATTATTGATAAGGACTTTCAAGTATTCACATTCGATCCCTACGTTTATTATCCAAGATTAGGATAAGTGTCAAGATTATGTTAATTGGATCCCTTCAACCTTTAAAAAATATTCTAAGTGTCCAAAGTTTTTAAGCTTTGAGACCCTGACAAATGTCACTACCACATTACTCAGAACTGATCACAGTGTAACTAAAGTTCTATACTTTATAAACATCAAGGTCACCATAGGACATCCACATGGTAGAACCATATTTAATAGAATAAAGTTTTATTTAAATAAAATTATAAGTCTTAAAAGTTTTTGGGCCCTGAGAACACACCATGCAGCATAATTTTGTGAACCTAGAACCATAAGAGTTCACAGCAAATTTAATCATCTAATGGTCCTAAGGTTCTAAGATCTTGATAAGTGGTATAATTACATTAACCAAAAAACTGAAAGTATTAAAACAAATTTAATGGCCCCAAGGCCTTGTATTCTAATGGTCTCAAAGTTCTAAGATCTAAGAGAATGATAGTTGGTATAATTTTCTTAGACCAAAACCATGAAATTCTAAAACTAAGTTAATAGATTAATGGTTTTGTGGCTATGAGGACCTGAGTCTCTATAGTGTTGAGATCATGACATGTGGAAATATTTCATTACATAGATCCTTCCTAATGATATACACAATTCAAAAGGTCTAAACAGTTGAGGCCATAATCCTCTGAGTTCATGCAGTCCCAAGACCATTCCACGTGGTTTAATTTTATTGACTCACAATAATAGAGTATATAAATCAAAACCATAAGTCTAAAGACCTAGGTAAATAAGAAACATAAAAATGTCATGATCTAGGAGATATGTGGCCAAAGTCTAAATAAATCAGTTCAATATCAAAATAATAGTAGGTAAGCAAAAAATTGACACTTCTCTTGAAGAAGTGACTAGACATATAAAGTTAACAAAAAGTTTTCATATGGCAAACACAAACCCACCAAAACTAATTGGTGAATTTAAATTTAAAACAAGAATAAAATCAAGAGCTATTCTTCGTATTGAATTCACATTAATTATGTATTCAAGGTACAAAATATAGGCTATACACACACACACACACACACACACACACACACACACACGGGATTTTGGTCACTATGGAGTTTGACATTGTAATGTTCACTCGTAGATTAATGGAAAAGTGACATTCCTTAGTTTATATATATATATATATATATATATATATATATATATATATATATATATATATATATATATATAAACTAAGGAATGTCACTTTTCCATTAATCTACGAGTGAACATTACAATGTCAAGCTCCATAGTGACCAAAATCCCTAGTCTTCTTAACAAATTTGTGAAGAAAGTTTGCATAGTTTTACAAAGGATTTACATGGTTTAGAACATTGAAATGGCTTATCCAAAATCACTACGCATCTAGCCTCCTTCTATATACTCCATCACTGCACAAATTGAGTATATTGACATAGTATTCAATAAAAAGATCTATGGATTTTAAGTTCCCATATTATTCATCCCTATAGAATGAAGTAGAGTCTATAGCACCATAATATTCACATGATTAAATATCTCAAGAGGATAAATAGTACATTGAAAACCTAATACCAATCAAGACCATGAGACTTCATCAAGTGGAAACAAAAATAGAGATAATGCCTTGTATCTATTTACTTTGTGATTTATTTTTCAATGGTACTTGTTTTAGGGATTGTTCAGACCTCATAAAAGGGAAGAATGCAATTGCATATATTTTTGGAAGAGCATTTGAAAGGTAACTTAGGCTCCCAACAACTGAGGTTGCTTATAAACAAATCTTGATTAATGTATGACTCAAGCACAACATTGTAGAAGGGAATTTGAAGTAGTGTTTGGTGAAGGGTCAAATATTAAACCTAAGGGGGACATTTATTTAAATAATATCATCAAATTTAGGCCTAGAATCAAAATAATCATGGCCCTTTTAAATAGATTGTATGTCTTTACTATCATTACTTATGTATAGGTAGAATGGGTCCTATTATTAGATATCCTCCTCACTTATGATAAAATTGTGAACCTAAGAGAGATAGATAGTGTTATATTAAATTTCCAAATGTACAAAATTTAATAAAGGCTTATAGACACATAAATCTAGCCACCGATAACCTCCAATCAGGGTTTTGACTAATTTCCATCGAAGTGCACAATTTGGCCTAAAAACACTAAAACATGTTAAATGACGTGAAACTGACATATTCAAGTGCCAATTCTGGTTAGGATATCCATAAATATGGTAGTGCAATTTATGGGCTAGCTAACTTTGATCAGATCATTTTGAGTCAAAATGCCAATTTTACACTTGGGTGCTCTAGATTGCTCTTCCCTATTAAATCTATTACACAAGACATGAGCCTTTATTATTTGTTTTTGGAAACATCCTAAATGGGATAATGGATCCAACACATTTGACACTAACTTCCAATTCCAATCCAATCCAATTTTAGACCAATAACAAGGCATTATGATCAATTTGAGTAAGTTGTGCACAAAGTGCTTAATCATGCTTAAGATCTAATTAAACCAAGTTAGATCCTAAATAAGAATTCCATGGAAACTTGTTGAAAACTTGTTTTTAAAAATGAATATTGAATATCTACATCATCAGGTGACCTCTTTTCATGGGAAGACATCCCTAGGCCATAAATGCCACAAATATTAGGATTTATCCCTCCCATGACTCATTAATACCTCACATGCCTCTTAATTTCTCCTCTATCCCAAATATTGATGAGCCTATTTATCAATTTTTGTTTCAAAATTGTATTAATCCTTAGCCATATATCTCAATCCTGAGATGGATGATTCAGGTTAATTCTACCCATTTACAAAAATATATAAATAGGGGCCTTGCCACATGAATTTTAAGCTCTTTTATGCCAAACTTATAATTTCCAAATGCATTCAAAAATCATTGAATATTATTTTTATAATGACAAATTATTGATCCAAGCCAAAGCCAAAGGTGCCAATAAGAGAAGAAGATAACCACACTCCATTAAAGAAGATCTCTTGAAGCACAAGCCAAAGAAGGAGACTTTTGGAGCAATCAAGGATTTGGTAAGAAATTGGTGTTTTGTGTTCATATTTCTTATTTCTTTCCATTTTTAGTTGTGTTCTCAAATGGATTTCCCTCACTAAGCTCTCCCTAGTAACTAAGCCTAGAGATGTATGCTAGCTAGTGTGTTGGTTTTTCAATTTGATTTCATTTTGTCACTAACAAGATACTAACACCTCTTTTGAGTCAAATTCCTAGTTCACAAGGCCTGAAGATAGAAACTTTTATATAATGTCATACTTATTAGTTGTAATCCTTAGGATGGTCCATAGGGTATATGGGGAATTTTGGTAGCCATCAATAGAGTATGTAGATAATAAAATCTATGAAGATTACTTTTCTATGTTTATCTACATATACAAGAATGAAATCACAAGGATTTATGAGGAAATATATCCTCATGTTTATCAAGTCATCCATGTCACTCAAATGCTTAGAATATATGAGAATCTAAGAATAAGCATAGGTAAAATTGGTGATTACTAGTACTACCCAAATTATACCACAATCCAAATTATAGGAACAAGGGAACTCCCTCTATTTTTACCACACCATGTTTAATAGAAGCTTGTAAAGAAATAGGTGACCCACCAAATATACAATAATATATATGAAGGACTTAGCCTCAAACATTAGGCCTATTTCTATAATATCCCTCTGAGCATTGAACAACTTCAATTTGTGGTGAGGGCACATATTAATAAGCTAGTAAAATAATATCCCATTGTAATTAAAAGGTGGCCCAATTAAAGGGATAGAATCCTAAAGGAAAAGTCATGAACTATCTCCAATCTCTTAAGGATAATAAAGGGGTGACCATTACATATGGTCACCAAGAGTATGGGCATTATGTTATCTTTATAAATGCATCATCTAATTTAGAGGTATGGACACATATAAAGAATAATCAAATGTCTATAATAGTTGCCTAGGCCATTCAATATGACCCTAATATTACCAAGGAATAGGAAATTGAGATGTTGAAACATGCACAAAAGGCATGGAGTCATTAGTGGCCTCTAATATAGCCTCAAGACTCAATAGGACAATACTAGCATCCCTCCCCTATAAGAGAATAAATTAATTTATTAGAGGGAGAGTCTAGAAGTCAAATGGAGGAGAACCTCCAAATTTTAAAGAAAATTCTTAGAGGTCTCCCTAGTCTCCATGTGGATTCCACAAATCTAGTTATTATCACCACTTTGGGCATAACTACTACAGTTGAGATGACTTCACCTCCTAATGATAGGTAAAAGAGCATATTTTTTATATCAACTCTCCCTCCACTTATAACACCTACATATTTGAGCCTCCTAGAGTTTATTCAAGATTCCTTCTCATCTCTCCCATTAACTCCTCCATCCCTCAACCAATTCCATCTCCATCTATTATTCCTTCCACCACTAATGTTCTACTCTCCATTCCTTCACCACCAACTATAGTATTAATCCCTACTACTATGGATCCATCATTTATTTCATCATCCCATTCACATACCATTTCCCTATAGTCATTTACCAAAGGAAGTTTAAAATTATTTTAGCATCCTCTAAAATTCAGAAACTAAAGGAAAGACCATCATTAGGTCTTGTTTCTCTAGAAGAATCCCTTGATGAGGAGGAAGTAGAGAAACAGGAATAGTTACATGTAATATCCTTAGTGGACTATGTTATGGATGAGGAGGAAGGATTTACACAAATAATTATAGGACCAGAACTAATATCAAATGAGGAGGGAGCCCTAGAATAATCAAATGAAGATGCAAAATTAGAAAATGCCAAAATAATGACAATAATAATTTTATAGGAGGGAGAAACTCTAGCTAGAACATTAGGCCAACAAATCCTCACTAAAGAGGAAAGAAAAAGCATAAATGAGGTAGTTTTTTCCCTTATATATTCTATTATTGTAAATACTCAACTTAAAGATTTGCCTCTGACTATTCCAAGGCCACCATTGTCTAGTTCAATTTTTTTTATTCTTTCAACATCCACATAAAAATGAATCTAAAGAAAAGAGTCTATGTTAAGAATTTGGTTTTAATTTATATATTTGATCTTAAAGGTCCATTAGTTCCCATATATATTTATCTCAATTATAGATACCCTTGTCACAATCCACACCTACATAGTCAAACACCATGACAGTTATGAAAAACCCATGTTTGATTAAATATGTGGTTGAAGTCACCCCACAGAGGGAAGTCTCACCATGGCAAAGAATCTTTTATCCACCCCTACAATTCCCAATCCAAATAAGTTATTCATAACCACCTCTGATAATAAATTCCCCTCCAATGATCACTCTTCCATCTACCTCTGAAGACCCAAGTCCACCAGAATAAGAAGGGGAACTTATTGTTCCCAAATGGGTTAAAGAGATGCAAGGCCAAAGGTATGAGAGATAAAATTTGGTCATAACAAAATTACCTACAATCTCTACCAAGTTTGATAAAAAGAGTGGCACTATTCATAAGGTGAAGAATAGGAAGGCGATAAACATAAATACAAGGGATGAGATAGATTTTGAACAATGGGAAAACCTATTTCCCTTGGCTAAAAATGCCAAAAATAATCCAATTGACCCAATAGAGTATACAAAAGATATATGTGATTTTTTGGATTCATCTAGAGAATCAATGAAATAAATGTATAAGATCAAGGATGAGGCACATCATAAATTACTATAGAGATAGATTATTCATGCCCTTTGATAAATTGTAGATAGTGTATAGAGTGCAACCACTAAGCTATATGATATTTTGAACAACATTTGATTATCTATAGGAGAAATCTAATTTGATAGAATAAAGGTGCTTAAAATCTAGCACTAGTTTAAAGAATATGATAAGGAATTTACCTTTTTAGTTCAGTGTTCAAGAAGCAGTGTATTCAATCACCTGAACCTAATGTCCAGCCAAGATGTTGCATGGGCCCTTAATTATATAATTTTTTAAAGGGATAGTTTCCTTAATTATCATACATAGATGAAGGTTTTGATGGGATGTTTTTGAAGACATGAAAATGAGACCTTAAAAAATTTAAAGACATGAGGGTCACTAATGCAATTACCTCTATTAGAGAGTTGGTCAACATGCCCAGTTTTGAGACGCTCCTTAAAGTAGATACAAAGAGTTTTAAGCAGTAAGTTGAGGGAACTATATATAAAACTAATTATGAAATTATGCAATTGATCAATTTTGCTAAGTACAGAGTGATAAGAGATGAATCCCTTGGAGTTGATTTTAAGAGCTTGGAGGAAGAACACATAAGTTTAATGGTTGAATACATCAAAATATTCAATCTTGCCCTACTCAATTTTGATATTATTAATAAGGAGTTTGAAATAGTGCATGTAATATTTGAAAAACCTAGATCCATAGAGGGAGAATCTAGAGCATCACCAAACATGCAAACAACTATAGGGGTTTCCACATCATCCTAGGTTCCTTAATTTTATGGATACACAATCATGCATACTTCAATAGGTTTAATTTTGATTCCTCAAGGTCCTACAACATCTATTTCTATTTCTACATCTACCATTTGTATGTTTTCTTCTACTAATGATGCCACATCAGCACCACTCGAAATATAAGTATGTATTTGCATGTTTAAGTTAAGTTAGAACTAATGGTTATTAATTTATTTAGAATATATATATATATAATATTTTAGTTAAATAATTCTATTTTAGATAGACACTTATGTTCATGCATGGTCTACATGATTTTGACACAGTTCTATTTTTGGAGATGTAAATTTAGACTTCATTTAGAGGATGAGGTGACCCCTCCCCAAGCCTATATATATTTTTATCCTCCTTGTACCAAAATAAGGAGAATTTTGTCTATTAATATTAAAATAAAATTTTATGGATTGTTATACAATTGGTCTTTATATGTAATTTTGATTCTTATCCAAACCTATGAATCTTGTAAGAAGGTCTATCATTCTGGTATCTTAGTCTCTTGGTTGTGCATGAGTATTCTTTTAAATATAGTTATAAATATTACATTATTACTAGTTTGAATGCCTTTTATGTATTAATCATAATTTCCTTTTGTGGATGTGCAATTGCAATCTCACATCGACAACAACCTTTGATTATATGTTAAAGTTTATTGTATTATTGTTTTATTGGACTCTTAACTATGTTTAATTATTGATGTGCTTACAATAGCTTACAATAGACATTGGTTCATGATTACTTGTCTAAATCCTAGTTTAAGATCCAACTTAAAAAGGTTTCATCTTATTTGGTCCACATGCCTCATTTTATACTCTATCTTTCCCTCTTTTTGATTTTGTTTTGGTCAAATCCACCTTAGATTAGATCCATCATCTATCCACCCATCTCAAGTATTCCACAAGGTTCTTATCCTCCTATCATGGCCTTGTACTCACAAATTTTAAATTTATAATGCATCCTATCCTCCTCACATAAAAATTAAAAACCCTAGCTCACACACATAAACCAAATAGATTCCAAGATGGGGGAATAGAATTAGGGGACCAATTGAACTAACCTCAACGAAATTCCATGTAATCTAAGTGTTGCTTACATAGCCCAAATGGGCCTCAAGCCAGTGTAGTTATCTCTCCTAAAACAAGTGTGTGAATTTTGACTTTTCTATATAAATACAACTAGATAGAACTTCAAATGTTTGAAAATAAGTACCCTTGACCTTCAATAAAATATATTCAAACTTGGTCTATGAATATTAGGATGCATCAGAATTGAAATTATAGAGAATAGTTCTCTTTTTCTTTATCTTACCTAGTGTGGTCTTGTCTAATAAGGATAGAGACTTTTGAAATTGGTTTGACAAGAACTTTTAAGAAAAATAGGGATGTCTGAATGATGTTATGAGTGGTTTCAAGATACATTTTAGAGTAGTGAATGATCTTGTATAGATATAAATTATCAAGAACTTAATTATTAAATTTGAGTGTCTATAGGGGAATTTGGGCCTCTTTCCATTTGTAACAAAATTTAAAAAATAATCTCTTAATATTTTTCCTTTAGGTTGAAGGTGGTTTTGGAGGGACTGATCTCAATGGAAGGGAGTTTTATGCCTAGAAGAAACATCATTGAAGGAGTCATCATTTCTCATGATTTCATTCTCTTTCAATGAAAAGGGGAAAAGACATGATGATAGATATATACATAAGTGAGGCTTATGGCAAGGTTTATTAGATATTATTAATGAAAATTTTGGGGAAAAAAAGTTATGAGGAGGGTTGGTTCTATTGGGTCTTTAGAGGCATCTCCAATCTCAAATTCTTAGTCTCGGTGAATGGCAACCCAACAGGTTTTTTTAAAGTCTCTACAGGGTTGCATCAAGGTTACCCTTTCTCTCCTTTTCATTTTAGACTAATGAGACACTAAGGAAATAAAAGGATATTATGCAAAAGGCACCATTAAAGGAATTGAAACAACAAGAGGTATGTAAAAGATCACCCATTACCAATTTTTTTGATATATGTTTCTTTTTAAATCTACAACAAAGAGATAAACTATACATTTTAAATAAATTTTGGAGGAAAACTTGGCTACTTCAAGTTAGATAATCAATGAGTTAAAATATAATATATTATTTATTAACACTCCTCAAAATGTTGAGGATAATATTTCTTATTTTCTCATCTTTCATATTGGGAAATTTATAGGAAATTACATTGGGATTCCCCTCTTTTTCAAGCTAGAAAATCCTCGCTATGGGAAAATATAATCAGCTCCTTTTGAGCCAAATTAAACTCTTGGAAGGGGAAATTATTATCCAACCCATGATGAATAACTTTCATAAAATTAATACTGAGTAATCTTCCCATTTACATTTATTTTCTTAAACCCTTAGCCAAGGTTCTAAAAAAACTGAATTGGATCATGAAAGATTTCATATGGCAGCATTGTGAGGAAAATAAGAAAATCTTGTTGCTCAAATGGGATAATGTGTGTTTTGATAATAAGGGAGGTAGAGTAGGCATTCAGAACTTAGGTTTCCAAAATCTATCTCTAAGTTCCAAATTAGTTTGGGGGGTTTGTTCACAACTATAGACCTTAAGGAGTAGACTTCTACAACTGAAATACCTAATACCTCTAGACCCAAAACATATTATCTCCACTCTTAACCCCCTTAGGTATTCTCATATATGTAATTTTATTTTTGAATATAGATCGATTATCACTAAGCACCTTTCATGGGGTGTCATGAATGGGAAGCTAGAAGATTTATGGAATGATTCATGGGATGGACACAAACTATTAAGGGACACGTATGATTTGTTTGAGGCCTAGTAAATTTTTATTATAATATGGGGTAGGAAGGTTAAATAATACATGGAACATGGACCATTTTTAGAATTTTGGACTTGAAAAGGGAAAATCTTGGAGAACATTCTAGTCCCCCTAGTCAATGGGTTTTTTACCTAATTTTATTGACAAAAGTAAATTTATCTATAGCATATAAAAGAACACAATTCAATGGGTGGAATCAAAGTCATGTTTATATTCAATAAGTATTGAATATAATATGTATGATTTTTTGGATCTATATTTCAAGTGGTCAAGGTTTATGTGTTGGAATAAAGTGTTCTTGCCTAAGGCAAGGGCTTTTGCCTAGTTGATCACTCATGATCACATCCAAACTTAGGATAGATTACAAAAAATTGGTTTTGAGGGCCCTTCTAGGTGTATTTTTTATCTCAAATATGATTAAACTAAAAATTATCTAACTTTTGTATGACTTTTATAGTAGATTATTGGGATTGGTTTTTTTATAAACTTAATTTGTGATGGGAAAAACCTCCTTCCTCGTTATATACCTTCTCTTCTTGGAAAATTGGTCCTCTCAAATGTGTTTTTTACGGTCTTTGGAAAGCCAGTATAGCAATAATATTATGGAATTTTTTAAAATATAATAACCACATCTTTGAAATGTAGTAAATTTAGATTAAGGGCATTCTCAACAAAGTATTCATTTCATAAGTTGTATCTTCTCATGTGGAAAGATCCAATGGATTATTCTTTGATTGGGATATGCAGATTTGGGATAATCTAGTCCTTTTGAAATTCCCCCCACTTCATGGTCTAAAGTTCCTATCTCAAGCACAATGTAGGGAGGGCACTTGGAGTGGGTTCCTCGTCTAATTTTATTTAATCTAAATTTTGATAAAGTGGCTAGAGGTAATCTCAAGATGTCTAGGGATGGATGTATGTTTATATATTTATCTGGCTATCTAATTCATGTTACCACTTTTAAGTTGGTGGATAGAACCAAAAATTAAGTTGGAGCTCAAGCTTTGGTCTTAGGATTTGAGGTGGTGTTTCAATGTAGTATTGATAATGTGATTGTAGAGGGAGATTTTATAGTTGTGATTCAAGGGCTTAGAACTCATAAATAAAAAACATGTAAATTCTAGAGCATCATGGAGAGATATTGATGGATTTTAACCTATTTGTGGGATTTGAAGGAAAAATTTATTTTACAAAGCCAAGCAATAGGAATACTTCCTATAAAATCAAGGCATTTATCATTTTGAAGATTTAGTTATTGATAACAAAGTATAGATGGCCAAGATTGGAAAATATTAGTAGGGGTAGGTTGTGATGGGATTAGCCTCACTCTTCCTTTAAAATTGAAATCATGAGTAGATAATGTATTTTAATGGTTTATTTTATTGTGTTTGATAAAATTAGATGTCTCTTCTCCTTCTCCACATTGGATTATGATAGTGTGGCACTATGGTACTAATTATTCTGGAATGGATGTCTTATCAATGGTTTGGAGGAGAGTGGACCCATGTGATATTCATTTCCCATAGATAGTTTCCCCATTTATTTGGGATCCTTCTCTTTTTTCTCTTTATTATATTTATATCATTATAGCATGAGGTCATGGGAGTTTGTTTATTCTAAGATCTATTATCTTGATAGTTATTCTAGTTTGTGTTTGTTGTGGCCAATATGGGTTGGGAAAATTAAATTGATGCTATGGATCCACTTTTTTTAATCTATTATGAGAAGAGAGAGATGAAATTTATTAGAATCATTTCTAAAGGAAGGCTTTAAAATATTTTTTAGCTCCCTCGGGGCTAATCATCAAGGCATTTTAGGACATTATTGGCATAAAATATGTATAAATGGAAATCTAGCGCATGGTAAACATGGAGCTTGCCTTTATTTTTGTAGATAATTTTCTAAAGGATATTAGTGATAAAGATTCATATAGGAGAATGGTAGAGATATTTTTGCATCCATGGTTTAGAGGTGGGTTGGTGAAAACCCTCAAAATTATCAATCTAGAAACCCTAGTTAGATTCCTCTCTCAAGATAGGAAACTAGGGGCCTATTTTTTATGAGAACTTTTAGGGAACTCAAAGATCAGTTATTTATCTAGGTGAACTATATGGAGAGGATTCAATTTTTCATGTAGGATGGAAATTATCAATAGGGTAAGCTCTTCCCTATCTAAAGCTAGAATCCCTTAAAGATCCCTTACCTTATCTCAATCACTTATTGGAAAGGAAAAAGGTAGATAAAGTTTCATCATAGATAAGTATCTGGTCATGGTGAGTGGGATGAGGAGGGGAAAATGTGTTTGGGAAAAATAAAGTGGGATTCAAAAGTCTCAATTATGTATTGGCTAACTCCTCTATATATCATGGCAGGGGGAAGGTGAGTGGGGGAACTAGAGTTCTTGTGAAGCTTTGTAGAGGAAGAAAGAGAGGAAAAATATGTGGAGTTTTATCTCATGTTGGATTATATGTGCAAGTGTTCATTTCAAGAGTGGAATTGGTGACTACAGTAAATATCTTGATATGGAAAACTCTAGTGGTCCCAATAATGGTATGGAAAATAGGGCATAAAAGGAAAATCATCGCATAAGGATCCGTGATGGTAGTTATATGAGCAACATTATGGGGGTCAGTTATATGATGATAGGTGGTAGACATCACATGGAATATAATATTACTAATATATAATTTGAATTAGGTGGATTTGGAGATGGAATCGATAGAGGGAATTATGTTAGAATGAAGGAGGTAGTTGTTGATGACCTTGTTGATGTGGCATTTGATACCTCCATTGGTAATATGGTCTTCTAGCACATGCATAATATTACATCAATGCAGACACATATGCGGTTATTTAGGTGATTGAGCTACCTTAATGCATATCTTTCCATTTTCTATTGGTATCTTTATGTTTATTTCATAAATACTAGTTATTTTTAATAGTTAGTTAAATCAATACGTTGTATTAAGGTAAGCCCCTATTTTCGATAATCCATGAACTATCTAAGACTATTACCTTTTTTGGGTTTGTTTTATCATGGTTATTTTTTTATAAATAAACTTATTTTTAAAAATATTATATTATTAATATAAGGTTGAGGGACCCCCTACCCTTAATTACCTATAAAAAATTAATGCTAAAGTTATTAATGCAAGCTCATAGTGATAATGTAAAACTTCAAATCAAATTCATAGTGAAATCATAAAATTAATACAAGTTTACAATGAAATCATAATTTTTTATTGCAATTTTACAATGAATTTATGTAGTCATCACAATAAAATCATAAATTTATAAATGTTATTGATTTTTCCATATATTATGGTTTTTGCACATTTCCCATTTCATGTTTATTGTCACAAAATGACATAAAACTATCTTAGGTATATGTATACCCACAATATTTTTAAACTTTATCATTCACTAACACTTTCTCTCTTATAGTAACCTATAGAGTTTCAATCTCTCTGAGTGCATGTCTTAAAGGGTGCACTAGGAAAGGGGTGGACTGGCCATTGGGGCTTTGCAAGATTCTTGGTTAATTATATTATACCTAAACCCACTACAAACCCTGATTATCTAAATCCCTAAGAAATTATCCACTTAATATTTCCTAATTAAGAAAAAACTCATTTTCCCCGCTAGATCAGCCCTGGTCTACCTAGTTTTGAAAGTTACAACACGCATTACACAACTAGGTTAGCCTTGTTTTGAGGCTAAATGATAAATTTTTTAAACCAGGTCATAGAAAGATGACCTTTTTGGCTAAAATTTCATAAGGATTAGTACCTATGCATTACTATAGATACACCCTTCACTTGAATCTAATAGATAGTAATATGTACACATGAACAACACATGCTAAATTATGCACTCAACTCCTTGAGGTCAGGTTGAGGTAACTAATGTAATGAATGGGATATAAATAAGACTATGGGTTGGGATAGTTGTTAGGTAGAATGGGATTTGGAATGGGTGAGGGAAGGAAATTCTTATGATGGAAAAAAAATACCACCATATTTTGGTGCTCATTTAAAGCATCTAGTTGTGTGAAAATAGAGCTCTAATGTCCTTCAATATTTAAGATTACAAGGAGGTGAAGCTCCTAATCAATACTAGTATTGGGTAATGAGGGAGGTTAGGTTGAATGACTCACTAGAAGAGATCAACTTTTTCAAGTTGGTTATGCCTAGTCAATGTCATCCAAAAAGGTATATGATATAGGATGAGGCTAGACCCAAGGAGAAGAAGGAATGGGCTGGAGGTGAGGATCTAGGCTTGAATTATGTTATATTTTCAACCTCTATTTTGATGGATGATAATGATCAATGGATCATGAATTTTTTATTGTTCCTATAAGTCATTGAGAGAGTCAAACTGTATGTTAACTATGGGACCAAGTGCACTAAATCTAGGTAAAATACCTTCTCTAACAAGACTAGGTGTTTTAATAAGTGTCATCTAAAATGGATTAGGCAATGTGTAAGTGTATGAGAATGTCTGAATAGATTATATGACTTGTTGTGATGTTAGAAGTAAGGTTTTGTTTGGATTATACGATTGGACAAGGCTTTTGGTAATTTTTGTGTTATTTTTATTTGTTTCAGGAATATTTGACTAAAATGGAAAATAATTACTTGCTAAAATGAAATAGATGAAATTAGATATAAATAAGAAAAATTAAATTAAATGCATGAACAATTCTATTTTCCAACTAAGTTTCAATGTATGCAAAGTGAAAGAAAGAGAGATCTATTCTAGCTATGTTAATATTAATTTTTAACTTTCCTAGATGCAAGGTATATGAAGTTGTTTTTATAATTTTTGAATGATATGTGAATGTATCTACTATGAAAACTATGTTTTTTTAACATTTAAGTGGTTTTATTAAATATTTAAGCTCTAAACAACAATAATATGAGTTCCCTAGAGTTTCCTTTCACCCAAACAAGCTAACAACAAGTTTTTGACCTTTTTAGGAGTTGCACACTAGCTATAAACAATGTATTTGGAATATATATGAATGATTTAGATTATAATTTCTATGATTAAATAAATTAAAAACAATGTTCTTAATTAATTTAAATAATGAAAATCAAAATCACAATAGAAATAGCACCACTTGTTCACCTAGGTTTATCTAGGGTTTTGCTACTCACTAGTTGCTTGTTTGAGAATGAAAAGAACAAGTGTTTCAAAACAATAAAAACTAGTTATTGCAATACTAAAAATTTATGATCTATTCTCTAACATTTATTTAGGTTTTAGATGTAAGATTTTGTTGTGGAATAATATATTTGAATGAATGCAATCAAACAAATAAACTAATTATTGTTTTTGTGCAAGGATAGAGAGAAAAGAATTATTTTTTCTATCAAAACTTATTTTTTACAAAATAAAGATTTGAGAAAATAAAATAATGAATTCTAATTTAATCTAATTTATTGAATAAAATAAAAATATCTAAGCTAAGAACATACAACCTAATCTTAATGTAGATCAATTGAAAGTAAGAGATTTGTTGCATTGTGGTCCTTAGTATACTAGCTCATTTACCCAAATGAAGATTTGATAAATGATCTAACAAGGGGGATGAATAAATTATTATAAAAAATGGGAGAATAAGAAGAGAGACAACTCTAAACAAATAATAGTTGACTATGGCTGGTTCAAGACACTGTTTGTAAAGACCTAGTTACAAGAATAATGACTCTCCCTGTATAAAACTAAGTAATTAAACATGAAAATAATCAAAGAAAAGATCTAGATAAATTATAGCATGTTATGGATATAAAGGATTCAAAAATATTAAGCTCTAATACAAAATTTTAGATCCAAAATCAAGCCCAAATTAAATTACCTGTAGAAGAGCAATAGATGATGCATGAAGGATTTTAATTGAGTTGAACTTGGGAGGGATTCAAAATGATTGGAAATAGAAGAGAGGGTGAGTTGGGATTTAATGGAGGTGAATTTAAGGTGGAAAAATCAAGAAAAATAATAATAAGCATGCAAAACATTTCAATAAGTGAATCTCAAAAGCTGAAATAAGAATGCAAGATGATGGTGAGGGAACCACCCTTGTTTGTATGGGGCAATTATGTAACCTCTACTTTTGAGGACAAAATCACCCTATCAACTTATGAATCCTTCCATCATTTATAAAATATATGCCCTTATGTAACAGGTTCCTCAAGTTAGTTTACATAACTACCATGACAAACACATCACTCATGGGGCAGTTCTATAACTCCATAGCGTAGTTTCATCACTAATGAGATATTTTTGAAAATAAGCTGAGGGGAGTTATAAGGGTGAATAAAAGGGGGATTTGAGGAACCTAGAAGAGGGAAAGGGAATCAAAATGGGAAGGGTGTTAGAGAATTCATGTTTAGCATTATTAGGAGGTTACTACATCATCATTAGACCTGTCATGTTGAGAATATCACACCTTGTAAAAATTAGGTGCATATATATTTCCCCCTTGAGAGGACACATTGTCATGTATTGACAAGGTTGTAGTCCTAAATAATGGTGTGTACAAGGGAAATAGTAAGTTATAAATACTTACTTTACTTACGTTGGTGGCACAGTGAAGCCAATCGAGACTTTGTGCAACCTATAATCAAAAGATGAGAATCAAGTGAAATGCAATGGGGAAACATGAAACAAACTACATTATCAAAGTATGGACTCAATATAATGTCAAGGGCTCAAGAACCTGTAAAACTATAAAAACATGCTATGAAAGATAGAAAGTCATTAAAATGTCAATTAAAAAAACATGAGTCATAGAATTTATAAATAGTGTGCTTTATAAACATGAAAATATGCATAGAATGTGAAAATGTGCTAAAAATGGAAATTTTTTAAACTGAAACAACTAGTTTAGGGCACAATATATTCAAAAAAAATTTGAAAACTAACCCATTTGTGTCAATTAATTTTTAGATTTTTTGAGCTCTAGATTTCTTATGACCATTTCAAGTGAGAAAGTAGTCAACAAAAGAGGATGATGAGAGGATGGCGAATATACCAGCAAGAGGAGATGTAGGACATGATCAAGTAAGTTTTGTGGCCCTTTTTATTTTGCCCTAATTTAATAATTATTGATCAAAACTTACTAGAAAAAATGTAGAAATTTTTCTAATTAGGATAGATTTTTTAATTTTTTTGGGGTGGTTTGGAGGCCATGTGGATGATGGATGGAACAATTGGTTGGGAATAGAACCACCATGATGGAACTATAACTATCATTTTTATAATAGAGCAGTTGTGTAACCACCACCTAGGGTAGTTACATAATCATTTGGAGAATTTATGTAACCACCTAGGTAGTTATTGACCAAATTTGACCCCAAGTCAAATTGGGTCAACCCCTACTTTTTTGAACTGTTGAAGAAGGTTTCATGTGTCCTATAGGGTCTCTTATTATCCTATATGTCTCACTTATCCTTCTTTTGGTCCTTGTTGAAGCCTACCCTCCTCGTACTAGGCTAGTTAACTAAAGTCAACCTTAGTCAGACCTAGTCAAACTTAGTCAAAGGTTCAATTTATTTTGAAAATGTCCTAATATGGTCTTTGATATGTTTCAAGGTGTCTTCAAGTCATAAATTGATCACTTGCTAAGATTCATATGCAAAAGGGGTCATTTGGCCATTTTTTATACCTATTAAATGACTTTTAAGGACTTTTAAGGGACAATATTTTTCACCAAAGTGGATCTCAATGTGGAAGGAGTCAGTTATATGCAGGAAATGGTAGTTTCTCCTTAAAAATAGGCCATTTGTAGCACTTGTATAGACTTTTAGAACTCACCTTCAGATAAAAACGTGGGTGGAGTGACTTTTCACCTCCCCACACTATTTTCCATGCTTGGTTTTCAATTAGGATATCAAAAACTTAAGCTTTACTCCTATTTCTTCCACTTTCTCTTTGCAAGCCAAGGAAGGTCAAATTCAAACACTTGGTATGGGCCATACAAGTGGAGTTAGGAAGAATGGTATTGCAGATGGATACTAATCTTAGTTTAATTAAAATACATATAAATAAATTTCAATTTGGTACATCCTCCTTTATTAACCATTTCTAACACTCCAGGTAGCTTTTTATGCACTTACAACCATAAGGGGGTCACTATTTGCACTTGTCTCAAATTTCCTTGCTTTAGTTTGATGATTTTGTTTATTTTAGGTGTTAATAAAGTTTATATAATGCCTATTTATAGGTTTTTCATGTTTATATTGGATTTTTAAGTCATCAAATGCCTAGGAAAGACTTTTCTAGGCTTGTTCTTGCTCTAGACCATGTTTATTGCCTTTGCTCATAAATATGCACCTAAAGGTTCCATAAATGAAATATACACACATTAATGTTAATGAATTGAAGATTTATTAAGTGTTTTAAACTCTAAAAAATGCATTTGATGATTAAGGAAGCAACCATGAGGTCTAAATCTTACACCTAGTCCACTCTTTCCCTTCACTGTCTACATATTTTAAGGGAGTGATCTGTCAAGGGTTTTCCATGCTAAAGAATATGGATTGAGCCTAAATTGAGACAATTAAAGAATGAGAAACATGAATCTTGAGTTTATAATTACTTTGGAGGTGTCTTGAAATCACCCAACACACTTGCCTAACTCAAACTCCATGCCCTGCTAGTATACTCAGTCCATTAACACCTACAATATCTTGATGATGTCATGCTAACCATAGACAAGAGGGTTTGAAGGAATTTTCAAGAACTAATGGGATGGATGATAGCATTCTAAACCATTTTATATGACATTTTATCAATGGGAGGTGTCAGATTCATTTAAGCATCAAATTATCAAGCTTTGAGGATTGTCCCTAAAAAGACCAAGCAGAGGCCAAAGGGGTTTTTGAGATACCTCATACTTTGCTTGAAAAAAATCCACATTACCTAATTATGTTTTTTTATATCTCTTGGTATATACATGGATTTTTCAAATTTTAAGGGGGTAGAGACAATTGTAAGAGCATATTTTAGAGGTCTAAACATACCCTAAAACACACTAAAATGTTTTAATGACACCTACTGACATGTAGGTACAAATGGATTTTTGGTTCCATATTATGCAGTTTTGAGTGGGAGTCTCATCAAAACAAGATGAAAAACCATATGGAGTGACTTAAATGAGCCAAGGTGATAAAAAAAGGTAGAGACATCCACTTGAACCCTCATGATTGGGAATGACCACCTACAGCCATCCAAAAGGACTAAGATTCTAATAAGCCCTTCACTCATACCACTTCCTAAGGCATGTATCCATTCTCAAATGACTTGGATGATGAAAAATAAATGTATATAATATACAAAGATCATAAGGAAGAAGGAATGGATTTTTTAGACCTCCCCAAGCTTACTCCCTATTTGTACATAGGACAAAAAGGTCATCTATAGGTAGGACAAATTGTCTTAGTCAATTCAAGGAATGAGAGGAAAAGGATCTTAACTAATGATTAGTAGTCATTAAGTTTGAAATTTTTAATATATTCCATGATTTCAAGGTTATGGGAGGCATGAATGATCCCAAAAAATCCATAAAACCTCCAAATAAGGTCAAAAGAGAAATTTTCTCAGTCAGGGTTTTGTAAACAGTTTTGTGTTTACAAGAGCATAGTGATGGTCCAAGAGGTAAAATTGTTAGGTAAATCCTTTGGAGGCATCCTATATGGTTTTGAAAGCTATATGAGTATTCTAAATGAGCATAGGGCATGGAAAGAATCTCCATTTTTCACAAAACACAATCTTATACCCTGTCTACCCTCACAATCTGTCTTGTTCAAAGTCTACCTAGGAAGTATGTAAAGATAGAGGTCTTATACTTGGAATTAAAAGTTAAAAATTCATATAAATTACCCTTAGGAATTTAAAAATCTCTTCCAATTATTAATTTATCAAAGATATCAAGGTAAACCCCCTCTATTTTGTCTCAGAGGAGGGGCGGTTTTCCCATGCATGAAGAGACAATTTTAAGGGAAAAGGGATGAAATGATAAGCCAAAGGTCAAGATAACCATGAATTATGGTTAGATAATATGTAACACATCCATGGAGACCTAAGAAACCTTTTAAGAAGCTTTGAAAGGTGCCCTAAGAAACAAAGGTTATAGTCATGTGTGAGGGAAACCCTTATGCCTAAAAGCCAAGTTGAGGGTCAAATACATTTTCAACCTTGTAAAATATTACCAATTAGCTAATTAATGATTTTAGAGGTATATTGGAGGCGTTGAAGCCATCAGGAAGTAGGGGAAACCATTGGAGAGTTAGTTTGAGTCTTAAGTTGTGGGTAACCTTATGAAATAAGGTTTAGACCTAAGGCAAATTGGTATATTAATTACACTTGTAGCATGAAATGATCATTCTAATGGTGTGAAATATGCTTTTTGGTTCCCATCAGAGGTTATTGAGATTTTAGTATGTACAATAGGTCACATATTGATCACTTTTGGACCCAACACCATGATAGGCTATGTAAATTAAAGGGGTGTAATCGAGAGGTCAACTTCACATGCTCACACCTACTTGGAGACATTGCATAGGATTATAAGAAGTTAAAAGAGGATGAAGAAGGTATAAATCAAGTAAACTAGGGTGTTAGTTTAGAGTTCTAATGTCAAATATTTATGAACAATCCCTTAAGGCCTAGTGCACTCAAAACCCTCCCAAAGCCCTATTTTGTGACCCAATGGAAGAAATGAGGCTCAAACTAAATCCAAATGGACAAATTTGACCTTGAAAGATAAAGAGAAGTTGTTAACTTTATGAGGACCAGAGCCATGGAATTATATTATATGAAATCCATATAGATCAGGTAGAGAGCAGGTTTATTTGATAATTTATTATGTTTTTCAAGTCTTGAAGATGATCTTGGGATACTAATCACTTGGAATGGTAGCTTAATACTTACACCAACTCTTTATGCCATTTTCAGAGCTTAGAAATTCTCACAAGTATCCCTGCTAGGCTCCTCACTTCAAATAGTCTCTAAAGTGACATAGTGAAAAAAGTGGTATCCTAAATTTGGAGACTTTTTAAGATGTGTCTGATGGAGACAAGAATATGAAGCCTCATACCATGTGTTATGAGACCCTTGGTATGGATAAATTAGGAAGGATAAGAAGATGCTAGTGCTAATTATCAAGAAAATCCTATTAGAGAGTGATCATGGTTACAGATGATGATTGTGCTTGTATAATAAAATCTCAATGATTAAGAAAACTCCAAATGTAGGTGGTGGAATATTTTTAACTTCCTCTCCTTAGTGCACATGAGACACTTATCCTTAATCTATTTTGGAATGCTCAAGGAAGCCCATGATGAAGGCAGTTTCCAAGGGAGAGTGATTGAGGAGTTTTAATGCCACATGTGAGGAAGGCACTCAGTTTGAGATGGACACATGTTCACATTAGTAATTGATCCCTCTTCCACCTCATTTCCATGCATTGTAATTGATTTTCATCTTTGGACACTTTTCCTTGTGCCTCTTGAATTTATCTTTTCTCTCTCTTCTTACAATTTCTATAAATGCAACCCATTTTGGCTATTATAAAGAGACCACACCTAGTATGATGAAGCCCTATTGGTCTGATATTGTAATTTTCCTTTGAAATAAGATATGCAATCTATTTTTAATCTTAAAAACTATCTTTTCTAAGTGTGTGAAGATATGTTTAGTGAAAATTCAAGTGGTGGATATCAATCCTTGCTTCCTCTCAATCCTTCCATGTTTGATGCAAGTTATTTCATTCTAACAGGTCACATGAAGTATTGTTAAGTGTATGAGTCTATTGTTAAGTGTAAAAGTAGCATTAGTGTCTAAAATTTATCTTTGGTTAACTCACCTTGAGTAGTCTTTCATATATTCTACCTTCATGTTTAAAATGTTAATGTTAGAGTGCTCTAAGAGGTAAAAGTTAGTTTTATGAGTCTTGTCTCTTAGTGTATTTGTATGATAATCTTGTGGATATATTCATGGTGTATCACCCCCTATAATATTTTACTTTCATGTAACTCCTATCTCTTTTCATACAATAAAGTATTAGATTAGGTGACAAGTACATCAAGACATATCTAGGGAGCTAGCTCTTTCAATCCTAGAGGTATACTTCCACCATAGGTTCCCCACACACCTTGAAGTAGTCCAATGTTTCCCAAATCTAAAAGAGGATTGAACACCCTCTTCTAGGGTGAAATATTTGGAGACAATAGTTCTCACACACTTGGTGGGATAATTGAATTCAAGTGAAGGAATTCTTGGTGTTATCCTTCAACTCATCAACCTCTAAAGGAAATCAAAGCACCAATGGTGACTCTAAAAGATTTCAACTAGTGTAAGCAGTTTTAGTGCTTCAAAACATCAATTTTAGTATGTACACTTCATCTTCCAATCACCATGTACCTCCCTATGAAGATGATCCTAGTTTTAGTTTTCATGGCTTCTCCACAAGATACACTTCATAAAGGTTCATATCAATGATTCTACCCTCCTCCAACATCAAATCACTCCTATTACTAACCTATCATTCCTAATGATCAGTTTAAAAAATTTTGGAATGAGTTGAACCTCAATTTGGAGGGTTTGAAAAGTGAATTGATGGAGTTGAAAGAACTTTTGAAACAATAGCAAGCCATGCAACATCAATCTCATGTTCCTCAACAAGTCAAGGAGTTTTTTCCTTCTCCTTTCATTACCACCATGATAACCAATCCACTCTTAACATCCAATGATCATATATTTTAATCAAAATCTGACATACCCATGGTCTAAATTCATCCCTACAATTGTGGAAAACACTCACACTATTGATATTCACTCTAATTAATCTTCCCCAATAGCATTAGCATAACAATGGGTCACTGTCGAATAAGAATTATTAGTTAGTTGAGGTAGCTAAAGACTAAGCTAATCCAGCTTACATGCTTTCTAGCATTGACCCCATTGGAAATTTGACCACTCTAACTAGATTTGACTCCTCCACATTAAGCCTAAATTTTCTTCCCTATAATTATCATGTGACCACTGGCTAGTGACCACCATCCACATTGGTAATGTCTTGATTTATAATTGTGTTTTTAGTATTGTTGCAAGTCATTCTTTTATTCATAATGAAGTAGATGATGATTTGAACTTACTATATGAGTGTGATCCTAGAGTTGAATTGCAATTAGAAGGAAGAGATGTAAACAATCTTGGCATTGCAAGAAAAAAATAGGTGTCTTTTGATTTTCCTACTTATCCTAATGTTAGAATCCCACAAGATATAATAGTTGTGGATGTGCAACTATACTTTTCTATATTCTTAGCTAATGACTTCATGTCTAAGATTGGGGGAATAGTGTCTAATGATATATCTCAATTTATCTTCAAGTTTAAGAATAGTTGGAAAGGCCAAATTGAGTCAAAGACACATAACAAGTATCATTTGTAGCTCCTCTCTCCAAGAAAACCAAACATTGATAATTCTCATCATTTTCCTCCTAAGTTTCCTCCCAAGCTTACTAATCCTACTCAAGAGCCTACCATCGATTCATATTACAGTCCATATTGGACCAAAAACCCAAACTATGTCATGCCTAACCTTGAGAGGAAGGTAGGTCCTATGCCTAAGTAAATTATGAAGAAGGAAAATTGTGTTGGGAGCAATTCAAAATGTCTTATAGGTTGTTCCAATTCTCCATCTACCCTTCATACTAGAGATTCTCATAAATTACAATATATACCAAAATTTGACAAGGTACTAAAAGGATTACAATTTAGTACTTCTCTATTGCCTTCACGACTTGAGAATTAGATGATTATTCCTAAGACTCTTCAAGAGTTGGAGGATGATGATACCATAGATGGGTTCCTTGAACATATTAAAGATGATACCTCAAGTAGCTATGATTAAGAGATTGCCATTGGCACACTACTTCACCCTAGTAGATTAGTTTTTGAGATTGAAGAAGGAGTTGATGACATGAAGCAGCAAACAAAGGTTTTAGGAGAAGAAGACACTTCAGTTGTAAGACAAGAAGTAGACCTTGAGTGGATTGAGGAATTTCCATGCTTCATGGAATTTGATGATGATCAACTTGAAACACAAGATGAAGAAGAGGTACTCATTAGCCAACATGATGTTCCATAACAAATTGGTAATAATGTTGATGAACTTCAAGTCATTTCTATTAATCATGAAGAGTTGGCATTTTGGGATGACCTTGAGAAAAATTTCTTGAGCCTGAATGATGTATCTTCACTTCATAAAAAGATTGAGAAAACTTTTGAAGAAGATTTTGTAGTTGAACCTATTGAAATTCAAGAAGCACCTCAACAAGAAGACAAGGTCATATGGCAGTCCTAGTTGCACATGTTTGAAGAGTTTAAAGAGTAAGGTAAGCATGGTTCATCTCAATAAAATAAAATGCATAAGATAGATGAGGAATACAAAGTACCAAGAGAGGTAATTAGTATTGAAGAACCTCTCCCATGCATTCAGCTGCTAGGACCACTAAAGTTTGATGCAGACCTTACTTTTCAAAAAGAGTATAGTCTTAATGATGGAAAGCTAGTTGCAACAAAATTTGAGGTTGACCATGAGGGTCAAAATGAGTCCAGAATCAATGAAAAATGACTTGAACCAAGGGTTATGGTTTCCATTAAAACCAATCAAGAGGAGTATGTTTCCATTGAACACATCTTCTTAGCTATAAAACTAGATTAAACCAATGCAAGCACCATGGGAAGTGCATAGGGTGTTGAACAAACAAAAATAAGTCTTAAGTGGTATCTTTCACATCCTTCTAGTTCACTTCAAGAAGATGGTATAAAAAACTTTTCTTTTGATCTAGGAGGATCATCTTTTTCTATTTAGTTTGTTCATATTAGAGCGTGTTTGTTTCAGTTTGTCTTGTGTTTCCTAAGTGCTTGATAACACAAGTGGGTTTCCTTCCTTTATTTTGGTGTGTGTGTCTTTGCTTTTGTGTTTTTGGTTCAACCAACTTATTTTCCTTGAGTCAAAGGTTTATTCAAGTCAATTTGAGTACCCATATGTGTGACTCCATGCCCAATAGAAGGAATAGGCATCTGGTCTTAAGCATAGCTAGCAGCCACCCCTAGGAATCACCAAGAATGTTGACCAAATTAGACCCCAAGTCAAATTGGGTCAACCCCTACTATTTTGAACTTTTGAAGAAGGTTGCATGTGTGCTATGGGGTCACTTATTGTCTTATATGTCTCACTTATCCTTCCTCTAGTCCTTGTTGAAGCCCACCCTCCTTATACTAGGATAGTCAACTAAAGTCAACCTTGTTTAAACCTATTCAAACTTAGTCAAAGTCTCAATTTATTTTGAAAATGTCCTAACATGGTATTTGATATGTTTCAAGGTGTCTTCAAGTCATAAATTGATGACTTGCTAAGTTTCATATGCAAAAGGGGTCATTTGGCCATTTTTTTACCTATTAAATGAATTTTAAAGACTTTTAAGGGACAATATTTGTCACCAAAGTGGATCTCAATGTGGAAGGAGTTAGTTATATGTAGGAAATGGTAGTTTCTCCTTAAAAATAGGCCATTTGTAGCACTTGTATAGACTTTTGGAACTCATTTTTAGATAAAAACGTGGGTGGAGTGACTTTTCACCTCCCCACACTATTTTCCATGCTTGTTTTCAAGGAGGATGTCAAAAACTTAAGTTTTACTCCTATTTCTTCCATTTTCTCTTTGCAAGCCAAGGAAGGTCAAATTCAAACACTTGGTATGGGCCATACAAGTGGAGTTGAGAATAACGGTCTTGGGGATTGATAGTACTCTAATTTTAATTAAATTACATAGAAATAAATTTCAATTTGGTACCTCCTCCTTTATTAACCATTGCTAACACTCCAGGCAGCTTTTTATGCACTTACAACCATGAAGGTGTCACTATTTGCACTTGTCTCAGATTTCCTTGCTTTGGTTTAATGATTTTGTTTATTTTAGGTGTTACTAAAGGTTATATAATGCCTATTTATAGGTTTTTCATGTTTATATTGGATTTGGAAGTCATCAAATGCCTAGGAAAGCCTTTTTTAGGCTTGTTCTTGGTCTAGACCATGTTTACTACCTTTGCTCATAAATATGCACCTACAGGTGCCCTAAATGAAATGTTTACATGTTAATGTTAAAGAATTGAAAATTTATTAAGTGTTTTAAACTCATAAAAATGCATTTTATGATTAAGGAAGGCAACCATGAGGTCTAAATCTTACACTTAGTCCACTCTTTCCCTTCACTGTCTACATATTTAAAGGGAGTGATCTGTCAAGGGTTTTCCAAGCTGAATAAGATGGATTGAGCCTAAATTGAGATAATTCAAGAATGATAAACATGAATCTTGAGTTTATAATTACTTTGGAGGTGTCTTGAAATCACCCAACACATTTGCCTTACTCAAACTCTATGCCCTATTAGTATACTCAGTCCATTAACACCTACAATATCCTGATGATGTCATGCTAACCATAGAAAAGAAGGTTTGAAAGAAGTTTCAAGAACCAATGGGATGGATGATAGCATTATAAACCATTTGATATGACATTTTATCAATGGGAGGTGTCAGATTCTTTTAAGCATCAAATGATCAAGTTTTGAGGACTATCCCTAAAAAGACCAAGCAGAGGCCAAAGGGGTTTTTGAGATACCTCATACTTTGCTTGAAAACAAAACCACAATACCTAATTGTGTTTTTTTCTATCCCTTGGTATATACATGTATTTTTCAAAGTTTAAGGGAGTAGAGACAATTGTAAGAGTATCTTTTAGAGGTCTAAACATACCCTAAAACACACTAAAATGTTTCAATGACACCTACTGACATGTAGGTACAAATGGATTTTTGGTTCCATATTATGCAATTTTGAGTAGGAGTCTCATCAAAAATAGACAAAAAACCATATGGAGTGAATTAAATGAGACAAGGTAATAAAAATAAGGTAGAGAAATCCAATTGAACCCTCATGATTGGGAATGACCACCTACAGCCATCCAAAAGTACTGAGATTCTAATAAGCCCTTCACTCATACCACTTCCTAAGGCATGTATCCATTCTTAAATGACTTGGATGATGAACAAGAAATGTATATAAGATAAAGAGATCATAAGGAAGAAATTATGGATATTTTGAGACCTCCCCAAGCTTTCTCCCTATCTATACACAAGACAAAATGGTCATCTACAGGCAGGACAAATTATCTCAATCAATTCAGGGAATGAGAGGAGAAGGACCTTAAGTGAGGTTTATTAGTCATTAATTTTGAAATTTTGAATATAATCCATTATTTAAAGGTTATTTTAGGCATTAATTATCCCTATATGTCATAAACAAGCTCAAAAAAATCCATAAAACCTCCAAATATAGTTAAAAGAGAAATTGTCTCAATCAGGGTTTTGTAGACAGTTTTGTGCTTGCAAGAGCATAGTGATGGTCCAAGAGGTAAAATTATTAGATAAATACTTTATATGAATCCTATATGGTTTTTAAACCTATATTATTCTTCTAAATGATCATAGGACTTGGCAAGAACCTTCATTTTTTTAAATACATGGTCGTATACCCTGTCTACCCTCACAGTCTACCTTGTTCAAAGTCTGCCTAGGAAGTATGTAAAGATGGAGGTATTATACTTGGAGATAAAGGTTTAAAATTGGTAAAAAATACCCTTAATAATTCAATAATCTCCTCCAATGATTAATTTGTCAAATCTATCAAGGTAAACCACCTCTATTTTGTCTTAGAGGAGGGGTCATTTTCTCATGCATGAAGAGATGATTTTAAGGGAAAAGGGATGAAATGATAATACAAAGGTCAATATAACCATGAATTAATATTTAAAAATATTTAACACATCTATGAAGACATAATAAACCTTGATATAAGCTTTGAAATCAAATAGGGTGTCCTAAGTAAGAAAAAGGTTACAGTCGTGCGTGAGGGAAACCCCTAGGCCTAGAAGCCAAGTTGAGGGTCATATGAATTTTTAACCTTGTAAAATATTTCCACTTGGATAATTAATTATTTAAAATTTATATTTGATGTGTTTAATCCATCAAGAGGTATTGAAAATCATTGGAGAGTTAGTTTGAGTCTTAAGTTGTGGGCAACCTTGTGAAACAAGGTTTAGACCTCAGGCAAATTGGTATATCAGTTACACTTGTAGCATGAAATGATCATTATAATAGTGTGAAATATTTTATTTGGGGACCATTATAGTTTATTTATCTTTAATTATTCATAAGAGGTCACATATTAATCACTTTTGGACCCAACACCATGGCAAGGTATGTAAATTGAAGGGGTGCAATTGAGAGGTCAACTTCAAACGCTATAGGAGGATGAAGGAGATCCCAATAAATAAAATTGGGGTGTTATTTTAGATTTCCAATGTCAGATATTTATGAACAATCCCTTAAGGGCTAATGCACTCAAAAACCTCCCAAATTCCTATTTTATGACTTGATGGAAGAAATGAGGCTCAAACTACATACAAATGGAAAAATTTGAACCTAAGAGATAAATAAAATTTGTTAAAAACTTCATGAGGACTAGATCCATGGAATTATATATTACTAAATCCATATATATTAGTCAAAAATTAGGTTTATTTGATAATTTATTATGTTTTTTAGGTCTTAAAGATGATCATGGGATACCAATCACTTGGGAGGGTTGCTTAGGACTTAAACCAACTCCCTATGGAATTTTTAGAGCTTAAAAATGCACACAAGTGTCCATATTAGGCCCCTCACTTCATCTAGTCTCTAAAGTGACATAGTGAAAAGAGTGGTAACCTAAATTTGGAAACTTTTTAAGATGTGTATAATGGATCCAAACATATGAAGTGTCATACCATGTGTCATGAGACCCCTAGTATGGATCAGTTAGGAAGGATAAGAATATTATAGTGCCAAATGTTAAGAAAAGCCTATTGGAGAGTGATCATGGTTGCAGATGATGATTATGCTTGTGTAATAAAAGCTTAATGATTAGTAAAACTCCCAATGTAGGTGGAGGCCTCTTTGTAACTTCCTCTCCTTAGTGCACATAGGACACTTGTCCATAATCTATTTTGGAATGCTCAAGGAAGCCCATGATGAAGGTAGTTTCCAAGGGAAAGTGATTGAGGAGTTTTAATGCCACATGTGAGGAAGGTGCTTAGTTTGGGATGGACACATGTTCACATCAGTTATTGATCCCTCTTCCACCTCATTTCCATGTAATGCAACTGATTTTCATCTTTAGACACTTATCCTTGTGCCTCTTAAACTTATCTTTTCTCTCTCTTCTTCCAAGATCTATAAATTCAAGCCATTTTGGCTATTGTAAAGAGACTACACCTAGTATGGAAAATCCATACTAGTTTGATATTGTAATTTTCCTTTTAAATAAGATATGAAATCTAGTTTTAATCATACAAACTATCTTTTTTAAGTGTGTGAAGAGATGTTTAGTGAAAAGTCAAGTGATTGATATCAATCCTTGCTTTTTATAAATCCTTCCATGTCTGATGCAAGTTGTTTCATTATAACAGGTCACATGAAGTGTTGTTAAGTGTATGATTCTATTTTTAATTGTAAAATTAGCCTTAGTGTCTAAAATTGATCTTTGGTTAACTCGCCTTGAGTAGTCTTTCATATATTCCACCTTCATGTTTGAAATGCTAATGTTAGAGTGCTCTAAAAGGTAGAAGCTAGTTTTGTGAGTCTTTTCTCTTAGTGTATTTGTATGATAATATTATGGAGATATTCATGGTGTATCACCCCCTTGAATAGTTTTCTTTCATGCAAATCCTATCTCTTTTCACACAAGCAAGTATTAGATTAGGTGACAAGTACATCAAGACATATCTAGGGAGCTAGCCCTTTCAATCCTAAAGGTTTACTTCCACCATAGGTGCCCCACACACCTTGAAGTATTCCAATGTTTCCCAAATCTGGAAGAGGCTTGAACACCCTATTCTAGGGTACAAGATTTGGATACAATAGTTTTAGCATACCCAATGGGAAAATTGAATTCAATTAAAGGAATTCTTGTTGTTATCCTTCAACTCATTAACCTCTAAAGGAAATCAAAACTATAATGGTGACTCTGAATGATTTCATTTGGTGTAAGCAGCCCTAGTGCTTCAAAAAATAAATTTTGGTATGTACACTTCATCTTCTAATCAAAATGTACCTCCATGTCAAGATGATCCTACTTTTAGTGTTCATGGATTCTCCACAAGCTGCCCTCAAGAGACTACACTTCATGAAGGTTCATATCAACTATTCTACCCTCCTCCAACATCAACTCACTCCTATTACCAACCTTTTGCTCCTAGTGATTAGTTTGGGCAAGATGGGAATGAGTTGAACCTTGATTTGGAGGGTTTGAAAAGTGAATTGAGGTATTTGAAAGAACTTTTGAAATAGCATTAAGTCATGCAACATCAATCTCATGTTCCTCAATAAGTCAAGGAGGTTTTTCCTTCTCCTTTCATTACCACCATGATCATTGGTAATGTCTTGATTCATAATTATGCTTTTAGTACTATTGTAAGTCATTCTTCTATTCATAAGGAAATAGTTGATGAGTTGAACTTGTAGTATGAGTGTGATCCTAGAGTTGAATTGCAATTAGAAGGAAGAGATGTAAACACTCTTGGTATTGCAAGAAACATAAATGTGTCTTTTGATTTTCTTCCTTATCCTAATGTTAGAATCCCATAAGATATAATAGTTACAAATGTGCAACCATAATTTCGTCTATTCTTAGTTAATAACTTCATGGCCAATATTGGGGGAAGAGTGTCCAATGATATGTCTTAATTTATCTCCAAGTTTAAGCCTAGTTGGAAAGGTCAAATTGAGTCAAAAATGCGTAACAAGTTTCATTTACAGCTCCTCTCTCCAAGAAAACCAAACATTGATCATTCTCATCCATCTACTCCTAAGTCTCCTCCAAAGCTTACTAAGCCTTCTTAATATCCTACCATAGATTCATCTTGCATTTCATATTGGACCAAAAACCCAAACTATGTCATGTCTAACCTTGAGAGGAAGGAAGGTCCTATGCCTAGGCAGATTATGAAGAAGGAGAATTGTGTTGGGAGAAATTTAAAAGGTCTTGCAGGTTGTTCCAATTCTCCATCTACCCTTCATGCTAAATCTTCTCATAAATTTCAAGATATACTAAAAGTTGATAAGGTACTTGAATAATTACCATTTAGTACTTCTTCTCTATTGCCTTCACAACCTGAGAATCAATTTATTGTTCCTAAGACTCTTCAAGAGTTAGAGGATTATGCTGCCATAGATGGGTTCCTTGGACATATTGAAGATGATACCTCAAGTAGTTATGATGAAGATATTTCCATTGGCACACCTCTTCACCCTAGTAGATCAGTTTTTGAGCTTGAGGAAGGAGCTAATGACATAAAGTAGCAAACAAAGGTTTTGGGAGAAGAAGACACTTCAACTATAAGATAAGTAGAAGTAGACCTTGAGTGGATTGATGAATTACCATGTTTCATGGAATATGATGATGATGATCAACTTGAAACACAAGATGAAGAAGAGGTACGCATTAGCCAACATGAGGTTCCATAAGAAATTGGTAAGAATGTTGATGAACTTCAAGTCCTTTCTATTGATCATGAAGAGTTGGCAATTTTGGGATGACCTTGAGAAATTTTGCTTGAGACTAAATGATGCATCTTCACTTCACAAATATCTTGAGAAAAGTTTTGAAGAAGATGTTGTAGCTAAACATATTAAAATTCAAGAAACATCTCAACAAGAAGATAAGGACATATGGCAGTCTTATTTGCACATGTTTGAATAATTTGAAGAGCAAGGTAAGCATGGTTCATCTCAAAAAAGTCAAATGCATAAGATAGATGAGGAATACAAAGTACCAAGAGAGGTATTAAGTTTTGAATAACCTCTCCCATGCATTCAGCTACTAGGACCAACAAAGTTTTATGGAGACCTTACTTTTTAAAAGAGTATAGTCTTGATGATGGAAATCCACTTGCAACATAAGTTGAGGTTTAGCGTGAGGGTCAAAATGAGTCCAAAATCAATGAAAACTCACTTGAACCAAGCACTATGGTTGCCATTCAAACAAATCAAGAGGATTATGTTTCCATTGAACACATGTTCTTAAATTTAAAAACCAGATGAAACTAATGCAAGCACCATGAGAAGTGAAAAAGGTGTTCAACAAACAAGAACAAATCCTAAGTGGTAGCTTGCACATCTTTTTATTTCACTTCAAGAAGATGGTATAAAAAACTTTCCTTGTAATCCAAGAGGATCAGCTCTTTCTATTTAGTTTGTAGATATTAGAGTGTGTTTGTTTCAGTTTGTCTTTTGTTTCCTAAGTGCTTCATAGCACAAGTGTGTTTCCTTCCTTTTGTTTGGTGTATGTATTTGCTTTTGTGTGAGTGGGTCAACCAACTTGTTTTCCTTGAGTCAAAGGTTTGTTCAAGTCATTGTGAGTACCCATATGCATGACTTTATGACCAATAGAAGGAATAAGTAACTAGTCTTAGGCATAGCTAGCATGCCACCCCTAGGGATCACCAAGAATGTTGACCAAATTTGACCCCAAGTAAAATTGGGTCAACCCCTATTATTTTGAACTTTTGAAGAAGGCTTCATGTGTCTTATGGGGTCTCTTATTGTCTTATATGTCTCACTTATCCTTCCTCTAGTCCTTTTTGAAGCCCACCCTCCTTATACTAGGCTAGTCAACTAAAGTCAACTTTGGTCAAATCTATTCAAACTTATTCAAAGGCTCAATTTATTTTAAAAATGTCCTAATATGGTCTTTGATATGTTTCAAGGTATCTTCAAGTCATAAATTAATTACTTGCTAAGTTTCATATGCAAAAGGGGTCATTTAGCCATTTTTTTTACCTATTAAATAACTTTTGAGGACTTTAAAGGGACAATATTTGTCACCAAAGTGGATCTCAACATGAAAGGAGTCAGTTCTATGCAGGAAATGGAAATTTCTCCTTAAAATAGGCCATTTGTAACACTTGTACATGTTAGGTTATGGAGCTAAAAGCTTCACTGATGCAAACAGGAGAGGAGGTTGCTGAAGGTTGCTGAGTTGCAGAGAAGCTGGGGTCGGTCTGATCAGCCGACGTCGGCAGGATAGCATAGAGAAGCAACCGACGTCGGTCATATATTGGCCGACGTCGGTCACCTCCAGGCAGACAGGGACCAACGTCGGTCGCCTGTGTGGTTCGACTGCGAGCTAATTATGGGCAGTTAGCTAACGAACCAAGTGTTTGCATGATGAGTGCTAATTTTAGACTCATAGCTGCGGATCTAATTATTGTAATTAGATGTCTAATTATTGTTTGATGAGATCTATATAATAGACTCATGGTTGTATTGGAAAAGTGTTCTAGTTTGAGTTGAGCAAAGTTTGTTCCTTCTGTGTGTGAGGTGAGTAAGGGTGTTCCTCCTAGTTCCACAGTACCAGGTGTAGGTGCTGGTTTTGGAGAGTCAGCTGGATTCTTCAGGAGTGTAGGATCTTGGTCACAGTTGCATGGCCTATATAGGAGATCTACATGGTAAGTAAGATCATTGATCTGTAGGTGTATGTGTTTGCAAGGTCAAGGTTCACAGGTGAGCAGAACTGTTGTTTGATTTGCAGGTGTGCAAGATCATATAGACAGCAACACAACAGGGAGCAGTATCAGGCAGGATCTAATTGGAGTACAGGTGTGTACTCGGATAGAGCTAAGAGGAAGGCAAGGGAGTTCCTTCCATAAGTATGGTCTGTTGAATTGCAGGATGTTGCAGATTCATGGGAGATCTACTTGAAGTACCTTGAGTACTTGTGGAGCACGTGGAGTGCTTGTGGAGTGCGTGGAGCACTTGTGGTGTGTGTGGAGCATAGGAGGTGAACACCAACTCTATATTTGAGTTGGGTGTTGGGACCTGAGAGGGAGAGCTTTGGGGAGAATAATTACTATTCACTTGAGGTGTAGCAAGCCTCTGAAGAGGTGGTGGAGAAGAAGTGGCATCTTCTTTATTGTATTCTTTTCTATATAAAGTATTAATACAATTGGTGTATTGTCTCTCATATGCTGTGTTATTCTGAATTCTAGTTACTTGGTAAATCTGGTTATTTCCGCATATTATAGTTGCTTGGTATTTGGTAATAAAATTGTATGCTTCCGGTGTTTCACATCCTGACAAGTGGTATCAGAGCCTTGGTTGTAGGTTCTTGAGCTTGATACCAACAAGTGGTATCAGAGCTAAGGTTACAGGAAGTAGGGTTGTGTTTGGTTACAGGGCACTCTCAGGGGTTTCTGATCGAGTGGGAGTAGAGCAACAGCAGATCAAAGTAAACTAAGAATGGAGGAGTTGAAAAGCACAGATGGTCACTCACGGTCCTATGGAAAGAAAGAGCAGGTAAAAGGATATTGTTGGTCGGTACCAGATCAGCATGAAGAAACTGAAGATACAGATGTTACAGGTGTTGTTGCACAGAATGTGTTTGCAGGCTTCTTGGATAAAGTTGAATCTTGGATAAAAGATTCGGTTGCCTCTTTCCATGCAGCCCCAGGTAGAGGAGCTGGTGAGCCTTGCCAAAGAATTGGCAAAGGGGAAGTGAAGCTGAAATTGCAGGCATCCAACACACAGGTGTTGATGAATGTCATGCAGGTCCCAGGTTTGGAGATATGGCTAATTTCTTCAAAAAGATTGGGTGATGAGAGATGCACAAGAACTCTCACAGCGGTAGCACTTGAATTAGCTGGTGGTAAGAAAATAGGTATACTTTATCTACTTGTTTATATTACTAATTCTTGTTCTGTTGCGGAGACGTGGCTTCATAGGCTTGGTCACATGAGCAGGAAGGAGATGCATGTTCTTAAGCGGAAGACGGATATATTTGACAGGCTTAAGAACTGGAAAGCCTTGGTGTTCTTGGAGGAGATGGCAGACAGAGTTCAGTGGATGAGGCTGGATACATCTGAGCAGAGCAGTTTGGACATGTGTTTTGATCCAAAGGAGCTCGCAGGTAAAAAGTCATCACTCACAGGTGAACACAGACACCGGCGTCGGTCAGGAGGAATCAGCGTCAAATAGACAGGTGCCGATGTCGGTCATGTGCAGACCGAAGCTGGCGATGTCGGGCAGGGTAAGACCGACGTCGGTCATGCGACCGACGTCAGCAGTATGTAAGACCGATGTCAGTCAGAAGGACCGACGTCAGCAGTAGGGACACCAGTGTTGGCAAGTTGGTAGTCAGGGACAGATGCATGAGAATCGACGTCGGTCAGATGCAGACTGTGGGGTGGCCGAGGTCGGTCACTGTAACAAATTTTGGGTGGACAGCATGCTGTCAAGGAGTCTCAAACACCCATACGGAGGACTGAAGGCGTGAGTAGGCCCTCAAATTCATGTTCCTCTTCTTCATACTTGTTACTGATTGTAGAGCAGGAAGGATCCAGGAAATAGGTGGGTGCTAGGTAGGATTATGATGCAGAACCAAATGGGAGTTTTGGTAGGTTTGCCAGCTGGAAGAAAGCACAGAGACGAATGGATTCCTTAGTAGAAGAATAGAGAGAACGGATACGTGAGATGGAAGACCAGGTATATGGTCTTGTGGAGCTGCAGGACAGTGGTACAGGTTTTGACAGGTGGAGGACGAAGCATGGCTTCAGTCAGTGTCAGGTAACTATTGTGGTTTGCCTTACCAGGTGGATGATGAGTCATGACATCATTTTGTTGTTGTATGTGGATAGTATGTTAGCTAGCAGGGGTGTACATACAGGGTTTTGCTGAGCTAAGGGTAAGATTAGTTCAGTGTCATGTCATGAGGAGTTTGGAGCAGCGAAATTCTTTGACATGGGAGGCATGGAGATCACAGGTTGATTTTGTCTCGAGTGGGAGCTGATGTGAATCAGGTGTTGGCGAGGTTTGGGATGCAGAGCCGAAGCACACTAAGGGCTGGACAGGTATAGTGTTTGAAATCACATGAGGTCTGGTATAGACCTGAGTTTTTCCATGCAGTGGGAGTTGTCAGAGTTAGGAGCCAATTCGGGGAAGTGGGTTCTCAGGTTTTTTGAGAGGGACTGGCAGCAGGTGTTGCTATGCAGGGTCAGGACTTCACTACATGTGTTTGTAGGTTCAGATGTGGTAGGGTACTCGGAGGACAGGTGGTACACCACGGGATGTGTGGTGGGTTGTCTTCAGGTGGGAGCTTGAAGAGGGGTACAAACCAGGAAATAGATTAGACGGAGTACAGGTATAGGTATAGTGCAGCTGTTTATCTCCAAGTGGGAGATTGTTAGGTTGTGGAGCTAAAAGCTTCACTAATGCAAATAAGAGAGGAGGTTGCTGAAGGTTGCTAAGTTGTAGAGAAGCTGGGGTCGGTCTGATCAGCCAACATTGGCAAGATAGCATAGAGAAGCAACCGACGTCGGTCATATATCGGCCGACGTCGGTCACCTCCAGGCAGACAGGGACCGACGTCGGTCGCCTGTGTGGTTCGACTACGAGCTAATTACGAGCAGTTAGCTAACGAACCAAGTGTTTGCATGATGAGTGCTAATTTTAGACTCATAGCTATGGATCTAATTATTGTAATTAGATGTCTAATTATTGTTTGATGAGATCTATATAATAGACTCATGGTTGTATTGGAAAAGTGTTCTAGTTTGAGTTGAGCAAAGTTTGTTCCTTCTGTGTGTGAGGTGAGCAAGGGTGTTCCTCCTAGTTCCACAGTACCAGGTGTAGGTGCTGGTTTTGGAGAGTCAGCTGGATTCTTCAGGAGTGTAAGATCTTGGTCACAGTTGCATGGCCTATATAGGAGATCTACATGGTAAGTAAGATCGTTGATCTGCAGGTGTATGTGTTTGCAAGGTCAAGGTTCACAGGTGAGCAGAACCGTTGTTTGATTTGCAGGTGTGCAAGATCATATAGACAGCAACACAACAGGGAGCAGTATCAGGCAGGATCTACTTGGAGTACAGGTGTGTACTCGGATAGAGCTAAGAGGAAGGCAAGGGAGTTCCTTCCATAAGTATGGTCTGTTGAATTGTAGGATGTTGCAGATTCATGGGAGATCTACTTGAAGTACCTTGAGTACTTGTGGAGCACGTGGAGTGCTTGTGGAGTGCGTGGAGCACTTGTGGTGTGCGTGGAGCACAGGAGGTGAACACCAACTCTGTATTTGAGTTGGGTGTTGGGACCTGAGAGGGAGAGCTTTGGGGAGAAGAATTACTGTTCACTTGAGGTGTAGCGAGCCTCTGAAGAGGTGGTGGAGAAGAAGTGGCATCTTCTTTATTGTATTCTTTTCTATATAAAGTATTAATACAATTGGTGTATTGCCTCTCATATGCTGTGTTATTCTGAATTCTAGTTACTTGGTAAATCTGGTTATTTCTGCATATTATAGTTGCTTGGTATTTGGTAATCAAATTGTATGCTTCCGGTGTTTCGCATCCTGACAGTACATACTTGTGGAACTCGCCTTTAGCTAAAAACGTGGGTGGAGTGACTCTTCACCTCCCCACACTATTTTCTATGCTTGGTTTTCAATGATGATGTCAAAAAGTTTATTTTTACTCCTGTTTCTTCCATTTTCTCTTTATAAGCCAAGGAAGGTCAAATTCAAACACTCGGTATGGGTCGTACAAGTGGAGCTGGGAAGAATGGTATTGGGGGTGGATATTAATCTAAATTTAATTTAAATCCATAGCAATAACATTCAATTTGGTGCCTCTTCCTTTATAAACCATTGATAACACTCCAGGCAGCTTTTTATGCACTTACAACCATGAGGGGGTCACTATTTACACTTATCTCAAATTTCCTTGATTTTGTTTATTTCAAGTGTTTTTAAAGGTTACATAGTTCCTCTCTATAGTTTTTTCATGATTCTATTGGATTTAGAAGTCATCAAATGCCTAGGAAATCTTTTTTTAGGTTTGTTCTTGCTCTAGACCATGTTTGTTGCCTTTGCTTAGAAATATGCACCTAAAAGTGCCCTAAATGAAATATTTACACATTAATGTGAAGGAATTGAATGTGTCTCAAGTTTTTTGAAGTATGAAAATGCATTTGATGATTAAGGAATGCAACCATGAGGCCTAAATCATACACCTAATCAACTCTTTCCATTCACTATCTGCATATTCAAAGGGAGTTATCAGTCAAGGGTTTTCCATGTTGAATAAGATGGCTTGAGCCTAAATTGAGAGAATTAAATAATGATAAACATGAATCTTGAGTTTGGAAGTAATTTGGAGGTGTCTCAAAATCACCCAACATATTTGCCTTACTCAAACTCTGTGCCCTGCTAGTATACTCAGTCCATTGACACCTATAGTAGCCTGATGACATCATGCTAACCATAGACAAGAGGGTTTAAAGGAAGTTTCAAGCACCAATGGAATGGATGATAGAATTATAAACCATTTGATATGAAATTTTAGCAATGGGAGGTGTCAAATTTTTTCAAGCATTAAATGATCGAGTTTTTAGGACTTTGTCCCTAAAAAGACCATGTAGAAGCCTAAGGGGTTTTTGAGATACCTCATACATTTCTTGGAAAGAAAACCATAGTACATAATTATGATCATTTTTTATCCCTTGGTATAGACATGGATTTTGTAAAGTTGGAGGGAGTAGAGACAATTGTAAGAGCATATTTTAGAGGTCTAAATAGACCCTAAAACACACTAAAATTTTTCAATGACACCTATTGACCTATAGGTGCAAATGGATTTTTGGTTCCATAGTATGTAGTTTTAAGTAAGGGTCTCATCAAAATAGGATGGAAAACAATATGGAGTGACTTAAATGAACCAAGGTCACAAAAATAATTTATAGACATCTACTTGAACCCTCATGCTTGGGAATGACCACCTACAACCATCTAAAAGGATTGATATTGTAATAAGCCCTTCACTCATACCACTTCCTAAGGTATGTCTCCATGATCAAATTACTTGGCTGATGAAAAATAAATTTAAATAATCTAAAGATATCATGAGGAATAAGGGGTGTATTTTTTTAGACCTTCCAAAGCTTACTCCTTATTTGTAGATAGGACAAAATGGTCATCTACAGGTAGGACAAATTGTCTCAGTCAATTCAGAGAATGAGAGGAGGACCTTAAATGAGGTTTAGTAGTCATTAAGTTTTAAATTTTGAATATATTCCATTATTTCAAGGTTATGATAGGCATTAATTTCCCCTATATGTCATAAAAAATCTCAAAAAAATCCATAAAACCTCCAAACACAGTCAAAAGAGAAATTGTCTCAGTCAAGATTTTGTAGATAGTTTTGTGCTTGCAAGAGCATAGTGATGGTCCAAAAGGTAAAATTGTTAGAGAAATAATTTATATGCATCATATATTGTGTTTAAACCTAAATTATTATTATAAATTATCATATGGAATGGAAAGAACCTCCATTTTTCATAAAACATAGTCTTATACCCTATCTACCCTCACAGTATGCCTTATTCAAAGTCTGCCTAAGAAGTATGTAAAGATGGAGGTCTTATAATTGGATTTAAAGGTTTAAAATTTTTAAATAATACACTTATGAGTTAAATAATCTCCTTAAATTATCAATTTGTCAAAGCATCAACGTAAACCCCCTCTATTTTGTCTCAGAGGAGGGGCAGTTTTCCCATGCATGAAGAGATAATTTTAAGGAAAAAGGGATGAAATGATAAGCCAAAGGTAAATATAACCATGAATTATGGTTGTATAAGCTATAACACATCCATGGATACCTAATAAACCTTGATAAAAACTTTGAAAGCAAACAAAGTGCCCTGAGCAATAAAGGTTATAGTCATGCATGAGGGAAACTCTTAGGCCTAGAAGCCAAGTTGAGGGCCATATAAATTTTCAACCTTGTAAAATATTTCCACTTGGATAATTCATGATTTTAGATGTATATTTGAGGTATTTAATCCATTATTAGGTAGGGTAAACCATTAGAGAGTTATTTTGAGGCTTAAGTTATGGGCAACCTTATGAAATAAAGTTTAGACCTAAGGCAAATTGGTACATCAGTTACACTTGTAGCATTAAATGATCATTATAATGGTGTGAAATATGTTTTTTGGGGCCCATCAAAGGTGATTGAGCTTTCAGTATGTAGAAGAGGTCACATATTGATCACTTTTGGACCCAACACCATGACAGGTATGCAAATTAAAGGGGTGCAATTGAGAGGTCAACTTCAAACATTCACACCTACTTGGAAACATTGTATCTGATTCTAATAAGTTACAAGAGGATGAATGAGTTAAAAATAAGTTACCATTCATAAGTATTTTAATTGCATCAATTCCAAATTGAATTCAGGGCTATAAATAGGAGTGAGTTTTATTTCTGCAAAGTACCTCAGAAATGGCCCCAAAGGACTACTAATAAAGAGGTTAACAGTTGTTGGAGAATTCCACAACCAAAATAAATCATATTCAAACCTTAGTTTTTCAAAACTCATAATTTAGGTATTTATTTTTTATTGATTCTGGAAGGGTTTTACTAAGTTAAAAAAAATTAAGGTGTTTTTCTTGATTCACCTTTAGAGTTTATTTAATAAAATTATTTGTTTTGATCTGTGTGTAGTCTTTACATAGTCAAAAACACTCTTTGTTTTTTCATATATGTATATAACATACCTCTCATGTAATAATGTGAAATTAATTGAGAGAAGTTTTCTCATGCTCCCACACAGAATGCATGTGCTTGCTCATAAACCTCCATGCAAATATCACCTCAGATCATATCCTATGCACTCCTCAACTTGCAATCTTACATGCCTCACTGGCATCCACTTATAGACTAATTTTATCCATCAAGCCCCACTTTAGTACAATGGTATGATGGGTTACCCTAATTGCAAGCCTTGACTAGTGACCCTAGATCAAGCCAGACTCTCAAGATTGATTACTGTTAGCTATCAAGTAAGATTCTTGAGATCATGACTATTAGTAAATAGTCAATAATCACGTGATTGAATCAATGGTCACTACCTATTTGGGAACTCCATCATCAACATGCAAGGAGTGTGAGATGTGTCAACTTTACCTTCATTGTGTTCTATATTAGTCATTTATAACTACCCTTGTAATCATGCATGTTAAATATGTAACTAAAAGGAACATCAACAAGATCATTCCAAGTCAAAGATCTAAAGCATTAACATAAAAAGCATCACAAGTATAGTTGTAATAGCTATAAATATGATATGTAAAGACAAAGGTAATATCATATGATATTAAAAAAATAACTTGCTTATTACAAAGGATAGACCTTGCATAAATAGGCAAGGAAAGATAAGAAGCAAGACAAACTAACTAATGTGGGATAAATACACAAAAAGACAAACTGGGAAGAAGACAAAAACTATCTATAGAACCTAAAAAACATGAGAACTTACTCTAAATCCCCCCTCAAGTGAATATAGAGGTTAAACATAGCCAAAAAAAAAAGTGGCATATCCATAATATGATTCCTGACAACAAGGCATGATCAGCTACTTGTGTACAATATATATCCATGAAGTGGAGAAATGAAGAAAACCCATAGGAACAAAAATCCCCCCCCCCCAAAAAAAAATGATGTAAAAGAGAGAAAAGAAGGAAAAGAAGGAAGGAATTCAAGTGGAATCCCACCTAAGGACAACTTCCTTCATCCCACATGAAGATCAATACTATATATCTTGTGTGGATGGAATAACTATAAGAAACCATCTACATAGGTGGTGAGATAATCTAAAAAATAAAATATTCTTCCCATTAATTTACCTTCCTCCTAAGTGCTACAAACAAGATGTCCCAAAGACACATCACTCTTATAAATATTGATGTCAATAGGAAAGACAATACCCTGTAAGAGTTTACTAAAATCTCCATGAGTGTAGCCCATAGAGTGAAGTATGCAAGATCCAAATCCAAGAGTATGTTTCTCAAAGGAACCAAGCACATAAATAGGAGGATCCAAAGTGGGATAAGCAAAAAATTAAATCAAGTTACCATGTGATACTAAAGTTTTCAAATAACATAAAAGTTACCCTATGACACTAAAGTTATTATGTGACACTAGAGCTACCATGTGACACTAAATTTGCAAAGTGACACTTTAGCTATTATGTGACGCCATGGTTATTATTCAATTCAGATGTTGTAAGGCAATGATGACCTATGATAGTGAATCTATTGAGTGACACTAAAGATATTGTGTGACACCATGGCTATCATTTGGCTCAGATGTTCTTGGATGATGTTGGCCTATGAGACTAAAATTATTGAGCAACACTTCAGTTATCATGCAACACAGTGGTTATCATTTGGTTCATATGCTATTGATCTATGCCAACCTACAACACTAAAGTTGTCAAGTGACACTTCAGCTATCGTGAAAAACCATGGTTATCATTTGAAACCATTGTGCAACTCAAATGAGATATCCCCCTCTAATCTATGCAATATACAATCCATGGAAAATAAAAACATGCAACACTTGTGTGTGAAAAGTACAAAAAAATTGAAAAACATGGGTAGATATGTGTGAATAAGCTTGGATACAAAATTCAACAAGATCATAAATGGATGGTTTCAATACTTAAGGGATCTGATACCATGAAAGGAACATCAACAAGATCATTCCAAGTCAAAAATCCTAAGCTTTAACAATAAAAACATCACAAGAAGATTTGTAAGAGCTGTAAAGATGATATGCAAATATAAAGGTAATATCATATAATATCTATAAAATAACTTGCTTATTAGAAAGGAGAGGCCTTGCATAAATAGGCAAGGAAAGATAAGAATAATGGCAAACTAACCAATGTGGGATAAATCCACAAAAGGACAAACTAGGAAAAAGACAAAAACTATCTATAAAACCTAGCAAAAATGAGAACTTACTCTAATAGTAACAAATACATCCAAATTTAGATAGTCAGGTTGATAGAATACACAAGCATAACACATATAACATGATTTGTGTGTTTATTCTATAATACATGCACTATAGCACTTTGTACCTATTTTCCATCTTCTTTATTATTGAATAGAAGTTATATTTCTTGCAAGTAAGTCTTTCACTTCATTAAATGTGTGTTTGATTGTTATGTCTGATGCATCTCCATGCATTCACTCTACACAACTAAACTCAAACATCCCCCAAACACTTGGTCCTGGGTTCTATATGGAAATATCATCGGTATCAGAATAAAGCTCTTATCCTTTCTATGCATGCAATCATACGAGTGTAATGAGAGAGAGAGAAGGTTTAACGATCAATTCTATTTCAAAAATTCTAGTCAAACACCATAGCAAAAGTAAGATGTCTGATACCTAGAAATAACCTAGGGTAGCCCTAGAAATCTGAAGTCTCATCATTGATGCACTGGAGGCACAATGCACCAAACATTTTAGTTAACTCCATGAATTGATGATGTATCTCAACCTGATGCCTTCCCATCCATATCCATAGTATGTTACACAATAGTTTCACTAAGAAACCTCTTTAAATTACAATTCAATCTTGACATCCCTTTGTTTGAAGGTTAGATTTATGCCAAATCATTAGATGCCTATATTTGACAACTTAAGGCATACTTCTTATTCAACTATTTCACTGATGTTGAGTATGTAGTGTGTACAAGAGTGCATTTCAATAAAATCATGGAAGACTTTTTTTGATGTACTAAATGAGGAATATTACCTTCTACAACATTTTTAAGATGAATAAAACAAGTCTCAATAACTATGTTAGTGCAAATATCAATCAATGTAGGATTATACCAATGTATTCCATGACTACTCTACACACTTATGATAGAAATTGAGCAAACTATTTAAGGTGTTCAAGTACATCAATGGACTCTCACCTTATATATGTGTGAAGATAGAGTTCTTGACTTCTAACACTTTGGGACAAACATATCACAATGATGCTAAGATTGAATCCAAGGCAAAGATGAAGTAGTGTTTAACCTCTTCATCCAATGCAGTGCACAAGGGTAAGCCTTCATACAACTTCACATAATAGCCTTTTGTGTAAAAGAAAAACACTTCTTATAAAAGTGAGCAACCTTAGAAGACTACTCAATAATCAAAGGCTCCTGCACCTTATGCTTTAGATAAAGGCAAGAAGTTTAGGGATAAATGGTTTTACCATCATCGCTCATTTATCCATGATGATTATGAATGTCATGTGCATTAAAATTCACTCACACAATTTACATAATGACCCACATATATGGACAAAATTGATCTAGATGCCTCTTGTCTAAGTACTAAAACCATTATGATTGACATCTTAGAAGAGCATGAATGTCTCTTCCACACCAAGTTCTAGGTGAAGGGTTAGCCTCATCATGTCATCATAGATTGTGGCAGTTAAAAGAACATAATTTCACACTCCATAGCTCAATGTCTTGGTCTTACCACTACTACACACTCTAATCCATATTCTCTAGGGTGGCTAGAATAAGGGAAGACATACACATCTGATGATAATGCACTTTTTAGTAAAAATTTAAACCTATAGAGGATAGCAAAAACTTGTGGCAATACACCTTTAGATGTATGCAAAATATTTATGGGGAGACCATACTTTTATGAATTTGAAGCTGCATATCAACCTAAACACCAACATTAGACTATTTATATGGAAGATCACTTCTACAATCTCTTTGAGTTAGTTCCCATGACCAAAGTCACCTTGGTCTCTACCAATAAATGTCATAAACTTGTCTCAAAAGCATATAATTTTCTATTACTCATGGTTCCCCATGATGTACCTACATAGATAATAAAACACTCCCTGATAGCACACACCACTCACACAACATCACAACAATAGTAAATTGACAAGTTATTGGAGTAGTATAGAAAAGTCTTCACAAAGCTTGAAAGCCTTCCAACACACTACACATTAAATCACCACATTGATTTGGTACCTAGATCCCCTCTTATGAATATCCCCCTATATTTCAGATCAATTTGGGAGACCGATGAAATTTGGTACCAGATACAAGAGTTCCTTGATCAAGGTAAGATCAAGCCTAGATCTTCTATATATGGGAGTTTAATAATCCTCACACCCAAAAAGGATGGTCCTAGATATTTTTCATAGACTATCATGCACTCAATAAGATAATGGTGAAGAATCGATACCCACTACCATGCATTGATAACCTTTTGGACCAACTCAAGTACACAATACTTCACCAAGATCAACTTAAAGTTAGGTTACCATTGAATTTTCAAGCCACCCCTTCAGTAAGAACTAAACCCATAAGGACTTCAAATAGTCATGTGATTATGTGGTATCAAATTATCTAAAATAAAATATGCATTTAGATGCTTCCCATCCACACCCACACTTAACAATCAGCTCAGGTTCACACATCAACTAAGTGTTGATCTGCACCTATAAGTAGTTTCCAATGCACACCCCATGAAAAGATCCTTCATCGCATTAACATAATGCACAAGTCAAAGTGTGTAGGTCTCCCCAACTTCAAGTAGTAAAAGAGAGAATTGCATAAGAAGTAATTCCAAATCATGAAGAACACACTCAAGATATTCAAATCTTATTGTGCTCTCTTATTCAAAGACTTCCTCACACTCAAATGGAGATGAATGTATAAACTATGAAGACCATCAAAAGAGAATATGGAAAAAATGATCTTGAGCCTTATGCATTCCCATAGAAAATCTCCATTAGCTCCCTTCATAAACTCACAACTGCATTGTGTAACTAACTCTTTACGTAATATTCAATGCACAACCTTAGCACAGAATGTACTTACATATATATGCATATCCACATGCAATAATTTATAAATAAAGGTGTGTACATGAATTATTTTTCATATGGTCTAAAAATTTATGTGAAATAGATCCACTACCTCCACAAGATGATGAGGCAAAACCTAAAAATTACACCTATGTAGTCCCACATCAATGGGCTAGCCTAGGTAGATTGGTAAGTGACCACCATAAAAGGGGATGGTATTTGAGCCTAATTTGACATCAAAGGGACCAAACTAGAATATAATTTAATGTAGGGTGGATATCAGAGTGTCAAAATATGATCACATGCCACCCTTGGCTACATAAACACCCTTCATTCTCACACAAACATGTGGATCCATGAATGATATTCCATCTATTTCAATAATCAAATTATCAAATCTAGGTTGGATAAACATGGATTATATTAGTTATTAATAAGATATTTATTCTCTTGAACTAACCATAAGCTCTATATTTTTTTTTTGAATTCAAGTTCCTACCTACCACCTCTGATGACAAATTGATCATGCAGGGCCTTACTCGATCTTATATAAACTATGATTTTTATTGTAAAATAGTCGACATATTTTCAGCACTTAAGGCTAACAAAATTTTCCCTCCAAAGATCCCTCTTTTGGTATAACAAATCTCTACCTATTTGAGTTTGTAATATTTCCTTAAACCTTGGGACTAATAACAATTGATTTATCTTCTTCATGTTTTATGTTTTGTGTGCATTCATGGTTATTGATCTTTTTCTATGGATGTTTATCCCTGTCATTACCATCCTCCCTACACACCTCTACATAGAACCAAAATTATTTTTAGGTCTTATGTTGTGTGTATATGGGTTTATGTAGGCATCATCTATGGGTCGTATGTCATCCTTCTTAATGTTACATTGTGTTCCCTTACCTACATGTGAAACACTTATACAACATGCTCAGTTTGAGGATCTTATATCTAGTCTATTAGTCTTATTATGTCATTAAGAGAGTGAGGTATTCACTATATTCTTGGTGCATCACCTTTTACATCCTATCAATCTCTTAAATTTTTCCTCCCTTTTCTCCTTATCAAGTTTACGTTAGCACTAGTTATAGATTTCATTATGCTCTTTGTAATTCTATGTATTGGTTATAAACCAAGTGCATCTAAAATAAAAGGAAACTAACTAATCTAGAGGTTTGTCCCAAGGATTAAAAGAGTCCCAAATCTTAGGGATAATCTCATTTTTACAATGAGACATCAAATTTCTCTCTAGTGTGCAAGTCCAAGGTGTTATGAATGGAAGAGCTACATATAATCAAGCACAAGAGATATTCACATGTGGGTGCATGTTTTGAGTGATAACAGTTTCTATCACACCTAGTGGGACCAAGTATAAATGTTGGTAGAGATATTAGTGTTACTCCAAGTGATTCAAATGTTTAAGACACTTTTTAAAGCACCTGGTGACTCTAAGCATTCCTAGTTCATAAGATCAACCTTCTATCTATATGCCAAGACTATTGAGATTGTCTTCAATGGGAATTGATTTTCATTTCATTGAGCTACTTACAGTTTTTAAAATAAGGGGAGTTAGAGTATCTTTGTCTCCCATCATAAGGTATATCAACACAAGATGATCTTCTCCTAGAGCTCAATATACACCTCCATTTAATTGATTCCTTGCATATAGAGGAAGATTATTCCCTATTTACTGTATGGTTGCATAGAGAAATCAACCCTTTATTCCTTTTAATGGATTCATCCCATTGATCCTTCCCTAGTACGATGATATTCCTATAGTTACTCTTAAGAGCATCCTTACTTTACAAGAGAAAATTTAACTACCCTAATAAAGTATATACAAGATATAACAAATATTTACTTCATCCATTATGTGACTAAACACAATGTCATAGTACAACTCCTTACCTCTTAGTTGAAAGGTAGAGCACCCCAATGGTATCATAACTTACAGCCTAGTTCTATTCACAATTGGGATGAGTTGGGTATGATACTATATAGGTAGTTTGAAGAAAAGAGTGACCACTTATCACTGATGGAGTAGCTCACAACCATCAAGAGGGATCCATGAGCAGATGGTTGACTTCAACTTTAGATTCTAGAAGACTTCAGACCGAGTTCCACTCCTAGTAAGGTCTAATCCTAACATTTTGTTCTTATGATTCTTGAGATCACTAAACAAGGATGTGGTTATAATGATCCAATCCATGGGTGGTGTAGTATTTCCATAAGCCTATGAGGTCATTATGGACATATAAAATTGCTTTATTCAATCAGGGAAAATTGTGCCTAGACCTCTTATGCCCTTATATCCTAAGACCCCATGTACAATTTCATCTGTCTCACCTCCCAGTCTTGAGACCCATTATATCCTTATATCCCTTATGCCCTTATATCCTAAGACCCCACTAATTCCATCAACTTTTGCATCCTTGAATGAGTTACACAAGATAACTCCTTATTGAAGAGATTTTGGAAAGAGCTAGTGGTAATCAAAAGGTAGAAATCATAAATTCTAAGCCTTATCAACCCTTTAACCAGCAATATCAATTAAAAATGCCTCCCTACCAATATGTTGTGCAAACTCATAACTAGCTCACATTAAATAAATTACTCTATGCACCAAATCCTAAAACTATGAGTAATTATGGATATCTTATACCTCTGCAAAATAACATGTTGCAATACTATGAATGGTTCTATCTGAGTGATCATCTACATGATCAAGTTGTGTTCATGAATGGAATGATGAATAAGGCACCTAAAATACAAAATTCACTATCACCTTAGGAACCTCTATCTACTTCATATCAGCAAAGAGATGAACTACATACTCAAACACAAGAGCATGGTGAATCCACCCACTTAAATTAGTAAGAGGGTGATTTCAATTATGTGAATTATAATGAAGTGCCAAACACAAGATGCAACCTAGTTTATTTTAATACAAGACTCAAAAAAGGAATAATGGTAGAGGAACCATTTTCTTGAGTGCCTTCAAATTTTGTACCACAAGTTTAGTGTGTAAATACCCAAGTTAAAGCACTTGTGTAACCTTTGGCATGCATGGAAAAAGTTTTTTAAAAAAAAAGCTAACCCTAGACTAGTGCACAAGTATGATAAGAGACTACAATTCAAAAGGTGCAAGTTAAAGGGACTCAAATCCCCTTTAACATAGTCGAGAAGATGAAGAAGACTAGGTTGAATGTTTTCATGTGGGATGCTCTTGATATTCCTTCCTAAATTAATTTACTATAAGACACCCTTAGATGCTTCCAACCTCATGAGCCATTACATAATGCACCTACTATGCACATAAGTATATGTCAACCTAAGGGACAAGTGCATAGAAATAACAAGCCACCCCCATTATACATCTCTCTGATTGTCAGTGAGCATCTTGTACATAATTGTATTATAGATTCAAGAGAGAATAACTCAGTCATGCCAAATAAAATTGTAGACATGTTAGGCATAGCATATTCTCCCATCACAAAAGGGTTCATCCAACTAGATGGGAAGTGGTCTAAACTATGGGAATTGTCAAAGATATGAGTCTCACTCTACATGCATGTCTAAGCCTTTCCATTGTGTAGGACATCATAGTCATTGAATTACCCCTTACTTTACTAAATGCCTATCCTAATATTTCACTTCTAGGGTGGGCATATTTTTATCTTCATATTAGTTACACATGTTACTCAAAACCATATCGGGACCAAGGTGACCATCAAGGCTAAGCCTATTTCAAAGAATCACATAGAGCCATATACTCCTATCCTGATTGATGCAAATTTCATTTTGTTTGATCAAGAGGAGAACTTAATTCTTCACAAGGCCATCACACTCCTTGAAGAGTTCTTAAATGACTTACTTGATGAGTGGGCATGTGAGCATTATGAGTGTGACCTATATGACAATGTCGGGGAAATAGGGCTAGGCACATATTACATTCTCAAAGAGGGCACCTTGCTACCTAACCTTATAAAGGTGTAAGAAAACATTGAATGCATATGGTAGTAATACTTTGATAGCACCTGAATCAAAAATAATGTAAGAGTTGATGTTGTAATGGTCTCCCCTCAAAATGAGAAATATTTCCATGCATTTATATTGTAGTTTGGCTACACAAACAATGTTATCAAGTATGAGTCATTGATCCATGGTCTCCAATTGGTGTATAATAAAGGAATCAAGGTGTTATAATTTTTAAAATATAAAAAACTGGTGGTAAATTAGGTCAGAGTGTGATACATGTCCAAAAATAATTTGTTAAGAGATTACAAACATAGGGAATGGGACATGGTCAAAGGATTCAATGCTTTCAATATCTATTCTATACCAAGGGCACATAATGATGACATCGACAAGATCATTAGCATGGGTGAATAGTATGACCTCCCATGTAGTATAAAGATAGCAAACTGGTGGTAAATTAGGTCATAATGTGAAACATGTCCAAAAATAATTTGTTAAGAGATTATAAACTTAGGGAATGGGACATGGTCAAAGGATTCAATTATTTCAATATCCATTCCATACCAAGTGCACATAATGATGACATCAATAATATCATATACATCATTGAATAGTATGACCACCCATGCAGTATAAAGAATGAGTTCAAATAGCTCATAAAATTCATAGTCAGACTAGCAATCCTTAAGGACATCAGTAATTGGCAAGTGTTTGAGAGAATAAATCATCAACTTCCTATAAGATGAAGCTAATTTCTACACCAAAAAATCAACCTTGACTCCAAGCTCAATATGAAGATTAGATCATTCAACTAAAGGGAAATAAGCTACCTAAGGGGCTATACACACTTGAAAGCATCTTCAATTTTGATGACTAGCTGAAAGGCAAAATGAGAAATATGATGGTAAAGGAGGAGATCTTCAAGTTGGTGGCCATCTCTAATGATAAGCTCTTAAAATTCATTAAGGTATGCTCCCAATCTAAATTCAAATAATTCATTGAGCTAGGTAGGAGGTATGATGATATATTTGCATGGAGCTATAAAAACCTCAAAGGCTTTGATCCAGGCTTAGCCTAGCATATGATCAAGCTTTACCCCAATACCAAGATGTTTAGGTAGAAGTAGAGACCATTTATTCTAGAGATTAAGCCCTTAATTAGGAAGGAACTCTCAAATCTCATTGAGGACAACATAATATTTCCAATCAAACATTCCTCATGGGTAGCTAATCTTGTCCTAGTACACAATAATAATGGAGAGATTCATTTGTGCATAGACTTCATGGACCTAAATAATTAAAGACCAGTAACTGCTTTTGTTGATGGAGTAAATTTTGGAAACTATCATAGGCATATAAATTTTTTCACTACTAGATGGTTATTTAGGCTATAACCAAGTGCTTGTGTGGGAGTGTGATCAGTTCAAAATTGCATTCACCACTAAGTGGAGTACCTTCACATACCAGAGGATGCCATTTGGTTTAACAAACATAGGATCTACCCTCAAGAGGGCCATGGATATGGCATTCAAGGGACTCTTCAATGACATTATCTTGGTTTAACTTGATGACATAATTGCTTTCTCAAAGTGCACAACAGATATTTTGGTCGCCTAGAGTAAGTCTTTGAAAAATTTTGAGAGTTTGAGATCTCTTTGAACCCAAACAAGTGTGTATTCCCAATGCATGAAGGTAAAATTTTGGGACACATTATCTCCAAATAGAGACTCACAATTGACCCCAAGTGAGTCAATATCATTTTATTGCTTCCCCTCCTAGGTCACAAAAAGGATATCCAAAGCTTCTTAGGGAAAAGAAAATTTATTAGAAGGTTTGTGTTGAGTTTTGCAACTTTGGTTAAGCCCCTCACAATAATTCTCAAGAAGAGTGTTTCATTAAACTAAAGCTAAGAGAGCGAAAACAATTTTGAGGCCACCAATCATGTTATCATATAAGCTCCTACATTGATAAACCCATATTACAATAAGGATTTCATCCTTTATACATTTTATAGAGCTAAATACATCTCAATTATTCATGTGCAGCATAAAAATGATCAAATAGAATAGCCTATTACTTTATTTATACAGGCACTCAAGGATTATGATATGTGATATAACTTTGTAGAGAAGCACACCCTCACAGTGATAAGGAAACTTAAGAAGTTCAAGCATATGCTCTAAAACAACAAGATCTAGCTCATGGTCTCACAGTCAAATATAAATGATTTCTTACTTACCAAAGAAATCTATGAGAAGAGAGTTAGTTGGGTCACAAAGGTGATGGAATATGATATAGACATCTAAATCACCAAGTTGGTGCGAGGTAAAGGACTCTAGGAGTAACTAGTAGAGGGTGTGATGAATAAATACTACGTAATTATTGCACTACATGAGAACCAACCAAAATATCAAGGTACCCTAGCAAGTTAGACTAAGGATCTTCCCTCAAATCAGTGTGTATCCACTGGGCTTGAATAAATCCAAACATAGGCACTTTAGATTACAATCCATTACTTATGTGTTTTTCAACAATACACTTTTCATAAGGGATATCAATGAAATTTTCTAGTGATGCATATCAAAATTAGGTGAGCAAGATTTTATAAGAGTTCCATGATGGATTGTCAGGAGGCCATTATTCACCAAAAACCATTATAGTGAAAATCATACAAGTTGGTTATTATTGGCCAATTTTATTCAAATATGTGCATGCATGGGTACAAGGTTGTAATAAGTGTGCCTTCTTCGAAGGCAAGTAGAAAATGGAAGCCCTAACCCTACACCCAAATACAAGTTGATCAACCTTTTACACAATGGGGCCTAGACTTCATCATCATGATCAATCAACCATCAAGTGCTGGACAAACATGGATCCTCATAGTAAATAAATAATTTACAAGGTGGTCAAAGGAAGTAATGCTCAAAGATTTTGATGAGGTTTTCACCCTAGATTTCTATGAAAATAGTATCACAAGATTTGTTACCCTAGCCACTATTATTTCAGATAATTCATTAGCTTTTTTTGGAGCCAAGATTAGTGAATGGGTGGTCAGGTATAACATTCATCTTAATACCTCTTTAAACTATCACCCCCAAGGTAATGATCTATATAAATAAACTAATAAGAACTTGGTTCACATCATCAAGTGAACCATGGATGATAATTAACAATCCTAACATACCTAGCTCAAGATAACCTTTGGGTAGATCAAATAACATCAAAAAGGGTGTTGGGGAATTCACCCTTCATGTTAGTCTATGGAAAGGAATCAAGGTTGCCTGCATCTCTTGAATTGCCTTTGTTGGAGCTATCTATGAATTGGAAGTACATAAAAGTGACCCAATGATAGTAAGGTTAGCAAATCTAATAGATCTCAAAGAACTTAAAACACAATTCATGTGTATTATGGATATTTAGTAGGCACAAACCAAGAGAACATTCAACATAAGGGATACTAATAGAAGCTTTAATGAAGGATACTTGGTATTCAAATAGGATGTAGATAGAGTAAATGTTAGGAAGCATATGAATTTTGATGCTATATGAAGTGACCCATATACTATAGCCAGTTATAAGCAAACCAATATATACTAGCTTACAAGGCCAAACAAAGAAGTGTTGAACATACTATTCAATGGGATTCATCTCAAAAACTATCTTTCATGATCATGAACACCCTTGTAAATAGTAGTTTAGATTTTTTAATTTCCCTAAGTGTCACATGCATGTGCTATTGTTTAGAGTAGCTTATTTTCCTCCAAGCTCTTGTGCACAATTTTGTTTGCTTAGTTTTGTCATTCCTTTAAGTGTCATTTGGCACAGTTGTTTTCCTTGTTTGTCCTTGTAGAAGTTGTCTTAGTTATTTTTAAGTTTAAGTGATATTTTTGTGCCTAATCTGTCATGTCCCCTTTTTTGAGGACATTGACAGATTTGATGATTGGCCTATTATGCGACCTTCGTAGGCTAATATGATGGATAGAGGGTCATAATGGAGCTTGGCTTGACTTTGATTCACATGATTTCTACAGTTGATTTTCATTCAGGTTATTTTGGACATATTTGGCCTAGGCTCCTACTTTTTAGGGATATTTGATATGCAGCGGAGCGCCTTTATTATGATATGGTTATGTGCGAAATCACTCCCTGATTCACTAGCTTCGATCGGTTCGTCGATCTGACATGTATTGAGGGAGATATTAATATTTGATTGATTTAATCAAATATTAATTATTTAGCCTATTTTTAATTAGAAACCCTAATTCTAATTTAAGAAACCCTAATTAGGGCAAGCATATCTTTTTGAGGGTATAAGGGTTTCTCATGGAGGCCATTGTTGATTATGTATGCTATTGATTATTGATATTGATTTTGGAGAATTTCTTTTGTGAAGACTGAGCCTAGGGTTCCAGGATTCCATTTGCATTGGAGAACATTCCCTCTTCAGTGTGTGTAATTAAGAGGCTGTGGAATACCAGCTGATATATTGCCAAAGTGAGAGATAGCTTCATCCAGAGGTTATCACAGAATTTCAGGTTTGAGAGATAACTTCACACAGAAGTTATCACAGATATTCCAAGTATTTATTGCTTTATGTTTTGATTCAATAAATTATACAGCTAGAGATCTACTGTGCTAGAGACATATATTTCAGATCAGGGGTTGAAAACAGGGAAGTTGTGCTTAATTTGCGGCCGTACAGAATCCGTACAGGTTCGTACAGATCAGTGTAGGAACCAACCTCGGCAGACAGAGGGTTTTCATTGGCCGACATCGGTCGACTAAAGACCGACGACGGCAGAAATCTGACCGACAGAGACCGACGTCGGCGAGATATCGATCGATGACGGCGACTGTGTGTCGACACAGAAGGGCCGAGACTTTCCAGAATTCAATTTGCACTTCCAGATTTGCAAAACCAGGGGTTTCAAGACTGTATTTCATATTTATATGCATATTAGAGGACTGCAATTGTAATAATTTAGAAGGACAAGTGATACAATCTGTAATTTGTTATTAAGAGACTATATTATTGTGATCTTTCTGAATTTATTCAACAGCGATTATATCTTGGTTCAGAGTTTTTGTGTTGCTATATTTCCTATTTGGAGGGGATATTACAGTGGTATCAGAGCTTTGGTCTTTGGTATCAGAGTTTTGTGTCTTTCATATATCCCTATTGGTAGGGGATATTACAGTGGTATCAGAGCATTTGTAGGAAAAAAAAGAGCCCCTAAGTAAGGGACATTACAGTGGTATCAGAGCTAAATTCCTGCCATCCTGTTGGGCACATCAGAACTAATGTCTTGCCATCCTGTTGGGTAGTTTGGGTATCAGCATGGCGCTACCAAGTGTCAAAGATTTGGTAGAGAGAGTGCACAATGCAAAGAAGCAGATAGAACATCCATTACAGCAAGCAGATGACCTTCTACAAACTCTGGAGGAGTTAGAAATTCACTTACGCAATGTTGAGCAGTCAAATTCTTATGAGATGCAAACAGTGTTATCTCCAGCGTTTGATTCTTTGGTGAAGCCCCGATTATTGAGACATCATCATGAGGTGGTAAGACTTGCAACTCTCTCTTGTATTAGTGAAATCATGAGAATAGTAGCTGGCTTTACTTTTTATGATGACCGGATTATGAGAGAGGTACTTCATGCCATGGTGACAAGCTTTGAAAAGTTGGGTGACATTAGAGATCCTCATTTCGCAAAGAGGGCGAGATTACTTGAAACTTTTGCAAGGTATGGATTTGAAAACATTATGATGTTAGTAGGTTTTATTGCTGGCATTCGAAATATGTTTAAAATATTTTGGAATATTTTAGATGAGTTTCATTCCAGTGATGTATTAGCATCCATGCACTCTATCATGTTCACAATCTTGTTTGAGGAGGAGGATAAAATCTCTAAACTTTTGGCAGAAGATTTATGGTATGTCTGGACAAAAGGGAGAAATGTCTCACCTAGAGCTTGTAAGTGGTTAAAGAGTCTAATTAATAGGCCCAAGGATCGTAGTGCTTTCCCTATGACAAGCAGCAACTTGCATAATGAGTTTGACAGACATGTTGATCCAGTACAGGGAGATATTAACACATCTTCAGGGGATGATTTATCTGTAGTACCTTCACCGGTAGGGGTAGTTGAGGATGTTGTGGATGAGCTTTGTCTTTAGGTGAGTTCAGCTCATGTGTTATACAGTGAGGATGAGCCTGATGCTTGCATTCAGAGTGTGGAGGTATACTCAGAGGTTAGTACATTGAGTATTGGTGATGAGTATGTTTTTGTAGCTGCTGATGAGGAGCATATTGTTGAGGCTAACACATATATTCAGGATTTGGGAGTCCCTGATTCTAATGAGTTTGAGAGACCAATAGACTTGAGTCTCTATACTGATTCTTCTCACACATTTGATAGTATGGTACAGTTGGTTGTGCCACCGTTACAGAGGGATCAGTTATGGGATGGATTAACACCATCTTTTGTAGATGGACTTCGCAGTTGCCAATTACACAGCGTACAGTATCGACACATCCAGGGCAGTTGTGATTTCAGAGATTGGTTGAGTTGTGTTCACCAATTTGATTATGGGTTCAACTTTGTTTTACTTCTGATGATATTGTAGGTACTCACATTGATTCACAACAGTGCAGAACATAACTACATTTGGGATCCAGGTGGATCGAGTAGTTCATTGTTCTGAGATTGCTTGGGGACAAGCAATTTTCGGAGGGGCGGATTGTCATGTCCCCCTTTTTGAGGACATTGACAGATTTGATGATTGGCCTATTATGCGACCTTCGTAGGCTAATATGATGGATAGAGGGTCATAATGGAGCTTGGCTTGACTTTGATTCACATGATTTCTACAGTTGATTTTCATTCAGGTTATTTCGGACATATTTGGCCTGGGCTCCTACTTTTTAGGGATATTTGATATGCAGCAGGAGCGCCTTTATTATGATATGGTTATGTGCGGAATCACTCCCTGATTCACTAGCTTCGATCGGTTTGTCGATCTGACATGTATTGAGGGAGATATTAATATTTGATTGATTTAATCAAATATTAATTATTTAGCCTATTTTTAATTAGAAACCCTAATTCTAATTTAAGAAACCCTAATTAGGGCAAGCATATCTTTTTGAGGGTATAAGGGTTTCTCATGGAGGCCATTGTTGATTATGTATGCTATTGATTATTGATATTGATTTTGGAGAATTTCTTCTGTGAAGACTGAGCCTAGGGTTCCAAGATTCCATTTGCATTGGAGAACGTTCCCTCTTCAGTGTGTGCAATTAAGAGGCTGTGGAATACCAGCTGATATATTGCCAAAGTGAGAGATAGCTTCATCCAGAGGTTATCACAGAATTTTAGGTTTGAGAGATAACTTCACACAGAAGTTATCACAGATATTCTAGGTATTTATTGCTTTATGTTTTGATTCAATAAATTATACAGCTAGAGATCTACTGTGCTAGAGACATTATTTCAGATCAGGGGTTGAAAACAGGGAAGTTGTGCTTAATTTGCGGCCGTACAGAATCCGTACAAGTTTGTACAGATCAGTGTAGGAACCAACCTCGATAGACAGAGGGTTTTCATTGGCCGACATCGGTCGACTAAAGACCGACGACGGCAGAAATCCGACCGACAGAGACCGACGTCGGCGAGATATCGACCGACGACGGTGACTGTGTGTCGACACAGAAGGGCCGAGACTTTCCAAAATTCAATTTGCACTTCTAGATTTGCAAAACCAGGGGTTTCAAGACTGTATTTCATATTTATATGCATATTAGAGGACTGCAATTGTAATAATTTAGAAGGACAAGTGATACAATCTGTAATTTGTTATTAAGAGACTATATTATTGTGATCTTTCTGAATTTATTCAACAGTGATTATATCTTGGTTCAGAGTTTTTGTGTTGCTATATTTCCTATTTGGAGGGGATATTACAGTGGTATCAGAGCTTTGGTCTTTGGTATCAGAGTTTTGTGTCTTTCATATATCCCTATTGGTAGGGGATATTACAGTGGTATCAGAGCATTTGTAGGAAAAAAAAGAGCCCCTAAGTAAGGGACATTACATAATCATAGATAAGAGAAGGAAGAGTAAGGGATCCCAAGTGACTCCATACCCAATGGATTGCTTCAAGGTTATTATATTCTCGCTTAGAAGACAATCATATCATAGAGATTAATAAAAGTGTTAACTTTCCAAGTCAACCCTTTAGCAGGCACTAAACTCGTAAGAACCACAAATAGTTATGTGCTTGTGCAGTATCAAATTCTCTAAAATCAAATCTACATGTAGATGTTTCCCATCTACACCCACTCTCAACAATCATCTTGGGTTTGTAGATCAACTAAGTGTTGATCCACACCTATAAGTAGTTTCCAATGCATGCCCCATACAAAGATCCTTCATCACATCAACACAATGCACATCTCAAAGCGTGTGGGTCTACCCAACTTCAAGTATCAAAAGAAAGAATTATGTAGGGAGTAATTCCAAATCATAAAGAGTGCTCTCAATATCTTTAAATCTTCTTGTGCACCCTTATTCAAAGACTTTCTCATCCTCAAATGAAGATGAAGGCATAAATTGTGAAGACCATCAGAAGAGACTAGGCATAGAAAGAGATTAGGCTTTGTGCATTCCCATAGAATATATCCCTTAGTGTCCTTCACAAACTTACAACCATACTACATAACCAACTTTATGCAATAATCTTCAGTACGTACCCTTTGCATATAATATAATTATCTATTTATTCATAGCTAAATGAAAAACTTTATAAATAAGGAAGCGTGGATGAACTAGTGCACATATGGTCCCAAAATGATATGCATGAAATAGATCTACTACTTGCATAAGATGGTGAGGTAGAACCTAAAATTACACCATTGTAGTCCCACATCAGTGGGATAGCTTAGGTAGATTGGTAGGTGACCGCCATAAATGGTGATGGTAGTTGAGCCTGACTAGACATCAAGGGGACTGAATCAGAATAGAATTGAATGCAAGGTGACTATTAAAGTTTCAAAATATGATCGCATGCCACCCTTGGATATTCAAATTCCCATCATTCTTAGACAAACATATGGATCCATGAGTGACATTCTAGCTACTTCAATAATCAAACTATCATATCCAACTTGGGTAAGTATGGATTATAATATTTATTGTAAAGATATTTATGCTCTTAAACCAATCATGAGCACTAGATATTTTTAAATTCAAGTTCCTACCTATCATCTCTGATGGTTAATTGATCATGCATGGCCTTGCTCGGTGCTATATAAATCCTTATTTTTATAAAAAAATGGTCGACATCTTTTGAGCACTATAATGCTACCAAAATTTTCCCTTCAAATAACCTCTCTTAGTATAAAAAAGCTCTACCTATTCAAGTTTGTAATATTGCCTTAGACCTTGGGAATAATAATAACCGATTTAACTTCATCATGCTCTATGTTCTATGTGCATTCATGGTTGTTCATCTTTGTCTATGGATGTTTGTCCCTATCATTATCATCCCCCCTTCGTACCTCTACATAGAACCAAAATTATCTATAGGTATCATTCTAGAATAATGGGTCTACATAGGTGTTATTTATGGGTCATTTGTCATCTATATTAATGTTACATTGTGTTCCCTTACCTTCATGTGAAATACTTATGCAACATGCTCAATTTTAAGATCTCATATCTAGTCTGTTAGTCTTATTATGTCATTAATCAGGTGAGGTTATCACTTTATTCTTGGTGCATCACCTTTTACATCACATTAATCTCTTACCTTTCCCCTCCCTTTCCCCTTATCAATTTGAGGTTTAACATTAATTGTAGATTTCATTCTGCTCTTTGTAGGTTTGTATGTTGGTCTTAAACTAGATGCATCTAGAATAGAAGTAAGTTAGCCTACTCTGGAGATGATCTCATTGTTACAAAGAGACATTAAATCACTCTCTAATGTACAAGTCTAAGGTGTTAGGCATGGAAGAGCCATAGGCAATCAAGCATGAGATCCATTTGCACACAAGTTCATATTTTAAGTACTAACAGTTACCATTAGGTTCTAATCCACCCTAAATATGTCTAGAAGATAACATTCAACATATGGGAAGGATTATATGAATGGTTGGTCATGAATTTCAGCCTAACAAATGCATTGACCACTTTCATGCACTTGATGGATGATCTACTCAGGCCTTTTCTCAACTCTTTCATCATTTTATACTTGGATGACATTATCATCTTATAAAAGACTTGGAAAGAGCATTTGGAGCACATCTCATGTGATTTAGACACCTTATGTCAACACAAGTTATATAATAACTTATAAAAGTGTACATTTGATGTTGCATAAATTTAGTACCTAGACTACATCATTGATTACATAAGAATCCATGTAGATATAGATAAGATCAAAGTAATCCAATTTTGGCTTAATTTTCATAATCTCAAAGAATTGAGGAGTTTTTTTGGACATGTTAACTTCTACTATAGGTTTATCTTTGGTTTCTCACACATATCTTGGGCTCTTAGCTAGATAACACATGTAAAATCTAAGTTTGATTGGACTCATATGCAACATTGCACTTTTAAAGTACTCAAACAATACCTCTACACAACACCTATTCTCGTAATGCCTAACATTACACATTTCTTCAAAATTTACACTGATGCATCTGAATATGCACTCGATGCAGTGCTTATGTAGCATGGAAATTTGATCACATACCACTTAGAGACATTCAGTGACATGGTGTAAAGGTACTCCACCTATGATAAATAACTATATTATATTGTTTAAGTATTTAATCAATGGTACCACTACATTATGGAGAAGGAGATAGGTGTTTATTTGGATCATAATCCACTTTAATTACTACAAACACAAAGCAAACTAGAGAATGCAGAACACATGAAATGGATGACTTAACCACAAAAGTTCCATCTCATGATCAATCACAAGAAAAGGAAGGATAATAAGGTTATAGATTACCTCAGATGATCATTGGTTCACACCCTCATCATGGTGCTAGATATGTGCAACCATAACTCTACATACTAGGTATCCCTCTACATGGTTGATCAAGACTTTATAGTGACTTACACTAGCCTAATACAAGGTAAACAAGTTTAAGAGTTCTACTTATCTGACCAACTTCTCTACAATCTTGAATATCTCTATGTTCCTAGTGGCATACCTTATTAATGACTCATCTAGGAGGTGCACTATGCCAAGTCTTTAGGACACTTTGGCATGATAAATACTTTAGCCACATTATATTTACACTTTTTTTTACCACATATGTTCATAGACATGGAATGCCACATCAAGTCTTGCATTCTTTGTTATATCACCAACCCCACAACCAAGAAGCTAAGACTTTATACACCTCTATCGTATCCATCTAGACCATGGGAATATATCAATATTGATTTATTGACTAGGTTTCCTACAATGAGATGCTAACATGAAGTTGTGTTTGTTGTAGTGGATAAGTTTTCCAAGATGGCTATCATGGTCACATAAGAGAAAGACATTGACTTTGATGGCACTATGCAAGCTTTCTTCAACCACATTTGGGTCCATTTTGGACTTCTACCATCCATCATCTCCAATCAAGATCTGTGATTTTTAAGTCACTTTTGGCAAGCATTATGGGACTTGATGGGTACATAGCTAGATCAGTCGACACATTTTCATCCAAAGATAGAAGGATAAACTGAAGTGGTCAATCACATATTATTCATCTTATACAAATGTAAAACCATGCACATGATCACACTTAGGATGATAATCTTTTGTATATTCAACATGCCTATAATAGATCCCTTCACAACACTATGGGTCACAATCCATTCTTTAAATATTTTGGGTTTCAACCTTTGGCACCTCTAGACATATCCTACTATACACTAATTGACACTAAATTTCACAAATAGGAATGGGAAGTGGACAAAGATGAGAATTTTTTGTGACATATCAAATAAATTCATCATCAAGTTTAGTATAGTCTCTCTTACACATAAGCAAAGTACAAGGAGAGCCATGATGCACAACACACCCCTCTACATTCTAATTTGGTGATAAAGTTTGGTTGCACCTTTAGAAGGAATACTTCAAAGGTCCACATCGTAAGATCAAGCCTCTATGTTATGATCCTTATACAATTTTTCACATAGTTGGTGAGAACACCTTCATTCTTGATATGCCTTTATACTTGGACATACACCCAATATTTAATGTGGAACTTCTCAAGCCCTACACTCCACCACTTCTTGATCCAATAGTGTCACAACATCCTTTTTATTTAGATTTCAAACACTTGTGCCCCACATATAAGGAAATTATCATCGAAGTAATAGACACATACACCCGCCATGGCATACATCAAATTTTTTGAGTGGTCAATGTTGGATATCATGTTGATCAAGCTAATTAGTACACTTATCAATAATTTTGAGTGCAGTTTCCTCAACTTCACACTGATGCAATGGAGACCATTAATATTCAATAAAGGGAAAATGATCTATACATAACCTCTAGATAACTAAACATAATCTTCATTTATTCATCTACACAGAGTTCACACCTTTGACACAATCTTGTGCATTCCATTATGAGAAGCTTGCTCATGTTCCCATACACAAGTCTCATGTTTGCTCATAGAATTCAATGTAAATATCTCCTCATAACCTAGCCTGCGCATCTCAGTGCACACTTCTCAGCTCATAGTCTTGTGTACCTCATTGGCATCTAATCATAGATTGTCCTACTCCATCAGGCCCCACTTTAGTATAACTACATGATGGGATACCCTGACCATGTACCTCGACTAGTGGCCCTAGATCAACCCAAACTCCTAGGATTGATTATCATTAATTATCAACTAGGATTCTTAGGATCACGACCATTAGTAAACAACTGGGAATCATGCAACCAAATCTATGGTCACTTTCTAATTGGGAACTCTGTCATTGATATGCAAGGAGGGTGAGACATGTCAACTCCACTTTCATTATATTATATAACAGTCATTTGTAATTACTCATGTAATCATGCATATTAAATATGTAACATATGCATATGAATTTTGTTAGTTAGGTCGATGTAATACATAGGCATAACATAGATAACATGCTCTATATGTCTATTATGTAACACATGTACTATAACAGATTATACCTATTTTTCCTATTCTTTATTACTGAATAGAATTATTTTCTATAAGTAAGAATTATAATCCATTGAATGTGTGTTTGATTTTTCCATTTGAATACATTTCCACACATTAACTTTGCACAACCAAACTCGGTTGTCCCTCTCACACTTGGTCTTAGTCCCCATAGAGCAAGATCATTTTTTATTATTTAAACTTTCCAAAATAGTTTTGTGAAGCCAAACTTAATAAAATGGTTAATTAATTATTAGCTCAGTTTAAAGTCTAGTTTTAAGGAGTTTAATCACAAAGAGTGAATGATAGATGTTAATTTATTTAATATATTTATCAAAAAATATATAAAAGGTCCCACTTGACTAAAGTGGTGGTGGGTCTAATTCCCATGTTTAGATTGGGTGGATCTCCACCCTTAGATTTAAGGTTTCAAAAAGATTCCCCTAAATTTTTTATGGACAAGGTAAAAAGCAATTCCCAAATATTTGTTTTCATTTCTCTTATTCTCATTTACATTTTTGGGGATCGATCTCAAGAGGAGGGCTAAGTAGTTTCATGATCTAATTGTTGAAGAATATATACATAGTGTGTATACTAATATTTTGATTATGAATTTTTTTAGAAACTTGGTTATTTGCTTATAAATTTCATTTTTATTTCATTTAGTCTATTTGAAAGGCTTCTGCAATTACATACACACACAATATTGTGTGTGTATATATGGTTTACAATGATATAAATAGTATCATATATAAAAATTATAACATGGATTTTTTTTAATAAATATATATACTTAGTTGTTTATATATTTGTGTTTTTTTATTTCAAAAAAATGAGCATTAAAAAAATTAAAAAATTACAGATCTAAACAAGTCAAAACCCTACATATTTATTTATTTACTTAATATTATTTTATTTTATCTTATTATATATATTTTTAAACTTATAAAAAAATTCTCACACAAGCTCGACTGACCCTTGGCCGACCTGCAATAGGTAAACTGATTGGCCCAACCCCATTCCCCCTTTCTTTAATGGAAGGGAGGGTTTGGGGGTTGGCTCAGTCATTGGCGCCTCCCTTTCCTTTTTTATGAATTTGTTTTCATCAGATTTTGTTTTATTATCATTTTTTTTTAGTTTTTAATATTTAAAAAATCATACCAAAAAGAATCAAAAAAATTTATTAGATATTATTTTAATTTTTATATATTTAAACATATAATATTTTAAAATGGAATGTCACGATTTATATATTAATTTTTTTTTTAATATTATCACACACACACACACACACACACACACACACACACACACACACACACACACACACACACACACACATACACACATGTTTCCCTATATATGTATTTAATTATTTATTTTATTATAAATATATATAATTTTGTGTGTGTGTTTAATTATTTATTTTATTATAAATATATATAATTTTGTGTGTGTGTGTGTGTGTGTGTGTGTGTGTGTGTGTGTGTGTGTGTGTGTGTGTGTGTGTGTGTGTGTGTACATAACTCAATTAAAAACATAAATTTTTAGTCTCCAAACTTCAAATTTCATTGAATAAAATAAAATATCTAATTATTTATTATAAACTCAAATTGTTTAACCAGAAGTTAAATATTGAAAGAGTTGCGAAGAGTTCACATTTTACATTTTCACTTGAGATAAATAAATTTCCACTTCTAATTTGTTTATTAAAAAAATCCTACATGTTCAATCCTTTTCCAAAATTTATGAGGAATAATAGGGGAGAGTGGAAAGAGGGAGAAGGAAAAAAAAACATTACTTGCAATCATTTAACATACAAACTCAAACGAGCAATATTAGGAGATTTAACTCAATAGAACAGTTTTTATTTTAGATTTTAACCATTTTAAGATACAAAATCAGATTAAAAGCATGTAATTTATTTTCTTTTTCCCAATGTGAGAAAGAAATGGGTAAAGATTCAAAGGGAGGAGAAGAGAGAGATAACCACACTATTAGGAACCCCTCCAAGGAAGCACAATTGAATACTTTTCTTATAAGCAATTAAACATGGAATTATACCAAAATGATTAAGTAACTAGAAACTTGAAACAACAAAGAATTTGAGAGACAATACACACTCTTGTATTAAATACTACTAGAAGAAAATACAATAAAGAAGATGCCACTTCTTCTTCCACCTCAAAGGCTTCCCACACCTTAAGGACTTCTTCCCTCTCTCCCTTGCTCAACCACAACCAACTCAACAACTTGAGTTGTTATCCCCTCCTTGAATGCTTCAGCTGATCTCCTTGACCTTACACCTGTAGATCTCCTTGACCTTGCTTTCTTGCTTCAATGCTTTACTTGCCTTCTTGATTACAATACATGCCTCATGGGTCTTTAAATAGAATCCCATGCATACAAAAATAGACCTCTAATTACAATAATTAGACACACAGCTCGAGACTGTTGGGAAATAAACCAGAAGCACACAATTTGATTACTAAACCAAGCAACTTAATATGCAGAAATAACTAGATTCACCAAGTAACTAGAATTCAGAATAACACAGCATATGAGAGACAATACACAACTTGTATTAACACTTTATACAGAAAAGAATACAATAAATAAGATGCCACTTCTTCTCCACCACCTCTTCAGAGGTTCGCCACACCTCAAGTGAACAGTAATTCTTCTCCCCAAAGCTCTCCCTCTCAGGTCCCAACACCCAACTCAAATACAGAGTTGGTGTTCACCTCCCGTGCTCCACGCACAACACAAGTGCTCCACGCTCCACAAGCACTCCACATGCTCCACAAGTACTCAAGGTACTTCAAGTAGATCTCCCATGAATCTGCAACAACCTGCAATTCAATAGACCATACTTATGGAAGGAACTCCCTTGCCTTCCTCTCTTGCTCTATCCGAGTACACACCTGTACTCCAAGTAGATCCTGCCTGATACTGCTCCCTATTGTGTTGCTATCTATATGATCTTGCACACCTGCAAATCAAACAACGGTTCTGGTCACCTGTGAACCTTGACCTTGCACACACATACACCTGCAGATCAACGATCTTACTTACCATGTAGATCTCCTATATAGGCCATGCAAATGTGACCAAGATCCTACACTCCTAAAGAATCCAGCTGACTCTCCAAAACCAGCACCTACACCTGGTACTGTGGAACTAGGAGGAACACCCTTGCTCACCTCACACACAGAAGGAACAAACTTTGCTCAACTCAAACTAGAACACTTTTCCAATACAACCATGAGTCTATTATATAGATCTCATCCAAACAATAATTAGACATCTAATTACAATAATTAGATCCGTAGCTATGAGTCTAAAATTAGCACTCATGCAAACGCTTGGTTCATCAACCAACTGCCCATAATTAACTCGCAGTCGAACCACACAGGCGATCGACATTGATCCCTGTCTGCCTGGAGGTGACCGACGTCGGCCGATATATGATCGACGTCGGTTGCTTCTCTCTGCTATCCTGCCGACGTCGGCTGATCAGATCGACCCCAGCTTCTCTGCAACTCAGCAACCTTCAGCAACCTCCTCTCCTGTTTGCATCAGTGAAGCTTTTAGCTCCACAACCTAACAATCTCCCACTTGGAGATAAATAGCTGCACTGTACCTGTACCTGTACTTTGTCTAATCTATTTCCTGGTTTGTATCCCTCTTCAAGCTCCCACCTGAAGACAACCCACCACACATCCTGTGGTGTACCACCTGTCATCTGAGTACCCTGCCACATCCGAACCTACAAATGCATGTAGTGAAGTCCTGACCCTACATAGCAACACCTGTTGCCGATCCCTCTCAAAAACCTGAGAACCCACTTCCCCAAATTGGCTCCTAACTCTGACAGCTCCCACTGCATGGGAATACTCAGGTCTATACCAGACCTCATGTGATTTTGGACACTGTACCTGTCCAGCCCTTAGTGTGCTCCAGCTCTGCATCCCGAACCTCGCCAACACCTGATTTACATCAGCTCCCACTCGAGACAAAATCAACCTGTGATCTCCATGCCTCCCATGTCAAAGAATTCCACTGCTCCAAACTCCTCTTGACATGCCACTGAACTAATCTTACCCTTAGCTCAGCAAAATCCTGTATGTACAAACCCTGCTAGCTAGCATACTATCCACATACAGCAACAGAATGATGTCATGACCATCATCCCCCTGGTAAGTCAAACCACAGTAGTTACCCTGACATCGACTGAAGCCATGCTTCGTCCTCCACCTGTCAAACCCGGTACCACTGTCCTGCAGCTCCTCAAGACCATATACCTGGTCTTCCGTCTCACGTATCCGTTCTCTCTATTCTTCTACTAAGGAATCCATTCATCTCTGTGCTTTCTTCCTACTGGCAACCCTACCAAGACACACCTGTTTGGTTCACCTCTAAGGAATCACATCCTCATCCATGCCAAGCTCACACCTGTTTCCTGGATCCTTCCTGCTCTACAATCAGCAACATGTATAAAGAAGAGGAACACAAATTTGAGGGCCTACTTATGCCTTCAGTCCTCCGTATGGGTGTTTGAGACTCCTTGACAGTGTGCTGTCCACCCAAAATTCGTTACAGTGACCGACCTCGACCACCCCATAATCTGCATCCGACCGACGTCAGTTCCATGCGTCTGTCCCTGACTACCAACCCTGCAGTGTCCCTGCTACCGACGTTGGTCCTCCTGACCGACATCGGTCTTACATACTGCCGACATCGGTCCCATGACCGACGTCGGTCTTACCCTGCCCGACATCGCTGGCTTCGGTCTGCACATGACCGACATCGGCATCTGTCTGTTTGATGCCAGTTCCTCCTGACCGACGCTGGTACCTGTGTTCGCCTGTGAGTGATGACTTTTTACCCACGAGCTCCTTTGAATCAAAACACATGTCCAAACTGCTCTGCTCAAAAGTATCCAGTCCCATCCAGTGGTTTTTGTCTGCCATCTCCTCCAAGTACACCAAGGCTTTCTAGTTCTTAAGCCTGTCAAATATATCTTTCTTCCGCTTAAGAACATGCATCTCCTTCCTGCTCATGTGACCAAGCCTACAAAGCCACGTCTCTGCAACAGAAGAAGAATCAGTAATATAAACAAGTAGATAAAGAGTACCTATCTTCTTACCACCAGCTAATTCAAGTGCTACCACTATGAGAGTTCTTGTGCATCTCTCATCACCCAGTCTTTCTGAAGAAATTAGCCATATCTCCAAACCTGGGACCTGCATGACCTTCATCAACAACTGTGCGTTGGCCGCCTGTAATTTTAGCTTCACTTCCCCTTTGCCAATTCTTTGGCAAGGCTTACCAGCTCCTCTACCTGGGGCTGCATGGAAAGAGGCAACCGAATCTTTTATCCAAGATTCAACTTTATCCAAGAAACCTGCCAGAGCATCCTGTGCAACATAACCTGCAACATCTGCTTCTTCAGTTTCTTCATGCTGATCTGCTACCAACCAACAATATTCTTTTACCTGCTCTTTCTTTCCATCAGACCGTGAGTGACCGTCTGTGCTTTTCAACTCCTCCATCCTTAGTCTACTTTGATCTGTCGTTGCTCTACTACCACTCGATCAGAAACCCCTGAGAGTGCCCTGTAACCAAACACAAAACCTGCTTCCTGCAACCTTAGCTCTGATACCACTTGTTGGTATCAAGCTCAAGAACCTACAACCAAGGCTCTGATACCACTTGTTGGGAAATAAACCAGAAGCACACAATTTGATTACTAAACCAAGCAACTTAATATGCAAAAATAACCAGATTCACCAAGTAACTAGAATTCAGAATAACACAGCATATGAGAGACAATACACAACTTGTATTAACACTTTATACAGAAAAGAATACAATAAAGAAGATGCCACTTCTTCTCCACCACCTCTTCAGAGGTTCACCACACCTCAAGTGAATAGTAATTCTTCTCCCCAAAGCTCTCCCTCTCAGGTCCCAACACCCAACTCAAATACAGAGTTGGTGTTCACCTCCCGTGCTCCACGCACAACACAAGTGCTCCACGCACTCCACAAGCACTCCACATGCTCCACAAGTACTCAAGGTACTTCAAGTAGATCTCCCATGAATCTGCAATAACCTGTAATTCAACAGACCATACTTATGGAAGGAACTCCCTTGCCTTCCTCTCTTGCTCTATCCGAGTACACACCTGTACTCCAAGTAGATCCTACTTGATACTGCTCCCTGTTGTGTTGTTGTCTATATGATCTTGCACACCTGCAAATCAAACAACGGTTCTGCTCACCTGTGAACCTTGACCTTGCACACACATACACCTGCAGATCAATGATCTTACTTACCATGTAGATCTCCTATATAGGCCATGCAACTATGACCAAGATCCTACACTCCTGAAGAATCCAGCTGACTCTCCAAAACTAGCACCTACACCTGGTACTGTGGAACTAGGAGGAACACCCTTGCTCACCTCACACACAAAAGGAACAAACTTTGCTCAACTCAAACTAGAACACTTTTCCAATACAACCATGAGTCTATTATATAGATCTCATCCAAACAATAATTAGACATCTAATTACAATAATTAGATCCGCAGCTATGAGTCTAAAATTAGCACTCATCATGCAAACGCTTGGTTCGTCAACCAACTGCCCATAATTAACTCGCAGTCAAACCACACAGGCAACCGACATCGGTCCCTGTCTGCCTGGAGGTGACCGACGTCGGCTGATATATGACCGACGTCGGTCCCTGTCTGCTATCCTGCCGACGTCGGCTGATCAGACCGACCCCAGCTTCTCTGCAACTCAGCAACCTTCAGCAACCTCCTCTCCTATTTGCATCAGTGAAGCTTTTAGCTCCACAACCTAACAGAGACTATAATTATCCCTTTAACATGCAAACACTTAGTTCAACTAACTAACTATTCATGCAATGAACAGTTCTGAAACACACAGGTGATCGACATCGGTCCCTGTCTGACTAGTTCTAACTAACGTCGGCCGACTCCCTGCCGATGCCAGTTGCCTTTTGCACTGTATGTGACTGACATCAGTTACACTACCGATACTGGTACTTCTAAAACTCAGCAACCTCCTCCATGTCTGCAACAGTTGAAGCTTTTAGCTCCACAACCTAACAATCTCCCACTTAGAGATAAACAGCTACAACTATACCTCTACCTATACACCATCTAGTTTGTTCCCTTGGCTCTGTATCCCTCTTTAAGAACACTCTTGAAGACCAACCACCACACATCCTATTATGTTATACCTGTCATCCAAGTCCCCTGCCACATCTGAATTTTTTGACAACTCCCACTGGAGACAAAATCAACCTGTGATCTTCCATGTCTCTTATGCCAAAAGAATTTTGCTCCTCCCAAATTCTTCATGACACACCTCTGAACTAACTTTACCCTTAGCTCAAAAACTCCCTATATATGTAACCCTACAACAAGTAACACAATATAGTAATAGGATAATGTAGCTAATATTATCCAACCTGGTAAAGAAAAAAATACAATGGTCAAACCTCCATTGTCCTGCAGCCTACTCAAGACCATATACCCTGGCCTTCTGTCTCACGTGTCCATCCACTCCCTTCTCTAACATGGGAATCCATCCCTCATCCAGTGCTTTCTTCCAGCTGACAACTCCACCAACAAATACTTGTTTGGTTATTCTCCAAGGACTCATACTCCTCATCCATGCCAAGCTCCCACTGTTTCTGGATTCTCCCTGTATTGCCTCTTCATATCTTCCTGGTTCTTGACCATCAGTAAGTAATAAATAAAATAAAGAAGGTGAACAATGAATATGAGGTTCACATACCCTTTATGACCTCCATATGGGCATTTGAGAATCTTTGACAGATTGTTGTCTGCCCAACATCCGTTCTAGTGACCGATCTCAGCCATCCCCCAGTCTGCTCCCAACTGATGTCAGTTCCCTGCACTGACCCTGACTACCGAGGTCATTTCCCTGGCCGATGTTGGTGTCCCCTCTACCGATGTCACTTCCTCTCTGACCGACGTCAGTCTTCTCCTGCCCGACTCTATCGACCCTGTTGGTCTGCACATGACTGATGTCAATATTTGCCTAGCCAATGTCGGTGCCATAAGACTGACGTCGGTACCTATGTTTTCCTATAAGTGATGATTTCTTTATCCACGAGCTCATCTTGGATCAAAACCCTATCCATACGACCCTGCTCAGAATTATTTAGCCCCTGTGACTGATCTTTGTCCATCATCTCCTCTATAAACAACAAGGCTTCCCTATTCTTGTCAAAAGCATCAAATTTTCTTTTCATGCAATGAACTCTATCTATGCCTTCCAAATATAAACTCATACCTTTTGATTCAAGAATATCCATTCCCTTCTTATTCATGTGACCAAGCCTATTAAGCCACATCTTTGAATCTACAGCTGAAGTAGATAAACCAGAAGTAGAATCAGTAATACAAGTAGATAGATAAAGAGTACCTACTTTCTTACCTCTTGATAAAACAAGTGCACCCTTGGTAACCTTCCAAGAATCTGTTGTGAGGGTTATTGTGCATCCCTCATCACCCAACCTTCCTACAAAAACCAAACTCTGCTTCAAGACTGGGACATGCATAACCTCCTTCAACACCCATGTGTTGCCTGTCTGCAATTCCAGCTGCACTTTTCCTTTGCCAACTATTTGACAAGGCATACCATCCCCTAAATAAAGCACTCCAAAGTCTCCCTGGACATACTCATGGAACAAATCTCTATTTGGGGATGCATGAAAAGAAGAACTAGAATCTAAAACCCATGATCCTACTTGACTATCCAAAGAAAGTATGAGAGCATCCTGTACCACAATATTTGCATCTTTTGCTTCTTCTTTACCTTCAGGTTGATTTTCTTTATCCCTAAACCAACACTCTTTCTTTGTGTGTCCTTTCTTTCCACAAAACCAATAGGTGATACCTCCATTTCTGGATTCGGATCTCCTTCCCATCTTCGACCTTGATTTCCCTTGCTCGATCTTCTCTCTTTGCCTTCCCCTGCTTTTTGCACTTAGAGCATTACCTGATGATTCACCTGTGCTTTTCCTACGTATTTCTTCATTCAAGATAACACTCACAACATCATCAACTTTTAAGATTTTAGAAGCAGACGTAGAATTACTTACTACCATAACCAAACTATCCCAACTTTTAGGTAAAGAGCATAAAATCAAGAGAGCCTTTACTTCATCATCAAAAACAATATTGACTGAAGCTAACTGGTTTACCAAACCATGGAAATCACTAAGATGAGTATATACCAATCCACCTTCCTGCATTTGTAAAGTAAATAATTGCTTCATAAGAAATACCTTATTTGACGCTGAGGGCTTTTTATATAAATTTACCAAAGACTTTATCAACTCTTTCGTTGTCTTACACTGTGATAAGTTAGAAATCACAGACAATGCAAGGCTCAACCTGATGGATCCTAGAGCCTTTTGATCAAGAACATTCCATTCTTCATCCTTCATATCTGTGGGCTTGCATGCAACCCCACCCAACGGTAAGTACAAATCTTTCTGATACAGATAATCCTCTATCTGCATCCTCCAATGTTGATAATTCTTGCCGTTAAACTTCTCCATTCATAGCTTACTTTTTTCTGCCATTGTTGTACTCTCACTCAATCAAAAACCCCTGAGAATGACCTGTAATCAAATAATAACCTGCTCTCTATAAACCTTAGACTCTGATACCAACTGTTAGGAACCCCTCCAAGGAAGCACAATTGATTAATTTTCTTATAAGCAATTAAACACAAAATTATACCAAAATGATTAAGTAACTAGAAACTTGAAACAGCTAAGAATTTGAGAGATAATACACACTCTTATATTAAATACTACTAGAAGAAAATACAATAAAGAAGATGCCACTTCTTCTTCCACCTCAAAGGCTTCCCACAACTCAAGGACTTCTTCCCTCTCTCCCTTGCTCAACCACAACCAACTCGACAACTTGAGTTGTTATCCCCTCCTTGAATGCTTCAGCTGATCTCCTTGACCTTACACCTGTAGATCTCTTTGACCTTGCTTTCTTGCTTCAATGTTTTACTTGCCTTCTTGATTACAATACATGCCTCATGGGTCTTTAAATAGAATCCCATGCATACAAAAATAGACCTCTAATTACAATAATTAGACATGTAGCTCGAGACTATAATTAGCCCTTTAACATGCAAACACTCAGTTCAACTAACTAACTGTTCATGCAATAAACAGTTCTGGAACACACAGGCGACTGACGTCAGTCCCTGTCTGACTGGTTTTGATCAATGTCGGCCGACTCCCTGTCGATGCCAGTTGCCTTCTGTACTGTATGTGACCGATGTCAGTTACACTGCCGACGCCTGTACTTCTGGAACTCAGCAACCTCCTCCATGTCTGCAACAATTGAAGCTTTTAACTCCACAACCTAACACACACAAACACAATACTAATTCTATTTTATCTTTTACAACATTTGATTATCTAACCCCCTTTTTTTGTAATAATAATTTAAAATGACAATTTTCACTTTCAAAACTAGATCACAAGATAAGGAGAGGAGAGTTAAGGTGGAAGGGATTGAAGGTATTACAAATTTTATTTAGAAGCAAAAAACAAGTTTCCTTCTAAAAGAGAAGAGAGAGGGAGAATAAAGAGTTTTAAGCACACAACCACAATCAAACCATCTAATCTAGCTCACTAACTTTTATTAAGGGAGATAAGAAAAGAGATAATTTTTAGCATAAGATTCTTTTCTTCTGCTACATAAGAGATAAAAAGAGAAAGGTAATAAGGAATATCTACCTCTTCTCCTCCATTTTTGATGCATGTAACAAGCTTCCCAAGTTCCATGAAGATATCATACTTCATTTTACAAGCTCTTCCTAAACTTTTCATACTCCAACCAACTCCTCCAAAATGCCTCTCTAAAAGAATGAACAACAATCCACACCTAAAATAAGACCAAGTGAGAGAAATAAAAGAAATTCTAAATTTCATATCCCAAGATTTTTCACCCAACCCAATAAATGGGAGGGTAATTTTCTTACAAGAGTCACCACATTTATTACAAGCCCATACCTCCTCTTTACAAACCCATGTGGGCTTACTTTTATAAGTCACCCACTTAGTAAAAAGTCAAAATGTCTGTTGAACAATAATAACTTCTCTTACATTATCCAAATTTACATGCCGCAAGCACATCCACCCACCCTACTTTAGGGCCTAACTAATAGTTCCTCTGGCCTTCCTAGAGAGCCTAGGCCTAAGTTGTTAATAAAATTCACTATCCTCATCATATATGTGAATTTAAATATTTATTGGATTAAAATTTAAATAAAAAAGAATATTATTCTAATTATATTTTAACAAATAAATCTTTCAAAGTAAGGGAGGGAACAACATTTTAATTTGTATGTGTCTATATGATCAACATGATAGGAAATGCACATCGACAGCAAGGGCACAGAGGTTCAGTTACATACTCCCCCCTTTATAAAAGCAATATTTTCAATGCACCAAACCAACACAAGGGGTTGAAGAACTACACACTTCCAAAAACATAATAGGTTATAAATAATACAACTTAAGCCAAAAATAATATAACAACAATTTTCAATTATGTTAGAAAATCACATAAATTTAATTATAGATTATTAATTTCTTTATGTTCGTTAATTTATTCTCAATGTTTTATCTTATTCAAGTTTTAGAATTACTAATATCTTTTTTTATTGTGAAATTTGATTATCTTACAAATAATAAATTTCTTAAGTCAATAGTTAACATCATTTTCCTTTAGGTATATCCCACAGTGTCTCACTATATTATCATCCAAAATTACCACAACTAATTAAAGCCCAAGGACATTTTGTTGATTGATAACTCTAATAAGTAGCATTTACAACAATAATATTATTCTATTGTGATAATATAGTGACTAAACTATGTGTTATCCCAAGGTGAGAGTGCACTTGTTGATATAAGTACCATTCCATGGCCAATCTATACTAAGCAACACTAATCAATATTGATAACCACTATCTGTCACAAACCAAATGATATCACATAATGTTGATGTCAAAACTTCTAAAAGAGGATGTGTATAGGTATCAATTTTTTGTAATATCATACAAAACAACCTATATGTCATCCCATGGTGAATATACAAGGTGAATAATAAGTACCAAATCATGGAAGAACTACATAGAAAAATACCGAGTGATGTTGAGAAATAACATCAATTATCATTTAAATAGAGTAATATCAATGTTAAAATAACTGAGCAATCATTATGCTTTGCAAATAACCTCCTTATAACTCATAATAAATAATGAATTAGAAGCTATAACCAAGTCATGTATAAGATCACATAACCTCCTTGGACCTTCTAAGAAGAAATATACTTAGACCTCCCAAAACTAGGATAGCAAGTGATTTAGTTAAATCCTGTATGAAACCACCACGTCTAGTGGGTGGGAAGATAAATCAAGACTTGACCTTTCAAGCTAGATCATCACACCTTCTAACTATATTCCAAGCTACTTTTTCTCCCCCATACATGAAACAGGCATACAGTGTTCACATCACAACATTCACGAAACCAACGTTCAAATAAAGATGTAAAAACCTCACCACAAACTAACATAATAATTAAATCAAATGTCAAATAGCCTTAAATAGATATTTAAGTAAAGATACTGAATATCATAATATCATCCAAATTAGGTAATAAAATGAAATCCAAGTGGTTAGAATAGAAAAATTGAAAAAGTTTGGAATACTCTTCAACCAAGATCTCTCTAATAAGCCATTACCATAGTGATGAAGTTAATGCATTGCACATAAAATAAATTACCTATTAACCATAAATAGATTATACAATACTAAGATTCTCTACTACAATATACTGGTAGAGAGGGATATATAGATGGAGTAGGTGGAGCTAACTCATAGAAGAACTCATGGTGGAACTAAGTGTAACTCACTATGAAACTCATAGGTAAACTCACAGTGGCACTTAGTTGAACTCCATGAGGAACTCTAGGTGGAACTCACCCACTTACACCTAAGCAAGTTAAAGCAAATGTTTAGGGATGATCCATTTATTAAATGTCCTACACTAACAGCCCCCTTAAGCATACTTAGGTGGTATAAAATAAAAAATGGGTCCCAGAAACAAGACCTAATGATGTACCCATGTATAATGCAACTCTTAAAAAGTAGAGTAAAAGGAAAAAACCCAATGGGAAAAAACTAACCCCCAAAAGAGAGACAAATAAAAGAAGGTAGGATTAGAAATCCCCCTAAATATTATGTTGAATTAGTCCACACTTCAAGTACTCAAAATTCACAAAGGAACTCAATCTACATGGGTGGTCTGAATCCACTACTCGATCATATAAACATGTTAACACTATATGCACCATAATAACTCCAATCAATAAGACTATTAGTATAATTTAAATTATAAAAGAGTAATGCATGTGCAAGTAACACTCAACACCTAAGAAGCAGGATCTACACTACAAGCTCCCCATACTTCTGATTGGGTGGAGTAATGCTAAAAATTCCATATGAACACCCCCCCATAATACTAAATGGGTGGAGTGGATGAAAAAGGTTTGCATCAGTGGTCTGAATCCACTACTCAAACACCAAACAAGATAACACTATATGTACCAAAATACATCCATATGTTGTAAGAGACTAACAAAAAGTGGTGTCTAAAATATGGAGAAGGTCTCTCAAGAAGATGGCTCTAGCGGTGATGGAAGAGACAAACAATTGAAGAAGTGAAAAGGTGCCTAGAATAGAGCACACAAACATATGAAGGGAGACAAGGATGAATCAACAAACCCCCCATGGTAATTTATAACTCAGTACGAGTATAATATATCTCAATAAATACCAAATGAAAATAAGGAAGACACTGGTCTACACCAGAATAGTTCCAAATCAAGGAGACTATCGACATGTCAAAGAAACCATCAATTATCATGAGAGATGCTCCAAAAACAAAGAAGCATAAAAGTGTCTCCATAGAAGAAGGTAAGGCACTAAAAAATGGGCCTTGATAGAGACATAATACAAACTACAAGTGTGTCAAGGTACCAATGCACAAACTAGAGTAAAGCATGTCATGGGCTAATGGAAGAGTGACAAATCATGAAAAAAACCATCATGTATGCAAAAACACAACTAAAATGATCAACTACCAAAAATGACAACCTATAAGTTCACACTTAGAATAGGGATATCGAGCACAGTCAAAAATGCATTCACATGTGAACAATCGGTACATGAAGTACAATGCAAAAAGTAGTAGGGCCCATAGCATAGGAAACCCCACTGAATATGGCACTTTATAATTTTAGTAAATTTACAATAAAATAGGACCAATGGGTATGAAATTTAAAATAAGGAACTTTTATGAAAAGTGTCACTCAATTTAGAGCTACCAATCAAAAGTTATTACATAATCAATTTCTTGTCATTAATGGCCTATTTTAATTAAATTTACACAAAACGTTTAAATTCTCCAATGTCTACAAGGAAAACATAGCATTATAACCACTCATTGGAATTGATATTTAACTCTAAACCTCCTCAAGACAATTCTAAGTCTCACCACTCTACCTAAACACACATATGAGCACTTTAAAGGAAAAACAACTCCTCTTTAGGGCCAAAAATTAAAAATGAGCCTATTAAAAAAAACAAAGCTATTTTAATTAAATTAAAACATGATTTTATTTATTGCTAAGGTAGATTTAATAAAAAATATTAGGGAAAATTTAGGTTTTTCATCATTTGAATTTGTAAAGAGGAAAGAGATGGAGAGGCACCACCATGAGGGAAATCTCTAGCAAGCAAGAAAAACACATCAAACTAGAAACACTGCCATTGTTAAATATTTCCATCATGAGAGGTTTCAGTTACTTAAACACACTAAAGATACCATGAGATGAGCATGCATAGGTCTACAAAAATGTATTTTGTCAATTTAGGTTTGTTGATCAGAAAGACTCCAAGCAAAAATATGCAAATCAAAAAACCTAGAGTTGCAGGTGGGTGACATTGTTTTTAATGCTTGGGCAACATATTTGCTAAAGGTCTGCATGGAGGTGGTTTAGATATAGGTATATAGTAGAACATCCATGACATATTGTATCAAGAAATAGATCTTTTGAAATGGTGTCATTTTCCAAAGCTACACAATTTTTGTATCCTCTTTATCTTCTAAACCAGTTATGTTACGACCTTTCATAACTAGGCACATACCCAGATGCAACAAACATCATTGTGATAGTGAAAAGAATAATTATGGCTATCCTTACATTATGAGAGTCTTCAATCCTCAAGACTTCAATCAACCATAGGTATGTGTGCTTCAATCATAGGTCAAGGGGCTATGGTAGGCTACCATAGAGTAGAAGCAAGCCAATGAAAGGGTCATTTTAGACCAAGTCATTACTTCAAACCTTGAGTATCAGTAGTACCACCACAAATGACAATGATGACCTCATAGTGCATACACAAGCTATAGACTTAGTGATTACCAAGTATAATATCTGTAGATATAATGCAACAATACAATGCATACATAGGAATGATCTAGCCTAGAAAATATAGAATCATATAGTCATATATGCAAAGAGAATAAACTAACAATGAAGGCTTGTAATGGTTTGAGATGTCAAACATGACTCTTAAATTGAGGAGAGAAAAATAGGTATCTCATACATGGAAGCATTTCTAAAGTCATTGAAGGTATTTAAGCCCTATGTATCTACCAGAAGAAGATCCTTATTTCATGTTGCAACAACGTAGTTAAGAAAAACCTAGCTAATATCCACCAAAGAGCCATATTTCAAACACTTAACTCATGTATGCAATGAAGACTTGATCCAAGCTATGGATTCATCAAAATGAATAGTCCAAGGCTTAGCTCAAAACCTTTAATGAGGCCTAATGAATGAGAAAATGTCTTGTAAAAACCCTTAACTCAACAAAAAATAGATCAATGGTACCAAAAAATGGCATACAGTTCAAATTATTCATTCACTAAATATTTATGATACAGCCTTAGAAAAAAATTAATTAAATATAACTCTGCAAAAATAAGATTATAAGAGTCGTATGATAGAGCCGTATGGTAGATTAGGGAGTAATGGTTGTTAGGAGATCACTATAATACCATGGAAGAGTTTGGAATACTCTTCAACCAAGATCTCTCTAATAATCCATTACCACAATGATGAATTTAATGAATTGTACATAGAATAAATTATCGATTATCCATAAATATATTATACAATGTTGAGATTCTCTATTATAATATCTTGGCGGAGAGTTATATATAGAAGAAGCAGGGGGATTTAAATCATAGAAGAACACATGGTGGAATTGAGTGTAACTCACTGTGGAACTCATAGAACTCACTATGGCACTTAGTTGAACTCCAAGTGGATCTCACCCTCTCACCCACTTACACCTAAGCAAATTAAAGCAAATGTGTAGGGATAATCCATTTAATAAATAAATGGAATAATAAATATCCTACACTAACAAAACTAAAATTCCAATTAAGCTAATTCAAAACCAACATAATATTTGTGTAAAATAAAATTTAGATGAAGATAAAAGAAGTGCTAGTTTCAAAAAACAACTTAAAATGGAAACCAAATCAAAATAAAATTTGGGTGTAAAAATCTCACAGAAAGCCACCCAAGGGGAGAAGGAATAATATAAGTCTTGATTACCTCCCAAAGATAAGAGAAAAACATAATTCTCCATATGTCTCCCAGAGGATCACAAGGTTGCATCAGGTATAAATCATGAAGGTTGTTATTTTAACAACTACTAAGGGGCATGTGGAAGAACACCTTATTCATAAAGTGACCATTATGCATGCAGAGTCTATGGTACTTGAGGCACTCATGATGCACAAACCTGAATAATCAGGCAGTTACCGTGTGCAAAGGGGAAAAACATGTTTTTAGCTTACGAGAAGCTCTACTTCCTAGTGAAAAAAAAATTCTAGAATGTGATGCATCAGGATATGGCATGGGGATTGTACTAATGCAAGAAGGTATACCACTTACATTAGAGAGTCACCAACTAAAAATAATAGGCTAAATTCAATCTATGAGAAAGAGATGATGGCTATTTTTCATGTAGTTAAGCAATGGAAACCTTATTTGAAGTGTCATCCTTTTCAGGTAAAGATTGATCAAGATAGCCTCAAATATTTTTTAGAACAATGATTATAAACTGAAAAAAAACAAAAATGGGTGACTAAAATATTAGGCTATAATTTTTAAATAGTCTATAAAAAATGAAAAGAGAATGTGGTAGAAAATGCACTATCCTTGAAGGATGAATCAATTGAGGCATTGTTATGTGCAATTACCATTTGGCAAGAAAATTGGTTAGATGAAGCAAGATTAAAATAAGATAATGATAAGGTTACCCTTGATTTAATTCAAAATCTTCAACATAGTTATGGGGGATTAATAAAATTACATGGAATGGGAACGCATTATGGTATAAAGATAGATTATATCTATGTAAGCATTCTCTCCTCAAACATAAAATCTTTTGAGAACTTCATGCATCTCTAATAGGAGGTCACTCAGTATTTTTGAAAACATATCATAAAATCAAGCAAGATTTATTTTGGGAAGGACTCAAGGGGGATGTCTAGAAATATGTATTTGAATGCATGGTATGTTAACAAAACAAAAGTGAAACCATTAAGACCCCAAGTCTTTTTCAACCTTTATCCATACCTACCCAATGTTGGGAGGAGGTTTCCATGGATTTCATTATTGGGTTACCATGACTTGAAGGTAAAAATGTTATCATGGTATTTGTGGATCAACTCACAAATTATGCTCATTTTTATTCTTTATCATAGTATTCTTTCACCAGTACAGTGACTTTTGCTTTTCTCAACATAGTTTATAAATTGCATGTACTCCAAAGATCATTGTAAGTGATCAAGATCCCATATTTACTAGTACTTTTTTGACTAGCTTATTTGCATGTTTGGGCACCCAGTTGGCTCACAGCTCATCCTATCATCCTCAATTTGATGGACAAATGGAGGTAGTCAAAAAATGTCTAGAAGGGTATCTTCATTATTTTTTTTTTGATAAATAAGATAAATGGGTTCATTAGTTGCCTCTTGTTGAATGGTGGTATAATAATTTTAGTCATAGTTCATCCAAAATTTCTCCCTTTGTCACCTTATATGGATATCACCCCCATACATCACTTCAACCTTGAAGGTTCATACCAAGGTTTGATCTATTGAAGAACACATTCACATCAACAGGAGGTACTTGCTAGTTTATGAGAAAATTTAGCCATGGCACATAATTGAATGAAGTACCAAGAATATCAACACCATAGTGAGCAAAATTTTGAAATGGTTGATTGGGTCTTTATATGATTATAACCATATAAATAGATGTCTCTAAAGCAACATAAAAATGATAAAAAGTTGTTTCCTAAGTATTATGGCATTTATCATATCTTGCAGAAGATTGGTAGTGTGGCCTACAAGCCAAAATTCCCCCAGTCTACTCACATGCATCTAATATTCCATGTATCTTCCCTGAAGAAGGTAATTGGACATAGAGTTTCTAATCAAACTAAGTTACTTAAATTTGATGAGGAAGTTAGGGTTATTATGAAGCCTAAAGAGACCCTTCAAACACGCACTAAGCAACTATGGACTAAAGTGATTAAGGAGTATTTGATCAAATAGAAGAATTTGCACTGTGAAGATGTAATATGGGAGAATGAAGTGTTTCTAAATTAACATATGGGGTTGATTCAACATTTGGGACAATGTTTTTATAAAGGGGAGGGACATGTTACACACTTAACCTATGGTGTGTTTAGGGATATGTGTGGTTAACTTATGGCTTACATACCTCTTAGTTGTATTTCTCTTTTATCTTGTCACATTTCTATATGTCCTTAGTAAGGTCAGCCTATGGAATAACCATGGCTAAGTAGAGTATATATAGGAGGTAGTGGTTAGTGTTTGATCATCATATTGTGAATTATACTCTAATTGCATTATTGTGGGGGTTCCCCCCTCAAAGTAGATTAGTTATACTTATTAAGCATTATTCTCTTCTATCAATTATTATTGTGGATATATTATCTCTGATTTCATGTTTGTGATATATTATTCTATTGTATGAACATCTTAATAATTTCATTACAATAATTATGCATAATATCTATCACAAATCTAAAAATTTATGTCCCAAATTTATAAGATTTGATGCAATATATAGAATTCTAACCCAAGTGTATATTTTAATCATTTAAACCATAATGAAAAATCTAGAAATTATAAGGATTGTATAAGTGTGGAGGTCATGTCTTTATGGCATGCCCCTGCTAATATTCCCCCCTTCTAAGTGATGGAAATGGAATCAAGTAGTTATGTGACCTCAAAAGGATAAGATAACTATATAATCTATTTATGAATCATGTAGCATATAAGAGTAGCATGTATAAGTAGATATATCACTGAAATTCATAATATGTAATCACAACAAGCCTTAAGATGCACAATATGTATCATGGAAATGAATATAAAGTAACAGTATAATCTCAACAAAAAATCAATCATGTGCATAAGAGAACTTAATGTCACACAAAATGGGGTCTAAAGATACTACAAACAAGGGGCATATTCAAATGTCTCACACTCAACTGAAAAACATATTCAAATGCCCATATAGAAAAATAAAGCAACATACAATGGCATAGGGGCCAAAAACAAGGGACATATTCAAATTTTCCACAAGCAAGACAATATCAAGCAAAAAAATACAATCAAGGAAGTGATAATATGAATAAATAAAGTATAAGCAACCAACATAAGCATATAATACTAGTCCTTACATATATGTGTTAGTGAAAAATGTCATGTAACATAACATATCAAGTACATTGTGAAATATGTAACCATGAATATAGACATGTGAAATCATTAGTATATAAGGTCAACATGATAGTGCATAAATTATTATAAAGTAACATAACTTGTATCAAATGTGATCAAAGAATACATATTCCCCTAATGTAGTGTATCATGTAGGAAGAGGAAAGGTCCAACATATGTATGTGCATGTATCATGTATCTGGTGAATGCCTATATCACACTCAATTATGTGTGAAACATATGTGTATTTAGAAAATAAATGATATACTATATACTAATATAAAGTAAACAACATAGATGCCATGGAGCTAGGAAACATATGAATGTTGAATATTTTTTTATTTTTGAATTTATGTGAATATTTTTTATTTTCTTGAATATATATATATATATATGAATGTTTGATAATAAAAACTAGCCTATGATCCCATCCAATTTATTCTCATAGGTGGCTCTAAACTTTAAATGTGGTACAACAAATTGGTGATACTACCAAGGAGTGGGTATAGGTATCATATCTAGAACTGTAGAATCTATGGTAATCTATGTATGTCTCATAGGACTTTGTGTTCATTAAGATGTAATAGGAGTAAAGGTTTTTGGAACCCATTTTTAGTGCTTTGTGATTTCTTTAGTGTTATTGTAATGGGAACATGTTTATGGGTTCTTAGCAACTAGGTAGACTATGTAGTAGGTTTAGATGAGGATTTTGTGGAATCCACTGTGTGTTTTTATGCAATGGCCTCTCAAGTATGGTTTTTTTTTACCCTTTCACATATGATTGAACTTAGTAGGTTGTATAATTAACTATCTAGGAATAAACTTCTTTTATTCAAGTGGACGTTCATACAAAATTTTGGAAACTATGACTACCCTATTGGAATGAATGTATTTAATACACCCATGCACTATGGAAGGTTCTACTTAAATTTTATGTATCTAAGGTCATCCCAATAACATATCAAATACTCTCTTATATGGTATAATATAAAAGGTATTTACCATATGTGTGAGACCGAATTGTAAAGTTAAATCAATCTCATCAATAACATGTTTTGATGTTCCATCGAATGCTCTAACCATTTTGGTCGAAGGGTATAAATCATCAGTGTATATCCCAAATGTGTAAGTAACGTCATGGTGTATACATTATCACTAGTACTGTTATCAATCATAGTACTATGTATGGCTTGATGATCAAGGTATGCTCAAATAAATAATGAATGAATATCTGAGTCATCATCCACAATTTCATTTTCATCAAATGTAATAGTAGGTCACTAAACCATAAGAGGTATTGTGTGTGTATAAGTGAAAATAATCCCATCTAATGGGTACCCATAATATGGTGGAATATGTGCATTATATGCCATTTGCACTTTTAGATATTTCTTAGAATGATCTTGAAATGGATTCTTAAATATCTTCTAGTTTTGATGGTCACCAAGTTGTGACCCTAAATCCTTTGGAGGATCATCAAAGGTAATTTGTTAGTTATCAAGAGGATCTTGGGTCTTATATTTTGAGGTAAAACATATGTTTATAGAATGCACAGGGCCTTGTTGGGAGTCACAATATGCATTAACATCATATCATTTTGGTAGAGATCCACTCATATCAAACTCTATAGGATGAGGAAGAGATATGAGATGACATTCCACAAGCTTCTTAAGTAATGAAGCTGGAGACTTAGATAATTGTGTAAATTATCTCTTAGGTGAATTGGATAAGATGAGTTGATTAGGTTGTTGTGACATTATGTTATCCATTATGGTTAATTCCTTTTTAGGTTCTATAAGTTTTACCTTATAGCTTGGTTTGATATAAAACTTGGTAGTAGATGTAGTCGATGTGTTTTCTACACACTTAAGCTTGTTCAAAGAAATAAGTTTCATTTCATGATCTCAAAAAATATGGCATAAATCATCAAAATATTTATACTTCTTGAAAATAATAGACTTTTGTAATGGGGCAATAAAACTTTGCTTAATAGTGTCATTAAGATCTTTACCTGCCATTGGATTTGTCATTTTGGCCAACATTATTTTGTATCTCAAAACATATTCATTAATATGTTCATTGGTTCCTAATTTGATCTTAGCAATTTGTGCATATGACATATTTTCAATGTTGTTGATAGAGAAATGTGCTAGAAACTAATCTACTACATGTTTGAATACTTTCATTAATTGTATTGGTAAGTCATAAAACCATATAAAATCATATTATTTTAGGCTCATTGGAAATAATTTGGTCAAAATTTATCATTGGAGGAATAATCAAGACATGTTGCATAGAAAGATTGAATATGTTGTTCAGGATCACCCTTGACATTATAATATGTGATCTTGGGTGTAACAAAATCAGTTGCAAAGGGTTCAAAGTTATATCAGGTGCTTGAGGATTATATAATATATCTTGTGAATCAATAACATGAGTTTATTTCAAAGCATTTTTTCAACATAGATAACCTTACCTTTAAAATATTTTATAACTTAGAGTAGAGTTTATACATTAGACCCATTGGGATTTAGATTTTGAGCTTTGATAAGCCACAAAAGGAGAATACAACACCACTTATGTTGATGTAGGCATTAAAACTGATAATTGAGTTAAAGTATTAATTATTCCCATTGAGAATGTATGAAGAGTTCTACCATCTAAGGGTTCACCATTATTGGATGTGGATGCACTATCCTTAACATGTTTATCATTTTTTTCTTATGTAACATGTAAGAATGCATAAATTAATTATTTATTTGTTTTGATATGATTGACTAAGGTTTCTTTATCTTCCATTTTGAAATTATGTTTCTTAACATTTTCCATATTTGATAAATGCAAACACATGGGCCAAAAGAAATGAAAAAAATTAGATCTACAAAATATAGAAATTATAAACCCTAGAAGACTAAAACCCTAGAGCAAGCTAGGAGTTGATTTAGAAGACATAGAAGTTGGGTTCACCAAATTTATAACCTTTTTTTATATGTTCTAATTGCGGGTTAAAAGGGTAGAATAACCTATACATAGGGATGAGTAAAACTATTATACAATAGGGAAATTAATTAAAAACTTAGATAAATGAATATTTTGAATTAAAATGATGATTTATACTAAATATAAAAAGTACATTAAAAAGAGTAGTTTGATTTCATAAACACTAGGAAGAGATAATATGTGGCTTATCTAAAAAAGTGTAGGCAGATCTAAGAAGTGCATAGGTGGAAATAAGAAGGGATAAGATCAGGTTAGATTTTGGGACTATTATTTCTGGAGGCTTAGATATTTACATCAACCTTGGGACACTTACATCGATGTGGGTATCATGATCCCAATGGTTTTGTATACTAAAAAATATCCATTATATTACAGAGTGACCACTTGGAAATTTTAGGGTTTTCTATCACATTTTTTCTAATTTATTTTATTCATGCATAAGTCGTCGATGATTGTTTATGGATCAAACCCTAGATCTTCACCTTAGGTATTTGTACCTTGAAAAAAATGGGTTAGCAGTATCATGGTGTTGATTTGACCTCAAATACCCCTCTATAAATGAATTATACCTACACACCTAATACTCCAAGGAGGGTCTCAGACATATGTATTTTTCCCCTAAGTGTTGGCTTGTGTGTGCACAAAATATACTACATGCAAAGGCATGTGATGATCTAGTTTGCAACTTAAAAAATAATGCTCATGGGATGTTCTTTGAGTACTTCAGACCTATAATATGATCTATCTTATGATTGATATGAAAATAGGGAATAATAGGGTAGTATAACTCAATCATGTTATCGGTTGAGTGAGCTTGAATAGGTTTTGGCTTGGTATTTTCTAGATGGGTAATGAGTAGGCTTAGATTTGTATTTATATTGTACCTTTTAGAAATATCTCATGACAAGGTTTAATAAAACAATGACAAGGTTTAATAAAACAAATGAGCCAACCCGTAGGATTTTAAATATTTGTAAATTATATGACTTTTGAGGATTAGACACTTGATAATAATCTGGACACTTACGTCGACACAAGTTTCCATATGGGGGACATAAGTGTATGGCATGTTGGAAAGTTGTTGAGGATCAAAAATTGACAATGAAGGATATATATCATGTTTTAGGATTTTTATACTATACAAAAAAATTGATTCATTATAAATGATAGGGTAAGACCAAAATATAAGCAATTAGGCATAATGAGATGGTGAATGCAAGCCTTTTAGAAGCAAGAAGGTCTAGAACTAAAAGGTATAGCTTTGATAGGTATTTGTCAAACATACAAGACTAATATGCTATATAAGTAATATTTGATTATCTACAATATGTTATTAATCAAATTAGTTGTGGTTATTGAGAAATATGTTTAGTTGATTTAATTTATATTTTTTAAATGAAATAGGTTCTATGTTACTTACATAAAAATAGTACAAACTATTCACAAAAAAAATGTTGGAGATATAAAATTACACCATGTAACAACTACATTATGTTAAAAAAAACCTATGAAACAACCAATAATAGTCTAATAAAGACTAACTAAAAAATAACAAAAAACTATGCAGATATGGAAAAGAGATTAGTGATAGGAAAATCCTTGCCATATGTATTACCCCAAATATCACTTAGAAGGTTCTTCTTCTCAAGAATGAGGTCCCAAGTAGTATTTTCATTATTCATTATCTCTATCATTTCCTCAAAGCCCTCTTATAATCCTTCAAATTTTACTTTAATGGGCGATACTGCCAAGACCAAACATGGAAACTTGTTTGGGTGAGGTAAAGGTGCCCAATCATCATGGTGTATAATAAGATACCCTATTTTTTGTGTTGATAATATAAAGATGAGCATATGCATTGAGTAGGATGAGAACCCTAATTTTGAGATTGAGTAGGTGTAGGTGAGTCTCTGTGAAAAGGATACCTCCCAACTCAACTATGTAAAATAGTTATATGATCAGCTTTATTGATACACACCCGAATGGTTGTCCTACATTGAGGGTGAAGAAGGTGGGACATGAGTAACAGTAAATGATGCATTTCCCAATGATCCCAAAGGGTCTAGAGATGGGAGACCTTCAAAGCCACCTTATTATCTTAATATTGAATCTATATAAACACATTTGAAATAACCATAACTTTATTATAAGCATAAAACTAATCATCAACAATAAAATTAGAAAATATATATGGATTTATTTATTTCTAAAAGTATGTCAAATCTATGTATTTTGCATAGGCTAGTCCCTCAGGACAATATTATCTAGATGAAAGGCTCTAATTGATAGGGTTTGAATAAGTCAAGAATCCAAGTCAAGTCTATCTAGACCTTTTTTCAAAATCAAAACAAATGTATGGACATTAGGGATAAATAATACCTAAATGAGTAAGGTGATGACAAATAGGAATCCCCTCATATAAGAAGCACCATGTAGAGTGTGTGAGCTTAGGCTCAAGAAAAACACTCCACATTATTTGAAAATGTTTATTCCATGTGTTTGTAGAAAAATGAAGAGACTGAATAACATTAATCTTGTCAAGCATGGGAAAAAATGTGGAATCCATTCATATCCCTTGTTGGGAGTATAATGTTAAAATGAAGTTTCAACATACAAGTTCTAATCTTTCCACCATGATTTAATAGAGTTAAATACTATTTTATGAAGCATCTGTATAGGTAAAATCTCAATAATCTCTTGAAATGACTCTTTGTCATCGTTATTTAAATGAAACTTGGCTTTCACTTTTAGTCATCAAAGCCAAGTTCGAGTCTAGTTGTAGAAAATATATTGTATTGTGTGCATTCCTCCCTTGAAGAGTTTGAGAGCATGAACCCATGGAACTTATGCTAGAGGTAATTCATGAACATTAATGATAATTAAAAACCATAAGAAATGTTTATTAATAGACAATCTATCTCTAAACTTGCCCCCATTCTAAATAATCTACAGTTTCAATTTTTCCTAATGTTTTCCATATGCTTTTAATAATAGAGGACCCAACCACTTTGACATGATCTCAAAGGATAATGAGGTTATGAAATCCTAAACCCTTCCATGTCACTCTTTCATAAGGATATCCTTCAAAAATACAATTGTGAAGTAATAATTTATAACCTTCTTTCCATTTGATTGCCCAAATAATCCACTTCACACATAGAGCAGTGCCTTGGAGACTAATATCTCATGGATCCACCTCACCAATATCCTTATGGAGACATCAAAACTCTAAATATACTTGATGAAAACCCTTATCTTGTTCAAATCTAATAAAATATCTAAGCAATTTCTCTAACTTATGTTCAAAATCTTTAGAAGGGACCTAATGAGGCAATTAGTAAAAATGAGTTGCAATGAGCACTTTAGAACAAATTTCAAACTTTATTGCCAAGGAAATAGGTTTAATAATCTAGTAGGAGAGTTTTTTCTCTACTCAATCAATAATATGATACCACATCTAAGAGGGGATGTCTTGGAATGCAATTATAATTCCAAAAAATCAAAATATTTCACCATGTTGGATCCATTTCCATTCATACGTATTCAACCAAAATGTGGGGGTAGGAAGGAATGTTTGTAGCATTGAGTCTTTTTCTATTGAATATTATTTGAATCTTTTAGTACTTATGAATGTAAATCCTATGTTTGTTAAAGATCTGAGTATACAAAATCAAAGAAATAATATGCAGTAAATACAACCACTGATTTTTTACAGAATTGACTAGCTTTGACTTTTTTGAAAATTAGAAATAAATAATACAAGTAAGAACTTAGCTAAAAAATAATTAAGATGGATGATCTGGATGTTGGTAACTAAGTTGGAAGATAGTCTAAGTATCATAAACTAGATCCTAGTGTTAGAAGCCCTCTTGGATAGTAATTCCATAATTGGACAGTAGTGTCATTATCGAAAAAGTGGAAATAGTGTCATGATATTAATGATAGTGTCCTTTGTGTAGGACTATCATGAGCTTCTGGGTGGACCTATGTCTAGATATATGAGGTCTATTCCTACATACACAAGTTATGAAACCTATTATTTTACCTATAATGATTTATTTAGTGAGCAAACCCTAATTTTCCATATAGTTAGGGCATTTGGTTGATATGACCTAAAAAGTGTGTTCGTTAATAGGGTAGGTTGGACATCCTCAACACTCCACTTGTTGGGGATCAACCAATAATAGATTACACTTGTGAAAGCAATAAAAGCAAAATTAAATTAGATAGACAAGTAACTAGAATGATAAACAGCAATAACACGAGATACAAGAAACCACCCTGAAAACTTGTATTAACAAAATCTTTACAAAAGGAATACAATTGAAGAAACTTCTTTCTTCCACACCTCTCCTAGATGTATAGATCTCTATTCCTCAAGACCTCTCTCTCTCAAGAACAATCAACTCCAACAAACCTGGATTGATTCAATTCTGTATTGTTCTTCTCATACAATGAATTACAATAATAATTCACCCAACTACAAAAACTACCCAAAACTACAATAAGCTAGGAAGATCTAATTCTACATATAGAATTAGGAGACTTGAGCATGCACTTCCAACAAGCAGTTAAGCCACTTGAACAAGGGCTCTAAAAATAGTATTGCTAATAATAGAGATGCAAGCTTGAGACTACAACTCAAACTCATCATGCAAACACTCGCTTCTGTCCATGAAAATAGCTTTCTAGACACGCAGGTAACCGACGTCGGTTCCTACTGCTTGTCTGTGACCGCTGTCGACCGACCCTCTGCCAACGTCGACGTCTCTGCAACTGCTCCTGACTGACATCAGTCACTCCTGACTAACGCTGGTGTCTGTGTAGACCCAAAACTGATAAGTGTATGCTCCTTGGTGAAGCTTTTAGCTCCACACCCTAACAATCTCCCACTTGGAGATAAACAACTGCACCAGTACCTGTACAGCAACATCTTCTAGCTCCTCCATCTTCAACTCAATCATGAAGACCAACAGAAATTGAATGAAGATTCAACTTCTCCTTTGTAACCGGCTTGGTTAACATATCAGCAGGATTCCTATCTATATGGATCTTCTCCAGCTTCAACTCACCATCTTCCAATACCTGTCATATGAAGTGGTACCTTAGCTGTATGTGCTTTGTTCTTGAATGAAAGGCTGAATTCTTAGCCAAATGGATTGCACTCTGACTATCACTATACAATCTGCAACTCTCATGCTCCCTACCAAGCTCATCCATGAACCGTGTCATCCATATCATCTCTTTGCTAGCCTCTGTGGCTACAATATACTCTGCTTCTGTAGTTGACAAGGCAACAACCTTTTGCAACTTAAATATCCAGCTAACCGTCATTCCACCTACAGTGAAAACATAACCTGTAGTGCTCCTCCTGCCATCCAAATCACCTGCCATATCTGAATCTACATAACCATGTAGAGAAGTATCTGAACCTCCATAGCACAAGTGCCTACTGCTGGTTCCTCTCATATATCTAAGGATCCACTGAACTGCTTTCCAATGTTCCTTACCTGGATTGGCCATATACTTACCACTCCCACTGGTTGGGCAATATCTGGTCTAGTACACACGATTGCATACATCAAACTTCCTACTGCGGAAGAATATGGAACCTTACTCATGTACTCTACCTCATCATATGAATTAGGACATTGTTCTTTACACAACTTAAAATGTCCAGCCAAAGGTGTGCTTACCGGTTTAGCATCCTGCATATTGAACCATTTCAACACCTTGTCCACATAATCTTCTTGAGACAATATCAACCTGTGATTTTTCCTGTCTCTCTTAATGCTCATGCCAAGGATTTTCTTAGCTGCTCCCAAATCCTTCATAGCAAATGTTTGAGCTAATTTCACCTTAAGCTCTGAGATATCCTGCATGTGAGATCCTGCAACCAGCATATCATCTACATACAACAATAGAATAATATATCTACCGTTATCAAATCTCTTGAAATACACACAATGGTCAGATTGACACCTACTGTAGCCATGCTCAGTCATAAACCTATCAAATTTTAAGTACCATTGCCTAGGAGCTTGCTTGAGGCCATACAAGCTTTTCTTCAATCTGCACACAAACTTCTCTTTACCCTTGACCTCAAATCCTTCTGGCTGTTCCATATATATTTCCTCATCCAAGTCTCCATGAAGAAACGTTGTCTTAACATCTAGCTGCTCAAGATGCAAATCCTCAAAAGTAACCAAAGACAATACAACCCTTATTGAAGTCATTTTAACAACTGGAGAAAAAATCTCACCAAAGTCAATACCTAGCTTTTGTGCAAATCCTTTTACTACCAATCTGGCCTTATATCTCATCTGTCCATTCTCACCTTCTTTCAACCTGTAGGTCCATCTGTTCTTGAGTGTTCTCTTACCAGCTGGCAATTCAACCAAATCCCATGTTTGGTTCTCTCTTAAGGACTCCAACTCCTCAACCATGCCACGCTCCCACTGACTCTTGGACTCCACCTGTATTGCTTCTTGAAAACTCTCTAGTTCTCCACCATCAGTTAGCAACAAGTAAAATAAAGAAGGAGAATATCTAATTGGAGGCTTACTCACTCTTTCTGACCTCCTAATGGGTATCTGAGACTCGTCCACAACACGTTGTCCACCCAAATTCTCTGACAGTGACCAACCTCAGTCACCTACAGACCTGTTAGTGGCCAACGTCGGTTCTGCCTGACCGACCTTGGTACCTGTCCTGCCGACGTCGGTCTCTGTATGGCCGACGCCGGTTTCTGTCCTACCGATGCCAGTTCCTAACCTGCCGACGTCGGTCTCTGTGTTTTCCTACAAGTGATTATTTCTTTTTCCCGTGAACTCATCTTGGAATTTCACCTCATCCAATTCACCATTGCTCTGCTCAGATTGATTCAACTTCCTTAGCTGATCACAATACATCACTCTTTCATTGAAAACAACGTCACGGCTCCTGATTACCTTATTAGTTTCTTGATTCCATAATCTGTAACCAAAATCATCTGAGCCATAGCCAATAAATGTGCATCTCATAGACTTAGCATCAAGCTTCTTTCTATTTTCTTTATCTATGTGCACAAAGGCTTCACAACCAAAAAATTTGAGATATGAGAGATCAACCTTTTTACCTGTCCATGCCTCTTCTGGAATACCAGCATCCAGCGCTGTAGAGGGTCCTCTGTTAATCAGGTACACTGTAGTGTCAACAACTTGTGCCCAAAACTGTAAGGGCAAACCGGCATGCAATCTCATACATCTTGCACGCTCCATTATTGTCCTGTTCATCCTTTCAGCAATTCCATTCTACTGAGGTGTCCTTGGAACCATCCTTTGCCTGCGGATTCCATGCATATAACAATAATCTCTGAACTTATTACTGGAAAACTCACCACCATTGTCAGATCTCAGGCACTTTAATCTTTTACCTGTTTCATTCTCAACCATAGCTTTCCAAACCTTAAAAGTCTCAAATACATAAAATTTTCTTCTAATACAATAGATCCATACCTTCCTTATAGCATCGTCTATGAAAGATACATAGTACTATGATCCTCCAATGGAAGCAACCTGAGCTGGTCCCCACACGTCTGTGTGAACAAGCTCCAACTTATGCCTCTTCTTAGTAGACCCAGTTTTGAGAAAACTAACCCTTTTCTATTTTCCAAATACACAGTGCTCACAAAACTCTAGATCTATGCCTTTTAAATCTGAAAGCATACCTTTGGACTTAAGAATTGGCATCCCCTTCTCACTCATGTGGCCAAGCCTTGAGTGCCACAATTTAGCGTCCACATCTGAAGTAGATAATACAGAAGGAGATTTGTTAGTAACACAATTACACAAATAGAGAGTACCTTCTCTCTTACCTCTGGCCATAACAAGTGCACCCTTGGTCACCTTCCAAGATTCTGCTGTGAGAGTTACTGTACAACCCTCATCCCCTAACTTTCCTGCAGAAATCAAATTTCTCTTCAAGCTAGGAACATGCATCACATCTCTCAACACCCATGTGTTGCTATTCTGCATCTTCAGCTGCACTTTACCTTTGCCAATTATTTTACAGGGCTCATCATCCCCTAGATACACTATTCCAAAATCTCCATGGATATAGTCACTGAAATATTCCTTATTAGGGGTAGCATGAAAAGATGCACCAGAATCTAATACCCAAGATTCTATATTATTATGCAGAGAGAAAATTAAAGCATCTTATGCAATACCTGCAACCTTGGCTTCTTCCTTTCCTTCATGTTGATTGTCCTCCTTAGGTTTTGACCAACAATCTCTGCTTATGTGCCCCATCTTTCCACAATTCCAGCATTGTAGCCTTCTGCGATTTCTGGATTTAGATCTGCCTTTCCCCTTAGATTTGGATCTTGATCTGCCTTTCTTGCTCTTCTCTTTCTGCCTTCCCCTTCTCTCAAACTTAAAGCGTTCCCAGATGCCTCTTCTATGCTTTTCCTATGTATTTCCTCATTCAAGATAACACTAACAACATCCTCTACTTTCAAAATATTTGATGCAGATGCAGTATTACTTACTGCCATTACTAAGCCATGCCAGCTTTCAGGCAAAGAACATAATATCAAAAGAGCTTTTATTTCATCATCAAACACTATATTCACTGAACTTAATTGATTCACAATTCCATTGAAATCATTCAGATGAGTAGAAACAGATCCACCTTCATTCATATGCGAATTAAATAACTGCTTCATAAGATATACCTTATTGGAAGCTGAGGGTTTTTCATACAAATTTGCTAACGTAGTCATCAACTCTACCGTAGACTTTGCCTGTGATAAATTGGATATCACAGTGGATGCTAGACTCATTCTTATAGACCCCAGAGCCTTTCTATCAAGAACTTCCCATTCTTCATCCTCCATGTCTTTGGGCTTCTTTGCAACCCCACCTAACGGCAAGTAGAGATCTTTCTGATACAGATAGTCCTCTATCTGCATTCTCCAATGTTGGTAATTTTTGCCATTAAACTTTTCCATTCTCAATTTACTTTCATCTGCCATTGCTTCTCCCACTCAAACAGAAATCCCTGCAGAAACTCCTATGAGAACCTATAATCAATACACACTACATAGATCTGAACCACCTGTTAGTGCACCTGAACTCTGATACCACTTGTTTGGGATCAACCAACAATAGATTACACTTGTGAAAGCAATAAATGTGGAATTAAATCAGATAGACAAGTAACTAGAATGATAAACAGCAAGAACACGAGATACAAGAAACCACCCTAAAAACTTGTATTAACAAACTCTTTACAAAAGGAATACAATTGAAGAAACTTCTTTCTTCCACACCTCTCCTAGATGTATAGATCTCTCAATAGATCTCTATTCCTCAAGACCTCTCTCTCTCAAGAACAATCAACTCCAACAAACCTGAATTGATTCAATTCTGTACTGTTCTTCTCATACAATGAATTACAATAATAATTCACCCAACTACAAAAACTACCCAAAACTACAATGAGCTAGGAAGATCTAATTCTACACATAGAATTAGGAGACTTGAGCATGCACTTCCAACAAGAAGTTAAGCCACTTGAACAAGGGCTCTAAAAATAGTATTGCTAACAATAGAGACGTGATCTTGAGACTACAACTCAAACTCATCATGCAAACACTCGCTTCTGTCCACGGAAATAGCTTTCTGGACACGCAGGTAACCGACGTCGGTTCCTGTTGCTTGTCTGTGACCACCGTCGGCTGACCCTCTACCGACATCAGCGTCTCTGCAACTGCTCCTGACCGACGTCGGTCGCTCCTGACCGACGCTAGTGTCTGTGTAGACCCGAAACTAATAAGTGTATGCTCCTTGGTGAAGCTTTTAGCTCCACACCCTAACACCACTATGAAGAGAGTTGCTTATGTACCAATACCTTGAGGAGGGATCAAACCCAATGTATTTCTCCCCACCTAAGTTTTGGTATAAATACAAATGAATCTAGTATGATATTGTCCTTGAGTTCCTTGAATGTGCTTGAGACTAGAAATCTAGGCAATCTAAGCTTAAGATTGTTGTAGATGGTCATGTGTAGAAGTAGGGTAATAGGGATTGATAACCTTAATTATACACAACTTGTTTAGATTTTTAATGTGTATTTTTCATCTGATTTATATCTCTCTATTATAGGGATAAAATTAATTTATTTATATCCTTTTGGTGCTTGTGCGGGTGATAAAAGATGTCTAGGTTGACCCTATGGGGTTTTAATTTTGAAAAGATATCCATTTTGGAAATAAAAAGGTAAAGGACATTAGCTCCATTTTTGGGAAACTAGCACCATTTGGTGTTAGTCTCCTTGTTATGGTGTTATTGTCTAGCTGGTAGAACACTAAGCACAAAGGACCATGATCAATAAATTAGGGTCTAGGACTACTTTAGGGTTGATTAGGGATGCATGTGGCCCACATGAAGGATGGATAAGTGTGACAATAGGATCTAGGATAGGTCTAAGTCTAAGATAGGGACAGGTGGTCTCAAGTAACACTCTTAGCACTCAAATACCACTTTTAGGTGATTACAAATAGTAAAGCCCAAAGCCATGTTAAAAATATCAATATATTGCATAGCATTATTTATATTGTCCTCCTCCTAAAGAAGGGTAGGAATAGAATTGTTAATAAAATTCCCATTGAATAAATGAGGGGCTTATTAGAGGTAAGTAAATACATTTAACCAGACCTTGCACTTTAGTATTGGTCAAGAGATAGCCAAATCCCTTCATAACTATCATGTATAACATAAGAGCTAACAATTAGCCTTATCTAATTGAACAAAATGACAAAAAATGCTCTATTTTAACATCATTTACCGATAGATAATTTGAAGCATCTACAAATAAAATTTGAGTAGACTAAAGGAAATCAGGACCAAACCCCACAGCTTTTAACATAGGCAAGATGAAAGGCCACTCAATGTGGTCATCAGAGGTCTCAAAGTCAATCTTAATGAACATCACTCATTGGTTAAATATATGCACCCATTCCATGCCTTACCACATTATAATGATGTTGTAAATAATATATATGCTTCCAATGAAGCCCATTTATTTTAGTTTAGAAATTAGAGTTAGGAGACATCAAATGTGCAATGCAAGGCATTTTTCTATGCATGGTGATTTGTTGTTAGTTTCATATAAACTTTGGGTCTCCCATGTTAGGTATGAATTTGATATGATATTTTTTGATATATTGGCCAAGGGATTTGGAATTTAAAGATTCATGTTATACTTGGAAAAAATATTCTCCAATAGTATCCCACATAAATTTTTAAAATTCACATAGAAAGTCATCACAACTAGGAGGTTTATCATTAGCCATTTGCAAAAAACTTCATGTAAATCCTCAATGGTGAGAGACATATCACATGCAATCTATTAGGATAGAATAATATTGAAAGGGACCACCAAAAAATATTGCTAAAGTACTTGTTGTAGCTCATGATAAGGCTCGTGAACTTTAAAAACATATTGGCAATGGTAGAGAAAGGCTTGAACCATAACAGGGACCTCAATTAGTTGTTAGTCAATGTCTTTAATGGATTTGATTTTTTGGGTATAATTTTTTACCTTAATAATTTGAAATAATTGTTTATAAACTTTATCACCTACCATAATCCAATGTAGTATGGCTTTGACTTTCACATTGTAATTTGAAGGTGTTGTTGTAGCACCACCTCTTACACCTAAATAATCTCGTGCAAGGGAATTTAATATAGAGTGATCATCATGAGACTCAACTCCAAAGTGGTGGTGGAGTAATTTTTATGGCATATGTGCACAACTAATTATCATTGATGTTAATAAATAATGTTGTGCAATTGATGGCATTTAACCACTAACCCAACATGAATTTCATGTTGCTTGTGGCACAAGATTCTGAAATCTTCAAATGTAAGCTAAAGTAGGACCATAACTTAAAAGGTTAATATTGATTTTTTTTGAATTTTTAAACATTTTAAATTCCATTAACTATGAAATTGAATTGGTAAGTGGTTGAAAAGGATAATATTTGACAACATTTCCACTAGCAATGAAAAGCAATTATTGAAGGAGAAGTATGATTACATAGATAACATGGTTCTATCAAGTCAATTTAAAACCATTTTAGATACACAATGCAGGTTAGATGATGTCTACCACAAAACATATGTGGAATGATGCAAAAAATTGGGGTCATAAAACCTAAACTTATTATGCATGTCTAACCACACCTCTCGTTTGTTAGATGTCCACCACACATAGAGGTGACCAAGTTTTTTAGTTCCAAATCAACTATATTAAAGTTACCACATAATACCCAATGCACATCTAGAAATTTGTCAGTAATTTGATGCCAAAGATCATCCCTTTCAATAGCATCATTAGATGCACAAACATTGATTATACCAAATTAATAGTTTTCAATATTTAATAGCACCCAAAGAACACAATTTGATGGGTCATACCCATGATCCACATAATAAGGTCACCATTTTAGATAATTAAATATAATAATTCATCAACACCATGGAATTATTATGAGTAAGGGATAAAGTATCAGCCTAAATCACTTTATTGATAATCAAAATTTTTACCATCTTAATTTCTTGTAGGCAAAGAATGTCTATTTCTATAAATCATTGTTAAAAATTGTGCACTACATACTTGTGAAGTGGGTCTATGAGACCACACACATTCCATAAGAATCAATTCATAGATTATAGGAGTCATGCCCCATATATTTTTAACCTAAGCCCTCAAGGGCTCAAACTATTATTGGTTTTTTTTTTTTTTAAATCGTTAAACAAAAATGGGTGTCGCATGTTTGTAACATATTCTCTCTCCTCCAATTAACAAGGTGGATTATGAGAATCTCTTAGAAATTCCTGGCATGAAGAATCTTATCAGAGACTCAATAGCAAATATAGAGAAATTTCTTGAGAAGTAATTTGAGAAATCAAGATATCATTGATAGCCAAAGGTGTACAAAAAAACCTAAATTTTTCTATACCCTTAGATGTTTTAGATTGATTTTTAAAATGATCCATAAAGGGTTGAGTGATTTACACTACTACTTTAGATACATCCTACAAATGAAAACCTAAACTACAATGAAAATTTGTAACTTTGGTATTTGGCATCCCCAGTTTCCTACCACACCCTTGTTATGAAATTTTTTACATCCATAAATAGTGGTCCAACCTTAACTGACATTGGACTAAGGAGTTTTATTAAATGTATTTGGCATGGTTTATTTTCAAGAGGAAATAAAGGACAATCTCTAATTTTGTGTTTAGAAGATTGGAAATGTAAACATGTATTTGTCAAATTAATATATGTAATTGCCTATGTATAGTGGGATTAACTAACTTGAATGTTAACAAACTCTCTTTAAGGTCACAAGAAAGGTTGACTTCAATGCAAACTTATTTCTAGGGCCGAGTAAATTAAAATTTTGATAGTTCCTAACATATGGCACAACCTATATTGGTTGATGTTTTCTCAATAATAATTCAACACAATAAGGTAAAACTTGGGAATTTAACCCAAAAAGAGACCTTAAGCATTATGTGTTATCAAATGACATAATCATGTATCTAAGTTGACAGAAAGGAAATGCAAACATACCGAGTGGAGGACTTATAAATAATAAATGAGGCATGTTATTGGTTATAAAAATAAATAAATAAAAAATCATTTGAACATATTTTGAACAATGTCCAACCTGAGACCATGTTATACCCATGCAAACTGGACACATATTTTTAACATATTTTCAGAAGGAAGTCTTTCAAAAAAATACCCTGTTAAAGAAAATTGTTGCATCCATTTCCATCCAAAATCAAATTTAGAAACATGTAAATTTATATCAAGGGATATTTTTTACCTCATGGAAGACCTTTGGGACAAACTTCTAATATTTATTGGCCAACATTAACATTCTCGACAACTTCACAATTTATAATCATAGTTTCAACAATTGGGCTAGTGTTGTGAGATGCCATTAAATAGGTTTTAGATCACTCCAAGATATCTAAATATCATATATTACATGAAAACCTTAGGAGTAGGTGAGAGTAATGTGAAGTAAAATTGGCCTTCATAAATGTCCATTAAGTTGATTAGCTAAAAAGTACAAATGATGTACATTATATGGTGAGAGATTAGGTTACCAAAAAGTAACAACTCGAATCACAATTTAAAAACACATTAAGTGTATTTCCCCTAATGACCTTAACAACCCTAAGCAAGTTGACTAATAATCATTTAGGTAAAACCAAAAGTAGGAAAAATATTACAATAACACCCTTCCTGAAGCGTAGCTTAGGTGGGTATAAGAATTGGGTCCTGACAACTAGGCCTGATGAGGTACCCAAGCATAACGCAACTCCCATAAAATGGAGAAAAGAAGAAAACCTCTAGGAAAAAAATTATCCAAAAGAGAGCAAAGTAAGAGATAGTGCATGCTCTAAGGATGTTGGGAACAATAGAGAATATGTCCATAAGTGAGATCAAAAAAGCACATAGAGATAAGAGCTAATAAGTCTCCATAGAAGATGATGAAGTTGCCTAAAGTAGAAATTGCGTAATGATGAATGTCATTGATGAGTTCCTCTGCCTGAAGATTGAAGAAGCTCCATCTGTATTGAATAACATTTTTTCACTTTGCCAAATGAATAACATGAATGGTGTATTTTAAGTCTACCCATTCCATAGTGGAATATGAAAGTATGAATATGAATAATTCTTAATAGGGTCTAAAATAGAAGTGTGGCATAGGTCAAGCAAGATTGTGCACAAGAACTGCATGTAATACCACTAAAGTGAACCTATTAGAAGTAGGTGTAATGAAGAGTAAATCACCCTAAAATAATGAATTTGTCCATCAAGTTCCTGATGGATATCCAAAAAAGGTGTGGTTTCTATATAAGGAACTATGTTCCTCATACATAGTAGATGAGCCAATTGCTCTATATAATGATGGTGCAACTGGAGTAGAGGCTAAAATGGACCATAAAATGCCCTATACTTATGGAATAAACTACCCAATGTCTTATGAGTCTTGGATCAATATACATGTACCCTATAATGTTAGAAGCAGACCAGAGGTAGGTGGATCAAGAAATAACCCCTCAATATCTACAAGGTGACAAGGATATGGTGGAGGTGTGTCCCCATCACTATTTTACTAATTTGTGCTAGAAGAAGAGTCATAAATCTTAGATATGTAGTTAAGGTCAAAAGTCTCATCAAATACAAGTGAGTTCCATGAAGAATAAAGGCATGGAGCATTCACTGAAGTAATGTCTACGTGAAATGGATAGCATATCTCAATAAACATTGAAGCTAAAGAAGAAACTACAGATGAATCACATGGATATGTAGACTGAATATCCATAAAAAGATAAGAGTCATTAATGCTTTCACAAGGTATAATGTCACTAAAATTAATAGAGTCCTCTAAAGCACCAATCTATGATGGTTTTGGAAGGATAACATCATGCACATGAATGTAATTATAATCTGTAATGGAACAACTAAGGTCTGGTATAATCTCATCCTATAGTGGTGGATCGATAGAAAGAAGAACAATATCCACCATAGATGTGTCGTCATAGAAAATAAGAGTAGGAGGAGAGAATACAATAGTATCCAAAGAGATGATAGGAAGAGGAGGAGTAGGAGTGATATAAATCTCATTAAGGTCTCTGAAAAGAAACTAAAGGATGCTACAGATAGTGTTGGGGCACATGGTGAGCTACACATGGTGATGTGGATCCCATGAAACATGTAGCATCAAGGTACCATAAACCTTGTCACAAGTGTTAGCCCACTTAATGTACTTATCAAAAATTAGTGGGAGCAGGAATCTATCCATATAATAATGGAATATAGTTCTTTCCATTTTTCATGAACAAGTGTTCCATATAAGTTACCAAGAAGCATAATTTCTCTTTCCAATAAGAACCATTGGTGTAAAATCAACTTTACTCTGAAGGTATCTCTCAAGAAAATTTGAAATGATTGAGAGAAGATGCTAAATAAGTGAAAAATTACACAAAATAATTGTACTGACCCCTAGCTACAAGAATAATGTATGCTCGTGAGAGGACATCAAGTACAATTGAGAATGCATCCAAATGAGTAGTAAGTGTAGGAATAAACATAATGTAGAAAATGAAAATGTTTAGAAGAGACACTGAATAATACATAACACCACATAATACCCCCTCAGAACTATCAACAGTGACCCCCCCTTAAAGTTGCAAATACAAACATGCTCATATAGATGTTGGGCACAACTGAGAATGCATCTTGAGTAATTTGTGCATAAGCATGAAATAACTAGAGGAATTTCAAACTTAGTTAATAATGAATCTTAGAGGTATAATAATTAAAAAATAATTAGTTTTAAAGGGCCCAAAAAGGTCACCAATGTAAAGAGCAAAAAAAAGGCACTTTTAAAGAAGATGACACTCAAATCTGAGTTACTAATTTAAAGTTGCAGTTGTTTGAAAATCTTGCTTATATGGAAAATTTGGGTGGAAATAATGGTATAAAATATTTTTGTATCAACTTTTGTAAAAAAAACTTAAGCCTCTTTTGAGCAAAAGTTAAGCATTTTTGGGTTGGAGGTGACCAAGGCCTTATTTCCTATATGGCCATGGGCTAAGACCTTTTATGAGTGCTCCCCCCTCTCTCTTTTGATTGATGTGATTGATGTATAAGTGACATCATCCAAACACTCCTCTAAATTTTAAATGAATAGTGTCACCTTTCACCTTGTTAAATTTGATAGCCTCCTAGATGTCACAACATGCAAAATGGGTTGTTAGAATCCACAAGGTGCTTCTGCAAGGGTCAAAATACATTGGTTGTGTGTGCATGGGTATTGGGTTCTGATGTGGTTATTCATAGGGACATATAGTTCTGATAGGTTTTCTTGTATGATCATTAGTTTCTAGTTGGTGTGCTCATAGGGGCATCGAATTTCAATAGACTTGTTGGTAGGGTCATCAGGGTTCGACGAGCTTATTGGTAGAGGCATCTAGGTCTTATAGGCTTGTTGACATGGGTATCAAGTTTCAATGCAATTGAAAACAAAGGGGTGAATGTCTTCTAAGCCTAAAATTTCTATTGAGGCCTATTTTCCCTATTCAAAAAGTCTAACCCAGACTAGAAACCACCAAAATTGCCTATAAGGGTTAGAAACTCTGTTGAAACTAGAAAACCCTAAAATCTATAGATTTGGTATGACTCCCCCAAAAACTACAAGAGACCCATTTGAGAAATTTAAAAACCCCTAATTTTTTTTCTTGATTTGAGAATCCCATTGCATGGATATGCATGAAATGATCAAAAAAGCCTTGAAACCCTCCAAAAATGATCAAAAATCACTGTCACGAATCTAGGTCATGTTTATATTCAATTTTAAAGTTTTGATGCCTACCAAATCTGATGTCACTATCTATTTTGTGATTGAAAACTTTATCCGTATAGTTTACCCAAATTTTCAAGAAATCCCACCAACTATTAAACCATCAAAAATCAAGAAAACCAACAAGAATGCATGTAGGAAAAATCTCATTGAGGATTTCAAAAATGGAGAAATGGCCATCATATCAGAGCTCTGACACCATTTTGGATCACTCTAAGATATATTAATGTCAAAGATTGTATGAAAATTTTAGGAGTAGGTGAGAGCAATGCAAAATAAAAGTGGGCTTCATAAATGTCCATTAAGTTGATTAGCTAAAAAGTACAAAGGATGTGCATTATATATTGAGAGATTAGGTCACCAAAAGGGTAACAACTCAACTCACAATTAGAAAACACATTAAGTTTATTTCCCTTAATGACCTTAACAACACTAAGCAAGCTAACTAATAATCATGTAGATAAAATCAAAAGTAGGAAAAATCCGACTCTAACAATAGGCAGAGTCCGACTGAGGACAATACTACATATAAAAAATAATAAATATAAGTCAAATATATCCCACAACTTCTTAGAGAAAACATGATATAAACACAAGAAGTAGGAAAAATCAATGGAGGTGAGTAACCCTAATAAATAACTTTTTCCAAATACTTTCGTAGGTTACATGGATCAAAACATGTTAGCATTGAAATTTGTAAAACACATTATCATTGAAAGTTGTAATCATTTGTTAATTGCCTAAATTTTTTGTTAGAATTAATTTATTTGTACAAACCAAATCTTTTAAACAATTATTGTTGAAGTTTAACATATTTTAAGTTCTGAATTGTGTAAATCCTATCAAAATATATATAATAGTTAGATGGAAGACATTCCTATGATTGTTAAGTTTTAGAATAATTTATTTATTTTAATAATTTATATATTAATTTATAATTATAAATATTTAATCATTTAGTAATATGATAATAAAACACATAAATTGATATAAAATGTGTTTCATTGTTTATTTTATTTAAATTATATTTCTTTGTATTATTTAAATCATACATTTAACAAATTTTGTGTTCGTGTGAAGCCTTAAGTGATCTCATCTAGTAAATTTAATGTGTATTGTATATAAGTTTGTTCTTAGTTTAATAGTCTTTAATTTATTTTTGAGATTAATAGTCTCATACAAATAAGAGAAAAATACAATCTCTCATTGATAATATTCTTATAATATCTAAGTTTTCAATAGTGAGGAAGTTGAAAATTACCAATTTATCATTTAATGCTTTATGAATGTTTTTTTGTTGGTTTGTTTTCTTCGGTCTAGTGTTGTGGCGAGGGATTCTCTATATAATTGTGTCTTTTATGATGGTAGGGGTTTTGGTTGGTATTATTTCCTTGTGATTTGTGGGACTGGGTCCCTCATTGTGACCTAGGTCCAGTTAGTAGCTTTGGTTTCTATAAAGCTACTTCTTTCGGTTTATAGCTTCGTTAAAAAATGATAACCTTTATCAAAAAAAAATCTTATAATACCTTAGCTTTAAATAGCAAGGAAGCTTGGCTCTTTAATACTATTTAGATTGATAGTATATGTTGCATATGTATCTATTCTAATCACCTCTTCTTATTAATTTGTGTTAAAAAATGTACAAGCAAATATTTTTCCACATTCTAAAGTTTTAGCTTTAGCCTTGTAATTTACATTGTATTTTGGAAAAAAATATTTTTTTTACTATTGGTTAAAGGACATGACAAGACTAATTTTATAAGTAAATTAAGAGATATGTCAAACCAAAAAATGGGGAAAAGAAGTCTCCATCAAATTCATTGATTTTTTGTATCACATTTTCAAAATTTTATTATTATTTTTTATATGGTTTCCTTTCATTATGCAATCGTACATAAATTAAAAAAGTAGTATATGCCAATGCATTGAATTGTCACAATGACTCTTATATACAATAGTAGATTAAAATAACATTATATTTGTGTTGATGACTACTTGTATTGAATTATCAGTGCCACTCTCATATACAATGGTGATAATGACATTGTTTAAATTTGGAGTCACTTAAAACTTTAAGAATCAATAATTTGTGTTGTTAATTTTGCAAATTCACCCTCTCCTACCTAATATTTATCTATGTCACCTCAGGATTGCAAACCTTGTGTAGTTTTTAAGGTAAAAAGGTGTTTTTAACAAACAAAGAAGTTAGGTAGTGACTGCAAAGGTATTTTAGTGATTAACAAATTTTATAAATGTTTTAAGCTAGATTGTATGAATTTGATGTTCTTTCTATTTGCAATGGCCAACTTGCCTCTGAATGCAATTGTGAAATTGTTCTAGATCATTGTGAACTCATATCTAGTTAATAGTTCTCTATTTACCTTATACACATGTGGCAACTTTGATGTTTTTTGATAAAATTTATGGTCTTGGCTTTCAAATTTTGCTTGCTTTGTGCCCACTCCAAAATGCTCTACGTGTTTATATCAATAATGGAAACAAATTTCATAATGTATTATATTTATGTACTTGTGGATAAGGAAATAATTTTTTTTGTGACTTTAGTCCACACTTTTCATCTTTATATTTGTTATGGCCATATAGAAAAAGTGTATTGTGTTATTGCATGGCCTGAAGCCTTCATTGTATTTTCCTAGCTTCCAATTAACTAAAGGCACATAGCTATAACTTGTTACTTGTGTAGGTAACTTTTGATTCCCCTTCTATAAATATAGTTCAAATTTTCATTAGGAGGTATGCTACCAGGATTAAGCAATTATAAAGTTAGTTTGAGTTTGTCGGTATGCCAAAATTGAAATTTATCAAATGTAGATCATATAAAGACATGCTCATTTGACTCCTTACTAAAGTGTTTTTAGTTTTCCCCCTTATGTGAAAATTAGTGGCATTTATAGTCATAATTCTCTCAAATAGATAATTCACCTTGTCCTTGTTAATACATGTCTATACATGAGATTCAAGTGAATCTCCAAAATAATAACATAGTACCTAAAAGCAATTACAATCATGTTATTAGGGCACTTTTGTAAGAACTAGTGGATTTATAAAAGTTCAAAACTACATGGTTCAATGGTTTCAAATTTTAATTAAAATCAATCGATTATGAAACTAGTAATGATCTTGGTGGGTATGCTCAAAAAATTATTCATATTTACAATATTATTGTGTAAAAATATTGTATAATATTTGTTATTAATATGAGGTGTCATCGAAGAGATTTTGTCTATTTGTGTGATAGATGTAGAGTCACCCTAAAAGGTGAAATGAATAGCCAAATATTATCGTTATATATTATAATGTTATTCTTTTCAAATTGAACGTGGACATAATTTTAGCTTGCACCAAATATTATTACAGTCACTCCATTAATGTTTGGCCTGACATTTGTATCAAATCCAAGTTTTTCATTCATCATTATTCTTCTTTATTCTCCATTCTTAACCATTATTTCAAAAAAAAATGTTTTCTTATATTCAGCACTGTGTATACCTAATTTTTGTTGTTTTAAGGTAGTTTTGAAGGTGTATTTGCAGTTTTAAATTTTTTAGTTGTACTTCAATCTCCATAGGACAATGTGTGGCTTCCTTAATTATCCATAGGAAGGTGGTTTAATTCTCTTCGATAATGTACTGAAGTGTTGAAGCCTTTTGTAAGGCATTTTGCTTGTATTTATTGGTTATAACTACATTTTGTTTAAGTTGGGCACAATTTTTTGATGTTTTGACTAATTTTCAAACTCATTATGGACTACATGGAGCTAACTTGAAGGTTTTTTACCTATTTTGGACTATGCACCACTTTTTTTGGTTGTGTGAGAGGTATTATGGTTGTATAACATCAAATATCTACCATTTAGAGGGCATTTTTGGTCATGTATAACTTTATTATCCTTCCTTTACATATGTGTGGAGGTCAACAAAGTCTTTTGAAGGCATTTGGTGCATTCAAGGTTAAATACTTACTATGTAGCTATGTAAAATTCAATTTAAAGTGTTTTGACCTGCATTACCTCTTGTTCAACTACATATCTAGTGTGGCAATTGTTAGAGTTATTATTTTTTCTAATAGAGCTTCAATAAAGGTTTGTTAACCATCAATGAGGGCATAGAGGTATTTTGAAATCTTAAACAAGGTACTTTCTCTCTCTTCCACTTGGAACCAAATAAAAGTAAGCAAATTTTCAAAATTTATATGGTTTTTTATTACAATTAAAAGCATAAATATCATTGAAGAGGTTTATTTAAACTATAATATTTGGCTAAGATAACCTAATAAGATTTTAAGGCCTAATAGAAGCACTCTTCCTCACAAGATCATATATTGATAAGAATAAATTGTATTCTTATCAAGGATGCATAAAGAATGTGCAAGATAAATGCAAGAGATGAATTGATTCAATTAGAATCAAAAGAGTTGTATAAATGTAATATATTAATTCTATGCACTATATTCCACATTATAAATACACTACTAGATTGCACAATATATAGGAAAGAGAGAATGGGGTAGACAACCCATAGTGGGTATGTCAACACTATGTGCACACACCAAAGTGGGGGGGAAGTGGTAAACATCCCATAGTGGATTGTGGTCTGCTCATCGTTGAGTTACAAGATTGTGCATTAAACACATGTGTACATCATTAAGCATCTAATTATGCACTAAACATATGTGTACACAATTAAGTCCTAAGTAAGCTTAAAGTGAAGAAGTGTGAAAGGAACCCAAAGGTAGAACCAGATTGGGTGAGAACCTTTTTCACACCAACAAACCCCCCCTTAAGTGAAACTTAGGAGGAAAGCATACTAAAAACATGTAAAAAATAATGGGTCCTGGCAATAAGGCCTATTGAGGTATCCATGTATAAAATGATCCCCTCAAGCACAAGAGAGAAGGAGAAAACCTATAGGAAAAAAACTCCCCCCTATGAGAGGATGATGAGATAAAGTGAAATGAACCCCCCCACACAAAATAGTGTCTTGTACCCCTAAGATAGGTCGCAAGTGATGGAACTTACTCTTAGTGAAAGATTTGGTGAATACATTAGCAACCTGCTCTACTTTAGGATAATAGCATAGATTAATGACCTACTCTTGAATCAACTCCTTGATGTAGTGCATGTGGATCTTTATGTATTTGGTCCTTTGATGATGAACCAAGTTCTTTGAGATCTAAATAGTACTCTAATTATCACAAAAGATGATAGATGACAATGAAATAGTGATCCTGAACTTAGCCAGAATATTCTAAATCCAAATAGCCTTAGTAGTAGCATGAATATCCCCTCAATACTTAGTTTTAATTGAAGAGAGAGAAATAACATGATTCTTCTTACTCTACCAACTAATAAGACATGAACCAAGGTGAAAGGTATAACTGGATGTGTACTTACAATCATTAGAATCTGCCAACCTAATTAGAATATGTATATCCAACTAAGTCTAGACTAATCCTTGTTGCATGGTGTATCCCATGTCGAGGAGTGCATTGGGTGTAATATAAGATGAATTTATCCATTTTATAATGAATTTCATGTGGCTTCTACATAAATCATGAGACCGTGCCAACTATAAAGTAAATGTTGGGGTGAGTGTGTATCAAATATATGAGACTTCTAACAAGTTGATGATATAAAGTGGCATTAACTAGTGGAATGGAACACTTTACCTCAAGCTTCACTCTTGATATAAAGGGAGTCAATGTAGGCTTAAAATCAACCATGTTGAATTGATCTAGAAGATCAAGACCATACTTAAGCTAAGCAAGAGTGATCCCAAAATAAGACTAGGTGATCTCAATCCTAAGGAAGTAGTACAAAAGGCCCAAGTCGGTCATAGTAAATCAATCATGAAAAGTAGATTTGAATTTGTCATTGATAGATGAAGAACTCCTAATAAGAATTAAGTCATAAACATAGAGTACCTAAAGTAAATGGGAGTTATTTTATTGTATAATGTAGACATTGGGATCTAAGTGACAACATGAGAATCTAGTTGAGAGAAGATAGGAGTATATCTTAGCATACCAATATCAAGGGGCCAATTTAAGTCCATAGAGAGACTTTCACAAGTGACAGACCAAATAAGAGTCTTAAACAAACCCTTATGGTTGCTCCATGTATATTTATTCCTAAATATCCCCATAAAGAAATGCACTCTTCACATCCATCTAATGTACAACCCAACCATAAATTGTCTTAATAGTAGGAGTCTAACAAATGTAATTAATATTAGCAATAGGAACAAAGGTCTTAGTGTATTCAACACCAAGAACATGTGAGAACCTTTTAGTAACAAGTCATCCTTTGAACTTATCAATAGCTTCAACTATTATATATTTTATTTGATAGATCCACTTACAATGAATCATTTTCCCTCCCTTGGAAAAGGGGACTAAATACCAAGTGTTTTCCCTTATCAAGGAACTATACTCTTCCTCCATTGATGAGTCCCACTCAACATGACTAGATACTTCACAAAAATATTGTGGATCAGAAGCAAGGGCAATGTATACATGTGAAATATGGTAATGTTGTGACCTAGTCCTTTGAGTGCTTGAAGGATCCCCGACAAAGGGGCTTCCTAACTAAAGAGTATATCAAACCCATCAAGGTGATGATGAATATGGGGTTGAGTAAATGGAGTCTATAGCCATTAAAGATGAACCTAATGAAGGCAGAGGTGAAAAGGAATCCTCTAAGTCACTATCATCTAAATCCACTAGGGATGGAAAAGGTAAAGTATGAGAGGCCAAGTGAGGAAATATTTCCTCAAACTTAACACTCTTCATAAATAAAATATTTAATATTTATGGATCAAAGAGTCGATATAATTTGACACCATCAGGATATCCAACAAAGAGGCAGGGTTGAATCTATGGTTGTAAAGCCTTACATTTCTCTGAAGGAATATGTGTTAATGTCGAGGAGCCAAAGACTCTAAAATGTTACATAATAGGCTTATAGTCACACCAAGATTCAAAAATATTCATGCCTTATAAGGCCTTATGAGGAATGTGGTTCTAAATGTGATTAGGACATTTGATATCTTTAGCCCAAAATTTTGAACCAAGAGAGTGAGCATGGATCATTCAAGTTGTCATCTCATTTAGGGTCCTCTTATTCTATTTAGAAACACCATTTTGTTGGGGTGTGTAGACAATGAAATGTTTAATTTTGATACCTTCAAGTGTGAAAAATTATTTGAGTCGATGATTCACATATTCTTGGCCATTATCTATGTGAAGAATTTTGATAAGTTTCCTAAATTGCTTTTCAATATGAGCCTTAAAGTCTTGAACATAGTCAAAGACTTCACTCTTCTGATGAAGGAAGTAGACCCAAGTGAACCGTGAATAGTCATTAATGAAAGTGCTGACATAATGGATTTTGATAAAAGATAAAGTGGGGAATGGACCCATAAGATCATTATGAACCAATTCAAGGACTTGTGAATCCCTCCAAGATGACCCTTTGTATAACTTATCCTTGGGATGCTTGTTTATTTTACATCCTAAACTTACGCCATTAGAAAATTTTATAGGAGGGAATCCTATTACCATATCCTTTAGCTGAGTTGTTGAAGGTAACAATAGTTGATATGGCCAAACTATTCATGCCATAGTGTACTCACTAAATTTGTATGAGTGCGTAAAGTAGTAGAAGGGGAATAAGGCATAAAATGTGAGAATGTATATAGCTAAGACTCATGATTAAATTTTCCCATTGTAACCAAGGCATCATCCTCAAAATCCTAAATTTCTATTGAATCAGGGGGAAAATCAGCTTTCTTGCCATTCCTAAGATGAGTGATTTGGAAGACTGAAAGAAGGTTGGCACATAAATTTGGAATGCATAGAACACCCAAAAATTTATCTTCATGTATTTCAATTGATCCTTTTCCAAAAATGTCCATTGATGTATCATCTCCTATGAGAATGTGAAGCAACAAAAAAAGTTCCAATGAAGAAAACTATTTCCGATCAGAACCCATATGATGTGTGGCCCCAGAGTGAAGTATCCATTATTGAGAAGACTTACTTCTTATAACAAGTGCTTATCCTTTTTATTTATTTTAATGTGAAGAATTAGAAGGAGAGGAATCCTTTATGTAAGATGATGGCAAAATGATGTTATTTTTCTTAAGAAGATTATTCAACTCATAAATTTGCTTAAAATGACACTAATGCTCATCATGATCAAGTTTCTTGCAATATGAGCAAGGTGGTCATCCCTTATTCTAAAAATCCTTTTGATTTTTATAGGATTTTGATGTTATTGGTGTAGGATGTGAAGACCCTATAGGAGTTGTATATGGCTTGGGAATTGGTTATTTCTACTGCTTAAAACCTTTTGAATGTAGAGGATGTCCCACTATCAAGGATTGTGACTTTGATGGCTTGAGAAGTCCCAAGTCCCATAGTGATCAACTTGGCATGTTTGAGCATTAAAATTTCTGAAAATGACTCAAAATAAGGCATGATATAGGTATTATCCATAGTCAGTAGATGAGTTTAGAAGCTAGAAACAAATACTGCATATTCAGAAGGCCATTTTCCTAACATGTTGAATATTAATTGTAATCCTTCTTTACAATGCCACATAAATTTAGATGTGCTTTAATTTTATTCACTTTAGTTACATAATCTTGGATGTTGTCAAAACTAGATAATTCTAGATTAGTGAGCTCATTCTCAATTTGATACCCCCTAACCTCATCAATTTTACCATACAAGTTTTGTAATTTATCCTAAGCCTCCTTAGTTGATTTACATAGATCAAGAGAAATAAAAGTGCATAGGTAATCAAGTGTTTTAGTGTGCTCAAATTACCACATTATTTTTTCCTTAGCATCAGTAGGTTTTGTAAATGTTCCCTCGATGTAGTGCGTGTAGCCTTTACCCATTAATGCACTCCATGTATGAGATTTCCATGTTGTGTAATTATATGGATTTAGAAGAAGAAATGTAGGATTACCCGTGGTAAATATGTAAGCACCCAAATGAGAAGACAAGAGATGTGCATAATCTACCAACACAACCCCCCCAAAATCCCTCAATGAAGAACCCCCCAAGTAAATATGATTTTGGCACTTTATAAGTAGTGTGGTTATAATGGCCACTTTCAAAAACAACAAAGTGTTTTAGAGTGTAATGTGTTGCAATTCTCAAAAATAAATTCAATGATGCAAAAGAGACAATTTTGTAATACAATGATACAATTAGAGGGCACCATTGTGAAGTTCATGGAAAACCATGCACTTTCAAAAAAAATTGCTCTATAAATGGGTTCTAGATGAGTGCAAACGGAGTCCCAAATGGTCCAAATTGGATGACACTACCACAATTCTTATGACAAAGTGTAAACTACTACAAAACCATTGATCAAGGGTAAAAACTATCTACACCATCATGAAGAGTGTGTAAAATGAGCAGCTTATTTAAAAAAACACTTATGAATAGGATGTCAGGAGTCCAAGATATCTATCAGTGAAACTGAGCTATAGATCCATGACATGCAATCTATTTGTTCAAAGTGTTGTCACTAATTTTAGTGGAATTGTTGCCAAGATTAGAGGTGTACCAGATTTAGTAGAATTATCGCCAGTTTTGGAGGAATGGACAAAATGGAGAAGCCAATAAATTTGACTAAGAATATATATATATATATATATATATATATATATATATATATATATATATATATATATATATATATATATATATATATTAAAAACTAAAAAAGAACTCCCATTTTTTGTTTGAATAACAGTTAACAAAACTATAATAACTTTTGTGTTACACAACGAAATTTAGAAATTCAAAAATTTCTAGAAATCTGAGAATGAGATGCCAAAAACCCAAAAAAAAATTTGAGTAACTGGTTATAGTTTAATATCAATGTGAATAAGAATAGACGTTTTTAAATCAAATTTTGTAAGCCAAATGGCCAAAAAAATGAATCTAGCTCTTCTTTTGAATACAAATCAGATCAAAAAAAATTGTAGGAAAAAATTTAAAACCTAAAAAAAACACTTGTATTCATCTTGTCTTTGATGATGCACATATTCCTTTTAGAGAAGGAATAGATGATGCATCCAAGGTGAACTTAGGTGCAATGTGTATAAAAAACATCAATGCAAAGTGACGGTATTTTATCAAAAGCCTTGTAGATTGGCCTCTAATATTTAATTGGGATGAAACACAAAGTATTTTTTTCTTTCTTGGATACCCTAGATGCAATGATAAGCTCTGATTTGATCCTAAAATCTCCATAATGTACCTATAATAAAAAAAAATGATAAGAGGAAATCCCCCCCACCAGAAACTAGAATTTCTTGGATACCCTTCTGATTCTCAGGATTATCCAAAGAGGATGCAAGAGAAGAGAATATTTAATATGATAAGAGAGTACCAACCCTTTAATTAAAGATCTCCTAAGAAGCTACCGAAAGGCTCTTAATCTATCTAATACCATGTAAGATTTGGCTAAGATAGCCTAACAAGAATCTAAGGCCAAATGGAAGCACTCTTCCTCATAAGATCATATCTTGATAAGAATAAACTGTATTCTTATCAATGATGCATAAAAAATGTGCAAGACAAATACAATAGATGAATTGATTCAACTGAAAATAAAGGAGTTGCATAAATGCAATATATTAACTCTACATTCCATATTCCACATTAAAAATACACTACTAGAGTGCACAACATATAGGAAAGAGATAGTGGGGTAGACAACCCATAGTGGGTATGTCAACACTATGTGCACACACCAAAGTGGGGGATAAAGTGGCAGACATTCCATAATGGAATGTGGTCCACTCATAGTGGAGTGACTAGATTATGCACTAAACACATGTGCACATCATTAAGAATTTAATTATATACTAAACATATGTGCACACAATTAAGTCCTAAGTAACCTTAAAGTGAAGAAGTGTGAAAGGAACCCAAAGTTAAAACTAGATTGAGTGATAACCCTTTTCATTGAAAAAATATTGTTTTTGAATGGAAAATATTCCCACAAGGAATAAATAGCAAAAATAAATCATTTTTATAACTTATCAAAAACAAATTAATTCAAAATTACAAATAAAACATTATCATTTTTTGAACTAAGCAAATTTTGAAAACATTCAAATTATGTAAATAAAACAAAATTTACATTGTTTAATATCGGCAGTGCCTCTAGTTCACATTTGCAGGTCAAGCCATATGATAAAACTATTACACTTATAGCCTAACATAGTTATAATAACAATGTATGTGGCTTCATCCCTTTAAATCATCAAGGTGAAATAAGGAAAAACATTCAATTTACCTTCCCTTCTTTACCCATTTGTGGCTATCACTATATGTAAATCCTAACAAAAATCAATATTAATGTGAGTATATAGGGTTATCATGCCCATATATAAGTACTTTCCATTAATTAGGTGTCATAGATGGAGTAAATCATTTTCATGCGCTATTTAGGTACCACATACTATTTTAATCTCACATGATTTAATGTCAATTTCATGTACCCCTAGGTATATAGAAAAAACAATATTATTCCATGTATTGATAGTTAGATAGGAAGGGTGAGCATATAAAGAGGTTTTGTATATAGGTATGGTGGTATATCAAAAAGGGGACCTTTGGGGAGTGATAAGGAATCTTTCCATCTCCCTTCATTTTCAAAATTAATTCAATAAAATCAATTTTTGACAAAATTGTGAATGGGAAAGATACCTAAAAATAATGGTGTCAACAAGTGGAGAACACATTCATCTTCAATGATCTATGGTTTAACATTTGTGATGAAGATGAAAAACAAGCACAACCAACAAATGTAAAATGTTTTAATGCCTGTAAGCAAAATAATTTGAAAGCATTGACCTTGATAAGGGCCTCAGTCAATGACAAAGTTTTCCATCATGTACAGGGGTGCACAAATCCATGGTAAACATTTCAAAATTTGAAATAATTATATGATTCAAACTCATAGTTTGAATTCATACTATTATAGTTGAAGTTATTCAATATTTAATTGAAAAATGGTGATGTGATGAGTTTGGCCTTAGAAATTTGTGCTATCAAGCATGATGTGGATGCTATTGGTATCAAAATCAACATATATATGTTTTCATTCATAAAGTACCTTCTTACCATGTATTGAACCTACTTGGAGTCCTTTCAAGCAAGTAATTAGTTGTAACATTTGATCAATTGGTTGAAAATATGGCTAAAGGATAAAAGGCCTTCGAGAAAAAAACTATATCCATAAGTGAAAGCATTTTTTATTCTAAGCAAAAGGATCATTATTCTAAGGATTCATCTTCAAATAAGTTCATATCTTCCAAAAGTGAAGACAATGATAAAAACTAAAAGAAAAACAAGGGATGAGGAGGAAAATGTGACAACCATAGTGAACCAAATAAAAAATAGAATGATAAACAATATCTCTACTATAAATAGTGTGATATAAAAAGGAGCCATGGGAACTATGAATGCAGGTCTTTATGGTATAAAATTGAATAATACCATAAGAATAAATAGGAAAAAGAAAATAAATAAATAAAAGAGTCAAGATCATCTGAATTCACCAGTGAATATGTGTTTTTCGACTCGGATAAGGCAAACAATGTCTTGGTAACTACAACTTAGTTTGATGCTTGTGTTATTGATATTGGTGCCACTCAACATATGAATTTCAAAAAAATAATTTTTTGAGGAGTTTAAGGAGGAAATTTATGGTATGTGTATCTGGTAGATCGAATAAGTCTACAATCAGAAGGAAAAGGACAATCTGATTCAAGTGTCAAGGGCCTCCAAACTTTATACTCAAAAATGTTCTCTACCTTCCTCAATTGAAAAATAACATGTTATCCTTGGTGCTCATCCATCAACATGAGAATTCGATTCTACTAGATAATGGGGAAGTCACAATCAAAATGAAAAGTGACAATGCAGTTGTATTGACTAAATTCAAGGAAGGAGAAATATTGAAACTCAAGGGTGAGCCATTAGTCTCAAGAAATATTGCTCATCTCATTGAAGAGGTTATGTCACCAAGAATGTTGTTGCATGTTATATTTGGCCAAACAAATCATGATTGGATTTATTTGATGCAAAATAATAGTTTAGTAGGTTTACCTACCCTACCATCAAAAATTAAAAAGTGTGAGGCCTGTAATTTAACCAAACATAAAAGAGAACTATTTTAAAAGTTGGAATAGAATGCCGATAGAAAACTATAATTGGTTCACTCAGTCTTATGTTCTCTTCCAATTATCTTTATTGGTGGTCACAAACACTTCATTTTGTCCATTGATCACAATAGCATAATGACTTGGATATACTCTCTCAAACATAAATCTAAAGCATTTTAAAAATTCAAAAAGTTTCAAATGATGATTGTAAATTAAGCTTAATCCCCCATTGGGACATTGAGTACAAATAATGGTGGTGATTTCACTTCAAAGGCCTTTAGGGCCTATCTCAAAGAAAATGAGATCAAACACCATTTTCAAGGTTCTTTGTACTGCCTAACAAAATTGAGTAATGGAAAGAATGAACAAAATTGTGATGAATATGGTATGTGCAATGATATACTTCAAAGGGGTAGATATGTAATCATGGGTAGAAGGACAATTTCAAATAATTTGGACTTATACCCCCTAAATTGGACTAGAGAAAATGCTATAAAAATAATATTTTTCATATATTTTAAACAAATTTGACTAAGAATATGGCAATAATTTGGATCTATTCCCCATATATTGTATCAGATAGAATTTGGAATTATATTTTTTTAATAATTTAGACATTTTTATAATAGTTTTGTCTATAGTTAGACTAGTAAAAGTTCAAATCATTCAAAATGGTCTATGTAGAGGCAGCTCAAATAATAATATACATATAAAATAGATCACCATTGTCAACCATTGAAATGAAGACTATGTATGAACTATGGTGCGGTCATCTTCCTTCAGTGAATCATCTTCAAGTTTTTAGATCCACTTGTTATGTATTGATTCCAAAAGAGAAAAGGAATAAGCTGGACCACAGTAATCGTAAATGCATTCAATTGAGATATTCTAAATCATCTAAGGTATATAAACTATATGATGAAAAGAAAAATAAGTTCCTCATTATGAGGGATATCATATTTTATGAAACTATGAAATAAAAAGCTAACATTGATCATAAATTGAGTCGGCTGATAAATATGCAAAGTTTGATGTCAACAAGGAGAGTAGTTTGGATCCAAATAGTGAAGGGGGACATGCAACTAAGATTCAGTTGAATCAATGTTGTCTTCTATGATTGAAAATGAAACTCCTTCAAAAGGAGACATTTCATCAGATGTTCAATAGATACCTTCAAAATAGAGGTCAGATAGTGAAGAGGCTTCAAAATAAGAAATTAAGGCACTAGCTATTCAAAAAGGGATATAAAAAAATATGCCTAAATGGGTTGCTCAAACATTGAAATATGTCAAACTTGATGAATATGTAAATACTATCACTCAAGGTGCCTATACAATAAAACAACAAGCAAACAAGTTCTTTGAAGAACTTAAATATAAACTAGAAAATTTTACCTTGAATGACCCTCTAAAATAAGAACTCGATGTTATATTTGATTCAAAACCAACCTATTTCAAACAAGTTAAAAATATCGATGTCTGGAGAAAAGGTATGAAAGATGAATATGATGCACTCATCAAAAATGGAACTTGGGAATTAGTGGATCCTCTACTAAACTAAGAACCAATTGGATGAAAGTTGGTCTTATGCAACAAAAACAAGGCAAATGGCTTACTTGACGAACTTAAATTAAACCTTATTACAAAGGGATATGCTCAAAAGGAAGGAATTGACTACAATGAAACTTTTGCACCTACAACAAAATGGATAATCATTCAAACCATGTTAGCTTTCACATATCACAATAGAGTTTATGAATAGATGTCAAAGATACATTTTTGAATGGTGATCTCAAGGACGAAATGTACATGACATAAACCAAAGGTTTTACATTGAATGGACAAGAGAAAAAAGTGTGAAAACTTTAAAAATTAGTGTATGGTTTGAAACAAACACATGAGTTTGGTACGACAAACTCACTAACCACCTCTTGAACATGAACTTCAAGCATTTTAAGTTTGAATATGTTACTCTTTTTGAAAAAATGGTTGTATTTATAGAGGTGTATGTTGATGATATACTCATCATAGGAAATAATGGAAGATACATTACAAATTCAAATCAAATTTGATGATTTTTTTTAAATCAATGATTTAGGTTGTCTTCATTATTATTTGGGTATTGAAGTAATTAAAAAACCAAAGTATATCTTCATCACTCAACAAAATTACATTGGTGATACTCTAAGCAAATTTAGAAAAAAATATTGTAAGCCTCTCAGTATGCCCATGGAATGTAATCTAAAATTGACCATAAAAATATATCACATATTTTATAGATGCTATTAATTACAAACAACACATTAGAAGTCTGATCTATGCAACAACAACTAGACTAAATATTTATTTTATTTTTGATGTTATTTCTTGATTCATGCAATTACCTATATAAATTCATTGGGTATCAATAAAGTGAGTCCTTTAATATCTCAAAGGAACACATAATTTTGGGCTCAAATACTTCAAGGCAATAAACTTCAAACTGGTTGGATATTTAGATTTTAACTATGTCAGTGATTTTGAAAATGAGAAATCCACTTTAGGATTAATAATGAATCTAAGAACAATAGTGATCAGTTGGAAGTTCAAGAAGCAATTAGTTCTAGTGATTTATTCAACAGAAGTAGAGTATAAGGTAGCTTCAGAAGTAACTAAAGAGATTTCATGGCTCAAAAGGGTTCTTTCAAATTTGTAGGAACAATAGGTTTAGTCAACATCTCTCATGGTAGACAGCCATTCTACAATTCAAATGACAAATAATCCAGTCTTTAATGACCAAATCAAGCATATCAATACCAAATTTCATTTGATTCAACATTATGTGAAAGATGATGATGTAAAGTTGTAACATTATCCTACAATAGAGCACCCAATAGGTATCTTGACAAAAGCATTTAGACGAGAAATTTTTAAAAAGTTGAGAAGAATGCTTGGTCTCATAATGACCCTTGTAGATTAAAGGGGGGATGTAACAATATTATATAATATTTGTTATTAATCATATGTGTCATAGAAGAGATTTTATCTTTTTATGTGATAGATGTAGACTCACCCGTAGGAATAGGAAGAGTCACCTTGAAGGGGGAAATGAATAGCCAAATATTGGGTTTATATATTGTAATTTTCTTCTTTTCAAATTAATTGTGAACACAATGTTGGCTTGCACAAAATATTGTTAATGTCACTACCTTGATTAAAGGAGTTTACTCTAAAACTTTGTTAACAAGAGGGGAGGTAATCTGTTAATGGATTCAAGCCTTCAATGTATTTTCCTAGCTTTCAAATGACCAAAGTCAAACAACTATATCTTGTTACTTGTGTAGGTAGCTTTTGAATCCCCTTCCATCAATGTAGTTCAAATTTGCATTAGCAGATATGTCACCAAGATTGAGTAACTACGAAGTTAACTTGGGTCTATCAATATGTTAAATAGAAATTTATCATATGTAGATCATATAAAGAGACATTCATTTGAAGATAAATTTAATTATCACCCCACCCCCATGTGAATAGTAGTACATTTATAATTACAATGTACCTCAAATTATTTTATTAGAATTTGAATTAATAGGTGAATTAACCATAATTCAAATAAACTGAATGGAATATAACACAATGTTGTAAAAGAACTTTCAATAGGTAGAATGAAATCAAAATTTGACAAAGTATGATCGAATGAAATAAGACTAACTATGATTGAAATGACAAACTTATCTTGTTCTATATGAGATCTAGTTGTGTCAAGCAAACATACAACTGAAACTGATAAATACGAACTAAACCAATAATTACATAGAGACTAAGACTGAAAATCATCAAGGATATAATCATCCAGCTTGGGACAAGATAGATTGTAACTATAGTCCCAAACTGGTCAATTTTGTCCTCTATTAAAAATAAGAAAACATAGGTCACGATCATTTGTGACACCTTGAATTAGGTCTGTGTGTAAATATTTGACCTTCAAAGATATGTGAAAGACCTAAAAATATATTCTTCAAAGTTAAAACCCTAATATGGCTTGCAATGATTGAAAACCCAGAAATAGAAAAGGCGGAGTGTAATGTGTTGGGTTGACCCCAACCACCCCCATGATGATTGAACATTTCCTATGTGTCTAATACTTTGAATAAGGAATTCAGGCCTAAATAGTTCTCCCACTTAGAGTGCTTTGTGAAATTTTACTCCTTTGACTATATAAATGCATCTAGATATGGCTCAAATACTTGATCATATTTTTCTTTGGCTTGAATAAAATAGGCTTTGGACTTGGCGAAGGACTACTTCAAATGATTAAAATCAAAATTGAGAAGAATAAGGAAGCTTGCTCAATATGTGGTAGTATAGGTATGCCTTTGTCTTCAAATTTACAAGTGGTATAATAGGTGACTTGAGTGTGCCTTTATAACAACCCAAAAGGGAAAACCTCCCACTAAAAATCCTAAGAACATAGATCACAATGTAAGGAAGGGTTCAAATTTGAAAAATTACCATTAGAATACCAAGGACAAAAACATCCCACAAGGGATAAGAAATTTTGTCATTATTGTCCCCTACTAGACCTTTTTTTTTCCTTTAGTGAAACATGTAACTTTTATGTTTGGATCTATCCATATAGATGTTTAGAGGGATTTTTATCCATTATAATATTTTTGTAGGTGTGAGATAGAAATTTAGAAAGTAAATAGGTCCACATAGGTGCTTAGGATAGAGTGAGGTGAAAACATAGGTCCAAATTAAGTGCTAGGTGAATTAAAGTGAAATAGGGTCAAAACTAACATTATCAAGTTATTCATGACCAAATTTGTGTGACTACACAAATACATTATTCATCTTGTCCTTGTTAATGCATATATATACATGTGATTCAACTGAATCTCCATAAGTATAAGGCACTTCCTACAAATAATTGTAAGCATGTTGTTGGGATTATTTTTCAAGGACTATAGGTTTTATCAATGATCAAAACTGCATGGTTCAATGGTTTTAAGTTTTAATTAAAAGTAATCAATTATGCAACTAGTAATGATCTTGATGGTTATGCTCATGTGACTATGGATATTTGTAATATTATTATCCCTTGCTCAAAGGAGTTTTCTTTAATTTTTTTTAATAAGAGGGTAGGCACTCTGTTATGTTTATCCAACAACATAATCTTTTTGGGTTTTTTCGCTTTGCCAATGAAAAGTACAATTTTTACAAAAAATTATGAATTTCAATGATTATGAATCAGTATTGGTACTCTCAACCCTTTTTATTATTCTAAATGTTTAAGGATTATATGCATTTAAAAAATAGGATATAAAACCAAAAAATTAAAGTACATCAATAGTCTAAGTTAAAGAATTAACAATGGTCTTTGTAACAACACGGATATCTCGTTAAACAATAGTAAAGTTTGTTAACATCTCCATGTTCAAATTTATGTAATGGCTATAACTTGTTTATTCGATTTGGCTTTAACTTTGGTTATTTTGCTATCAACATATATATATATATATATATATATATATATATATATATATATATATATATATATATATATATATATATATATATATATAGGAACTTCAAATGTTTATTTAAAAAAACTCATTCCATCTTTTGTAATTACAGTTCAATCTTGTTTTATAATTATTCAAAGAGACTTGTAGCTCACATGAATAACTTATGTAAACTTTGTTATAAAAAATGTATTTATAAGTAATTAAATTGTTGAGTTTAATAATGGATAGGAATATGTTTGTAAAGTTGGTTTGAAATGCATGTTATAAAGGACTCTAATAAGCAAGGGCTCTTTTATAAGCAATACATTTAACTAAGTAAAATAATAAAAATAAATAGCAAAAACTTTAAATGGAAGAAGACTCTATTCTAATTACTGAAGCAATCAAGAAGAGGTAATACAATGACTTAAAAATAAACTATATAATATACTAAACATAACTTTTATAAAATATAGAAAACTTTCTTAGCCAATTTATGTAAAAGTTTATGATCAATACATGCAACTACTAAAATAATACTTATTATTTGGTCTCACCTTGGCTTCATAATTTGTCTTCCCAATTCTTCACTTTTATGAATTTGATGCTCTTTACATATGCAATGACCACTTATGCTCTGAATTTAATTGTGAAATTGTTCAAGATCATTGTAAACTCAATTGTAGTTAACAATTCAATATTTGATAAAATTCATGATCTTGGCCTGCAAATTATGATCACTATGTTCCTTCACACTCCAAAATGCTCTATGTGTATTTTTAACTTTATCATAACAACAATGACTATCTATGCATTTTTAACTTTGGTTGCTTACATATTTCCACACACCAAGTGTAGTGATCACATAGCCTCATAGTAATGGAGTTCACAGAGGCATTTTTCACTTTTAGCATTTAATTCACCCCACAGATTACATGGACACATTGGATTTATCTATTCACCTTTATCTCTATTTTCTCTTTATCGTGGATGCGTGGAGTGATTTGGTATATTATACCTTCACAAGTATCTTTCCCAATCTTTTCCTATGACCTTTTCAATGTCTATTTAGATTGAAACATGTGGTGAAATCTGATTGCTTCACAATAACAGAGTTCACATAATAACTTTAAACTATTGAATGACTTTCATTAATAAAACATATATGCATTATTTTAATAAAGTTGTTGAATAAGAAAATATAAATAGAAATCATTTATATTCACGACTTAACGTAGTTGTGATATGTCTTTTTGATTTAAGATGACCTTACATTTTTTTTAACTCAATTTCAGGGTTAAAAGGGTCCATGTCCCAAAAACATTTATTCCAAAAGAAACCATAAAGGTCTGGATTTAAAATATAAATTATTAAGGCATTTACCATAAAAAACAACCACATTTTTTAGAAGTTTAGATAACATATATAGCCAAAATCTAGTTATACCAACTAAAAACCTAAGACATCTACACAGAAAAAAGACCATGCCCTTCTTCAAAAGACTAATCGATAGACATTTTGGTTTTTACTCTAGAATAATCACTTCAATTACATTCCCATCACTGTCAACCATCATACCTGAGTCTGGTACCTTGGATTTCTTCTTTAAAAGAGTAAAAATCTCCTCTTGACCAATTTCCACTGTAGTTAGACATAAAATTTCCATCTCTTTTCCTAACTTTGGATCCATAGAAACCTTGGTCTGTGAAAAATTCAACCTTTTTTTACAACTCCACTATTCCATCTTCTCTTTTTTTTTTTCCTCTCCACAAAGGGGGTTCCTTAAACATACCTCACACTACTCCTCATGCCAACCACTTAATCACTTTCACTCTCCCCATCGTCTGACACTAAACCCTTTAGGCCTTCAATTACAGAATTAGAAGCAACATATCCTTAATAATAGGCATGATTATACCCTTAGCACCTTCCTCCTCTTTCTCACCAGAGCAGACTTATTCAACTTCTAGGGCAAAACTGATGAGAGACAAAAACCTAGCTTCCAAAAGATGAAAAATAAACAATGGTATAAACCCCAAACCATCTTTGCTTGAGAAAGGCATTACTGGAAAAGGATCTAATGGAAGCAAATTAATTACTAATAGAATACCTTCCTTGTGCTCTAGACAAACAAATAAATCCACCATTTCTTTAATGTGTTCCCTATTTAAAACCACAAGACATAGATTGCTAGCAAAAAGGGATGCCAGATCCGAATTGACTTGCACTCTCTTACTTACAGCCAACACCTCCTCCACCACCTCTAAAACTTTAACAATGGGAATCCAAAATATGTTAAACAATATTGTCTTGGTGATGTTACTCGAAAAACCCATCTCCCTTACTTCCACTCTACCAAATACTAACGACCACCCCAATGATTCAATGCACTCTGGCTCCATGCTGAAAAACACAACCCAACCAACTACCTAAACCCAAAAACCAACACTGGATCCCATCATAAATAAATTGATCCACTCCAAAAATGTCTCATAAAAAGCCATCTTGAATCCATTTATCTCGCAAGCTTTCCATAAATGTAATCATCAATGACACTATAGTCACCCAACCTCCATCTCAAGGCATGCTACAAAATAAAACCACTACCACCTTTATTCAAAATTTCCATATACTTTTAATGTTAAACAAATTTAATCTAAAAATTAGAGGTCAATATGCTAAATCCCCACATAGTCACTTCATCCTTGACATTATCAATTCTAGAAGTCACTGGTTGATTTATTCTTACATTGGCTAGAAAATCAACAACTCAATTGCTTTCTTAAAAGCAATGTGAACTCTTCCACTCAAGAAACTAATTTAGATTAGGCCAAATAATCGCAAGGAAATTCTCTAATTTTCAATATTTGGCCTTCTAACTTTTTAGAACTTAAATGACCACCTGAGAATCCCCTCCAATTTCTAGAGAGGAAATACCATAGTCCAAAGCCAACTCAATACTTGAAACTAGTGCTCGAGCTTTCAATTCATTATTTATTCCATCAAGTAGTTTTAAAGGCATCACTCTTATTAAGGATCCACTACAATATTTGATTACACATCTGGCCCCTGAAGCTCCTAGGTTCCCTCTATAATCCCTATCAAAGTTTAGCTTGAACCACCCTGGTTGTGGAGGAGACCCGAATTGCTTCCTTTCTTTTCCTCTTATTCTTATTATCTACAATTGACACTTTAATGGGGGAAGATGACCTTAACTTTATGCAGATGTATTTGTCATTGAAATCCATTTAATATTTCCACATGCTTGCTTCCTACATGTGTATAATAAACAATGGTCACATCTTAATAAAATACAAGTAATAATTATAATAAAACCTACAATGACATCAATGAACACACATCAATCATGAAACACTGGAGTGGTCAAAACATAGAAGTCAAAGCACAACCATTAAAACCAAAATTTCACTCAAATCTTGTATCCAAAAGAAAGACACGAGTTAGTGCACATTGTATTGCCACTACCACTCTTATATATAATGGTGATAGTGACATTGTTTGAATTTGAAGTCGATGGGAATTTTAAAAATCATTATTCCCTGTTGATTTTTTTACACATTCACCCTCTATTACCTAGGTTTTCCCTATTAGGTTGAGCATCATGGATTAAATAATAAATAATTTTAATTTATTAGTACTTGTTACGCATGTATGTAATGCACTTATGTGTATACATATTTATAAGTGAATAATATATTCCGCTAGTTTCTAAAATATTTTTGCATCTTACACATGTGAAATACACCCTTATGTCCACATGGTTACAGGGTCCCAATCCCACTTTTACTAACACACAATGGAGTCACTATAAAAATCATGTGCTCATTTTCCCACACACATAAGTGTTGATGATTTTACTATGACCATTGACTATGCCAATGATGTCTTGTTAACTTTAAACGTGACAAACCATGTTATATAGATTAACACATTCATGCACTTAATGAAGACTAATATTTTTCAAAGCTTTTACGAGGGATATCAAGGCCATGATAGAGGGATGAGTGATATTTGTCACAGTCACAAACTCCCAATGATTTCATTGTTCATGAAGTGGTCTTAGTTATAATTTTATTTACATAAGTGCATTAAGCCACTTTAAAACTTCCACGTGTAAAGAAAATTACGTGGGTCTTTAATAAATTCATAAGTCTCCATGATACTGACTAAGTCCACATCACTCATCATTATATAACTGCATTTAGATTCAACATGGATCTAAAACTTGAAGCTCAAAAATTGTGAATTATATATGGATACAAAATTAATTTCACGACAAGGTTTCTATAAAGTTTTTCTTGATTGGGAGTGACTTATCCACAATCAAAATTTACATAAAAGAGACTTCAAAATTCAGACCTTAAACCTATTATATTTTCCCCTTTTATATTTTATCCTTTGTTATGTAAAGTGCAATCACGTGAATCATGTGAGAAAAATTGAAATGATAAATTTGAGCATAAATAACAAATATTATTTGGCTGGAACAATTTGACCATGAAATGCACTAAACCAACATAACCATAAATATTTAAAAAATCCATTTTTTGTTAGTTATTGAAATATCCAATAGAATTCATCGTACATATTGCATGATGTCACAGATAAAACACTAAATCATGTAAATGAACCCATGGCCTATAGACAGTCACATGTCTTATATTTATCCACAACTCTATTAAAGTGAAAAGTGATATGCATATATTTTGATTAATATTTTAATTGCAGCTTCTTTATTAATGTGTAGGAAAAATAAAGTTGGACTATAAAAAAGATGAAGTGGATATAAAAATTAAATGCATCCACATATTTCATTTTTAAAGTGTAAAAGTTATGATGTTCCATGAACTTCATGATTATGAATTAATTAAAGGCAGCCATGTGTTTTGATTTAACTAGAGACAATAAAGTGATGAAGGATTACAACTTGGGTGATGATGCATTTCCCATATCATTCCATGTGTCCACCACAGAGTATAAAGTGAATAAGTGAAGGATGTGAGGCCCCAATTTTCATAGTGCTAGTTTTGAGGACTTATGCATTATTTCACACATTCTGATGTAACATGACCCTATAATATTTGAGACATTAGTTACTTATTGTTATATTTTTGATATATTATGACTGAGATAGGATATTTTATGTCCTCAATGTTATTAGTTACTTACATAAGTACTATTCAGATGTTGGTTATGGATGATTTCACTTGATTATTGAGATACATCCTACATTATCGTACTTGTTGAGTTAATTACTTATCACATGATTTGGGTTAAAAATATTTGGATGTTATCATGTTCATATCATCCCATGTTTATTATTGAGATATTATCCTTTGTGATGTTTTTATGCATGCATTATGTGTTGATAGATATTACTCGAATGGTTATATTCAGTCACTTTGGCTATCTAGGGTAGTTCAATTTAATGGGTGAAGTGATGTGCAGGTAACAAGAGACTATTGTAGGGAACTATGACTACGTCAAACATAATTACAACAATGGTATTATATGAGTAGTGTTCTATATGACACCCATAATTTTAATCCAATCATAGTGTTACATTTTAGCCTATTTTTGAGTTTTGGTTTCTAACCCCTTTTGACAATATTCATACCCCCTTACCATACCTTAGAATTTATCTTAACCTTCTTTTGATCCATAAACTAGGTAGATAGTTCACTTTAAGTTTCATCAACATGGACCCTTTCAAGTCAAAGTGTTTCCCTCAAGTTTTATGCCGATAAAACACCTAAAATATTTTTTTTAAATGTATTCCAACTCTTATGATTGTTGTCTACAATATACAAAAAAATATGTAACCCTTCACATGCAATCTCCACATGCTACATATATTTTATATATTCCATGCTCTAAACATGCTACTGCTCCATACATGACTATAACTAACATGTTTGCATAGAGGTGAAATACCAAGTGTGAAGCTCTTTAACCTTTAGGGTTGAATCTTGAGCTCTCATAAACATTTTTGTACTAGCCTACTTGCAAGGAATGTAAACATGTAAGTAAAGGAAATAAATATATTAACCACAAATGGAGACAACACAAAACATACCCTGAATAAACTCAATGTGAGAAAACTCCAGAAAGAGTGAAGTAATGTTTCCTCATCTCTACTATGTTTTATAGCTTACAAAATTTTTGCCTCTTCGGCTTGCAATGAAAACCAACCTTATGGCTCCCATATTTGTGATGAGCTATGAAATATTTAGTGGTAGGCTTGCCTCTCAAGAAAGGAAAAACTACAGAACTCAATATTTTTCAGTTGTGTATTCTTCAAAATAGTCACCCAAAACTAAGAAACAATGAGAAAACAAGAACAAATACTTAAACTTACACATATGCAATGTGAATCCAACTTTCATAGATCTAACTATGCTTGTTATTGTTTTATGATCTCTCTTGATTGTCTCCTCCTCTAAATGGACTCTTATAGGTTCATATTTATACATATGAATACCTCTTAGACTCATCTAAGAAGTTCAAGAGTTGGAAATTGAAGCCAAAAGTTTCATGTCCTTTTATCTTCTTGTGTATCTTTCATGATTCTCTCTGTTTTACCAAGACCTGTATTTATTCTTTCCCAGCCTTATAAACTACCAAGAACTCAATTGAACCACTAACGTGAAGCCAAATGTCAAAAAATGCTTTGTATTCCTTGGCTCTAGAGGTCAACAATTATAGTTTTAGATGTCATTAGTCCTACTTTGGAGGTCACCAGTCAAGCTCTCAAGATTTGCTATAAAGAAGATTGTGTAACTTTTGAAGGCCATAAATTTTATATACAAACTCGAAATGGCATGCCTTTTATTTTTGATATTGTATAATTTTTTGAGATGAATCCAAATATGTAATTAAAATTTAATTTTGAAACCAAATATATATTGTTTTAGACTGTACAATAGAAACTAACATTTTCTAGGTCTCAACATTATGCAAATTACTCATTTTTAACAACTGATTGTTACACCAACTGAGTTGGATGATAAACATGATCAAATTTATGATCATATTTTAAGTCATAAAGGTGAATATGATACCCACTTTATTTTCTCTTATCAAAAAACTTGAATGGGAAATTAGACCCATGTTTTCAAGTTGGTAAAAAGTGAAATTTAGAAGTTGGTAGGTGTATTTAAGTCCCTTTTGACCAAAAGGATGGACTTAGACTTTTTTGGAGTGTGGCAGAATATTTAAGATAACCCATGTGTCCATTTATGGCATAGATAAGAGAGCATGTTTATGAAGCATGGAAAATATTTCTTTTATGACATGGGTTGTATGGAGAGTTATTCCATTGTAATACTTTTGGTAGAAGGGCCAAGGAATGGGAAGGGACAATTGCCATCTTGCCATTGGCCATTAGGTTTGAGTGTTTTGTATATAAGAGCAAGGAAAGTCTATCTTGTAAAGTTTTTTTTCTTATTTTTCATTTGGAGAGGTGAATCAAGGTTTGGGAAGAAACAAGAAGCTTGGAGAAAGAGAAGGGATAGAGTTTGGTTTTGGAGGAGTTTATTTGCAACAAGACCATTGTAGGAGGTTTCCATATTTAGTTTCAAGTGGTGGAACCAATGTAGGTTTTCCCACTTCACTCATTAGTTTATTCATTTTCTCTCTTGCTTTAAAAATATTTCTTGCCCATCTTGGTATTTATGTTTTTCAATAGGTTGTACAACTATTTGGATTACCTTGCTTTTATTATTGTTTGTAATGGTTGGGCTTATTACCACTATGTGTTTTTTGGTCTATTATAGGGATTAAATATGTTCAATCCATCCACTTTTTATGGTTGTTTTGACGTGTCTTTTTTCAACTTGAAATAATAAAATTATAATGCATAAATGATCTTAGCTTGTATGTTTATTTTATGCTTTCACTAAGTAGGGTTTCAGCAAGGGAACCATGTTCCAAATTATTCCTACTTAGATATATTACATGGGGATTAGGTAGTGGGAAAACATATGTTTCCAAATTTCTCCCATGGCAAGGGAGAAGGGTTCAAGCAAGGGGAAACATTCCAAAGTCCTCCTTCTCTGACCCCATAGTGTGGAGAGTGGCAAGTCTTGTCCACAACATGTGTTTTTAAAGTTTAAATAAATGTGAGATATTCCTTGTGGTTGCCTTGTATAATTTATACATTGTGTGTGTGTGTGTGTGTGTGTGTGTGTGTGTGTGTGTGTGTGTGTGTGTGTGTGTGTGTGTGTGTGTGGTGTTAATTTGTTTTGATGTGATTTTGGTTTGGGTGTAAGTGGGAGCCCTTGTTATAGGGAGGTTTGCAGTTTGAGCCTACTTAGTTTCTTAACCAATGTTTGCCTTGCATACACTACCTTACCTCAGGTTATTGGTGGTACTTATGCTTGGATTTTGGATTCCTATGTTTGGGGGTGCCTAGGGTAGCTATTTAATGATGACTAAAGGATGGGAGGTGAGCTCCTTCTTGGTTTGGCCTTATGAGAGCACATTGGAGCTTGTTTAAAGATTATTCTTTTCATTCCTTTGTAATTTGATATGAAAATATTACTTGCCTATTGAAATCCATTTATAAGCAATAAAATCATTTTGTATTTATTGAGAAATAAAAATAGAACTACACACTATAGCTTGCAAGCATTATTGACTTCATTTGTAATGTTAGTTGAAAAAAGAAAAATAAAATGTAATAGTAGAACATTTTTATGCTTTAAAATTTGAGTTGAAAAATACACATGAACAATTTCATTTGTTGTTTTCCATAGTATTGCAAAAATAAATTTTAAATTTTGTTTCATATTGCTCGCTTTCCATGTATTTCATTAATCCCACGAAGAGCTAGTTTCATTTAAACAATTTTTATCAAATTTTGAAGTTACCCACATTTTTAAAATTAATTTTAATAAAAATTAGGCTTCTTTAGGATTTTGTTGCTTTTCACAAATTAATTTTTTGATTTATAGTTTAATTGTTATGATTTTTTGAAGGCAAACTACTAATTTTGCCATAAATTATTTTATGCACATGTAAAATGACACTAAATAGAGCCTAAAATTTGTAAAATTTGGGATGCAATGAAGTTAATTTCACAATTTTGAGTTTCACAATGGCCCATAATAAAATTTTGAAACTCGTTGCCCCATCTAGGGTAAATTGTAGTTGACTAGGCCTTAAATTGTAGGGCAATGACTTTGTAATGGGGAAGGTCCCATAAATTTAGTCAATGGTCCTCCACATGTCTACAAGGCTTGATATTAAGGTCATATGAGGCTTATGAGCATGTTTTGGGTAATGACCACCCCAGCGTAGATTGACAGTGAGGAGAAGTCGCATGATTTTTAAGCCACATGGTTAACCTTACTATGTTGTTTATTCAATAGTCATTGACCACCACTCTACCTTAACATATGATGGTTAGTTATTACTTAAGTTTTTTTAAGGATTTTTTAATTATTAAATATTAAAACTCTATAAACTCCTAAGTAAGTGTATGTGTTTTTTATTTGAAACCAAGATTTTTACTAAACCTAATGGAAGACCTAGGTGTGCTAATGGAAGACCCAGGTGTGGGGTGACCCAAAATGGACCCCTCATCTATTTTTATCCCTCTTCCATGTGGAATAAGTTTAGAGCCTGAAACATTATAGTTTTCAATATACGCCTTAGTTCTCATGAAGAGACCTTTTTTTACCGTTTCATCATTTACAAGCTCTTAGAAAGCCCAGGACAAGTTGACCTAATTATCTTATACTGCATGAACTAAAATTAAAATATTAAAACTTAAAATAAAAAGTGATTTCTTCTTAAACCTATCTTGGTAACCATTAATTACTAAGGAAGATCTTAAAGCTCCCAAATATCTTTTCAAAAATTGTGAGAGATTCAAACCTCCTAGAGACATTCTAAGAAGATGGGTACCTAAAAAACAAACTCAAGCATATTTGCATCGAGATATATTTTTAAAAATGAAATAAAATTAGAAAATATTAAAACCTTGGAAACCATGTTAATGGTAGTCATCCAAATATAAGGAAGGTGAAGAGGGATGACTATGGGCAAGTCATCCTCCAAAACCTCCTTCCTCATCACCAAATATGAAATAGAAACTTGGAAGGTGATTTGAAACATTTTTTTCCCTCCTTAAAGATTTATAGGGTTTTCTCATCTTGATTAAATCTGACAATCGAGATAGAATAAATCCAACAACTGAGATGGAGTGCTTCATACTCAAGGAGCTAAGCAAGAATATTTTAGACCCCTTTTGAGGTCATATGAGGAGTATGAATCCTCCTTGCTAGTAAATTTCCATAGAAGGTAAATCAACTCAAAAATATATTTAAATTGTGACTTAAGGTGAAAACCTAGCCTTATGATTATCCATAATCACCTGGGTCACATTTAAACCCCATTTTTAATTAGGAGAAATCATTTGAGCCAGTGGTTGCTCAAACCCACCTATTTTTGGTTGAGTGCCCATTATATACCTTGGGGCCATAGGGCTCACTAGGTTCACTTAGAGAGTTGTAGGCTTGTTTGAGAGCCTATAGGTTGGTTAGAGCAAGTGGGACCATCATGGTTGCTAGTAATTGTGTAGCCACTTGCACATTTTTATCTATAGTGTTTAGGCAAGTACATTTTTTTTATGCATTATATGCCTCGTGTCGTGAATATGACCAGTCAATGGGCAATGTATTTGTGTAGAACATGATTTATACATTCTAAAAAAAATGATATGTTTTATGTGAGTTGGTTGGATATTTTGTCTATCAGCATACTGGTAAACAAAGTAGGTCTGATCAACCAAAGTAGGAAGATTAGTCATCCAAATGTGTAAGTTTATCACATCAGAAGGAGACTGCTCTCTTCTCTCATCAAGGGGAGGTTCCCTGTGGATATGCTATATATATGTATAAACAGAAAATAATACTCAAGGATAGGACAAGCCATCCATCTCTCTTTCTTCAGAGATGATGTGTATAAAACAAAGGAAAAACTCAAGGGAATGACAGACAGCACTCCTCTTCTTTCAAAAGAACTATTCAGCCAGTCATAAGAATACTCCTAGAAATAAAAGCAAAATGTAACTGAGGGTATGGTAATCAAAAAATCGAGACACAACACAAAGTCTCCACTTGAAATGCTTAGGAGTAATATACAAAGGACAATGAAGGCACAGAGTCTTCTCAAAGTCCTTTACACAGCAATGAAAAGAAAACACACTGAAGGCAGCTATAGGGGCACAAAGTCTCTCCATAGTTGATTCTTCAAGACACCTTCCTGACTAATTTTACTAATCCTGCTTGTTAAATTAATGGAATAGAAAATATATCAAGGAAAAAGACATAAGAATAGTTTCCTCAACAACAAAAGATATCACAGCACAAAGTCTAAAAAAGTCCCTTGCTTTCTATTCCAGTAACAAAATATGATCAACAGACTGAGCACAAAGTCTCAATGATGCCTCTCAATTTGGGCAGAGTTTCGTTTAGATTGTCAAAAAAGAGATCCATTTACAATGAAAGAAAGTCCCTTATATAGCCACTTCAAGAAGGACTTGGGAACAGTAATACATCATGATGCCTTGGGAACTGTTAGGAAGATAGGCTGGAACTTTGGGGCATTTTACCCATTTGATCTTCTCAATGTAGATGTAATTGAAAGATTGCAACTTTCAATGTCCACTTGGCAGTTTGATCTTGTCTTCATTGTTCCTCCTTTTCTGGTTAATTGAATTAAGTCCTGGATTCATTCGTTGTCCTGTCTTTCCTCACTTTTAGCTCTGTAAATCCAAAGGATCAACAGCTATTTCATGGGTTTTAAAATTGACATTTAGCAAAGTCTTTGACTGGTCTTTAGATTTTTTGCACCCGCAGCCACTTAGAATTATTTCAGACTTTTTGTCCAAAGGAATTCCTTTAGACAAAAGTCTAAAGGAATTATTCCTTAGCCAATTTTAAATGCCTTTCAGCTTCCTTGAAAAATGACCCTTCTAAAGGGTGCTTTTATTGATTAAGTGTCCTCCGCAAGGGCACTTGTCCTTCAAGAAGTTTCCTTCTGCATTGAACTACCCCTTTGAACTTTGGCGATGAACCATTCTGTTGAACCAAGACATTGAACCAAAAAAAAATGGTTCAAGCTGATGCTTCAAGCCGATAGTTCAATTGGATGAAACAAGCTGATGAACTAAGCATTGAACCAAACATTATGAACTTGCCTTTGAACCAATAGTTGAACCATTTTGTTGAACCAATCGGTTGAACCATTTCGTTGAACCAATCGGTTGAACCAAAATGGTTCAAGCCAATGGTTCAATTGAATGAACCAACTAAATAAACCAAGTGGATGAACCTGCTATTGAACCTATTTGTTGAACCTGTTTGTTGAACCAAGACGTTGAACTAAGTTTTGGTTCAACGGTTCAAACAAAGCTTTGAAAAATGTCTTTGAACCTGCTGTTGAACCTTGAGACATTGAACCATTGGATGAACTGAACGAATGAACCAACTGAGTGAAATAAAGCATTGAACCGCTTGATTGAACCAAGCCATTAAACTGTTCCTTTGGTTGAACCCGCCATTGAACCTTGAACTCGTTGAACCTTTGAACCAAAGTGGTTCAATGGTTCAACAGTTTAATGGTTCAAGCCACCTTGATTTGGCCAAGTGTCTTGAAGCTAATGAACCAATTAAAGTGATTAAACTTTGAACCTTGATGAAGTGCTTAACTCTTGCCAAAGATGTTGAACTTATTGAACCTTGAACCCGTTGAACCTTTGAACCAAAGTGGTTCAATGCTTCAACGGTTCAATGGTTCAAGTCTCTTTTTTGCACTCAGATGCTTGCCGATGGAGATTTTCGATTGAACTGAGGCTCTGAACCAATCCCAAAAAATGACTAAGTGTTTGAAAATTGATTCTTTTGACCGAAACCACCTGCAGAAGCCTTTGAACCTGTATAAATGAACCTGCCTGTAGAGTCTGTAGAAACAAAGTCCATAGAAATCAACAAGTAAAACCCATTAAACTTGACCTGCAGAGTCTGTAGATTTTTTGAGAAGCTTGAAAAATGAGGAATTTGAATGTCTAGGACAAATTTTGGAAATGGAAGAGACAATTTTGGTCTATAAGACCAAAATAGTTTAAATGTTGTCCCAAAAATGATTGCTACTTTTGGGGGATAACAGTGGCTCCAGTTGGGGAACTTCTGTCAATTGCAAAATGAATTGAAAGGAGTAGAATCCAAAATTTCTAGTGTCTTCATGTGTACCATTGGGCTTTGGAGTCATGCTACCTAGAAATGAAAGGCATAAAAAATGGAAACAAACAAAACAAAACAGAATTAAAAATGTACAAATATACATATATACAGAGGTAATGATCTAATACTTCAAGAGTTGAAGTGTTTCAAATGCTACCCATTGTGGGGCAGAGAAAAGAGTGTGTCATCTTGGTATTTCAATAGAAAGTGGTTTTCACCAATGTGTTGATGAATTATAAATAGGCCTCTCCAAAGAGATTTAAACTTTCCATGCATCCCCTTTGGTTCTCTTCTTTTGTCCCACAATAGGACTTGATCCCCAATCTAGAAATCACAATTTCTAGCCTTCTGATCAAAGATTTTCTTTACCAGACTTTGATGAGCAGCAATTCTATCCACCACCATGGTTCTCTGTTCCTCCAGCTGAGTCAGACACATGATTCTTTTGTCAAGAGAACTCTCATATGTCTAATCTTCAATGGCCTTCACCAATTTCAAGGCTAGCAATTCTAAGGTGATTGGTATCTCAGCATTGATACCATAAAAAAGTTGAAAAGGGGACATACCAATTGCCCTTTTTGGTGTGATCATGTCTGTCATGTCTTTTGATTATCATCTACTAGCTTTTTGATAATAGTTACCAAATTCTTATTGCTGGACTCAGCTTGTCCATTCCCTTGTGGAAAATAATCAAAAAAATGAGAGAGTGTAATTCCATAATGAAATTAGAATTGCATAATCTCTTGAGAGGTGAAACAAACTACATTATCAGTAACAATTTTGAGTGGAACTCCAAACCTGAAAATGATATTCTCTTTAAGGAAGTTGCATACAACTTCTGAAGTACCATGCTTAGTTGGGATTGCTTCTACCCACTTGGTGAAATAATTAGTTTTTGTAAGGACATAATCATGTCCAGCACTTGAAGATCGGTTTATTGTCCCAATAAAATCAAGTCCCCATTGTTGGAAAGGTTCCTCTATAATTACTAGCTTGAGAGGCAAGGCAACCAACTTGGGTCTTCCAACAAATTGCTGGCAAAGTTCACATTTCCTCACCCACTTATGTGCATCTTGGAAAAGAGTTGGCTAGTAATACCTGGCTCGTAGAATCTTGTGAGCAGTCACAAGAGCAGAAAAATGTCCTCCACAGGCCAGATTATGGAAAGATTTCAAAAGTTGGGTTTGTTGTTCTTTGTCTACACAATGAAGGAATACTCCATCTATGTTTCTCTTGTACAAGCCGTTGTCCCAAAGGATAAAATTGGCAGCTTTCAACTTGATAGTCCTCCTTTCTTTGTAAGACAAATGAGCAGGACATTCACCATAAGTCAAAAAATGAGAAATACTTGAATACCACTCATTGATAGTGGAGACCAAAAGGACTATTGGAGTATCTTCCACTTCAGCTTCTTCATGTTGTGTATCTTTTGGCTTATTGTCAGCCATTAATTGGCATAGGCCTTTACCTCTGACCAGCTTTGTCGGCTTGATATCCAGATCAAATTCTTGGATCTTTGCAATCCAATTACCTCTCTTTGTGCCAAACTCTTACTAAGTTAATATAGACTTGACTGTAGTGTCAGGAACTAAGGAAGTAGTATGTGAATTCAAAATATAGAAGCAAAAGTGTTTGACTACTTTTACTAATGCATAGGCGTGCTTCTCTATATTTGAATACTTCATTTCATGAGTTTTGAGAGGGCAACTCATGAAAGAGATGGGGGATTCCATACCTTCCTTGCCCTATTGAACAAGAATCATTGAAAGAGTGTGTTTAGACACATAGCTGTATATGATGAAATCTTTATGGTAATTTGGACAAACCAAGGTAGAGGCATGAGCAATGGTAGTCTTGATATCTTGAAACACTGATTTGCCTTCTTTAGTCCAGTTGAAGGTAGTCTTCCCTTTCATCATGTTCACAATGTGTCTTGTCTTCTTAGCAAATTCAAGAATGAATCTCCGTAAGAAATTCATTTTTCTAAAGAAAGAGTTAACAACATTTTTACTTGTAGGCAAATTCAGCTCTTGAATAGACTTGACTCTGTCTAAGTCAATCTTTATGCCTTCTTTGGACACAATGCGTCCAAGGAGTTTTCCCTCTATTACTCCAAAAATAGACTTCTTAGGATTCAAGGAAATACCATTATGGCGGTAGCACTCCAACACTTGTTGTAAGCGGCATACATGATCAGATCGACGCTTTGAAAAAATAGTTAAGTCATCAAGATACACCACTATGAATTTGCCAATCTCATCTTTGAAGGCCATGTCCATAACTCTCTAAAAGGTACCATCAATATTTATTAAGCCAAAAGGCATTCTTTTATATGCAAATGTACCCCAAGGTGTGGTGAATGTAGTCTTGTGTTGGTCAGCTTCACCAACTTCAACTTGATTATAACCTAAGAAGCCATCCAGCATTGATAACATCTCTGATCCTGTTACTGTTTGAAGCACTTGGTCCATGATTGGCAAAGGGTAATTGTCTTTCAGAGATGACTGATTCAGATTCCTAAAATCTACACAAATGCAAATTTCACCATTCTTATTCCTTACAGGCACTATGTTCACAATCCATGTAGAATGATGGATTGGAAAGATAATTCTAGCATTTAACATTTTCTATATATCAGACATAATAGTACTTGAAATTTTTGGATTGTATTGTCTGGATTTCTGCTTATAGGGCGTTGAATCAACCTTGAGAGGAATGTGATGGCAAATTTCATCAGGTCTGAGAGACTTTAGGTCTTCATAAGAATATGTTAAGACATCAATGTATTGACGGAGCAAAGAGGTGAATTTGAATCTTTCTTCAGGGGTGCAACACTTACCAATGTTGACCATCTTGGGATTTTGGTCAGATTTACTTGGTCAAATCCCTAAGAGAAACTTGAATCTGTTTATTATTATTTGACGAATCTATCATGCTTGTCAAACAGCTTCTCAAGAGAAACCAGGCCTTTGAGAATTTTGTTTCCTTTCAGCTATAGGAATTCTTCATTTATATCTGAATTGGATTCAGAAATAGAATTAGACTTTTGAGATTCACTGCCTTCAAAATATAGCTATTCAAAATTGTCTTTTAATTCCAAGAAGGCAATGATTTGATGATCATCATTGAATATTTGCCAATGATTAGCATTGTCAGGAACACTTGGTTTATAGACCAGCTCAATGGTATACTTCTCTTCTTTGAAATCTGAATGAGGAACTAAGAGAGTTCTCTAAACAGCAAGTGCATCAGCTATGTCATTAGAGTCTATGGGTATGGCAGAAATGTTGAAAGCATCAAAGCTTTCAATTTGGTCCCAAATTAGGTTATGGTAGTGGCGTAACCTCTCATTCTTGGTCTGATATAGATTTCTCACTTGATAGACTACTAATTCAACATCCCCTTTGGCATGAAGAAACTTGATGCCTCTTTCTTGAGCAACCTTCATGCCAAGCAACAGAGATTCATATTCAGTTGTATTATTAGTGTTGCTGAATTGTAATTTATAGGATGAAGGAAACATATCTCCTTGAGGAGATATCAAGACAATCCCAGCTCTCGAACCAGTAGAGGAACAACTACCGTCAAATTCCAAAGTCCAAATCTCATCAAACACTGACTTTTCTTCAGATTTTTCCTCATCAGAGATGGAGGGTCTTTCTTCATCTGTATATAGAAATTAGTTACCCATACCTGTGGATTCAAAAAGGATTTGTGCTTCAGGAGTTGATGTCTGGGTAACTACGTATTTTGCCTCCTTTTTAGGGAGCAACCTCTTCATCATGCCTTGGATAGGGATCTTTGCCTTAGATAGATCCATGTTTAGTTCTCTTCACACGTTCTTGCAAAAATTTCATCCAAAAAAAATACCATAAGATGCTGGGACGTCAGCTACCAAGACAGTCATCTTAATCCTCTTGTCTAGAAAGGCTACAAATGCAAATTGAGTATCTTTGATTTGCCTCAGCAATGGTACTTGCTTGTTCTCCATGGAGAAACATCTCTCAAACGTCTTGGTCAATGTGAGACCAAGAGACTCAATGACTTTAGCAGGCATGACATTGTCAGATGTGCCTAAGTCTATAATACAGTTACTCAGCTTGTGGCCATTGAAGGGTTTTATTTTTTCGGGAGCGGCTAGAGGAGTAATGAACAAATTATTTAGAATAGGCATGTTCTTTGGAGAATCAACAGTTACTTTTTTAGCCTTTTCTTCTGCAGGGACGGTTTGATTTTTAACATATTGAACCAGCTTATTCAGTTGATCCAAATTAGACAGCAAGTATTCCAATTTAGACATCTTTATTTTTGTCTTTTTGACATAATCAATTATGTCAAATGGCTGAATTGAGCTAGGTACAGAGAAAGGTACTTCAACTTTTTGAGTTTTAAGAGGGATGAGAGGTGGGCTGGTTTGCGAATTGGGAGTAGAAGGTGAAGGTGAAATGGATGTATTTACCTTTTGGGTGATGACCAGATCTTTTGATTGAAAAGGCAGAGCAACCCCACATTTAGCAATTATGATTGCTGGTTGAGGTTGTTCCTCTATCTTTTCTTTATCAGCTTGCTAGACTGATTGGTTTTTGAATCTGGTAAACACTGCATATGATCCATTTGAAGCTTCTCTTTTGCTTTTGGGTTCATCTTGGTAATTCAGGAAACCAATGTGGGAGTCGCCAACTGATTCTTCTTGATTTTCTTCAATGATATCAACATCATTTTCTTGATTCAATTCAGGCTGGAAAGAGAATTCTTATTCTACTTCAAGGTATCCCATTGCTGAATTGGTTGGACGAGCTTCCAGGGCAAGTTTCTCTTATGGGGGAGGAAGGCAATTTTGTTGCCTATAGTTCCTGTTACATTGCCCTAATATGACTGATTTGAGAATGTCCTTCTGTATGTAGGAGTAGAAGACATTCCTTGAGCCATTTGCTTTTTGAGAGCAAGCAACTCATTTGCTAATTTTTGCGCCATTGGATTTGTGGTGCTTATAGACGCAAATTCAGAAGATGATGAAACTTTGTTTCTATTGGGATCTCTTCTTATTTTCCCTGCTAAGATGAGATCATCTTCTACTTCAGTGGCCAAAAGTTGAGCTGCAGTGAGATCTATTTGGCCAGCACATCTCAAGAGAAAACTAACTTTAGGTAGCTGAGAATTAATAAAAAAGCATTTGAGATTCTCAGATGTAGGTCTAGAAATTACAGGGATTCTGTTTCTCAATTTGTCAAGTTTAGCTATGAAGTCTCTCATAGGCTCATGAGGCTCTTTCTTCATCTATGTAAGTTAAGCCAGAAGTGTATGTGCATCTTCTGCAAGTTTGAATCTGGCTTCAAACTTAGCTTTAAGGGTATTCCAATCAGTCATAGACCAAGCCTCTAGATGGTAAAACCAATCTACAACAGCACCTTGTAGTGTTTCAACAAAAAGCCTGACTGCTACATCTTCAAATTCTACTCTGATTACTCCACAAGCTATACTGAATGCTGCAATGTGTTCATCAGGATGAACTTTGCCATCACCATAGAATTTAGGGAAATTCTTCCTAGAACTACGTGGAAGCTCATGTAGAGGAGGAGTAAGATTGAAAGGACCAAAAGCATTACCCCAAGGGCCTTTAACTGCCATTATAGGATTCTAAAAAGGAGGGATAATAAATCTCAAAGGGGTAATTATAGGCACAGCTTTATCAACATCAGAAGTAGATACTTCGTCTGGTAATGGAGATCTGGCTTTAGTAGGAGGGAAGCTCTTGGTTCATTGGAGATGAGATGGTGAAGGAAATAGATCAAAATCACTTTGCTATACCAGATCGAACACAGGATCAATGATACCTTTAGCCCTTTGGCTTCGTGTATACCTTGAATCTGCCAATTTGTAAAACAAAAATAGAAAAGAATTGACCTTGCTTCAGTTAAAGCTTGAGGATTTAAACTATGTGTTCTTTCTCGATTAGTGTGGAGGTGAATGGATAGGCTATAAATGGATAATGGGTATATCCCCAACAGAGTCGCCAAAAACTATTGGTTGGATATTTTGTCTATCAACGTACTGGTAAACAAAATAGGTCTGATCAGCCAAAGTAGGAAGATTAGTCATCCAAATGTGTAAGTTTATCACATCAGAAGGAGACTGCTCTCTCCTCTCATCAAGGGGAGGTTCCCTGTGGATATGCTATATATATGTATAAATAAAAAATAATACTCAGGGATAGGACACGCCATCCATCTCTCTTTCTTTAGAGATGATGTGTATAAAACAAAGGAAAAACTCAAAGGAATGACAGACAACACTCCTCTTTTTTTAGAAGAACTATTCAGCCAGTCACAAGAATACTCCTGGAAATAAAATTAGAATGTAACTAAGGGTATGGTAATCAGCAAATCGAGACACAGCATAAAGTCTCCACCTGAAATGCTCAGGAGTAATATACAAAGGACAATGAAGGCACAAAGTCTTCTCAAAGTCCTGTACATAACAATGAAAAGAAAACACACTGAAGGCAGCTATAGGGGCACAAAGTCTCTCCACAGTTGATTCTTCAGGACACCTTCTTGACTAATTTTACTAATCCTGCTTGTTAAATTAATAGAACATAAAATATATCAAAGAAAAAGACATAAGAATAGTTTCCTCAACAACAAAAGATATCATAGCACAAAGTCTAAAAAAGTCCCTTGCTTTCTTATTCCAGTAAAAAAATATGATCAACAGACTGAGCACAAAGTCTCAATGATGCCTCTCAATTTGGGCAGAGTTTCATTCAGATTGTCAAAAAAGAGATCCATTTACAATGAAAGAAAGTCCCTTATATAGCCACTTCAAGAAGGACTTGGGAACAGTAATACATAATGATGCGTTGGGAACTATTAGGAAGATAGGCTGGAACTTTGGGGTATTTTACCCATTTGATCTTCTCAATGTAGATGTAATTGAAAGATTGCAACTTTCAATGTCCACCTAGTGGTCTGATCTTGTCTTCATTGTTCCTCCTTTTCTGGTTAATTGAATCGAGTCCTGGATTCATTCATTGTTTTGTCTTTCCTCACTTTTTGCTGGTTTTGATCTTGAATTCTAGATATGCAATCAGGTCTAGAAATCCAAAGGATCAATGGCTATTTCATGGGTTTTAAAATTGACGTTTACATGCCCGTCAATGTGCTCTTAACGGCTAGTTCACTGTCTTGAATTTGACATCTTTAGGCACGTCACCCCTTGGTCCTCTTTCAGCTTTTGGCTTTGCCCTTTTGGGCCTTAAGAAATGATCCTTGAATGGGTCAGAAAGAGCCCTTTACTTTGGCCGCCAGGAGTCCCCCGCAAGGGCACCTGCCCTTTGGGGTCCTTTAGCAGCCCTTTCAATTTGAGTCTCCTGCAAACTATCCTTCGGGCAAATTCCTGGGTGTTTTCCCCCGCGGGTAATTCCTGCAGACATTTGTCTCACGAAAAATTCCCGCGGACAAAAGTCCACGAAAATTTATTCCGCAAAGTCTTTGACTGGTCTTCAGATTTTTTGCCCCCACAGCCACTTAGAATTCTTTCAAAAAATTTGTCCGAAGGAATTCTTCCTTAGCTAATTTTAAATGCCTTTTAGCTTCTTTGAAAAATGACCCTTTTGAAGGGTGATTTTATTGATTAAGTGTCCTCCACAAGGGTACTTGTCCTTTGAGAAGTTTCCTTCTGCATTGAACCGCCCCTTTGAACTTTGGCGATGAACCATTCTGTTGAACCAAGACGTTGAACCAATCGGTTGAACCAAAAAAAAATGGTTCAAGCCGATAGTTCAATTGGATGAAACAAGCCGATGAACTAAGCATTGAACCAAACATTATGAACTTGCCTTTGAACCAATAGTTGAACCATTTCATTGAACCAATCAGTTGAAACATTTCGTTGAACCAATCGGTGGAACCAAGGCTTGAACCAAAATGGTTCAAGCCAATGGTTCAAGCCGATGGTTCAATTGAATGAACTGACTAAATGAACCAAGTGGATGAACCTGTTGTTGAACCTATTCATTGAACCTGTTCGTTGAACCAAGACGTTGAACCAAGTTTTGGTTCAACGGTTCAAACAAAGCTTTGAAAAATGTCTTTGAACCTGCTGTTGAACCTTGAGACGTTAAACCATTGGATGAACTGATCAAATGAACCAACTGAGTGAAATAAAGCATTGAACCGCTTGATTGAACCGATCCATTGAACTGTTCCTTTGGTTGAACCCGCCATTGAACCTTGAACCCGTTGAACCTTTGAACCAAAGTGGTTCAATGGTTCAATGGGTTAATGGTTCAAGCCGCCTTGATTTGGCCAAGTGTCTTGAAGCTGATGAACCAATTGAAGCGATTGAACTTTGAACCTTGATGAAGTGCTTAACTCTTGCCAAAGACGTTGAACTTATTGAACCTTGAACCCGTTGAACCTTTGAACCAAAGTGGTTCAATGGTTCAACGGTTCAGTGGTTCAAGTCTCTTTTTTGCACTCAGATGCTTGCCGATGGAGATTTTTGATTGATCTGAGGCTCTAAACCAATCTTGGAAAATGACTAAGTGTTTGAAAACTGATTCTTTTGACTGAAACCGCTTGCAGAAGCCTTTGAACCTGTATAAATGAACCTGCCTATAGAGTCTGTAGAAACAAAGTCCGTAGAAATCGACATGTAAAACCCATTGAACTTGACTTGCAGAGTCCGTAGATTTTCTGAGAAGCTTGAAAAATGAGGAATTTGAATGTCTAGGACAAATTTTGGAAATGGAAGAGACAATTTTGGTCTATAAGACCAAAATAGTTCAAATGTTGTCCCAAAAATGACTGCTATTTTTGGGGGATAACAATTTCAGCCATACAAAATTTTGGGCATGACAAAGGATAGGTGCATATGCCAAGGCATATATAGTGAAATGTACATTCTAACAAATCCATGCACAATAGGGAAAGTCATTTTAAAATAAAAAATACTTTGTTAATCTATTAATGCATGATCAATAAAAACTCTCCAAGTGTATCACTCTTATTGGATGCATAAAAGAATAAATGAAAAAGGTAGAGCTAGAGATAGGAAAAGGGTGTACTGCGTGAGCATTCCACATGGCCAAAATAAAGAGAAATCACATATATTAAGTTAAATGGAAATTCTAACGCGTTAAAAAAAATGAACTTTTGCCTTTATGAGCTCTGTCCCCTTTATGTTGTCAGATCATGACATATGGATGGCAAATATTCTCTTATGTGATCAAAGGCCAAATTCAATAGATAGCCGCTATCGCTATATGGTCCCCATGGACCTAATCTAACCATTTAATATGTCAAAAATTCAGATTTTGATACCAAAAGGAACCTAATTTAACCATTTCATAAGCCAAATATTATTGCAAAACTAGCAATGTTCATTTTAAACAAAAACCTATGCCTATATCTAGAAATATCATAATTATCTATTTTTAAACCTCTACCATGCATTCCTTTCAACAACAATACTAAAGCTGCAGCATGACACTTGTTAAAGAAGGGATAATGTGTAATCAAGTCTTTCCATTATATTGAAAAGTTACACTTCAAACTATGATTAAAAGCCCTAAACATTTTATTTTAAATAATTTAAAAGTATCGATTTTATATATATATATATATATATATATATATATATATATATATATATAATTAATCGATACTTTTAAATTATTTAAATTGTGTTTACCACCAATATCCATTTTATATATATACAAACTAATTCAACATTAACCTTATTACAAAGTATTAAAATTGTCTTCATTATTATCAACTTCATTGTCCCTCCATTTTATATCTTCACAAATATTTTATTATAAAATATGGAAAAGCTCTGAGATACATATATTCTATAAAACCTCTTTAAAAAATACAAATTATAATATGCTATGTATATATATTCTATATGTATATATCTTATAAAATCTCTATAACTTCAATTATATAGTGCACATATTATTCCCTTTCTATTGATTGATATTTCTATAACAAATAAATTAAAAATCTTCACATAATTAAAAAAAGCTTCACCTTATCCTTTTTTGGAATTCTATCCTTTTTTAAAAAGATTTATTTTTCACTTTTATAAATTAAATTATTCGAGTAAAATTCAATATCACTAAAAAATATTTTAGTAAAAATCTCTATAGATTCAATTATAATACACATTATATTCTACCCTTTCAATATTGATTGTTATTTTTATAATAAATATAAAAAAACTTTATCATGATTCTCACTTAAAAGAATTTATTCTCTTTTAAATAATAATTTTTTTTTTTCATTTTTATAAAGTAAATTATTCCACCAAACTTTAATATTATTAAAAAATATTTAAAAAAAAAAATAATATTATTAATTTAATATAAAAATTTGTAGTTTAATTAGCGAGATGTCCAAGCCAACTTGAGTGACTACTCGATTCTTTTGCTTCAAAAGTAGTTGTGATGCCCCATCCAATGACAAGGATTGGAAAGGGGTCAAGATCTACCACTGGTTCAGAGTGAACTTTCATACTGGGTATAAATAGGGGTCGGCCTCCTATGCTCTATAAAAAAAAAGAATCTAATAAGATAGGGAAATAGGTTCCCCTTATTTACCGATATATAAATTATTAATATTATCCACCAGAACATAAATTTCCAAAGACTATTTTAACCCTGTAGACAATACAAATTCTTAAAAAATATTTTAATTCCATAAACAATACAAATTTTTAAAAACTATTTTTATTCTTAAAATATCTATCTAAGTAATTCCCATTATATATTTGCCTTCTCAAACCAAATTGATTAATTGTGATGCTTGCAATGGAGTTTAATGATTTTAGTTACTCACATATGCATTTGTAGAGTTCAGTGATTTTAGTTAACTCACCTATTTTTAGTTGAGTGTCCATTATAGACCTTGAGACTATAGAACCCACTAGGTTTGCTTAGAGAGTTGTAGGCTTGTTTGAGAGCTTATAGGTTGATTAAAACAAGTGGGACTAGTGTGGTTGCTAGTAACTGTGCAACTACTTACACATTTTTATCTATATTATTTGTACAGGGGAGTTTTTTTTCGATGCATTGCATATCTTGTGTCATTAATATAACTAGCCAATGGGGAATGTAATCATGTAGAATGTGCATTATACATTCTAAAGCAAAATTGACCTATTTTGTGTGACTTCTATCATACAAAATTTTGGGCATGACAAAGGATAGGTGCATATATCAAAGCATATATTATAGTCAAATGCACACATTCCAACAGAGCCACACACAATAAGGAAAGTCATTTTAAAAATAAAAAATCATTTGTTAATATATTAATGCATGATCAATAGAAACTTGCCAAGTGTATCACTCTTATTGGATGCATAAAAGAACAAATGAAAAAGGCAGAGTTGGATATAGGAAAATGGTGTACTATGTGAACATTCCACATAGCTGAAATAAAGAGAAAACACATATATTAAGTTGAATGGATATTTTAATGCATTCAAAAAAAGTGAACTTTTGACTTTATGAGCTTCATCCCTTTTGTGTTGAAGGATCATGGCATATGGATGGCAAAGATTCTCTTATGCGATCAAAGGCCAAATTTAACGGATATTTGCTATTGTTGTTTAGTCTCCATGGACCTAATTTAACTATTTGATATGTCAAAAATTTAGTTTTTTATACCAAACAAAACCTAATTTAACCATTTCACAAGCCAAATATTATTGCAAAGCTAACAATGGTCATTTTAGGCAAAAACTCATTCCTATATCTAGGAAAATAAAAAATGTTTATCTTTAAACCACTACCATACATTCCTTTCAACAACAATACTAAAGACGCATCATGACACTTGTTAAAGAAGGGATAAAGCGCAATCAAATCTTTCTATTATATTGAAAAGTTACCCTTTAAATTATAATCAAAAGCCCTCAACATTGTATATATAATAATTAGTCGATAATTTTAAATTATTTAAATTACATTTGCAACCAATATCCATTAAATATATATACAAACTAATTCAACATTAACCTTAATTAAAAGTATTGAAATTGTCTTCATTATTATCAACTTCATTGTCCCTCCATCCTTTTATCTCTTCAAAAATATTTTATTATAAAATCTGGAAAAGCTATGAAATGCATATATTCTATAAAACCTCTTAAAAAATAAAAATTGTAATGTACAATGTATACATATTCTATGCATATATATCTTATAAAATCTTTTTAACTTCAATTATATAATACACATATTATTCCCTTTCTATTGATAGATATCTCTATAATAAATAAATTAAAAAACTTCACCATACCTTTTGTATTGATTGATATTTCCAATGTAAAAAAAGGTTCCCCTTATTTTCCCTTGAGGAATTCTATACATTTTTAAAAAGATTTATATTTTCACTTTTATAAATTAAATTATTTGAATAAAATTTAATAATACTAACTTTTTTTTGAAAAAAATTCTGTAGTTTTGATTATATGATGCAAATATTATATTCTATCCTTTCAAATATTTTTATAATAAACATAAAAAAACTTTATCATGATTCTTACTTAAAAAATTCTTTTTTTTTAAAAAAAAAGATTTTTTTAATTATTCTTATTAAGTAAATTATTCCACCCACTTAAATAATATTAAAAATTATTTAAAAAAATAATATTATTATTAATTTAATACAAATAATTGTTAATTAACAAGATGCCCAAACCAACTGAAATGACTTGCTTCGAAAGTGGTTGTGATGCCCCATTTAATAATAAAATGTAGAAAGGGGTCGAAATTTACCATCTAATTTGGAGTGATCTTACATATCAAAAATAGATGGGATTCATATTTGCCTCCCCAAACTAAATATCTATCTAAGTAATTGTTATTTTTTTTACTGAAACCTTATTTTTATAGGGATTAGGGGTACAAAATGCTTCTTTAGTTTAGTGCTATGTATCCATTCCATTCCATTAAATTTGTTCAGGGCACGATCCCAATATCATCTTTTTTTGTATTCTTTGGAATTTATGCCTTGTGAATCATTACACACTACCTTTTACACCAACATCCTCACTATTAAACTATAACACACTTGTATAAAATAATTATTAATTTACCTTTCCAAACCAAATTGATTGATTGTGATGCTTTGCAATGAAATTTAACAATTTTAGTTACTCACAGATGCATTTGTGGTCCTTCTGGTTGAATTTGGTGACACTCTTTACTCACATGGATTACATTCCAATTTCCAACGTCACCGACCAGTCTGAAACCCTTACACCATCCATTAAAATAAAAATTAAAAACTTAAAAAGTTAGTGTCTTATATAGACAATAAGAAGATTACGATGAAGTACTAATTGACAAGCACATGCACAGAGATCAGAGAAGTGTATGTGGGAGAATAATATTTGCGCTTAGATACCCACAAGTCCTCGGCGCTTTTCTTTCTCACTCGCACCCATTTCATTTGCCAGATGTTCGACAGTTGAAGGTGGGTAGATAGACGGGCGCCATGGATTCGGCCACCAACAACGCCAACGCCAACAATAACAATAACTGGAGGAATGAGCTGTCACAGGATTACAGACAGAAGATCGTCACTAAGATGTATGTAATTTAATTCTCTTTTCTCTTTTCTTTTCATGGATCTTATAATATTGCAAGACCGATTGGGAAAAACCCTTCTTGAAATTTAGCCCAGATTTGTTTCGATGCAGGGTTCCTTTAGAGTTCAGATTTAGATCAGTAGATGGCTCCTGCACATAAAATACAAAAACCCATTCCCCTGTTGGTAAACTGTACTTTGTTTTCGACCCTACCCAAAACATATGCACACCACTGTACATATGCAATCTCAAACCATACACTGCACAGACACACATATGCCCAATAATAATTAGCTTCATTTCTAACCCCTTATCATGATTGTAATGAGCCAAATAACTTTGCAGTCGAAAGATTTTTTTTATTGGCTAAATTACCTATTTTATAATAACAGAAGTTCAGCAGTCGAATACCAGCAGAGAAATCCTTTAGGTTTTGAATCATTAACCTATAGGGATTGGGTGCACGAATAATCAAGCTTTTTCTGTCTCATACCAAATACTGAATGGTACACTATTAATCTACAGGGACTGAATGGTACACTATTAACTTATAATCTACAGGGACTGAATGGTACACTATTAACTTATAGGGATTGGGTGTATGAATATTCCAGCTTTTTCCATCTCATGTTAAGAACTGAATGCTATGCTACTAGTATTAATCTATAGGATTGGGTGCGCGAATAATCAAGCTTTTTCGGCCTCATACCAAAAATTTAGTGGTATACTACTAACCTCTAGGGATTGGGTGCACCAATATTCAAACTTTTTTCTGCCTCATACCAAGAACTGAATGGTATATTATTCAATTTTAAAAGCTCAATTGATTTACCACTTTATAGTTAATTAAATGTTACAGCTAAACGAAATCCATACCTTGTAGGATATCCAATAAAATATTGTATGTGATCAAAGTTTGTTCGCCACATTCTATTTTATAGAAAATTACCCTAACAATATAGTAATATCTATAGTTAACTTAGGAATGAAATCCATAAGTGGTAAGATATTCAGTAGATTGTTGTATGTAAACATAAAATAAAGTTCGTTTCGCCGCATTCTATTATATTTATAAGAAATCACTTAACAATATGTTAATATTTATAATTAACTTATTACCACATTAATATTTATAATTAATTTATTGATTATAGTTTAACATACAATAATTCTAATTTACCATATGTTAATATTTATATAAAAAATTGTAAGTCTGTGTTAATGGTTCCAGGTTAATCCTTCATGATGATGGACCACTTAAATGGCTTCAAACCTCATCTAGTTTTATCGAAAAAATCTTGTTTTCTTGTTATATTAAAAAAATTATAATATACAATTTATAAACAAAAAATATCCTAATTTATTTTAGGATTTAAAAAAGCTTATAATTTTTTTTATTAAAAAAATATAAAGCCATCTAAAGGCTATAGATCATTTTTCTATAGAATAATGGCAAGATGTGAATGAAAATTTCATAGTTATAGAAGCAATTCCAAAATGCACTAAAGAGGCATATTATAGTGGGGTAGTAAGGTATGTACTTAGAAACATTTGAATGTGATTTTTTGATGGATTATGAAGCTACAAAGGCAGATAGGGAAGGCTGAGCAAGAAAACTTACTCATCTGTTAGGGGATTATGAAGCCATAAAGGAGGAGATAGGAAGGCCAAACAAGCAAATATACTCATCTCTCAACCAATCAACCATTAAAACTTTTTTATATACAAGTATGACAACATTTATTCTAAATCAATATAGATAATAATAATTTTTAAGATAATTTGGGAGACAAATTGTTACAACCCCGCAAGTTATACTTAATGCAGTAATTTTTTTTTTAACTATTACTTAACATTCAATTCACAGAATACATCTTAAAATTATAACTAAGAATAATAGTACTTCTAATTCAATTTATCGCATACAATATTGATCTTATACAACTCCACGAAAAGTGAATACAATAGGACACAACTATGACTGGTCTATTAATACAACAACTACTATTCAACAAATACAAATAAAATAAAATTACATTCTTTTACACCTCAACCTTATTACAATAAATAGATATCAAGCCCTCTGGTGCTCATGTCGAACCAACTCATGTAACTTTGACCAACTCAAGTGCAATCTCCAGGTAAGTAGTACTGCTATGAGAAGAGAGAGCATCATCCGAGCACTTTACTACACCAACCACTGACCAACGATCTCCCGCAAAATCCCTATTTGGGTATGGCCCTCTTTTCACAAATTGTTAAATAGAACGGTGCAAGAATTCATAGAACAAGCTAGTACCCAAGTGTGTATAATAATACTAAACATGCAATGTATCATAGAAAGTCTATTCTATTGCAAGATATGTCATTGACATGCAAATCATACATACCAAAGATAATGTCTCTTTAGACACCATTTAACCACAAGATTCATATTAAGCACATTATCCTAGCAATCATATCATACTACATGCTAAATATAGGAGTAAACAAAGTATACTTTTATTCCAACCATGCACGAATGAATCATACATTATTATCTAACTCATACAAGAGATTAACCCTATAGTTCATACCACCTGAGTATGTTTCATATTCATAATAAACTGCAGTTTGCCAACTATTACTATAAGATCTAAACAACTAAACCCCATGATATCCCATATTATCATAGTCTACTGTTCTAAAGTACAACTACTAGTTTTCTCACATTTAGTCATAGATAAATGGAAGCATACACTTTTAATCAAGCAAATTAAAATATATAACAAGGTAAGTCATACAATTCCATATAATTCTATCTTAATATTCGTTTACACTTTCAAGATTGCATGTACGCATAAATGACACCCTACCAAATGTTACAACATATATTATTCAAGTAACAACCAACACGCATATATATTTATGTAAGTGTGGATCTAGATATAACAAATAAAATATGTACCATCTGGGTACCTTTCGTACTATAGAACTTTATGACATCCCATACTATCATAGATCATTGTGCTTTAACACCATATTTTACACGAACAAATAATTATACTCTATGATTATTAAACAAACAAGTACAAGGTTATACCATCCACATATACCCTAGATAATACTACACAGTAATAACCATATGAAAACATATTTTTAGGCACACTCCACGATGCACTATTTTATGCTATAACAATCTAATTACTTTTACATAAAAATACTTCTACAATATGCATTGTACAAAGATTTTCACCAGTGCTTTCTATGTGTCTCAATTCTACACATTCTAAGTTCATGCATTTAATTCTACAAGCTATATCAAATACATACTCTTTCGTAATAACTATTAACACGCATTAGCCATCAAAAGCATGATTAAACTTTATTTATTGATTTATTTTACAACCAATATTTATGACAAGCTAGTAATCCACCAAACGATTATTATGCAAGTCATTTAAGGATTTACTTTCATCTCTGTAATAATGAGCCAATTGTTGTAATTATACCTCTAAATCACAGCATGCATTCAAAACATACACAACTAGCAATAGCATGCAACTTTTTTTTAGATGTGCAACTATATAAGATTAATAACAGATGTAAGAGAGTTTATATGCTTACTAAGCTCTCCTATCACTCATCATGGATAACATGAACTAGCTAAGCGTATATTTAAAATACACGATTACCACTAATTATTCATAACATAAACACCACTGCTCTCTAAAGGATCCATAATAATGATGCTCAACTTCTTTTAAATGCAACTTGATTCAACCGCTTAAGGAAATCCAAGGCAAGAGTAAAGTTCCATCCAATATTTGATCTTGCATTAGGGAGTAAACATAGTTTTCTTCATATATTTACAATCACCGAAATATACAGCGCAGTCTAATTTATTATCAACTCAATGATTTCAACATTATACCCAACATTAAATGTTCAACGTTTGATCATTAACTCAACAATTATTAATTAAAAACAGAGTGTTTTAAAAACTCTAACGACTTTATATGAGACTCAACGTTTCTCACTTAGTTACTCGGCTTTTACCATTAACTTGGAGTTTCCATTAGCCGAACTTGGCGTTTTGAGGTTTATGCATGGCGTTTCAAATATGACTTCGGCATTCACGACAACATGCATTGAGTTGGGAGAATCGCTCCTCTACCCACCTGCACTATGGAGGATAGACTCAACTCCAGCTTATCCCCATTAACGTCTGAGTAGACTTCAACGATTAGTCAAGTGACTTCAGCAATTAAATAAAGGTTCAGCGACTTATTAAATGACTTCAGTGATTTATAAAAATGACTTCAGCGATTTTATTTGATATATCATGCGTTCCAGATTAACTTAGCGTTATAATTATATGCTTTACTCAACGTTCATTTGATTTTTGACACAATGATTCAATTTTAAAACACAACAATTACTTTAATGGAAAGCGCTTCTATAAAAACGACTCCAACGATTAATTAAATGAGTGAGTGTTTTTAATGATACAGCTCAGCGTTATTTTTTTTATTGATTCAGTGGTTATATCCAGTTTTATCAACGTTGCATAAGTGATTGGGCGTTGGATAAAATGGCTCAGCTTAAATATTAAAAAATTCAACAGTTATACACAGCCATATCAACATGCATATATTGCGTTTTAATATTTAAACTCGTTGCTTCTATTATCTCATAAATTCAACGCTTTATTTTTGAATACTCAGCTCTTACTAGGCGTTTTAACGGTATGACTCTAATAGCGACTTTAATAAAAATCTCTGCGATTTCATTCTACATGGTTGGGCGCTACAAGATGATGGCCTAATTTCTGACCAGCAATCAATTGTATATGATCAAGCGCTAATATAACAATGACTTGGTGATTTTCCATTTAACTCGGCCAATTTAGTGTATATAACTCAGGGATTCTAATTTAAAAGGCTGGGCGTTGCAACAAATACCCAACGCTATATATTTACACGATCGTCTATTTATATGTGCTGCGTTCAATTTACGACTTGGTGACTTCTACCCTATAACTCGACGTTTAATCTAAGTATGCACAACTAAATGAATTTCAAACACAACGATTTCCCTTTTTTCTTTACTTCTGTGTTTTCATTTATATAAATTGGCGTTTTGATAATTAGACACAGTTTGGGGGTTCCATCCTTACTGACCAGACGTGTCGAATGATCTCAGCGTTCTAATAGCTGGCTAGGCGCTTTAATAAGTGGCTGGGCGCTTTATATACATGACTGGGCGTTGAAGATTTTACACACAGTCGTTTAATTATTTGCTTAGAGTTCTATAAAAATCAATACGTTGGCTTTATAGAAAAGGACGCAAGCTTCTAATGTTGCCAAATATTATTAATGCTGCCCTCAAAATAAGACAGTCCAAAAATTCAATCATTATATTCTACAACATATGTTTAAACAAAAATGCTAGTCATACTTGGAAGTGATGAGTAAGAGTATAGATTCTTTTGGTAATAATTCGTCTGGCTATCCCCTACTTTCTCTACCCTGCTTCATATGTCCGTATCTCCGTCTATGTCACCCCATGTTCCTGTGTCCTTTTTCAAATTCTCGAGGTCTTTATTTATAAAGTTATACATCTCTTCAATTGCTACGCCCTTCTCCTCCTGCATAATATAATTCCTTTTTTCCTCTTCATGCATGGCATCTTTCTCCTTTTTAACTTCCATGCATAATATTGTCCTTATTTTTTATTTTTTTATTAATTTAACTTTTTCAAATAATATTAAACCTCTAAATTACATTATAACCAAGTTAAGTTAACTCTTTTTTCGAAGCTTCCAAAATATCCATGCTCAAACAAAGCCTTCGAAAAATTTCATGAAACTATTCCCATGCTAAGTGTTTAAGTCAACTTGATTAATCATAAGATTAGTCATTTAGTGAATAGGTTCAAATTAGGACATTTCACATATATGTTTAGCCTAAATAATATAAATCAATAATTGTCAAATACAATAATCAAACAACTTAGGATTGTAATAAATCATTATTTTATCAAGATAGATATAGCTTTAATTACCATCTTCATTTCCTATTGAAAGATGCATTTAATCAACGTAGTTTAATGAAACACCTAATAAAGCATCTCACAAACACCATGATCATTATAACCAATTTTATTCTAATGCTACTGGGCAATAAATTCATTCCTTTTTTAATGCATGATGAAAACACAATCAATGCAAACTATTCTAGCATCAACAAGCACAATACTAGCAAATCAGATCAACGTAAAGTATTAACAAGTCAATCTATGGTGGTATGTGAGTTTGGGTTACTAGCAACTTCCTCTGATATACTCTCAATCGTCTCATCTAGCCCATCCTCTTCAATGATGCTCTCCCTCGTCATGGTCTAAGGGTAGGATCTGTTTTGCATCCATATTGCAACAAATAGGTAGTTAGTATGAGTCATCATAAATCAAAGATGCAAAACTAACAATTATACATCCTCAATGTAGAAAATAATATAATACAACTGCTTCATCATGTATACTCAGTAACAATATCACTGTCCCACACCAGTATATGTCATAATGCTCAAATCAAAGTAATAATAATCAGATAATAACTATACTAATCAATAGATTAAAGGTTTATAATTCATAGGGTGAAATCAAAATGTAACATCCTCCCCCATAAAATTGGTCATTGTCCCGATGACTCTTATTCAAACAAAAGTTCTGATTAACAAACAATGTTTAACAGCATAAAAACATAGTATCAAGTATCATATAATGTAAATAAATACAAAATTTTACCTGAAAAACTCATAGTACTCCTAATTAGACTATTCTTTAGAGTATTGGTCCACAAGACCCTACTCGATGACATTCTATTATGCAAACAAGTTTTGTTAATGTCACTTATGCTGTTTGGTTCTATTATGACCACCCTGGGGTCCAAAATTACAAAACAAATCCAATAATAACTTGGTAAAAGTCTTATCGACTTTTCAAAAACACATGAGATCATTACAAAAGTCAAAACAAATGACTAGGGAGAGTTCCACATGTTGTCCCCCAAAAATATCACTCATTTTTGGGACAACATTCAAACTATTTTGGTCCTACAGATCAAAATTCTCTCTTCTCCTTTCAAAAATTGTTCTAAGCATTCAGGTTCTTCATTTTTCAAGCTTTCCAAAAATCTACGGACTCTGCAGGAAAGAAGCAAGCTCTCAAAAGAACAAGTTTCCAGCACTTAGTCATTTCCAAGTTGGTTCAACGCGTTTGGTGCAAAAGAACAAAGGACTTAAACAAAAAGACAGAATGAACCAATGAACCAATGAACTTTCAGTGGTTCAATGGGTTCAATGTTCAACATGGTTCAAGCAATAGTCAACCAATGACATCCTTGCAGACATCAAATTAAGGTAAGGGAATATCTGTTGAAATTCAAATAAAGCGTGGAACTTGAAGGAAGAACCAAGCGACTGGCTGGAAAGATAGCCTGAAAGCTCAAATCGAAGCAGGAAGAGACAAAGCTGGAAAAGACAAAAGCAAAAAGAGGGAAAAGCTTGAAATGTCTGTGCGAGAGTTATTTCCAGTAGGTGAAACAGTGGATCGAGTAGACTACTGAGCGCACCAAACCAAGGACACAGCCTATTTTCTTCCATGAAGTAAAGATGAATGGATAGTTGCACAGACATCAGAGGGGGTAGACCAGATGATCTAGACTTGGGAGAAGACATATGGGATGAAATGGCACGCCATAGTTAAGATAGCTGCCTTGTTTTCAATGCAGTCATTGGGCAAACTTGAAAATGCATTCAAGGCATTGAATGCACAGCATGGGACGTTCTATGGAAAACAAGTGCCCAAGTCTTTCTTGGAGCGCTATATATTTTAATCTCTCATTTGTTACACGAGAGATCTTCCCCTTACCAAGAAGCGAAACTCTGCCCATTTTGAAAGGCATTACTGAGACTTTGAGCTCAGGTTGTAATTTCATTTTCCTTGTTATTTGAATGAGAAAGCAGGTTTTTCCAGACTTTGTGTTGTTCTGACTTGTGTCATCTGGAAGTGTCCTTATTCATTTAATTTGGTAAGCAGAACTAGTGGAGGTGAGCAGGGAGGTGTCCTGAAGGCCCACTGTAGAGAGACTTTGTGCCCCCATAAGTACCTTCAGTGTGTTTGCATTTTCCTTTCCTGTGTAAAGAGCCTTGAGATGACTGTGTGCCCCCATTGTTCTTCATGTCTTTCTCTCTCAGGTTGCTGGTCACTCAGCACCCCTGTTACCAGTTACTTGCTACCAGAAAGAGTCTTGCTATTTGCAAGAACAAGCACTTTTGAAAGAAGAGAAGTGCCTTCTATTGTCTCACTAGGATTTCTACTATTTAGGAAGGAATCTGGCTCTTGGCTGAAAGTTGCTTATGAAAGAAGAGAAGCACCTTTCCCGTATTTCTCCTCTATTAGTTAGCATCATCTCTGAAAGAAGAGAGATGGATGGTTTGTCCTACCCCCTGTGTCTTATTATATATATATATATATATATATATATATATATATATATATATATATATATATATATAGCCTCTTGCATCTCCTGCATATCTATAGGGAACCTCCCCTTGATGAGAGGAGAGATTTGTCTCCGGCTGATGTAGTAAAGTTGCACACCTAGCCGACTGATCTCCCTATGATGTGGTGATAGGAACTATTTTGGTCACCAGTTAGTTAGCCAACAAAATATTCACCCAACACCACAAAACCTTCCAGCGCCTCTGCACATCTCTCTAACCTAGAAAATGTATTTGGCATTTCAGAGAAAAGTATTTAGAGAACTTGGGAAGGATGATGTGTATATGTTATTACTATTGCTACTCTGCATAGCTTCAGATAAGTATACCATGTCAATAATGTCTACTCAATCAGAGCTCTAGATAAGTACGACGATGAATAGGAATTGAAAATATATAGTATACAAAATCATGGAATACCCGTCCACACGGAATACCCATCCATAGTATACATGCATATGGTCATACGACTAAATTTGACAACTTCTACTTATCAAATTTGAGATTTGACAAGTCCGTCTGTCGCATCAACTTATCTCCAATCCAAGTCAATGTGAGGCTAATTAGGATACCGTCTTATCATTTAAAAACTCACTTTCTTAATTCACCACTCTTCTCTCAGGTCTTCACGACCTGACGATCTCCAAAAAATGCATAAAGTTCTATAAAACATAAATCTGTACTAACAGTTCATAAAAAGCAATATTATATGCTAAATGATTTTAGATGTAATAACATACAAGAAAAATCATACAATCTTGTATTAAGTTGCTACTAATCAAACATAACTAATATTATATTCTGCAACTTAATCTAGTGTTATATTCGTAATAAAAAGGAGATAATACCATATGTATCATAACATACAAAGGTCAAGGATCAGATCGTCATTACAAGCTTACAAGTGAGACAATGTCTCCTTGCTTGTTTAACTAGCACACAACAAGTTAAAAAGTTTATTTCAACCCTTTTAGATTACCAAGATGTCCTACACATTTTATTCCTTACTTGCACCCGAAGAAAGGTACATATATAACTCTTCAAAACAACATGCTTCAAAAAAGAATAATATTAGTATAAACAAAGGTATATAATAACATAATAATTATAATCACTGGATTAATATAAATTCCAAGTTAGCCACTCCTATGGTCAAGTACACAAGTTTAGATAAAATAGTGACTCTAAAAAGTCATAAGAGAAAAGTAGAGAGCTAAAATCTCATAAACAAAACTTCCTACATTCCTTCATATGGTAAAAGGAAACACTGCAATTCACGTTGCCAATCACTATTCACATACCAAACTCGTAAGTGTAGTATTATCACCTCCTTCCACAACTGGAAAGAAGATATGAACCATAAGGATGCATCAATCCATTCAACCCTTCAACTTTTCTCAACGAGTAGTAAACACTATCCCAAGAACTCAAGGGAATAAAACGACAATTCAAAAACAAGTTTTCGCATAAAGAAATCCTAAATCAACACCCTGAAAATTTGAATCTTCTCAGTAGCTTAAAGTGATGTAAGAGGAGAGTGAAAGCATAACAACTCATCTCTAAACTAAGATATATGGTACTTCTTCTCAAGTCTATAAAATATAAGGATGCTAATCCACAAACTCCTAACACAAGGGGATTCACAATTAAGACAACTATACTCAACTATAAGAAAATTCACCGTACCAAATGGTGCCAATCTAGTATGGTCCTACAAGATTTATCATTCCTAGAATATGTATAAGTAAGACACAAAACTAATGCATAAATACTTAAGTGAGAAGCACTCCATGCTTTTAAAATACTCACAACACAAATGGTGAAGGTGACATAATGACACTTGAGGTGTTCAATCTAAAGATAAAAAATATGGTAAGAAACTCTTGTTCACAACTCAAGAACTAAGCTTTGCACTCTCCTACCCATACACCTTATAAAGCTATCACCAAAGAGACACTCGATAAACCAACTCTTAAGGGGGTACGAATGCTCTTGGGGTATACACTTAATGTACTATACATACTTTCACATCTCTCCTCTTAGCTAAACAAAAAGGTATGAAAATGCTAATGGACTCATTTAATTTTAGAGTTCGAGCCACAACTCTGATACAAATAAGGTGTACAATATCCTTCTTACGAATTACCATAGAGATTTGTTTTACTTTGAACTGATATTGTTCAAATTTTATACTTATAATTTTATAATAGGGTGCAAGTTTGTGCTAACTATTCCAGCGTTGAATACATTGATGATGGGTTTGTCTACACAATGTGGAGTGGCTCACATAACTAATGGTAGTACCATGGTAGAATTGTTTGTTTTTATATTGGAATTTAATTTATCATTTGGATTGTTTTTGCTTCCAGAAATTCGTAGTTAAATAATTTTAAATAATTTTTGTTTCTAAAATTTTCAGATTTCAACTTTTTTTTGTTTCAGTGATCCTGATAAGAGGATATAGAGAGAGGAGGTCGGTACCATTTTAATGAACATGGATAATTATGGCAATACTCCAAAATCTTAGGGAGTTTACCTCTTCTCTAGTACCCGTAAGTAAAAAAGAAAAATATTGCAAAATCCCCGTCATGCAACAGTACATATATTATGCCATCCAAGAGGATCCATAAAAACAGATGACGTATAGCACTACCATAACCGGAAATACCTAAAACGTTAGAAAACCAACCCTACATGCTAAACATAGCAGTAGTGGAAGATTCTTACACAGTTTCATGCACAAGTTTTCAGTCAGAAGTCTGAATATCTTTTCCAGATTCTCATGCTCCGGCTGGATTTCTTCCTAACTTATTTACACAGGCGCTGAAATAGGCAATCATCTCGAGTTTCAGGTTGTGAATAGTCTTGGTGTGAATGTTTCCTCTGGGCATTTTTCTTCTGGTGTGACTATGGCTAGAATCTGGCATTATTTTGTCCACTTTGGAAGAAATTGAGCTGCATCCTTTTTTAGGATCAAGCTACAGCCCAATTTTGATGGTTTTCACTGTTTAGCAATAAATAACAGGTCATTAACTTTTCTCTTAACACTTAGAAATTATTGTTCCCCATAATAAGCATTTTTTTCTGGTTCTTTTGCACTCACCATGAGTTTTTCCTGGCACCCCCCTTGAGAAAATTATTAGAGCTATCCTTGGACTTAGTGGAAGAAGCATTTATTTTCAGCAGGTGTTTTCCCTTTCCCTCGAGTCTCGGCCTCAGTTAACTGATTGGTATAGATGAAACTTGAGGGTAATCGTCTTGGAAGTAATTTTGATGTTTGTCTCTTTGGAATCAAACTTTTGCATGAACTTTCATTCGAGCTCTACTTAAATTTTGCTGTATAGGGCCTTCTGAATTTTCCATGGGAGGCCGCAAAAAGCATAGCATAGATTGATCCAGAAAAAGCCAAAACAGATCCAAGATTCCAGTAAACAAAATCCTTCTTTGACAGAAAGCAAACTGGCCTGAAAACAAATCTCTAAATAAATAAAAATTTATCAGCAACCTGTTAGAGTGAGAAATGTAGAGAAAAAGCAACAGCAACAATGGCTAACAGAATCTCAATGGTGGGGGAGGCAGCTGAAGAGAGCCACAAACCCCAAAACAGGAACGGCTAATGCAGCTCTAGCAATGTTATCCGAAACCACAATTAGCCAACGAGGTCATCGAACTAAAAATGTCATTCTCAGATTATTCCAATTCCAACTGGAAATACACAAAACAATAAAACTTGTCATTTAAATAAACATCTACCGCTAGAACAACGCTTGCATTGACTCCACAGCCACCACTTTCGTATGTCATTGCTTCTGCTTTACAGGAGATTTTCTAAACTAAGAGCCTCAATTGCAGAGACTACAAAATGTCCTGGATTCCCTTCAAGCATGCGAGATATCTCCTCAAATTAATATCATTTTCGAAAGCCTGAAATATGATTTAGGGGCAGGGTCTAATAGAGACATATATGACATAATCACGCTCCCATAATGAAGGCAAATCTCAAATCACTGCAAACGGTGATACATAATTTGTTATTGGTGTGGCATTCATGAAAACGTTTAAATTATCCCCAATTCCAGATCTTAGACCAACCCCTACCTTTGCTAAAATATCTGCAACATTGTTACTCTTCCTTTTAACATGGTTAAAGAAGATGAGAATGAACAATCTGTAGATTAGAGATATGTCTTGAATAACCATACTTAACATTTAATTTTGAGGCCCATTTCTCAAAATGTAGTTAGACTAACTTAGAGTCTCCCTCCACTTCCATATTTAGCCACTTTTAGAGATAGCGAGGGAGAGGCCTTGGAGAAGAGATTTTGTAGATAGAGAAGATGTTTTGACTCTTGAATAACCTTAATCAACATTCAATTTTGAGGCCCATTTCGTAAAATGGAGCCAATACTAACTTTGAATCTCCCTCCTTTTCCATATTTAACTACTTTTAGAGATAGTGAGGGAGAAACCTTGGAGAAAAGCTTTGACCTTTGCCTAGTTATTAGATAACCTCCCCATATCTAAGAAAAGCAAGTGCTAACCCTGCCAACTTTGCTTCTAAAGACTTATTCCCTACTTGCATGGACAGGATTATCTTTGGCAGCCCCATCCAAATTCGGTTTCATTCTTCCTTGCTAAGGATGACTCCTTTTCTCAGTAATCTGTTTATCCGGAAGAATGACTCCTTTTCTCAGTAATCTGTTTATCCTTAATTGTACTAACACCATTTGCACGGGTGAATATTTCTTTATTAGATTCTTATAATATCTGTGTTTATTTGTATATTGTAATGATATACCCAAATAACTGTAATTTTCCTTGTTTTTTGTTCTCCCAGTTTATGGTGAGGGGACACCTATCTAGCATTAAAGTTTGTGTCAGGAAGCAAAGTATTTAGGATGTGGGGAATGTCCATCTGATGGTCAGACACGTCCACATTTTTTTCAAAATAAGCACCTTGTCAGACATGCCCAATGATTGCCATCCCACATGCTGCATTCTTTGCTCCTAGTTTCAGCAGCCAATGTGATTGGTTTAAGGCCAATTAATTAGCCTGTACTTTTATTTATGCACTCTTTTTGCATCAGGCTTAACATATTTCTGTGGCTTTACAATATACATACATACATATTTACATACACATACATTTCAAAGTAGTAAATCCTATTTTTGTAGAGAATTACTTTTCAGGTGAACTGATTAGCTATCTAGTTTAACTCTAAGCCTTGTTTTTTGTTCACATGATGTGCCCTTCCATTCATGGTAGGTTTTAGGCTATAACATATTAAAAGTTTGTGATCTTAAGCAAAAGATATTGAGGCGTTTCATGTTCGGCAAAAGTGCTTGCAATTGGTTAGTTTATCAATAGAAACCATGGAAGGGGTTTTCTAACGGCAAATGTTTGTGTGCAGAATGGATACTCTTCAAAGACATATGCCATTTACAGGCCCTGATGGCATGAATGAACTCAGAAAGATACAGAAGATTTATGCTGCTGCTGTGAATCAGGTCCGTTACCTGCACATTTATCATGTACATATACAGTAGTTGCTATTATTGTCGTTAGTTTTCCATCGAAGGTAGTCTGTGTTGTCATTGTTTGTTATTCTCAAACAGTAACTAATGAGCTGCACTGCCTTCTACATCCTTTACACAATCCCAGCTAGAATTGTTCGAGATTTAAAGATTTGCCAAAATATTTCCTTCTGCATGAATTTATTTAATTAGCTGCTGTCTGTGTTATCATTGAAAACGTATTTTTCATAATTTCCTGTAATGGTTATTGCAATATAATTATAGTAAAACTCCTTAATTATCATTTATGAATAAAATACAAAACATGAGAGCTAAATCATTGAAATGTTTGATCAAATCAGGAAAAAGACAAATCTGAGAGATGTATATATAATATATGTGCATGTGCATTATTATGTGTATTATATTAACTGACTTTAAACGCCAATCTCACATAATTTATCCTTTTTATCTTAATATAATTAATTCCCAAAATTTGGGAAAAAACATTGAGGACTTCAAAATTTACATATTTTGAAACAATCCAGGTCCGCAAGCATCCTGCATCTTCCAGCAAATAATAAATAATAGTTTTACCTATATTTCTTACACTTTTCCCCTTGTGGTGAACTTTAAAATCTTACTTCAATTTCATGGTTTCATTCAACTAAAGAAGGCAGCATAGCTATCATTTTTCTAAATATCTATGTTATTGCACACTTTATTCAGCAAGCTGCTAGATCTCATTGCACAAGTCATATGGTTTCCACTATTTTTTTCTACCATGTATTTGAAAATTGCGATTGTATTTTGAAAAGTATCCATGTTTGTTAATGGATTTTATGTGTGGAATTCTTTCTTTTCATCTTTTGGGAGGATAATGTTGGGTTTCTATGTTATGCAGCAAGACTATCTACGCAAAACATCTCTAAAGATGCTATCGTTAAAAAAACATGTTTCTCGGGATGGAAATCCTTTGGCAGGCGGTTCTTCTAGTAGCAATCAGAAGCCTTTAGATCCTGGTCGGGGCAAACAGATAAATCTCTAGTTTGTAATAAAATTATTGGTTTTATTTAAGCATAATTTATATTATCATTTTGATTGGTAACAATCAGTTTGCTGTGTTTATTTAAAATAATTCCTTTTATTCTTGGATATCAGTAGTTGAATGAGGTTTTGATTGAGAAGTGGGTTTTGTTTTTGTCTTCAATTGTTTTCAACATTGAAACAGGAGTTATGATGCCGCCACAGCTGAGAAATACATCACACTCTCCGGCATTAGTAAATGGCAATGGCATTTCGCTGCCTGGACAGTCCCAACCACAACAAGCATTTATACAACAAAATCTGAAATCTGGTATGAGTGCAGGTGGAATGCAGAGCTCAGCTGGCTTGCCTTCTTCACTGCCTAACTCGACAGGTCAGGTTTTACCTCAAAATGCTCTTATGCCAAGTGTTCAGAGGCAGATGCAATCAAGACAACAGCAAGTAGCTCAACAACACCAACAGCCACACGTGCAACATCAGCTCCTTTATCAGCAACCATTGCAACACCAGCAGCAACATTTGTAACACCCGCAACAACAGGGTCTCATGAAAGATAATCTTCAACAGTCACAGCTTGTACCATCAATCCTTCAGCAGCAGCAACAACCTGTCATGCAACAATCCCAGCTTCAGGCTTCACAGCAATCTATCTTGCAATCAGCTCAGGCACCTACTCTTCAAACAAGTCAGCAATCTCTAATTCGTCAGTCTCAGCCTTCTGCTCTTCAACCTGCTCAGCAATCTAACCTACAATAAACATCTCAGTCTTTCCTTCAGCAGCACCAGCAGTCTGTCTTCAGGCAACAGCAATCTGTTTTACAACAGCAGCCATCCATTCTTCAGCAACAACAACCATCATTTTTAATGTTTCAAATATGCAGATGCAGCAACAGCAACAACTCCAACAGATCATACAATCCAAGAATTCTCAACATCAGCAAGCACAGCAGCCACCACCATCATTGTTACCATCACAATCACAGCAGTTGCAGCAACAACCACAACAACAGCAACTTCTCTCCCAGGTCCAACATCAGCCCCAGCAGTTGCAACAACAACCACCATTGTTACCACAGACGAACTCGGTAGAGCAAGAGCTCCAGCAAAGGCTTCACACGACTGGTTGTTTGTTGCAGCAGCAGCAGCAGCAGAACTCTGTTGAACGGCAAAAACAGATACTACAAGCCCAAAACCAGAGGCTGTCGGATGTCCCAACAAGTAAAATTCTTTCATCTCTTCTATTATTTTATCTCAAATATTTTATTATATTCTCATTTCAATTATAATTTAGATAAATAACACATTTTGGCCATCCCTGCTATCTATCTATTGCACATGTTAGCCTTGATCTAGCATCGATAGAAGGTATACATCCAGTCTTTCATATTGATATTTTAGCGTGATAGAAAATTTTCGGTGGCCTTATAAATTTAGGAACTGTGGAATTTTCCAGCGGCAATGGAGTCTTCGGGTCAAACTGGACAATCAAATATTATTGACTGGCAGGAGAAGATCTATCAGAAGGTAAGATCTTTACAATCTGTCTTCTTTCCAAATGTTACAATTGCCAAGATCACAGACCCTTCACTTGTCTGGGGATAGAATTTTGAGTGACTGCCAAGGTATAATCTAAATTTAGAAAACCAGTTTGTAAGCTAAACGAAAGGATCTATGAACAGTAGAATGGTTTGTAATCTGATATATGTGCAACTCGTATTAATACCAATGAAATTAGCAGTATATCAAAGAAGAAAGAAACTCATAAATGAGATTGTAAAACACTATTAAACATGTACAGTTGACTTAGAAATATGAATACCTATGAGGGCCCTTGAATGTTACTAATCTACTTATGAAAGAAGCGTCCCAAATTGTCAAGGGTCTTTTCTCCGTCAAAGCATTGATATTCTGAATGCGATAAAAGTACTTCTGGTGTAGGGAAAGGATATGAAAATGAGAGTAGAAGTAGAACTTAATGACTGCTTAGAATAACTCATAGTAACATGCAGTCGGCTTATTAAATGAGTGGATTCAAGTCGTCACTCGACTTGGCTGTCAAAACTTGGCAATAACTCGATCAATGTAAGTATTACTCATGTCAAATAAATACTTATGAATAACTTGCGATTTAATGAAATACCTTGGAAATAATTTCTTTTTGGCAATGTTTTTAATATGGATATCAATTGTTGAGAAATTGGTGGCTTATGTTCATTACCCCCACCAAAAATATTACTAATCCTGAAGCAGCTTATGGATATCAATATTACTAATGTTGATGTCGACAATGATTCTGGCTAGGACCATAAGCTGTGGAGTGACTTTCATTATCCAAACTTAGAATGCCAGCAGCATTATCAATATGTCAAAAACGCAACAATAAACCTTTCTGGCCATTAACAGATCAAGGTCCCAGTAACTCTCTTTGATACTGCAGCAGGAGGCTCTCAAGTGACCTAAAGCTGACTTTTTGAATGATGTGTAGTTTCTTCAGTTTACGTACATGGACAGTAGTGGTTATACTGGCTGTTGTAAAAGAAGTATTTCATCCCAAGGTAGCAGACATGTATAAAAGGCTGTATGGTTAAGGTGGTAAGAGGAATTAATCCATTTTCATAGCTAAGTCTTACTGCGCAAGTTAGAGTGAAAAAGTCTCCTCATGAGAACAATGTCATTTCCTTATGTGAAACCGGTTTACAATGCTTAACATTGTCTCATGGGAACTATATGCCAAATCCCTTTACCTTAGCTGTAATTTGCGACCACAACCTTCCCTGATGATGCTTGTGTATTTTCAAGCTGTTCAAACCAGCATTTGCTTCCAGTCGTCATCTAAATCGCGTTTCGTCAATAATGTAAGAAAAACATTTACAGTTGTCTTATTTGGTATGTCAGTGTGATCATTGTTGTCTGCGTGCTCTATCATATCTATCATCTTTGTGATATGTCTCCTCTGTTATGTTATATCTATCACCTATGATTCTATCATTTTTATTTCTGCTTAGTCTATTTTGTGCCTATCACGTCACTCTTCTTCTAGCAATCTTCTTGGCGTATTAGGATCAGGACATCTCTTTATAGCAATGATCCTGATAGAAATGGTTATTTATTTTTTTGCAGCTGCAGAAGCTGAAGGATATATATTTTCCGGACTTAAGAGAATTACTCCAAAGGCTTACCGTGAAATGTCAGCAGGTAAATTTACTTTTTTCAGTTTTTGTCCACTCACTTTTTTTTTGGTATGATTTAGTCAAATGGCCTGATGGCACTAGTTAATGATTCAATTTGGCATCAATGCGTAAAGATTGTTATTTTGGCAGCCTATGCCAGTTGATCAACTTGAAAAGCTAAAGGTGTACAGAAGCAAAGTCCATCGTATGATGCAATATTTTCAAGTTTCTAAGGACAGTATTCCAGCTGGATTTCCGGAAGACAAGATTGATGCCATCGAGAAGCAAATCCAATATGTTCTAAACTCATTTAAGCCAGGAAAATCTGCTTTGCAACAACAACAGGGACACCAACAATTCCTGCCTCGGTCTAGCAGCCATTTACCTTCTATGCAACAACAGTCACAATCTACTATACCTCTGATGCAGCAACAGGAGAAGCATGCTAATCAGCTCCAACAGATGAGTTTACAGGCTTCGGCAACATCACCTGGACTTCTTATGGAAGACAAGCTAAAGACAAAAGAACCCCCTTTCAAGCGCTTGATAAAAGTGTTATGCATTCCTCAAGCTTTTTGTTTAGGAACAATAGTCACTGCTTGTTTTGGTGAGGAAGTGTTCATATATTAGAAGGGAACACAGAAATATAACATGAAAAACTATTAAAGGCATAAGTTTCTCACATAGCTATCTGTACTTGTACTTGTATCCTATGTTTTGGGGTTTAAAGCTGTTTGGGTTTACCTTACCCCCTCTTAAGTCGAGGGCACGCCCACTCATATCACATATTTAGATGTAGAACCCAGCCCACCTATCCCTGGTTGGGCTTACTTTATTTTAGTGTTATAGTTTTCAATTGCATTTCTATTGTACCTGAATGTACTTTCAAGACCCATTGAGCTAATTTGGTCATTTGGAAATTAATATAGTTTTTCTCTCTCTCTTTTTTTCCAAACCCTAGCTAAGAGAAAAAGCATGTTTGTTTGGACCTGTATATCAGTAGATGCAATGTACATTTCTAAGACCTGCTACATTAATGCTACCGTCTTTATCCTGCTAGCTGTGAAAATTAGTATTGATTTGCTACTTACATATGATGTCTGTCCAATGTTACCATTGATGCATCAGTTGCACAATTTGTTAGTCGTATATGATATTCAGCTTATGGCCAGCCTAGGGCAATTTATGCCGATGTAAATTTGCTGCTTATATTCCAAATTTTACTTTCCCATTTCAATATAGTTTGTTGTTACACGCTCCTCTGTTTGAAAGAAAAATAGGCAATAATGCAATGTTATTTACCAAAAACTTGGATGCCCCTTGGGATTTGTTGTTGATGGAATTTTGTTTGTAGGTGAGTCTGGAGTCAAGTATGGGAGGGGTTATAAATTACATATAGCATTACTCTGCGTATATGGCCAATATGGTGATATTGTTGAAATTAGCACATTTGCTGTTGGCCAACAAATGTACAGATTTGCATAAAGACGAGCAAGATAGAGAATATGAAACCAACCCTTCTTGAAATGGCGTCTCTCATGTAAATTGTAAATTTTTAGAAAGTACTTCATGAAAATTCTAGCTTCCTCGTATGTTGATCAAGATTTTGCTGCTATACTAATTAAGGCTGGTTGGGCTTGATTCTTGGCATACCATAGAACTTGGAAGGAATTATTTGCTTCTGTCCTAGTTATCTTTAGACTGTTGGAATTATACGAGGATGTGTCAATAAGATAGTTAATGGGAAGGGTTGTATGCAGTTGGCTGCCAGTCATCTTTACCAAAGGATGTATGAAGAAATGAATAAGTTACCGATTTGGGTTTGGGTTTGAAGAACCGGGTTTGCTGGTATGGCAATTTTTTTTGCCTCAGGGACGGCTTAGATTTGGCTGTACAAGAAATATATAAAAAATAAAAAATATAGAAATTCTAACCTAATAAATAGAAAATTAGTGACATTAACCACATAGTATACATATAATTTTATAAAAAATAAAATATGAAAATAATCACAAAAAACCAACCGAATACCAAATGTCATGAAAATCATAAATAACCACATAGTAGATTACTTATACATAGACATCTATCAGATCTGAACTTGGGTACATAGGGCTATAGAAATTTGTGGAAATGATGGCTTTAAAAACTTGTGGAAACGATGGCTTCACATTTTGTTGGGCCCTGTTGTGGTCTATTGGCATAGATATGGCATTGAGCATACATCTAAGCACCTTAACTATGATCTAGGTTGTTACTTTTATACCTTGGTTCCTTTGGGATGTTATAAGAGTGTGTTTTGATCTTAAAAACACCTAGAAAAAGAATATGGGTGTGACATGAATGTAATGGGTGCTTTGCCTTGGTGAATTCTTGATAATTGGGGTTTTGGTCTGGCTAACCTCAGTGAAGGCTTAATGCCATTAGGAGATCCTAAAGGTGTGGGAAAAGCTAATGGCTTTTTCTACACCCTTAGGATGTCCTAATGGCATTAACCCTTGGCTATGTTGTTTGGAAACAGAAATGTTTTTGAAACATAGATTTTTAAACCCCATTTGCTTTTCAGGGCTCTCCTATGATGTGGTTGTATGTGATTCAAAGGGTTCAAAAAAAAATCTCCTTTTAGATCACAAAACCTTTGCCTTTGGCAGGGAAGTTTCAGATTTGTTCTAAGGTATAAGCGACTACACATGTTTACTATTCTTCATATTGGGTTCCTTCTAATGTTGTTTATGGTAGGCTGAAAAAGCTCCTAGAGACTTCTTTTGGGGCCAATTTTGAATGGTACAAGGGTTTTCACAGAGTTTTTTGAGAAATTTGTTGCAGGGCTAAGGAGGTAGGTGGTCTGGGTCTTCTAGAAATTAAGCTTCAAGGTCTAGCTCTTGGCAATAAATGGGTTATTCGTGTGTTGCAAGGTGATGAAGCTTGAAAGATTTTACTTTGTCATTGTATCTCTCAAGGGATCCCTTGTGGCAAGCGTGCTTGTCATGGCCTTGGTCTCCATATTCTTTTTATTACCCTAGTTCTGGTTAAAACTTAGGGTACCTTTGTTATTTAAAGTATATAGAAAGCTTGGGAAAAAATCAAACTCCATGTAATCTAGATAGGGGAGGGTTTCAAGAATGGTATTTCCCTTAATTCTCATTCCCTTTGGTGGTTTCCCTGCCTAAATTTTATAATGTTCCCTTTGCTTTGGTCCCTTGAATTAAAGGGTTAAGATTATTCAAGAAAGGTGTGAAAACCATAGAAGATCTATTTTGTACTAGGAGTCGTGCTTGGCTTTTTTGGTTGCAAGTTCAAACCAAATTCAATTTAAATAATGTAGACGTTGAATCTATTGCTAAGATTCAAAGCTCCATCCCTGATGAGTATCTTCATAAGATTAGAGTCAAGTCTTTTACTCCTTGGTGGAAAGACTAGCATTGCCCTATGACCACTCCTTTTGCTCATTATTCTCCTCGATTGGGGTACAAGCTTTTAGCCCCTAGCATATTCAAGATGATACTTTCAATCATCGATGGAGCCTCTGATCCAACCATGGGATTTGGTACAAAAGATTCCACTATGTGTGGGTTGCTCCCATTGAGCCTAAAAAGGCCCATTTTCTTCGGTGCATCCTCTATCAAGGTTTGCATGTGGGTGACTAAGCACATGGGGGTTTCAAATCCCATTTGTCCAGCGTGTCGTCAACTCGAGTCTATTAAGCATCTTTTTTGGGTTTGTTCTCATGCTCAGTCAGCGTGGCATTAGATTCATACCCTCTTTCAACGGTTTAGACCTGAATTCTTTATGTGGAAGATGGCTCTCTTGGGGGACTTTGCTCTACTTCTTGCAAGATACAACAAATTTTGATAGATTTTTCGTGTTGACATTTTATTTCAAATCTGGAAAGTTAAGAACTACGCTTGCTTTAATCATAAGGAAATGGAACGTAGTTTTTTTGTTACTAACAAAATTATTGTCATTTCCAATGTCACTCCAAATACAAAGCCAAACTAACAAAGTTCGCCTGGTACTTAATCACCTTCAACACTTGTTTGATCACTAGGGAAATGCTTTGTGTGCAATAAACCAAGAACCTCCAGAGCTGTCACATTTTTCATCACCTCCTAGCGAATAGGGATGTGGTACACGCTGGCAGTGTTTCAAAAATAGAGATAGGAGCCTCTCTCCCTGTCGATCACCACTTCATTGGTCTTCCCTGTGGCATAGTAGATCGAGTGGATCTTCTAGGCGTGGAGGTGATGGCAGAGGTTCCCTCCCCCCACCAGGGCCATGGAGGTGATGGCAGGGGTTGGGGCCCTCCCCCTTAGGTTAAGTATTTGCCGCTGGCTTTGGCAATTTCCCCTAATAGAAACACGGATGAAAACAATAATGCATAACAAAACGATGGATGGGAGCCTTTACTTATGGATGAATACCCCTTGCTCATGGTGGTTGGGGTCACAAGCCACATGATCTATCTCTTCCAAATTCCATGTTTGTTGCTGCAGTTTAATTATTATTTTTATTGTGATGTGCTCTTATAAATGTTTTGTTGTTTTTTACACATCTTTGATTTGAGGTTTTGTTGAGTGATCATTATTGACCTACTAGGAGTTTTTATTCTCGGTTTGACTTTGCTCGTGGGGTGCGACCTTTCCACCTATTTTTTTGTATGATTAACATTGTATTTTATATTTATTTATATTAATATAGATACACTCTTCAATAATTTTTTTTTTTAAAAAAAAACTTGATTTGAAAACATCATATATATATCATTCATACATACATACATATATATACAATGTGAAATACTCATTTTTAGTCTATAAAAGATAAAACACTTAAACATATATAGTATTCATTCATTATTTCACATTGTGTGTGTGTGTGTGTATATATACACACACACACACACACACACACACACAAAAAAAAAAAAAAAAAAATGTGAAATACTCATTTTTAGTCTATAAAAGATAAAACACTTAAACATATATAGTATTCATTCATTTGTTACGTCAAAGACACAATGCACATTCAAATCTAGAATAAACCATCTAGATTGTCCTCAAAATCATGAATGCCACTCCCACTATTTTTCAACTTTTATCATTTAGTGACTATAAATCATCTAGTTTGTAGGGATGCCCTAGTGCATCAAAGCTCCCTGAGTGCACATCTTAAAGGGTGCATTGGGAATAGGGTGGGATCAACTCGTGGTACTTTGCGAGAGATGTTCTCATACTATTCTATAATAGCTACATCCTTTCATGCAACCTTCATACCTCTTACGATGTCTCCTTGATATCTTAAAACCCTAAAATATGGCAAACTTTGAAAACCTAAAAAACCTTGAAATCCGAATAATTCACAAGATGTGTCACATAATCCTCTTGCCCATGAAATATCTTTGCACCCTTTGTCAATTGGTTTTTTGCATCGAATTTCACATTTTATAATAACAAAGATGATACAGAACAACATCTCCAATCATTCTGTGGCATGTCTTGATTATGTCATTATTTCTAAGGAGCCTAAAGGACTATGCTTTGTGATGGTTCTATGATTTACCTATCCAATCAGTAAGAACATTCAAACCTCTAGTATATTAGTTTATAGCACATTTATCTATCAACATCACTAAAAATATATCATATATTCAAATTTCAAAAATTGAACAAGAAACCAATGAATCTATCAATGAATATATTTTGAGATATAAAACAATGTTGGCCAAAATGACAGATCCAATGGTATTTAAAGAACGTCAAGACATTCTCAAGCAAAGTTTGATTGCCCCATTATATGAGTTTATTGTTTTCAAAAAGTTTAAATTTTTTGATGACTTATCTCATATTGTTTGAGATCGTGAAATGAAATTCATTTCACTGAACAATTTTAAATATGTAACAAACACACCAACTACATATAATCCCAAATATCATATCAAACCAAGTTTCAATGTGAAACTTACAAAACCTAAAAAGGAAACAACCATAATGGTTAATGTAGTCTCTTAACAACCTAATCGACTCATTTTATCCAATGCACTTAAGAGGTAATGTCTATGATTCCTCGAGTCTCCAACTTCTTTACTTTATAATCTTATGTAGTGTCACTGCATCTCTCCATTCTCCCAAATAGGTTGATATGAGTCAAACTCTATCCAAAGGATATGATGTTAATGCATATTGTGACTATCACCAAGACCCTGGGCATTCTACTAACATATTTTATCCCTTGAAACATAAGATCCAAGAACTCATTGATGACCAAAATATTAATTTTGATGATCCTCTAAAGGATTCAGGGTCACAACCTAGTGATCGCCTGAATCAAAAAATATTTAACAATCCTTTACAAGATCATTCTAAAAAATATCCAAAACTGCAAATGGCATATAATGCATATCCTTCTCCATCACATTATGGGCACCGATTAGATGGGATTATTGACATGTATACACACATAGTACCTCTTATGATTCAGATACCTTTTATTACATTTGATGACAATGAAATAGTGGATGATGACTGACATTGATTAGATGGGATTATTAACATGTATACACACACAATACCTCTTATGATTCAAACACCTTTTATAAAATTTGATTACAATGAAATAGTGGATGATGACTTAGATCTTCAATTATTCTTTATTCGAGTATACCTTAACCATCAACCTATACATAGTGTTAGGATCGACAATGATGATAGTGAGAATGTATGTACCATGAAATTAATTACACATTTTATATATACACATGATAATTTATACCCTTTGACCAAAACTGATAGAACATTCGATGGGACATCACATCACATTATTGGGGAGATTGATTTACCTTTACAAGTTGGTTCAGCACGTGGTTACCACCTTTTTAGTTATACCATATACAAAAGTCCTTTATATGTTATTGGGTCAATCTTGGATACATAAACACTGGATAGTACCTTCCATAGTGTATTAAATATGTCATACCAACAACGTAGTCATAGCTTTTGGAATTCTATATAAACATCCACTCAAACAAGAGAAGTTTATTCCAAGGCAACTAATTGTCAAAACTACTAAGGTTAATCTTCCAAAAAAGGGTAAGAAATAGGTAATACCATTTCCTAGGCAGCCCATACTAGAGAGACATTTGCATTAGAGATACATAGTGGATTCCATAGAATCTTCATCTACTCCTACACAACATACACAATTACCTAGAGCAACTAAATATGTTCCAATTATAACTACTCAAAAGAAACCACAAAGTAGTCAATGACGGCTTCCACAAACCCCTACTCCTATTGTTTTGTCATGACCATGGAGTCCTACTACACGTATGCAAGGTACCATAAATTCTACAAACCTAGATATGCCATTTATGCATGTTCCTTGGTAATACCACTAGTTTGATATACTATATTCCGAGTTTAGAGATATATATGAGTGTCCTTTGAACGAGATCATAGGCTATCATTTTCTTTCCAAAACATTCCAAAAAAAATCAAATATTTAAGAAAATATAAAATATTCAAAAAATTCAAAAAAATACAAAGATATTTAGTATTCTTAGATTTTATCAGCTCATTGGCATCTATGTTGTTTATTTTATATTAGTAGATAACATATCATTCCATTTATATATACACATGTTTCACGCATCTTTGAGTATGATACATGGATAACCAGACACATGATCTATGCACTTCCACTTGTTGGACCTCTCCTCTACTCATGTCATATAATATGTTGGGGGCATCTGCTTATTTCATCACAATTTATATGTTACATATCATTTATGATCATTTCTAAATTATCATGTTTGAACTTACATACTAACAATTACACATGTATATATCCATGTTCATATCTTTCATCGTGTACTTGATATGCTATGTTATATAACATTTTTTGCTAAGACATATATGCATGGACTTTTATAATATGCTTATGTTGTTTCTTGTTTTTCATTTATTCACACTAACAGTTCCTTAAGTGTATTACATTACTTGTTATTATCTTGCTTTTGGAACATTTGAATATGTTCCTTGCTTATTGGCCCCTATGCCATTATGTGTTGTTTGGACATTTGAATATGTCATCTATATGATCTGGTATTTAAACATGTTATCCCTTTCAATTGTGTGGCATTTGAACATGCCCCTTGCATGAGGTCTCCTTGCACGCTTCCTTTGCATTACATTGAGTGCTCTTGTGTGTGTGCTTAATTTTTTGTTGAGCTTGTATTGTTATGTTCTAGACATTGTCATGATCTATATTATACATCTTAAGAATTTATTTGATCACATATTGTGAGCTTCATTGATATATCTAATTCGACATGTTATCTTTATATGCTACATGATTCATACATAAATTGTATATATACCTTATCCTTTTAAGATAAGGTACCTTCTATATTCTATTTTTTTGACCTCAAAATAGGGGCATATCAGTTGGGGCATGTCATAGCAGCATGACCACATTTTCACAGTTTTCAGATTTCAGATGGAGAATGGCACAAATGCATGACCTATATACTTATACACTTTCTCAGTATCTCTAGATTTCAGTGGGGGCATGTCATTAAGACATGACCTTCACACTTGCACAATATCCAGTTCAATTTTATAATTCAGATATACACTTGGGTTAGAATCATATATATTGCATCAATTCTACATAGATTTGAAAAATATTTTTTCATATTTATGACGCATATACTCCAGTTTAGACATATTAGAGGTGCATAGTCTTTGTTATTGCACCAAAAATTACAAAATTTACCAATTACACTACTCACTAGGATGCATCGATTACATCGGGATGTACAATTATTGAGCATTTTATGTTACAACAATTGGTTCATTTTATAAGTTGAAGTGATTAAATCATTCAACCTCACCATATTTATAGGTTGGAGTGATTAAATCATCCAATATCACTAGATTTACATGATGAATTGACTAAATCACTCACCTTCACCATATTATATATATATTCACACTTGAGTTGTGCGATTGAGATATAATGATCCCAATGGTTGTGTCACAACTCATCTTTGCATTGGATTGGGGTCATACTACCTTCCTATATCCCTCTTCAAAATCTCAGAGGTTTAGATCTAACCCTCTTCCATCTCCAGTGCTTCCTAATGAAGCATCTTTACCAAGTCAAAGCATCAAGAGGTACCATGGTTGCATTGACACACAAATGTACTCCTTCCTTGCTCTTTTTCTTTTCAAGCATTTCAATTATTTCAAATTTTAGATTATATGCACTTATTTATGCTATAACATGCTCTTGATATAGGTCATACATTGGGAAAGCACTCAAAGTGGGCTTAAACAAAGGCAAGGTGTGTTGTACACACCCAGGTATGTATTTCTTTCCTTTAACTTATTAATTTTATCCTTATGCATTAACATATTAAAAGATGGGAAGATGTAAATTCTAAAACTACATATTTATAGCATCCCAGTCTTGTCCATTTGACAAATATCAATTAGGCCTCTACCCTTCAATTTGAGACTTCATTGTTATTGAAAGGCTCGCATTCACCATCTCACTATTCCTAAATGTTTATCTATTAGTCTAATCCATATCATTATACTATCTCAGGGATCATGCACTGCACAAAAAGCTTAAACCCTGATAAACATCCTTCACTATCAGTTTCAAATCCATACCTATTTTCTAACCTTCTGGACACTATCGACCACTAGGGACACTACCGCCGACTTTAGTATCCATATCCTTATCTAATTCACAGTTGCCAAAATTTATCCAAATTGAAAATGTTTTGAAATCTATGGGTCAACTTATTTGTCTTATTTAATTCTATCATGAGATATTTTCAAAAGGGGTGGTATAAAAATAAATCTAAGCCTTCTCATTATTCATCTAGCAAATCCCAAGCAAACACCTACAAAAGCTAAATAAATCAACTACACAACCAAGCTATTTTGACCTATTCATGCCTATTTTCTTATCAATGATAGGAGCAATCATATTACAGGTCTAAGGCATTCAAAGAGTAGCCTGTGAGCAATATTTGTCAAGTTACAAGCTAAATCATTCTATGAATTATCATATAGTATATTGCATGGTTGTGCACACACTTCCCTACATAGGGGAGAACTACATAATTTTGAGGCCACCCTTGTAGTATTAGCTCTGTAGGCAGTGCCCATTGACAAAGGGGTCTTTTGGGTTAGCTTGACATTGTGAGCCCACTAACCCAATTTTATAAAATCTAATCTAAAGGTGAAGAAGGGTGGAGAGATAGGGTTTGATCAATTATTAGAGTAACAACCCATATCTCATATCTTAATACATCAGTAAAAAGCTAACATAAAACCTAGAACATCAAAGTTAGTCACATCCAGATCTAGATCCAATCATTATTATGTATTGGACACTTGTGTCACAAGAAGACACTAGTGTTGATAGTAGTGTCTAGATCCGATGGTAGTGTCCATAATTACAAAAGAACAATTTTCAAAATATGATGACTGGTCCAGAATATTGATCCTACTTTATATCTGTGTTCAATCTAGATATGCTTGTGCACATTAAACCTAAGTATCATTTCCCTTTGGTATTGCAATTAATTGAATGTCTTTCAAAGTTGGTACTTTCTATATTTAACATATCTCATTATTATAATTCAGAATATTCATTTATTTAAGTTTATAATTAATTTTCCTACTATAGATTAGTTTATCACCATTGTACTTAAACTATTTCTTGGTGCTTTCTATATTTAACATATCTCATTATTATAATTTAGAATATTCATTTATTTAAGTTTATAATTAATTTTCCTACTATAGATTAGTTTATCACCATTGTACTTAAACTATTTCTTGGTACTTTCTATATTTAACATATCTCATTATTATAATTTAGAATATTAATTTATTTAAGTTTATAATTAATTTTCCTACTATAGATTAGTTTATCACCATTGTACTTAAACTATTTCTATATTCTTAAGCATACCCTACGCATTTCAAAAATTTAGGGTTAAACTTTTTCCACTCCTACACATGCTTTAAGACTCTTCTGCAACATCAACTTGAGATTGGTAAACCAATAAAAATTCAAGTAATTATGTTTTTTGTCTAGATTAATAATTTTTTACAATAAAAATAATTTGTAAAGCTATGGTATTTTATGTGTTACATCCAACCTCTACATGTCTTCATTTTCTAAACCCTCATGAACCCTCATCCATGGCATCTAATTTTTCACGCTTCACATGTCCATCTCATGTCTACTCACTTGACCACTTATTATCTTTCATACCTATTTCACAAGTCATCATTGCTCACCATACCATCAAACCCTTAGATCCCACCACACATTTTTTTTCTATGGTTAAGCTACGTTCTACCCTATTCCACACTTAATTACGGGGATGATCTTTCAAATTAACAACACATTTATAAACTTAGTTGAGGGGAGGGATGGTCCACAACTTTGCATTTATGTCCCTAAGATGATATGGCATTAAACATATAGTTTGGGGGAGAAATTTAAATCACTTGTATGCATAAGTAATGTAGGTACAAGACATTCCAAATTATTGTAGTGCCACATGGCTAAAAAATAACCCTTTAATCATACAATCCCCTTGAACACTCCAATAATTTTGGGTATACTTCGTAATGTTGGTTGGTTATATATATAAAATCATTGCCTACTTCAACTCATAGGCTAGAAGGTTTTGTATAATACACTTGCCCATAAATTGAGCTTGTTAAGTCTAGCCATGGGATAAATGAAAAATAATATTCACCCTGAGAGAGGTCACAAAAGCATTCAAATAACTTGCAAGATAAAGATAAGAAGTGAAAAAAAACTAAGAGAAACATGGGTAAACCTGATAAAGTGGATGATTATAAGGCACAACATTGTGATTTCAAATGTGTTGTGCTTACTACATATCCTTCTACACATAGCTAATCTAATGATATTACATATGGGTGTGTGATGGATTAAGTTTGGGAGTACGATGTGTTCTTAAAATTTCCCTCATATGCTTCTTATATATTCCTAATACCCCCTCACTATTCTATCATTTCATGAACCCACCATAGTCTTTTATCCATATTTGTACACACACACACACACATATAGACACACCCACACACATACATTATATACATACACACATTATGTATATGTATCTCTCTCTCTATATATATACATTTATTTATATATACACAAATAGCGTGTGTAGTACAACAACCTCCTATATCCATTACAGTAACAACCCATAGCCACTACAACAACCACCTTTAACAACTAGAATATTGTTTTATCACACTTTAAAATCCACAACACTCACATTAAATGTGGAAAGTGAATAAGGATTTGGGTAAATGCAGGGAATTGGGGGGCAAAAGGGGGTCTTAAGTGGACATGTTTTCCCTAAAAAATAGGGAACCTCAATTTATACCGATTATTTGAGATATCTACACTCACAATTTTAAGATATCATAGGAAGATGAATTGTATCATTTTAATTCTAGTTTCTAAACTACTTTTTTTTTTTGAAATGGTTAAATATAAGTAGTCAAACATCAGACATTCGAAGAGGTGGTACTATTTAAAAAAATAAATCAGTTGTTCATGCACCCCACCATTTTTTTAGCATCATTTTCTTTTTATTTAAATTCCTTGGTAGAAAGCTAGGTGACATCATCTAGTTTGCAACCTATTTTTTTTAAATTAATTAATGAATTTTTTTTTACTAATTTCACAAGTCAGTATACCCTAAAATATGATAAAAAATGTATAGCTGACATTGCCCCCCCAACTACATCAAAAAATATCAAAAATTAGATTTTTTTCAATGTGTATAGAATTAGGTCTAGTTTGCAACTATATGTTTTTTTTCGATTTGGATTTATGAATCTAAAGATACATAAATAATGATGAATATGAATAATCGCAACATATAGTGCTACAAAAGACATAGTCAATAAATACAAATAACAAACTTAGAGCAATAAAAATATAAAATAATCATATATATAGAAAGAGGAGACTTAGTCGATGTTGCAGTACTATTTTCAAAGAAAAATTTGATAAAATGGATAGTGTCTAGCATGAGCAAAGTTGAATTTTTTTATTATTGGTAGAAAACATGCATTCGAATGTGTGTGTTGTAGGTCCATGCCTGAGGCTCCCAAATCCAAGCCATTCTCGAGCCTTAAGGCATGTGTTTCAAAATTCAAATATAAGAACTGTGTATGCAGTACGTACCACGTACGTGAACTTCCATGTATGCAGAATATTTTACTAATAGTCTGTAAAATTGCATACATGGTTTTAGTCTTTAGAACTACATACAATGTATTGCTATTATAAAACTGCACACATAAAATAGTTTAGTATTAGATTGGCATGCATGGTATATAAATAAAATAAATATTTAAGTTTCTTACACTTTAAGTTATATTTTATTTATATACTTTCAGGATGTTTGAGAGTGGTTTCGGACCTCTAGAAGCTATAATGCAAATTATAGGTTTTGGAGGATCTTATCATATTTGAGACTTAGATTCTAGGGTTTCAGGGTTTCAGACTTAGCCATATTTTAGGGTTACAAGATTTCAGGGAGACATCATAGGAGGTATGAAGGCAGCATGAAGGGATGTAGGTATGATAGAATAGTATGAAAACATCTCTCACAAAGTGCCACAAGTCGATCCAACCCCATTCCCTTTGCACCCCTTAAGGTACACACTCTGGGAGAAATGCATAATTGAGCCCCTAATGCATACATGAACCATCTAATGCGCAAAAGCATACACAACATGATTTCTAGTTATGGGGTGCATTGATACCAGCAATCCCATAGAGAAAACACTTGCATCACTTCTTTCATTCTATAGGTCATGGATATTTTAGCTATATTTTGATAAATTTAAGCATGGGTCAATTGGGGCAATTAGTGATGTGATTTGGGCCAAATCGAGCCCTGTGAACCCGATTCTTAGTTTAAATGATGTTAATTGGGGCTAAAACAATTAGTTTAGGGTTTAAAGAGTTTATGATTTAGTTTTTAGGGTTTAAGGCTTAGGGTTTGAGGTATATGGTTTAAGGTTTAGGGTATAGGGTCCAATCGTGAAGGCAATTGGGGCCAATTTGAGCTCGTTGAAACTACTTGTGACTATAGAATGTGATTTTGGACACAATTAGCCCCAATGTCATCACAGGTTGAGTTAATTAGTCAATTGGGGCAATAAGTTATGCGATTTGGGATAAACTGAGCCATATGAAAATAATTATTACTCTAAAGGATGTTAATTAGGGATAAATCGATTGATTGGTTTTGGTTTATGATTTAGGGATCAAGGTTCAGGGCTCAGGGTATAGTGTATAAGATTTAGGTTTTAGGGTATAGGGCCCAATCACGAAGGTAATGGGGGCCAATTTGAGTTCGTTGAACCTATTTGTGACTATAGAATGTGATTTGGGCTCAATTAGCCTCAATATCATCACAAATTGAACCAATGAGTCAATTAGGGCAATCGATGATACAATTTAGGCCAAATTAAACCTTATGAACCTAATTCTTACCCTAAAGGATGTTATTTTGAGCTAAATTGATTGGTTTAGGGTTTATGATTTAGAGATTAAGGTTTAGGGCTTAGGTTTTAAGGTATAGCGTTTAGGGTATAGGGTCCAATTTCAAAGACAATTGGGGATAATTTACGCTTATTTAACTTATTTGTGAATACATAATATGATTTTGGGCTCAAGTAGCCCCCATGTCATCATAGATTGAGCCAATTAGTCAATTGAGATAATTAGTGATGTGATTTTGGCCATATTGAGTTTTATGAACCTAATTTTTAGTCTAAATAATGTTAATTGGGGCTAGAATGATTAGTTTAGGGATTAAAGAGTTTGCGATTTAGAGTTTAGGGTTTAGGGATTAAAGAGTTTACGATTTAGAGTTTAGGGTTTAGGGCTTAGGGCTTCAGGGATATGGTTTATGGTTTAGGGTATAAGGTCTAATCATGAAGGCAATTGGGGTTAATTTGAACTTGTTGAACCTTCTTGTGACTATACAATGTGGTTTTGAGCATGATTAACCCCAATGTCATCACAAGTTGAGCCAAGAAGTTAATTGGGGCAATAAGTAATGCGACCTAGGCTAAATTTAGCGCTATGAAAATAATTATTACTCTAAAGGATGTTAATTGGGAATAAATCAATTGATTTAGGGTTTACTATTTATGGTGTGGGATTTAGTGCTTAGGGTATAAGGTTTAGGTTTTATCATATAGGGTTGAAGACAATTGGGGCCAATTTGAGGTCGTTCAACTTATTTGTGACTATAGAATGTGATTTTGGACTCAATTAGCTCCAATGTCATCGTAAATTGAGCCACTTAATTAATTGGGTAATCAATAATACGATTTAGACTAAATTGAACCTTGTAAACCTAATTCTTACTCTAAAAAATGTTAATTTAGACTAAATTGATTGATTTAAATTTTATAAAATTTAAAGGTTTAGGAAATACGCTTTAAAATTTAGGGTTTAGGATGGTAATTTGAGCTTATTCAACCTATTTATGCAAAGATGGTTAAGTGTGGCAGAACAATATTTGCGGTTAAACGACAGGGCACCATGTCTCGCTCACTTGAACCCATTTCCTTTGCCAGGTGTTCTGCAGTTGCCGGCAGGCAGGCAGACAGGGGCGCCATGGATTCGGCCACCAACAACGTCAACGCCAACAATAACAATAACAACTGGAGGAATGAGCTGTCACAGGATTTCAGACAGAAGATCGTCAATAAGATGTATGAAATTTAATTCTTTCTCTTCTCTTTTCTTTTCATGGATCTTTTAATGTTGCAAGACCGATTGGGAAAAACCCTTCTTGAAATTTAGCCCAGATTTGTTTGGATACAGGGCTTCTTTAGAGTTCAGATTTAGATCAGTAGATGGCTCCTGCACATGAAATACAAAGACACATTAACCTGTTGGTAAACTGTACTTTGTTTTCGACCCTACCCAAAACATATGCACACCACTATACATATGGATGCAAAAACGTCCAGGGCAATCTCAGACCATACACTGCACACACACACATATACCCAAAAATTATTAGCTTTCTAACCCCTTATCATGAATGTGATGAGCCAAATAACTTTACAGTCGGAAGATTATTTTTATTGGCTAAATTACCCATTTCATAATAGCAGAAGTTCTGCAGTCGAATACCAGCAGAGGACTGCTTTAGGTTCTGAATCATTAATCTATAGGGATTGGGTGCTCAAAGAATCAATCCTCTTTAATCTCATACCAAGAACTGAATGTTAACCTATAGAGATTGGGTGCACGAATATTCGATCTTTTTCCACCTCATACCAAGAACTGAATGGTATACTACTAGTATTAATCTATAGGATTGGGTGCATGAATAATCGAACCTTGTCCGCCTCATACCCAAAACTTAATGGTATATTATTAACCTATAGGGATTGGGTGCACAAATAATTGAACTTTTTCCACCTCATACCAAGAACTGAATGGTATGCTATTCAATTTTAAAAGCTCAATTGATTTACCTCTTCATAGTTAATTAAATGTTACAGCTAAATGAAATCCATAACTTGTAGGATCCAATAAAATATTGTATGTGATCAACGTTTGTTCTCCACATTCTATTTTATAGAAAATCAAGCTGACAATATATGAATATCTATACTTAGGAATGAAATCCATAACTGGTAGGATATTCTGTAGACTGTTGTATGTAAACATAAAATAAAGCATAGTTCCACGGGGACGTGTCCCCCCCAAAAAAAAACCTCGTGTTTCGGGGATGGGGACGTCTTGGTGACGCGGGGACATCCCCTAGCCATCCTGCCACCTCTGCCAAGTTCCTCTATCGTCTCAGGGATGTCTCCCTCTAAGAGGGGACGTCCTCGGGATGACCCCTTTTTGGAGGGATGTCCTCGAGACTTCTGGACGACTTCCCCTGGACGTCCAGGGGACTTCTCGGCGTCCCTTGAACGTCTAGAAGTCTCGGGGACGTCCAGGTGTCCCCCACACAAGACAAAGTCAAAGGGTTGTTTTTTTAAAATTTAAAAAAAATTGGATTTTTATGCTTTCTACCTTAACCCTAATTGCTAGTGGGAGCCACCCCCACCCCCCAAGGCCTCTCAAAAGCCTTTCGTTTGTTGTCCCAGGGTTCTAGATCTTCTGCTGTTGAGAGGAACTGGTCCACTTATAGCTGGATTCACTCTTTGAAGAGGAACAAGGTTACCTCTAAGAGGGCAGATAAGCTTGTGGCTGTACATAGTGCCTTGCGTCTCATTGACCACAACACACTTGCATACAAGGAGAGTCTAGCAACCAGATGGGATGTAGAGCCAGACAAGCCAGCACATATTGATGATGATGCTACACAGACAGGGCTGGTTGGTATTAGCTTGGAGGAGCTTGAGCGTGTGGAGTCTAGTAGTTCTAGTGATGAGGAGTTCCACATTGGGGATGATTAGCCATTGGCTCATTGAGTCATTTGTATTTACTATTTACTTTTAGTGTTTCACTATTGTATTTTGTTTTTGAACATTGTTGATACTTGATTGTAATCAGGAATCATCATTATGAAAATTTGAAAATTCAATGTTCACTCATCAATGTTTATTGTTTAATGTTCAATGTTAATGTTCATTGTTCAATAGATCAAACTTGAAAGTTAAATGATTAAATCACAATGTTAAATTGTTGATGTTCAATGCAATATACAGATACTTAATCTTTATACATCTTTTTATAACTATTTTTTCAAGTACTATATGTATTTCAGCACCGCTCCCTCGCCGCTGTCGCCTTGTCATCCCCAAACTTAGGTCCCTCGTCCCCCATCCCGAAAATGCGTCCCTGGGTCCCCCCGTCCTCGAAACGTCGTGGAACTATGAAATAAAGTTTGTTTCGCCGCATTCTATTATATTTATAAGAAATTGCTTAACAATATGTTAATATCTATATTTAACTTTTTTTTTTATTTTTTAGACTGTTGACCGTTGATGGGTCCCCTGCCCTATATTAATATCAAGAAAATATCATATGACAAAAAGAGCCCTCAACCTTTACAATATTCAAATTAAAATGAGGTCTAAAGGGGAAACATGGCCACCAAGTGGCACTAAAACCAAACTACAAAGATACCAGACGAAACAACCAACAAGGCTACAAACCAAAAAACGACATAAGACAAAAAGACATGGGAACAGATAACCATTTTAAACATCTGCATTATCACTGATTTCCAGCTTCACTCCTGACAGAGCATGCTCAACTTCAGTCACCACTGGCATCGAGACTCCCCTTTACTGCCATTGACAGTTGGGCATTTTTGTTGCTTTGTAGACGATTATGCATAGCCGAGGTGACTGCAACACGCTGAATACAGGGGAACCAAGGTGGAATCTTCTTGCCAGGGTTGTCAGCCATTTGGCTCAGAAACCTAACAACGTCCAACCTCTCCTTGCAGTTGTGCGTTTCTTTCCACAAATCAAGACCTGCGATAGGACATTCAAGCTCTGCCTACGGAGGGGCAATAATAAATTGACTGCCATGCTCCAAAGGATGACGCAGTTTATAATCCACGTCCTTGACATAATCCAGAAGCCTGACAAATCTTGTCTCAAGATCTCTAAAGACTATAATGGGAATATAGCCAAAACCATGATTACCTGAGAATGGCATCACTTGGAAGGGACCGGCATTGAATTCATCCACTTTCTCAACAAGCCTTGCCCTGTGTGTTGGCGCCACAAAAAATGCTAGCATACGCTTCACCAAAGACTTGTCCTCAACAACCGCCAAGAGATTGGAAACAAAAAGAGCCGCCACATTCGAGTTGACCCTACTGAACACGCTGCTCCCTAAAAAATCTTCACCCAAAGTAAAGCAAATAGCATACAGGACATCATCTGAAGGAACCTAGAAAATATTCTTCAACCGAGCACTGGAAGCATTACCATAGAAAGCAATCTCCCTTACTCTACTCCCACTTGGAATTGCAGGAAACCCAAGCACAAAAGCTAAGCGTGAATCCATCTCAAACACACAAACGTTGAAAGAAAGCCAACAAACACCAATTTGAAAAGCGGACCAAGGATAAAAGGAGGCAGGGAAGCCTCTCAAAACAAGCAGCCGTATCCAAGCCTCATCATTTCCCAACGCTTGAGAACCGCCGCCACTTGCTCAACACAAACGAAACTACAAGCAATAATGGCCCCCAATCAAAGCTTAGACGTCGAACATCACCTTTGTGGACCCCACAAAACCTGCCCAAGCCCCTCTTAGGTTATCCACAATAATTGAATTATTTTGCTCAATACCACAATTAGCCAAAAAGTCAACAGTGGATGACAAGCAAATACCCTTAAATTTGAATCCTCGAAATACCGCATTTCAATGCTAATTCCAAGCCAAAGACCAAAGCTTGAGCTTCAACGTCATTATTCGTGCTATCCTTAAGCTTTTTAGAGGCTGCTCTGATTAGAGACCCACTACAATCTCTAATAATATAGCCGGCTCTGGAAGCACCCGGATTTTCTCAAGACGCCCCATCGAAGTTAAGTTTGAACCAACCTGGGGTTGGAGGATTCCACTCAGCCTCTTCATTTCTTTCAACCATATTACTCTTTACATTAGACCCATTAATAGAGGATCTATATTTAACTTATTACCACATATTAATATTTATAATTAACTTATTGATTATAGTTTAACATATGTTTATAATTCTAATTTACCATATGTTAATATCTATAAAAAAATTAAAGTCTATGTTAAAGATTCCAGGTTGATTCATCTTGATGATATCTATAATTAACTTATTACTACATATTAATATTTATAATTAACTTATTGATTATAGTTTGATATATGTCAATAATTCTAATTTCTAATTTACCGTATATTAATATTTATAAAAAAAATTGTAAGTCTATTAATGGTTCCAGGTTAATCCATCTTGATGATGGACCACTTAAATGGCCTTAAACCTCACCCAATTTTATCTAAAAAATCTTGTTCTCTTATTATAATTAAAAAATTATAATATATAATTTATAAACAAAAAATATCCTAATTTATTTTCCGATTCAAAAAAGTTTTTTATTAAAAAAAATAAAAAAATATAAAACCATCTAAAGGTTACATTTTTTTTTAAAAGAACAATGAAGGATATGAATGAGGATTTCATAGTTATAGAAGCAATTTCAAGATGCACTAAAGAGGATATTCTAGTGGGGTAGTAAGGTGTGTATTTAGAAACATTTGAATGTGATTTTTTTGAGGGATTATGAAGCTAAAAAGAACTTTCTTGTCTACAAGTATAACAGCATTTATTATAAATCAATATAAAGGTAGTTTTTAAGGTAATTTGGGAGACAAATAAGGTGTACAGTATCCTTCTTACAAAATCCCACAAAGATTTGTTTTACTTTAAACTGATATTGTTCAAATTTTATACTTCTGGTTTTATGATTGGGTGCAAGTTTGTGCTATCTAACTGTTCCAGCATTGAATACATTGATGATGGGTTTGTCTACACATTGTGGAGTGGCTCACAGAACTAATGGTAGTACCATGGTTGAATTGTTTGTTTTTATATTGGAATTTAATTTATCATTTGGATTGTTTTTGCTTCCAGAAATTCGTAGTTAAATAATTTTAAATAATTTTTGTTTCTAGAATTTTCAGATTTCAACTTGTTTTGTTTTATAGAGAGAGGAGGTCAGTGCCATTTTATTGAACACGGATAACTATGGCAGTACTGCAAAATCTTTGGGAGTTTACCTCTTCTCATGTATCCATAATAAAAAAAGAAAAATATTGCAAAATCCCCATCATGCAAGAGCATATATATTATACCATCCAAGAGGACCCATAAAAACTGATGAACTACCATAATTGGAAATACCTAAAACATAAAAAAAACAACCCTACATGCTAAACATAGCAGTAGCTGAAGATTCTTACACAGGTTCATGCACAAATTTTCACCCAGAAGTCTGAATATCTTTTCCAGATTCTCATGCTCCTGCTGGAGTTCTTCCTAACTTATTTACATAGGCGCTGAAATAGGCAATCATCTCGAGTTTCAGGTCATGATTAGTCTTGGTGTGAATGTTTCCTCTAGGTATGTTTCTTCTGGTGTGACTATGGCTAGAATTTGGGATTATTTAGTCCACTTTGGAAGAAATTGAGCTGCATCCTTTTTTAGGATCAAGTTGCAGCTCAATTTTGATGGTGTTCACTGTTCAGCAATAAATAACAGGTCATTAACTTTTTTCTTAACACTCAGAAATTATTGTTCCCCATAATTAGCATTTTTTTCTGGTTCTTTTGCACTCGCCATGAGTTTTTCCTGGCACCCCCCTTGAGCAAATTATCAGAGCTATCCTTGGACTTAGTGCAAGAAGCATTTATTTTCAGCAGGTGTTTTCCATTTCCCTTGAGTCTCGGCCTCAGCTAACTGATTGGTATATTAAAACTTTGAGGGTAATCATCTTGGAAGTAATTTTGATGTTTCTCTTTGGAATTAAACTTTTGCATGAACTTTCATTCGAGCTCTACTTAAATTTTTGAATTTTCCATGGGAGGCCGCAAAAAACAGAGCACAGATTGATCCAGAAAAAGCCAAAACAGATCCAAAATTCCAGTAGACAAAATCCCTATATGACAGAAAGCAAACTGGCCTGAAAACAAATCTCTAAAGAAATAAAAATTTATCAACAACCTGTTAGAGTGAGAAATGTAGAGAAAAAGCGACAGCCACAATGGCTAAAAGAAGCTTACTGGTGGGGGAGGCAGCAGAAGAGAACCACAAACCCCAAAACAGGAACGGCTAATGCAGCTCTAGCAATGTTATCCTAAACCACAATCAGCTAAGGAGGTCATCGAACAAAAAATGTCACTCAGATTATTCCAATTCCGACTGGAAATACCAAAATAGTAAAGCTTGTGATTTAAATAGGCCTTCACCACTAGAGCAATGCTTGCTTTGACTCCACAGTCGCCACTTTCGTATGTCATTGCTTCTGCTTGATAGGAGATTTTCTAAACTAGGAGCCTCAATTGCAGAGAGTACAAAATGTCCTGGATTTCCTTCAAGCATGCAAGATATCTCCTCAAATTAATATCATATTCGAAAGCCTTAAATTTGATTTAGGGGTGGGGTCTAATAGAGACATATATGACATAATCATGCTCCCATAATGAAGGAAAATCTCAAATCATTGCAAATAGTAATACATAATTTGTTATTGGTGTGGGTATTTATGAAAACTTTTAAATTATCCCCAATTCCAGATCTTAGACCAACCCCTTCCTTTGCTAAAAGATCTGCAACATTGTTACTCTCCCCTTTAACATGGTTAAAGAAGATGAGAACGATCGATCTGTAGATAGAGAAATGTCTTGAATATCCATACTTAACATTCAATTTTGAGGCCCATTTCTCAAAATGGAGTTAGACTAACTTAGAGTCTCCCTCCACTTCCATATTTTGCCACTTTTAGAGATAGCGAGGGAGAGGCCTTAGAGAAGAGATTTTGTAGATAGAGTAAATGTCTTGAGTAACCATATTCAACATTCAATTTTGAGGCCCATTTCACAAAATGGAGGCATTACTAGCTTTGAATCTCCCTCCTTTTTCATGGTAGCTTTTAGGCTGTAACATATTAAAAGTTTGTGATCTTAAGCAAAAGATATTGAGGCGTTTCATGTTCGGCAAAAGTGCTTGCAATTGGCTAGTTTATCAATAGAAACCATGGAAGGGGTTTTCTAACGGCAAATGTTTGTGTGCAGAATGGATACTCTTCAAAGACATATGCCATTTACAGGTCCTGATGGCATGAATGAACTCAGAAAGATTGCTTTGCGCTTTGAAGAGAAGATTTATGCTGCTGCTGTGGATCAGGTCCGTTACATGCACATTTATCATGTACATATACAGGAGTTACTATTATTGTCATTAGTTTTCCATCGAAGGTAGTCTGTGTCGTCATTGTTTGATATTCTCAAACAGTAACTAATGAGCTGCACTGCCTTCTACATCCTTTACACAATCCCAGCTAGAATTGCTTGAGATTTAAAGATTTGCCAAAATATTTCGTTCTGCATGAATTTATTTAAGTAGCTGCCGTCTGTGTTATCATTGAAAACGTATTTTTCATAATTTCCTGTAATGGTTATTGAAATGTTTGATCAAATCAGGAAAAAGACAAATCTGAGAGGTATATATAATATATGTGCATGTGCCTTTTTATGTGTATTATATTAATTAACTTTAAACCCCAATCTCACATAATTTTCTTTTTTATCTTAATATAATTAATTCCCAAAATTTGGGAAAAAAAATTGAGGGCTTCAAACTTTCCACATTTTGAAACAATCCAGGTCCGCAAGCATCCGGCATCTTCCAACAAATAATAAATAATAGTTTTACCTATAATTCTTACACTTTTCCCCTTATGGTGAACTTTAAAATCTTGCTTCAATTTCATGGTTTCATTCAACTAAAGAAGGCAGCATAGCTATCATTTTTCTAAATGTCTATGTTATTGCACACTTTATTCAGCAAGCTGCTAGATCTCATTGCACAAGTCATATGGTTTCGACTATTTTTTCTACCATGTATTTGAAAATTGCGATTGCATTTTGAAAAGTATCCATGTTTTTTAATGGATTTGATGTGTGGAATTCTTTCTTTTCATCTTTTCGGAGATAATGTTGGGCTTCTATGTTATGCAGCTAGACTATGTACGCAAAATTTGTCTAAAGATGATATCGGTCAAAAATCATGTTTCTCGGGATGGAAATCCTTTGGCAGGTGGTTCTTCTAGTAGCAATCAGAAGCCTTTAGATCCTGGTGGGGGCAAACAGATAAATCTCTAGTTTGTAATAAAATTACTGGTTTTATTTAAGCATACTGTATATTATCATTTTGATTGGTAACAATCCGTTTGCTGTGTTTAATGAAGGGTCATTACATACATAGATATCTTAGGGTCGAGTAACCCTAACATGTATATGGACTGCAAGACAATTATATTTCTAAGTAAACTCTGGACTGCGAGACAATTATATTTCTAAGTAAGAGTTTATAATGTGGATTATTGAGTTTCATTTTTTTTTTCTTATTGTTTTGTAAAAATTGTACTATGGTTTGTTATTTTTGGGGATTGAACATTGTTCGAATAAATGGTAGTCCACAAGCTAGATAAGATATATGAAAATGAAAGGGTGAAATGGGAATATACATACACAAAATCATCGTTACTACATACATAGTCAACTGTAATCATTATGTATATGGTTAAACCATACCATGATGGTGATTGTAGCATAAGTTTTATTAGTTATACCATACATACTTATTAATGATTTGAATTACAAGATTCTAATCGCAATTTTCTTAATGTTAAGTATAAGTCACCTAATAAGTATCCCACAATTCCACAATCTAATAACACAAAAAACTACTTTCCATAGGTTAGTAATTGAATATCATAATAAGGCAATGACATAATATGATAACTATAGCTAGTTAATCATATATGGGTGTGTGTATATTTGAAAAAACCTTAGTCAAGTTGCTTATACCCCATGTTTTTGATAAGCTAATGTGATACAACCTATTCAACTAGGGTTTTTCCAAGTATATCATTTTGCCAAAATATATAATAGTGTTTTTCCAAGTATATCACAGGGTTTTAACAAAATATATAAAAGGGTTTTTGCAAAGTATAACTTGGGGTTTTGCCTAGTATATATTAATTATTAGGTGACAAGGTAAACTCTATTTGAAGGCTATTATTAGTTGATCATGATCATGGCAATTTTCCATGTGCTACTAATGATGCTTGTACAACTAAAGAAAATTATGAAATGATAAGATTGTAGATATGTGGTATGTCATTCATGGTGAAGAAAAAACCCCGTGATATATTAAGCATACTTTTTATATTAGAGTTTGTTAAGTATATATAATTATTTAAATAATGACCATATGGGCTTATTGGGGCTAAAATATATACTAGGAAATATCATGTGATATACTAGGGAAAATTATAAATTAGGGTTTTACCATACCCTAATGACAAGAGATGTACATGGGGGATTAAGATGGTGGATTTCTTTTTAAAATGCCGCTTTTAAAGACAACCCAAAAGGCCAAGATATCACTTTTAAAAATAATAACCCATTTTGGCCCTTTTAGGTGTACGTTTAATTTTTTTTCAACATGAAAATCTAAAACCTTAGAGCAAAAACCATAGAACCACACTTTCTAAAAATAACAACCATTCTTAGTTTAAACGAAATGGTATTTCCATAATAGATTTTTAGTTTGCTTACAAATGACATTTGAAAAATCTAGAGAAAAATGGAATAGTTAAAATGAACAATGATAATGCATGGAGGGAAAAAAAGGTAGAGCATCACTTTCTTGGTATAAACTCATGTTAGTGGTTTTTGGTTTGGTTATAAACTATTATGGTTTGTTTCCTTTCATATATTTCAGCATTGTGTGATTTTATGCATATAAGTGTGGATAATAATCATTGATAAAAAAGTAGGTCAAACTAATAAAAATGCAGGAGCAATGAGGATGGATAACCAAAAAAATGAAGTGTAAAGGATGAATTGGAGAAATGAAATGTAGAGAATGAACGATTAACAATGAGGAAAATGGAGTAATTCTTTACTTAGAGTGAAGGGGGAATGATGGGCACATAATGTTGATGGTAGTCATTGGTGTAAATTAAAAATGAGGTTTGAAAAATTGGAGATGGTATTGGGTTACATGCAACATTATAATAACAATGAGTATAAAAGTTCTTGGCAGTGAATTTTTTTACATTGGTGACAATGACGAGAATTACTTACACCGATGATAGTAAGAGATTTTTTTTACACAGGATAATATATTTCACCAAGAAAGACAAAGATTTTTGTATTAATGGAGTGTGAAGGTAATAACAAAATTGGGGCATTGCAGTGTATGAAAAGGAGGTGTTAGAGGAGAAGTGGTGAAGATGGGAAAGTGGGAACCCCCCACATCCACATTAGATTGACTAAGAATGCATGTGTTGAATTACTTGGGCTTGTTGGACATGGGTATTAAAGATTGATTTTCTTATCTCCTACCATGGTTGGGCATGATTTTGTGGCATCTATATCTTTGTAAAATAAAAGATTATTGCTTTGAAGCCCTAGCAGACATCGAGTTGAGTTTACAATAATTGTTAAAGATGCACTATCTTTGTTTAGGTGATGCAACAACTTGCATTCTCATAAAGTTTTGTATAAGACATTTTTTGTGTAGTTCCAATCATCTCTTATATTTCTTCTTGATGGCATTTAAATTTGAGTTTAAATGGGGTATTTCTCTCTATATAGGTGTGAATAGGTTGCAATGGAGAAATAATATAAGAAGGCTCCGTACATGTGGTAGAGGGATATTTCCATGGCACTAAGGAATAGATCCTTATAAAAGGTGTGATAGTAGGAAAGACTCTACACCTAAGGTGGAAACTAATTCTTGGGATGAGAATTATGAAGGCATGCATTAAACTAAAATGGAAATCGAATATGTTATTTTTCCTAAGCAAACCTATTTTGGTCAAAGTTGTTATGATGAGGGAGTGATTAGCACCATACCTATTCTAGTAAGGATAAGGAGGATGTTTAGGATTTTTATCCCAAGAATCATAATTAGAATTTGATTTCTTTCCTAACAAGTCAGAGGGAGGGGGGATAATCATGAGAATGAGGAGGATAATTTTTGAATGGGTGATGAACCATGGCCCCTAGGAAGAATTTAGTGAAAGGCTCAAACGACACAAAGAGAAGAATCATGTAAGTGATCACGAGAATAAAGAGATGGACCCAATGTTTCATGAGAAGACTGAAGAAGATATGCATAGTGGTTCACATCGAAATTCAGATAACAAGAGAGGGATTAATTGGGATCGGAAAATTGTGACCAAGAAGCTCTATTGTACCAACATTAATGAGCTTGTGACCTACGTTAATATGTCTTCTAATGATAATAACAATTGTGAGAATGCTATGAAGAATATAATGGAGATATAGGGGTCATTTGATGGCTTTATCAAAGTGATTATGACCTATTGGATAGAGTTTAAAGTTGAAGGGTACCTAAAATATATCAACAAAGTGGATAGAATAGGATCTCATAATGCTCTAGTTGAAGTGAAATGTTGGATTGAAAATATTAGCAATGAAATGAAGAAATGGAAGAAATGTTTTTAAGCTTAGAGCATCATGTGTGTAAGATAAATTATAATTTGAGCATTAGCCTCTGCCCTGCTCCCTCGCCCCCCCTCCCCGCCCCACACATATATATATTAAAAAAAAAATCTAGGATCAAAGTGTTAATGTCCAAAGGATAACCGAGATAATCAATATGATTATGGAAACCATGGATGATACCCTATTAAAAAATGAGGAGATTGAAAGCTTGCTATGCCCTTAACCTTTAGATTGTATTGAGATATGTGTGGCCAAATTGTGGTTTGCATAACCTTTGACTTAATCATTTGATAATCTCTAGGTTGCATATAAGTAGGAATAGTCAGCCTCTTTGTTTAAAGATTTATAATAACCTAATTATGGCATATATGTAGGAGGTAGTGTTAGGATATTAGCCATCATGTATTCAAGAAAAAAAAATTGTTGTAAGGACTTGGAGATCACCACCTCAAAGTAGATTAGTTCTATATTCAATTATTTTTTTCTTCATTTCATTTTATTGTGTGGATTTGCTCTTATTTTTGAGTGAATGTGCTATTTTTACTTATTCGATATATTATATGGTGGGCTATTTTTGTGATTCTTCTTTTGCAATATAGTAAATTCATTACAAATCTGAAAAGATGAATTTATTTTGCAAAATGAAGATGTTGAGGCTGTCTAGGAACTTTGTAGTGATATCCAAACTTTGAGGAATGATATTTTGCATGTCAAACATGATCTAAATATCCTTCATAACCATGTACATATGTGTGTGCCATGATTATCTAAAATATGGATCCAATGTACTAGCTATTCTTGCTAGATGTTTCCATTACACCCAATTTATGTAATTCATGCTTTTAAGATACTATTGTAAGACACTCCATGATAAAACATCGGTGTAGGTAAGTTAGAAAGGTAGAATCAATATGAAGATGATTTGTACATCCTCAGAATGGTGAATTTATCAACTTTCAACTCTTGAATTTGAGGGGTTTGTCACAGATGATGAAACAACCAGTTTACACAAGTGGCAATTGAAAAACCACAGGGGTTTGCAGTTGATTATTGCATAACCACCACAATGAATTTTTAGCCACCAATCTACATATTGTGGTAGTTTTGTCACATTATAAAACATGGGAATGGGAATGGTAACAAACATTTCCATCTCATTTCAATGGTTCATTTAAGATACTTCGTAAGTTCTAAGGAGAGAGGGCATAAGTACAACCTTTATTGAAGGTTGAAGACATCAAAAACATGATCAACAAGGGAGTGATATTCTTTGAAGTTGGATTCACACTGTAATTTGTAATTCTAAGTCCTTATTCATGTTATCTCATTGTTCCTAGCTATGAGTGGTTGTTTCAATGGTGTTGATTAATTGTGAAGTCTCTGAGAAGTGCAAAGTATTTGTGTGTGCAAACTTTGGATAGTGTAGTAGTGAAAGCTCTATCCATGAATGGAATATTATAGAGTAACTTGTACATTTATTGAACTACATAGTGGAAGGTGAGTGCAATTTCCTCACCCATTGGAGTTTTTCCCACACTAGGGTTCTCTAGGATACATAGTGTGTTCATCTTATGCTTTGTGTGATCTTTTGCTTCATCTTTATGTTCAATATTTTACACATTTTATTTATAGCACTTATTTTTCTTTGTTTAAGCATTGAGAAGTGGTCTATAAAAGTTATCTTTTAGTCATAAGTTGAGCTAGGAGTATAGGTTCTATGTTGGTGAAGTTTATTATGGAATATCCACCTAGTTTATAGATCACATGAACATAAGGATTTTAATGCCGCAAATAAGAGGAACACAAACTAATAAGATGCGACTGAAGAGGAGTATTATGTCCCTCTCATTTTATATATAAGTGAGATTATATTTTATTGTTTGTATATTTTCAATAATTAGTTGGCCTATTGACCAAGTAACTTTTGTTTCTAAATATTTATGATGATCTCATTGGGGTCCTCACTTCTACTTGTCTTTCTATGAACGTTTTGAGCTCCTTGTTTAGAGTGACATTACCTCTTTTTGTACTTCTTATGATCAATAAAATTGTTTTTTATTATTTCAACTTAGAGAAAAAACAATTTTATTACTCAAATAAAATTTGCAATAGATGATATAACACTCTGAATGGGTTTTGACCTATTGGAAATGTGCTATATATTTTCCATGATAAACACTCTGAATGGGTTTTGACCTATTGGAAATGTGTTATATATTTTCCATGATAAACGCTCTACTAGTTTGTTGATACAGAATGTATTCCTACCCAGTTTTCGAATTGAAGCGTGGAAATTATTCCTCCCATGTAATTGAATTGTGGAGCCTATATTTGGGCAGTTTTAGCCCATGTTTTATATAGCACTTGGTTTTGGTACCCATGGTATTGTAATATTGCTTTGACGACTTCCTATTTGTGTTCTTTATATATATGCACATGAATCAGTATAGAATCAAAACTTGGAATTATATTATTATATTGAAAATTGTTGAGTTAATATAATTGAGAAGTTATTGTTTTGGGTTTTATCCTGAAAGGGTTTCCTAAGTGAAATTGTGTGTAATCTTGTGTATGCCATTTTTATTTTACATATTTTATTGCTATTACTTCTCTTATTTTCAGTTTATCATATCTTTAAACTCTTCATGACCTAATGGTCTCATCAACAAATTATACTTTAAAAATTACATAATGGGCCTTGAAATAAGAAACCCATAGGATGAGTTTAATAAAAGTGACCATTATGGAATTTAAAATTCAATGGTCAAAAATACCCTTAAGTCAACCCCTGAAAGATAACAACCAACCTAATTAAAAAGGATTATCACATGAGATAATCATAGAAAATTATGCCTCCTAATTGAAGCCAAGCATGAAAAAAACAAAAGGTTTGGAAGAGGAAATAATTAAACAACCAATAAATCTTTGAAATTGATGAACGGTAATGCCAAGGAAATTTGGAAGTCAAGGCATTGCATATAGTCACAATCAAGTATCTAATCAAGGTTCACTATGGGGCATTGACCTATGTAAATTTATCTAGTAATTAAAGCTTTGATAAATGGGTGTTGATTAATTATCCAATTTTTTTTTCAAACATAGGAGCAATAACATTAAAACCAAGCTTGGGACTACATGTAAACTTGAATTTATCCATATTAAGATTCACATATATTTTATTAGGCTTAAATATTAATCTCTTAGAGGCTCTAATAATTACATTAATAAGAAAATAAGGTAAGTCATCAAACTTAACCTTTTTCAATTTTTGATAAGCAGAGGATCGGATCTTTTAGCGGTTAGCGTTAGATCGAGCTTTATTAGCTGAACAAGATCTATTATTTTTTTACTCCTACTCATGGTAGGCCAATTTCGGTGCTCCCTAACACTTTTCTATCAGATCACCACCCTATCTACTTCAATGTGGAGTGGTCTACCCCTCAGGTGAGGCTAGCTTCAACCCAATTCTACCTCAACACTGCCCAACTTAAACGTAAGAGAACTATTGAGCACATCATCAAAATTTGGAATCTTGTTCCCTGAACTAAGGGGGATATTGGCTAGATACAATGGTGGACAGATGTTATTTCTCACACTACCACCTTTCTTCATATATATGGTAAGCAAGCTTCTCTTTTTTGACGGTGTATTCATAATGCCACAAACTATGAATACATCCAGGCTTCACAAGAGCTTGAAGCCTCTCCTTTTAATGTTCATTTACAAACCCAAGTCACTCATTAACGTCATAAGCTAAAAAATGAGGAGGCACACAAGGCCAGAGGGGCTCAACTACGAGATCAAATGCATCGGCTAAAAATTGAGGACAAGGTCACTAAGAAATTATTTTCTCTTTTGCACTCTAGAAGGGTTGTTGATAGAATTAAAGTTGTCAAGGAAGGATCTGCTTGGTTTACCAACTCTTTGACATTCTACAGGACTTTATGCATAATTATCATGGGTTTTTTTCAGCCCAAGGTAATTCCCTTGAGCGTGATGTTTCTCTCACTCAATGTCTCCAATTTGTTCCTTGTAAAGTGTCTGATGCTCAATGGTTTCCCTGTGATAGGCTTTTAACCCTCAGTGACCTTCATGAGGTGGTTATGTAGATGGCTATTGACAAAGCCCTGTGCATTGATGGTTTCCCATGTGAGTTTTATCATAATTTATGGGATACTATTGGTCTTAAGCTTCATAAGGTATACTCTAAAGAAATGTTAATGAATTCTTTGGGACCTCTCATAAATCAAGGTAACATTAAATTTATCCCTAAAGTTGGTTATTCTGAGATTATTACCAACTAGACCATTATCCAATTTTATCTCTGCATTCTCCAACATATTTTCAATTAAATGCTTGATTTGGACACATCTTCATAGATTATGCCCATTGACCCGATGATACAAGCAAATACTAGATAATATTTGTATAATTCCTTGCTTATATTTATTGCTCCTAGTTTACAAAGTAATTTGGTTCTTACAACTCCCTCTGTTGTGTCATTTTGAGCTTTAAAAAATTTAGTTGACATTATTGCTTACCAGGGTTTTGTAATTGGTTATGATACATGGTCGTTTCATGCATTGTGCAATATGTCTGGAAAAATCTAGCACAAAATGATTACTCTTCTCGGTGTCTCTTACAAGATTATTGCTAAGGCGTTGGATCTCAGACTTAACCATCTTCTTTCCTTAATTGTTATAAGTGAATAAATACATTTTATCCAACACTAATACATTTTGGACAATGTCATTGTTATTTGGGAAGGCATGAAATGGGATCGTGTTTCCAATCAAAAGGCCCTATTTGTTGAGATTGATTTTGAGAAGGCCTATGATCACATTGAGTGGCCCTTTATTATGCCTGTGCTTCAAGTTGTCGATTTTGGTCCTAGGTTTGTGCAAATAGTTAACAAGTTTTTCTAATATGTTGGGGCATGTATCACCATAAATGGAGTTCAGTCCTCTCGATTTGAACTTCATAAATCTATCAAGAAGGGGTGACCTTTAGCCCCTTTGATTTATGTGTTATTAGTAGAGGGTTTTAGCTATCTATTTGCTAAATATGTGTCCCAAGGTTTTGTTAAAGGCATATATGTCCCTTACTGTGACTGCCAATTGCTAAATGGGCATTTTACTGACTCTTTTCTCACTCTTTAGGAATAGGAGGAGACAGTTAAAAGTGATGTGGATTGTCTTCATATATTTTGATTGGCCTCTAGATTGTCCATTCAATGGAGAAAAACCCAGTGTTATCGCCAAACTCTTGGTCCCAAACCCCTTTGGATGGAGGGATATCAATGGCAGTGACTTCTTCCATGGGTTCAATTTAAGTTCATTGGCATCCCTTTTGTTTTTCAAGCCTCTCCTTATGAGTTGTGGTCCTATATGGTTCTAAGGATTGAGAAATAAATCTCCTTTTGGATCACAAATCCTCTGTCTTTGGCGGGTAAGTTACAAATTTGTTCTAAGGTCTTGGTGGCTACACATGTTTACTATTCTTTATGTTGGGATCCTTCTAATGTTACCTATAATAGGATGGAAAAGCTCCTTCAAGACTTCTTTTGGGCCAATTATGAAGGGCACAAGGGATTTCACAGAGTTTCTTGGTAAATTTGTTGCAGACCTAAGGAGACAGGTGGTCTAGGTCTCCTAGACATTAAGCTTCAAAGTCTAGCTCTCAACATTAAATGGGTTATTTGTGGGCTGGAAGGTGATGAAGCGTGAAAGATTCTACTTTGTCACTGTATCTCTTAGAGGGTCCCTTGTGGAAAACATGCTTGGCATGGCCTTGGTCTCCATACTCTTTTTAATACCCTAATTTTGATTAAAATTCAGGGTACCTTTGTCATTCAAAGTAAATGGAAAGCTTGGGAAAAACTCAACCCCCATCTAATTTGGATAAGGGAGGGTTTCAAGAATGGCCTTTCCCTTTATTTTCTTTCCTTTTGGTGGTCTCCCTACCTGAATTTTCATAATGTTCCCTTTGTTTTGGTTCCTTGGATTAAGGGGTTAAGATTATTTAAGAAATGTATGAAAACCATATGGGATCTCTTTTGCACCATGACTCGTGTTTGGCTTTCTTATCCACAAGGTCATACCAAATTCAATTTAAATAATGTAGATGTTGAGTTTATTACTAAAATTCAAAACTCCATGCCTTATGAGTATCTTCATAAGATTGGAGTTAAGTCCCTTACTCCTTGGTGGAAAGACTAGCATTGGCCTACGTCCACTCCTTTTACTCATTGTTTTCCTCGGTTGGGTTAAAATCTTTTAGCCTCCCAACATATTGAAGATAATACTCTCAATCATCGATGAAACCTCTAATCCAGCCATGGGGTTTGATTTAGAAGATTCTGTAATGTGTGGGATACTCCCATTGAGCCTAAAAAGGCCCATTTTCTTTGGTGCATCCTCTATCAAGGTTTGCCTTTGGGTGATCAGCTTAAGCACATGGGGGTTTCAAATCCCATTTACCTAGTCTGCCATCAATTCGAGACTATTAAACACCTTTTCTAGTTTTGTTCTTGCATTTAGTCCACGTGGCATTGGATTCAAACCCTCTTCCAACCATTTAGACCTAAGTTCTTTACATGGAAGATGGCTGTCTTGGGGGACTCTACTCTATTTCCTATAAGATACAATAGATTTTGGTAGATTTTTTGTGTTGACATTTTATTTCATATCTAGAAAGCTAGGAATTATGCTTGCTGTAATCACGAGGAAATGGAATATAGTTTTTCTGTTACTAACAAAATTACTATCATTTCGAATGTTACTCTCTAGATTCAAAGCTAGACTGACAAAGTTCACCTAGAACTTAATCACCTTCAGTGTTTACTTGATCACTAGAGAAATACACTGTGTGCAGTTAGTTGAGAACCTCCAGTGCTACCACATTTTTTGTCACCTCCTCATGGAGAGGGACATGGTTGACACTGACAACATTCCAAGAATAGACACATAACTCTTTCTCCCTATCGGTCACTACCTAATTGGTCTTCCCCATGGCATGGTAGACCAAGTGGATCTTCTAAGAGTGGAGGTGATGGCAAAGGTTGGGGCCCTCCTCACTAGGACCATGGAGGTGATGGTAGGGGTTGGGGCCCTCCCCATAAGGAAAACTATATGCGGCTAGATTTGGCAATTTACCCTAATAGATGCACATATGAAAACAATAATGCATAGCAAAATAATGGATGAGAATCTTTACCTGTGGATGAAGACCCCCCAACTTAGGGAAGTTGAGATGACAAGCCACATGATTGCCTCCTCTGCCACCTCCTCCAGTAAACATGTTTGTTGTTGCATCTAAATTATTCCCTTTATTTCTATGTGCTCTTATGAATGCTTTGATGGTTATTATGCATATTTGATTTGATGTTTTGTTGAGTGGTCATTATTGACCCTCTACTATACCTGTTACATCCTAAGGAGTTTTTATCCGCGATTTGAGTTTGCTTATGGGGTGTGACCTTTCCACCCATTTGTTTTCATGATTATCATTTTACTTTATGCTTGTTTATATTAATATAAATATGTTCTTTAATCAAAATAATTATTTAGTAACCACCAGATTTTGACTTGTTGAAATACTTGTTATTTAGTGTAATTAATCCCTACCCCATGCTTTCTTAAGACAAATTTTAAGCTCATTGAGAATAAACTTAGTGTTATGATGAGCTTTATGATGTGATAAATTAGGAATATGTTGCTACAAATTTATCATTTTTTGAAATGGGTTTGCGCAAAAAAACCCAGTTTAAGCAAACTTCTAACAAATTGTGGCTGTCTCTTGACCCTACCTTGCAAAAGCACAAGTAAGCCACAAGGGTTAATGATATGTATGGATCCAAAAAATAATCCATTTATTAGAGAATAGATAGAAGGCTTGGTTTCAAACATCAATAGAGCTTCAATGGAAAAATTCTAGATTTGGTGGCAAAAACACCACTTCATGCAAGTAGAAGTTACTAACCTCCAGAGCTTACAGGGAACAATTTTGATATTTCACAAATAGAAAAAGTGTCTCTTCATGTTTCAAAATGGTTAAATATTATTTAGTGAATTAAATTAAATCTTCAATCATGATAAGAAGGATGACACAAACAGTGAAATACATCAATGAACAAAGCGAGTGTTTAATTATTTGTAGGAAGGATTGGAGAAAGGTAATAGGTAGAAAAGCTTAGTGTGTAGGATAGTTGTATGTTATAATTTTTTATATATCTCATTGTATCCCATAATTTACCATAATAACATAGGACGTAGAGCAGTTTCCACTTCCACTCATTTTTCCTTACACCTTATGGGGTTTTAAAAATAAAACATCTTTGTACCATTTGTCTCCATGATTATGATTTTTTTTTTAATGTTTAATTGCATTCATATTTCAGTTCTTAAGTACTTTTTATTTTTCCAACAAAAAATTTCACTAATTATTAGTCATTGTATCAATTGTACTATCATTTTGAAGTAAATTCAAAGTAGAACAACAATGTGTGATTCTATGAAGTCTGATAAGTTTATTAATTAATATTTTATGGATCATTTTAGTATCAGAGAAGATTAATCTTTGGGTTACAGTGGACATTTTGATTGACTTATATGATAGTCATAAGATCTTGAGAATGAGAATTTTTTCCTTGCAATACTAAGATATTTATAAGACACTAGAATGAATAAGTGAGAGAAAGGGCTCACGACTGTGAAGATAATCTTTCTAAGAGAGTAAAGGCAATAGAATCATGCATGGGAAGTGTAATCAAGTCCTAATACACTATCATTAAAGATTAGAAGCTCATTGTTGGGAACCAAAAATTCGTAGATGTTATGGATCTCTCAATAATCAAGAAGCTTGGTATCTAAGATCCCCGTGAAAAATAATTTTAAATTGAAGAGTTTATGGATGAACATGAATAAGAACCTCCTAAATACGAAGCTAAAGCTAATGTAAAATATTAAAATATTCCTTTCATCATTGAATAAAAGTTGAGAGTAATTCCTTTGAAGGACGAGTAGATTTAAAGATAATAGATAAGTGGTTAAATCAAAGGGAGGTTAATTTTAGTGTGCAAAGGATAATTGATTAAAAAAATATTTCTTTTTCATGTCTAAAGATGGAAGTCCATCCTCTATTTTGGTTGAAAACCTACCTAAAAGCTTCCAAAAGGAAGAATAAGTTACTTGTAGATAAGTGGAATGATTTTAAATATTTTGTGTATGAATTTTTATCCTATTTGGCATAAAATTGATCTAAATAATAAGTGATGATATTATAGGCAAGGACAAGGTCAAAGTGTGTAACAGTATACCACAAGTTATGTAGACAAGCCATGTTCATGGGCTTAGAATTAGAATATGAAGACAATGTGACTAATCACTTGGAAGGTTTCCATTCATGATTAAAGAGATGGTTCATCTCAAGTAAGCTTCAAGATCTTGATGAAGTATGCTTGCAAGCATACTACATTGAGGAAGAAAAGAAACAAGGAGAGTGATGATCCTCAAAGCAAAAAATGCATAAATCAAGTCAAGAAATATGAAAATTATCCTTACAAGACCTTAAATAAATGTAGGAAAGGAGAGAGGAATGTCAAAAATTTGCATAGTTGTAGGCATCCTAAGAGCCAAAATAATAATTTAGTTATATATAGTCATAGTAATGCTATGTTTTGGAAGTTACACCTAAAATTGCATCCCAAGAATTGGCCCAAGGAGGGACTCCAAGAATTCCACAACATATTTAAATAAATTAGATGTAGAGATTGAGGACAATTATGTTGTAGATGATAAGATTGGTTGCTGTGCCATCAACACAATCAATAAGGAACAAAAAAGAGAAGAAATGACCAAGTTATTCCAAATCAAGATTAAGATCAAGAAAACCAAGGTAATTGCTTTTGTTGATATTGGGTTTCAATATAATTTTGTTTCAAATGAAGTGGTAAAGAATCTTGGCTTATAATATATGATCATTTTCATCCAATCTTTTGGATTAGGTGAATATGGTTGTTGAATTGGGATACAAAAATATGTAAATTCAAATTAGGGACTAACCCACAATATGTTAGCAAACTAGAAGTAGATATGATTCCTATTGATGGCTTTGATGTAGTGTTTAAAAATGCTTAATTGTATGTTATAGATGGTACCTTCATGAGAACGGATAACATGAATTGATGGGTCAATGATGGATTCATCTATATCATCAAGGCGCATCAAAGCAAGGTAAAACTTGCATGGGTAAGTGCTAAGCAAGCAAAAAGACTCATTCAAGAAAATATTATATTGTGTTTACTTCTTTTGAAAAATAATAAATAGGATGGGTTAGAAATATCTGAGATTGATAGTTCTAATAAGGAATTGAATGGACTACATGAGCTACTACAATATTTTCATAATGTGTTTCAATATCCTAAGAGTTTTCCTCCAAAGAGGGAACTAGAACATGAGATTTAATTTTTGTCTAAATATCCTCTACGTAAAATTGGTTTGTATAGGAAATCACTCTTAGAGAGTAACAAGGTCAATAATCAACTTCAAGCATTTATAGAATAAGTCATCATAGACCCAAACACTTCACCATGTGGATCGCCCACTGTGATGTTGAAAAATAAATATGGATCTTGGAGGATGTGCATTTACTAATGTGCCTTGAATAGGATCACCATAAATAATCGATAACCACTTCCATGGATTGATTGTTTGTTGGACCAACTTCAGCATGTTAAGTAAATAAAAAATTTGGATCTCAAATCAGGGTATCATCAATTTTGGATGAAGGAGAAGGTGTTTGTAAGATAGCCTTTGAGACCCAAAAAAAAATTGTATGAAGGGTTGATAATTCATTTTGGTTTATGTAATGCATTGAAACATTCATGATATTAATGAATCGCACATTAATACCTTTCACAGCTACATGTATTAAAGTGTATCTATATGATATTTTGATTTTTAGTGTTACATGAGAGGAACATGTAAGACATTTGAAACAAGTCTTGCAAGTATTGAAAGAAAAGCAACTATTAGGCATTATGAAGAAATGCGAGTTTAAAAAACAATCACTCATCTATTTGGGGCATGTGGTTATAGGTGGAGAACTTATAATAGACCCAACAAATGTAGAGGCCATCATCAAATGAACCATGCCAAGGAGTGCCACTGAAACAAGAAGTTTTGTAGGAGCAATACAATACATGAGTATGTTTATTCCATATTTATCCCTAATAGAAACACCTCTAGATTTAGTTGTAATAATGGGTAATAATTTACAATAGGGTAAGGCACATGATACTATATTTGATACATTAAAGTATGAAATCAGCCATGCACTAACCCTTTCTCTTCTTAATTTGCAGTATCTATTTCAAGTTGAAATGGATGCAAGCGAGTAGAATATGGGGATATTTTTTGTCAAAGAGATAATCGTGTTTATTATCATTTACAATTATTTTATTCAATAGTAATGGGGTATCATTTTTATGACAAGGAAATGTATGCATTAGTTAACAATAAAGAAAGGGAAGCATTTTTTATTGCATAAAGAAACTATTGTGTAAGCTAACCATAATCATCTTCAATATTTACAAGTAAAGACTAAATTACAACAACAAATAATTTACAAATAGATGGGATTCCTTAAATTATTCTATTTGGTGATCAAGTACTAGAAAGGCAACATGAAAGTAGTGGACGATATGTTATTTGGGTCACCAATAAGGCACATTTTAGCTTTGGAAATAAAATCACAAATAGAGCCTTTCACAAAAGAGGTACATGAGGAAGCATATGTAAAAAAATGAAAACTATGGGAAGACATTCTAGTTATTACAATCTAAGAAGATGAAAAATGAAGGCAAAGATGGATATAATCTCAAGGATGGGCTACTCTACAAATGGGACAAGCTATGTGTGTAGGAGGAGGAAAGATTAATATTGATCAAGGAAGCACGTACTTAAAAGGTCTCATAAAACTTTGGTGTTTATAAGACCATGGCTCATTTCTAAGGTATGTTTATTATCCCAATATGCAAGAAGAAGTTTCTAAATTCATTAGAGGATGTAACTATGTTGTACAAGCAAGCCTAAAGTTAGGAAGGAAGGATTGTACATGTTGTTACATGTACCTACTAGACCATGGGAGAGCATTTCCATAGATTTTTTGGGTGAATTACTTATGTCCAAGCATGGCCATGAATGTTTATATTTTTTTGTAGATATATTAAGCAAAATGTGTATTTTGATTGCGTACAAGAAAACAATGAAAGGACATAAAGTAGTTGACCTTTTATTTTCTAATGTTTAGGTGCGTTTTGATTACCCAAGTCTATTTTCTCAAATAGAGACTCAAGTTTCTTGGGAAAATTCTAGACCACATTATGGGGAAATATGGATACTACATTACAATGAAGTACCACTTTCCATCCACAAATAGATGGACAAACGAAGGTGGTTAATAATAATTTGGTGTAGCTGATAAGAGATTATAAGATTATGATAATAATTATCCATGGACTTGGGATAAGTCTTTAGCATATATTCAACACTCATACAATAGGGCAGTGCACAAGGCCATTAAGAAGTCACCATTTAAAGTATGTTTGGGTTATTTTTTAACTAATCTAATTGATGTTGCATTAGAACTAGAGGTATGGGTAGATAAGCGAGATTTAGAGTTGATAAGAGCTAAAAATTACATTGAGAGGATGATGAAAATTCATTGCAAAGTGAAAGATTAGCTAGAGAAATCTAAAGACAAGTACAAGGCTATGCATGGCCAACACTGTAAAGAGTATACACTCAAGGTGGGTGACAAGGTATGATTATACTCGAGCAAAGAAAGATTTCAAGGTTGAGTGAAGAAGCTTAAGCCACTAAGATATGACCCATATTTCATCTTAGATCAAATTAGTGAGAATGTTTTCAAGCTTGAGTTACCCTCATTCATGATAATGTACTCAATTTTAAATTGCAATAGTATGATCCATCCATGCTAGATGAGGAAGAAAAATAATATTTAATACCTTCCATAGAAGACATGATCATTGGTGCACAAGGATATTTGGAGGAGGATGTAGTGTTGTAGTGGAAATCCAGAGAGACACATAGGGGACCACAAAAGTCTTGGTAGGTTGGACTTAAAGGGAGGACACCAATGCAAGCTAGACAGTACTCCATAGATATGGTGGAAGAGTTACTTCCACATATCATCTCCCACTAAGATATTTTATGCGACCAACAACCTCTCAATAAGGGAGGTATGATCTATATAGATCTATAAATAATCTGTTCTTCATATAGTAAATAGAAGATCCAATTTAAAACATCAAAAAAATTTCAAGGGAGGAGTTATAAAATTGCCAATGAAATCACTACTTCAAGTAGGCAATAGTTATGTAACCACCAGTTCTTGCAATTGAGAATTTTAAAACCATTGGTATATTAACCGTAGGTTTCACCCACAAAAAACAAACAAGTAATTTACAAATAGAGATAATGTTTCTATTAGGTTGTGGAGCTAAAAGCTTCACCAGGATGCAAACAAGAGAAGTTACGGAGGATGCAGAGTTGCAGAGTCAGTTGCAGGGCAACTAGCATCGGTTTGATCAACCGACGTCGGTCAAATAGTAGCGAAGAACAACCGGCGTCGGTTACCAGTCGGCCGACATCGGTCATGGAGGAGCCGATGTCGGTAGCCTGTGCGAGAACAGGCAGTTTGCATGTTGATCCCAGAGAGTCTATTTTTGGACTGTTTGTTTGCATGTCAAAGGCTAGTCTTAGTCTTGAGTTGCGTGTCTAATTATTGTAATTAAGGTAGTCTAATTATTGTAAGCATGAGATCTATATATGGACTCATGGGCTGTATTGTAAAACTGTGGCTAGAGAGTAAGAGAGCAATAAGCTCCTTCAGATAGAGGAGAGCAATGGTGCGTTCGTCCTAGTGCCACAGTACCAAGGTGGGTACTGGTTTGGAGAATCAGCTGGGTTTTTCGTATTTGTATGATCTTAGTCAGCAGGTTAGCATGGCTTCTTTTGGAGATCTACAATGGTGAGTAAGGTATAGTGATTTGCAGGTAGTAGTAGAGGGCAGGGGATCTACTTGGAGTACGGTTGTGTACTTGACGGACTGGCAGCGTGTTACTGACTGGTTGGAGAGGTGAACATCAATTCTGTATTGGAGTTGATTGTTGTGACCGAGAGAGAGAGGGAAGAAGGTCTTGAGGTGTGGCGAACCTTTGAGGTGGAGGAAGAAGTGGCATCTTCCTTATTGTATATTCTTCTGAGTGATTATTAATACAATTGTGTATTGTCTCTCAATTCCTGTGTTGTTTCATATTTTTAGTTACTTATTGATTCTGGTTAAATTCCATGTTTAGTTGCTAATACAAGAAGTAATCTTATGTGCTCTATTGGTAGAGCAAGATCCTGACTAAGTAGGCATCGGAGCATGTTTATTGTTCTAGGTTCCTGACAGTTTCTTCACATTCTCATATGGTTGAAGATCCTTTAGCACATGAAAGGACATATTTAAGCATGATAATAAGGATGAGACATACCGAGAAAGGCATTGATGAACATAGTGAGTGTTAGGTTGTTTGTATCAAGCATTGAAGAAAGAGAATAGTAAGAGAAGATTAATAAACAAAATGATTATATGTTTTACTTGTTACTTGGCCATAATAAGATAGGACGTAGATTGTTTTCCTTTTTTCATTGGTTTTTCCCTACAACTTGTGGGGTTTTCCATATCAAACATATTTATGTCATTTGTCTCGATGATTATGATTTTTTTTACATTTCATTGCATTAATATTTTAGTTCTTTAGTACTATTTACTCTTCCAACAACGAATAACACTAATTCTAAGTCATTGTATAAATTTAGCTATAATTTTGAAGTAAATTAGATGTATAACATCATTGTGTGATTTTGTGAATTCTATCAAGTTATTACTTGAGAGTTTATAGATTAGTCACTATCCCTTGACCTCGTAGTTGGGCCTGAGTGAGGAGTCAATCTTTTATTTTTTACAAGAAGGATCAAATGGATCCATCACAACTCCTATTCTTAAAATTGTACTTATAAATTTCAAGGAATTGGCATAAGAAGGAAAATTGAGACCATACTTACGAACATTTGCATATAAAATCCTAAATTTAAATTCTCTAACATTACAAAGATCATCGAGAAAGAGTTACAATTAAACCCAACTTTTTTAATAAATAATTAGAATCAAACTATCAACATAAAAGACTATAGAATTTACTATGTTGTGGCTAATAAATGATTTTGGTAACCATTATTTTAAATCTAAGAGCATAATCACTAACATATTCATTTTCACCTTATTTAGTTTAATCTAGTTTAGTAAATGTGACTTTCAAGTCAATACTGAGTTGAAAATGAATCAAAAAATTATCCACAATGAGTTTTGAAATATATATATAAAAGCATAAAATCGATCAAGAGTATTATATTTTAATATTTTAAAAAAAGAACTTAGTCAATAATCTATCATCATGAATAAAATATAAAAAAGTATAAAAAATTGTAATTTATGATGTGAAAGATCTATTATTATATTAAATTTTGGAGTAATAAATCTAAGGTTATCATTTGAAGTTACACTCTTTTTATTTAATCTTGAATTGTATGTTATGAAGGCCATGCTCATGATAATTATTTTAGATGGATAAGGTTTCAAAATAAGTATTAGTGGGAGAATATAAAGGTCTATTAAATAGCTTACATTTGGAAACAAAATATTAAGGTAGAACTCCCTTCAATCAAATCCATGCTTATTAAGCTTTTATTTCCAATTATGTGACTTAGCGGTGAAGATGTTATATTATTTGAGACATACCTTTATGTTTAATCTTTGAATTTAAAGTCTTTGTGTATGTTTATTTTGAAATTTGAATTATATATATGTGTAGCGACATTGTAAAGTTTGGATAATAACCACAGAGTCTATGATAAATATAAAATGGAATGTATTTAAAGATCCATTCATCAAAGGTAAGTTTATTGAACAATTGGCTAAGGGTTTTTCAGAAAGTTATTCTATTAGGGTTTTTTTGCCTTTCATTTTTTTTCATATTGCTATTATTTGGAGAAAAAAAAATCTTGTCTCAAGATCTCATATTTATTGTGCTGCACCTACTATGGCATCACATATTGGGCATCAATTTGTTTTATAAAATGACTTGATTGACTTCTCAACTCCTGCATCATTTGATGTAGGGTTGTGTGATGGAGTTATGGAGCATAATGACACCAAAAAGATTTGAGAAGTTTGTTCCAAAAGTCTTCCACAATGAAGTAAACCTATCTTAATATACTCTTTACATGATGTTTTTTTAGATTGACTAAATTTTGATAAGGTTTATAATTTGTTTGAAAGCCTTACTTTGGTAACATACTTTTTTGGTCAAGTAGTATGGTCAAAATCTACATGGAAATCCATGGTGTGAGGCTAGAGGGTGCGTAAAACACGACTAAATATATATATTTTATTTAATAATAATGAGTATTACATAGCCATAGTTGTCTTTGGCCCTTAATTTATCATTAGTACACTAGTTTTTTTTTCTCATTGGTCTAGGAATTCATCATCTTGAAACATGCTAAGTTTAATATCCTCATATGGATTAAATTTATAGGTTTGCCTTTACCCTTTGGGTTTTCATATACCATCTAATTAAGCCACTAGGTTACCATAAACAAAGCAAGTTCTATGCAACTAGGCCAAATAAACGAGTCTAAATAGAGAAATTTTTTCCCAAGGATCTTGAGGATTCCATTGCATTAGCTAGAAAATTAGTCAAAGGGACAAAAGGTGTATTTTCAGTCAACATCATGGAGACAAATTCCCTCTCATATTAGTAGGTGGATCTACATTTATTGAAAACAAAAAGGGATGCAGAAAATAAAGTTATTTATATAAAAAAAAATTCTTATAGGGGTTGTAATTTTAACCATAAAGTATGAAAAAGTGGCAAAAGATAAATGTAAGCAAAAAATAGTGAAGGAAAGAAATATATGGAAAGAAAATAGAGAGAAAAAGGATAACTCTAGGTATCCAAACATAGAAACTTACTAGAATAATCCAAAAGTGGAGATTTTAACATAAGAAACCTTTATTTTCAAAATGAGATGGGAAATACATATTCCAAATGTGATAACAAAATACATATGCTAAAGAGATTGAATAGCATTAAAAATAAAGATAAACAACAGCCCTGCATTACCCAATATAAATAAATATAAATTATATTTTGAATCTCACCAATATTTCATAATAATAAAAATCTATATTGTAAATTCAAGAGAAATTCTACAGTGAAATTTTCACATTTATCGACTATCTAATAACAAAATTTAGTAATGTGAAGAAGAATTAAATATAATAACATGCACACATATATTATCTATTTAAAAATATTTCTTGCATAAATTCCTTAAAAGATCTCTTTGTATTGATTCTTTCATGAGTTGAAAATACAATCTTTTCCTTTTATTCTTGCCAAAAAATATCTCCGTCAAAAAGAATTTAAAATGACTTCAACACTCATATTTATAAGTTAAAATGGGTGGTTATACTGCATATCCACATTTTTTGAAGTTTAGACTACATGTATAAGCACATTGACCAAAAAGTACAATTTAAAAGTTGCAAAAGTGTGTTGGTAATTTTGCATGACTTGCAAAAGTGCCTTGACAATTTTACACAATTTGAAACTTGAAAAAAAGACCTAACAAATTTGCACGACTTATAATATAAAAAAATTGCTATTATAAAAATACGCAACTTGAGATTGTGAATTTTTTTTTGAAAATTTAAAATAATCATATTTAATGAATTTTCACTATGATCTATTCATCTTCATTGCCAAGCACAATCTGGACCTCCTCTTCTTGTTCTTTATCATGTTACATATTTTCCCTGTATTCATAAAAATTATTCATAGTTTCTTTGACTTTGTCTTCATTAGGTCCTTATAAATGCATAAAACAAATTTTTACATCACAATGAAGATCAATCTTTTTATATGAAACTTGTCAAAGCTTCTTCGGATATTTATCAAAATTTTCAAAAGAGACTTGATATTTGATGAATCTATGGATTGATTCATAATTGAATGATGATTTAGGAGTCATTTCATTTTTAACCAATTGTTTGAATTCTTATTTAATTATTTCCCCTATAAGAACTATCATGTTATCATCAACAAATGAGCAAGGAAATTTCTCAATTGTTCTTTGTATGTCGCTTATTGCATCAACTACTATGGATTGTGATTCCCTTAATTTATTCACATAATTTTTAATAATGTAGATTCTGAACTTGGTAGCACTTAGGAATTTAGTGAGATATGTAATTTATTTTAGTTTTAGAACTATGATAAGAGAATATGGATTGGAGTAAAAAAAAAATTGATATCATATGTTTCCATTTATCGGCTACAATTTCATATCTTTCTTTAGTTTGTTTTGCAATATCATATTCAGACTGGATCAACATAAATATTCATGGATTCATTTATTATTTTAGTTCCTTGTTGGATCAATTTTTCAGACCATTCTTTAGTTGCTCTCCCCATGTGCCCAATTTCTTTGACTATGTTCAGTGTCTCAGAATATGAAATTTGATGAACAAAAGAAGAAGATTGAATTGACCTCACCAAATTTTGAATAGCTAATATGAGTTGTTCAACTTTTTCTTTTAAATGTTCTTTGGTGACTTTGCCCTGATCCATATTTTCAAAGAGAGTGACAAACGTAAATTGTTCATTTTATTTAACTCATTATTTAATTGTTTTACCAAGATGCACTTTGGATATTTGATAGTCAATGGCACTGATGTTATCTTTATTTTTTTAGTAAGAGGAGCTACTACCCCAATGTATCTTTCTCCTTTTTTATTTATTTATAATTCTATAAACTATTTTATGTTTCTTTACTGCTTGAGGAGTAGGAACAGTTAGGTCACTAAAATTAATTTTTTGTAGTTGTACTACATTCTTTCTCTTTTTCACCACCTCATTCAACTAGACAAGAACCTTTATGCTAGGTGATTATTGTACAAATGCATACTTTGGTTGATTTTGAGTATCAAGAAGAGGGATTGGAGTTTTCAAAGCTTGAGGATCTGTGGGTAGAAAATTGAGTTGATATTTCTTAGGTGATTCAGTTGTAGCTTTGGGAGATGAAATAGGGGTAACTCAACCTCTTGAGAAAGAAACAAAGGTAATGGAATGTTGTTTTTTGGGAGGAGTCAATGTAGGAAGAAATAGGGAAGAGTTTGCATCCAATAATTATAGGGTAGTATTCAACATTAAACTTTGGGAATGAGCAATATTCACAAGAGGAGTATCAAGTGTAGTAGAAATACCAAGATTACCTAAAGACCCTTCCCCTAGCCTTTTTATTTTGAGCTTGAGTGGTTTCTGTACTTGAGTAGTCTCTGGGATTAATTCAACTCTTTCTTTTTGAATTTTTATTATGTTTGTGCCTGCTTATCCTAAATAAGATGGGCCTACCTCTGATTTTTGTTGATGAAAACTACCCACCTTAATCTCTTTCATTGGTGGGGGGAAACTTGATTTGTCTACATTGATGCCTTTGTTATTTAACCATTTAAATGTTCTGTCTAACATTGTTTAAGTCATTCTTTCTACATATGTGGATTCTACTTTGTTCTAATTGATCTGTGGAAGAGGCATTGATTCAATATCTGCTTCTTCATACATGGGATATAAAACATCTTCATCATCTTCAAAATTCTTTGAGATTTTTTCTATCTTAAATTCAATGACTTGTTCCAGAGTGAAGTAGGTATAATCATGAATTATGAATTTGATCTCATCATCACAATCCATCCAAAAGTCTTCAAAATAGGGCACATGCCAATGTGTGGAACTAAGAATGTTCTCAATCAGACCTTTGGCATCAAAAGAGGGTCTATTAACGAATGATCGGTTGGTGACTTGGGTCATTTTAGCATCAATAGCTTTTGTTTTGGAGAATGAAGCACATGTATATCTTCCTATGGTAAATGGAAAGTGTATTCTAGTTTGGTGTTTACTAGATATAAATTTGTGTCTCTAAACCAATTTCCTTACAAATTCTACCAAATCCCATCTATCATCCACATACATTGGGAGCATATATGGAGTTATCTCACACCCATAAATTTTGATGTATGTTAAGGTTTGAAATTGGATAAACCAAGCTATCCATCTATAAATTTTAGTTGATGCTTCAATTGATATTTGGATGTTGTAGGGATCAAGGTTGAACATCTAATTGACATATTGTAAGAATGCATTGTTGATCCTATGAAAATGATGTGAGTTTTCCTTAAAAGTGAGCTATGGGAAGAATTCATAGATTTTGAAGGATGCCATATCACCCACTATGTTTATACCAATGTATATTCTTTTACGATCAACAACGTATACAAGATATGAAGTCATATAAAACTTTGATGTGGTGGTGAATTTTATTAGTTGTTTATGTATTGAATCACTAATCAACTGACCCCAATTGATATATTGTTGATTTTTATGAATTATCCATATGGACCTATACATTCAAGTTTGAAAATATTTGGTAAATGGGTTACCAATAACTCTGTTTAGAAGTGTGAATATGTCATTGACTTCATTGATGTATTCAAATATAAACATAGTATTTAGCAATTGTGTTGTTGATCTTTTGGTCTATAGAAGCCACTACTTGTTGATGTACTTTGAATAATAACCATTGTTAACTTCTAGGAATTGTTTAGTAAAAGTTGGAGAAAGATCAAGATATGACTCACAGTCAATAAATTTGAGCATGTGAACTATGTGTTATGGCCAAATATAAAGTATATACTCCCCTTTTGAATTCTTAATTTCTCTTCTTTATTGGTCACAATATTTTTCCATAGTTAGCACTAACTTTAGATATTGCATTGATGCCAAGAAATTTGTAGATTGAGCTAGGGCACTGTCATGACTATTTTCCCCCCAATCTATTGTATGTGCTATATTGATTCTCTGACAAAAGTCTTCCATGTCTATGTGTCTAAGGTCTATATCTATCACTTTGTCTACATTGGACTCAAGGTTTGAAGGAGAAAAAAATCTTTGAAATTGGTACTTACTGTTTGTGTTCTTCCTCTTTAGGGTACCTGATGTAGACATCTGATGAAGTTCCTCTCTGGAAGAAGAATGGAAACTTAGAACTGATTCAGTAGAGAGTTAGATTTTTAGGTGTACCTAAGAAGAGGGTGGATTATGAATCTATCTAAAAAGAGGTAAAAATATGACGTGTGTTTAGCAATGGGTGAAAACCTACTATGTGTCTAATAGGGGCTCAGGTTCTAAGTAATGTGTAGAATCCAAGGAATGTTTGTGCAAGTCTTAGATTCTGATGGATTTCAAGATAGGGCTCGGATCCCTTGTTTGTCTATGAACAACTTGGATTCTATGGATTATATAGGCATGGATCAAATTACATCTGATAAGACACAAAGTCTGGAAGTGGTAAACATAAGTAGGAAATGTGAATGTTGTTTTACATAAATCCTAGTTGTGCAAGATAAACAATTTCTCAAAACTGGAACTCTATTTAAAGTTGACTAAAAATGCCAAGAGAAAACCACAAAGAAAAATATTAGCTCTTCCATAAATTAGTCTAAAAACACATTGGATGAGTTACTTTCAAGAAGAACAATGAAAATGGTGGTTAGGGGTGCAAGAAGGCAGAGTGTGGAGGGAGTGAATTAGATCAAGGTAGGAATAAATGGGCTAAATAAGTGGTTATAGTGGAGGATGAAACATCCACATGCACAGATAACTACCTATTTAATGGTATATTTTTGGAGATGCACGGTCATGTGTCGAGATAAATGGGGGGTGCAAATAAGGGGTGAAAGTCTGTAGTGTGTTAGATAATAGTCAAGATTATGTAGTGTGATAAGCAAGAGTTAGGATTCTGCAGTGGGCTTAGCAAAAGTCAATATTTTGTAGTGTGTTAGTTAAGTGTCAAAAACTTGAGGTATGCCTAACATAGCTCAAAAACCTGAGGGGTGCTTGACAAGTAGCCAAAACCCAACACTGTTAAAAGAGACTTGATTTTTTTAATTTTTAAGATCCTTTGAACACTTAGGAAATTTTTCAAAAGAGACACTTAAGATTGAACACATTTATAACAACTAACTATACTAAAATTTATTGATTGTGATCAAATTAACCTAGGGGAACAAAATTTCACATATGTTAAATTTTGAGTACAATAATTGGCTCTGACTGGTAAACTTCAAACTACAAGATACATGTAAAAAACTCTAGATTCTAGTTTTTCATACAAGTACTTATCCATTAGGACATGGAGTCATCTATGTTGTGATAGACTAACAAGGAATTGACCAAAAGCTAAGAGAACACTACAAACTAAAACATAAAGGGAAACCATGAACAAAATTAGATGACACACCAAAAATAAATGAATGACAAGAAACATAAACAAAAATTTATATACACACACGTAGAGGATAACATGATTATCACTTTAAATAGTGTTTTAGGTATTATCCACTATAGGGAAGTGAGAGAAGTGTAGCATATCGATATGTTAGATATAAAGTGTTGTCTATGTAGAAATGTCTAATCTTGAATGATCCCAACCATAGAGAATCAAATTTACCATGACTCCCTTTTGGTTCTCTTCATTTATCTCATAAGAGCACAAGATATCCTATTTGGAAATCCCTTTTCCTTGTTTTTTTATTGAAGAGGATTTTAACTTGAGGTTGGTGTTTAACAATCTTGTCAATAACACGTGTCTTTTCTTCTTCAAGTTTACTTAGATACATAATCCTCTTATCTAAGGGACTTTCAAAAAAATTATTTCTAATCATTCTCATTAATTGAACCATAGGTAGTTCAAGTGTCACATGAATTATCGCATCAATTGCATACAAAAATTAGAAAGGTGACATTATAATAGATTTGTTCAGAGTGATACAATCTACCCAAAAAGTGTCTCATAGTTTCTTATGCAAATTAATCTTATTTTCATCTACCAACTTGAGAATGATGATAACAATATTCTACTTGACCATTTCCTTGCAAGTAGTAATCAAAAGAATGAGATGGAGAAATTCCATAGCCATAAAAAAAAAACTAATTAAATAAAATAAAAATTAGATGCATCATCCGTTACAATATTTTGTGTAACACCATATTTTACCAAGTTATTTTTTTTTGATGAAGTTGTACACAACTTCTAAGTCATCTATTTGACTAGGATAGCCTCCACTCATTTGGTAAAGTAAGCTATAATAGAGAGGACATAAGTGTGACCAACACTCAAATGAGGATTCACTATTCCTAACAAACCAATCCCCATTGATAAAAATGTTCCTCAATTACTATAGGATTAAGAGGAAAAGCTACAAGTTTTGATCATTTGACAAACTGTTGGCAAGCTTCACACTTTCTCACCCATTAATAAGAATCCCTGAATAGTGAAGGCCAATAGCAATGGGATATTAAGATATTATATGTTGTCATTAGAGTAGAGAAATGTTTTCCACATGCTTGATCATGAAAATCTCTTAGAAGTTTCTTCTATTTCTCTTTATCAACACACCTAAGAAAGAAATCATAAATACTTTTCTTGATCATCCCAAATCACATATTTTTTGGATTTTAACTTGATTGTTTTTCATTGCTTAGCATCCAGATGAGATGGGCATTCTCCATATTTTAGGAAGAAGGCAATGTCTAAAAATCATTCACCTATGGAATCTACATATAAGATGAGTGGTGGTTCTTTATTCTGATCATCAGTACCTATTAGAAAAGGAAGCATTTGAGTATCTGTTTGTTCTTCCATGAGCTAGCACAAGCCTTTATCTTAGACCAATTTAATGGATTTGATATTTAAATCATACTCTTAAACCTTAGTGATCCAATTACCTCTTTTTGAACCTGGTTCATGTTGAGTCAAAATAGACTTTACCACCATATTTGGTACCATCACAATGGAATGTGAATGAAGAATATAATACTTGAACTATTTCATAGCTTTGATAATGACATATGCATGTTTTTCTTATCTAGAATATTTAAACTCGTAACCCTTGAGACCATAGATTATAAAGGAAATTGGTGATTCAATCCCTTCATTATTATTTTGGATCAGAATCATCGAAAGACTATCGTCAAAAGAATAATAGTAGAAAATGAACTCTTTCTTGAAAGTTGGGTAAACAAGAGTAGGTGTTTGTGCATTGGAATCTTTTATATTTTCAAATGCTTCATTTCCTTAATTTTTCCATTTGAAGGAGGGTTGACATTTCATCATTTAAATAATGTGTCTGATGAGTTTTGTAAAATTAGGCACAAATCTTCTTAAAAAAATTAACTTTCTAAAAAATGAATGTATGACTCCTTTACTAGTTGAAAAATATAATTTATGGATTGCTTTGACTCTTTCAAGATCAATTTTTTATTCCTTATTTTAATATAACATTTCCAAGAAGTTTCCCTTTAGTTACACCAAAGATAAAATTTTAAGGTTGAAATAAATGTCATAAATATGACATTTTTTTGAACACTTTTTCTAGATGTTCATAGTGGTCTTCTCTTTTCTTTGAGAACATTTTAAAATCATTCAAATAGACAATAATTGTTATTATTTTTATATCTTTGAAGTCAACATCCATAACACCATGAAATGTCACTCATGCATTAATGAGGTCAAATGACATTCTCTGATATATGAATGTACCCAAAAGAGTTGTGAATGCAATCTTGTGTTTCAACATGGAGAACATTCTTGAACCTATAACTAATTGAATAACGTGATCTATGATGGTTAGTGGATAGTTGTATTTCATATATGCTTGGTTTAGATTTCAAAAATCTACACATAATCTTATTTCTATGTTAGTATAGGCTTTTTTCAATATGTGGTTTCACCTACACGATCTAATTAGCTTACTTAGATTAATAATAGGTTATTAGGAAAAATGTACTTTAAGTCATTTTATAAATGTGATTTGATTTAATAAATTTTTTAGGTGACCTAATTTCTCACTATATAATGTACCTTCTTATGTTCTTTTTGGTTAATGAATGTTTAATGTAACTTTTTGTTGTGAAGACAAGCTTTTTTTATTTTGAGTTGTTTTTCGATTTCATTACACCATATGGGTTCAATTTCATGCATTTGATATTATATAGACTAATACTTGATTTTGGACCATAACAATATGGTATCAGATAGTTTTTGATAGCTGAATGCCATAGCCTTTGTTGTGAGATCTAACATTCTAGCTTGTTCAATGTTTTTTCATTGATTTCAGTTCTCTAGGGTTTGGTGAGGTTTCTCAAAAATCCATTAAAATTTGTATATTCAGAGTCTCAAGGTAAAAAATAGATAGTGTCATTAATTTATAAGGTGTCAAAACCCTAAGAATAGTTGTAAACATGACCTAGTTTCTTGACAATTAATTTTTTGACCGTTTTAGAGGGTTTCAAGGTCTTTTTTGAATTATGCAAAAATCTATACATCCAATGACTTTGAGGAAAAAATATTTATATGTTTTGTTGGATTTGTCAAGAATCCAAATGGGTTTTTTATATATTTTGGAGGATCCATATTGAATCTTTAATTTTGGAGGTTTATTCAACTCAATGGATTCTACCCTGAATAGGCAATTTTGGCAATTTTAGGTAGTCGATAGACTTTTGTCCCTGCTCAAGCACCACTTGAACTCTGAGCACCTTGATTTCATTATTATTAGAACTTGTAACCTTGCTTACATGCACCAACAGACCCAACACCCCGTGATTACACCACTAATGGACTTGACACCCTGTGTTTGCACCTCACTAGAACCTGCCATCGTGCTTGTACCTCACCAAAACCTACCACCAGATTACACCTCACCATAACCCACCATCGTGCTTTCACCTCTTTGAAACATATCACTATGCTTTCACCTCATCTAAACTCATCATTGTGCTTCTACCTCATTTGAACCAGAGACTATGCTAATACATCACCAGAACTTGGTACCCCTTGCTTCACACCCAAGGAACTCTAACACCTATAAAAACACATTGTAGATTCTGCCTACTCACTTTGCATCATGTGAGGTCCATGAAACCATCAAATTCAATCAAGTGGAAAATTTCACTATTCATTTGAAAAGTGGAGGCATTTTTTGAGGTGACATCACTCCCACATTAATCAAATCAATCAAGAGGGGGGCACTCATCCTAGCCCTTATCCCCTTGTTACTTGGGAATTTAAGCCCTTGGTCACAACCAACCCAAGGGGGTTTAACTTTTTTTCACAAAATTTGGCCAAATTTTTTTCACACCCAATATTTATGCAAAGTGGAGAATTATTTTTTCAAACCAAAAACATTCAAAATCACATTAATTTTAGTTGATAGTTCCTTTTTCAATGCCATTTTTTGAAAGTGTGAGTTTTTTTGAGCTCTATGCACTGGGGATATTATCGTGCCTTGTGAAATTCAAACTCTATAAATTCAATGGGTTTGCACATTAAAATATTTTAGCACACTCAGTTCAGCTCATACTTCATTTTTGCACCATGGATCAGAGTCATATTCCACTTCTTACACCATTCAACTATCATGAGTGGAAAACCCAAGTTCAAATATTTTTGAAGAGTAAAATTTTACACTGAATTATGATGGGTACATAAAATTAACCAACACTTGATGTAGATAAGGTAAAGTGGTTTAATAGAAGTCATGAAGCCTATGGTCTTCTATGCTTATCTACATTTCTCGACTTGCTCTTTCATATTGAATCTACAACTACTCCTAATGAAGTCTAGATCACATTGGAAAAACTCTTTGAAAAGCAAGACATAATGATAAGTCATGAATTATAAAACGAGCTCATCAATTTGAGACAAAGTATTTTTGTTACTATACAAGACCTCTTCATAAAATTTAAATCACTCAAATTTCAATTGAAACTATGCAACATTGACAACAAAAGATGAATAACTGATTATTTTCATCCTTTCCACATTGGGATCTAACTATTCAATCTTTGTTTCTACCTTCCATGCCACCAAGTGTGCTCTTGGAGTTACATAGACTATGTCATTCATGGATGACTATGCTGTTGATTTGACTTAAGAGCAAAACAAGTTTATTAAAATGGATACACTGAAATCATCTAAATATCATACCTTAATTGTGAGTCATGACAAAAATAAAGCTTCCATTAGAAAGGAGAAGAAACAAAAAAAGGACCCAAATCAAAGAAAGGGTCATAAATCTGAGCTAAATTCAAAGCATCAAAAGATTTCTTTTCTTCAGACAAGAAGCCCAAGAAAGAGCAAATCACATGTGCCTACTATAATAAATCTACGCATAATGAATCCAACTACATGAAGAAGTAGATTAACCAACTGACTAAGATGCTCGATAAACATAACATTAGTGTCCTCGATTCTTTGAATCAGAGTTCATCAACACAGGAGTCTTCTGAGGTGAAAAATAGTATAAAGGAATGAGATAAAGGCAAAACATTTGTGGAAATTATGTCCTAACATTCCACATGGGTAATTGATTTTTATGTTTCACACCACATGGCTTCATCAAAATACATGTTCTCATATTTGGATCCTTGTTCTATGCCTTCCATTTTTTGGAGGATGATACTTCCACAAAAATTAGTGGAAGAATATTTGTTAAATTGAATGATGAGACATCTCAAGTTGTTCTATGTGTTCCCTCATAATCCACCAATCTCCTATTTGTTTATTAGATCACTCACATCAGTTTGAGTAAGAGGGTTGAGTTTACACTTGATTTAGTGGTTATTAGAGAAATAGATAGTGACTCTATCATTGTATTTTAGAAATTAGATCACTAGTCATGATTGTATACTTTCTCACATTTTGCTCTTGATCAACCCTCTACTACACTACTCACTCATTCAAATGGGGTGATTAAATTATGGAAAGAGTGGTTCAACCATCTCAGCTATCGCTACTTGAAAAAACTCAATCATTATTGTAGACACTTAGTTTTGGCCACTATCATGCCTAAATAGGGATTAAATTCAATTCTAGAAAATGACATATTTTGAGCCTATAAATCACCAAAATTACCCAATTGCATCCATGCAAGGGATTTAATTGCCTAAAAAAAAATGAGGCTAGCTTATTTGGTGTATTACCCTATATGCATCACTAATCTAGTTAAGTTCTAACCCAAGTCAAATTACTCCTATCAAACTATTAGTTCATAATATTTAAAACAATTAGCAAAAACCAAAAAACACTAATCAAAACTAATTACATTGCAAATCCTAATTAGCTTGCCTAGATAAAAATTCTAAATCAAATTAGTGAATTTCATTAACAAAAAAAGAAATTTTTAGCCAAATATGAAGTCAAAAATCAAATAAATAAATAAAGTGGTTTTTATTATCTCCTAAATATTCAAAAAAATGAGTCACACCTCAAAATATCTAAAGTGAGTTATCATGCCTCAAAAATATCTAAAACTTAGGTGTCAAGATTTCATGAGTGCTTTAACCCAACCCAGAGTTAGACTGACTCAACCTTTTAGACTCAACCCAAGTTAGAATTTAACCTAACCTTCTTAGGGTTAGAGTTAGTTCTTTGAGATATAAATATAAGTGCCCATACTGTATGTCAACACGATTTTGTGTCTAAGGTTATTCTATTGGAATACCTTTTTGAAGCCTTTGAGAGTAGTGTTATAATGGCCAATTTATGCCAAGCTTCACACCAAGACACAAATGACTATTAGAAAGATGCTACCATCATGGAAAAGTATTGATAGAAGACTACAATTGTCATAGGCCGAGCATAAACATATTTATGCTAACAAGTAAGCATCAAATTCAATAAAGGAAGTAAGAAATTTGTATTATCTTCATCTCTATTTTACGATCTTTCTTATTGTGTTATGTTTTCCTTAGTTCTTAGACAAGGGTGTTTAGTTTTAGTGTATTGTTATGCTTGATGTTTCATCATTTGAACTAACAAGGGATTAATCTACATATTGTTTATTCATCAAAAACTTAAGGTACATAATGACACATCCGATGGGACCAAACATCCTATATGGCCAAGGAGATTGATATGTTAGATTTAGTTTTTTCTAATAGATGCATTTAAATCTTTAAGTTTAGAGTTTTAACTTTTAAATTCACATAATTTTTTAACAAGGTTGAAAGGATAGAAAATAATTTTGGAAAATCATCGTCGATTGTAGGGATCGATGACAATCTCTACATAAAAATAGAGTAAGCTAGCAACATAATGGAAATCAATATTTCTTACTTTCATTTTGTGCTTAATGATCTATTTATTGTCATTGTAACCTTTTTATTGTAGGTCTGTGAGAAGTTTGAGTTTTAAACTTGTTTATCAATTGTTTTTCTTTTGAAACACATTTATTTTTTGTTTGGTTGTAAGGAACATCGATGATCTGACTGAATTGACATCTATTTTAGGAATCAATATCAATCTCTACTGTAATCGGTGATGATTTTATAAAATAGAAACTCGAGAGCTTGAAATACATTGTTGTTTACTCGCTTTTGAGATTCCAAGTAGGCAAACACCCTAACATTTTTCAAAACCTAAGGTGGAAATAAAAAAGCTTTTAGCATTGTTAAAATCTCACATACATTTTGTTTGGTGCTTAAAATCCACTTAGTTATATTTTTATTTTAGTTGTTTTTTAAAGTTTTTACAAATGCAAACAAGGTCAAGGAGCTAAAATTTCAATCACACTTCGATTTAGTGCTATTAAAAGGAACACATATTTCAGTTAGATATTTTTTTAAAAAATTCACTTTATGTTTGTTTTTCATTATTAACTAAATTTCAAAGTTCATAGTTATATTTCTTTGTTTGTGAAAAATTAGAAATTATTGCGTGTATGCTCTCCCCCATCCCCTTTAGGGAACTAGAGTGACAAAAAACACTTAGTTTATTATCGTTATGTATAAATTTATGTTAGAAAGAATTTTGTGTATTCTCTTCCCAAGCTCTAAGTGACTTTGATGACTCAGAAATGACCTCTAAAGTCTTTACGTTTTTCATGTATTTTTTTTTATGCATTTGGCTTGTGGGCATGAATTCATTGCCTCCCCACAAGTTATTTAGGGGTGTGTTGACCTGGGATTTCATCTCCTAACATCATACCAATCTCATTCTATGGTGGGGTATATAAATTGGGTAAACTATTGGATGGAATAGTGGTGAGTGGTTAGCCTGACCATCCCAACAGGTACTTAGGCTAGGCGGTAGCCAATCATCAGAATCTAGTAAGTATTACATGGATGGAGTTGCTATGCGAATGCATAGACCGTTGAATAGTAAGCTAGATAGGTTGGATTCATTTGATGTGATCATGATCTTGTGTTAGCCATATTTGAAACCATTTAGTATGTTTGATATTTATAGATTTTAGTCAAAACCCACTTTCCATAGAATTTTTTTATAAATGCCAAGTGATCCTCACTCTAAGTTCATTCTACATATTAATACTTGAGTAGCAGAGGGGGAATAAAAAATCTACCTACACTTGTACTTAATTTTTGCATTAACACTTAATTCCTTATAAGCATCAGTATATTGGTGAAAAAGTTGGTAGAAACTACACACACCCATGTCAGTTCTAGATATAGGACGAACCATTAGTGATAATTTATTTTTATTAGATTTACATGTGTGTTTTTTAGATTAAAACTATTTATTTATATTGTCACATCAAAACAAGTCAAAACATCATGTTGTTTTCATACCCCTTTAGCTTAAGAGGTATTACTCTATCCATTTGTGCTGCACTCTTTGATTTAGAGATTAGTTCCAAAACCATTTGTGTGCTATTTGTTTAAATAAGGTGTTATTATGATACTCATTTCATCCCAAATGTTTGCCTTGGATATTCTAGTCCCAAACCATTTATCATGACATTTGTTTGAAGGAGCGTTGTTATCATGATATTTGATGATCTTACTTATTGTGTTATGTTCTCCCTAGTTCTTAAAAAAATGTGTTTAGTCCTAATGTATTGTTATGTTTGATGTTTTATCATTTGGACTAATAAGGGATTAATCTACACATCGTTTACTCTTTGACAACTTAAGGTATATAATGACATGCCCGATGAGACCAAACATCCTCTATGGCCAAAGAAATTGATATGCTAGATTTAGTTTTTCTAATAGAGAGTTTTAACTTTGAAATACCTATCTTTTTTCAACAAGGTTGTAAGGATCGATGATGATTGTGGAAAATCATCGCTGATTTTAGGGATCAATGATGATCTTTGAGTAAAAATAGAGTAAGCCAATAACATAGTGGAAATAAATCTTTTTTGCTTTCATTTTGTGATTAATGATTTGTTTATTGTCATTGTGACCTTTTTCTTGTAGGGCCATGAGAAGTTTGAATTTTAAACTTGTTTATCAACTATTTTTCTTTTGAAACACATTTATTTTTTATGTGGTCGTAGGAAACATCGATGATCTGATTGAATCTATGTCAATTTTAGGAATCGACATTGATCTATGCTATAATTAGTGATAATTTTCTTAAAGACAAAAATAGAAACCTGAGAACTCGAAATACATTATTGTTTACTCACTTTTGGGATTTTAAGCAAGCAAACCCTATAACACATTTTTAGGACCTATGGTAGAGAGAGAAAAGCTTAAGCATTGTTAAAATCTCACAAACATTTTGTTTGGTGTTTAAAATCCACTTAGTTGTATTTGTCTTTTAGTTATTTTTTGAAGTTTTTACAAGTGTAAATAAGGTCAAAGAGCCAAAATTTCAATCACACTTCAAATTAATGTTTTTAAAAGGAACACACATTTTAGTTAGAAATCTTAAGAGTTTTTTCATTATTAGCTAAATTTCAAAGTTCATAGTTAGATTTCTTTGTTTATGGCAAATTAGAAACTATTGCATGTATGCTCTCTCCCTATCCCCTTTAGGGAACTCAAGTGACCAAAATTACTTAGTTTATTATCGTTGTTTGTAAATTTATATTAGAAAGAATGTTGTGTATGCTCTCCCCAAGCTCTGAGTGACTTGGGTGACTTAGAAATGAATTCTAAAGTCTTTTCATTTTTTTATTTTTTATTTTTAGGCATTTGACTTATGGAGGGAGTTCATCATCTCTCCACTAGTTATTTAGGGGTACATTGACCTGGGGTTTCATCTCGCAACATCATATCAACCCCTCTCCATGGTTGGGTATACAAATTTGGCAAACTATTGGATGGAATAGTGGCAAGAGGTTAGCCTAACCATCCCAATAGGTACTTGGGCTATGTGACAACCAGAAATTAGACTCCACTAGTAGTACATGATTTAAGTTGCTATACAAAGGAAAAAACCCTTACATAGTAAGCCAGGCATTTTGGATTCATTTGACATGATCATGCCCTTGTTTTAACCACACTTGGGACCATTTAGTACATTAAAGATTTATAGATTTTAGTAAAAACACCACTTGATACAAAATTTATTGTCAAATGCCGAGTGCTCCTCACTCTAAGTTCGTGCCACATATCAATGCTTGAGAGATAGAGGGGGATGTAAAAACTCTACCTACACCTATACTTTAATTTTTGGATTTAACTCTTAATTCCTCATAAGCATTGATATATTGGTGAAAACTTTGGCATAAGTTATGCAAACCTATGTCAGTTCTAGATATAAGATGAGCCATTAGTTTTACTTCTATTTTTATTTGATTTACATGCGTGTTTTTTAGACTAAAACTATTTGTTTGTATTATCGCATCAAAACAAGTTCAAAACATCACGTTATTTTCACACTGCTTTAGTATAAGAGGTGTTACTTTATCCATTTGTGTGGCACTCTTTTCCTTAGAGATTTATTCCAAAACTATTTGTGTGCCACTTGTTTAAATGGGGTGTCGTTATGCTACTTGTTTCATTCCAAACTTTTGCCTTGGATATTCTAGTCCAAAACCATTTACCATGACATTTGTTGGAAGGAGCGTTGTTATGCTACCTAAATTGTTCCAAATCTCTTGTCACTTTTGAAATCAAATTCCAAGATATTGTTATACCTCTCTTGTTTCAAATATGTGGTTATGATACCTATTTTGGTCTAGCTCTTTTGCCTTAAAAAATTGAAGTCTTTTCACATTAAAATTGAAATTCAACCTTTTAAAGTTCAAATCTTAAACTAATCAGGTTCACGCAAAAGCCCATCTAATTTGGGCTTAAGTTATCTACTGCTTGTGTCACTTCGATTGATTTCATATTTGATATAAAATACCCTTTACTTAGATGTCATGATTGTTGTTTATTTTGTACCTTGTTTAGAGCATCCTTTTGATCCAAGTTGTTGCCACATAATTTGTTTGAAGTTTGTTGTGCTGAGTTTCAAGTGTCTTAGTTCCTTTATTCTAATAGTTTTCATAAGTAGAATTTTGTCTCAGTGATCCAATTAATGAGTGTTGTCTGAGCCCATTGCCTTAGTTTCGTTTGTTTTCAAAATTCTTGTTTAAGTTCTTTGTTCCCAAATCTAGCCTTATTTTTCATTAGAATTATTATAACCACCTTTGGGCAAATTGTTTCTATATTTTGATCCTAGTTTGAAATTGTTCTACTTTGTTTAGACACGTTTATCACTGATTATAACCATCTTTGAGAAAATTAGTACTTTAACCATAAACAAGTTTGAGCCTTTTTATTAATTTTTCCACTAATTATAATTGCCTTTGGGCAAATTATTATCATTTTATTAGGTTGATCTCACATTGATTTACTCCTACCTTTGCCTAATCTAGTTGTTTATCCCTTTACACCTCTTTTACAGAGTCAAAGGTCCTTTTTTTTAGACCTTGATTATTTTTTACCTTTAGACCCTTTTTTTTCACGTGATCTATCCATGGATCTAAACATGGCTTGTTACACACATAGTGGAACCATGTATAATCTAGGTTATGATAACTTTGTGACCAACAACCCATTTTTTCAAGAGTCGTATGATGATGTAGCATATGAGATGGGTCCTTATCGAACTTATAACATCTCATATGTTGAATAAAGGTAGAACCCTTTAGCACAATATTTGGTAATTGTGTTTCCTTATATGTCAGTGTAGGATTTATTTTCCTCACATTTTCTTATATTTTTCCTACTCAGATATTCCATGTCATTTGGATTTCCTACATTTGTAGATAGTCTTATTTAAGTGTGCAGTCATAGGAGTTTATATTGACCTGTCATATGTCATAGCGGTTATCTTACGCCTCATTCTTTGTGGGGGTTACTCTATTGACTAACTATTCTTAGATTGAGGAGTTACACTCTATTTTGAGGCATCCTTGGCCACCTTTCATGAGGAGTTACATCCACTCATATTTATACTATTACTTCATATAGATTATCTAATCTAAATGTATTGAGTTGGAGTCATTAACTTTATTATGTGCAAATTAGTCTTAGTTTATTCATGCTTTGTAGCATTATGTGTTTGCCCAGATTTGACCTTTGTGCAAATCGTGTCTCACATCAATTTTAGTGTATTTTCATGAACCAATAGATTAGTAACATCCCTAATATGGTATCAGAGCCACATTGGTATCACTAGTGTCTAGTTTATTGCTACAATTAGTTTTGAATTCAAGATTAATTCCTTTTACGCTATTTTTTTTCTAGTTATTGTGGTATTGTTATTTGTTGGTTTGGTTATGGTTGTGGTTATTTATCAAGATAAATCCATTTTTAGGTTTATAAGGAGGTTTTAATGGCTCCTTTGTAGTGTTTCTCAAATTTGTGAAGGATCTCCATGACCTTCCCTACATCCTGTAGTCTAGTAGAAAAATTAGACCATATTTTTTTCTCTCTGGTGGAAGTTTGTCACCTAATAATCTCTATTTCAGGCCTGAGATAGAGAAGAAAGGCATCTTGACCAATTATAGACCCTTGGACAAAGTATTTTCTGCCTTTACATGCATCATCAGATCTATAGGAGGCATTTTTGAAGGATCTGATTGTAAAAACATCCCTTTAACCACGTTTTTGTACCTAGTGTTATAAAAAACTGCATTTTTTCTATCTGTAAGTCTCTGATAGATAATCATAGCCTTCCTTAACCTCCAAACAATGTCTTAGCTCATCTTCAAACCTGTGTTTCTCCTTTGGTGATGCCCAAAATCAGCTAAACTACTAGCAAAAGAAGAAACTAGGGTTTGGGCATTTTATTTTGGTGCTTCTCTTTGGTGGGCCCACTTCGAATCTAACATAATATTTTAATATATATATATTTTTATATTTATTTCTCATTTTATTTATCTTTATATTCTAAAATAAGACACTATGATTTTATGAATTAAGTCATTTTTGAGAAATTAGCATTTAAGTCAATTTAGAGGTTTTTAAGCCTTGTATCTCCGCTTGACAAAGATGAAGGGTGAGACCCAAATTGGCAGGAGGCCAATTCCCCCTTATGATCAAAACCTCTACATTCTACATTTCGATCTAGTTCCAATGATTGTTTGGAAGGCTAGGTAACCACTTAGCATCAAACATATTGTAACCATTTAGTACAATTTTTATTAAAAATGGGCTATTGACAGGAATTTATTTTATTAATATCTTGTAAACGATAGCTTGAAATTGAGCTTCATATTTTAAAAAAGTATGTATTTTTCAATTTCTCATGTAACTAGTCCATTTTCATTATAAAATGCACTTAATTATAAAGTGCCAAATTTGGGGGGGGGGGACTGTCTAACCTAGTTTCAGGGGTTTTTATTGTGGTTTGTGATTCTGCTATATAATTATCTTCCTTCTGCATATTTTATTTTTGTAACAATAAAAACACATTAATATTAATTCTAGAATGGATCTTAGCACTATTAATTCACTCAAACCCTTTAACTACCAGGAATGGAAAAGTAAGATTACAATGGTTCTTAGGAGTAAAGGGATGTTTCGCATAACTATGGGGGTATAAAATGAGCCCATGACTGATGTAGACAAGATAAAAGGTTTAATAAATGAGATGAATCCTTTGAGATTTTATGTCTTTTAGCGTCATCAGAACTCTTATTTCACATAGAGTCAACCAAATCTTTTAAAGAAGTATGAGACACCCTAAAAAACTTGTTTGAGAAAGTTGACACCATGAAGGGTCATGAGCTTGAGATTGAGATAATTAGTCTAAGCCATAAAAAAATTGATACATTGGAGGAATTCTTCACCAAAATTAAGTCATTTATATTGTAGTTAAAAGAGTGTGGAGCTGAGAAGAAAGATGAACAACTAGTTCTTTCTGTGCTTGCAAAACTAGGACCTAATTACTCTGTATTTGTCTCTAACTTTTATGCTATCAAGAGAGCCATAGGAGCCAAATGGAAAATTACATCCTTAGATAGCTTCATTATAGATTTGACTAAGGAAAAAGATAAATTGATCTATATGGGAACCCTCAAGTCTTCCAAACCTTCATCCTTCATTATCAGGAATAGGAAATAGAAAGCCTCTAGCAACAAGGATAAGAAACATAAGAGTAAGGATCTAGAGAAGAAGAAAGAAAAAAAACCACTATAAAAACTATCACTAAAACCTCCTCCTCCAAAGGGAAACCTAAGAGAGAGAAGGTTAAGTGCTCCTATTGCAAAAGGAATGGGCATGATGAGCATGAGTACATGAAGAAATATATAGACCACCTTTCACATCTTTTGGAGAAAAAACAATATAGGGGTCCTTGAGTCCATAAAATAATATTCATCAATCAAAGAATCCTCTAAGGCAACGGAAAAAGGAAAAGAGAAACCTAAGGGCAAAGCTTTAGTTGTAGTGGATTATGTATCTACTTCATCCTAGGTTATAGACTCTGGTGCTTCCCACCATATGGGTTCATTAGAGGTTGAGTTTCTTGACTTAGAGCCTTGTAGCATATCCTCTATCACTTTGGGTGATGATGGGCCAACAATAGCTGTAGGGAAAGGGTATATTAAAGTCAAAAGTGAAACATTCACAAATATTTTAAGTGTACCTTCACTATCATTTAATCTCTTTTCAGTGTATCAGATTACCCACATAGGGCAGGGCATGAGAGTCGAGTTCACACCAAATTTTGTTGAAATTAGAGAGATACATAGTGACACTACAATTGCATTAGGGAGAGATAATCACCATTCTAAGCTATACACATTCTTACATTTTGCTCCAAATGTTTCTCCTGCCACATTACTTACCCATTTAGATGGAGTTAGTAGGCTATGGCATGAGCAGTTTGACCATTTTAACTACTGCTATCTTGAGCAATTGAGTTAGCAAGACATAGTTATTGGCTTGACTAGGGTTAAATTTTATAAGGGAATTGTGAGGGTTATTCCCTTGGTAAATATATCAAAGATAAATTTGACAAAGAAAAAACTAGGAGAGCTTTAGTACTTCTTGAGTTGATTTACATTGATGTCATGGGATAGTTTCCCCATCCTTTTTTTTACCAGGGCTAGATGCATCCTCACCTTCATTGATGACTTTTATACATAAACATGTGTCTATTTTTTTAGACAAAAGTCTTAAGTGTTCGATAATTTTTGAGACTTAAAGGCTCTTGATGAAAAGAAATATATAAAGTGGATTAAAATCCTTCAGACAGACAATGGGTGGGAGGTACATCAAACATAGATTTTAGTAGTTTTATAACATAGAGGGTATTGATATTCAGTGGATAATACCATACACTCCTTAGTATAATGGTGTATTAGATTGCAAGAATCAGTCCTTGAAGGAAAAGGAAAACTATATGATTTAATATAGATCATTGGTTCTACAGTTCTAGGCAGAGGCCATCAATTTTGCATACTACATTTAGAATTAGGTTCCTCATAAATATTTAGAGGGCATCAATCCTTTTGAAGCTTGATGTAATAAGAATAATAGGTACAACATTTTAGGGTCTTTGGATCATCAGTGATGGTGCACATTCTCAAAAAGAAATGCAAGGCTATGGAGGCTCAATGTAAACCTTGCATCTTTGTTGGGTATCCAAATGGGGTCAAGAGTTATAGGATTCTCCACTCTATAACTCATCAGTTATTCATTAAGAGAAGTGTTAGGTTTTAAAAGAGTCCTATGGAATCTTTATTAGACACTTCTCCATCTACATCATTTTCACTCAGTTTAGATGAGCAATATGAGGATTTAGATTATTCATAGCAGGTTCTTGAGCCAGAGGCTTCATCTTCTTCTGATAATGAGTCTGGTAGCGAGTAGAGTGATGAGGAGTCATCATCATCCACTTCTTGGCATGCATTAAAGGATGAGGATTCAACACATGACTCACCCATTTTAGGCCCTCTTTGGGCTAGACAGACACTTTAGAGTGCAGGCACTGGGGTAGAGGATCCAGATGATGACAAATGTAATTGGGTAGACTTTTAGAGTGGACCACATACCTCTTTACTTTTGTGACTGATCCACAAAATTTCATAGAGACATCAATCATAACTAAGTGGGATAGATCTATGGATGGGGAATATGATTTCTTAGTTATCAATCACACTTGGGATTTGATTTCAATTCCTAAAGAAAGGAAGATGGTATGATGTCATTGGATATATCAAACCAAATATATTATACATGGGTCTGTTAATAAGTACAAGGCTAGATTGGTAGCCAAATTTTTTTCATAGATAGCTGGCATCAACTACTCAGAGACCTTTGCACCAGTATCCAAGATGACTTTGATCAGACTCACACTTGTAGTAGCTACTATACATGGTTGGAGTGTGCATCATATGGACATGAAGAGTGCATTTCTTTATAGAGATTTTTAAGAGGAGATCTACATGGAGCAACCACCTAGATTTATTCAAGATTTTTTTAGTGTGAAAACTTAGAAATTTTGTTTATGGCCTTAAACAGGTCCCTCGATCTTGGTATGCCAAAATGGATTCCTTCCTTCTTGCTTTAGGTTTTACCCAATGCCACTCAGATCTCAATGTGTACTTCTTGTGATAGGATGATTCATTTTTTATACTATTTTTGTATGTTGATGACTTTTTGATCACCAAGAGTTCTTCTTCAGCTATCTCAATAGTGAAGAAAACTCTTCATGATAGATTTTCCATGACTAACTTGGGCCTACTACACTACTTCCTTGGCATTGATATCAATCAGACTGATTTAAGGATTTCACATGCATAGCCTAATTACTCTCTTGATATTTTGGCACAATTTCACATGGTTGATTGTAAGCTATCTATAACTCCATTCCTATTTGGAGTCAAGTTTTAGGCTAACTGTTCTACTCCATTGGTCGATGTTACCTTGTATCGATAACTTATTGGAAGCCTTATCTACTTGACTGACACTAGACCTGACATATATTATGCCATTGGTATTATTTTTATATTCATGCAATATCCCCATGAGCTACACTGGAGAGAAGATAAGAAGATCTTGTATTACATTCAGGGTTCACACATGTATGGGATACACTATAGAGTTGGTTCAGATTTTGACTTGGTCAACCACAAACTTAGATTGGGATGGTGACACTAATATCATAAGTGCACTTTAGGTTATAGTTTTTCATTGGGTTCATGCTCCATTAGTTGGTTGAGAAAGAAACAAAATGCTATTGCTCTATATTCTATAGAGATAGATTATAGGGGAGTTGTTAACATAGCTACTAAGGTTATTTGGCTTCAAGATATTGTTTTTGAGCTTGGTGTCTAGATCATTTGATATTTTGTGACAACCAGATCACCATTAAGATCAATACGAATCTGATCCTTCATCAAAGGACCAAACACATCGAGATTCACATGTACATCATTCAAGAATTGATTCATAAGCAGGTCATCAACTTAATATTTTACCAGTCTTTAAAATAAGTTGCTGACATCTTCACTAAACCCTTCACTAAGAGTAAGTTCATTCATCTACAATATCTTCTTGGGGTGTGGTCCACTTTGATAGCTTCATCACCTTCAGGGGGGACTTCTAACATCTTCACTTTTTCATTTCTCTCTTTTTTGGGGGAGTTTTTCCCATTGAATTTTGTATTCTCTATATATGAAGGATTGAATTATACATGGGTACCAATCAATCTTAGTTATCTGGACCTATTTTTTATTATCATGCACCTAAGCTATGCTTATGGGGGATGTTAGTATAGGATTTATTTTCCTCACATTTTCTTATATTTTTCCTACTCGAATATTCCATGTCATTTAGATTTCTTACATTTTTGGATAGTCTTGCTTAAGTGTGCAGTCACAGGAGTTTTTGCTAACTTGTCATATATCATAGCAATTATGTTATTCCTCATTCATTGTAGGGGTTACTCTATCGACCAACTATTCTTATACCTGGGAGTTACACTCTATTTTGAGGCATCCTTGACCATCTTTCATGGAGTTACATCCACTCCTATTTGTACTTATAGTTCATACAAATTATCTAATTTGAATGTATTGAGTTGGAGCCATTAACTTTGTTATGTGTAAACTAGTCTTGGTTTATTCATAGTTTGTAGCTGTATGTATTTGCCCAGATTTGGCCTTCATGTAAATCATGTCTCACATAAATTCTAATGCATTTCCATGAACCAACAGATCTATGGCATCTCTGATATTATATAGGCCAAGAGTCAGAGTAAACAACACAATGCCTTGCTCAAATGATGCCTAACATTTAACTAAATCAATAACAAGAGCCCTATTATGTTACAACACCAATGCAAATAAGCTATGATCTGTGCTTGTTTGAATGTCATTTGTTAGATAAAAAAGATGAAGTGATCATTAGAGCTGTCAAAGTAGGGGCCAAGTTTTTTCCAGACTTCCCATAAAAAATGTGAGTAGTTTGATTAGAACTCCTAGTCATGTCCCTCAAATTCAACCATTCAAATAGGCATCAACTAGTTATAGTCAAGATCTATTCCAAATGCCACAACAAGACCAAAATATGCTTGCAAAAGGGAAAAGTATTATGGAGAAATAAATGTAACAGGTACAACAAGCGTACCAAAACTATCTCAACCTAGCTCATAACATTAATGCAAGGGTTATTTATATCACATCACTTATTCAAATATCTCCTTAAATAGGGTAATATATGGATGCCTTGAGCTATGTAAGCCAAAACATAGACCCATTTAGCCAAATTAGGTTGGTTGGTGATATGTATAATGTTCATATTTTGATGAAAGATAATGCTACTCAAATGGAATACCTCACTCAAAATGTTGTGGATAACATGCAAGTGCATTATAATTTAAACCAAAATGGGTCTAATTTACCTCTAAATAATACATAATAGATTCCTTTAAACAATTCCATGAGTGGATTGTAATAGCAGGGAATAAGTACACATATTTTCCAAAAATCAACAAGCAACCTCCACTCCCCAACTAGATGCTTCCTCAAATCTGGAATAGGAAGCAATAAGTTAATAACAAAGCAACTTACCATTGCAATAAATGTAGAACACTATGCCACCTCAATAGGTGATAATGAATGTTCTACTACAATACACAAACTAATATACCTTATCAATCGCATACATTGTCTAACTAACAACATATTCCTATTGGTTATAAAGTGCTAGTTGGTCAACAAAAAAAATACTAAACCCCCACCACTCACCAAACCAACACTTACTAAATCAACAAATTTAGAACCCCCAACAGTTTCCAAACCAATAAAAATTTCCACCTACATAACAAGTTCCACTACAATAACAAGTGTCACCTCAACAAGTGCCAATCTGATAATGGGTGTTTATCCAATAAGAAGATTCTTACATGCAGTAGGTTCTAAGTGCTAGGAAATAATTGGATTTCACCCAACAAGTATCACACATGTAGTAAAGATATAACTACCAACACCTTCAAGAACAAGGATCTAGTTAGTAACGTGTTCCCTATATCCAATTGAGTTCAACAAATAGGTATAAAATTCCTTCCCAAGCCCAATAATACCAACACGTTCTGTAGAGCCAAATGCCATTACTATAGTCACAATTCACTATCTAGGGTTATGTAGCCAACTCAAATCAAAATAGTTTTTAATAATAACATATTTCGTACCCACATGATAAACCTAATGCATGAATACATGTACCTATTCACCTGGACAATTCAACTATCATTCCTTAATATACCTACCCTAGTCAAGGTAATCCACCTTTGACCACACAACTTCCACAGCAACATGCCACTCCTAATTTCCTTGACCAAGAGTTACAATAGGTGAAGGATGAAATTAAAGCTATACAACTAGGAAAATAAATGAAGAAATTTAAACTAGATGAGATATGCTATTACCTATTCAACATGGAGTATCTACAAATACCATTTATGCTAGGTTATGAGCCACTAAATTCAATAAATACAATGGAAAAAGTGACCTAGAGAGCATTTGAAGGATTTTTTTGTTACCTATTAGCTGGTGGCATATAGTGATATATACTTACTTTTACTCTTCCCAAGGAGTCTAGCTGGACAAGTCTTAGAATGACTGTTGAAATTGCTAAAGAAATTTGTACCCAACTTGGATGATCTCTTGGAGAAGTTTGTACAACACTTTTCATATAATCTCGAGCATGAGATTATTATTATGGATTTAGGTTAAGATAAATAGAAGACTAGTGAGATATTCACTACATACTTACAACACTGGATAGCCCTAGCAAGCTAGTTCACTCACAATCTACCAGATAAATAGTTGGCTGCAATATTTACTAGTAGCTTAAATAATAAGATATCCTATCATCTTGAGTTGTAATGTGCTCATACGTTCAAATAATTTATAATGAAAGGAATATAGATTGAGAAAGCCCTTGTCAACAAAGGCATAATTAAGTTATCTTCTTCTAATCAGAACTAAAACTAGAATCAAGGCCAAAACCAAAATCATAATAAAACTCAAATACTGGCTTCAATTCCACCTCAAGCTAATAACAATGAAAGACCTAAACCCAACAACCATGATAAGAATGCTTTTAGCAATGGGGTTACAGAATCATGCCATGTTTAGATGGTGAAAACATTGGTTGTCCATATACCTCCACCCATTCAACAACCACTTCATACATTCAACTAGAACCTCTACAAAACCAACCACCATAAAATTAGAACCAATTGCAAGCCCCTCCTCCAAGGAGAAGACCACTCGTGCCTGATAATTTAGTGACCTTGGTGAGCCTATTTAGTTTGTGTTTTGAATATTGGTTTAAGAAAATATGATTAGCTAGCCAATGTTGAAGCCATTTCCTAAAGGGATTCCTTTTCTTGATCGGTACAAGGAACATGAATTTTATGAGTACCATCATGTCAGAGGATATTCCATAAGATAGTGTATCCAAATCATACATCTGATTGAGAACATGTTGGAAAACAAAGAGATAAAAGGAGATACCCAGGATCTTCTAACCAATCATAACTTGGGAATCTACCAAAATCAATTTTATAAAATAATAATAAAAGCCAACAATAGTACCAATAATAACAATAACAACGATAGAGAACTCCATCATAAAATCAACAACAATAATGCCAACCATAACAATAATAGAAGAATGGTTGGAACCAAGGAGGCCATCATGTCATTATGTATACCTATAATAGTGTTGTAAGACATGTTTTAGGTGATCATGTTTCCACCATCACTATGAACCCTAGTCCAACTACAAACAAACCCAGATGTTCATCGAACAATGCTTATTTATCAAACAATCTCTACCAACCTCCTTATGTTAGTGATTCTTCTATGGGCCATATTGATAATCAAGCACCATACCATCCAAGAACCATCATTCCAATCCTCATTACCTACCCATCTAACTACCAAATCCAAGTTTCAAATTGAGATTATGCAATCATAACTTGACAGGCTAGGGTCACTATCAAAGGACCACAACCAAATACTACAAATAAGCCTAATCAATCTTCCATGACTATAAAAAAAAACCAATTGAAACAATTGAGGGGGAACCTATGATATTGTGGAACAATTGAATAAAATGCCTGCACATATATCCATCATGGATTAGTTGTGCATGTCTATCATTCACAAAGACATCCTAAATGAGCATTTTAACTAATCCCTTGTGCCAGATGATATCACTCGAGACAAATTCCAAGCCATGGTAGTACACTTGGCCCCTGGTTAATGTCTCAACTTTGACCAAAGTTATATGTCCTCTCTAGGCCCTCTTCACAATAACCCCTTATACATTGAAGTCATTATAACTAACCATAGAGTTAAACATGTCCTTGTAGACAATAGTTTGGGTCTCAACATTGTGTCTCTAAATTTGGTTAAACATCTTTGGTATACAACAACTGACTTGTAGCCATATACCATTTTTATCAAGACATATGATAATGAAGAATAGGAATCTCAAGGTACCATTAACATGATAATGGTCATTGGGCCTTTGACCCATGATACTCTATACCATGTTTTAGACCTAGAACTATCTTACAATCTATTATTGGGTCGACCCTAGATCTTTGAAATTAGGGTTATACCTTCTACATTGCATCAATGTATAAAATTTCTACATTTAAGGATGGAAGTGACTATACCTTCTAATTTTCAGCCATATCAATATTGTAAACACCTTGAGGCTGAGTATAAAAGCTACAACTACCAATTTGGCATGAATCCTATGCCTAAGTCAAACAAAGAAAAATCTAGAAAAATAAAAGCCATTGAATCAAGCCTAGAAGCTAATTACATTGACCTAGATAGCTTAGCCTCTACCTTAGCCATGCCTCCACCAAAATTTTTTAACCACTTCTATGTCACTGACAAAGGTCTTGGAGAATATAGTACCCATAATGCATTTTATATTGCCAAATTGCCTAAAAATCTAAAAGCTTACGGGATATCTACAACCAAGATTACTTGTATGACATGGGAAACCAAAGGAAAATCTCAGCTAAACCAACCCATTATTTTTAAACTGGCCTCTAGCTAAAAATATGACCCATTAATAGAAGATGATTCATGGCTCTACACTGATGAATTAGTCAACTATTACTAGAGTGTGAAGTATCCTATTCCCAATCAGATTATGGATCACCTAGATTATGAAGGTATAGACCTTGGGCTACATCAATAAGGCACAATTGAACTAGTATCAATGACCAAGTATAAGGGAACTCATGGTATCATATTTTAACCATCTACGAGTGACCCCACATACCTTATTCATGTTCCAACACTAATGCCTAGTGATGACGATGTTGATAGTGATGTAGGGTTTGATTATAACATCTAAAATGACCTTTCCACTATAAATTTATTTAACCCACATGCTATTTACACCGTTATCCTTATTCATCAAACCTTCACATTTAACCCTTTACCATCCACAATTGATATATTAGGACCATTAAGAGTTAACAATGCCATTAGATGAGTTCAAAAATGATGAGGTCATATATGACTTTCTGGGATTGAGGAGTCACATACCTACTATTAGATTGGATTCTGATACCTACTTTGAAGAGCAGGTGAAATTTCTGAACCAAAAACAAAATCAAAATCAAACATTGAGGTCTGAAAGTGAAAACCTTATTGAGGCACTTTCTAACCAGGTAAAAATTAAGGAGAAAGGCAAATCTCTTGGTAAAAATTTAGTTTCCAACACCATTAGATAGGGATGTTCACATTCTTCTTATGAAGCATAAGAGACCTATAACCCACAATCTATTTATGGATCAGAAATTTGCACTAAGGAGTGAAAATATTTTACATATATTATTCAAGAATTCCCTGAGGAATTTATATCATGGCTGATGCCAACACTAGGAAATTTGGATTCATCATGTTTAGGAGAATTAAATGAGACAATTCATCTAGAGGACTTTACCATTGCCAATCAGTTCAACTCCTTGCCAACTATTCTAGATGATGGTTATATGCTTCTTGTGGAGGACACTTATGAGGTAATTATTAGTACTCCTAAAGACCCAAAGTGGATTAAACTAGGTACATCTCTCACTGAGGAGGAATGTGAAGATTTTACATCTTTTTTGAGGGAATTTGTTGACATATTTTCATGGGCCTATTTAGGGATGCTAGGTTTAGAGCCCACCTTGGTTGTAAACCATCTCATTATACACCCTGATGTCAATCCTATTAAACAAAAGTTACATAAGATGCATCCTCATATTGTTGTGTTAGTAAAGAAAGAGTTGAAAAAACTCTTAAATTTGAAATTCATCAAGCCAATCGACTATTTAGAGTGGATTTCAAACATTGTGCTAGTAAGTAACAATATAGAAGGTATCAGGATATGCACTAATTTTAGAGATATCAACAAAGCCTACCTAAAATATGACTTCCTTCTGCCTAATATTGACATTATAGTTGACTCAACAGTTGGCTATGAAATGCTTTCTAATGGATGGCTTTTCAGGGTATAATCAAAAAATGATCTCACTAGAAGACCAACATAAGACAACATTCACCACTCCATGGGGGACATTTTGTTATCAAGCAATGTCATTCAGATTTAAGAATGTTGGAGCCATTTACCAAAAAGATATGATTGTGATTTTTCATGACATGATGCATGACATTATTAAAGACTATGTCAATGATATCTTGGGTAAATCAAAGACTTGTGTCGATCACCCAGTCATACTACGAAGAATATTTGAGAGACTTCATGAGTATAACATCATGCTTAATCTAAATAAATGTGTATTTGACATCACTTCTAGAAAATTGTTGTTTCATTATCTTTTATAGGGGCATTCAAGTTGACCCAACCAAATTTTGTGTAATTACATAAATACCACCACCATCTACCTTGAAGTAACTCTATAGTTTGTTGGAAAAAGTTCAATCTATTAGATGCTTCATATCATAATTAGCCAACAAATTCCATCCATTTATGAACTTGCTAAAGAAAGGTGTTACATCCTCTTGGAATAAAGAGTGTTAGAAAGCATTTGATCATCTTAAATAATATCTTTCCAACCCTCCTTTTTTGTTGCCACCAATGCCAAATAAGCCATTACTTTTTCACCTGTCAGCAATCAAAAATGCCCTAGGGGCACTTTTAACACAACACAATGAATAGGTAAAGGAACATGTCATGTATTATTTGATTCTAACATTAGTCATGTATAAACATAACTATACACTGATTGAAAAATATTATTTAACAATGGTTTTCATAGCCCAATAGTTGCATCATTATATGATAAACGAAAAGACCATTGTTATTACCAAAGAAGATCCACTCAAGTATATACTTTCCAAATTAGTTATATAGGGCCGTATGGTAAAGTGGATTATGCTATTGAGCAAGTTTGAAATTGAATATGCCAACCAAAATGCCATTAAGGGGAAATTACTCATAAATCAGCTTGTTGAGGCTTCTTGACAAGATACTCAACCTCTTGCATTTACATTTCTATATAAGGCCATTATGATTGTTCAAGAAGTAGATGCACCTCCTGAGGCTGAATGGTGGAAGATGTACTTTGATGGATCATTCATGACTCATGGGTCATGGGCCAAAGTTTTGTTTTTTATGCCATAAGGGGATTTCATTCCCAAGTTTTTTTGTATTGGATTTCCTTGTAATAAGAACATGGCTGAGTATGAAGCACTCATTATAGAGCTTCACCAAGCAGTAGAGTGGAAAATTCAATATTTACTGGTGTATGATGATTCTCAGTTAATCATCAATCAATACACAAACCAATGCCAAACCAAGGATGAGAATTTTATACCCTATAAGGATATGGTTGATACTCTCAAGTAACATATTGCCAACATCTAATTTGAAAGAATATCTTGGGCCAAAAATAGAAAAGTTGATGCCATAACCACCATTAGTTCCATGGTCTAGATCACAAATAGAGCAAGGGATTACCAACTTCTTATTGAACATCTCTTGTTATTGGCACATGAATAATCAACCATTGAGATGGTTTGTGACATTATTGGTACCACGTCTCTTTGGTATATATATATGCCTATATTCAAAACCAAACCCTGCCTCCTAATTTATCACATAAAAAATAAAAAGCCTTCAGCCACAAAGCCTCTTGTTATACCCTACTTATACCAACCTTATATCATATAATCTATGATTGAACTATGTTTCATTATTTACATTCATCAGAATTTAGACTAGCATTGAGGGAATACCACACAGGAGTGGGTGGAGCCCACACTATTGAGGTAATCTTAGCCAAAAAGTTACTATGTACTGGTTATTACTAGCCAGTGATGGAAGTGGGAGAAAATACATATGAAGAGCTGTGTCACATGTCAAAAACATGCCAATCTAATTCATGCTCTAGCCAAGACACTCAAACCATTGATAACACCATGGTCATTCTTAATATGAGGACTCAACCTTGTCAATAAAATCAATCCAACATCTTCAGATGGCCATAAACACATCCTCACTACTATTGAATACTTCACTAAGTGGGTGGAATCCTTTCCCCTCACTTATGTCACTAGTAAGTAAATATCCAAGTTCATATTCAACCATCTCATTTGTCACTATAACATCCCTTTCGATATTATAATTTGATGATAGAGGATCATTTAAAATAAATATTTGAAAGCACTTTTTTCTCAATACCACATCAAATAACATTTCTCTACTACTTAATATCTGCATATTAATGACCAAGTTGAGGCTTATAATAAAACCATGTCAATATTCTGAAAAAGATTATCAATGACATTGGTCATAATTAACACTTGTATCTATTTAATACCCTCTAAGCATATTATACCACATTCCATACTCCAACATGAGCTACACCTTATTAAATTTTTTATATAACTAAATCCTTTCTTCTTATTGAGGCCGAGTTGCCTTCTCTTTGAATTTTATTGCAACACATCATCAACAACAAAGACTACAAAGTGGCTCACTTACAGGAGCTAGACCTACTTGTTGGTAAATGCTTGGCCACCCTGAATAATCTTTAGGCTTATCAGAATTGATTAAAAGGCTAATATAATAGGTGCATTAAGCATCGTGAATTTGATCTTGGTGGCCTGTTACTAAAAAAATAATAAAAATGTAAATGTTGAAATAAAGAAAAAAGGAAATCTCCAACCAAACTAGTTAGGGCCCTATATAGTTGTCATCATCAATGGTTCTAGGGCATACAGACTCGCTACATCAGAGGGAGATGAACTTGATGAACTGATGAACATAATGCACCTCAAACATTTCTATGCTTGAGGGATTTAAATTATTGTCTATAAGGATTGTCTAAATTATGCCACATTATACCTATTATTTGTATTATACCCCCTTTCTATTCTATCGTACCCTTAACTCTTCACCAACCATTTATTTTTACCTAACCCCACCTATCATGTTTGGCCTTGGTTCTAATTCATTTTTACTTTAAGAACATTTAGTGGTTGATGACTGATTTAGTTCTAACAATTGGTAGTATATGAAAGCAATATGATAGTGGTCCTGACAATTGCATCCTTAATTACTTGTTTCGGTTTCACCTTGTGATATTAATTATAACTACCTATGGGTAAATTAGTACCACTAACCCTTTGTTGTTATTTCCTAATTATAACCACCTTGGGAAAATTAGGAGCAATACCTCTACCAAGCATTATCACATCACCTTGCCATTATTGTTATTATTTGCCTTACCATTTGCCTTTTACCTGAAGTTATTGGTACTTAATCAGATGCCTTTTGTGTAGGTGTAACTATAATGACTGGAGCTCCTATAGGACTATGTAGGTAGTGCTTGATTCAAATTAAGGTCAGCTTACTCATCTCTAAGCCATGCTCTCACTATTTTGCAATCTTGGACCGTGTTGTATCTTGTAATTCTCTATTAAGTTGAGATACAAAAAACACCAAAAACATTAGAAGCAATTTCCCACCTTCACTGTTGAAGGTGAAACTATAGTGATTTGAGTTCTTGCAACACTATGTAGGCAGTACTGATTCATATTAAGGTCGGCTCAATCACCCTTTTGCCATGCTCTCATCATTTAGAAAATAATTTAAGTTTGAACACTCTCATCATTTTGAGAGTAACCTAAGACACGCTCTTACCATTTTGTGAGTTAGACCATTATGAATTTTGTGATCCTCAATTGAGTGGAGATGTCTAAAAAATTATAAAAATATTTGTAATAGTTTCAAAACCCCTAAACATTAATAAAAGATCTAAAAATTATAAAATCATGAAAATTGGCTTAAAATTTTTACACGAGATATAAATCCATCAATTTTTTTGGGATGGTCCATCTTATCTATTTAGTTTTATTTCTAGACCACCTTGGTCTTTTTTCCTCCCATTTTTGGGAGAATTACATCAGCTTGAGGTTTGCACGGATTATGTAGGTAGCACTTCAATATATGAGGTATCTCGGGTTAGCTCAACCACACCTTCCTTTGTTTTTCAACCACGTATTTGCCTTAAAGATCTTAAGAATCCTAACTATCTCACAAGTAACCACTTCTCATTTAGTTTCCCCATCCTTATTGGCCTTCACCATACACTCTCACCATTTTACGAGTTCATTTTGTGAGCATTACGTATTCAATTTTGATACACTAATGACCACTTAGTTTTTCTTTTGCTCTCTCTATTTTATGAGTAATTCATTGTACACTCTTATCATTTTATGAGCTCATTTTTGTTTCAAGTCTTAGATGTATTATATATTATGAATTACCAATTTAGTTCATTTATGGATACTTGTCCCTTGACTTTTAGTGTGGTTTTAGCCTAGACCATATTCTTGCTCTTATGCAATTTACTTGTGTTGATGTTTTCATGATTGTGAGGCATCATCCCCTTTTTTCTCACGTACTCATTTTTTACGAGACTATTCATATTTTCCTCTACAAGTCAATCATATTTTCTTATCAGTCATTTTTTCCAATCCCATATCCTAAGAAAATTAAATTTATCCTGAAGTTTACATTAGATCCTGTGTCCATGGAACTATTTAGGTAGCATCCAATTGCCTAGTGCATTTGGAGCTAGCTCGACTACCCCTTTCTTTTCTTATATCCCCCCCATTTTATTTATAATCTTATTTTATTATTGTCTCCTATGATCTAGGAGCAATGTTTGTCATCTTGTTTATGTCGTTGTCTCACTATAGACTAAGAGCAACCATTAGTTTTTTGTTCTTGTATTATTTTACCTATGTCATTGTTATCTAGCTTAGGGGTCACCCTATCACCAAGAGTAACACTTCTATTACACATACATGAATAATTTGTTTTCTATTTTTACAACATTATGATTAACCAATATTTTTGTATTGATGTTTGTTTAGCTTCATTTATTTTTTGTTGTGTGTTTAGGAGAGTTTGTTTACTATATTTTTCTTTGCTTTAGATTGTTTAGTTGTTTTGATTGTTTTGTTCACTTTATTTGTTTGTGTGTTTTGTTTATTTTGATTTATTGGTGTTTTGTGTTTTATTTTTATTGGTGTTTTATTTGTTTTTATCTATTTGTTTTTTTATTTTATTTTTATCTTTTTGTTTGTTTTATTTATTTGTTTATTTCATTTTTAGCTTTTCTATTTCACGATTGCCATAAGACTATTATATTTTTTTTACATTTTAGTCTTGATTATCCATATCATGTACGTTAGTTGTGAATTTTTTTATATTTAGTCTTACATTTGATTTATTTGTTATATTTAAACTTAGGATATGATTCTTCGTATCTTTTATCTAGGTTTTTATATTTACATTTAAATTAAGAATTCCATGTTTAGGGTATACATTGCCATTTTAGTTATCCATAACTATCATGCATAATATCACAAGCTAAAGTAAAACTGTGCTCACATAGAGTCTCTTCCATCAATGTAATGGAAATATCTCTCTGATATATCAAAACCAGCCAAATACCCTAACACATGCGTAAATCTATGAGTAATAAATAAGAGCAACAAATGATTTATTATGTGTTTATGTAGATAAGCATCTCTAAATAAGCATATATATGAGTCATAAAACATAATTAGATGATAAGCAATAGAATATCTCATAAGCTAGATCAACTTTTTGGGCCTCCCTTGAGACCTATTTAACAACACAATTTTTCAACCTATATCTCGTGTTTGTTCAAATGTGCATTTTTTAACTCATATTTAGGCTAGAAATGTGTTGTTATCCTTTGACAACTCATCATAATTCTATTTTATAGATTTTTTGTATAAGTTATCCTTACCAATTTTTTCTGTTGAGGTAACTCATATTATCAACCAATTTAATTATTATAATCATCTTTGGAAAAATTAGTGTTTCATGTTTTTCATTCTTGATTATAACCATCTTTGGACAAATCAGTGTTTCATGCTTTTCATCCCTGATTATAATTTATTTTGGAAAAATTAGCATTTCTTGTTTTTCATTCCTAATTATAACCACTTTTGAGCAAATCAATGCTTTTTATTTAGTTACTAGTTATAACCACTTTTGGGTAAATCAATATCCATCCCACTGCCTTATCGGGGCACCTATCTGTGCCAATACTTATAACCACCTTTGGAAAAACTAGTGTCACACACTTCATTACTAATGATAAATTCCTTTGGAAAAATTAGTGACTCTACCACCATTACTGTTTATAACTACCTTTGGGAAATTTAGTAATCCCACCCCTGTTGCCATCTAGATCATGCCATTTTATTCATTTTGAGAGAATATTCAACAATTCTATTTTTGTTGTCCACTCCATCGAGGGAGAATCAAGGGCTTATCAACTAGCCTTTGGGGCTTGAACCATTTAAATTAATGATTTTTTCATTCTTAGAAAATATGTTATTCTATTTGTCTAAGGCCTTTTCAAACAGAGGTAAATTATAGACACTTAGTTTTGGCCACTTTCATACCTAAACAAGGATTCAGTTTAATTTATAAAAAATGACATATTTTAAGCTTAAAAAAATAATCTAAATTACACAATTTAATTTGTGCAAGGGATTTAATTATCTAGAAACGTGATGAGGCTAGCTTATTCAATGTATTACCATGTATGCATCACTAGTCTAGTTCAGTTTTAACTCTAGTCAAATTATGACCTAGTAATTTAGCACTTTTGGCCTATTAAGCTATTAATTTATAACATTTAATATAATTTATAAAAGCCAAAAATCACTAAGCAATACCAATTATATTACAAATATTAATTAACATGTCTAAATAAATTTTTTAAATCAAATTAGTAATTTCATTTACAAAAAAAATGATTTTTTTACCCAAATATGAAGTCAAAGGTCAAATGAGCTAATAATGTGATTTATTATCTCCTAAATATTTTAAAATTTGAGTCATACCTCATAAATATGTAAAATGAGTTTTCATGCCTCACAAATATCTAAAATTAAGGTGTCAAGATTTCATGAGTGATTTAATCCAACCCAGAGTTAGACTGACTCAACCTAGGTTAATTTAGACTCAACCCAAGTTAGAATTTAACTTAACCTCCTTAAGATAGAGTTATCTATTTAAGCTATTAATAAAAGTGCTCACACCATATGCCAACAAGATTTCATTTGTAAGGTTATTCTACTGGAATACCCTCTTAAAGTCTTTGAGAGTAGTGTTATAATGATCAATTTATGCCAAGCTTCACACCAAGCCACAAGTAACAATTGTAGAGATGCTACCACCATGGAAGAGCATTTTTAAAAGACTAAAATTGTCATAGGCCAAGCATGAACATCCTCATTCCAATAATTAAGCATCAAATTTGACAAAAGAGGTAAAAAAATTTGTATTGTCTTCATCTCTATTTTATGATCTTGCTTATTGTGTTATCTCTCCTCAGTTCTTAGGCAAGAGTGTTTAGTTATAATGTATTTTTATGCTTGATGTTTTTTTATTTGGACTAATAAGGTACTAATCTACATATTATTTACTCTTCGAACACCTAAGGTACAATCATGACATGGTTTCATGGTTTTTACATGTTTATTTTTTTGACGATGTTTGCCTAGGTTGCATACTTGGTAAGCATCTTAAAGAGAAGTATGTCAAAGGCAACTCATGGAGAGTAGGCAAACATTAGAGCTAGTTCATAGTGATATTTTTGGACCATTTCTAACTCCTTCATTCAATAGGACTAAATACATGCTTACCTTTATCGATGACTTTTCAAGGTATACTTGGGTGTATTTTCTTAGGCAAAAATATGAGGTATTTGACCATTTTTAGGACTTCAAGGTGCTTGTAGAAAAAAATTCAAGTAAAGCCATCAAGAATTTGTGCACAAATAATGGTGTTGAATGTGTCAGTAACCATTTTGAACAATGTTGCATTTCAGGAGGGATTGAACTACAACGTACAATTCCACATAGTCCTGAATATAATGGTGTTACATAGCACAAGAATAGGTCCTTAAAGGAAATGGCCAATTGTATACTACACTCCAAGTCTTTTATACCTTAATATTGGGTCAAGGCCATCAACTATATTTATTATATCCAAAATTGAATTCCTCATAAAACATTGAAGGGAGTCACTCTGTTTGAATCTTGGATCAGTTGAAAACCCACAATGAATGACTTTTAAGTGTGTATATCTCCTATTATGTTTGACATTTTGAAGAATAAATAAAAGGCAATACAACCTTAGAGTCAACCTTGCATCTTCATGTAATATCTTGAGGGTGTTAATGGATATAGGATTATCCATCCCACCATTCATGAGTTGTTCACTAAGAGGAGTGTTCAATTTCAAGATGGTCCTCCAAAATCCACACATGAAAATCTTCCCTCTTCCTTAGATGCACGAGGATTTGATGACAATTGTAATGATTCAGATATTCTTGAATAGCTTCTTGATGATCCAAATTCTTCTTCTAGTTATGATGATAAGAGTAGTGATGAGGATTTAACTCCTCTTTCTCCTAGTATATCTTTAAAGGATGAGAAATCTCCTCCTAAATCTCATACATATGGTCCTCTCTAAGCTAGATGAACACATCAAAGTGTTATCTATTGGTTTGGAGATTCATCAGACACCAGGCAAACATGATCACAATTTTAGAATGCCCACATGCTTTCATTGCATCTGCTTTTGATCCATAGTAATTTTGTGAGGCATCAAATAATCTTGAATGGGATATCTCTATGGAACAGGAGTATGGTTCCTTGTTGAGGAACAATAATTTGGATTTAGTCCCTCTTCATAAGGGAATAAAAATTGTTCAATATAGGTGGATCTAATGAACATAATTTGTAGTAGATGGGTCTGTATACAAGTTCAAAACATGTTTGGTATTAAAGGGTTTTTCTCAGGTACCTGACATTGACTATACTAAAACATTTATTCTATTTTCAAAATGAACTCAATCTAACTCATTCTCATCATTGCCACAACATATGACTAGGATGTTCATCAGATGAATATGAAGACTCTCTTTATTCATTGTGACCTCAAAGAGGAAACATACATGAAGCAACCACAAAGATTTGTGAAAGATTATTCCTTAGTTTGAAAACTTCAAAAATATATCTATGGCCTCAAAAAATCTCCTTGATCTAGGTATGCCAAGATGGACTCCTTTCTTATTTTGATTGGGTTCGCCAGATGTCATTTTGATCTAAATGTTTATATTTTATGGCAAGATGATTCATTGTTGATTTTGGTTCTCTATGTGGATGATTTATTGATCATAGGGAGATCTTAATCTACCATCATAGTAGTGAAAACTACTTTGTTTGATAGGTTCTCAATGATTGATTTAGGCTTTTTTGACTAATTCCTCAAGATCAAAATTTATTTATTTGACTTTAGGATCACTATTGCATAATACAAATACGTTCTTGATTTTTTTACATGGTTCAACATAGATGACTATAATCTAGTTTTGATTCCTTTTATATATGGTGTGAAGCTTGATGTTGTCTATCCATCTTCTTTGGTTGATGCTACCTCATATCGATAACTTTTTAGTAGTCTCATCTACCTGACACACATTAGCTTAATATTTCATATGTAGTGGGTATAGTCTCTATATTTATGTAGGAATGACATGAGCTACACTAAAAAGTATCTAAGTGAATTCTTCACTACATTCAGGGTACTCATAGTTTTAAGATTCACTATGGATCAGGCATCAACATCGACTTGATTGGTTATATAGAATTAGATTGGGTTGGTGATATTCAGAATCATAAGTCCACTTTAAGCTAAAATTATCTCTTAGTTAAGTCTGATTAGTTAGTCAAGTAAAAAGTAGAATGCTATTATTTTATCTTCTATCAAGTCAAAATATAGAGGAACTATTAATGTTACCACTAAGGCTATTTGGCTTCAGGGGACTCTCACAGAGTTTGGCATCTATTTTTAATGAATAACAATCATCTTCTATGAATACCAAAACACAATCTAGATCTATAAGAATCTAGTCAACGATCCAAGCATATCAATATTTACATGCATTTAATTTGGGAGCTTATCTATGAGCAAGTCATTTATCTTCTCTACATCTAGATAATAGAGTAAATTATTGATATATTCACCAAGCCTTTTACTAAGAGAAAATATCTTCATTTGTGAGATCTTCTTGGGGTTCAAATAACTCTAGTATTCTCCTTTAGAGGAGATTTTATATATACTTGAGTAGCTCATCAGGCCTTTGTTCTAGGACCTATTTCTTCTACCCACCTAAGTTATGCTTACAAGGGGTGTTAGTGTAGCTTTATTCCACTATGTGGTTTCAATTACATAATCTAATTAACATGCTTAGGTTAATAATATGTCATTAGGGAAAATGTAATTTAAGTCATTTTATAAATGTGAGTTGATTTAATTACATTTTGGATGGCCTAATTCCTCACTATATAATGTATATTTCTATGTACTTTTTGGCTAATGAATGTTAATGTAACTCTTTATTATGAAAAAAGGCTTCTTATATTTTGAGTTGTTCTTCTAATCTCACTCATCCATACATGTTCAATTTTGTGCATTCGACCCTATCCATATCGATCCTTGGTTATGGCCCACTCTGACATTCTTCACTTTTCATGCATACTGGAACTATATTTGCAACCTATGTTGAATGATGAATAGAAAAGATGATCTGTGCATTCAACATTTTATGAATTACTTAAAAAATAGTTTTCACTAATTTTAGATTGTATTGCTTTTATTTTTTCTTGAAAGGCTTAGCATCAAGATTGAGGGGCACCATGTATTGAATTTCCTTTAGCTAAAAAGATTTGAGATCTGCATATGATTATGTAATAATATTAATATATTTTCAAAGAAGTGTGATAAAATTTCTTTGTTCTTCTAGTGAGTGGTGTTTTCCTATGTTTACCAATCTAGATTCTTTCTCAGATCTGATATTAACCTTTTCATAATCAGTTGAGTTTGAAAAATTATAATGTTTTTGCTTGATGAATCTATTATGTTTATCATAGAGTTCCTCTAGGGAATTCAAGCCCTTAGGAAACTTATTTCCTTTCATTTTAATAACTCTTTCTTCATCTTGTTATTCAGTAATACCTTATTTCTGAGTTTGTAATGAATATTCTCTATATGATGATTCACTACCTTTAAAATATAGATTTATGAATACATCACATTTTTTAAGAGAAATAATAATTTATTATTCATTATTGAAAATTTGTTAGTTTTCTGATTTGTACTATATAGTAAGCTTGTACACCAATTCAACTGTGTATTTTTATTTTTTAATATTTGCATGAGGAATTAATAGAGAAGTAGATACTAAAAGGGTGTATGCTTTGGCATTACTTACTCATAGGATAGTTGTTATAGAAAAGGATTCAAAAGATTCTATATTGTCTCAAAATTTGTCTCTATAATGTTTCAGGCAATCATTTTTTTCTTGATATTGACCTTTGATCTATCTTACGACCAATTATACATCTCCTAAAACTTTAAAATTTTTGGTTCCCATTTCTTTGTAAATTTGTAGACAAAGTGGTAGTGCTTCGTACTTGATAGTGTTGTTGGTGTATTCAAATTGAAACTTGTATGAGTAAAGAAAACTTTCCTTATTTGGAGACATAAGAATGACTCCTATTCCTACACCCACTGAAGAATAACTATCATCAAATTCAAGCATCCACATGTCATTAGGGTCAATTTTCATCACTCGATCATATTCAAATCATGTTATGTCATAAGTAGGTAATTACCTATCCTTGTATATTCATACAAAATAATTACTCTAGGTTCATCTACTTTATGCATAATGTATAATTTTTTTAACTCAGGCTTTAGGCATTGCTTAAATTCTTTGATAGTAATCATTGCATGAGAAATATCTAGATGAATTTCACCACCAAGTCCTTTTAAAAAATTTATTCCTAATAAGATGCATTAAATAGTTGGTATATCTGCTACTAGGATAGTCATTTTTATTCTCTTTTGAGAAAATGAGGCCAAGGCAACTTGGGCATCTTTGATCGACCAAAGGTACTTGTTTTGCTTCTATGGAATAATAGTGGCTAAAAGTATTTGTATATGTCAAACCTAAATCATGGAAAACTTAGCAGGCATAACATTATTAGAGGCTCTAGTGTCGATGATACAATTACTTATTTTTCATTCTATAAATAAAAGAGAAATATAAAAGGGTTAAACCTTAGTAGATTTAAAAGTAACAACTACCATGGAAATTACTGGATTGATAGAAGAGGGGGTTGCAATTATCCATTTGACAATTTTTTGTATTGTGATTTTTGGCTTTGATATATTTTACTATCCTATCTAATTGGTCAACTTTTGATCTTAGATATCTAGCTTGAGACAATTGGATTTTGGTTTTATTTATATGTTAAATTATATCAAATGTGAGCAATCTAGTAGAACTTTCAATGAGACATTATCATCACTTTTAATAGAGAAGTTACTTTTTGGATAACTAATAGTAGTAGTCTAAGAAGTTTCACATACTTTTGTCATTGGTTTATTTCTTTTCACTTGCCCAGGTGATGTGGCTCCTCACAAAAGAATAAATTTTGTAGTTTCTTCATGTTTTTCAATTTGTTTCTTTTTTTTAATTTTGTGCTCTAGTGAGGACTGCAAATGATTGACTATTCAAATATCCAATGGTATCATCACAATCATCTTCCATTGAATCATATTATAAGGACATGTTAGTGGAATTGCCACCAGATTCTTTTATCTCAAATTATTAAAGATCTAAATTTTCTATTTCAATTTATTCTTCTATTTATGCATACGCAAAAATCTATTTTGTTTTCAGAACAACTTTTATAGGAACATTTTCATTTAAATTTGAAGGTACTTCTATGTCAATATTTTGCTAAAGAGCTTGAAATCGAAGATGATTCCCTTGATAATAAACATAGTGTCTTCTATGAATATCTTGATAAGGAGGGGTGATGGTTTTTTAAGGCAAGATGTTATATCATTGGCCATATTTTGTAAAATTTGTTTAGTAGAATAATAATTAGGGCTCTATGTTTTACCTTTTGAAGGTTCTTTCTTTAGTTTCTTGACCATTATCATGTCTTATATATCAATAACCAATGTTTGAGATGTATCTGAATCAGTTATTCTTTCTCTCCTTAACTGATATCTTACTTCAAGTAATTCTGAGTTTATGAAAAATCATTTCTATTTTTTTGCCATTAGCCTGACTATCATAAGTATCTTATTGAGTATATCATTGAATTTGGACACAATATCTTTCATGGGTTCATAGGCTTCTTTCTTCATTTGAGTGAGTTGTAATATCAATGCACATGCATCTTTATCCAATTTAAATATAATTTCAAACTTAGTCATCATGTTATCCCAACTGGTGATGAAGCCTAGAAGGAGGTGGTAGAACCAATCACTTGCTCCATTTTGAAGAGTTTCTATGAAAAATCTAACTACAATGTCTTCATGTTCTACCCATGATATTTCAAACACTAAAAATAAAGCCACAATATGTTCAATTAGATGATGCTTACTATCACCTAAAATTTTTGGGATGTTTTTTCGTGAGCCTTTCGAAAGTTCGTGTAACTGCCCAATAGCTAATGACTCAATTACATTACCTCATGATATTAGCATGGTTGGAAAATTTTCTTATAAAGGAAAAATAGTCTCAAAGAGGATAAAATATGGACTTCCTATTGAACCACCTTATGGTTTTTTACTTCTTCTAGGACTGGATGGAAAACTAATTGACTTTTTAATTTTAATTTTTTTCTTAAGATTTAAGTTAAAGCCATAAATCTGTTGCAACTAATAGAATGTATCTATCTTACCTTGAGATTTACTTGCTCTAATAATTTTTTTTCTGCCAATTTAGAAGAAACACTATTATTGTCGAGGTGCATGAGTTGATCTTCTTGGTCATGTTCTTCTTTTGTCTCACTTAACCAATCAAGATTAAGTTGAAGTACTAGAGATTAAACTATCAAGATAATCATGAGAAGAATATATTATTGCAAAAGATCTTTGGGAAACTATACAAACTACTCTTCTTGCCTATTTTATTGAAATAATTTTTGTAGTTCTTCAAATGACAGTGACATGTTCTTCTTTTATGTTTATTACTATAGTCATAGTGTTGAATTGAGTGTAACTTGTCTTGTTATCCCAAGCGAGTTGTCAAAGACTTGAAGAAATATCTTCTTCTATAGCTTCTATCAAATATAGACCAGGTTAATGATCAAGATCTTGATTCACATTAATAGTCATATGCATAGATTATTGATCAATATTATGGGTTATTTGGTGAGATCTGTGAGCTATTCTGCATTCATGAATCCTTTATGTTCTTTTTGTGTGGTCTAGTTCTTGATTCTATATTGCTAAAATGATCTAGAATTGAGGAATATTGACCTCATTACACTCCAAAGCACATTATTTTATATTAGATTTAATATTTGAATGTGTAATTTATCCCACTAAATATCTAGTTATTGAACTGACCCTTGGTCTACTGAGAGAGTCATGTGGAAAAAATTTCATGTGTGGGTTACACAAAAAACACAAATACATTCCCTTCGATGGGTGCCAAAAACTATTGGTTGGAAAATTTGTCAAGGGGATAAAAGGTGGATTTTAACATGGGGACAAATTCCCTCTCCTATTATCAGGCAAAGCTACTTTATTAAAAACAAAAAGGAATTCAAGAAATAAAGTTGTTTATAGTAAAAAAATTTTCTATAGGGGTCATACTTTTAACCATAACGTATGAAAAGGTGGTAGAAGGGAAATGTAAGGAAATCATGGTGTAGGAAAGAAATATATGAAAAAAAATAGAGATAAAAAGGATAACTCTAGGTAGCCAAACACATAAAGTCACTAAAATAATCCAAAAGTGGAGATTTTAACAGAAAAAACTTTTATCATCAAAATGAGATAGAAAATACATATTTTCAATGTGTGAACAAAATACATACACCAAGTATATTGAATAGCACTAGAAATAGAGATAAACAACCCTGTAGTTCCAAATAAAAATAGATATAAATTATATTTTTAATCTCGCCAAGGTTTCAAAATAATACAAATTTATAATGCAAGTTCGAAGGAAATTCTATAATGAAATTTTCACGTTTATTGACTATCTAACAATGAATTTAGTAATATGAAGAAGAAAAAGAAGAATAGAATAACATACATACATAGATTATCTACTCAAAAAATATTCATGGCACAAAGTCCTCAAAAAACTCTCTTTGTATTGATTCTTCCCTGAGTTAAAGATATAATCTCTTCCTTCTATTCTTACCCCAAAAAAATCATGTCAAGTCATTTAAATGAATTTGACACTAGTATTTATAAGTTACAATGGGTGGCTATACTACATAACGACCTTTTTTGGAGTTTAGACTACTTACAAAAGCACGTTTACTAAAAAATACAACTTAAAAGTTGCAAAAGTGCACTGGTAATTTTGAACGACTTTCAAAAGTGACTTGATAGTTGTGCTCAACTTGAAACTTGAAAAAAGGACCTAGCAAATTTGCATGAGTTATAATATGAAAAATGCTATTACAAAAATATGCACCTCGTGATTGAAAAAATAATTTTGATAGTTTACAAGTATCAAGGTTAGTTAATTTTCACTACAATCTATTCATCTTCATCATCAAGCATGATCTGGACCTCTTCTTCTTATTATTTGTCATGTTGCATATTTTTCCTATATTCATAGTTTCCTTAACTTTGACTTCATCGGGTCCTTTTGAATACATGAAATAAATTTCTACGTCATAGTCAAGATCAATCATTTTATATGAAACTCATCAAAGCTTCTTAAGATCTTTATCAAAATTATCAAGAGAGACTTGATATTTGATGAATCTTTGGATCAATTCTTAATTGAATGTTGATTTAGGAGTCATTTCATTTTCAACCAATTGTTTAAATTCTTTTATGTATTTTTCCCTATAAGAATTATCTTGTTATCATCTACAAATGAATAAGGAAAATTCTTGATTGTTCCTTATATGTCACTTATTGCATCAACTACTATCGACTATGATTCCCTAAATTTATTTACATATTATTTAATAATTTGGATTTAGAACTTGGAAGCACCTATGAATTCAGTGAGATATGTAATTCCTTCTAGTTTTAGAACTCTTTCTATGAGAAGAGAATTTGGTTTGGAGTCGTAAAAATCTTCAAGTTTTCATATCATTTGTTTCCATTTGTTGGCTGAAATTTCATATTTATTTTCAATTTATTTTGCAATATCATATTCAGACTGGATCTTAGTATAAATAGTGATGGATTTACTTCTTATTTTGGTTCCTTGTTAGATTAATTTATTAGACCATTCTTTAGTTTCTCTCCCCATGTGCCCAATTTCTTCGGCTACATTTAGTGTCTCAACATCCAAAATTTGATGAACAATAGAAGAAGAAGATTGAATTGGCCTCATCAATTCTTGAACAACTAATGTGAGTTGTTCAAATTTTTCCTTTATTTTTTCTTTGGTGATTTTGTCTTGATCCATCTTTTTTAAGAGAGTTCCAATTGCAGACTACACATTTTACTTAACTCCTTATTTGGTAGATTTACCAAGATGCACTTTGGATATTTGATAGTTAGTGGCACTGATACTATCTTTGCATTTTTCAATAGGAATAACTTCTATCTCAACCTATCTTTCTCCTTTTTTTAATCTATAATTATTATAGAAACTATTTTAGGTTTATTTACTACATGAGAAGAAAGAATGGTTAGAGCACTAAATCAATTTCTTATGGTTGTACTACTTTATTTGTCTTTTTCACCACTTCATTCACCCAGTCAAGAACATCTATGCTAGGTGATTATTGTACAAATTCATGCTCCAGTTGATTTTGAGTATCTAGAAGAGGGAGAGACATTACCAAAGCTTGAGGATAAATGGGTAGAAAATCACCTTAAACTTTCTTAGGTGATTCGATTGTAGCTTTAGGAGTTAAAATAGGGGGTAACTCAAGCTCTTGATAAAGAATTAGAGGTAATAGAATGCTAATTTGGGGAGGAGTGGATGTAAGAGGTAATAAAGAAGTGTCTGTAGCCAAAATTTTTGGGTAGTATTCAACACTAAACTATGATAATGACCAATATTCATAATAGGGGTATCAAGTTACGTAGAAATACCAAGTGTACCTAAAGACCATACCCCTATCCTTTTGATTTTGAGCTTGAGTGGTTTTTGTACTTGAGTAGTCTTTGGGAGTAATTTAACTCTTTCTTCCTATTTTTTTTTTTATGTTTTCACATATTTCTCCTATAGAATATGGGCTTACATTTGATTATTGTTGATAAAAATAACCCACCTCAATCTCTTTCATTGGTGGGGGAGACCTACTTTGTCTACATTGATGCCTTTTTTCTTCAACCATTTAATTATTTTGTGTAACATTATTTGAGTCATGATTTATAGATATGTAGATTATCCTTTTTTTTCAATTGACCCATAAAATAGGCTTTGACTAAATATCTACTTCTTCATAGATGGGATATAAAACATCCTCATCATATTTAAAATTCTTTTAGATTTTTGTTATCTTGAATTCAGTGACTTGTTCTAGAGTGAAGCAGGAATAATCACGAATTCTAACTTCAATCTCATCATCACAATCCATCCAAATGTCTTAAAAATGGGGTACATGCCAGTATGTGAAACTGATAATATTCTTAATTAGACATTTGGCATCAAAAGAGGGTCTATTATTGAATGATTGAATGGTGATGTCATTTTGGCATTAATAACTTTTGCCTTGGATAATGAAACACATGTATATCTTCTTATGGTAATTGGGAAGTGTATTATAGTTTTGAGTTTACTAGATAGAAATTTATGTTTCTAAACCAATTGCCTTACTAATTCCATCAAAGCCCATCTATCATCCACATATCTTGGGAGTATATATGGATCTATCTCACACACAAAAATTCTAAGGTATGTGAAAGTTTGAAATTAGATAAAACTAACTCCCCATATATAAATTTTAGTTGATGTTTCAATTGATATCTAACATTGTAGGGATCAAACTCAAACACCTGAATGACATATTTGAAGAGTGCATCATTGATCGTAATGCAACATTTCCTTTAGAGTGATTTATGGGTATAATTTATATATTTTGGAAGATGCCATATCACCCACTATGTTTAGACTAGTGTAGATTATTCTATTAGAAGCAACGTATACAACATATGAAGCTGTATATAAATTTGATGTGGTAGTGACTTTTGTTAGCTATTTATGTATTGAATCGCTAATCAACTGGCCCTAATTGATATATTATTGATTCTTATGAATGATCCATTTGTACTTGTACATTTAAGTTTGGAAATCTTTGGTAGTTAGGTTACCAACAACTCTATTTAGAAGTGTGATAGTGTCATTAACTTCATTGACAAATTCAAATTGGACATAGATTTTGGTAACCATGTTGCTAAGATTTTTGGCTTTTGAATCTAATGCTTGTTGACCCATTTTGAACAAAAGCTAGTGTTGAATTGCCATAATTATTTATCATAAGTTGGAGAAAATCAACATATGCCTCCATCTAGATAATTGGAGCATGTGATCTATGTGTTCTAGTTGAAGACAAAGTATATACTCCCCTTTTGAATTCTTAACTTCTCTCATTTCTTGGTCATAGCATTTTTACATAGTTAACACTAACTTTAGATATTGCATTGATGTTGGGAAAGCTGCATCTTGAGTTAGGCCACTATCATGAATGTTTTTACCCAATCTATTTTATGTATTGCATTCATTATCTACCATAAGTCTTCCATGTCTATGTGTACAAGGTTTGTATCTATCACTTTGTCTACATTGAACTCAAGGCTTGAAGGAGGAACAACTCTTTGAAATTGGTACTTTTAATTTTGTGTTCTTATTCTTTGGGGTACATGATGTAGACATCTGATGAAGTTCCTCTCTAGAAAAAAAAATTGAGATTTAGAATTGATTTAGTAGAGATTCATATTTTTAGGTGTACTTGAGCAGAGGGTAGATTCTACAACTATGTCTGACAAAAGGTAGAAATATGGTGTGTGTTTTACAATAGGTAGATAATTTTTATGTGTCTAGCAAGGCCTCATGTTTTAATGCCTATCGAAGTAATGCATGGAAACCAAGGATTCTTTTTAAAAGTCTCATATTATGATAAATGTCAAGACATGGCTTGGATCTCATTATTTGTTTATGAATGACTTAGATTCTGCCAAATATGGACATGGATCAAATTATATCCAATATCACACAAAATCTCAAAGTGGTGAACACAAGTAGGAAATGTGAATGTTGTTTTGTGAAAACCCTAATCAAGCAAGATAAAGAATTTCTTGAAACTAGAATTCTATTTATCTACTTGTTAAACACCCCTCGAGTTTATGAGCTATGTTATTAACCGACTCCCACATAGCACTAGAATGATTTCCTAAAACAAGAGGTAATTTTATTTGATTAATACATTTAACATAATATATTTATTCAATAATATTTTTTTAAAATATTTATAAAGAGAGAAATGTAAAGAATCAATGTTTTGGGTCTTGACATAAAAAACATTATCAAGAAAGAAGTAAGAGAAAAGATTCATATAATATATTACAATGAGGGGCTATTTATAGAGATAACCATGAAAATTTGGTACTTGGAGCCAAAAATCCGAAAATAAACCTACTTGTTTTTCACACAAACTAAAAAATGACCGAGAATAGACATACACCTTCACTCTCCCCTTCATTTTTTAATTGGTTTATTGGTGAGATTGAAGTTTATGCCTATTATGGGTCATTTTTTAAGTGGTATGAAAATGAAATAAGGTTATTTTAGATTTTTTGTGTCTAAGGATCAAATTTATAAGGTTATATATATACACAAACCCTTATTGTAATCCATTATACCAATCTTCTTTGTCATGTTTCCTTCATCAAGATGAAACATTGTTTCCTTATGTTTCTATTTACATGAGTATTTTAAAAAAATCCTCTTATTATTGATGAAGTGTGCGAATATAATCTCCTCAAAAATATATACAGTTAATATATATGTGTTTAACCCTTTTTGGATTTTTTGGTTTAAGTTTAAAATAATAGAATAGCCTATACATAAGGATGAATAAAAATATTTTACAACAAGACAATTAGTTAAAAACTTGGATAAATGAATATTTTGAATTAAAATGTTATGCTAAATATAGAAAGTACATTTAAAACAATAGCTTGATTACATAAACACTAGGAAAAGATCAAACATAGTTTATCTAAAAATGCACAAGTAGATCTAAAAAGTGTAAAGGTGGAAATTGTAGACATCCAATTTCTATCACTTTCATGTCAAAATTATAGGTCAAAATGACTTCTTGCAATAATGCATAAACTAGGTCGATTATCATTAAAATGCTCTAATTGATCCACACACATCATGTTCACTTTCTGAAACATATTGGTGTATCCCTGATTGGAGCAATACACCATAACCAACTATTAGCTTCATATAAATCAATGTGAGTGAAATTATTGTTTTACAAGTAATGTTCTAGGGTAATTAACTAGACTGAATATCTGAATTTTGATATTACATAAAACATCTAGAAGCTGATTTGGATTAATTAGCCTAACAAATCAAACCAAATGGCTAAATAGAAAATCCATAGAAATGAATTAATATCTAATTATGTAATATTCAAATATTCAACAAATAAATGAATCATGACATCATCTAAAAAGTTAGAAAGCACTAGGAATTAAACATAATAAATATTAGAATTAATGTAAGCCATGCCTCATAAATGAAAACTCTTCCCAAAATACTTATGACATTAGGCCTCCAAAATTGAATTGGATTATGGCCACTCATCTTGATCTTAATCCAATATCCATATCACTTTGAAAAATCTATAAATAGAAGGGACACCATAGACCTTTCATCAAGCTTTTTGTGCAAATAAACTCTGTCGAAATCCTTTGAAAGCTTCACATATTTTATAATAATTGGTCCATAAACCATTTAAATAGTGCTTCAAGATATGTTTATGGTTTTATAATCATAACATTGACAAACACTTTGAGCTCTACATTTGGGTATAATCATGTATGTGTGACGGCTAGATAATGACATCCATGAATAAGGTAATCGTTTTCTATTTCTTTCTATTTGTTTGTCTTAGCTAGACCTTGTCTAATCTAAGGAATCATGATTGAGAAGTTATGTTTTGTGAATTTCTTTGATTTTGGATACTACCAAAGAGACTAACCTCCCTTGTAATCATGGTTTACATTTGACACACTCGGTGGGACATCACACCCCACAAACCTCTTCAAGACCTTAATATTATAATTATGAAATCAAATTACTCTTTAACCTTGATTTATTTATGTTTCTTATATATATATATTTTTTTCATCCTCTGCATATAGATGAGATCAATTTGTGTACCAGTGAGGTCATTCTTGTGAATAGTGACGTTAAACTATGGATCAATGATTTTGCCTTTCATGTCCACTGTGTTCTCTATGTTTACAATAAATCAACAATAAAGATTTGCACATTAAAAAAATTGACTTATTGAATGATGGTTTTGCATTATCAACTCCATGTCTTGTTTTTTAAAAATGGCGAGATCATATTGTGTCTTGGCAAGTTTACTTTTATAAACAATGATATCAGCATGCACATTAGCTATTTCATGCTCTCAGCTCTTATCTTCTTTATGTGTGCTTAGCAAATTAGTGAAAATGACCTAATAATCAATAAGAATAGTCTATGAATTGATGAGGATGGTTTGTTCATTGGAAAGAATGACTTGCTAATTAGAGATTTCACATAAGGTAATTATGTTTTTATGCTATTATTTTATTGAAAAAATAATAAAATCATCCTGTCAAATAGTGAGATCATCCTATTAATCAACAAAGTTTCTAGACTATGTTTTAACTACCTAAAGAATGGAGAGATTACTCTGTAGAATGGTGAAATTATCCTATCAAATGGTGAGATAATCTTGTTAATCAGTGAAGTCATCAGATTATGTTTTAATTGCCTACAGAATGGCAATATTGCTCTATAGAATAGTGAGATTAACCTATGGGGATTTCCTAAGAGATTAAACTCTAGAATTTCAACTTCATTTACTTGCCAAGAAGTCAAATTTATAACTTTTAACCTATTTATTGTAGGTTTTTTGATCTTGAGGAGTTGTTCCATGTGATTAAAAAAGCAAATTTTCACTCATATTTCAATTTAGTGTTTAAGCAATTAACTTACAATTCATTTAGTGCTCTAAAACACTTATGTTTTTCATTATTTACTTAAGTATCATTGCATTGTTTGCTTATTTGTGTAACTATTATGTCTATGCTCTCCCCTTGCCCCTTTTAGGGAGCCTGGGTGATAAAAAAACATGTAAGTTACTTACATTCTTGTTTATCTAAAAAAAAATTTGGTGTATGTTTTTCTCTTGCCCATTTATGGGGCCCTAAGAATAAAAACTAAGCACCTCTTTCCCTTTTGTTTTTAGTTATGCAAGGTGGATTTCATTACCTTATCACAAGTCCATAGGTGTGGTGATTAGGGGTTGATATCCCAACATTTGTTCTAGCCCTGTATATCCAATGAGAGATATAAATTATTGGTAGGTGTTTTTAAGGCTTAAAAAAATTCCCCATAAAGGGGTTCATGAAAGAAACAAGTTAACTCCCAATATTAAGCCATTAGACATTACTATCAAGGAATTTAGGGTCTCTTCAATAGGGCATGTATTGCCTTGTGAACAACCCAACATTTGGATCTCCTTTTTGATAGATTTGAGGCCTTTGGGGACCATCTAGTAATCCAAGTAAAACTTTAGAATCTGGTAACACTTCACTGAAATCTAGCAGATGAAATGGTATTCAAGGGGATAGACCCTCCCTTGAATATCCCCATTTTGGATTAATTTTTAGGAGTCTCTTTTTTTGCAAAACATATATTATTGTAGGGGTGCAAAGGAAACATCCTCAAAAGATTGCCTTACATATACAACCCTTTGAGACAAGGGTGAGATTAAAACCCCACCATAACTAAATTTAATTACTTAATGAACACTTAAAATTTTAAATCCTCTCAAAGGTGAGTATATCAAAAGTTCAATAGATGTGATGTAAACTTGCATCAGTTATTAAGATAGCCTTGTGATGCTTGTGTGTTGATTCTTGGTATTTATATCAAAAACTCATTATGTGTTCAAAACCAAGTCAAAATAAACCTAAAGGCCAAACCATGTCTTCACATACTTACACACTAAGCTGTTATATTATCCATAGTCTAAGTCACCCTTTGCACATACCAAAGCATTACGCTTTCTAATTGAAACCAAGTTATATCCATTTGGCACCGTTACACTACCCATTTCTATTCAGTTTCAAAAGTTTACTTATTTTAGTCAAGCTCCAAGTCTAATAGAAATCCAGTTTTCAATTCAAATTTTAAGATCAAGGTCAAAACTTTCAAATGTTGCTCAAATTCTAAAAGTCCCCTTTGATTTGATTGATAGAGATTCTTTTACACATCCACATGATGTCAAATTCAAGTGTTAATTTAGATATGTCTAGATACACTTGTATTAGGGTCTCCATGGCCCTAATTTTAATGAATAAAACATTTATGATCGACCTGGGTATCTTATAAATTATAAAAATAGTGAAGATGATGAGGAACACCCAACTGTATTTGAGGATGTCCCACTTATTATTGGGTCTAGTCAAAACCAATATGAAAACCAATTCTCAGAGGATAACGATGAACCTCTTTTAAGGTTGATAAAATTTGGAGCTAAGATTCCACTTAATTTTCCCATAGAACAATTACATATCCTTGTTCAACTATAAAATATACCTCAAGAGGTAACCACTAACCAAAATCAACCTCATACCCAAAATTAAAAACTAACTATTACATCATTTATCAAAGGAAGAAGTTAACTTGTTGACCCATCCCAACATGGCCAAATCATTACTTCCATGATACAACAAATTAGTTAATGTTATGTGGATCAAATTTTATCTAATTTGACATCTTATCTAGTTGTAACTTCATTTTTACAATTCCCCATTCATAAACCAAAACCAGTCACTAGAATAACCATATGAGACTTTAGCAAATCAAAAATCTAATGTGAATCTATTAGCTACTTCTAAGTAGGCACTTCTAATGAGTTTTTTACAACAATCTGCAACTAATATGCAACATACTATATTCAATCACCAAGAATTCATTTCTAGTGTGCAATAAGTACCCAATAATCCACAATAGTAAGTTGAAAATACACCACCACAATGAGTGGTGAGTAATTTATAACACACATTGCCTAGTCTAAAATAGTATACCCATTCTAATTTGAAACAAAAATGGCTTCCTATGAACCAAGAATAGATTCCCTCTAATTTTTAACAATAAATTCCTCATAATCAGTATTAGTTCCCCTTCCTTTCATAGCAAGTGCATGTTCATCAACGATAGACTCATCCAAACCAATAATGCCTTAACATTTCCATTTTAAATTCTACCCAATAACAAGTCCCTTATCAACCTTATAATTATGTTTATAGGGTTAATATCCATAATAGAACCAAACAATAAGGATCCATCCCTACTTATTCCAATCTCAATCAAACCAATCATTTCCTAAATGCCCATCAAAGCACATTCCTTCCATCCCAAAGTGCATCCAATCTAAAAGAATGGAATAAGACGAAAGAAGTGGTTTCAGGGCTTTAAGTAGGTAATCAAGGTAATAAATATAAATTTGATGACATATGCCCTTGCGCTTTTGACATGAGTTTCCTTCAAGTAATTTTCCCACCCCACCTTGAGTTGCCTAAGTTTGATAAATATAAAGGGAAAGGTGATCCAAGGGAGTATCTACATGCATTCTTTGTCACATGCCAAGAGGTAGATTTTAGAAGTATTTATTTGTTGAAAGGATCAAACACCACTTTTGATGACCTATCAAAAACAAATTCTAGACATTTCTCATATAACATAGAACATGAGTTAATAATGGTTGATTTGTATAATGCTAAACAACATGGTGGATAAAGATTCTCTACATTTTTTCAAATATGGAGAGCCCTAGTTAGTATTTTCTCACATAATTTGTTGAATAAGTAACTAGCTATGAGTTTTACATGAAATCTCAATTCCAAAGTAGCCTATAGTCTAAAACTCCATTATGTGAACACATTTAAAGAGATCATAGATAATGGGGTATATATTGAAAAAACACTTATTGATAAAGGTGTAGTTAATATATATTTACAAAGTCACACATAGCCTCAACCTCAAATGTAAACCCCAACAAAAGCTAGTTCTTCTGAGAAACCTAAGGCCTTTAATAAAAATAAGGATATGGTTGGTAATGCAGTCATAGAAATGAGTCATGTGTAAATGGTGAAACCACTGCCTACCCAATATACTACATCTAATCAACCCCTCAAATTAAAAATATTACCTCCACACAAGGGACAATATCATAATAGAGTCTTTAGTGATCTTAGTGAGCCCATTGAGGTATTATTTCAAAATTTAGTTGTAGTTAATATGATTGTTTGACTAATTCCAAATCCATTTATATAATGCCAACAAAAGCCTAAATGGTATATATAAATTGAGTGTTGTGATTACCATCACATCAAATTCCATACGATTTATAGATGCATGCAACTGGGACATTTTATCTAGGATCTACTCAAGAATGGATAAATCAAGTTAGATAAAAGTGCTTCCAATCCTAATTAGAACATGTGCATCTACAAATATCCCTTCCTAAATCACAATAATAAATAATAGAAGAATAATTAGAATCAAGTTAATAGTAGTCAAGATCATAATTCTTATGCCATCCAAATTGGTTATCATAATGTCCCATATGATTATGGCCATGTTTTGGATCATGTTACTAGTAATGACATTGATACTATTAAGGTCACTCCTTATCCATTGTTTAACACTCATAAGAGTGTTATCCCTTCTATTTTAAGACCTCCAGCTTCATCTTAAAGGAATTTCCCACCAATTCAAAATAGCTTAGTTGTGTCTCGCCCTTCATAGATTACTATTCTGAGTCCATCTAATTCCTCTAATGTGGGTAAGTCCCTTCCAAATTAAAATTATGTTATCACAACTAGACATCTGTGAGTTTCTCTCTAAAGCCCTTTGCCTTTCTCCAATACCAATCCCATTTAAGGCCATGTGACTTCTAATTCCAAACCATCCTACACTTCCATTGAGAACTAAAATGATATTGGTGAAAAGTTAAGTAAAACATCTACACAAATTCAAACCATAAATCTCTTACATATATCAAAAGTTCATAGAACAATATTAAATAACCTTCTCCAATAATCTAAGGTACCAAATTACATTGATCCTATCCAATTCCAAGTGCTTATAGAGAATTTATCCATAGGGAAATAGTTGAATTTCAATCAAATTGATATGCCATCCCTTGGTCCTTTGCAAAATAACCCTATATACATTTAAGCCATCATTTCCCACCATAAAATCAAGCATGTACTCATAGATAATGGTTCATGATTGAATATTTCTTCATTGAATCTGATCCAACATTTAGGATATATAATAAAAAATATGTAGTCAAACATTATCATGATCAAAGCCTATGATAATATAGATAGAGTCACCAAGTAGCATTTATCTGCCTATCATTTTTGGGTCTATCATTCACAACACCCTTTGCCATTTAATTGAGATTTAATTGCCTTATGATTTATTTCTTGGTCACCCTTAGATTCATGAAGTGAATGTATTTCCTTCCACACTACATCAATGTATCAAATTCCTCCATTCTGGACTAAAGGTCACTATTATTGGTGATTTGTAGGCATACCAATAGTGTAAAAACCTAGAAATCGAGTATGTGAACTAAAATTATTGTCCTAAAATTGAGTTTATAGGCAAAAAATAATAAACAAGTAGTTCTTTAATCTCCTAAATCTAATTACATTCCTGAGCAACCTTGTGTCCACTTCCTCCAATACACATTCACAAATGTCCTCCCATTTTTCCATTGATAATCAAGTTATTGGTGCCTATAGCATCAAAGAAGCATTCAACATTACAAAGATATAAAAATCTCTCAAGTCCCATAGTAGATCCAATGCTACTAAAACTACTAGTAGGCCCAACATGGTATGGCAAAAAAAGACCAATTTGCATTAGAAAAAGCCACTTTTGTTTGTCAAGGATATCTCACCAAATCCAGACTGACCCACCAATTTTGAAGGGTCTTGGTTATATGGTGTTTTTTTTTATACATGATTTTAGAATACCAAATACCTCATTCCCAATAGAATCATGGACAATCAATATTATAAAGGCAAAGGCCTATGGGAAAATGAGTGAGGCATCCTAGAACCTATCCTTGTGACACAACATAAAGGAAATTGAGGTATTGGATACACACCACTTGGAGGTGACCCCTTGGATTTTGAGAGTGATACCACTTTTACATATGATAATGAAACTCCTGGAAGTGACAAAGCATCCTCTTACAATATATATGATGAACTTGTTAATACCAACTTATTTGATACTAATGTCATTCTCACTATCATATCCCACATACCTCTTTCCCTTCATTATCCCAAACTAATCAATTGGGACCAACAAGATTCTATTATGCCATTAGATGAATTCAAGAATGAAGAGGCACTTTTCAAGTTCAAGGGATTCAAATATGGTGTGTCTGTTGGTGATCATAAAAAAGGATTTAATTTTACATTTGACCATGTCACCTAATTTAGAGACTAGGATAACTTCTTTGGTCACAAAGAACATAAAACATCAAGATGCATTAGTGAAAACCTCTTTAAGGCACCTTTAGACCATGAAAAAAGTAAAGAAAAAAACAAGTCCATTGGTTAGTACTCATTTTAGGCACCCTTATATGGGGAATTTCACTTTCCTCCACAAGAAGCATAGAATGCTATAGGTTCACATTGCCCATTGGGGTCCAACATCAGTTTATAGGAGTAGTGAGTCTTTGATCACTTAGTTCAAGACTTTATAGAGGCATTCATTAATTTCCCATTGTTAGACATGGTCGATTCTGATTCTTCTTACATGGGTGAACCTTATGGGTCACAATCCACTACAAAATATTAATTTCCTTCATTTCTAGCTATTTTAGAAGATGGTTCATGGTTCCACACTTCTTGTGGAGGACACCACTGAGGTAAACATTGGTACTTATGATGATCCAAAAATTATTAAATTAAGTACATCCTTCACTACACACGAGCACGAGTTTATTATTATTATTTTATTTTAAAATATTTTATTGACATATTCACATGGACATATGTGGATATGTCGAGATTAGATCCTTCTCGGTGGTATACCATCTTATTTTTCACCTAGATGCTCAACCAATCAAATAGAAGCTTCAAAAATTTCATCCATGCATTGTTATCTTGGTCAAGAAAGAGTTATAAAAAATTATTGGGAGAGAGTTTTATTAGGCTACTTGATTAATCAAAGTGGATCTCAAATATTGTTCTAGTAAGCAAGAAACATTAATGGATTCACTTATGTAATGATTTCAGGAATATCAACAAAGATTTCCCTAAGGATGATTTTCCATTACGAAACATTGATATGATAGCCGATTCAATTTTAAGTTATGAGATGTTATCCCTCATGGATGGATTCTTAGGATATGACCAAATAAAAATTACAATAGAAGATTAGCACAAAACAACATTCACCACTTTATGGGGGACATTTTGTTATCAATCAAGTCATGCCATTTTTATTAAAGAATACTAGTGGAACCTACCAACGTGCTATGATTGTCATCTTCCATGACATGATACACAATATTTTTGAATATTATGTGGATGACATTCTAGTAAAGTAAAAGACATGAGCAAGACATCCTAAAGTAATACGAAGAATCTTTGAAAGACTATGAATATAAGGTATGCCTCAATCCTATGAAGTGTGTCTTTGGTGTCACTTCTAAAAAATTATTAGGATTTATTGTATCTCACATGGGCATTTAATTTGATCCTAAAAATGTAAAATACATCATTGAGATGCCTCCTCCTTCTACCCTGAAATAACTCTATAGCTTGCAAGGCAAAATCCAGTCCATTTACTGGTTCATCTCACAACTTGTAAATTAGTGCCATCCTTTTACTCACCTTTTTAATAAAGGTGTCACTTTCCAGTGGAATATAGATTGTTAACAAAATTTTCAAGAATTGAAAGCCTATTTGGCCAACCCACTAGTGTTGACCCCACTTGTACCAGGGAAGCCACTACTTCTTTACATATCAATGATTGAATGCACTAGAGGCACTTTTAGCTTAGCATGATGAACATGACAAGGAACACGTAGTTTACTATTTGAGAAAGACACTTATAGCCTATGAACATAACTATTCATAAATTGGAAAGTCCTAATTAATAATGGTGTTCACTTCTTAAAAGCTGGGACACTACATGCTAAATGACAAAACCACCGTTATAGATAAGAATGATCCCCTCAAGTATCTATTATCCAAGGCAACTTTGATTGGTCACATGTACATATGGGTAATGTTTCTAAGTGAGTTTGATGTTGAGCATTAGAACCATAAGTCTATTAAAGGGAAGGTTATTATAGAATAACTTGTTGAAGCCCCTCTATTAGATACCAAGACACTCACTTTTGAGTTCACAAATGAATCTATCTTGGCTTTAGAGGAAGTACCTATCACTTCCAAGTAGTGGAAGCTTTATTTTGATGGTTCTTTCACCTTTTGTGGATCTGGGGCTAACATTTTTCTTATTACTCCACAAGGAAATCTCATTCCCTAGGACTTTCATATTGGTTTTCATTTCACCTACAATATGGAAGACTATGAAACACTCATTATATGACTTTGTTTCGTTATGTAGTCAAACTTTAAGTATTTGATGGTATATGAGGATTCCCAATTGATAATTAATCAAGTTTCAAACCAATACCAAACTAGAGATGAGAAACTAGTGCCTTATAAAGGCATGGTTGATAACCTCAAGCAACATTTTGAATATCTTCATTTTAAGTAGATACCTAGATTCAATAATAGATTAGTAGATGTCATGGTAAAAATTGGTTCCATAATATCAATGATTGAAAATGTCAAAGAGTGCCAATTTATTATCAAAAACCTTCTTCAACTGGCTCATGTATAATCATATTTTGAGATGGTATGTGATATTATTAGTCTTAATTACCCTTGGTACCAAGACCTATATGCCTATCTCCAAGACCAAATTCTTCCTATTAACCTAACACAAAGCCAAAACAAAACCTTCATTCATAATGCCTCCCATCACACCTCACTTGGTAGCACACTCTATTATATAAGCTATGATGGAATGTTGCTTCATTATTTAACTTCAGGAGAATCTAAATTAGTGCTTAAAGATGTACACAAAGGGATTTTTGGGTCCCACACTAGCAACATGGTATTTACCAAGAAACTCCTTTGAATAGGGTATTATTATCCAATAATGGGGTCAGATGATTGCAAGTATGTTAGGAAGTGCCTTGCCTATAAAAACATGGTGATTTGATTCACGCTCCTTCACACACACTCCAACTGATCATAACTCCTTGGTCATTTTCAACTTGGGGACTTGATATTATAGGAAAGATAAACACAACCTTTTAGATGGCCCCAAGTATGTCCTAACTGTAACTGAATATTTTACTAAGTAGATAGAGGCATTCCATCTCACTTGTGTAACTAGAAAACAAATTTTCAAGTTCATCTTTTTATCACCTCATCTTGCATTATGGAATTCCCTCCACCATTATATCTAATAATGGTGGATCATTAAAAAATAAGGATGTAAATCCCTCTATACCCATTTCCATATTAAGCACAAAAGGTCAACACCCTATTTTCCTCAAGGTAAAGGCTAAGTGAAAACATTTAATAAAACCATTTTTAAGATTCTTAAAAACATTATCAATGATGCTAGCCATAATTGACACTTATAATTATTCCCAGCCTTATGGGATTACCATACTAGTACCCACTCTCTTACAGATACCACACCATATTCCTTAGTATTTGAATATGAATCTATCATTATTATAAAGATCGATTTCCCTTCCCTATAAATCTCACTGTAGAATATAATCAACGAGGAAAACTATAGAGTCATCAGACTATAAGAGATGGAACTCTTAAATGAGAAAAGGCTAGCTACATTAAACCATTTGAAATCCTATCAGAAATGGTTATGTCATAGTTACAACCAACCTATTATTCTTAGATATTTTGAATTTGGTGATTTAGTGTTGAAGGAAAATCAGAAAAATGCCAACATAGAACATAAAAATAAGGGCAAGTTTGAGGCTAATTAGTTGGGTTTATATATTATTATAATAAATTATACTTCTGGGACATAACATTTAGTTTCACTAGATGGGTAAGAATTAGAGTATGCCATGAATATTATGGGTCCTAAGTGCCTCATTATAATCTCTAACCAATTAGTCACTCTATGGAAATATGCTCCCAAGCCCAGACCTATAATAGTATACTTAGTTCAATGCTCCTACCGATCTGATAGATAACCATATGAATATCCTTTTACAATTGGGCCAATACTATGGGGCCCCATGCAAAATAGATAGTTGAATCTAGCATGTTTTATACCAATCATATCAATCCAATCTATAAGAATTCACTGATCTTGTCACACAACAAGAGGCCATTGACAATGAACATCAATGTCACCACCTCTCTAAGCACAGATACATGTGGTGTAGAGGAAAATCATGTCCCTACCCCTATCCCTGTACTAGTGATAATGTTTATATCTTCCCTGGTGCCTAAATCTAAGGAAACACTAGTCCTTATATCTATCCTTCAGCCCCTACTGGGGCTAGTATAATTATTCAAGCTCCATATATATAAATAGGGACCCAAAATAAATATATAGGGATAAACCTATATATAGATAAGATAATATATAGGGCCTGGACACCTATACTCATTGGGCCATCTATAGTCAAGAACTAGAACTAGATAGGCCCCAATAACCAAGGAAAGGAGTCTAGAGGGGGTTGTTGCCACTTCTCCATCACCATCCCCTCCTAGGATGACATTGGGTGGGAATGAGAAGTCCTATAAGGCATCAATATAGATGGCCCTACCCTCAATGATAATGTTTATAATACCAATCAAATCCTATAACACCACTAGTCTATCATGTTACATCTATTAGATCTTAGGTCCCTAAATCATAAGCCATAAAATCTGCCACACATCATCGAGAGACATTATGACCTCACCTATCAAAAAGTGGAAGGTTTAAGTCTCAAAATGCTAATGTTGTTAGTGCTAAAAAATAAGATCTATCAGCCTAAGTCACTAGCATATATGTCATGTGAAGCACCCTGACCACCTCAAAGAACACAACCATCTCCTCAGTCCAAGTGTTAGGATGATGTAGTATATGAAACAACACTCACACAACATGACAACCTTGACTCAATATTTCATATCAAAAACATGTCAATTCCACTTCATTTATTTCTATTGGTTTCTACAATGAATCTTAAACACCACATTCTTCTAAATTTTGGACTTGACAATCACTCTTCTAACCTAATCAGAATCTTCTTAATTACATCCATTTACATTTGAGTGATCTCAAAATTTCTTGGTGATCTCATTTTTTATAGGGCATTCTTATATTCTTGTAGGATATTCTCACCATTATCTTTAGTTTGTTTGCATTCTTTCCATTTTCAGTCGAGTTCATTATTTAGCAGGTTATTCCTATAGATTGACATGATGATCCTATCGTTTAGCTGGTATTTTAGACTTTAGTGCAAGTTTTCCATTTTGGTTTATTGCCACCCAAAAATTCAACCTCATTGTTATATTATAATTCTCATTGTTTTTATTAATTTGTACTTGAAAACACATCCTCACAATTTTGGCAATTTGTAACTATTTTGGCAATATAGCTTAGTTAGTCACAACCTCATTGTTTAGTTGATGATACAGTCATTTGCATGAGCAACCTTATTATTTTCATTTTTTTAACATGGTTATTTCTCTATTCCACCCACTTATAAGGGGATCAAATGCTCTTAATTAAAAAATTGACAAAGAAAGAAGTACTTACTGATGCCCCACTCCCTATTAGTTGTCGGTACTCTCACACTCATTCACTAAGGTGCCTGTCATGCAGAATCTATGTCATTTTATCCACTACTTTAATTCAAAAATCCAAAGCTCTAAATTTTAATAGGGGAGGGTGAAAATGAATATTTTTCACCCCCAAAATCCAATTTGTAGCTAGAATTTTGTTTTTTACCCTCTGCCTCTAAAGTGCTTCATTTTTCTTCTCAAAAGCCCTATTTTTTTTTCTCTTTTGTTTTCTTTTCATCCCATTTCCTTGTAATTACTCCATTTTTAGCCTCTTTTACTGAGAAACATGTCATTTTCATATTTTTGAGGGCATATCCATCAAAAAAATCTCAACCATAGCCTCAATCGGGCATCATGGGCTTCCCACACACTCTTTGGGCCATTATCGTGAGCTCATTTTTCCAAAAATTAGGCAAATTAAATAAGGGCATAAGTACATGCCTTTTAATTATGATCATTTTAATCGATTTTTTTCACTCTTTGAAAAATTGTTGTTTTGTCTAAATGTCTCACCACACCCTTTCAAATAGGGGCAAAATGTAGACATCTCATTTATACCACTTTTTGTGTTGAAATTGTAAGTCAAAATGAATTCTTATAATAATGTACAAACTAGGTTAAATACTATTAAAAAGTTCTAATTCATTTGCATACATCACATTCAATTTTTGAAACATATTGGTGCATCCCTGATTGGATCAATACACTATAACCAACTGTCAGCTTTTTTTAAATTAATGTGAGTAACACTATTATTTTATAAGTAACATTTTGGGGTAATTAACTAGAGAGAATATTTAAATTTTAATATTTCATAAAATACCCAAAAACTAATTAGGATTAATTAACCTAACAAATCAAACTAAATGGCTAAATAGAAATCCATAGAAATGAGTTAATATCTAATTATGTCATATTCAAGTATTCAACACATATCTAAATTGTGAATCGTCCATGACATTATCCAAAAATTTGGCAAGCACTATTCATTAAACACAATAAATATCAAAATTAATGTAAGACATGCCTCATAAATGAAACCTCTTCCCAAAATTTATTGCATTAGGCCTTCAAAATTGAATTGGATTGTGGCCACTCATCTTGATCTTAATCCAATGGCCACAATAAATCTAGCAAATCTATAAATATAAGGGTCACCATAGACCTTTCATCAAGATTTTTTATGCAAATAAACTCTACAAAAATCCTTTCAAAGGTTCACCACTTTTCTATTAATTAGTCCAAAAATCATTTAGATATTACTTAGAGAGATGTTGATGGTTTTCTTACTGCAATATTGACAAAAACTTTGAGCTCTATATCTAGACATAATCATGCATTTGTGTCAGCTAACTATTGACATCCATGAGGAAGGTAATAGCTTTTGATTGATTTTTATTTATTTATCTCAACTAGACCTTGCTAAATCTAAGGAATCGTGCTTGAGAAATTCATGTTTCATGGTTTATAGAAATTGGTAGGGATAAAATCATGATCAAATCATTAGATTATATAAATATTATTCCTATAGGCCTAGAAAATTACATCATCCTTGGGGCACTTGTGTTGATGCAAGTGTCCTGATCCCAACAGTTATGTCCAGCAAAAAATATTCACTGTATTTTAGAGTGACCAACTAGAACTTTTTAAGTTTTTTTTCAAATTTATGTTGATGTGTTTTATTCACATGTATAGGATATCAATGACTATTTGTAGACAAAACCCTAGTTCTTCACCTTAGGTCTTTATACCTTGCCAAAAATGGATTAGTGGGATCATGGTGTTGATCTGACCACAAGGAACTCTATGTAAATGAGTGCTTTCTACATAGGCAATACTCCAAGGAGGGCCTTAGATATATATAGTTATCTCATAGGTTTTGTATTATGTGTGTACACAAGGGTGCAATTTTAGACAATATTTTATGAGTATGTGTACCTCAGTCTTGTACACATGGAAAACTCAGACCTTGGTTGTTTCTCTTAGTTCTACACATGCCTTGCTTTTGCAAGCCTCACATCTAATCTATCTTATGCCCCTCCGCCTATCTCTTAGTTTGATCAGCCTTATATTGATGACAATGACATCCCATCTTACCCAAAATGTTTAAAATGTACTTATCTTATACCTTTACAAGTTATGAGCATATGCCTACTCTCCTCCCTAGACACTAACATCCAAAACAAATAGTAACATTGACATTATTGTCCTAACCTGACATAAGTGTTTAGTGCCCTCAATTATTTAAAATTTTAAATGAAAGGTATTATAATGATCAACCTAAGTGCTTTAATATGAGTCATCTTCAGATAGGATTGGTATAAATGCAATATCAATTGTAATTCGTTCCTCACCTAAAAATGAGACCAAAACAACACTCAAGAAGCACTCAAATTACCAAAAACTTTCCTATTTTATCTTATTATGATATCAGTCAAAGGAATAACCCAACTACAAGTCTAAAGTATTAAAAGAATAGTCATAAGGTTATATTTGCCAAGTTACAAGTTAGGTCACTATTGCACTTGCTTTACACACATGGCATGATTCAAAAATAAGCTAACACGTAAGGGATAACTACATGAGTCTGAGGCCCTCTTCTATAGTATTGGATATGTAGATAGTGCCCTTTGAAAATGGGGTCATTGTGGGTTATATCAACACCCTTTTTCCACTAACCCATTTTTCCCCTAGGTTACATTGGATATGGAAAGCTCAAGTTTTTACCATTTCACCAAGAGTGATAGTTCATGACCTAAATCTGAATGCACCAAAGTGAAGGTGAAGCCAAACCTAGAAGCATCCAAGTGGTTTCATCTTATTTGAGTAGATATTTTGTATATGACACTAGCATTAAACTTAGACACTAGCATCAAAATAACTATCCCAAGTTGAGTAAGTGTATACAGAGCCAAAAGCACTAGATCCAAAATTTGATGACTGATCTAGAACTATCTTCCCATTTATTCTTGCTTGTACTAGATATAAAACTATGTTATCATCAAAAATGACTAAGTAATTTATTTCATGTCATTAATATATCTAGCATAGTTATACTTTCTATTAATATCATATCTCAATTTTATAAATTTAGTATACAATATTTGAGTTTATCACATTAATTGGCATGTTATAGATCTGATATTCATCATTGTGCCCTATCATTTCTATATCCTTAACCATTTTTACCTAAGTAATATTCCTGAATCCAAATTAGGATTAAAAATTTGGTGAACTTGATCTTTGAACATCAAACCCTAGGCCTAAACTTGTGATAAAATGTAAGAGATATGACCTTGTTAACCAATTGAATAATACACATGCTAAAATTTCAATACTTGAGCTCCTAAAACAATCTAACATTTACAACGACATCCTATATGAGACATTACGTGAAACTCAAGTTCCAAATAATATTAAGCCTGCTTATTTTACAAATATCATGAAATATCTCAAAAATAATGCCAAACTAACACCAATCTAATTAAAAAATCCATTATGCATATCCAGGGGTTCAATAATTCACATGGTCCTCTAGTTGGTCAAATTATATTATATGTGACATTAGGACCAAAAACTATTTTAACTACTTTTTAGGTAATGTCTCAATCCTTGTATTATAATGTGCTTTTAGGTAGACCTTGGATACACTCAATGGAAGTTGTCCCATCTACACTTCACAAGTGTGTAAACTTCATACATGATGGGACTTTATTAACAATGCCTATTGATGATAAACCTTTCAAGTTTTTCAAAATGATACAATCTAAAATTGAAGGTATCTATAGTGTTACCACCTAAACAATACATTCTTATTGAGCACATACACACTTATGAAATAAGTGAGTCAAGTACAATGGCTTCTCCATCTCTAGATACAAATAAGATACCACATATTGAGGTGCACATAGACACACATTAAGATAAAGAACCATTACCAGAGAAATCATTAAAGCTACAAGAGACTAATTAATTTGAGCTTCCTTTATTGGTTAATACTAAGCATAATGATGGGCATGTTTTTGATTACTATGATAGTGATTATGATACCACTCATAATATGATAGATAAAAAAATGAGTGCACTAAAATTTTATCCACCTGATCACCTTGTACAAGAAATAATATTGAATCCAGATAAGGGGAACGCAACCATAGTAGATGAACATGTAAATACTTGTTAATCAATTCACCCCTCTTGGTTAAAAACATTGAGCCAACCTTACAAAAGTTAAATGTAAATATACCATGTGAATAATGTGGAGTCTTCTCTAAAAGCTTCACAACCTACCAAAAGGAAAAATCCTTATCTTTTAATTGAGAACTATCTTTCAAAGAGACCAAAGCATGAATAGTTGACTATTATTGCTAATATTGATGGGATATATTACCACCATTTCCAGTTTGATACAAACAAGTGGATACAACTTGTGTAACTACATTCCTCAAACACTTGGGACATAATAAAAATGAATTGATATACTCTCTATTAATTCCAAAATATCGTGGATACATTTGGTTACCTATTATTTGTGGTACACATGTGGTGACCACAACCATATAGATATTAGACCATGAACCCTATTTGAAATTAAATCCTGGACAAGATTAGCTAGTCCAATGATAGGCCAAATTAGATATTAACAATATGTGTGTTACCTTTATGCTATGTACCTAGGTCATATCCTTAGGTACATAGCACTTTCTTGATATGGGCATAGAAATTTGTACACCACGTGATGGATACAATTATCTGCACCACACCATTAGCTTCAAGGATGTTATTGGATATGTATATTGAATAAAAGGTAATCCATTATTATAAAAAACACTTTAAAATTTTATAAATGTTTCCACACCATTTGATGATGATAACATCCTCGATCAAAACTCTTAAAACTTCAAAAAATAAAAATAAAAAACAAATTCAAAAAACATTAAAAAATCCAAAAATATTTTCATCACCTACATGTTCTATTGGATCCTTGGCATGTATGTGTTAGTTCCATGTTGAGAACTAGTATATCATCTAATCCTACATACACATACATAGTCATACACATACACAAACATACACATATACATGATACAATTATGGGTGTTGGCATTTCCTTCTACTCACATCACTAGGATGTTGGGGGTATTTATCTTCTACAATATTGATACAGACAAGTTATATGATTTGATGATCACTCTAAAACATCATATTTGAGCTTACATATGTACTTACACATGCCTATTATCCATGATTATACATTACATAGGGTAATTGGTATGTTATGTACTTGAAATTTTTTGCTAACGCATTTGATTCAAGGGCCAATATGATATGTTTATGCTAGTTGCTTATGCTTTTCCTTTACACACTTCCTCGAGTTTTTTCCCTACTATTGTCTTAATTTTTTGATCATTTGCATATTTTATGTTGTATACATCCCCTATGCCTATGTTTGATTTATTGGATATTTGAATATGTCATTACATTTTTTGGACATTTAAATATGTCATTCCTTGATTTTGTGAACATTTTACTAAGTCATGTTCATTTTATTTTGTGACATTTGAACATGCCCCTTGATTGTAGTCTCCTTGGACCATTACCTTTTAACTTGATTTTGAGTGATGTTGTGTGTATGATTGTTTACTTGTTAAGATTATACTGTTACTATATAGACATTGCCATAATATTTATCATGCATCTTAAGCCTACATGTGATCACATTAGTTTCATGCACTTCAATGATACATTTACCTAGACATGTTTCCTTTTATATGCTACATGGTTACATTCACAAATCTATAATTGACTTGCCCTTTTGAGGTGAGCTAACTACCAGGTATTATTTTTCCTCACCTTAAAGAGGAGGCATGTCATGGTGACATGGCTTCCATGTTTTCACAGTTCTCAGATTCAGTGGGGGAATGCTTTGAAATCATGTTCTCCACACTCATGTAGTATATGGTATTTACACCAATTTGCATATTTAGTGGGGGCATATTCTATTGACATGGCTTCCACATATTCACAATTTTTAGATTCAATGGGGGCATGCTTTGGAAGAATATTCTCCATATTCATTGAGTATGGTACTTATAATTCATAAATTCAATGGGGGCATGCTTTGCAAGCATGTTATCCACACCTACTCCAATTTACAATGGGGACATGTTTTGAAAATATGTCCTCCACATTAGTACTTATATTAGTTTTAAATTTCTCTATATATAGTGGGGACATGCTTTGGAATCATGTCCTCCACATTTACATAGTTTTCTAATTTGGCCAAAGTACATAATTATATGATTTTGATACACATTTATGGTAGAATTATATACATGGTACCATTGTTATACACAATTTAAGCGCGAGACAAATATAAGGTGCATGTGTTAAGTAACATGTGCCTAATATTGTAAAATCCAAATCAATTTTATATTATAAAACTATTGCATGTGTAGACATCCAAATCCTAACACTATTTATGTTTCAAGTGTCAATATTACTCAGATTTCACTCAAATGCATAATTTAGGCCAAAATCACTAAAAACATGCTAGATGGTTCGATCTTGTTGTATACAAGTGCCAATTTAGGCCAATATATCCCTAAATGGGGAAATGCATTTTATGTGATTCCTAACTTTGATCAATTTATTTTGAGTCAAAATGATGATTTCTCACTTGGATGATCTAGATTGCTCTTTTCTACCAATTTTCTTTCATGAGACACATGCTTTTGTTATTTTATGTCAGCAATATCCTAAATGAGATAATGGTTCTAATGCATCTAACATCACCTTCTAATTCTTCTTGAGTCAAATTACAACCCAATAATATGACTTTCTGACCATTTTGATTAATTGAGTACTAATTTTCAAAGAATAACACAAATATTGATTAATATTTTTTATGGCTAATTAATTCAAATCAAGAGTTTAAGTGGATTTTCCATGGAGGTTATTGATTATTTAAATATTTAAAATTGATTCTCAATATCTACATCAGCTAATGACATCATCTATGGGGTGGCATTTAGAAGCCATAAGTGCCACAAATATCAGATTAAGGCCTCCCATACCTCTTTAATGCCTCTCTATCCCAAATATTTATGAGGGCATTTATGATTTTAACCTCCAAGATTGAATGGATTCTTGGCCACACATATTCATCTTGAGATAGATGGTACAGGTTCATTCTTATCAAATTGGAAAATCTATAAATAAAGAGGCCATGAACGTCATTTTAAATCTAATTTATTGTAAACTTATAATGTAGAATTGTCTCCACATCATTTTGTGTTGATCATTGTGTTTTATTTGCAAGCTTTATTTGATAGGCTAAATTGGAGATTTATTCTATTGAGCTTAGGTTATGCAAAGAGTTTTTAAGGAAGTGGAGGAGCAAATAAACCATTGTTGACAAAGATAATATCTCTGGATCAAAGGGATAACATGCTTGGAGCTATTCTTGGGTGGTAGAATCAATTTAGAAAGGTGATAGGTATTATTTTCTTTCAATTTTTTCTTCATTATCATTATCAACCCCCATTATAATAGGCTAGCTTAGTTTTTTGAGCTCTTTATGCATTTTCATGGATTTATTGAGTAATGCTTGACTAACAACCTTTGTAATACAATCCTACATCCTAACATGCCCAATGGGACCACACCCCATGAATTTGATCACAAGGCTTCTATACTTATCCTACTAACCAATTTCATGTAGAATCTTAGAGTTTGGAACCAAAGTGGGTGAAAAATTTGAGCAAAAAGATGTTTTATGGAAGTGGTTATTTTGTCATTATAGACTTGTGATTTTGTCCTCTAGACCACAAAATCGCATTTGACACAATCACAAATTTGTCAATATATTCATGATTTTGTATTTTAACTATATTTCTAGAATAATGGGTTCTTTGTCTATAGGTTAAATTATGATATTACAATACCACAACTTTATAGTCATGATATTGCAATACAATGATTTTGTAAGTAGCAATATTGTCAATTTAAGTCATGGTTTTGTGGCTAAACCACTAGTGTATATCTTAGCCATTAGGGTTAAGTTTCAAAATCATAACTCTTGAAGTTATGGTTTTACTTTGTAACTTGTGATTTTGTCAAATTGAGTAGCGATTTTGTCATTTTTGTTATCTAACCTATGAAATGTGATTTTGTCTTACCTTTTGAGGTTTTGTAGAGTTGTGGTTTTGGACTTTGTATCTGTAGTTTTACACTATGCAAAATCGAGAGCATGTTTTCCAAAGTTACTAGTTTAATCATCAAAAGAGATTCAAACCTAAATAAGACCCTCTAATTTTTTATGTAGGAAAAATAAGGAAAGTGATCAATTTGAGCTTCATTAGTCTTTTTAACCTCCTTTTGGGTGCTTAAAAAGAACTAGGAACTTTCCTTTTGTGCTTAAGAGAAAAATTTGAAAGTTTTTGTTAAATGATTTATGATTGTTCTTTAAAAGTTCTTGCAACTTAAGGTGAAGGGGCCAAAGAACATCATTAAACATTTCAATTTAGTGCTTTAAAACTAAACTCACTTCAAAGTTTTGTTTTGAATGTCATTTATCATTGCTTGATTAGAATTTGTTGGAGCCAAAAAGGAATTTTTGCATGTATGCTCTCCCCCTATCCCTATAGGGAACTTATGGGATCAAAAGCACCATTTTTATTACAAATTATGCCTTGGTCCAAAGGCATAAAAAAGATGTTGCCAAGTCTCTCTCTAACCTACATGGCTTGGGTGATCTAGAAATAACCATAAAGCCTTTTTACTTAGTTTTTATTTTATGAATTTTGAATTACGAGGGGGATTTCATCACCTTCCATAAATTATATAGGGAAGCTTTGACCTGGAGCTTCATCTCTAGGCATTGTCTTCAACCCCTTTTTATGGGGGGTATACAAATTAAGATCATCCCATTAGGATGGTGGTTTGAGTGGTTAAACCATCTCCATTAGTAGGAGGCTAAGCCCAGGACATATGATCATTTTTGACATCGCACTACACTAAGCAAGCAAGGATATAGTGGTTGTGAAAAGGACTAGACCTTTTCACAACAAGTCATTTGATGTGGATAAAATTGATGTGCTACTTCTCTTGTCTGAAAACATGAAAGTTTGTACACATGGGATCCATATAAAAAGAATTGTAAACTTGTGAAGTTTTATTCAACCCCACCTTACCACACTTTGATAGGATCCAGGATGATTACTTAGTTGCATTTGTCTTTTAGTCTTACCTTATTTGGTCCTTGATTTGAGTCAAAACTTATTTGTAAATAAACATCAAAACCTAACACATTGTCTATCAATTTCTTAAATAAGGAGGCATTACATTATGTAAGAGAAAATCAATCTTTCCTTGTTCAAATTTATCATCTTAAATATTGTGTCATTTCATCTATTTGGTATATTTATGCTGCCCATTTGAGTCTAAACCAAATTTTCTTAAGTCCTTCATTGATAGTTAAAATTTAGAATTTCACTTTTCTAAGTTCATAAAGTTGATGTGTTAAATTGGTTTCTCCAATTACACTTAACTTGATGGAATTTGGGTTCAATTTCTCATTTGGATTGAAGGTTATTTCTAGACTCATTATCATCTTGTCATCTTTGGTGGACTCAAGTCATATTGCGTATCACTTATGCTTTGAGTCATATATCACATTTTATACTACCATTCTTATTACCATGTGGTGGCATTGTGTTGTCTATTTGGTTCTAGTTTTATACTTAAGAATTCTTGCATGTTCTCACATCTTATGATCTGTAAATCAGGTTTATTTCTCAGATAAGTCAAATAGTTTAACATTAGATACTAACATTATCAATTTCCCATTTAAATTAAAGTGGTTGTGAAATATTATAGGAATGAATGCTAAATATTTAGCAAAATATTTAAATTCATTCTTGCATTTAAAACTCTTTTATTGTGTCTTTTATAATTTCCTACAATCAATCTTAGTGTCTCCTTAATTCATTTACAAATTGAATTAAATGAAATGAACTCAGAAATAATTGAAAAATAAAGTGGACACCAAACATGATAATGGATTTCACCTATCATTTGGGCTACATCTTCAGGATTACTTAACTTCAATCTGATCCATTATAAGAATGATGCAAATATCAACAATTACTAACTTACATCATAATGGATTTAGGGAACCTATAATGTGATGTTGAAACTAATTGAATGAAACTCTAAAGCTCTAAAGCAATCATCTTTCATCAAAAACATTTATATTTCCTCTTTGGATATGTGGGCAATATATTCTCCATTTAGAGTATCTGTTAAACTCTGACAAATGGGCAATAATAATAAGCAAATTAATTATAACCAGGAGTGTCTCTAGGTTTTGTTTAGCCTTGTAACCCCCAATAACCCTACAACTGTCTATATCCCTCTAGGTTAAAAAAAATAAATAGACATAATAGAAATAATAGATTATACATATTTCCCTTGTCTACCACATAGAATAAAATAACTAGACTCGATCTCTTTGTGTCTTCTCCATCAAGAGTGAATGTACACTCTTAATAAAAATGGGCAACATTCTCCATCAAGAGTGATTGTAAACTCTTAATAAAAATGTGAATTTAATGTTGGAGGAGTGTCTATGGTTTTAAAGACCTATAAACTCCTTTAAATAACTTGGTAACTATATTCAATAACCTTCCTATGGAAAAATGTCTCACAACATAGAAGGATATTAAATAACATAGAGTCCTAGGTTTGTTTAAATATAATTTCACACCTATTACATGATAGTGTCTCTTACTTGATCCATATCATGCTTGTCACCCTATATTAGAGGGGCTTATGGTCACCTCACCTTCATGAAAATAGACATGACATCCCTAGATCCTCAGATGTTGGTGATGAGTACCCTATGATAATACTAATATCCAAGTAAAGTGAATTGAATTACTCCATTCTTCACAAATCATGATCAAGAGTCTTTCAAAATGGATACAAGAGATTCAAAGACTCGATCTCCTTCACTGTGGTCTCATGGACTTGAAAATGTCTTCATAGCTCAACCTCAAACAAGATCCTATCTCATTCTTCATATTTTTGGTCTGCATGCATTATGTCTTACACTTAGCTATTTCAATGGATTTAACCACTACAACCATTACCAAAATGAGATATATGACTATATGCCTTTTCAAAATGATTTGGATTTTCCCAAGCTAAAAAATGCCTTAGCAAATAGGCATGATCCAAAATCCACATGAATTTAGTTCTCATCTTTTCATTTAGCTTGACATAATTGTATCATCCTCGCCATACCATTTCCAACTGTAAGTTTTAAACAATGAGATACACTATGATGAGTTCTTCCAATGGCCAAACCATGCAATGAGATTGAGGATCCTTTTTATTGACTTAGTCTATCCATTTTCTATCCTAACTCCTCTTCGAGCTCAGACTGGCACTGCTTAAAAAGGACATACCTCTTCCTTCATGGCCTCCATCCCATAGAGACTCTATTGTGTAAACTTGACCTAATTATCTTTTAATAGAGATGCTAATGTTTTGACTAAAAAAGATCCATACATCATCCAATGATGGGCCTTAATGCCATTTCAAATGTTATTCCTTCCATGGCTCCAAAAATCCATTCAAATAAAAGATCCATCCTTCTGTATAAATCCAAATCACCACTTGGATCCTTCCATACAAGATCTCAAACACTAAGTTTTGATTATGGCTCAGTTTGCTCTGAGTTCATGCTCATGCTGACTATGAGCTTCAAGCTATCAAACAGTGAGCTCATTTGATAGATAAATATCCATCACACAATGAAAGAAGTTTTTGCAACTCCCATAATATCAACAGTCATGACCTTTTCAAATTAGATGCTCGTTCCTCTTCAACAAAGCATATTTTTTCTATTCATGACCCCTTCATCCAAATTATATCCTTGTTGTGATATTTTATTCATCCATAACATAATGACCTTTTTCCCATCATTTCCAATCTAGTTTTGTATGGAACAATATCCCACATTATGTGTGGAAGATCTCATTAAAGGCCAAAAATAACATTGTCAATGGTGTATGACTCATGGCTTAGGCCATGTATTGTGCTATTTTGTTTGGGTTTAAAATCCATGCCAACTTGGTAATAAAAATTGCATATAGTTTGTTGGAATATTGAATTGGTTATTCTTCAAGTTGGTTTTAGTTTGGAAGCTTAGACTTGAGCTAGCTAAGAGTTGGGTTACCATGCGAGTCAAGTTAAATTGCCATGCTGAGTCAAGTTGGGTTGACAGTACTCAAACTTGTCATGTAAACTTGGCATGTATAAGTGACTAAAAAAATAGAGGATGTGGTGGTAGACCACATGGTGGCTTGAGGACCCACCATGTGGGCCTCTCCAATTTCTCTTCATCCTATCACATGTCATAACTAGAAGCAACAAGGATAATTGTATGGTTAATAAATAATAGTGTAATTATAGAATTAATAATAAACTATTACCATACATGATGGTAGAGCCCCCCTCCATTATAAAAGTGGGCTCCATTGGCTATGGTCTCTGTAGCCAGCCCTTTTAAATTATTGACAAAAATGGTGACCATAATCCTCTGGATCAAACCTCCCCACAAAGAGGCTTTTGTCCTCAAAAGTACCAAAAATCCAACTAAACCTACTACATAGCTTTTTACATCACACCAATGAATAAAAATCTATAAAAAGTCTTGGTCTAAATACAATTATAACCTATATATGGAGAGTGAAGTAAACTGTATATCCATTCTCTACCAAAATGCCCTGATTACCTAAAATAGTCATAATATCTAGTGGCTTCTCTCAACCCTACACTGCATGAAGGTTAAGGTATTCACCTTTTTGTTACACAAAGGAAATCACATTGTGTTGTATACACCTATAGGATTTAAAAATTACTTGCACATCTATATACTTGCATTTTTATAAGCATTGCCCATCTATGGGTCTTTAAAAGTACACTTTAGATGACGTGCATAACTACCATACATGTGTGTACAGGAGGTTTGTAATACAAATATTGTCCATATTACGATGGGACTTAGATGTATACAATGTCAAGTATGAAAATGTGTAATGGAATTGTCTATCCTAAGGTGAATAATGCACCATAAACATCATATTTGAGGATGATCAAGGAAACTATAAACAAAAAAATTGACTGTTGTGCCCCTCAAATATTTCCTTGAACTTGTCAACTCTAATGTTAACTTAGAGAATTTCCATAATAAGATCTTCTTTAAAAACTCATAAATTTTCAAGTAATTGTAAGTAAATATCATTAAAATTTAGAAGAAACCAAGCATTTTAAACCTATCTCAATGTTTCCTTCATCATCTAACTGCTCCCTGATTCATACCTCCATAATTCATCTAACTGAGTTAGTTTCCAAAATCCTATTATAATAGAAAATTGGAATAGGAGATAACAAATAATCTTCTACAACACCAAATTTACCAAATTCCTTCCTATATCAAGTAGTTAAGAAATCCCTAAAATAGTGTTTGAAGAGTAACTGAGCATACCATAGCTATGCTTATTAAAAACATTTAAGTAAATTTTTTAACCAATAAGGGTTGTTCCCTCTTAATGGTTTCCATAACTAAATAGTAAGTGGTCTCATCTTTTCAACTCTATCTTACCAAGAGTTAGATGATCCATTTTAAATTTTAAAAGGTTTTAAAAACAATTCCAAACAAAGACATATTTTACTCCCAAAGCAACCTTACATAAAGGATTTAACCAAAAATGTGCAAACATATTTACATTTGAGAATAATTTATACCTATAAAGAAGTTGTGAAGTGCACCTACTAAGTATTGGTTGACATACTATTAGTGTTTAAATAACTCCCTATTTTCTACTTGAAACTCTTAACAAAGCTGTGAAACATACCAATCTATGAACCAAATAAAAATGCAAAAATCAAAGTGCAAAAACCTATTCAATACTAAACAATGCCTTATTGCCATTTCCACGTATTACCATGGAACTAGTCTTTTCACTTGTTCCTATCATGAAGGACATAAGCATCCATAATATGATTAGTAGTCCAAAATATAAAGACTACACAAATGGTTATCAAAGACAAAAATATTGTGTCAATATCAATATGAAATTAGATTACAACCATACCTCAATCTGTCCTTTATGTAAGATTGATAATCAAACTGTAACTGTTTCCTCTTAGATGTGCATCATTGAAAGTTCCTTACACTTTATTTGAATGCTTCCCAACTGATAAATATTATTCCTTTCACAATACCATCTCACACCTCAAGTGACAATGTGATGTTCTTCATGTGTGTTGATCTTTTAGGGTTAGTGGTTCTAGAACCTTCGCTGTTAGAAGCTTGTCTTCTTCCAGTGAATTGGAACACCTTCGAATTTACCTTTTCACTAGTCTTCTTGCATGGTCAACTCAAATATAAGAATCTTAAAGCAAGAATATAATAAAAATCCAAATGGAAGTATATCATAACTAAAATAAGGTCCTATAATCACTTACTTTGATACCAAATTTGATCCATAAACTAGGTTTATTTCTCAGATAAATCAAACAATTTAAAATCGGATACTAACATTCTCATTCTCCCATTTAAATGAAATTAGTTGAAAAATATTCTAGGAATGAATGTGAAATATTTAGAAAACTTTTTAAATTCATTATTGCATTTAAAACTCATGTTTTATGTCTTTTATAATTTCCCATAATTAATCTAACTCAGAAATAACTAAACATGAAAGTGGACACCAAACATAATAACGGAGCTCATTCATTATTTGGGCTACATCTCTAGGATTTATTAAATACAATCCAATCCATTATAAGAATGATGTAGATGTCAACAATTACCAACTTACATCATAATGGATTTAGGGAACCTGTAATGTGATGATGAAACTGAGTGAATGAAGACTCTGAGGCTCTGAAGCAATCATCCTTCATCAATAACACTTATATTTCCTCACCAGATATGCAGGTAATATATTCTCCATTCAGATTATATGTTAAAATCTGAAAAATGAGCAATAATAATAAGTAGAGTAATTATAACCAAGATTTTTTATGGGTTTTGTTCAGACCTTTAACCCCTGTTAACCCTAAAACTATCTATATCCCTCCAAGTTAAAAAAAACAAATAGAGGTAATAGAAATAATAAATTATACATATTTCCCTTGTCTACCACATAGAAGGAAATAACTATACTTGGTATCTTTGTGTTTTTCCCATCAAGAGTGAATGCAAACTCTTAATAAAAATGGGCATTTAATGTTGGAGGAGTGTCTATGGATTTATAGCCCTGTAAACTCCTTTAAATAACTTGGCAACTATATTCAATAACCTTCCTTTGGAAAAATTTCTTACGACATAGAAGGATATTAAATAACATAGAGTCTCAAATTTGTTTAAATATAATTTCACACCTATTACCTGATATTGTGTCTTATTTGATTCATATCATGCTTGTCACCCTAGATTAGAAGGGCTTATGTTCACCTCACCTTCACAAAAATAGACATGACATCTCTAAATCATCAAATGTTGGTGATGAGTACCCTCTGATAATACTAAAATCCAAGTAAAGTGAATTAAATTCTTCCATTATTCACACATCATGATCAAGAGTCTTTTAAAATGGATACAAGATATTCACAGACTCAATCTCCTTCATCGTGGACTCATGGACTTGCAAACGTCTTCACGGCTCAACCTCGAATAAGATCCCATATCATTCTTCATATTTATGGTCTACATGAATTGTGTTTTACGCTCAGCCAAATTAATGACTTTAACCTCTAAAACCATTACCAAAATGAGATATATGCATGTGTGCCTTTTCAAAATGATTTGAATCTGCCTAGGCTAAAAAATGCCTTAGCAAATAGGCATGATCTAGAATCCACATGGGCTCGATTCTCATCTTTTCATTCAGCTCAACATAGCTATATCATCCTCACCATATTCCTTCCATCTATGAGTTTTAAATAGTGAGATACACTATGATGAACTCTTCTAATGGTCAAATGATGCAACAATCTTGATGCTCCTTTTTATTGACTCAGTCTATCCATTTTCCATCTCAGATCCTCTTTGAGCTTGGATTAACACTACTTAAAAAGGATAGATCTCTTCCTTCATGACCTCCATCCCATAGAGACTCTACTATGTAAACTTGTCTTGACTATCTTTTAATAGAGATGCTAATTTTTTGACTAGAATGGATCCAAACATCATCCAATGGTGGGCCTTAACACCATTTCAGATGTTCTTCCTTCCATGGCTCTAAAAATCCATTTAAATAGAATATTCATCCTTCTATATAAACCTGGATCACCAATTGAATCCTCCCATACAAGATCTCAAACACTGAGTTTTGATTATGGTTTGGTTTGCTCTGGGTCTATGCTTATGCTAACTACAAGTTTCAAACTCTCAAACAGTGAGCTCCTCAATGGCTAAATAACTATCACATAATGAAAGAAGTCCCCATAGCCCCCATGGTATCAATATTTATTCCCTTTTCAAATTGAATGCATGTTCCTATTTTCCAAAGCCTTTTTTTCTATTCATGGTCCCTCCATCTAAATTAGATCCCTATTGTGATATTTTGTTTAGTCATAACACAATGAACTTTTGCCCACCATTTCCAATCTGGCTGTGTATGGAACAATATCCCATATTTCATGGGGAAGAGATCATCAAATTCCAAAAATAACCTTGTCAATAGTGTATGACTTATGGCTTAGGCCACACATTACACTATTTTGTTTGGGTTTAAATCTATGCCAACTTGGTTATAAAAACTGTGTATAGTTTGTTGGAATCTTGAATTGATTATTTAGTGAGTTGGTTTTAGTTTGGAAGCTTTGACTTGAGCTATCTATGAGTTGGGTTACCATACAAGTCGAGTTAGGTTACCATGTTGAGTCAAGTTGGGTTGATAGTACTCAAATTCATCATGTAAACTTGGCATGTATAAGTGACTATAAAAATGGAGGATGTGGTGGTAGACCACATGGTGGCTTGAGAACCCATCATGTGGGCCTCTCCAATTACTCCTTGTCCTACCATGTGTCACAAATAGAAGTAACAAGGATAATTGTATGGTAAATAAATAATAGTGTAATTACAGAATTAATAAGACACCATTACCAGACAGGGTAGTAGATCCCCCCTCCATTATAAAAGTGGGCTCCATCAACTATAGTCTCTATAACTGGCCCTTTTAAATTACTAATAAAAATGGTGACTATAATCCTTTGGATCATCTTGAGTTTCTTGGTTCACATTTTCTCCTTCCTAATTCCAAGGGCTTTCACCTAGTTTTCTAGTATCAACTCGTCGAAGTTGAATTAACTTTTATGGTATTGACATATCACAAAAATCTAGGCTTTGGTTTACTAGTTTTCACCTTGGATTTTTGAGTTATCATACCCTCTTCTGATTTATATGATTTCAACCCTACTCAAGGTTGAGAAAATTCATGAACATCATTCTTCTAATTGTGTGTGGTTCTACGTCGCTCTCCTTTTAGTCTCTTTGGTGCCTCAGTCATTTGTTTGGAATAAATATCAAAATCCATACCTTGTTTAAAATGTTTGAAAAACATAATATAAATCTTGGAAAACATGGATAACAAACCTTTTTAGACATGACGCTAAAGTACACTTGTAATGGGGTCTCTTGTGGCCTTAGTTATGAGGTAGAGCATTTTTATGGCAGACATGAACACTATGTCTTGTTTGAGGATGTCACCCTCTTTAAGCCTATTTATTGAAAACAATTTGATCCATGCTAATTTTTGTGCATCATCATCATCCTACCCCTTCAATTTTCACACCACACTTGAAGGTTACTATTTTAGGATACCCTCCTCTAATTTGCATACCGCACTCGAAGGTTACCATTTTAAGTTATCCCCCTGCACCTTGTGTGAGTGATCAAACTCCATCATGTGTAAAGGTTACCATTTTAGGCTACTCTCCTTTATCTTGTGTGAGTAATCCATCTCCATAGCATGTGAAGGCTACTATTTTAGGAGCTCTTCCTTTGGTTTACATAAGCAACCAAACTAGGCAACATCCTGTTATTACCATTCTAGGCTTGTCGCCTATATTTATTAAGCCTATTGTTGAAGAACATTCATTTGATGAACCATATTATGTTGAATACTTATTCAATAGTATAATTTTTAGAGATCCCATTCTTGAACCATAAACCATTATTCACGCTAAACCAAAATTTCCCCACTTTAGAAATTATGTGTTGATCTTCAAGCCAAAACAAGAACCATTACCTCTTTAAGGGCAATCTTATGAGGATCATAATGTATTCAAAATTGATATTTTATAACTAATTATGAACCAAAACCCTAATTTTATTATTGAAACACCCATTTATGATGAGTCAACCTATGATAAATCACCTGCTCATATTTTACCTATTTTTAAAGAGCCTCATCTCCTTGACAAGCCAAACTCAGTGGAGTTGTCTCTTGATTTTTTATACTTGTTGAGGAGTCTCCTTTTGGCAGATAAGATTATGTTGAGTCATCCCTCAAGTGATTCCCTCTCTTTGATGGGCTTCACTTAGATGAGCCAGTCTATGTTGAACCCTTCCTAGATGAATCACTTTTTATTGAGCCCATTATGCCGTCACAAGCCATTATTTGTCCAACATTAAGCATTCAATATAACATTATAGAAATAACCACATCAAATGAAGAAAAAACATTAGATTAAGGTTCCATTTCTAAATCAACATCAAATTTAGCATCAGAAGTAAAATCACTATCAGAACTGACATTAGATTTAGAGTCCTTTGACTTAGACTCTGCTTTAGAAATAGAGTACAGTTGTGGTTGTTACAACATTGGTTATAATTACCTTATGAATCAATTTGAATATATTTTTGATCCTTCTATGATTTTTATGGATAATTACTTGAGCATCAACATAGGTTCTCCTAGTATCTTCTACGAGGATTGTGTTGTCATTCATCATTTTGTTACCCCCATCCAACATAGCCATTATATTGACTCCACCTCCCACAAGCATTGATTGGAACTAACATAATCACACTATATTTAACTACATCCATGGTAATATACCATTTAAAAAATATTAGGGAGATTGAGACTAAATTTATATAGATGAAAAACAATCTTCTAGTGAAACCCTTTTGGAGGTGCTACGAGACGAGCAAAGAACAAACCCAACATTTTTTAATGAAACCTTTTTGAAGGCACTAGAAGACAATCAAATTCAAATGTTAACATCTCTTCGTGAAACCTTCTTAGAGGAAATATGGGATAATCAAGATAAATTCATTAGAGAAAACCTCTTTGAGGAACCAATAATTGGGCACAAAAGTTCTTCACTGCTTGATGAAGACATTATTTAGGATCAAATCATTATAGCTTCCAATCTACAACATAATCAGATGGTAACTTCTCCCAAGATCAAACAACAGAACAATCTCATGGTCATATCAAGAGTATCTTCTCTTTGGCCCCACCATAACCAAAATTATGTCAAATCTAGAATCAACAACATTACATATGACTAAAAGTCCCGATCTTCATTTGTTTCCCATTCATTATATACTCCATTATCATCCACCTATTTATTACCCATTTATTCCATTTATTATGTGCCTAACATTATTCACCATCCCTAGTAGCACTTTCCTTTTTAGAGGCTAAAAATATATCTTGTCTTGATGTCTGAAGGAATCAGAGTCAGTGACCAAGGAAGATCACAAACACATCATTAAAGTCCAGAGCTGCAACATGTTCTTAATAGAATAACTTTTTTGAAAGGGTGTTGGATAGAAATTTTTATAACTGATCATTTTTTTTGTCTCACATGTTGACTAAGATGTTCATCTCCATGTCAATAGGAGTATACAAACCCATTTTTCATTTACCATTTTCCATTACCATGCCTTGTCTCTTGGGGGAAACCCTATATACCATTTCATTATAGGTATTATTATACCATTGTGTTCTATTTATCACATTGTTTGAACTACATTGATTTGAGGTCCTTCAAGACTATGTAGGTAGTACTCAATTTCTATTGAGGTCATCTAGGTTACCTTTATTATACTCTCATCATTTTACGAGCATGCTAAGCTAATCATTGCTTGGGGGCAACTTTGTTACCATTATATCCAATTATCTTCTGATAATTTTTCTTATACTATTTTATTATACCATGTCTTTATTATTGACCAAGGTTTGTTTTTAGTCATCTACTTACCTCATTTTAATATTTATTACTTTAGTTCTTTCCACATATTTTGTGAGAGGATTCTGATCCAATTTTAATAGTTTCAGAATGCCATGTTGAATGACAGTCTATGAAAGTAGTGTGACATTTTATCTAGCAAGTTATCTTTCATTAATCATCTTATCTAGTATTACTGATTATAACCACCTATGGGAAAATTAATATTGTATTTGATACCCCTAATTATAACCACCTTTGTGAAAATTAAAATTATGACATGTTTCCTAATTATAACTTCCTATGGGCAAATTAGGAATAATTCCTTTTTATCATGCATTACTGCATCGTTCGATCATTATTATTATCATTTCCCTTGTCATTGGCCTTTATTTATGAACTTATTGTGTCCTGGTCAATTTTTCATCTTCTTTTGTGTTGGTAGAACTATTATGACTTGAATTCCTAATTGGATTGTGTAGGTTGTGATTGATTCACATTAAGGTCAACTTAGTTCCCCTTTCATTACACTCTTGCCATCTTTCAAGCATTTTAAGTTGGTGCACTCTCACCATTTCATTAACTGGATTATTCTGTGTCTCTTAATCCTCAATCGAGTTGAGATACCTTGAAAATTAAAAAAACATTCATTTTTTTTTTAAATATCCAAAAACATTTTGTTTATTTGATTATTGTTGGTGTTTTTGATCTGTTGATTTATTGTTTGGTCTTTCTTTATTTCGTTCTATTTTCCAAGAACATCTTGATGGTCCACATGGATCTTGATTCTTTATATCTTGATCTCATGTTATTAAGTTGTTCTTGTTTTGTTTTTAAACATTCTTGTTCCTACTTAAGTCTTGATTGTTCATATCTTGATTTTAAGTTAGGTTCATTTATGTTTATCTTTTTCTTTATCTTCACTTTTTTTGTTTAAATGTAAATCATTGTAACTCTGGTTTTGGTCATTGTCTACCATCATCTTTAGTTACAGGTATTCACATTTGAACCAACTTCATGTAATTGAAATGAAATGTCATTATGATTTATTCATACTTATGTTGCCTATTTTTTTGCTATAGAAAGCAATTTGTGTTCTAGATTCAAGTCTTAATGTTGACACAACTCTGATGAATAGATCTCAAGATCACTAAGCATAACCTAGGCTCAATAGGTTTAGCACCTGACTCTATGCTTAGACATGCATCTCTTTGCATACATAATGAGTTGAATAAAATTTTGGTTAGTTTTTATCATACCTCATTCCATTCTCTCCCAATTTTGGGTGAACTAAATTGGTTTGAGGTCCATTTGGACCATGTAGGCAGTGCTTGGATACTAGCCGTATCTTGGGTTAGTTCAACCATCTTCATCTTCTTTTCATCTCTTTCATCACTTTGTGCATCCTTGTATGCCTATTTTTTATGGCTTTCATAACCATTATACCATCACCTATATGTTTGTGCCCACTCTCTTTAACCTCTATTTTGGGTTATATCTTTGAGTTAACTGTTTACCACTTTGCCCATGCTGGGGCACCACTAAGCCTACCGTAAGAATCAAATCACCCCTATAGGGGCAAACCATTATTTATTTTTTTATCAATGATAAAAATTATCCCTACTTAGGGCACAACTATTTTATCATGATCAAATCTACCCTACTGGGACACTTCCTATTATCATCTTTATGGAGACCACACTCTCCCTTTTTCCCCTAATTCCAAGCTCTCCACACTTTTTCCCATGATGGTAATTTTTTAGTGTGCAACTTATCTCAGGATTGATAAATGTCATAAGCATGCATCTTGCACTCTTAAATTAGGTGTGTTTAAAATGTGTCCTTTACATTTATGGATTGAATCCTTCCCATTCTCCTTGTCTTTAGGGCCCATTATACCTATAATTATATTTTGATCATTGATAGTGACCACGTGTGCAAGCATTAGCTCGATTGGATGTGATATATTCCATAGGTTAATATCTTATTTTCCCTTTCTTTTTGAGAGTCCATCATTCTTTTTCATCCTAATATGTCCTCTCGAGGGGATATTATGGGTCATTTCCAATTTCTTCTTGACAACTCTTTTCTTTGACATGGATTTCTATCATTAAATGTTGCTTCACCTGAATGTATCACTACACCTACTTAAAAATCTTCAAACTTCACAAAATAAAAATAAAAAACAAATTTAAAAAACATTAAAAAATCCAAAAATATTTTTAGCACCTACATGTTCTATTGGCTCCTTGGCATCTATGTGTTATTTCCATGTTGAGGACTAGTATATCATTTAATCTTACATACACATACATAGGCATACACATACACAAACATACATATATACATGATACAATTATGGGTGTTGGGATTTCCCTCTACTCACATCATCAAGATGTTGGGGGTATCCATCTTTTACAATATTGATACACACAGGTTATATGATTTGATGGTCACTCTACAATATCATGTTCGATCTTACATATGTACTTACACATGCCTATTATCTATGATTATACATTACATAAGGTAATTGGTATGTTACGTACTTGACATTTTTTGCTAACACATTTGATTCATGGGCCACTATGACATGTTTATGCTAGTTGATTATGCTTTTCCTTTACACACTTCCTCGAGTTTGTGCCTTACTATTGTCTTACTTTTTTTATCATTTGCATATGTTATGTTGTATACATCCCCTATGCCTATGTTTCTTTTCTTGGATATTTGAATATGTCATTACATTTTTTGGACATTTAAATATGTCATTCCTTGATTTTGTGGATATTTTTGACTAGTTCATGTTCATTTGATTTTTTGACATTTGAACATGCCCCTTGTTTGCAATCTCCTTGGACCATTACCTTTTAAATTGATTTTGAGTGATGTTGTGTGTGTGATTGTTTACTTATTAAGATTTTACTTTTATTATATAGATGTTGCCATAATCTTTATCATGCATCTTAAGTCTACATGTGATAATATTAGTTCTATGCGCTTCAATGATACATTTACTTAGACATGTTTCCTTTTATATGCTACATGGTTACATTCACAAATCTACAACTTACTTGCCCTTTTAAGGTGAGCTAACTACTAGGTAATATTTTTTCCTCACCTCAAAGGGAGGCATGTCATGGTGACATGTCTTCTATCTTTTCATAGTTCTCAGATTCAGTGGGGGCATGCTTTGAAAGCATGTTCTCCACACTCATATAGTATATGGTATTTATACCAATTTGCATATTTAGTGGGGGCATATTCTATTGAAATGGATTCCACATATTCATAGTTTTTAGATTCAATGGGGGCATGCTTTAGAATAATGTTCTCCATATTCATTTAGTATGGTACTTATAATTCATAAATTCAATGGGGGCATGCTTTGGAAGCATGTTATCCACACCTACTCCAATTTATAGTGGGGACATGTTTTGGAAATATGTCCTTCACATTAGTACTTATATTAGTTTTAGATTTCTCTAAATATAGTGGGGGCATGATTTGTAATCATGTCCTTCATACTTACATAGTTTTCTAATTTGGCCAAAGTACATAATTATATGATTTCGATACACATTTATGGTAGAATTATATACATGGTACCATTGTTACACATAATTTCACATGAGAAAAATCTAAGGTGCATGTGTTATGAAACATGTGCTTAATATTGTAAAATCCAAATCAATTTTATATTATAAAATTATTGCATGTGTAGACATCCAATTCCTAACACTAGTTGTGTTGAAATTGTCAATCTTACTCGAATTTCACTCAAATGCATAATTTAGGCCAAAATCACTAAAAACATGCTAGATGGTTCGATCTTGTTGTATACAAGTGCCAATAGAGGTAAATATATCCCTAAATGGGGAAATACATTTTATGTGATTCCTAACTTTGATCAATTCATTTTGAGTCAAAATGATGATTTTGCACATAGGTGCTTTGGATTGCTTTTTTCTACTAATTTTCTTGTACGAGACATGTGTTTTTGTTATTGTGTTAAAAACATCTTAAATGGGATAACAGTTCAAATTCATCTAAAATTTCCATCTAATTCTTTCTGATTCAAATTACAACTCATTAATATGACCTTATGACCATTTTGATTAATTGAGCAACAATTTTCAAAGAATTGCACAAATATAGATTAATCTTATTTAAAGCTAATTAATTCAAATCAAGAGCTTAAGTGGATTTTCCATGGAGGTTATTGATTAGTTCAATATTGAAAATTGATTCTCAATATCTACTCATTTAGTGACATCATCTATGGGGTGGCATCCATAAGCCATAAGTACCACAAATATCAAATTAAGGCATCTCATGCCTCTTTAATGCCTCTCTATCCTAAATATTTATGAGGGCATTTATGATTTTAGCCTCCCAAATTGAATGGATTCTTGGCCACACATTCATCTTGAGATAGATAATCTAGGTTCATTCTTATCAAATTATACAATTTATAAATAGAGAGGTTATGAACATCATTTTAAAGCTAAGATATTATAAACTTATAATGCATAATTGTCTCCACAACCTTTTGTATTGATCATTGTGTTTTATTTGTAAGCTTCATTTGATAGGCTACATTGGATATTTCTTCTATTGATCCTAGGTTATGCATAGAGTTTTTGAGGCAATGAAGGAGTAAAGAAACCATTTTTGACAAAGACAAAAGCTCTAGATCAAGGGGAGAACATGTTTGGAGCCACCCTTGGGTGGTGGAATCAATTTGGGAAAGTAATAGGTATTAATTTCTTTTAATTTGTTCTTCATTATCATTAACGACCCCCATTAGAATATGTTATCTTATTTTGTTGATCTCTTTATTCATTTTCATGGATTTATTAACTAATGCTTTACTAACAACCTTTGTAATTGAATCCTACAACATGTATCGATACCCCATAGACTTTTATGGAGTTTAGTGAGCCAATATACTACAGGAATTGGTTGACCTTTTGGCATGGTTGGGGTGATTAAATCACTCAATCTTATCAATATTTTTTATTTTAGACTTGATCATTCAAACTCACCAGGTTATGAGTATCATTGGGTTACATAGTTGAGGTAATCTCAACTACCAATAATAATTCACTTTTGATATAAAGTTGGGGGATGTGCCTTTTAGCCTCTCTCTCTCTCTCTCTCTCTCTCTCTCTCTCTCTCTCTCTCTCTCTCTCTCTCTCTCTCTCTCTCTCTCTCTCTCTCTCTCTCTCTCTCTCTCTCTCTCTCTCTCTCTCCTTGGATATATTCACTTTAAATATTTATTTATATTTATCCTAATCTTAGTTTCAAATATTTAAAATGATACATATTTTGTAAAAATAACTTTTCAATAGACAAGGTAGTTACATCGACACATAGGTGTATTTCTAAACCTTGATCTTTCAATTTCTATATATTTCAAGTACTTTTGACCCAGATTATATGCATTGATTTTACACTGTAATATGATTTTTGTTTCAATTAAATCACCAACAAAGCACTCAAAACCAACTCCAGTAAAGTATTCAAATTCAACTAAAACAAAGATAAGGTGTGTATACACACCCATGTATTCCTTTCCTTTAAACTAGCAATTTCATTACTAGATTAAAATGGGGGAAATGTAGATGATATTTTGTGATTATGTAGCACCTAAGTATTATACACTTAGAAAACTTAGACCTTGTTTGTTCCTCTTAGTTATACACATGTCTTGCTTCTTCAAGCCTCGCATTTTATCTATCTTGGGCCCCTCTACCTATCTCTTAGTCTGACCATCTTTATATTAATAACACAAACATCTCATCTTGTCTAGAATGCTTAAAAATTACCTATCTTATATCTCTACAAGTTATGAGCCTACACTTGTTCTCCTTCTCCCTAAACATTAATGTCTGAGATAGGTAATAGCATTATTGTTACTGTCTTGACCTGATATAAGTGTCTAATGCCTACAAGTCATCCAATTTACAATTGAAATGTATTAAAATGGTTAGCCTAAGTGATTTAATAGGATTGGTATAAATATAATATCAACCCTCATTAATTCCTCACCTAGTAATCAAACTAAAAAAGCACTCAAGAAACACTAAAGTTACCAAAAACATTCATGTTCTATCCTATTCTGATATCAATCAAAGGAATAGCCCAGCTACATGTCTGAAGTACTAAAAAAGTAATCATAAGATCATATTTTTCAAGTTACAAGCTAGGTCACTATTGTACTTGTTTTACACATATTATATGATTCACACAAGCCAACACATAAGGGAAAACTACATGAGTCTGAGTCTCTCTTTTAGAGTATTGTCTATGTAAGAAGTACCCTTTGATAGTGAGGTCAGTGTGGGCTAGCTCGACACCATGTGCACACTAACCCATTTTTATTAAAGGTTAAATTGAAGATAAAAAGGTAGGGTTTTTCCATTTCACTAGGAGTGATAGTCCATGACCTAGATCTAAATGCACCAAAACAAAGGTGAAGCTAAACCCATAAACATCCAAGTGGTCACATCTTATTTGAGCAGATATTTTATATAGGATAATAGCATCAAAATTAGACACTAGCATCAATGCAACTGTCCTAAGCTGACGTAAGTGTCCAGAGAGCCAGAGACACAAAATCTAAAATTTGATGAATGATCTAGAACTATCTTCCCATCTACTTCTTACTTGTATGAGATTCATCTTATGTTGGCATAATAAATAATTAAGTACTTTATTTTATGTCATTTATATATCTAGCATAGCTATACTTTCCATTAATATCCTATCTCAATTTTATAAATTTAGTATATGGTACATCTACGTTTAGCACATTGATTGGCCTACTGTAGATCTGATGTTCACCTTTGTGCCTTATCATTTGTATATTCTTAATGCCTTTTACCCAAGTAGGATTCCTTAGTATAAATTAAGGTTAAATAATAATATATTATATGTAAGGGCATACACTGATCTATATTTTAACTTGAAAAATATTGCTCATGGGTTGTTTTTTGAGTGATTCATACCTATAATATGATTGCTCTTATGGTTGGTAAAAAAATAGAGAAGAATATGGTATTATAACTTAGTTGTGCATTCGATTGAGTGAGTTTAAATAGGTATGAACTTAGTATTTTCTATATGGGTAATGAGTAAGATTATATTTGTGTTTATACCACACCTTTTGGAAATATCTCATGATAGGGTTCAATAAAATAAATCACCTGGCCCATAAGATTTGAAATATTTTTAAATTAGATGACTTTTGAGGACTCAACACTTGATAATAATTTGGACACTTGCATCGATGTAAGTGTCCATATGTGAGATGTAATTGTTTGGTAGGCTAAGAAATTTTTGAGGATATTAAAATTGATAGTGAAGGATATATACCTGGTTTTAGGCCTTTTTTACTATGCAAAATATATGAGTCATCATAAATGATAGGGTTGAACCAAAAGATAAAGATGTTGAATGTGAGCCTTTTGGTAGTAAGAAGCTATAAAACTAAATGGTAAAGTCTTGATAGGTATTTTTCAAGTATACAAGACTAAGATGCCATATAAATCAGATTTTAGTATTTACATTCCCCTCCATTTAATTTAGTAATGCACAAGGATGAAATTATTAGGTTAAAGGCAAGAAATGCATATATGGGTGTGTACAACACACCTTGCCTTTGCTTCAGCCACTTTAAATGTTCATTTGGACTATGAATTGTACCCAAGAACATGTTATAATATAAATTAGTGCATATCATCTAAAATTTGAAATAATGAAATGCTTAAATAAAAAGAGAGTAAGGAAGGAGTACACCTGTGTGTCGATAAAACTATATTTCCCCTTGGTATTTTGACTTAGTAAAGATGCTTATTTATGAAGCATTAGAGTTGAGAGAGGTTCAAAACCATACCCATGATACTTGAAGAGGGATATTAAAAGATAATTATGCTCCTAATCTAGTGCAAGGGTGAGTTTTGACATGCCATTGAAATCATTGAATCTCAATCACATAGCTCAAGTCATAGTACAATAAAAGCTAAGTTAAGTGGCATAACCAACTCAACCTGTAAAATGAAAGTAGTGTTGGGATTTTTAGGGTGTTTAATCTCAACCACACTACCAAAAATAGCTAACTTATAAGATAAAAAAGGCTCAAAATGGTGCTTCCTAGTGAAAATAATGTTTCTTGGTAAAGTATCAGTGTTTCTTGGTAAATAAGTTTAAATGTGTATTTATAATTTTCAGTGTACTTTCATAGAATATTCACCTCTAATATGTCTCAAGCTGAATTATTTGTCAAAATGTAAACTATACTCTATAACTACTATGCACTTAACCTATGGCATGTCTAGGGATATGTGTGGCTGACTTGTGGCTTGCATACCTCTTATATTATCTTATCACATTTCTATGTGTTCTTAGAAAGGTTGGTCTATGGAATAACCATGGATAAGTAGAGTATATATATGAGGTAGTGGTTAGTATTTAATTATCATATTGTGAATTCTACTATGATTGCATTATTGTGTAGGTTGCCCCATCGAAGTGACTTAGTTATATTTATCAAGCATTCTGCTCTTCTATCAATTATTGTTGTGGATCTATTATCTCTACTCTCATTTTTGTGATATATTATTCTATTGTGCAAACATATAATTAATTTTATTGCAATTGATATGAGAGATTTGAGTTGGGAAAGTTTTTGTGGTGGTATTTTTTTGGATCTAGTGTTGCACATCTCTTACAAGCTGAAGGAATGAAAAAACATAACATGTGATTTGGGAAGAATTTAATTTTTCCATCATTACAGTATTGTTCGAAGTGCTATTTTGAAAAAAATAGTTGAAAAAAAAATTAACCTTATTCAAATTAGCAATTGTTAGATTCATCTTTATGACATGATTGCAATGATATAGTTTGATCGTACACTTTTTGGATCAAAAATTGTCACCCTTGTGCACATTACCAGTCATTAGATTCATCTTGGTGAGGTGATCACAATGGTCTCATCTGTCAATAATTTTTTTTAGGAATGAAACCCTCTTAAGGTTTCTACATGGATGATATTAACACTTGCAAACTTGACAAAGGGCAAGAAATTCTTAAAATCTTCACAAGAATGACATAGAATTTGAAACTTATGATCTATGTATTTCAGAGGTGGTTTGGCAACTTCATTTAGAGTTACATGGCATGGTGTAGAAATATGATCTTAAAGCAGTTAAATGGAACATTGTGGGGTTGAGAGGGACCTTGAATGGCTTATAAGATCAATTATAACAAATAACTAGGAAATTTTCTAACTTTGTAGATCAATCTTTAAAAAACAACCCTCTACCATTTTAGTTAGTTTATGTTCCTCTAAGCAGTCACACCATCTATCTTGGTCAAAATTTAATGTTACCGAAATTGGACTTACACAAGTTTGATGGTAATGATTCACTCACATGGATTACTCAAATTGAAAATTTATTTGATCTAAATCACACTCCATGTTTACAAAAGGTGGTCATGGCCTCTCTGTAAGTGGAACCTAAGCAATTCATTTGGTATCAATGGTTGTGTACTCAAAATAAAAATAAAGGTCTCTTAGTTTCCTAGTCTATATTTTTTGAGGAGACATAACTCCACTATCACAATAATGTCTCAAAAACTACTTCAACTAGCTAGCCAAATTGCACCAAACAAGGACTATAAAATATTATATTCATCAATTTCAAAATCTTTCCTTATGTGTGGTGAACATAACTAAAGAAAATATAACTAACCTATTTTTGGGTGACCTCAAATATATCATCTAATTGGAGGTTCACATGTTTAGTCCAAGTTTAGTATCTAAAACCATCCCAAGGGCACACATAGCAAAATAAAACTTTCCCAACACCATCATTTCCTTGGCCTACCAGATTGACCCCTCAAAAAATTGAGGAGAAGCATGAAAATGGTTTTTGTATTCATTATGATAATAAATGGAGAAACTGACATCATTGTGATAAAAATAAGTTGTTTTACATTGAAGGTGCTAATGAGGATGAAGATGATGAGGCCTTAGGTGTAGGTTTGAATAAACCTGAATATGAATATGAAGATTATCAACCTACTATTTTTGTCATGCATTTTTAGGTATTATTACTCCTAAAACTCTTAATATTGTGGGTTTCTTCAAGAAATAGAAGGTGACTGTGTTGATTGACTCTAAGAGTACACACAACTTCATCAATAGTAAGTTGGCTACTCATTTGAACTATTTTATTTATCTAGCTCCAAAATTTTAGGTCATGATTGTAGATGATGGTACCATCAACTATTTTGAAAAATGTCATAGTATTAATCTTGTTATGGGAGACTACCTATTATATTCTCTTATGTTTGTTATTCCCATCACATGGGCTAACATTATTCCATGAGTGCAATGGATCATCACTTTGAGCACTATTTAAAAGAATTTTTAGGAACTATTCATATGCTTCCATTCAGAAGGCAAGACATTTAAATTATGTTAATTACAAGATAAATCTCCATAATTGGTTAGTTCCCATCAAATGACAAATATTTTTAGAAAATATGCTTAAGGATTTATGGTATTCTTGTTTTCCATAGAGGTTTAACCAACCAAGGAGTCTACCCACCCTGATTTAAAAATGGTGTTAGATGACCATTTTGTTGTTTTTGATGACATGACAAAAGGACTTCTACCAAGATGAATGCATATCATTCTATCAAAATACTTATCAGAAGTACACCACTCAACATCAAACCCTATAAGATCCCTATGCCCAAAATAGTGAAATTGAAAAGATGGTACATGAGATGTTGGAGCTAAGAATCATCTGACATAGCCAAAGTGAATATTCCTCCTTGGTGGTCATTTTGTGAAAGAAGGATGACACTTTTAGGATGTGCCTAGACTATAAATAATTCAATAAGTACACCATCAAAGATAAGTTTCCTATTCCATTAATTGATTATTTGTTAGGTGAATTACATGGTGTTGTTTATTTTACCAAATTAGATCTTAGCTCTAGGTATCATCAGAATCGAATCCACAAATATGAAATACCTAAAACAACTTTCAAAACTCATGAAGGCCATTATGAGTTTATGTTCATGCATTTTGGCCTAAAAAATGCACCATCTACATTTCAGAGTTTGATGAATACTTTTTTCAGACCATTTTTAAGAAAGTTTGTTTTGGTTTTTTTGTTGACATCCTTGTTTACAAAAAAAATTAGGAATCTTACCATTTGAATCATGTGAAATAGGTACTCTTGGTTCTGGAATAACATAAAATTTATACCAAACCTTCCAAATGTGCTTTTGTCATCTACGAGGTGGAGTGAAAGTTAAACCTAAAAGTATCCAAGCGATGATGGAGTGGTAGGTTTCTAAGACCCTCAAGAACGTCTAGAAAGTTTTGGGGCTAATTGGTTACTATCACATGTTTGTTAAAAATTATGGTAGCATTAGATCCCCACTCACATCTTTGTTGACTAAATACTCTTTCCAGTGGACTGATATAACTATTAAGGCATTTGAACATTTGTAAATGGCTATTTGCACCACTATGGTTTTTGATTCTTGATTTTTCTAAAATTTTTGTTATGGAATATGATGCATCAAGATACGGCATGGGGGTTATACTCATGCAATAAGGTAGATCACTTGCATTTAAGAATCACCAACTAAACGGAAACAATAGGCTCAAGCCAATCTATGAGAAAGATACGATGGATATTTTGCATACAGTCAAGTAATGGAAACCTTATCTAATGGGTCATCACTTTTAGGTAAAGATTGATCATTATATCCTCAAAAAAAATTATAATAATATTTATCTTCTAAAGAACATGTAATGCCCAAAATTTTTGACCCAAAACCCACGTAATTTTTTTATGTTAATTTAATTCAATGATGTTTACTTATTAAATATAGTTATGAGTCCCTAATGGTATCCAAAGTTAAGACATGAGAAAACAAACTAAAATAAAAATGATCAATGAGGGTCACTATCCTGCAACAACTTAAAAACTAAGTAAACTGCATGGATTAAACTGACAAGAAATATATGCATAAAAATAAATGCTAAAATATTTACACTAAAGCAAGTGTTCTAAGGTTAGATGTTTAAACACATGTTCAAAGAATGCCCTAAGGTTAGTTTTCAATTACTCATACTAGGAGGGTAGCTTAAAGAGTTAGTTTTTTAAACATGTTCTCTAAGAACATACTCAAGTTAGTTGATAACACCCACATAAATAGGCATCTTAAGGGTTAATATGCTAAGCCTGTACCCACTCCTCAAGCTACCCACATATCCACGATGATCCCATCACATACAAAATTAGGGTTGGTTGTAGTTAATAATTCCTAAATGAGTGTAATATTTAATGTGAAGGTACCTGACATTCAATTGAGTTGTCACAAGAGGAAGCTTAATATAGTTATCCCCTTGTGGGTAACACTACAACCATTAATTGGCCTAAGAGAATCTAGGCACTATCAAGAATTATAAAGACATCCCAATATATAATAAGTACATGCGTAAATAAATTTAAGTTTGAGTGTGAATACCAAGACTCATACCAAGGGTGAACTACAAAGTAACTTCAAGTAGGCCCCATCCCAGGTCTACCCAATGGTAACCAAAGCTAGACATAAACACAAGTATTTATGGGATGAATTTTGAACTAAGGTAATAAGCATATAAAAGTGACAAAATAGTGTAGAGTAGTCATAACTCAAAATATAAACACCAAAAGACACTAAAATAACCATCATGATAAAAGACCCTTCCAAAGGAGACAAAACACACTAATAATTAGGTATAAAAGTACCTCTAGTTTAAATCCAATGTAAGAGGATAAATTTTTATTTACATGGAAACCAATTCTCTAAGCTATAAATATTACGTTTAAGGTAATAAAATATTTTTATTTTAAGAAAAACAAAAATTTAGGCTACCATTTCATAGTGACTTTAACTTATTAGAAAAGTTGCCTCAAATTTCTAAAATAAACTGGGTACGAAATCACTCTGTGAAAAATAGTAAGTCTTATGATTAAAATATATATATATATAATATTATTTAAATGATAATTTCAAGCTGTTATAATTTTCTTACAACTTCTAGATTTGAAAAATACCATTCCTAAGTATTTTAATTATGTCGATTTCAAATTGACTTCAGGGCTAAAAATATGAGTGATTTTTATTTCCTCAAAGTGCCTCAAAAATGGTCCCAAAGAATAGCCACTAAAGAGGTAAAAAATTTATTTAATGGTCATTGGAGAATTACACAACCTAAATAAATTATATTCAAACCTTAGTTTTGGCAAACTCCTAATTTAGGTATTTATATTTGATTAATTCTGAAAGAGTTTCACTAAGTTGGAAAAAATTTAAGGTAATTTTCTTGATTCACCTTTAGATTTTATTTAATATAAATGCTTATTTTTATCTGTGCACAACCTCTATATAAATAAACACACTCTTTGTTTGTTCTTTTATGTAGAGCTCACACCTTTCATGCAATCATATGCACTTTATTGCAAGAAGCTTGCCCATGCTCCCACACACAAGCCATGTGATTATTATTGGAATTTCATGCAAATATCACCTTAGATCATAGCTTGTGCACTCCTCAACTTGCATTCCTATATGCCTCACTAGCATCTACTCATTTACTAGCTCCCTTCATCAATCCCCATTTCAATTCAACCATGTGATGGGCTACCCCAATCATGTGCCTTGACTAGTGGCCCCAAATCAGCCTAAACTCCTTGGACTAATTAATATTAGCTATCAATCAAGATTATCAAGATCATGACCATTAATAAACAATTAGGAATCAAATGATTGAATCAGTGGTCATTTCCTAATTGGGAACTCCATCATCGATATGCAAGGAGGGTGAGACATGTCAACTCTACCTTCATTATATTCTATAGTAGTCATTTGTAACTACCCTTATAATCATGCGTGTTAAATATGTAACATACATATCTGACTTTAGATAGCCAGGTTGATGCAATACATAGGCATAACACATATTACATGCTTTATGTGTCAATTATGTAACACATGATTTATAACACATTGTACCCATTTTCCATATTCTTTATTATTTAATAGAATTTTCATTTCCTACAAGTAAGTATTATACTTCATTAAGTGTGTGTTTGATTTTTATGTTTGAATACATCTTCACTCATTCACTTTAAAAAACTAAACTTGATCATCCCCCACACACTTGGTCTTAGGCCCCATAGGGCAAGATCATTGGTATCAAATCAGATTTCTTATCCTTTTTATGCCTGTAACCATGCGAGTGTAATGTGAGAGATAAGCTTTAATGGTCGATTCTATTTTATAAATTCCAGTCGAATGACCAAATTGATTGTGTGTAAAAAATGAGGCTTAAATCTCTGCAATGGGGAGGCAAAGAGTCATCCTCTATTGATGGTGTTCTAAGCTCTCTCTTGTTTGCTCTCCTTGGTTGCCTTTGCTTCCTTTTTTTTTGTCTTTTCCTATGGTGCCCATGGTAGCTTTGATTCATTAATGTTTTTTTGTGTTGTTTGGTTTATTTTGATTGGTATATATATATATATATATTTTTCCATTTTTCCCATCTACCCTGTACCTTCCCACATCCCTATGATTTGTTTTTTGTACCCACAACCTTTAGAATTAAGAGGATCTATTGTATTAATTACATATGTATATGGATATTGACATTAAATATGAATTCAAGCATGTGGCAAATGAAGAGGATGGTATTTTTAATGAGATAGTTGGTCCTCTAGGGTCTGCTAAGATTACAATCTCAAAGACAATGTGACACTTTTAATTGAGGTGTGTGAAATAAAGTCTGGAGTGCCAAAAAAATTGTTTAGTGAGGTCTTGTGGAAAGAGAGGTAGCTAAGCATTTAGAGGATGTAGAGTTTCTTGTTAGTTTCTCCAACGAAGATGAGTGTGGAGAGAGGGAGCATGTTGAATCCCAAATCAGTAAGTGCCCTTATCCTGGTAAAATCCTTACTCTGCTTCTGAATGTTTCAATGGAAAAGACCTCTTGTAGGAAGAAATCCATTTAAAAAAAGTTAAGAGTTTTTTTTGTGTGTTTGAACAAAAATTCTCTCCCTTATAGGAATTATTTTTATAATTGACTCAATTTTATGCGGGGTAAGAAATTGAGAATTTATATTAGTTTATTTAGAATGGTTCAAAAGGGGGTTTTTATGATTTTATTTAAAAATTATAATATGTAGAGAAGGGAAATTTTAGTCAATATTTTTTTAAGGTGGCTCCATGGAACCCTGACATCACCATAATGATCTTGTGTTTAAACTTGCACCTAGATGGGTGGATATCAAAAATGTTCTTATTTAGCTATAGAATTTTCTACCTCAAGATTTGAATCCCCTTAGATAAGTCATTCTATTTGAGGTCACTAGAAGGTCTTTAGCACATATGAATGCTAGGGTTCTGATCTCCTTATAGCCTCTTTTTGTATTCCCTAAGTCCCTTAATTTTAAAATTAAAGGGACCTCTCATATTTGTGTTGTCAAAAGGCTGGGAGGTTTAAATGCTTGTTTTTTCTATAAGAAAGATATACATCTCATAAATAACTATCAATTATTGGTTAAAAAGGAGGATTACCCTAATAAACAAAAATTCTAGGAGCCATAGAAGGATGAATGTGTGATGGCTTCTCTTTTTTGAATTATATAATTGTCTGTCTCATGATTCAAAAAAGGTTTTTCTTGAGTAGAAGATTCCATTTAATTATTATGACTCACAACTTAAGGATTCCCCCTCAAATGAGTATTTGGTCATTTTAGTTGATCCTCTTGATGTTAATAATTATACCCCTTATAGTCTATTATTAACTAGCCAAATAGAAAAAGGTGATGAATCCTCTCCTATGTTGTTTTCACTAGTGATGAAGATGCTAGGTAATTTAGATTCTAGTCTTGATCTTGAGGTTGTTACACCTTTTTACACAATAGATCCTAATGTGTCTAAAATTTTAAATCCTAAAGGAGGTGACAAGAGACTCAAGACTAGCATTACCTCTATCCATCTTGGTCAGACCCTGTGATTGATAGTAAGAAATCTAAAGATATCCCCCTTGATATTATTGATTTAGCTATTGAGAGGAAATCAAAATAAAATAAGGTCCCATATTGCTTCATAAGACTTTATAATAGTGGGGAAAAGCCTCAAAGTCAGGCTAAGTGACCCCCTCATCTCCTTTTTTATGCAGATTATGAGTTGGAATGTTAGGGGCTTAGAATCCCCTGATAGAAAACCAATTTTGAGGCAATTCAGATACTCTGAAGATAAGTTGGATTTCTTGTTGCTTCAAAAATTTAAATCTATGGGATCCAAGTTGTCCTTGGTCCTTAATTTTATTTGGCCAAATGCTGCTCAACTTTATACCAATTGTCAAAGAGGTAAAGGAGGGACCTCCATATTGATCAACCCTAATCGATGAGAGTTCATTATTGATCATGGTTCTTCTTCCTATAATAGAGTTTTTTGGGTTTTAATGGAAAAACATAATCATTATTTTGGTATTTTTAATATATATTCTCCCAATAATTATAGAGAGATATTTGAGCTTTGGAACCGGCTTGCAACCAACCTCAAAAATGTCCCTTGGGTCTTTGGAGGTGATTTCAACATGGTTGAGGAAAGAGAAGATAAAATTGGAGGTGATCCTTAGTCTTGGAAAGGAAATGAGATTATTTTTTTTCCAAAGTCAAGAGAATGCATAGACTCTTTTATCCTTAATATAAAGGTAAAAAATAGAGCAAAGGTATATGGTATACCTAGTGTGATAATCAGATCAATGGGAGAAGACTCTATTCTAAAGTTGATAGATCTTACATGAACAATGACTCTTTTTAGGTGACCCCAAATAGCTTTGCAAATGTGTTCAATGTTTTTCCCTTCATCATTTCTGACCACCATCCCATTGATATTGGTGGCTCCCTAAGTAATGATGTTGGTAAAGATTCTAATTCTTTAAAAGGGCTCTACAGTTTAATGTATCTCAACTAAATGATCAATTTTTTTTGGATGGTATTTTATCTTCTTATAAAATAGGGAATATTTCATGTAATTATAATTTCATCATTTTAAAGTGGAAATCTAGTATGGAATTTTCCAAGAATTTTGAAAGAACATATGGATAGTTTAAGGCCAAATAGTGCAAGAAATATGTTAGGATCACTCAAGAAAAACAAATTTTGGATAAAATTTCACTTCAACTTGACCCTTCCAATGGAAGGCTTGTGGATGAACTCAATTCTGTAAAGCATCAGATCATGCAATCTCAAAGCTACCTCACCATAGGAGCACAAATTCACTCTCATCTGACTTGTCTCAAACTAGGTGATAAGGGGTCTAAATTTTTCTTCCATTTTTTGAAAACTGAGAACTAAAAGAGAAACTTTTCTAGTATTGAGTTCTAGGGTAATTTATCTTATGACCTTAATATAATTAAAGAATCCTTCTTCAAATTTTATTCCAATCTCTTTTTATCTGATGGATTTAACTCTCATACTAAGTAGAATAGGGCTCTTAGTGATCATTGTATCCCAAATAAGGTTTCATGGGTGCAAGCCAACTCAGGGATTAGGCTATTACACTAGATGAAATCAAAGAGACCATTAATTTTCTTAAAAATGATAAATATCTAGGTATTGATAGATTCCCTACTAATTTTTTCAAAGCAAATTAGGATTGAATGGCCAAGGATTATCTTTGAGGTCTATAATGAAGCTATTTTTGTTCGTTTTTTGGGCCCAAAAATTAATAGAGGTGTTATCAAACTAATCCCCAAGGAAAGGGACCCCCATTAGGTCAAAAAATAGAGACCCATTAATCTCCTAAATGTATCCTATAATATCTTGGTGAAAATATTGGCCAAAAGGCTTTCTTCGCTTCTTTCAATTATCTCTAAAACTTAGATTGGTTTCATTGAGGAAAGATATATCCTAGATAACAATATTAATAGGTACGAGGGGATGTATTGGGCCATGTGATTCCAAATAGGATGTGTTCATTATTTTTCTCAACTTTGAAAAAGTGTATGATAGAATTGAATGACCCTTCATTGAAAGGATTTTGAGAGCCTTTAGATTTCAAGACAGATTTTGCAAAATGATTAATGTTTTATTTAAATATGCATCTATTGTTGTTTTAAGTAAATGGGGAGATTACTGAGTCAATTGATCTTTAAATTTTTATCATACAAGGATTCCCATTGGCCCCTTCTTTTTTGGTGTTGGTAGTTGAAGCCCTTCATTGCCTGCTAAGAAACTTAAAAGTGGGTCCCCCAGTCAAAGGAATTTCTTTGCCTAATGAATCTAAGTTGATTGATGTCCTATTTATAGATGATATTAATTTATTTTTCAATCTTGATAAATACATGTTAATCCAGGTAGCCTTAAGGCTAGATATCTATTGTTCTACATCTAGATCTAAAGTTGTTATGCATAAGTCTTATATGTTGGGTTGGAATAACACCTATCTATATTGGATTGCACCTTTTGGATAGGAATGGAAAGGGCATGATTATTTGGTTAGATATTTTGGTTATTCCTTTGCTCTTACCCCTTCTTTCTATCTCATGTGGGAATGGATCTTTGTAAAGATCAACAAGAAGATTGAGAAATAACAAGGCCACCTGCTTTCCTTACCAGGTAGGATCCATGTCTATCAAAAAGTTTTAGCTTCTTATAGAATATATGATACTTCTTGTTGGATATTTAGTAAATCTCATATCAATATTCTTCATATAATTATTAGATATTTCATGTGGTCAAATGGCAAAGGAGGTAAAAAAAGACATGTTATTTCTTGGTAAATCTGCTATAAGCCTAAAAATATTGGGGGCCTTCACCTAAATGATCTAAGGATTCAAGGCATTAACCTTGATTTCAAAAGGATTATTAGAGACTTTAAATTTGAATATCCCTATAAAGTCTTAGTCATAAGTAATATCTTGAGAGGTTTTAATTAAAAAGGATTCAATATTGTGAACCTTCTTGTAGGTCCCTTTTCTGTTAAAGTGGTTGGTTCTCCAATATTTTCTTCTATTTGGTCTACCTGGGATTATATCAAAACTTTTATCACTACTAAACCTATCTCAGTTGGTTTGGGACATGTTGCTAAGGGTATATATCTCTTTGGTGGAATCTCTATGTAAACAGGAGGCCTCTTGCACTCACTAGAGGTTGTTTTGCCTTTGAGTGGTTCACTAAAGGGTTGAAGAATATTAAATATCTCTACTCATAGAATGGTTTGGAATCATGGATGGAAGTTCAAACTAGATTTTAAATTCCCTCTTCTCAACATAGAACATATACTCTCCTACTAGAAGCATGATAGGAAATAACAATGTATCTTTTATGGATGAGGAGGATGAATTTTGGGAAAATGTTAAATGGTTAAAGGGTTTGTCCCTTTTCTATTTCTCCACTAAGATGTTATATAATAAACTCTCTTTTTCCAAATTCCATTTTCTTACCCTCAATCGTATATGGAGTGTTTGTGATCCCCTATGTTCTTGGTCTTTTAGATTTTATGTTATAAAAGAATCTTGTATTGAACACAACAATTCCTATTTTAGATGGTTATTGATTTGAAATAAACTTGTTGTTGGTACTATTTTGGTTAAGAATGGCTTAGGTCAATCTTATTACTCATTTTTTAGTGATTCTGAATGTATTGAGCATCTTTTTTTGTCTTATCTATTTGCTTCTAAAATTTGGATCTATTGCCTTAAAGGTTGGGCTATTGTCTTTGATTATGAGAATGAATGGTTGAATATTGATTTTGGATAAGTGTGTCCTAAGAATAAATTCCAGCCTTTTTTTCATAAGTTTTGGCTTATTTTTTAAAATGAAATTTTGTGGTTTTTCTGGAGGCAAAGGAACTTAGATGTTTTCCAAGCAAAGACTAGGTTGTTTACTAACTTCACTATTGAAGTCATTGTTAGCATTGTTTCCTTGTAGATTTTTATACATTTGAAGGTGCCAAAATTGAAATTGGAGTAGATCTTGAGGATTGGGATGCTAAATATAACCTCTACTTTTTTGATTGACTCTGTTGGATATCTTATATTGAGTCCTCATCTGGATTGGGGAATCTATCATGGTTCAATTATTGAGGTAAAGATTTATGAACATGAATGGGATCATATCAAAGATGCATATTTCGATCAGGTAGATTATCCTATCCATGACTAGGTTAATTCATCTGAGTTTGATAAGAATTACATGGATATTTGGCTTGCTATTAATAATGATATAATTTGAGTTGGGCAAAATGCTGACTTGGACATAGTGATAACTTGATCAACGAAGTTAAGGATACAATTATTCCTTTAGACCTTGAGGTTGATTTATTATCTCATGAAAAGGATACTAATAAACCTATTCCCCCCTTATCTCCCCTCCCTAATGTAGATCATTGATGATAAAAGCGATATTTGGAAAATGTGAATGTATTTGTTGGTAAACTAGAAAAGCTCATTGAAAGGGGTGGTTCTATAGAAGTAGATGATGTGATAGATTATGTCAAATATAATAACATAAAATCATTTATTAATAAGGTCAACTGCTTCACTCCACTATCGATCTTTGGTTTGGAATAGATGGGACCTAGTACAAAGCCTAACATTAGAGTGGGACCTATTCATATGGATTCTTATCTAGATGAAGATAATCAAATAGATTTCACCACTTCTAAGAGGGCAACCAATGATATGATAATATAGATGTTGGTTTATGGTGCCACCCCTATTATGGGTGGTGGGCTAGGTGTGTTTTGGTTTTTATTTCTATTCTATTGGGCTACCTATTTGGGGCCATTTTTTATGTTGTACTATAGACAACTAAAACTTTAACTATTGGGGGGTTGCCTCCTAGTTCTATATTTTTTTGATAGTTTGCTAGCTATTTTACATTGATGATGCATAGACTTGTGTTCTCAATGTTTTAATATTAAAAAAATACAGTTGAACACCATGGAAAAAGTAAGATGTCTGATACCCAAAAGTAACTTGAGGTAGCCCCAAAAGTCTAAATGATCAGCACTGATGGTCTAAAGGCATAATGTACTAAACATTTTGGTCAATTCCCATCCATCTCCATAATACACTCCACCATGGTTTCAACAACAAATCCCCTTCAAAGTATAATTCAATCTCAACATCCCTTTGTTTAAAGGATAGATTGATGTCAAAGCATTGGATGCCTAGATTCAACAACTTGAGGCATACTTCTTAGTCAACTATTTCATTGATGCTGAGAAGATCACCTTTGTAATATTGAAGATGTTCATTCCAGTTGTTCACTAAAGGGAGACCTTCATTACACAACAAGCACAAGAGTGCATTTAATCAAATAATGGAAGACTTTTATCGATGCACTAAAGGAGGAATACTACCTACTTTGAGACTTTGAATATTAATATAACAAGTTTCAATAACTATGTCAATGCAAAGATCAGTCAGTGTAGGATTATATCAACATATTTCATGACTACTTTGTGTGCCTATAAGAGAACTTGAATGAATAACATGAGGTGATAAATTACATCAACATCATCTCACCTCATATCTATGTGAAGATAGAGTTCTTGATTTCTAACACTTTGGGACAAGCATATCATAATTCCACCAAGTTTGAATCTAAGGCAAAGTGTTAGAGGTATCATCATTGAGAGAGGGGGTGAATCAAGTAGCCCAAATACTTCAAATTTAGTTAAAATCCTTCCAAAAACTTAATCAGTCAATACATACATTCATGAGGCATACACAACATTCATATCAATGAACAAGAAAGACAATGCAAGATTAAGCACATAAACACATGGCATACATGGGAAACCCTCTTGTGAAATAAAACCCATTTGAACCTAAAATTTGAATAATTTCCTTTAATAAAAATAAAAAATTTATACTATCTATAATTGATCAAGTAACTACAATCCCTATTTAATGAGACTACAATCCCATAAGGTGATGCCACACCTATTTAGCTAAGATACAATAACAACCAAACTATTAGCAAGTTTCACCTTGCAAGGAGATTTCAACCACCTTAGATGCTAATTTTTCACAACAACACCTATGAACACATCCACCTTTTTACTAATGTATTCAACACCTGATGATGGAACTCTGATTATCACTCTTCACCTTTGCTCATACTCAAACTATAAGAGCACTATTCTACCAACATAATTATGACCAACAAGTCATACAAATAGTCCTCAAACTAATATGCCCATCAACTCATCCACAAGGCACTTTACCCCTCCTCTTCCAAATTCACATACATAAGCCTCTCTCAAATAGCCTCTTGAGCATACTGACCCATTCTACCTCTTCTAGGCTTATTATGTCCAATGACCTATGTGATCACCCTCATCACCTTGCTCAGACAAGCATGTTTGATCCTCTTCAGTCTTTACTGGTCCTCACTAACCTATACCTTCTCTTTTGAAGGTTCTTACCTTCACTTGGTCTGACATTCACACTCCCTCATCCAAGTCTTACAAGTCTATAAACCAACACATTTGGTTTCACTATTTATAGAGCAATCATGATCATCAACATCATAGTCAGCTATTAGGCATGTCTTAACCCGTAAGACATCTATCATAAAAATACACAAATCAAAGTAATATTTATAGGTTGACCATAGCATCTATGGGTCACCTTTAAGAAACTACACCTTTTAATAAGTCCCTTGTAGCTCTTATAGGTCTCATGGAGACCTATTCACCCATTTAGCACTTCATTGAAAAAAAACAAAAAAATAGGACCAATTTAAAATACATGAGTCAACTCCTTATGTCCCCTTCGACATCCTCAAATGATCATAGTCATCTTTTCTCACCTCTGCATATGCTCAAATAACTCAAACACTAAGTTGGTGCATAACAACATTATGAAAAAATACACAGTCAACTTATAGACCTTAATTCATATAAAATATTGATTATTCAAACATCCAAAAACCACATAGATCATCCTCATAGATTCTATAATTCTCCCAAATAGCTAAGTCACCATGAGACATCAAAATATCATCAACACAATCTCAAACATCCTTCTCAAGTCACTTGCAAAACATAGTCAAACACATAATCAAATTTGGAGCCTAATAACTTTGACTATACAAATACTCAAAACTTAAAACTAGCTTTAATGGATGTGCCATGGAGTCCTCTTCATCTTTTCTTTTTACATCACTAACAAATTCATTATGGATCAAAATTTATGGATGAAATACTAAGCACTAGTTTTTTCCTTGGCAAATTCAAATATTCAAATGGAAATAGTCACAGTTAAACCTTGGAAACTTTGTAATCATCTTGTGTCCTCACTTTTCAATTTGAATACACATCATCGATTGTTTTCATCTTTAACTCATAGGCACTAATACTCAAATGTTAAACCTCAATCATTTTGACCTCATCTCGTGCAATCTATAAACTTTGACTCAATGTGCTCCTTCGATCTCTGTGGATTAGTTAGGTCTTTATCAATGTTAAACAACTATCACTTTGACCTCTTGACTTTAATATGCACCATTAATCTCTATCTGTATGATCTCTTACTCATTGTTGATCCTTGGAAGAAGCTTGATCTTTATCTCTTCTCAACATTAAACATCATGCACTTGTCCTCATCTCACTACTTCCTAACATTTTGGAGCAAATGTGCTCTATTGATCTTACTTAAAATTTAACTTATGTAGAAAATAATATGTATGGGAACCTTGCTTATCTATGTGGAAGGTCAACTTTGCACTATCATAACTTTTTTTGTGTTTGGATGCATGATCTATAATTTTGACCATATGATCTCCCTTACGTCGAAAAATCCAACCATGTGACAAGCTACTCCTAGAATCCTCACACGTGTGAGATATAATGAAATTAAAATGTCTTCTCAAAATCTTCCATCATAGAGCTAACTATGCTTAGAACTTGCCTAGAAGGCCAACTTTGCTCATGCATATCTTTTTATGCACTTCATCGCATGATCTAAAATCTAGCACAAATAAACTAGGATTAAAACTAAACAAACCCATATGATTACATTCTCCTAAAATGTCCACATATACAATATATGATGCCAAAAAATTGCATACTCAACTCTATTTAAACATATAAAACACTATTAAAATGCCTAGGAGCTTAATTTTGCACATGCATATCTTTTATTGCAATACATTTCATGACCTAAAATTTGGCACATAAGAACTAGGCACAAAACTGAAAAAAACCATATGATCAACTTTCCCTAAATAGTCCACACATGTGAGATATGCCACCATCAAACTACTTACTCAGTTCTTTCTTGCCTCATGCAAATTTGGATAAGTATGGGAAAATACTGTCAAAATGCCTGAGAGCCCAACTTTGCACTTGCATATCTTTAAATAAAATTAGGTGCATGACCTAAGATTTAGTGCATAATAACTAAAGAGTAATGTGATCACAACCATATGACCAACTCCTTTTAACTCATTGACATGTGGCAATAGTGACATCATCAAATTACCTACTCAATTTTCTGCCTTTGGACCCAAAGTGTCTAGATGAAAACTATGAATAATCAGATGAATTTCAATTATGTACACAAGCAATCAAAGCATATAAAACATCTTAGGGACCTTTTTCACATCCTTAAATCACCATACTCATACCTGAGTATATTTAATCATGCTAAAATAGAAGATGAACCAATCATACTTCAAACATACTAGGACAATCACATTGCATACTTTCTCATTGTCATATAGACTATTAAGGCACTTCATCCACTCACTAAGACACCTTCATGACATCACCATGACATAAATGAAAACTCTCTAAAAATATACCCCATTATCATTGATGTCAACACCCATCAATATAGTAATATATATAGCTCACCTTCTCTCTCTTCAAGCACTCCCACAATAAGAACTTTCTCCCCCTTTGACACAATTACAAAGTGGGCAAAAAATAATCTTGAAGAATTGAAAAGAATATAAATAGGAAAGGACCATCTTATAAAGATGATAAAAACTCCCCCTTACCTTGAGTCTACCTCTTCTTGCCTTGACAACTTCCTCTTACTCCATGCTTACACTCTCTTCAACCAAGCACTGTAACCAATGAAGAAAGAACACACAAAAATACTAAAATTTGATGTAAATCATGAAAAAACACCTAAGAGAGACTCCCCCTAATATATTTTATCCATTTCACCTTTTGAGCATCTTCATATATCCACACACCATGAAGAACCACCACACATGCTTACTAACATTCTCTCTCAAGTTACCACAAAGACCACCAACAAAACTTCATACCACTCACCAAATAGGAAATATGCACTAAACCAACTTGATAACTCACCTTTAAATACTCATGCCTTGTTATTTTATATAAATTGAGCAAAAAACACTCCTTTTCAAACTAGGCCTGTCTAGCCTCCTTGCAGCCCTACCTAGAACTTGCAGAGCCCAAAATTTTTAGTAGACACATCTTAAAAATCTAAAAAGTCATATATGGAGCTCTCTCATATTCCCCCTCAATCAAACCAATTTTCATCACCAAGATCATCTTCTACAACATGCTTCCTTCATAAACCTACTAGCCAATTAGCCCTCAATATTGACAAAAACTTGAATAATTTGAAAACCAAAAACCTTCAATTCTATTTGAAGATTAATTTGACCACCCATTTGGCCCATTAAACATATTAAGAATCCATGAACCTTAATTCATAAGTCAAACCACTTTTCTAGAATAGCTCAAAACCCTAAAATCTCAAAATAAATAAAGTCAATAAACCTCCTTCTGTTCAATGCACACCTCTAAATTTTTGTGCACAACTGGAGACAACCATTACACACTTTTGGACCAATATTTAAGCTTCCACACCATTTGGAAAATATACTTCTTATAACCCATTTTAGGTTGACTTGCCCTTAAGCCAAAAATTGAGAAAACTGAGAGCACTCAAAAATCTTTAATTAGCACAAACATACCTTCAGACCACAAAAGTACCTAGAGCACATTAAAAATAAGTGTATAGACCTTTCTAAGAATTAAAATCTTCTTTTCATTTCCATAAATCTCATTAAGCCACATGGAACCACCCATTCTGACTCTGTACTATATCTCCTTCACAAATCAATGGAGCAAACTCATGAACTTGTTACTCCCCCTTAACCAAAAACCTTCTCTAATTGGCATTATCATCTTGAGAACACAAAATTTATTTTCCACACCTTCTTTCTTAGATTCAACTACTCAGTCCTTTGATTCTAGGACCTGACCAATTACAAAGCTCCCCCTAACTTCATGTTTCATCAAGCACATGACATCTTCAACAAGTCTTCAAATACTATCTAATCACAGTAAAAAATCATATAAATATACATCATTTTTAGAACATTGTGAACTTCCATGACATACAAAACTATTTAACAAGTCCTTTAATAGGATTAGAAAGATCTATAACATATTCTTAGAAGAAAGGCCTTTAACTTATAAGCTTACCTTGCATCTACCATAAACTGATATGTAGATAGATATTTGAAGCTCACTTTTATATCAGAGCATTCAAACCATGACCAATAAGCTAACTCTTTCTCAAGATAGGTCACTGAGATTATTCACAAGCTTATTTTCTCCAACAAAAGATATATATATATATATATATATATAATGCAGAAACATACTTTTTTTTCATACCTTCTCATCAAACGATATCTGATAGCCACCAAGCTTTCTCTAACTAACATGTATCTCCTTTAAGCCTAGATAGAGATGCCCTCCCTTGACATGGAGAGATTAAAATTCCCAAAACTCTAGAGAGTCCCATATCTCCATAATCTCATTTGACTTGTAGTCCTGCTTGACTTTAACTAAATCCTTGACTTCATTCCTTTCCTCAAATTTGTCAATAAATGTTGTCACTAGAAAATCTTGACTCTCCTTCATGTCTGATTATTTTTTCACCTTGGAAAACAATGCATCAAGACTATTGGAATCAATAGAGTTAGTCTCCTTAGTATTTACTACCTTGGGTCTCCATACTAAAGTTTAACTTTTCTTATCTTTTGTGGCCATCTTGCCTACATGATCCTCGAGCTTATCCTGATTTGCAACATAGCCTTTTAGAGCAACTTTCTTATCAACATTATGACTAGAAGAATTGGCAATGATTACCATTGGTTTCTATAGATGATTTTGTCTTTTCTCAAACCTTCTAAGAGTTTTATATCCTTTGACATACCTTGAATACCTCTTAACACTATTTAGACAGAATCTAGTAATATATCAACTCTTATGATAATTGAAACAAATAGCATCATTCATACATTTTGATAGATTTGAATTATGATCAATCTTTAGCCAAAAACTCCTTCTATCATAGCTTCATGAATTTCCATACTTGACTAACTTCATTCTACAACCCTTAGCTCTACGACCATACATATTACATGTATAACAATGACCATGTAGTAAACTAGCATACTTTGAAGCATTTGTTTGTCTAACAGACCTTCCTGCATTGCTTTAAAATCTTGCATTCTCCTTGACATACTCGAACTTCTCATGCTTCTTTTTTAACTTATCCAACTTGACTATAACAAGCTCATAATTAACCATTAATGAACCTAGCCTAGTTTCTAATTGAATGCTCTCATCCTCTTTAGTTCTTACACTTTAAATTGCAACCATTAACTAACCTCTGAGAACTTGGATAGTCCCCTTATCACTCTTAGCTTCTTTAGCCATGTCATCCTTTATTCTACATGCTTACTCTATCAAACTTCCCTCAAGAGACCTAACTTGTGCTTCAAGACCTTTGATCATATTTCTCATCTTATCATTCTTCTTCTTTTGCTCTTTCAGTTCACCAAGTGCACCAATGAGCTTAGCTTCTATATCAACTTCTTCTTTACTATCATGTCAAACTTCTTCATCATACATGATGTTCTTTTCTTTTGAACACAAACTTATCTTGGCATCTACTAGTTGAACCTTGAAATCATTGATAACATTCTCATCCTCTTTGGCATCTTTCTTCAAAGTACATATTATTTCTTCAAGTGCCTTGATCATAGCCTTCCATTATTTATTTTCTTTCTTCAAATACTTATCTATCTTTGTACCTACTTAGGATCACCTTCAAGCTGTTAGGCTTCCTCTAAAGGACCTACTCTGACACCAATTATTAGAGGTATAATCACTGAGAGGGGGGTGGTGAATTAGTGAGCCCAATTTTAACTTTAGTTCCAATTCTTCTAAACTCTTAATCATTCAATACATACATTCATGAGTCATACACAACATTCATAGTAATGAACAAGAAATACAATGCAAGATCAAGCACATAACACATGACATACGTGGGAAACTCTCTTGGGGAATAAAACCCACTAGAATCTAAAATTAGACTATTATCCTATAATAATAAGAAGAACCAATTCAGACTAGCTACAGCTGATCAAGGAAATACAGTCCTTATTTAGTGAGACAACAATCCCACAAGGTGCTACCACACCTGTCTAGCTGAGCTAAAATAACAACCAAAATTTTAGCAAGTTTCACCTTGTAAGGAGGCTATAACCACCTTAAATGATGAATTGCCACAATAACACCTATGAACACATCCACCTTTGCACTAATGTGTTCAACACCTGATAATGGACCTCTGATTATCACTCTTTACCTTCACTCATATTCAAACAATAAGAGTACTTGTTGTCAATAGAATTATGACCAATATGTCATACACATAATCCTCAAACTGATTTTATTATCAACTCATCCATAAGTCACTCTACCCCTCCTTCTCTCCTTGATTCACACACACAATCCTCTCTCAAATATCTCCCAAGTCTCTCTCAAGTAGCCTCTTGAGCATACTCACCCATTTTGCCTCTTCTAGGCTTATTAGGTCTAATGACCTATGTGATCATCTTTAGTACCTTGCTCAAAAAATCATGTCTGATCGTATTCATTCTCTACTAGTCCTCACTAACCTATACCTTCTATTTCAAATTTTCTTACCTTTAATTGATCCCACATTCGCACTCCCTCATCCAAGTCTTACAAGTCTAGAAACCATCACATTTGGTTTCACTATTTATAGAGTAATCATGATCATAAACATCTTGATCAACCATTATGCATGTCTTAACCCTTAAGATGTCTATCATATGAAGACACATCTCAAATCAATTTTCATAGGTCGGCCAAGATGGGTCACCCATAAGCAGCTACACCTTTTAATAAGGCCCTTGTAGCTCTTATAAGTCTCATGGAGACCTATTCACCCATTTAACACTTCATCAAGAAAAAAAATAACATAAAACCACTTACAAATACATGGGATTACTAAACAACTAAACATCCTAAAAAAATCACAGACATCTTTGCTCACATCTACATATGCTCAAACAACTAAACATTAAGCTGGTGCACAAGAACATTATGAATAAATACACAATCAACTTCTAAACTTTTATTCATATATAATATCAATTAGTCAAACTTCTAAAAACCACACAAAGCATACTCATGTATTCTAAAACACTCCCAAATAGTTAAATCACCATGAGACATCAAAATAACATTAACACAAGCTCAAACATCCTTCTCGAGTCACTTGCAAAACATAGTTGAACACATAGTCAAATTTGGAGCCTAATAACTTTGAATGTACAAACACTCAGACCTTTAAACTAGTTTCAATGGATGAATCATATATTTCTCTTCATCTTTGATTTTTACAACACTAGAAAATTTGTTCTAGATCAAAATTTATGGATAAAATACTAAGCACTAGTTTTTATTTTTAAAATTCAAATATTCAAATGGTAACGGTCACAGTTAAACCTCAAAAACTTTGCAATCATCTCGTGTCCTCATTGTTTAGATCAAATACACACCATCAATCTTTTTTGACCTTTAACTTATAGATACCAATGCTAAAATGTTAAACCTCAATCACTTTGACCTCATCTTGTGTAATCTGGAAAATTTGACTCAACAAACTATGTCAATCTTTGTAGATCAGTCAAGTCTGTAGCAATGTTAAATATCTATCACTTTGATCTCTTTACTTTAATACATATTTTTGATCTCTATCTATATGATCTCTTGCTCATCATTGATCCTTGAAAGAATCTCAATCTTTACCTTTGCTTAGTGTTAAACATCTTGCAATTTTCCTCATCTCACTACTTCCTAATATTTTGGTGAAAATGTGCTTTGTTAATCTTACTCAAAATTTAACTTGTGTATAAATTACAAAGTATGAGGACCTTGCTTATATACCTGGAAGGTCAACTTTTCACAATCATAACTATTTTACGCTTGGATGCATGATCTAAAATTTGGACCATATGATCTCCTTACATAGGAGAATCTAACTATATGACAAAATGATCTTAGAACCCTCACATGTGTGAGATATAATGACATTAAAATGCCTTCTCAAAATCTTTTGTCATAGAGCCAACTATGCTTAGAACTTGCTTGGAAGGCCAACTTTGCTCATGCATATCTTTTAACGCACTTCATTGTATGACCTAAAATCTAGTGCAAATAAACTAAGATCAAAATTAAATAAAACCATATGATCACTTTCTCCTTAAATGTCCACATGTGCAATATATGACATTAATAAACTACTTACTTGGCTCTATTTGAACATAAAAAACATTGTCAAAATGCTTGGGAGCTTAACTTTTCACATGAATATATTTTATCATACTACATCACATGACATAAAATTTGGCCCATAAAAACTAGGCACAAAATTGAACAAACCCATATGATCACCTTTTCCTAAATCATCCACACATGTAAGATATACCATGATCAAACTACTTACTCTGCTCTTTCTTGCCTCATGCAAATTTGGCTAAGCATGATAAAATATTGTCAAAATGTCTGAGAGCCCAACTTTGCACTTGCATATCTTTGACTATGATTAGGTACATGACTTGAGATTTATCACATAATAACTAGGGAATAATTTGATCACAACCATAAGCCCAACTCCCTCTGACTCATCCACACGTGCCAATAGTGACATCATCAAACTTCCTATCACTGGACCCAAAGTGTCTAGATGAAAACTATGAACAATCAGATAAATTCCACTTATGCACACAATAAATCAAAGCATAAAAACATCTTAGGGACCTTTTTCACATCCTCAAATCACGATACTATCCCTAAACATATCTAATCATACCAAAATAGAAGATCAATCAATCATACTTCAAGCATACTAGGACAAGCACATTACACACTTGGTCATTATCACATAGACTATCAAGGCACTCCATCTACTCATCAGGACACCTTCATGACATCACTAAAAATTCTCTAACACAAAGATGAATTTTTGTTCTATATGTAATCAAAATTACATGATGTACATGAATTAATCCTAGATCAAATAAAATATAGCACACCTACACTTCTAATTGGGTATACACTTATTAAGTGAGAGCATGACCAATATGGGGATCCACTAGACCTAATTAGGGGATCAATTGTATCACTTGTCACAATATATCATGCTAGGAAGGGTTCCAAATATTACAGTTTAACACAATCACACAACAACCCTAATAGAGTCTGGTGATTTGATATTTCACTTATGCTAACAAACAAGAGAGTAAACTATTCTAATAAAAATAAAAGTAAACTAATCTAGTGCACACCAAATCTTGTGGCACAAAGTGGGGGTTATAACAAAATAAATAAATAAAAACTAAAATAAACATGCATAGGAGACATATACTCACGTCAATGTATATGGAATCCTAATACATGAAAGAAAATAATACATACTGCATTATCTATCTACTCTTACAAAGGAGAAATAAAGTTGTGGTTATAAGGATGACCAAGATAAATCAGCTCTAGGATACACAATCTACCTAAGCATCCAAAAGACTTCTCCACAAGACATGATCAAAGCTCCAAGGAAATTATTAAACCCTAAAGCTTTATTCCTCAATTAAAATGGTCAATAAGTAGATGTTCATTCACACTTCTTCACTTTTTTATTCTCCTCTTATTAAATGGTGGTAAATGACCTTGTATATATAGTGGTAACTTGCCTAAAAACTTGTTGATGTAGGAGCATCATGCAAAAGTTGTCATTTTTTAGTTTTGGTCAATAGAGGGTCAAATATAGTCAAATTTTGATGTCAAGATGTTTTAGGGACCTTATTAGGTCCATGTGTGGTCTTAAAATCCATTTGGGTCCGTTAGGTTGAGTTATAGGACTTCTATGAGTTTTCCCTCCAAAACTTAAAATTTGAAAATTCAAATATTTCCAAGAGTCAAGGAGGGTATAAACATGTTTGAAGAGGTTATATGAATGAATAAAGGTTCAATGAGACCAAGATGTGTTGTAATAAGTGTCTTAAGTCATATGTGTCATGTTTGTAAGTTGAAAATTGTGTTTGGTTTAGTAACCCTCATCCATACTATGTTGGGTTGATGAAAAGAAGTTACCTTGTAACTGAATTGGATAACCACCAAAAAAATTGGTGGAAATAGAGGATATTACATAGAGTTGAGAGTTTAGATAATGTAGAATAGAGGAGTGAGATATTTATAGAGGAGAAGAGGAAGTCTGAGAATGAGAAATATTCAAGAATCCTCATAGAAGTTGAAAATGTCCATAGATGGATTAATTTTGTATGAAGTTTGATTAAATAAATAAGATGAATGTTAGATGTGATTTATTCCCATTCAATTTTATCTCATGGGAATCTTCAAGTTATATAGTTATATATGCTTAAGATTATTTGTGAGTATCAACAGGGTTGGAATAATGGTAAACTGCAGGTAAGGGATTAGGTTTGCATCAGTGTCCAAAAGTGTATGAACAAAAATTCCATGTTTGTAATGCCATTGAATATGATAATCTCTCTTTAAATATCCTTAATGGTTTATAAATGTTGCAAAGTAAAGTTCATTCAAGGAAAAAAAAAAAAAAAGGTAATTCTCTATATACCCTATTTTGTCTCAGCGAAGAGTGAGAGAAAGTGTTTGTTTCTTTAAGTCCCAAACCATTATCATGTGAAAGAAAGGTTGGTAATAGAGATATATGGTGGTATAGTAATTATGCAAAAGAAAAATAGATAAAAGTTAGAGAATCCCAATACATAGTCTCTTTAAAGGAGGATTATGTGCATATATAGTCCAAGGATGTTATAAAGAATTATAACATGCAAATAGGGCATAAGCTTCTTGAGACATGAATGCTAACAATATTTTAGGGTTTATTAAATATGTGGATTGATTAAAAACATATAAATCTCAGTCCATAAGAAAAAAATACATGTTAAGTAAAGTAAACTTGCATATTTATATTGAAACCCCTGTTTAAGGTGTTGTATACATTGTAACCCTGTTCAAGATGTGGAACCCAGTTGGTAATCCTTGAAATAGAAAGTTAGTATGTGATATTGATGTTTTAAATGTAAAAAAACATGTTATATAATAGTAAGGGTTTCATGTAATTTGATATTGTTAAGGTATTTGGTCTATAAAGAACTAAACCCTATTGTCAAAGGAATCCTATGCATTTAGATTATGTCTCCTAGTTCAAACAGAGTTGGATGATTCAAGTAAGGAGTGAAGATAATGACATTAGTTTATTAATGTTATTTTAATATAATAAAGTTATATTATTAGTATATAATAAAAGAGATTACCAAGAACATCTACATATTAGATTCCATAAACCCTTGTTCATGAGAATAGGTTATTGACACAGTCCATTTATTAAGGAGAAGGCTTGTTATTGAGAAAAGGGGGTGCACATCAAGATATCAAGACATTTATTTGTTTTGACGAATTTAATGAGAATTTTTATAAGCATTTAAAATCCTTGGAAGCTTCTGAGTTATCTAACAAATATACTTTACTCTATAACAGTCTTATTTGAGGCTAAGTTATCGGGCACCATCAAATGGTCTGTAAGAACATTTCAAGATAAAAGAGGTTTATATTTATTATAATGTGTTATATGGATTGATATAGATGTGAATAATGTGTAAAGAGGCTCTAAGTACTTTAAAAAATCCATAGAATATCATCAAGACTTACAACCCTGCTGACACAGTTAACAAGTAAGCACAGTCAGACTAAGTTTTGAAGCTTCTAAGCATGTAATGATCAAAATGAGGAACTATATAAATTTTAAAAGTTTTATAGGGTTAAAATATAAATTTCTAAGGTGATTTGAGATTTTTATATGTAAATAAACCCAATTTATGGGTTTTATAAGCCTCTCGGCCTATGTAGAAGGGATAAAACCCTAGAACTAGGGTTTAGAAGATCCTGAGAAAGTAACCATGAAATTTTTATAAAAATTTTTAGTCTTACATAATTTTAGGTGATTTAAATTATGAAATAGGATTAAATATTTTATGGTATGTACAATTATGGAATTGAGTAGGTGTGCTTCAACTAAGCCTAATTAGGCCTAAAAGAAGGGATATTTTACAAAGGAGATGTTAGTTAGGGATAGAGATAGGACATGAAACTTGGAACATAGTTAAAAAGGTAAAATAAAATCCTATTAAATTTATTAATTCTATAAAAGAGTGCTTGGATTGGTCAATAAGAGGAAAATTTCTAAGGAAAGGGCTACAAGCCTTGTAATGCCATTGAGAGTATGATTATTGTGTAGGTGTGTTAAGGTGTATTAGAACCATTGATATGAGTATGAATGGGTTTATTATGGTCCTTAAGTCCATAAAATGATAAATAATGGAGCTAATTAACCTTCAAGAATATTTTAGGCATTTAGACCTATGAGGCTAGCCTAATAAGAAGCTAGTAAGGAGAGTAAGGAAGTTTAGCATGTTTAAGAAGTGAAATGAACCAGTGTATGTTTGAATGTGACTCAAGGAGGTATAAATTCATCAATAAGTACTTATAAATTACAAATAATAGGAATTAAATAAAGATACTAACCAATAAAGTGATCAAGACTAGGAAAAAAATTGAACTAGAAATGGAACACTGAAGATCAAACTAATCAAGAATAAAGACTAATTGAGTTTACTAGAAAGTAAGGATGTATATGAGGACTTCTCTCTAAATAATCTAAATCATTTTTTTATCATATCTAGTAAGGTGTGCTTGGGTTAAATTTGTGTTTTGAATTCTTTCCATTTTTTTTATTTGTGAAGTATGCATAATGCCATGAGATAGGCATGAAAGATAACATTGCAGGCTATTGAGAGAGAAGAGAAAGTGCAGGTCTGATCCATTGAGATTAGAAAGAGGAGAAGAAGATTGATAGAGTAAAGTGAGAAATCCCCAAATTCCTTTGAGCAGGATAAGAGCTAGTCAAGAGAAGACTAGAAGAGATAGAGGGAAAAGAGAGCATTGAAGCTCCAAGAGAAGAAAGAGAGTCGAGAAGATTGAGAAGAGATCTTAGAGAGAGGAATTAAGATGAGGAAAGGCCCATAAGATGTCTATGAGTAAATATTGAAGGACTTATTAAGAGGAGGTCTAAATAGGCCAAGAAAATAAAGAAGAATGGGGAAGATGGATGTAGAAAATGAAGTAGTAGACATAAGAAGAGAATTGGGGTAGAGATTTGAGAAGATAGAGCTCATGGTTAAGCTCATGAGAGAATAAGTAAGCCAATGGAATTTTTGGAGTATGAATAATAAATTAAAGTGGCCCATAGAGTCACTTGTGAGAAGGCACAAAAAAGGTGTCTTGAAGAAAGAGAAGAAGAATGAGAGGATAGCCCAAAGAGGAATGATAAGAGAGAAGTTGCCAAGTGAGCAACAAGAAAGAGAGATAGAGAAGAGGGTTCTCATTAAAGAGAAAAAGAAAGAGAAATATGTGCCAAGAAGAGCTCAAAATAATGAAGATAAGAAGAGAAGGTGGACAATGCCTATGCCAAAGGCATTCAAAGAGACTATATGGTCTATAGTTTTGTATGCTAACATTGCTTTTGAGTTTATGTTTGTAGGTATGAAGACAAGGGTAATGAAGGCCAAGCATGAGGAATCAAAGTGGATGAAGAATGGGCCAAGAGTGTCACCTATCAAAAGGAAAGAATATGACAAAGAGAAATAAATTCATGAAGAAGATAAAAGATTTGAACATTGAAGACATTTCACATGCTGAAATTGAAGAAAACGAAGAATTCTATGATGAATTTCCATGCATAACAACTGAAATAAAGGAGTTGATGTACCAAGAAGACAAGAATGTCACCCATGAAGATATAAATGAAAATATAATCTTGAAGCAATTTCCTAAGGATTTAAATGAGTATTTGAATGTTGAATTTGATTGAATATATGAAGGCAAAGCTAATATGCAGATTGAGGAAAGGAATGATAGATTACAGCCCTCACGAAAGGCACATGGCCATGGATATGTATGGCCTAAGTGGATTAAACAAGTAGGTGATGAAAATAAGGAGATGAACCTCAAATAAGAGGTCAAATAAATTAAAATTATGATTGGAAAGCAAGTAAAAATGTGGAAACCAAAGGCAAATGACAAGCTAACAAAGCACACAAGCAAAATAGTGCAAGCAAACCAAACCAAGGAAGTGAAGGTATAACAATGTGAAAAATAAAATGAATGCATGATAGATGATAAGTGTTTGGAAACTATGTTTCCAAATGTTTTATATGATGTTATGTGAGAGTTTGACACCAATAGTGGATATTTCTTGTATATAAAAACCATGACATTGATGGATGAATGTATAGTTTGGAAAGATGAAGAAGAATCACCTCAAATAGTGCTTGAGAAGTATGATGTATAGAAAAAGGAGTCTGATATGAATCTAAAAATTGAGAGAGTCCCAAAAGGAGATAAATAACAAGTTGCCCAAATAAGTGAAGAACAATGTGAGCCAAAGTTTGATGAGGATTTGGAAGAAGCGGATGCACTAAAGTTGTAAGAGGAGTTGAGAATGTTGGAGAACATGTTCAGTCCATCTAAGAGACTGAAATAGGATTATTTATAGTAGGTAAAGATCAAAGAGGAACTCTAAGAAACATCAAGAGAGAATCAACAAAGTAAAACACAAAAAGTTGTGCAAACATGCAAGCAAGCAAGGAAATATCATATGAACAAGCCAATAAGGTGAGTTATTTCATGGATCAAGCTCAAGATGAGATTTAATTTGTTAAGCATGGAAATTGAAATGCCAATATTGTTCAAATAATAATATACAATGGTGAGGATGAAAAGAATAAGGAATTTCTCTTGCAAAGCAAGTGAGATGATAGACAAAGGCATCAAAATGTGAAAGAATGTGAAGTAGAGATAGGAAAGGAAAATGTGATGAAGAAAATGATGAAATTTGAGATGTATGAGAGACCATTAGTTCCCAAGGAAGAATATGTTAGTAGGAACAAGAATCAAAATCCACTAGACAAGCAAGAATCAAGTGAAAATAATGGAGGAAAAGGACAAGAAAGAGGAATAGACACCATTTGAGTGCAGTTGAGTATGATGGAGAAAAAAGTGACTTGAAAAAGGTGTAATATGCAAAAAATACAAAGATACAATGGTGGGAATACCTCATACAGTTGGAAGATGCATGGACACAAATATTGGACAAAGCTACAAGGAAGAAATGCAAGCATTTAGAATACACAAGGGAGCAAACAAGGATGATCAGTAGTCAAGAAATAATGAAGTACCCTCATAAGATAAATTGGAAGGCACAAAAGAAATCTAGAGGCTCAAGTTTTTCTCCCTCTTGGGGAGTATGATGTAGGAACATCATGCAAAAGTTATCATTTTTTAGTTTTGGTCAATAAAGGGTCAAATATAGTCAAATTTTGATGTTAATATGTTTGAGGGACCTTATTAGGTCTGTGTGTGGTCTTAAAATCCATTTTGGTCTCATAGGTTGAGTTATAGGACTTCTAGGAGTTTTCCCTCCAAAACTTGAAATTTAAAATTTCAAATATTTCCAAGAGCCAAGGAGGACATAAACATGGTCTAAGAGGTTATATGAATGAATAAAGGTTCAATGGGACCAATATGTGTTGTAATAAGTGTCTTAATTCATATGTGTCATATTTATAAGTTGAAAATCATGTTTGGTTTAGTAACCCTCATCCATACTATGTTGGGTTGATGAAAAGAAGTTGCCTTGTAACTAAATTGGATAACCACCCAAAAAGTTGGTGGAAATAGAGGATGGCATATAGGGTTGAGAGGTTAGATGGTGTATAATAGAGGAGATAAACTCCATATAGGAGAAGAGGAAGTCTGAGAATGAGAAATATTCAAGAATCTTCATAAAAGTTGAAAATGTCCATAGATGGACTATTTTTGTATGAAGGTTAATTTAATAAATAAGATGAATGTTAGATTTTATTTCTTCCCATTTAAGTTTATGGTTTGATCCTATTATATTCACATGGGTTAATATTTAAGTTATATAGGTATATATGCTTAATATTGTGTGTGAGTATCATCAAGTTTGGAATAATGGTAATCTGCAGGCAAGGGAATAGGTTTACATCATTATCCCAAAGTTTATGATCAAGGATTCCATGTTTGGAATGCAATTTAATATGAAAATATATATTTATAGATCCTTAAGGGTTTAGAAACATTGAAAAGTAAAGTTCATTCAAGGAAAAAAAAGGTAATTCTTCATGTACCATATTTTGTCTCAGCCAAGAGTGAGAGTAAGCATTTATTTCTTTAAGTCCCATACCATTATCATGTGAAAGTAAGGTTGGTAAGAGAGAGATATGGTGGTATATTAATTATGAAAAGGAAAAATAGATAAATTTTGGATAATCCCAATACACAGTATCTTTGAAGGAGGATAATGTGCATATATAGTCCAAGGATGTTATAAAGAATTATGGCATGCAAATAGGGAATAAGCTTATTGAGACATGAATGTTTAAAATGTTTGAGGGTTTTTTAAACAAGTGTATTGATTACCAACATATAAATATTATTATACAATAAAAAATCCTTGTTAAGTAAGGTAACCCTACATATTACTATTTAAACCCCTGTTTAAGGTGTTGTATATGTTGTAACCCTGTTCAAGATGTGGAACCCAGTTGGTACTCCTTGAAATAAAAAGTTATTATGTGAAATTTATGTTTTAAATGGAAAAAACATGTTATATTATATTAAGGGTTAAATTTAATTTTATATTGTTAAGGTATTGAGTCTATAAATAACTAATCCCTATTGTCAAAAGAATCTTATGCATTCAGATTATGTCCCCTATTTCAGACAGAGTTGGATGATTCAAGTAAGGAGTGAAGATAATTACATTAGTTTATTAATTTTATTAGAAGATAAGAAAGGTATATTGTTAGTATACAATAAAAGAGAGTACCAAGAACATCTATAGATTGGATTCTACAAACCCTGTTGCATGAGAATAGGTTATTGACATAGTCCATTTATTAAGGAGAAGGCTTGTTTTTGAGAAAAGGGGGTGCACATAGAGTTATCAAGAGATGTATTTGTGTTTATGAATTTAATGATAATTTTTCTAAACCTTAACGAGCCTTGTAATTTTTTGAGTTATCTAAAAAAGATACTTTACCTTGTTACAGTCATGTTTTAGGCCAAGTTGTCGAGCACCATCAAATGGTATGTAAGAACATTTCAAGATAAAAGAGGTTTATATTGATTATAATGTTTTATATGGACTTATATGATGTGAATAAGGTGTAATGAGGCTCTGATTACTTTACAAAATTCATATAAGATCATCAAGACTTACAACCCTACTCACACAGTCATTAAGTAAGCATAGTCAGACTGAGTTTTGAAGTTTCTAAGCATGTAATGATCAAAATGAGGAACTATATAGATTTAAAAAGTTTTAAAGTGTGAAAAAATAAATTTATAAGGTTGTATGATCTTTTTATATGAAAATAAACTCAAGTTATGGATTTTACAAGCCTCTTGGCCTATGTAGAAGGGATAAAACCCTAGAACTAGGGTTTAGAAGATTCTAAGAAAAGTAACCATCTAATTTGGCTAAAATTGTGTAGTATTGTATAATTTGAGTTGATATAAATGATATAAGAGGATTAAATATTTTACGGTATGTACACATACATAATTGACTAGGTGTGCTTCAAGTAGGCCTAATTAGGCATAAAGGAGGGGATATTTTACAAAGGAGATGTTAGTTAGGGATTGAGATAGGACATGAAAATTGGAAAATAGTTCAAAAGGGCAAAGAAAATCCTATTGAATTTATTACTTATATAAAATATTTCTTGGATTGGTTAATCAGAGGAAATTTTCTAAGGGAAGGACTAAAAGCCTTGTAATGCCATTGAGAGTCTAATTATTGTGTAAGGTTGTTAAGGTGTATTGGAACCATTGATATGAGTGTGAATGGGTGTATTATGGTCCTTAAGTCCATAAAATTATATATAATGGAGCTAATAAACCTTCAATAATATTTTAGGCATTGAGACCTGTGAGACTAGCCTAATAAGAAGCTAGTAAGGAGAGTAAGGAAGTTTAGCAAGTTTAAGAAGTGTATGATTGAATGTGACTCAAGGAGGTATAAATTCATCAAAAAACACTTTTAAAGTTCAAATAATATGAATTTAAGAAGGAGACTAACCAATAAAGTGATCAAGACTAAGAAAATATTTGAACTAGATATAGAACATTGAATATCAAACTAATCAAGAACAAAGACTAGTTGAGTTTGCTAGCAAGTAAAGTTGTATATGAGGACTTCTATCTCAATGCTCTATATCAATTTCAGACATGTTGACTATACTAGGTCGACTAAGTTGACCTATTACATTTTTAGGCTAATGCCTAAAGTTTGTGCTAGGTCGGCCAATATGCTAATAAACCAAAAGAGCTAAAGTGTCTTCAGAATACTCTAGGTCGACCAGGTTGACATAGTGTATTAAATAGGTCAAAAGGATAATAAGGCAATAAATGAGGTAATAAAGCATGATAATGACTAGAATGGATAAGAAAGAGAAGAATAAGATTAGGGTTTAAGGTTTTTAAGAGACTAGAGTGTAGATGGCAAGTGGAAAAAGGAACAACAATCTTATGAAGCATCGATGGTCTGCCCACCCCTTTCCCAGTGTAATCCTTAAGGTATGCACTTAGAGAGATTGAGACTTGATAGGTTCATTCAAGATACAAAGTGTCATAAATCAATAAAAGTTTGAAAATATAGCGTATACATATGCCCCAATCGAAGCTCATCACGTGTCACGTAAGTGCAACATGGGATGGTGCTTCAGAGATAGAACATGATGACACATAATGCTGATGATAAGTATGGTGCAATAAGAAATAAATAAGATAAATGAAAGAACTAAATTGAAAAAGACATAACTTTAACTTAGCTCAATGTTGTAGATAAAGAAGAAGATTGCAAGAAAGTGAAGGTGTCCAATGTAAAGCACACTAGGTGAACCTGTAGAAGTTAGTGCAAAAATTTGCCAAAAATAAAAATAAAATTAAGATAGGCATATTATATTGTAAAATAATCTCTACGTCACCATGATTCTAACACATTTTATAGTTTGCAAAATGGATGAATAGAAACAAAGATATGAGAAAAATAAGGAATCTAAAGGAAAATAATTGTAGAAATTGAATTTTGAAAAGTGTTTTTAAATAGGGTAAAAGATAATTCATTTTGTCCTTTGAATTGTAAGAGAAGAGAAAAAAAGCTATGAGACCGAACAAGGCTAGGATGGTGAGGCAATGATATGCTAGATGAGGAGGACACCCAGAGGTGGTAGCAGGTGCACTATAGGTATGCAACTATGGATCTCAAACCAGGTTTTGAAATTTGTATTGAATTAAGTGAATTTTTGATAAAATTTGATTTTAAGCATTTATACATATCAAAATTGAGCAAAAATAGATTCCAAGGGTAGAAAATAGGAAGACATGAAATGGGTTTGAGGGAAATAGGGGAAAAACAAGAAAAATGCATATTTTTAATAAAATATACTAGGTCGACACACTGAACCTATTAGGTTGACCAGGTCGACCTAGTAGGTTGAATTAGGGTGAAAATCCATGTGGTCGACCTAGTGTATTTTGCAAGCTAAGACCTAGTGAAAAAGTGTCTAGTTGGTTCATAAGGGCCAGAATGGAAATTTAATACCAGACAGAAGAAGATAAGAAAAAAATAAGAAATTTAGGATAAAATAAGATTAAAAATAGGGAAAATTATGGTCAAACTAGGTTGACCAAGGAATCAGAATAAGCATGAAATAACATATAAGAAGCTGAAAGAGGGATAGAATGAACTAAAATGACCAAAGAAAGGAAAGAAGGACCAAAATAGGATAAAATGGATTGAAATGAATAAATTATGTTTATTTTTTTATTAAAATTGGAATGTATAAAAAATGTATTATGATTATACATGACATGGAGGAACTAATACATCCTTTGTTGTTTCCTAATTGTAGAGATGACCATGGTTTTGGAGGTTGTTAGATGTGTCTTGGTTGCCAACCACATTAGATATATTGACAGATGGAGATAGAGCTAGACTAGTAACCATGGGTCTAGGAGGTATATCAAATATGTGTAGGATCCCCCTTAGTGTGGATGTGTTGGTCATGTTCCTTAGTTATTGGGAATGATTGACCAACACCTTTAGATAGGAGGTGGATGCGGATGTGAGAGAGGTGGTTATCACACTAGAGGATGTCCAAGCCATCCTCAAACTACCCATAGTAGGAGCACCAGTGACCGTAGGGATACTAAATAGCATAGAGGAGAGGGGAGCCTTAGCCATATGGGTGATAGATTCAAATATGATATTACCAAGGTGGAGAGTGAGTATGAATGGCATGTGCATGTGTATGTGTGTGTGTGTATATATGACATGTGTGTGTGTCTATATATATATATATATATATATATTATAGATTTTGAATCTTTGGAAGGTGGTGATAGGCCTTGTGACATAATGAGTGCTCTATCACAAGTTAGATGGAAAGGTACCACTATACATGGTAGCCTTGAGCAAGATTATGCTATAAGAGGGAGTACTATATGATTTATGCTCTATCATCTAGGTCTAGCTTATTCATGATTTATTCAAGATGCAAGTCAAATGACATAAGACCATGGGACTAATCATACTACTAATAACTTGGATATATGAGATATTTCCTATGTATCGATCAACTAGTTTTCCCCATGCAGTCAATGAAAGGTCACCTCGAGTGAAGAGTGGAGGGAAGACCAAGTAGCATAGGTTATGCCCCATGTGCCAGTGCTATAAATGGTGAGATGCATCAACATAGTATGGTGACCATATGAGCATCTAGTGACTATTTGGGAGAGATGGCACATAATGGGACTAGTATTAGAGAGGAGAGAGGTGATAAGACACTATACATGGTGGAAAGAGCCACATTTGGTGGCATGGGTGCTAGGGGAGATGGGCCAACCTCATCTTACAATATTGATACTCATGCCCAAGCAGTGGACTTGACACATGAGAAAGACACAAGGGAAGAGGGGACTCAAACCATTGATATTGAGGCCACATCAGGAGTGACCATGGACTGGTCAAGCATGATGAGGGATAGAGTAAGAGGAGGTAGAGGCAAAGGTAGAGATATCACATGTACCACCACTAGCTCCATAGAGAGATGAGCCATAACCACTGAGGACACATTAGTAATGGAGGTAGGAGGAGAGAGCAAAGACAATCATCATCTTTGGCAAGTTAGTAAAGGAGCTAGAGGAGAGACAAATGAGGGAGAGATTTATAAAGTGCAAGTTGAGATAGATTCAAGCCATGATAGTTAGGTTCAAGCTAAGGGGGTGACCTACAAAGGAGGTGCTAAGAGGTTGAGCAAATGGGGAGATTGTGTTAGGTGGTCACATGGATGGTGAGACCATAGGAGCTGAGACATAGATAGGTATGAATATGGTTGAATTATTTCTTAAGTTATTATTTGGTAGATAGATAGATATTATGAGATATAAAAATGATCGAATATACATCTAGTGTGATTTTACAAGTGTACCTAAGGATGAGGAGGAGATATGGGGGTCCTTGGTTAGGGGAGTGCTCCATAACATCCTAGATGAGACTCTACACCCATATGACCCCATGACACTGGAGGATCTGAGTGTACCATCTACCCCAACTCAACCAATTTGGTTCAGGCTAGAGGGAGAGGTCATGAGGTAGATATAAATGTAGAGAGAGGGGGCACAACCATTATCAGAGATGGGTGTAGGGGAGAGGTAGGCTTGGTAGGCTGTAGATGATGAGAGAGCTATGCATCTAGAAATAGTGACATAGATGATGTAGGCATATATGGTGATGTAGACCCACTTGATGCAGGCACATGTAGTGACCTAGACTAAGTTGGTATAGGCACAGGTGAAGATAACATGTCTATAAGGATAGGTAGAGGGATTGAGATCTTAGAATACCTCATTACAATATATCATTTGTAGAATTCAGATCAAGGCCTTAGTAGGCAGCATGGCTAAGCCACAAGATAAACAAGATGGAGCTCAGCTCTAGAGCTGGAGCATTGTATATGGTTGAATATTTTGTAGCAAACTCATGAGATATATATATGATGTATCATTTTGGATTATTGGTGTTGGTTGTGTATGTTGTCTTTATGATGGTTGTGTTTGTTAACTATGACTAAGGATGTGGATGCTTTGGATATATTTTTTTTAGAACATTTATTTAGCTTTGTTATATATGCTATAAGAAACATATGTGATGTGGTTTCTTTTCTAGCATTATGGATTACACATGCATGGTTAAAAATAAATAGGCAAAAAAGGACTTGGAAAAATATAATCAATCAAAGAAATGCATTGCACACTAATTCAAGATGGGAAATGTGCAATAACATGAAATGAATAAGTATAAAAATCCAAGAAAATGGCAAACAAGATGGTAAAAGGGGATTTGTTTTCAAACCAATGTGAAAGATTTTTGCACCAAATTAAAACAAAAAAAATCATACTAAATATCACGTTGGGAAGTATGATAAATAATGTAATAAAATGGAAAGTATGTAAAAGGGCACAAATGGTAATAAAAACAAATCAAAATTAATTCAATCAATTATACTATTCCACGATGGGAAGTACAAAAGAAAAATAAAATTTGCAAAATCTTGGTCTTAAATTGATCATACTAATTCAAGATGGGAAATATGATAAATTCAAGAAATGGTTATAATCTTACATACATTTAGAAAATAAGAAAATAAAAGGTGAAATAAAAATGAAGTATAAAACATACTAAATATCAATATGAGTAGTATGTCAAATGACGTGTAACTACATAATTAATTTAATCTTATCTCTTACTTGATACATGTAATTTTTGGATGGTGACTTGTTTATTGGAAAAAAAATTGTTTTGTGAGGAGCGATGAGTCCTATCCGCAGTCTTACACTGCAACTCACAAAAAAAAACCCAAGGGGTAATAAAATAGCATTGGTAAGTAGAAGGATTAGTAATGGTAAATCAAGAATGTGGGTAATAAGATCGAAAATATGGTAATTTATGAGGGATGTTGGGTCTTATCCATGGTCTTACAAAGCAACTCACAAATAAAATCTCGTGGGGAGTGATCAAAAAACAAAATAATATTTCCCAAGAGGAAATATGAGGAAAGGGAATGAAAAAGGGAGTATAAAAAACAAGACTTAGGTGTCTTCTGATAAGACCTTAGGAGACAAGAGCCATACTAAGGACATGAGAAGACACTAAGTGACTAGTGGTCGTCTATGTATAAAGGAAACCTATTCCCTATAGACACAAAGATTTGTAGACAAATAAGTGTGCTACTAAGATCAACTCATGAAGGTAGATTGGTAAAATAAAAAGTAAAATGGACCTACCTCTCCATGACGTGTTCCCTACTCCTCAGGACTTGTTACAAAGCCATCGGTCTACTACGAAGATTGGGTACTTGCATGAGAAAGTAAGTAACAATAATTTTTTCTTTATTTTTATTCCCCTCTTCTAATCTACTGGCCTACTACACCCCAAAGGATCTCGGCTCTATCATGAGGAAAACTATGAATTTTAAGCTTCAAATAGAAGAAGGAGATGTGCTTTGAATCATGTCTTTTAGTGTGATTAGACTTTTAATAATATTCAATATTTTTGCCTTTTGATACCATTGCCTTTTGTTTAAATTATTTTCCTTTTAACTTTCTTTTGAAGGATTTTTAAGATTCCTCCTCCTTATGGACTTGGAATGACCAATCATGAGAGTGATAATGATACATATGAATGATTTGTAGGCTAAGGCTTAAAGGCAGGTAAGTAACCAAAGACAAAATATTGACTAGGACACTTATGCTTGACAATGAACTAGTATGTGATCTCAAGTCTCAACTGTGTATATGCTTAGTTTACGAAAAAGGAAGAAGGAAAAAGGAAATCCAAAAGGTGGACTGGTAAAAGGAAATAATAATGAGAAAGACTATTTTCTAATTGATAATGTTGATGCTTATAATTGTGTTGTTTCCAACACCAACAATGGGAAGTTTTAGGAATGTGGGACTTGCAACCTGAAATGACCTCCAAATTTTAAAGAAGTTGGCTCTTCTTTATCTGAAGTGTATAATGAGGAAAGGGATAAGAATTAAATAGAAACACAAATGCAACGAAAGAAAATCTAACTATGGCAATGAGCTTGAATTTAATTTGACCCTTAATTCTAAGCACAGTGAAGCTATCTTTAGGATTAAATTACATTAAAGAGTAAACAAGGCATGATCAATGTAAAAGATGAAAATAGATAGGATCAAAGGCTCATAAATTAGACAATTTTGCAATAACACAAAAAATATCAACAAAGGCACAGAACTCAGTCTTCTTATTTATTTTCTAGTCACATAAAAAGCACAAAAACATGCACAGTTATACAAACTTTTTAACTCAATAAAATAGAACAAAAGCAAATGACATTACTAACTTCAGCAAGAAAGTCTAAAATCTCTTGATAACAATCTCTCACAGAAAATTCTCTCTATCTTCTGATCCCCTTTCTGGCAATCTTTGCACCCATATTTATAGCATCGGACTAGCTCTAGATTGCCCGCACGTTCCCAATCCAACGGTCTAACTGAACTGGAAGTGTCTAACAAAAGATATTTCCTTGATATGACATGTTTTGTCTCCCTACAAGTTCATTGGCTAAAATAGATACACAGGACACTTCCGACTCTGAAATAGGTGAGGATAATTGGCAGTATCTACTTTTTCACTTGAAAACCATCTCATTATTTAGGTGACACCAAAAAATGACACTTGGCATCTTCCATGGCACTTATAGAAAACACACGGCACTTTCTGCGTAACTTATACTCTTTATATGTCTTTACTCAAGAGTGTTCCATCTTTGACATCTGTCACAGTCCGTTGCTTTAAAACTTTAACAACTTATAGAAAATGGGACCCACAACACTTCTTGCCTGAGCAGCTTCAAAAGAGGAACAGGGACAGGTGTTGCTTTTTGCGTATCTTTAACAAGGGACACATGACAGCTTCCATTGCTTCAGTTAGGGACATGTGGTGGCTTCCATTGATCTTTAGCTAGACTGTAGAAACATTTGAGACTCATTTTAGATTCATATGGATGGTGACACTTGGCAGCTTCTGTTGACTTTAGAAACAAAAACTTGGGTCCCACCATAGTCTTTACTTATCAATGAAATAAAGTGAAGATATTTTGGATGTTGACACATGGTGACTTCTGCTTTCTTCAGCTAGGGATACATGGCATCTTCCATTGTTTTTAGAAAAACATATTGAAGCCTTCCATAATTGCCACTTGGCACCTTCCACTTGACCCTGAGACAAGCTTATTGAAAGAAGCTTTCGAAACTCATAAGAAATTTAAAATGCAAATGTCAACACTTGTCCTGCTCCGCTAAGTTACCATGGGACACATGGCACATTTTAGTCAACTTATAGAAATTATAGAGTGTGTCTCAGCCGATGACACTTGTCAGCTTCCGCACGACTTTGTTACTTAGACAAAATCTAGGCAAAAAGAAATGCACGCCCGCGCTCTGTGTCAAAAACTTCACTGCTTTGAAACTGAAATGCGCAAGGACAAAACTTGGAGTGCACAACTAAAACTCAAAAAATAAAAATGTAGAGTCTTTTACTCTACACTGATCCAAAAATCAAAAGTTTTGGTTGATAAATATCACAATAACATAGAAATAACACAGTAACAATGAATTCTCTGAGAAGAGATGTAGTATTACTCAAAATCGCAATACAAATATATGCTTATCTCTGGGAAGAGATGTCTGTCTTCACATTTTGGGTTACCTCTTCTTTTATACACAATTTGAAATCATGGGGAGGATGTGGAAGGTCACCAATCTTGAGGGAGATGAAATGGTATGACTTCCAATATTTAAAACAATACATAATTCGAGGAATTACTATTTTTAGACAGCACTATTAAAATTGAAATTTGAGGCACTTCCGTTGGGTTTTCGGGGGTAAAAATTCATTGATAAAATCTCAATGCCATTTCATGATGTTCCCCTCATTCTTAGCTTTCCAACGGTTCAAACGGCGAGTCAATTGGAGCTACGGTGCAAAAGTTATGGCTCTCGGAAGTTCCGTCATCAATTGGGGTGGAACTGTCACCCGAATTGTCGCCTAAATTGATGCCTGGATCATTCCTCGCTCCTTGAAAATCAATGGTCCCCATTGCGTCAATGCTCCCCATCAGGTGTGGTAGTTGTTTCTTGATTTGATTCTCTGTGAGCCACTCACCTTGATGGCTAAGCTGGCCCCTTTTGACCACTCGATAAAGCTAAATAGAACGTCCTCTGGTTGTCTTCATCTAGGTATCCACAATCTAATCCTCTTCCACTGGAGAAAAACTCTGTGGATCAATTTCATCAATGTCGAGTTGTTCTGCTACAACTAAAGTGTCTAAGAGAGGTGGATGATATGGCTTGAGGAGCTCCACATTGAATATTGGGTGCAGACCAAGGTAGGCTGGGAGGTTCAACTCAAAAGCATTTTCTCCAACTCTTCTAGTGATGGTGTATGGACCATATTGCAGAGGCCGAATCTTTCTATGTGGGCCTACAAGTTGTTCCTTCTGGAGCCACAACCAGACCTTATCACCCACAGCAAAATGGTGTGCAATCTTGTGTTTATCATGGCGTTGCTTGTACTTTTGATTCATCTTCTCCAAGATGTCATGAAATTGTTGTTGGAGGTGTTGCATTTGTTCAATAAACTTTGTAGCTTTTGCTGCCTTAGATCTTCCATGAGGTGTGTATTCCATGGTGGAAAATGGAACTGCTATATCAACTGGTGCCATGGGTTAGAACCCAAAACATACTTGGAATGGACTGTGCTTGGTCGAGCTGTGCAATGCCCGATTGTATCCATGTTGTATGAAAAGAAGTCCCTCATCCCATGTGTGTGGATGTTTGGAGTGGTACATCTGAATCATGTGAACAATCAAGCAGTTTACCACCTCTGTTTGACCATCAGTCTATGGATGGAAGGCTGTGGACTTCATCAGCTTATTATCCATCATCTTCCATAGAGTGGACCAGAAGATGCTCAAGAACCTGCTATCTCGATCTGAGACAATGGACTTGGGAAGACCAAAATGGAGCCATACATGACTAAAATATAGTTGAGCAGTTTCCTCAGCAGATATATTTTTTTTACAGGCAATCATGATATCCATTTTTGAAAAATGATCAACTACCACAAAAATACAGTCCTTACCATGTTTTGAAGTGGGCAAACCTGATAGAAAATCCATTGAGACAGATTCCCAAGGCTTGGTTGGTTCTGGCAATGGCGTGTACAATCCTTGCTTCTTATTTGTCAGCTTGGCTATTGCACATGGGGTGTAAGATTTGAGATATCTTTCTAGATCCTTTCGCATATGGGGTCAGTAGAAGTGTTTTTGAAGAACTGCCAATGTTTTCTCAATACCAAAGTGTCCAGCTGTCCTACTGAAGTGTGCTTCCCATATCATCTTTTGTTGCTCTGCAACTAGAACACAGATGTGTCCCATATGACAGAGGACATTATCTTGCAAATAGAAATCAGAAACATGTGTACCTTTTTGAAGTGCTTGATATGTAGTAGCAAAGGTAGGATCTGCTTCATACAGGGTACCCCAAGTGGCAGTCCCATGTCTGCACAGGTCCAAAACTATTGTGAGTGCAGTAATTGGTGGGTGGCTCAGATAATTTGCAGCTGTATTTGAGCTCCCCTTTTTGTGTTTGATTATCAGGTGGAATTGCTGAAGATATGTGGCCCACTTCTGATGCCTCTCATTTCGGAGCTTGCTTTGTGTCTGGATGAGTTCCAATGGTCTGTGGTCAGTGTGGATGACCGTTTCTTTTCCCAAGATGTAGTGTTTCCATTGTTTGCAAGCTTGCACAATGGCATAGAGCTCCTTATCATATGTTGGATATTTCCTGACTGTATCAGTGAAAGTTTCACTTTGATATGCAACAGGATGGCCATGTTGCATGATGACAGCTCCCATGGCATATTCAGATGCATCTGTCATCAACTAAAAAGGTTGATGCAAATCTGGCAAGGCAAGAACAGGGGCTGAGCAGAGTCTGTTCTTCAAATTCTCAAATGCCCTTTGTTGTATTTCACCCCACTAAAATGTAGCTTTTGCTCCTCCTTTAGTCACTTGGGTTAGTGACCAAGCAACATGTGAAAATCCAAAAACAAACATGTGGTAGAAATTTGCAAGACCCAAAAATCTATGAAGCTCTATGAGGGTCCTTGGTGTGGGCCATTCTCAAATAACCCAAATCTTTTCTAGATCAACATGGACCCCTTCTACATTCACAACATACCCAAGGTACTGAATTGTTGTCATCTCGAATGTGCATTTGTCAAGATTTGCATACAACTTGTGCTCCCGAAGAGTTTGAAGCACCTTACGAACATGCTACAAATGTTCTTCCCATGTTCTGCTATAGATGAGTATGTCATCTAAGTAGACAACCACAAATGAGTTGGTGAAGGGTCGTAGGATGTCATCCATCATCCTCATGAGGGTTGCAGGTGCATTAGTTAAGCCAAAAGGCATAACCAACCATTCAAAGAGCCCCTCCTTAGATTTGAATGCAGTCTTCCAGACATCAGTGGGATCGATGGGAATTTGGTGATAACCAGATTTGAGATCAATTTTGGTGAAGAACTTCGCACCACGGAGCTGGTCCAGCAGGTCATCAATCCTGGGGAGAGGATAGCGATTCTTCACAGAGATTTTATTCAGGGCTCGATAGTCAATACAAAGCCTCCATGTTCCATCTTTCTTTGGTGCCAAGACAATTGGGCTACCACAAGGTGAAGAACTTGGCCTGATGTGACCCTTTTGGATCAATTCTTGAATCTATCTTTTTATCTCATCATTCTCCAAAACTGATCTGCAATACACAGGACTGTTAGGCAAAGGTGATCCTGGGATCAAATCGATAGAATGTTTTACCTGGCAATGTAGTGGAACTCCTGTGGGTGACTTGAATAAGTCATCATATTCTCCTGTGATGCATCCTATCTACTTCTATTGTTGTGTTGATTGCGTAGTCAAGACTGCAACATCGGCCTTCGTGGATTTATGTGGCTTGACCACCATGAGGACAAATTGCTTTTTTTTCTCCACCAATCTCTTACATTGCTTCACACTGATCAGGGAGATAGATGTGGGAGGTGGTACCTCTGGTACCCTATAGCGTTGTTTTCCAAGGGTGAGGGTAATCCTTCGGGTTCATGATTCATAGATGCCATGTCACTCATACATGAATGGCTGACCAAGGAGTACATCACAAACATCTAGATTGACTACATCACACAAGACTTCATCTTGGAATGGTTTTATGGCATATGAAAGAAGACACTGATGGGTGACATGGAGGTCTCTCCCTGGGCTTAACCATCCAATACTATAGAGCTTTGGATGAGGCTTCACAGATAGATTTAGACTTTTCACAACTTTAGCAGAGATTAAATTCTTTTGACTCCCACTATCAAGAATGAAATGTAAAGGCGTACCTTTTACCCATAGTTTGGAGTGGAACAATCTTTCCTTGTCATCTGGTCTTTCCCCATGGTTTTATGATGAAGCGACAATGGTGTCAGGCTCAGCATCTACAATTTCTTCTTTGTCCTCTTTGACTGTGGGTTGTCTATGAGGCAGAGTAGTGGATGTCGAGTATTGTGACTCAGAAAGCAATGACTTGATGGCTCAACATTCTTCTTTGGAGCGAGTCCCAGTTTTGTGGTAATCACACCATTTTCCAACCTTCCCTTTCTAGGATTTCTTATTCTGAAACTCCTTTTGCTTCCAATTTGGGCCTCGTGTTTGACCTTCCTTATCACTTTTCCATTTTGAGGGTTGACTCTTCGTATTCTTTCTACCATTCTTCTGTTCAATCTTCACTGCAAATTTGTATGCCTCATCAAGGGTTTCCAAATTGAAGAGTTCCATTTCCCCCCGTATGTACCATTGTAGTCCACCACGATATTTGAGAGTCTTATGTTTCTCACTTTCTTGAATGCCCAACCTTGCAGACAAAGAATGAAAAGTGTCTGTGTAATCTTGAACAGATTGGTCTTTACCTTGGCGAAGTTGTTGCCACTGTATGTAGAGATCATCATATGCTCTAATGGGATAGTACTCTTCTTTCACTGCTTCTACAAAATCATCCCAGGTAGGTTCCACCTCAAGGCAAATGTCATCTGTGATGAACCTCCTTTTGCACACTTCCCACCAGTTTTTCACAGGCAATGTTGATTTCAAAAGAGCAAAAGTAATCTTTTCTCCATCGGTGAACTTATTTACAGAGAAGTAGGAAGACAGTTGATCTAACAAATTTTCTACTACATCAGCATTGATTTTACCTTCAAATGTATGAATATCAAAATTTACCTAGACCTTGAAGGGTGTTGGGGCACTGAAAGGTCATTCCCTGGATGAGGAGCCAGGAAGTGGAGCTGCGAAGCCAGGATTTCCCATCGAAAGTGTTTGAAGAATTTGGGCAAATTGTTGTAGCATCTGTGCTTGTTTTCATTGGAGGGCCTCATTCACCATTTCATTAAAAGGATCAGATGTCTCGGTGTCGTCCACTATTTGAGGTCGTTTGGAGCGAATAGGTGGAAAATTGGGAAGCTCTGTTGTTTCCCACCCAAGCTTCTTATAGCCTGACCTCGTCCTCAGGATCATACTCTCAAGACAAACCGCTCTGATACCACTGATCCAAAAATCAAAAGTTTTGGTTGATAAATATCATAATAACATAGAAATAACACAATAATAATGAATTCTCTGAGAAGAGATGTAGTATTACTCAAAATTGCAATACAAATATATGCTTATCTCTGGGAAGAGATGTTTGTCTTCACATTTCGGGTTACCTCTTCTTTTATACACAATTTGAAATCATGGGGAGGATGTGGAAGGTCACCAATCTCGAGGGAGATGAAGTGGTATGATTTCCAATATTTAAAACAATACATAATTTGAGGAATTACTATTTTTAGAAACTTATTATTTTTAGACAGCACTATTAAAATTGAAATTTGAGGCACTTCCATTGGGTTTTCGGGGGTCAAACTTCATTGAGAGGAGCTCCATGCCATTTCACGATGTTCCCCTCATTCTTAGCTTTCCATCGATTCAAACAGTGAGTCAATTGGAGCTACGGTGCAAAAGTTATGGCTCCCGAAAGTTCCGTCATCAATTGGGGTGGAACTGTCACCCGAATTGTCGCCTAAATTGATGCCTGGATCACTACAGTTCTTGGCAACCCCGAGGAATTTTGAGCCTGCTCAAAAAGAATCCAAAGAATGTATAAAAAGTGTGACAAAAATCACAACTTCAGTAAGGCTGTCTGATAAACAAACCACTCATCATCAGATAATCCCTACTTATTTTGTAATTCATTGAAGGCTAAATCATGGTTGATGATATCCTTGTGTGAAATTTTTTGCAAAATATGAATTGTAGCCTTCAATTTAAATTCCAGTTGGGCAACAGGAATTAAGATAGCTTCCACTTCAGGCACTAATGAATCATCTCTTAAACCTTGAAAGACTGCCTAATCATTTTGCCTGGCTAATAACAAAGGTTTAATCTCATCAATTATCAACATAGTGTTACTATTAGGAAAAGGGGAAGGAAGACCCAATTGCACCAGATCTTCAATGTGTTGTTTCATGTCTTTGATTCCTTCTTTCACCACATCTAGAAGCTCTCTACAATTGATTGCTATGGAGTTGCAATTGAGAACTTGATTCACTCTTTTAGCAGCAATCATTCTGTCACTAATCCCTGCTACTGACAATGTTCCATCATTTGCATCATATAGCTTTTACAGTAGCATTTGAGAGTCAAACACTCTCATAGAGACAGTGGTCAGAGTATCTTCAACTAAAGTCTCCACCTTTTCACACAGCTTCTGTGCATTTAGCAGAAAGGTTAGAGAAGGTCTGAGCTGAATAATCTCCTTAGAGATTCTTTTCCATATTGATTCATAAAGCTCTTTAACTAGATTCAAAACCCCTGCATTCTTTGGCATATTAGCCAACTCAAGTTCAATTTTTCTATTATTTGTTGCTCAGCTTGAAGTTGGACCTGTATAGTAGCAGTATTGTTCTGCTCATTTAGCAGCTTTTGTTGAAGTTGAGTGACCTATAGCAGGCTTTCCTTACATTTTTCCTAAAATGCTACCTTTTCCTACCTTAGGGCTGTCACTACATCTTTCACCTGCATTATCCCTGCTTTTAAAGAATCATTTTGGGCCTGAATAGCCTGGTGAGTCTCAAGAGAAATAGTATCTTGCAACTATTTGTTGAGACTCTCTATTTCATTATTCTTGGTATTGATTTTTGTGGTCAAACTGCTATAGTTTGCCTTCTCTTGGGCTAGATCAGCCTCCATCTTCTGTAGCTTCTTTGATATTTTCAAATAATCCTCAGCTATTGCAAAAGTGAATTCATTTAGCAGCTCAACCTTATCTTGGGGTCTGAAAAGTGACATATTTATTGCCACTACATTCATTGTGTAATCTTTGAGCTATATCTACTCATTTGGCTTGACTATATTAGGTGACAAATGGGTCACCGTTAGTTGTTGCTAGATTGGGTCAAATTGTGACCTCATATGTGGTGTAGCCAAGGCTTTATTATCTTCCATCCTCTTTTTCTCCATCTGGGCTTCTCTAGCCTTCTTAGCAGTATCTACTTGAGTTTGGAATGTAGAAGGAGAGGCAATGTGCCCACCCGCAAAAGGATAACCTTGTGGCAAGCCATATGGAATAGCCAAATGTTGGCTAGGGGAAATATGAAGAGGTACTTTCTTTAGGATAGAGGGGGGGAAATGAGGTAATGATGTGACCTGAGTATGGATAGATGAGGCAAAATGAGAAATGGGCACAGCAGAGGTGGCAGGGGATATTATTTGGCCAAATGGAATCATCACCCCTATAAGAGAAGAAAGAGATTGAGAAGAAGAAGGAGAAACAACACTTACTTAAGGAGCAACGGAAGTACTCTATGGTTGGTGTTGTGAGGGTTTTGCCCTATCCTCTAAATCAAGTTGAAATCTCAGCCTCTTATGTTTCCTTGGTGTTTCTTCTTCTGGCTATGCTCCCTTCTCTTCAACATTTACCACTGTTGCTAGTGGTGATTGTGTAAAATTGAGAACCCTAAGGGCTGACACTGATGGAGAAGCTTTTGGTGGTGAAGATACCACACTCTTTTGTTTTTCAATGGCACTGAGAGATTGGGGCCAAATAGTTACAACTATTGTAGCTGAGGTTTGCCCTAGGGTCTGCAATGTTCGACTAGATTCTGCTTTGGTTTCTGGCTCTCCACCTTGTGTCTACAAATTGCTTGTATCAGGGCTAGAGATAGGAGATAGATGACATTCATCCCAAAGTTCCTCCCATTTCTCATCTGAATCCACATTTCCAAAAGAGTGAGTTGTCTCACAAATCTCTTGCCTATATCTCCAATAGGCTTCTATTTTCTCAGTCTTCCAGTCTTTGTTCTTTAATGCTCTTCTTAAACCAGAAGTCATTCTAATTTTAGGATCAAAATCCCTTTGCTTAACATAAAAATTTTCCCATGGCCTGTCTTCTTGAAGGGGCAAATCCATCAATTCTACATAAAAATCAGGAATATCTTCCCTAAGATTTCTTCTATTTTCTCGAAAGGGATGACCTTCATGCACAATTTTTGCAGCAACCTTATTATTCTTGACCCATGAAGTTATGAAACCATTTGGGTCATATCCCCATTTATCTTCAATTAGAGAGAAACCCAGGAAGGCTAGTTTTCTCAGCAACATGATCTCAGCATCTCTGACCTCTAGGGCCATGTTGTTTGTCACCCATGGAACATCATACATTTTCTTTTTTTTCTTCCCAATGCCATATTCATTATCCACCATGGAAACTTGCCTGGTGACCTCTAATAATGCTAACCTAAGGGTCAAAATCTTAGGTAGCAACACTAGTTCTTCACTAAAACCATGGAATCTAATAATAGTATGATGGGATCCAAAAAAGTAATCACAAGGAATAGTGCAATTGGTCATAAGGCCTGAGATAATTGGAGTCAATCTATTTACAATCGGCTTTGGGCTTAGATGAAAAAAAGTAGGGGCAACAAAAATTTCCCAAAATTTGTATGGGTCACTAGTTTTGGACAAGATATGTGTCCATGTAGACACAGGAATGGTCTTATGTAGACCAAAGCTCGGGTCATACATATTTAGATGCATGTGTTGGGAAAAGATGACAGAATTTTGATACAACATGAGATGAAATAGATAAGAGGAATACCAGAAAACCCATTTAGATTTGAAATGGGTGAGCTGATCAACCATTGAATATGCAATTTGCTCAGAGAAATCAAGCCGATACTCCTGAGTCTTGTCAACAGTTTTCAATCTAAAGATGATGGCCATTTGTTCTTCATAGACAGTTATATCTTCTTTCATTCCAAAAATGAAAGCCATCATAGAAAGTGCATCTTGACTAGCTTGTGCAAATTATGCTCTTGTTATTGGCAGTTTCATCGCAGTGGTATCATCGCCTAATTGCAATTTTGATTTTAGAAACCTCAATTGAGTATTGACGTTTGCCCATGTTTTCTACATTTTAGCAATGGTGGGAAACGTGGTTATCTTGTCATGATACAGGGCCAACATGTCTCTAATAGCCTTTGGTGTAATTTACACTGTGAATGGACCCTATTGTATGGTATTTGAGGGTGCATGAAACAATTTGGAGCATATTTCAACCAAGTCAGGGTACGGATGTACACCTAGGACAATGAATTGTGCCAGTTGGGAATTTCATATCCTCATTATGAATGTTTCATATTATCCAACCTTGGCCCTTTGAATACACCTTTGATGTGCCCCTTCTCTTAGATTCTTGTTAGGATTTTGAAGAATTGGGTCCATGATTCCATCTGCAAAATCTTTCACCTTTGCTGAGTCATTTGCATAACCAACTTCAGGGACTCTAGTCCATGGATATGTCTTTAAGGGTTGTGCAGGGGCCGAAGCATATGATTTACTTGTGAGAAACTTATCAATGGATTCATAAATCTTAGACCCTTGTTGTGAAGACTGTGCTCCCTCCACTTCTATATCTATACTTGTAAATAGTGAACTATGGTAACAGGTATGGAGCTTTGCAATAATGAAGGCACTTTCACTAAGCAGGTTCACTATGAACTAAAAATGCAAGTAATAGGGATTTTCTAGCAGGCGCAAGAATGTTTGAGACACTTTTAAGCTTTAACTCTTGTTATAGGGTATTTAATGATCCATCAAGTCTCAAAATGGCATTAAAATTAGATAACTGTTAGCAAATCTTACTAAATCTTCATGGGACAGCGAGTTAGACACGTCATGAAAGTGGTTGCACAAGGTACTTTGGGGAATTTAAGGATTTGGGAGATATTTAATGTGTCAAGAGTTTTAAATTTTTTGAAAAAGACTCTGAGTTGTGGCTACGTGTTCAAAGAACACTTATTTAAAAGAAAGAGTGAGAAAGAAAAATGGGAAAACAAAACAACAAGGAAAGGGGAACTATCTATCTATAATACATTAGAGACATAGCTTAACTGAAATGTTTCAAGTAGATCCCATTCATAAGAATCTTTTTAGGTTCACCTTCCATTTTTTCTAGCTCAAATGAATTTTTTTGTTTACATGCATGAATTTTATAGGGGCCAGTCCATAATGCTTCAAATTTAGTGTGTTGACCTAGCTTGGCAGCTCTTACATCCCATTTCAAAATAATTGAGCCTACTTCAAAATAGGGATTTGAAGTCCTTTTATCGAAGTAGTTTTTAATTATTTTTTGATGCTTTATTAATGAATTATGTGTTGCATCCCTCTTTTCTTGAACTTCCAAAATTTCAGCAAGTTTGACCTACATGGGGCCATTTTCCTCAATTTCAATCTGCTTTAACAGTTGGAGAGCAGGAATCTCCAAGCTTAGGGGTATTATAGCAGGCTTTCCATAGACCAATTCATATGGGGACATTTTCATCACCTGCTTAGGTGTAATTCTATCAGCCCATAGTGCTATATTAAGCACTTTATGCCACTCCTTGTGATGATTAGCCCCTATTCTCTTGCTGAGTCTAATCAGATTCTTGTTTGTTGATTCTACCAAACCATTACCCTAAGGGTAATAATTAGAGAAAGTTTTCAAATAGATTCCATGCTTTAATGTAAATTCAAATACTTTAGACCCTAAAAATGCTTTAGTATTATCTGAAATTATGGTGTGAGGAGCCCCAAAGTGAGCAGTGATACTGCCTAGAAAATCTAGGATCACATTTTCTATTATTTCTTTGAGTGGCACTACCTCAATCCATCTAGTTAAATAATTTGTGTCAGTTAGAATCCATTTATGACCCATACTTGATACTAGATATATCATTCCAATGAAGTCAAGACCCCATTGAGCAAAGGGTTCATCAAAAATTATAGGACTAAGGGGCATTGTTGCATTCCTTCCCATCCCCACATAATATTGACAAGATTGACACTTTTTAACCAGTTGATAACAGTCTGTAAATAAAGTGGGCCAAAAATAACCTGCCTCACTTATCTTTATAGCTGTGGTTCTTAAAGAAAAATATCCACCTGAAACTCCATGGTGCATTTCATGCAGTATTTTTTTAGCCTCATCTTTCTCTATGCATCTTAAGAGTTTGCCATCAAAATTTCTTCTGAAAAGAACTTGTTAAATTAAAACAAAATTGACCCCTTGCATCCTATAGTATCTCCTCTTATTTTGAGGGAGTTCTTTTGGGTAAATCCCATGTTTCATAAAATAGATTTTGTTTGTGACCCAGGAGTTCTGATCAACCTCTTGTATCCTCAATACAGTTTCCTTTTCTATTTATGAATCTATTTCTTCAGGTATCATCTTTTCAAGCTCTTGATTCATGTATTGGCACAACCCCCTACCTCTGACTAACTTAGTGGGTTTGACCACTACATCATATTCAAGGATCTTTGTTATCCAGTTTGCTCTTTTTTCAGTAACTTCACCCTCTATAATGTATTCTCTGACACTTGGGTGAGCCACAAGTATCAGAATCTTACTTCCTGATACTATATGCCTAAATTTCTTGAGGGCTTTTACCATAACATATGCTTGTTTCTCCACAAAGTTGTATCTAGTTTTGTATTCCCTACGAGTCCTTAAGAAAAAGGCTATTGGATGCTCTCCCTCCTGTCTATCATCTTTCTGTGTTAGGACAGCAGCAATACTGAGCTCTCCTCTATAGACATACATTACAAAAAGATTAGAAAAGTCTAGGTTTCTAAGTACTGGGGCCATTGAAATTGCTTTCTTGACCTCTTCAAAGGCTTTCCTTCCTTCTGTAGTCCACTTGAAAACTAGGTCTTTTTTTAACAAGAGTGTCACTGGTCTTACTAGGCCTGCAAAGTCGGATATGAACCGACTGACAAAATTAATCTTTCCCAAAAAAGACTATACTGCTTTCTTATTTACTGGCAGGGGCAAGTTCATTATGGTTGTAACTCTCTCTGGATCTATATAAACTCTTTTAGATACTATATGTCCCAATAATTTGCCTTGAGGTATAACAAAGATACATTTCTTGGGATTCAAGGATATCCCAAATTCTTGACATTTCTTAAAAATAGATTCTAAAGGATCAAAATGATCAACAACATTCTTGGAAAAAATAGTAAGATCATCAAAATAAATTAGGATGATTTTATTTATAAGTTCCCCAAATGCTACATCTATAGCTCTTTAAAAAGTGGCTCCAGCATTTGACAAGACAAATGGCATCTTAGCATATCCAAATGTTCCCCATTTGGTAGTAAAAGTAGTCTTGTATTGGTCTTCATCAGGCATCCAAATCTAATTGTATCCAGAGAAACCATCTAGCGAGGAAAATCTCTCTGATCCAGACATAGTCTGTAAAATTAGTTCCATAGAGGGTAAGGGATAGTGATCTTTCAGAGATGCTCTATTCAAGTCTCTAAAATCTACACAGAGTCTTATGTCACCATTATTTTTCCTGATTGGTACTAGATTTGATACCCAGGTTGAGTGTTTGATTGGAAAAAATATTTTAGAATCTAAAAGTTTCTGCAACTCATCCACCATTAGAGATTCAATCCTTGGATTTACTGGCCTTTGCTTCTATCTAACTAGCTTAGATCCTTCAGTCAATTCTATTATGTGTTGAATGATGTCTCTATTATATCCATGAAGGTCTTCATAGCTCCAGGCTATGACTCTATCATATCTTTTGCGTAATTCAATTAGTCTTTCCCTTTCCTCTTGAGTAGCAAAATTTCTAATTTTTAATTTTCTCCCTTCACTCACCTCTATTTCAAAATAATCTACTTTATTTACTTGGAACCTTTTCTTCACTATGCCTACATCTTCTAGATCAAATAAGTTTTCTAAAGTGATCAAGCCTTCGGGAAGCTTATTATTCTTTAATTGTATAACTTGATCTCCATATGCCTCTTCAATTTTTGGTTCTAATTGATCAGCAAATTCCCCTGGTTGTTGCAAGAATGAGAGTACCTGAGAATCATTTTCAAATACTTGCCAATTCTCATCATTGTCTAAGATAGTTGGCCTTACTATAGCTTTTACTAACTCATTATTAACTAATACGCCAATTGCTAGATCAAACTGTGAGCCAATCTGTGCCATCCTATCAGCTTCAAAATTTTGGGTTCTAAGAACTACTTCAATATTGAAAGCTTCAAAATCTTCTATTAAGTCCAAAATTCTATTTCTATAGGATCTCATCCTTACATTTTTGGCTATTGCCTTTTCTCTAATTTGCTTCACCACTAATTCTAAATCTCTTTTTACTATCAGATTCTTTACTCCCTTTTTCTTGGCTAATATGAGCCCATGTACTAAGGATTCATATTCAGCATCATTATTAGTACAAGCAAATTGGAAACGGATAGCTCTCAAAATTTTCTCCCCATTTGAAGCAACAAGACAAATTCCTGCTCCAACACCACTTTTACTTCTAGCCCCATCAAAATTTAAGGTCCAAATTTCTGAATCTTTTTCAAATTCTTGAGTAGTTGGCATTTCTTCCCTTAAAACATTTGGGATTTCATGGTCTTCATCAAAAATGACATAAGTGCCCAGACCAGTAGAGTCATAATTTCCATATGGATCACTATGCATCATAGTTAACAAATAGTTATTTTCCTCTTCTTGGTCATGTTCAGTCCAGTCACCCAACTCTTCAACAAAGACCTTTTCTTCCTTATTTAGCATAGCATGAGCTGCCTCTAACTTTGAGGTTGGTTCATTGGTGATGTGATCCTTAGATAATGGCTCAGATAGTGTTTTCATCTTTGAACCATATTTGGTTTTTAGGATGAGGTGAGACCAATCAAGTGACATATATCCTCCTATCTTGGTTGTGAAATTAAATATAGGCCAAATACAGGGGTTATATCTATGACTACTACATCTTGATTGATAATTATATTGTGGCAAGTATATAATTGCAATGGGAGTTGTTTAATTCTCCCTATTGTTTGCACTGATTTGCCATCCAGCTACATGAGTCCTCTAGTAAGTGGCTCATACTTTATTTTTAAAGCATCTGTTATTTGCTTAGGCATTACTATAGTAAGCCCCTGAGTCTATCATCACATTATGCAATAGTTTATTTTCAACTATCAGATTCAAATATAAGGGCTCTGGTTTGGATTTACTTACCTCTACTGCATTGTTCAAAAGGGCTATTATCTATAGAGGAACTGTGTCCTTAATCTTTTCTTTATCTACAGGTCCTTTGGTGCCAATATGTTTAGGCACTTCTTAGCCCCACAAAGCTTCTTGTAACAATATCTTTTGCTCAAGAATGGCTATATGTCCCATATTGACACTTGTGTTGGAGTCTAATTTAGCTGATACACCACATTCACTGGTCCTAATGTTTGGGTTCTTGAAAAATAAGGGTACCTTGCTTTTTCTTGAACTTGTCCAAGAACTACTTGATTCTGCACTAGCTAATGCACTTCTTGTCTAGTAGCTATGTTTTGATGACTTTAAAATGGAGGAGGCCCCATAACTTCATTATTTGGGACTTCAGGCTGTTCCATCATCCTTCTCTTTGATCTAGTGTAGTAATCTGATTGTACTACTGGCTTCTTGGAAGTGGAAGCTTCATTCAAGAATACTGACTCTTCATCTTCAACCCATGAAAACAAAGCATGCTCAGGGGCTATTTCTTCTTCTTGTTGTAAAGACATCCCTTGCATTTGAGCCATCAGAACTAAATTTTGCATACTAGGGGACTAGTAGGCTTGAGTGTCAAGAGTACTTGCAAACTATCCATCCATTCTTCTTTGATATGCTACCTTTTGTTGTAGATTACCCATGGGACAATCTCTGGGAATATGAGCATTATTACAAGGGAAACACTAGGCATTGGTGCCATCTGCATAATTATTCTGCCCTTGAATAATCTCCCTATTTGGATTAGGGGGAATAGTCTGTGAGGGTGTAGGGACTGCAACTAATTGGTTTGCTGGCTGAGGGTTATTTTGCCTTTGATGACCCTAATACTAGTTTGGATGTGGTGGAAATCTATTTCCTTGGTAGCCTTGATATTGGGGTTTAAGATAAGGATTCTACTGTCTTTTTATGTTAATTAACTCATTAGAAAATGTCTTTAAGATGTTCTTGATATCATCCATCTCAGATGACTGGGCAAGGACAAGTTCTTTAGTAGGTTGTTGAGGATATGTGTACATAGACACAGGTGGGGCTATGGAATTAGGGGTTTCTTGAGGCAAAGATAAGGTAATCTCTGGAAACATGGGCATGGGAGGCCTTGGGGGCAACTTTTCAGCATCTATTAAATTATTTTTAGCTCTAACTACATAGTCATATGCTTCTGGCAGAGTCTGACCTCCAAGTGATTGAATCATTACTGATATATCTAAATTTAAAGCTTTAAGATAAAATACTATAGGCATACCTGGTAATGGTCTTGCTATAAAAGGAATATTTTCCAAAGTCTTTTGAAATCTTGAATTGAAATCAATCATTGCTTCTTGTGGTGCCCTTTTTATAGTAATCAATTGTTGTAACAAAGAAGATTTATCACCCTTTTCTTCAAATCTTTCAAAGAAAATATCTCCAAGCTGATCTCATGTAGATATTGTATTTGGGGTCAGAGATCGATACCATTCCAAAGCCTTCCCTTTACAAGAAGCTGCTAATAATCTTATAGCCACATTCTGTTGTGTGACCACATGTATAACACATACATCAGACACATCCTGAAGATATTCTTCAGGTGTTTTGAAATCTTGCCCACTAAATTTGGGCAGAGCTTTCAGGGCATTTATTGGAATAGGATCCCAAGTGGCTGGTGGTATTGGGAGAATCAAAGGACTACCAGTGTTTCAACTTACATAATTCCTTAGGGGTATAGGTGCTCCCATGTTTGCTCTTAGTATTGCTATAAACTAATTTACCCTTCTTCTTGGACTAGTTATCGAAGGTGGAAAAAGAATACCTAGATTTACAGTAGATTGAGATCTTGTTACTGGTCCACAGCTCTAACTCTTTGCAGCTCTCTGGTTCATACGGTCTTGAAAGAAACTTCAAGATGGTGTCCCACTGGGCGTGCCAAAAAGTTTTGATGCTTAAAATTGCATTGTTTCCAACACCAAAAATGGGAAGTTTCAAGAATGTGGGACTTTCAACCTGAAATGACCTCCAGATTTTAAAGAAGCTGACTCTTCTTTATCTCAAGTGTATAATGAGGAAAGGGATAGGAATTACACAAAAACACAAATGCAACGAAAGAAAATCTAACTATGGCAATGCGCCTGAATTTAATTTGACCCTTAATTCTAAGTACAATGAAGCTATCTTTAGGATTCAATTACATTAAAGAGAAAACAAGGCATGATCAATGTAAAAGATGAAAATAGATATGATCAAAGGCTCACAAATTAGACAATTTCTCAATAACACAGAAAATATCAACAAAGGCACAGAACTTAGTCTTCTTATTTATTTTCTAGTCACATAAAAGGCATAGAAACATGCACAATTATACAAACTTTCTAACTCAAAAAAACAAAACAAAGGCAAATGACATTATTGGCTTCAGCAAGAAAGTCTAAAATCTCTTGATAACAATCTCTCACAAAAAATTCTCTCTATCTTCTGATCCCCTTTCTGGCGATCTTTGCACCCATATTTATAGCATCAGACTAGCTCTAGATTGCCTGCACGTTCCCAATCCAATGGTCTAACTGAACTCTAACTGAACTGGAAGTGTCTAACAAAAGATATTGCCTTGATCTAAAATGTTTCGTCTCCCTGCAAGTTCATTGGCTGAAATAGATACACAGGATGCTTCCCACTGTGAAATGGGTGAGGACACTTGGTAGTATCTACTTTTTCACTTGAAAACCATCTCATTATTTAGAAGACACCAAAAAAATGACACTTGGTAGCTTCCACAACACTTACAAAAAACACACGGCACTTTTCGTGTAATTTATACTCTTTATATGTCTTTGCTCAGGAGTGTTCCGTCTTTGACATTGGTCATAGTTTGCTGCTTCAAATCTTTAACAACTTACAGAAAATGGGACTCACAACACTTCTTACTTAAGCAGCCTCAAAAGGGGAATAGGGACAGGTGTCACTTTTTGCATATCTTTAACAAGGGACACGTGGTGGCTAGGGACATGTGGCAGCTTCCATTGATCTTTAGCTAGACTGTAGAAACATTCAGGACTCATTTTAGATTCATACAGATGGTGACACTTGGTAGCTTCTGCTGACTTTAGAAACAAAAACCTAGGTCCCACCATAGTCTTTACTTATCAATGAAACAAAGTGAAGATATTTTAGATGTTGACACGTGGCAGCTTTTACTTTCTTTGGCTAGGGATATGTGGCATCTTCTGTTGTTCTTAGAAAAACATATTGAAGCCTTCCACGGTTGCCACTTGGTGCCTTCTGCTTGACCCTGAGATAAGCTTATTGAAAGAAGCTTTCAAAACTCATAAGAAATTTGAAACGCAGATGTCAACACTTGTCACGCTCTGCTGAGTTACCACAGGACACATGGCACATTCCAAGAAACTTATATAAATTATAAAGTGTGTCTCAGCTGATGACACTTGTCAACTTTTGCACGACTTTGTTAATTAGACAAAATCTAGGCAAAAATAAATTCACACCCGCACTCTGTGTCAAAAATTTCACTGCTTTGAAATTGAAACATGCAAGGACAAAACCTGGAGCGCACAACTAAAACTCAAAAAATAAAAATGTAGAGTTTTTTACTCTACATATCACATGGTAAAATGAGATAATAACCAAAGGGAATAGGGTAGATATAACCAATTCACCATGACAACTATTTATGAAAAATGAAGATAAGAAAGCAAACAATCATGAAGATACAAGGGAAAAGTTTTCAAAAAAACTCTAAAGGAAAATAAAGCAATGATAAGTGAAAAATAAAAGTGATAATAAAAATACAATTATATGCAAAATGTAAAAAAAACATAAGCTAACTATAGTACAACAAGAAAAAGAAACATGATATAAGATAGAAAATAATTTGACACAGTGTCAAATGATATAATCAAAAATAGAAATAAGATTGGAGCACACATCCAATCCAATTATAAATGAGGAAGCACCATGCATGTGCTCATAAATATTGGTAAATCTATCCACACACATTATCCAAGACATCAGATAAATCTCTATGAAGCTGAATACAAATTGTTGTCAATGTCTTGTCAATCTTCGCTGAATATTAGGCAAATACTTCTTTTCTAATCTCCTCAACTAAAAAATTAGGAATACTCATTGGATCATGCTAAGGAGGTAAATTGGGCAAAGGATGGTCAGGAGAATGCATGGGAATTAGATCTACAAGAGATGCAAGAATCACCAGTAGAAAAGGATTCATAGGTGAAGGAGGATCCATGGGTAGAGAAGGAACCACAAGTGGAGGGATAGAAGTTGGTGAAGGGACCATAGGAGGTGTAACTATGGGAGAAGAAGGGGAAGCCTTCTTGTGAGAATGACATATGGGAGGAATGGTATAAGGTCTAGGAATAGCTATAATATGGTCCTTAAGATGCTATTGAAGGATACAATAATGATCAATGTGATGTGTACCACATTGGTACCATAGATAATACCTCTCACCATACATAGGTATATATTCAAAAAGGATCTTTAGAGGAGGGATGGAAGTGTCTATTGATAGGTAATAAGGATGCAAGGTATTAATATATTATCATAACTTATGATAATGGATATAAGAGTGATTATATGTCCCATGAAAGTAATAAATATGCCTATGATTATTTTTAGGAAAAACACTCATGGGAGAAGGTACAACAGGCATGGAAGAAGAAAGAGATGGATCATCAACCCATTTGGTGGGAAAATGATCCATCTTAGGCAAAGGAAGCAAACCATCACCAAGAGAAGGTGCTAATAGAGAAGGAATGGAACTAGGCATAATAGAAGGAATGCTAGTGGAAGAAGCAAGATTAGGCTTGGTAATAGTGGAAGTAGCAATAATAACTAGTTCTAATACAAGTTTCACTATGGGAGGGGCAGGATTGATAAAAGGTATAAGGAGTACTACCATATGTGTGTCAAAGTGATAAGGTTTGGTTATAGCATTATCTATGAGCATAGTCCTACGAGGCTCCTCATAAACTAGATGTGTTGATGTCATCTCTACTTATGATAAAGAGGAAAAATGCAAGAATCAAGAACTATAAATGTTAAAACATGAGAAGATGCACAAAAATATTCAAGTAAAGAAGAAAGATAATGCACAATCCTAACATCATGAGCTTGGACAAGACCACCTAATAAAATATCATCTAAATAATAGCCATCATCATAATCCAATGTATGAAGATTGATGACACCAGTTGGAATAACTTTGTCATCAGAAGAAGCATGGTTAATAGAATGTTGAGTCTTGGATAATACTATGAGAAGTCAATGCAAGGAGGTTTATGAGAACAAGGCTTCAAGGAAGCAGGAAGCTACTCAATGAGATGAGGTGCGAGATCAAAATTTTTGATCTTTAAGTTAATCTCATTAGGCTCATCATCATCAAAGTCTAAAAGGTTGGGAGGAATGTTACCAATGAGCTTGGGATGCCCATTGTGACCTTTGGTTGAGTTGATAGGAAAATTTAAATGTTGTGACTCATAAAAATAGAATGCTAGGCAAAGGCTCAAGAGTAGGAATCTCGAAAACACCATGATTTTGGAATTCTTCAAAATTCTAAGGGTTAGTATCTCTTTGAATCATATAAATGGCTCCGTTATGAGGGAATTTAATGCATTGACAGGTAAAAGAGGTGATAAATCACATACGATGAGTCTATGACCTACCAAGCAAGATGTTATAAGACAGAGGAAAGTTAAAGATCATCACCTTTACACAAACTATAATAGGTGGGACTATAATGGGAAGCCACACACACCCAAGAGGAGGCATTTGCCTTTTATCATATCCTTGGCAAGTGTTACATGTAGACTTAAGATTGTATTCTAAATATCTAAGGGTCTTAATGAAATCAAGAGAATCAACACAAGTACCATAACCCTCATTAATCAATGCTCATTTAACTTGGATATCACCTATTTGGATGCTAATTAATAAGGAAATCTCATTGATAATCATATATGCGATGTGAAATTTAAAAGAAAGAGAAGAGTCAATAGTTTCATCAACATTTGATGGACATCTCTTCACATTATTACAAGATATTGTCCTTGGAACCAGATAAGGCTGCCTCTCATCCTACTAAAGGAGGACAAGGGACATTCATCTCAAATATCAATTACATAAGATGGTTTTGATGATAGGTAGAGGTCCTCAGAAGCTCAAGAAATGGAATTTGAGATGGGAGATTAGTGAGCTCTATAATGGGATCCCACTCATCATAACCAATGAGGAGATTGTTAGTTATAGGTGTGTAATGGTTTAATAAATCTTCAAAAGGAGGAGTCGAATAGAATTAAAATTTGTGTTGATAAGAATGAGAAGGTTTAAAATAAGGTTATAAATCATTTGTTGAAGAAGAAGTAATTGGTTTAGATTGATCTTGAGAAGTATAAGCATTAATAAAAGGTTGATTATCATTAGAATATTGATTATCATTAGTATTAGAAGATGATGGAAGAATGATAGAAATATAATGGGATGTGTTATCCAAGGGAGAATCATAAATTAGTCCATCATCAAAGGTTATAATATATTCTTATCCTAACTAATTAGAATGAGTTGGAGAAGAATCTTAGATAATATGGTATATCTTAAAAGGAGGCAGAGTCTAGATAGGTTGAGAATCAATGAAAGCCACCACCCTTCACATATTAATCATGCTAACCACATTCTCTTCGAAAGTTAGTTCAATAAGACTTTATACATTATCGGTGGAAGGAGTGGGCTTGTTTTGGTTTTTTTAAATAAGTTGATGATTAGGTAAAGGATATTTATAGATAACTAAATGAGTGTTTGCTTTATTTAAGGCTTGAGCTTTATCATGAGTTTTGTAGTCCTTCAAATCAATTTCATAAGCTTGTTGATCCTTATGAGTGATAGAATCATGATGAAAATTAGGTCTAAGAAGAAATTACATAGATAAATTATGAAGTTGTCAACAAGTCTCATGAGAGTGACCCCAACTATCATGAAACCAACAAAACTTGCTAGGAATGTACCAGGTTTTCATAGGATGAGTAGGGTCAATCTCTCAAGGAAGAGGCCTAGGTAGACGCTTAAGCAGTTTAGTTAAGGAAAGAGGTGTATGAACATTAATGTTATTTGAAGAATAGAAATGAGGATTAGTATATTGTTGAGAAGGAAATGGTTCTGAAGAAGGGGTAGGAATGATAGCTTGAACATTGTGAATGGTATCATATGAATTAGTAACACCATCATTGGTAATATTGCAGTTTTTATTTTTAAGTAATAGATGAGGACCCATGGAAGGTTAGGGTGGCTCAAATTGATGCATAAGTAAATCTTTTCATTTGGCTTAGTCAATAGCCTCCTTCAAGGTATGTGGAGAGAGGGTTTGGAATTGATATTGTAATTTAGGATAAAGAGCATTGGTAAAGGGATAAAAGAGATTGTCATCGACCATGTTATGTTTACACTTGTTTGACAAAGTCTTACATCATTTAACAAAGGCTTGGGCAATTTTGTTTTCATTTTATTTAAAATTTATGAAATGGGCTAAAGTGTTTTCAGGAAGACCACTAGTTTGGAATTCTTGTACTAAAGCATTCACTAAGTCCTCCAAACTAGTAATGGAATGAGATATAAGTTGATTATACTAATCCAGGGCATCACTAGTGAGGGTTTTGGCAAGGAGTTTGGTAGGAGCAAAGGTGTTTAATTTGATCCAATATTTATAAATATTTTTAAATGTCTTAAGATGAAGGGTAAATCGGTTGATCCATTATAAAATATTATAGGTGTTATACCTCTTATATCAATGTTAGCAATTCGGGTAGTAAGAGGTTTATTTTGTAAATGCTTGATGACTTTGTTGACTAAAGGAGGTTGAGGAATGAGATTTACTTGAGAATATAGAAGAGGGGGAGGATGAAAACTTTGGTTATGTGTGCCCCAAGTCATTGGTTTAGGATTGGAATGAATAATAAAAAGGTGGTTATGCATTCACATCATTTGATTCATATTATGAGCTTGGAATGTGTCTATTTGATTGATAGTTTGCAATAATAGTTGATGAGTTTGATTAGTGTTATTATAATAAGTAGTATTGGTGTTTATGTTGGTATTAGTGGCTTGGGTACCACTATTAGTGTTGTTATGAGCTTGACAAGAGCTATGAGAATTTGAGGCACTAGTGGCAAAATTTTCTTGTGAAGCAAAAGATGGACTAGTAAATGGTTGAGAGGAAAAAGCACTAGAAGCATGAGTGCCTTGGGTAGCAAGTAATGAACTAGTGGAAGGATTAAGGATAGTAGGTATTATGAGAGGCCCACTAGATGTAGAACCAGCCATGTTAGTTGTGATACTATGCAAGGACGTAGTAGAAGTTAAAGAAGAAGATGTCATGGAATAAAGAGTCAAGATTAAAGGAAGAGGTTGATAAGTAAAGAAATCGGTAGCCCAAAATCTAGTTGAGAAAGTGGAAGTAGGAGAATGGGGATCTTCAACTTGATGGCCAATCATGAGGTTATAGATGGTAGAAGGATCCTTCCCTCTATGTTGAAGAAATTATGTGATAAAGAAAATCATTTCAAGAGTATTCTAACTCAAGCTAATCCTCTAAGAGAAGAGGAGTTTTTTGCTACAAAGAGGTATGAGGATTCCCATAGTTCATTGTATGGATTGCAATATGAATATTACTAGCATTCTCAAAAGGAACCCTACTTTATCTATGGGAGACCCTATTAAAATTGGTAAATTTCATCATGTGTATTGACTGAACTTTAGTATTGTCACCAAACAGAAAGTTCATGATGAAATGGGGAAGAAGCAAGATGAGAAAGCAAAGGAATCATAAAGTGACTGACATAGAACTAGGTCGACCTAGTCGACCTAGTGTAAAAATAGGGACTATGAAATTGCATAGGGTCCATAGGATTGACCCAGTACAGAGAACAGAGACTAGCATAAAAGGGGAAAAAGCCTGTAAACAGTGCTAGGTTAACCAAGTTAACCTAGTGTAGTGTACAAGGGCTGAAAAATGTGTTAGGTTGATTGGGTTGATCTAGTACAGTGAATAAAAATTAAAATAAAGAGCTAATAACAAGTTTGTGAAATGAAATAAAATAGTTTTCAGTTGATCTAAGAAATTAAATGCTAAAATTAAATAGATAATCAATTGAATTAATATTAGCCAATCTAATTGATGCACACAAAACAAAACCTTCTACCAATGCTGGCTAATGCAAGTTCTTGCACACACAATTTATCAAAGAGCAGACAAACAACTTGAAAGCAAAACTAGCTAATTGGTCAACCTAAAATGTTAATTATTAAGAATAATTTTAAATGATAGGGAGTTCACTGAAATCAAGGTACTAAATAGCAATCTATGGATGGTTTTAGGTGAGTTTGGGATGAAAAGGACTATAGTGAAAATGATGCAAGCTTGGTATTGGGGCATACCCCCTCACTTCACACACCATAGTGATAAGGGTGTTGGGTGCTTAGCCAAAATATACCATTAACCATGTTTTTACTTGACTAGAGCATCAAGTCACCTTACCCCTTGGTGATGAAATCCAAGTAGGTTAGCTTGGGTAGTCAAATGTTAAAATGATTGTTGATGTTATGTGATTTGGTCATGTGTACACAAAATATAAATAGTGAAACTAAATGGTTAATTAAAACCCTCTAATTTAGACTATGTGAACTATTCTAAGCATGCAAACAACTGAAAGGAAAGATGTGATTAGCATACAACATGAATTCCAACTTTAAAACAAGGTATAGTGAGAACACTACATGCACAACATATAGAACTAGGTCAACGGGGTTGAGCTATTACTATTGAAGACAGGGTCTAGAAAACCTACTAGGTCAATTAGGTTGACCTAGTTGTTTTAGACAACATATAGAACTACATCAACTAGGTCGATCTAGTTGACTATGAAGAGCCAGTTTTGAAGACTGCAAACATGAAAGGAAATTATAAAAAAGGAAAGATACAAAGAATAGAAAACTAACCTTGATGGTTTAGAGATGGGGAAAAAAATTGTTGACCTAGAACCTTGGAGAAAACTATCAAAATCTTGAAAACTAGGTCAAGTTGGTCGACCAAGCAATATAAAAACCTACTATAAAAGCTAAAAAAGTGTTGAAAATGCACTAGGTTGACCTAGTTGACCTAGTAGGTTGAACAGGATGTCTAAAAATAGACTAGGTCAAGTTGGTCGACTTAGTAGGCTAATATGGAAGTCTGTAAAATTGAAACCTATATTAGGTCAAGCTGATTGATCAAGCTATATAGGAACCTACTATAAAGTGGTTTAAAATGTGTTAGGTTAACTTGGTTGACCTAGTAGGCTAAACTAAAAGTCTAAAAAGTGTTGAAAACCTGTACTAAGTTGAGATGATCGATCTAGTTTCCTATTCTTATGCATAGAGAAAAATAACTGGGTCGACAAAATTGAACTAGTGTGTCAAAATATATGATGAAAAGATGACAAAAAGAAAAAAATAAGTGAAATAAATCCTACAAGGGTTACTTTCACTTTGGGTTCAACAGAATGTATGCAATCAAAATTGCATGATGTACATGAATTAATCCTAGATCAGATAAGATAAAGCACACCTATACTTCTGATTGGGTATACACTTATTAAGTAGGAGCATGACTAATATGGGTATCTGCTACATCCAATTAGGGGATCACTTGTATCACTTGTCACAACATATCATGCTAGGAAGGGTTTCAAATCCTATAGTCTAACATAATCACACAACCCTAAAAGATTCTTGTGATTTGATATATCACTTATGCTAACAAACAAGAGAGTAAACTATTCTAATAACAATAAAATTAAACTAATCTAGTGTGCACCAAAGCTTGTGGCACAAATTAGGGGTTAGAACAAAACAAATAAATAACAACTAAATTAAACATGCATAGGAGACATATACTCACGTCAATATATATAGAATCCTAATACATGGAAGAGAAGAATACATACTGCATTATCTATCTACTCTTACAAAGGAGAAATAAATTTAGGAATACTTACCTTTGAATATGAACCTGTTGAGCCTCAATCTCTCCCTTGGTCAAGGTACTTCATAAGAGATTTTTGTGGTTGTAAGGATAACCAAGATAAATCAGCTCTAGGTTACACAACCTACCTAAGCATCCAAAATACTTCTCCATAAAAAAATATCAGAGCTCTAAATAAAGTATTGAACCCTAAAGCTTTATTCCTCAAGTAAAATGGTCAATAAGCAGATGTTCATTCACACTTTTTATCTTTCTTATTCTCCTCTTATGAAATGGTGGTAAATGACCTTGTATGTATAGTGGTAACTTGCCTAAAAACTTTCAAACATGTTAGATGTTCTAGGTTGACCAGGTTGACCTAGTACATTTTTGGGCTAATGCCTAAAGTCTATGTTAGGTTGGCTAGTATGTTAATAAACCAAAAGAGCTAAAGTGTCTCTAGAATACCCTAGGTCAACCAGGTCAACCTAGTGTATTGAATAGGTCAAAAGTATAACAAGGTAAGAAATAAGGGAATAAGGCATGATGATGACTAGAATGGATAGAAAAGAGAAGAATAATATTAGGGTTCAAGTTTTTTAGGAGACTAGTGTGTGGATGGCAAGTGGTAAAAGTAACAACAATCTTATTAAGCACCGATGGTTTGCCCACCCCTTTCCTAGTGTACCCTTTAAGGCATGCACTTAGAGAGGTTGAGACTCGATTGGTTATTGCAAGATATGAAGTGTTAGTAATCAATAAAAGTTTGAAAATATTATGTGTATATATATTCCACCTCTTCATCCATTCCAATGCATAAGGGCCATCCCTCACATAACTCCACATCGTAGCCTTCTATGAAGAATCAAGACACTTCTTGTATAAGTGAGAAACCTCAAAATACTACTCAATACTCAAAGGCTCATGCACCTTCTACTCCAGACAAAGGCAAGAAGAATTTCAAGGATAAGTGGTGCCACCATCATCACTCATCCACCCATGATGATTTTGAATATTGTGTGCATCAAAATTTACTCACATAATTTACATCATGACCCACATCAATGGGAAACACTAATTTATATGCCTATTGTCTAAGTACCAATACTATTATGATCAACATCTTAGAGGAGAGAGAACACCTCTTCCACACCAATTTATTAGTGAAGGGTCAGCCTCTTCATGTCATCATAGATTGTGATAGTATAAAGAACATAATTGCATAATCTATATCTCAATGCCTTGGTCTTACCACTAGTATGCACTCTAAGTCATATTCTCTAGGGTGGCTGAAGCAAGGGAAGATATACAAGTTTGATGATAATGTAATTTTAAGTACAAATTCAAGCTTATGGAGGATAATGTCACTTGTGGCATTACACCTCTGGATTTCTATGGCATCTTGCTGGGGAGACCATACTTGTATGAATGTGAAGCTACATATCAAGCCAAGCCCCAATGTTAGACTATTTATGCACAAGATCACTTATACAATCTCTTTGAGTCTTCACCTACAACCAAATTCACCTTGGTGTCTACCAATCAATGTTGTAAACTTGTCTCATATGTACATAAGTTCATGTTACTCATGGCTCATCCTGATGTACCTACATAGATGACAAAGTGTACATTGGCAGCACTCACCACTCGCATAACATCATAACAGTAATAAATTAACAAGTTACTAGAGTATCATAGAAATTTCTTTGTAGATATTGAAGGCCTTCTAATGAACTAAAAATTAAATCACCACATCAATTTGGTACCTAGATCCCCTCTTATGAATATCCCCTTGTATTGCAGATCAATTTGGGAGAATGATGAAATATAGCACCAAATACAAGAGTTCCTTGATCATGGTAAGATCAAGTCTATCTCTTCTCCTTATGGGATTTTGATAATCCTAATACCCAAGAAGGATGGTCTTAGATACTTTGCATAGACTATCATGCACTCAAAATGATAATGGTGAAGAATCAGTACCCACTACCATGCATTGATAACCTTTTGGACCAACTCCTAGGTGCATAACACTTCACCAAGATTAAATTGAAGTTAGGTTACCATCAAGTTCTAGTCTACCCTAAAGACATCTAGAAGACATAATTCAAAACATAGAAAGGATTGTACAAATGGTTGGTCATGCCTTTTAGCCTAATGAATGTGTTGGCTACTTTCATGTGCTTGATGGATGATTTACTCAGGCCTTTTCTCAACTAATTCATCATTGTAAACTTTGATGACATTCTCATCTTCAGAAAGACTTGGTAGGAGAATCTAGAGCACATATCATGTGTCTTAGGCACCTTGCATCAACATAAGTTTTAGGCCAATTTAAAAAAGTATATATTCAATGTTGTCTAGATTCAATACCCAAGCTACATCATTAATCACATAGGAATCCATGTAGATCTAGAGAAGATCAAAGTAATCTAAGATTAGCCTAATTCACATAATCTCATATAATTTATGATTTTTCTTGGACTTTTTAACTTCTACTAGAGGTTCATCCTTGGTTTCTTGTACATATATTGAGCTCTCAGCTAGATAACACATACAAAATCTAAATTTGATTTGACTCATGTGCAACAATGCACTTTTGAGGCACCCAAACAATGCCTCTCTATAATGACTATTATCATAATACCTAACATAATGCATTCCTTTAAAATTTACACCAATGCATCTAACTATGCACTTGATGTAATAATTATATAACATGGGCATTCCGTCACATACCACTCAGAGACGTTTAACAACATGGTGTAAAGGTACTTCACCTATGAGAAATAAATGTATTATATTATTCAAGCAATTAAGTAATGGGTCCACTAAATTATGGGGAAGGAGATAGTTATTCATTTATATCACAAGCCATTTCAATTCCTACAGACACAAAGCAAGATAGATAATACACAACACATGAAATGGATGACTTAATTGTAAAAGTTTCATCTCATGATCTAGCATAAGAAAGGGAAAAATAATAAGGTTACATATTACCTTAGCCAACCACTGGGTCATGTGCTCATCATGGTGATGGACACATGTGGCCACAACTTCAAATATTGGGTATCCCTCTTCTCATTTGGTCAAGACTTTACAATGACTTACACCAGCCTAGTTCAAGGTAAACAAGTTCAGGAGTTCTACTCGTTTAACCAAATTTTATACAAACTTGGAAATATCTATGTTCTTAGTGGTACACTTCAACAATAACTCATTTTGGAGGCCCATTATGGCAAGACCTTAAGACACTTCAGCATGATAAAGACTATAGATGCATTGTAGTTACACTTGTTCTAGCTATACATGTGTATATACATGAAATGCCACATCAAGTTTTTCATTAATTCTTGCATTGCCAAGCCCACAAATAGGAAGCTAGGACTTTACACACCTCTATCAATTCTATCCAGACCATGGGAATCTATCAAAAATGGATTTCATGACACTTCTTTTGTTGTAGTGGATAGATTTTCCAAGATGGCCATCATGGTCACATGTAATAAAGACATTGATGTCATTGTTTCTATGCAAGATTTCTTCAACCACATTTGGGTTCATTTTAGACTTCCAACATCCATAGTCTCTAATAAAGATTCATGTTTTGTAAGTCACTTTTGGAAATCATTGTGGGACTTGATGGGTACACAATTGGATTGGTTGACAAGTTTTAATCCATAGATATATGAGTAAACTGAATTGGTGAATCACACACTTATGCATCCTTTATGAATGTATAATGATGCACATGCTCACACTTGGGATGATAATCTCTTGTGCATTCAACATGCCTACAACAGAGCCCTTCATAGCTTTATGGGTCATGGTCTATTCCAGACATATCTTGGGTTTCAACCTTTGGCACCTCTAGACATATCCTACCACACACCAGTTAACACTAAGTCACACACATAGGAATAGGAAATAGATAAAGCTAAGAATTTAATGTGACATATCAAATATGTTCATCAATAAGTTCAATAGATTCTCTCTTGCACATAAACAAGGTACAAATAGTGCCATGATGCACATCACACACCTCATGCATTCTGAGTTGGCAATAAATTTTGGTTATACCTTCAAAAGGAATTATTCAAAGGTTCACATTGGAAGATCAAGCCTATGCATTATGGTCTTTGCAGTATTTTGCATGCATTTAGTGAGAATACCTTCATTCTTGATCTGCCTCTAAACTTGGGGATACACCTAGTCTTGAACATGGAACTTCTCAAGCCTTATACTCTAACACTTCTTAAGCCATCAAAGTCACAACATCCTTTTGATTTGGATTTTGAATACTTGTGCCCTACAAAGAAGGACTAGATCATTGATGTAATAGACACATGCACCCACCATACCACACAAATTTTTTTGAGTGGCCAATGTTGGATAAAATTTTGATCAATCTAATTAGTACACTTCTCATTAACTTCAAGTGTAGTTTCCTCAACTACACACCGACATAATGGAGACCATTACTCTTCAAGGAAGGGTGAATGATCTATGTGTAAAATCTCTGCACAACTAAACATAATCTTCATTTATTCATCTTTGTAGAGCTTGCACCTCTCACATAATCTTGTGAATTATTTTTTGATAATATTTCTCATGTTCCCACATACAATTATTGTGCTTACTCATATAATTTCATGCAAATATCACCTCGAAACCCTGCTTGCACATCTAATACAAGAGCATCAAGCTAGAAGATATCATTTTTATGTTTTTGTCAATAGAGGTCAAATTTGGTCAAATTTTGGGTGTCAAATTGATTTAGGGACCTATTAAGGTCTATTTGTGTCTTTTTAATACTTTTTGAGTCATAGGGGTGTGTTATATAGTTTTTAGGAGTTTTTCTTCCAAAACTAAAAAAATTTAAAAAATTCAAATGTTTGGACTAAGTCAAGAGTGGCCAAATCATGGTATAGAGTGGTGATATGAGGAAATATGGGTTCCATAAGGTCATGAATCCTTTAAAAGAGTGTTTGGAGTCACATATGTCTTAGTTTCAAGTTAGAAGTCATTCATAAGTAGTGTAACCCTCACCCATATGTTGGGTTATCAAGAAAATAAGCCTTTACCATGTAACTAATCAAGTAACCAATGTTGAATTTGGTTGAATAGGAATTTGTATGACACTATTGGGTAGATGAGAGAATTTTTATAGAGATAAGTCTCCATAGAGAGATGGAGGAGAAACCAGGGAATGGAAGGATGAGTAGACTCCTCAAGGAAAGACACAAGTCCATAACAGGACTTGAATGTAATTGAAAATAAGTCAATGAATAAAGAAAAGTTTGATAATATGTATTCTAATTTAAATTTATATTGGTTACATCAGTCACATGTTACCTTTTAAATTCCAAATTCCCATAAAACCATGTCTTTATTTTTGTTATGTAAGACTACGGGTTTAGACTAAGGACTGTAGGTTACAGTCTTAAAAAGATGAGTGTTTGAGTGTTTTTTACAAGTTAGTGAGATGAAGTTTATCAAGGCATGTATTCTTGATTATGGTGATGATGTTAAGACCTTTAGATGTTGGTGAAAACCTATGCCAAATGAGAAACTCATAGTATAAGATCTTTGAATCCATGAAACACTACAGATTATTGTCACAATCAAGGAATAAAGATTAATACTTGGTTCTTAAGACATGTTACATCAACATGTTGAAAAAATGGTTGGTAAGTGATATAATTGTTTGTAATATAGTTTTTTGAATCTGAATAATTAATTAAATAAAATACATAGGCTATAAAAAAGTAAGAGTTATGTTGTCACAGTGAGTGCCCTGTTTTGAGTGCACAATCACATTGTAAAGTAAGTTAAGACTTACTTCTTGTTCTTGAAAATTATACCACTTAATCTATGGTTTTGAAATATGGTTTCACTAGTAAAATAATTTTTTATTCCCTTGTATTTATGTTTAATATGAATTGATCTAATAATCCATATTGTTTTCACAGGCCTATAGGGTGCCATGTTATGCACAATCAAAGCAGATAAGAAGGACATTTATTGTATAAATATGTGTGCTAATGGTTATAAATGTTTGTATGGATGATTATAGGTGTAAATAAAGTAGTGATATTTTTAAAATCCCTTAACAAATTCCTTGTCACTCATTGATATACAAACCCTATTGTCACAGTCCTAAATAGGACTCTAAAACCTGTGTTTTGGTGGTTAGAAGTATGGATAAGGAGATGTGTGATGTATCACCCATTAATGAAGTTGTATAAGGTGAAAAAAGACCTGAATATGTCATTTTTTCCCTTTGAAACATTGTGGAACTCAATATAATGATTTATATAGGCTCTTGGCCTATGTAGAAGCCAGTCTAGGGTTTCAAGAGGAAAAATCCCATAAATAGAGTTACAAACCTTATAAATTATTGAAAATTGGTAATATTTCTCATATGAATATTTATAAAGTGAATAAATTGGTTTTTTCTTGAAAGAGTATGGTTATATATGGATTATATGACTGTGTCAAGAATTGAGGGCTAATCAGGCCTAATGGAGAGATGGGTTACAAAGGAAGTGTGCTCTAAGTGTGGAGTTAGGGCATAAAACTTGACACACACCTATAAGGAGATAGAGGGTGGATATAAATTGATTTATATATTCAAAGGAGTTCCTATTTTGATTAAACTAAGAAGATATGCATAAAGAAAGGCTACAAGCCTAGGGTGGACATTATAAGCTAGAGGTATGGAATTGAAGGTGGATTTGTGATTGAAGGCTTAGAAGAGGTCAAGACAGGTTTAATAAGATCATATAATACCATTGATGACATAATATTGATTCCTTAATGCCTATATCTAGTTTCCTTGAGACCTAAGAGAATTGTCTAGTAAGAAGCTAGTGAAAGCAAGAGAGGAAGTTTGTGAATGAAATGAGGCAGAGCATTAATGTGAGTGCCATGAGAGAGGTAAATTCTATCAAGAATTGATTATAAGGTACAAAGAATAGGTATATAGTGAAGGATGATTTTAATCCCAAGAACCAAGAGAATTATTAGATTGGAGATGGAACCTTGCAGGCACAATAAAGCATTGAATGAGATCTTTCACAAGACTAGATCCAGTAAAAAGGATATTTTGGAGACTTTTCCCCCTTACATATACATCAACATCTCACTACACATTATTTAGTTCACAGTCCTATGTACCTCACTAGCATCCACTCATAGACTATCCTACTCTATCAAGCCCCACTTTAGTACAGCTACATGATGGGATACCCCAACCACGTGCCTCGACTAGTGGCCCCAAATCAGCCCAAACTCCTATGATTGATTATTTTTAGATGTAAATTGGGATTCTTAGGATCATGAATGTTAGTAAATAACTAGGAATCATGCAATTGAATCAGTGGTCACTACCCTATTGGTAACTCTATCATCGACATAGAAGGAGGGTGAGACGTGTCAACTCCACCTTCATTATATTTTATAGCAATCATTTATAACTGCCTTTATAATCATGTATTCTAATATGTAATATACACATTTGAATTTTGACAGTCAAATTGATGCAATACACAATCATAACATAGATATCATGCTCTGTATGTCTATTCTATAACACATGTACTATAACACATTGTACATATTTTTTCTATTCTTTATTATTGGATAGAAGTTACATTTCATACAAGTAATACTTTCACTCCATTGAATGTGTGCTTAATTATTCTATCTAAATACATCTCTACGTATTCACTCTGCACAACCAAACTCAGTCATCCCTCACACACTTGGTCTTGGGCCCCATAGAGCAAGATCATGTTTTATTATTTAAAAATTTTGAAATAGTTTTGTAGAGCCAAAGTTAATAAAAATTTTAATTAATGCTTGGCTCAATTGAAAGGCTAGTTTTAAGGAGTTTAATTACAAAGTATGAAATATAGATGTTAATTTATTTAATATAGTTATCAAATAATATCAAAAAGGTCCCACTTGACTAAAGTGATGGTGGGTTCAATTCCCATCATTAGATTGGGAGGATCTCCACCCTTAGATTTAGGGTTTCAAAAAGTTTCCCCTAAATTTTTTATGGACAAGCTAAAAAACAATTCCCAAATTTTTATTTTTGTTTCTCTTATTTTCATTTATAGTTTGGGGATCGAGCTCAAAAAGAGGGCTAATTAATTTCATGATCTACTTGCTGAAAAATATATACATAGTGTATATACTAATCTTTTGATTACGAAATTCTTTAGAAACTTGATTATTTGTTTATAAATTTCATTTTTTCTTTTATTGAGTCCATTTGAAAGGCTTCTCCAATAATATATAATTTATATATATACATGCATATACAACAATGTGTGTGCGTATATATATGGTTTAAAATGATATAAATAATATCATATATAAAAAAATTAACAAGGATTTTTTTATAAATATATACTTTGTTATTTATATATTTTTATTTTTTTATTTCAAAACAATGAACATTAAATAAATTTAAAAAACACAAATTTGAGCAGATCAAAACCCTGCATATTTATTTATTTACTTAATATTATTTTATTTTATGTTATTATATATATTTTTAAATTTTAAGAAAAATTGCTCACACAAGCCTAACTGACCCTTGGCTAACTCGCAACAATAAGATGACTACCCAACATGTTCTTACAATGAAAGTGGGGCAGCCAGCTACCCCAACCCCATTCCTACTTCCTTTAATGGAAAGGAGGGTTTAGGGGTTGGCTCAGTTGCCACCCCCTCCATTTCCTTTGTTATGAATTTATTTTCATAAGATTTTGTTTTATTATCATTTTTTTTAATATTTAAAACTTCATACCAAAAAAATCTATTATTATTATTATTATTATTATTATTATTATTATTATTATTATTATTATTATAGATACAAAGTTTTTATCCGAAGCAACTAGTTATAATACCATCAATGGTCACAACCAGCGTACTACCAACGAAATAGCCACAACTGGCCTCCAATACTATTTTGAGATTTGAACTTGGGTGGAACTTTTAATAACCAAGTTGTTTTACCAACTCACCCACATCTCATCAGTTTTTTATTATTATTATTATTATTATTATTATTATTATTATTATTATTATTATTATTATTATTATTATTATTATTATTATTATTATTATTATTATTATATAACATTTCGAAATAAAATTCCATGATTTATATATATATATATATATATATATATATAATTTATTTATTTTAATATTATGATATATATATTTCTAATATATATGTTTAATTATTTATTTTATTATATATACATAATTCAAATATCAATTATATTAAATGCATACATACATTCAAATATATATAAATGTATTTATTTCAAAGACAAGAATATATATATATATATATATATATATATATATATATATATAAAATTCAATTGAAAATATAAATTTTTACCCTCCAAATTGTTGATTATATTGTACAACATAAAATATCCAATTATTTATTATAAACTCAATTTTTTAAATCAAAATAAAAATATTGAACAAGTTACAGAGAGTTCACATTTTACATTTTCACTTGAGATAAATAAATTTCCACTTCTAATTTGTTAAAAAAACTAGCCTGCATGTTAAATCCTTTTCCAAAATTTATGAGGAATAATAGGGGAGAGTGGAAAGAAGGAGAAGAAAAAAATTATTACTTGCAATCATTCAACATACCAACTTAAATGAGCAAGGAGATTTAGTATTCTCTACAAGTAATTACACAAACTCAATAAAACAATTATTATTTTAAATTTTAACCATTCCAAGATACAAAAGTGGATTAAAAGCATGCAATTTATTTTTCACTATGAGAGAGATATGGGCAAAGCATCAAAGGAAAGAGGAGAGAGAGATAACTACACAAACAAAACACTAATTCTATTTCCTCTTTTACAACATTTGATCATTTAACCACCTTTTTTTGTAATAATAATAATTTAAAACAACATTTTTCGCTTTCAAAATTAGATCACAAGATAAGGAGAGGAGAGTTAAGGTGGAAGGGAGAGAAGGTATTATAAATTTGATTTAGAAGCAGCCAAAAAGTTTCCTTCTACAAGATAAGAGAGAGGGAGAAGAAAGCGTTTTAAACATGCAATTGCAATCAAACCACCTAATCTAGCTTACTAACTTTTATTAAGGGAGATAAAGAAAGAGAGAATTTGTAGTATAAGATTATTTTCTTCCCCTACATAAGAGATAAAAAGAGAGAGGTAACAAGGAAGACCTACCTCTTCTCCTCCATTTTTAATGCATATAAAAATCTCCCCAAGCACCATGAAGATTATTATCCCTTTTGCCACATGTTATCTACATATTTGTCTCCTAAAACCATTTACCCTAAGCTTACTCTTCTTATTTGAACCCATTCTAGACTTTTGATACATTTTATCCTCCTTTTCCTCACCTAAATCCCATTTTTTTAGTTAGTTATACAAGGTCGACTGGGTCGACCTTGTATAATTTTAGGTTATTTTCACTTAAGATCTATTTTGACCTTTGGCCGACCTAGCTCGTGACCTAGTGAATTTTTATCCAAAATTATACTAGGTTGAATAGGTTGACTTTGTCGATCAACATTTTTGAAAGGGTTTAGGGAAAGATCCATCTATATATACAAGTTTATTTCACACCATGTGATAAGAAAGAAGTGAATTAAAGAGTAAGAGTGAACGAACATTTGCTTATTGACCATTCTACTTGAGAAGTAAATCTTAGGGTTCCATAATTTCCTTATAGATACAGATCTTGTCTTATGGAGAAGTCTTTTGGATGCATTGATAGGTTGTGTAGCCTAGAGCTGATTTATCTTTGTTATCCTTACATACCACAACAACCTCTTGCAAAGCACCTTGGCCAAGGGAGAGATTGAGGCTCGGCATTTTCATCTTCAAAGTAAGTACTCCTAACTTTATTTCTCTTTTGTAAGAGTAGATAGATAATGCAGTTGTGCTTCTCTTCCATGTATTAGAATTTTGTATATATTGACATGAGTATATGTCTTATATGCATGTTTAGTTTTATTGTTTCTAACCCTTACTTTATGCCACAATATTTGGTGAGTACTACATTAGATTCACTTTTCTTGTTATTAGAATAGGTGAAATATCAAAATCTAGGACCCCATTAGGGTTATTTCATGATTATGTTAGACTGGAGGCTTTGGAACCCTCCTTAGCATAGTGTATTGTGATAAGTGATCCCTTAATCAGTTCTAATGAATCCCCATATTGGTCATGTTCCCGCTTAATAAATGTATTCCCAATTGAAAGTGTAGGTATGCTCTATCTTCTTCAATCCAGGATTGATTTATAGACATGATGCATTTTTGATAGCATACATTCTGGTGAACATGATGTGAACTAACCCTTACAAGATTTATTCACTTATTTATTTTATCATTATTTTTATCATATATTTGACATACTGAGTCAACTGCATCAACCTAGTTATAACTTCTGTACACATGTTTAACACACAATCGCATCCATACAACTCTATTATTTTTGTGTAAGTTCTTTTTTAGGTACATGCTACCGGATCAACTTAGTCAACCTAATACAATTTTCCAAATTTTTAAACATCTAGTTCAGATTACTAGGTCAACCTAGTTGACCCTATATATTTTTAAGTATCTTATTCAACATACTAGGTTGATTTAGTCAACCTTGTACATTTTAGGCACTCAATAATAGGCTTTTGTAAAGTTACATCAACCCAATCAACCCTTTAGTAGAATTTTTAAGTATTTATCAAGGTTCTTTGAAAACAATCTCACTTCTCTACACTTCAAAATCACCAAGGGTGGAGATGGCACCAACACCTCCAGTTTATAAGGAGCCTCATATTAGTATGCTCATGGATCATGTTATGATTGGGCCTTACCACTTTGCTAGGTACCCTGACCATTATAGCTTGTTTATCCCTGAGATGTGTGCGACCCTTTTTTGACCTTTTATAGATCTTGCCCCTCCCTTAATGGAACTGACATCAAAACCCATTCTTATTCCTACTATAGTTGAGCCCATTTTTTCTCCCACTATAGTTGAACCTATTCTTGCTTCCATTATTGTTGAGTCTACCCTTACTTTTAATCTCATTGCTCCTTCCATTGAGCCTAGTTCTATTCCTTCCCCACCACCACCTTCTCTTGGTGATGGTTTGCTTCCTATTTGCCATTTTTGGCCCACATACTAAAGCTTTGAAGCAAGCTCAACATGGAAAAGATGAAGGATCTGAGTAAGACTTCATGGTTTTGAGCCTTCAAGCAGCAATTCAAGCCCAAACCTAGAAGGTCCCATAACTAAAAGGGCACTTAGTAAAAATCCTAAAGACTTTCTCTTTTAAAAAAAGGCTTCAAAAGTAAAAGTTTTGAATAAAACCTAAAGAAATTTGGCTCGAAGAAATAAGCTCAATAAAATTATCTTAAGGAAATAAGATTGAGAAAAAAGGGTCGAAGGAATTAGTTTGGGAAAAGTGTTTAAGCAAAAAATTCTTGAAGAAATAGGCCAAGGCAAAAATTCTAAGGAAATAACTTCAGGAAAGGGCCTAAAAGGATTAATGACATTCCCACAAATGTCAAATTCAATCACAGAAGATAGTCATTGAGGTTAAAATATCTCAGTGATAGTTATGTGGACATCAAATACATTCATGCAGATGTCAAATACATTCATGCAAATGTCAAATATGTTCACACACATGTCAAAGTGAAGCCTCATGAAATAGATTTTTGGGTTCAAAAAATAGGATCAACGGCTCACATTCAATCATACAGAAGATCCAATAGTGAGCGATGACTGACAAGTTAATGGGCTCAGATAAATCAACGACATGTATTCAATTACAAATTTAGATCAATGGTGAGTGAGGGATAGAATAGGTATTTCAGACCTAGTATAGATCAAAGGTTAGCAACTTATCTATGAAAAAAATACCAGGCATCGAATAGAGTGCCATCTATAATAACTATAGGAAAACCAATAATTTGGATTAGTTTTTAACTTATATTTAATTCAAGTTTAAGTCCTAAAGCATAGAGTAGGTATGTGATTAATGAAAAGAGTGGCCTAAGCCATGCTTTTGACAAACTGCCACTCAAAGCACACATGGCATAGCTCTATCAATTTTAAGATATGAGGACCTTGTCCTCATAGTGAAGCCAAGTGGAAGGTATGGTGAGATTCACACAGCATTTGGGAGATTGGAGAAATAGTTGGAGCATTCAATAGTGATCAAAACATTTGAAGATATTTTCTCCTTGAAATGATCATTACTCATCATATAAAACAAACTCTTGTCCTCTAGTGCACTTTTCTTAGCCAATGAGAAGAAATTGAGAACTAACTGGAGCTACTAAAGGATAAATGTTGATGATGGACTTGTCCTAATTAGACAAAGGAGTGGTAGGGCATCCCTTGAAAGGTGGAGCTCATTTAATGATCATGTAAAACATGCCCCTCTCCTTTCTCTCTCTATTTCTCTTCCCTCTTCTATATATCCCATTCTTTCCATTTTGTAAAAGGTTCTCCAATTTCAAATTTTTAGAGACTATTTCTCTCTGATTTAGAAATTTTAGAGGGATGGGACACTCTTTGCGATATTGAAAAATATGTTCATCTTGATTAGGCTCGACCCTACCAAGCATTTTTAAGAACTACTTCTTGATACAATAAAGGACTTTTTTGGCCTATCTCTTGCCTTGTATTTGTGTCTATTGAGTTGTGCACTATGGAATTATGTGAAGAAGAATCTTCCTCATCCATGGCCCTCCTTTATAACCTTGTTTAGGGAGTTTTTCAATGTTGTTTGCAGGTTTGGTTGAGTTTTATTTCCAACATTGATGTGAACTTTTAGTGAGTCCTATAAATCCTCTTTGTTTGCAATCATTGCTTCTTGAACCTCCTCAATGAAATATTAATGCAACTAGCTTGATCTTGAGGTTGTGTAAGTCAATATTATCCTCTACATAACTAGAGTGGGCTTAAGCTTATGGTAGTTTCTCATTTTATTTTGGTGCATCACCTGGTTAGCTTTCTTAGGAGCCCTTATCCCCTTTCTAACCCTTTTCCCCATGGAGCATTAGTTTAGCTTTAGTTTTAGGTGATTTACCAAGAGGAAGTTGGCCTTCTCTATAGGTTCAAACTCACTACAAGATATCCATAGCCTAAGGTTGTTCTAATATTTTATTTAGGAGTGAGAGAGCTTGAAAAACTCTCCAATAAGGGTGAAATTCTATCCTACAACAATTTTTAGCATGCCTGATGGGATTACATTATTCACTGAGTGAAGATTTTTGGTGTTCTCTTCATCCAATTAGCCTTTGGAGGCATGTGTGTAAACACCAATGGTGACTCCAAGTATTCATTAGCTGGCTTGAATAAACCAAGTTCCTAATCATCATTATCTGGTATGTTCAATCAATCATCTTTTGATCAACATGCTTGTTCTCTACCTCAACATCACACTTATCAAGCTAACAATGTTTATGTGTTCCCCCCAAGTGGCCTTCAAATAACCTATCAGCCTGATCATGGCCTTTGCCCTCCTCCCACTCCTATTTATGACCAAGATTAGTCTTCTTTGAATTCAAATCAATCCTATAATTCCCCTTGGTAAGACTATGTTTATCCTATTGCATCTTTGTCAAGATTCAAGCAAGCATTATCATATTATATTGTGTTGATAAGAAGGATTGGTAGGGGTTTATAAATTTCTTTAGTCATCTCTATTCATGTTCTAAAAGAGGCAAGGAATGCTCTTTAATTGGTTAAGGATAGATGTTCAATTATGCCAAAAATAAATCAAGCAACCATAGCTCAACTCAATGAACTTGATGTACAAGAGTTCCAAGACTCTCTATCCTTTCCTTAAGAGCCACCAAAGAGACCACTCAAAGTACCTATTTGGAAAGACACTCTCTCAAGCTTCAAGCAAAGTGAAAATTTTCACCCTCCCACCACCTCCCTCTTGGAGAAAGAGCCTATTTTACAAATGATAGAGGAAGAGTTTGTAGTCTCAAGTAAGTCTCAAGAAGATGAGGTAATTGTGTATGAGGAAGAAATCATGATAGGCAGTCCACTCCAAAAAAGGGAGAAAAAATCAAGTTTGCACCAACTATTATGGCATGGATTTAGCTTTGATGAACTAGAGCCTGAAGGCAGTATTGATGCCTTCATATTTGAAGGGGTATACACCTAGAGTGTAGCTAAGAGCAAAGGAGATTTTGACTTGTCCTAAAATCTTTCATTTGATGTGATTGCAAATGAAGATGAGGAAGAAATAGATAAAAGGAGGATCAATATGAGGTATGGCAACAGTTGTACCATGACTTCATGGATCAAATAGAGGTTCTAAAATAGCTTATGCCTACTCTAGATCTTGAATATGAACTTTCCAATCAGGTTGAAGAAACTAACCAATCTCAAGATGAATTATCCTTTGAAGTTAGTACTAATGTCTTCAAGAATAAAGAATAATGGTCAGATTCATATCCACAAGAACATGACACATTGGGCCTTAGGTGGATTGATGAACTACCATATGGATCTTTTCAAAGAAAAGAGAGCAAATATGGAGTTGAAGTTAGCATTGTCTCAAATGACCAAGAGGAAGCTACCTTTTGGGATGACTTAGAGCTTTTTTGCCTAAGCCTAGACAGTAAACCAAGCACCAGTTCAAAAGAGCCATCACATGTTGTGCTTGATTTAGAGTACAAAATTGAGCCATCAAAAGAGAAAATTGTAAAAGCCCCTACAATCCAACATGAACCAAATTTGGAGGACATGAACTAGTATGTCTACATTGGTGACATGTTTGTTCCATTCCATCTATTAGAGATCACATCAAAAGGATTGACCATAAAGCTGTTTGGTTCACCAATTTTGGTACCTCTAAAGCAAGGTATTTTTCATCTTATATTGTTAGAAGTGAATAATACTCATAGTTTCCCATTTGATCCAAGAGGGAGATACTTGTAAATTGTAACCTTATATATATTATGATAGATTTCATGCTTTCCTCCAAGTGCATTGTGCACATTTCCTTTATGTTCTATTTTTTCCTTTCCCATGGTGCCTTGGGCACTTTATTTTATTTTATCCTTATTGATCCAAGGAGATTTTCTAGATAGGTTAAACCTTGTCAAAAAGGTAGTGACTCTATGCCCAATAGATTGGATGAGGCAATGAGTTGGTTTCTCAAGCTAGTGGGCATGCTTCCCTGCTAGTCACCAAAAATGTTGGCCATTTTTGGCCCATTTACGAAAGCTTTGAAGCAGCCTCAACATGGTAAAGATGAAGGATCCAAGTAAGTCTTCATGGTTTCAATCCTTCATAGCATCAAGCAGTAGTTCAAGCCCAAACCTAGAAGATCTTGCAGACTAAAATGGCACTTAGTAAAAATCCCAAAGACTTTATCTTTTGAGAAAAGGCTCCAAAATTAAAAGTCCTAAAAAAACCCAAAGAAATTTGGCTTGAATAAATAAGTTAGAGAAAATTATCTTAAGGAAATAAGATTAGGAAAAAGGAGCCAAAGGAATTAGTTTGGGAAAAGTGCCCAAGTGAAAAATTCCCAAACAAATAGGCAAAGGCAAAAAGTATGAGGAAATAACTTCAAGAAAGGGCCCAAAAGGATTAATGACGCTATCATAAATGTCAAATTCAATTACAAAAGATAGTCATTGAGGTTCAAATATCTCAATGATGATTTCATGGATGTCAGATAGGTTTGTGCAGACATCAAATATGTTTGTACGGATGTCAAATGCATTCTTGTAGATGTTAAAGTGAAGCCTCATGAAATATATGTTTGGGTTAAAAAATAGGATTGATGACTCATGCTCAATCATATATAAGATCCAATAGTAATTGATGACTAACAGGTTAATGGGCTTAGACAAATCAACAACATGCATTTAATCATAGATTTAGATCAATGGTGAGCGATGCCCAAAATAGGTCTTTCAAACCTAGTATAGATCAAAGGTCAACAACTCATCGATGAAAAAAAATACTAGGCATCGAGCAGAGTGTCATCTATTATAACTATAGGAAAACCAATAATTTAGGTTGGTTTTCAACCTATAGTTAATTCAAGTTTAGGTCTCAAAGCATAGAGCAGGTATGTGATTAATGAAAAGAGTAGATTGAGCCATGTTTTTGATAAACCACTACTCAAAGTACACACAGCATGGCTTTGTCAGTTTTAAGATATGAGGACCTTGTCCTCATAATGAAGCCAAGTGAAAGATATGGAAAGATTCATGGAGCAAATTTGGGAGATTGGAGAAATAGTTGGAGCATTCAATATTGATCAAAACCTTCAAATATCTTTTCTCCTTGAAAGGATCATGACTCACCACATAAAACAAAATCTTGTCCTCTAGTGCACTTTTATTAGCCAATGAGAAGAACTTGAGAACTAACTGGTGCTATTGAAGGATAAATGTTGATGATGGAATTGTCTTAATTGGATAAAGGGGTGATGGGGCATACCTTAAAAGGTGGAGATCATTAGATGATCATGGATAATATGCCCCTCTCATTTCTCTCTCTATTTCACTTTCCTCTTCTATATATCCCATTCTTTCATTTTGTAAAGAGTTCTTCGATTTGAAATTTTTACAGACTATTTCTCTCTAATTTGGAAATTTTAGAGGGATGGGACACTCTTTGAGATATTATAATATATGCTCAGCTTGATTAGGCTCAACCCTGCCAAGAATTTATAAGAACTACCTCTTGATTCAATAAAGGATTTTATTTTTTTATCTCTTGCCTTAGATTTGTGTCTATTGATTTTCATACTATGGCAATATGTGAAGGAGAATCTTACTCATCCATGGTCCTCCTTTTTTACCTTATTCAGGGAGTTTTTCAATGTTGTTTAGAGGTCTGGTTGAGTGTTCTTTCTACCATTGATGTGAATTTTTAGTGAGTCTTAGAACTTCTCTTTGTTTGCATTTATTGTTTCTTGAACCTCCTCCATGAAATATTAATGCAACCATCTTGATCTTGAGGTTGTGTAAGTCAGTATTGTCCTATATAGAACTAGTGTGGGTTCAAGCTTATTGGAGTTTCCAATTTTATTTTGGTGCATCACCTGGTTATCTTTCTTATGAGCCCTTATCCCCTTTTTAACCCTTTTCCATGTGGAACATTAGTTTATCTTTAGTTTTATGTGATCTACCAAGAGGAAGGTAGCCTTCTCTGGAGGTTCAACCTCACTACAGGATACCCACATCTTGAGGTTGCTCTAATATTATATCTAGGAGTGAGAGAGCCTAAAAAACTCTCCTACAAGGGTGTAATTATAGCCTACAACACTTCCTTTGCCTCAGATGACTCTGTTGCCCACCAAATGAGCCGACGAGCCTTCCTAATATTCTTATACTCCTATTACACCTCCTCCTATGAGTGATTCTCTAAAGACCTCTCACAATCATATCTATTGCTTCCATGCAATAGATAATCATTCATCCACCCATTATTGCAAGCTACAATAATATATTGATACTTTGTAGCATTCTTCCCTTCAATATTTAGATAAATCCATGCCTCCTCTAAAGGTACTACCTGAATATATGTCTAATTATGGTGAGGTTTATTTTTTATGGTAGAAATGTGATACCCATCACACCAATCATTACCGCATCCTTTAATAACACCTTAAGGATCACCTTATATATATTCCTAAACCTTATACCATTCCTCCCATAGTTCATTCCCATAGGAAGGCTCCTCCTTCTTCTCCCATGGTTCTACCTCTTATGGCTTTATCCCCTCCTATGGTCCCTTCATCACGTTATATACCTCCACCTGTGACTCCTTCACCCATGGATCTTCCCTCACCTATGGGTGCTTCTCCACCGATGATTCCTGCATCTCCCAATTATCTTGAACATCCCTTGCCTAATTTCCTTCCTCATCATGATGCATCCATCATTCCTACTTTTTCTACAGAGGATATTATACAAGAAGTATTTTCCTAGTTCTCATTAAAGATAGATGAGACATTATCAATAGTTCACATCTAGATTCATAGAGATCTATCTGATGTTTTGGATAATGTGTGTGGGAAAATTTATCAATATTTATGAGAACATGCATGGTTATTTTACATTTATATTTGGATTGGATGTGTGATCCAATTTTATTTATATCTATATGTTATATCATTTGACACTGTGTCAAATTCTTATTTATCTTACATGGTGATTTTACTTTTGCACTCTATATTGTTTATACTGTCATTTATGTTTGCTTATGAATGTCTTTCTTTATCATTGCTTTCTCTTTCTTCTTCTTACTTTTTTACAAATTCCCTTCTTGTTTCTTCATGATTGTTTTCTTTCTTTTCTCTATTTTTCACATATAATTGCCATTGTGACTTGGTTATACAAACCTAGTTCTCATTAGTATTTTCCTATTATCATGTGATCAATTAACAAATAATTCGTCTCGTTCTATTTTTATTTCACCGATCCACGTTGGATCTCTGCTTTTCCCTTTATTCCCTTTTTGTAAACTAAGCATATATATGGTTAAGACTTAAGATAACATGTTGGTTCATTGTTAAGCCTAAGTGTCCTAGTCAATAATGTCTATGGTTACTTACCTTCCTTTAGCCTAAGCCTATAGCTCATTCGCATGTATCACTCTATCTCTCATGATTGGTCATTCCAAGTTTGTATGGAGGAGGAATCTTAAAAATCCATAAAACTATGAAAAATCCAAATCATTTAACAAAAGGCAATGATATAAAAGGAAAAGATATTTAATATTCTTAAAAGTCTAATCACACTAAAAGACATGATTCAAAGTGCATATCCCTCTTCTAGTTGAAGCTCAAACTCCATAGTTGGCCTCACAATAGAGTTGAGGTCCATTGGGATGCGTTAGGCTAGTAGATTAGAAAAAGAGAATAAAAAAAAATTAGTGCTACCTACCTTCTCACGCAAGTACCCAATCTTCATAGTAGACCAACGGCTCTGTCAGGGGTCCTAAAGAATGGGGAACATGTTGTGATAAGGTAGGTCCATTTTAATTTGTATGTACCAATTTACCTTCATGATTTGATCTTAGTATCATGCTTATTTTCCTACACAACTTGGTGTCTATAGAGAATAGGTTTCCTTTGTACATTGATGATCACTAGTCACATAGTATCTTCTCATGTCCTTAGTATGCCTCCTATCTCTTAAGGTCTTCTCATAAGATACCTAGAATATGATTTTTACATTCCCTTTTTCACTCCCTATATTCCTCATATTTCTTCTTGAGAAATATTATATTTTCACTAATCACTCTCCTTGGGATTCCATTTGTGAGTTGCATTGTAAGACCATGGATAGGACCTATCCATCCTCAAAAATTACCAAAAAATTTAAAATTCTATTACCCACATCCTTTGTTACCTATTTTGTTCATTTATTCCACCTCATTACTATTCCCTTTGTGAGTTTTAGTATAAGACCACGGATAGGACCTAGCCCTCCTCACAAAATTTTCCAATAATACAAGTCACAATAAAATTACATATGTCAAATATGAGATAAGATGTGATTGATTATGAAGTTACACATCAGTGACATGCTTTTCAGCTTGATTTAATATGTTTTATGCTTGCTTCATTTTTCTTTCACTTTTATCTTCTTATTTTCCGAGTGCATGTAAGAATACAACCATTTCTTGAATTTTTCATACTTCCCAACTTCAATTAGTGTGATAAATTTAAAACCAATTTTTTCTTATTTTATTTTTATCTTATACTTCCCAATGTGATATAGTATGATTGAATGACTTAATTGATTTATTTTTATACCATTTTTATTTTTTCATACCTTCCATTTTATTACATTATTTTCATACTTCCCAATGCAATTTAGTGTGATCTTTCTTATTTTAATTGGTTCCAATCTTTCATTTGGTTTTATAAAAATTCTTTTCACCATCTTGTTTACCACCCTTTTTGGTCCTTTATACTTAGTCACTTTTTGTTATTACACATTTCCCAACTTGAAATAGTGTGTAGTACATTTTTGATTAATTATATATATATCATGAGTTTTGATATAATAAATATAATCATATACAATGTTTCAGCTCTATAGTTGGGCCCCATCATGCTTATCTCATGGTCTAGCCATGCTTCCTGTAGATGCCTCAGTTTGGCCCCTTTAAATAGAATGTTATAATAAGGTTATTCAAGATTTCAATCCTTACACCTACACTTATAGATGAACTACATGAGCCTACACCTGTGCCAATTGGGCCAGGGTAGCTAGATGTGTCACTCTCTCCCACTCTTATACTTATGTCATATGGGTCAAGGTCACTATGTGTGTTGTTCTCTCTTACTCTTGTACTTGTGTCATATGAGTTAGGGCCACTGCTTATATCACTCTATCCTAAGCATGTGCCTATATCATCTATGTCACTATAGCGAAATGTGCAACTCTCTCCTCAACTAGGGATTATCATGCCCATGTCTCACCTATACCCATCTTTGTTGTTGGTTGCATCCTCTCTCTACATGCTCATATATGCCTCATTGCCTCTCCATCTATTCTAAACCATCTAGCCTGAGATGGGGTAGATGGTATCGTGGGGTCCTCTAGTTTAGCAGGGTCATATGACATCAGTTCCTCATCCAGGACATCATGGAGTGCTCCCCTCATAATGGACCCCCATATAATCTCCTCATCCTCTACTACATCTACAAAAAGCAAACCAAATAGATATTAGATCACTGAGATATCTCAAAATCTATCTATATCTATTATATTTCAAAATAAACTTAAACAACATTTTAACTATCTTTTTTTATTTCTATATGTATTAGCCACTTCAGTCTCACCATCCACATGACCACCAAGCATAGTCTCCCCATCCATATAGCTTTCAATAACCTCCTCTATCGATCACCTCCTAAACACAAATCTTAGAGATACCACTCATACCTATCTTAGGCTATGCCTAAGTGGTTTCTCTATAGTCTGACTCTATTCCATCCTACCTATTAAGTCATCTGAGACATCCATGATCTCTAATATCTCTTGCTCCCACTACCTCCATTGATGTTGTGTCCTCAGTGGTCATTGCTCATCCTATTATAGAGCTAGTGGTGGCACCTTTGGTGCTACCACCTTCTCACCCATCTTCTCATGCTTTGTTGCCTATCATGCTTGACTAGTTCATGGTCTCTCACAAGGCCTAAGCATCGACCTCACCATTGGTGGCCCTATCCCTCATGTTCTTTATGGCTCTCTAACATGTCAGGCCCAAACCATGGGCACTACTATCAACATCACTAGGTAAGGTAAGCCCATCTACCTTGGTACTTGTACCATTGGATGTGTCTCAGTCCACCAAGTATAATGTCTTGTCACCTCTATCCATGTTAAAGTTGGTACAACTATGTCCCAGTTAGGCCATGTAATAATGATGTGCCCAAAGGTTACCACATTATATCTACTCATCTCATTGTCCATAATGTTAGCACATAGGGCATGGCTCATGCTACCTGGTCCTATCTTTATCTCAGTACTCGAGGTGACCTATCATTGACCACATGGCGTAACCTAGTCAGTCGATATATGGGAAACCTCTCATAGATCCATTACGTCAGTAATATGATCAATCTAATTTACCTTTTCCCTTTGAATAACACTTTATACATGCCATGTATAAGCTGGACCTAGATAATAGACCCTAGATCATATAGTACTCTCTCCTCTAGTATCCTCCAACTCAAGGCTATCACGAACAATGGTACCTTATTGTCTCACTTGTGCCACAACACTCATGTTATCACAATTCAAATGATAGCCTTCTAGATATCCATAACCTATGAAGTATACACATCAAACATACTCACCCTTCAACCTAAGTATATCATCTATGAGCCAGTAGCTCATACAGCTAAGTCTTTCCTCTCATCATCACTATTTGGTATCCCAGTCATCATAGGTGTCCCTATTATTGATAATCCTAGGATGGTATGTACATCCTCCAGGGTGATAGCCCCCTCTATCATATCCCCCTCCACCTCTTACATGAAGGTGTTAGTCAATCCTTCACAACATCCCATGAACATGACTAATAGGTCTGAGCTCGAGGATATCCTACACATCTCTGTTATACCACATAGGCCTACAGAGATTAGTCTCACCCTATCCTCTATCATCAGACACTCTAGTAGATCCTATAGCCATGACAAATCTACCAAACACTAGAATCTGAGTCATCCTTATAATCAAGAAACAACAAAAAATGTATTAGATCTTCCATGTCATGTATAGTCAAAATACATTCTTTTTACAATTTTAATAAAAAATTAGTTTAAACTACTTTAATTTATTCATTTGAACCTATTTTTAGCCTACTCAGCCCTTTTATCCCTCAATCAATCAGTTTGGGTCATTCTAGCACTCTTTTGGTCATTTGCATGCATTTTTGTACTATTTTAATTCTTTGGTTAAACTAGTTTGACAAAAATTTCTCTATTTTTGACCTAATTGACTTAAAAATCTAAGTCAACCCTCTTATTTCCCCCTATTATTTTTCTATCATTTTGGACTTTTTAGATCAGTTGGCAAAATTGTACTAGGTTGGTAGTCTACAAAATGTACAGGGACAACACATACCTACTGGGTTGGCAGTGTGGATTTTGCCAAATTTTATCCTCCTGGGTCGATTGGGTCAACCTAGTTGTTTTTCCTTATTGACCCCTTACATTCTATAAAAAAAGTGCCTTCTAATAATACTTTTCCCAAACCCTTCAAACCCATTTCTCTAAACGGTTTTTCCTACTCATAAAATCTGATTTGGTTTCATTTCAACCTTTAAAAATGCTTAAAAACACAAATTTATAAAAATACACTTAAATCACCAAAATATTCAAAAACAAGTTTAATATTCTTAGTTACCTACCTGTCTTATACCTAATGTTACCTTTGGAGGTCCCTCTCGCCTAGCCTATCATCTCCTCACCATCTTAACTCATTTGGTTTCTCATAGCTCTTTTTCTCTCCTTCACAAGTTAAAAATTACAAATGACTTTCATTTCACCCTATTTAAAACCACTTTTCACAAATTTAAATCTTTTAATTATTTTTTGGTAGATTCTTTATTTTGCCTCTATCTTTGTTTTTACTCATCCATTTTTCAAACCATAAAATGTTATGGATTCATGGTGACATAGACAATATTTTCCACTATCATATGCCTATATTCTCAAAATCTTAGTTTTTGGTTGTTTTTTGCACTAACTTCTATAGGTTCACCTTGTGTTCTTCATATTAGACACCTTTATTTTCTCTTGCAATCTCTTTCTTTATCTATGACACTAAGGAAAGTAAAGGTATGTGTTTTTCAATTTTATCCTCTCATTTATCTTACTTGTTGTTTATTGTAGTTACTTAGCATTAGCATTATGTGTTGTCATGTTCTATTTCTTGAAGTACCATCTCATGTTACACTCACATGACACATGATGAGCTTTGACTGGGGAATATGTATACACATAATATTTTCAAACTTTTATCACCATTCAACACTTGGTATCTTGTAGGAACCCATCGAGTCTCAACCTCTCTAAGTGCATACCTTAAGGGGTACATCAAGAAAGGAGTGGGCAGACCATTGGTACTTTACAAGATTGTTGTCCCTTTTACCATATGTTATCTACGTACTTGTCTCCTAAAACTATTTACCCTAATCTTGATCTTCTTAGTTGAACCCATTAAAAACTTTTGATACATTTTATCATCATTTTCCTCACTTAAATCGCATTTTATCAGTTGGTTATATAGGGTCAACTGGGTCGACCCTGTATAGTTTTAGGTTATTTTCACTTAAGAGCTATTTTGACCTTTGGCCAACCTAGCTCATGTTATTATCTAAAATTATACTAGGTCAACTGGGTCAACCCTATCAACTAACATTTTTAGAAGGGTTTAGGGAAAGATCCACCTATATATACAAGTTCATTTCCCACCATGTGATAAGAAAGAAGTGAATTAAGAAGTAAGTGTGAATGAACATCTACTTATTGACCATTCTACTTGATAAGTAAAGCTTAGGGTTTCATACTTTTCTTGGAGATATAGATCTTGTTGTATGAAGAAGTCTTTTGGATGCATTGATAGATTATGTAGCCTAGAGCTGATTTATCCTTGTCATCCTTACATACCATAACAACCTCTTTCAAATCACCTTAGCCAAGGGAGAGATTGAGGCTCAGTGGGTTCATATTCAAGGTAAGTATTCCTAACTTTATTTCTCTTTTATAAGTGTATATGGATAATGTATTTATAGTTTTCTTCCATGTATTAGAATTTTATATACATTGACATGAGTATATGTCTTTTATGTATGTTTAGTTTTATTATTTCTAACCCCCACTTTGTGCCACAAGATTTGGTGAGCACTAGATTACATTTACTTTTCTTGTTATGAAAATAGGTTAAATATCAAAACCCAAGACCTCCTTAGGTTTATTTCATTATTGAGTTAGACTGGAGGCTTTGGAACCCTCCTTAGCACAGTATATTGTGATAAGTGATCCCCTAATCAGGTCTAGTGGATCCCATATTGGTCATGCTCTCACTTAACAAATGTATTGCCAATCGAAAGTGTAGGTATGCTCTATCTTCTTTGAGATATAATTGACTTATAGACATGATAAACTTTTGATTTCATACAAAATGAATAACAATCCACACCCAAAACAAGACCAAGTGAGATAAATAAAAGAAATTCCAAATTTCATATTCTAGGTTTTTTCACCCAACCCAATAAATGAGAGGGTATTTTTCTTAAAAGATTCACCTCATCTCTTAATATCCCATACCTCCTCTTAATAATCTTACAAGCTCATGTGGACTTACTTTTTTAAGTCACCCACTTCGTAAAAAATCAAAAGGGTCTATTACACTCAATAAAAAATTCTCTTACATTATCCAAATTTACACTCCATAAGCACATCCACCTACCATACTCTAGGCCTAACTAATAACTCCTCTAGCCTTCTTAGAGAGCTTAGGCACAAGTTGCTAATAAAATTTATTATAAAATTCCTTATGATTTATATGAATTTAAATATTTATTAGATTAAGATTTAAATAAAAAATAAGATTGTTCTAATTGTATTTTTAAATTAAAACTTTCAAATTAAGAGAGGAACAACTTTTGAATTCTTATGCATCTAAATGATCAACATGATAGGCAATGCACATTAACAACAAGGGCACAAAGGTTCAAGACATAGGGGGTATTTCATACTCCCCACTATATAAAAGCATCATCCTCGATACACCAAACCAACACAAGGGGTTGAAGAGCCACACACCTACAAAAACATAACGGGTTAAAAATAATGCAACTTAAGCCAACAATAATACAACTTTAATTTTCAATTATGATACAAAATGACATTAATTCAATTATAGACTATTAATATCTTTATGTCAGTTAAATTATTCTCAATGCTTTCTCTTGTTCAATTTTTAGAGTTACTAATATTTTTTTATTATTATGAAGTTTGATTATCTTGAAAATAATAAAGTCAATAGTTAATATCATTTTCCTTTAGGTGTATCCCATAGTGTCTCATTATATTGTCATCCAAAACTACCACAACCAATTGAATCCCAAGGACATTTTGTCATTGTACAACTCTGATAAGTAACATGTAAAATAATATTATTATTCTATTTTGATAATATAGTGACTAATTTATGTGTTATCCCAAGGTGAAATTGTACTTGTTGATATTAGCACCATTCCATGGCCAAGCTATACTAAGCAACAGTGAGCAATATTATGTAATATTGATAACCACTATATGTCACAAACCAATTGATATCATAAAATGTTCATGTCAAAACTTTTGAAAGAGCATGTGTATAAATATCAATCCTTTGTAATATCATATAGAACAACCTTCATGTCATCCCATGGGGAATATACAAGGTGAATAATAAGTACCAAAATATGGGAGAACTACATAAAACAATACCGAGTAAGGCTGATAAATAACATTAATTATCATTTGATTAGATAAATATCAATGTTGAAATACCTGAGTAATCACTATTCTCTAAAAATAACCTCCTTAGACCTCCCAAGAGATAACAAAGCAGAAAATTGAGGTAATATTTTTAATTAGTGAATTTTAAAATAGAGAGAGATTTCATGATTCAAATGGGAGGACTGGAGATGGATGGCACCATGGTTGTTGGTAGGGAATATCATCCATCTTACTAGTTGGAGATGGATGGATAAAGGGTGTGATCATAGGGTTTGGCGATCTCCTTTGCATTTGGAGTAAGAGGTACTCATAGTAGGTTTTCATAAGGGATAGTTGTTTATATGTAGTGATCTAGTAGTGGCCCAGGGCAAAGGAGAGTATGTGATACAACACTCCTATTTGCTGGGTACAGATTTGTATTGTCAACAATCTCGAAGACTGACTAATAATAATCCTTTCCCCTTTGATGAATACCTTAGACATTTCTTAGTTTCATGTGAACTATTTGAAATAATGTCTTATGGGAGACCTCAACATTACAGGTTATAATTACTTGGAGTTGGACATCCCCAAGTGTCTTCTCAGTGATTAGAGGAAGATATTAAAGGCATCATAATTGCCTAAGCTTTGATAGTTGGTTGGTATATTGGTATTTTGTGAATCTTATGGCCTCCTCAAAATGTTTTCCTAGATAGTAGTCTATTTTTTGGTTTGAATGCTCAGTTATTAGCTATTAGATGGTTCTGGATAGGAGGCCCATAAGGCGATAGTCTGGGATATCTCTGTATGGCAATTATTAGAGATTTGGAGATGTAGCTTTTTAAACTCTGACCTTTTGTATTCTTATGAATAGCTTGTTAATTTTTTGGATGATCCTCTTGGAAGAAGGTCTATATTCATAGAGAATCTATGGGGAACTTATTTTTCCTCCAGGGCAGGCTATAGTTCTCTTACTCCTAAAAAGGGGATGAATCTCACACTTCCTCAGGCCTCTTCCATCCTTCCAACTAGTCCTGGAGGTGGCATTGGTAGTTTTAGTAATCCCCTCTAGAGAGATTCTCTATAAATCACTAATTTTATAGGTGTTATGCAGATCAAAATAAAACCTCATTATATAAACTACTCACTCCCTAGTTCTAAAGAACATGTTGCTTCTTAGGCTCATGGATCCTTGGGGGCCTCCTATTACTACTCTACCTATAGGATACTTCTATCCTAAATGAATAATTCATAAATCTAAAAAAAGAGAAGTTAGGATGACATCTGATGTAAATGCTTTTCCTAGAGTCCTGGCAGAGATCCCTTTTTAATAGTCTCCATTTTTATCCAATGTTGAGACCTCACATAAACCCACTTCTCAGGCTCAGATATCAGTTAAACCAAAGGATAATCTAGAAATAACTAGTAAAAAGTGTGTTAAAATTCAAGGGGGAAATGTTAAACTAGTTCTTGGAGAAGATGTTCAAATACACCATGTCACAGAGCTAGATGATACTGCCCTAATGGGCTATTTTTTTAGGAGGATTTCTATCAACAACTTAGTTATGTAGATGACAAAATTTTGGCAAACCATCCTTGGATATATTTATCTCTCATGTTTTTGGTAGGGGATAGCTATCCTTTACTCTAAAATCCTCAAATGATGTGCATCTTATATTATCTCAAAGATGGTTTTGGGGGACTTTTTTGTTAAGCATGAAATATACTGAGAGGGGGGGTGAATCAGTATATTATATATCTTTTGCTTAATCTGATTTCTTTTCTTTAACCACTTAATGACACATTAAAGATATGCAATATAACTAAAACAACAACATACACCACACAAGAGAGAGAGAGAGAGAGAGAGAGAGAGAGAGACATACCAGATTTTTACATGGAAACCCAAAGTGGAAAAAACCATGGAGAACAATCTCAAGTATATGAATGAGCACCAACTCAAATTATAAAGTTCATAATCACCAACTTACAGGAGCACCAACCCCTTTATCGAGCACCAATATAATAACTATTTGTGAGCACCAACCCTTTGCAAATATTTGTGAGCACCAACCCATAGGAGCACCAACCTCTCTTATGTATAAAACACAACTATCTTTCAATGTTGTTTACTCAACAAATGATAGAACTCTACAATATCTCCTACTTTTCTCTCCTCTTTTCTTATATAAAATAAATACAAACCATACACTCTCTTGCATATTACAAATGGCTTCTCAAGCCTTTATTATAGCTTTCCAAATGACCTTTGGCATTCACCCTTTATGACCTTTCAATCCTCATTGAAAATGACACCAAACTTGCATGACCCTTCATATCCTTGCATTTAAAAAGTCACACGATGACCCTTCATAATCAAATGCATCCTTTCCTCTTTTGTCTTTATCTTGGTGACCTTTCCAATTCCTTCAGGTGACTCTTCATGGAAAAAGGTGCCATACCCTCTTTTATCTTCACTTAGTGACTCTTATAATTCCTCAATATGACTCTTCATAAGAAAATGCATCACATTCCTCTTTTGTCTTTACCCCATGACTCTTTGACTTCTCCATGGGCCCTCTTTTGAATTTTATGCAACCAAAAATATATTCATTAGTATTAAATAAATATCAACACACATTAGCCAAGATATGAATATTAAAAACATCATTAAATTCTATGGGTATTTTATCACCATTGCTAGACCTTTGACATCAATGACAATATTTCCAACAATCTCCCCCTTTACCATTGATGGCAACCTCAAACTAAAACTGCCACATCCTGAAACTTGTACTACACATGTTAACTTACACATACTACCATTTTAAAAACATACAGTAACTCCCCCTCGCTGTAGAAACTTAGACCTATTCCCTGTACCTATTTTTGCACCTATACTTGTACTTATTCATGTACCTATTTTTGTTCTTCTCTCCCTTTGACATCAATGGCAGAGGGCCTATCCTAGAGCTAACACATAGCTCTCCCTCAATTGATAATAATCTTCAAAGGTAAGAAGTAAAATAAATTACTCCCAACTTCTCTTGTAGATACTCAAATGTGTCTTTTGGTAGTGCCTTTTTGAAAATATCTACAATCTATTCTGTAGTACTAATATATTCCATCTTAACCAATTGATCTACAACCTACTCTCTCAAGAAGTGATATATGATAGGAATATGTTTTGTTATTGAATGCATCACTGGATTCTTTGAGATATTAATAGCACTTGTATTGTCACAAAAAATAGAAATAGGTTCATCATATTTTACCTTGATATCTTCCAAAGTTTTCTTCATCTAAAGCACTTGAGTACAACATAATATATTCTGTATTAGCTATAGAAAGTGATACTAAATTCTATTTTTTGCTTAGCCATGATACTAAGCTATCACCGAGGAAGAAAGATCCTCCACTCGTACTCTTTCTATCATCCAAGAAACCTACCCAATTTAAATATGTATAAGCAACCAAAGTAAAATCTCTACTTGTGGGATATCACAATCCATAATCTAATGTCCCCTTTATATATCTAAATATTCTCTTCACCAACTGAAGATGACTATCTTTTGAAGCTGACTGATATCTTGCAACCACACCTACTGCATGCATGATATTTGGCCTTGATGATGTCAAATATAAAATACTACCAATCATAGATCTATAGAAATATTTATCTACACTAAGAGAATCTTTATCCTTGCTCACCTTATTTCCTATACTCATTGGTGTGTCAGCTAGTGCACAATTCTCAAAACCAAATTTATTTAACATTTTATTAGCATATTTACTTTGAGATATAAAAATTCTTTTATCTGACTAAAATATTTTCAACCCTAAGAAAAATGACAATTCTCCAAGCATAGACATCTCAAATTCTTTTTGCATATTATCATAAAATTATTTTTTCATGTTTTCAATGTTTCCTCTAAAAATGATGTCATCAACATATACCACAAAAATCAATTGATGCTCACCTTTTATTTTGATGTAAAGATTACTATTAATAAATTCTCTCTTGAAACCTTGATCCTATAGGTACTTATCAAGTCTTGCATAACAAGCTCTAGGAGCTTGATTCATTATATACAATTCTTTCTTTAATATGCAAACATAGCTACTAGCATTTGAGAGAATAAATCCCTCAGGCTACTCAGTGTAGACCTCCTCTTCTAGATTCTCATTTAGGAAGGTATATTTGACATCTATTTGAGACACTTTAATAATTTTAAACACTAGATAATCAAAAAACATTCTAATAGCCTCTAGCCTTGTTTTTGGGGTAAATGTTTCTTCAAAATCTATTCCCTCAATTTGAGCATATCCTTTACATACTAATCTTGCTTTATTCCTGATCATTTCTCTATTTTCATTCAACTTATTTTTGTAAAACCATTTTTTTCCTATCACATTATGATCTTTTGGTCTAGGCACTAATCTTCAAGTATCATTCTTTTCTATCTGATTGAATTCTTCATCCATTGTCTTAATCTAATGCTTATCATGTCTAGCTTCTGAAAAAAATCTAAGCTGAATTTAAGATAACAAAGAGAAATTAACTTGCTCAGATTCACTTACCCTCATTCTTTTGGTATGAATTCTTTCATTTATGTCCCTGATAGTGTCATTTTCATTATGATTTCTCTGGATATATGTGGATGGGGTTTTGATGTCCTTTTTCTCCTTCTCATCTTCATCTGATTCTTCAAAATCTTCCTCTTCAATGATTTCAAAAATGTCTATTAGATCACTGATTCTTTGTGTTCCATCTTATTCTATCCTAACACTTGCACTTTCAACTATTTTTTTGGTTCTTTTGTTATAACATTTATAAGCTTTACTTTTTTCAAAAATAACCAAGAAATTTACCTTCATCTATTTTAGATTCAAAATTAATAAGTTTTTCATCGATTATATTTATGAAGCATCTACTATCGAAAACTCTAAAATAATCAACTGTAGCTAGTTTGTCTTTCCATAGCTCATAAGGATTCTTGTCACTATTAACTCTCAATAATACTCTATTCTAGTTATGCACTATTTTACCAACTACCTCTCCAATATTTATCTGGTATCTTGGATTCCTTTAGCATTGTCCTCACCATCTTCTAATCTATTTTATTTCTCCATTTAACTACTCCATTTTGCTATGGAGTTATGGCTCTTGAATAATGTCTCTTTATTTCATGGTCTTCACAAAACTCAATAAACTAATCTAACATGAATTCTCCTCCTTTATCTGATCTTAGGCACATAATCTTCAAACTGGTTTCATTCTCAATTGATGCTTTGAAATGTCTAAAAGCTTCTGATTTTTCCTTTAAAAATATTACCCAAGTCATACATGAAAAATTATCAATAAGCAACATGAAATATTTCTTACTTTGAGTACTTTGAGTTCTCATAGGTCCACATAAATCATGTGAACAAGCTCTAACAATTGAGTGGTCGAGTATTTTTTTTGAACCACCTTCTGGCCCGCTTCCCATGCTGACAAGGTTCATAAAGTGTGTTGGATGGCTTTGTAATATTTGGAAGATTTATGGTTGCTTGTTTCTTGTTGATATTGACAATATTGTCAAAATTTATGTGTCTCATTCTCCTATGCCATAACCAACTTTCTTCAATCTGACTCAAACAACATCTTTGACCTTTGATATCTAATAACATATACAAGTTATTGCCAATTCTTTGAGCATCTACAACTAACACATTTGGATCTTTTCTCTTAATTTCACAACCTTCTACATTAAACTTTAGTTTATGCCCCTGATCACACATTTAACTTACGCTCAAAATATTATACTTAAGACCTTCTACATACAAAACATTTTCAATTTTAGTTCTATCATTATCCAAACTTAGTGTATCTTTTCTAGCAATTATGGCAATAGTATTATCTCCAAATTTCACTGTACTATCATTGATCTTCTTCAAGGTTATGAACTTACTCTTGTCTCCTATCATGTGCCTCAAATATCTACTATCAATGAACCATGGCTTTTCTTCATTTCTCGCATGTAAAGCTATCTGAACCAACATAGAATTTTTAAGTTATTTCTTCTACCATGAACCTATCTAAACTTTTTTTTTAATGAATGGAGCCTTGAAACTCTGGTCCTTCTTGACTGACTCAAACACACTTCTATAATACTAGGCTATGTGTCTGAAGTTATTACACTTGTAACATATTATGGCCTCTTCATTAAAACCTGATAGAGGAGCAAAAGAGTTGTGGCTTCTGCTTGACTCTGCATAAGTTTCCTTATCCTTATTTCTAAAATTGTTAGCCCTTTTTTGACATTCTATTTTTTTATGGCCATATCCATTATAATAAAAATAGTAACCATAAAAATAGGACCTATTTTTGTATCTCTAACCTAATTACCTTTTGTAGCTCTATTCCTTCTAGCCTTCTTTGTTTGAGATGTCCTCTGTATTCTTAACTTCTTCCCTTTTTATTTCCTCTTTTTTAAGAGCTTCAACATAGCTCTTTCCTTTTTTTGTGTTAACCTTGTCTATGAAAGTAGTGGCCTTCCCTTTCTCTTTTTCAAATCTGATACCTATTTTATATATCATAAATCTTTGAATTTCTAATATCTTATTTAACATATTAGTGTTATTCTCAAATTTTGAATCATTGGTTGATCTATCATTATTTGTTTTCTCAATATCTGCTTTTAAAGAATCAATTTCAATAACATACCTTTAACATTATTTACTTGTTATAATTATTCCATTAAATCTTTTTCATTCTTCTTAGCTTCTTCAAAGTGTGTTTGTAGATCTTCAATTGTTTCCTTTGACTCTTTTTCATTTTTCTCGATCTGGAACTTCAATCTTTGATTCTTCTTCTCAAGAGCTTTTAACTCTTGTAAGGCACAAATGATTTCTCCTTCCATATTTACTTCAACTTCATCCTATTCTTCTTCTTGATCATCTATACTTTTGCTTGTGGAGGCATCTTCAAGTATGGCCATGAATAAAATATCTTATTCTTCTGAATCATTGACTCCACTATCTTCAGTTGAGCTAAGATATTTAGAATATAAATCTTCTTCTCGAATTCCTTCTTAAATTTTCCTTTGAAATTCTTCTTGTATGTAGACTTTCCTTATTCATTGTCACCATTACCCTTATATGGGCACTTCGCTACAAAATGTCCAATCTTTCAACAATTAAAGTATTTAAAAGGTAATTTTCCTTGATATTTACTTGTGCTCTTTTTAGACTTAAAAATTAATAGATCTCCATTGTCATCTTCATCATCGCTATAACTGTCACCTGATTCTTGAATCTTAGCCTTCTCTTTCTTTGATGTCTTGAAATCAGCTTCTCTCTTTGATTGTTTCTATTATTCGATCTGCATCTCATATTCTGTAAGAATAACATGTAGCTCATCCATCTTTAACTTGGTTGAGTTATTCATCTCTTCAATTGCCAAAAAAAAATTCATCATATCTTAATGGTAAAGATCTCAAAACTTTTTGTACCATGATTGATTCTTCTAACTTTTCTCTAAGACCTTAAATCTGATTAACCATTTGATTAACTCACAAAAGGTAACTTGTTAGATTTTCTTCTTATTCCATCTTTAAACTCTCAAACTATCTTATGAAAGTCTGAAGCTTAGCTTGTTAAACATTTTCATCACCTTTTTAAATATTCTCAAGCTTTACCCAAGTTTTATGAGTAGATTTACATTGCATAACTTTAACAAATTTTGATTCGCATAAACCACAAAAAATAGTATTTAAATATTTAGCATTATTTTTACTTGCCTTTTTTTCCATCAGAGTAGTTACAAGTGTCTATGGATCTTCATATTCCTCATGTCCAATCCAAATGCTTGTCAAATGTTGAATCCACGAGCCATCAAATAAGTCCTCATCCTTATGCTCCAAAAAGCATAATTTGTCCCATCAAATAAAGGTGCTTTAGTTGTATAAAAACTTTCATGTGATCTAGCCATCATGCTTTCCCTTATTTACTTTCAAGCTGTAAAACTTTTTCAAAAGTAACCTGCTCTAATACTAATTGATAAACACAAAATATACTAAGAGGGGGATGTGAATCAGTGTATTATATATCTTTTACTTAATTTTATTTGTTTTCTTTAACCACTTAATCACACATTCAAGATATGCAATAAAACTAAAATAATAACATGCACCACACAAGAGAGAGAGAGAATAGATTTTTACATGGAAACTCAAAGTGGACAAAACCATGAAGAACAATCTCAAGTATATGAATGAGGGCCAACTCAAATTACAAAGTTCACAAGCACCAATTTACAAGAGCACCAACCCCTTTTTTGAGCACCAACACAACAACTATGTGTGATCACCAACTTATAGAAGCACCAACCCCTTGCAAATATTTGTGAGCACCAACCCATAGGAGCACCAACCCCTCTTGTGTATAAAACACAACTATCTCAACTATCTCTTAATGTTGCTTACTCAACAAATAATAGAACTCTACAATATCTCCTACTTTTCTCTCCTCTTTTCTTATATAAAATAAATACAAACCATGAACTCTCTTGAATATTACAAATGGCTTCTTAAGCCTTTATTTATATCTTTCCAAATGACCTTTGGCATTTACCATTTGTGACCCTTCAATCCTCATGAAAAATGGTGTCAAACTTGCATGACCCTTCGTATCCTTGTATTTAAAAAGTTACATGGCGACCCTTCATAAGTAAATGCATCCTTTTCTTTTTTGTCTTTATTTTGGTGACCTTTCCAATTATTTAAGGTGACTCTTCATGGAAAAATGTGCCATACCCTCTTTTGTCTTCACTTGGTGACTCTTTGAATTCCTCAAGATGACTCTTCATGGGAAAATGCATCCCATTCTTCTTTTGTATTTACCCTGTGACTCTTTGACTTCTCCATGGGCCCTCTTTTGAATTTTATGCAACCAAAAATATATTTTTTAATATTAAATAAATATCAATACACATTAGCTAAGATATGAATATTAAAAACATCATTAAATATTATGGGGCCTTTATCACCAATGCTAGACCTTTGACATCAATGACAATATTTCTAACATTCTCCACTAACCCTTAATAGGTGGGAGCCAGGATTTGATCCTCAGGTGGAAAAGACATTGATACAACCTATATAGGATAAAATACCAGGCATTTCACTAGAATTTTGGACAAAGGATATTTTTAACGTGATAGGAGATAGTATTGGGACCTTCCTTAAGGTAGATTCTAACTATATCAAGGATCCCTATAGGATGGTGGTAAAAAATTTATTAGCTTTAAATATATATGAGGAGTTGGAGGAAAATATTATTATGGAATATAGCCCTTGGATCCACTCTCAACCCTTGGATTATTGGGAGTTATTTTTAGATGTGTTTGGTGTCATGCTTATGAACACTTATTCAAGGAATGCTCTCTTGACTTCAATGCTAGAGTTATAAGGAGGAGGAGATTTTATTTCCTTCAATTTGGAAGAAAGAACAAGGTTAACTCTAAGGGGACTCCTAATTTTCTATAGTATGTTGATAGTAGAGGATTTTGATTAGTAAAGAATGTGGTTTCCAAACCAAGTAACTGCGTGCATCAGTCAAAGAGATGCCCACAATACTACATGGGAGATGAATATCTTATAGTTAAGAATGTCAAATTGCCAATTGAGTCCATGATATAACTCCATAAGGATGTGATGATGTTAGATCCCATCAACATCCACCTTTCCCCCCATTGGGATAGCCATGACAACCCTATACATCTCTCAATGAATGATAAGGAGACAACATCTTTTCTTTCTACTCTTTTGAGTCCTAATATTTTTTTGAAAAAGGAAGGGATTCAAAATGATTCTACTCCTATGGAGACCACTCATGTTCTCCCTTTAGTTGAGCAATTGAATTCTCAATCCAAAGAGCATGATAACTTCAATCTTAATAGGACATCTCCCTTCGATGGTCAAGCTCAGATAATTTCAAACTCTCTTCCCACTTTTACATCTCTCACTATTGAATCACTTTCCACTTCCATCCAAAGGTGATATCCTATTAGATTATGGTCATGCTCATGAAGTTGAATTATAAGGGTGCACTTTAGGTGGTTTGGGAAGAAAATATAATGTCAATTATCCTTCCTCAAAGAGAGGTCATCCCTCTCAGCTCACCAATGCAATAAATAAAGCAGTGAGGGAAATCTAACAAGGTAAACAAAAATCTATTAAAGGAGCCTTTGGAGTGGGCACTGCCTCATTTCTCTAGTTTATTATGTTGATTATGTCCCTTAATATAAAAGGGTTAGGTAATCCCTCCAAAAAAACTATTCTGAAACATCTTATCCAAGTGCACAGGCTAGACATGCTTATGATTTAGGAGACCAAGGGGGAAAGGAGAAAGGTTATTGATGGTTTATTGACATGCTAAAGGATTGGGTTTTTTTGGATTTTGATTCTATTAGTAGTTCTGGTGGTTTAGTTTCAAGGTGTAGATATGACTCATTATGATTGGTTAACTCTATCCTTTTTCCCTCTAGTATTGGGGTGGAACTTATTTCAATAGAGCTTAGGAAAACATTTTATGTAATGAATATTTATGGCCCTTTTGAGGACTGATTGCCTTATTGGGATCTTATGTTCAATTATCCTTTTTTGAAAACTAATTACTCTATTATTGGGGGTGACCTCAATTTTATTACCAAAAGTTCAGAGGTTTGGGGAGATGCTACTAGAATTGATCCTTTAGCTGATTTTTTTTACAAAAATTTGAGACCTATAATTTGGTGGACTTGGAACCTTCCAAGTTGTCTCCCACTTGGAAGAACATACAAACTAGGCTAGATGGTGTGGCAAAGAGGCTATATATATTCCTTGTTGCTCATCCCCTTTTGGCTAGCTCTAAAAAAATCATACCTTAGGTGTCTTCTTGGGAAAATTCTGATCATCTCCCCATCTTTATGCAGATTGAAAGTGGTGACAAAAATCCACCAAGCCATTTTAAATTCAATCCAAATTGGCTGAAGATTAGGATTTTATTAGTATTGCTCAGAGGGAGTGGGTTATTTTTGATAGCTGATTTTTAGAATTGGCTACTTTATAATTTGTTTCCAATATTAAAAGAGTGAAAAAGTCTAATGTTAATTAGAATGCCAAAAAGAGACTAGCAACGAAAAAGGACATCATTTCTATGGAAAATCAAATAGCATAAATTTTTGGTCATATCAATGAGAAGTATTTTGATGAAGTGACTAAAAACAAACTCAAAGAGTTGGAGCAAAAGTTACATGATTAGCTAACTGATATTGAAGCTTAGTGGAGACTTAAAAGTAGAGTGTTTTAGCTAGAAAATGGGGATGAAAACACAAAAAAATTTCAAAAATTTATCAACCATAAAATAATTAAGAACACTATTTGGGATATGAAAAAGGAGGATGGTTCTTTCATGTGAACCTTTCAGGAGATTGTTGCTTTGAGAAATTATCACTTTCAAAATCAGTACAAGGATACTAAAAAAGTGAACATTACTGAAATTGTCAAAATCACTTCCTTTTTTCCTAGGTTCATCTTGGCAGAAGACAATGAGAAGTTGGAGGTGGTTGTTACTAGGGGTGAGTTATTATTTGCCTTGTCTACTTTCCACAAGGATAAGATCCCTAGACCAGATGGTTGGTCAGTTGAATTCATTGAGGGATTTTTTGATCTTCTTGAGGAGGATCTCTTAAGAGTCATTGAGGAGTCCAAGCATTCTGAGAGGATTCTTGGGGCTTTCAATTCCACCTTTATTGATCTAACTCCCAAGAAGGATATCCCCATCTCCTTTGATGACTTATGACCAATCCCTTTGTGTAATTATATTTATAAAATCATAGAAAATATCATAGCCATATGTATAAAAGGCTTAGTCTCTACTTCCATCTCAAATGGGCAATTTGGATTTCTTCATGAGATACAAATTCATGATGCTGTTGGGGCTGCTCAAGAAGGTTTGCATTCCATCAAATTGAAAAATCTTCCAGTAATGGCTATGAAGTTAGATCTTTCAAAGGCTTTTGATAAATCTAGTTGGTTATATTTGAGACTTATTCTAATTCACATAGATTTTTAGATTCAAATGGTTAACTAGATCATGAGTTGTTTATATTTCATCTCATTTTCTCTATTTATTAATGGCTTGGCCTCCACCTTCTTCCATTCTTTGTGTGGTCTTAGGAAGAGATTCCCCCTTTCTCCACTAATATTTCTTCTTATTATTGAAGGGCTTAGCAAGATTATTATCAATGTCAAGAGATTAGGTTATTTAAGAGAGGCTAAGGCTGGTCAAACCATCTTCCTCACTCACTTGTTATTTGTGGATTATGTGTTGTTATTTTATGATGGCTCTCAGAGGGACATTTCTATGCTTAAGGAGGTTTTGGATCTTTTTTGCATGGCTACCATAATGGATGTTAATGTGCAGAAGTCCAACATCTCCTTCTTTGGTTTGGATGTTCAATAGTCTAGCTGGATCCTCGAGGTCTTCCCCTATAAAATTTTTGATTTTCTTAGGGGTTAAAGTACTTAGGTTTTCTATTAAAACCTAATGACTACATGAAGATTGATTGGAAATGGTTGATAGATAAGGTGTAAAAAATGACTTATTATTGGTGTAACCATTGGATTTCTCTTGAAGGGAGACTTATGCTTATTAAAATAGTATTGGAGGTTATTTTGGTCTACTGGATCTCTTTGGCACACATCCTTAAAGGTGTTCTCGAAAATATACTCTTTAAATGTTTCCATTTCCTATGGACTAGCAAGAAAGTAAAGGATGGATAAGCTCTCATCAAATGGGAGTCTTGCCAAATCAAAGGATATGGGTGGTTGGGGTTTAAAAAACTTGCACTTTTTTGGGGAGGTTTTAGCAGCTAAAAGTCTATGAAGTTTAATTGCCAAGAAGGGATTGTAGAAACAAATCATTCTTCACTAGTACATTAAACCTTTTTCTATTGAAGATTGGATTAGAAATCCTATGAAAAGCTATACCAAGGCTTTCATTATGTGGAAATCATGCATCATTGATTTCCCTATTATTGGTAAATGGATTATGTGGAAGGTGGGATCTGATAATAAAATCAATGTTGGGATCAACCCTTGGGTTGGATGTGGTGATGATTAAAAGCTTCCCAAAGATTTGTTAGATATCTTGAAAGATCTTGGTATCCTTTCTTTAAATTAGGTTGTGGATATTAGCCACACTAGTCAGTAGTGTCAAGGTTGGAAATGTGCTCAATCTTTGGGATTGGCTAGTGAATTTGGTGTTAGGTGGGATGCTTATAGTCAAAAATTAAAATGGTGCCATGTCATCATATCTAATGAATATGATGTCCTATTTTAGTCCTTAAATATAAATTTGGGTGAGTATTTTGTGCACTTAGTCTATCAGTCCAAATTCTTTAATGTTGCCCCTACCTTGAGACAGTGGTGGTGGAAAAAAATATGGTAGATGAAGGCCCCACATAAAACTAAAATATTTGTGTTGCTTGCATTAATAAATAAAGCACTGACATGGGAGGTCCTTCAAAAATTTTGTTGGCAAGGTTCAGGGGGATGCAATCTCTATTTTCAAGCCCTAGAGATTATGTTTCATATTTTGGATACTTGTCTCTATGTGATAAAGATCTAGATTGAGTTAGAGGATTCTCTTGGGAGAAAAGATATCTGGCATGGCTCTTCTATTGTCGAATGCTTGAAATTTTGGTTTGAGAAACCTGATCTCATTTTTCTTAATATTTTATCTTTGATCATGGTGTGGGGTATTTGGCTTACTCAAAACACTTACATCTTCCAAGGCATCTACATTCCTACCTTCCAATGTCTATCAAATATCTTACTCATTTTTGGGCACTTTAGGATTTTTCCTAAATCTCTAAAAATATGCACTCTTGTCTAGCCTCACATTGATCCTTCCTATGCTTGAGTATATTTTGATGGTGCCTGTCAAGGTAACCCTATTATCTATGGAGAAAGAGGAACTCTTTATCTCAACTAAAAATACTTCTTTCGATTTAAGGTTGGTCTAGGATAGGGAATGAATAATTTTATTATATTGATGATGCTCTTAATAATGGAGTGGGAGCCCTACATATCTTTGGGGACTCTTTGATTATTCTCAATTGGCTTAAGGTCATTTACAAAATGGATAACTTGAGTCTTCTTCCTATTTTCACACTGAGCAATAGATTGAGTCTCTACTTTGACACCATCTCCTTTAAACATGTGTACAAAGAGCTCAATGTTGTTTTTTATTCTCTTTCTAAGGAAGGAATGCACTTGGTCCCTAACCTTTGGTAAATCAGTGAATTTTATGATTAAAATATTCTAAATGTCCAATGCCTCTAAGTGTTAGAGGCTTAGTTCATGTTTGCTCGGTTGTTCTGTTTGTGGAATTTTGTTTCTTAAGGGATTCTTTTGTACTTTGCTCCCCTATTTAGTGGTGAGTATTTTGGGTATTTCCATGATATTTGACTTACTTAGACTAATGTGATTTTCCTATGCTCAGCTTTCTTGCCTTTATGGTTCTTTATTATGTGTTTGTTGAGTAAGGGATCCATTGTATTTGATTTTGTTTTGGATCTTTTCTCATGCTCTGTCTTCTCCTCTTTAGGTGTTTATGTGGATGGGATTTATCCCTTCTCTTTGGATTTTTTCTCTTGGTATGTAGTTTCATATGCAAAATATAATCTTGTTTATTATTAATTTGAAATTACAAATTTTTTCCATGGGAAAAAAAATAATGAAGTAGAAGCTATGACCAATTCATGTATAAGAGAACATAACCTCCTTAGACCTTCCAATAATAATTCTACTTAGACCTCTTAAAAATAGGATAGCAAGTGCTTTAGCTAAATTATGTATGAAACCACCATGTCTAGTGGACATGAGGGTAGATCAAGACTTGACCTCACAATCTAGATCATCACACCTTATAGCTATATTCCAAGTTACTTATTCTCCCCCATACATGCAATTGTCATACAGTGTTTACATCATGACATTTACAAAATCAAAATTCAAATAAATAAGTAAAAACCTCACCATAAACTAACAAAATAATTAAATCAAATTTGAAATGGTCTTAAAGAGATAGTTAAATAGAGATACTATATATCAACAAATCATCCAAATTAATTAAGAAAATGAAATCCAAGTGGTCAGAATAGAAAAACTAAAATTCTAATCAAGGTAATTCAAAACAATTTAAATATTTGTGTAAAATAAGATTTAGATTCAATAGAATAAAAGTGTTAGTTTCAGAAAACAACTTAAAATGGAAACCAAATCAAAATAAAATTTGGGTATAACAATATCACAAAAAGTTAATCCTAGGATACTATGTGGCTAAAAAAGCCACTTGGGGAGAGAAGGAATAAATATAATCCTTGATTACCTCTCAAAGGTAAGAGAAAAACACCACTTTCCATGTCTCCTGGAGGTTCACAAGGTTGCATTAGGTATAAATAATGAAGGTTATTCTTTTGACAACCATTAAGGGGCAGGTGGAGGAACACATTATTCATAAAGTGACCATTATGTGTGAAGATCCCATGGTGCCTAAGGCTCATGGTGCACACACCTAAATAATTAGGTGGCTACATCGTGCAAAGGGGAAAACCATGGTTTTAGCTTATAAGAAGCTCCACTTACTTGTAAAACTTTTATTGTGGAATATGATGCATCAAGATATGTCATGGGGGTTGTACTCATGTAAGAAGTTAGACCACTTACATTTGAGAGTCGCCAACTCAAGGGAAACAATAGGCTCAAGCCAATCTATGAGAAAGAGATGATAGTTATTTTACATGCAGTTAATCAATGAAAACCTTATCTGAAGGGTTATCACTTTCAAGGAAAGACTGATCATGATATCCTCAAATATTTTTTGGAATGATGATTGTCTTTTAAATAACAATAAAAATAGGTGACTAAAATCTTAGGCTATGATTTTTGAAAAATCTATAAGAAATTAAAAAATAATATGGTAGCAAATGCATTTTCTCAGAGGGATGAATCAGTTGAGGCCTTATTATGTGTAATTACCATTTGGAAAGAAAATTGGCTAGATGAAGCAACATTAGAATGAGATAATGACAATTTTACCCTTGATTTGATTCAAAATATTTAGCATGGTTCTAGGGGATCTAAAAGAATTACATGGAAGGGGATTGCATTATGGTATGTTAAGTGCTTTCATGAATAAGGTTTTGATAAAGTGAATAGCTTATTCATTTGTTCACATCATGCATGCATCTTAGTTTGGTTTCTAAAAATATGCATGCATAATAAATATTTTATTTGTTTAAACTTTATTTATATTACAATGAATATAGATTGTGGAAATTGGGAAATACCAAAACTAAAAAGTTACAAGAATTGATTTTAAGTGTGGTTGAAGATTATTCCTATATAAGCATTATCTCCTCAAACATTAAATATTTTAAGAACTTCATGCATCTCCAATAGGAGGTAACTCAATATTTTTGAAAACATATCAGAGAATCAAGCAAGATTTATTTTGGGAAGGACTCAAGGGGGATGTCCAAAAATATGTAGCTAAATACATGGTATGTCAATAGAGCAAAGGTGAAACCATTAAGGCCCCAAGTCTTTTACAACCTTTATTTATACCTAGCCAGTGTTGGGAGGAGGTTTCCATGGATTTCATTATTGGGTTACCAAAATCTAAAGGTAAAAATGTTATCATGGTAGTTGTGGATCAACTCACCAAGGATGCTCATTTTTATTCTTTATCATAGCCATTTTTTTCCAGTACAGTAGCTTATGTTTTTCTCAATATAGTTAATAAATTTCTTGGTACTCCAAAGATCATTGTAAGTGATCAAGATCCCATATTTAATAGTAATTTTTTGACTAACGTATTTCATATTTGGGCACCTAATTGTCTCATAGCTCATCCTATCATTCTCAATCTGATGGACAAATAGAGGTAGTCACTAAATGTCTAGAAGGGTACCTCCATTTTTTTATTTCTAATAAACATGATAAATGGTTTCATTGGTTGCCTCTTATTGAATGGTGGTATAATACTTTTGCTCATAATTCATCCAAAATGTCTCCCTTTGTCACCTTGTATGGATATCACCCCCCATCCATCAATTTAACCATGAGGGTTCATCCCAAGGTTTGAGTTGTTGAGGAACACATTCACCACAATAAGAATCACTCGTCAGTTTGTAACAAAATTTATCCATAGCACAAAATTTAATGAATCAATAACCATATCACATGAGTGAAATTTTGACATAGGTGATTGGGTCTTTGTATGATTACAAACATATAATTAGATTTATCTGAAGCAATATAAAAATGATAAAAATATGTCTCCTAAGTATTATGACCCTTATTAGATCTTGCTAAAAATTGGTATCATGGCATAGAATATCATGTACTCAACAAGATGATGATGAAGAATCGGTACCCACTACCATGCATTGATGACCTTTTCGACCAACTCCTAAGTGTATAATACTTCACCAAGATCAACTTGAAATTAGGTTACCATCAGGTTGCATTCCACCCTAAAGACCTCTGGAAGAAAACATTTAAAACATGGAAAGGATTGTATAAATGGTTGATCATGCCTTTCATCCTAATGAATGTGTTAGCCACTTTCATGTGCTTGATGGATGATCTCCTCAAGGATTTTCTCAAATCCTCCATCATTATAAATATTGATGTCATTCTCATCTTCATCAATACTTGGGAGGAGCATCTAGAGCACATATCATGTGTCTTAGGCACCTTGCATCAACACAAGTTGTAGGCTAACTTAGAAAAGTGTGAATTCAATGTTGTATAGATTCAATACCTGAGCTATATCATTAATCACATATGAATCTATGTATATCTATATAAGATAAAAATCATCTAAGATTGGCCTACTTCACATAATCTCATAGAATTGAGGAGTTTTCTTGGACTTGTTAACTTCTACTATATCTTGACCTCTCAACTAGATAACACATATAAAAGCTAAAGTTTAATTAGACTCATGTGAAATAATGAAATTTTGAGGCACACAATCAATGCCTCTATGCAATTCCTATTCTCATAATTCTTGGCATTATGCATTCCTCAAAATTTACATCGATGTATATAACTATGCACTTGATGCAATGCTCATACAACATGGACATTTACTCAAATACTACGCAGAGACGTTCATCAACATAATGTAAAGGTGCTCCACCTATGAGTAATAAATATATTCTATTATTAAATAAATCAAGTAATGGTACCACTACATTATTGGGAAGGAGATAGTTGTTCATTTGGATCACAAGCCACTTTAATTCTTATGGACATAAAGCAAGCTAGAAAATACACAACACATGAAATGGATGAATTAATTTTATAATTTCCATTTCATGATCAATCATAAGAAAGGGAAGGATAATAAGGTTGTATATTGCCTTAGTCAACCATTGGTTCATGCACTCATCATGGTGACAGACATATGTGGCCACAACTTCACATATTAGGTATCCCTCTACACATTTGATCAAGACTTTATAGTGACTTACACCAGCCTAGTGTAAGGTAAACAAGCTCAAGAGTTATACTTGTCTAACCAACTTCTCTACAAACTTAGATATCTCTATGTTCTTGGTGGTGCACCTCACTAATGACTCATTTGGGAGGTGCCTATGCCAAGACCTCAAGACACTTTGGCATGACAAATACTATAACGACATTGCAGTCATACTTCTTGTGGACAAACATGTGCAAATACATGGAATGCCACATCAAGTATTGCATTAATTATTACATCACCAAGCCCACAAATAAGAATTTAGGACTTTACACACCTCTGTTGGTTCCATCTAGACCATGAAAATCTATTATCATGGATTTCATGACTAGGTTTCCTACAATGATATGTTAGCATGACACTGTATTTTTTGTAGTGGATAGGTTTTCCAAGATGTCCATAATTGGAAAATCAAATAGCATAAATTTTTGGTCATGTTAATGAGAAGGATTGTGAGGAAGTGACTAAAAATAAACTCAAAGAGTTGGAGCAAAAGTTACAGGATTAGATGACTGATATTGAATCCCAGTGGAGACTTAAAAGTTGAGTGTTTTAGCTAGAAAATGGGGACGAAAACACCAAAAAAATTCAAAATTTTATTAACCATTGAATAATTAAGAACACTATTTGGGATATGTAAAAGGAGGATGGTTCTTTCATGTGAACCTTTCAGGAGATTGTTTCTCTAGGAATTTCTCACTTTCAAAATCAGTACAAGGATACTAAAAAAATGAACATTACAAAGGTTATCAAAATCACTTCCTTTTTTCCTAGCTTCATCTTTGGCTAAAGACAATGATAAGATGGAGGTGGTTGTTACCAAGGGTGAGTTGTTGTTTGCCTTGTCTACTTTCCACAAGGACAAGATCCATGGACCAAACGGTTGCTCAATTGAATTATTTGAGGGATTTTTTGATCTTCTTGGGGGGGATCTCTTAAGAGTCATTGAGGAGTCCAAGCATTATAATAGGATTATTGGGGCTTTCAATTCCACCTTTATTGATCTCATTCCCAAGAAAGATATCCCCATATCCTTTGATGACTTATGACCAATCTCTTTGTGTAATTATATTTATAAAATCATAAAAAATATCATAGCCATCAATATAAAAGGCTTACTCTCTACTTCCATCTAAAATGGGCAATTTGGATTTCTTCATGAGAGACAAATTCATGATTCTATTGAGGTTTCTCAAGAAGTTTTGCATTCCATCAAATTAAAAAATCTTCCAGTAATGGTTATGAAGTTAGATCTTTCAAAGGCTTTTGATAAATGTAGTTGGTTATATTTGAGACCTATTATAATTTACATAGATTTTTAGATTCATATGGTTAACTGGATCATGAGTTGTTTGTCTTTCATCTCATTTTCTCTATTTATTAATGGCTCAGCCTCCACCTTCTTCCATTCCTTGCATGGTCTTAGGCATATATGCCCCCTTTTTCCACTAAATTTTTGTTTTTGTTGTTGAATGGCTCAGTAGGATTATTATTAATGTCAAGAGATTAGGTTGTTTAAGAGGGTTAATGTTGGTCAAACCATCTTCCTCTATCACTTGTTATTTTTGGATTATGTGTTGTTTTTCAATGATGGCTCTCAGAGGGACATTTCTATAGTTAAGGAGGTTATGGATCTTTTTTGCATGGCTACCATAATGGATGTTAATGTGCATAAGTCCAGCATATCCTTCTTTGGTTTGGATGTTCAATAGTATAGGTAGATCCTCAAGGTCTTCCCCTATCAAACTGTTGATTTCCTTAGGGGTTCAATTACTTACATTTTTTGTTAAAACCTAATGACTATAGGAATATTGATTGGAAATGGTTGATAAATAAGGTGGAAAAAATGATTTATTATTGGGGTAACCATTGGATTTCTCTTGAAAGGAGACTTATGCTTATTAAAATAGTATTAGAGGCTATTTTGGTCTATTGGCTCTCTTTGGCACACATCCCTAAAGGTGTTCCTGAAAAGATACACTCTAAATGTTTCCATTTCCTATGGACTGGAAAGAATCAAAGGATGGATAAGCTCTCATCAAATGGGAGTCTCTTGCCAAATCAAAGGATATGGGTGGTTGGGGTTTGAAAAACTTGCACTTTTTTGGGGAGGTTTTAGTAGTTAAAAGTCTATGAAGGTTGATTTCCAGGAAGGGATTGTAGAACCAAATAATTCTTGAAAAGTACATTGAACCTTTTTATATTGAATATTGGATTATAAATCTTGTGAAAATCTATACCAAGGCTTTCATTATGTTGAAATCATGTGTCATTGCTTTCCCTATTATTGTTAAATGGATTATGTGGAAGGTGGGATCTGATAATAAAATCATTGTTGGGATAGACCCTTGGGTTGGATGAGGTGATGATTACAAGCTCCCAAAGATTTGTTAGATATCTTGAAAGATCTTGGTATCCATTCTTTAAATCAGGTTGTGGATATTATCCATACTTGTCAGTAGTGTTAGGGTTGGAAATGTGCTCAATCTTTGGGGTTGGCTAGTAAATTTGGTGTTAGGTGGGATGCTTATATTCAAAAATTAAAATGGTGCCATGTCATCATATCCAATGAATATGATGTCATATTTTATTCCTTAAATCTAAATTTGGGTGAGTATTTTATGTGCTTAGTCTATCAGTCCAAAATCTTTAATGTTTCCCCTATTGTGAGATAGTGGTGGTAGAAAAAAATATGGCAAATCAAGGCCCCACACAAAACCAAAATCTTTATATTGCTTGCATTAAGCAACAAAGCATTGACATGAGAGGTCCTTCAAAAATGGTGTTGGAAAGTTTTAGGGGGATGCAATCTCTATTTTTAAGCCCTGGAGACTATGTTTTATCTTTTGGTTACTTATCCCTATGTGTTAAAGATCTAGATTGAGCTAGAGGCTTCTCTTGGGAGAACAGATATTTGGCATGGCTCTTCTATTTTGGAATGCTTCAAATTTTGGTTTGAGAAACCTAATCTCATTTTTATTAATATTTTACCTTTGATTGTGGTGTGGGGTATTTGGCTTGCTCAAAATACCTACATCTTCTAAGGCATCTACATTCCTACCTTCCAATGTCTATCAAATATCTTACTCATTTTTGGGCACTTTAGGATTTGCCCTAAAGCTCTAAAAATATGCACTCTTATCTAGCCTCACATTGATCCTTCCTATGCTTGGGTATATTTTGATGGTGCCTCTTAAGGTAACCCTATTATCTGTGGAGTAGGAGAACTCTTTATCTCAACTCAAAACACTTATTTTGATTTAAGGTTGGTTTGGGATAGGGAATGAATAATTTTACTAAATTGATGGCATTAAAGCTTCTCCTTAGGCTCACTCTTAATAATGGAGTGGGAGCCCTACAGATCTTTGGGGACTCTTTGATTATTCTCAATTGGCTTAAGGGCATTTACAAAATGGATAACTTGAGTCTTCTTCCTAATTTCACACTGAGCAACAGATTGAGTCTCTACTTTGACACCATCTCCTTTAAACATGTGTACAAAGAGCTCAATGTTGTCTTTTATTCTCTTTCTAAGGAAGGAATGTAGTTGGTCCCTAACCTTTGGTAAATCAGTGAATTTTATGATGAAAATATTCTAAATGTCCAATACTTCTTAATGTTGGAGGCTTAGTTCATGTTTGCTCAGTTGTTCTATTTATGGAATTTTATTTCTTAAGGTATTATTTTGTACTTTACTCCCCTATTTGGTGGTGAGTAGTTTGGGTATTTCCATGATATTTGACTTACTCAAACTCATGTGATTTTGCTATGGTCAGCTTTCTTACCTCTATTATTTGGATCAACTTTCTTGCCTTTATGGTTATCTATTTTGTGTTTGTTGAATGGGGGGTCCATTGTATTTGCCTTTATTTTGGACCTATTCTCATGCTCTGTCTTCCCCTCTTTAGGGGTTTATATGGATGGGATTTATCCCTTCTCTTTAGATTTTTTTTCTTGGTATGTAGTTGTATATGCAAAATATAATCTTGGTTATTATTAATTTGAAATTACAAATTTTTTCCATGGGAAAAAAAATAATGAAGCACAAGCTATAGCCAACTCATGTATAAGAGAACATAACCTCCTTAGACCTTCCAATAATAATTCTATTTAGACCTCTTAAAAATAGGATAGCAAGTGCTTGAGCTAAATTATGTATGAAACCACCATGTCTAGTGGACATGAGGATAGATCAAGACTTAACCTCACAATATAGATCATCACACCCTATAGCTATATTCCAAGCTACTTATTCTCCCCCATACATGCAATAGTCATACAGTGTTCACATCATGACATTTACAAAAGCAACATTCAAATAGAGAAGTAAAAACCTCACCAAAAACTAATTAAATAATTAAATCAAATGTGAAATGGCCTTAAAGAAATATTTAAATAGAGATACTAAATATCAATAAATCATCCAAATTACATAATAAAATGAAATCCAAGTGTTCAGAATAAAAAACTAAAATTGTAGTCAAGGTAATTCAAAACAATTAAAATATTTGTGTAAAATAAAATTTAGATTCAATAGAACAAAAGTGTTAGTTTTAGAAAACAACTTAAAATGGAAACCAAACCAAAATAAAATTTAGGCATAAAATTATCACAAAAAGTTAACATCACGACACTATGTGGCTAAAAAATCTACTTGGGGGGAGAAGGAATAAATTAAGCCTCGATTACCTCTCAAAGTTAAGAGAAAAACATCACTTTCCATGTCTCCTAGAGGTTCACAAGGTTGCATCAAGTATAAATAATGAAGGTTATTATTTTGACAACCATTAAGGGGCAGGTGGAAGAACACATTATTCATAAAGTGACCATTATGTGTCAAGAGTCCATGGTGCCTAAGGCTCATGGTGCATACACCTGAATAATCAGGTGGCTACCTCATGCAAAGAGGAAAAGTGTGTTTTCTACTTACAAGAAGTTTCACTTCCTAGTAAAACTTTTGTTGTGGAATATGATGCATCAAGATATGGTATGGGGGTTGAGCTAATGTAAGAAGGTATACCACTTACATTTGAGATTCTCCAACTGAAGGTAAACAATAAGCTCAAGCCAATCTATGAGAAAGAGATGGTGGTTATTTTACATGCAGTGAATCAATGAAAACCTTATCTGAAGGGTTATCACTTTTAGGGAAAGACTGATAATGATATCCTCAAATATTTTTTGGAATGATGATTGTCTTTTAAATAATAATAAAAAATGGGTGACTAAAATCTTAGGCTATGATTTTTGACAAATCTACAAGAAATTAAAAAATAATATGGTAGAAAATACATTATCCCAGAGGGATGAATCAGTTGAGGCCTTATTATGCACAATTACCATTTAGAAAGAAAATTGGCTAGATGAAGCAAGATTAGAATGAGATAATGACAATTTTACCCTTGATTTAATTCAAAATATTTAGCATGGTTCTAGGGGATCTAAAAAAATTACATGGAAGGGGATTGCATTATGTATAAATATAGATTATTCCTATGTAAGCATTATCTCCTCAAACATAAAATCTTTTAAGAACTTCATGCATCTCCAATAGAAGGTCACTCAAGATTTTTTTAAACATATCATAGAATCAAGCAAGATTTATTTTGGGAGGGACTCAAGGGGGATGTCCAAAAATATGTAGTTGAATGCATGGTATGTCAATAGAACAAAGGTGAAACCATTAAGATCCCAAGTCTTTTACAACCTTTATTTATACCGAGCCAGTGTTGGGAGGAGGTTTCCATGAATTTCATTATTGGGTTACCATAATCTGAAGGTAAAAATTTTATCATGGTAGTTTTGGATCAACTCACCAAGTATGTTCATTTTTATTCTTTATCATAGCCATTTTTTGGCAGTACAATAGCTTCTATTTTTCTCAATATAGTTAAAAAATTGCTTGGTACTTCAAAGATCATTGTAAGTGATTGAGATCCCATGTTTACTAGTAATTTTTTGACTAAATTATTTGCATATTTGGGCACCTAATTGTCTCATAGTTGATCCTATCATTCTCAATCTGATGGAAAAATAGAGGTGGTCAATAAATGTCTAGAAGGGTATCTCCATTGTTTTATTTCTGACAAACAGGATAAATGGTTTCATTGGTTGCCTCTTATTGAATGGTGGTATAATACCTTTGTTCATAGTTCATCCAAAATGTCTCCCTTTTTCACCTTGTATGGATATCACCCCCCATCCATCACGTTAACCATGAAGGTTCATCCCAAGGTTTGAGTTGTTGAGGAACACATTCACCATTAATAAGAGGCACTCGCCAGTTTGTAAGAAAATTTAGCCATGGCACAAATTTGAACGAATCAATAACCATATCACATGAGTGAAATTTTGTCATAAGTTATTGGGTCTTTGTATTATTACAAACATATAAGTAGATATATCTAAAGCAATATAAAAATTATAAAAATATGTCTCCTAAGTATTATGGCCCTTATCAAATCTTGCAAAAAATTGGTATTATGGCATATAATATCATGTAATCAACAAGATAATGATGAAGAATCGTTACCCACTACTATGCATTGACAACCTTTTGGCCAACTCCTAGGTGTATAATATTTCACCAAGATCAACTTGAAGCTAGATTACCATCAAGTTGCATTCCATCCTAAAGACCTCTGGAAGACAACATTTAAAACACAAAAAGGATTGTATAAATGGTTGGTCATGTCTTTCATCCTAACAAATGTGTTAGCCACTTTCATGTGCTTGATGGATGATCTACTCAGGCCTTTTCTCAACTCCATCATTGTAAATATTTATGACATTCTCATATTCATCAAGACTTGGGAGGAGCATCTAGAGCACATATCATGTGTCTTAGGCACCTTGCATCAACACAAGTTGTAGGCTAACTTAGAAAATTGTGCATTCAATGTTGCATAGATTTAATACCTAAGCTACATCATTAATCACATAAGAATCTGTGTAGATCTAGAGAAGATCGAAATCATCTAAGATTAGCCTAATTCACATAATCTCATAGAATTGAGGAGTTTTCTTGGACTTCTTGACTTTTACTATAGCTTTATCCTTGGTTTCTTGCACATATCTTGACCTCTCATCTAGATAACACATGAAAAAGCTAAAGTTCAATTGGACTCATGTACAACAATGAACTTTTGAGGCACACAAGCAATGCCTCTATTCAATGCCAATTCTCATAATTCTTGGCATTATGCATTCCTCAAAATTTACACTGATGCATCTAACTACGCACTTGAAGTAATGATCATAAAACATGGACATTCAATCAAATAGCACTCAGAGACATTCACAAACACAATGTAAAGGTACTCCACCTATAAGGAATAAATGTATTTTATTATTCAAGTAATCAATTAATGGTGCCACTACATTATGGGGAAGGAGATAGTTATTCATTTGGATCACAAGCCACTTCAATTCCTATAAACACAAAGCAAGATGGAAAATACACAACACACAAAATGGATGACTTAATTATATAAGTTCCATTTCATAACCAAACATAAGAAATGGAAGGATAATAAGGTTGCAAATTGCCTTATCCAACCATTGGTTCATGCACTCATCATGGTGATGGACATATGTGGCCACAACTTCACATATTGGGTATGCCTCTACTCATTTGATCAAGACTTTACAGTGGCTTACACCTACGTAGTGTAAGGTAAATAAGCTCAAGATTTCTACTTGTCTAACCAACTTCTCTACAAACTTGGATATATCTATGTTATTGGTGGTGCACCTCACTAATGACTCATCTGGGAGGTTCCTATGCCAAGACCTCAGGACACTTTAGCATGACAAATACTATAACCGTATTACAATCATACTTATTTTAAACACACATGTTCACATACATGGAATGTCACATCAATTCTTGCATTGATTCTTGCATCACCAAGCCCATGAACAAGAAGCTAGGACTTTACAAACCTCTATTGGTTCCATCTAGACCATGAAAATCTATCAGCATGGATTTCATGACTAGGTTTCCTATAATGAGATGCTAGCATGACAATGTGATTTTTGTAGTGGATAGGTTTTCCAAGATGGCCATCATGGTCACATGCAAGAAAGACATTGATGTCCCTACCACTACACAAGCTTTCAACCATGTTTGGGTTTATTTTGGGCTTCCAACATCCATTGTCTCTAATCAAGATCCACACTTTATAAGTCACTTTTAGAAATCATTGTGAGACTTGATGGCTATGCAAATGGATTGATTGACAACTTTTCCTCCTTCGATATATGGAAAAATTGAAGTGGTCAATCACACACTTGTGCATATTTTATGAATGTACAACCATGCACATGATCACACTTGGGATGATAATCTCTTATGCATTCACCATGCCTATAATAGAGCCCTTCACATCTCTATGGGTCATGGTCCATTATAGACATGTCTTATATTTCAATCTTTGGCACCTCTAGACATCTCCTACCACACACTAGTTGACACTGAGTCACACACAGGGACAAGAAGTAGACAAAACTAAGAATTTTCTACGACATATCAAATATGTTTATAAATAAGTTCAATAGATTCTATTTTGCACATAAAAAAAGTACAAGGAGCACCATGATGCACATCGCACACCTCATGTATTTTGATTTGGAAATAAATTTTGGTTGTACCTTCAGAAGGAATGCTTCAAAAGTCTACACTAGAAGATCAAGCCTCTAAATTATGGTCCTTACACTATTTTACACACATCTAGTGAGAACACCTTCATTCTTGATCTGCCTCTACACTTGGGCATACACCCAGTCTTCAACATGAAACTTCTCAATCCATACACTCTACCACCTCTTGATCCATCAATGTCACAACATCATTTTGATTTGGATTTCAAACACTTATGCCCCATAAAGAAGGACTAGATCATTGAAGTAACAGACACATGCACCTACCATGGCATACATAAAATTTACTGAGTGGTCAATAGTGGATAACATGTTGATTAATATAATTATTACACTTCTCAGTAACTTTGAGTGAAGTTTAATCAACTACACATCGACACAATAGAGACTATTACTCTTTAAGAAAGGGCAAATGATCTATGTGTAACCTCTACATAGCTAAACATAATCATCATTTATTAATCTGTGTAGAGATTGTACCTCTCACATAATCTTATGCATTATATTTTGAGAATATTTCTCTTTTCCCCACTTACAAGTCTCATGTTTTCTCACAAAATTTCATGCAAATATCACCTCAGAACCTAGCTTGCACATTTGATGTAGAAGTATCAAGCTAGAAGATATCATTTTTATGTTTTTGTCAATAGTGATCAAAATTGGTCAAATTCTGGGTGTAAAACTGATTTAGGGACATCCTAAGGTCCATTTGTGTGTTTTTAATCCTTTTTGAGTCATAGCGGTGTGTTATATAGTTTATAGGAGTTTTCCCTCCAAAACTAGGAATTTGAAAATTCAATTGTTTGAACTAAGTCAATAGTGGCCAAATCATGGTTTAGAGTGGTTAAATGAGGAAATATGGGTTAAATAAGTTCATGAAGCCTTGAAAATGGTGGTAGGAGTCACATATTTCTATGTTATCAAGTTATAAATCATTCCTAAGTAATGTAACCCTCACCCATACATTGGGTTATCAATAAAAAAAGCCTTTGCCTTATAACTAATCAAGTAACCAACATTGAATTTGGTTCAATAGGAAGTTTACAACATTATGGGTTAGAGGAGATAATTTGGAGAGAGATAGAAGCCTCCATATAGATAAGGAGGAGAAACTATGGAATGGAAGGATGAGTAGACTCCTCAAGGAAAGACACAAGTCCATGTTAGGACTAGAACATAATTGAGAACAAATCAATGAATAAAGGCAAGTTTGTTAATATTTATTTTACTTTAAATGTATATTTGTTTCATTAGTCACATGTTTCCTTTGAAATTCCTATAAGACCATGTCTTTATTTTTTTTATGTAAGACTGTAGGTTTAGACCAATGCCTGTAGGTTACAGTCTTAAAAAGATGAATATTTGAGTGTTTTATGCAAGTTAGTGAGATGAAGTTTATCAAAGCATGTATTATTGAATATGGTGATGTTTTTAATACATTTATATGGTGTTGAAAACCTATTTCAAAGGATAAACTCACAGTAGAAGATCTTTGAATCCATGAAACCCTGCAGACTGTTATCACAGTCAAAGAATAAAGATCAATGCTTGGTTCTTAAGACATGGTCCATCAACATGTTGAAATAATGGTTGGTAAGTGATATAATTGGTTTCAATATATTTTTTTGAATCTATATAAGGAATTAAATCAAATACATAGGCTATAAATAAGTAATATTTTTGTTGTCACAATGAGTGCCCTGTTTTGAGTGCACAGTCACATTGTAAAGTAAGTTAAGACCTATTTCTTGTTCTTGAAAAGTATTACATTTAATATATCATTTTGAAATATTTTTTCACCAGTAAAGGAATTTTTTATGCCCTTATATTTATGTGTAATAGGCTTAAAATTTATCTAGTATTCCATATTGCTATCACAAGCCTATAGGGTGCCTTGTTATGCACAATCAAATTAGAGAGGAAGGACATTTATTGTATAAATGTGTGTGATAATGGATGTAATTGTTTGTATGGATGATTACAAGTGTAATTAAGATATTGAGAGTTTGAAAATCCCTTAAGAGATTCCTTATCACTCATTGATAAATAAACCCTGCTGTCACAGTCCTAAATAGGACTCTAAAACCTATGTTTTGGTAGTTAGAAGTATGGATAAGAATATGTGTGATGTCTCACCATTTGAGGAAGTTGTATAAGGTGAAAAAAAACCTAAGTATGGAATTTTTTCACTTTTAAACGTTTTTAAACCCAATATAATGATTTATATAGGCTCTCAGCCTGTGTAAAAGCCTATCTAGGGTTTTAAGAGGAAAAACCCCATAAATGGAGTTTCAACCCTTAAAAATTGTTGAAAACTGGTAATATTGCTCATCTAGATATGTATAAATTGAATCAAATGGTTTTGTCTTGAAAGAGTAGTTTTGTATGTATTTTATGATTGTGTCAAGAATTAAGGGCTAATTTGGCCTAATGGAGAGATGGGTTACAAAGGAAGTATGCCCTAAGTGTGGAGTTAGGGCATGAAAATAGACACACGCTTATAAGGAGATAGAGGGAGGGTATAAATGGATTTATATCTTAAAAAGAGTTCCTAGTTTGATCAAACTAAGATAAAATCCACAAAAAAAGGCTACAACCCTAGGGTGGACATTGTAAGCTAGAGGTATACAATATAAAGGTGAATTTGTGATTGAAGGCTTAGAAGAGGTCAAGATAGGTGTAATAAGATAATATAAGACCATTGATGACATAATATTGATTCCTTGAGGCCTATATCTAGTTTTGGTCCTTGAGACCTAAGACAATTGTCTAGTAAGAAGTTAGTGAAAGCAAGAGAGGAAGTTTGTGAATGAGATGAGGTAGAGCATTAATGTGAGTGTCATGAGAGAGGTAAATGATATAAAGAAGTGATTATAAGGTAAAAAAAATAAGTATATAGTGAAGGAAGCTATTAATTCCAAGAACCAAGAGAAATAATAAATTGGAGATGGAACCTTGAAGGCATAACAAAGCATCGAATGAGATCTTTCACAAGACCAAAGCTAGTAAAAAGGATATTTTGGAGACTTTCCCCATTACATCTATGTCAACATCTCACTATGCATTTCTTAGCTCACAGTCCTATGCACCTCACTAGAATCTAGTCATAGACTATCTTGCTCCATCAGGGCCCACTTTAGTACAACTACATGATGGGATCCCCAACCACGTGCCTCGACTAGTGGCCCCAAATCAGCCCAAACTCCAATGATTGATTATCATTAGTTGTTAACTATGATTCTTAGGATCATGAGATTTAGTAAACAACTAGGAATCATACAACCGAATCAATGGTCACCACCCTATTGTTAACTTTGTCATCATCATACAATGAGGGTGAGACGTGTCAACTCCACCTTCATTATATTCTATAGTGATCATTTATAATTGACCTTATAATCATGCATTTTAATATGTAATATACACATCTGACTTTTGATAGTCAGGTCGATGCAATACAAAATCATAACATAGATAGCATGATTTGTATGTTTATTCTATAACACATGTACTTTAATACATTGTACATATTTTTTATATTCTTTATTATTGAATAGAAATTGCATTTCATACAAGTAAGACTTTCACTCCATTGAATGTGTGTTTAATTATTCTGTTTAAATCATTTATGCGTATTCACTCTATACAACCAAACTCGGTCATCCCCTGTACACTTGGTCCTGGGCCCTATAAAGCAAGATCATGTTTTATTATTTAAGCTTTTTGAAATAGTTTTGTAGAGCCAAAGTTAATAAAAAATTTAATTGATGCTTGACTCTATTTAAAGGCTAGTTTTAAGGAGTTTAATCACAAAGTGTGAAGGATAGATGTTAGTTTATTTAATATAGTTATCAAAAAATATCAAAAAGGTCCCATTTGACTAAAGTGGTGGTGGGTCTAATTCCCATCATGAGATTGGGAGGATCTCCACACTTAGATTTAGATTTTCAAAAAGTTTCTCCTAACTTTTTTATGGACAAAGTAAAAATTAATTTCCAAATTTTTATTTTCATTTGTAGGTTTGGGGATCAAGCTCAAAAGGAGGGCTAATTAGTTTCATGATCTTCTTGTTGAAGAATATAGACATAGTGTATATATTAATCTTTTGATTATGATTTTTTTTAGAAACTTGATTATTTATTTGTAAATTTCATTTCTTCTTTTATTTAGTCCATTTGAAAGGATTCTCCAATAATATAAAATTTATATATATACATACATCTACAACAATGTATGTATATATGGTTGACAATGATATAAACAATATCATATATAAAAACTTTAACAAAGATTTTTTTAATAAATATATATATTTTGTTGTTTATATATTTTCATTTTTTTATTTCAAAAAATAAACATTAAATAAATTAAAAAACATAGATTTGAGCAAGTTGAAACCTTGCATATTTATTTATTTAATTAATATTATTTTATTTTATCTTATTATATATATTTTTAAACTTAAATAAAAAATGCTCACACGAGCCTGACCGACCCTTGGCTGACCTACAACAATAAGATGACTTCCCAACATGTTCTTACAATGAGAGTGGGGCGAGCCAGCTGGCCCAACCCCATTCTCACTTCCTTTAATGGAAAGGAGGGTTTGGGGGTTGGCTCATCTGCCACCCCCTCCCTTTCCTTTGTTATGAATTTGTTTTCATAAGATTTTGTTTTATTATTTTATTTTATTTTTTAACTTCATACCAAAAAAGATCTATTATTATTATTATTATTATTATTATTATTATTATTATTATTATTATTATTATTATTATTATTATTATTATTATTATTACATTTTAAAATAAAATTTTGGGATATATATATATTTTTTATTTATTTTAATATTATGATATATATATTTCCAATATATATGTTTAATTATTTATGTTATTATATATACATAATTTAAATATCAATTATATTAAATGCATATATACATTTGTCTTTATTTCAAAGACAAGACTTTTTTAATTTACTATACATACATACACACACACACACACACACACACACACACACACACACACACACACACATATATAAAAAATTGTATAATGTAAATAATTCAATTGAAAATATAAATTTTTACCCTCCAAATTTTGGATTATATTGTACAATATAAAATATCCAATTATTTATTATAAACTCAATTTTTTTAACCAAAAGATAAATATTGAAAGAGTTACAGAGAGTTCACATTTTACATTTTCACTTGAGATAAATAAATTTCCACTTCTAATTTGTTAAAAAAAATAGCCTACATGTTCAATTTTTTTCCAAAATTTATGAGGAATAATAGGGGAGAGTGGAAAGAAGTAAAAGAAAAAAATTATTACTTGCAATCATTTAACATACAAACTCAAATGAGCAATTAATTTAATTTTCTCTACAAGTAATTACACAAACTCAATAGAACAATTTTTATTTTAAATTTTAACCATTCCAAGATACAATAGCAGATTAAAAGCATGTAATTTTTTTTTTCACAATGTGAGAGAGATAAGGGTAAAGCTTTAAAGGGAAGATGAGAGAGAGATAACTACACAAACAAAACACTAATTCTATTTTCTCTTTTACAATATTTTATCATTTAACCGCCTTTTTTTGTAATAATAATAATTTAAAATAGTGATTTTCAGTTTCAAAATTATAACACAAGATAAGTACAGGAGAATTAAGGTGGAAGGGAGAGAAACTATTATAAATTTGATTTAGAAGTAGCCAACAAGTTTCCTTATACAAGATAAGAGAGAGGGAGAAGAAAGAGTTTAAAACATGCAACCGCAATCAAACCACCTAATCTAGCTCACCAACTTTTACTAAGGGAGATAAGGAAAGAGACAATTTGTAGCATAAGCTTATTTTCTTCCCCTACAAAAGAGATAAAAAGAGAGAGGTAACAAGGAATACCTACCTCTTCTCCTCCATTTGCAATGCATGAAAAAATCTCCCCAAACTCCATGAAGATATCGTACTTCATTCTACAAGCTCTTCCTAAACTTTTCATACTCCAACTAGCTCCTCCAAAATGCCTCCCCAAAAGAATGAACAACAATCCACACCCAAAACAAGACCAAATGAGAGAAATAAAATAAATTCTAAATTTCATATCCCAAGATTTTTCACCCAACCCAATAAATGGGAGGGTACTTTTCTTACAAGATTCACCTCATTTCTTAAAAGACCATATCTCCTCTTAATAATCTTACAAGACCATGCAGACTTACTTTTCTAAGTCACCCACTTAGTAAAAAGTCAAAAGGGTTTGTTACAGTCAACAATAACTTTTATTAATTTGTCCAAATTGACACTCTGCAAGCACATCCACCCACCCTACTCTAGGGCCTAACTAATAACTCCTCTAGCCTTCCTAGAGAGCCTACGCAGAAGTTGTTAATAAAATTTATTATAAAATTCTTCATGATTTATATGAATTTAAATATTTATTGGATTAAGATTTAATTAAAAAATAAGATTGTTATAATTTTATTTTAAAAATAAATCTTTCAAAGTAAGAGAGGGAACAACTTTTGAACTCATATGCATCTAAATGATCAACATGATAGGCAATGCACATTAACAACAAGGGCACAAAGGTTCAAGACATAGGGGGTATTTCATACTCCCCCTTTATAAAAGCATCATCCTCGATACACCAAACCAACATAAGGGATTGAAGAGCCACACACTTACAAAAACATAATAGGTTAAAAATAATGCAACTTAAGCCAACAACAATTTTCAATTATGTTACAAAATCACATAAATTCAATTATAGATTATTAATGTCTTTATGTCAGTTAAATTATTCTTAATGCTTTCTCTTGTTCAAGTTTTAGAGTTTCTAATATGTTTCTTTATTGTGAATTTTGATTATTTTGAAAATAATAAAGTTCCTAAGTCAATAGTTAATATCATTTTCCTTTAGGTATATCCCACAGTGTCTCACTATATTGTCATCCAAAACTGTCATAACCAATTGAATCCTAAGGACATTATGTTGATGTATAACTCAGATAAGTAGCATGTATAATAATAATATTATTCTATTGTGAAAATATAGTGATTAAGTTATGTGTTATCCCAAGTCAAAAGTGCACTTGTTGAAATCTACACCATTCCATGGCCAAGCTATATTAGGCAACACTATACAATACTAATAACCACTATTTGGAACAAACCAATTGATATCATAGAATGTTGATGTCAAAACTTTTGAAAGAGCATGTGTATAAGTATCAATCCTTTGTAAGATCATACATAACAACCCACATGCCATCCCATGGGGAGTATACAAGGTGAATAATAAGTATCAAATCATGGAAGAACCACATAAAATAATAGCGATTAATGCTAATAAATAACATCAATTATCATTTGAATAGATAAATAACAATGTTGAAATACTTGAGCAATCACTATGCTCTAAAAATAACCTCTTTATGCCTCCCAAGAAATAATGAAGCAGACAACTGAGGTAATATTTTTAATTAGTGAATTTTAAAATAGAGAGAAATATTTCATGATTCAAAAGGGAGGACTGAATATGGATGGCACAGTGGTTGTTGGTAGGGCATCTTGTCCATCTTACTAGTTTGAGATGGATAGATGAAGGGTGTGGTCATAGGGTTTAGAAATCTCCTTTACATTTAGATTAAGAGGTACTCTTAGTATTTTTTAGTAAGGGATAGCTATTTATATGCAGCAATCTGGTAATGAGCCAAGGTAAAGGAGATTACATGATACAACACTAATATTTGTTGGGTACATATTTTTTTTATTAATGAGCTCTAGAAATGACTAATAATAGGCCTTATCCCTTTGATGAATACCTTAGACATTTCTTATTTTCATGTGAATTGTTTAATAGAATGTCTTTTAGGAGACTTGGGTGTTGTAGCTTATAATTACTTGGAGTTAGACATCCCTAAGTGTCTTCTCAGTGACTAGAATAAGATCTTGAAGGCATCTTGATTTCCTGAACTTTGATAGTTGGTTGGTATATTAGTGTTTTATGAAACTTATGGCCTTATCAAAAGGTTTGCTCAGATAGTGGTCTAATTTTTTAGTTTGAATGCTAAGTTATTAGCTATTGGATGGTTCTGAATAGGAGGCCCACAAGGTGATAGTTTTGGATATCTCTATATGGCAATTTTAGGGATTCAGAGATGTAGCTTTTTAAACTCTAACCTTTTGGATTCTAATTAATAGCTTATTAATTTTTTCAATGATCCTCTTGGAATAAGGTCTATATTCACAGAAGGATCTATGGGGAAATTTTTCCTCTAGAGCAGGCTATAGTTCTCTTGCTCCTAAAAATGGGATGAATCTCACACTTCCTCAAGCCTCTTCCATCCTTCCAACTAGTCCTATAGGTAGAATTAGTAGTTGTATTAATCCCCTCCAGAGAGATGCTCTGGAGATTAATTATTTTAGAGGTGTTATACGGATCAAAAGAAAACCTCATTATACAAACTACTCACTCTCGATTTTAAATAACATGTTGCTTCTTAGGCTCATGGATCCTCGGGGGCTCCTATTACTATTCTACCCCTAAGATACTTTTGTCTCTCACTAAAGACTTCATAAATATTTAAAAAGATAATTCAAGGATATTATCTAATGTAAATGCCTTTTGTAGAGTCTTGGTAGAGATCCCTTTTCAACAATCTTCATTTTTATCCAATGTTGAGACTTCACATAAACCCACTTTTTAGGCTAAAATATCAGTTAAACCAAAGGAGACTCCAGGAATAACTATTAAAAAGTGTGTTAAACTTTGAGGGGGAAATATTGGACTAGTGCTTAGAGAAGATGTTCAAATGAACCATGTCACAGAGCTGGTTGATACTTCCCTAATGAGCTATTTTTTTAAGAGGAAGATTTCTATCAATAATTTAGTTAAGTGGATGACAAAATGCTGACATCCCATCCTTGGATATATCTTGGTCTCTCTTTTGGTTAGGGGCTAGCTAGCCTTTACTTTGAAATCCTCAGATGATGTGCATCTTATCTTATCTTAAAGATGGTTTCGGGGGACTTCTCCACTAACCTTCAAGAGGTGGGATCTAGGATTTGATCTATAAGTGGAAAAGACATTAATACAACCTATTTGGGTTAAACTACCAAGCCTTTCACTATAATTTTGGACAAAGGATATTTTTAAGGTGATAGGAGATAATATTTGGACCTTTCTTGAGGTAGATTCCAATTATATCAAGGATCCCTATAGGATGGTGGTACAAAATTTAGTAGCTTTAAATCTGTAGGAGGGGTTGGAGGAAAATATTATTATGGAATATGGCCCTTAGATCCACTCTCAACCCTTGGGTTATGTGGGAGTTCCTTTTAGATGTGTTCAATACCATGCTTATGGATACTTAGACAAGGAATGATCTCTTCTCTTTAGTCCTAGAGTTAGAAGGAGGAGGACATTTTCTTTCCTTCAATATAGAAGAGAGAACAAGGTTAACTCTAAGGGGACTCCTAATTTTCTACAGTATGCTGACAGTAGAGGATTTTACTCAGTAAAGAATGTGGTTTCCAAACCAAGTAACCCAGTTCATCAGTCAAAGAGATGCCCACAATACTACATGGGAGATGAATATCTTATAGTTAAGAATGTCGAACCACTAATTGAGTCCTTGATACAACTCCATAAGGATGTGATGATGATGTTGCATCCCATCAACATCCACCTTTCCCCCCATTGGGATAGCAATGACAACCCTTTGCATCTCTCAATGAATGATAAGGATACAACATCTTTTCTTTCTGCTCTTTTGATTTAGAGTATTTTGCAAAAGGATGGGATTAAGAATGATTCTACTCGTATGGAAGCCACTCATGTTCTCCCTTTAGTTAAGTAACTAAATTCTCAACTCAAAGAGTAGGAAAACTTCAATCTTAATAGGATATCTCCCTTCGATGGTCACACTCAAAAAGTTTCAAACTCTCTTCCTATTTTTGTATCTCTCACTGTTGAATCACTTTCACTTCTATCCAAAGGTGATATCCTATTAGATCATGTCATGCTCATGAAGTCAAATTAAAAGGATGCATTGTAGGTAGTTTGGGAAAAAACTTCAGTGTGAATGTTCCTTCCTCAAAGAGAGGTCGTCCCTCTTAGCTCACCAATGCACAAAATAAAGCAGTGAGGAAAATCCATCAAGGTAAACTAAAATCTATTAAAGGGTCCCTTGGAGTGGGGACTGCCCCATTACTCTAGTTTTTATGTTGATTATGTCCCTTAATATAAGAGGGATGGGTAATCCCTCTAAAAAACTTGTTGTGAAGCATCTTATCCAAGTGCAGAGGTTGGACATGCTTATGTTCAAGAGACAAAGGGGAAGGGAGTAAGGTTATTGATAGTTTATCTAAGTTGTTCAAGGATTGGGTTTTTTTGGCTTCTAATTCTATTGGTAGTTTTGGTGGTTTAATTTTAGGGTGGAGATCTGACTCATTTTGATTGGTCAACTCTATCCTTTTTCCCTTTGGTATTGGGGTGGAGCTTCTTCCATTAGATCTTGGGAAAACTTTTTTTGTGACAAATATTTATGGCCCTTTTGAGGAGCGATTACCCTATTGGGATCTTATGTTTAATCATCTTTTTTTCTTAAATTGATTACTCTATTATTGGAGGTGACATCAATTTTACTACCAAAAGTGCTTAGGTTTGGAGAGATGCTACCAGAATTGATCCTTTAGCTGATTTTTTATGACAAAAATTTGAGACTTGTAATTTGGTGGACTTGAAACCTTCTAAGTTGTCTCCCACTTGGAAGAACATGTGAACTAGGATGGATGGTGTGTCAAAGAGGCTAGATAGATTCTGTGTCTCTCATTCCTTTTTGGCTAGCTCTAAAAAAATCAGATATTGGGTGTCTTTCAAGGGAAATTTTAATCATCTCCCCATCCTTATGTAGATTGAAAGTGGTGAAAAAAAGCCATGAAACCCTTTTAAATTTAATCTAAATTGGCTAAAGATCAAGATTTTATTATTCTTGTTCAGGGGGAGTCAGTTATTTTTGATAGTTGCTCTTTAGAATCAGCTAGTTTGCAATTTGTTTCCAATATTAAGAGAGTGAAAAGGGTTGTTGCTAATTGGAATGCCAAAAAAGAGACTAGCGGCTGAAAAGGACATCATTTTTTTTGGAAAATCAGATAGTAGAACTTTTTGGTCAAGTCAATAAGAAGGATTTTAATGAAGTGACTAAAAATAAACTCAAAGAGTTGGATAAAAATTTATAGGATCAACTGACTAATATTGAAGCTCAATGGAGACTTAAAATTAGAGTGCTTTGGTTGGAAAATGGGGATGAAAACACCAAAACTTTTTCAACCATCAAAAAATTAAGAACACTATTTGGGATATACAAACGGAGGATGGTTCTTCTATGTGAACCTTTTGTGAGATTGCTACTCTAGGAATTTCTCACTTTCAAAATCATTACAAGGATACTAAAAAAGTGAACATTATAGATATTGTCAAAATCAATTCCTTTTTTTGTAGCTTCATCTTGGCAAAAAATAATGAGAAGTTGGAGGTAGTTGTTACCAGGCGTGAGTTGTTGTTTGCCTTGTCTACTTTCCATAAGGAAAAGATCCCTGGATTAGATGATTGGTTGGTTGAATTCTTCAAGGGATTTTTTTATCTTATTTGGGAGGATCTCTTAAGAGTCGTTGATGAGTCTAGGAATTCTGGGAGGATTCTTGAGGCTTCCAATTCCACCTTTATTTCTCTCATTCCTAATAAGGATATCCCTATCTCCTTTGATTACTTCCATCCAACCTCTTTATGTAATAGTATTTATAAAATCATAACAAGGCTCATCGCCATCCATGTAAAAGGTTTACTCTCTACTTCCATCTCAAATGAGCAATTTGGTTTCCTTCATGGGAAAAAAATTCATGATGCTATTGGGGATGCCCAAGAAGGTTTACATTCCATTAAATTGAAAAATCTTCTAGTGGTGGTTATGAAGTTGGATCTTTCAAAGTATTTTGATAAAGCTAGATGGTTATATTTGAGACTTATTGTGATTCACATAGGTTTTCAAATTCAAATGGTTAAATAGATCATGGGTTGCTTGTCTTTCATCTCACTTGATCTATTTATTAATGGTTCAACCTCCACCTTTTATATTCCTTGCATGGTCTTAGGCAGGGATGCCCCGTTCTCTACTAATCTTTCTTCCTGTTGCTAAAGGGATCAGTTAGATGATTATCAATGCCAAGATATTGGGTTCTTTAAGATGGGTTAAGGTTGGTCAGATCATATTATTTACTTATCATTTGTGGATGATGTGTTACTATTCTATGATGCTTATCTGAGGGAAATTTCTATACTTAGGAGGATTTGGATCTTTTTTGTTTGATGTGCAAAATTTCAGCATCTCCTTTTTTGGTTTGGATGTTCAATAGTCTAGCTGGATCCTAGAGGTCTTCCCCTATCAAATTGTTGATTTCATTGGAAATGGTTGATAGAGAATGTGGAAATAATAATATTTCATTGGTGTAATCATTGACTTTCTCTTAGAGGGAGACTTAATCTTGTTAAATTAGGTTTGGAGGTTATTTTAGTCTACTGGATCTCTTTGGCACACATCCCAAAAAGTGTTATTGAAAATATACGCTCTAAATGTTTCCATTTCCTATGGAAAGGAAAGAAATAAAAATATGGATTATCTCTCATCAAATGAGAGTCTCTTTCCAAATCAAAGGATATGGGTGGTAGGGGTTTGAAAAACTTGCACTTTTTTGGGGAGGCTTTAGCAACTAAAAGTCTATAGAAGTTGATTGCCAAGAAGGGATTGTGCCAACAAATCATTCTTCAAAAGTACATTAAACCTTTCTCTATTAAAGATTAGATTATAATTCCTATGAAAATTTATAACAAGGCTTTCATTATGTGTAAATCATGCATCGTTGCTTTCCCTATTATTGGTAAATGGCTTATGTGGAATGTGGGGTCTGATACCAAAATCAAAGTGGGGATCAACCATTGGGTTGGATGTGGTGATGATTACAAGATGCCTAAGGATTTTTTAGATGTCTTAAAATATCTTGGTATCTTTTATTTAATTTAGGTTGTGGATATTAGCCACACTAGTCAGTGGTGTCAGGGTTGGAAATGTGCTCAATCTTTGGGATTGTCTGGTGAATTTGGTGTAAGGTGGGATGCTTATATTCAAAAATTGAAATGGTGTCATGTCAACATATCCAATGAATATGATGTCCTATTTTGGTCCTTGAATCTGAATTTGGGTGAGTATTTTATGTGTTTAGGCTATGATTCCAAATTCTTTAATGTTGCCCCTATTATGAGATAGTGGTGGTGGAAAAAATTGTGTAGATCAAGGCCCCACATAAAACTAAAATATTTATATTGTTTGCATTAAGAAACAAATCACTAACATGGAAGGTCCTTAAAAAATGGTGTTGGAAAAGTTCAAGGTGATGCAATCTCTATTTTCAATCCCTGGAGACTATGTTTCATATTTTGGTTACTTGTCCCTATGTGGTAAAGATTTGGGCTAAGCTAGAGGATTCTCTTGGGAGAAAACATATTTGGCATGGCTCTTCTATTGTGGAATGCTTGAAGTTTGGTTTGAGAAACCTGATATCATTTTTCCCAATATGTTACCTCTGAATGTGGTGTGGGGTATTTGGCTTGCTCAAAATGCCTACATCTTATAAGGCATCTACATTCCTACCTTCCAATGTTTGTCAAAATCTAAATCATTTTTGGGCACTTTAGGATTTGCTCTAAAGCTCTAAAAATATGCACTCTTGTCTAGCCTCACATTGATCCTTCATGTGCTTAGGTATATTTTTATGGTACCTCTCAAGGTAACACTATTGTCTGTAGATTGGGAGGAACTCTTTATCTCAACTCAAAACACTTATTTTGATTTAAGGTTGGTCTAGGATAGGAAACGAATATTTTTTATGAATTGATGGCATCAAATCTTCTCTTCATGCTTGCTCTTAATAATGGAGTGGGATCCCTACAGATCTTTGGGGACTCTTTGATTGTTCTCAATTAGATTAAGGGCATTTATAAAATGGATAACCTAAGTCTTCTTCCTATTTTCACACTGCCTAATAGACTGACTCTCTACTTTGACACCATCTCCTTTAAACATGTGTATAGAGAGCTCAATCTTGTTGTTGATTCTCTTTCTAAGGAAGGAATGCACTTGATCCATGACCTTTGGTAAATCAATCAATTTTATGATGAAAATATTCTAAATGTCCAATGCCTCTCAGTATTGGAGGCTTAGTTCATGTTTGCTTAGATGTTTTATTTATGGACTTTTGTTTCTTAAGGGATCCTTTTCTACTTTGCTCCCCTGTTTGGTGGTGAGCGATCTATGTATTCTCATGGCATTTGACTTACTCAGACTCATGTATTTTTCATGTGGTCATCTTTCTTATCTCTATTATTTAGGTCAGATTTATTGCCTTTGTGGCTCCCTATTTCATGTGTACTAAATGGGGGGTTCGTTATATTTTATTTTATTTATCTCTTTTCTCTTTCTCTATCTTTCCCCTCTTTGGGGGTTTATATGGCTAGGATTTATCCCTTATCTTTAGATTTTTTCTCTTGGAATGTGGTTGCATATGCAAAATATAATCTCAATTATTATTAATTTGAAATTACAAATTTTATCCATGAGAAAAAAAAAGAAAAAAAATAATGAATCAAAAGTTATGGCCAAGTCATGTACAAGAGAATATAACCTCCTTATACCTTAGAATAATATCTCTACTTAAACCTTCTAAAAATAGGATAGTAAGTGTGTTAGCTAAATTATGTATGAAATTACCATGTCTAGTGGATAGGAGGATAGATCAAGACTTGACCTCGTAATATAGATCATCACACCCTATACCTATATTTTAAGCTACTTCTTTTCCCCCATACATGTAATAGTCATACAGTGTTCACATCATGACATTTACGAAACCAACATTCAAACAAAGAAGTAAAAACCTCACCATAAACTAACACAATAATTAAATCAAATGTGAAATGGCCTTGAAGAGATATTTAAATAGAGATAGTAAATATCAACAAATCATCCAAATTACGTAATAAAATGAAATCCAATTGGTTAGAATAGAAAAACTAAAATTCTAATCAAGCTAATTCAAAGCCAAAAAAATATTTATGTAAAATAAAATTCATATTCAAGAGCACAAAAGTGTTAGTTTCAGAAAACAACTTAAAATGGAAACCAAATCAAAATAAAATTTGGGCATAACAATCTCACAATGAGTTCACATCATGACACTATGTGGTTAAGAAAACCACCTGAGGGGAGAAAGAATAAATATAAGCCTCAATTACCTCTTAGAGGTAAGAGAAAAACATCACTTTTCATGTCTCCCAGAGGTTCATAAGGTTGCATCAGGTATAAATAATGAAGGTTATTCTTCTGACAACTGCTAAGGGGCAGGTGGAGGAACACATTATTCATAAAGTGGCCATTATATGTGAAGATCCCATGGTGCCTAAGGCTCATGGTACACACATCTGAATAATTAGGTGGCTACCTTGTGTAAAGTGGAAAAGCATGTTTTTAGCTTATGAGAAGCTCCACTTCCTATTAAAACTTTTGTTGTGAAATATGATGCATCAAGATATGGCATGGGGATTGTACTCATGCAAGAAGGTAGATCACTTACATTTTAGAGTCACCAACAAAAGGGAAATAATAGGCTCAATTCAATTTATGAGAAAGAGATGATGGTTATTTTACATGCAATCAAGCAAAGAAGACCTTATCTAAAGGGTTGTCACATTCAGGTAAAGATTGATCATGATATCCTCAAATATTTTTTGGAATGATGATTATATTTTAAATAACAACAAAAATGGGTGACTAAAATATTAGACTATGATTTTTGAATAATCTATAAGAAATTAAAAAATAATATGGCAACAAATGCACTATCCTAGAGGGATGAATCAATTGAGGCCTTGGTATGCGTAATTACCATTTGGCAAGAAAATTGGCTAGATGAAGCAAGATTAGAATGAGATAATGATAATTTTACCCTTGATTTGATTCAAAATATTTAACATGGTTCTAGGGGATCTAAAAAATTTACATGGAAGGGGAATGCATTATGGTATAAATATAGATTATTCCTATGTTAGCATTATCTCCTCAAACATAAAATCTTTTAAGAACTTCATGCATCTCCAATAGGAGGTCACTCAAGATATTTGAAAACATATCATAAAATCAAGCAAGATTTATTTTGAGAAGGACTCAAGGGGGATGTCCCAAAATATGTAGCTGAATGTGTGGTATGTCAACAAAACAAAGGTGAAACCATTAAGACCCCAAGTCTTTTACAAACTTTATTTATACCTAGCCAGTGTTGGGAGGAGGTTTCCATGGATTTCATTATTGGGCTACCATAGTCTAAAGGTAAAAATGTTATCATGGTAATTATAGATCAACTCACCAAGTATGCTCATTTTTATTCTTTATCATAGCCATTTTTCACCATTACAGTAGCTTTTATTTTTCTCAACACAATTAAGAAATTACATGGTACTCCAAAGATCATTATCAGTGATTGAGATCCCATATTTACTAGTAATTTTTTGACTAAGTTATTTGCATGTTTGGGCACCTAGTTGGATTATAGTTGATCCTATCATCCTCAATCTGATGGAAAAATAGAGGTAGTCAATAAATGTTTAGAAGGGTATCTCCATTATTTGTTTTTGACAAATAGGATAAATGGGTTCATTAGTTACCTCTTGTTGAATGGTAGTATAATACTTTTGTTCAAATTTCTCCCTTTGTCACCTTGCATGGATATCACCCCCCATTCATCACATTAACCTTGAAGGTTCATCCCAATGTTCAAGTTGTTGAGGAACACATTCACCATCAACATGAGGTACTCTCTAGTTTGTGAGAAAATTTAGCCATGGCACAGAATTAAATGAACCAACAAGCAGATCACATTGTAGTGAGTGAACTTTTGACATAGGTGATTGGGTCTTTGTATGATTACAACCATATAAGTAGATGTATCTGAAGCAACAAAAAAATGATAACAAGTTGTCTCTTAAGTATTATGGCCCTTATCAAATCTTGTAAAAAACTAGTATTGTGGCCTACAATACAAAATTACCCCAGTCCACTCAAATACATCTGATATTCCATGTATCTTCAATGAAGAAGGTAATTAGACACAGATTTTATAATAAAACTGAGTTACTCAAATTGGATGAGGATGATAGGGTTATTCTGGAGCCTAAAGATATCCTTTAAACATGCACTAAATAACTACAAACCATAATGATTAAGGAGTATTTGATCAAATTGAATAACATGCACTAGGAAGATGTAATATGGGAAGATAAAGCATTCCTAAAGTAACATTTGGGGTTAATTCAACATTGAGGACAATGTTATTCTAAGTGGGAGGAGCATGTTATGCCCTTCACCTCTTGCATGTCTAGGGATATGTGTCACTGACTTATGGCTTACATACCTCTTATATTATCTTGTTGCATTTCTTTGTGTTATTATTAAGGTCAACCTATGGAATAACCATGACTAAGTAGAGTATATATAAGAGGTATTGGTTAGTATTTGATCATCATATTATGAATTATTCTCTAATTTCATTTTTTGAGTGGTTTCTCCCTTAAATTAGCCCAGTTATATTTATCAAGCATTCTGCTCTTCTATTAATTAGTATTTTGGATCTATTATCTTTTCTATCATTTCTATGATATTATTCTACTATGCAAACATCTAAGAAATTTTATTATAATAAATATATATAATATCTATCACAAATCTAAAAAATTATGTCCTAAATTTGTAAAAAATTGGTGCAATATATAAGATTTTAACCCAAGTGTATATTTAAATCATTTAAAGTGTAATGAAAACTCTAAAAATTAAGAAGATTTTATAAGTGTGGAGGTCACGTCTCTATGGCATGCCCCTACTAATATTGCCCCCTTTTGAGTGAGGGAAATGGAATCAAGGAGTTACGTTACCTCAAAAGGATAAGATAACTATATAATCTGTGTATGAATCATGTAGCATATAAGAGTAGCATGTCTAAGTAGATATGTCAATGAAACTTGCATTATGTCATCACAACAAGCCTTAAAATGTAGGATATGTATCATGGAAACAAATAGAAAGTAACAATATAATCTCGACAAAAAATCAAACACACCTACAATAGCACTCAATGTCACACAAAAATGGATCTAAGGAGATTACAAACAAGGAACATATTCAAATATTGCATGCTCAAATGAATGACATATTCAAATACCCATATATCAAAAGAAATTAATATACACTAGCAAAGGGTCCAATAAGAAATCAACATATTTAAAATTTCTACAAGAAAGATAATATCAAGTAATAAAAGACACTCAAGGAAGTGATAATGCGAATAAATGAAGTATAAGCAACCAACATAAGCATATCACACTAGTCTTTGCATATATGTGTTAGTAAAAAATGCCATGTAACATATCATATCAATTACACTGTGAAAGATGTAAGCATGAGTAAAAACATGTGTAATCATTATTATATAAGCTCAACAAGATAGTATAAAAATTATCATAAAGTAACATAGCTTGTATCAAATTTGAACAAGGAAGACAGAATCTCCTAACGTAGTGTATCACACAGGAAGAGGAAAGGTCCAACATTTATATGTGCATGTAGCATGTATCTAGTGTATTCTAATATCACACTAAATTATGTGTGAAATATATGTGTATTTATAAAATAAATGATATGATATCTACTAACATAAAGTAAACATCATAGATTCCAAGGAACTAATGAATATATGAAAGTTGAATATTTTTGTATTTTTGAATTTATGTGAATGTTTTTTATTTTATTAAATATATATTTACTAGAATGTTTATAATAAAAATTGGCATATTATCCCATCCAAGAGATGCTCATAGGTAGCTCTAAACTCAGAATATGGTACATCAAATTAGTGATACTGCTAAGGAGTAGGTATAGGTGTCATATCTAGAACTGTATAATCTATGGTACTATATGTATGTATCATAAGACTTTGGGGTCGTGAAGATGTAATAGGACTAGGGGGTTTTAGATACCATTATTATTAATTTTTTATTTCCTTGGTGCAGTTGTAATTAGAACATGTTTATGTGTTCTTAGCAACTAGGTAGATTGTGTAGGTTTAGATGAGGATTCTATGGAATCTATTGTGTATCTCTCTTTAATGGTCTCTCAAGTATGGGCCACCAAAGAAAGATGATTATTTATTTCTTGCCCTTTCATAGATGATTAACCTTAGTAGGTTGTATAATTAATTATCTAGGAATGAACTTCTCTTGTTCAAGTGGATGTTCATATGGAATTCTAGAAATTGTGACTACCATGTTGGTATGAATGTATTTAATACACCCATGCACTATAGAAGGTTATACACATAGTTTATGTATCCAAGGTTGTCACAATAATATATAAAATACTTTCTTATATGGTATAACCAAAAAGGTAGTGACCACATATGCTAGACCGAATTGTAAAGTTAAATCAATTTGATCAATAACATGTTGTGATGTCCCATCGAATGCTCTAACCATTTTGGTCAAAGGGTATCAATCATCAGTGTATATCCCAAATGTGTAAGTAACGTCATGGTGCATATATTTTCACTAGAATTATTATCAATCATAACACTATGTATAGGTTGATGGTCAAGGTATACTTGAATAAATAATGAATGAATATCTGAATCGTCATCCACCATTTCACTATTATCAAATGTAATAGGAGGTCATTAAACCATAGGAGGTATTATGCATGTATAAGTTCTAATGATCCCATCTAATGGGTGACCATAATATGATGGAGGAGGATGTGCATTATATGTCATTTTTACTTATATATCTTTCTTAGTATGATCTTGAAATGGATTCTTAAATATATTTTGGTTTTGATGGTCACCAAGTTGTTACCCTAAACCCTTTGGAGGATCATCTAAGGTAATTTTTTGGTTATCAAGAAGATCTTATATCTTATGTTTTGAGGTAAAACATACATTTATATAATGCCTAGGGCCTTGATAAGAGTCATAGTATGCATTAGCATCATATCATTTTGGCAGAGGTCGACTCATATCAACCTCTATAGGATGAGGGAGAGATATAATATGACATTCCATAAGCATCTTAAGTAATGAAGTTAGAGACTTGGGTAATTGTGTAAATTGTCTCTTAGGTGAATTAGATAAGATGAGTTAATTAGGCTATTATGACACTATGTCAACCATTATGTTTACTTATTTTTTATGTTTCTATAGGTTTTACCTTGTAGCTTGGTTTGATATGAAAATTAGTAGTAGATGTAGATGGTGTGTTTGCTACATATTTAAGCTTGTTCAAAGAAATAAGTTTCATTTCACAATCTCAAACAATATGGCATAAGTCATCAAAATATTTGTACTTCTTGAAAATAATGGACTCATGTAATAGGGCAAGCAAACTTTAATTAGTGATGTCTTAAAGCTCTTTACCTACCATTTTATTTGTCATTTTGTCTAACATTACGTTGTATCTCAAAACATATTCATTAATAGGTTCATTAGTTCCTAATTTGATCTTATAAATTTGTGCATATGACATATTTTCAATATGTTGATAAGGAAATATGTTAGAAATTAATCTACTAGATGTTTGAATGCTTTCATTGATTGGATTGGTAATTCATAAAAGCATATTCCTTTAGGCTCATTGGAAATAATTTGGTCAAAAGTTTATCATTGGAGGCATACTCAAGATATGTTGCGTAGAAAGATCGGAGATGTTATTGAGGATCACCCTTTCCATCATAAAATGTGAACTTGGGTACAACAAAATTAGTTGGCAAAGGGTTCAAAAATATCTCAAGTGCTAGAGGATTATTTAATAATTCTTCTGAATCAATAACATGAGTTGATTTCAAAGCATTTTTTTCAACATTGGTAACCTTACCTTTAAAAGATTTTATATCTTGGAGTAGAGTTTGTACATTAGACCCATTCAGATTTAGATTTTGAGATTTGAGAAGCCACCAAAGGGGATGAAAACACCACTTGTGTTAATGTAGGCATTAAAACCAATAATTGAGTTGAAGTATTAATTATTCCCATGGAATATGTAGCAAGAGTTCTACCATATAAGGGTTCACCATTATTGGAGGTGGATGCACTAGCCTTATCATGTTTATTGATTTCTTCTTGTGAAACATGTAAGAATGAATAAATTAATAATTTATTTGTATTGATATGATTGACTAAGGATTATTTATCTTCTATTTTTAAATGATGTTTATTAATATTTTCCATATTTGATAGATACAAACATAGGGGCCAAAGAAAATGGAAAAAATTGGATCTATAAATTATAGAAATTAGAAACTCGAGAAGACTGAAAACCCAAAAACAAGCTAGGAGTTGAATTAAAAGAGACAAATGTTATATATTTTATTTTAGGGTTAAAAGGGTATAATAGCCTATACACAAGGATAAATAAAACTACTATATAATAGGGAAATTAATCAAAAACTTAGATAAATGAATGTTTTGAATTAACATGATGACTTATACTAAATATAGAAAGAACATTCAAAAGAATAGTTTGATTTCATAAAAACTAAGAAGAGATAATACATAGCTTTTTTAAAAATGCATGCACAGATCTTAGAAGTGTAGAGGTGGAAACAAGCAGGGACAAGATCAGGTTAGATTATAAGAATATTATTTTTTGAGGCCTAGACACTTGTGTTAGCTTTGGAACACTTGCATCAATGTGGATGTCATTATCCCAATGGTTATATCTAGTATAAAATATTCACTATATTACGGAGTGGCCACCTAGAGCTTTCAAGGTTTTTTATTAACTTTTTTCTAATGTGTTTTATTTGCACATAAGTTATCAATTATTTTTTATGGATCAAACCCTAGCTCTTCACCTTAGGTCTTTATACCTTGTAAAAAATGAGTTAGTGGTCTCATGGTGTTGAGATGACCTCAAAGACCTCTATATAAATGAGTGATGCCTACATAGACAATACTCTAATGAGGCCCTCATATATATATATATATATATATATATATATATATATATATATATATATATATATATATATATATATATACATACCCCCTAAGTGTTGGTTTATGTGTGCACAAGGGTATAATATATTGTATGCAAAGGCATGGAATGATCTAGTTTTTAACTTAACAAAAAATGCTCATGGGATGTTTCTTGAGTGCTTCAAACCTATAATATGACTTCTCCTATGATTGATATGAAAATAGGGAAGAATACGGTATTATACTCAGTCATATAATTGATTGAGTGAGGTTAAATTGGTGTTGGCTTGGTATTTGCTAGATGGGTAATGAGCAGGATTAGATTTATTTTTATAACACCTTTTAGAAATATCTCATGACATGGTTTGATAAAATAAATGGGTCAGCCAATAAGATTTCAAATATTTACAAATTAGATGACTTTTGAGGATTGTACACTTGATAATAATCTAGCCACTTATGTTGAGACAAGTGTCCCTATAGGGGACATAAGTGTTTGATAGGCTAAGAAGTTGTTGAAGATTTGAAACTGGTAGTGAAGGATATATATCATGTTTTAAGATTTTTATACTATACAATAGATTTGAGTCATTAGAAATGATAGGGTTAGACCAAAAGATAAACAATTAGGCATAGTGAGATTGTGAATACGAGCCTTTTAGTAGTAAGAAGGTCTAGAACTAAAGGGTAGAGCCTTGATAGGTATTTTTTAATCATATGAGACTAATATTCTATATAAATAATATTTGAGTATTTACAATATTTTATTATTAAAGTTGGTTGTGGTTATTGAGAAAGATGTTTAGTTAATTTAAAGTTTTTTTTTAATGAAATAGGTTCTATGTTAAATAAAAATAGTACAAACTATTCACAAAAAAAAAGTTGGTGATATGAAAGTACACCACGTAAAAACCACTATGAAACAATAATTAATAATAGTCTAACAAAGACTAACAAATAACTACATAGCTACAGAAATAAGATAAACAATAGGCATATCCTTGTCATATATATTGTCCCAAATATCACTTAGAAGGTCCTTATTCTCAAGTACAAGGTCCCAAGTATTGTTTTCATTATTAATTATCTCTACAACTTCCTCTATGCCCTTATGGAAGCCTTCAAAATTTACTTTGACGGGCAATACTACCAGGACCAAACATGGAAACTTGTTTGGGTGAGGTATAGGTGCCCAACCATCATGGTGTATAGAAATATACCCATGTTTACTATGTTGAATAGACGAAGATGAGCATATGCATTGAGTAGGAGGAGAACCATAATTTTGTCATTGAGTAGGTTTAGGTGAGTGTTTGGTCAAAGGATACCTCCCAACTCGACTATGAAAAATGCTAATGTATGATTATATGTTTGAGCTACTGATTAAAACTATTATAAACAGTAACTTAAACCCAAAAGCATAATAACATCACAAGGAGGAAAATAAAGGAACAATAAATAATTTAAGAGTAGAACCTTACCATCACCTTTTTCCTTATAGCTTCTCTCCAATATTTTCCAACCAATTCTAATGTAATTTGATTTGGACGTGGATTGTTGGCTAATATCTTCAAGAGGACTCTAATGGCTTCCTTAGATAGTTGAATGGATTACAAGGGTGTATGGATGCTCTAAGATGGTTGGTATGAGAGAAAAATAAAGGATTATATATTTTTTAATTTTCTTATTGGTTTAAACATGCCCCAAGCATGGCTTTTTATTGGATGGTAGAGGGAATTTTAGGATAATTTTTTTTTATTTAGAAGCCTCTAGTTTAGATACTTCTAGAATCTTTGAGAGGCTTCCCTAGTTCTAGAGATTTCTCGGTTAGTTTAAAGGATAATAGGGATTAGATGTGGATTAAATGAGGTTTAAGTTTCATGGGGATGTAGCAGAGGCTAAGGTGGAATCTAGGGGGTAGTTGAATAAATAAGAATTTTAAATTTGCAAGTGGGCTAGTGGGTAGTTAATGCAATAGGATTAGTGATTAAGTGGGCTTGTTAGTAGGATAATAGGATGATTAATTGGTCATAGGGTATGTGTAAATGTTTATGGCTTATAAGAAATAGGAAATAGGATTGTAATTAATTAACTAGGATTATGGTTATAAGATAAATTAGTAGGATTAGTAGAATAATTAAGGTGAGTGGATTTAGGTGCATATATTTTTCCCCTCTTTGAAAGAGCATTGTGAGTGAATGCTATGGAAGGAGTAATGGTCTTTTAAATAAAAACCATTCTATTGATACGTTAGTAAATTATCTTAGTAGACATGATTCCCCCTTGAGAGGACAAGCAAGGATGAATGAGGCAGATGGCCACTTGAAAAGAAATCCCCAGGGTGGGATAAGACTAAGATAGTGAGGGGTTGAGATGTCCCAAGTATTAGTTGAGCTACGATTGAGATGCCCTAAGTAAAAATGATAAAGGGTAGATTTATTTAGCCTTAGAAGATAAGTCCTAGGCAATGACCAATGCCTAGGAGGGAGGTCATTCGATTGTGATGATAAGATAGAAATTCCTAAGACGTCGATAAAAGTTTAGGGAATGGATAAATAGGCCATAAGTTAGTGATAATTTCCAAGTAAGGACACATGCAAAGAATATATATAGGCCAATAAAGGATTAACAAAAAATGATTATTGAGAATAAGCAAATTTAATATAAGGTTCATAGCTCAATACAATTTAATAGATTTGAGGGACTAATTTAATAGCTTTTAGTGACTAGTAAGAGGTAATAAGATTTATTGATGATCTCATACCCTGAGTGTAACAATACAAAGACTATGTGGGCGATTACATATTAGAGTACAGGATTTTAGGGTAGATATTGATAGAGCCTTAAGAGAGGGGATGATCAATACATTGACACTTATGGTTATGTCTCTTATTACTAGCATGCTCTTGTCAGACAAGAATAGCTAGTGGTTCCACCTAGGGTTGGAGATGTGGTAGTGGACATGGTACAGGGTTACCATGTTTTTTCTTAGGGTCCTATACTACTAGACCATCTATATAGAGAGCATCATATGGATGTTTTATAAAGGCGATACGAGCCTAGGTCCTTCCCTACTATTATAGATATGGAGTTGGGAGAACATTAAAATAGAGAGACCATTGAGCACTCATGTAGATAAGGAGCCTAACCATCCTCTAGTAACTAGATGGTATATTATTATTGGAGTGTAGATATCTCATGCATGAGACATGAAATTTTATATACAAGCATTTGATAATCTAAGGGTTGATCATGTCATATAGATAGGTATATTAGGGATGGGCTAAAAATGTAGATGTGACCTGATTTAAGCTCACATGGTGTTATTTTATTGGCTGATGTGACTACATTATTGAGAAATACAGTTCTGATCTATTGTAGTGGCAGTTAGAGAGGCAGTAAGATGTTCTCAGAGAGGAGCATTTGTTTGATCATAGTGATAAAAAGACTATAGTGGGGACTTTTATTAGACAGAGCATTAGCACAAGTGGATTATGAGAGCATTGCCCCTATTATATGGGAATATCAGACTCCCATAACATATCCAAGAGTGACCATAGCATATATAGTGTGGTGGGCCCAATGATGGATTCATAGATTGCTTAGATGGCCAATAGGAGTGAGGAGGGGGGTTATACGAAGATTACTATAGGCATGGGCTAGGTTAGGTAGGAGGCAAGCTCAAAAGGCATAACCTTAGGCATGGGTTAAGTAGGATGAGTAGGCAGGATCAAATGTGATGGTTATTGATAGTGTAGATCAGGGGATCTATGATGGAGACCAAGATAGAATGAGGATATGTAGGTGGGAAGATGGGTGCAAATGATGTAGGGTCATCCAAGCCACCTCTAAGTGAGGATGATCAGGCATTATTGGATAGATTAAGGCAAGAGGTACAAGCATGAGTGATAGAGGTTATAAGTATTGGTGTTGATCATGATAGGATGGTTGTAGATTTATAGAGATAGATTATTCATAGGGATAGTCAGATGGTTGGTGTACTTAGATAGATTATAGGCTTGTTGGGTCAGGTGTCAGCCTTGTAGGGGTAGTTGAGTTAGGGACAAACTCAAGATGGGTAGATATTTGTACTTTAAAGGTAAATTTAGATTTGGGACATAAAAATAACATCCTTACAAGGGCATATTGCACAACTTTAGTCAAGTTTGAGGGAGAGAGAGGCAGAGTTATGGGTGTTTGAGAAGGCCAAAGAGGAGGATATTTTATTAGAGTAGCAAGGTATGGGGCTTGTGATGAGACAGATAGGTCAGCTGACATGAGAGGCTCAGTAATACAAAGATTAATATGAAGGAGTTGTGATATCATATCGGTGTACCCCAACTTTCAAAGCTAGATCCTCCCAGTCCATTCCTGTAAAGAGGTGACCTTGATAGTAGTGATCTAGACATGTATTTGTGAGACAAGGTTTATATTATGGACATGTATTATTGTGGTTCATTGATGCCCATGGGGCCCATTTTTGTAGTTACATATTTTTTCATGGACTCTATGGACATTATGGAATTTTTTATATATGTTATTGTGAGTATGTTGTGCATGATTATGTATGGACCTATTTATTTACATATGATTATTGGTTATGGCTATTGTTGACCAAATTTGACCCTATAAGGCAAATAGGGACACCTATAGGTAAAAAACTTGATCTTTAGATGTTTATATGGGTCTAATATTTTGTCATAGGGTGTGTTATGATCTATTTGATGTGATTTAATGCCATTTTATCCTTGGTCATGGTTTACTTAACCTATGTCTTTTTGAGTCACTTAGTACCCATTTAGGGGTCATAAATGCAAGTGGCATGGTTTTCCAGGTGTCAAAGTGTCTTAGTTTTCTTTTAAATGTCCAAGAGGTTATATTTCCCTATCAGGAATGTTAGTCCCATCTAAAATTTGTATGTTATCTAACTGAAAATCAATAAACCAACTAAAAAGGAGGAGTTTGGCACTTGTACGACCTATAAGGGAGTGTGACACATGGGAGAATATCATTTAATGGCTCTTCATCTTCCTCAAACTCATCTCAACTTTTGGCATGCATTGTAAATTCTTTAAAATTTCTAGAACCATTTTTCTCTTTCTTCATCCTTTTAGACACATAAAACCAGTTAACGGGTTTGTGCTTAGTATGGCCAACTGAAGAACTTATAAGTAAAATGCCTTTGGGAGGTGAAATTAAAATCATAGATATTCATTTACATAATAAGTGTTTAAGGATTGATCAACCATGATTTATGAATCATCTCTAACAAGTTAACTATGTTTTTTTGCTCATTGTTTCTTGTACCCTATAGGTTTTACTCTAGTATGGATAGTTTTATATAATCCAATTGTTGATATTGGTTCCATAGGTTGTTTAATCCATACTCTAATATTTTCAATTCTTTTTTTCATGTTTTAATGTATTGAGATATGCAAATCATCTCATGTTGCAAGAAGGTGCCACCATGTGAAGTCTCAATCAAGTTTCCTTGTTTTTAAAATGCTTGGTTCTCCATAAAAGTCTTATGTGAATGGGATATGATGTTTCCCATGTGTCAATTCCATAATGATCACCCCTTCCATGTTTGGCCTCATAACATCATGATTTGATCAAAATTTCAATTTTGTCATACTCACAGCCAGTTCTTTACCCACTCTCATTTATAATTATAGGGAATCACATGTATAGAACCTATTTAGCATGATTCATGGAAGTGTAGTGAAAGTATCAATATGTTGAGCATACTCTCATATCAAGAACATCAAGTAAAAAACCTTCACTTGGTAGAAGAAGGGACTATGATAGTTAACTCAGTCACACACATAGTCATATAACAAAGAGATGCACCTGCAGGTGCCTACGAGAATTGAAGACATGAAAATGAGGTGTGTGAACTAGTTTCAAGATCTAAAATAGCATAATGTTTCATGTAGATACTTTGAGGAGAGATCAATTGACTATGAAGGTAGATTCCTTGGTACATGGATCATTTCATGCATATTGCCTGTATACAACTCAAAATGTACCTACAGGTGCTCTTACAGAGGACGTCATGTTGAAAAGGAAGCATTAACACTTGTTTTAGATCATTTAAAGTGTGAAGGGTGCATTTTTAAGTATTGAGATAGGCCTAAAACCCATGGAAAGTCAAATTCAATGCATATTATCCACACTCATCCTCACTACTTGTATGAGAAAATGTCCACCTACAGGTGGCACCACAGAGCTTTGAAGGTACTTGTAAAGAGAAACTAGAGAATAATGAATCCTTCCTTAGAGTCTTAGTACATGGTTTTTATCGTGAAAAACCTATTTGAAGTGTCAAGTTGGTAAATGTAATAGTAGATCACCTTCTAACATGAGATGACTGTGTGCAAGGATCAAGTCCCTAAAATGTGAAAATAGAGTTCTGATCCATTTGGTCAAAGTCATATAATAGGGTTGTTAAAACTCTTGGTGCATCTAAGTGACTATAAATTATATCCCTAACATAGGATTCTAACTTTAAAAATGAAATAAGTGATTTGGTCATCTAGTTTTAATGCTAGAGGATCCCTAAGATGCACTTTTATGCACTAATTTTAGGCAGTGACATCTATAGGTTTAAACCCCAAAGAGACCTCTTCACCTAAGGGTTATAAAATTAAACCATGTTTCCATGATTGAAAGGTTATAAATAGTTTAAAGGATCATTTTTTATCTATAGGATCATAAAAATGACATTATATATTATTTTTTAGGTCTTATACCCACCTACAAGTTTCTCTTACCTAAGAGGTTGACCTATAGTTGACTACAAACTCTCATAGTCCATAGTGTGATCTTAAGTATGAAGACCTAAAAAAAATGGGACACATATCAGATCACATTGAATGTTAAGACCTCAAATTGAACCTATGGTTTTTATGACACAAGTTTCAAGGATAAAAGTCACCTATAGGATCCTATTTAACCCAACATAGTTGACTGTGTTTGACTTTGATAGACAGTGAGCAAGTTTGAGTTTGTAAGTGTTATAAGTGAATAAAGATGAGACAAATGGTTCCAAACAAGTAAAAAATTATCCTATATGACTCTAAGGAGGTTTTTAGACACTATACCCAAGGTTAAAACAAGCATGATCACCTACAGATGCTACTCCAAGACAAAAAAACACAATCAGACCTAATGGAGCCAAAGTATGGTTGAAGATACAGACATAGATGATTAATAGGGTTGGTTAAACATGATTAAAAAAATTTTAAATGATATTTGACACCCCATGATACACCAATACCATTTAAATAGGGGAAGAAAGAACTCTAATCAAGTAATTCATAGTCTAGGGTAAAAAATCCTACACACAGGTTGCCTTTTCACAGTCTATTTTGGGTTTTATAGAAGTTGGAGGGTCAAATGATATGAAAAAAGGCTGAATTTTTGTGTATAATGTCTTTAAAACTTATATAATCCCCTCTGAAAAAAAAATTGTTAGGAAAAATAGGGGAAGTTCCCTTTGTTTTGTCTCAGAAAGAGGGCACTCCCTTTGTGAGCAAACCCTACAATCTTAAAGAAAGGAGGATAAAGGAATGGACCCGGACCTAAGTGAAACTTAAAATAAGGTTTGGAAAGATGTAAAACACCTAAATAAACATGATATACCTTACACAAATTTATTAAACTAAACAAGGTGATCTGAACCCTCAAGTATGCAACCAGTCCTGTTAGGTAGGGTTTAAGCCTAGTACCCAAATGGGAGGTCAATGTTATTTATAGCCTTAGGTGGGAATTATAACCTATTGGATCATGTTTATAGAGTCATGATAGGCATTTTTAATCTTAAACCTTGAAAATAAATCATAAATAATCCATTTTTTATCTCAAAAATAACTCAAGGGTATGCATAATGAAGGTCAAAGATTGATAGGCTAAACTGAAATGTTTACTTATTCTTGGAGGTTGTGCATGGAGATCTAAGGAGTTTGGGGAAGTTGAACAGGGTCTTGAACATCATTTTTGTGGAATTTTTTTTTAGTTCTAACGTCCTATCATTATGAATAAATTTTAAGAGCTAAAAGGACCTAAAATCCTTGCAAACCCTTGAAAATGACATAATTGGGAAAATGAGGATAGAGAGTCATTAAAATGGACTATAATGACCATGAAAGTGGATGGAAGTTGTATATGACTCTTCAGGGCTTCCCCCCATCACTTTTGTGTTGACCTATCTGTACGGATAAGGTATAAAATTGGTTATTTTGACTATTTTGTGAATTATGCAAGTTTTAAGGAATTTCAAAAGATGAAATCAACTTTAGGAGGACATTACGGACTTAATATAATTCCCTATGTCCATTTCATGCTTTAAAACAACTCCTAGGTGCCTCAAGAAGATCTCTTATCTCAACCAATTAGAAATGGCATGGTGAACATGATAGTGAGAAGGGTGAAAACTTCAAGTGGAAGTCTATTTAAGGTGAACCTAAGAAATATAAGGCCATATATGGCCTTGACACATGTATTTCACCCTATTGTATTTATTTTCATGAGAAATTGAAGCCATTTTGGAAGCCAAGTGTGCAAGATGTTTGAAAAAGGGAGTTTCTTTGACTACAGGCAATGATGGCTCACTTTCAAAGGAATCCAAGTGATTAGAAATGTAGCCAATGCATGGAAAAACATGTTTATAACCCCTCCCTCTTATTTAAATCAGTATACCTATCTCTAGTATTTTTTGGGATATTCTAATAGAGTTAAATGATGAAGGCAATTTTCTTGTGCAGAATAAGGAGTTTCACTCCACATTTCATGAGTTGTAGAATAAAGAGTTTCACGCTAATTTTCTTAACCCTTTTCATGTAAATTTGATAAGTAAATAAGTGTTCAAAATAATGCATCAAGGGAACTAGCCCTTCTAGAGTTTCATATCACCTATTGATTACCCACAACTTGTGAGATGTTTCCTTTGTGCCACTTGGATGAGAAGAGATAAGACATATCCTCAAGGGGGAAAATCCAAGTGGCAATAGTTTTTAGCAAGCTCAGTTGGATTCTAAGTCCTAGAAGATTATCCAAGATTGGTGTTGATCTTAGCATATTTTTAGTTGTAAGAACATCTATATTCAGTACCTAGTGACTCCACTAAGATTTCAACTCTTTGGTTACTAATCAGTCTTATTTTTCCATGCCAAAGGTGACCATTAGGTCTAATGCTAAAGCTATACCTTTTGAGTTTGTGCAATTGCCTTATTATTTTGTCAAGAGGTTGAGATTTGTGAATACTCATCCTTATTCAAGGAGTTTTGTTTTTAACAAACCAAGTAGAAGTATCTTGTTTGGTTCAACCCATAATACTCATAATCTACATTCTAATATGGCTATAAATATACCTTTTATAGTATTCACCATATCATCTCCTTTGAATCTTTCCCAATATGACCAAATTCTTGGAGCAGCCATTAAAAGTGTTCCATGTTTTAGTGGAGAAGGTCATATTACTCCCATTGAACACATTAGAAACATGGAAAACTTATAAAATATCCATAATATCATTCAAGAGAATGTATCCATTAGGATATTGGAATTGTATTTCAAAGGGAAAGCTTTAGATTGGTATGGAACTCTACCTCATGCTTCCATTACTTCATGAGATGAACTAGGAAATCAATTGTCTAAGAGGTTTGAAGAGAAGAGTGATTATTTGTCACTAGTTGAGCAATTGACTACTATCAAGAGGGCTCCTCAAGATTTCATGCAATATTTTAATTCTAGATTTTAAAAGACATGGGATAGAATCCCAACCCTTGTGAGACCTACCCCAAATTATGCCTTCTTGTATTACCTAAAGGCATTGAATAGTGATGTAGCCATGATGAACTAATCTATGGGTGGAGATACACTACCTAGTGCCTATGAAATAGCTATTGATTCTAATAATTATCTTGTTCAAGCGGGAAGATTTATCTTAGACCACCAATGCCATCATTTTGTAATTTGCATCCTCTTAGTCAAATTGCATTACCTACCTTGGCTCCTTTGCCTAATATCCAAGATAAGTTTGCCCTTACCCAAATGAGATTCATGAAGTCAAAATTTTATTCAAAATATTAGTAATGAGTTGGTTGCTCTCAAAAGACAACAAGCCCAAAATTATAGGCCTTATTAGCCTTACGATCAATTTGGACAAGCAAGTAGGCCTCCTTTTCAAGGTTTTGCTCAAGGACAAGGTTAAATAACTCAAGCTAGACCTTTCCAAAGTTTCAATCCTGATTCCCCATCATCTTCTAGAGATCTTGTTCCTATTCAAAACAATCTTATTCAATAAAAAACATGGTACACTTCCTATGACCAAAATCAAGGCCAAGTTTCATATGCCAATGAAATGCCTAGTCAAGCCATGACAATGCAAGGTAGTCAAGTACCTCAAGTTCCCACTTTTGAGGTGAAAATATAAAATGGAATGGAAAATCAACAAACACAACCTGATTCTACTCTTATGAATCATTTACAGGAAGAATTGTGTGCCATGAATCTGTTGGGAAGTTCAAATAATGTGAATGTTAGTGTATCCTCTAACACTAGATCTAAGAAGAGGGTTGTTGAAGAGGCACAAGAGATAAATCAAGGACTTGTTTTTAATCCTCCATCACCCACAATATTATGTGGGTCTAGATCAACTCCTAAGGTGTAGGAAAATTAGAAATTTCTGAATTCAAGATTAGCTCCTACACATCCATCTTTACATGCTACACCACAAGGTACTAGTGCTTCCAAAGAGCCATTCGAGATTAAAAAATATTTATATTAATGTTTTGGATCAAAAAAATAAGTCACATATTAATATTTCATTATGAGACTCATTAACAATACCAAGACAAAAGGATATTATCTAAAAGGAATTGCTTGGACAAGTAAACCAGTTGGATCAGCAAGGGCAGAAAATGTTGTTTTGGTGAATGGATCTCAACCCATTGATGGACAAGTAAAGAAAACTAATAAGACTCCTCCTTTTTATCTATCCTTAATCATTGGTGATTTTTTAGTTCATAATTGTATCTTAGATAGTGGGGCTAGTACCTCAGTCATGCCTAAGTCAATAGCAAATAAACTAGGCTTCAAGTATGAATCAATGGCTAAAGGAGTTCTACAATTGGATGGGTCACCAAAAAATACCTTGGGAGTAGTCAAGAATATAAATTTGAATTTTCATTATTGTCCTCATTTCTCCATCTCTCATGATGTGGTTGTTGTATATTTACCCCCATACTTTACTTTTTGTTTGTCAAGAGAATTTATAGCCAAGATAGGTGGATACTTGGTAGCAAATTGGTCATACATGGTTTCAAAATAAGGTATGGTACCAAGGTAAATATTGAATCATAACCTCTTTGTCATATTAATTTAGAGCCCTACATGCCTAAAGTTTTAAAATTCAATTATATTATTCTTGATGAGGAAGAACTTCACATGGATCAATCTCCAACTTCTTTTGAAGGACTTTCTGATATACATCTAGATGAATGAGGAGCTAACCACTATGAACATGATCCTTATAGATTCATAGAAGAAGTTATACTTGGAGTGTATTATCTTCATGAATAAGGTTATTTCATGCCAAATTTGATGAAGCCAAATGAGACTATGGATGGTCTATGGTAACTCTATTTTGATGGATCAAGAAGGAAGGTTAGATCAGGTGGTAGATAAATGTTAGTATCTCCATCCAAGGAAAGGTATTACTCTAATTTCAGATTTAAATTTAGTTGTACTTGTAATGTACCAGAATCTGAGGCCCTCATTCATGGCCTTGAGTGTGCTGGAAAAAAAGGTGTGAAGGAGTTACAAGTTTATGGTGATAGTGACTTGATTGGGAATCAAGTGAGGGGTCAAAATATGACTAAGAACTCCTTGCTTAAATCCTATAAGCATAGAGTGTGTGACCTTGTAGAACATTTCCAGGCTTTCAACATTCAATATATACCAAGAGAAGATAACAAACATGTTGATAGGATGGTAGCCATTGGAGCTCAATTTGATGTTCTAAAGGGGATAAGAGATGATAAGAACTAGCCTCATAGTAAAGTGATTGTAAGGCCCTCTATAACTAATAAAGTCACTAATTAGCAAGTATTTGATAGTGACCAGAAAATATCTCATTTTCTACAAGAGGAGGCTGAGTTTTCCTCAAAGAACCAGTCCAAACTACAACAGTAATATGAAGGACAGATTGTACAATTGAAGACAAACAAGCTTCCTAAGGGCTTAGTCACACTTGAAATTATTTTTAATGATGATGATCATTTAAATAAAGAAAAGGTAAGCATTTCTACTAAATAAGAAACTATGAGAGAGTACAAATCTTCAAAGATAAGTTGTTTGCTCTTGGGAAGGTGTGTACTAGAGAATAAAGGTATGCTTTCATTAAATTATGCAAAGAATTTTCTGATATATTTGCATGGGAATATAATGATTTAAAAGGTTTTGATCCAAATATAGCTCAACATAACATAGAGTTAGATGAAAATGCTAAGCATATCAAGAAAAATAAAAGGCCAATTAATCTTAACATTGAGCCTCCTATGAGAAAGGAGATTACAAAGTTGATTGAGTCTAAGATCATTTTTCCTAGTAAGCATTCATCTTGGTTGGTAAACTTAGTCCCCGTAAGGAAGAAGAATGAGGAGATCAGGTTACGTGTTGACTTTAGAGATTTGAATAGATTTTCCTTGAAGGACTATTATCCTTTTCCTTCCATGGAGCAAATTTTACAAGTTGTGGCAGGTAGTGAAAGGTTCTCACTCCTTGATGGATATTCAGGTTATAATCAAATTTTGGTAAAGGAAGGAGATCAATTCAAGATAGACTTTACCACTAATGGGGGCACATATGCTTATAGGAAAATTCATTTTAGTTTGTTTAATACTGGGGCAACCTTCCAACATGTAATGGATATGGCTTTTCAAGGCCTAATAAATTATATAGTGTTGGTGTATCTTGATGATATCACGGTCTTCTCCAAGGATACAAAGGATCATTTGAATCATCTTAGGAAGTTTTTTGATAAATTTAGAGAGTTTAGAATCTCTCTTAATATAAATACGTGTGTGTATGTTTTTTATTAAGGCAAACTTTTGGGAACATTGTTTCAAAGAAAGGTCTATCCATAGATCCTGAAAGGGTGAGTGCAATCTTAGCATTGACTTTACCCAAACATAAGAAAGGTTTGCAAAGCTTCTTTGGAAAAATAAATTTCATAAGGAGGTTTATTCTTAATTTTGATAATTTATTCAATCCTCTAACCGATATGTTAAATAAAGATGAAGTGTTTACTTAGACAAGGAGAAGGAAAGAGAGTTTTGAAGATATCAAGCAAGCTATTGCTCAAGCTCCAACTCTTACAAGTCTTGATTTCTCAAAAGATTTCAAATTGTATAATTTTGGAAATAAATAAGGAATCTCTATCATGCTTACTCAATCAAATTAATAAAACTTGAAGTAGCCTATTTTTTTTTAGTCAAGGATTGGAAGGCTATGAGGTAAGGTGCACTTATGTAGAGAAGCAAGTACTTTCAATTGTTAGAATCTTAAATAAGTTTAGGCAAATTTTATCTAACAATAATATTAATATATTGGTACCTCATCCTAATGTCAAATACTTCCTTTTGAGTAGATATTTGAATGAAAAATGAGCTCGTTAGATTACAAAATTAATGGAGTATGATGTAGAAATCAAGACAAATAAGCTAGTGAAAGGGAAAGGATTATGTGAACACCTTGATTTAGATTTAAAGGAACAAAAGGAAGTTTTTTTAACCCTTCAAGATGATCCTATGATAGCTTCATCCTCACCAATGAGGATTTAGACACAAGAAATGATCAATTTTCTTCAAACCGGTGAATGCCCACAAGGCCTACATAGAGCCAAAAGAAGGTACTTTAGATTACAATATATCCCTTATGTACTTGTTGATGGAGTACTATTTAGAAAATATTTCTCAGGTGTACTATGGAGATGTGTTGAATCAGATCAGGTTGAGAAGATATTGTTTGAGTTTCATGATGGACTAGTAGGTGGTCACTTTGCTCCAAGGACCACAGCAGCCAAGATTATGAGAGCTAGTTGTTTTTGGCCTAGTTTGTTTAAAAATTCTCATGCTTGGGTAATGAAATGTCAAAAATGTGATCTATTTGATGGAAATCAAAAAATTTCAACTTTACCTCTTTATCCAATACAAGTAGGCCAAACTTTTATGCAATGGGATCTAGATTTCATAGGCTTAATAAACCCACCTTCTAGTATTGGTCACAAGTGGGTGTTAGCTGCCATAGATTACTTTACAAGACGTGTGGAGGATGTAGCTCTCAAGGAAGCAAATGAAAGTTTAGTTTTATACTTATATGAAAGCATAGTGACAAGATTTGGGGCTCCTTCAATAATCATTTCAGATAATAAATTAGCATTCCTTGGAACCAAGACAAGTGAATGGGCTTTGAAACATGGTATTTATCTTAGTACTTCCTAAAACTATTATCCATAAGGGAATGGACTAGATGATTCCACTAATAAGAATCTAATTAATATTATCAAGAGAACAATGGAGGAGAACCAAAGAACTTGGCATTCCAAATTAAAGATAGATCTTTGGCTTGATAGAATCACCCACAAAAGAGCCATTGAAACTCACCATATACACTTGTTTATGGAAGAGAGGGTAGATTTCCTATTTAAATTGAATTACCTACTTTTGATCTCACTTACCAACTAGATTTGATGGAAAATGAAAGCATGGAGGTCAGATTATGTGAGTTGATGGAGCTTAAAGAAATGAGGGATCAAGCTATGAACACTATGAGAGCTCAACAAGATAAAACAAAGATATATTTTCATAATAAATTCATGCCAAGAATATTCCTAGAGGGAGACATTATTATAAAGTGGGATGAAGATAGGGCTAAGACTAGAAAACACACAAAGTTTAATGTCTTGTGGAGTGGCCCTTATGTCATCACTCAATGCAAGAAACACAATGCTTTCCAACTCTAAAAATTGGATAGAGAGGAGCTTCATATCCCAGTCAATAGGATCTATCTTAAACACTTCTACTAATTTCCTCCTCTCTCTTTATACATAGCTATTATTTTTATTATTTTCCCTAAGTGCTTGTGCACATGCGCATGAGTCTTGTTGGTGTCTTGCTTTATTTTGTGTTGTTTGGCATGGTGTGGTTATTTTGGTGTGTATTTTAAGAAATTCCTTACTATTTGTCTTCAATAATTCATTGAATCCCTTGGATCATGGATAAGATAAGGCTATTGATCTTGAGTATAGCAGGCATACTACCCATATGAGTCACCATTTTGTTAACTAAATTTAACCCTACAGGTTAAATTGGGGCCCCTATAAGTAAAAAACTTGATCTTTAGATGTTTATATGGGTATAATATTTTTTAATATGGTGTTTTATAGTCTATTTGATGTGATTTAATGCCATTTTATCCTTGTTCATGGTCTAATTAGCCTATATGTCTTTTTGAGTCACTTAATAGCCATTTAGGGGTCATAAATGCAAGTGGCATGGTTTTCAAGGTGTCCAAGTGTCTTGGTTTTCCTTAAAAAATATAATAAGTCATATTCCCTATCAGGAATGTTAGCCCCATCTAAAATTTATAGGTTATCTAACTAAAAATCAAGAAACCAACTGAAAAGAAGGATTTTAGCACTTGTACGGTGCATAAGGAAATGTGATACATGGGAGAAGATCATGTAATGGATTTAAATCTTCTTAAAACTCATCTCAATGCTTGAAATGTTTTTGAAATGATTAAAAATGTTCAAAAATATTTTTCTTCTTCTTTTCCCTTTTAGACACATAGAACCAATCAAAAGGTTTATGCTTAGTACGACCAGGTGAAGAACTTCTAGGTCAAATGACTTAAGGAGGTGAAATTACATGTAGATAGATTCATTTCCATAATAAGTGTTTAAGTATTGGTCAACCATGATTTATGAATCATCTCTAACAAGTTGATTGTGTTTTTTTTCTCACTATTTCCCATACCCTATAGGTTTTGCTCTTGTATAGATAGTTATGTATAATCCAGTTGATGATATTGGTTTTATAGGCTATTGAATACCTCCTATAATTTTTTCCATGCTTGGTTTCATGTTTAAAGGTATTGAGATAGGTAAATCATCTCTTTTTTAGGAAGGTGCCACCATGTAAAGTCTTAGTCAAGTTTCCTTGTTTGCAAAATGCTTGGTTCTCTATAAAAGTCACAGGTGAATGGGATATGATGTTTCCATGTCCTCAATTCTATAATTATCACTGCTTCCATTTCTATCTTCATAACATCATGCTTTGATCATACTTTTAGTTTTGTCATACTCACAGTCAGCTCTTTACCCACTCTCATTTGCAATCATAGGGAATCACATGTATAAAGCTTGTTTAACATGATTCATGGAAGTGTAGTGAAAGTCTCAAGATGTTTATCATACTTTAATATCAATAACATCAATTCAAAAACCTTCACTTGGAATAAGAAGGGATTGTGATAGTTAACTTAGTCACACGCAGTCATATAACAGAGAGATGCACATATAGGTGTGGTCTCAAGATTGGAAACATCATAATGTTTCATGTAGATACATTGAGGAGAGATCAATTGACTATGAAGGCATATTCCTTAGTATATGGATCATTTCATGCATATTTCCTGTATATAACTCAAAATGCACCTATAGGTACATTCATGGAGGATGTCATGTTGAAAAGGAAGTATTGACACTTGTTTCAAATCCTTTAAAGTGTGAAGAGTGAATTTTGAGGTATTGAGATGGGCCTAAAATCCATGGAAATTCAAATTCAATGCACATTATCCACACTCATCCTCACTTCCTGTATATGAAAATGTCTACATACAGGTGGCACCATAGAGCTATAAAGGTATTTGTACAAAGAAATTAAAGCATGGTGAAAGCTTCCTTAGAGTCTTAATATGTGTTTTTTATCATGATATACCTATTTGGAGTTTCAAGTTAGAAAATGGATGTGTAGATCACCTTCTAACATGATATGACTGTGTTCAAGGATCAAGTCCCTAAAATGTGCAAACAGAGTTCTGAGTCGTTTGGTCAAAGTCATATAACAGGGTTGTCAAAATTTTAAAATACCCTACAATATTTTGTTTTTTTGGACAAATAGGGGAAGTTCCCTTTATTTTGTCTCAAATAAAGGGCACTCCCTTTGTGAGCAAACCCTGTAGTCTTGAAGAAAGGGGGATAATGAAATGGATTAGGACCTAAGTGATACTTGAAAGAAGGTGTGAAAATTTGGAACACGCCTAAACAAACATGATATACCTTACACAAAGGGATTAAAATCAATAGGGTGATCTACACCCTCAAGTATATAAACATGCTTGTTAGGCAGGGTTTAAGTCTAGTACCCAAATGGGAGGTCAATGTTATTTATATGATTATGTGTCAAATATAACCTATTGGATCATGTTTATAGAGTAATTATAAACATTTTAAAGCTTTCACTTTGTATATAAAGCACAAGGAATCCATTTTTGAGCTTAGAAATAACTCAAGGGTGTACATAATGAAGGTCAAAGCTTGATAGGCTAAATTGAAATGCTTACATATTCTTGGAGGTTGTGCATCCATATCTAAGGAGTTTTGGGAAGTTGACTAGGGTCATGAACATCATCCTTGTGGAATTTGTTTGTAATTCTAATGTCATATATTTATGAATGAAGTTTAAGAGCTAAAAGGACCTAAAACCTTTGGAAATGACCCGATTAGGAAAATGAGGATAGAGAGTCATAAAAATGCACTATAATAACCATGAAATTAGATGTATGTTTCATAGTAATCTTTAGGTATTCCCTCCATCAACTTTTTTGTTGACCTATCTGTATGGATAGGGTATAAAATTGGTTATTTTGACTATTTTGTGTATTATGTAGGTTTTAAGGACTTTCAAAATACGAAATAAACTTTGGGAAGAAGTTATGGACTTAATATAATTCCCTATGTCCACTTCATGCTTTATAAAAACTCCTAGGTGCCTCAAGAAGAGCTCTCATCTCAACTAGTCAGAACTAGCATGGTGAACATGATAGTAAGAAGGGTGAAAACTTCAAGTGAAAGCCTATTTAAGGTGCATATAAGTAATGTATGGCCATTAATGGCCTTGATACATGTATTTCATCCCCTTGTATTTAATTTCATGAGAAATTGAAGCCATTTTTGATGCCAAGTGTGCAAGGTGTTTGAAAAAGGGAGTTTCTTTGATTGCAGGTAGTGATGGCTCACTTTCAGAGGAATCTAGGTGATTAGGAATGAAGCCAATAAATTTAAAAACATGTCCATAACTCCTCCCTCTCATTTCAATCATTATAATTTTCCCTATTTAGTTTTGGGATGTTCCAATAGAGCTAAATGATGAAGGCAATTTTCTTGTGCACAATAAGGAGTTTCACGCCACATTTCATGAGTTGCATAGTTTGGAGAGCCATTTTTCCTATCAAACCTTGCATGGCCTATCTCATAATTATCTTCTCGTGCAAATTTAACTCCTTTTCTTATCTTGAAACCTATTCTTATGACCCTTGGACTTCTTGTTTCTCTTCTCTCTCTCAAATTCTATCTGGAGTGGCTTTTTGAGCTCTTTTGAGTAGCCTCTATTAGTTATTGTGAAACCCTATCCATTTTGGTGTTTGAATGTCTCTTGAAGAAATAATAAAATAAATTTTCTTACTTACATGCTTCATAATTTATTCTTGTTGAAATCTTGTTGATCTTATCTAGTAAAAGATAGTCTTTTCTAGCATGTTGTCTTTCATTGTCCACCAAGTGTGTAAAAGAGTAATTGTTACAGGTCTTTCTTAGTGTTCTTTATTAGTGTATGAGAGTTTTATAAGTGGTTTATGATTGTATTATCCAAATTATCATCATTATCCCTTCTAATCATCAATATACCTCTTGAACCTAGCATATGAAGCATTAATGTAACAATCTATCTTGAGTTGTGAGTTATGTGTGAAAGAAGCTTTGATTTACTCTAAGCAGTATAAGTTTAGTCAATAGGAGGAAAATCATTAATGGTCCATCACCTTTTATCTTTTTTAGTTTGTTCTTCTTAACCCTTTCCATGTAAATTTGATAAGTAAGGAAGTGTTCAAAGAGTGAATCAAGGGAACTAGCCCTTCTATAGATTCATCTCACCTATTGATTACCCACAGCTTGTGAGATGTTTCCATTGTGCCACTTGGATGAGGAGAGTTGAGACATCTTCTCAAGGGGTGAAAATCCAAGGGAAAATAGATATATGGATCATGGATTGTGTTATGGTATTAGATTATGTGATTATATTTTTATGATTATACGAGATGTTTAGATATATTGATTTAGATGTGATATAATTATGGTCATTGTTTATCTAATATGGATGGCCATTTTGTGTTGCAGTTTAGACGTAGATGATCTTGTTTTGTTTATGTGATAATGAAAAGGTATAATGACATGGAAAATGTGATTATTAATAACATGTGTTATGATATAGATAAATAGTCCATGGATTTAATCATATGTTTCAAAAATTATTTTTGGGTGAAATCCTCTTACACCAACGAGGTGAGTGGGGTGTTAGGTAGTAGGATATGATTCGAAATAAGATATTGAAATGATTGGGTGGATGGAATAGATGAGGACTTAAATCCATTAGATATGCAGGCAATCCTTTTTTATTTTGGTACTTGTGAGTATAAATGTACCCATGACATAAGGATAGTTGAGGTCACACTTGTCAAAGTGCATGGGGGACTTGTAACGGGAACTCCATTTAGTGACAATCCTAATTTTTATGTTGGGTAGTCACTTAAGTCCATCATCATTCCCTTCTTTAAAAAAGGACAAAATTTAACACTTAAAAAGAAAAGAAAATAAGAGTATGGACTAATACTTAAAAAATGCTTTAAAATAAAAACTATTTACAAGATTTAGTGATTATTAATAATATATATTAATGACATATATAAACTAATGCTTAAGAAGACTATAACAAAATTTTGACACAAAAATTTTAACAAATAAAAATTGACTTAAATATATATACATTGACTCTTAATAAGATATTAAAAGACTTAATTTCCAAGGACACCAAATTATTATAAATAAAAGGAGGATGATATTATTTATAGGATGACATACACCCTAAAAGTGATAAAGCAACTAAGCAATAGAAAGGGGAATAATGACAAGTATATACAAGATAACCTTAGGGATATGGTTAAACAAATATTTACAAGGGTAGATTGTGGCCAAAAATTTTATAGGAAGTGAGGCAAGGATCAAAAACTAGTTGTAATTACAATCTTAGGATCTAAAGTGAATGATCAGGATTTGGTTACAAAACATACTATAAATCCTAGAGTAGGAATTTAAAATGACCTTTCTTTAGTGATGAGGTTAGTGGATTGATGCAGATTTATGCTTAGGGGATTAATGGGAATGGATGTATTTAAATGCAATTGAGGATGATAGGAAAAAGAGTCATCAAGGAAGATGTGATTGGGATATGTATTATAATGTTAAAATGTAATAAGTAGATGTTTGAAAGTGGATTAGATGTTCCAGAGGACTCTTCAAAAGACATTCTCCTCATACTTTTTAGTAATGATTTGATGTAATTTAAAACTCATATCTCCTAATTTTTTTGTAAGCATTTATTACATACCCACTATTAGGATTAGGGTCATATAGAAATGATGGGATGAAATGGCAAAATGGAAGGAATGGAGTGGTGATGGATGAATGTACCCCCAAGAGTGGGGACTTATAGACAGAGGTTATTTGGCTCCCCTTAAGTATAAACACACTTCAGATGCATAGTATTCATGGGTTCATCAAGCTTATCACCATCTAATGTGGTTAATCTATAAGCTCATGGTCCAAATTTTACAATAATAACATAAGGCCCAAGCCAATTTGCTTTAAATTTACCCTTTTTTCTCACTCTACATTGGTGTTTTTTTAATTCTCTTTGAGGACTAGGTCACCAATTTTGAATTCTTAGAACTAGATATTTTTTCAATATTGGCCCTTAAGCTTATTCTGATATGCCCTAAGGTGATCCAAGGCATTTTGATTCTTTTCATCCAATAACTTAAGCTCTTGTAGTTGTTCTTGTCTATAATTATTATTAGTGAACATGCCCTATAAAGATATTCATGAGGGGAGATCAACTTCAATGGGCAAGATTGCCTCTACTCTATAGACCAAGGAATATGAAGTAGCCCTAGTAGGTGTTTTGACACTAGTTCTATAAGACCAAAGAGATGGATATAGTTGTAAATGCCAATTTCTACCAATATCATTAACAATTTTCTTAAGAATTTTGAAAAGTGTTTTATTAGTTGTTTATGCTTGATACCCTAGGGATAGTAGGGTGTGGAGAAATACTGCTCAATGTGATAACGATTATACAGGTCTTTAAATTCTTGATTTTTCATAGTTTTGTCATTATATGATATAATTTTGGTTGGGATTCCAAAGCAGCAAATAATTTAATTCAGAATGAATTTTGATATTTGTAGACCTATGGTATACATTAGTGGCATTGATTTGACTAATTTAGTGAAATACTTCATAGTCGTGATTATGAATTTATGTCCATCTGATGATGTAGGATTAGTCTTACCAATAAGGTCTAGTCCCCATGTTGAAAATGGTCATGGGCTCATTATAGGTTTTAATTCTTGGGCAAGGGCATGAATGAAATTACCATACTTCTAACAAGCTACACATTTATGCACATACTAGTAGGTCCAATAGTATCTAGTCCAGAGTAACTTCTTAGTCAGAGTCATACCACTAACATGACCATTGTAGATACCATCATGGACCTCTTTGATTGCAAGAATAGCCTCCTTTGATGTTAGTCATCTTAACAAAGTCTCATCATTGCCTCATCAAGAGAGTGTGCTATCAAGGATGGTGTAATGGGATATGTGATGAATGAAGGCTTTTTGTTGGTGACAAATGAGTTTTAGTGGTAGAATGTTGTCATAGAGGTAGTTATAAATGTCATAGTACTAGGGTAGACTGGGATCAATTATAACACAAAATTGATAATGAGCCATTAATTAATGAGCTGGTAATAATAATTATTCAACTAGAAAGTTTCCTTTTAATTACATTTTATGAAATATCTATCAAAGAACCAATAGTGGCCATTGAGTTGGTGCATTTATTACTTCCTCTAGGAACCTGCTCAAATGTTGTTGACTAAAAAATTTGCTTCAATTGGTCTACTAATTATTTATAGGGAAGTAATTTTTCATCTCTTGTTTAGAACTCTTTGTTTGCCTATTTTATAATCAACTGAGAATGACCAAAGACTTGAAAGTGTTGTATATTCCATTAGATGGCAAGTTGTATTATGGAAACTAAGGCCTCATATTTAGCAATGTTATTCATGCATGGGAAAGCGATTCAAAAGGCTTTAGGGATTAGGTCACCTTGTAGGGTTACCAAAAATATTCTTGTGCCTAGCCCATGCATGGTGAAAGAGCCATCAAAATATAACTTCCATTTGTTTGATGCTTCAATAGCCAATATAGACTCATCTGGAAAGGCCATGATTAATTGTTTAGTGTTTGTTATGGGTGTTGTTGTAAGTTGACTACAATGGCTTGTCCTTTAATAGCCTTTTGATTTACACACTCTGTATCAGATTCACCTAGTAACATGATCCATTTGTCCATTATACTAGTTAAATATGATTTAGATAACATGTATTTGAGGGGATCAACCTTTGCTATGAGATTGACTTGGTTATTAAACATGTAATGTCTAAGTTTTTGTGAGGCAAAGATTACAGCCAATTAAGCTTTATTAATAGGGGTGTCTTTGAGCTCATATGAGATTAAAGTTGTGCTTAGATAATAAATTTCTCTTTCCTTAGATTCATCATTATGTTGAGATAGCCCCTATAGCACAAGGTGTAGCAAAGATATATAAAAGTATTAGCCTTTCAAAGATAGGTGGTGATAAAACTATAGGTTTCACTAGATATTGATTTAGATTATCAAAAGCCTTTTGACATTCTAAGTTCTAGTCAAAATGATTCCCCTTATTTAAGAGATGGGTGAAGGGATGACACTTATCCACCAATTGTGATATAAACCAATAGATGGCCTATAGCTTTCCATGAAGGCTTATTAACTAATCCAGGTTCTTAAGGGTAGGCATTTCCATAATAGCTTTCACTTTAGCTGGGTCTACTTTAATGCCTTGCTTAGAGACTATGAATCCCAAAATTTTACCTAAGGTGACTCCAAATACACATTTATTAGGTTTATTCTAACCTTGTATTATTTGAGCCTCTCAAAAATTCTCTTTAGGACTATAGGATGTTCTTATCAGAGTTTAGACTTTCCTAATACATCATACATCTAATCTTTTATAATATCATGCATCATATCATGGAATATTACTGTCATAGCCCTTTGGTAAGTGGCTCCCACATTTTTTAGACCAAAAATCATTACTTGGTAATAGAAGGTCTCCCATGGAGTGATAAATTTAGTCTTATGTTGATCCCTAGGAGCAATTTTAATTTGATTGTAGCCAAAAAAACCATCCAGACGGAGGGCATCTCATACCCTATGGTAGAATCCATGATCATGTCAATATTAGGTAAGGGAAATTCATATTTAGTACATGCCTTGTTTATATCTCAAAATTTGTTATAGATTTTGATTCCTCCCTATGGTTTGGCCATGGGAACAATATTAGAATATTAGATATCCACTCAGAATAGTCAATTGGTCGAATAAACCTAGCTTCCAAGAATTTATGTAATTCTTCTTTGACCAAGAGGGCTACCTTGGGGTGCATTTTGAAAAGTTTTTGATTGACTGGTTTGGTAGTCAGATGAACTACTAAATTGTGCACTACTAAGGTTGAATCTAGCCCATGCATGTTTGAATAACTCTATGTGAATACATCTATATATTCTTTGAAAAGCTCAATGAGGATGTGTTGCTCTTCAAATGTAAATATTGCCCCTAGTTTGAAAATTCTAGGATTTTCATTTGTTATGATATTTACTTCTATAAACTCCTTAATGAGATAAGGTGACTGGTCTTATAGATATGTTGGAGGCGGTGGTAATTCTTCTCCTGAAGCAAATTCTTTTAGAAGCTCAGCATCTAGCTCTGGATAAGAATCTTGTTTGTCATGAGTGGAATGGATTTATTATATATTTGGAGAGGGGTAATTTTCTTCATATTCCTCTTCTTTGATTCAATTTATAGACACTTTTTACTCTCCAAAATATGTGGATTCATTTAAACTGATAGAGAATCCTTTCTTGTGATCTTCTGATGGCATAAAATCTCTAGCTCCTAGATATTCCATAATGGCCTCATCATTTTGGAAGACATGAAAGATGGCTCATTCTTTTTATCCCAGTCTATAAGTGTGGGATAATAGAGGGAGATGTTGATGGTGGATATGGTGGTGTCAGGGAAGAAATGGGTTCTATCTATAGTATTTATGAAGACTTAACTGCCACTATAAATAATAACTTAAATAGAAAATCACAATAACATAACAAGAAGGGAAATAAAAGAATAATTAGTAATTTAAGAGTGAAAACATCCCATCACCTTTATTCCTCATATCTTCTCTCCAATATTTTCTAATTGATTTAAACAACTTGATTTGGATGTGGATTGCTTGCTAGTAGCTCCAAGAGGACTCTAATGGCTTCCTTGGATAGTTGAATGGATTGTAAGGGTGTATGGATGCTCTAAGATGGCTGGTATGAGAATAGAATTAAGGCTTATGTATTTTATTATTAGCATGGCCATGCCCTAAGAATGGCTTTTTATAAGATGGTGGAGGGATTTTCTAGGAATTTTTAATTATTTAGAAGCCTCTAGTTTAGAGACTTCTAGAATCTTAAAGAGGCTTCTCTAGTTCAAGAGATTTCTAAGTTAGTTTAAGGGATAATGGGGATTATATGAGGCTTAAGGTTCATAGGGATGTAGGAGAGGCTAAGCCGGTAGGTTGGGTAGGGGGGTACTTGAATAAATAAGAATTTTAAATTTGTAAGTGGGCTAGTGGGTAGTTAATGCAATAGGATTATTGATTAAGTGGGTTTGTTAGTAGGATAATAGGATGATTAATTGGTCATAGGGGATGTAGAAGGGTTTATGGGGTGTAGGAAATAAGAAATGGGATTTCAATTAATAGACTGGGATTATGGTTATAGGATAAATTAGTGGGATTAATATAATAATTAAGCCAAGTGGATTTAGGTGCATATAGGTAATACAATCAACTTTGTCAATGAACACCCTAATGGTTATCCTCTATTGAGGTTGAAGAGGGTGGGACATGAGTAACAATAAATTATGCATTTTCCCATTCATCCCAAAGTGTCTAGAGATTGGAAACCTCCAAATCCAACTTATTAGCTTAATCTTGAATTTATATAAACACATTGGAAATAACCATAACTTTATTATAAGCATAAAACTAACCATCAACAATAGAATTAGCAAATATATATGCATTTATTTATTTCTAAAAGTATGTAAAATCTATGTATTTTGCATATTCTAGTCCCCAGATTAATATTTTATAGATGAAAGGCTCCAATCGACAAGGATTGAATACGTGAAGAATCCAAGTCCAATCTATCTGGACCTTTTTGAAAAATCAAAACAAATGCATGCACACTAGGGATAAATAACACCTAAATGAATAAGGTGATGACAAAGGGGAATCACCTCATATAAGAATCACCATGTAGAGTGTGTGAGCTTAGGCTCAATAATAACAATCCACATTATTTGAAAATGTTTATTCTATTTGTGTGTAGTAGAATGAAGAGACTGGATAACATTAATCTTGTCAAGTAGGGGAGAAAAGGTGGAATCCATTCAAATACCCTATTGGGAGTATAATTTTAAAATAAAGTTTCAACATACAACTTCCAATCTTTCCACCATGGTTTAAGAGATTTAAAAAATATTTTATGAAGCATCTCTATAGGGAAAAACTCAATAATCTCTTGAAAAGACTCTCTACCATCATTATTTAAACAAAACCTGGCCTTCACTTCTAGTCATCAAAGCCAAGTTTGAGTCCAATTATATAAAATATATTCTATTATGTGCATTCCTTGTCTGAAGATTTTGAGAGCATACACCCATGTCACTTATGATAGAGGAACTTCATGAACATTAATGATAATCAATGACCATAAAGAATGTTGATTGATAGAAAACCTATCTATAAACTTGCCACCATTCTGAATAATCCATAATTTCATTTTTCTCCCATTCTTTCCATATGCTTTTAACAATAGAGGACCCAACCGATTTGACATGATCTCGAAGGATAATGAGGTTATGAAAGCCTAAACCTTCCATGTCACTCTTCCATAAAGAGATCCTTCAAAAACACAATTTTGAAGTAATAATTTTTAACCTTCTTTCTATTTGATGGCTCAAATAATCCACTTGGCACATAGAGTAGTGCTTTGGAGATAAATATATAGTGGATCCACCTCACCAATATCCTTATAGAGACATCAAAACTTCCAATATACTTGATCAAAACCCTTCCCATGTTTAGAGTTTACTAAAATATCTAATCAATTTCTATAAATTATGTTCAAAATCTTTAGAAGGGACCCAATGAGACAAATAGCACACATGAGTTGAAATGAGCACTTTAGAACAAATTTCAAACTTCCTTGTAAATGAGATAGGTTTAGTGATCTAGTAGGAGAGTTTTTCCTCTACTCAATCAATAACGTGCTACCACATATAAGAGGGGATGACTTAGAATGCAAATGGAATTCCAAAAAATCAAAATATTTCACAATGTTATATCTATTTACACTCATACTTATTCAAAAAAAAAAGTTGGGGTAGGAAGGAATGTTTTTAGCATTGAGTCTTTTTCCATTGAATACTCAAGTTCGAAGCCCTATAAAAAATATCAAGATATTGCATAACATTATTGATATTGTCTTTCTCCTAAATAAGGGTGAAAAAATAACTGTTAATAAAACACCCATTGACCAAATGAAGGGATTATTAGAGGGTAAGGAAATGCATTTAACCAGACCTTTCACTTTAGTATTGGTCAAGGGATAGCCAAAGCCCTTCACAACTGAGATGCATAGCATATGAGCTAACAATTAGCCTTATCTAATTGAATGAAACAACACAAAATGTTATGTGTTAACATGATTGATTAATAGATAAGTTTAATCATTTGAAAATATCATTTGAATAGACTAAATGAAAATATAACCAAACCCTAGGGCTTTTAACATAGGCAAGATGAAAGGCCACTCAATGTGGTCATTAGATTTCTCAAAGTCAATCTTAATGAACATCACTCATTGGTTATATATATGCACCCATTCCATTCCTTCCCACATTATAATGATGTTGTCAATAATATATATGGGCTTCCAATGAAGCCCATTTATTTTAGATTAATAAGTAAAGTTAGGAGGTGTTGAATGTGCAATGCAAGGATTTTGTCTATGCAGGGTGATTTGTTGTTAGTTTCATATCAACTTTAGGTCTCCCATTTTAGGTATGAATTTGATAGATGTTTATTGATATATTGGCCAAGGGATTTGAAATTTAAAGCTTCATACCATACTTGGAAAATATATTCTCCAATAATATCCCACATAAATTTGTAAAATCCACATAGAAAGTCATCACAACTAGGAGATTTATCATTGGCCATTTGCAAAATAACTTCATGTAAATCCTCAATGGTGAGAGACATATCATAGGAAATCCATTTGGATAACATAAGCTTGTAATGGACCATCATAAAATAATGCTAAATGGCTTGTTGTAGCTCATGAGAAGGCTTGTGACCTTTAAAAAACTATTGTCAATGGTAGAGATAGGCTTGAACCATAATAGGCACCTTAATTAGTCATTAGTCAGCATCTTTAATGGATTTTATTTTTTGGGTAGAAATTTTCACCTTAAACATTTGAAATAATTATTTAGAAAATATATCACCTACCTTAATCCAATGTATTATGGCTTTGATTTGCACACCATGCACATTGTAAGTATATGTAATATGAAGGTGGTGTTGCAACACCACCTCTTACACTTGAAGAAGCTCATGCAAGGGCATTTAATATAGGGTGATCATCATGCGACTCTACTCTAAAGTGGTGGTGGAGTAATTTTTATGGCATATGCACACAAACTATCATTGATGTTAATAAATGATGTTGTGCACTTGATGGCATTTAACTACCAACTAACCCAACTGGAATTTCATGTTGGTTATGACACAAGATTTTGAAACCTCTAGATGTAAACTAAAGCAGGACCATAATTTAAAAGCTTAATATTGATTTTTTTTTTTGAATTTTTGAACATTTTAAATTCTAGTAAATATGAAACTAAATTGGCAAGTGGTCGAAAAGGATAGTATTCCATAACATTTCCACTAACAATGAAAAATAATTATCAAAGGATAAGTATGGTTGCATTGAGAACATGGCTCTATCAAGTCACTTTAAAACCATTTTAGATCTACAATGCAAGTTAGACATTGTCTATCAAAAAACATATGTGGAATGATGCAAAACATTGGGGTCATAAAACCCAAATTTATTATGCATGTATAACCACACCTCTCATTTGTTATATGTCCACCACACATAGAGGTGACCAATTTTATCAATTCCAAATCAACCATATTACATTCACCACATAATACCTAATACACATCTATAAATTTATCATCAATATAATGCCTAAGAGCATCCTTTTCAATTGCATCACTAAATGCACAAACATTGATTATACCAAATGAACAATTTTAAATATTTAATAACACCCAAATAACATAGTTTGATGGGTCACACCCATGATCCCAATAATAAGGCCACCATTTTAGATAAATAAATATAACAATTCATTGACACCATGGATAATTATTATGAGTTAGGGATAAACTATTGGCCTAAATCACTTTACTAACAATTGTGATCAAAAATCTTGCCATCTTAATTTCTTGTAGGCAAAGAATTTCATTTTTTATAAATTGTTGTTAAAAATTGTGCACTACATATTTGTGAGGTGGGTTTATGAGACCACACACATTCCATGAGAATAAATTCATGGATTATAGGAGGCAGAGACCATATCTTTTCAACCTAATCCCTTAAGGGATCCACCCTGTTTTACAAAAACTATTATTGTTTTATTTGCAAAAAAATAATAAAATAAAAATGGGTGTCATGTGTTTGTAAAACATTCTCTCTCCTCCAATTTACAAAGTGGACTATGAGAGTGTCTTGGAAATTCCTAGCATGAAGAATCATAACAAAGACTTAATTGCAAATCTAGATAAATTTCTTGAGAAGTAATATGAGAAATAGAGATATCATTGATAGCCAAAGGTATACTAAAAAACCTAATTTTTCTACATCATTAAATATTTTAGATTTATTTTGAAAGTGTTCCCTAAAGGGTTGAGTGACTAACACTACTACCTTGGATACGTAATGCACATGAAGACATAAACTATGATGTGACTTTGTAATTTTGGTATTTGACATCCCCATAATTGGGTTTGATGTCATGACCTTATTATGACCATTTTTACATCCATAAATAGTGGTCCAACCTTATGTGTCATTAGACTAAGGAGTTTCAGTAGATGTATTTGACATGGTTTTGTTTTGAGAGGAAAATAAAGGATAATCTCTGATTTTATGTTCAGAAGATTAGACATGTAAACATGTACTGGGCAAATTAATATGCATAATTTCTTATGTATAGTGGGATTTACTAAATTGAATGTTAACAAACTCTCTTTAAGGTGACAAGACAAGTTGGATTTAATGCAAACTCATTTTTAGGGCCAAGCCAAATAAAATTTTGACAGTTCTTAACATATGGTACATCTTATATTGGTTGATGTTTTCTCAATAATAATTTAACACAATAAGGGAAATCCTAAGAATTTCACCCAAAAATAGACCTTAAGGGTTGTGTGTTATAAAATGACAAAGTCATACATCTAAGTTGACAAAAAGGAACTACAAACATACCAAGTGAAGGACTTATAAAGAATAAATGAGGCATGTTGTCAATTATAATAAATAGTCAAACAAAAAAGCATTTGGTCATATTTTAGACAATGTCCAACCTGATACCATCTTGTACCCATGCAAATTTGACCCAAATTTTTAACATATTTTCAAAAGGAATTCTTTCAACAAAATAACCTATTAAATAAAAATTTTAAAGCCATTTGCATACAAAATAAAATGTATAAACATGTAAATTTATATCAAGGAGATGGTCATTACCTCATGGAAGACCTTTGGGATAAACTTCTAAGGTTTATTGGCCAATAACAACATTCTTGATAACTTCACAATCTATAATCATAGTTTCAAATTTTAGGCTAGTGTTGTGAGATGCCATTAAATACGTGTTAGATCACTCCAAGATCTCTGAACATCATAGAATACATGAGAACCCTAGGAGTAGATGAGAGAAATGCAAAGTCAAAGTGGGCTTTATAAATGTCCATTAAGTTGATCAACCAGAAATTACAAAGGAGGTACATTATATAGTGAAAGATTAGGTCACCAAAAATTAATAACTCAACTCATAATTAGAAAACACATTAAGTGTATTTCACATAATGACCTTAACAACCCTAAGCAAGTTGACTAACAACCATGTAGGTAAACCCAAAAGTAGGAAAAAACCTACAATAACACCCCCCATGAAGCATAGCTTAGGTTGGTATAATAATTGGGGCCTGAAACCTAGACCTAATGAGGTACCCAAGTATAATGCAACTCCCATAAAATGAAAAAAAAAAACATAGGACAAAACTCCTCTCTAAAAGAGAGAAAAATGAGAGATAATGCAAGCTCCAAGGACATTGGGAATCAAGAATGTGTCCACAAGTGAGAGCAATAAAGCACATAAAAAGAAGAGCTAAGAAGTCTCCATAGAAGATGTTAAAGCTACCTACAATAGAACTTGTAGAATGATGAATTTCATTAACAAGATCCTCTACCTGAAGATTGAATAAGTTCCATCTACATCAAATAATGTTTCTTCCCTTTACCAAAGGAAGAACATGAATGGTGTACTGGAAGTCTACCCATTTCACAATGGAAGATGAAGGTAACAATATGAATAACTCTGCATAGGGTCCAAAATAGAAATGTGGCATAGGTCTGGCAAGATTGTGCATAAGAACTGAATGTAATACCAATAAAGTGAACCTATCATAAGAAGGTAAAGTGAAGAGTAGATCACCTTGGAATGGTGAACGTGTACACTAGGTTCATCATGGATCTCCACCCAAGGTGTGGTTCTTATATAAGTAATTATGTTCCTCATGCATAGTAGATGAGCCAACTACTCTATGCAATGATGATATAATAGGAGTAGAGACTAAAATAGACTGAAGAATGCCATGTACTTGTGGAATAAACTACTCAATGTCTGATGAGCCCTAGATCAATATACCTACACCCTGTAATGTTAGAAGTGGATTAGAGGTAGGTGGATTAAAAACTAACCCCTCAATATCTGCAAGGTGATAAGGAGATGGTATAGGTGTGTCCCCATCATTATTGTAGTCATTTATACTAGAAAAAGAGTCATTAATCTTAGATGTCTGCTCATGCTCAGAAGTGTCATCCAATATAAGTGATTATGATGAAGAAGAAAGGCATGGAGAATTTGTTTAAAGAATGTCCATGTGAAGGGGAGAGCATATCTCAATAACCCTTGAAGCTAAAGAAGAGATTGTAGATGAACCACATGGATTCATAAACTGAATATCCATAGGAAGAGAAGAGTCATTGATGCTCTCACAAGGTGTACTCTCACTATATATAGTAGAGTCCTCTAAAGTAACAATCTATGATGGCTTTGGAAAGACAACATTATGTATAGGAACATAATTAAAATATGCAATAGAATAACTAAGGTATGGTATAATCTCATCTTGTAGTGGTGGCACGACAGAAGGAAGAGCATTGTCTACCATGGATGTGTTATCACAGAAAATAGGAGTAGGAGGAGAGAGTACAATAGTCTCCAACGAGATGATAGGAAGATGAGGAGTAGGAGTAATATAAATCTCATCAAGATCTCTAAAAAGAGACTAAAGGATGCTCTAAACAGTGTTGGGGCACATTGTGAGATGCACATGGTGATGTAGATCCCATGAAACGTGCAACACCAAGGTGCCATAAACCTTGTCACAAGTGTTATCCCACTTAATTTACTTTTTAGGATAAGTGGGAGTATGAATCTAACCATATAGGATTATAATATGATTCTTTCCCTTTTTCATGAACAAGTGTTCCATATAAGCACACCAAAAAATATAGTTGCTCTTTCCAAAAATAATCACTGGTGTAAAATCAAATTTCCTCCATAGGTATCTCTAAAGTGAAGGTGAAATGACTGAGAAAAGACACCAAAGAAGTGTAAAATTACACAAAACAACTTCAATGACCCCTAGTTACAAGAACAATGTATGCTCATGAAGAGGACATCAAGTGCAACTGAGAATGCATCCAAATGAGCAATAAGTATAGGAATTAATATAATGCAAAAAATGAAAATGTGTAGAAGAGACATTTAATAATACACAAAGACAAACAACAACACCTCATAAGTATCAATAGTGACCCTCCTTAAAGCTAAAAATATAAACATGCTCATATAGATGTTGGGCACAACTGAGAATGCATCTTGAGATATTTGTGTGTAAGTATTAAATAATTGGAGGGACATTATAATCAAATAATAATGCATCTAAAGGGTATAATATGTGAAAAATAGGTAGTTGTAAAGGACCCAAAAAGTTCACCAATACATAGATCATGAAAAAATAGGCACTTTTGAAGAAGACAACTCTCAAATCTAAGTTATTGATCAAAAGTTATAGTCATTTAAAAATCTTGCTCACATGGAAAATTTGGGTGGAAATAGTGGAAAATATTTTTGAATCAACTTCCCCATAATAAAATTTTATCCATCAACTTTTTAAATAAAAAATTAAGCCTCTTTTGAGTAAAAGTTAAGCACTTTTGGGTTGAAAGTGACCAAGGGCTTATTTCCTATATGACTAGGGGGCTAAGACCTTTTGTGAGTGTTTTCCCCTCCCTCTTTTGATTGATGTGATTGATGTGTGAGTGACATCATCTAAAAATGTCTCTAAATTTCAAATGAATAGTATCATTTTTCACTTGGTTAAATTTGGTGGCTTCCTGGACGTCATAATATGTAAAATGAGTTGCTAAAATCAGTAAGGTGCTTCTATAGGGGTTAGAGTTTGTTAGTTATGTGTACAGGGGTCTTAGGTTCTGATGTGGTTACTTATAGGGTTGTCTAGTTCTAATATGTATATTTGTAAGAGCATTGGGTTTTGGTCGTTGTGCTTTCATGGGAATCAAATTTTGGTAAGTTTACTAGTAAGGTCGTTGGGGTTTGATGAGCTTGTTGGTAAAAGTGTTTGGGTCTTATAGGCTTATTAACAAGGGAATCAAGTTCTAATATGTATATTTATAATAGCATTGGGTTTTGGTCATTGTGCTTGCATGGGCATCAAATTTTGGTAAGTTTACTAGTAGGGTCGTTGGGGTTTGATGAGCTTGTTGGTAAAGGCGTTTGGGTCCTATAGGCTTATTAACAAGGGCATCAAGTTCTAACAAGCTTACAAATAGAGGGGTGAATGTCTGTCAATCTTGAAATATCTGTTGAGGCCTAATTTCCTAAGTAAAAAGTTTGACTCATACTAGAAACCACCAAAATTGCTTGCAAGGGTTAGAAACTCCATTGAAAGTGAAAAACCCTAAAATCTATAGATCTAGTATGACTCCTCCAAAAACTACAAGAGACCCATTTGATAACTCAAAAAAAATAGAAAAACCCTAAAATTATTTCTTGATTTGAGAATCATGTTGTACAAATATGCATAAAATGATCGAAAAAGCCCTGAAACCCTCCAAAAATGGTCAAAAATCATTATCATGAATCTAGGTCATGTTTATAGTCAATTTGAAGGTTTTGATGCATTCCAAATCTGATGGCATTGTTCATTTTGTGATTGGAGACTTTAGATGTATAGTAAATACCCAAATTTTCATGAAATCCCACCAAACCTATGAAACTATCAAAAATTAAGAAAACCAACAAGAATGCATGTAGGAAAGATCTCACTGAGGATTTTAAAAATGGTAAAATGGTCGTTAGATAAAAGTCTTGATACCATGTCAGATCACTCTAAGATATTTGAACACCACAGATTGCATGAAAACTTTAGGAGTAAGTGAGAGCAATGCAAAGTAAAATTGGACTTCATAAATGTCCATTAAATTGATTAGACAAAAAGTATAAAGGACGTATAATATATAATGAGAGATTAGGTCACCAAAAGGGTAACAAATCAACTCACAATTAAAAAACACATTAAGTGTATTTCCCCTAATAACCTTAATAACCCTAAATGAGTTGATTAATAATCTTGTAGGTAAAACCAAAAGCAAGAAAAATCTTACACTAACAATAAGCAGAGGCCGTTTGAAAGCAATACTACATATAAAAAATAAGAAATAGAAGAAAAAATATATATCCTATAGCTTTCTAGAGAAAACTTGATATAAACACAAGAAGAAGCAGGAAAAATCAAGGAGGCAAGCAACCCTAATAAAACATTGTTTCCAAATACTTTCTTAGGTTACATGGATTAAAACATGTTATCATTGAAAGTTGTAAAAGATATTATCATTGAAAGTTGTAATCATTTGTTAATTGCCTAATTTTTTATTATAACTAATTTATTTATACAAACCAAATATTTTAAACTAGTATGTTGAATTTTAACATATTTTAAGTTTTGAATTGTGTAAAGGCTAACAAAATATATCTAATATTTAGATGGAAGACATTTCTATGATTGTTAAGTTTTAAAATAATTTATTTATATTAATATTTTATATATTAATTTATAAATAGAAATCTTTGATCATTCAATAATATAATGAAACACATAAATTAATATCAAATATGTTTCATTGTTTATTTTATTTAAACTATATTTCTTTATACTATTTAAATCATACACCCAATAAATTTTGTGTTTGTGTGAAGCCTTAAGAGATTTCATCTAGTAAATTTAATGTGTATTGTATGTAATTTTATTTTTAGTTTAATCATCTTTAATTTATTTTTGAGAATAATAGTCTCATACAAATAAGAGAAAAATACAATCTCTCGTTGATAATATTCTTATAATATCTAAATTTTCAATAGTGAGGAAGTTAAAAATTACCAATTTATCATTTAATGATTTATGAATGTTGTTTTGTTGGTTTGATTTCTTCGATCAGGTGTTGTGGTGAGGGATTCTCTATATAATTATGTCTTTTGTAATGACAGGGTGTTGGTTGGTATTATTTCCTTGTGGTTTGGGGGACTAGGCCCCTCACTATGACCTAGGTATGGTTAGTAGCTCTGGTTTTTTATAAAGATACTCCTTTCGGTTCATAGCTTCGATAAAAAATGCTAACCTTTATCAAAAAATATTCTAATAGTACCTTAGTTTTAAATAGTAAGGAAACTTGGCTCATTAATACTATTTAGATTGATAGTACATGTTACATATGTATCTATTCTAATCACCTCTTCTTATTAATTTGTGTTTAAAAATGTGCAAGCAAATATTTTCGCACGTTCTAAAGTTTTAGCATTATTTAAATGACAAGACAAGACTAATTTTCTAGGTAAATTCAGAGATATGTCAAACAAAAAAATTGGGGAAAAATGTCTCCATCAAACTCATTGACTTTTTGTATCACATTTTGAAAATTTTATTATTATTATTTATATGTTTTCCTTTCATTGAATTCAATCGTACATACATTTAAAAAATTAGTATATGCCACGTGAATTGAATTGTCACAGTGACTCTTGTATACAATAATAGATTAAAAGAACATTATATTTATGTTGTTAGCTACCTGCATTGAATTCCTAGTGTCATTCTCATATACAATGGTGATAATGACATTGTTTAAATTTGGAGTCACTTAAAGCTTTAAGAATCAATAATTTATGTTGATAATTTTGCACATTCACCCTCTCCTATCCAATATTTGTATGTCTCCTTAGGATTGCAAACCTTGTGTGGATTTTAAGGTAAAAAGGTGTTTTTAACAAATAAAGAAGTCAAGGAGTGACTGCAAATATATTTTAGCGATTACTAAATTTATAAATGTTTTGTGCCATATTGTATGCTCTTTCTATTTGTAGTGGCCATCCGGTCTTTGAATGCAATTGTGAAATTATTCTAGATCATTGTGAACTCATATGTAGTTAACATTTCTCTATTTACCTTATACACTTGTGGCAATTCGATGCTTTTTTATAAAATTCGTGATCTTGGCTTGCATATTTTGTTTGTTTTGTGCCCACTCCAAAATGTTATATGTGTTTATCTTAATAATGGCAACATCTTTCACATTTTATTGTATTTATGTATTTGTGGACAAGGAAATAATTTTCTTCATGAATTTAGTCCACACTTTTCATCTTTATATTTTTTATGGCCACATGGAAAAAGTGTATTGTGTTCTCGCATGGCTTGAAGCCTTCATTGTATTTTCCTATCTTCCAAGTGACTAAAGGCACATAATATAACGGTTACTTGTGCAGGTAGCTTTTGATTCCCCTTCCATAAATATAGTTCAAATTTTCATTAGGAGGTATACCACCAAGATTGAGTAATTGTAAAGTTTGTTTGAGTTTGTCAGTATGCCAAAATAAAAATTTATTAAATGTAGATCATATTAAGAAATGCTCATTTGAATATTTACTAAAGTGTTCTTATTTTTCCCCCTTGTGTGAAAAATTAGTGCATCTACAGTCACAATTTATCTCAAATAGATTATTCACCTTGTCCTTGTTAATACACATTTATACATGAGATTCAAGTGAATCTCCAAAAGTATAAAACATTGCCTAAAAGTAATTACAATCATGTTGTTGGGGAAATTTTGTAAGTACATGAGGATTTATCAAAGTTCATAATTACATGGTTCAATGGTTTCAAGTTTTAATTAAAATCAATCGATTAGGAAAGTAGTAATCATCTTGGTGGGTATGCTCATACAATTATTCATATTTACAATATTATTGTGTAACAATATTGTATAATATTTTTTATTAATCGTAGGTGTCATTGGAGATATTTTGTCTATTTGTATGAGAGATGTAGAGTCACCTTAAAAGGTGAAATTAATATCCAAATATTATCTTTATATATTGTATGTTATTCTTTTCAAATTGAACATGAACATAATTTTGGCTTGCACCAAATATTGTTAATATGATTCCATTAATGCTTGGCCTGACATTTGTATCAAATCCAAGTTTTTCATTAGTCATTATTTTTCTTTATTCTCCATTATTAACCATTATTTCAAAAAAAAAAATTGTTTTCTTCTATCTAGAACTGTGTATACCTATTTTTTGTTATTTGAAGGCAGTTTTGAAGGTGTATTTGTAGTTCTTATTTTTGTAGTTGTACTTCAATATCCATATAAATATGTGTGGCTTCTTTCATTAGCTATACGAAGGTGGATTAATTTTATTTGACAATGTACTAAAGTGTTTAAGCTTTTTATAAGGCATTTTGATTTTATATGTTGGTTATAATTGCATTTTGTCTGAGTTGGGCACAATTTTTATATGTTTTGACTACTTTTTATTGTACCCAATGTCCCACTTTTCTTTAAGGAGAAATGGGAACCCACTTTTTTCATTTATTGGTCTTGGCTTTTAGCCCCTTTTCTATGTGTTCATGTGAATCCTGGGAAAAGATTGATTTAAGGTTTTATACTTTGGCAAGAAGATATTGGCATTATGTTTTCATAAGACTAGCTCTCTTGTTCTATCGGGTTTGTTATATCTAGTTTATATTTTCAAGCTTATTCTTTTGGCACTTATGTAATTTGTCCCTTTTTGGTTTTATGTTTCAAATGTTTTGGTCAAGTGCCTTTTTCAGACTTTATTCTTTCAGACTTTATTGTTGTGGACTTTTTTTTTGCAAACTTATTTTATCGAGGAAATTATTGGAAACATTTTATTTGAAATAATTTCCCTGAAGGAATTAGGTCTATGGGATTTTTGCTCAATGGAATTTTAGTCTACAAACATTTTATCCAAAATAAATTTCTTGATAAACTAACCCTTCGACCCTTCTAAACCTACCCTTCAGGATATTTGTTCTGTACCATGTTTTTCCTATGAAGCAGACCCTTTAGGAATTTTTTTCCATGAAGTAGACCTTTGGATCTTTTCCACTTACCCTTCAAGTATTTTGAACTAACCCTTCCACATTTTTAAAGTGTCTTTTACCCTACAGACTAGCCCTTAGGCCCCTTTTCACTGACTACTTTACTAGTTTAGACCAACCCTTTGAAAGCACATACCCTTCAATCTTTGTGTAAACTACCTTTTGGGACTTTTGTCTTAGACCCTTTACCCTACAGGACTTATATTTTGGGACTTTGTCTCATCCCCTTTAACGTATCAAGCCTACCCTTCAAGGTATTTGTCATAGCCTCTTTACCTTGTGAAAAGTGCCCTTTGGCCTTTTTTTATAATGGGCCCTTTATCATGCACAATCCTTTAGGATTTTTTTTCCAAGCCTTCAGCCCTTTTCAATGTGACTACTTACCCTTTAGAATAATTATCACAGCCTTTTCCCCACCAAAAAATACACTATGAAGTAAACCCTTCAAGAATTTTTTTCCATAAAGTAGACCCTTCAGAGCTTTTCCACTTACCCTTCAGGACTTTTGAACTAACCCTTCAGCATTTTGAAAGCATCCTTTACCCTATAGACTATCCCTTAGGCCCATTTTCATCGACTATTTTACCAATTTAAACCAACCCTTTGAAATCACATACCCTTAAAGCTTTGTGTAAACTACCCTTCGAGACTTTTATCTCGGACCCTTTACCCTACAAGACTTATCCTTCAAGACTTTGTCATATCCCCTTTATCGTACCAAGCCTACCCTTCAAGATATTTGTCCCAACCTCTTTCCCTTATGAAAAGTGCCCTTTGGCCCTTTTTTTAATGGACCCTTTGTCATGGACATATCTTTCAGGATTTTTTTTCCAAGCCTTTGGCCCTTTTTGAAGTGACTACTTACCCTTCAAGATAATTATTACAACCCTTTCCCCACCAAAAAATACCCTACAAAGTAGACCCTTCAGGCATTTTTTCCATGAAGTAGACCATTTGGACCTAAGGCACATACCCTTTGGGCTTTGTGTAACATGCCCTTTAGGACTTTTAGAATGACCCTTAATCATATGAAAATGCCCTTCAGGGAAATTGAAAGTGCCCTTCAGCCTTTATGAAGTAGATCCTTCAAGACTTTCATCATGGACAAAATTCCCTACAAAGTGGACCCTTCAGATTGTTGCCCAATTGATAAAGTACCCTTCAACATTTTGAAAATAGCCCTTCAACCTTTTGGAAGTGACCCTTCAGGATAATTGTCTCAGAACTTTTGATTAACAAAATAGCCCTTCGGGGAAATTGTTACAGACATTTTGTCCTAAATAATTCCCCCAAAGGAATTAGTCAGTAGACATTTTTCCAAAAACACTACTAGCCTCACCATGCTTAGCTGAAACAAAGGTGAAAATACTTTCCATCAATCTATTAAAGACCCCTGCCAACTTGAGCTAACAAAGTTTGAATTATATAGGAAATAGAAGAAAAGTGAATGTTGCACATTTATGTCACATGAACTATTATTCAATGTAGAATCCTATATAGGTGATTCACATCTATTAAAGTCATCATTTCTTTCAAACTAACTTGCATTCGAAGTCTCCTTCTTTCCTACAATGACAAAGGGACCTAACTACTATCTCAAGAATATTGTAAGTAAAACAATGACTAAGCTAGAGCTAAATTATTTGTATAGTATACATAGCATTTAGAAGAAGACTGCAAGCAACATAGAGTGTATATATGCATCAATGGCATCTTCATCCAGGGCATTTTGGGGGATAAATCCATCATCCCCATATTCAATCAAGGAATCCATAGAGTTCATAGATGCAGTCTTTGATGCTACAATATTTAGAGATAGGTACCATAACTATTCAAAATAATGAGACATCATTAAATATGTGGATGTCTTTTAACTAGAAGATGAGATGACACTTACAGATAGACTGTTCATCAAGGAATTGTTGGCTTTCAAACATCAAATATTACATTTTACTACCACCAAGCCAAAATTAATGATGTGTATTGATCTTTTACAAGATTTATTTTTCTCAAGAAAGATATTATAAGATGCTTTTCTGCATTATTCGAGCAATAACACAGTGGTTACGTGTATATCCAAAGTTGACTTCCAAAGGTATTTATCTTTGAGCATACTAGATGCTTATTTGGACAAGCACATAATGGTGTAGTTCAATGAAGAGTTTTTAATTGAGAAGGCATTATCTTCATGGCTACTCCCAAACCAGACCATTGCATGGAAGGGGAAGAAGCTGAAAGGAGCAATTTTGATCAACAAATTTAGAATGAGGATTTGTATTGGCATGGCTCTCCTTAATCAACTATATGGCATGTCAAGTATTCATTTTGTCAATTTAGATTGGGTGTCATTATTGTATATGATGCTCACCCATGATGTTGCATATTCCCTAGGTGAAATAATCAGATTTCTCTTGAGAGAGAAGATAATCCATAAGGACAAACATCCATGTGTTTTGGCAATTTCTACATGATGTCCTTTTTGTTAGATGCAGTCATGGGTACCTATTATAGAGATCTTGGGGAATTGTGGATTCTAGCCATAAATTATGAAAATAATAGAATTTGTGACCATTATCAATTCATGCACATAATATACCAAAAACATGGTCAGGATAGTAGAGGATGTCTATCCACAAGTTTAGCACGCCATTCATGGCACACCTATGCCTAAAATTGGGACAAATATTGTAAAGAACTTGGATGGCAAAGGGGATTATTTCCTCTACTCAAACTTCATAATAATCATGATTTAGGGGAATAAGGTTAGTCCTTTGTGTCTTCTCGAGTACATCCCAAAAAATTTGGCAAAGCAAGAAATTACTTTCTAACTATGGTGGAGTATCGAGGAGGACTTATCCAGATAGAACAAACCTTATTCTTTGGCCACCACATAACAATTGGAAGAATGGTTTACATAATGAGGAAGAATTTCATAGAAGTGGGTGGCATACACAAAAGTTATCCATTCCCCATGATTAAACATAGAGATTGGGATCCTCATGGGCAGGTTCAAAAGCACATATAGGGATTTAACATCCCTTACAACCATGTCCCATATCCATATAGTTTTCTATTTCTTAATGTAAAGTCTAATGAGGATGTTTTAGAGAGAGCCAAGATCATTAGACTGAAGGAAGATTATTTATGAATGATCCAAGATGAACCCTCAGTCACTGCTAGAGAATTGGATAGTAGGAAGGCTCTATACAATGGATGAGAGCACTCTAATTTTTAGAGAGGACAATCTAAGGAGAAATATAGAGACTAAGAAAGTCCCTCATCTCAAGCCCTCCCATTAAATCTAAAGACTATGAAGGAAGATCATGAGCTGCCTGAGCCGAGTTCTAGTAGAGGATTATAAGCAGGGAATCTCATCAACTTAGATTTTGATGAGGAGGAAGAACATGAGAACAACAAACTATGAGAACCATTCAAGTATCTACTATTATGCCCCAAGTATATATTACTACATCCATTTAGATAGCAACATCAAAATCAATGACATCAACATCCCAAGACTCCCCCACACAACTAAAGATCCCTCTAGTTTATAAGAGGAAGCTTAGGACTCCTACAGGTAGTCCTACATTGAAATAACACAAGGCTTGTTTGTTCCATATTAGGAGGAAGAGCTTGTGATAATCAAATACATTAAGGAAGACTCTGATTTAGAAGTAGATCTAGAGGTATCTAAGTCCATGATCCTTTAAGCAGGACCCATAGCACCAACTTCTTTGGGTCCCCAGCGTTTTGTAAGTTTTCCTTTATCTTCTGTAACAGTCTTTAGACAAGTTTCAATTTCTTCTGTATTAATATCACCTTAGGTGGAAGTGCCTACTTCCACCTCCATTACCACCACTAACATTTATCCCTCTATTTCCACTTCCATCACACTCCCCTTACCTACCTCCTCTATCCCTACTAGCACTTCCACTATTAGATCCCTCAAAAAGAAGGTGTCCAAGAAGGTATAGACTACTTTACCCACCCCACAACTTCATGTCCACTCCACCTAAATTTCCCTTCCAATACCATCCACCACTTCTATATAACAAACCATAGTGAGAAGTACTAGCAGGGTAAGGAAGGCCAACCCCAAGTGATCATGGTCTATCCACTCCCTTAATTTGGAGCAGTGGATTGGTCCAAAATTATATGGCCTTCCCTACCCAATGTCCTTGTTAGGGCCCAAAAGAAAAAATAGGTTCAAGGAGAGGCTGAGGAAGAGGTTGTTGTCACAACCTCTAATGCATCTTAATTGGACATTCCTCCATGGGAAGTTGACTTCAGAAGTAAGGCTTTCGAAATGCCAAGCTTCAAAATCACTGAGCTTTCCTCAATTTCCACTCTATTTGATCCCCCATATGGCAGCATTCAAAGAGTGAAGAAGAGGAAGTTGGAGGATGACAAAAGCACTGAAATCATCCTTAAGGAAAGACAAAAAGTGTTCTCCCTCATAAAGAGGTAGAACAAGTAGCTAGGAGAGTCTTCATATATTAAAAATCTTGTAAACATAGCACAGGCACATAAGGATGCAATAGTTGTTATCCACAAAGGCACATAATTGGCTTCAAAAGAGATGGAGGCTGAAGTGCAGGAACTAGAGGCTGAGGTGGAGTAACTAAAGGAGTAGGAAAATATGGTACACATTCCTATAGGTATATAAGCTGAGGTATAAGAAGATGCTTTCAGGTGTTATAACTCTTTGGAGGCAATGGAGTTCATGAAGGCTGAGAAGGCCCCTCATGTGAGCAATGTCAAATAATTATTTAATTCCTTGAGAGATGATAACACCAAATTGAATATGTTAGTTGTATACACGGTCAAATCCCTATATAGTCATATTTACCTCATGATAACACTAAAGGCATCTAATGCCTTGAATTTGGTTATAATCAGGCAGGGAGAGGCAATGGAATGACTACAATCAGTTGGGGCTTTAATCCCCAAGTATTAGGTGCATGAGGCCTAACTCCTCCAAATTTTTCATGAGTTGAAATTATCCAAAGTGAAGGAAGCCATCGATAAATTGATTAGTAGGATCAATTTTGACAAACTTATTTAAGAAGTGGTGGAGGACTTCAAGAAAAGATTACAAGGCCTAACACTTGAAGAGATAGAGTCAAAATTAAGTAAGGCCTGGAATAAGGTAACCGAGGTCAAAATTTTCAAGAGTAAATTTTAGATAACCAAGAATGAGTATGCAAAGCTCTTTGGGAAGGTTTAAATAATTCATCAACCATCACTATTAAATTTGAATATTATATGATAGTGCATGATGTGACACAAAAATTTTATGAGAAGAATGAAGCAAAGAAAAAGTAAACTTATGTCAATGCATCAACATCTGTAACTGCCACCTCAATGGCCATGCTGACCAAGGTGTATGCAACACTTCATACTACTAAGCCTTGATAGGCTAATATTTTATGCATGTACAGTTTTGTAATGATAGGCGTATTTAAAATTTACTTGTAGTTTGAGCCTTTCATTGTAAAATTTGACTCTATATTGTGTACACATGTACACGTTGCATAGTTTTGAAAAGGTCAACTTATTTAATTAATAACTATAAGTTTTCTCTTATATAATTTTAGAATACAGTTAGAACTACATGTTCTAACTACCACATGTAATGACCTTGCATGGGCTTGGAGGATGAGGCAACCCCTTCCCCAAGTCTATATATATAGTTATAACCTAACTTAGATTTTTTGTCAAAGAATTTTGAATACATAACAGTGAAGCAATTTTGATCATCAATAAAGTGTTTGAGTATTTTATTTTCAAATTCTATGCAATTAGTTGTTATTTCCATGGTTAAATGTTTTGATAATCTTTAGTGTGCAATAACTATGAAGAGATTCTTGATTGTTTTGATTGATGTATTGATTTGTAGATGTGTAATAGTTATTGAAGGATTAATGAATATATTGATTAGAATAGTTAAGTTCAAATTGAATCATATTTATGAATATGTAATAGTGTTTTCTTTGGTATAGTTTTCTGTGTGTGTGCAATAGCTACCTTAGATAATTCATTAGCCTGAGCCATAATCTCCTGATTAAGGCTGTGTAATAGTAGCCCTAAAAGGAACAACCTTTGTCTGAGGCTTGTGAATTTCCTGCATCTTTATTTCCCTGGACTTCTTAGCCATGTTTTATTGTCTATGTGTAATTTCTACCAGCAATAGGCATACATTTTGAAAGCATAGGTCTATTTAAAAACCAACCAGGAAAGTAATTTCTAAGAACCATGGAGTCTTTTTTTTTGCCTTATCCTACCCTCCTTTTTGAGTTTGTTTTAAATATCTACCCATTTTAGATTAGCAACCATCCATCCATCCAGCTCACTTCGAAATCCACTATTTTAGGAACCACACCTCCATCCAAAAAACCTTGTCAACAACCTGTATGCCCTACCCCTATTCCATCAATAGGTTGAAATAGACTGTATACCTATAATTTGTGCCCTAAAGTGGAGTTTACCTCCATTGATATCTTAAAATGTTAGAGGCTACCTCGTTATGACTATGGTGTGCATAAAACCCATATCAACACTTTTCAAACTCATTTTGGACTACATGAAGTCAATTGGAAGGCATTTTACATATTCTTGACTATGCACCAATTCTTTTGGTTTTGTGAGAGATGTTATGGTTACATAGCATCAAATATCTACCATTTTGAGAGCATTTTTGGCAACTTACAACTATATTATCCTTCATTTGCATATGTGTGGAGGTCAACAAAGCATTTTGAAGGCTTTTATCACATTCACAGCTCAATACTTACTATGTACCTATGTAGAATTCACTTCAAGTTGTTTTAACCCACATTACCTCTTGTTCTACTACATATCTAGTGTGTGGTAATTGTTCAGGTTATTATTTTTGCTAATAGATCTTCAATAAAGGTTAGTTAACCATCAATGAGGGCATAGAGGTATTTTGAAATCTTAAACAAGGCACTTTCTCTCTCTTCCACTTGGCACCACATAAAATTAAGAAAAATTTCAAAATTTATATGCTTTTTTATTATAATTAAAAGCATAAATATTATTGAAGAGGAATTTAAACCTATTGAAAAAATATTATTTTTTAATGGAAAATATTCCAACAAGGAATAAATAGCCAAAAAAAACATCTTTAAAACTTATCAAAAGCAAATTAAGTCAAAATTACAAATAAAACATTCTCATTTTTTAATCAAGCAAATTTTGAAAACAATCAAATTATGTAAACAAAACAAAATTTGCATTATTTAGTATCATAGTGCCTCTAATGCACATTTACGGTTCAAGCCATCATGATCGAACTATTGCACTTAGAGCCTAATAAAGTTGAGATAACAACATATGTGGCTTCATCCCTTTAAATCACCAAGGATAAATAAGGGAAAACATTCATTTTCCCTTCCCTTCATTACCCATTTGTGATTGTCGCTCTATGTAAATCCCAATAATGATCAAGAGCAATGTGAGTATATGGGGTTATCATGCCCAAATATAAGGAATTATCATTAATTAGGTGTTATAGATAGAAAAAATGTTTTCATGCACTATCTAGGTACCACTTACCATTCTACTCTCACATGCTTTAATGTTTCTTTCATGTACCACTAGGTATATAAAAAGGATGAGATTATTCTATATACTCACAGGTAGATAGGAAGGGTGAACATATAGAGAGGTTTTATATATAGGTATGGTGGTATATCAAAAAGGGGACCTTTTAGGAGGGATAAGGATTTTTTCCATCTCCCTTCATTTTCAAAATGCATTCAATAAAATTAATTTTTGACACAATTGTGAATGGGAAAGATGCCTAAAAAGAATGGTGTCGACAAGTGGAGAACACACTCATCTTCAATGATCTATGGTTTAACATTTACGACGAAGATGAAAAACTAGCACAACTAATAGATATAAAATAATCTAATATATAGAAGCAAAATAATTTGAAAGCATTAGCCTTGATAAAGGCCTTAGTCAATGACAAAGTTTTCCATCATGTACAAGGGTACACACCATGGGAAGCACTTTAAAAGTTGAAAGAATTATATGATTCACACCATGGAATTCATAAGAGTGCAATGATTATCTTTTAAATAACATCAAAAATGTGTTACTAAAATATTAGGCTATGATTTTTGAATAGTCTATAAAAAATTAAAAAATAATATGGTATCAAATGCACTATCCTAGAGGGATGAATCATTTGAGGCCTTTTTATGCACAATTACCATTTGTTAGGAAAATTGGATAGATAAAGCAATATTAGAATGAGATAATGACAATTTTACCCTTGATTTGATTCAAAATCTTCAGCATGGTTTTAAGAGGTCTAAAAATTTTACATGGAAGGGGAATGCATTATGGTATAAATATAGATTATTCCTATGTAAGCATTATCTCCTCAAACATAAAATCTTATAAGAACTTCATGCATCTCTAATAGGAGGTCACTCAAAAAATTTAAAAACATGTCATATAATTAAGCAAGATTTATTTTGGGAAGGACTCAAGGGGGATGTCCAAAAATATATAGTTGAATGCATGGTATATCAATAGAACAAAGGTGAAACCATTAAGACCCCAGATCTTTTTAAACCTTTATTCATACCTAGCCAGTATTGGGAGGAGGTTTCCATGGATTTCATTATTGGATTACCACAATCTGAAGGTAAAAGTGTTATCATGGTAGTTGTGGATCAACTCACCAAATATGATCATTTTTATTATTTATCATAGCAATTTTTTCCAGTACAATAGCTTATATTTTTCTCAATATAGTTAAGAAATTTCATGTTACTTCAAAGATCATTGTAAGTGATCGAGATCCCATATTTACAAGTAATTTTTTGACTAACTTATTTGCATGTTTGGAAACCTAGTTGGCTCATATCTCATCCTATCATCCTCAATCTGATGGACAAATAGAGGTAGTCAATAAATGTCTAGAAGGGTATCTCCATTGTTTTGTTTTTGACAAATAGGATAAATGGGTTCATTGGTTACCTCTTATTGAATGGTGGTATAATACTTTTGTTCACAGTTCATCCAAAATGTCTCCCTTTGTCACATTGTATGGATATCACCCCCCATCCATCACTTTAACCTTGAAGGTTCATCCCAATGTTTGAGTTGTTAAGGAACACATTCACCATCAACAGGATGTACTCTCCAATTTGTGAGAAAATTTAGCCATGACACATAATTGAATGAATCAACAAGCATATCACACTGTAGTGAGTGAAATTTTGACATAGGTGAATGGGTATTTGTATGATTACAGCCATATAATTATATGTATCTAAAGCAATATAAAAATGGTAACAAATTGTCTCCTAAGTAGTATGGCCCTTATCAGATCTTGCATAAAATTGGTATTATGGCCTACAAGCCAAAATTATCCTAGTCCACTCACATACATCTGATATTCCATTTATGTTCTTTGAAGAAGTTAATTGGACACAAAGTTTCTAATCAAACTTAGTTAATTAAATTGGAAAATGAAGGTAGGGTTATTTTATAGCCTAAAGAGATCTTTCAAACATGCACTAAGTAATTACAAACCATAACAATTAAGGAGTCTTTGATCAAATAGAATAACATACACTATGAATATGCAATATGGGAAGATGAAGCATTCCTAAATTAACATCTGGGATTGATTCAATATTAAGGACAATGTTCTTCTAAGTGGGAGGGGCATGATACACCCTTAACCTATAGCATGTCTAGGGATATGTGTGACCGACTTGTGGCTTACATACCTCTTATATTATCTTGTTGCATTTCTATGTGTTATTATTAAGGTCAGCCTATGTAATAACCATGGCTAAGTAGAGTATATATAGGAGGTATTGGTTAGTGTTTGATCATCATATTATGAATTCTTCTCTAATTGCATCTTTTGGGAGGTTTCTCCCTCAAATTAGCTTAGTTATATTTATCAAGCATTATGCTCTTTTATCAATTATTATTGTGGATCTATTATCTTTGCTATCATTTCTATGATATATTATTCTATTGTGTAAACATCTAAGTAATTTTATTACAATATTTGTGTATAATATCTATCACAAATCTAAAAAAAATTGTCCCAAATTTGTAAAAATTGGTGCAATATATAGGATTCTAAACCAAGTGTATATTTAAATCATTTAAACTATAAGAAAACTCTAAAAATTAAGAGGATTGTATAAGTGTGGAGGTCATGTCTCTATGGCATGCCCCTGCTAATATTCTCCCCTTTTGAGTGAGGGAAATGGAATCAAGTAGTTATGTTACCTGAAAAGGATAAGATAACTATATAATCTATGTATGAATCATGTAGCATATAAAAGTAGCATGTCTAAGTAGATATGTCAATGAAAATTGCATATGTAATCACAACAAGCCTTAAAATGTAAGATATGTATCATGGAAACAAATAGAAAGTAACAATATAATCTCAATAAATAATTAAACACACACACAAAAGAACTCAATGTCACACAAAAATGAGTCTAAGGAGACTACAAACAAGGAGCATATTCAAATATTGCATGCTCAAATGAATGGTATATTCAAATTCCCATATATCAAAAGAAAGTAATATACACTAGCATAGGGTCCAACAAGAAAGGAACATATTTAAAATTTCCACAAACAAGACAATATCAAGCAATAAAATATACTCAAGGAAGTGATAATGTGAATAAATGAAGTATAAACAACCAACATAAGCATATCACACTAGTCCTTGCATATATGTGTTAGAAAAAAATGCCATGTAACATAGCATATCAAGTACACTATGAAAGATGTAAGCATGATTACAAACATATGTAATAATTAGTATATAAGCTCAACATAGATCATAAATTAACATAGCTTGTATCAAATTTGATCAAGGAAGACAGATTCCCCTAACATAGTGTATCATGCAGGAAGAGGAAAGGTCCAACATTTTTATGTGCATGTATCATGTATCTAGTGTATGCCAATATAAAACTTAAATATGCGTGAAATATATGTGTATTTAGAAAATAAATGATATGATATCTACTAACATTAAGTCAACATCATAGATGCCAAGGAACTAGTGAACATATGAATGCTGACTATTTTTGAATTTATGTGAATGTTTTTTATTTTATTGAATATATATATATATATATATATATATATTGGAATGTTTGATAATAAAAATTGGCCTATGATCCCATCCAATAGATGCTCATATGTAGCTCTAAACTCAAAATATGGTACATCAAATTGGTGATACTACTAAAGAGTAGGTATAGGTGTCATATTTGGAACTATAGAATCTATGATACTCTATGTATGTCTCATAAGATTTTATGTTCGTGAAGACATAATAGGAGTAAGATTTTTTAGAGCCCATTGTTAGTGCTTTTTTATTTCCTCGGTGCAGTTGTAATTGGAACATGTTTATGTGTTCTTAGCAACTAGGTAGATTATGTAGGTTTAGATGAGGATTCTGTGGAATCCAATGTGTATCTCTGTATAATGGTCTCTCAAGTATAAGACACCTAAGAAAGAGGGTTTCTTGTTGCTTGTCATTTTACAGATGATTAACCTTAGTAGGTTATATAATTAGTTGTCTAGGAATAAACTTCTTTTGTTCAAGTGGATGTTCATATGGAATTCTAGAAACTGTGACTACTATGTCGGTATGAATGTATTTAATACACCCATGCACTATGGAATGTTCTACACATAGTTTATGTATCCAAGGTTGTCACAATAATATATAAAATACTCTCTTATATGGTATAACCAAAAAGGTAGTGACCACATGTGTTGGATCGAATTGTAAAGTTAAATCAATTTGATCAATAACATGTTGTGATATCCCATCGAATGCTTTGACCATTTTTTATTAATCATAGGTGTCGTTGGAGAGATTTTGTCTACTTTTTTGATAGATGTAGAGTCACCTTAAAAGGTGAAGTGAATAGCCAAATATTAGCTTTATATATTGTATGTTATTCTTTTCAAATTGAACATGAACATAGTTTTGGCTTTCACCAAATATTGTTAATGTGACTCCATTAATGCTTGGTCTGACATTTGTATCAAATTCAAGTTTTTCATTGGCCATTATTCTTCTTTATTCTCCATTATTAACCATTATTTCAAAAAAAAAAATCTTCTATTCAGAACTGTGTATACCTAATTTTTGTTATTTAAAGGCAGTTTTGAAGGTGTATTTGTAGTTCTTATTTTTGTATTTGTACTTCAATCTCCATAAAACAATGTGTGGCTTATTTTATTAGCTATATGAAGGTGGTTTAATTTTCTTTGACAATGTACTTAAGTGTTTAAGATTTTTATAAGGCATTTTGATTTTATATGTTGGTTATAACTGCATTTTGTTTAAGTTGGGCACAATTTTTTTATGTTTTGACTACTTTTCAAACTCATTTTGGACTACATGGAGTCAATCGGAAGGTGTTTTACCTATATTTGACAATGCACCACTTCTTTTGGTTGTGTGAGGTGTGTTATGGTTACATAACGTTAGATCTCTACCTTTTAGAGGGCATTTTTGACAACATATAACTATATTATCCTTCATTTTCATATGTGTGGAGGTCAACAAAGTGTTTTTAAGGAATTTATCACATTCAAGGCTCAATAATTACTATGTAACCACGTAGAATTCACTTCAAGGTGTTTTGACCTGCATTACCTCTTGTTCTACTACATATCTAGTGTGTGGTAATTGTTAGGGTTATTATTTTTGCTAATAGAGCTTCAATAAAGGTTTTATTAACCATCATTGAGGGCGTAGAGTTATTTTGAAATCTTCAAAAAGGAACTTTCTCTCTCTTCCACTTGGCACCACATAAAAGTAAGCAAAATTTCAAAATTTATATGCTTTTTCATTACAATTAAAAGCATAAATATCATTGAAGAGGAATTTAAGCCTATTGAAAAAATATTATTTTTAAATGGAAAATATTCCCATAGGGAATAAATTTAAAAAAAAACAAATTTGAAAACTTATCAAAAGCAAATTAAGTCAAAATTACAAATAAAACATTCTCATTTTTTTAATCAAGCAAATTTTGAAAACAATCATATTGTGTAAATAAAACAAAATTTGCATTATTCAGTATCACAATGCCTCTAGTTCACATTTACGGGTCAATCCATCATGATCAAACTATTACACTTGTAGCCAAATATAGTTGCAGTAACAACATATGTGGCTTCATCCCTTTAAATCACCAAGGATAAATAAGGGAAAACATTCATTTTCCCTTCCCTTCATTACCCATTTGTGATTGTCGCTATATGTAAATCCCAACAATGATCAAGAGCAATGTGAGTATATAGGGTTATCATGCCCACATATAAGGACTTGTCATTAAGTAGGTGTCATAGATAGAAAAAATCATTTTCACGCACTATCTAGGTACCACATACCATTCTACTCTCACATGCTTTAATGTTTCTTTCATGTACCACTAGGTATATAAAAAGGATGAGATTATTCTATATACTCGTTGGTAGATAGGAAGGGTGAACAAATAGAGAGGTTTTATATATAGGTATGGTGGTATATCAAAAAGGGGACCTTTTAGGAGTGATAAAGATTTTTTACATCTCCCTTCATTTTCAAAATGCATTCAATAAAATTAATTTTTGACACAATTGTGAATGGGAAAGATACCTAAAAATAATGGTGTCGACAAGTGGAGAACACACTCATCTTTAATGATCTATGGTTCAACATTTATGATGAATATGAACAACTAGCACAACCAATAGATGTAAAATAATGTAATGCCTAGAAGCAAAATAATTTGAAAGCATTGGCCTTGATAAGGGTCTTAGTCAATGACAAATATTTTCATCATGTATAGGGGTGCACACCATAGGAAGCACTTCAAAAGTTTAAAGAATTATATGATTCACACTCATAATTAATATTCATACAATTTATAGCTGAACTTATTTAATATTGAATTGAAAAATGGTGATGTGATGAGTTTGGCCTTAGAAAATTGTGTGATCGAACATGATTTGGATGCTATTGGTGTCAAATTTGACATATATATGACCGCATTCATAAAGGACCTCCTTTTCATTTATTGAACCTACTTGGAGTCATTGCAAGCAATTAATCAGTTGAATACTCTAAAATTTGATCAATTGGTTAAAAATATGGTTGAAGGATAAAAGGCCTTCGAGAGAAAAACTAAACCCATTGGTGAAAGCATTATTTATGCTAAGAAAAAGGATCATCATTCTAAGGATTCATCTTCAAATAAGGCCACGTCTTCCAAAAGTAAAAACAATGTTAAAAACTAAAATAAAAATAAGGGATGAGGAGGCAAATGTGACATCTCTACTATAAACAATGTGATATAAAAGGGAACCATGAGACTCATGAAAGCAGGACTTCATTGTATAAAATTGAAGCATAGCAAAAGAGGAAAGAGGAAAAAGCAAATAAATAAATAAAAAGAGTCAGGCTCGGCTCAATTCACCAATGAATACATGTTTTTTGACTTAGATGAGGCAATACAATTTGATTTGATGCTTATGTTCCTTATACTGATGTCACTCAACATATGACTTTCCAAAAATATTTTTTTGAGGAGTTTAAGGAGGAAAGTTATGGTCCAATGTATCTGGTAGACCAATTAAGTCTGCAACCAAAAGGAAAGCGAATAATCCAACTTGAGTGTTAAGGGCCTCCAAAACTTATACTCAAAAATGTTCTCTACCTTCTTCAATTGAAACATAACATGTTATCCTTGATGCTCATCCATCAACATAAGCTTTCCATTCTACTAGATAATGGGGAAGTCACAATCAAAATTAAAACTGATAATACAGTTGTATTGACTAGATTCAAAGAAGGAAAACTGTTCAAACTCAAGGGTGAGCCATCAGTCTCAATAAACATTGTTCATCTTGTTGAATAGGGTATGTCACCAAGCATGTTGTGGCATGTTATATTTGGGAAAACAAATCATGATTTCTGTTGGGTGAATATTTTGTCGGCTAGCTAACTGGTGACCAAAATAGTTCCTATCACCATAGCATAGGGAGATTGGTTATCCAATGTTGCAAGTTTACCACATCCAAAGGGGACAAATCTCTCCTCTCATCAAGGGGAGGTTCCCTATTAAATATACGGAGGCTATATATTATATAAATAAGTAGAAAATAACACATGGGGGCAAAATAAACCATCCATCTCTCTTCTTTCAGAGATGATGCTCACAGACAAAGGAGAAAACCCTGGTGGAAACATTGAAGGCACTTCTCTTCTTTCAAAAGTGTTCTTACAAGAAACAGCAGGAGTTTCTTTCAGGTAATAAAAGTAACTGATGGCGAAAGGGCGTTGTAACTAGCAGGATGAAATAGAACACAAAGTTTCCACCTCAACTGCCCAAAGAGTATATCACAAAGGATAATGGGGGCACAAAGTCATCTCAGAATCCTCAACACAGAAAGAAAAGAAAAACATAGATTGAAAGCAAATGTGAAAGCGCAAAGTCTTCTTCACAGTTGATTTCAAGATACTTTACTAATTACTTTCGTTGGTTCTGTTTGTCAAATTAAATAAATAAGAATGCTTCTAGTAAATAGACATAAGAACAATTTCCTAAAGTAGCACAAGCCAAAACAGCACAAAGTCTACAAACAACTTGCTTTCTCATTCAGATAAAATGAAATGAAATTACAATCTGAGCTCAAAGTCTCAGTCTTCTTCTTTCAAAATGGGTAGAGTTTCACTCCTATAAAAATGAAAAGTTTACTTCAATGATATGAAAGATTACATTATATAGAGGCAGAGAGATGCCTGGCACCTTTTCCCATGGGGTGATCCATTTGACGCATTAATGCCTTAGATGCATTTTTTATTTTGTCATGCTAGAATAGGGTGGCTACTTTAACTGTGGTGTGCTAGTTTATCTCCTTTGTCTACTCCTTAGCCTGAATCGCTCATTCCATCACCTGCTAGCCACATAATTGTCTATTCTGCCTTTATCTCAAAGGGGACAAATAGACAGTGCTTTCAATGTTTGGAGGCCCCAAATATTTACCCAACGAACTGGTTCACCTACTGGAAATAACTCTTGCTGAGTTTCCCTCTTTGTCTCTTCCTTCTCTATGTCCCAGCCTTAGGCTCTTTAGATGCATCCAGGTTCACCTTTTGAGTCTACAAAAATCAATAGACAATTGCAGCCAATTTGGCATTCATGGGTCTATCCTTGATTGAAGGTTAATGGCTAGCCAGTCGCTCTGAATTTGACATTTGCAGGCCTATCATCCTGTTGTGACGTGGGTGAGGACACATGGCAGCATCCGTGTCTTTGAAATAAGCTTATCAAATTAAGCTTTGAAACTGTTAAAGGCTGAGGGCATGGATGTAGACATATGGTAGTTTTTGTTTCACTAGGATGGGACACGTGGCGAGTTTCACATTTTGAAGCTTCATTTGAAATTGTGTCTTGATACGCGACACTTGGCAACTTCCACTGTGCTTTGATGCTTCGACCTTTTTTGAAGGGAACATGCCTTTTGGGGTCTTGAAAAAGGTTCTTTTCATGTGTGTCGAGTGTTTTCCCCCCCCCCACAAGGGTATCTACCCTTCGGGATCTTCCAGGTGGCCTTTGGGCTTCAATTTCTTCGGAGGGTTGTTGGTCACTTTATTTCCTTCAAACAAAATGTCTGAAGGAAGTCACCTCCCTTTGATTCTATGTCTTTGAATTTGAGGGGGCCTCATCCTTTGACATGTGGCATCTTCTACCTCTTCTTACTGAAACATTTTTACGTTGACACTTGGCGCTTTCTGCTCTCGGGCTTTTGCAACACCATAAAAATGTTTGGGGCTTAGTTAGGCTCTCACAGACAATAACACTTGTCGGCCTCCACCGATCTCTTTAAAGGACAGGTGGCAGCTTCTGCCACTTCTTGAAATAAAGTATAATGGGCTCAGTTGATGACACTTGGCAGCATCCACCTGACTCTTACTTTTGCACGTGCTTCTTTCCTTAATTGGGGCAGCCTTTGAACCTTTGAACCCATGAACCATTGAACTTTGAAGCGGTTCAAGGTTCAACGGTTCATTCCATTTATTTGGATAAGCCCCTTTGATATCATTTTAAACCAAATGCATTGAACCTCTTGATCGTTGAACCCGTTGAACCGATGAACCAAAATGGTTTAAGGTTCAACAGTTCAATGGTTCAAGCCTTTGAAACTCGTTAAGTGCTCGGAGTTACGGAACCTTTGAAATGGTTGAACTTTGAACCTCTAACAAATGCGCCTAGCTCTTGCTGATGATGTTGAACCTTTGAACCCACTAATCCCTTTACTGGAAAAGCTTGAAAATGAGGAATTTGAAAGCTCATAACACATTTCGAGAAGGGAAGAGATTATTTTGGTCTGTTGAACCAAAATAGTTCACATGTCCCAAAAATGAGAAGTCTATTTTTGGGGACAACAGCTAGCTCTAATTAGGGAACTTCCTTCAGATGAAAACATGGAACATAGCTGAGGGGAGTAGAAACTAGAATCTCCAGTGCCTTGAAGTATGCCATTGGGCTATGGAGTTATGCTACCCAAAAAGAAAGGCTCCAAAAAATGAAAATGAAAAGCACACAACAGAACTAAAGACTATACAAATATATATATGTAAAAATGATCTTATCTGATGCCTCAAGATTTGAAGCACTTTAGATGCCACCCATTTTGAGACAATGAAGATGGCATTCCATCCTGATAAACAAGTAAGAACCCATTTTGTCCCCAAAATCGATGATCAGTGAATGGAACTCTCCACCAAGAATCACATTTTCTATGCACTCCTTTTGGCTCTCTCTTCTTGCTCAATGGCAAGACGTGATCTTCAATTTGAAAACCATGAATCCTTGCTCTCTTGGCAAAGAGTTCCTTTTGCTGACTTTGGAGTACAACATTATGGTTCACTACCATAGCTTGTTGTTCTACTGGTTTAGTCCAGCACATGTTTTAATTGTCAGCATCAAACCCCTGACAAAGCATCAGCTCAGCATCTCCTTTGGTGTGAAGGAGTTTGATATCTTCATCTTAAGTAGTCTTCAATCCAAGCAATAGAGATTCACATCTAGTTGTGTTGTTGGTGATGCTGAACTGCAACTTGTATGAAGGAAAAATATCTCCTTGAGGAGATAACACAATCTTGGCTCTAACATTAGTGGAAGAATCACTGTCATTAGATTCCAGGATCCAAGCATCATTAGAAGCTGATCTTCTATCAGATTTCTCTTCATTGGAGATGGAAGATCCTTCTTCATTTACACTGTGCCCTACCAATTCTTCTGATGCCTTGTTTGGATCAAATCTTGGATTGCCAGCTACGGGACTTTCATCAGCTGAGACATGAGCATCCTCTATGGTCGAGAAGTAATTACCCCTACCTGAAGGCTCAAACATAATTTGAGTTTCAGGGGCTGACATTTGGGTGACCATAATTTTTGCCTCAGACAGGTCCACACTTAGTTCTCCACCAATGTTTAACTGCTCAAGATTGGCTTGCAGGAATTCAAATTCAATCATTTGAATTTTGGATTTCTTGACATGATCAATTATATCAGATGACTAAAATGGACTTGGAAGAGGAGATGGGAGTTCATCCTTTTGGTTTTTGGGAGGGGGAGGACTGGTATGTGAATTTGAAGTAGAAGGTGCAAAAATGTTTGATGTACTTACCTTTTTGGCAATCACTGGGTCCTTTGATCAGAAAGGAAGAGGGGTTCTCTACTTAGAAATTGAAATTGCTGGTTGGGTTCACTCCTCTGTCTTTTCTTTTTTGGACTTCTGGGCTAAATGATTCTTGGACTGGGTGAATACTGCATATGATCCTTTGACTACTTCATCTTCACTTCTGGGTTCATCTTGGTAATTCAGGAAACCAATGTAGGAGTCGCCAGATGATTCTTCTTGATCCTCCATGAAGAGATCAACATCATTTTCTTACTCAAACTCAGGTTGGAAAGAGAAAGCATGTTCTATTTCCAGATATCCAACTACTGAGTTGGTTGGAGGTGCTTCTAGGGTACGATTCCTCTGTGGGGGAGGAAGACAATTTGGTTGCCCTTGACTTTTGGTAGCGTTGCCTTGGTATGGTTGATTGGGAAATGTTCTCCTTGGTACATCTTTGTATGAAGGAGCAGAAGACATACCTTGTGCCATTTGCCTTTTCAAGGCTAGTAATTCATTTGCCAGCTTTTGTACCATTTGATCAGTGGTGGTTGTGGGTGAGTATTCAGAAGATGAAGAGGGTTTACCTCTATTAGGATCTCTCCTTATCTTTCCTACCTAGATAAGGTCATCTTCAACCTTAGTAGCCAAGTCCTGAGCAGCAGCAAGGTCTATGTGGCCATCACGCCTCAGTAGAAAACTCACTTTAGGTAGCTGTGAGTTGATGAAGAAGCATTTGAGGTTTTTAGGTGTTGGCTGAGCAATTACAGGAATCCTATTTCTTAGCTTGTCAAAATTGGCAATGAAATCCCTCATAGGCTCATGAGGCTCTTTCTTCATTTGGGTGAGCTAGGCCAGTAAGGCATGGGCATCCTCTATGGGCTTGAACCTTGCTTCGAACTTGGCTTTTAGGGTATTCCAATCTGTCACTAATCTAGCCTGCAGATGGTAGAACCACTCTGTAGCAACACCTTGTAGGGTCTCCATAAAAAGCCTGACTGCCACGTCTTCAAATTCCACCCCTATCACACCATAGGCTATGTTGAAGGCTGTAAGGTGTTCATCAGGGTGAATGCTCCCATCTCCAAAGAATTTGGGGAAGTTCTTTCTTGAGCTGTGTGGAAGTTCATGCAGAGGTGGAGTCAAGTTGAGTGGACTGAAAGAGTTACCCCAGGGGCCTTAAGCCATGATTTGATTATGTAAAAGTGGGATCAGTAATCTAGGTGGAGTGTGGATAGGCAAAGCTCAGCTAGCAGCAGATTAAGAAGCTCTACCTTGTGGTGGTGACCTGGTAGGGCTAGGAGGAAGACTCCTAGTTCATCTAAGGTGAGGTTGTGGAGGAAATAACTCAAAATTACTCTGTTGCACCAACTCAAAAGCAAGGTCAACAACACCTTGCAATTTTTGGCCTCTGGTATAGCATGGAGTTACTAGATTGTGAAACAAAAATGGAAAAGGACTAGTCTTGCTTCAATTTGAAGCTTGAAGCTTCAAACTGCTTGTCCCTCCCCAACAGAGTCACCAAAAACTGTTGGGTGAATATTTTGTTGGCCAGCTAACTCGTGACCAAAATAGTTCGTATCACCACAACATAGGGAGATTGGTCATCCAATTTTGTAGGTTTACCACATCCAAAGGGGACAAATCTCTCCTCTCATCAAGGGGAGGTTCCCTATTAAATATACGGAGGCTATATACTATATAAATAAGTAGAAAATAACACATGGGGGCAGAATAAACCATCCATCTCTCTTCTTTCAGAGATGATGCTCACAGACAAAGAAGAAAATCTTGGTGGAAATACTAAAGGCACTTCTCTTCTTTCAAAAGTGTTCTTGCAGGAAACAATAGGAGTTTCTTTCAGGTAGTAAAAGTAATTGATGGCGAAAGGGCACAGTAACTAGCAGGATGAAACAGAACACAAAGTTTCCACCTCAACTGCCCAAAGAGTATATCAAAAAGGATAATGGGGGCACAAAGTCATCCCAAAATCCTCAACACAGAAAGAAAAGAAAAACACAAACTAAAAGAAAATGTGAAAGCACAAAGTCTTCCTCACAGTTGATTTCAGGACACTTTACTAATTACTTTCACTGGTTCTGCTTGTCAAATTAAATAAATAAGAATGTTTCTAGGAAACAAACATAAGAACAATTTCCTAAAGTAGCACAAGCCAAAACAGCACAAAGTCTACAAACAACTTGCTTTCTCATTTAGATAAAATGAAATGAAATTACAATCTAAGCTTAAAGTCTTAGTCTTCTTCTTTCAAAATGGGCAGAGTTTTGCTCCTGTAAAAATGAAAAGTCTCCTTGGATGACACGAAAGATTACATTATATTGAGGCAGAGAGAGAGGCCTGGCACATTAATGCCTTGGATGCATTCTTGATTTTATCATGCTGGAACACGGCAGCTGTTTTAACTGTGGTGTGCTAGTTTATCTCCTTTGTCTACTCCTTAGCTTGAATCGCTCATTCCATCACCTGCTAGCTGCACAATTGTCTATTCTACCTTTATCTCAAAGGGGACAAACAGATGGCACTTTCAGTGTTTGGAGGCCCCAAAAATTTACTCAGCGAACTGCTTCACCTACTAGAAATAACTCCTGCTGAGTTTCCCTCTTTGTCTCTTCCTTCTCTATGTCTCAGCCTTAGGCTCTTTAGATGCATCCAAGTTCACCTTTTGAGTCCAAAAAAATCAATAGACAATTACAGCCAATTTGGCGTTCACAAGTCTTTCCTTGATTGAAGGTTAACGGCTAGCCAGTCACTCTGAATTTGACATTCGCAGCTCTGTCATCCTATTGTGACATGGGTGAGGACACGTGGCAGCATCCATGTCTTTGAAATAAGCTTATCAGAATAAGCTTTGAAACTGTTAAAGGCTGGGGGTGCAGATGCAGACACGTGGTAGCTTCTATTGCATTGGGACAGGACATGTGGCAAGTTCTGCGCTTTGAAGCTTCATTTGAAACTGTGTCTCGATACGCGACACTTGGTAGCTTATGTTGTGCTTTGATGCTTCGACCTTTTCCAAAGGGAACATGCCTTTCAGGGTCTTGAAAAAGGTTCATTTCATGTGTGTCGAGTGTTCCCCCCTGCAAGGGTATTTGCCCTTCAGGATCTTCTAGGTGGCCTTCGGGCTTCAATTTCTTCATAGGGTTGTTGGTCCCTTTATTTCCTTCAGACAAAATGTTCGAAGGAATTCCTTCATACAATTTGTCTGAAGGAAGTCACCTCCCTTTGATTCTATGTCTTTGCATTTAAGGAGGCCCCGTCCTTTGACATGTGTCATCTTCCACCTCTTCTTACTGAAACATTCCACCATTGACACTTGGCACTTTCCACTCTCAGGCTTTTGCAACACCATAAAAATGTTTGGGGCTCAGTTAGGCTCTCACAGATGATGACACTTGTTGGCCTCCGCCGATCTCTTCAAGGGACAGGTGGCAGCTTCTGCCACTTCCTAAAACAAAGTATAATGGGCTTAGCTGATGACACTTGGCAGCATCCACCTGACTCTTGCTTTTGTGAGTGCTTCTTTCCTTAATTGGGGCAGCCTTTGAACCTTTGAACCCATGAACCATTGAACTTTGAATCGGTTTAAGGTTCAATGATTCATTCCATTTATTTGGCTAAGCCCCTTTGATATCCTTTTGAACCAAACGCGTTGAACCTCTTGATCATTGAACTTGTTGAACTGATGAACCAAAATGGTTCGACGGTTTGAGCCTTTAAAACTCGTTAAGTGCTTGGAGCCACGGAACCTTTGAAATGGTTGAACTTTGAACCTCTAACAAATGCGCCTAGCTCTTGCTGACGATGTTGAACCTTTGAACCCGCTAATCCCTTTACTGGAAAAGCTTGAAAAATGAGGAATTTGAAATCTCAGAACAAATTTCGAGAAGGGAAGAGATTATTTTGGTCTATTGAACCAAAATAGTTCACATGTTGTACCAGAAATGAGAAGGCTATTTTTGGGGACAACAATTTCATTCAAGTGATTCAAAATAATGATGTAGTAGGTTTACCTACCCTACCATCAAAAATTGAAAAGTGTGAGGCCTACATTTTGACCAAACATGAAACAAAACTATTTCAAAAGTTAAAATGGAAATACGATAGAAAACTATAATTGGTTCACTCAGTATTATGCTCTCTTCCAGTTATCTCTATTGGTGGTCACAAACACTTCATGTTGTTCATCAATCACTATAGCATAATGACTTCATATACTTTCTCAAACATAAATATGAAGCATTTGAGACATTCAAAAAGTTTCAAATGATGATTGTAAATGAAGTCTAAGCCCTCATTGAGACATTGAGTATAGACAATGGTGGTGAGTTCACTTCAAAGCCATTTAGGACCTATCTCAAAGAAAATGAGATCAAACACAATTTTTAAGGTTCTTCACACTCCCTAAAAAAATTGAGTATTAGAAAGAATGAACAAAATCATGATGAATATGGTATGTGCAATGATATACTTCAAAGGGGTAAATATGTAATTATGGGTATAAGGACCATTTCAAATAATCTGGACTTATGCACTCCCCCCCCAATTGGACTAGAGAAAATGTTAGAGAAATAATAATTTTCATATATTATAAACAAATCAGACTAAGAATATGGTAATAATTTGGATCTATTCCCCTTATATTGCATTGGATAGAATTTAGAATTTTTTTTCTTAATAATTTTGACATTTTTATAATAGTTTTGTTTGTAGTTAGACTAGTAAAAACTCAAATTATTTAAAATGGTCCGTGAAGAGGCAGCTCAAATAAAAACATGCCTATAAAATAGATCATCATTGTTGGCCATTGAAACGAAGACTTTGTATGAACTTTGGTGTGGTCATCTTCCTTCAGTGCATCATCTTTAGGTTTTAAATCCAATTGTTATGCATTGATTCCAAAAGACAAAAGGAATAAGTTGGACCACACTAGTCACAAATGCATTCACTTAGGATATTATAAATCCTCAAAGGCATATAGACTGTATGATGAAAAGAATAAGAAATTCCTCATTACAGGGGATGTCATCTTTTATGAAACTGTAAAGGATAAAGCTTACATTGATCATCAACTAAGTCAACTAGATAAATATACAAAGTTTGATGTCAACAAGGAGAGTAGTTTGGATCCAAATAGTGAAGGGGGACATGCAACTAGGAGTCAGTTAAATCAATATTGTCTTCTATAATTGAAAATAAAACTCCTTCAAAAGGAGAAACTTCATCAGATTTTGAATATATACTTTTAGAACAGAGGTCAAATAGTGAAGAGGCTTCAAAATAGGAAATTGAGGCACCCACTGTTCAAAAAGGGACACATAAAAATATGCCTATATGGGTCGCTTAGACTTTGAAAGATGTAAAACATGATGAAGAGGAATATACTAGCACTTGAAGTGCCTATATAATAAAACTACAAACAAACAAGTTCCTTGAATAAATTAAATATAAACTAGAAAAAATTACCTTGAATGACCCTCTAGAAGAAGAATTCGATGTTATGTTCGATTCAAAACCAACCTATCTCAAACAAGCTAAAAATATTGATGTCTAGAGAAAATATATGAAAGATGAATATGATGCATTTGTAAAAAATGGAACTTGGAAATTAGTGGATCCTCTACTAAAATATGAACCAATTGGATGAAATTTAGTCTTCTACAAAAAATACAAGGCAAATGGCTAGCTTGACAAAGATCAAGTAAGCCTTGTTGCAAAGGAATATGCTTAGAAGAAACGAATTAACTACAATGAAACTTTTAGTTCTCATAACTGACAACAAAGTTCACCAATGGATGTTAAAATTGAATTTATGAATGGTGATCTCAAGGAGTAAATGTACATGACATAACCCAAAGTTTCTACATTAAATGGCCGAGAGAAAAAAGTGTTAAAACTCTTAAAATCATTGTATGGTTTGAAACAAACCCCACGAGCTTGGTCTAATAAACTCGTTGAGCACCTCTTGAACATTAACTTCAATTGTTTTAAGTTTGAATATACAACTCTTTTTGATAAAATTATTGTATTTGTAGGGGTGTAATTTAATGATCTACTCATCACATGAAATAATGGAAGATACACTACAAATTCAAATCAAATTTGATGAAAAGTTTTGAAATTAATTATTTAGGTTGTCTTCATTACTATTTGGGTATTGAAGCAATTAAAAATCCAAAATATATCTTAATCACTCAATATAATTACATTGGTGACACTCTAAGCAAGTTCACAATAGAAGATTACAAGCCCCTCAGTATGCCCATGAAACAAAATCTAGATTGACCACAAATGATATCATATATTTTATAGATTTTATTAAATACAAATAGCTCATTAGAAGTCTGATCTATGCAATAACAACTAGGCCAAATATTTATTTTGTTATTGGTGTTATTTATTGATTCATACAACAACCTATATAAATTCATTGGGGAGCAATAAAGCGAGTCTTTTAATATCTCAAAGGAATGCATAATTTTGGGCTCAAATACTCCAAGGCAACAAACTTCAAACTAGTTAGATATTTACATTCTAATTATGTCAGTGATTTTGAAGATGGGAAATCCACTTCAAGTTTTCTAATGAATCTTTGAATAATAGTGATCAGTTGGAAGTCCAAGAATCAATTAGTTCCAGTTCTTAAATAGAAGTAGAGTATATGCTAGTTTTAGAGGTAACCATAGAGATTGTGTGGCTACCATTATAGTCCCAAACTGGTTGATATTATCCTCTAATAAAAATAAGAAAACTTAGGTCATGATCATTTATGACAGCCTAAATCAGATATGTATGTAAATATTTAACCTTCAAAGATATGTAAAAGACCTGCAAATAACTTCTTCAAAGTTATAACCCTAATAGGGCTTACAATGATTAAAAACCTGAAAATAGAAAAGGGGGGAGTGTAATGGGTTGAGCTGACCCAACCACCCCCATGATGACTGAATGTTGCCTACATGTCTAATACTTCAATTCTACATAGTTCTCCCACTTAGAGTTCTTTGTGTAATTTTGCTTCTTTGACTGTATGAATGTATCTAGAGATGTCTCAAATACTTGATCATGTTTTTCTTTGGCTTGAATAAAATAGGCTTTGGACTTGGCTAAAGACTAATTTAAATGATTAAAATTAGAATTGAGAAGAATAGGGAAGCTTACTCAACATGTAGTAGTGTAGGTATGCATTTGTATTCAAATTCACAAGTGGCATAATAGGTGACTTGAGTGTGCCTTTATAACAATCCAAAATGGAAAACCTCACACTAAAAATCCTAAAAACATAGATCATAATGTAAGGAAGGGTTCAAATTTGAAAAATGACCATTAGAAGACCAAGGACAAAAACATCCCATATGGCATAAGAAATTTTTCCACTATTGTCCCCTACTATACCTTTTTTTTCCTTTAGGGAAACATGTAACTTTTATGTCTGGATCTATCCATATAGATGTTTAGAGTGATTTTTATCCATTAGAACATTTATAATGTTAGATAAAAATTAAGAAAATATATAGGTCCACATAGGTGTTTATGATAGAGTGAGGTGAAAAAATAGGTCCAAATTAAGTGCTTAGGTTAATTAAAGTGAAATAGAGCCAAAACTAACATTATCAAGTATTCATGACCAAATTTGAGTGACTACACAAATACATTGTTCACCTTGTCCTTGTTAATGCATATTTATACATGAGATTCAACTGAATCTCTATAAGTATAAGGCACTACCTACAAATAATTGTAAGCATGTTTTTAAGATGATTTTATAAGCACTATAGGTTTTATCAATGTTCAAAACTATATGGTTCAATGGTTTCAGGCTTTAATTAAAATCAGTCAATTATGCAACTAGTAACGATCTTGATGGGTATACTCATGCAATTATGCATATTTGTAATATTATTGTCCCTTGCTCAAAGGAGCGTGCTTTGATTTTCTTTAACAAGAGGGTAGGCATTTTATTATATTTATCCAACAACAAAATCTTTTTTTTGTTTTTTTGCTTTGCCAATGAAAAATACATTTTTTACAAAAAAATGTGAATTTCAATGACTATGAATCAATATGTGTGCTCTCAACCCTTTTTCTTATTCTACTAAAATGTTTGAGGATTACATGTCTTTAAAAAATAGGATATAAAACCAAAAAATTGAAGTACATCAACAGTCGAAGTTAAAGAATTGACAATAGTAAAGTTTGTTAACATCTCCATGTCTAAATTTATGAAATGGCTATAAATTGTTTATTATTTTTGGCTTTGCCTTTGGTTAGTTTGCTATCAACATATATATAATTTTATTGGAACTTCGAATGTAAATTTTAAAAAACTCATTCCATATTTTACAATTATGTTTCAATCTTGTTTTATAATTCTTCATGTTGGAAATAATGTCATTGATGTCAAAGGTCTAGTATTATTGGTGATAAAGGCCCCATTGCATTTAATGTTGTTTGTAATAAATATATCTTGGCTAATATGAGTTAATATTTATTTAATATTAACGAATATATTTTTGGTTACATATGAGACAAAAGAAGGGCCCATGGAGAAGTCGAAGAGCCACGGGGTAAAGACAAAAGAAGGATGGGACGCATTTTCCCATGAAGAGTCATCTTGGGGAATACCAAGAGTCACCAAGTGAAGACAAAAGAGTAAGAGTGCAATTTCTCATGAAGGGACACCTTGAGGAATACGAAAAGTCACCAAAGATAAGGACAAAAGTGGGAAGGACGTTTTTGGTCATGAAGGGTCACCACATGACTTTTCAAAGGCTTGAATATGAAGGGTCATCCAAGATTGACGCCATTTTCCATGAGGATTGAAGGGTCACAAAGGCGGAAGGCCAAAGGTCATTTTGAAAGCTATAAATAAAGGCTTGAGAAGCCATTTTTAATATGAGAGTGAGAGGTTGATTTGATATTGTAATATTTAGCTTAGAAGAGTAATTGTGAGAGATGAATATGATTTGTATTTGTTATATCTAGCTTAGAAGAGCAAAGGTGAGAGAGAGGAAGGAGATGTTGTATTGATCTATCATTTGTTTAGATAGCAACATTTGAGAGATAGGTGTGTGGTATACACAAAGGGGTTGGTGCTCCTGTGGGTTGGTGCTCACAAATTGTTGCTGGGTTGGTGCTCGACAAAGGGGTTGGTGCTCCTGTGGGTTGGTGCTCATGAATAGTAGTTGGGTTGGTGCTCAGCAACGGGGTTTGAAGCTCCTGTGGGTTGGTGCTCACGAATTGTAGCTGAGGTTGGTACTTAGAAAAGGGGTATGGTGCTCATGTGGGTTTGTTCTCATGAATATACTTGAAATTGTTCTCTATGGTTTTTCCCACATTGGGTTTCCACATTATATCTGGTGTCTCTCTCTATCTTGTGTGATGTTTATTATTTGAGTTTTATTGCATATCTTGAATGTTTGATTAAGTGGAATTTGATAAAGGAAAAGTTGTATAAGATATATAATATACTAATTCACCCCCCCCCTCTCAGTATATTCCATGCTTAATAATTGGTATCAGAGCAGGTTCCTTTTTGAAAAGTTTTACAGCTTGAAGGTAGATCGAGAAAGCACGATGGCTGGGTCACAAGAAGGATTTTCTAAAAATAAGGCACCTTTGTTTGATGGGATAAATTATGCTTTTTGGAGCATGAGAATGAAGGTTTGTTTGATGTCCCTTGGATTCGACATATGGAAATCAGTGGTGGAGGAATATGAAGAGCCACAGACATCTACAATTACTCCAGCAGAAAAGAAGGCAAGTGAATGTAATGTTAAAGCTTTAAATGCTATTTTATGTGGTTTATGTGAATCTGAATTTGTTAAAGTTATGCAATGTAAACCTGCTCATGAAACTTGGGTAAAACTTGAGAATATTTACAAAGGTGATGGAAAGGTTCAACAAGTTAAGTTGCAGACTTTTAGAAGGCAGTTTGAAAGTTTGAAGATGGAAGAAGAAGATATAGCAAGTTATCTTTTGCAAGTTGATCAAGTCGTAAATCAGATTCAAGGTCTTGGAGAAATGTTGGATGAGTCAACAATGGTGCAAAAGGTTTTCAGTTCTCTACCAATGAGATATGATGCAAAGGTTTCGGCAATTGAGGAGATGAATAATTTAGCCAAGCTAAAGATGGATGAGCTTCATGGTATTCTCACGACATATGAGATGTGGATAGAACAAGATAAACCCTCAAAGAGAGAAGCAAATTTCAAGACATCAAAGAAAGAGAAAGCTAAGATTCAAGAATCAAGTGATAGTTCTAGTGATGATGAAGATGACAATGGAGCACCTTTCATTCGCAAGCTGAAAATAGGAACAGGTAAATATCAAGGAAAATTACCTTTTAAATGTTTTAATTGTGGAAAGATTGAACATTTTTCAGCTAGATGCCCAGATAAAGTTAAAGATGATGAAGAAGAAAAGCCTACATACAAAAATAATTTTAAAGGCAAATCTAAGAAGGGATTCGAGAAGAGAGCCTATATTCTAAAGATCCTAGCTCCGATGAAGATAGTGGAGTCAGCGATTCAGAAGAAGAAGAGATTATATTCATGGCTATACATGAAGATGATCAAGAAGAAGAAGAGGAGAAAGCTGAAGTGAATATGGAAGGAGAGCTCATTTGTGCCTTAGAATAATTAGAAGTTGTTCAGAAGAAGAATCAAAGATTAAAGCGCCAGATCGAGAAAAATGAACAAGAGTCAAAGGAAATGATTGAAGATCTATAAGCACACTTTGAAGAATCCAAGAAGAATGAAGATCTCATAGCACAGTTGGAAATAGCAAGAAAAGATTGTGAAAGGTATGTTATTGAAATTTCCTCTTTAAAAGAAGATATTAAGAAAGCAGTCAGTGATAAAGTAGTCAGTGATTCAAAATTTGAAGATAGCACTAACATGTTGAATAAGATATTAGAAAGTCAAAAAGCATATTCAGATAAGACAGGGATCGGTTTTGAAAAGAAAAATAGCTATGCTAAAGCTCTTACACAAGAGGAAACAAAAAGGGGAGAAGTGAAGAATACAGATGACATTCCAAATAGAGAAGGTTGGAAGGAACAAAGGTACAAAAGGCAATCAAGTCAGAGATATACAGACAGGTCTTATTTTAATGGCTATTATTTTTATTGTAATGGATATGGTCACAAGAAATTAGAATGTAGAAAAAGAGCTAACAATTTCAGAAATAAGGAGAAGGAAAGTCAAGTAGAGTCAAGTAGAAGCCACAACTCTTTTACTCCTCTATCAAGCTTTGATGAAGAGACCATAGTGTGTTACAAGTGCAATAACTTTGGACACATAGCTCGGTATTGTAGAAGCATGTTCGAGTCAGTTCAGAAGGATCAGAGTTTCAAAGCTCCATTCATCAAGAAGAAGGATCAGAGTGTCAAAGCTCCATTCATTAGGAAGAAGGTTCAGACATGTTCATGTCAGAAGAAACAACCTGAAGATTCTATGATGGTGTAGACAGCTCTACATGTGAGAGGTAAAAATCAGCCATGGTTAATTGATAGCGGATGTTCAAGGCATATGACAGGAGATAAAAGTAAATTTATATCTCTAAAGAAGATCAATGGTGGTAAAGTAAGGTTCGGTGATAAAACCACTGCCAATATAGCCAAAAAAGGTACTTTGAGTTTGGATTATGGTAGAACTAAGACTAAGAATGTTTTATATGTAAAAGGTCTTAAGCATAATCTGTTGAGTGTTAGTCAAATATGTGATCAAGGATATACATTAAAGTTTCATAAAGAGGGTTGTGAGATTAGAAGAAAATATTCAAATGAGTTGATTGCAGATGCTCAAAGGACAGGGAACAATGTATATGTTTTGTCAGATATCTTTTCAAAGGCACAATGAAAGGATACATTCAAAGATCGATGAGAGGAGTTGGGAGTAATTTCTATTACTTCCTACCATTGATGTTCAGCATCAAGTGAAGGGGAGCTAAGTATTAGCTCCATGTACACCCTTTGCCATTGACGTCAAAGGGGAAGAATAATAGGTACAGGTACAAGTGCAGAAAATAAGTACAGGGAATAGGTACATGTTGCTACAGCAAGGGGGAGTTACTGTATGTTTTTAGATGATAGGATGTGTAGGTGATAGGATGTGGCAGTTTCAGGATTGAGGTTGCCATCAATGACAAAGGGGGAGATTGTTGGAAATATTGTCATTGATGTCAAAGGTCTAGTATTATTGGTGATAAAAGCCCCATTGCATTTAATGTTGTTTGTAATAAATATATCTTGGCTAATATGAGTTAATATTTATTTAATATTAACGAATATATTTTTGGTTACATATGAGACAAAAGAAGGGCCCATGGAGAAGTCGAAGAGCCACGGGGTAAAGATAAAAGAAGGATGGGATGCATTTTTCCATGAAGAGTCATCTTGGGGAATACCAAGAGTCACCAAGTGAAGACAAAAGAGTAAGGGCGCAATTTCTCATGAAGGGACACCTTGAGGAATACGAAAAGTCACCAAAGATAAGGACAAAAGTGGGAAGGACATTTTTGGTCATGAAGGGTTACCACATGACTTTTCAAAGGCTTGAATATGAAGGGTCATCCAAGATTGGCGCCATTTTCCATGAGGATTGAAGGGTCACAAAGGGGGAAGGCCAAAGGTCATTTGGAAAGCTATAAACAAAGGCTTGAGAAGCCATTTGTAATATGAGAGTGAGAGGTTGATTTGATATTTTAATATCTAGCTTAGAAGAGCAATTGTGAGAGATGAATATGATTTGTATTTTTTATATCTAGCTTAGAAGAGCAAAGGTGAGAGAGAGGAAGGAGATGTTGTATTGATCTATCATTTATTGAGATAGCAACATTTGAGAGATAGGTGTGTGGTATACACAAAGGGGTTAGTGCTCTTGTGGGTTGGTGCTCACGAATTGTTGCTGGGTTGGTGCTCGACAAAGGGGTTGGTGCTCCTTGGGTTGGTGCTCGGCAAAGGGGTTTGAAGCTCTTGTGGGTTGGTGCTCATGAATTGTAGCTGATGTTGGTACTCGGTAAAGGGGTATGGTGCTCCTGTGGGTTTGTTCTCATGAATATACTTGAGATTGTTCTCTGTGGTTTTTCCCACATTGGGTTTCCACGTTATATCTGGTGTCTCTCTCTATCTTGTGTGATGTTTATTATTTGAGTTTTATTGCATATCTTGAATGTTTGATTAAGTGGAATTTGATAAAGGGAAAGTTTTATAAGATATATAATATACTGATTCGCCCCCCCCCCTCTCAGCATATTTCGTGCTTAACGCTTCAAAGGGCCTCGTAGCTCACATGAATAACTTTTGTAAATTTAGTTCTAAAAAATGTATTTATAATTAATTAAATTGTTCAGTTTAACAATGGATAACAATATGTTTGTAAAGTTTGTTTGAAATGCATGTTATAAAGGACTCTAATAAGCAAGGGCTCTTTTATAAGCAATATAATTAGCTAAGAAAAATAATAAAAATAAATAGCAAAAACTTCAAATGGAAGAAGGATTTATGCTAATTACTGAAACAATCAAGAAGAGGGAACACAATGACTTAAAAATAAATAATATAATATAATATACGTAACTTTTATAAAAAAAAAAAAAAAAAAACTTATCTGGTTTATGTAAATGTTTATAATCAATACATGCAATTGCTAAAATAATACTTATTATTCGGTTTCACCCTGGCTTCACGCTTTGTCTTCCTAGTTCATCACTTTTATGAATTTGATGCTCTTTGCATATTCAATGGCCACTTATGCTATGAATTTAATTTTGAAATTATTCAAGATCATTGTAAACTCATTTGTAGTTAACAATTCACTATTTGATAAAATTAATGATCTTGGCATGTAAATTATGATTATTGTGTTCCTTCAAATTCCAAAATGCTCTATGTGCATTTTTTAGTTTATCATAGCAACAATGATTGTCTCTGCATTTTTAAATTTGGTTGCTTATATAAATCTCCACACACCAAGTGAAATGATCACATAGCCTCACAGTAATGGAGTTCACAAAGACATTTTTCACTTTTACCATTTAATTCACCCCATAGACTACATGGACACATTAGATTTATCTATTCACCTTTATCTTTATTTTCTCTCGATCGTGGCTGCATGGAGTGATTTGGCACAATATGCCTTCATAATTGTCTTTCCCTATCTTTTCCTATGATCTTTTCTATGTCCATTCAGATTGAAACACATGGTGAAATCTAATTGCTTCGCAATCACAGAGTTCACAGAGTAGCTTTAAACTATTGAATGAATCTCATTAATAAAACATATATGTATTGATTTAATAAAGTTGTTGAATAAGAAAATACAAGTGGAAATCATTTATAGTCATGACTTAATGTAGTCTTGAAAAGTCTTTTTGATTTAAGATGACATTAACTTTTTGCATATGCATTTATCATTGAAATCCATTTAATATTTCTGCATGCTTGCTTCCTACATGTATATAATAAACAATGATCACATCTTAATAAAATATGATTAATAATTGTAATGAAACCTACAATGAAAACAAGGAACACACATTAATCATGAAATATTGATGTGGTCAAAACATAGCCACAAATTTAAATCGCAACCTCTAAAACCAAAATTTCACTCAAATCCTGCAGCCAAAAGAAAGACAAGAGTCAGTGCACATTATATTTCCACTACCACTCTCATATACAATGGTGATAATGACATTCTCTGAATTTGAAGTCGATGGAAATTTTAAAAATCAGTAATCCCTATTGATTTTTTTGCACATTCACCCTCTATTACCTAGGTTTTCCCTATTAAGTTGAGCATCGTAGATTAAATAATAAGTAATTTTAATTTATTAGTACTTGTTGCACATGCATGTTATGTACTTGTGTATACATATTTATTGGTGAATAATATATTCCGCTAGCTGCTAATTATTTTTTATATTTTACACATGTGGAATACACCCTTAGGCCCACATGGTTGCAAAGTCTTGATCCCACTTTTACTAACACATAATAGATTCACTATAAAAATCATGTGGCTTTGCCCCACACACATAAGTGTTCATGCACCTACCATGACCGTTGACTATGCCAACAATGTCATGTGAACTTTAAAAATGACAACCATGTTTTATAGCTTAACACATTTATGCACTTAATGAAGACTAATATTCCTCAAAGATTTTATGGGGGATTTCAAGGTCATGACAGTGGGATGAGTGAGACTTCTCAGAGTCACAGAGTCTCAATGATCTCATTGTTCATGAAGTGGTCTCAGTTATAATTTAATTACATAAGTACATTAAGCCTTTTTAAAACTTCCACGTGTAAAGAAAGTTATGTGGGTCCTCAATATCCTCATAAGTCTACATGCTACTGACTAAGGCCACATCACTCATCATTGTATAACTGCATTTCAAATTTAACATGGCTCTAAAACTTGAAACTCAAAAATTGTCGATTATATATGGATACAAAATTAAGTTATTCACTAACAAGGTTTCTATAACATTTTTCTCGATTGGGAGTGACTTATACATAATCAAAATTTACCTAAAAGAGACTTCATAATTCAAACCTTAAACCCATTGGATTTTCCCCATTTTTATTTTTTATCTTTGTTATGTAAAGTGCAATCACATGAACCATGTGAGAAAAACCTAAATGATATATTTGAGCATAAATAACATATATTATTTGGCTATAACAGTCTGACCATGAAATGCACTGAACCAACACAACCATTAATCTTTAAAAAATCCATTTTTTAAGTTATTGAAATATCCAGTAGAATTCATCGTACTATATTGCATGATGTCACAGACAAAACACTAAAGCATGTAAATGAAAATATGGTCTACAGATAGTCACATGTCTTATCTTTATCCACAACTCTATTAAAGTGAAAAGTGATATGCATACATTTTTATTATTATTTTAATTGCAACTTCTTTATTACTATGTAGGAAAAATAAAGCTGAGCTATAAAAAAATTGAAGTGGATATAAAAATTGAATGCATCTGTATATTTCATTTGTAAAGCGGAAAAGTTGTGATGTTTCATGAAATCTATGATTATGATCTAATCAAAGGTGGCCATGTGTTTTGATTTAACTAGACACAATAAAGTGATGAATGATCACAATTGGGGTGATGATGCATTGCACATATCATTCCACATGGCCACCACATAATATAAAGTAAAAAAGTGAAGGATGTGAGGCCCCAGTTTTCAAAGTGCTAGTTTTGAGGACTTATTCATTGTTTCCCACATTTTGATGTGACACAACCCTTATATTATTTGACACACATTAGTTACTTATTGTTAAATTATTGATACATTATGACTGAGATAGGAGATTTTATGTCCTCAATGTTATTAGTTACTTACATAAGTACTATTCAAAAGTTGGTTATGGATGATTTAACTTTGATTATTGAGATGCATACTACATTATCATACTTCTTAAGCTAATACTTTAGTATCATATCATTTGAGTTACAAATATTTGGATGTTATCATGTTGATATCACACCATGTTTATTATTGAGATATTTTCCTTTGTGATGTTTTTATGCATGTATTATGTGTTGAATAGATATTACTCAAATATTTATATTCAATTGCTTCAACTATCTAGGGTAGTGAAATTTAGTGGGTGAAGTGATGTGCATGTAACAAGCAACCAGTGAAGGGAACCATGACTATGTCAAGCATAAGTGCACCAGTGGTATTATATAAGTATTTTCTGCATGGCACCCATAATTTTAACCCAATCATAGTGTTACATTTTATCCTAATTTTGAGTTTTGGTTTCTAATCCTTTTTGACACTATACATACCCCCCTTACCACACCTTAGAATTTATCTTAACCTTATTTTGATCTATGAACTAGGTGGATAGTCCACTCTAAGTTTCACCAACATGGACCCTTTCAAGTCAAGGTGTTTCCCTCAAGTTCTATAACCTAGAAAAACACCTATAATGTTGTTTTAAGATTTATTCCAACTCTTATGACTATAATATACAACATACAAAAAAATATGTAACCCTTCACATGCAATATCCACATGCTACATACATTGCATATATTCCTCCACACTATAAACATGTTACTACTCCATATATGATTGTAACTAACATATTTGCATAGAGGTCCAATACAAAATGTGAATTTATTTAACATTTAGGGCTGAATCTTGAGCTTTCATAAATGTTTGTGTATTAGCCTACTTCCAAGGAATGTAAACATGAAAGTTCTAGCAGGATTTTTGAATTGAATGGTTTCGACTATGCAATTTAAACACTCAAACATCAAACTACTTAGTTAAAGTCTACAACCATTAGAATTCAATGCAAATAGATGAATAAACCATGAAAAAAAACATTATGATCCTAAAGTTAAATGCTCTAAACAATTAAATGGAATATGAAATCAAGAGGATTGGGTAGATTACCTTAGACTCAGAAATTGGACATTATGATGGCATGATGATAGATTGTTGATGATTGATTCATGGACATGGATTTGCTATGAATTCCATAGTTGGCTCCAATGGAGGAGAGGAGTGGTTTAAATATAAAGAGGAGGGAAAGATCTATGGTGTATATTTGAAGTTGGGGGAAGGAGATCAAGGGTTGAGGATTAAAAGGAATTTAAAATTCCTTAGAAGCATCTAGATTTAGAGGCTTCTAGAGAGGAGGGGTTAAAATAAAGATGATTGTAGAATTGGAGGGTTTTATAATCCTTATTAGGACTAATGATGATTAGATAGGAGATTAGATAGGGATTAGTAGGTGATTAGGGTCTAGGGGTGTAAGAGAGCCTAGAGATAGGCTTAGTACGTAGGTAAGTGGGTCATGGGAATTTAAAATTCCCAAATAATATGTAAGATAGGATAAGGATAGGATAATGGGGATTTAGGATAAATTAATGCTTTGTGGGATAGAATAAGGTTAGTGAATGATGAAATATTGATAGGGCATATGCAGGATAAATTAGAATAAATGAGATAAGTTGAATTAGTGTTGACTAATAGGAATATTAGTGACAATTAATGAAGAGAGTGAATAGATGCATACATTTTTCCCCTCTTTGAAAGGGCATTGTGAGTGGAGTGAAGTGGAAGAATTAATGGTCTTTCAAATAAAAGCCATGTCATGGATGAATGTTAGTAGATATGATGTCAATGGATATTATACCCCCTTGAGGGGACATGCGGTGAAGAATGAGATGGATGGCCACTGCAAAGAAGAAATGAGGGGAGGGATGTGATGGATAGACAATGAGATGGGATGATATATGTGAGATCTATGATGAAGAAGATGAATTGACTTGAGTATTGATCTATAAATTGATGATGATGCCCCTAGTAAGGACACATTCATAGGGAGTAGAGATGACCAGGTCACGATTATCGATACATCCCAAAGGGAATCAATCATAATGTGATGATGATAAGATTAAAAGGCCATAAACTCTAGATGTATCTCAAGCAAGGATGCATGTAAGGGAGAGCTACAAGGAAGATAAAATGATGATTTTATAAGATTAATGATGGGTGTAGCTTAAAGCTAAATCAATCGATATGATGTAGGTGATGATAGAGAAGAAATGATATAAGTGAGTGACCAAAAGATAGGGGACAAGAATTGGATTGCATTACATCAAATAAATGATCTACAATGTGATTAATAATGATGATGCCCCTAGCAAGGATACATGCAAGGGGGTAATTGATGAAAAATATTAGAGAGGTGATTACGGGGATGGTGATTGATCAATAGACTGATTGATGAATGATTGATAATATAAATCAAGGATCTAACTAATGTAAGGTGTGAAGATAATGAGGGATGAGAGAGATGTGACAATGGATGATGGATGATGGATGATGATGAAAGGGAGATAGTAGCTGAGCTATCATTGGGTATTGAAAAGTGGCCAAGTGTTGCCTACATAGTCTGAAAAGACCTCAGGCTGATGTAGTTTTGACTAGATGATGATGATTGATGATGATGATGATGATGATGATGGTTAGTGATTAAAGGATGATGTTAGTGATGATGAGATGAGGATTGTGAGGGTAAAGGATTGGATGTTAGGTGAGTGTGTCAAGATGATTTGATTAGTGGTGATAAATAAAGATGAGTATATGATTAGATGAATGATGAGGGTATAGGTGTACAATCTATCATAGTTTCCCTAAGGCTCATCATAGTCAAAGTAATCCAATAAATATAGCTCTTGGTAGTTTTCCCCATGATATAATCATGACCAAGAGGACATTGTGCCAAAGTGCATCTGTAAATAGTGAACTGTGCATCATTAAGGGCACTTATAAGCATTATTATAGCTTTGGTGACCTCCTAGTATCCTCATTCATTTCCCAATAGACAAAAAGAGACATGATGAAAAATAGTCTCAAAAGATAAATAAAACCAAATATTTACATGATAAAAGACATGCAAACAAGCCAAAAAATAAATAAGTAACACACACAAGTATCTACATGTAATGTCTTGTTTAAGGATGGGATGAGTGATTGGACTAAGTTGGTTATGATGATTATTAGGGACTTGTATTTAGATAGGATGATCATGGTTAGGAGTAGGATGAGGTGCTGACCCTAGTTTAGGATGGAAGGATGGATGACGTGATAAGGTCTTTGAATACTGATTTGGTCTTGAAATCAAATCAAAAAGTGGCCAAGGAAGGTGGTTTAAAAAAGTGATGACCAAAGATTACCAAAAGATAAGGCCATAAAAGAATTCAATCTAACAAGGAGACTAGGAGATGATGTGATCAAATACATTTCATATTAGCAAAATAGTGATTAGATGGGTGCTAGGTATCAAGAGGCATTGATAGGGAAGTGATGGGATCAAGTACCTTCCATACTAGCAAAAAGGTGATGTGATGGGTACTAGGTATGAAGAGGCATTGATACGGAAATGATGGGTTCTAGATTTAATTAATTTACAAGGTTATGTGTGCCAATAATACCTAGGCCAAAGATGAGATTAAAGATATGAAGGGATGGGTGACCACTAGGATTGGATTTTAAGACTAAATGTTATATCCAAGTATGATAGATGGGAAGATAGATAAATGACATAGAGATGAATATTAGATGGTATGGAGATGGATGGGACTAGGGGATTAGGCATAAGACAAGACACCATGGACTAGGATTTTTGGCTTTTTCAAATTTTATGATTTTTAGGATTTTTGGCATATTTCAATTTTTAGGGATTTTTGGGATATGTATGTAAACTATACAAATAGGGCTATTAGCAAATGTAAAACCAAACCTAGAAACCAAGATGAGGATGGATGGAATAAAATGATGGATGATTGACTAGATGATGAGCATGATGCAAAAAAAGGGGATGAGGACCAAGGAAGAATGGACTAGGGGTTACCAATGGCCATATCTTAGAAGAACCAGATGTTTAATTTCCTAAAAGTTCATTGGAGGATATGTCAAGATGATTCGAAAACATTTCTCAAAACACCTTGCAAAGGCCAAGATGGGAAGGAATGCAATATGATGGAAGATTATGGGTAGGAATAATGGACTAAGGGATAAGATGGATAACGATGATGTGGATGGATTATATAGACAAAGTTGATGAGGGATGAGACAAGTATGGATGGATTGACAAGGGATGGATGACTGTTTCCCTCGAGTGTGGAGGTACAATAAGAATAATTAATTATTTTACCATGACATTGGAAATCAGTTTGCATCATGGTATTTTCCCAAGGCACTATAAAATTGGTTTTCATAATTGGATGAATGGTTTTTTATTTATTTTTTACTATTGGAAATCTTGATTTATTAAACATGGCTACGAGATGCATAATGCAGACATTGGTGTAATTTTTAGCCAATACCTATTTTAGATAAAGATGATGCTAGGATCATGCTATCATACCTAGGTATATTAGGGTCCATGTGACCTTTGTTGACACTTGATGGAGACTCCTTCAGATATCTAGACCAGCTGTCTTCATCACTACTAGGAGAGACAATGTTACTCGGGTGGGTGATGTGAGACATGGATTAGATTAGGTCATGATGTGGATAGGGGAGTAATGAATTGGAATATATGGTAGGACTTGATGGGATGATAGGATCACAATAGGATGGTATGATGGATGATGGAGGATTAGGACTACCAATTGCATACTTCATTAGAGATGTTGAATATTCCACATTTAATTGGTGCCAATTGACAAAAGACTGTAAGAGATCCAAGATGCTTTGACTTTGTGGTTCATCTCTGATTTGATTATTTAATGGATTATTGACTCTAATTTTGAAATTATTTTGATAATTTGAGTAGATTTGATTTTGGCTGCCTCCTGATGCCTGACTTTGGGCTTCACTAGTGGATATTGATTTTTTACTTGATATACAATGATTATTTTGACTTTGATAGTCCCCTAGTGCCAAATATTGAGCTTCACTAGGAGAAGTTTTGGATCAGGCAGATGATTTGATTCTTCTTGATTTTGATTGATGGGATCAAAGATGATGTGATTATGATTAACTTCTAGAATATGGCCTCAGACCTTTGTATTTGTGGCACTTATTACATTATTCAAGAAGGGTTCTAATGATGTATATTCATATACGTCCCTATGGAGGGACATGATTAAATGATCATTGATATAAAGGAAAGGATTTATAATGGAAGAATATGAGGGAGATGATATGATGAGGTAAGTGAGTGGTGATGGGGAAACATGATCCTCATAGGGGTTCTTAGGAGACCCAATTTAAATGTTGGACAAAATCTCCTCAAGATCAGTAAAAGGATCACTAGGACTGGTTGTAGTGAACACATCCAAAGTAAAATCAAATTCATTGTAACAATATTTAATAGATAAAGCATGTAATAACTCTATTATGACTTCATCATCGTGATGTTGATCCAGAGATATGCCTAGTGATGGATTATCATCAAAATTGAAGGTATCTTCAAAAGGGCAAGCATAGTGATCATCTATTGTAGAGTTGATGAGGGATGATGTTTTTGATGAGGAGTATGATTTATATATTGGTGTTGAACATGATCTTAATGCAGATAAAACTGGTGTTAACTCTAATGCTAACTCCAATTTACCAGACATAATGATGTGAGGAGAATATTTATTGTTCACAATTGGCCTCTCATCATGGGGGATGCGATATGATGGGTGAGAAGGATATGGTGGAGAAATGATGGACTCGAAAGGGTCATGAAAGTGTTCATGAGGGTGAGATTCATGGGGAATAATCCTAGCTTTGATGGATGATTTGTCAAGGATGGGGGGATAATGGAGGATAGGTGTGGTGTCTTGACCTTGTCTTGGAAAGGGAAGGGCTTGATCATGATCGGGAATGGAATCTCGACATTTATTTTCTTGTTTACCTAGGGATTTTGACTCATCTGGTTCATCTTCAATCACTATGTCACCATGATTGATGAGGTCTTGGACATAATCTTGGAAAGGTCAACATTGATTAATAGTATGCTCCCATTTTTTGTGATACAAATAGTATTGGTTTGATTTATACCAAGAGGACTTAGGCTTGGTGGTATCAAGATGTTGGATAGGTAGATAAACCATCATGTTAGTGGTGACTAGTTATTTAAAAAGGGCTTCCAAGGACATAAGAATGGGAGTATAAGGACCCACTTCACTTTATGACCTAGAGGTAAAAGCATTAGACTTTGGATTAGATGGTTGGTGACGTGACTGGGTGGATAGATTAGTCATAGATTAGGTGGCCAAGATTGGATTCCTTTTGCTAGTATAGGAATGGGCAGCCAATGGTTTATGACTAATGGAGGGAGGATTGGTGTGAGACTCATATGAAGGGGCTTAGATAGGGGCGTACAATAAGTTGAAGGGGATCAACACCTTTGGGAATTGGAATACCCATCAAGAGGAACTGAAAGAGGATCTCATCTTTATTGGTAACTATATATTGATCGACGAGGGCGGGGTCTAGCTTCATGGTGATGGTTGATAAAGAAAGATGATGTGAAGATAGGCTAAGGATGGTTTCTTGAACGAAGTGGTTTTGAAGTACCAATATAGTATGATAGATGAGGATGGGTATGAGATAGACTAATGGATTAAAAGTTATGTTTAGATTTTAAACCAATAGTACAATAAGTGCTATCAACCTATCAATGATGCCTAGTTTGCAAGCTAGCAAAAATATTTGGGATCTAGTGGGTGAGATTCTAACTAGAAAGAGGAGGATATGATGGGTGTTATTTATGAATAGGCAAGATTATTATACTATAGGGGATTAGATTGATGATTGATGGGTTGCTAGATTAAAATTGTCAAAGTGATAATATGCTAGCAGAATATCGACAAGGTATGAGATCTAACCAAGTGATGAATGATTAATGGATTAGGAAGATAGGATGATATGAAAGGATAACAAGAAGAATAACTCAATTCTTAGACTAATTTTTTCAAGATAAGATGGGGTATGATTATGTGATGAAGGTGATATGATGATGTGATAAGGATAAATAGGTGATGATGAAATGATAAGGAGTAATGCAAAGGAGATTGGGATGATTTGGACACGGATGTGACCTAAAGGGCAAATGAGGATAAGATACGATGAGGTTAAACTAGATGGGTGATAAAGGCAAGGTCAAGATAAAAGGATTGATGATGGACTTAGGATAAGATGTGGAGGATAAGACAAGGTGTGATTAGGATATGTAGGTGATGGGGGGATGACCAATGATGGATGTGACTAGAAGGATATATAAGAGAATAAATATATGTAAAATAAAATTAAGACAAGGATATATAAGATGGTGATTAGGATATGCGAGTGATGGGGTGATGATCAATGATGAATAGATATGACTAGACTTAGGATGGGATGAAGACAAGATGGGAGATGGGATAGGATAATGAAAAGGATATATAAAGACAATATATACAAGGGGACAATGATAAGGGTGTTTAAGACATGATTAGAATATGTAGGGGATGATCAATGATGAGCAGAGATGGTTCAACTAGGAAGGGGTTAAGACAAGATGGGAGATGGGATAAGATAATAAAAAGGATATAATGGGATGATAACAAGGAGGCATAGGATGAAAGGATATACAAGAGGATGATGGGGTAAATATGTATAAGACAAGACAAGGATATATAAGATGGGTTGTGAAAAGACTTAGATAGGTGTGTATAGGTTTGGGTGAAGGCTGACTCAGCTCACAAACCATGCTTTTATCACAACACACACCCAAGTAAGCAAACCACAAAACTTATGATTAGTAAAATCAAGGGTGTGTAACCCGACACTCACACCATCAAACATCTTCATAGGTGAGGTTAAAGGTTGGTGACCTATTTACAGAATTGACTGAACCCTCTCAACCGTATTTACACAAAATGGCTACTTAGGATTTGATACTGACTATGGAAGTGAGGCACCTGTTATGGCAAAACGATCCTATATTAGGTTTGCACAAGGATCTCTAAGTGCATCACCTAGATATGTGAAGGTATAGTAGGGACCAAGTCCATATAGGATGATGTCTAATCACCTTGTATCTTAGATCTTAAACACCCCTCACTCCATGGAACCCTTTATGGTGAATTTTGCTTTGGCACCGAATGACAACTCTCTTAATTTTTTGACTCTACCAGAATGCAAATTTTGGACTAGTGCATAGTGGTGAAATCCATAGTCACTAGCCCCCTAGAAAATGAAAAAGGGAATGGGGTTTATAGGTGGTTTTTGATCCTCCAAGAATCATCACAAGGATGCAAGGAGGAGAGCATACACCACCATAGCCTTGAGAGACAAACAGGCAAACAAAAGATTTATTAACCAATTAAGATTAACTTGTGATGTATATTTATAAGATACAAGACAAGAATATACAATACAAATAGATATACACATGACAAGATGATCAAAATGATAAGACAAGATTATTAAAACAATTTATACATGATAAAGTGATTAAAATGATTCAAAAATAATTTTTAAAGTGCCAAAAGGAATCTTTGACAAGTGGCCTGCAAGTACACAGTTAATAGTTTATGTTTGGCATTCAGGAAAAGATAACCTGCAAGATAAATGATTAGTAGTTTTGATTTTCATCCTTGGGAGGTAACCTACAAAGTGAGTGTTAGTAGGTTTAGATAATTTGCCTTAGATAGATGAAACCGCAAAGGCACACATCATTTAGTGCATAAGCAAAATCCAATAAATGATTTAAAATTGATATTTTTATCTGAATCTAAAATCGATCAACTCAAAATAGATGATTAGTAGTTTCAATTGATTTTAATCTTTAGCCAATCATTTCGTGAAGTAACACAAGTTAACATGTAAGGAAAAAAGTATTAATAATTTTAAAAAAATAGATTATTTTCATCTATGGATACCCCTCTTTCTATATAATTGTTATTTTGATATTATAAGATAACTAGAAAAATCTTGGTTAATGTAACCAAATCATCATATTAACAATAAAAATGCTAGTCAACCCAACTACCCCCATCTTACATCACTTTCTAAGAAATGACTAAAGCGTAAAGTATGAGATTAACAACTTAATGTCCATTTTAATGACATTCTAAATAAAAAATTTGGGTCATATATTAAAAACACAAAGGAAGCTTTATATTTTCATTCAATCGATCAAATCAAAATGAGATTTAGCAGACAAATATTAAAAACATTATGATTACTACTAGCAATATGAACACATTTTAAAGCAAGTTTTTTTGGTAACCTAAAACTGATAGCTAGCATCTATCCCGAGGTCTAATCAAGACACCTGACAGTTGTCTTCTTGGATGGTAGGTGTTATGACATCTTTCATGACATATTATTAATAAATTTAAATTTAAACCTTTGTGCAAATAGAAAACCCTATCACTATCTCAATAGGGTAGAATCCTCTCTTTTGAGATAACAAGGTCAATGGCTAGGAAAAGATCAAAACTTATGCTTCCATCGATAATGATCATGTGTTTTGTCTTCTTTATATATAAATGTGGTACAAGTATTTCTATGCCCAACTATAACCCATACTGGAGCAGTGATTCAAGTTGTGGGATAATGATTGCAACCCTTTTTAGGTTATTTTGTATGACATTGTTAATATGTAGCTATTAAACCAGTGGTTGTGGGACATGATCTATGAATTTACCTATCAGTTCCAGTCATTTTGTCAATACAGGGTGAAGAATAGGACCAAGACATATCAGGAGCTTAGTATGGTGAGGCAATATGATGAGGTACGAAACATATATAAAATAGTATAAAAAACGATCAAGAGGGGGGCCCTCCGATGTTTCCTTTTCCTCCTCATATATCTTCTCTGGTACTCCCCACTTGATTTTGGAAACTTTGGCCCTCATCCTATTATATGGTTTTCTTGATAGGGGTCAAGCTGGGGATATTAGGTGGGGGGTCTTCGTAACCTTTAGTGGATGCTTAACAAGGGTTTAGTTTAGCTTCATGAAATGGACAAAATACTAAACAATTGATTCCACTTGTCTGTGCAAGTCATTCCATTCTTAGATAAGGCTAGCTAGGTTCAAATCGACTTCCTACACCCTATTACTGAAATTTTTAAGTTGCTCTTTATTATTCTTCAATTAATTAGACATAATGAATTTACCCATCCTAGTGGCATCCATGGAGGTACCCTCATTTAGAAAGACCAGTTTTAGCTTGGGAACAAATTGCTTAAGCAAAAGGTCTTCAACAGAGGTTTTAGACAGGTTAGCTTAGGGGGTACTAATAGATGAGTGGTAGGACCCTAAGGTGGGGTCTTCCTCTAGAGAGTCCTCCTCGACAAAGGACCCTCATAGGGGGACCTCCCTTCCTTGTAGTGTTTGACCATGTTTAACTAATAACAATATAATCCTTTGATGTAGAATGGGGTTAGACTCATTAACTTGGTGGGCAAGGGTTGTGCATTCTAGTGACTTTAATAGGTAAAACAACAAGCTAATCTTATAACCTTGGAAATGGTTTAATAATAGAAAATGGTGAGAGAAAATTAAGGTATACTTACCCTCTAAAGTCAAGTACCTCATCACCTGAAAACATATCTCTGACCATTATCATGGGATATTTTCTCAAGGTAAACCCTTCTTATCTATTTTCATGAACTTGTTTATGCAAAAGAATCATTGGAGGAGTTCTTGATTTTTGGTCTAATATTTGAAATCCTTCACCCCTTTGCACATCATGCTCATAGCCTCACCTATGAATTCCTTTGTGACAAAGTCCCTAGCAATGTCAGCATCATGCTCTATAATTCACATCATTAGTTTTGTGAGGCCCCTCTGTTGAAACTTATTTTTGACCTTTTTTTCTCCATGTACCTCAGAATATGAGGTAAGCTCTAGTCATTCTTTGTCTCCACCCATTAGCATTGTACCAACGGAGCTGAGACAAATAGATAGACAATTCTACAATAAACTGGGTTAAACTATATGAAATAGGCTTGGGAATGTTGTCTTTATCCTTAGGGAATTAATCTAGCTCACTCCATAATGGTGATTCATAATTTTTAAAACCCATCTCTTGATAGGAAGTGTTCATGTGTTTGTTGGCTTGATAGCCCACGTAGCCTATTGTACTTTCATTTTGTATGGCCAATTGGACATTATTGGGGACATGACATTATTGGAATCCATTTATAAGTATTAAATTCATTTTTTATTTATTGAGAAATAAAAATAAAACTACACACTTATAGCTTGCAAGCATTATTGATTTCATTTATAATGTTAGTTGAAAGATGAAAAATAAAATGTAATAGTAGAACATTTTTATGCTTTAAAATTTGAGTTGAAAAATACATATGAACAATGTCATTTGTTGTTTTCCACTATATTGTAAAAATAATTTTTAAATTTTGTTTCATATTGTTTGTCTTCCACGTATTTTGTTAATCCCAAGAAGAGCTAGTTTCATTTAAACATTTTTCATACAATTTTGAAGTTACCCAATTTTTTCAAATTAATTTTAAGAAAAAGTAGGTTTCTTTAGGATTATGTTGCCTTCACAAATTATTTTTTGATTTATGGTTTAACTGTTATGATTTTTTGAAGGAAAACTACTAATTTTGACATAAATTATTTTTTTGTGCACATAAAATGATGCTAAAGAGCGCTTAAAAAATTTTAAGCCCAAAATTCATAAAATTTGGGATGCAATGAAGTTTATTTCATAATTTCAAGTTTCACAGTTGGCCCACAATAAAATTTTGAAACTCGTTGCCCTGCAAGGTAAATTGCAATTAATGGGGCCTTAAATTGCAGGGCAATGCCTTTATCATAGGAAACGCCACATAAATTTAGTCAAAAATCCTCCACATGACTGCATGGCTCAAGCTTAAGGTCCTATGAGGCTTTTGAGCATGTTTTGGGCGGTGACTACCCCATCTTAGAGTGGTGGTGAGGGGAAGTCTCATGGTTTTTAAGCCACATGGTTAACCTTACTATGTTGTTTATTCAATAGTCATTGACCACCACTCTACTTTAAATTATAACATTTAGTTATTAATGATGATTTTTTTAGGTTTTTATAATTATTAAATATTAAAACTTAATAAACTCCTAAGTATATGCCTACATTCTTTATTTGAAACCAAGAGTTTTACTAAACCTGTATATGATTATGTATAGCCATTAGAGGCTAATGGAAGACCTAAGGGTGGGGTGACCTGAAATGGACCCCCCATCAATTTTTTTCCCTCTTCCACATGGAAAAAATTTAGGTCCTAAAACATTATAGTTTTCAGTGTATGCCTTGATTCTCATGGAGAGACTTTTTTTGACCTTTTTGTCATTTACAAGCTCTTAAAAGGCCCAGGATAGGGTGACTCAAAAGGAAACCTTCATTATTTTCTTATCCTCTATTGTATGAACTAAAAAAAACATTAAAACTTCAAATAAAAATTAATTTTTTCTTAAACTATCTTGGCGGCCATTAATCACTAAGGATGAGCTTGAAGCTCCTAAACATATTTTCAAAAACCATAAGAACTTGAAAGCTCCTAGAGACATTTTGAGAAGATGGGTACCTAAAAAATAAACCCAAACATATTTGTATCAAGATATATTTAAAAAATGAAATAAAATTAGAAAATATTAAAACCTTGGAGACCTTGTGAACAATAATCATCTAAAGATGAGGAAGGTGAAGAGGGATGGATATGGGCAAGTCATCCTCCAAAACCTTCTTCCTCTTCACCTTCCTCATCTTTAGATGATTGTTATTAACAAGGTCTCCAAGGTTTTAATATTTTTTAATTTTATTTCATTTTTTAAATATATCTTGATACAAATATGGGCAAGTAATCCTCCAAAACCTTCTTCCTCTTCACTAAATATGAAATAGAAGCTTGGAAAGTGATTTGAAACCTTTTTTGCCTTCATTAAGAATTTATAAGGTTTTCTCATCTTAACTAAATCTAATGGTTGGGATAGAAGAGATCCAATAATTGAAATGGAGTGCTTCATCCTTAAGGAGTTAAGCAAACATGTTTTAGACCCCTTTTGAGGTCATACAAAGATTACGAGTCCTCCTTGCTAATAAATTTCCATATAAGGTAAATCAACTCAAAAATAGATTCAAATTATGACTTAAGCTGTAAACCTGACATTATGATTAGTTGAAATCACCTAGGTCCCATTTAAACACCATTTTCATTTAGGAGAAATCATTTGATCTAGTGGTTGCTCAAACTCACCTATTTCTGATTGAGTGCCCATTATAGACCTTGGGGCCATAGGGTCCACTGGGTTCATTTAGAGAGTTGTAGGTTTAATCACCCAACAGTGGTATTTGAGTGTTAAGAGTGATATTTGAGATTATATATCCCTAAATTAGTCTTAGACCTATCCTGGAGCATGTTATCACACTTATCTAGCCTTTGTGTGGGCCATAGGTGTCCCTAGTTAGCCCTAAAGTAGTCTGAGACCCTTGTTTCCTGATCCTGGCCCTTCGTGCCTAATGTTCTACCAGTTGAACATTAGCGCTACAACAAGGACACTAACACCACATGGTTCTAGTGTCCTAAAAATGGTGTTAATGTCCTTTACTTCTTTATTTCCAAAATGGATATCTTTTCAAAACTAGAACTTCTTAGGGTCAGCCTAAATCTCTTTTATCACCTGCATAAGCAACATAACAATATAAATACATGACTTTTAGCCTTCTAACCACTAGATTGAAATCAAATGCAAAATACACATTTAAACTCAAAACATGTTATCCAAAATTAAGCCTATCAATCCCTATTATGCCCTACTTTTGCATACTATCATCTATAATAATCCTAAACTCAAATTACCTAGATTTTCAGTCTCAATCACATTCAAAGCACTCAAGGCCACTATCATACTAGCATCACTTGCACTTGCACCATCATGTAGGTGGGGAGAACTACACCAATCTTGATCCCTCCTTGGAGTATTGGTATGTAAGCAACTCTCATTACAATGGAATGTTGAGGATCTCCAGTCTACCCTACTAACAAACACACTTTCATATCATGTCAACCAAATGCCTTAACAACATGGAAGATTAGGGTTTGGTCACTAAAATAGTCATTATAGGCAAAATATAGGGTTTCAAAACTCATGCATGTAAGAACAAACCTCAGAGATCCAGACACATGTGCACCCAGAAGCTTAGGATAGTCTTGTATAGAGGACACTACTACCAATATCAAGACACTCCCACCACGTTTCCAATAATGGTACTACTATCCAATTATGGTGATACTGTCTAAGAGGGGTTCTAACATTGAGATCCAGTTTACAACACTAAGACCAACTTTCACTTTAGTTTCTAATACCCAGATCACTTGTCTCAGTTCTTTTCTAGCTAAGTTCTTGCTTGTACTATTTATTACTATTTTTATAAAAGTCAAAGCTAGTCCATTCTATAATAAATGACTATATTTATTGCATATTATTTTGATGATTTAGTCTACTTAGCTCTTTAACAAAAATAGGATTTATATTCACTAAGTCCTAAAAGATTAAAGCATTTGGTGAACCTGACTTACTTCAATATTGCACAAACCCTAACCTTAGATAACACTAAGGCTTCTATTTCCAGCCTTCTAGTACCCTCAACCTAATTTATATTTCATATAATCATGATAATAATGATAGATGAAATTAATTACTTTTTGATGCAAAGTTGTCTAGCTTCTCTTGAATGCATGTTTCCTTTCATTTGGAATGAATTCAAAGATGACATAAACATACATACATGATGCTTTAAATTATTTCAAATATATGTCATATTTCATAGCATGTTATCTTTATCTTATGTGAAATTCAATTAACAAGCAACCCCTTACACACATAGAGGATTTAGCACATAAGCTAATGACTATGTTTCAAGTTTTAATGTCATATCTTATGCACAAGAATGAATCTCCTTCTCCTCCTCATCTCCATGAGGTTGATAGCTATTTTAATTCTAACCAAGTCCATGCTATCACTCTTCAATGATATAAATTAGATTATATTATTGTTCCTAATGCCCATACTCAGCTTATCCACACCTCTCCCCTATAGGGTGTGTGCCTGCATGTTCAATTTGAAGAAAATAGGGTTTGCACTTGTGAGATTCTAAGGGATCAAATTATTATTATGATCAAGCTAATATTATATTTACAGGATCAAAATTAGATATTAAGCAAACATGTCAAATTATTAGAAAATCACATTACTTGTACACAGTCTTCAAAACATGCTAGCATAAACCATGTATACGCATCTACACCTAGAGAAGTTATGCCTAACACTCTTTCATATCCAAATCATCAATCACAATAAAGTTCATTTACAACTAATGATTCAAAAAATATTCAAATATCAAATAAGAGTTCAAGTGAGGTACTAAGGGAAATGATTACAGCTAAGTTGATCAACCTATCCCCTCTACACCCAATGAGGAGATCTAGATATTATTGTGCATATCATAGAATGCATGGGCACCACACTGATACATGTTTAGCATTGAAAAGTAAAATACAATAGATAATAGATACAAATGACTCGCATAGTAAGACATCATACAAATAACATACAATGGCACATCTATAAACTAAAAAAAGGTCAAATTCAGAAATAGTACAAAAATGGTTAACAAAACATAACTCAGAACAAATACAGGTTCACACAACACAGTTAGAGAAAGATACAATACAACAAGCACATGTAAAGCAAGTAAAAGATGCAAGTCTACCTCTCCAAAATGAGGTTCAACTTTCAAAGTAGTATAGATTTGGTCAAAAATATCTACAACGGGTTGATTACCATAGTCAAGGTTTGGGCAAGTAGGCCCAAGGCATCACTTCTCCTAGTCTAACAATTGATAATATTGGTTAACAAGGTTTGGGATTTATTAAAAATACTAAGGCATGTCATTCACAGCTACAGTTTATTAAGGCAACAAGTCTAGATGCAGAATAAATGTTAAAAAAAGAACAAGAACTTAAGTTGCAAAGTCAAAATCATGCTAAACTAACAAGCATTCTCAAAAAAGGCTTTCTAAAAAAAGAGCCTCCAAAACACCACATGCCTACAATAAGCACAATTTTAAAAGGCAAAATCACAATCAATATTCCAAAGGATGATTCAGTAAGGTTGACTCCACAGTATGATGCAATTCCCTATGCTCAAACAGATACAATAGAAGTCAACACTAGCATTCAAAATTATTATAATTTTGATGATGAATAATACTCAGATTCATATTGCAATGCTATTCAACTCCACCATAGTAATCATAATGCATGAGAGATTACCATTTTTATTTCTGACACATGCCACATTGATTGTGACTCTCCTATAAAACTCATCAGTTAGTATTGTTCCTCCCTTCTTGTACATACTTTCCTTCTCTATTGCTCCTTGTACATAATTTCATTTTCATGTTGCTTGTACATAGCTTATATCCAGAGGATACAAAAATAACATAATATTTTAAAACACACAAACATTGAAATATTTATTAAAAAAATACAAAATTATAGATTTTATGCATTGTTGTTTTTACACTTCTTATATTTTCCAGACACTACATATGCTAGCTATCTTAATATAGTAAATTTTATCATATATACATGCTTCACTTATTCTTGTTGAGTACTTGTATATTTTTATAGGACTTAGGTTCACTACCTTGATCCAAATTTGCTATTATCTACCCACGGGGAGCATATACACTAACACATGCATCTTCACTTGACACATTCACCCACTTGGGGGCACCCTATACACAATTTTGATTGCCAAGTTCTATATTTCTATGCTCTACATCACAAATCTAACATTGTTATATCTTGATATTGATCATGCTACATTTACTTAGATTTTTTACCAACTATTGCTACTTTATAATTGTTAGGACTTGTTCTAAAGTCTTAACTTAGCTTAGAATTTTGGTAAGTTTATTTGAAATAATAAATGTAAATGGAGCATGCTTCTTTTTATAAAGACACCCTCATAAATAAATTAACTTAGCTTTATTTGGTTAGTTTTATGTTTGGTTTTAAACAATAAGAACAACCTTTCAGGTGGAATTCCTATGGGAGTTGGTTAATTGTTAGTTGGTTTTTACCAGTATGTGGTGAAAACCTATAAATATATGTTTTTCAATGTAAAAGGGTTAATGACATATTGGCATGCTTTTTATGTACTTATTTTATTTTGATTAATAAAATATATGTGGACCCACCTTAGTGGGCACAAGATTTTCCTTAGGTGATTTTGTTTGGTTAGATCTATTAGAGTGTTATCAAGTTTCAATATATGTACATATTAGCTCTTACACATATTTGTATTACATATTCATGCATACTTTCATTTCTAGCTTTCTCTATTTATACTTGATTGTATCTCTACACTTCTCCCATTTGAGGGCATTTGAATATGCCATTATTTTTTGGCTCTACACCACTTATATTCACAGTATGTATACTTTGGGCATGTGCCAATGTCCTTGTCTGTACCTTCCTAATTGTGCATGCAAACATTTGAACATATCCTTCTATGTGGCTCTAAGTCAACTTGCTTGTTGCTCATGTATGTGGACATTTGAACTTGTCATTGTATGTCTTGTTTTCCTTAGATTTTAATGACATATGCCCATGTCCCTTGTATTACAGCCCTTTGCCCTACTTTATATGCCTTATGTGTTTTATATAAATGCTTTCTTGTATGTTTCATGGCCATGACACTTATATTTTCTTATTCCACATACCAATTTTCAATGCCATGAGGGACCTCATGCATCTCCTTTCCTACTTGGGTGTCATGATGGACATCATGCCCCATCCGCCTAGGTAGCTACCTAGTTTTTAATTAGATTTATTATTACATATATTATTATATCTATCTTGACACCCTTGTGAATACTAGACTTGACATACATCTTACATTATAGATTTATACTCAGATTATCTTACATTCCAATGTTATGCATGCACATTATATTGGATTATTACTCAGTTATCATATATGCTTCAGCTAACACACATTTTGTAGAGACTTTTATTTTACGAAAAGTTTTTACATGTGTTTAACAAATACCTTCAAAAGAGGGGGAATTCATTAGGGGTTGTCATAGATATTGTTGTAGGCTAGAAGTGTACCCTTTGTGGGAGAGTTTCTCAGGCTCTCTCACTCCTAGCTACAAGTGTTGGGACAACCTCAGGCTATGGGTATCCTATTGTGAGGTTGAACCTCTAGGATTTTTAATGAGGCTAGTTCCTCAGATGCTTCACTTTAGCTCTCATTTTCCACGCTAAAATCTACTACTGACTAAGGAAAAGGGATAAGAGTATAACATAAAAAGGAAAATCTAAGTTAAGGGAGGTGATGCACCAAAAAAGAGTGATCCACATTCAGACTGGGAACCTTAGTGACTACTAATGTACTTAAACAAGACAAGTCTAACTAATCCTATTTCAGAGTTGCAAGTAGAGTAGTTGTGTGGAGGTCAAAGGGGAAGATGCACTTTAAAGGGCAGGAAGAAATAGGTCTACAGGAGAGACACTATGACTCGTAATGATTAAGAAAGGCACAAAAGGCTAACACATCACATGACCTATAAGAAACCAAGAAAATTGAAGTGAGGTGTGTAGAGAAATCATAGATGATGAGGAAAAACATACATTTTTTAAGTTAAACTTCAATAATGCACACTTGACTTCAACGGAAATTAGAAAGTTATCTTGTATTGATTCAAGAGAGTGTTACAAGGAAATTTTGTTAGAGTGCCTCTATCACTAGTTGAGGGATCCTTATTAAGGTCCAAAATCCTATATAAATAGCAGAAAGGAGATGAGAGAAGAGGGGGATTCTATGAGAGGATGGAGAAGGGGGTCATAAATGATCGAGATATTTTTTGTAGCTTTCTCGAATCCTTGAATGAATCAACTCTCCTTTGTCACTAAGATAAGGCCCCCATACTTGTGTACTTGGCAGCATCATGATCAAAACTATTTTGAGTGGCAACTTGTTGAGGGCATGACTAGAAACATGGCTGTACATATTCATTCAAGTCACTCACCCACTTTATACAAGTGGGTGTGAATAATTCTTTTGTTTCCTTCAAGAGCTTTAATGATGGGGTCTAGTTCTTATTGCCATCTTAGTTCAACTTGAGTCATCTTTACTTTTACTATGTTTGCCTTAGTCATTTATGTCATTGACCTACTTGGTTTCACTGACCCCACTTTTGTATTCACTCTGTTAGATCTGAATGCATGATCAATCATGAGCCCTTGGATCCTTCTCCTGACTTGTTGAAACATTCCATTTCTTGCCACATGTCAAATCTTGGAATCCCCTAACCATTTGACTTATTTCACTCCATCGTTCTAGGTCCATGTGATCCTAATAAGTGTCACCTCTTTATTTATTATTCTCCATACTACTTACTACTTACCTACTTATTTTTTTAGGCTTCTCATTGCTCATTGCTTGCTTTGAACTTATCATTCCTTGCAACTTTCTTCTTTTTGAACCGCTTTTCTATGAAACTTTTTGCCTTGGAACCTTTTCCCTCAGATTTTCTCCTACAACAGAGCCTCATACTACTTTCTCAAAGCTTATTCTTTTGAAGGAATTCCCTTGGAATTTTTCCTAATTGCCTTTTACAACCTTCTTGGGGCATTTGAATCCAATGGCTACTTCCTTTGGGCCATACCTTTGCTTTATAATTGGTCTTTCAGTGTTGTGTAAATGTCCTTTTTGAAGGGAAAGTACCCTTCCAAAATCTACTAAGTGTCCTCTTCCAAAGGGTAACTACCCTTTGAACTTTTGTAAAGATCCTTTCACCCTTTCTGAATGTGCCCTTGGCCTTCTTGAATTGGACTCCCCAAAAGGAAATGGACCTTCAACTTTATTGAAATGATCCTTCCCAAAAGGTAGATACCCTTTAGGATTTTGTAATTGACCCTTTTTCGAAGGGATTTTACCCTTCATAAATTTTTGAAAGGCCTTTTCCTCAGTAAACTTCCTTCAGACAAAAATTTTGAAGGAATTCTTTCCTTTTCAAATTGCCCCTCGGAGATCCAAACAAACCTTTTGAAAAAAATGTAACGGTCTTTTTGGAGAAGTTCTTCAAAACTTTTGAAAATGGCCCTATTAAAAGGAACGTACCATTTGGAAAATTTGAAAAGGTACCTTTCAAAATTTTTGAAGAGGACCATTTCTCTTGAAAGTGCCTTTCGAAAAAGTGAAAAATGACCCTTTGAAAAAAATGAAAAGGACCACTTTCTTGAGAATCTCCAAAGAAAAAAAGCTTTTAGAACTTTTTTTTTGGATAAAGTTCGAAAGATTTTTGACACTAAAAGTTCAAAAAAATGCAAGTAAAAACTTAGCTAAAAATGATATTTTGCACTTGGTTTCTACTTGATCGGGTTTCCCACACTTGCCTACTTTGGACTTATCAGACCTCACTGCTTACTACTTCAAACTTTTCACTATTTTCAACTTATAAGTCAATAATTTAAGTAAAGCAACTCCACTAATGGAACCCATAGATTTTTTGATGGAGTCCATAGTTCTTCAAATGGAGTCCATAGTTCTTCTAATGGAGTTCATAAATTTTTTGATGGAGTCTCTAGTTCTTTAAATCGATCAAAATTTTGGTATGTGGGCCAAAATAAATGGCCAACATTTTTGGTGACTCATAGGGAAACATGCCTATTATGCTTGAGAACCCAACTCATTTGCTTCATCTGATCCATTGGGCACAGAGTCACTGCTTTCTTTGACAAGGCTGACCCTATCTGAAAACTCCCTTGAAGTGACAAGGACAACCAAAAAAAAACAAAGTGCCCAAGGCAATTATGAAGGGAAACACACAGCGAAAAAGATGTGCTCAAGGCACTTAGGAGAAAACATGAAAAACTATAAAAAAATGTACAATATATACAATGGCTACAAATGCTTTTAATAGCAAGGCTTTAGATGAATCACATTGACTAGGATGGGTAATACCTCTCCATCTAGTTGAGTAAGCTAAAAAGTGTTATGTTGTTTGCATACATGGATTAAATAAGGGTCACTCCACAAGCTATCAAACTTGGTATTTGAATCCCACTTGAGGACTAGGTCTCCTTCCTTGAAGTTCCTTATTATGGCTCTCTTGTCAAAAGCTTTCTTGACTTGAGCTTGATATAATTCTAATATTTTCATTGCAAGGTCTCTCATTTCTTCAAGATCCATGAGTTCAGCCAGTCTCACGTTCACAGGCTCCTCTTCCAATAGTTTCAGTTGATGGGCTAGTTCCAATGCAGGTAGCTCAAGAGAAATGGGCAACTTGGCCTCCCTTTCATATACTAAAACATATGGAGAATTACCAATAGCAACTTTAGGAGTCACCTTGTCATCCCATAAGGTTGTCTTTAGTTTGGTGTGGCACACTCTCTAGTTCTCCTCCATAGTCCTCCTGATGATTCTCAAAAAAAATTTGTTTGTGGACTCAGTCAGTCCATTTCCTTGAGGATAATAATTGTAAGATGTGCTGAGGTAGATGCCCATTTTGAGAGCCCATTCACTTTCTTTTAGACCAAGAAATGTTAATGCATTGTCAGAAATGATAGTGGATAAAACACCAAACCTGGATACAATGTTGTAATAGAAGTCTAGGACTACACTTTCATTAGCTTCCTTCAACACGATGGATTCCACCCATCTATGGAAGTAGTTAGTTGAAATAAGCACCCACTTATACCCTGCACTTGGAGGGTTGATCCCTCCTATGAAATCCAAACCCCACTGCATGAATGGTTACTCTACGTGAATTGGGTTGAGAGGAAAAGCTATTAATCTTTGCTTACCATAAAGAGGACACATTTTTTACACCTTCTTACCCATGCATAAGGATCTTTGAAGAGGTTGGGCCAGTAATAACCAACCCTCATTATCTTTGTTGATGTGGTTTTAGGTGCAAAATGACCTCTTACTAGTCCATCATGGAATTACTCTAAGATCTTGGTTATTTGATCATTATCTATGCACCTTAGAGGCACTCCACTGAGGTCCTTTTTGAATAAAACCCTAACAACAAATGCATAAGGTATGGAATGAAGTCTAAAATACTTTCTTTTTGCCTTGTCTAGACCTTAGGGTCATTCTCCTGTTAGTAGAAAATGTGCCATATCATAGAGCTGACTCTTATGAAGTAGAGGTGCCTCTGCCTCTGAGTTATCTTGAATCACCATGGCAACTTCTTTGTCTTTTTGAAGATCTTATACCATGTGCTCACACAAACCTCTACCTCTGACCAACTTAGTCACTTTGATTTCCACATCAAACCCCATGATTTTGGTGATCCCACCAGCTCTTTTATCATTCAGATCTTTGTTGAGGAGGAAATCCCTAACTCCAGGGTGGGGCACCATGAGATAAATCTTATTTTTGGAGATTATTGGTCTGAAATTCTTAAGACTCCTTACTACTATAAGGATCTACTTCTCTATAAAAGAGTACCTCATATCCTTCCAACCCTTGACTGAAAAAGGCAATTGGCTGCTCCATTCCTTCACCATTCTTTTGTATCAGAATAGCTAATAAGTTGTCAATGTTGGCAAAGGTTTATAACATGAAATCCTTGGAGAAATCAGGATCTGTGAGTGAGGGCGCTTGGATAATGGCTTGTCTAATGGATTTAAAAGCATCTTTTCCTTCTCTTGGCCAAGAAAAAACATGACTCTTCTTTAACATTGTGGTAATATGCTTGACCAAACTTACAAAACCTGGTATGAACCTTCTTATAAAGTTTATTTTGCCAAGGAAGCTCTGAACTCTTTTATTATGCTTGGGGTGAGCGAGTGCTAAGATGGCATCTACCCTTTTAGGATCAATAGATAACTCTTCATTTGAAATGATTTGGCCCAATAGCTTACCTTCATGTATGGAAAAAATACACTTCTTGGGATTTAACGAGATTTCATACTCCCTACATCTTTCAAATATCAACCTCAGGTGGTCCATGTGTTCACTGGCGTTCTTGGAGAAAACTATGATGTCATTCAAGTATACTAGCACCATTTGATTCAATAATCCTTGGAAAACCATGTCCATGGCTCTTTGGAAAGTTTCCCCAACATTTGACTAACCAAAGGGCATCTTTTAGTATGTGTATGTGCCCCATTTGGTGGTGAAGGTAGTCTTGTACTGATCAACTTCTTTTACCAATACTTGGTTGTATCCCGAGTACCCATCCAAAAGAAAAAAATGTTCTAAACCTACAACTATTTGAAGAAGTTGCTCCATGGATGGTAGAGGGTAATGATCCTTCAAGGAGACTTTGTTCAAATAAGTAAAATCAATACACAACCTAATCTCCCCACTCTTTTTTCTTACAAGCACCAAATTGCCTACCCATGATGAGTGCTTGATGGGAAAGATGATATTGGATTCAATTAACTTGGTTAGCTCTCTCCTCATTAGCTCTTCAATTTTAGGATTAATGAGCCTTTATTTTTACCTCACAAGCTTAGCATTGGCCTCCAGTTCTATAGTATGTTGGGCTAACTTTAGATCAAAACCTTTCAGGTCACTGTATTCCCAAGCAAAGATGTCTAAGTATTCCTGACAAAGTGCTATGAAAGCATGCCTCTCAACCTTGTTGCTTACCTTATCAATCTTGAGAAGTTTGTCTTTGAAGATGAGGACTCTCTCAAAGTTTTCTTCATTGGTTGACATTACCACCTTTTCTTTCCTCACATGGTCTCCCTCATGGAAAAGGCCCTCAAGTGTGACCAATCCTTTACGAAGTTTGTTAGACTTCAACTAAACAATTTGATCCTCATACTGATGTTAAAATTTACCTTGGTTTATTAAGGAAAACTTTATCTCCTACTATAATAAATAAGCAATTTGTTTATTATTTTCAAAAACTTGATAATGGACTTCATTCTCTGGCACTGATGACCTCACCACCACCTTGACATGTGGCTGAACCTGGGTCTCTTTTAATTCAGTCAAAATATCACACTGAGTTCCCATCGCTGCTAACCTGTCAACATGTTGACTTTGGTTCCTTGGTACAGCTTGGATTTTGAAGGCTTCAAAATCTTCAATTAGGTCCCACACTCTATTTTTATAAGACCTCATCAAAGGATTCTTTGTGATGTTCAAGCCTCTAACTTAGTTCACTATAAGCTCACTATCTCCATATGCTTGTAGCATTTTCATTCCTCTTTTATTGGCCCATTGAAGACCACAGATTAGGCCTTCATATTCTATTGCATTAGAAGAGTAGCTAAAATGCAACCTATAGGAAGAGAAATGCTTGTTACCTGAAGGGAAAACCAACATTACTCCTACACCTACTCCATTTTTGCTCTTTTAACCATCAAAAAACAACTTCCACATACCATTGAGGTCTTCTCTAGGTCCAATGAGGGAAGGCATGAGTTGATTTTATTCATGTAGCAAATAGTCACCCATGTCTCTTTCTTCAACACCTTCCAAAAGGTTGAGAAATTGGTTATCCCCCTATATCTCATCTAAGAAAAAGTCTAGAAAATCCTTAGGATGAGTATTCAATGCTTGACCAATAGTAAATTCATCCTCATCAAGGATGGTATAATTTATGTTTATGTTATCTAGCTGATGAGGCTCAATGTGGAATTATGCCATGGGCTCAGCCTTGACTGACACCTTAGTCCCATACCTTGTTCTAAATACCATGTAGGACCAATATACTACAAGATAACCCCCAAAATTAGCTATGAATTCTCTATAGAGGCATAATACAAAGAGAGGAGTTACATTAAGGATCAACACATTTTTGTAGACACCTAAATCTGGCCATCGATAACCTCTAATCAGGCTATTGGCCAATTTCCACCCAAAATGCAAAATTTGGCCTAAAAACACTAAAACATGCTAAATGATGTGAAACTGGCATATTCAAGTGTTGATTTTAGCCAGGGTATCATAAAATGGGGCAATGAAATTTATGGGCCAGCAAACTTTGATCAGATCATTTGGAGTCAAAATGCCAGTTTTACACCTAGGTGCTCTGGATTGCTATTTCCTATCAAATATCTTACATAAGATATGTGACTTTGTTATTTATTGTTGGTAACATCCTAAATGGGATAATGGATCCAATGCATCTGACATTGCCTTCCAATTCCAATCTAGTTAAATTTTGGACCAATAACAAGGCATTCTGATCAATTTGAGAAATTTGTGCACAAAGTGCTTAATCATGCTTAAGAGCTAATTAATCCAAATCAAGGCATAATTAATAATACCATGAAAACTTGTTGAATACTTATTTTTGGAAATGGATATTGAATATTTGCATTATCAGGTGACCTCATTTCTTGGGAAGACATCCCAAGGCTATAGATGCTGCAAATATCATGATTCATGTCCTTCATGCCTCATTAATGTCTTCCATGATGCCCTCCATGCCTCTTAATTTTCCCTTCTTTCAATGTCATGATGAGGATAATTATAAACTTAATTTCAAAAATTTAATTAATTTTCAACCACACATCTTAATCTCAAGATGGATGATTCAGGTTTATTCTAATCATTCTCAAAAATCTATAAATAGGAGGCCTCACCACATGAATTTTAAGACATGATCATGTAAAGTTATAATGCAGAATAGATTACAAAGATTTAAGAAATTAGTGTTACCATGCCAAATTGATTCCAAGCCAATCCAAGCCAAAGCCACAAGGTGCCATGGAGAAGAGTAGATAATCAAGCCTCCTTTGATGAAAACTTCATGAGCACAAGCCAAGCAAGCCACTACAACAAGCATTTTGGAGCATCCAAGGAAGGTAAAAGAGGGTTTCTTTTGCATTTTAGTTGTGTGTTTTATTCATGTTTGTTAACTAGGCTCTCCCTAGTGTCTACTCCTAGAGATGTTATGCTAGTTAGTGTGTTTCTTTCATTTTATTTTTCATTGTAAAACCAACATCATACTAACCATCCTCTCTGGAGTCAAATTCCTAGATCACATAATGGCATGTCCGATGGGACTAGACGTATCCCACACATGCAGAAGATCATTTTGCAGCTTTAAAATCTTCATTTGGATAATTAAAACTCTTGCAAATTGTTTTTCTAACTTTGTTTTGCCATTTTTATTTGCCACGAGTTTACACAGTAACTAACATCAGTTGCATAGCAATTGTCAGTCACATTGGTATAACCGATGTCGGTTAGATAATTGTCATCAATTAGAAAATGTAACCATCATCAGTTATATAACCGACATTGATCACTATGTTTTTCTTAAAACATAGACCCGAGAGCTTTTTTTTTTAAGTTCATTATTTCAAACCTAAAAGAGCTTCAAGGCTAAAGGACATGCTAACATTTTTGTTGCAGGACCAAGCTTGAAATTTGATAAAAACATGTTTAGATCATCTTTTGCATGCTTAAAATAAATCAGGAACATTATTTTGGGTGCTTAAAGTAATATTTAGGTGCTTAAGTGAGTTTTTAGCATTAGCTTTCAAAGTTACAACTAAGACCAAGGGGTCAAATAAACACTACCTCATTTTCTATTTGGGCTTAAAAATGAACTCACCTTTCCAAGTATTTGTATTTACTTAGTTGTTTAAGTTAAATCTTTGTTTGGAAAAAAGAGGGATGTTATGTGTATTCTCTTCTGTTTATCCTCTTTAGGGAACCTTTGAAATCAAAAGTGCCATTCCTATTGCAAGTAGCCTAGTCCAAGGCTTAGAAAGAAAGCCATCTAAAGCACTCCCCAAAAACTCATCAAAGTTTGGGTGACATTGAAAATGACCCTAAAGTCTTTCAACTTTCATGCTTTCCTTGTATTTATGCAAACTTGGCTTGCGAGGGGGAATTCATCACCTCCTATGAGTTCTTTAGGGAAGCTTTAACTCGGGGCTTCACCTACTGGCATTGACTTCATTTTGTTCTTAATTGGAGTTGCACACAAGATGTAGTGGCACTTTGGACATTTCACTACACTGAATGAACAACAGGATGTAGTGGTTGTAAAAAGGACTAGACCTTTTTGCAATAAGCCAAGTGATACAAACCTAAAATCCATGATTTTCTTTTGCATTGTTTGGCATGAAAGTCATTGTGCAATTGATTCCCCTAGAACGTTCAAAAACTTGTTAAATCTTAGATAAACCCCTACTTTCTATGGAAGTATTATTTATGCAAGGTGCATCTCAAGGTCCATCTCATAGTACTGTCATTTGAGAGAAGGGGGGTGTAAAAACCCTAATATATAATACACATTTACTTTTGGATGAACACTTAAAATCTTCTCAAATGACGTATATTGATAGATTCCAACAATACCAAGCAACCTTGTTAGTTTAGAGTCTAAGAGCGATTAATCAGTGGAGTCTTGTCCTAGAATAAAGTCTTGTTTGGAGTCAAAACTTGGTGTAAACAATAATTCAAACCAAAGCACATGGTCCTCATTTTCCTTTGAACAAAGAGGCATTATGTTGCCCGTGTGAGATCATCAATTTGCCTTGTTCAAAGTTCATCAAAATTTATAGGAGTCATATCATCTACTTTGGCGTAGTTATGCTGCCCAATTGAGTCTAGACCTTTACCAAAGCTTTTTAATTCCTTCACTTAAAATCTGAATTCAAAATTGCACCTTTATAAGTTCATAGGGTTGATGTGTTAAGTGGGTTCTCCATTTGCACTAAACTTGAGGGAACTTAGGTTCAATTTCCAATTTGTGTTGAAGGTCGTTTAAGACTCATAAACATTATGATCACTTGATAGACTTAAGCCATTTTGTGCTAAAACACTTGCACTTTGAGTCTATAAACCATAATATTTTGAGTCAAGAAAAGTAGTGTTATGCTATCAAAATTGTGGGAAATTATCTATGCCTTAGAGAGTTTTTGAAACAAACTTTTTTTTCACACATTTTGGGTAGTGTAGCATCGTTACGCTACCCAAAAAATTTCAAATGTTGTTTAATAGACCCTATTGCATAGAGTTCAAATTTGTTCCTACATTTTTAGACCAATCTGAGTGTACTTTTGTGATCTTTATCTTGCATACTTACACTATTCACTTTTGTCTAGCTTATTTGTAAAATGAACCAAGTTTTATACCATTATTTATGAGAAAATAAACTATCTCTAAAGTACCTTTTGTTTCATACCTTATACCTAGTTGATCAAGTTCATGTCCAAGAATTAAATACCTAGTGTTTGTTAGAAGTGTTTTAAATTTGTTAGATTAAAACTTTCATCTATTTTAAAGTCTAGCTTTTGACGTCGTTTGGCCAAGAGTCCTAGCACATGCCTTATTTGAGCCTAGATTTTGATGTTGCATTTGGCCAAAAGACCTAGCAACTTTTAATATTCTATATTAGACTGATTTGAAACACTTAGACCTTAGAGTTTGGCATTTCAATTTTTAGTCCATTTACTTGCTTATCTTTGTGTGAACAATGAAACATTAATTACTTCACACTAGCTTGTTTCCTCATAAATCCTTGCATAAACCTTTTGATCCTTTTGATGAATCTAGGCCAAGTTGGAACATCATCTATTTTAGATTTTGTCCTTTTTAGAGTTTGTAGAACTCTTTGACCTTTTATCGTAAAGCATTGACTATGGATCCCAACACGTATCCAACACTCGTAGTGGACTCATGTACAATCCAGGGATTAGGAATGAGGTGGTAGAGGAAAAAATGGTGCAAGACCCCTACGCAGATAATATTCCTTATGAGATGGATTCTTATTCCTTTTATAATACTCAATTAGGGGCACAAAGCCAAGATATATTGGCTAACTATTTGGTTAACACACCACCTTATTCAGAACAGGACCAAGAACAAACCACATAATACCTAGCTACAATACTGACAGTGGATGAGCTAGTTCTTCAATAGTCATATTATACTAATATGGCTTCCACGTATGATCCATTTTTGTTTAAGTGACATTTATTAGAGAACAAAGATGAGATTTTAATTAGAGCCACAGAGGTAGGGGCTAAGTTTCTAGCAGACTTCCCCCATGAGAATTTACCAAGCCAAGTAAGAATGACCCATAATATCTTTTATGATCAATAGGCTTCTTCTAGTAATCTTATGGCTCCAGTCCAAATAAAGTATCAAGACCCTAATATATTTAATCGAGGCAAAAACATCATGGTAGATCACTTTAACCAAATACAGATAGCATATCAAACCTACCTGAATCTAGCACATAATTGCAATCAGATGAACATGGTGAATCTTGATGAACATGGTGAGTAGATCATTACCTAGTTCCTTGAATAGGAGTGTTGATAGAGTTAACTGGACAAGAGAATATGAGTTCCAACCCATTCATACAAATCACTTCGATAGATAACTTGATGCATATGCCTGTTATTGAAGAAATGTCTTCAGCCTCTACACAGAATAGTGAGCCAAATGTAGTGGATAATGTGAAAACATCATCCAATATCAATCAAAGTGGTACTAATGCACAAACAACTAGCCAACAACATGTGCCTATAGTTAATCCCATAAGTAGATCATCATACTAGGAAATAGGATTTTCTACATCCCAAACTCAACCAGTTGCTTCTTCAACTGTACAACCTATGGGATTAGGTAATATAATAATGGCTAATGTCATGCCTCAATGATAGAATATGACGAATCATACTCCTCAACAAGTAATGAGTAGTATTCTATAACAGCAAGCAAAATCTAGTGTATCAATGCAACAAAGGACAAAGACATTGCCACATCAATCATGGGAAACTAATGTTCCAACTCACTAGGTAATGATAAACATACCTCTTTTGTCATAGACTAATATGCCAATCTAAAACCAAGCAACAAATAGTCAACAATGTGTAAATATTGGTCAGTGACAAATGCCAAATATGTAACCTCTTTTCACTTCCTCACAGGGATTCATGCAACAAGGAGGTCCCCATGTTTCTCAAGTACCTACTAGGCAACCATTGGTTTAAAATATGCCACAAATTCAGATACAGGGTCTTGGTCCATAAGTTCCCTCTCAACAACAAGGTTTGATTAGTCGGCAACATGTACCTTTTCAACCACAACAGGCACAATATAGTTATATCCCTCCATTCCAACCAAAAAATCCTCTAAGTCAAACCTTTATCACCAACCCAAACTAGAATATCACACAACTAAATGTGTAATTTCAAGTATATCCTAATCCACGTATGCATATTCCTGGTCCATTCCCTAACCAAACCAATATACCCCAACAGGTATTTCCATCATACCCTAGTCAATGTGTCCCACTTGTGACCTCCCAACCATCTACCCAAACCAATTTTCTCCCTCAAACTAATGTTCCTTCAAGTTTTCTATCCTAAGAATTACAACAGATGAAGGATGTAATTGCTACCATTCATGCTGGGAAAGAGACTAAAAAGTTTCCTATCGATTCAACATGCAATATTTGCAAATACAATTTCCTCTAAGATATGATCTATTGAAATTTGACAAATACAAAGGGAAAGGTGACCCTAAGGTCCATTTAAATAAATTATTTGTCGCATATCAACTAGTGACATATACCTTTTGCTATTGTTTCCAAAGAGCTTGGATGGAGAAGCCTTAGAGTGGTTTTTAAAGTTGCCCAAAAATTCAGTAATAGATTTTGATGATCTTTCTGATAAGTTTGTGCAGGACTTTTCCTATAATCTTGAGCATGAGATTTCATTAGTGGACTTAACATAAGCAAAGAAAAATACTGGTGAGAGTTTTTTAAGTTATCTATAGTGATGGAGAGCCTTTGTAAGTCGTTTCACCCATAGTTTACCAGATAAATAATTAGCCATTGTGTTTACCAAAAATTTTCATAGCGAGATAGCTTATCATCTGAAACTACAATGTGCACATACTTTCAAAGAGATCATTGATAAAGGTTTGTTGATCGAGTGAGCACTCATCAATAAAGGAGTCATCAAGCTTAATTCAACTAATTAAAATCAAGGTACCAATCAAGGAAATGGTCAATATCAACATCCTATTTACGTGCAAGCATTGCAACCAGCATAGGCCAATAACCAAGAAAGATCGAAGCAATTCAACCGTAAAAAGAATATTATGGGAAATGGAGTAATTGAATCTCATCATGTCTAAATGGTGAAAACATCATATGCATCACCTTTTCAGTTTACTCCTACCTAGCAACCTCTCCAACCAATATCGCAAGCATAACCACCAAGACCTGCACAATAAATACAACAACCTTTATCATTGCAAACCCCTCCTCCTAAGAGAACTGTGCTTGCACATCGTGTCTTTAATAACTTAGGAGAACCTATTGAGTCTATATTTTGAAAGCTTATTATTGTTAATCTGATTAGTTACCCTATACCAAAGCATTATCCGTAAGGCATTCTTTATCTTAATTGGTACCGTGAAAATGAATTATGTGACTATCATCAGGTCAACGGGCATAATCTACGAAGATGTGTCCAAATAGAGCATTTAATTAAGAATATGTTGGAGAATGGAGAGATAACATTGGATAATGGTGCTTCCACTTCTAATCAAACTCTTTAGATTTATCAAAACCCCTTTCCCTAACATAATAATCAATAGCAGTAAAATGATCAGCAACAACAATAATAATGACCATTGTAGTATCAAAATCAAAGGCCAAACCAAAAGAATCAACAAAATCAACAGTAAAACCCATAATGACAGAAAAATGGACAAAACCAAGGTTAAAATGGTAACAACCAACAAACCTACCATGTAGTTACACATGACTACAATAGGCTTGTAGGTCATATTGTAGGGGTAGCATTAATACCATCTTTATTAATCTTAGACCAAGCACTAATCAACCTAGACCATTGTTAAACAACATTTAGCCAAATTACATGGATAGTCCTTCTTTGACCTGGGAGTGCATATAGGCAAACTAGCAAACTAGGAATTCCCCCTTTGGACCTTATATTGATAATTATCCTCACCACGTGACCATATATGAGTGCACTGACAACTGAGACTTATCTTATTTGGTCCCACACCATTTCCAACATTGGTTAGAAAAAATGGTCTAGTATTTAATCCTGATTATACAATCACAACTTGAAGGTTGAAGATTACTATCCCATGCCCACAACCATCTGCCACCTTGCATGTCATCCAACTAATCGTTCAAAATCAAAATAAACCATTCACTACTGACCAAGACAAGAAGTTTGATATTGTAGAACAATTACAGAAGACACCAGCATAAATTTCTATTTTAGATTTGCTGCGAATGTCAATAATCCATAATAACACCTTGAATGAGTTTTTGAACCAATCCACTGTTGCTAGTGACATATCCCTTGATAAATTTTAAGCTTTGGTTGGACACCTAGCTCCAACCCAACAAGTCACATTCAACTAAAGCAATATGTCTTCCCTTGGCCCACTCCATAATAACTCATTATACATAGAACTTTATATAAAGTGACATAAAGTGAAATGTCTCCTTAAAGACAATGGATCAAGCCTCAACATAGTGTCTCTAAAGCTCATCAAGTTTCTTGGATACACAATGGTAGATCTCCAACAAGAAATGATAACCATCAAAGCCTATGATAATCAAGAAATAGAATCACAAGGCACTATTAGTTTGCCAATTATCATTGGGCCTTTGACCCATGATACACTTTTCCATGGGCTTGATCTTGAGTTATCATATAATATTCTTCTAGTCGGGCCTTGGTTAGATGAGATTCGTGTAGTCTCGTCAACATTGCACCAATGTACCAAGGTTTTCCAATCAGGGATGGAAGTGAATATTCCAGGAGAATTACACCCATATGAACACTACAAACATCTTAAGGCTGAATTTCAAAGCTATAATTATCAGTATGGCATGAATCCAAGTTCAAATCAAGATAAAAGAAAGGATATACTTTTTGATCCTTCATCAGATAATTGCATAGATCTTAATACCTTAGATTCCCTTTCCCACATAACACCTCTTAAAGCTTATAATCATTTCACCATTTCAGATAATGGATCAGGAGAGTATGTGACCCATGATACATTTCATATTACTAATCTTCCTCAGAATCTGAAAACCTTTCAGCGACCTAAAGTCACTCCACATATGCATTGGCAACAAAAGAACAAAGATAAGGGACCTGTCACATTTGTACTAGCATCTGTCTTAGAACTTGACCCTCTTAAAGGGGATAAATCATGGTTATACAATGACAACCGAGCTAATTATAAAATTACAAAGTATCCTATTCCCAATAGGATCATGGAGCATCACAATTATGAAAGAAGAGGCCTTGGACCAAATCAACAAGGAACCATTGAGCCAATTTCTATGACTAAGTATGAAAGACTTTATGGACTTGGATTTAAACCGCTTGGGGGTGACCCCACATATCTTATTCAAACTCCATCACCAGCGACTAGTGATGATGATATTGACAGTGAAGTAGAGTCCAATCATAGCCTCACCTTTAATGACCTAGCTGAAACTAACCTGTTTGATAACAATGCCATTTGTACCCTTACCTTGGCTATTCATTGCAACCCATTACCATTATATTATCTCCAACTGATAGATTAGGACCAACAAGAATCCAGTCTACCGATTGATGAGTTCTAGAATAATGAGGCATCATGTGACTTCTTAGACCTTAGAAACAATGTTTTATTAGGAGATCATAAGTTAATATTCTCAATTACATTAGATCATATAGCCTATTTTGGAGAGCAAGTGAATACCCTTAGCCAAAAATAAATAAGTAAAACATTGAGGTCCCAAAGTGAAAACCTCTTTGAGGTGATTTTTGACTAGGGAAAAGTAAAGATAAAGGCCAGTCTAGTGGAAAAACCTATTTTAGGCACCATTAGATGAGGGTGTTCATTCTTCTTTGAATTTAGATCAGGATACCACTAACGATGAACTTGCTTGTGGATCTAAGTTCAGCTTTGAGCAACAATAAGTATTTGATCAAATCCTTCAAGAATTTAGAAGTATTTTTGTCACATGGTCACATATCCCATTAGGGGACTTAGATTCATCATGTCTATGAGAAGTTGAAGAGCAAGTCCTAACAGAGGATCCTGACATAATCTAATAATTCAATTCATTGCCTACTATCCTAGAAGATGGTTCGACCCTTCTAGTCAAAGATATAATAGAGGTAAATATCGGGACTCCACTAGACCTAAAATAGATAAAATTAGGCACATCTCTCATTGAAGAGGAACATGAAGTCTTTACAACTATGTTGAGAGAATTTGTATATATCTTTGCATGGGCCTATTCTGACATGCCAAGTTTACACCCCACCTTGGTTCTACACCACCTTGTGGTTAATCTTGATGCCAAACTAGTAAAACAAAAGCTACGTAAGATGCATCCTTGCATTGTTGTATTGGTAAAGAAAGAGTTGGAAAAACTCTTAGAAGTAGGATGTATTCGATCCATTGACTACTTAGAATGGATCTCTAATGTAGTACCTATTAGTAAAAAGCCTGAAGGGATCAAAATCTATATCAACTTTTGAGACATCAACAAATTTTGTCCTAAAAATGATTTTTTATTACCTAATATTGACATGATCATCGACTCCAGGTAGGTTATGAAATGCTTTCACTCATGGATGGCTTTTCAAAATACAACCAGATCAGAATAGCAACAGAAGACCAACATAAAATAGTGTTCACCACTCCATAGGGAACATTTTGTTATCAGGTAATGCCATTTGGCCTTAACAATGTTAGAGCTACATATCAAAGGGCCATGACTATCATATTCCATGATATGATGCATAATATTATTGAAGACTATGTTGATGACATATTAAAAAAATCCAAAACCAAGGCTGACCTTCCAACAATGCTGCATAAGCTATTTGAAAGATTATGGGAGTACAAAGTCAGACTCAATCCAAAGCAATGTGTGTTTGATGTAACTTCAGGCAAATTACTTGGCTTCATCATGTCTCGTAGAGGTATTGAAGTTGATCTAAATAAATTTCATGCTATAATCAAGATGTCACCAAAAAATAATTTAAAGTAAATTCATAGTTTGTAGGATAAGATCTAATCAATCTGATGCTTCATCTCTCAGTCAGCAGACAACTGCCATCCATTTACACACCTTCTGAAAAAGGGAGTTACATTTCACTAGGATGATCACTGTCAAAAGCCTTTCAATAGCTCAAAGACAATCTTGTTAATCCACCTATTTTATTACCTCCTATACTGGGAAATCCATTCTTGTTATACCTATCAGCTATCGACCATGCTCTGGAAGCACTCTTGGTTCAACATGATGACACTGAAAAAGAGCATGTTGTATACTACCTAAGTCGTACCTTGGTTACATATGAACGTAACTATGCACCTATTGAAAAAGTTTATCTGGCCATGGTCTTCACAGCTCAAAAATTGTGCCATTACATATTGAATAATAAGACTATGGTAATTTCAAAAGTAGATCCATTCAAGTATCTACTATCTAAAACAACTTTGTAAGGTAGAATGGCTAAATGGATCATGCTTCTCAGTGATTTTGACATAGATTATGTCAATCAAAAGGCAATCAAGGGACAAGTTTTTGAAAATCAACTTGCAGAAGCACCTCTCAAAGACACAGCCACTCACATTTCAATTTCCTAATGAATCCATAATGACCGTCACTGACACACCACTTGAGGAGTAGCCTTGAAATATGTATTTTGATGGTTCATTTACTGAACATGGATCAGGGGCAGGCCTATTATTTATTACACCATAGGGGTATTTAATCCTTGAATCATTTAGAATCAGCTTTTCTTATACAAAAAATATGGTCGAGTATGAAGCACGTATTGTAGGACTTCGATAGACAGTGTATTGGAACATATCTCATTTCCAAGTTTATGGTGATTCTTAATTAATCATCAATCAGGTCACAAATCATTTTTAGACCAAAGATGACAAGTTGGTTCCATATAAAGCCATAGTCGACACTCTTAAGCAACAAATTGTCAACATTTAGTTTAAACACATACCAAGGGCTAGTAATAGAATTGTTTATGCCATGGCTACTATTGACTTTTTAATTCAATAAACAGATAAAGCTAGAGAGTATTAGTGCTTCATCAAAAATTTGTCAACACCAGTGCATGAACTTTCAACTATTGTAAATATTTATGATATTATTGATCCTAATTATATATGGTACGTAGACCTTTACAACTACCTTTATGACCAAGTTCTACCACCTAACCTATCTCAAAAACAAACCAAAGCCTTCATTCATCATTTCATTATACTTTACTTAGATCCACCCTTTATCATCGCAATTTTGATATAACTTTGCTTCATTGTTTAACTTTGGTAGAGTCTACACTAGCATTAAGAGAAATACATGAAGGGATATGTGGAGCTCATTCTAATAGGTCAGTACTATCTAAAAAGATATTATGTACTAGTTATTATTGGTCCATGATGGATGCAGATGCTGTTGCATATGTAAAAAAGTGTGATAAAGGTCAACGATATGCTAATCTGATTCATGCCCCAGCCAAAATTCTAAAACTGATGTTGACACCGTGGCCATTTTCTACATGGGGACTTGACCTCATTGGGAAGATCAACACCACTTCATCTGATGGCCATAAATATATCCTTACCGCCATCAAATATTTCACTAAGTGGGTTGAAGCTATATCCCTCACATAATTGGAAAACAAATTTCCAAATTCATCTTCAACCATCTAATTTGTTGTTATGATATCCCCTCTAACATTATATCTGATAATGGAGGATCATTCAAGAACAAGGATGTAGATCAGTTATGTACTAAATATAACATCACACAGCATTTTTCTATAGCATATTACCCTCAAAGTAATGGCCAAGCTGAAGCATTCAATAAAACCATTGTCAATATTCTCAAAAAGATTGTCAATGATGTTGATCGTGATTAGCATTTGTAGATATTCCCTACCCTTTGGGCATATTGTACCAATCATCATACCCCCACACGAGCCACTCCATACTCACTTGTTTATGGTACTGAAGACATCCTTCCCATTGAGGTCAAATTGCCTTCACTATGCATCTCTTTCAAGCATGTCCTAGATGATCATGACTATTGAGTATCTTGCCTGTAATAGATAGACCTACTTTATGAGAAATGCATAGCTACGCTCAACAATCTTCAAGCATATCATAACTAACTCAAAGACCACTATAATCAGTGTGTTAAGTATCAAACATTTGAACTTGGTGATCTTGTTCTTAAAGAAAACTAATACTATGGTTGAGAAGAATCATAAATATAAATTCAAACCAAACTGGATAGGGCCTTTCATCATTGCTACAGATTATGGATCAGGAGCATATAGGCTTGCCACACTAGATGGAGGTGAACTTCCTGAACTAATGAATATTATTCATCTCAAGCAGTATTATGCTTGAATGCTAAGGTGTATTATCTGTAAGGACCTTTTCAATTATGCCATTTTATCCCTATTCTTCTTTATAAAAATACCATCCTTATCTATCCTCTTCATCGTATCCACTTTTCACTTTTGACCTATCGACCTAGTGTGTTCTAAAGCCTACCCATTTGATCATGGTTTTAACCATTCATTATGCATTTTCAGCATCAAGATATCTGATCAGTTTCATCAGTTAGTTCAAGTACTTCAGATAGAGATCTTATTTTGGAATAGTAGGGCAAAATCTTTGGTAGTTGCATCCTTTATTTTTTATTCCTTTCTTACCACTGGTCTTGCTACTAATTATAACTGCCTTTGGGAAAATTAGTACCATTGATCTATGTCGTTATGTCTTGGTTATAATCACCTATGGGAAAATTAGGGGAAATATTAAGCCTTGACACACCAACTTGCCACTACCTATGTCGTACTATGTCTTTTTACCAATTATGTGTATTTTGTTTGAATTAACTGCTACCCTAGTCGAATTCCTCTGTTATAAGGTCAAAACTACAATGACTTGAGGTTCTACTCTAGGAGTATGTAGGTAGTGCTCAATACTTGTTGAAGTCAGCTCAGTCACCCTTTCCACCACGCTCTCACCATTTTATGAGCTTGAACCATTTAGTGTCTCATCATTCTCGATTGAGTTGAGACACTCCAAAACAATTCTAAAAACATTTGAAAAATCATTAGAAAAGAACAAAAATATTGACCACTTATTTGCCTTAAGGATTCTAGGAACCCTTATTAAGTTATAAGCAAATCACTTATCATTTAGTTTCCCCATCCTTTTTGGCCTTTTATCTCACACACTTGCCATTTTACAAGACCATTCTTCTTCTTCTATCACATCCATTCTATTTGTTTTCATCAGTTATCACATTCTTCCCATTCCCTGGGAGAACTACATTTACCCTAAAAAAATTTATTGGATATTACATCCATAGAACTATGTAAGCATCGTCCACTTGCTTAGTGCATATGGAGACAACTTGGCCAGCCCCTTCCTTTCCTTCTATTTCCCCTGTTTTGTTTGTTTGTTAAAGTTGTCACCTATTTTCTAGGGGCACTATTCATATGGTTTCTTTTGAGTGTTTTTTTGTTGTTTTATTTGTGTCTATTTGTTTTCTTTTAGTATTGTTGCCTTGATTCATTTTATGTGTGTTCATTAGGCAATTCCTTGCCCACACTTACACTTGGATCTATCCATATTCATATGTTTACATTGTCATAATTGTTTCTATCATTGGTGCATTGTTTCCTATTGAGTATTAGATTACGGGAGTCAATCCTTGTGTATATTTCAACCAAGTTCTCATGATGTTATACCATGATGCCTACCGACACGTGCTACAACAAACCTCAACATCAAGAAGACTATTCAGCAATGGTGGCATCTCTTTGACATCGACATCTTGATTCCATCCCAATCATATCCCAAATAGAGTAGTTAACCATAAAAGAATACCAACCTTTATTAGTTCAGACGAGCATCTCCCTACTAGTAGGTTGTTTCAATTCATCATTACCCTCTATGTTAAGTTGTCATCATCCTCGGCCAAGTTTATCATGTTTGCTATAATCAGGGTCCAATGATTATAACCGCCTATGGGCAAATCATTACACACCATCCCACCTATATTTCTCAATGATTATAACTGCCTTTAGGCAAATCATTGTATTTTCATCACTTCCCTTTTTTTGTCCATACAAGGGCACGTTATTTTATTATATGTCTGTCTTAACTGGGGTAGTTCCATATTCTCAATTATTATAACCACCTTTGGGCAAATCATTGTGTTATCATACCATGTTGCCACTATCGGGGTACAATGTTTATAATTGCCTTTGGGCAAATCATTGTACACCGTCCCACTTGCATTCTCAATGACTTTGACTACTTTTTCAATATCATTGTGTTTTCACCCCATCATCTTTCCTTTCTTTAGTCCCCTCATTTCGCTTGTTTCTTTTCGAGGGACCGTTTGCCGACCTACTTGTGCCAACCGTTCCCTCAAGGAGGCATCATATAGTTAGTTTATCATTGTTGTAGTTGTAGGCATATATGACCTTTTCATTATTTGAGAAGACATTACTATGCTTATAGCTTGTAACACCTTCTCAAATAAGGGCAAACTATAGGCACCTAAATCTGGCCATTGATAACCTCCAATCAAGCTTTTAGCCAATTTCATAGACACCTAAATCTGGCCATTGATAACCTCTAATCAGGGTTTTGGCCAATTTCCACCCAAAATGCATAATTTGGCCTAAAAACACTAAAACACACTAAATTATGTGAAACTGACATATTCAAGTGCTGATTTTGGCTAGGGTATCACTAAATGGGGCAATGAAATTTATGGGCCAATTAACTTTGATCAGATCATTTTGAGTCAAAATGTCAATTTTGCACCTATGTGCTCGAGATTCCTATTTCTTATCAAATATCTCACACAAGACGTGCCTTTGTTATTTTCTATAGATAACATCCCAAATGTGATAATAGATCCAACACATCTGACATTGCCTTCCAATTCCAATCCAGTCAAATTTTGGACTAATAACAAGGCATTTTGATCAATTTGAGAAATTTGTGAACAAAGTGCTTAATCATACTTAAGAGCTAATTAATCCAAATCAAGGCATAATTAATAATTCCATGGAAACTTGTTGAATACTTATTTTTGGAAATGGATATTGAATATCTGCATCATCAGGTGACCTCATTTCTTGGGAAGACATCCCTAGGCCATAAATGCCACAAATATTAGGATTTATGCCCTCCATGCCTCATCAATGCCGTCCATGCCTCTTAATTTCCTCTTCTTCCAATGTCATGATGAGGATAATTATAAAATTAATTCTAAAAATTGAATTAATCATCAACCACACATCTAAATCTCAGGATGGATGGTTCAGGTTGATTCTGGTCATTCTCAAAAATCTATAAATAGGAGGCCTCACCACATGAATTTTAAGACATGATTATGTAAAGTTATAATGTAGAATTGATTAAAAAGCTTCAAGCAATTAGTGTTACCATGCCAAATTGATTCCAAGCCAAGTCAAGCCAAAACCACAAGGTGCCACGGAGAAGAGGAGATAGCCAAGCCTCCTTTGATGAAGACTTCATGAGCACAAGCCGAGCAAGCCACTACAACAAGCATTTGGGAGCATCTAAAGAAGGTAAAAGAGGGTTTTTTTTGTGCATTTTAGTTGTGTGTTTTATTCATGTTTGTTAACTAAGCTCTCCCTAGTGTCTAGGCCTAGAGATGTTATGCTAGTTAGTGTGTTTCTTTCATTTTATTTTTCATTTTGAAACTAACACCATACTAAGCATCCTCTCTTGAGTCAAATTCCTAGATCACAATTTTGAGCCACTAAAATACTAGGATAAGCATGTAAAATCATATTCAAATCCTTGATAATACCAGATGGCTTTGTGGAAGAACTGTTAAGCTATGGAACTCCCTTGGTATACGGCTCATATTTGAGGTTTAGCTAATTAGCTATGGACTTTGGCATTACCGAAGTGCTAGCTCCACTATCTACTAAGAAATTATGCACCAAGGAGTCACCAATGATTAATGAAATGTAGAAAGGAGGTTTGAACACATTACTTCACATTTCTCTCATAGGACCCTTAGTTGCATTAGCGAGGACTTTGACTTCTTTACTTGGTTATTTACCTGCAATTGTTGTAACACCTATCTTAGACAAACCTTCTTGAAGGATATCCACTTGATTGAGCATGGAAAGCATGTCCCACATTAGTATGCTCATATTAGATTTCTTCATTTGTTCAATAATGTTGATTGGTGTACTGCTAACTTTTGCTTGTGCTTTGGGAGCCACTACTATTATTTGTTGAATTTATGAGCCTTGTGGAGGTGTTGAGACCTTTGAAGTGATATCAACCTCATTAGGCTTAGACAATGAAAAAATGGTGGTAGGAGGTTCCTTGAAAGCTCCCTGGTTGTCACCCATATTCTTTCTTTTCAATCTTGTATTTACTGACATTAGGGCATGAGCTTGACTAGAGCTGGCTTACAAATTGGATACATAACACTCTTCTTGCTCACTAATGACCATTGTAACATCTGATTGGTTTGATACTTGATCAGATCCTTGGTCTTGTGGAGACTATCCTAGCCTTAGCATCATGGTAGTCTCCATGCTTTGAGCCATTAAGGCTTGGATATATACATAAGTAATGACTTACTGCCATTGGTCATTGAATGCCTAGTTAGAAACATTGGTTGGGAGAATGGATTGCCCAAAAGATTGATTCCAAGGCATTGTCCCTTTAGCCTCTTGAGCCATATTGTTTTAAACAAGAACCAAGGTGTTGGAAGAGTTTATAGCATTTGGATTATAATTGTTCTGCTTATTATAGCCAAGTTGTCCTTGCCCTTGCTCTCTATTCTAACCTTGGAAGTTTCCCCTTACGGGTGGTCTATTGCCTTGATAAGATTATTGTTGAGACTGATATGGAGCCTAGTATGACTTATTGAACTAAGCCTACCTTTTTACATTTACTACATCATTTTTCAAGGATTAGAGCATGCTCTTAAGCTCTAGGTAGTTTGTTTGCTCTTGAGAATCAATTGATCCACTAGTGGAGGCCTTTTCCTACTTAGGTGAAGGTATAATAATAATTGTTGGAGTTAGAAGAATAACATCAAGTGGGGGAACAACTTTAGGAGGTGGTCTGATCTTAGGAAAAAGGGGCATTAGGGGTCTAGGGGTAAGCTTGCTAGCCTGAACTAGGCAATTTTTTGCTTTAATGGCCACCTCATAAGTGTCTGGCAATATATTCCCTCCCATGGACTGGATCATTAATGCTATGTCATTGTTTAGAGCCTTCAAGTAGTATAAGAATGCAAAGGTAGGGGATGGTCTAATAGCGGTTGCAATTTTATCCCAAGACTTTTGGAATCTTGCGTTGAAGTCTTGCATAACTTCATGAGGAGCTCTCTTGATCGTGGTCAACTGTTTTGCAAGTGACAAATCATCACTCTTGTCTACAAATATCTTACATAAGGTTGTTCCTAGTTGATCTGATGATTGAATCAAGTTAGGAGCTAAACCTCTATACCAATCTAAAGCCTTTCCCTTAAAGAATACAACAAATAGCCTGATAGCTACATTTTCTATTGCGACATTATGGATATTAAAAAAATTGGCTATATCTATGATGTGTTTAGTATGAGTCACGGCTTGGTCCTCTATGAAATATGGGATGTTTTTTAGGGTTGCTACTGGCATAGGGTCATATTGTGACAAATTCAAAAGACTTTGGTTGTTGAAACCTATGAAAGCTCTTTGGGGAATCATGGTAGTAAGAGGGGATAATGAAGATCTTCTTTCGTAAGTATACCTTATGACTAGTTTAGGAAGAAAGTTTCCTACCTATGGGTCGGTATGGGCAAACTTTAGCCTTCTTATTAAGTTCAAGGGTAATTCAACAAATTCAAAAGGAATACCTACATAAGTTGATCTCATAGTCACCTTTGGCATGAAGAATAGTTACTATTCTATCACCAGATTATTGAGTGTTCTTTGGAGTCACTAGATACTAAAAGATGAAAATTATAATCGCTACAAATTGATCAAACCAACATGAAACTTGACCAATCTTCCTCGAGAGCGATCCCACTGGGCATGCCAGAAATTGTTGTAAGCTAGAATTACACCCTTTGTGGGAGAGTTTCTTAGGCTCTCTCACTCCTAGCTATAAGTGTTGGGACAACCTCATGCTATGGGTATCCTATCATGAGGTTGAACCTCTAGACTTTTTAATGAGACTAATTCCTCAGATGCTTCACTTTAGCTCTCATTTCCCATGCTAAAATCTATTATTGATTAAGTAAAAGGGATAAGAGGATAACATAAAAAGGAAAATCTAAGTTAAGGGAGGTGATACACCAAAAGAGAGTGATCCACATTCAGATCAGGAACCTTAGTGACTACTACTAGACTTAAAAAAGACAAGTCTAACTGATCCTATTTCAGAGCTACAAGTAGAGTAGTTGTGTGGAGGTCAAAGGGGAAGATGCACTTTGAAGGGTAGGAAGAAATAGGTCTATAAGAGAGATACTATGACTAGTAACACTTTAGAAAGGCACCAAAGGTTAACACATCACATGACCTGCAAGAAACCAAGAAAACTGAGGCGAGGTGCATAGAAAAATCATAGATGGTGAGGAAAAACATACATTATGCAATTTAAACTTCAATAATGCACACTTGACTTCAGCATAAATTATAAAGTTGTCTTATATTGATTCAAGAGAGTGTTACAAGGAAGTTTTGACAGAGTGCCTCTATCACTAGTCTAGGGATCCTTATTAAGGTCTAAAAGCTTGTATAAATAGTAGAAAGGGGATGAGAGAAGAGGGGGTCTATGTGAGAGGATGGAGAGCGAGGTCATAAATGACTAAGATATTTTTTGTAGCTTATTCAAATCTCAAAATGCATCAACACTCTTTTGTCACAAGGATAAGGCCCCCATACTTGTGTACTTAGTGACATCATGATCGAACCTATTTTGAGCAGCAATTTATCAAATGTATGATCAGAAGCATGGCTCTACATATTCATTCAAGTTGCTCACCAATTTTTTATAAGTGGGTACAAATAACTATTTTGTTTCTTTTAGGAGCTTTAATGATGGGGTCTAGTTCTTGTTGTCATCTTGGTTCAATTTGAGTCATCTTTACTTTTGTTATGTTTGCCTTAGTCATTTGGTCCTTTATGTCATTGATCTACTTGGTTTCACTGACCCCACTTGTGTATTCACTCTATTGGATTTGAATACATGATCAATCACAAGCCCTTGGATCCTTCTACTGACTTGTCAACACATTCCATTTCTTGCCACTTGTCAAATCTTGGAATCCCCTGACCATTTGACTTATTTTGCTTCGTCGATCTGGGTCCGTACGATCCTAAAAAGTGTCACCTCTTTATTTGTTGTTCTCCTTATTGCTTACTAGTAACTTGATTATTTCTTTAGGCTTCTCATTGTTCACTGCTTACTTCGAACTTATCATTCCTTGAAACTTTCTTCTTTTAAGTTCACTTTTATGTGAAACTTTTTGCCTTATAACCTTTTCCCTCAAATTATATCTCACAACAAAGTCTCTAACTACTTTCCCAAAGATTATTCTTCCAAAGGAATTCCCTTGGCATTTTTCCTAAGTGCCTTTTACAACCTTCTCGACCCATTTAAATCCAACGGCTACTTCCTTCAGGCCACTCCTTTGCTTTACAATTGGTCTTTTAGATTTGTGCAAGTGTCCTTTTCAAAGGGAAAGTACCCTTCAAAAATTTGCTTAGTGTCCTCTTTCGAAGGGTAAATACCCTTTAAACTTTTGCAATGATCCTTTCACCCTTTCTGAATGTGCCCTTGGCCTTCTTGAATTGGACTTCCTGAAAGGAAATGGACCTTTGGCTTTATTGAAATGATCCTTCCCAAAAGGCAGATACCCTTTAGGATTTTGTAATTGATCCTTTTCTGAAGGGATTCTACCCTTTAAATTTTTTTGAATGGCCTTTTCTTTAGTAGACTTCCTTTAGACAAAAAGTCTAAAGGAATTCTTTCCATTGGAAATTGACCCTCAGAGATCCAAACAAACCCTTTAGAAAAAATGTAACAGTCCTTTTGGAAAAGTCCTTTAGAACTTTTGAAAATGGCTCTTCTAAAAGGAACACACCCTTTATAAAATTTGAAAAGGTACCTTTCAGAAATTTTGAAGAGAACCATTTCTTCTGAAAGTGCCTTTCAGAAAAGTGACAAATGACCCTTCAAAAAAAATGAAAAGGACCATTTTCCCGAGAAATGCACCTTTCGAGAAAGTTGTATAAGACATTTTGCTTAAAGAAAATATCCTTCAAAAAACCTTGCTTGGACACTTCTCCAAAGAAAACAAGCTTTCAAAAAAATTCTTTTGGACAAAGTCTGAAAGAATTCTGACACTAAAAGTTTGAAAAAATGCAAGTAAAGACTTGGCTGAAAATGAGATTTTGCAGGTAGCTTCTGCTTAATCGGATTTCCCACACTTGCCTACTTTGGAATTATCATATCTCAATGCTTAATACTTCAAACTTTCCACTATTTTTAACTTATAAGGTAATTTAAGTAAAGCAGCTCCACTCATGGAGTCCGTAGATTTTTTGATGGAGTCTATACTTCTTCAAATAGAATCCGTAGTTCTTCTGATGGAGTCCATAGATTTTTCTAGAGTATGTAGTTCTTTAAATTGGTTAGAATTTTGGTATGTGGGCCAAAATAAATGGCCGACAAATATGAGGCTCCTATATTACATTCATGGTACATTTTTAGCAAACAGGCTCAAATTATAGAAAGTCAAAACTAGGTAAACACAGTGGGAAAACAATGACCTAAAAAGTAGTACAGTTACACATAAATTAGACCAAAAGGACACTAGCACCCAAATTGGGACAGTAGCACCACATTTCCATAAAAGACACTACTATCTAAGACATGGTGTTACTGTCTAATAGCCTCAATTTCAGAAAAAACCCAGATTGGCTAGAAAAGTATAGTAGGTATAATACATGTTTACATAGATTTAGTTATAAATTTATCAATTTTACTTATTTTAATACTAGTTCAACTTAGATTCATATCAGTTTTCTTAGATTTAGGGCATCATACATGGCATGACCATTCCCATATTCAGTTTAGACACCTAGATACATACTATTACAACTTGATCCATAATCTATATGCTCATATATCATATTTGGGGGCATGTGTAACACATTGTTTTCATATGCTTTCTTACACATCAGTTGATCATATGGAATGATAAATTATATGTCATTTTCTATGCCTTATACACTCAACATCATATTCTAGGTTGCTCATTGATTTCATACCTTACTCCATCTACAGTGGTTGGCATTCTCAAGTGGTCTAGAGTCACCTAATGTACCCAAGTGGACATAAAGACAACAAACCCAGTTAGATATACCTAGTTAGACATTTACAATTACTTGCAGTTTAGTTTTAGGTGCATCTACTACACATGGGTGGGCAATGATGGAGTCATGGCCTACTTGAGTTCTTGAGCCACCTACATGAGAGGGTTGGACATGCCATCAACTTAGTCCAATATATTCACTGATTGATCACTATATAAACACATGCAATTTATCACCAAGTTTATGCATTGGTTCACATACCCAATGAGGTGTATTTATTCATTTCCTCTCTCCTATCTCTTTATCCAATTTTACTCAATTTTACTTTTTTACTTAGTTTAGTCTTTTACTTTGATATCTCTCAAATAAGGACTAGTTTATGCACATTTCATTTGCAGGACACGCATTGGACCATGCTTCACATACTCAGACCTAACTTCATGGGCTTCACCTCCTAGGTAAGTATAGGTATACTTATTTTTCCTTTTTCCTAGTCATTTCACTTTGTTACATTTCTAGAATAAAGGGGGGTAATTGTAATCACCCAAAAGTGGTGTTTGAGTGCTAAGAGTGATAAGTGAGACTACCTATCCCTAGCTTAGCCCTATACTTATCCTAGAGCCTATTTTCACACTTATCCAACCTTTGTATGGGCCACATGCATCCCTAATCAGCCCTAAAACAGTCATAGACCAACATTTCTTGATCTTGGCCCTTCATGCCTAGTGTTCTTCCAGTTAGACATTAGTGACATAATAAGGACACTAACATCACATGGTCTTAATGTCTTTTACCTCTTTGTTTCCCAAATGAATATATTTTTAAAACTATAACTTTTTAGAGCCAGCCTAGACCTCTTTTATCACCCTCACAAGTAACATAATAATATAAATATGTAAATTTTAGCCTTTGAACCATTGGGTTTATACATTGGTTCACATACCCAATGAGGTGTATTTATTCCTTTCTCTCATATCTCTTTATCCAATTTTACTTTTTACTTAGTTTAGTCTTTTGCTTTGGTATCTCTCAAATAAGGACTAGTTTATGCATGTTTCATTTGTAGAACACACATTGGATCATGCTTTACATACTCAGACCTAGGTAAGTCTAGGTATGTTTCATTTTCCTTTATCCTAGTCATTTCACTTTGTTACATTTCTAGAATAAAGTGGGGCAAATGTAATCACCCAACAATGGTATATGAGTTCTAAGAATGCTAATTGAGACTAGATATCCCTAATTTAGCCCTGGACCTATCCTAGATCCTATTGTCACACTTATCCAACCTTCGTATGGGCCACATGCATCCTTAGTCAGCCCTAAAGTAGTCACAAATCACCATTTCTTGATCTTGGCCCTTCGTGTCTAATGTTCTTCCAATTAAACACTAGTGCCATAATAAGGACACTAGCATTGCATGACCCTAGTGTCCCAAAAATGATGCTAATGTCTTTTACCTCTTTATTTCCCAAACAAATATCTTTTCAAAATTAGAACTTCTTAGGATCGGCCTAGACTTATTTTATCACCCTCACAAGCAACATAATAATATAAATACATGGCTTTTAGCCTTCTAACCACTGGATGGAAATTAGATGCAAAATACACTTTTAAAATCAAACTAAGTTGCGCATAATTAAGGTTATCAATCCCTATTATATCCTACTTATGCATACTACCATCTACAATAGTCATAAGCTCATATTACCTAGATTTCCAATCTCAAGCACATTCAAGGCCACTATCATACTAGCATCACTTAAACTTGCACCAACACTTAAGTGGGAAGAAATACATTAGGCTTCATCCCTCATCAAAGTACTGGTATGTAGGTGACTCTCATCATAGTGGGGTGTTGAGAATGTCTAGCCTACCCTAGTAATAAACACACTCTCAACTCGTGTTAATCAGATGCCTTAGTTACATAGAAGATTAGGGTTTTCTCACTAAATCAATCATTACAAGAAAAATATAGGGTTTTATAACTTGTGCATGTAGGATCAAACCTTAGAGATCCAGACATAGGTGCACCCAAAAGCTTGAGACAATCCTGCATAGAGGAAACTACCACACATATCAGGACACTGCCACCACATTTCTAATAATGGCTCTACTGTCTAATTATGGCACTCTTGTCTAGTAGGGGTTCTAACACTGGGATCCAATTTATGACACTCAAACAAGCTTTCACTTTAGTTTATAGCACCCAGATCACCTATCTTAATTATTTTCTAGCTAAGTTCTTATTAGCACTATTGGTTACTATTTTTAGAAAAGTCTAAGCTAGTCAATTATGTAACAAATCAGTGGTTGTATTTATTGCATATTATTTCCTTAATTTAGTCTACTCGAATCTTTAACAAACATAGGATTTACATTCACTAAGTCCTAAAAGGTTAAAATAATAGGCTTGTTTGAGAGCCTTTAGGTTGATTAGAGAAAGTGGGACCAACATGGTTTCTAGTAATTGTGTAGCCACTTACACATTTTTATTTATATCATCTAAGCATGCACATTTTTTTGATGCATTGTATGTATTATGTCATGAATATGACTAGCCAATGGGCAACATAGTTGTGTAGAGTGTGCATTATACATTATGTTGGGTGAATATTTTGTTACCAGCTAATTGATGGGCAAAATAGGTTATTTCAACCACAACATAAGGAGATTGATCGGCCAAATGTGCAAGTTTACCACATCCAAAGGGGACAAATCTCTCCTCTCATCAAGGGGAGGTTCCCTATAACTATGGGGTGCTATTTATTATATATATAAGAAAAAAATAACACTCAGGGGTAGGACACCACCATCCATCTCTCTTTTTTTAGAGATGATGTTCATAGACAAAGGAGAAATCTAGGTGAAATGACAAAAGGCACTTCTCTTCTTTCAGAAGTGGTCTGCAACAAACAACATGAATTCTTTCTAGAAAGTAAAAGTAACTGTAACAGGGCGCAATAACCAACAGAATGAGGTGTAGCATAAAGTCTCCACCTCAACTGTCAAAGAGTGAAATATGAAGGACAATGGGGGTGCAAAGTCATCTCAAGATCCTTTACACATAAAAACTAAAAACACACACACTAAAGACAATTGTGGCAACTCAAAGTCTTCACACAGTTGGCTTTAGGACACCTTCCTGATTACTTCCACTAGTTCTAGTCATTTAATTAAATAGACAAGAACACATTCAGGAAACAGACATAAGAACAATTTCCTCAACAACACAAGCTATTCCAGCACAAAGTCTGAAAGGTCACTTGTTTTCTCATTCAAATAAAGAAATTTGATTAACAATCTGAGCTCAAAGTTTCAATAATTGCCTTTCAATTTGGGCAAAGTTTCACTTCTATCTTAGAGATATCTCCCTTGGATAAAATAAGAGATTACAATCTATAGCAGCCAAGAAAGACTTGGCACTTTGTTTCATGGAAAGGCCCATGCTACATTCAATGCCTTGAATGCATTTTTAGTTCTATCAAGGGGCCATGCTGGAATGGGGCGTCAGCCTTAACTGTGGCATGTCAATTCATCTCAAATGTCTCCTCCAAAGTATAGGCCATCTGGTCCTCTTCCTGATATTTGCGCAGTTGTCCACTTTGCCTTTTCTCGATGGAGAAAAATATGCTGTGTCCTTGATTTCTCGTGCTCTCTGATGTCCACCTGGTGGATTGTTTCGCCTACTAGAAATAGCTCCTGCATAGATATTTCTAGTTTTTACCTCTTTTCTTAATGCATTTTGTCTCTTCCTCGTGATCTGAGCTCTCAGGCTATCTCCTTTCCTTTCTGTAGGCTCTTTCAGCTTCTTCTTCAGTTGGTCACTGAGTTTGGTTTTTCAGGGTCTGCACCATATTTGAAAATAAATGGGCATTTCATTACCTTGAATTTGATGCCTGCAAGGACGTTAATAGTTGTTGGTCACTTGAACCACTTTGAACCTTGAACCTTTGAACCATGAGAGTTCATTGGTCCAATGGTTCAATGGTTTAGGTAGTCTTATCGACTCCTTAGTTCAATCGCTTCTTTGGTTCAATCGCTTTCTTTCCTCTTCGGTTGAAACATCTCTTCAAAATTTTGAACCTTTGAACTTTTAACCATTTTGGTTCAAAGTTCAAGGATTCATTCTCTTCCTTGGAATCCTTTGGTCCTTCAAAGTTTCCGGATCCTTTTCTTTTCTGTTGAACTCATTGAACCTTTAAACTTTGAACTCTTTTGGTTCAAGGTTCAATCGGTTCATTCTTTGTTCTTTGAATCATTTGTTTTTCTAAGTCTTTCGAACTCCCTGAAGGGAAGGCGTCCCTTTAGGCCTTGAGAATGGTCTATTTCGTGGTCGCTGAGAGTCCCCTGCAAGGGTACCTACCCTTTGGGGTCCTTCGAGCGGCCTTGATTCTTTGAATCCTTCAGACATTTTGTCCAAAGAAAATCATTCCTCTGCCTTTGCCACTTTCTGTCGGGCCTTTCAACATTACTTCAAACAAAATGTCTGAAGGAATTCCTTCAGACATTTTATCTAAAGGATTTCCCTTGTGAAATTTTGTCGCAGAAAATCTTTCTAAAAGATATCCTTTTGTTGCTTGCGATTGAACCGTTTGATTAAACCAACAATGGTTCAACGGTTCAATACTATGTTCTTCTCATTCAATTGACCGCTTGAACCAACCACTTTGAACTTTTATTGAACTTGTTGAACCTTGAACCATTTTGGTTCAAGGTTCAATGGTTCAATCGTTCTTCTTGGGAGCCTTCTTTTCGTTAAGTCTTTTGAAGCCATTTGAACTTTTCGAAGTGGTTGAACTTTGAACTTGCCGAAGCGGTTAACTCTTTAAGTCTGCCGATGTCATTGAACCTTTGAACCCGTTGAACCTTTGAACCTTTGGAGGTAGGGTTTAATGGTTCATTCCATTTGTTTGAGGTTTGCCGATGGACCTTTTGGTTGAACCTCGACATTGAACCAACCTTGAAATTCCCTAAGTGTTGGGAACTTGTTTCTTTGTGAGAGCTTGCCTATTGAAGTTGTTGAGCCTGTTGAACCTGCGAGTCCCTTAGTTGAAAAAACTTGAATAATTGGAGAATTTGAATAGTCATAACATTTTTTGAGAAGGGAAGAGAGAATTTTGGTCTATAGGACCCAAAATAGTTGATATGTTGTCCCCAAAGACAAGTGATGGATTTTGGGAACAACACATTCTAAAAAAAATGATCTATTTTGTGTGATTTTAGTGATACAAAATTTTGGGCATGACAATAGATAGGTGCAAATGCCAAAGCATATATAGTGAAATGCACATTCAAATAGATTTGTGCATAATAGGGAAAGTCATTTTATGATTTTAAATATTGTTAATCTATTAATGCATGATTAATAGAAACTCGCCAAGTGTATCACTCATATTTGATGTATAAAAGAACAAACAAAAAAGGCAGAGCTATAGATAGGAAAAGGGTGTACTGCATGAGCATTCCACATGGCCAAAATAAAGAGAAAGCAAACATATTAAGTCAAATGGAAATTCTAACACGTTAAAAAAATTTGATCTTTTGCCTTTATGAACTCTGACCCCTTTATGTTGCAGGATCATGAAATATGGATGGCAAAGATTATCTCATAAGATCAAAGGCCAAATTCAACAGATAATTGTTATTGTTGTATAGTCCCCATGGACCTAATTTAACCATTTAATATGTCAAAAATTTAGATTTTGATACCAAAAGGAACCTAATTTAACCATTTCATAAGCTAAATATTATTGCAAAACTAGTCATGGTCATTTTAAACAAAAACCTATGCTTATATATAGAAAACTAATAATTGTTTATTTTTAAACCATTGCCATATATTCCTTTCAACAACAATCCTAAAGTTACATCACAACACTTTTTAAATAAGGGATAAGGCATAATCAAGTCTTTCCATTATATTGAAAAGTTACACTTCAAATTGTGATCAAAAGCCTTGGACATTGTATATATAATAATTAGTTAGCAATTTTAAATTATTTAAATTACATTTACCACTAATATCCATTGTGTGTGTGTGTGTGTATATATATATATATATATATATATATATATATATACAAACTAATTCAACATTAACCTCAATATGAAGTATTAAAATTATCTTCACTATTATCAACTTCATTATCTCTACATCCTTCTATCTCTTCAAAAGTATTTTATTATAAAATCTGAAAAAGCTCCGAAATACATATATTCTATAAAACCTCTTAAAAAAGTGCAAATTGTAATATATTATGCATATATATTCTATGTGTGTATATCTTATAAAATCTCTATAACTTTAATTATATAGTGCACATATTATTCCCTTTCTATTGATTGATATATCCATAATAAATAAATTAAAAAGCTTCACCATTACCCTTTCTATTGATTGATATCTGCAGAATAATAAAAAAGTTTTACCTTAATCTTCCTCGAAGAATTCTATCCCTCTTTTAAAAAGATTTATTTTTTCACTTTTATAAATTAAATTATTCGAGTAAAATTCAATATTACTAAAAATTATTTAAAAAAAAAATTCTATAGTGTCAATTATATAATGCACATATTATATTTTACCCTTATTCCACCAAACTTTAATATTATTACAAATTATTTTTTTAAAAATAAAATTATTAATTTAGTGCAAAAGTTGTAGTTTAATTAGTGAGACGCCTAAGTTAACATAAGCAATTGTTTAATACCTTTGCTTTGAAAGTGATTGTGGTGCCCTATCCAATGATAAGGAGTAGAGAGGGGTCACGATCTACCATTCCATTCAGAGTGAACTTTCATATTGGATATAAACAGGGGTTAGCCCCTATGGTCTATAAGAGAAGAGACTCTAATGAGATAAGGAGATAGGTCCCCCTTATCTATCAAAATATAAATTCTTAATGTTATCCACCAAAATATAAAATTCCAAAGACTATTTTGATCATGTAGCACACACACACCCACCCAACGCGCGCCGCCCCCCCCCCCCCCCCGGCATACACACACACACATGCCTTCCTAAACCAAATTTATTGATTGTGATGCTTTCACTGGAGTTCAACAATTTTAATTAACTCATATTTTTAGTTGAGTGACCATTATAGACCTTGGGACCATAGGGCCCACTAAGTTTGCTTAAAGAGTTGTAGGTTTGTTTGAGAGCCTATAGGTTGATTAGAGCAAATGGGACCAACGTGGTCGCTAGTAATTGTGCAGCTACTTGTGCATTTTTATCCATATCATTTATACATGTGAGTTTTTTATGCATTGCATGTCTTGTGTCATGAATATTACTAGCCAATGGGCATTGTAGTTGTGTATAATGTACATTGAACATTCTAAAAAAATTTGACCTATTTAATGTGATTTAAGTCATACAAAATTTTGGGCATGATAAATGATAGGTACATATGCGAAAGCATATATTATAGTGAAAGGCACATTTCAACAAAGCCACACACAATAGGGAAAGTCATTTTAAAATAAAAACACTGTTAATTTGTTAATGCATGATCAATAGATTCCTAGCCAAATGTATCACTCTTATTGGATGCATAAAAAACAAATGAAAAAGGTAGAGTTGGAGATAGGAAAAGGGTGTATTGTGTGAGCATTCCATATGGCCAAAATAAAGAGAAAACACGTATATTAAGTCAAATGGGTATTCCAACACGTTTGAAAAAAGTGAAATTTTGCCTTTATGAGCTACATCCCCTTTATGTTACATGATCATGCCATGTGGATGGCAAAGATACTCTTGTGCGATCAAAGGCCAACTTTAATAGATATTTGATATTGTTGTTTAGTTCCCATGGACTTAATTTGACCATTTAATATGTTAAAAAATTAGATTTTGATACCAAAAAGAACCTAATTTATAATTTCATAAGCCAAGTATTATTGCAAAACTAATAATGGCCATTTTAAGCAAAAATCCATGCCTATATCTAGCAAAATCAAAATTATTTATCTTTAAACCAATGCCATACATTTCTTTCAACAACAATACTAAAGTTGCATCACAACACTTGTTAAAGAAGGGATTGAACATTGTATATATAATAATTAGTTGATAATTTTAAATTATTTAAGTTACGTTTGCCATTAATATCCATTAAATATATATACAAATTAATTTAACATTAACATTAATACAAAGTATTAATTTTATTATTATTATTGTCAACTTCATTATCCCTCCATCCTTCTATCTCTTCAAAAGTATTTTATTATAAAATCAAGAAAAGCTCTGAGATACATATATTCTAGAAAACCTCTTAGAAAGTATAAATTATAATGTGCAATGTATACATATCTTATGTATATATATCTTATAAAATCTCTATAACTTTAATTATATAGTGCACGTATTATTCCCTTTCTATTGATTGATGGTTGTGAAATGGCTAGTCCCTGCCTTTGTATTGGGAGTGTGTGCTTGAATTTGCATATAAATTTGTAAAGTAAGTTTTCTTTAATAATTTGAACTTGAAAATTCACACTTAATATTGTGTAACTTATTGTTGCAATTTGAAATTGATTATCGATAGTTCTTTTGGAGATGTCCTATCAACCCAATATCTAGCTAAACTAAAATTAAAACAGTAATAACCATCAAATTTGGTGGAACCCAAATGAGCTCTACACTGCACAAAAAATTATCATTCCTCTCATTTTCATATATTCTCAAAGGTGTTTGAAAAAGTGTTAATGTTATAACACTCTACATTGATAGGGACTAGTAATAGTATTGAGAGGTGAATGCCACTATCGATAATAGGCATAATGGCAGGACTATAACTTCATATGTCTATAAGATACTAATACATACATGTAATTAAATATAAATTTGGGTGTGCCCAATTTCACACCCACAATTATGGCCATCAAGCAAAATTTAATGTCAAAACAAAAAGGTAAACTTGTAATGGCAATGATAAGTAACAAGTAATTATGGCTTGTGAATGTTTTTATAAAGGGAATAGTTAATTTAATTTTGTTTATGCCATTGGGAAAAAATGCATGGTTTTAATTTTGGGATGCAAATGTAGCAACTAATATATTTGAAATAGAAAGTTCCTATTTTGGAGGCATTATTAGAAGACATGTTTATAGACAATGGAAGCATTTAATAAGTGGTTGGGCGGTAGTTGTTTTATGATAATTCCTTAAAATAAATCATATTATAATGCCCATAGTTTTTAAAATTCTCCATTTAATGAATTTGCTTAAGCTTCTTGAAAATGTTATTATGTATTTTTTATTTTTTTTAAATATCATATTCTTCCAACTCTATCAAAAGAATATTAAAAATGAAGAAGTAATAAAATAAGAAAAACCGGTTTACTATTTCATGAATTGTATTACCATATATAGATAACCTTGTTAACGGTCAAGTTTAAGATAGACTTGGAATCTAAAATATTGTAACGACTTTAATATATCAAAAGACGATCCTCAAGGGCTTGTAGCTCTTTAAATCTTAGACTATACCTCCACTAGATCCTACAGTAGATGCCAAGGAGACAATCAAACAAATAAAGCTCAAATGCTACAAAAACATCCACTTTGTTGTAAAATATTATATATTTTGTTGAACTATGTACATCTCTACAAGGAAATACATTATCAATGGCTAAAAACCTACAACACCCAAAATCCCCAACACATCATTGAAAAATGGTACAAACATGGAAATTATTGCTATGTTGATCACAAAAATAGTCCTCCAAACCAATTTGAAAAGACTCAACTTCAACTCTCCATATATTGGAAACTCAATAATGTATTTCACATGAATGAGTGCGATTTTGGGCCATCATGGGAGCACCAATTCTCAATGAAATAAAACAAGGATTGAGTAAAAACCTACAAAATAATAAAAATGAATCATTGCATACCCCTAAAATTTTATAAAGTATGTAGAGAGATTTTGATTCGTACCACAAGGCATAGGACTAAGGTGTGCAGGGGACAACTGAGTTATGGCTGTGTAGAGTGAATGTGCAATGCGATATTTAGCCAAAACAAACACAACACATTCAATGGAACATAAGACTGATTTGTAAAGAATATAACTTCTATTCAAATGTAAAGAGTAAGGAAATGCTACAAGGTGTACAAAGATTCAATAAGGCTAGGAGAGTAGGCTCCTATGATCATAAGGGATCACACATCCTCTGATTTGCTTATATTGGAGAATGCAATAGTGCATGCATACATAGTAGATGTTTTGGGGCAAGCTAACTATGTTATGCTTATGTAATACAAGAGGGAAATACAATGGCAATAGTGCATGCATATTGAGTAGATGTAAAAGGCAAGCTATCGATGTCACGACTATGTGATCAGAGGGTGTAACATGTCCTCTAATGTGCCTGATGTTTGATTCTCTTATTCATATCCTTCTCCCCCCTTTGAAAAAGAATATGTATGTTACATAGAAACATGTATGTACAAAGGTAGTTACAACTATTGGATCATTATAAAGAAGGCAATTACAAGATGCTTCATATTACATGATGGACGCCAGTTGAACTACCTAATACATGGTGGCTAACTACCCAACTAAATGTCTGACAGGTTCTAGGACAAAAAATACTTCTTTGCAAGCCACATGTTTGAATATAGTTGATATGTGGATCCATTATAAGCAATGCACACGTTTGGTTAGTAGGCACATGAATAATGTGATGAAATACACAAAGCTATGAGCAAGCACGAGCATAGTGTGTAGACCTGTGAACGAGCACAAGTGTCGGAATGGTGCATATGTTCACTGAACAAGCACAAGAATAGTGCAATGAAGTGCGTAAAGCTATGAGCAAGAATGAGCATAATGCATAGACCTGTGAGAAAGCACAAGTGTAATAATGGTGCACATGTTTGATGAACAAGCACAAGAACAATGTGATGAAGTGGTGTGTAGTGAGGTGTGCAGGCTATGATCAGGTACAACCTAAATGTGAAGTCTATGAGAAAGTATGGGACTTATATGCAGGAACGTAAGTAAGTTTTGTGCAAAAGTGTGTGCATAATGGAGTATGAGGTATGAGTTAGAAGCATGAAAAAAAGTGACAAGTCTATTATACTGCATGAGAGATGTGTATAGACCATTCATATTTTTTTGAAGAGTAATGGTCTCCATTACATCAATGTGCCACTAAAGAAACTGCACTTGAAGTGTGTTGCTAATATGAATAACAATGTTTATAACTTGTTGTGGAAATCTATAAATGCTAAAGGAGGTGGATGATCTTGTGCTCTTAATGCTGAGAAGTAAGAGTGTAGTGTACTTAGGTTACTTTCTCGAGAGATGTGAAAAATCTCTATATGCAAGAGTGGATTATAGATGGAGCATTAAGAGCTATAATATTGATGGCAACAAGGCATAATGCAAGGTGTATTATGCATAGATCAATGTTTATTACATACATATAACACAAAGTGTTATTATCTACTACATTACTAATGTGGTAAGTCATGCACTTGTAAGACCACTACAAAGAAGAAGATATTTTTCCCCAACTGTCAAGGTCCATCTAGCTATAATGTAGTTTCAGTGAGTGCATAGTCCTGTGTGCAAGAATGTCTGAGAACCAACAAGTGGATTGGTCATGGCTATTTCTTCTACATAGAACATAAGGGTGAATACCCCAACATTGCTCAGTTATATGACCATTATGATGAAAATGGTCAAAGGTAATTAGAAAGTGCAATGTGCAGCTCTAGCAGGAGTGTCTTCATGGCTATCATGGATGATCTATGTGGTGTTTTTTGCAAGAGCATGGTGCGGGTTGTTGATTCCTTGATTGCCATCATGGCCATTATTGTGCATAGTTTTTTTGCTTAAAAGTATATGCATGTACCTAAATTTATTTTTGTATAGGGCGTGACTTAGAAGGTGAATGATGTTGAGATGTGCATTATCTTCTATATTGTTATTGCATAGGTTTTTGTTGAATGGCCTGTATAGAATGAAACAAGGACTTGAAGTGGGAGCATGGTTGAGATGCTCATGCAACTCCTTAAGGATGTTAGTGTGAGAGACCTAGTGCACAAGTGGAAACACTTGGAATGTCTTTCATAAAATGTGATGTGGATGCACTATCGACATGTGACTGCAGTGAGAAGAGTATGTTATCTTCTCTGATGATGTTGTGATCGGTGTACCCAAAATCCATGTTGTGTGGTCTCATCTCCAACTAGAGAGATAAAGGATGGCTTGGCACATCTTTGTTAATCCTTAGCCTTCATAACCCATTTGCTTCAGCAGTTTAGAACTAATTCCCTTGGTGTACTTCTCAAAACTACCAAATAAGATTGTCAATGATGTAGGTGGTGGTGAATGACAAGGACTCATAAGGTCTTCATATATCCTTGTCTCTACATCACAAGTTATGATTGGGCATGATGAAGTGCTAAAAACTAAAGGATCAAGAACTTAAAACTTGGTGTGATCGACCTCAAGGTGCTCAAGTTCTTTCTCCTTGGTGGAGAGATCCTGTTGTAGATCCTGAATGACAAGGAAGCATCTATCCTTGGCTAAAATAAGGTCATGGTAGATAGGCTCCATGAGATTAATGTTGTTTGTCATGAGATTTATTAGTTGCTCCATGATGGTACTAGAGCCTTTCTTCTTGGCTTAGAGAACATCTTGTAGTTGTCGATTCCAGTGCTAGAGATGTTGGATCTCTTTGAGTAGGCATGCATTCTCTTCCAGAGACTTTAAAGGAGATACTTTTAATTGGGAGTTATTCACCAGACTACTCGCTTTACTCATGATTGCAACAAACAAGAAAGAGAAAACACATGACTATGCTTTGGTACCAATTAATTATTAGTGTAATCGTTCTAATACCAATTACTTATTAAGCATAACTACTCTGATACCAATGATCTAGACCATAAGGCCCAAGACCAAGGTGTGCAGGGGACAATCAAGTTATGGTAGTGTATAATGAATGCACATTGTGATATTCAACCATAATAAACACAACACATTCAATGGAGCAGAAAATTGATTTGTAGAGAATGCAAATTTTATTCAAATGTAAAGAATACAAAAATGCTACAAGGTGTACAAAGCTTTAACAAGGTTAGGAGAGTAGGCTCTTGTGATCAAAATGGGTCACACATCCTTTGATTTGCCTAGACTGGAGAGCGTGACAATGCATGTATATAAAGTAGATGCTTGGGGGCAAGCTAACTATGTTATGCATATGTAATGCAAGAGAGAGATACGATGGCAACAATGCATGCAAATCGAGTACATGCACAAGGCAAGCTATCAATGTTATAATTATGTTATTAGAAGGGGTAACACATCCTCTGACATGCCTGGTGTCTAATTCTCCTATTCGTATCTTCCCCCCCTTTGAAAAAGAATCCATATGTTACATATAAACATGTATATACAAAGATAGTTATAACTGTTGGGTCGTTACAAAGAAGACAATTACAAGACGCTTCATCTTCCTCACTAGACATCATTTGACCTACTTGGTACATGGTGGCTAACTTCCCAATTGAATGTCTGATAGGTTTCAGGTTGAGAAGTGTCACTTTACAAGCCATGCATTTAAAAAAAGCTAATACATGGAGCATTAGAAGCGATGCACATGTTTGATGAGCAAGTGCAAGAATATTGTAATGAAATACGTAAAGTTGTGAGTGAGAATGAACATAGTGCATAAACTTGTGAGTAAGCATAAGTGTAGCAATCGTATATGCATTCTGTGAACAAGTACATGAATAATGCGATGAAGTGTGCAAAGTTGTGAGCGAGCACAAACATAGTGCATAAACCTATAACCAAGCACAAGTGTAATAATGATGTACATGTTTGGTAAGCAAACACAGGAATAGTGCAATGAAGTGATACACAATGAGCTGTGTAGGTTGATATTGGGTGCGATCTAAATGTGAAATTCTATGAGCAAGCATAAGACTTATGTGCAGGAATGTAAGAAAGCTTTGTGCATAAGGGTGCGCACGATGGTGCAGGAGATATGAGCTGTGGGTAGGAAAAATAAGTGAGAAGTGTATTTTGTTGCATGGGAGCTGCGCACAAATCATATTTAAATTTAAAATGTATACTGAATTGATAAGCTCCTATGAGGTGGAGGAAAATACACACATTAGTAAAGTTAGTTAACCAAAAAGGGGTGCTAAAATCCAAAATGAGTGAGAAGATTTCCTGGAGCATTGATACAAAGGCTATGTATCCAAGGAAACCATTTAACATATAAAAGGCCATTGTAATGCTCACTCCTAATTTTGTTGCTTTCTTCATATTTTTTTCTACATGAGGTGATTTTATGGTGTCCTTTATCACATCTAAGGGTAATTTTTTTAATTCTCAAGTTATGCCATCCCTAGCTTCGCCAAAATAAAATAAAAATTCAATGAATACAATGTTATACTTGGATCTCTATTAGAATCATTGAATATGAATAATCAAAGGCAATGTTTCCCACAACTTGGAAGATATACCGGACCTTTTGGGCTTCAATAACTGTTCCTATCATGGTTCCATGGAAGTTTCCTTCTACAAATACCCAACATAGTCTCATTAGTTATCACATGGAATATCTAATTTGATGTCTTTGAAGAATTTGGTGCAAAGTAAATGCATACATGCAACTTTTCCAATAGCAAGGTGGAGCCCTATTAAGGAATAACTAAATGACATAACCTCAACCACTATAGAAAGCCACCAAAGCTTGTCAAAGTCTGGGGTTTGAGATATAATTATATGTATGACTCTAAATATAATCATGTAAGTATTGGTGGAGGGGTGGCATGGAGCTTCATCTCCATTCTCATGGAAATAATTTGACTGCTTTATTGCCCTGGGATCATCCAACGACATCTATGAAATAAATATTTTCAAATTTTGGATTGGAAACTCATGTCATGCTAATAAACGCTGTGATGGTGTAGTTGATTTCAGTTTCGTATAAATTGGTATACTATATAAAGGCACACATCCATATTTAAACGCTTTCTAGATTACAATTATTTGATATCCCATTTTTAAGTCATTAAATGAGGAGGATGCATTTTATATTTTTGTGTTGTCATTGTTAATAAATGTTCATGATGTCAATAAAAGAATATGCTTAATAACATGCATAAAATATTTCATTATTTATTTGCTAAACCTTATACCAAACTCTATAATTAATAAAATAATATATAACTTTTAAAAAATCATTGGTTGAACAAAAAATAATTAATTAAAAACTTAATCCATTAATTCTTGCCTCGACAAGGACTAATAAATTAAAAAGCTTCACCATTACCCTTTCTATTGATTGATATCTTCATAATAAATATATAAAAAAGCTTCACCTTATTCTTCCTTAGGAATTCTATCCCTTTTTAAAAAAGATTTATTTTTTCACTTTTATAAATTAAATTATTTGAATAAAATTCAATATTACTAAAAATTATTTTGGAAAAAATCTCCACAATTTCAATTATATAATGCACATATTATATGCTACCCTTTCAATATTGATTGATATCTATATAATAAACATAAAAAACTTCATCACGATTCTCACTTAAAGAATTCTATTCTCTTTTAAAAAAGTTTTTTATTTTTATTTTTATAAAGTAAATTATTCCACCAAACTTTAATATTATTTAAAAATAAGTAATATTATTAATTTAATATAAAAAGTTGTAATTTAATTAACGAGATACTTAAGCGACCCCAAACAACTTATTTTGAAAGTGGTTGTGATATCCTATTTAATAACAAGGAGTATAAACGAGTGGAGATTTACCATCCAATTCAGAATGATCTTGCATACCAAATATAGATGGGATCAACCCCTACACCTTATAAAAAAAAAATGTAACGAAATAGAGAGATAAGAGTCCTTATTTACCAAAATATAAATTCCTAATATTATCCACCATAATATATTTACCTTCCCAAACTAAATATCTATCTATCTAAGTAATTCCCAAGACCCAATTCAAAAAAATAAAATAGTTATTTTTTTGATTGAAACCCTACTTTTATACCGATTAGGTGTACAGAATGCTTCTTCGATTTACTACTAAGAATTGAAGAATATCTATTCTGCGAAATTCTTTGGGACATGATCCCAACTTCATCTATTTTTTATATCAATTAAAATTTGTACTTTAGTAAATCGCTACGCAACACCTTTTACACCATCATCCTCACCATTAAACTACAACCCACTCTATATAAAATAATTATTAATTTCCGTCCCAAAACCAAATTGATTGATTGTGATACTTTGTAATGGAGTTTAGCAATTTAACTTTCTCAAGAGATGCATTTGTGGTCCTCGTAGTTGAATTTCGAGACACTCTTTACACACATGAATCACATTCCACATATGATCCTTTGTAATGGAGTTAAGCGATTTTACTTCCTCAAGAGATGCATTTGTGGTCCTTGTGGTTGAATTTCGAGACACTCTTTACACACATGGATCACATTCCACAATTTCAACGTCACCGACCAGTTTGAAAACCTTACACCGTCCATTAAATTGAGAAAAAACTTAAAAAAGTTGGCGTCTTATATAGGCAATAAAAGATTACGATGAAGTACTAATTGACAAGCACATGCACAGAGATCAGAGAAGTGTATGTGGCAGATTAATATTTGTGCTTAGATACCCACAAGTCCTCGGCGCTTTTCTCTCTCGCTTGCACCCATTTCATTTGCCAGACGTTCGGCAGTTGAAGGCAGGCAGACAGACACGGGCGCCATGGATTCGGCCGCCAACAACGCCAACAACAATAATAACAATAACAACTGGAGGAATGAACTGTCACAGGATTCCAGACAGAAGATCGTCAATAAGATGTATGTAATTTAGTTCTCTCTCTTCTCTTTTCTTTTCATGGATCTTCTAATATCGCAAGACCGATTGGGAAAAACCCTTCTTGAAATTTAGCCCAGCTTTGTTTGGATTCGGGGCTTCTTTAGAGTTCAGATTTAGATCAGAAGATGGCTCCTGCACATAAAATACAAAGACCCATTACCCTGTTGGTAAACTGTACTTTGTTTTCGACCCTTCCCAAAACATATGCACGCCACTATACATATGGATGCAAAAACATCCAGGGTAATCTCAGGCCATACACTGCACAGACACACATATACCCATAAATAATTAGCTTCATTTCTAACCCCTTATCATGATTGCAATGAGCCAAATAACTTTGCTGTCGGAAGATTCTTTTTATTGGCTAAATTATCCATTTTATAATAACAGAAGTTCAGCAGTCGAATATCAGCAGAGGAATACTTTAGGTTCTGAATCATTAACCTATAGGGATTGGGTGCATGAATAATCGAGCTTCTTTTGTCTCATACCAAGAATTGAATAGTATACTATTAACCTATAGGGATTGGGTGCACGACTATTCAAGCTTTTTCTGCTAAATGCCAAGAACCGATTGTTATACTACTAGTATTAATTTATAGGATTGGGTGTGCGAATAGTCAAGCTTCTTCTGCCTCATACCAAAAACTTAATAGTATACTACTAACCTATAGGGATTGGGTGCACGAATATTCGAGTTTTTTCTGCGTCATACCAAGAACTGAATGGTATGCTATTAACTTATAAGGATTAGGTGCATGAATAATCAAGCTTCTTCCGCCTCATACCAAAACTTAATGGTATATTACTAACCTATAAGGATTGAGTGCATAATAATTGAGCTTCTTCCGCCTCATACCAAGAACTGAATGGTATACTATTCAATTTTAAAAGCTCAATTGATTTACCCCGTCATAGTTAATTAAATGTTACAGCTAAATGAAATCCATACCTTGTAGGATATCCAATAAAATATTGTATGTGATAAAAGTTTGTTCGCCACATTCTATTTTATAGAAAATCAAACTGACAATATATTAATATCTATAGTTAACTTAGGAATGAAATCCATAACCAGTAGGATATTCAGTAGACTGTTGTATGTAAACATAAAATAAAGTTTGTTTTGCCCGCATTTTACTATATTTATAAGAAATCGCTTAACAATATGTTAATATTTATAATTAACTTATCACCACATATTAATATTTATAATTAACTTATCACCACATATTAATATTTATAATTAATTTATTAATTATAGTTTAACATATGTCAATAATTCTAATTTACCATATGTTAATATTTATAGAAAAAATTGTAAGTCTATATTAATGGTTCCAGGCTAATCTTTCCTGATGAAGGACCACTTAAATGGCCTCAAACTTCATCCAGTTTTATCCAAAAAATCTTGTTTTCTTATTATAATTAAAAAATTATAATATACAATTTATAAACAAAAAATATCCTAATTTATTTTATGATTCAAAAAAGCTTATAAGCTTTTTTATTAAAAAAATATAAAGCCATCTAAAGGCTACAGTTCATTTTCTTTACAGAATAATGGAAAGATGTGAATGAAAATTTCATAGTTATAAAGGCAATTTCAAGATGCACTAAAGAGGCATATTCTAGTGGGTTAGTAAGGTATGTATTTAGAAACATTTGAATGTGATTTTTTGAGGGATTATGAAACTACAAAGGAAGATAGGGAAGGCTGAGCAAGCAAACTTACTCATCTCTTAGGGGATTATGAAGCCATAAAGGAGGAGAGAGGAAGGCCAAACAAGTAAATATACTCATCTCTCAACCAATCGGCCATTAAAACTTTCTTATTTACAAGTATGACAGCATTTATTCTAAATCAATATAGATAAAAGTAATTTTAAAGATAATTTAGGAGACAAATAAAGTGTACAATATCCTCTTACGAAATGCCACAAAGATTTGCTTTACTTTGAACTGATATTGTTCAAATTTTATACTTCTGGTTTTATAATAGGGTGCAAGTTTTTGCTATCCAACTGTTCCAGCATTGAATACATTGATGATGCGTTTGTCTACACAATGTGGAGTGGCTCACAGAACTAATGGTAGTACCATGGTAGAATTGTTTGTTTTTATATTGGAATTTAATTTATCATTTGGATTGTTTTTGCTTCCAGAAATTCGTAGTTAAATAATTTTAAATGATTTTTGTTTCTAAAATTTTCAGATTTGAACTTGTTTTGTTTCAGTGATCCTGATAAGAGGATATAAAGAGAGGAGGTTGGTACGAACATGGATAACTATGGCAATACTCCAAAATCTTAGGGAGTTTACCTCTTCTCAACTACCCATAAGAAAAAAAGAAAAAATTTGCAAAATCCCTGTCATGCAACAGCATATATATTATACCATCCAAGAGGATCCATAAAAACAGATGACATATAACACTACTATAATCAGAAATACCTAAAACTTAAAAAAAACAACCCTACATGCTAAACATAGCAGTAGTGGAAGATTCTTACACTGTTTCATGCACAAATTTGCAGCCAGGAGTCTGAATATCTTTTCCAGATTCTCATGCTCCTGCTGGAGTTCTTCCTAACTTATTTACATAGGCGCTGAAATAGGCAATCATCTCGAGTTTCAGGTGTGAATAATCTTGGTGTGAATGTTTCCTCTAGGTATATTTCTTCTGGTGTGACTATGGCTAGAATCTGGCATTATTTTGTCCACTTTGGAAGAAATTGAGCTGCATCCTTTTTAGGATCAAGCTGCTGTTCAGCAATAAATAACAGGTCATTAACTTTTCTCTTAACACTCAAAAATTATTGTTCCCCATAACAGGTCATTTTTTTCTGGTTCTCTTGCACTCGCCATGAGTTTTTCCTGGCACCCCGCTTGAGCAAATAATCAGAGCTATCCTTGGACTTACTGGAAGAAGCATTTATTTTCAGCAGGTGTTTTCCCTTTTCCTTGAGTCTCGGCCTCAGCTAACTGATTGGTATAGTTGAAACTTAAGGGTAATTGTCTTGGAAGTAATTTTGTTGTTTGTCTCTTTGGAATGAAACTTTTGCATGAACTTTCAATCGAGCTCTACTTAAATTTCTGAAATTTCCATGGGTGGCCACAAAACGCAGAGCATAGATTGATCCAGAAAAAACCAAAACAGATCCAAAATTCCAGTAGACAAAATCCCTATATGACAGAAGGCAAACCAGCCTGAAAACAAATCTCTAAAGAAATAAAAAATTATCAACAACCTGTTAGAGTGAGAAATGTAGAGAAAAAGCGATAGCCACAATGGCTAACAGAAGCTCACTGGTGGGGGAGGCAGCTGAAGAGAGCCACAAACCCCAAAACATGAACGGCTAATGCAGCTCTAGCAATGTTATCCGAAACCACAATTAGCCAAGGAGGTCATCGAACAAAAAATGTCATTCTCAGATTATTCCAATTCCAACTGGAAATACCCAAAATAGTAAAGCTTGTGATTTAAATCCTTCACCACTAGAACAACGCTTGCATTGACTCCACAGTCACCACTTTCATATGTCATTGCATCTGCCTGACGGGAGATTTTCTAAACTAGGAGCCTCAATTGCAGAGAGTACAAAATGTCCTGTATTTCCTTCAAGCATGCGAGATATCTCCCCAAATTAATATCATATTTGAAATCCTAAAATTTGATTTAGGGGTGGGATTTAATAGAGACATATATGACATAATCATGCTCCCATAATGAAGGAAAATCTCAAATCATTGCAAATGGTGATACATAATTTGTTATTGGTGTGGGCATTTATGAAAACTTTTAAATTATCCCCAATTCCAGATCTTAGACCAAACACTTCCTTTGCTAAAAGTTCTGCAACATTGTTGCTCTCCCTTTAAACATGGTTAAAGAAGATGAGAATGAACGATCTGTAGATAGAGAAATGTCTTGAATATCCATACTTAACATTCAATTTTGAGGCCCATTTCTCAAAATGGAGTTAGACTAACTTAGAGTCTCCCTCCACTTCCATATTTTGCCACTTTTAGAGATAGCGAGGGAGAGGCCTTAGAGAAGAGATTTTGTAGATAGAGTAAATGTCTTGAGTAACCATATTCAACATTCAATTTTGAGGCCCATTTCACAAAATGGAGGCATTACTAGCTTTGAATCTCCCTCCTTTTTCATGGTAGCTTTTAGGCTGTAACATATTAAAAGTTTGTGATCTTAAGCAAAAGATATTGAGGCGTTTCATGTTCGGCAAAAGTGCTTGCAGTTGGCTAGTTTATCAATAGAAACCATGGAAGGGGTTTTCTAACGGCAAATGTTTGTGTGCAGAATGGATACTCTTCAAAGACATATGCCATTTACAGGTCCTGATGGCATGAATGAACTCAGAAAGATTGCTTTGCGCTTTGAAGAGAAGATTTATGCTGCTGCTGTGGATCAGGTCCGTTACATGCACATTTATCATGTACATATACAGGAGTTACTATTATTGTCATTAGTTTTCCATCGAAGGTAGTCTGTGTCGTCATTGTTTGATATTCTCAAACAGTAACTAACGAGCTGCACTGCCTTCTACATCCTTTACACAATCCCAGCTAGAATTGCTTGAGATTTAAAGATTTGCCAAAATATTTCGTTCTGCATGAATTTATTTAAGTAGCTGTCGTCTTTGTTATCATTGAAAACGTATTTTTCATAATTTCCTGTAATGGTTATTGAAATGTTTGATCTAATCAGGAAAAAGACAAATCTGAGAGGCATATATAATATATGTGCATGTGCCTTTTTATGTGTATTATATTAATTAACTTTAAACCCCAATCTCACATAATTTTCTTTTTTATCTTAATATAATTAATTCCCAAAATTTGGGAAAAAACATTGGGGGCTTCAAACTTTCCACATTTTGAAACAATCCAGGTCCGCAAGCATCCTGCATCTTCCAACAAATAATAGATAATAGTTTTACCTATATTTCTTACACTTTTCCCCTTATGGTGAACTTTAAAATCCTGCTTCAATTTCATGTTTTCATTCAACTAAAGAAGGCAGCATAGCTATCATTTTTCTAAATATCTATGTTATTGCACACTTTATTCAGCAAGCTGCTAGATCTCATTGCACAAGTCATATGGTTTCGACCATTTTTTTCTACCATGTATTTGAAAATTGCGATTGCATTTTGAAAAGTATCCATGTTTTTTAATGGATTTGATGTGTGGAATTCTTTCTTTTCATCTTTTCGGAGGATAATGTTGGGCTTCTATGTTATGCAGCAAGACTATCTACGCAAAATATCTCTAAAGATGCTATCGTTAAAAAATCATGTTTCTCGGGATGGAAATCCTTTGGCAGGTGGTTCTTCTAGTAGCAATCAGAAGCCTTTAGATTCTGGTGGGGGCAAACAGATAAATCTCTAGTCTGCAATAAAATTACTGGTTTTATTTAAGCATACTTTATATTATCATTTTGATTGGTAACAATCAGTTTGCTGTGTTTATTTAAAATAATTCCTTTTATTCTTTGATATCGGTAGTTAAATGAGGTTTTAATTGAGAAGTGGGTTTTGTTTTTGTCTTCAATTGTTTTCAACATTGAAACAGGAGTTATGATGCCACCACTGCTGAGAAATACATCACACTCTCCAGCATTAGTAAATGGCAATGGCATTTCACTGCCTGGACAGTCCCAACCACAACAAGCATTAATACAACAAAATCTGAAATCTGGTATGAGTGCAGGTGGAATGCAGAGCTCAGCTGGCTTGCCTTCTTCACTGCCTTCTATGACAAACTTAGCTCAAAGCGCACTGAATAACTCGACAGGTCAGGTTTTACCTCAAAATGCTCTTATGCCAAGTGTTCAGAGGCAGATGCAATCAAGACAACAAGTAGCTCAACAACACCAACAGCCACAGGCTCAACATCAGCTCCTTTATCAGCAACCATTGCAACACCAGCAGCAACATTTGCAACACCCGCAACAACAGGTTCTCATGAAAGATAATCTTCAACAGTCACAGCTTGTACCATCAATCCTTCAGCAGCAGCAACAACCCGTCATGCAACAATCCCAGCTTCAGGCTTCACAGCAATCTATCTTGCAATCAGCTCAGGCACCTACTCTTCAAACAAGTCAGCAATCTCTAATTCGTCAGTCTCAGCCTTCTGCTCTTCAACCTGCTCAGCAATCTAACCTGCAACAAACATCTCAGTCTTTCCTTCAGCAGCACCAGCAGTCTGTCCTCAGGCAACAGCAATCTGTTTTACAACAGCAGCCATCCATTCTTCAGCAACAACAATCATCAATTTTTAATGTTTCAAATATGCAGACGCAGCAACAGCAACAGCAACAGCAACAGCAACAGCAACAGCAACAACAACAGCAACAGCAACAACTCCAACAGATCATACAATCCAAGAATTCTCAATATCAGCAAGCACAGCAGCCACCACCATCATTGTTACCATCACAATCACAGCAGTTGCAGCAACAACCACAACAACAACAACTTCTCTCCCAGCTCCAACATCAGCCCCAGCAGTTGCAACAACAACAACCATTGTTACCACAGACGAACTCAGTACAGCAAGAGCTCCAGCAAAGGCTTCACACGACTGGTGGTTTGTTGCAGCAGCAGCAGCAGCAGAACTCTGTTGAACAGCAAAAGCAATTACTACAAGCCCAAAACCAGAGGCTGTCGGATGTCCCAACAAGTATCTTTCTTTCATCTCTTCTATTATTTTACCTCAAATATTTTATTATATTTTCATTTCAATTATAATTTAGATAAATGACACATTTTGGCCATCCCTACTATCTATCTGTTGCACATGTTAGCCTTGATCTAGCATCGATAGAAGGTATACATCCAGTCTTTCTTTTTGATATTTTAGCATGATAGAAAATTTTCGGTGGCCTTATACATTTAGGAACTGTGGAATTTTCCAGCATCAATGGAGTCTTCAGGTCAAACGGGACAATCAAATATTATTGACCGGCAGGAGAAGATCTATCAGAAGGTAAGATCTTTACAATCTGTTTTCTTTCCAAATGTTACAATTGCCAAGATCACAGACCAGTTTGTAAGCTAAACGAAAGGATTTATGAACAGTAGAATGGTTTGTAATCTGATATGTGCAACGCGTATTAATACCAATGAAATTAGCAGCATATCAAAGAAGAAAGAAACTCATAAATGAGATTGTAAAACACTATTAAACCTGTACAGTTGACTTAGAAATATGAATAATTATCAGGGCCCTTGAATGGTACTAATCTACTTATGAAAGAAGTGTCCCAAATTGTCAAGGGTCTTTTCTCCATCAAAGCATTGATATTCTGAACACGATAAAATCACTTCTGCTTTAGGGAAAGGATATGAAAATGAGAGCAGAAGTAGAACTTAATGACTGCTTAGAATAACTCACAGTAACATGCAGTCGGCTTATTAAATGAGTGGATTCAAGTCGTCACTCAACTTGGCTGTCAAAACTTGGCAATAACTCGATCAATGTAAGTATTACTCGTGTCAAATAAATACTAATGAATAACTTAAGATTTAAGACAATACCCTGGAAATAATTTTTTTTTGGCAATGTTTTTAATATGGATATCAATTGTGAGAAATTGGTGGCTTATGTTCATTACCCACACCAAAAATATTACTAATCCTGAAGCAGCTTACGGGGTGCAAGTCCTTGTGTTGATGTTTCAGCATCCTCCCTCTCTCCGGTACTAACATTGCTGGGGGTTTTGGTATCACGCCTTGTGTGTTCTCTCTAGCTTGTGGTTGTTATCCATGTGATTTCTCTGTGTGTGTGTGTGTGTGTCTGTTTGTGGCCATGCTAGAGTTGATGTCGACAATGATTCTGGCTAGGACCATAAGCTGTGGAGTGACTTTCATCATCCAAACTTAGAATGCCAGCAGCATTATCAAGATGTAAAAAATGCAACTATAGACGACTTCTCTGGCCACTAACAGATCAAGGGCCCACTAACTCTCTTTGATACTGCAGCAGGAGGCTCTCAAGTGACCTAAAGCTGAGTTTTTGAATGATGTGTAGTTTCTTCAGTTTACATACATGGACAGTAGTGGTTATACTGGCTGTTGTAAATGAAGTATTTCATCCCAAGGTAGCAGACATGTATAAAAGGCTGTTTGGTTAAGGTGGTAAGAAGAATTAATCCATTTTCATAGGTAAGTCTTACTGCCCAAGTTGGAGGGAAAAAGTCTCCTCATGAGAACAATGTCATTTCCTTATGTGAAACCGGTTTTCAATGCTTAACATTGCCTCATGGGAACTATGCCAAATCCGTTTACTTTAGCTGTAATTTGCAACCACAACCTTCCCTGATGATGCTTGTGTATTTTCAAGCTGTTGAAACCAGCATTTGCTTCCAGTCATCATCTAAATCGTGTTCCGTCAATTATGTAAGAAAAACATTTACAGTTGTCTCATTTGATCTGTCAATGTGATCTTTGTTGTCTGCGAGCTCTATCATATTTATCATCTTTGTGATAGGTCTCCTCTGTTATGTTATATCTATCACCAATGATTCTATCATTGTTATTTCTGCTTAGTCTATTTTGTGCATATCACGTCACTCTTCTTCTAGCAATCTTCTTGGCATATTAGGATCAGGACATCTCTTTATAGCAATGATCCTGATAGAAATGGTTATTTATTGTTTTGCAGCTGCAGAAGCTGAAGGATATATATTTTCCGGACTTAAGAGAATTACTCCAAAGGCTTACCGCAAAATGTCAGCAGGTACATTTGCTTTTTTGTCCACTCACTTTTTTTTTGGTTTGATTTAGTCAAATGGCCTGATGGCACTAGTTAATGATTCAATTTGGCATCAATGCGTAAAGATTGTTATTTTGGCAGCCTATGCCAGTTGATCAACTTGAAAAGCTAAAGGTGTACAGAAGCAAAGTCCATCGTATGATGCAATATTTTCAAGTTTCTAAGGACAGTATTCCAGCTGGATTTCCGGAAGACAAGATTGATGCTGTTGAGAAGCAAATCCAATATGTTCTAAACTCATTTAAGCCAGGAAAATCTGCTCTGCAACAACAACAGGGACATCAACAATTCCTGCCTCAGTCTAGCAGCCATTTACCTTCTATGCAGCAACAGTCACAATCTACTATACCTCAGATGCAGCAACAGGAGAAGCATGCTAATCAGCTCCAACAGATGAGTTTACAGCCTTCGGCAACATCAATGCAACTAAACACTGTGACACCTATTCAACATGGTTCCATGCCACAGTTGCAGCAATCTGGTGTGCAAACAACAATGCAAAATAATCGATCTGTGATGCAACCTGGGGCCAGTCTAAATTCAACTCAAGGAAGTGGTATGGGTGCCCTGCAACAGACTTCCTTCCAACATGGTAGTAATAACAATATCAATAGTCTTCAGCAAAATAATGCCACTCATCAGCAAAATAGCATAAACTCTTTGCAGCAGACTGGAAACATTCCTTTACAGCAAAATGATTTAAACCCTTTGCAATTGAATGCGAATGCTCTGCAACATCATCACCAAGCAATTAAACCGCAAGAGCTCTTGCATGCGCAGCAATTTAAGAGTATGCAGCATCGGCAGATGCAAATGCAACAACAGCAGCAGCAGTTTCAACAACAACATCCGCAGAACCAGCAGCAGCAGTTCGCACAACAACATCAGCAAAGCCAGCAGCAGCAGTTCCAGCAACTACATTCTCAAAGCCAGCAGCAGCAGTATCAGCCACAGAAGCAGCAGCTAGCTGCTCATATGCAGCTACAACAAATGTCACAGTTTCAACAAGTGAATGACTTGAACAGCGAGTCAAAGCCTAAACAGGCTTCTTCTATTAAACAATCATTTATGCAGCAACATCTTACGTTAAATCAGCGACCAATTTATCAACAACAGCAGCAGTCATTTAAGACAGGGCCAACACTTTCTGTTTCCTCACCTCAACTTCTTCTGTCTGCTTCTCCCCAACTCTCTCAACAATCCTCCCCACAATTAGATCAGCAAAGTCTAGTTACATCATCACTACAGGTTCCCAAGCTTGGAACTCCCATTCAGCCAGCGACCTCACCATTTACAGCTCCTTCACCCTCCACTCTTCTAGCTCCTTCACCCATGGAAGATTCCGAGAAGCCATCCTCTGCAATTTCTAATATTGGAAGTGGTCAGGGTCATCAGCAAACAACAAACGTACTAAGCCATTCTCAATCTCTAGCCATTGGTACACCAGGAATTTCTGCTTCACCTTTATTAGCTGATTTTTCTTCTAGCCCCGCTCAGAATATTGTTAACCAGGATGGACACCAAAATGTCTCACCTGGACTTCTTATGGATGACAAGCTAAACACAAAGGAACCCCCTTTCAAGCGCTTGATAAAAGTGGTACGCATTCCTCAAGCTTTTTGTTTAAGAACAATAGTTACTGCTTGTTTTGGTGAGAAAGTGGTTTTATATCAGAAGGGAAAACAGAAATATAACATGAAGAGCTATTAAAGCATAAGTTTCTCACATAGCTATTTGTACATGTACTTGTATCCTATGTTTTGGGGTTTAAAGCCGTTTGGGTTTACCCCTCTTAAGTTGAAGGCACACACACTCATATGATGTATTTAGATTTAGAGATTGATGCAAGCGCACCTATCCCTGGTCGGGTTTACATTATTTTAGTGTTATAGTTTTCAATTACATTTATATTGTAGCTGAATGTACTTTCAAGACCCCTTGAGCTAATTTGGTCATTTGGAAATTAATATAGTTTTTTTCTTTCTTTCTTTTTGCAAACCCTAGCTAGGAGAGAGAGCATGTTTGTTTGGACCCATATATCAGTAGATGCAATGTAAATTTTTAAGACCTGCTACATTAATGCTACTGCCTTTATCCTGCTAGCTATGAAAATTAGTATTGATTTGCAACTTACATATAATTTCTGTTCAATGTTGCCATTGATGCATCAGTTGCACAATCTGTTAGTCATATATGATATTCAGCTTATGGCCAGCCTAGGGCAATTTATGCCAATATAAATTTGCTGCTTATATTCCAAATTTTTCTTTCCCATTTCGATATAGTTTGTTGTTACACGCTCCTTTGTTTGAAAGAAAAATAGACATTCATGCAATGTTATTTTCCAAAAACTTGGGTGCCCCTTGGGATTTGTTGTTGATGAAATTTTGTTTGTAGGTGAATCTAGAGTCAAGGATGGGAGGGGTTATAAATTACATATAGCATTTTACTCTGCATATATGGCCGATATAGCGATATTGTTGAAATGAGCACATTTGCTGTTGGCCAACAAATGCACAGATTTGCTTAAAGACAAGCAAGATAGAGAATATGAAACCAACCCTCCTTGAGATGGCATCTTTCATGTAAATTGTAAATTTTTAGAAAGTACTTCATGAAAATTCTTGCTTCCTCATATGTTGATCAAGTTTTTACTGCTATACTATTTAAGGCTGGTCGGGCTAGATTCTTGGCATACCATAGAACCTGAAAGGGATCATTTGCTTCTGTCCTAGTGATCTTTAGACTGTTGGAATTATGCGAGGATGTGTCAATAAGATATTTAATGAGAAGGGTTGGATGCAGTTGGTTGCCAGTCATCTTTACCAAAGGCTGTATGAATAAATGACTAAGTTACTGATTCGGGTTTGGGTTCGAAGAACCGGGTTCGCTGGTACAGCAATTTTTTTTGCCTCATGTATGGCTTGGGTTCAGCTGTACAAGAATTATATAAAAAATAAAAAATACAACATTAACCACATAGTATGCATATAATTTCATAAAAAACAAAATATGAAAATAATCACAAAAAACAAACCGAATGCCAAATGTCATGAAAATCATTAATAACCACAAAGTAAACTGCTTAGACATCTATCATATCTGATCTTGGGTGTATAGGGCTATAAAAATCTGTGGAAATGAAGGCTTCGCATTTTGTTGGGGCCTGTTGTGGTCTATTGGCATAGATATGGAACTGAGCATACATCTAAGCACCTTAACTGCGATCTGGGTTTTTAGTTTTATACCTTGGTTCTTTTGGGCTGCTAGAGGAGTGTGTTTTACATTAAAAGCACCTAAAAATGAATATGGGTGTGACATGAATGTAATGGGTGCTTTGCCTTGGTGAATTCTTGATGACTGGGGTTTTGGTCTGGCTAAACTGAGCCAAGGGTTAATGCCATTAAGAGATCCATTGGCTTCTCCCACACCCTTAGGATCTCCTAATGGCATTAACCCTTGGCTCAGTTTAGCCAGACCAAAACCCCAGTCATCAAGAATTCACCATGGCTTCTTCCACACCCTTAGGATCTCCTAATGTCGTTAACCCTTGGTAATGTTGTTTGGAAATGGAAATGTTTCTGAAAGCAGATTTTCAAAAACCCTTGATTTGGAAACATCATGCTAACATCTGTACAATATCTATATTATAATATATATATTGTACGGATGTTAGCATGATGTTTCCAAATCAAGGGGTTTTCAAAATCTGACACACACACACACACACACACACACACATATATATATATATATATTGTACGGATGTTAGCATGATGTTTCCAAATCAAGGGTTTTTGAAAATCTGCTTTCAGAAACATTTCCGTTTCCAAACAACATTACCATGGGTTATAACACACACACATATATATAACAATGCATAATACTCATATATATATATTGTACGGATGTTAGCATGATGTTTCCAAATCAAGGGTTTTTGAAAATCTGCTTTCAGAAACATTTCCGTTTCCAAACAACATTACCATGAGTTAATGCATATATATATAACAATGCGTAATACTCATTTTAAGTCTATAAAAGATAAAACACCTGAATATATATATATATATATATATATATTGTACGGATGTTAGCATGATGTTTCCAAATCAAGGGTTTTTGAAAATCTGATATATATATATATATATATATATATATATATATTGTATGGATGTTAGCATGATGTTTCCAAATCAAGGGTTTTTGAAAATCTGCTTTCAGAAACATTTCCGTTTCCAAACAACATTACCAAGGTTAACGCATATATATATATATAACAATGCGTAATACTCATTTTAAGTCTATAAAAGATAAAACACTTGAACATATATAGTATTCATTCATTCATTACTTCAAAGACAAATACTCATTCATTCATTACTTCAAAGACAAAATGCACATTCAAATCTAGAATAAATCATCTAGATTGTCCTCAAAATCATGAATGCCACTCCCACTATTTTACAACTTTATCATTTAGTGACTATAAATCATCTAGTTTGTAGGGTCTGCCCAGTGCATCGAAGCTTCCTAAGTGCACACCATAAAGGGTGCATCGGGAATAGGGTGGGATCAGCTCGTGGCACTTTGTGAGAGATGTTTTCATAATATTCTATCATAGCTATATCCCTTCATGCAGCCTTCATACCTCCTATGATGTCTGCTTGAAATCTTGAAACCCTGAAATATGGCTAAGTCTGAAATCTTGAAACCCTGAAATCTGATTGAGTCTGAAATATGATAGGATCCTCCAAAACATAGAATTAGCATTATAGCTCCTAGAGGCCCAAAACCACTCTCAAACATCCTTAAAGCATATAAATAAATCTTTTGTTCATCTTTTTTTTTAAATTTTCTGTTGACTTTGACCTTTTTTTTTTGGCCGAAATCCCTTGGAAATGCTGGGAAATGTGACCCTTGGCTGAGGTTAGCTAGACCAAAACCCCAGTCATCAAGAATTCACCAAGGCGCTTACAAACCTTTGTCTTTCACATAACTTTTAGGGTTAGCAATGTGTTTTTTATTATTTTTAATCGTTGCTTTAGGTCAAATTTTGATAAAAAATATAAAAATAAATAAACAAATACAAAATTGACAATTGGGTTCTGCTCGGGTTCTTCCTAGGTGACCCAGGTTCGCATGGGTTCATCTGCAGAACCTAGATGAACCCAGGTCATCCAGGACGAACCCAAGCCGTTTCTGGCCAGTACTAAACCCGAACGCAGAGGAACCCATGTGAACCCAGGTCACCCAGGACAAACCCGAGCTGGTTCTGGGCAGTACCGAACCCGAACCTGGATCTGGTATGTGCCCAGGCTGGGTTCCTCTGCATATTCTGACGAACCAGTATGTTAGAGAAATGATTATTGTCTAACTGGAATGGGGGCGGCATTATTATTGTTTGTTGTCATGTAAGACCTTAGTGCCATTGCATAATTTTTGCAATTACATGATTTCTGCAATTAATAGATTGTTGGCCTCCAGGTCATAATTCGATAGTGACCCTCTTGAAAGCAGATGTGAACCTAGAAGTAGAGCGTTAATGAATCCCATAATTTCTAATGAAGATAGAGTGAACATAATACTTTAGTTGAGATCATAATGATCGATCCCTAAGAGAAAAAGCATTGGGAGCATTTGAAAGAAGGCTGAAATATCATGAATGCGGGACTGTTTGTCCCAAACGATTTCTGGAGAGTCATACACATTCTGTGTAAAATATATTCAAATGGGTCTGCAGATTCAACAACAGAAGGTCAAGGCATTACATTTTGGTATGCACGTTCAAACAGGCTCAAACGAATTGGTTTGATATTATTGCAGCCCATTTTGAACTGCAGCGAAGGAATCCCAACAATCCTTATGATTTTATCTTCATTGATCAATCAGAGCATCATGGGAAAATTGTACCATGTATATCTGCCAAATAAGGCCATAAGTAGTTTCGTCAATAAGCGGACAATGTGGAGAGGGTAAGGTCTTCAACTATTCATATAATGCTAGCTAAACAAGTGCAAAAAAAGTCTTCAACTATTCATATAATGCCAGCTAAACAAGTGCAAAAAAAAAGTAAATATTAATAAAAATAATGCACAAATATCTAATTAACTTGAACGACACTAGATCAAGTGACATAAGAGACAAGATCATTGTAACACATGGGTGAAATATCTTCTGCACCCTTGCACCAGGGTAAAGGATGGAATTTTTCTACCATTGCTCAAAAACTAAGAAATATATGCATCAGTGGCTAATTTGAAAAATGGCATAGGATTTACTGTTAATACATCTAACAAGTTTTTGTACATTTTACATGAAACTTATCTAATTGAGCAGAAAGATTTCTGGGAAAAAACTCTGTGCTATTTTTGATCTAGATCAAAAATAGCACAGAGTTTTTTCCCAGAAATCTTTCTGCTCAATTAGATAAGTTTCATGTAAAATGTACAAAAACTTGTTAGATGTATTAACAGTAAATCCTATGCCATTTTTCAAATTAGCCACTGATGCATATATTTCTTAGTTATCTAGATCAAAAATAGCAGAGTTTTTTCCCAGAAATCTTTCTGCTCAATCGATTCTTTTCTCCCTTAATGTAATGTGCTTGCATGCATGCTTCATCAAGGTCTTTTGGCTTGCTAAAAATGATCAGTCTCCTTCAGATCTCCAAGGTATTTAGTGAAGATGCTCTCTTCATCTCAGTCCAAGCCCATTTATATAGCTTGTCTTCGAACTGTTGTAGTATAACCCTGGACATTTTGACCATAACCTTGTCTAAGGTATTGCCAATTAATTAGTTTCAGTCTTGTGCCCAATTGGATAAATTTGTTTTTTATAACAGTTATTTGAAATAATCCCATGTAGCAACCATAGTTTTCTTTTTCCTTTTCAAAGTGCTTACATCACCTCCCCATCAAATTAGAGCATAACCCCCCATTTTGAGACGTGTAAAAGAAATCTTTTCTGCCTCACTAACTTCATGCACACTTCTGTTTGCTTCAACCATTTATCCAACATTTCAACATCCACTTGTCCTTCAAAAGCTGTGATTTCTACTTTTGTTCAACTTTGAAAGGGGGATAGTTAAAGTCTTTTACATTAGTTTTTTCTTTATCTTGCTTGGGCTACTCCTCTTCATCCACAAATTCTTCTTTTTATTCATTTTCATTGGGCTGGCTTGTTGCTTTGCCATGTTTTTTTGTTGCTTGATCATGCCTTCTTGAGATTTCAGTAAATATTCCAGACTTGATTCTAACATGGTGACTTTCCCTCCAAGGTCTTTGTGTGAGGTTTCTCCTTCTCTAGCCATTTTGATTTCTTCTTGAGTCCACTTTTTTGTAGAGATCTCTGTTTGGTAAGGCTGGATTTCTTCCTTTTGGACCTAGTTGTTGTCATTCAACAAATCAACCCACTTCCATGATACCCAAAAGATTAAAATTCCTTTGATACCAAATATATTTGTAAATTTCTAAGGTTCTTGCTGAAAATTGAATTTAAATATGAAAATAAACTGATGGTTTAATTGTACTTCAAATGGTAGTGATTTAGAATGTAGAATAGAATAATCGTGTAATTTTTTTTGTTTAAATCAAACAAGAACAGAAACAATTGAAGGGAAACAAGTAAACCACACCCAAACACATGATTTTACCTTTAGAAGCCCCAATTTGGGGAAAACTAGCTTAGTAGTGTCAACTGATATCCACCACCTTTCCTTTTAGTAATCGGGCAAATTACAAAGAGCACAAATAGAGAATGAAACCAGTGATACAATATTGGTAATTGCACTTCTTTCAACTCTTTGCTAACTCTAACTGTGACTTATTGTTTTACCTTGTTTTTGATTTAATAATGTTTAATAGGTATAAAACTTGATAGATATTTTCAAATTGTAATATATGACATTTAAGGATGAATATGAATGTAAAACAAAGTTGACTGATATTGATTGACAAGTGGCATATGTTAAAAAAAATTAAAGTACAACCAATAATGAGATAATTTTTTTGGTTGACTATAGTAGGTCGTTGACAGTGGAAATCAAGATAAAACATGATGGTGACAACTCAAATTAAGAGATAGGATTTGTGGATATTTCTAGACATGTCTGCGCCTTTGGGACAACAACGCAACTTGGTCGTGTTTGTTGACTACGGACTCATCTGTTTTGACTGTGATGAAACTTTAATTGTTCTGCCACCTACGCCTATGTTTGTTGAGAGGGCTGAAGTATTTTGCTTCTATAGAGGCCCCGCAAAAATCATTGTTTTCCTTCTCTTTGCCTTGGAAATCCTAAGGGCGCTTATGAGAGTTAGAAACCTGCAAAAAGAAAGGGGAAGTGTAATGGGTTAACTCCAATCACCCCCATTTATGATTGATTGTTGTCTATGCACCCTAATACTCCGAGGAGGGAATCAAGCTACACATAATTCTCCTACTTAGAGTAATTGTGCAATTGTGTTCCTTGACTATATGTATGCAACTAGAAATTTGGCTTTGATACTTGACAATGTTAGCTCTTGACATGATTGAGGTGCTTTATACTTGATTTGAGACTTCTCTTAGTGATTGATATTGAATTGGGGAAGAATAGGCTAACTTTGCTCGATGTGAACTAGTGTAAAAGATAGATGCTAGATAGAGATCAAGTCCCTTTGAAATGATATTTTGATTTACTTATATTGTGACCCTTTTGAATAATTTCCTTTAGCAGACTTTGCGAAATGTGTAGGAAGACCCATATGAATATTTTGAATTTTGGAAACTAGTCGTTGAATGGCGGGGGGACAAGGTTGCTCTAGTGGTGCTATTCTAGAAAAGCAGGGATGGTTGTCATGAGGTTGGATGCAATCTGAGAGTGATATAAAAGGTTTGAGCATTGACTTGGAAACTCCCATGTAGTATTGATGACGAACATAGGGGTCAAACCCGCATTTAGATAAATGGCTTAGAGGAGTGGCGAAGAAGAGTCGTGTGTGGGCATGTTCAAGGTGTGTCAAGAATTAACGTTGTCAAGTACATGTGACTAGATTTAGGTGTGTAATTTTGCCTCCCATTTATTCTAATAATGAAATCACTAGGGTAAAGGAGTAAGATAAACTTGAGTGTGTACAATACACTTTGACTTTTGATAGGAAACTCTAATTGTGCAGGGCACTCATTTTAGCAAATCCTGCAACAACACATGAAGTAATCAATGTCTATAGTTGAAATTTAAAAAATATGGACTTTGTAAATTGAAGTACACCTGTAGGGAGATGCAGACTTGTTGCCCAGTAACTTGGAAAAAATGGTAAAACATTGGAGAAATGTGCCCCTTTGTTGAAGCACTTTGAGAGATGGTTCCTTATGTTGAACCATTGAGGAATTGAGAGTGATTAAGTCTCAATTTTGAATAACTAATCCAGTGCTTTAGTTGGAAAGATGCATGCTCCAACTCTCATGAATGATGAGTACCCAATGTACTAACTCCAAAGAAGGTGAAACCATGATGGGTTTGTTAGAAGTGATGTCAAGACCATTGAGTGTCACTAGATTCAAACATACATCACTTGTAACAAAAGGTGGAATCACATAATGGGTTTACTAGAAGTAATGCGAAGGTCGTTGAGTGTCACTAGACTCGAATGTAGATGATCTGTAATAGAAAATCACACTGTTGCTGATGGATCTAGATTCTATTTGCATGATCGAAAGAGAATGAAGAATATTATGTTTCCATCATGACCGCTATGCCAATAGATTAAAAGTGAAACATCAACCAGTGGCCATTGAATTTGTAAAACTATATTTGTAGTGTATATGCGTGAATCTATCACATGCCTTTTTACTTTGAAAAGCGTATATATGTGCATGAACCAGTATTACGCCTTTGAATTTCTGCCAACTCATATAGAATGTTATGCATTTATATGCTCAACTGTAACTTTATATGAAATTTATAATTCTTGTTCCTATAACTGTTTTACATAAGTCCATGCATATGCAACCAAGTGTGTATGATTCTGTATTTGAATCTTTGTGAAATGAGTGCATATGTATGCCATATGCCTCCATAATCTTGTATATAATCTATTTTTCTACTCATGGAAGCTTGAGTCTCTAAGACAAGCTCTTTATAATGCCCTCCTTTTGGGGTGAGGGATATACTCTGCAAGTCACTCATCTCAAAAGAAGAGTTAATTGTATCATGTGATAAAGATATAATTATGTATAATCATGTCATTATGTAGAGATTATGTTATCATAGTACAGTGTATGCCATCAAGACACATGAAATATACGTAATGTGAGACATACAAGTGTCATGTCTAGATGATATAACAATGAGACATGCAGTAAAGTAACCATCTCTGAGTAAGACTATGCAGTTTAAGTGCATGATATGGATTATGGCACCACTAATCAAGTACAACAAACACAACACACGATTTGATGCAATGACACACAATGTTACACATAAGCCCAAGGGCTGCATACAATGGACACGAACACGTCACAACAAACAAGACCACGGGCCACACGCAAATGACATAATAATGTCTCAAAGAACATACATAAGGATGTCGCACGTACAAGGCCAAGTGACTACACATAATAAGCAAGCAATGTTTAGACTATTATGTTAGAAAGTAACAACATTGAAGGGGCATAAAGTGAAAATTAGTTACACTATCCATATGTATCAATGTCATATCATAGCAAAGTCACATATTTATGTAGCACAATGTAAGATATGAGTAACTAGCATGACACTTGTAAGACATGCAAAGGTCATAGATAGATATAATCTATGATAATGTGCCTTGTAGAATAAAATCCTGCTAGCGTAGTCATGGCCACTGGGTAGAAGTGAGTCTAACATTTAAGAATCCATGTATGATATGTATGTCTTGCATCACAGTTATATACCTCGTGAAATGCACGTGTTTGAAAAAAGAATATGCTAGCTACCAAAACATGTGATGAATAACATATGTAAAGAAGTAGACTAATAGCCCATGACATGCTCAGGTTCTGTGTTTTGATTTTTTGAGAATATTTTAAATGTTTTTGTATTTTTGACATATTTGACTTTTTTTTTTAAATTTTTGTATTTTTTGAAAGATTTGAATGTAAAAGAAACTAGCTTGTGATTATCTCAATGGGAGGACCATAGTGCGTGCTTGTATCATAGAATGGGAGGGTGACTTTTGCAAATGAAAAGTGTTATATGTAGATGAATCAAAATCTGAAAAAGAATCAAGTGTTGTAATGTAACTTTCTTGATCACTGATCTTAGAATCTTTTGCTACGTAACACTAGAGGGCGTAGGACTTGGTGGAGTTCGTTGTATAATAGGAGAAAATCTCGCTCCCTGTGTTTGTTGTAGAACAACCTGAATTGTCCGAGATATTGCCTTAGGACGCATTGTAGAAGATGAAAATCTCTTTGAACTTTGATATACTTTTTGATGTGAAACTTGTTCTCTAGGAGGGTGTACCACTCTCCTTTGAAATGATTGTATAGAAAGATCCCGCATAGGTGCAACAACTGTATCTGTTCTTTTCTTTTGAATAGGTGTAGTAATTGTCTCTATACTATGCTCTTGAATAGGTCTAATAACCAACTGCAGTGGTGGTGGGGGAGGAGATAACATTGATTGTAGAGGGTACTATATTTGAGATATGTTGAAATCCATAAATTTTGACCACCTAATTACATTGCATATATTTGAGACATTGATGTACTATGGATGGTACTTCTTGGAGCTTCTATATCCAAGGGTGTCTCAATAACATATCAAAGACCCATGTGTTTGATAAGACTAAGAATGGAATGGCCATTGTCACTAAACTAACTTGAAGAGGTAGCACTATATGCCTAAGAGGACTCTGTATGTCTCCATCAAATTTGACTTTTTTTGATGTATTTTGTAAATCCTGCTCTATGTAACCGAGAGTGCGAAGAATTGTCATTGTACATGCATTTCCACTTGACCCCTTGTCGATCACGACATTATGTATGGGTTGTTTGTTGATATAAGTTCGAATAAAAATTGCATGTCTATTTGAATCATCATCAACAATCTCATTGTCATCAAATGTAATTTTAGGACATGGTGGTGATGTGCCTGTAAATATATTAATAATACCATCTATTGGATGCCCATATGCTCGAGGAGGATGTACATTATAAGCATGGTGTACCTCTGAATTATTTGTATTTTTTGTTGTGCCATGATTTGGAAATGATTTACTGAAGATTTGTAACTTTGCATTTTCATTCTGCTATAGTCTAGCCTCCTCTGTGGGTGCGCGTAACTCAATAGTATTGTCATTGATAAGATCTTGTATCTTGTGCCTTACCCTGTAACACTTGTTTGTAGAATGTCCAAGACATCAATGATAGTCACGATATATGTTACTATCGAATCACTTATGTTAAGGCTCAATCATATCAACCTCTAACAGTGGAGGGAGAGATATGAGATTGTAGTCGAGTAATTTTTGTAACAATATGTGAGGTGATGATAACTGTTGTCAACCTGGAGCTGCATTTTGAATCGAAGACGTGCGTGAAATGGCCAGTCCTCTATCCGGTTGAAACAATGGGATCTTCTCATGAGGGTGGGTGCCTCAATGGTGAGAAGAACCTCTAGAGAAGGCTGGTTCCTGTATGATGTATCAATGAGGACCTCTACTCTATGCTGCGAACTACCATGGAAAAAGGAGAAGGAAACTTTAAGGGGAAATCCTACCTAAAAAGGGTGATACACAAGAAGATTGATCCATTCAACTTGGAACCTTGAACACTGAACAAATAAGGGAAAATGAAGACCTTCGATTTCAATCAATCACTTATGCATAAATATTTCATGAAGAGGTTCGATCCAATGACCAAAACATGAGGGAAAATGATGAAGAGAGGTTTGATACAAGACAATTTGCAGCCACCTAACATCCACTTACAGCTTCAGCAAAAGACATAAAGAACACTGAACATGACCAGCATAAGGATAATCTAGCAACTAGGTATCCTTTGAAATGATTGTATAGAAAGATCTCGCATAGGTGCAACAACAGTATCTGTTCTTTTCTTTTGAATAGGTGTAGTAATTGTCTCTATACTATGCTCTTGAATAGGTCTAATAACCAATTGCAGTGGTGGTGGGGGAGGAGAGAACATTGATTGTAGAGGGTACTATATTTGAGATATGTTGAAATCCATAAATTTTGACCACCTAATTACATTGCATATATTTGAGAAATTGATGTACTATGGATGGTACTTCTTGGAGCTTCTATATCCAAGGGTGTCTCAATAACATATCAAAGACCCATGTGCTTGATAAGACTAAGAATGGAATGGCCATTGTCACTAAACTAACTTGAAGAGGTAGCACTATATGCCTAAGAGGACTCTGTATGTCTCCATCAAATTTGACTTTTTTTGATGTATTTTGTAAATCCTGCTCTATGTAACCGAGAGTGCGAAGAATTGTCATTGTACATGCATTTCCACTTGACCCCTTGTCGATCACGACATTATGTATGGGTTGTTTGTTGATATAAGTTCAAATAAAAATTGCATGTCTATTTGAATCATCATCAACAATCTCATTGTCATCAAATGTAATTTTAGGACATGGTGGTGATGTGCCTGTAAATATATTAATAATACCATCTATTGGATGCCCATATGCTCGAGGAGGATGTACATTATAAGCATGGTGTACCTCTGAATTATTTGTATTTTTTGTTGTGCCATGATTTGGAAATGATTTACTGAAGATTTGTAACTTTGCATTTTCATTCTGCTATAGTCTAGCCTCCTCTGTGGGTGTGCGTAACTCAATAGTATTGTCATTGATAAGATCTTGTATCTTGTGCCTTACCCTGTAACACTTGTTTGTAGAATGTCCAAGACATCAATGATAGTCACAATATATGTTACTATCGAATCACTTATGTTAAGGCTCAATCATATCAACCTCTAACAGTGGAGGGAGAGATATGAGATTGTAGTCGAGTAATTTTTGTAACAATATGTGAGGTGATGGTAACTGTTGTCAACCTGGAGCTGCACTTTGAATCGAAGACGTGCGTGAAATGGCCAGTCCTCTATCCGGCTGAAACAATGGGATCTTCTCATGAGGGTGGGTGCCTCAATGGTGAGAAGAACCTCCAGAGAAGGCTGGTTCCTGTGTGATGTATCAATGAGGACCTCTACTCTATGCTGCGAACTACCATGGAAAAAGGAGAAGAAAACTTTAAGGGGAAATCCTACTTAAAAAGGGTGATACACAAGAAGATTGATCCATTCAACTTGGAACCTTGAACACTGAACAAATAAGGGAAAATGAAGACCTTCGATTTCAATCAATCACTTATGCATAAATATTTCATGAAGAGGTTCGATCTAATGACCAAAACATGAGGGAAAATGATGAAGAGAGGTATGATACAAGACAATTTGCAGCCACATAACATTCACTTACAGCTTCAGCAAAAGACATAAAGAACACTGAACATGACCAGCATAAGGATAATCTAGCAACTAGGTATGAGTCAAAATTTGGGAAGGGAGAGAAATCTACCACTTATGCAAATCCCTGAATGAATATACACTATGCCAACACTTGAAATCTGAAAGTACAGTCTTTCTATTGATCGAAGAGGTTACACAACTTACCAGTGGCAGAGTCTGGGCTAGCCAAGAGAGGGATTCCATTTTTTTAATCAACGCTGAAAGCCATTTTATAGAGAATTACAAAAGGCCAAAGATTGGCATTGAAAATTTGAAGAGAAGAATTAACTTAGATTAACTCAACGCTGACTTGGCATTTATAAAATATGTTTTCTTTTTTGTCTTTGCATGAAGCTTCTTGCACTTGAGGAAGTGAACTTATCTTTGTTCTGAACCGCCCACCTCTCTTTGCATGGAAATCCACGCCAATGTCAATTTTAGAACTCTGCGTGAGCTGCTTGATGCCTAGTTGGAACGTTCGAAAGGCTGAGTTGGACGCTTGATAGCTGAGTTGGACGAAGAGATCATTCTCCTTTGCATCGAAAACTCCTGGTAGATGTGGCGTTTAACAATTAGTCAACTCTAAATCTAAAATAGTCGACTCGACATTCAAATTTGGAGCTCCGATTGAAGCTAAGTTGGACCTTTGGATGCATGAGTTGACCCAGAGATGAGCAGGACTTCACAATCAGTCAATTAAAGCTTTGACCGTTGTTTGAAAATAGCCCCTGCTTGCATGTATTTTATCTTGTTCTGGTTTGCCTGTTCATGTCTATTTCTGGCGGGATTCTAATGTCTATATTTCCCCCTGTTTGGCCTTTTCTTAACTTCCTGTCGCTTAATTTGAGGTCAACTTCCCATGGTTTAATTCTTTCGAAATTCTGGGTTACCTTTGTTTCAACGGTTACTTCCCGCAGTCAAAATTTGACGTCTTGCGGGACGTCACCCCTAGTCCTCTTATTTCGTTTGGAATTCTCTTCTCTGTTTGCAATTTCCTTCGGACTTCTTTTCATTTCCATGGATTTCTTGCAGCTTTCTTTCCTTCGGCTTTATCCTCCGAAGTATTCCTTCGGACTTTTTTCCTAAGGATATCTTCCTTTTCTTTTCCTTTGGCTCGGGCTTTTATTCTACAGGTTCTATCTTTTGGCGGCTTACTCCGAATTTATTCGAACAAAAAGCCCGAAAGAATTAATCCTTCGGCTTTGCCTTTGTTATCTGCTTCTCTTGTTAAGTCATTTTCCTGCGGACAAAATGTTCGCAAGAATTATCTTGGTCTCTTCCTTTGGCCTTTGGAATTCTTCTTCGGACTTTAAACATCCTTCCGAGTCGTTTCTGTCCATTTCTTTCGAACAAAAAAGCCGAAGGAAACCATGTGTCTTTCTTTTATTCGAATAAATCTCTTGAAAGAATTCTTTCGGACTTTTGTCTCACCCCTTTATTTTCTTCTGGCATTCGTCTGCGGACAAAAAGTCCGAAGCTTGACCACTTTGTTCTCTCTTTTCTTTCGGGCAAAATACCCGAAAGAATTGCTTCAACCTTTTGCTTGAACCATTCCCTTGTTTATGTCTCCGAATTTCTTCGGACTTCTTGTTCGAAGGAATTCCTTCGGACAAAAAGTCTGAAGGAATTATCCCTTTGGCCTTTGCTCTTTGCCTGTGAAATGCCCTTCGGGAAAGTCACAATGGTCCTGTCACCGACCAAGTGCCCTCCGCAAGGGCTAGTGGCTCTCCCTCTGTGCTTTTCGAAAAAATTGTAGGGCACCCGGGTTTTAGCAAAGGTCCCAAATTTGTTCCTGCACCTTCCAGAAAGGTAAGTGCCCTTCGGGATTGTTGAAAATGACCTTTTCCAAAGGGTACCTTGCCTTTCGGGTTTCTTGAAAATGACCCTTCCGAATTAATCCTTGGCTTTTTCTTGCTTTTTGTGCGGACTTTTGTATTCTCCGAAGGAATTCCTTCGTCTTAGGCTCTTTGTTGATTTGTTATTTCCTTGGCTTAGCCTTCTTTGATGAACCATTCCTTCAGACAAAAGTCCGAAGGAATTCATCCTTTTGCAGCAAAGGCCCTTACCAAAGAAAAACAATGTATTCTTTCTTCCTTGGCTAGAGACGTGCATTTTCCGAATGGCGAGAGACAATCTGACTTGTGGAAGAATTGTCAACAGTAACCTTGAAAATTGCCTTGTTGGTGAAGTTGTCATTTGAAGCTTATTCTCTAGTTGTAATATTGCATTGTTTGTTACGTTCTTTTCATTCGTGATTTCATTAGATTTGATCTTGTAGCTTGGTTTGCTTTGAAACTTAGTATTTGAAGTAGATGTTACATATGGTGCATGCTTGAGTTTGTTCAAAACTAAGAGCTTGACTTCGTGTTCTTTGACTATATGGTATAACTCATCAAAAGATTTGAATTTGTCGAATATGATAGACTCATGAAGTGGTGTTATCAAACTTTGTGTGAAGATATCGTGTAGCTCATTATCTGCCATAGAATTTGTTATTCTAGTTAGCAAAGTTTTGTAGCGAAGAACATATTCACTGCTTGGCTCATTGGACCATTGCTTGAATTTAGCAATTTGCACATAAGTTAGTTTTTCACCAATGTGAATAGAGAAGTGTGCTAGAAACTAATTTGCGGAAGGGTTGAATGCTTTAACTGATTAGAGTGGAAGATGATAAAACCATGTCAAAACCTATTCTTTGAGGCTTCCTGCAAAAAGCTTGGATAATAATTTGTTGCTGTATTCATAATCCAAGCATGCTACATGAAATGATTGAAGATGCCGTTTTGGATTGCCTTTACCTTTATAGAGTGGAAGCTTAGGAGCTACAAAGCCTACTGGTAATGGGTAAGCTACTATCGCATGTGCCAAAGGATTATGAAGCAAGGTATGGGAATCTGTTGAATGATTAGCTCTAGAGACACCTTGCTCTAATTCTAACACCTTAGCATGTAGTGCTATAACAATTTTTTCAAGAGAGTATGCATTAGGCGAGGTGCCATGATTTTATTGTGAAACTTTGAATTTGTAAACTAAACAAGGTGTGCATGATTTGTAAGCTCTCATATATATTGATTCCAAACATAAATAATAAACAAGGTCCAAAGAGGCACTATGTACGGAGGATTCCACTATTTCATAGCCATATTATCTCATGTTTGAGGTATGTTGAGAGTAACTTCTTAGGGCCAACTGCTTACCGATGTTCTATGGCTGACAAGCTTTCTATAGTTGAAAAAATGAAAACCCTATGCATTCCCAATATATTGTGAGGTACGGGGAAATTAAAGTTTTTATATAGTGTTGTCCAATGGATTGAGCATTAAAATAGTACCTTCACACCATGGCTCGGGAAAAACTGATTACTGCTTTGCCCAGAACGACAACTCCAATGAATTTTATAACTACAAGAACACAGTTCTAGAAAGCAAAAAAAAAGAAAGAAAAATAAATTGAAAGCCAACAGAAGAAAATGTGTATGGAAATGAAGAATTCAATCTGAAACTCCTAGGTCAAAGAGATTCTAGACCAACGTTCAATCAAATCCCATAAAAGATGATTATATTTTTTTTTAGTGTATGGGAATCATGAATTCCATTGAAACCTTAGAACAAAAATCGAAAAAGCAATGTTTGAAAACAAATGTACAGGTTTACCAATACAAGTCGGACTATTTTAGGTTCATCAATATGTTTTACCTTATTTTTGATTTAATAATGTTTAATAGATATAAAACTTGATAGATCTATTCAGCTTGTAATATATGACATTTAAACATAAATCTAAATGTAAAGCAAAATTGATTGAAATTGATTGACAAGTGGCATATGCGAAAAACAATAAGTACAACCAATAATGAGATACTTAGCTTTTCTAGTTTCTGGTTGACTGTTGCAGGTAGTTGATAGTGGAAATCAAGATAAAATAGCTCTGTGACAACTTAGATCTAAGGCAGGATTTGTGGATGTGCTCCCTGAACAAGAACACAGGTCAATGGTGTCTGTTGACTATGGACTTGTTTGCGTTAATTGTGATTGTTTTGCCCCCTACGCTTGTGTCTACTGAGAGGGCTGCGACATTTTGCTTCCTATGCATAAATATTTATATTTCTTATCTTTTCTTTGGAAACCCTAGGGGTATTTGTGAGAGCTAGAAACCCGAAAAAAGAGAGAGGAAGTGTAATGCGCTGAGCTGACTCCAATCATCTCCGTTGATGATTGACCATTGCCTACATATCCAAATATTTTGAGGAGGGAATCAAGCCACAAGTAGTTCTTCCACCTAGAGATTGTGCAATTGTGTTTGACTATATGTATGCAACTAAAAATTTGGCTTTGATACTTGACAATGTTAGCTCGACTTGATTTGAGGTGCTTTAGACTTGTTTTGAGATTGCTCTTAGTGATTGATATTGAATTTTAGAAGAGGAGGGCAACTTTGCTCAAATGTGCAGCAGTGTACAAGATAGACGCTAGATAGAGATCAAGTCTTTTTGAAATGAGATTTTGATTTGCTTATATAGAGATCTATTTGAATAATTTCTTTTAGCTGACCTTGCGAAATGTGCGAGAAGATCCATATGAATATTTTTAATTTTGAAAAATAGTTATTAAATGGCGCAGGAACAAGGTCGCTCTAGGTGGAGTAGACCTGTCTACCTAGTGCGGACCTGTCCCAAAAAAGCAGGGACAACTATCTTGAGGTTGGAAGTAGTCTAAGAGTGATAAAGAGGTTTAAGCATTGACATGGAAATGCGTGTGTAGTAGTGAATGTGAACGAAGGGGTTAAGCCTTCATATAGACGAATAAGAGTCATGTATTTGGGTGTAAGTCAATTGGTTCAATCTGTGTGAAGAATTAACAATGTCAAGTACCTGTGACCAGATTTATGTGTCTACACTTAACACTTCCTCTGCTACAAGACATTTGAATACACCATTCAATTCACAACAATCTCTCTTACATATTTATTTGTACACTTATGTCTTAGCACATACCACATGATTCTCATTTATACATGTGCTAGAGGTGTCCTTTGGTGCACTAAAGGACCCCCAATTGTCATGGAATTGAAGCAGCGGTTATTGATCCTTGCTGGAACACAGGGCATCACCACCACTTGAATGAGTAGGACTGCTGGTGTTGATTGTGGGACTGTCAATGTCTTATTGGCATCCACCGGTAGTTGTATGACTGCTAGTATTGAATGCACCATCGCTAGTGTCAATTGTGAGACTGCTAGTGGCAGTCCTATCATTGTACTGACAGCCCCTCCGCTTGAGTTAGAAATTTGTTTTATTTTGGTTTGTTTCCAAAGTGTTCATTTTTTTATCCCAACCCCTTATTGGGATCATCAACACAAATATTAACTTGTATATGACTGATTTCATTTTTTAATATGTTGCTTTAATTAATATTCATAATTAAGAATCAGCTTGTTCATAAAATTGAAGTGCTGGCCAAAGTGCTAGAAATGGAGACAGCAGTAATACAATGAACAATTGAGCAAGGATGTAAACAACATCACACAATGTGAAAGGCACAAAAATATTCCGTGGAGAAACTCACTACGGGTAAAAACTATTAACCTACTCAAGTTGTGCCTCATGTCAACTGAGTTCAGCAAGATTACAAGTGAAGCTCTTCTTTGGAGCCACCAAAAACACTAGAACCTCACATGACACCTCTAAATTGTTTCTTCTCTGAAACTCACTCAACCAAACTCATAACACTTACTAGAATCAGCTGCAGTGGCTATTGCAATGTTAGATATTAATACATGAGCACAATGGGCATATTAATGCAGACATTGCATCACTAAACTGACACAGAAGACTGTAAACATCAATCCATATCAACAGTAGGAATGCGAGTTGACAGAGCTTCCTTTATGGGCTGTTGGTTTTCCTTTTGTGTTGTTTTGGATGAACTTGGCAGGGTCTGAATTCCGCTTTTTGACATCAAGGCGATTTTGATGAATTCAGCAAGGTACGAATTCGGTGGAGCTCTTCTTTGGAGCCACCAAAAACACTAGAACCTCACATGACACCTCTAAAATGTTTCTTCTCTGAAACTCACTCAACCAAACTCATAACACTTACTAGAATCAGCTGCAGTGGCTATTGCAATGTTAGATATTAATACATGAGCACAATGGGCATATTAATGCAGACATTGCATCACTAAACTGACACAGAAGACTGTAAACATCAATCCATATCAACAGTAGGAATGCGAGTTGACAGAGCTTCCTTTATGGGCTGTTGGTTTTCCTTTTGTGTTGTTTTGGATGAACTTGGCAGGGTCTGAATTCCGCTTTTTGACATCAAGGCGATTTTGATGAATTCAGCAAGGTACGAATTCGGTGTAGCTCTTCTTTGGAGCCACCAAAAACACTAGAACCTCGCATGACACCTCTAAAATGTTTCTTCTCTGAAACTCACTCAACCAAACTCATAACACTTACTAGAATCAGCTGCAGTGGCTATTGCAATGTTAGATATTAATACATGAACACAATGGGCATATTAATGCAGACATTGCATCACTAAACTGACACAGAAGACTGTAAACATCAATCCATATCAACAGTAGGAATGCGAGTTGACAGAGCTTCCTTTATGGGCTGTTGGTTTTCCTTTTGTGTTGTTTTGGATGAACTTGGCAGGGTCTGAATTCCGCTTTTTGACATCAAGGCGATTTTGATGAATTCAGCAAGGTACGAATTCGGTGGGGGCTAAATTTTTCTCATATGACTGTTCTTTTAGAATGAGGGTGGCACAAGGGTCCACGAGGGGTCTGGATCATCGTCAGAGCCTGCTTTAAGTCTTTCTGTCAACTCTATTTTCCCGGCTGCATTGATCTTCTTCATGTTTGATCTTATTTATGTAGTCTTCGTCTCTCAAAGGCAAGAGTGACTAGTTTGAGTGACAACTCGATATGACTGAAATCAACTGAGTATAATTGTTCCACTTATTGGATCCAAGTTAATATTTATAAATTTGGTTGCTTTGCAAGTCACAATTTTTTCTTTGTCAAGAGCATTATATTTTTCTTCTTCGGCTAAAAATTGACTTTCATTGTGACTGACCTGAATTAGAATAGTGCCCCCTATTTGATGGGCCCAACAAATAATGCTTTTTTACAGGACTTATAGCAGTTGCCACTCTCGATTTTTGTTTTACAATGCTATTTGTTTTTTTGTTTTTTGGGATAAAATGATGGGTATTGGAATAATGGTTTCCTACTGGCTAAACAGGAACAAAATAAGATTGTGACAAAAAACAGCAGGATCGACACCAGACCATGTTTAAAATACTGAACGTTCCATAAATTATTATACTCTTGAATCTTGATATACTAGCCTTGAAACTAAGTACTACTATCTACAGATATACCAAACTAGCTGTACTTATATCCCAAGGAGCCAGCCATTAAAGCTAAATGCTTCCCAAAACTATCCTCCTAAACCTAAAAGAAAGTGGCTTCACAGAAGGAGACTGAGCAAATTTTCTGAAGACGACACCACTTAGACATTCACAGCACCATGGAACTGCGAACAGACGAAAACTGGATGGACACCTGATGCTTGGTCAGGAAAGTTGGGATCCTTTTTAATACATATTGTCATTTTCAGTGTCACGATCATCTTTTTTATTTAATGCTTCATTAGTTCTCCTATAAGACTCTTTAATGTATCTCTAGGAATTTCCAGATAAATAACTTAAGAAATTGTGACTTTTTCTTTGAATATCTCTTCCATTTTTCATTGCACAGCCTTTACTATGGTCCACCTTTTTCTGGATTGATATAGTGACATGCTTTTTGATTAAACATTCCTTCCTTAAAAAACCTTACATAAGAAGTTTGAACTTATTTTATGAGCATCTGGGCTCTTAATTTTTTAACGTGATTTATAATTTTTATTTCATTTCTACACATCATATTTCCAATGACATTTATTATATCTTCTTCAAATCATTTTTAATTAAATATGCCCCATAAACTTTTCCCATTTTTATTAAACCAATGAATTCACTTTTATAGGAGACATGGGGCTACACATCTTAGGACAGACTACTCCAATTTCATAGGAGAAAGGCAACTCTATTTTTATGTGAGAAAGGTGGCTTCAATTTTATTGGAGAAAGACACTCTCGCTTATAAAAAGATGGCTTATAAATTTTAGGTGTTATGAAAACAGTACACTCTCTATATTGCAGATTCTTGATCTTTACATATCTCTAATATTTATGTATTCATTTTATCAAGTATGCAATGCAATTGTGGTAAGAAATAGTTGCCAACATATTTTCCTGCAAAGGATCAGAATATGTTCAAAGTTGAGGTGTCAAGACCAAAGAGACTGATAACAGTTGTATTGGTCCTAAATGTAACTATAATAAGTGATGCATTGTATCGTATAAAAATGCATATTTATTGGTATGATAGAAAACCTTAAAGGGTGAGTACAGTAGATTATGACCTGATAAACCATATTAATCAATAAATCATTCACTTATTATTATATTAACATTAGGGATATGTGACAGGCACGCACATGTATTGTCATGTATTTGATGTCATACACTCAATTGGGTTTCCTTTCTTTTCTTCATGCATAACATCACAAACATGCAGTGGCTTGGCCTACTCATGTTCGTCCTCCTAGAGATCATTATAAAGAAATGGAGGCATTAAAAGTTTGTTGACAATCGTCACGTCGTTGCACATGAGATTCATTTGTGACATATAGTGTTTGGAAAAATCCATCGTGTGCATTTTTGACAAAGCCATGGACTTTTGTTGTCCCTAAAAATGGCAAACATAGAGCACACCTACACCCCCATCGTGGTTTCTTGCTTTTGAAAGATGCTACTCCACCGGATACTCTGAATTGGGCTGAACAAAGATGTTGTTTAACGATACTGTCCATGTTTGGAATCCTCTAGATACACAAAAGGGAAACATCCAATATCAATGCTATAGGCCCAATACTTGCCTGCTAAACATAAGCAAGATATTTCAGAATAACGTGATCGAATATTATGAATAAATGATGAACTTTGTGGATGGTACACTGTATGCATTGAAAATTTGCACCTTAGAAGGAAGAGAAGAATGTTTGGTTTTCCGGTAGAAGGGTCAATGGAACTCGTGCAATGATTCCAATCTCTACGTTGGTTAGAATGGGAGTAAAATATTCAAGCCCAAGAGCATGATAACAGATTGAACAACCAATCGATACAGTTTAATTTGCCATATCCCTAGAGACTAGCAGGGGATTTTGGTCAAACATGTCAGCAAAATACATACCAAAGTATGAGACCAGGGTGCAGAAGTAGTTGGAGAGCTACTACATGTTGATAGTGGTTTTCAACATAAAAAACTTTTGAAGAAATGTCTATGCATGATTTCAGGAAGCAGTTGTGTAAGATAGCTGTAGAAAGACATAGGCGTACATGAAACGCCCCACATGATCGTAGAGTTCCTGCAAATATAATGTAGCTGAAAATATGTGAAAATTGAAACTATATGTTGGTATCGGATATATAGACTTTCAGGCAGGTCCAATAGCTAGTTAATCAGTTTCACCCAAACATCTAGTCATCAAGATATGTAGCAGAGCATGCATCCAGAGCACATGTAGTTGGAGAGCTCCTATGAAATGCCGAAGAGAGATTTCAACATAGAGAATCCTAATGATCTGGCTGTGTATGTTTTTAGTTAATTGTTGTGCAAGACAGTTGCAGAGAGACACAGAGAAGCATATGATATGTTCCACACGATCTTAGAGCTTCTGCAGAGTGTAGCTGAACATGCTTGACACTATATATTAGTAAAAACATTTTCAGGCAAGTTTAAAGGACTTGGCGTAATCTACATTCCATAGAGTCTAGACAACGGCAGCTCTCTCATTGATGCTTATATTAAGAGATTGCAACTTGCATGGGCATTGATTCTTCATAAATATTAAATCCCAGAGACTGACATCGACAAAGGCGACTATTGATGTAGGAGAGAATTGAGGAAAGGCAAAGTGCATCCCTTGTGAAGAGTGTTAAAGACTAAAAAACTCATTTTTTTTGGGGAATTAATAAAATTCATTGGAAAGTATAAAAAGCTGACCATAACTATAAAATATACATTTTAAAAATGATAAACATGGCAAAAATGTTAGTCAATATTGAATAAAAAAAATGATTAATCTACAGAAGCTGCACCCTGCTAAAACTATCTCAAACTTTTATGAACGTGAGTCCAATATTGGCTAATAGGCATCAATCTCAATGTTTCTACGGTCTACTCACATGGATTGCTTAGATAATGATGAGAAATAATACTCTCTAGTACCAAGCATTTCTAATTTTTGAAAGTCAAAAGTCACATGCAGTTTCCGTTTTTAGAAAGTCAGAAGTCAGATGCAGTATTTCTATTTTGTGAAAGTCAAAACACATGTTGTTTCTATTTTTAGAAAGTAAAAGGTCACTTGCATCGTTTCTATTTTTAGGAAGTCACCTATCTTTCTATTTTTAGAAGCTTTCCTGTGTCTTTATAAATATATAGTACAATGAGTGTGCAACGTGTACAATTGTGGTTATCCCAGTAGCTTGTTCATTGCTGTTGTAATTGTCTTCTTTGAGCCATATCAATTGGTATTAGATTAGGATGATCAGGCCACTTCCTTTCTCCAACCTTTTATAAATTTATAGTATAGCAGGTACATATCGGCTCCTATGGCTTGACCTTTGTGTTTTAGAGGAGCTGTCTTCACTGCAGAATGTTGTTTTTTTTCTTTAAACTGTAAGATTTTTGATACAGATCGTGGTTTTTGTGATAGCATCATTGTCTGCAATCTCTGTCTTCTTATCTCCGACTTTGACATCCAGCACCTTCAACATTTACTCCACAGCTGAATACTGGAAGCCGATTTACGTACTCCACTAATGCTTTCTCCTCTACATCACAGGCCTGTTCCAAAATTTTGCTGTTAAAATTTTGCTGTGAAATTGTGCTTTGAAATATCTGATTCCCATTTGGGTTTCAAACTTTTGCGATTATTTCCTTTTGTTTCCATTTGATGGATAATTCAATAGGTCTCCCAAGCTCCACCTAGAACCCCGCTTTGGTCCAGTTGCTCACCCAAGAGCTCCAAGACCAATGCCAATAACAAAATGCATTTCAGCTTCAACTTATGTAGCAGATGGCAGGCATGTTCCAGCAACTCGTGGGACAAGAATGGACCACTGGTTCCATTCCCTCAGCAAGCCCAATTGCCTAACTTGCTTTCAGGTTGGACACCAAGAACACATTTCCTACTTTGATGGCCCAGTCATCGGGGTATGCTGGATTCATAGTTTTGAGGTGTACTTCAAGACACAACATAATATCACCAACTTGCAAAAGATCATGATCGTTGAGGTCCATATGAACAACTAAGCCCTCACTTGGTGGCAATCTCACACCCAGCTTTTGGAAGCTACAGATGAACCAGAAATTGTAACTTGGAAAAAGCTCAAAACATCTCTTAGGGCGCGTTTTTATCATCTTGGGTATGGGGAGTAGCTATAGGCAATTTGGCTCTACCTTCGTCACATCTCAGGCCAATCTGTCCAACAGTAGATTGGCAAGTTCAATTGGCTCTTTATCAAGGTGGAAGTGCTTGATCCTGATGAGGTCCTTTGCATCAAATTCATCTCAGGGTTGTTTTCTCATCTCCGAGAAGAGATGACACTCTTCACTGTCAATTCCTCAGAGCATGCTTACCAACTTGCTCTAAAGGTTGCAGCCCAGCAGTAGGAGGAGGCCAATCTTTCAGTCTCGTCTCGGAATAAAAGTACTACCCCAGCCAGCTTCCCAAACCCTGCCAACTCATCCAAGAATGGAATTTTTTCCCAAAGTGGCTCCACTAAGCACACAGACATTCTACAGAAGAATTTTGTCCCTTGAAATTGAAGGAGGCCAAGATCCTTCTAGCTGAGCAGAAATCAGAACCCGAGGATTCAGAGGTTCAGGGATCCAATCCCAACACTTCTAATACTTAATTAATTGATATGGCCACATAGAAGACAGTTACAAGAGCAATGAACAAGGTATGAGGATTGCCACAATTGTGCCTATTGTATACTCATTATACTATGCATTTATAAAGAAGGAAGTTTTTAAAAATAGATAGATAGGTGACTTTCTAAAATTAGAAATGCTGCATGTGACTTTTGACGTTTTAAAAATAGAAATTATATGGAACTTTTGAATTTCTAATAACATAAACTACATGTGACTTTTGACCTTATAAAAATTGAAATACTACACGTGACTTTTGCCTTTCTAACAACAGAAATACTACATGTGACTTTTGTCTTTTTAAAAATAGAAATACTACATGACTTGTTACGTATGACTATTTCTCATCAGATGATGATGACATAGAAAATTAGTAAGTGCCCTTTTAGATACTTTCTTGGTATTCTTGGGCTTATATCTTGTGTTTACAGTGGGTATTTTGTATGAAGTCATGGTGTGAGGTAGATAAGTTGTCCCACAGATATGTTTACAAATCAAAAATCTAAATGAATACAAACAAAATAGCTAATGAGAAGTATACTAGGCACTTAAACAAATTAACAATTTAATACTAAATTGATTTCAAAGGGAACAATGCAATTGACAGAGAGACTTAATCATACCCATAATGTTCACAATTAGAACCGAGATTTGGTTGGGAGTTGTGTATAGCTAGAACACAAAGCTGGTTTGAAAAACAAAAGTATGTGGGCTTTCTTAGATTCTGACTACTGTGGGGTGAATCGAACTTGAGTGTATGAGATATATTGTGGAAAACAATCCACCATTCCAGAATCAACCGATTGAGAGAGTCAGGTGTTGGATAATTGACTCTTCATAATCCTGAGAAACATTCGTCAAGGAATCAAGATCAGCATTAGGATTCTACACAATAGTAGTCCTATTGAAGAGCCTTTTCACCCTGTACTTTGTTTTGTATAAATGATTAGCTATGTCTATATTAGAGATCCATTCCCTTTCTATTAGTGTTCCACGGGGATGCGTCCCCCCAAAATCCCCATTTTTTGGGAAGGGGATGTCCCCCTGCTGCACCTCCACCACCGCCCTAAATTGCCGTCGTCCCCTAGATGTTTCCCTCTAAGAGGGGACATCTCTGGGGCATCCCTTCCAAAAGGGGGCGTTTGGGGGACTCTGGGACATCAGGGGAGACCCAAACGTCCCTCAACCCCCTAGGAAACGTGTAGGTGTCCCCCGTGCTGGGGGATGCAAAAAATGCATTTTTTAAAAAATTTAAAAAAGATTTTGGTTGTGAGCCCTCTACCCTAACCCTAATTGCTAATGGATTCCACCCCCACCCTCAAGGCCTTCCAAAAGCTTATAAATATTAAAAAGCCATATCCCTCTCATTCCAAATCACATAAAAACTTCATTGAGTGAAGTAGAGAGCTGAAAGTAGAGGCAACAAGCTAAGAGGGAGAAGTTTGCAAGAGTGAGAGCATTAAGAGAGGGAAAGAGAGATCAAGAGGAGGATACCAAAGCCAAGAAGACTCAAGACTCTTCATGCTCATCATTTGAGCCACAAGGTAGGCCCCATCACTATGCATTTGATTATTTGAATCTCTGATTTTTTGTTTCATTTGTAAATTGTATTGTTCTTTGATTCATGATTCATTTCTAAATTGAAAATTCTTATAATTATTTGTGATTCATTCAAATACTGAAAATTTTAAATCTTCATTCAAATCAAATGCTTAAATTAGAAGTTTTTTTTTCAATTTCAAGATTAGAATCTAGAAGTCAAATTAGGATTTCATCTTGTGTATCCTCTGCTTCTGCACTTATGCAACCTGAAGTAAGAAAAACAAAGTGAAATCCTTGTTTGACCAAGTATTTACAATTATCAATTTATGACAACATTTAGGTTTTTCGTTTTTTAATTAATGCATAAATATTTGATTAAATTATAAAATCAATCATAAAATTTGAAAATCAAATTAGGATCTTAACTTTTGTGTATCCTCTGCTTCTGTGCTTCGTGCGACCTAAAGTAAGAAAAATAAAAGTGAAATCTTTGTTTGACAAAGGTCAAGAACAAAGATTCCTATTTACGTATTCTCTGCTTTGCGCTTCGTGTGACCTAAAGTAAGAAAAAATAAAATCCTTGTGTCTTAATCCCTTGCATTATGCATGGTTTGAATTTTAATTTTTAAATTATAAACTTACAAAAAAAATTATCATTTCTTGCAGTGTCATTATGAGTTCTTATAGCATGAGTGAGGATGAGGGTCAACCTCAAGGGGTTGAGGTTGAAGCTGTAGGTGAAAATAATTTTGATTATGCACTTGATGATCCTAGTTTAGAAGCAAGGAGGGGTGACCGTGAAAATCGAACTAGTTCTATTGGGAGTCCAAATTATAGTTGTCCTTCACAAACCCTACAACAATATGCTAAGGGTCCCTTTGATCCGAAGAAACCTTTAAAACAATTGGCAAGCAAAGTACCAACAAACCCTGGAACATTTGGGGGCACTAGGAAAAAGAAGTGCAACATATGTGACCTTGAATGGTTTGGCATAATGACTAGAACAAATGCTCGCGTCCTTATCCGAGGCAAAGGTGTAGATATATGTGAAAAGGTGGAAAAAAACCTGAAATTTAGGGCTGAAATATGTAAATTATGGGGTGCTAATGAAGAAGATGCACCTACATCTGTTACTTTGCCACCAAGAGGGAGGGGTCATCAAAGACAAAGTTTTACTTGTACTTTTGAGAGGCCAATGAATCCATCTAGTTCAGGGGCAATAGGAACTAAGGTGAAACAGAAGGTGACTAGTGATGCTTCAAATCCACTGGCAAAATTATTCAATGTGCAAGCAAAGGATGAGGCAGATGATGCCATTGGCAAATTCTTCTTTGCCAATGGCATTCCATTCCATGTGGCTCACTTTCCTTATCATAAGGAGGTTGTGGCAAAAATAATAGGAGCATGACCATCATATGTGCCACTAGGGGAGACTAAATTGAGGACAACAATCTTGGATAAGAACTATTCCAAGATTAATATTTTAATGGAGAAAATGAATAATACCTAGGTCACAAGTGGATGCAACATCGTCATGGATGGGTGGACGAACATTAGGCATCGTCCACTCATCACTATCATGGTTACAAGTACAATTGGGCCTTATTTCTTTAGGGCTATTGATTGTTCAGGGCATGGCAAGGATGCTGATTTTCAGTTCCAGATCCCCAATATGCTATAGAGGAGGTTGGGCCATAGAATGTGATGCAAGTAGTAACAGATGCAGCCCATGTGTGCAAAGTTGTAGGGAAGTTAATTGAAGTAGCCTATAGACATATTTGGTGGACTCCTTGTGTGCATGCCACGAATAATGCACTCAAGAACATGGGCCAAATCAGCTGGATCAAAGCAGTTGTTAGTGATGTTAGAGATGTGTAGATGTTTATCTGCAACCCACTTCACATGCACTCTTCAGGGCCTCTAAGAAGGAATTCTTGAAACCTTTAGAGACTAGGTATGCATCATACTTTATTCTGTTGGAGAGGATGCTTGAGTTGCAAGAGGCATTGCAACTCATGGTTATGACAGCAAAATGGAATCGGTGGCTTGAGTCAAAGATAGAGCAGGGGAAGAGGGTGAAGGAGGTGGTGAAGAGTGATGTTTTTTGGGCTGGTGCCAAATATATTGTCTCCATCATTACTCCAGTCTTCACAGTGATTAGATATGGGGATGTTAATGCACCTACCCTTGGAGAGGTGTATGAGTGCATTGATATTGTGCTTGATCAAATGAAGGCTGCTGTACAAGGGGACCACACATTGCAATTCTACACAGAGCATATTTAGCGGATCAAACATCATAGATGGGAGAAGCTCAACACTCCCTTGCACATGGCTGCCTATGCATTGAACCCGAAGTGTTATGTGCAAAGGCTTGGTAGAGTTACACCTATACAAGAAGCTGAGGTGAAAGTAGGGTTCATGAAGGCCATTCAGAAAATGTACGATTCTACAGAGGCCAGCATCATTCGTATTTAGTGGACAAAATTTACCACTCTTAAGGGATATTCACAGGAGGTAAAAATAGATAGGGAGACAATGGCACAGGAGGAACCAATTTTGTGGACTTTCAATGGCCCTGCTTCTTTGACTTCCGATCTAGCCATTCATTTGTTGTCCCAGGTTTCTAGTTCTTCTGCTGTTGAGAGGAACTAGTCTACTTACAGCGTCATCCACTCCGTTAAGAGGAACAAGCTTACCTCTAGGAGGGCAGAGAAGCTTGTGGTTGTACATAGTGCCTTGCATCTCATTGACCGTAACACACTTACGTACAAGGAGAGTCCAACAATGAGATAGGATGTAGAACTAGAGGAGCCAACACAAATTGATGATGATGCTACACAGACATGGCTGGTTGGTATTGGTTTGGAGGAGCTTGAGCATGTGGAGTTCAACAGTTCTACTGATGAGGAGTTTGGCGAGAACTTTTGGGGTGATCAGCCATTGACTGATTAGTATTCAGTATTTTGTTTTTGAACATAGTTGATACTTGATTGTAATCATGAATCATCGTTATGAAATTTTGAAAATTCTGAATTCAATATTTTGATTTTGTTTTTCAATGTTCAATGGTTCAAACTTGAAACTTCATTGTTAAAAAGTTAAAACTTAAATTATTAAATTGTTGATGTTCAATGCAATATATTTATTCCTAATACATCTTTTTATAACTAATTTTTCAAGTACTATATGTATTTGCACCGCTCATTGGCACACCCCTACTGCCCATGCCCCCCGCGCCCACCCTCCAAATTTAGGCTCCCTTCCCCCACATCAGGAAACTCCGTGGAACTATGCATTCTAGTTAACTTCTTGGTGGAATATGGGTATCTATCATTCTAAATACCATAAATATTATCATCCCTCAATCACCAGCGATTCTAACAATATAAAGCTTCAGTGTGCTTTGTTATTATACTCTTTGAGGAATTTTGTTATGTCTATGTGAGTCTGACCGGTTATAAATTTTGATATTTGTAAATTGAAATGATTACAAGCTTATGTCTGTGTGAGTGTGACTGGTTATAAACTTTGATAGTTGTATATTGAAATGATTACAAGCTTAGTTTTAAGCAACACTGTTATTATAGCTGGTATTTTGAAATACACAAACTGAAACTAAAATCCTATCATGGTTTCCTGATTAAAAATATTTATTTCATTTGTGATTTTTGACTTGGGCATCATGAGTAGTTATGATACTTGTAAGGAGGAATAACAGTGATGCTGCTTTACTACTTTCATGTTGAGATTTTTTCTATCACGGTAAATTGTCTAATGTTCCTCTTTGTTTTGAATTTACAGATGAACTCAATGTCACCAAAGGCCTTTGCCTCTGCTGTCAATGACATAAGATCAGTAGTAAGCTTGAATGATAGAATGGCAGGATCTGCACCAGGTAATGGTTCCAGAGCCGCTGTTGGGGAGGATCTGGTTGCTATGACAAAGTGTCGACTGCAAGCAAGAAATCTGGTGTCACAAGATGATGGTGCTACTTCAAAGAAAACTGTCCGCTGTATCAGTTCCATGCCTGTCAGCACTGTATCTTCTGGGGGAAGTGTAATCAATAGTCTCCAACAGCATAATAATAATCAAGAATCTCCGGAAATGGAGTCAACAGCAACTTCTAGAATCAAGAGACCAAGAATGGAGGTATATTGTATATGTATATATATATTATATTTATATATTAAACATTCTTACTATTTATTTTCATAATGTAACATTATCTTGAAGCTGTGCTCTGCACATGTTAACCATGCAGGTTTGGTGTTATTTCTTTATTATGTAATCTGCCTGTTCTAGTCTCCAAGTTTCTTTTTCAATTTTTGGAAATGATATCTTAGATTCTAAGAGTCTTTTCTCAGCTACCTTTCCTTTTTCAGGTTATAATGTTTTTATTTTCCAAGTGAATTGTAGATGTATTTTGCGCTTTATCATATTTCCCATTTTTTGACTTCCCGGCCTAAACCGTCCTCTGAAACTTTGGCAATCACTAAAAATTTTAAAGGCTGAAGCTTGTTACTAGTGCATGATTACAACCAATGTCAAAGAGTATGCTTGGAGCTTTCTTTTGATCAGCACATATTTCTGTTGTTGAATCCACATTATTGCACTTCATTAATTCCTTATCATTTTGGTTTATGCTTCATTTACAGCCACTGCTGTGCGTCTATAACCTACTCTAGTCTCTAACAGAGGGGCCATATTTTGGGAATACGCACAAACCTGCACACAAGCAGAATATGTTGCTGAAGAATATTTCTTGAACTTTGTTTGTGTTTTTCTTAAGAATAATTACAGCAATGGAGAGACATAAACCGCTTGCAAGTAGAGATGAATATTGTAGGAACCTGCTATCTTGAGATACATTGATCTGGAGAAAAATTTCATGCTAGGTTGGGCTTTAACTTCAGAAACTATATGCTTAATCGGGAAACTAGAAAACACCATATTTAAGATGCACAGACAAGTATTGCATGCACTGGTTCTGTGCCTGATATGGCTTTTCTTTGTATTTTTAATTTTTGCAGATGAGCCATTCTCTGCAAGATGAATTACGAGAAATAAATCAACAATTGATAGATACTGTAGCCAATGTCAGTGAAGATGACAATGATGCAGCTGTAGCTGCAGCTGCTGCTGAAGGGAGAGATGGGATCGTGGTAAAGTGTTCCTATAATGCAATAGCATTGAGCCCAAACATGAAGTCACGCTATAGATCGTCTTTAATGGTGAGTCCAGCTTCTTGCAATTGAAAGTTTTCATTGTATTTATGTCATCTTGGCAATTAGTTTTTACTGCTAGGTATCCTTTGCGAATTGAATGTGCTTATAGGAATATGTATGTGAAATCTGTCTATACCATTGGTCATGTTTGCAAGTTCTTGTTTTGCTTTAGAAACTGAAATCAGAGGTTTCCACATGCTTTGGATCTTGACATTCTTTTCCATTCTATGTTTTATGTTGATTACAGACGCCCATTTCACCCCTACGCCTACTTATTCCAGCAACTTATCCAGATTGTTCTCCTGTGCTTTTAGATAAAGCTCCAATTGAATCATGGTGAGTGGGCAGTGATTTAAAGCCTTTTCAAAATTTAGCTGTGTATATTTCCTTGTTTGGTCACTTGTTTGTATTCTGAGTTCTCATGGTGTGTCACTTATATCTAATCACGTTTACTTCCTGACAGTAATGAGTATGAGGATCTCTCTTCTAGAGCAAAAGCAAAGTTCCATGCAGCTGTGCGGACCCTCCAACAACCAATGTCATTAAAGGCATTGGCAAAAACCTGGGATGTCTGTGCTCGAATTACAGTAGCTGAATATGCACATCAGAGTGGAGGGGGAAGTTTCAGCTCGAGGTTTGGTACATGGGAGAGTTGTGCCAGTGCTTAGATAAATTGTATTCTGGTGATAGGTGTTTTCTGTATTTGTCATCTAAAATGTCTACTCGTAACACGCATTGTTTTCCCGTGTACTGCTCAGAAATGCCTTCATTTGATATCATGTTTAGTGTTAAAAAAGAATGGAAGAAATGAATTATTGTGAACAGAAATAGTTTTTAGTCGAGTGTGAATAACATACAGCCAATGCATGTTTCATGGGTTGATCATATTTATATATGGTGTCCTTGGTAAGTGGTTAGTCAGGTGGCATATGAAATTGATCGCAGTTACTGGCATTTTAGTTAGCACTATCTACTATATTTTTGAGGAAACATAATCAAATTATAAAGCAATCGTGGTAGCACTTAAATATCAAGCCTAGTTTCAACAGGTTGAGGCAACATATATGTAAATACAACAAAGAATTGAAGACAACAAACTTACATGTGAAATAGGGTTTAAATCTTGGATATACTAAAGATTTGGCCATTATAAACTACCTTGCAAAGCTATTTCACATCTAAGACGGTTTCTGATTTCCACAATGTACATTTTATGTCACCATGAATTGCTGCAGATCATGGTCACGCTGATGCACCCACAAGCCAATCCTACAGCATAAATTTCACAAAAATGGCATATCAAATTTTGTGGTAGGAGCAGAGAAGGAACCTTTATTTCTTAATTTTCAAGTTTTTGTCCCATAGGGAACTCTATTGTTATGATCCTTAAACGGATGGGTGCTGATTTGAATTACTCGTGAAGCATTTTCTGTTGTTTGTATGCAGCACTTATTTGCATTATTTATGGGCAGCACCTTGTATATTATTATTATTTAACATTATTGATCATGTCACGTTATATAATATTGTTGTTATCCTAATGCTACCGTTCTTTTTGGCAGATATCTATCTTGGTTGTGAAACATAAAATATACACTGTATTTTGTATTGATTTTCCACCTGCTTATAGAGCTCTGCCTCTTGGGAATATGTATTACGTAGCTGTTTAGTTTTCATGCTCTTTGCTATGTTGGTTGTCGTGACCTGTTTTGGGGGTTCATTTACTGGATTGTAATGTGGCTTCAACGCCTTCATCTTCTCAGATTTAACAATGGTCTCTGCTTGTGGTCAGAGGCTTATGTTTTGTAATTACTGAAAATATCAATACAAATATGAAATATCGTTACCTTTTTTATTAAAACAATTCCGGGTAGTGGGTAAGGGTTCATTTGCACTTTCGTTTGATAACCATAGATAAATGATTTGATTTCATTCTTTCATGCCTTTGATGTGGCTGGAAAGCATATGTTTCATGTCACGTAAGGAATTTAAATTATATTGGTGATACTCTATGCCACTGTTCACATATTCCACTGTATGATTCATTGTAATTTGTTAGGGGAACTAGTATTGTCGATTTGGTATCTGAGGTGATGGTTAGTGTGCTTTGCAATGTGATAAAAATTAAGTGTTGGGCATTAATAATGACTCAGGCTTATGCAACTACAAAACATGGTGACTGCCTATATGGTTAGCAGTTACTTAACACAACAATGTAAGGTTTTTAGTGGACAGTTATTTTCCAACAATTCTATCAATGAACATTCGCAAAGCAAAGAACAGTGATGACTACAATGTCTTGGGATTTATTTGTCATGTTGGTTGGAAATTATGCAAGTTTCATTTTGGTCTAATCATGAATTAAGATCTGATGGGATGAGATAGATACTCTATGCGAGCTTTTTTTGGGTACTTTTTTTTTGGGTTTAAAGGTATCATTAGTTTGAAACTCCCCACCTGATTAGAGTCTCAGAAATCTAGAACAACAAACATGCTCTGATACCAACTGTTAGGAACCCATGGAAGCACCAATGATTACCAAGCAACTAAACATGAGGAATTAACCAGAAGTAACAAGTAACTAAAATTCAGAAACAACACAAAATATGAAAGACAATACCCAATTGTATTAATACTCTTTCAAAAAAGAATTACAACCAAAAAGATGCCACAGTTTTTCTTCACCTTACAGAGGCTTCCCACACTTCAAGTGTACATCAATTCACTTTCAAGAGTTCTCTCTCAATTACGGTTTCAACACACAATTCAAACACAGAGTTGGTGTTCACCTCCACCAGCGAGTAACAACACCCCCAGTCAACCAGTCAGTAACAATACTGCCAGTACACTGAGTATACAAACATACTCAATCGAGTGCACAACGCACTCCAAGTAGATCTCCCATGAACTTGCAACACCTTGCAACTCAAATGATCTTACTTTGGAAAGAACTACCTTGCCTTCCTCTTTGCTCTCCAACTGAGTACACACCGTACTCCAAGTAGATCCCACCTGATACTGCTACTTGTTGTGTTGCTGTCATTTTGACTCTGCTGCCCCCTGCAGATCAACTTAATTTTGCACATCTGCAAACTTAGACCTTGCACACACATACACCTACAGATCAATGATTTTACTTACCATGTAGATCTCCAAATGTGGACTTGCACACCTGCTGACCAAGATCTTACATACATGAAGAATCCTTCTGATTTTTCACATCAGCGTCCACACTTGGCACTGTGGCACTAGGAAGAACACACCAATGCTCTCTTCACTTTGAAGGAGCTAATATTTGTTCTTACTCTCTAGCACAAATTACAATACAGCCCATGAGTCTTTTAAATAGATTTCATGCAAACAATAATTAGACATTTAATTACAATAATTAGATCCATAGCTCAAAACTAAAATTAGCCTTCATGCAAACCACTGGTTCGTTAACGAACTGTTCGTAGAACTCGCAGTTCAGAACCGCACAGGGGACCGACGTGGGTACCTGTTTCGCTGGGGGTGACCGACGTCGGTCGATCTCTGATTGTCGTCCGCAGCTTCTTGTCTCCACCTGATCGACGTCGGTTGCCCTTACCAATGTCGGCGACTGTGACATTCAGCACCCTCTTCCAATGTCTGCATCAGTGAAGCTTTTAGCTCCACAACCTAACAATGTCTCACTTGGAGATAAACAACTGCACTGTATCTGTACCTGTACCCCGTCTAATTTGTTTTCTGGGTTGTATCCCTCTTCAAGCTCAATTTTGAAGACCAACCACCACAAATCCTGTGGTGCACCACTTGTCATCCAAATACCTGTCGCATCCGCATCTACAAACCCATGTAGAAAAAAACTTGACCCTGCATAGCATGTTACCCTGCTGCTGGTCCCTCTCAAATCCCTGAGAATCCATTGAATTGTCTTCCAGTGCTTCTTTCTCGGATCGGCTCCAAACTTTCTGACAGCTCCCACTGTGTGGACAATCCAGGTCCAGTACGCATGTACTTAACCTCATCATGTGAATCAGGGCCCTGTTTTGTGAATTGTCCAACCATCGGCGTGCTAATCGGTATCACATAATCATCCGGAGACAAAATCAACCTGTGATTTTCATGTCTCTAGAACACACTTATGCCAAAGAATTTCGCTCATTCAAATTCTTCATGACACACCTCTTGACTAACTTTACGTTTAGCTCAGAAAAAACTCTGTATATGTAACCCTGCATCAAAGCAAACACACAACATACAGTAACAAGATGATGTCGCGACTCATCATCCACCTAGTAAAGAAACCACAGTAGTTACAATGACATTGACTAAAGCCATGCTTTGTCATCCACCTGTCAAACCTGTACCACTGTCTTGGAGCTTTTTCAAAACCATATGACAGGGCATTCCGTCTCATGTATCCATTCTCTCTATTCTTTAACTAAGATATCCATTCGTCTCAGTGCTTTCATACCCGCTGGCAACCCTACCAAATCTCTCGTTTGGTTCTGCATCCTGATCATGCCATGCTCCCACTATTTTTTGGATCCTTCTTGCTCTGCAGTGAGCAACGAGTATAAAGAAGAGGAACAACGAATTTGAGGCTTACTTACCACTTTCAGTCTTCCATATGGGCGTTTGAGACTCCTTGACAGCGTGCTGTCTGCCCAAAATTCGTCTCAGTGACCGACTTCGGTTACCACACAATCTGCATTCGATCGACGTCGGTTCTCATGCGACTGTCCTTTCTATTGACACCAGTTTTCTGACCGATGTCGGTCTTACCTGGTCGTCGACGTCGGTTCCCTGACCGACGCCGACAGCGACCCTGCCTGACACCACCAGCTCTGCGCTGCACATGATCGACATCGACACCTGTCTGTTCGACGTCGATTTTCTTTGACCGACGCCGGTAATTGTGTTCCCCTGTGAGTGATAACTTTTTACCCGCGAGCTTTCTATGGATTAAAACCCTATCCAAACCACCCTGCTCAGAGATGTCCAACCCCATCCATTGGTCTTTGTCCGTCATCTCCTCCAGAAACACCAAGGCTTTCTAGTTCTTAAGTCTGTCAAACACATCTGTCTTTCGCTTAAGAACATGCATCTCTTTCTTGCTCATGTGATCAAGCCTACAAACTCACGTCTTCGCAACAGAAAAAGAATCAGTAATATAAGTAGATAGATAAATGATACCTACTTTGTTACCACCAGCGAATTCAAGTGCATCCGCTGTGAGAGTTTTTGTGCATTTCTCATCACTCAATTTTCTTGAAAAAATTAGCCGCATCTTCAAGACCGGGACCGGCATGACCTCCTTCAACACCCATGTGTTGGCCGCCTGCAATTTCAGCTTCACTTCTCTTTTGTCAATTCTTTGGCAAGGCACACCAGCTCCTAAATAAATCTTTCCAAAGTCTCAAAAGACCTTAACATAGAAAAATACTCTATTTCGAGCTGCATGGAAAGAGGCAACAGAATCTATAAAACAAGATTTTACTTTATCCAAGAAACCTTCCAGAGCATCATGTGCAACAACACTTGCAACATCTGCTTCTTCAGTTCTTTCACGCTGATCTGCTACCAACCAACAATATTTCTTTACCTGCTCTTTCTTTTCATAACACCGTTATTGACCATTTGTGCTTTTCAATTCCTCCATTCTTAGTGTACTTTTTTCTGTCGTTGCTATACTCCCACTCAATCAGAAACCCCTGAGAGCCCTGTAATCAAACACAAAACCTGCTTCCTGAAATCTTAGCTCTGATACCACTTGTCAGGTATCTAGAACAACAAACATGCTCTGATACCAACTGTTAGGAACCCACGAAAGCACCAATGATTACTAAGCAACTAAACATGCGAAATTAACCAGAAGTAACAAGTAACTAGAATTCAAAAACAACACAAAATATGAGAGACAATACCCAATTGTATTAATACTCTTCCAAAAAAGAATTACAACCAAAAAGATGCCATAGTTCTTCTTCACTTTACAGAGGCTTTCCACACCTCAAGTTTACAGCAATTCACTTTCAAGAGTTCTCTCTCAATTACGGTCCCAACACACAACTCAAACACAGAGTTGGTGTTCACCTCCACCAGCTAGTAACAACACCAGTCAACCAGTCAGTGACAATACTGTCAGTACACCGAGTATACAAACATACTCAATCGAGTGCACAACGCACTCCAAGTAGATTTTCCATGAACTTGCAACAACCTGCAACTCAAACGATCTTACTTTGGAACTACCTTGCCTTCCTCTTTGCTTTTCATCTGAGTACATACCGTACTCCAAGTAGATCTCCCCTGATACTGCTATCTGTTGTGTTGCTGTCACCTTGATCCTGCTGCCACTCGCAGATCAACTTGGTTCTGCACACCTGCAAATCTAGACCTTGCACACACATACCCCTGCAGATCAATGATCTTACTTACTATGTAGATCTCCAAACGTGGCCTTGCACACCTGCTGACCAAGATCCTACATACATGAATATTTTTGATTCTCTAAATCAGCACCCACACTTGGCACTGTGGCACTAGGAAGAACACACCAATGCTCTCTTCACTCTGAAGGAGCTAATATTTGCTCTTACTCTCTAGCACAAATTACAATACAGCGCATGAGTCTCTTAAATAGATCTTATGCAAACAATAATTAGACACCTAATTACAATAATTAGATCCGCAGCGCAAGACTAAAATTAGCTTTCTTCATGCAAACAACCGGTTCGTTAACGAACTGTCCGTAGAATTTGCAGTTCGAAACCGCACAGGGCTCTGACGTCGGTCCTTGTCTGCCTAGGGGTGATCGACGTCGGCCGATCTCTGACCGTCATCGGCAGCTCTCTGTCTCCACCTGACTAACACCGACGACTGTGACACTCAGCACCCTCCTCCAATGTCTGCATCAGTGAAGCTTTTAGCTCCACAACTTAACAATCTCCCACTTGGAGATAAACCGCTGCACTGTACCTGTATCTGTATCCCGTCTAATCTGGTTCCTGACTTGTATCCCTCTTCAAGCTCAACCTTGAAGACCAACCACCACAAACCCTGTGGTGCCCCACCTGTCATCCAAGTAACCTACCGCATCCGCATCTACAAACCCATGTAGAAAAGAATTTGACCCTGCATAGCATGTTAACCTGCTGCTAGTCCCTCTCAAATACCTGAGAATCCACTGAATTGCCTCCCAGTGCTTCTTTCTCGGATCGGCTCTAAACTTTCTGACATCTCCCACTGTGTGGGCAACCCAGGTCCAGTACGCATGTACTTAACCTCATCATGTGAATCAGGACCCATTCCGGTGAACTGTCCAACCATCGGCGTGCTAACCGGTATCACACAATCATTCTGAGACAAAATCAACCTGTGATCTCCATGTCTCTAGAACACATTTATGCCAAAGAATTTCGCTCCTTCAAATTCTTCATGACACACCTCTGAACTAACTTTACCTTTAGCTCAGAAAAAACTTTGTATGTGTAACCCTTCATCAAAGCAAACACACAACATACAGTAATAGGATGACGTCGCGACTCATCATCCACCTAGTAAAGAAACCACAGTAGTTACAATGACATTGACTAAAGCTATGCTTTGTCATCCCTCTGTCAAACTTGTACCACTGTCCTAGAGCTTTTTCAAGACCATATGCCCTGGCCTTCCGTCTCACGTATCTATTTTCTCTATTCTTTAACTAAAGTATTAATTCGTCTCAGTGCTTTCATACCGGCTGGCAACCCTACCAAATCTCTTGTTTGGTTCTGCACCCTGATCATGTTATGCTCCCACTGTTTCCTGAATCCTTCCTGCTCTGCAGTGAGCAACGAGTATAAAGAAGAGGAACAACGAATTTAAGACTTACTTACCACTTTCAGTCCTCTATATGGGCGTTTGAGACTCCTTGACAGCGTGCTGTCCACCCAAAATCTGTCTCAGTGACCGACCTCGGTCACCACACAATTTGCATCCGATCGACGTCGATTCCCATGCGACTGTCTTTTCTGCCGACGCCAGTTTCTTGACCGACGTCGGTCTTACCTGGTCGTCGACGTCGGTTCCTTGACCGACGCCGACAGCCACCCTGCCCGACACCACCGGCTCTGGTCTGCACATGATTGACATTGGCACATGTCTGTTCGACGCCGGTTCCCCTTGATCGACGCCGGTAACTGTGTTCGCCTATGAGTGATAACTTTTTACTCGCGAGCTCTCCATGGATCAAAATCCTATCTAAACCGCCCTGCTCAGAGATGTTCAGCCCCATCCACTGGTCTCTGTCTGTCATTTCCAGAAACACCAAAGCTTTCAGTGCTTAAGTCTGTCAAACACATCTGTCTTCCGCTTAAGAACATGCATCTCCTTCTTGCTCATGTGACCAAGCCTACAAAGCCACGTCTTCGCAACAGAGGAAGAATCAGTAATATAAGTAGATAGATAAAGGATACCTACTTTGTTACCACCAGCTAATTCAAGTGCATCCGCTGTGAGAGTTCTTGTGCGTCTTTCATCACCCAATTTTTCTGAAGAAATTAGCCGCATCTTCAAGACCGAGACCTGCATGACCTCCTTCAACACCCATGTGTTGGGCGCCTGCAATTTCAGCTTCACTTCTCCTTTGTCAATTCTTTGGCAAGGCACACCAACTCCTAAATAAATCTTTTCAAAGTCTCCAAAGACTTTAACATGGAAAAATACTCTATTTCGAGTTGCATGGAAAGAGGCAACAAAATCTATAAAACAAGATTCTACTTTATCCAAAAAACCTCCCAGAGCATCCTGTGCAACAACCCCTGCAACATCTGCTTCTTCAGTTCATGCTGATCTGCGACCAACCAACAATATTTTTTTATCTGCTATTTCTTTTCATAACACCGTAATTGACCATTCGTGTTTTTCAATTCTTCTATTTTTAGTGTACTTTCTTCTGCCGTTGCTATACTCCCACTCAATCAGAAACCCCTGAGAGTGACCAATAATCAAACACAAAACCTGCTCCCTACAATCTGAGCTCTGATACCACTTGTCAGGTATCTAGAACAACAAACATGCTCTGATACCAACTGTGAGGAACCCACGGAAACACCAATGATTACCAAGCAACTAAACATGCGGAATTAACCAGAAGTAACAAGTAACGAGAATTCAGAAACAACACAAAATATGAGAGACAATACCCAATTGTATTAATACTCTTTTAGAAGAAAATTACAACCAAGAAGATGCCACAATGCTTCTTCACCTTACAGAGGCTTCCCACACCTCAAGTGTACAGCAATTCACTTTCAAAAGTTCTCTCTCAATTACGGTCTCAACACACAACTCAAACACAGAGTTGGTGTTCACCTCCACCAGCGAGTAACAACACCGCAGTCAACCAGTAAGTAACAATACTGCCAGTACACCGAGTATACAAACATACTCAATCGAGTCAACAACACACTCCAAGTAGATCTCCCATGAACTTGCAACACCCTGCAACTCAAATGATCTTACTTTGGAAGGAACTACCTTGCCTTCCTCTTTGCTCTCCAACTGAGTACACACCGTACTCCAAGTAGATCCCACCTGATACTGCTCCCTATTGTATTGCTGTCACTTTGATCCTACTGCCACCTGCAGATCACCCTGGTTCTGCATACCTACAAACCTAGACCTTGCACACACATACACCTGCAGATCAATGATCTTACTTACCATGTAGATCTCCAAACGTGGCCTTGCACACATGCTGACCAAGATCTTACATACATGAAGAATCTTTCTGATTCTCCAAATCAGCACCCACACGTGGCACTGTGGCACTAAGAAGAACACACCAATGCTCTCTTCACTCTGAAAGAGTTAATATTTGCTCTCTTACACTCTAGCACAAATTACAATACAACCCATGAGTGTATTAAATAGATCTCATGCAAACAATAATTAGACACCTAATTACAATAATTAGATCCGCAGCGTAAGACTAAAATTAGCGTTCATGCAAACAACTGGTTCGTTAACGAACTGTCCGTAGAACTCGCAGTTCGAAACCGCATAGGCGACTGACGTCGGTCTCTGTCTCCCTGAGGGTGACCGACGTCGACCGATCTCTGACCGTCGTCGGCAGCGTCTTGTCTCCACCTAACCGACATCGGTTGCCCTGACCGACGCCGACGACTGTGACACTCAACACCCTCCTCCAATGTCTGCATCAGTGAAGCTTTTAGCTCCACAACCTAACATAAAGTGACTTCATACTGATTGCATTTGGCTCTGCTGGTAGTGCAGCTTTGTTAATTTGATGTAAAATATTCATTCAAGTCTTGATTCTAATGCCCTTTCAGTTTCCTTTTATTGTAAGGCTGGGATTTCCACCCTGTGGTTTCATTTCAAGTTGCACATGGTTTAGGATAAGAGACGAGCCTTATAACATCTTGAAGTATGATGATAAGGACGGAGGGACAAGACTGCCATCAAGGGTTTGACGATCATTATTTTATATAATATATCCAGAATTTTGAATTTGATGTTCAAGTTTTATAGTAGAATGGATATGAACAAAAAGTTTTCTACTCCGAGAATTGAGTTTTTATGCGGCAACATTTTACCCATTCTTACACTATTATAGAAATGATCCAATTTTGGCAAAATTTCTAAGTAGCACATAAGAAGTTTATTCCATCATGACCATTTGTATTTTTTCTCTATTGGAAACTTTGAGCATTTCCCATAGCCACACTAAGATTAAAAAAGATGTTATACATTGGATACTTTCCAGTTGTATGGTACGAGTCTCCCTGGTGATTGAGCTTTGACTACCAGTCCCTGGAATTTCTTAATTGGACTGCAATGAAGCATTTATTCGGCCATTTAGTCTTCTCCGTCATGATGTACACTCAAGTGAATAATTTTCAAAATCCCCTTGTTGAGACCTGAGTAAATGTACAGAAATAAACGATTCAGTTTTGGTGGTTGTAAGCAAGGCAATTGTGAACTATTGAAGACACTGCTTTGATTTCATTAAGCCAAGGGTGTCCAAGCATGGTATTGTGTTATCCTGAATTAGGTGTAAAATAAAACCAAATGAGTCAGGTCTTAGGTCACATTGTGAGTGGGAGGGTAATACCACTTAAGGGTTCATGCTCGTGTCCATTATAACTGCGCAATGTTGCAGCCACACCACATAAGGCTCTATGAGTGTAGTAGTTAAGAATGCCATCGAGATAAGATTGTCACTAGTTCCATTACTGATCATAATGCCATAAATGATATAAGAATTGTAGTCGACAAAGCCACGTACGTATATAGAAATGTTGTTTGATCCATTGCTAGGATTTTTGTGATCATAAAATGTAATAGGTGGTGGTGGTTTTTGATAGCTCGATATCATACCAATAATGTTATCTAATTCATGTTTTGTTCCAGGTGTGCAGATGTTGCCATGTGTACATTGTTTTGCTTTGCATCATTATGGTTTGGCAACCAGTTGCTAAAGATTTTCAAGTGTTGATTAGGTGTTGCTACTGATTTGCTCAAATCAATATTATTCCCTCCCACCATAATGATGTTGTTAGTGATTAGGTTTTGAATCTTGTTACACAAATTTTAACAAATATAATTGGTTGAATGCTTTGATCCTCGTTGATAATCACAAAAGGTATTAGGATTATAGCTCTTAGGTAAAGTTACGCTTGGATCTTGTTTAAATGGTTCGGGTAAGGAAATGGCATTCCATTCTAAAAGCCTCTTTAGTGCTTAAATAGGTGGATTAGGTAGTCTAGTGAACTTCCTTCTTTACTTAGGTGTCGGAAATGTAATCCTAACTTGCGATATTGCATTGATAGTTTTGCCTTCATTCTTAGCTTGAAAGTTAGGTGCATCTTTAGTCTTTTGATTTGAATATTGATTTTCCTTGATATTGAAGCATTTGATATTGAAGCATTTGGTGTATACTTTAACATGATCTAATTGATAAATTTAGTCTTAATATTGTGCAATGCATGGCAAAGATATTGAATGAGTTATAGTTGGTTAACATAGCCTTGTTTTTGTGTGAATTGAGCAAATTACTTGAGAATATGCTTTGCAATTCACTATTAGGAAGTGGAAGTGACATCTTAGTAAGCATGATTTTGAATTGAAGCATATAATCTGCAATGTGTTTATTAGGCCTTTATTTGATTTGAACAATTTGTGAAAAGGTTATATATTGGCCAATGTTTATTGAAAAGTGCATGAAGAAGAGGTCAAGTAGTTTGTGAAAATTATGCATTGATCTCTTAGGCAAAGAATAGAAAGAATCTAAAGCATAATCCATGAGGCTTTTAGGAAACATTTTGGTCATGAGAAGTTCATCATTGTGAGACCCTAGATAAGATGCAAAGAAGTCTTTAATGTGTAAAGAGGGATTTTATTTTCCGTTAAATGTTGGGAACTTGGACATGTGAAAAGATGAAGATAAATGATGAAGAAATACCTATGTAGATACTAAAATTTGGTTTTACACTTGACAATGCCATTTTTAATCTACCTTCACCACACCACATATGAGTATGTTTCTTATTTGCCATTATTTTATATCCACATGTTTGTTATGAGTCCTACCCTTTAGTTTTGCTGTCAATCACCTATAGAACCATCTCGGTTTGTGTCGAACTAGTTAAATATTTTATTTAGACATCTCCAAATTATTATATCCAAATTCTTGTCTCCTGGGCACTAATGTCAGGGTCAAAAAGTTTCGTTGACGAAATTGACTTGAGGGTGATGTTAGTGACCTTTGCCCAACAATATATTTTTTTTAAAATTAAATCATTTCTATGGGTCAACCCATTTGTCTAGTGTGCTGATGGCATGAAAAATTATCTAAATGGACTCGTATAAATATAAAATCAAATCCACATTTAGGATTGACCTAGTTAGTATTTATCTATCAAACATCCATAACATTTAACAAATCTATCCTATTCTTCATACATTGCAAATTAGTCACTAGGAGCAGTTATTAGTGAAGTCAAAAACACATCAATCAAGTGGAGAACAAATATTGTCAAGTATTGAAAGCCAAATTCTAGGTCCATTTATATAGCAAAGGAGCATAATTGCACATTCACATTAAAAGGAAGAATTATGTGTGGCTTGACTTCCTTCTTCAAAGTATTGGATACATAGATAAAGTCAATCATCAACGAGAGTGATTGGGGCCAATTCAACAAATTATATTTTTCTTAATTTTTTTTTATAGGTTTCTATCCCTTACAAGCAGACCTAGGGTTTTGAGGAGAATGAGACTGATTTTGAGAGTTGTGCACAGAGTCAGGGGTCAAGATCGTGCACGTTGAGGTATGACAAGTAGGTGTCACTGATCATATAATCACAGAGAAATTATTTCAAGACAATAATGTTAACGTCAATTACTAGCATTGATGTTTCCACTTTACCCTGACATTAGTGATGCTGCGTGCACAAATAGTGAAATCCGGATATGAATGATTTATCACTGCTTCCAATGCTTTTTCAATGTTAGAAGTCAGTGACAGTGATTGAACTAAGAAAGTTAAGTATCTTGATCTCTTTAGTACACTCTATATCTAACACATCACTTGTTAAATCTATTTAAATATTTTACATTCAGATTCATGTTTAGCTATTATACTTTACAATATGAATTACATTCAATTTTTTATCTTAATTAAGGTTACACAATCCAATTAGGGTAAAACATATTGGTGACTTTGAATATTGCTCGAATTGTGTCAAACCCTATGTATCTTTTAGGGTTTTATCCTTCTAGGATTTTTAGATTTCTACCTTAAGGTTTCATTTTCAACTTGATTTCTGTTCTTTTTTTGATTTTGATATTACAAATTTCACATGAATATAATGAATGAACATATTTTATATTTTAAAACTCAAGCAATGATTGTGATCATTTCATATTGTTCTATTTTGATATGTGCAATTTGAATCAACTATGTAATCAAAACGATCACATTTTTATACACTAATAATGCTGAAATTAATAATGAACAATCTTTAGCCTTTGTTTAATCCACATTTTGAGTCATCCAATCTTACATTATTCCCTATTACTAATACATAGCATCTTGATGGAGTTATTATGAATATTGACCTTGCATATACACATGAACAATAAACAATCACTGTGAATAAATTTGATGAAGTTAATGAAAGAGAATTAATTGAATATATGGACATATATCCACAAATGCTTGATGCAATGTTATATGTAACAAGAGACGAACATAAAAATTGGCTCAAACGAGTACATATGGGGAACAATATGATACCTTCTATAATGTCAATCAATACTTTCGAGTTACGAATCTAACCACAGGGATTTAGACTTCTATTGGTACAAGTCCTACATCTACACCTCTAATCACATATGTGATGTCCACCCAAGGTGTGGGGGCAACACATGACTTCCTACAAATTTTCATACCTATTCCTACATAGGTGACCTATTCCCTTCCTATGATAACTATACATATTACATTACTAGCCTTGCCTACTACATGTTTTCTCGAGCAAATTGTTTTAGCTCTGCAAGCTAAGGTGTTGCAGTTAGAGAAAGGTACAAATAGAGCTAGCCATTTAACATATTCGTAAGCCTTGATTCATAAACCATTAACTCCTGAGATAATGACATATCCCTTACATATAGGTTTTGTAGCTCTTAAGCTTCTAATTTACGATGGTAAAGACCTTGAACAACACCTTAGATCTTTCCATGCAACATGCTTGGATTATTCATCCAATGACAAATTATTGACCAAGTTATTCCCATGAATTCACAAAGACTATGCTTTGCGATGGTTTATGACCTCCCCCTCCAATATTTGTCAGATCAATTTCTAGCACACTTTTTCATCAACATTGCTGAGAAACTATCTTATGCACAAATTGCTAAACTCAATCAAAGGTCTAATTAACCAATCAATGATTATATACTATGATATAAGACCATGATAGCTAAGATGACCTATTTTATGGTAGACAATAAGTTACAATACATCTTCAAGCAAAGTTTGCTTACACCACTCCATGAGTCAATAAGTATTCAAGAAATTCACAAACTTTGATGAGTTATGCCATACAGTGAGAGAGTAGGAAGTCAAACTCATAGCTTTGTACAAACTCAAGTATGCACCTAATACTCCAAGTACTTCAACAATTATAATTTAAAGCAAGCCAAACTACAAGAATAAATCAAATGATAACAAGCATGAGACAAAGACAACAATTAATGCAATATCACAACCTCCAAATTGGCTTCAATTATCCGCTCCACAGAAGAGGTAATTTTCACGATTACCATCATCTCCTCATGTACTGCTATAAAATTTACTTAAGTGCAACCTTATCTCTCTTCCTCCACCACAAGAGTTTGATGCTAACAAACCTACACCTAAGTTATGATAGTAATGCATATTATGATTACCATAAAGCTTATGGGCATTCTAAAAATAGATGTTTCAAGATAAGGCATAAAATATAAGATCTTATTAATGACATTACTATTGAGTTAAACACACCTACAAAGGAGTCTAGACCACAACAAAATGGAAAATTAAAAATTACAAATCTTCAATGATCCATTTCCCAAACATGAGGCAATAGAGACCAAGGATACTTCCATAGTACACCATGGATACTATGTGCATCCTCCACCTGCGGCATATGATCACCTAATAAACATGATTTGTAGTACACTTAAAATCATCTAACCACATTGCCCTACGATTACATTTGAGCTCCACACACAATTCATACGAGCTTACGTCAATAAGAAACCTGTAAATAGTGTCATGGTTGGAAATGGGTCAAGCAACAACCTGTGCACAATGACACTTTTCAACACACTTGGATACACACACCAAGACTTGCAAGATTATACAAGAATGGTTAAGGGATGGAAGGACATAGAACACTCTTGGGCGCATTTTTCTCCCTCTTCAGGTTGGCTCTGTTATAGTTGTTGCATTATTTTTAGTCTTACCAAGCATAGGGGTCTTCAACATGTTGGTAGGATGCCCTTCGATACAAAATCTCCATGCAGAAATATCCACCATGCATCAATGCATCAAGTATATACATTGCAACATGGTAGTTACAATTTTAAGCATTTGATATGAGTACCCTCTTCAACTAATGGTATCACCTACTACACCCCCACCACCACCATAGTTGGTTGTTACACCTATTAAGGAACATTGTGAAAAGTTATTTATTGTAACTATGCAAAATTTCTTTGTACACTCAACTAAGAGGAGAGTAGGTGAGTTTTCTAGGTAGCAAATTTTACAACAGTCCTCACATCAGAGAGTTATTCAAGGCTCATAGAGGCCATCATCTACTATACCATGTACTAAGCTAACAACACAGATAATTTAACATATTTCATAGTGAACACAAGCACCAATACATTCTCCTACTATATAGTGGATCCCATAGAGTCCTCAGCCTTATAGAGTTACCATCATGCACATGAGCCTACAAGTAATGATGATAACTACATTACAACATCGGATTCCTTTTTAAAATTTGACACACCTACAGTTGGTACTTGTTATTGACAACGGGTGACCAATGTACCATTTGATGCACCTAGTCCCCACAACTATTACATTTATGGGATAATGGATTAACACATTTTCAAATTTCAAGATAATTTAAAAATGCAAATAAATCAAATAAATATAAAAAATACAAAAAAAATCAAAATATTAAAAAAATGAAAAATCAGGACATAAGCATCACATGAGTATTAGATTGTACATTTTACATATACCATTTATAACATGTTTAATAGATTATCCAAATGGACTCATATACATACAAATCAAATCCACATTTAGGACCGACTTGGCATTTGTCTATCAAACATCTATAACATTTATCAAATCTACCATATTCTTCCTAATGACAAATTAGTCACTAGGAGCAATCATCAACTAAGACTAAAACACGCCAATCAAGTCGAGTGAATATTGTCAAGTATTGAAAGCCAAATTATAAGTGCATTTATATAGAAAATGAGTATAAGTGCACATTCATATTAAAGGGAAGAACTACATGTGGCTTGACTTACTTCTTCAGAGTATTGGATATGTAAGAAGTCATTAATCATCAACGGGGGTGATTGGGGTCAATTTAGTGAATTATATTTCCCCCAAGTTTTTTGCAAGTTTCTACTTATCATAAGTAGACCTAAGGTTTTGAAGATAATGAGATTGATTTATGGAGTGCACACATAGTCAAGTGTTAAGATCACACACATTGAGGTATACTGACAAGTAGGAGCAATTGATTGTAGGTTCATAAAGAGCCAAATTAGTCTAGGACAATAATTTCAGCATCAATTTCTAACATCGATGTTTTTACCTTAGCCCAATGAGTGATGTTGCATGCACAAACAATGAAATCTAGATATGAACGATTCACATGACTACTTCTAACACTTTTTCAGTGTCATAAGTTAGTCATAGTCAATTAGTGAAACATGAAAGTTAAGTATTTTGATCTCTTTAGTACATTCTATATTTAACACATGCCACTTGTTAAATCTATTTCAATATTTTACATTCAGATTCATGTTTAATTATTATACTTGACAATATGAAATACATTCAAGTTTCTATTTTAATTAGGGTTACACAATCCAAATTAGAGTAAAACACATTGGTGAATCTGAAAAATGTCGAACCATGTCAAACCCTAGGTATCCTTTAGGGTTTCATGTTTCTAGAGTTTTCATATTTCTATCTTAAGGTTTCTTTTTCAACCCTAGTTTCTAATTATTATCAATATTACAAATTTCACATAGAAATAATGAATGAACACATTTTCTATTTTTGAACTCAAATAATGATTATGATCATTTCATATTGTTCTATTTTGATATGTGCAATTTGGATCAACTATGTAATCAAATCTTTATACACTAATAATGCTGAAATTATTACTGAACAATATTGAGCCTTTGTTTAATCACATTTTTGAAACATCCAATCTACATTATTATGTGTTACTACTGCACATCCTCTTGATGGATTTATTATGAATATTGAATCCACAAATACTCATGAACAATAAATAATTAATGTGAATAGATTTGATGATGTTAATGAAATAAAATTAACCAAATATATGGACATATATCCACAAATGCTTAATGCAATGTTATATATAGCAAGAGATGAATAGAAAAATTTCACTCAAGCTAGTACATATGGGGAACACTATGATCCCTTATGTGATTTCAATCAATACTTTAAAGTTACCAACCTAACCACATGTATTCAGACTTCTACTATTGGTACTATTCTTACATCTCCACCTCTAATCACATATGTGATGTACACCCAAGGTATGGGGGAAACACAATACTTCCCAAAAAAAATTCATACCCATTCCTATGTAGATGACCTATTCCCATCCTATGATAGCTACACATATGACATTACTAGCCTGGCCTATAGCATGCTTTCTTGAGCAAACTATTTTAGCTCTGCAAGCTAAGGTGTTGTAGTTAGAGTAAGGTACAACTAAAGCTAGCCATTCAATAGATTCATATGCCTTGCTTTATAAACCATTAATTCCTAAGATAGTGCCATATTCCTTACCTATAAGTTTTGTAGCTACTAAGTTTACAATTTATGATGGTAAATGTGACCTTGAACAATACCTTCAATCCTTCCATGCAACATGCTTGGATTATTCATCTAATGGCACATTATTGACCAAGTTATTCCCACTAATTCTCAAAGACTATGATTTACGATGGTGCTATGACCTCCTCCTGCAATGATTTAAAGCATTCAACCCTTTCACATATCAGTTTCTAGGACACTTTTCCATCAACATTGATGAGAAACTATCTTATGTACAAATTACTAAACTCAATCATATGTCTAATGAGCCAATCACTGATTATGTAATATGATATAATACCATGATACCTAAGATGACCAATCTTATGGTAGACCATGAGTTATAATACATATTCAAACAAAGTTTTCTTGCACCACTCGATGAGTCAATAATATTCAAAAAATTCAATAATTTTGATGAGTTACGGTATATAGTGAGAGAGCGGGAAGTCAAACACATAGATTTGTAAAAAATCAGGTGTACACCTAATAATCCAAGTAATTCTACAACTAAATTTAGAAGTAAGACAAGCTACAAGGTTAAATCAAATGATAACAAACATGAGGCAAAGACAACAATTAGTGCAATATCACAACCCACAAATTGGCTTTATTTATTTGCTTTAAAGAAGAAGAAATTTTCATGATTACCATCACCTCCTCATGTACTTCTACAAAAGTTACTTGAGTGAAACCTCATCTCTCTTCCTCCACTGCAAGAGTTTATTTCTAGCAAACACACAACTAAGTTTTGATAGTAATGCATACTACATTACCATAGAGTTTATGGACATTCTACAAACAAATGTTTTAAGTTAAGGCATAAGATATAAGATCTTATTAATGAAATTTTTATTGAGTTAAGCACACCTATAGAGGATTCTAGACCACAAAAAAATGGAAATAAAAAATTGAAAATATTCAATGATCCATTTTCCAAACACGAGGCGATAGAGATCGAGGAAACTTTCATAGTACATCATGCATAAAATGTGCATCCTTCACCTATGACATATGGTCAGCCCATAAACATGATTATTAGTACACTTACAAGCATCTTACCATAATTCCTTACGATTACATTTCATGATAGTGAAATTGTCGATAGCAATTTGGATCTCCATACACAATTCATACTAGCTTATGTCAATAAATAACCCATACAGAGTGTCATGGTTGATAATGGGTCAAGTGAGAACGTGTACACAATGACACTTATCAAAACACTCAAATACACACAACATAAGTTTTAAGATTCTACAATATGGGTTAAGGGATGGAAGGGCATAGAACACTCTTGGGCACTTTTTACTACCTCTTTAGGTTGACTTTGTTACAATTGTTGCATTATTTTTAGTCTTACCAAGCATAGAGGTATTTGACATGTTGGTAGGATGCCTTTGGATACAAAATATTTGTATATTACTATCAAACATGCATCGATGCATCAAGAATATACATTGTAACATGTTAGTTACGAATTTAGGTGTTTGATATGAGTACCTTCTTCAACTAATGGTATCACCTCCTCCACCCCAACCAACACCGCAATTGGTTGTTACATCTATTAAAGAGAATTATGTGAATTTAGTTATTATACTTATGAAATATATCTATATACACTCAAATAAGAGGAGAGTAGGTGATTCTTATAGGCAGCCAATTTTACATCAGTCCTCACATTAAAGAGTTATTCAGGGCTCATATAGGCCGTCATCTACTATACCATGTACTAACCTGGTAACATGGATAGTTTAGCGTGTTTCACAATGAACACATGCACCAATGCATTCTACTACTATATAGCGAACCCCACAAGGTCATCAAACTTATAAAATTACCCATTATACGCATGATCTTATAAATAATGATGACAAATACATCACAACACCCGATTCCTTTTGGAAAATTGATACACCTAAAATTGGTACTTTTCATTCATAACAGGTGACCCATGTACCATACCATGCACATACTCCCCATGAATATTCAATTTATGGGATAATTGGTTAGCATATTTTTAGATTTCAAGATAATTTCAAAAATAAAAAAAAATCAAATAATATCAAAAATACAAACAACATTCAAAATATTTAAAAAATAAAAAATTAGGACATAAACGTGAAATGATTATTATATTACACTATTTGCATATTCTATTTATCATTTTTTTATAAATGGAAAATATTTTTTATACGCATGCATTTCACATTACATGAGTGCAATGTAGGACATATAGATCATACATGGACACATAGATATTAGACTCTCCTATACCTAGTGCCCATGTCGATGTTGAGGGCATATTAATCCACAAGTTACATTATCATAGGTTATTTTTTTTTATGAGCTTCTAACATGTTGAGTTACCTATATTACTCACATGTCTTATTAGTTACTCATATCTTACATAGTGAAACATGAATATGTTATTTTACTATGCTATGATACTGACATATATAGATAGTGTATATGACTTTCACTTGTTCTATGTTTCATTATGTTGTTAATTTATTGCCTGATAAGATAGTCATTGCTTTTCTATTGTGTACAAACTTTGGCCTTATGTGTGACACTAATTTTTCCTTTGTTTGTGACATCTTTGTGTCCCTTGATTATAGCCCATTGGCATTATTTGTTGCGACATATTTATGCCCCTTGCTTGCAATCCTTGGATTTGTGTGTGACATTGTGTGATTATGAGTGGATTAATTTAAAATTATCTACTAAACTTGTTACACTTGTTGAGTTTGTGAGTGATATGAAACATATCACACACCCCACTTTGTGTGGGGTGTTATTATTTACATCATGCACCACTTTATTGCATAGGCTTACTCAGTTCTTATATCGGTGATGGTTACGACTATGTGCCTTATTTATACATCTATATTGACATGACATGTATATGATTTACATGACATATGTTAAATACATGATTTTAATGACAATTTTTATTTCTATGATGACATATTTTCCAGACATTGACATTATTATACATGATTACATCTTTATGCATGACATGATACATCTAACTATTATATTGAGATGAGTAAATTATAAGCTACATATCACTTCAAAATGGGGCATATTAGTGGAATTATAATGGAGACACAAGCCTCCATAAACATAAAAATCATACTGTGGGTACCCAGTAAAAATCTCAGGGATTAAGAGTGGTTCAAATATTAGATCAGTTTAGATATGTGACATATATTTACATATTGGTACAAAATATAGGGGCATATGCCATGCATATGCACTCAATTTAAAAAGATACAAGTTGAAGATTATATATTCATATACATTTGAGTATATATGCCATGTAGGTGCACATGGTTTACATAGACAAACATTAAAAAAATTCACATACATATACATTTGAGATACAGGTTCTCAGATTTTGGCATATACATGCATAACATTCTATATTAGTTGGCACATATCCAATGGAGCATGATGTTGATTCATGCACATATACACTATGAAATTTTATATTTGAAATAGATTTAGTGAGTGATGATGCTTAATCATGCACTTTTTACATCTTTTGCAATGAGCACTAGTTTGGTTGTTTATTTGAAAATACAATTCAATGGCACTGAGCACTGAGCAAACTTGAATCTATAAGGTTGAATTCAATGGTTCAATCATGATTTTTTAGGTAATGTAAGTTGAGTTTCATTGATGTTAAATGGCCATGTAATTTACCATAGTGAACCCATTATGTAGTTCCTAACTTACCATCTTGAGGTTCAAGACTAGTTATTTGAGTTAGTGTAGTTGAGATTTAACAATGGTCGATGGTATTAACACTAATCCATCTTCATGAGGGTTTGGTAATTTATCTTCCCAACCTAAGTAAGGGATTATATAATTAGACCAATTTGAGGCACAATCAACCCAACTCTTCATGTGTTTCAATAAGGAAGTATAATTATCCAAGGCTTCAAAAAAGAAGCATCATATCCAACAAGTTACAAGGCAACATAATCTACTCACATACAGGTGTAATCCTTTCTTGCTCCTAAAATATTTTCAATTTTGAATTTCAAATTTCACATAGGGACATTGACTACTACATTTTCATTATAGGTTTGCATGAAGTAAAGTTTCACATTTGAATCGATCTCACATAGACAAGTGTGTTGTACACACTCATGTATACTTTATTATTTTACTCTAGCATTTATATTTAATTTCAATACTAAAATAAAATCAGGGGATGGGGGGGGGATATTTGTAGATACTAAAATATGGTATTAGACACTTGAGAATGTCAATTTTGACCTAGCTTCACCATAATTGACTTGTGCACACATATATGCCTCTTATTTGCCTTTATCTCACATCCACATACTTGCTATGAGTTTTACCCTCCCATTTTGCTCTCAATAACATACATGTACCTCTTAGCCTGTATTAAATTAGCTAAATATCTTACTTAGACATTTCCAGATCATCAGATCCATATTCTTGTCTCTTAGACACTAACATTGAGCTCAAAAAATTTCATTGACGACATTAAATTAAGGGTGATTTTATTGACCCTTGCTAACAATGACTATTTTAAAAAATTAAATCATTCTTATGGTTTGGCCCATTTGTTGACAAAACTGTTTGAGCTTGATGTTAGTGACCCTCACCCAACCATGGCTATTTTTAATTCTTAGGGGTTAACCCATTTGTATAGTGTGTCTGTGAAAAATTACCCAAATTGACTCATATAAATACAAATAAAATTCACACTTAGGACTAACTTGGCACTTGTCTATCCATCATCTATACATTACTACACATTGAAAAAATATGTTCTATTCTTTCCAAATTAAAAACTAGTCACTGAGAGGAGTCATCAACCAAGTCTAAAACATGCCAAGCCAAGTCAAAAGTGAATATTATCAAGTTTTGAAAGTCAAACTCGGGGGGAAGTGGGGGACGGACGGGAGTGGGGTGGGGCACCCATACAACAAATTATCATAATTACACATTCACATTATAGGGAAGAAATGCACGTGGCTTGACTTCCCTCTTTGAAGTTTTAGATATGTAGAAAACATTCAATCATCAATGGGGGAGATTGGGGTCAACTCAACCCATTAGATTTCCCAAGTTTTTAATATGTTTCTACCCCATAGGCAAACCTAGGGTTTTGAGGAGGATACTTTTTCTAGAGTTACACACATAGTTAGGCATTAATATCGAACATAAATAGGTATTACAATCAGGGTTAGCTAAGTATTTAGTCACAAAGATAAAAATTTACTTAGGGTAGTAAGTTTAACCTCGTTAGAATCGATGTTTCTACCCCATCTTGATGTTAATGATCTTACATGAACATATAGTTAGATCTAGATTTTAACGATTCATAGGATTGCTTTTAGCCCTTTCTTACTATCAAAAGTTAGTCATAGTTAGCTAGTGAACCATGAAAGCTATGTAACTTGATCTCTTTATTTATTTCTGTATTTAGTACATGCCACTTGTTAAATATATTTTTGTATTTTACATTCAGATTTGTACTTAATTATCATACTTTATAATTTGAATTACATTCAAGTTTTGATCTTAATTAGGGCCACTTAATCCAAATTAGGGTAAAACACTCTAGAGCCACAAGATTGTGCAATATGTCTAAAGATGAAGGCTTAGTAGATGCACTAGGTTTAGTAGCTGCTTGTAATATTTATGAATTTTTTGCTTTGAGTTGTTGTTCTATGATGAAATCACTAAATGCAACACTAGATGTAGGGTTTGCATTGGTGTTAACATTATTGTGCCATAGACCAAGATATTTAATATATGAATTTGTGGGAGGTACATTAGAATTTAGATTGCTGCTATGAGGTGGAGGATTTGTATGAGGAATAGTAGGTTTTCCATTAGATGTGGAAGGGTTAGTTTCATCTATTAAAAGTTATTCAAGGTTAGATTTCTTGTTTTGAATATCTTATTTTTTATTTTAAGGCTTGTAATAATTTCTCTATACATATCATATTTTGTTTAATTGTGTCTTTGAAGATTTCTAGGATTTTCTCTCTATATGGATCAATTTATTTGCCATAATAAGGGTCCTTATAGGTCTCATTGTCATTATGAACATCCTCTACAAAAACATCATCATGATTTGTAGCCAGGAGTAACGAATGAGTAAGTGCTAGGCAAAAATTAGATTCAGATAATGGGATCAAACCCCAATGATTTAAGGGTTTTATAAAACCCTTGGTTGAATGTTTAAAAGAATCGAGGTTCATATTTATGTTTATCCTAATAATGGTTTTATACATAATGAGGAATAAAATAGTTGAAACAAGTCCAAACGTCACAATCAAATTAGTATAAGAAATGTAAATGACAAATGGGTAAAGAATGATTAGACCTATTCATTGTTTTGGAAATATGAATATGTAGACTAATTAATCTGACCACATGTAACTTGCTCTACAAATTTAGAAATTGTATTGTGCCCCTGGATAAACCATGCACTATGAGGGTGCATATGATATAGATCTAACCATGATAGTTCCATCAATGCCAAGCATGTCTACATGTGTCCACATCTATCTTTTCAAGGTTTTCTAGACTAATTTTTATCTCACCAGTACATATTGCCTTCCTATTGCAACTGAATTTTCAATTCGTATATTTGTTGATTAGACTGTGCACATCCTAACTAACATGTGATACAACCATAAAATAATGCTATTAATTAGGCCTCCAAAAGACCTAAAAACATAGTCCATTAGTAAAAAAAATCTAAAAATGATGAGAAAAGAAACAAATGCCTTGAAAAATAGACCATGGAGTTAAAAATAGGACCTCTTAGAATGAACGAGATGAAATTTAGGAACTAGGGGTCAAAAATTAAAATTTCAAGCTATATATTCACCCCTTGGGGTAAAAAATCCTTCATTTTCACCATAACATTTGAAAAATTGAGCTATGGCCTTGTGAATAAAAACAAAAAAATATGGCTCGATGGCCACGATGGAGGCACGTGAGTGACTGGGTTCGAGATCATAAACAAATACCATATGATGGGCAATCGATAAGTGAACCTTCCCTTAGTAAATTTTATCATTAATGCACTTTAAATGCTAATTTTAGGTAAAAAATTAGTGTTGTCACCATTTTTGTAGAAGGGAAAATGTTGATAATGCTAAAATATGAATGATGAAAATGCCAATTTTGGTGGAAATCATCGAATCGATGACATCATTAAAAATGATGAAGTCACCAATTTTGTAAAAAATGAAAAAGATGACATTGTCAAAAATAGTGGAAAACACCTAAACGATGTTTTCATTGAAAAATGACGATAATGTAAAAAATTAAAATGGCAAGATTACCATTTTTGGTGGAAATAACCAAAATGGCAATAATGCCAAAAATCACCAAATTAATATGCAATTAGATCAAGCCTCTAGGAGAGAGGGGCACATTGGTCTAAGGCACAAAATAAGTCAAGTAGAATAGGCATAATGATAGGTTGCAATAGGTACTTGCTAGCGAGATTTGTGATATAGATTTATATTCACACTAATATATATATGGTTATAGGAGTGGCTCAATGTCTTGACAATACATGAACAATGATCTCACTACTTATGAACCACTTAGATTTGGATCGAGGAGATGTGTGTATTTATGGAGGCTATTGATATACTAGATGTGGCACAAATAACTGTTCTTAGAGTAAATCAAGCTTATTTGAGTGCGTTGGTTGAGCATTGGCACTCAGATACATACACCTTCCACCTATCGATAGGGGATATGACAATCATATTGGATGACACATGGTATATACTAAAATTACCTATGAGAGGTTGAAGGTTATTTTAGACAAACCCAACACAACCAGTAGGCTATACTAGATGACTTGGTCAACTACTATGACATTCCCATGCCTCATGGGAAGGTTGATATTAATTTATTGGAGACTTACACAGACATTTGGCCTAATGACCAACCACCTGATGAGCCATCATCACCAATGTTACTCAATCGGGAGGTTTTGGTTATCATGTCAATTTTTAGTAGCATATTATTGCTTGAAAAGAGTGATAATTTTTTTCATATGGGTCTAGGAGGAGTGATCAGAGGCATGTTGGATGATACAACCAAGTTTGATTGGGAGCCTATAGTATTATCCTGACTATACAGGGATTTACATATGGTGGCCTATGGAGGAGGCCAGAGTATTTATTCCATGACTTTGCTCCAGGTTTGGGGATGGGAACATATATCTATGGAGTGCCCAATAGGGCAGAGATGTGTATGGAGCACATAAGATCCAGTATCATATGGATGGGCCCAGATAAGTGTAAGACGTAAAGTGCATCATGTTGATATTTACCACTATTGGTGAATGATAGATGAGTTAATAATGATAGAGTTCATTTGATGGTCATATTTTACATTGTAGTTTCATTAGAGATATGACAGATGGTATACTACCTATATGACTTCTAGGTGCTTTCTAATAGGTAGATAAACACATTATAGAGGAGTACAGACTAGATCGGGTGCTACATCAATTTGGAATGTAGTAGGATGTGTCAGATGATTTGATATGGTTTACTCATAACACCCAAGAGATTAGCCAAGTGATGCTAGTGATCTTGAGGAGTACAAACATAGGTAGTTATGGTTTAGTACCATAGATTTAGTGGGATTATAAAATCAAACCTATAAATATAGGTATAACACTAGCCTATGTGATATGGTGGGAACAATTTTTTCTGTAGAGATTGACATCACCTCAATATGCACCGAGATAGGTACACACAGGATAGGGTCAGGGTGGAGATCAGATGGAGGTGGATCAGGGTGGGGGTCAAATGGAGGTAGATGAGAGTGAGAGTGATACTTCCACTGGGAGAAACAGTGAGAGTAACATAAATGATAGTGATTATGGTGGGGATGGGTAGGTAGGTACTAATGTTATGTAGAGTAAGGTTGTGATTATGGACCCTAGCTAGGCATGGACATCAATTTCTCAGGTAGATCCAGGATAGGCAGGGATGTCACCTATGATGAGAAACTATAGTGAGAAACTATAGGGACATTACTCTACTTGAGGAGGAGATCAATATTGGAATTGGAAATATTGAGGGCCTAGGGAGGAGTATGGGCTAGTTATAAACACAAGTGACCCTCAGAAATACCCAAATTAGTACCCTTTAGTCAGAGATTGACTCATTAAATGTAGAGGTGATCCACATGACACAGGTGTAAACTAAGAGGGACCAAGCCAGGTCAGATGTTCAGAGGCTCTGGCATGAGCAAGATGAGGCATGTGTAATAGTCACACATATAAGTTTCTCTATGATAATTTTTGAGAGCCTTCTGGCTAAGGATGAGGCCCCATACTATTAGTGAGCCTATGAGACTGTGATACATAGGGATAAATAAATACCTATGTTTGAGGTTTGGGATGCATATGGGGCTAATAGTAGATCATCCCAATCAAGATCAAGGACACATGGTACATCATCTTCAAGGTAGTCAATTCGACAACCACTACCACCTCCACCACTAGGGCCACCACCTACATGACCCATGGATTCTTGGAGTTAGATCTGATGTTGTATAGTTCTTTGGCATTTTTGTATTTTGACACTGAGACCTATATATAGTCGTGATGTATATGATATTCATTTTTTTCAAGTTATATGACATTCATACTTTGTTTATGTATTTGTATATAGAATGTTGATATTATTTTCACATACATGTGCTTATCTTTACCTTATTTATCATGATGTGTTATAGTATCATGTTTAGATGTGATTAATTTGAAATTTTGATGTTTATTTTCCATTCAAACATGTGTATGATAGAAAATGTGATGTATGCGTATTCATTTACCATGGGTATGTCATGTATATGAGATGTTGGAATGTATTTATCTACTCATGTTTATGACTTGTAATATATGCCTATTCATAGATGCACATCCTCATTAACACATAATAGAGTCATTGTGATTTGGTTATTGTGGGTTTGGATTGTTTAGGTACACTTGTTGTGAACAAGGAGAAATATTGTTGGCACCACTGTTTGATAGATATTTGGCCTGATTTTTGTAGCATGTGAAATGATACATCATAGTTATAAACAAACCATAATAACAATATATGTCCTAAACATAGAAAAACTCAATTTAAATGTAAGTATAAATAACCTAGGTGTAATATATGATTAATCAAATCCCAAGTGTAAATACAATACAATAAACTAGGTGTAGGAGTAAATACAAATGCTCACAACTCAAGTATAAGATATAAAAAATCAAGACTTAAGTTTAAACATAATGTAATAAACCAATGATAACTGAGGAAAATGGAGTCAGAAGAGAAGAAGTTAGTCAACAACCAATTATAAATAAACAAACTTAATAGACAAATAAAAACCTAAGTAAAGCACTAAAGCATAGGATAAAGTAAACAAAGACATGGAATGTAAATAACACAATCTAAATACAAAAAGTAAAAAAATCAAGCCCAAATATAGGCAGACTCAAGCGTAAACTAATTGTCCTTAGACACACAACATTCAAAACATAAAGCACTTAACTATAGGGCGATACAATAAAGAAACTACATATGACACAATATAATAAACAAATTAATCTAAGGTAAATGCAGTAAAAAAACTAATCTATGGCAAATATAATAAAAAAACTAATCTAAGGCAAATGTAATAAACAACAAAATATAGAAAAGTAGTGAAGTAAAACTACTTAATGAAATTATTTGTGCATGTGTAAGAGAACTGTTATGCTTGGTAAAATATTGCCCCAAGGCCATAGGGAATAATGGCACATGTATGATGGTACATGAATGTAAAGGGGGAATAGAAGAATAAGGAAGGGGTGGTTAAGCTGACTCAAAATTCCTTAGGTAAGTAGATGCTACCTACATTGTCTCATGGACACCAGGTCCAACATGGAATTCAAGCTAAATGTAGTTCTCCTAGGCATTGGGAAGAGAGTAAAAATGATGATAAAGAAAAGAGATTGATTATGGAGGAAAATAGGAATGGGATATACTCACCAAATGGCAAGAGAGTTTTGAGACAAATCAATAACAAAAAATGGTTAATGAATCTTGTTGGGTGAATATTTTGTCACCAGCTAACTAATGAGCAAAATAGGTGATTTCAACCACAGCATAAGGAGATTGGTTAGCCAAATATGCAGGTTTACCACATCAAAAGAGGACAAATCTCTCCTCTCATCAAGGGGAGGTTCCCTATAAATATGAGGAGCTATATATATATATATATATATATATATATATATATATATATGCAAAAAATAACACTTAAGGGTAGGACAACACCATCAATATCTCTTTTTTCAGAGATGATGTTCACAAACAAAGGAGAAATCTTGGTGAAATGACAGGAGGCACTTCTCTTCTTTCAGAAGTGGCCTACAACTAACAACAAGAATCCTTTCAGGTAGGTAACAAGTAACTGGTAACAGGGGGCGGTAACCAGTAGAATGAGGTGTAGCACAAAGTCTCCACCTCAACTACCCAAGAGTGAGATATGAAGGATAATGAGGGCACAAAGTCATCTCAAGGTCCTTTACACAGAAACATAAAATAGATAAACACACTGAAGGCAATTGTGGCAGCACAAAGTCTCCCATAGTTGGCTTCAGGACACCTTCCTGATTACTTCCACTAGTTTTACTTATTTTATTAAAATGGACGAGAACACATTTAGGAAATAGACATAAGAACAATCTCCTAAATGAAACAAGCTATTACAACACAAAGTCTGAAAGTAACTTGCTTTCTCATTCAAAACAAAACAATATGATTAAAAATCTGAGCTCAAAGTCTCAGTAATTGCCTCTCAATTTTGGCAGAGTTTTGCTTCTATAACTGAGAGATCCCCTTTTGCATAAAATAAGAGATTACAATATACAGCAGCCAAGAAAGACTTGGCACTTTGTTTCATGGAACGGCCCATGCTGCATTCAATGCCTTGAATGTGTTTTTAGTTTTATCAGGGGGCCATGCTGGAACAGGGCGTTTGCCTTAACTGTGGCATGTTGATTTATCTCAAATGTCTTCTCCTCAGCATGGGTTGTCTGGTCTTTCACCAAAAAATTGTGTAGCTGTCCAATTCACCTTTACTTCATGGGAGAAAAATAGGCCGTGCCCTTTAATGTTTGCAAACTTAAATATCTACTTGGTGGACTGTTCCACCTACTAGAAATAACTCTTACATAGATATTTCTGGTCTTTCCCTCTTTCCTATTATAATTTGAGCTCTCAGGCTATCATTTCCCCTTTTTGCTGACCTTTTTGGCTCTTTCTTCAGCTGGTCACTGATTTTGTTTTCAGGTTCAGTGCCACATTTGAAAATCAACAGATATTTCATTACCCTGAATTTGACATCCACAAGGACGTCATTAGTTCACTATTTTAATGGTTCGGGTGGCCTCCTCGGTTCCTTGGTTCTGTCACTTTCCTTGGTTCATTCATTTCTTTGCTCATCAGTTGAACCATCTCTTTGAATTGGTCTCTAGAATCTTCCACCTCTTTCCTTTGCTTGAAGCTTTCATTGAACCGTTGAATCCGTTGAACCTTTGAACCATTTTTGTTCAAGATTCAATGATTCATCTTCTTTCTTAGAAGCCTTTGTTTTCTCTAAGTCTCTTGAGCTTTGAAAGAGTCTGTAGAAACATGTCTGCAGAGTCCGTAGAAACCAACCTGCAGAGTCCATAGAAACAAGTCCGTAGAAATCAACCTGCGGAGTCCGTAGAAACTAGTCTGTAGAAATCAACCTGCAGAGTCCATAGAAACTAGTCTGTAGAACCCAGCCTACAGAGTCTATAGAAATGAGTCCATAGAACCCAGCCTACAGAGTTTGTAGAAACTTTCCTTCAGCTTAATGTCTTTGGAACCTCTCGAAGGGAAGGTGTCCCTTCGGGCCTTGAGAAGGTCCATTTCTTGGTTGCTAAGAGCCCCCCGCAAGGGTGCCTGCCCTTCAAGGTTCTTCGGGCGGTCTTCGAGTGGTCTTCTTCTTCAATTCCTTTAGATAAAATGTCTAAAGGAATTACTCTAAACATTTTGTCTGAAAGAAATCTTCCCTTGCCTTAGCCGCTTTCTATCACGCTTTTGATCATTCCTTCAGACATTTCATTCGAAGGATTTCCCTTGTGAAATTTGGCCACAAAAAATCTTTCCAAAAGATATCTCTTTGTCCACTTTTGTTCACTACCCTCTGCAAGGGCACTTGGCCTTTGGTTCATTGCCTTCTGCAAGGGCACTTGCCCTTTGGGCTTTGGGGCACTCCTTTGAACCGTTTGATTGAACTGATAGATTGAACCAACTTTGGTTCAACAGTTCAAGCTTGTGTTCCACTCATTCAATTGATCGCTTGAACCAAAGTTTTGAACCAATCTCATTGAACCTTTGAACCATTAAACCTTTTTGGTTCAAGGTTCAATGGTTTAACAGTTCAATCTTCCTTCTTTTTGCTAAGTCTTTTGAAGCCGTTGAACTTGCCGAAGCGGTTGAAATTTGAACTTTTACTGAAGCGTTTAATTCTTTAAGCTTGTTGACGTTGTTGAACCTTTGAACCCGTTGAACCTTTTGAACCTTTTGATGGTTCAATCCTTTGTTTAAGGCTTGCCGATGGACATTTTTGGTTGAACCGAGGCGTTGAACCAACCTTGAAATTTTCCAAGTGTTGGAAACTTGCTCCTTTGAGAGAGAGCTCACCTGTTGAACCTGCTAGTCCCTTAACTAAAAAAGCTTGAATAATGAAGAATTTGAATGCTCAGAACAATTTTTGAGAAGAAAAGAGAGAATTTTGGTCCTGCAAGACCAAAATAGTTCATATGTTGTCCCAAAAATGAGTGGCAGATTTTGGGAACAATAGCGGGCTCTAGTTGGGGAACTTCCTTCAGTTAAAATTTTGGAACAACTGAGGGGAGTAGAAACCAAAATCTTCAGTGCCTTTAAGTATGCCATTGGGCTATGGAGTCATGCTACCCAAAAAAGAAAGGCACCAAAAATGAAAATAAAAAGCACAAAATAGAACTAAAGACTATACAAATATACATATGCATAGATGATCTTATCTGATACTTCAAGGATTGAAGTGCTTCAAATGCTGCCCATTATGAGGCAGAGAAAAGGGCATGCTATCTTGATACTTCAATAGGAAACTATTTTCACCATTGAGCTGATGGATAGTAAACGAGTCTCTCCACAGGGAATCAAACTTCCCATGCATTCCCTTTGGTTCTCTCCTTTTGTCCCATAACAGGACTTGGTCTCTAATCTGGAAATCATAGATTTTTTCTTTTTAGTCAAAGAGCTTATTCACCAGACTTTGATGTGTAAAAATTCAGTCCACCACCATAGTTCGTTGCTCATCCAGCTCAGTTAAGCACATGATCCTCTTATCGATGGAGATTTCATATGTCTGGTCTTCGATCGTCTTTGCCACTTTCAATGCTGGCAATTCCAAGGTGATTGATATCTCTGCATTGAGACCATACAAAAGTTGGAAAGGTGACATACCTATCACCCTCTTGGGTGTAATTTTGTCTGGCCATAAAGCATCAACCAATGCTTTATGCCAGGTTCGTTGGTTGTCATCCCCCAACTTCCTAATGATGGTCACCAAGTTCTTGTTGCTTGATTTAGCTTGGCCATTCCCTTGTGGGAAATAATCAAAAGAGTGGGAGAGAGTAATCCCATAGTAAAAATAGAACTAAGTGATCTCATGAGAAGAGAAATAGGTTGCATTGTCTATGACAATCTTGGTTGGGACCCCAAACCTGGAAATGATGTTTTCCTTGAGGAAATCACATACCACTTCTAAAGTAGCATGCTTAGTTGGAATTACTTCCACCCATTTGGTGAAGTAATCTGTGGCTGTGAGGACATAATCATGTCTAGTGCTTGAAGATGGGTTTACAACACCAATGAAATTGATTCCCCATTGTTGAAATGGCTCTTCTATCATCACTGGCTTAAGAGGCAAAGCCGCTAACTTGGGTCTTCCAATGAACTATTGGCATAGTTCACATCTTCGTACCCATTTGTATGTATCTTGAAACAAGGTAGGCTAGTAATACCTGGCTCACAAAATATTATGGGAAGTTACAGGAGTAGAAAAATGTCCTTCACAAGCCAGATTATGAAAGGACTTCAAAAGTTGGTTCTGATGTTCTTTATCTACTTAGCAAAGGAACACTCCATCAAGGCTCCTCTTATACAAGCTGTTGTTCCACAGGACAAAATTGGCAGCTTTTAATTTAACAGTCCTCCTTTCTTTACAAGGAAGGTGAGCAGGACACTCACCATAGGTAAGGAAATGAGCAATATTTGAATACCACTCATTCGTGGTGGAGATAAAGAGAACTGTTGGCGTGTCTTCCACTTCTGTTTCTTGATGCCCTACTTCTTTGGGTCTATTGTCAGCAATCAATTTACAGAGACCTCTTCCTCACACAAGATTTGTTGGTTTGATAACGAGATCAAACTCTTAGATTTTAGCAATCCAATTGCCCCTTTTAGTTCTAAACTCTTGCTAAGTTAATATGGATTTAACTGTGGTATCAAGAACCAGGGCAGTAACTTGTGAATTCAAGCCAGTGCATAAGCATGCTTCTCCATGTTTGAATACTTTAGTTCATGAGCTTTGAGAGGACAACTCATGAAGGATATGGGAGATTCCACACCTTCATTCTGTTAAACTAGAATTGTCAAAAGTGTGTGCTCAGAAGCATAACTGTATATGGTAAAATCCTTGGTATAATCAGGACAAATTAGAATTGGGGCTTGGGTAATAGCTGTCTTGATGTCTCAGAATGCCAATTTGCCTTCTTCAGTCTAATTGAAAGTAGCCTTTCCCTTCATCATGTTCACAATGTGGTGAGTCTTCTCAGCAAACTCAGGGATGAACCTTCATAAAAAGTTCACCTTTTTGAAGAAAGAGTGAACTGCAGTCTTACTTATGGGAAAAATAAGCTCCTAGATGGACTTGACTCTTTCTGAGTCAATCTTTATGCCTTCTCGAGATACAATGTGTTCGAGAAGTTTTCTCTCTGTTACTCTAAAAATAGACTTCTTGGGATTTAAAGAAATGTCATTCTGGTGGCAGCGTTCCAACACTTGTTACAAATGGCGCACATGGTCAGGGTGATGCTTGGAAAAGACGGTCAAGTCATCAAAGTATACCATAATGAATTTACCCATTTCATCTTTGAAAGTAAGGTCCATTGCTCTTTAGAAGGTGGCACCAACATTTATCAGGCCAAAAGGCATTCTTCGATATGCAAAGTTGCCCCAAGGCGTGGTGAAGGCAGTCGTATGTTGGTCTGCTTCACCAACTTCAACTTGATTGTATATTAAGAAGCCGTCTAGCATTGATAACATCTCTGAACCAGTCACTGTCTGAAGAACTTGGTCCATGAAGGGCAGAGGATAGTTATCCTTTAAGGACGACTGATTCAAATTTTTGAAATCTACGCAGAGGCAAATTTTGCCATTTTTTTTCTCACAAGTACTATGTTTGTAATCCATGTAGAATGATGGATTAGGAAAATTATCTTAACATTCAACATTTTTTATATTTCAAATAGAATAGTACCTGATATCTTTGGATTGTATTTCCTAGATTTTTGATTGTAAGGCACCGAATCACTCTTGAGAGGGATTTCATGGTGAATTTCATCAGGCCTGAGCGACTTCAGATCATCATAGGAGTATGCTAAGACATCCATGTACTGGTGGAGTAGAGCAGCAAATTTGAACTTCTCTTCTGGAGTGCAACACTTCCCAATGTTCACCATCCTAAGATTTTCCTTGGTACCCAAATTTATTTGATCAAACTCCTGAGAGGAGGTTGAATTCATTTGTTGTTGTTTGATGAACCTATCTTACTTGTCAAACAACTTCTCAAGGGAAACCAATCTTTTAGGAATTTTATTCCCTTTTAGCTGGAGGAATTCTTCACCTACATCTGAACTTGATTCAGGAGCTGGTTCAAGCTTCTAAGGCTCACTGCCTTCGAAGTGAAGCTGTTGAAAGCTATCTTTTTGTTCCAAAAAGGCGATGATTTGGTTGTTGCCATTGAATATCTTCCAATTATTGGCATTGTTAGGCACACTTGGTTGAAAGACCAGTTTGATAGTGTACCTATCTCCTTTAAAATTTGGGTGAGGAACCAAGAGAGTTACAGAAATAGCCAAAGAATCAGCTCGATCATTGAATTCCCTGGGCACTACAGAGATACTGAAAGCATCAAAGCTTTCAATTTGATCCCAAACCAGATTGCGGTAGTGGTGAAATCTCTCATTTTTAGTTTGGTACAGGTTCTTCACCTAAAAAACCACCAGCTCAACATTTCCTTTAGCATGAAGGAGCTTGATGCCTTTGTCTTGAGCGGCCCTCAATCCAAGTAGCAATGATTCATATTCAGTAGTGTTATTGGTATTGCTGAACTATAATTTATATGAAGAAATAAAAATATCTCCTTGGAGAGATATCAACACAATTTTGGCTCTTGAATCGGTAGAGGAATAGATGCCATCAAATTCTAGTATCCATACATCATCAGAAACTGACCTTACCTTATATTTTTCTTCATTTGGAGGGGAGGATTCTTCTACGTTTGCATTGCGCTTTATCCTATCTTCTATTGTTCTGTCTAAACCAATTTTTAGATTATCACCTTCAGGAGCTTCATCAAATGCCTCATGAACTTCCTCTATGGATAAGAAGTAATTACCCATGCCTGAAGACTCAAATAGAATTTGAGCTTTAGGCGCTGATGTTTGAGTGACCACATATTTTGCTTCCTTTTCAGGGAGCAATCTCTTCATAACGCCTTTGACTGAGATCTTTGCCTTAGATAGGTCCATGCTCAACTTGCCACCAACATATTTGTAAAAATTTTGCCCAAGAAGGATGCAATATGAGGCTAGGACGTCGGCCACCAGGACTGTCATCTTGATTCTTTTTTCTGGGAATGCTATAAATGCAAATTGGGTGTCCTTGATATGTCCCAACAATGGCACTTATTTTTTTTTAATGGAGAAACATCTCCTAAATGTCTTGGTTAGTGTGAGACCAAGGGATTCAACCACTTTGGCAGGCATGACGTTGTCTGAAGCTTTGGAATCAATGATGCAATTGTTTAACTAGTGTCCATTTATCAGCAAAGAGACATAAAATAGTTTAGTCCTTCCAAGAGCAGCAGGAGGAACAATGACAAGGTTATTTCGGGTGGACGTGAGAGTTACCTTTGGAGCGCAGGTCCTATAGGAATGGTTTTATTCCTTACACACTGAACCAACTTATCCAACTGCTCAGGGTTGGATTGCAGGAATTCAAATTCAGACATTTAAATTTTGGTTTTCTTGACATGGTCTATTATGTCAAATATCTGAAATAAATTAGGAACAAGGGAAGGTAGTTCATCTTTCTGGTTTTTAGGGGGGAAGGACAGATCTATGAAATTGAAGTTGAAGGTGAAGGCATGTTTGGAGTACTTACTTTTTTAGAAATCGCCAGGTCCTTTGGCTGGAAAGGTAGAGAAATTCCTCATTTGGCAATTGAAATTATAGGTTGAGGTTGCTCCTCTATTTTTTCTTTATCAGCTTGCTAGACTGACTGATTCTTGGATCTAGTGAACACATCATATGATCCCTCAACTGCTTTACCTTCACTTCTGGGTTCATCCTGGTAATTCAGGAAACCAATGTTGGAGTCACCAGCTAATTCTTCTTCTTTCTCTATGAAGAAATTAACATCATCTTCTGGGTTCAACTCAGACTGGAAGGAGAAATCTGATTCTACTTCAAGATATCCAATTGCTGAATTGGTTGGAGGTGCTTCAATGGCCAATTTTCCTTGAGGGGGAGGAAGATGATTTGGATGCCCTTGATTCCTAGCAGCATTGCCTTGATATGAATGATTGGGGAATGTCCTCCTTGGTATATCTTTGTATTAAGGAGCAAAAGACATCCCTTGTGCCATTTGTCTTTTCAAAGCTAACAGTTCATTTGTCAGCTTTTGCACCATTGGATCAGTGGTGCCTATAGATGAATTCTTAGAAGATGAAGAAGATTTGCCTTTGTTAGGATCTCTTCTTATCTTCCCTACCAAGATGAGATCATCTTCCACCTCAGTGGCCAAATCTTGAGCAGTAGTAAGGTTTATGTGGCCAGCACGTCTCAGCAGAAAACTCACTTTAGGTAGCTGAGAATTGATGAAGAAGCATTTGAGGTTCTCAACTGTTAGCTGAGCAATTGCAAGAATTCTATTCCTCAACCTGTCAAATTTGGCTATGAAGTCCCTCATAGGTTCATGAGGTTCTTTATTCATCTATGTGATCTGGGCTAGCAGGGCATGCACATCTTCTATAGGCTTAAACCTTGCTTCAAATTTGGCTTTGAGAGTGTCCCAATCGGTCACTGACCGAGCCTACAGATGGTATAACCAGTCTATAGCAGTGCCTTGCAATATTTTCACAAATAGCCTGACTGCTACATCTTCATATTCTACACCTATCATGCCACAGGCTATGCTGAAGGCTATAATATGTGTTGTTTTCAAAATTAGCTCAGCTCGTTTTTGGAACAACCCCCTGTAAAACTTGTCTATTTCACCTTTTTCTCTCTAAGTTCATTTTTTGAGATGAGTTTTTCTTGTTCTCATATTTGCTCAACTGACATCGTTCAAAGTTCGTAATATCTCTTTGTTACATTTTCCCCAAAACGTGAGAGTTGTTACAGTCTTGATGCAACCAGGGGACAAATTTCCCTTTTTCCCAGAGTTAGTCTTTTTTCTTTCCATTTTCATGCATGGGCGGCAAATTTTGCTGACCATGCATTTTTCTTCATTCTCCATGCAGGAGCGGTGAATTTTACCGCCCTTGCATCTGAAATGCAAGAGCGGCAAATTTTGCCGCCCATGCATTTTTCTCTTTTACATGTAGGAACGGCAAATTTCACTACCCCTGTATGTCCTTTTGAATTTTCAGTGTAAGGGCGGCAAATTTTGCCGCCCTTGCACTGCCTCATTTTTCACACATGACATTTATGGCCACGTGCGTCAAGTGTTTGTGGCTAATTTTTGCCCCATTTAATCCCTTTTTAACCCCATTTGGATTTATTTCTTCTTATCCTCCTACTCTCTGTCTCTGGATGATCCAGCAAGCGAGAAGAAGCATTTTTTGGATTCAACTTCTTGTCGCACGTCATTTTCTAGGTGGGTCTTTATTTTTACGTTTTATTTCTTATTTTTCCTCTTTCTTAGGTTTTTGTTTTTGTCTCTGTTTATTCTCCTCTGCCCCTCTTCTCCTCTTCCATACTAGGGCGGCGATTTTTGCTGCCCTCCCTTCACCAAAGTTTCCTACCCCATAAGGGCAGCATTTTTTGTCGCCCTAACTCCGTTCCCTCCTCTCTTGCATCGGTGGCAAATTTTGCCACCGATGTAGGTCTGCCTGACCTAAGTACAAAGGTAGCAAAATTTGTCGTTGTTACACCTAAGTGCAAGGGTGGAAAATTTACACATTTTTTTCCAAACATGTACCGGTGGAAAAATTTATCGTCGTTGCATTTCACATCTCACGTGCACATGCGGTGAATTTTACCGCCTATGCATGCAAACCATCCCACATGCCAGGGTGGCAAATTTTGTCGCCCTTATATCTTTTCCTCTGATTCTCTAACTCTAGAGAAATCTTTATTCTTTCCATTTTTTGCCTCCTCCCCATTTTCCTCTCGCTTCCCAACCCACTTTCACCTCGGCCATGTCAAGTGCCCTTCTTTGGTCATGATCACCCGACGTGCATATTCCCTAATTTGCTCATTTTTTCCCTAATTACACGATCATGATTCTTATCATAGTACCCCTTGAGGATTCTCATTTGTTGGCGCCCTCTCAATAAAGGCTCGTCCCAATGACTGAAACTTCTCTAAAGAAGTTGAAGGCCATGAAGTACCAATACCAAAGTGTTTTCCCAATCACCTCAGTCACTTCTAATGTCGACAACATTAGAGATACAGAGATCAGTGACATGGATATGGCTGAGTTCGTAGAAAGAACCAAGGCGACCACCCCAAGCTCAGAGATGAAAAGAATCATTGAGAGCAACATCCATCTAGTCTACTCTTTCCCTTTAGCGGCACATCACATAGAGTTCATCCTCCAGTGCACCCAGTTCTACAATAGTGAGATCAGGTAAGTGTCAAATGCCAACGGCAACACGATAATTCAGTTGGACCTCAAATTTATCGATAAAATCTTCATGTGCCCTCCTGCTACCAATGTGCTAAAAATCGACTTCATTGAGGCACAGAGGGAGTACGACAAAGATCCTGAGAGGGCAAAAAAGGTGATGAATAACAGATGGCTCAAGACTCCCAGAGCCAACTTGTCTAGATGGCCATGGAATTTTTTGAGGAGTGATTTCATAGAAGAAGTTGGTGATTTGATTACTCTTCTCAATAGAGTACGAGGTCTACCATCTTCTTCCCAATTCTATGAATGGATGTATCCCTTTATCAAAATAATCCTACAAGGGAAGCAAGTCATCTTCTGGGGTGAGCAAATCAACAATGCTCTTCATGAGCAATTGATAAAAGTGTCTACTACTTCAAAGTTTTATATGACTTCATACTTAGTGTATATTACAGTTTCAATGTGAACCTTTCCAAGTTTGACAACTAAAGGAGACAGAATAACCGCCCTAGTTTATTCATATTGCCCTCAGTCGACACTAAAAAGATCAATCCATCACTTTAAGAGGGTAAATGATGCCTTCTTCACAGTGTTTTTGTGCCTTTTTGATTCTCAGCTAGAACAAAAAAGAGTATCAGATGAACCTTGGATGGTCGTCAATGACTTTGGCTGCATGTTTCTACAATTTCTTTTCTTTTGCTATCTACGGGTTGGCTTTTTCCAAGGCTATCCCTACATGCTTCCCTGATTTCCATCTGAAAAATTAGTCCTAATAGAGTTGTGTAGGTAGATTATTGTTGTACACGCGAAGTAAATGGAACTAAAAAAGCTAGGTTTTAGGTTCCCAATAGGAATTGGTAGATACTCAGTTTTGACTATCGCCAAAGCGAGGGTAATGAAGAAGGAAATGCAACTGGTCACCATGAAGTAGTTTAAGAGAAGGTCTAATTTGACTATAGGGGTGTTAAGGATATGATCCAAAGAAAGACTCAGTTTCATGGGCCCATGATTGAGGACATCTGGGTAGACTTGAGAACAACGGAAGAAATTAGAAGGATGGACTACAACAGGCTGACTCTGGAGCAGATTGAATATCTAGGGCTTGCAGATATTCCCCCTAGTCTGGTTGATGATAAGAACATAATTAATAGTAGACACCTGGCTGAGAAAGTTGCTAACTCTCCTCTTCCTCCAATTCAGTGGTCCCAAAAGGAATTGACTTCTTTAAGAAAGAGATTCAAACCAATATTGGCTAACACCAATGATTGGCTAGCGGCCAAAGAAATCACATTGAAAGAATTCATTATAGGACCAGAAGCCAAATTTCAAGAAGAAATAAGGAAGAGAGTAGAGAAAAAAATTAAGAATAAAGGCGACATTCCTTCTCTATCTAGGCCTCACTAGCCTAAAATCATCTTTGTGTCTAAGAAATCGAAGGTCGCTGAGAAGGAGCCAGAATCAACAGCTATGGGGGCTAGAGAACAAAGCACTCAAAAATAGGTAGCAAAACAGATGGAGACAGATGACAGGCCTATAGAGTAATAGAGAAATGAGACTCTATCTCCCTTGGAAGGGGCACAACCACTTGCAGGGGTTTTTTCTTCGCCACCTCAATCCCCTGTGGCATCTCCTTTGCCTCTTTTTCAAATTTGTGTTCCTTCTTCTGGAGCCGCTTCTCATTTTAGATTTACATTTGGTGATCCTCAAGGCAATTCTAGAGACATCTTTTGCTCTTCAAGTTCTATCCCTAGTCTCTCATCTCCTTCTTTTAATATCGGAGAAAACTCTGCCATTGACCAGCCAGCGACCGATATAGTTTCATTTGTTACACCCACTGCACCCGTTGTTCCCACTAGCACTGCAGACATTACCCCAGTGACACCAGCTACAGGGACTATTGCTATAGTAAGTACTTCTACTGTCCCTTCTTGGTTATCAACTTTCACACCCAAAAGGAAGAAGCAAGCCATCTCTGTAGATGACTTTGATTTTGGCAAGATAGTGTCAGTGAAAGCTAAGACCCCTAAGAAACCAAGGATCCTTTCAAAAATGGTTGAAGAAAAGGGGCATAAATTTCTGGAGATAGCCAAACCTCCAAAAGATGCAACCCTAGAGGGTTTTGACATGAGCAGCTATTCCATTTCTCATGTTGAGTTGGGAAAAGTCACTCACGAGGGTGAAAAGAGTGACATACATTCAACAATGGACATCATGGTCCAAAAATTTGATAGAGAAAAGGAGATGAAAGATTAATATAAGGCAAAGGCAGAATAATTGACCGCGGTAGTTAGGAAATTCACTCTTGCTCCTGAAGCAACGACCCCAGAAGCCTTTTCTATAGAAGATCATGTTATCCAGAAAGCAGAGAAAACCTACATGAAAGGAAAAGTGCTTGAAGACTTTATAGAAAAGATGCATACTCAAAGAATTTCTTTGCTTACAGAAGTTGCTGAAAAGACAGAGAAGATGGAGAAAATGAGAATAGATTTAGAAGACCTTGTCTCTCTTATTTCTCAAGATATCGACAGTACAAATAAATATCTTAGCAAGTGGGTAGAGATGAAGGATCTGAAGAGACGCACCTTGTATCAATCGACACCATTGCCAACAAAGATTCTTATGTTGAAATCAATGATATACAGAATCCAGGTACTTAAAGAGTTGATCGAAGATCTCAAGTCTTCCAAAGACGCTAGTGAGAAAAGTGACACAGGCCTGTTGAACTGATTGGAGGAATTACCTTGAGATCTCACCTCTAGAGATAATCAATTTCTTTTAGCAGAAGAAATTATTCAAGGATTCAAAGACATGACTCGAAGGGATTTCGAAGAAAAAGCATTTTTAATGACTTTTGTGGATAACATCTTAGATACTCAGTTAACTCTGGATAATCTAAGAGCCAAGTTAACTAGTCATGCCAAAGCAATCACAACATTGAAAGATGCTACAATCAGAGCCAAAGTGAACTTCAAGAACACCATTGCGCCAGACAGTATAAGAATTTAGGCATCTATCACCATGTATGATGCTCATATGAAGAAGTCTAGCGGCAAGAGTTGAATCATTTCTCCTTTCTCTCTTCTTCCTTTTTCTCATGTACTTTTGTCATGTAAATGTACATGCACTTTTGTAATATGTAATTACATGTAAAAATTTAGAAAATATCTCAAAGTCAAAGATGACTCATCTTTGATTAGATATTTTAATATTTTAATCTTTTTTCAATTTTGAAGGTTTCTCCCTATATATAGAGGGAACCTCTTTTCTAAATTGATCTCTCTAGACAATTAAGAGTAAAAACTCTGCTGAAATTGAGACACTTCTTGAGACTTTGTGCTCAATTTGTAAATCATATTTTATCGAATGAATGAGAAACAAGATAAAAAAAAGACTTTGAGCTGCTTTTATCCTGGTAACGCTTTTATTCATTGTAGTTTTAGGTGAAGACTTTGGAATTTGTTTCACTCTACTATTACGTGTGTTCCGAATTAGTGAAGGAGGCAACAGAAGACTTTGTGTTTTTGTGGGTTTCTTGTGGACCTTGTTACTACTTAAAGAGATTTTCTGCTCTATGCAAGATACCATTCCTAAAAGAAGAGGAATGCTTTTAGCCATCGATCGAGATTTCTCTCTTTTGTTCTTTGGACATCATCTCTAATAAAAGAGAGATGGATGGTGTTATACTACCCTGAGTATTATTTTCTGCTTACTTATATATACATATAGCATATAAGTGATTCATAGAGAACCTCCTCTTGATGAGAGGAGAGATTTATCTCGTTAAGATGTGGTAAACCTACACTTCTTGTGGCATAAATCTCTTTATACTATGGTTGATATACCCATTTTGTCATCAATTAGTTGACGACAAAATATTCACCCAATAGTTTTTTGGTGACTTCGCTTGGGAAGAGCATATAGTTTGAAGTCTCAAACTCTAAGCTGAAGCAGATCCTGCTCTTTTCTATTTTTTGTTTTGTAATTTGGCAACTCCACATTATACCAGAGGCCAAAAATTCTAAAGTGTTGTTGACCCTACTTTTGAGTTGGTATAGCAGACTAATTTTGAGTTATTTCCTCCACAACCTCACCTTAGACGAACTAGGAGTCTTCCTCCTAGCCCTACCAAGACACCAACATAAGGCATAACTTCTTTTTTTGCTACAAGCTAAGCTTTACCTATCCACACTTCACCTGGATTAGTGATCCCACTTTTGCATAATAAAATCATGGCTCAAGGCCCCTGGGGTAATTCTTTTGGTCCCTTGAACTTGACTCCACCTCTACATGAGCTTCCATGCAGTTCAAGGAAGAATTTCCTCAAATTCTTTGGTGATGAGAAGGTTCATCTTGATGAACACATTGTAACTTTTAACATAGCCTACAGTGTAATAGGGGTGAAATTTGAAGACATAGCGGTCAGGCTATTCGTGGAGACATTACAAGGCACTATTACAGATTGGTTCTACCACTTGCAGGCTAGATCAGTGACTGACTGAGACACTCTAAAAGATAAATTTAAAGCTAAGTTCAAGCCTGTAGAAGATGCACATGCCTTGCTAGCCTAGCTCACTCAGATAAAGAAAGAGTCTCATGAGCCTATGAGGGATTTTATTGCCAGGTTTGACAATCTGAGGCACATGATTCCCATGGTTGCCCAGTCGCTGCTTCAGAATCTCAAATACTTTTTCATCAATTCACAATTGCCTGAAGTGGGTTTCTTGCTGAGACAGGCTAGACACATAGACCTTATTATTGCTCAAGACTTGGCTGCTGAGGTAGAAGATGACCTTATCTTCATAGGAAAGATAAGGAGAGACCCTAATAAAGATAAATCCTCTTCATCTTCTGAGTATTCACCTACAGTCACCATTGACCCAATAGTAAAAAAACTAGCAAATGAAATGCTAGCTCTCAGAAGATAAATGGCCCAAGGTGTGTCTATTTGCACTTTTCGAGATATGTTAAGGAGAACATTTTAGAATCAATAATATCAGGGCAATGCTACACGGAACCAAGGACAACCACATCGCCTGCCTCCCCTTCGGAAGAAACTTGTCATTGAAGCATCACTTGCCAATTCAGTGATCGGTTACCTAGAGGCTGAACACGACTTTTCACTCCAACTTGAGTTGGACCATTAAGATGATGCTAATCTCTTTGAAGAGCAAGAAGAAGAATTAGCTGGCAACTCCAATATCGGTTTCTTAGATTACCAAGACGAAGCTGGAATTAAAGGAGAAGAGTTTGATGGATCATATGCTATTTTTACCAGATCTCAAAACTAGTTAGCTCCATAAACTGACAAAGGGAAGGCAGAAGAAGAACCTCAGTCGGTGGTCTCCATCACTAAATGAGGGACTCTATTGCCTTCTCAACCAAAAGATTAGGTAACTAACAAAAAAGTAAGTACCTCAAATCATCTCATATCTTCCAGCTCTATTTCTCAGACCAGTGTCACACCCACTAAAGATCAAGATGATGGGCCCTCTTCCTCTTTCTCAAATTCATTTCAATTATTTGATATAATTGATCATGCCAGAAAGACTAAGATTCAAATGACAGAGATTGAGTATTTGCGAGCCAATCTTGAACAGTTTGATAGGTTGGCAGAATAAGTAAAAAATAAAGCCGTCCCCACAGAACAAGATTCTTCAAAGGCAACTCATGATTCCCCCAAAGATAAATCCACCCAAAATAATCTTTTCGTGACTCCTCTTGTTGCTCTCAAAAAAATAGAACCTTTTTATGTTTCCCTGCTGATAAATAGTTATAAATTGAGTAATTGCATAATAGACTCTAGAGCTTTTGATAATGTTATGCTTGCCAAGGTGGCAGATTCCCTTGGTCTAACTCTGACCAAAACTTTTGGGAGGTGTTTTTCTATGGAAAACAAGTAAATTTCACTCCTTGGTTAAATAAAAGATGCCCAATTTGCGTTTGTAGCTTTTTCAAAAAAGAGGATAAAAATGACGGTTCTAGTGGTTGATGTCCCAGCCTCTTATGACATCCTTCTTGGATGGAATTTTTGTAAGGATGTTGGTGGTGAGTGAAGCATGGACTTGTCAGAGGCAAGGATCTCAATTCAAGTTACTATGAAGAGATTGCTTCTTGAAAAAGAGGTAAAATATGTAGTCACCCAATCGTCAGCACCAGAAGCTCAAATTTTATTTGAGTCTTCGGGCATGGGTAACTACTTCCTGTCTATAGACGAAGTTCATGAGGCATCCGAAAAAACTCCTATAGGTAATAACTTGGAAATGGGTTCAGCTAACAAAGCAGGAGAATCGGTAAGAAAAAAGAATGCATAGAAGAACCTCTTCTTCCAAATGAAGAAGTTTTCAAAGGAAAAGCGGTGTCTAGTGAGGTATGGATCTTAAAATTTGATGGCAGTTACTCTTCTTTCGGTTCAGGAGCTGGAGTTGTGTTGGTATCTCCTCAAGGAGATATTATTCCTTTATCCTACAAGTTGCAGTTTAGCAACACTAACAACACAGCCGAGTATGAATCCCTGTTACTTGGATTGCAGGCTGCTAGGGAAAAAGGCATTAAACTCTTCCATGCTAAAGGGGATGCCAAATTGGTGGTTTGTCAGGTAAGGAACCTCTATCAAATCAAGAATGAAAGATTGCACCACTATCGCAATCTAGTTTGGGACCAAATTGAAAATTTTGATGCTCTTAGCATCTTGATCATTTTGAGAAAATTCAATGATCAGGTGGATGCATTGGCTATTTTTACTACTCTCTTGGTTCCCCACCCAAAATTTAAAGGAGACAAGTACACTATTGAATTGGTTTTTTGGCCAAGTGTACCTGATAATGTCAGCCATTAGCAAGTATTCAACAATGATAATCAAATCATTGCCTTCTTGGAGCAAAAAGACAACTTTGAACAACTGCATTTTGAAGGCAGTGAACTTCAAGAATGTGATACAACCCCTGAATCGAATACAGATATAGGTGAGAGTTTTCTAAAGTTTAAGGTGAATAAGATTTCCAAAGTCCTAGTTTCCCTAGATAAACTGTTTGATAACCATGACAGATTCATCAAACAATAGCGAATGGATTCAAACTCCTCTCAAGATTTTGATCAACTAAACCTGGGAACCAAGGGAGATCCTAAGATGGTGAACATTGGGGAAATACTGCACTCTCGAGGAGAGATTCAAGTTTACTCTACTCCGTCAATATAGAGATATCTTAACATATTCCTATGATGACCTAAAATCACTCAGGCCTGATGAAATTTGCCATGACATTTCTCTTAAGGCTAACTCAGTGCCTTACAAGCAAAAGTCCAAGCAATATAATCTAAAAATATCAGGTACCATTTTATCTAAAATACAAAAAATGCTTGATGCTAGGATAATTTTTCCAATCCATCACTCCACATGGATTGCCAATATCGTGCCTATGAGAAAGAAGAATGGTGAAATTCAAATCTGCATAGATTTCAAAAACTTGAATCAGTTATCTTTAAAAGATAATTACCCTCTCCCTATCATGGATCAAGTCCTGTAGATGGTGACAGGTTCAGAGATGTTATCAATATTGGACTTTTTTTGGGGTACAATCAGGTTGAAGTTAGAAAAGCAGATCAGCATAAGACTGTCTTCACCACACCATCGGGCACCTTCGCTTATCGAAGGATGCCTTTTGGCCTCATAAATGCTGGTGCCACATTTCAAAGAGTGATGGATCTCACTTTCAAGGATGAAATGAGTAAGTTCATTGTAGTATACCTGGATGATTTGATGGTATTTTCAAAGCATCATTCTGACGATGTCCACCATTTACAAAGAATATTAGAACGTTGTCGTCAGAATGGTATTTCTCTAAATTTAAAAAAAAAAAATTTTGAGGTGACAAAAGAGAAACTTGTCAGACATATTGTGTCCCAAGAAGGTATTAAAATTGACTCGAAAAGAGTCAAGTCCATCGAAGAGCTTACTCTACCTACGAGTAAAAATGCGGTTCACTCTTTCTTCAGAAAGGTAAATTTTCTTCAAAAGTTCATCCTTGAGTTCACTGAGAAAACTCGCCACATTATCGATATGATGAAAGACAAAGCTACCTTTAGGTGGACTGTAGAGGGCAAACTGACATTCAAAGACATCAAAGAAGCAATTGCTCACGCACCAATCTTGATTTATCCAAACTACACCAAAAACTTCAAAATATATAGTTATGCTTCTGAACACACACTCTCAGCTATTTTAGTTCAACAGAACCAAGATGGTGTGGAATGTCCTATTTCTTTCATGAGTTGTCTACTCAAAGCTCATGAGCTGAAATATTCAAACATGGAAAAGCATGTGTATGTGGTGGTCAAAGCAGTTAAACATTTCAAGTTTTATACCCTGAACTCGCATACTAAGGTTTTAGTGCTTGATACAATAGTGAAGTCTATTTTGACTCAACAGGAGTTTGGTACGAAGAGGGGTAATTGGATTGCCAAGATTCAGGAGTTTGATCTAGACATCAAACCTACCAAACTTGTGTAGGAAAAGGGTCTTTGTCAGTTGATTGTCGACAACATTCCTAATGGAGCAGAAAACAAAGAAATGGAGATCGAAGACATGCCTACGGTCCTCTTTGTTACCACTACTAATGAGTGGTATTCTGACATCACCCATTTTCTGACCTATGGTGAGTGTCTCGCTCATCTCTCCTATAAAAAAAATGGAATGTTAAACTAAAGGCTTCCAGCTATGTTTTGTGGGATAATGGTTTGTATAAAAGAAGCCTGGATGGGGTATTTCTTCGTTGTGTCGATAAGGTACAACAAGATAAGCTTTTGGAGTCTTTCCATAGTTTGGCCTTTGGAGGACATTTTTTTGCAGTAGTGATAGGGCATAAAATTTTGTGAACAAGGTATTATTGGCCTATGTTGTTTCAAGATGCCTACAAATGGGTGTGTAGATGTGAATTGTGTCAGCAGTTCATCAGAAAGCTTAAACTGGCCGCATTGCCCCTCAAGCTGATAATAATCGAAGTGCCTTTTCAACAGTGGGGTATTGACTTTATTGGCACAGTTAACCCATCTTTGAGTGCCAAACATGATTATGTCCTCACAGCAACTGATTACTTTACCAAATGGGTGGAAGCCATCCCAACCAAGCATGCTACGTCTGAAGTGTGCAATTTTCTCAAAGAAAAAATCATCTCCTAATTTAGAGTTCCACTTAAAATTATAACAGATAATGCAGCCTATTTCTCTTCACATGAAATTACTCAATTTTGCTTTTATTATGGGATTACCCTGTCCCATACTTCAGATTATTTTTCACAGGAAAATGGCCAAGCAGAATTGAGCAATAAGACCCTGGTCGCTATTATCAAGAAATTGGTAGATAACAATCAGAGAACTTAGCACAAAGCACTATTTGATGCTTTATGGGCAGATAGGATTACACCTAAGAGGGCCATAGGGATGTCATCATTCCAACTTCTATACGGTTTGAATGCAGAGATACCTATCACTCTAGAACTACCAGCGCTCAGATTAGCCAAAGCAATTGAAGATTCAACCTTCGAAAATTTGATCGATAAAAGGAGCATGTGTCTAACCGAATTGAATGAGCAGTGAACCATGGTGGTGGACCAGATTACGGCACATCAGAATCATGTAAAAAAACTTTTTGACAAAAGGACTAAGGTTCATGATTTTCAAATTAGAGATCAAGTCTTGTTGTAGGACAAGAGGAGAGAATCGAAGGGAATACACGACAAATTTGACTCTTTATAGAGAGGTTCGTTTACCATTCGACAACTCTGTGGTGAGAATAGCTTCTTGCTAGAGTGTCAAGATGGAGCACCATTTTCACTACCCCACAGTAGGTAGCATCTGAAACTTTTCAATCCTTGAAGTTTAGATGGATCCACTTGTATATTTGTATAGTTTTTGCATTTTGTTTGTTTTCTTTCATTTTTAGCGTGACTCTGTAGCCCAATGGCTTGGATGAAGGCACTTAGAGACTAGTTTCTACTCCCATTGATCGATTCGATCAACAAAAGTTCCCCAACAGGAGCTAGCTATTGTTTCTAAAATTAGCTTAGCTCATTTTTAGAACAACCCCCCGCAAAACTTATCCATTCACCTTTTTCTCTCTAAGTTTATTTTTCAAGATGAGTTTTTCTTATTCTCGTATTTGCTCAAATGACATCATTCGAAGTTCGTAACGTCTCTTTGTCACATTTTCCCCAAAATGTGAGAGTTGTTACAGTCTCGATGTGACAAGGGGACAAATTTTCTTTTTTCCCAGAGTTAGTCTTTTTTCTTTCCATTTTCATGCACGGGGGGCAAATTTTGCTAACCATGCATTTTTATTCATTCTCCATGCAGGAGCGGCAAATTTTGCCGCCCTTACATCCGAAATGCAGGAGTGGCAAATTTCACCACCGATGCATTTTTCTCCTTTACATGCAGGAGCGACGAATTTCATTGCCCTTGCATGTACCTTTGAATTTTCAGTGTAAAGGTGGCAAATTTTATCGCCCCTGCACTACCTCATTTTTTGTGTGTGACATTTATGATTGCACACATCGAGTGGTTGGAGCTGATTTTTGCCCCATTTAATCCCTTTTTGACTCCATTTGGATTTATTTCTTCTTATCCTCCTCATACTTTCTGCCTCTGGACGATCCAACAAGCAGAAAGAAGCATTTTTTGGATTCAACTTCTTATCACATGTCATTTTTTAGGTGGGTCTTTATTTTTACATTTTATTTCTTGTTTTTCCTCTTTCTTAGGTTTTTGTTTTTGTTTCTTCTCCTCTACCCCTCTTCTCCTCCTCCATGTTAGGGCGGTGATTTTCACCACCCTCCCTTCACCAAAGCTTCCTAACCCGTAAGGGGGGCATTTTCCGCCGCCCTAACTCTGTTCCCTCCTCTCTTACACCGGCGACAAATTTTGCCATCGATGCAGGTCTGCCTGACCTAAGTACAAAGGTAGAAAAATTTGCCGCTGTTACACCTAAGTGCAAGGGCAGAAAATTTTGCCACCCTTACACCTTTTTTTTTTTAAACATGCACCGGCTGTAAAATTTGCTGCCGTTGCATTTCACATCTCATGTGCACAAGTGGTGAATTTTGCCACCTATGCATGCAAACTGTTCCACATGCCAGGGCAGCAAATTTTGCTGCCCTTACATCTTTTCCTCTGATTTCTCTAACTCTGGAGAAATCTTCGTTCCTTCCATTTTTTGGCTCCTCCCCATTTTCCTTTCACTTCCCAACCCACTTTCATCTCAGCCCTGTCAAGTGCCCTTCCTTGGTCATGATCACCTGACGTGCAAATTTTCTAATTTACCCATTTTTTCCCTAATTACACGATCATGATTCTTATTGCAGTACCCCCTAAGGATTCTCATTCATCAACACCCTCTCAACAAAGACTCATCCTGATAACTAAAACTTCTCCAAAGAAGTCGAAGGCCATGAAGTACCAGTACCAAGGTCTTTTCTCAATTACTTCGATCACTTCTAATGTCAACGACATTAGAGATACAGAGATCAGCCATGTGGATATGGCTGAGTTCATGGAAAGAACCAAGGTGACCAACCCAAGCTCGGAGATGAAAAGAATCATTGAGAACAACATCCATCTAGTCTCCTCTTTTCCTGTAGTGGCACATCACACAGAGTTCATCCTCCAGTGTACCTAGTTCTATAACAGAGAGCCCAAGTCAGTGTCAGATGCCAACAACAACATGATAATTTAGTTAGACCCCAAATTTATTGATAAAGTCTTCATGTGCCCTCCTGCTACTGACGTGTTGAAAATCAACTTTATTGAGGCACATAGGGAGTATGACAAGATCTCGAGAGGGCAAAAAAGGTGATGAATAACAGATGGCTCAAGACTCCCAGAGCCAACTTGTCTAGATGGCCATGGAATTTTTTGAGGAGTGATTTCATAGAAGAAGTTGGTGACTTGATTACTCTTCTCAGCAGAGTACGAGGTCTACCATCTTCTTCTCAATTCCATGAATGGATGTATCCCTTTATCAAGATAATCTTACAAGGGAAGCAAGTCATCTTCTGGGGTGAGTAGATTAGCAACGCTCTTCATGAGTAGTTGACAAAAGTGTCTATTACTTCAAAGTTTTATATGACTTTGTACTTAGTGTACATTGTAGCTTCAATGTGAACCTTCCAAGTTTGACAACCGAAGGAGACAGAAAAACCACCCCAGTTTATTCATATTACCCTCAGCTGACACTAAAAGGATCAATCTGTCACTTTAAGAGGGTAAATGATGCCTTTTTCACAATGTTTTTGTGCCTTTTTGATCCTCAACTAGAACAAAAAAGATTATCAGATGAACCCTGGACGATCGTCAACAACTTTGGCTACATGTTTCTATAATTTTTCTCCTTTTGCTATCTATGGGTTGGCTTTTTCCAAGGCTATCCCTATATGCTTCCCCAATTTCCATCTGACAAATTAGTCCTAATGGAGCTGTATAGGTAGATTATTGTCGTACACGCTAAGCAAATGGAATTGAAAAAGCTAGGTTGCAGGTTCCCAATAGAAATTGGTAGATACTTAGTTTTGACTGCTGCCAAAGCAAGGGTAATGGAGACGGAAATGAAACTAGTCACCATGAAGCAGTTCAAGAGAAGGTCCAATTTTGACTATAGGGGTGTCAAGGATATGATTTGAAGAAAGATTCAGTTTCATGAGCCCATGATTGAGGACATCTGGGTAGACTTGAGAACAACAAAAGAAATCAGAAGGATGGACTACAACAGGCTAACTCTGGTGCAGATTGAATATCTAGGGCTTGCAGATATTCCCCCTAGTTTGGTTGATGATAATAACATAATTAAAAGTAGATACCTAGCTGAGAAAGTTTCTAACTCTCCTCTTCCACCAATTCAGTGGTCCCAAAAGGAATTGATTTTTTTAAGAAAGAGATTCGAACCAATATTGGCTAACATCAATGATTGGCTAGCTACCAAAGGAATCACATTGAAAGAATTCATCAAAAGATCAGAGGCTAAATTTCAAGAAGAAACAAAGATGAGAGTAGAGAACAAAACTAAGAATAAAGGCGACGTTCCTTCTCTGTCTAAGCCTCACAAGCCTAAAATCATCTTTGTGTCTAAAAAATTGAAGGTTGCTGAGAAAGAGCTAGAATCAATAGCTATGGGGGCTGGAGAACAAAGCACTTAAGAACAAGTAGTAGAATAGATGGAGACAGATGATAGGCCTACAGAGTAGTAGAGGAATGAGACTCTATCTCCCCAAGAAGGGGCACAACCACTTGCAGGGGTTTCTTTTTCGCCACCTCAATCCCCTATGGCATCTCCTTTGCCTCTTTCTCTCATCAGTGTTCCTTCTTCTGGAGCCACTTCTCCTTCTAGATTTATGTTTGCTGATCCTCAAAGAATTTCTAGAGACATCCTTTGATCTTCAGGTTCTATCTCTAGTCTCTCATCTTCTTCTTTCAATATCAGAGAAAGCTCTACCATTGACCAGCCAGCCGCTGATACAGTTTCACCTGTTACACCCACTGCACCCGCTGTTCCCACTAGCAGTGGAAACATTACCCCAGTGACACTAGCTACAGGGACTATTGCCATAGTAAGTACTTCTACTCTCCCTCCTTGATTATCAAATTTCACATCCAAAAGGAAGAAGCAAGCCATTTTTGCAAATGACTTTGATTTTGGCAAGATAGTGTCAGTGAAAGCTAAGACCCCTGAGAAACCAAGGATCCTTTCAAAAATAGTTGAAGAAAAGGGGCACAAATTTTTAGAGATAGCCAAACCTCCATAAGATGCAACCCTAGAGGGTTTTGACATGAGAAACTATTTCATTTCTTGTGTTGAGTTAGGAAAAGTCACTCACGAGGGTGCAAAGAGCGACCTACAGTCAGCAATATACATCATGGTCCATAAATTTGATAGAGAAAAAGAGATGAAAGATTACTATAAGGCAAAGGCAGAATAATTGACTGCGATAGTTAGGAAATTCACTCTTGCTCTTGAAGCAATGACTCCAGAAGCCTTTTCTATAGAAGATCCTATTATCCAAAAAGCAGAGAAAACCTACATGAAAGGGAAAGTGCTTGAAGACTATATAGAAAAGATGCATACTCAAAGAATTTATTTGCTTATAGAAGTTGTTGAGAAGACAAAGAAGATGAAGAAATGAGAACAGATTTAGAAGACTTTGTCTCTCTTATTTCTCAAAATATCGATAGTATGAATAAATCTCTTAGCAAGTGGGTAGAGATGAAGGATCTGAAGAGACACACCTTGGTATCAATCAACGTCATTGCCAACAAAGATTCTTATGTTGAAATCAAAGAATCAATGATATATAAAATCTAGGTACTTAAAGAGTTGATCGAAGATCTCAAGTCTTCCAAGGATGTTAGTGAGAAAAGTGACACAGGATTGTTGAACAGACTGGAGGAATTGCCTTGCAATCTCACCTCTAGAGATAATCAATTTCTTTCAACAGAAGAGATGATTCAAGGATTCAAAGACATGATCTGAAGGGATTTTGAAGAAAAAGCATTTTAAATGACTTCTGTGGATAACATATTAGATACTCAGTTAACTCTGGATAATCTAAGACCCAGGTTAACTAGTCATGCCAAAGCAATCACAACATTGAAAGATGCTACAATCAAAGCCAAAGTGATCTTCAAGAACACCATTATGCCAGATAGTATAGGAATTCAGGTATCTATCGCCATGTATGATGCTCATTTGAAGAAGTCTGGTGGCAAGAGTTGAATCATTTCTTCTTTCTCTCTTTTTCCTTTTTTCTCATGTACTTTTGTCATGTAAAAGTACATGCACTTTTGTAATATGTAATTACATGTAAAAATCTAGAAAATATCTCAAAGTCAAAGATGACTCATCTTTGACTAGATATTTTAATATTTTAATCTTTTTTCAATTTTGAAGGTTTTTCCCTATATATAGAGGGAACCTCTTTTGTAAATTGATCTCTCTAGATAATTAAGAGCAAAAACTCTGCTAAAATTGAGACACTTTTTGAGACTTTGTGCTCAATTTGTAAATCGTATTTTATCGAATGAATGAGAAACAAGATAAAAGAAAGACTTTGAGCTACTTTTATCCTGGTAACCCTTTTATTCATTGTAGTTTTAGGCAAAGAGTTTGGTCTTTGTTTCACTCTACTGTTACATGTGTTCCGAATTAGTGAAGGAGGCAATGGAAGACTTTGTGCTTTCATGGGTTTTCTTGTGGACCTTGTTACTAATTCAAGAGATTTTTTGCTCTGCACTGGATACCATTCCTGAAAGAAGAGGAATGCTTTCAACCATCAACTGGGATTTCTCTCTTTTGTTCCTTGGACATCATCTCTGAAAAAAGAGAAATTGATGGTGTTATACTACCCTGAGTATTATTTTTTGCTTACTTATATATACATATAACATATAAGTGATTAATAGGGAACCTCCCCTTGATGAGAGGAGAGATTTATCTCGTTAAGATGTGGTAAACCTACACTTTTTGTGGCATAAATCTCCTTATACTATGGTTGATATACCCATTTTGTCATTAGTTAGTTGACGATAAAATATTCACCCAACAATATGTTCATCAAGGTGAACTCTCCCATCACCAAAGAATTTAAGAAAGTTCTTCCTTGAATTGCATGGTAGCTCATGTAGAGGTGGAGTTAAATTGTGGGCCAAAAGAGTTACCCTAGGGGCCTTGAACTACCATGATTTGATTATGGAAAGTGGGGATAACTGGGTGGAGTATATATAGGCAAAGCTCTACTAATAACAGAAAAAAAGATCTGACTTGTAGTGGTGACCTGGTATTGGTAGGAGGAAGATTCTTAGCTCAGTGAACTTGAAGTTGTGGAGGAAACAAATTGAAATTGCCCTACTGTACTAACTTAAAAATAGGGTCAACAACACCTTGGGCTCTCTAGCTTCTAGTATAGCATGGATTTACCAGATTGTAGCATAAAAATGGAAAAGAACTGGCCTACTTTAGCTTGAAGCTTGAGGCTTCAAATTGCACACTCTTCCCCAGTGGAGTCGCCAAAAATTGTTGGGTGAATATTTTGTCACCAGCTAACTGATGAGCAAAATAGGTGATCTCAACCACAACATAAGGAGATTGGTCAGCCAAATGTGTAGGTTTACCACATCAAAAGGGGACAAATCTCTCCTCTCATCAAGGGGAGGTTCCATATAAATATGAGGAGCTATATGCTATATATATATGCAAAAAATAACACTCAAGGGTAGGACAACACCATCAATCTCTCTTTTTTCAGAGATGATGTTTATAGATAAAAGAAATTTTTTGGTGAATGATAGGAGACACTTCTCTTCTTTCAGAAGTGGCCTACAGCTAATAACAAGAATCCTTTCAGGTAGGTAACAAGTAACTAGTAATAGGGGTGGTAACTAGTAGAATGAAGTGTAGCACAAAGTCTCCACCTCAACTGCCCAAGAGTGAGATATGAAGGATAATGAGGGCACAAAGTCATCCCAAGGTCCTTTACATAGAAATAAAAAATAGATAAACACACTGAAGGTAATTATCGTAGCACAAAGTCTCCCACAGTTGGCTTCAGGACATCTTCTTGATTACTTCCACTAGTTCTGCTTATTTCATTAAAATGGACAAGAACACATTCAAGAAATAGATATAAGAACAATCTCCTAAATGACTCAAGCTATTACAGCACAAAGTCTGAAAGTAACTTGCTTTTTCATTCAAAACAAAGAAATATGATTAACAATCTGAGCTCAAAGTCTCAGTAATCGCCTCTCAATTTTGGCAGAATTTTGCTTCTATAATCGAGAGATTCCCTTTTGCATAAAATAAGAGATTACAATATATAGCAGCCAAGAAAGGCTTGGCACTTTGTTTTATGGAATGACCCATGCTGCATTCAATGCATTGAATGTGTTTTTAGTTTTATCACGGGGCCATGCTGGAACAGGGCATTTGCCTTAACTGTGGCATGTTGATTCATCTCAAATGTCTTCTCCTCAGCATGGGTTGTCTGGTCTTTCACCAAAAATTTGTGCAGCTATCTACTTCACCTTTACTTCATGGGAGAAAAATAGGCTACACCTTTTAATGTTTGAAAACTTAAATATCTACTTGGTGGACTATTTCACCTACTAAAAATAACTCTTATGCAGATATTTCTGGTCTTTCCCTCTTTCCTGTTGCAATTTGGGCTCTTAGGCTATCTTTTTCCCTTTCTGCTGACCTTTTCAGCTCTTTCTTCAATTGGTCATTGAGTTTGTTTTCAGGTTCAACGCCAAATTTTAAAATCAATGGATATTTCATTACCCTAAATTTGACATCCATAGGGACGTCATTAGTTCATTATTTCAATGGTTCAGGTGGTCTCCTCAGTTCCTTGGTTCCATCACTTTCCTTGGTTCATTCATTTATTTGCTCGTCAGTTGAACCATCTCTTTGAACTGGTCTCTGGAATCTTTCACTTCTTTCCTTTGCTCGAAGCTTTCATTGAATCATTGAATCCGTTGAACCTTTGAGCCAGTTTGGTTCAAGGTTCAACGGTTCATCTTCTTTCTTTGAAGCCTTTATTTTCTCTAAGTCTCTCGAGCTTTGGAAGAGTCTGTAGAAACATGTCTGCAGAGTCCGTAAAAACCAACCTGCAGAGTCTGTAGAAACAAGTCCATAGAAATCAACTTGTAGAGTCTGTAGAAACTAGTCCGTAGAAATCAACATGTGGAGTCCATATAAACTAGTCCATAGAACATAGCCTGTAGAGTCTGTAGAAATGAGTTCGTAGAACCTAGCTTGCAGAGTCTATAGAAACTTTCCTTTAGCTTAATGTCTTTGAAACCTCATGAAGGGAAGGTGTCCCTTCGAGCCTTGAGAATGTCCATTTCTTGGTCACTAAGAGCCCCCCGCAAGGGTACCTACCCTTCAAGGTCCTTCAGGGCCCTTCGAGCAGTCTTTGGGTGGTCTTCTTCTTCAATTCCTTCAGACAAAATGTTCAAAGGAATTCCTTCAGACAAAACATCTAAAGGAAATCTTCCCTTGCCTTAGTTGCTTTCTGTCAGGCTTTTGATCATTCCTTCAGACAAAATGTCTGAAGGAATGATCAAAAGCTTGACGAAAAGTGGCTAATTGAAGGAATGATCAAAAGCTTGATGAAAAGTGGCTAAGGCAAGGGAATATTTCCTTCAGACATTTTGTTTGAAGGATTTCCCTTGTAAAATTTGGTTGTGAAAAATATTTTTGAAAGATATCTCTTTGTTCACTTTTGTTCACTTTTGTTCATTTCCCTCCACAAGGGCACTTGGCCTTTGGTTCATTGCCTTCTGCAAGGGCACTTGCCCTTTGGGCTTTGGGGCACTCCTTTGAATCATTCGATTGAACCAACTTTGGTTCAACGGTTCAATCTTGTGTTCTGCTCATTCAATTGACCGCTTAAACCAAAGTTTTGAACCAATCTCGTTGAACCTTGAACCTTTGAACCATTGAACCTTTTGGTTCAAGGTTCAACGGTTCAATCTTCCTTCTTTTTTCTAAGTCTTTTGAAGTTGTTGAACTTACCGAAGCGGTTAAACTTTGAAATTTTGCCCAAGCGTTTAACTCTTTAAGCTTGCTGACATCGTTGAACCTTTGAACCCGTTGAACTCTTGAACCTTTTAGAAGCGGGGTTTAATGGTTCAATGGTTCAATCTTTTATTTGAAGCTTGTCGATGGACATTTTTGGTTGAAATGAGGCGTTGAACCAACCTTGAAATTGCCTAAGTGTTGGAAACTTGCTCCTTTGAGAGAGAGCTCACCTATTGAAGCCGTTGAACCTGTTGAATCTGCTAGTCCCTTAACTGAAAAAGATTGAATAATGAAGAATTTGAATGCTCAAAACAATTTTTGAGAAGGGAAGAGAGAATTTTGGTCATGTAAGACGAAAATAGTTCATATGTTGTCCCAAAAATGAGTGGCAGATTTTGAGAACAAATCTGACAAATGAGCTCAATAAATGATATTGACTGAGCTGACCTGAATGCCCCATGCATCCAAGCACTGCCTATATAGTCCAGGCAGACCTTAGGTTGATGTAGTTATCCCATAAATGGAAAATGAACACAATCATAAAATGGAAAAGGTAAATGGAAATGGTCATGGTTGGATAAGAAACTCATACCAAGTAAATGCGGTAAACTACATCATCTAAAACATAGCTAAAGGCCAATGGAGAGCATGATGATAAAGTAAGCATATGTTTTATAGCTTAATATCTCTCATGGAGTTTTTAAGCCTTTTTATAAACTTTTTTATTTTTATGTTGTTTTTGGGGCTTTTTTAAAGATTTTTGACATCTCAACTCAATAGAGGAATACAAAATATAAAATGGGTTAACTTATAAATTAATGAGAGCAGTGGATTATGTTGCTTGAAAAATAGCTAGAGAATTATCTTAGGTTGTTTAAAAAATGGTGAGAGCATTGTCTTAGGTTAGTCATAAATATTGGAAATATTGTCATTGATGTCAAAGGTCTAGCATTATTGGTGATAAAGGCCCCATTGCATTTAACGAAGTTTGTAATAGTTATATCTTGGCTAATGTGTGTTAATATTTATTTAATATAAACGAATATATTTTTGGTTGCTTATAAGACAAAAAAAAGGCCCATGTAGAAGTCAAAGAGTCACAGGGTAAAGACAAAAGAAGAATGGGACGTATTTTCCCATGAAGTGTCAATCTTGGAGAATTCCAAGAGTCACCAAGTGAAGACAAAAGAGGAAGGGCACAATTTCTCATGAAGGGACACTTTGAGGAATACAAAAAGTCACCAAGATAAGGACAAAAGAGGAAAGGATGTTTTTGCTTATGAAGGGTCACCACATGAATTTTCAAATGCAAGGATACGAAGGGTCACAAAGGGGGAAGGCCAAAGTTCATTTGGAAAGCTATAAATAAAGTCTTGAGAAGCCATTTGTAATGTAAGAGATAGAGTTTATTTTGTGTTGGGTGAATATTTTGTCACCAGCTAACTGATGAGCAAAATAGGTGATTTCAACCACATCATAAGGAGATTGGTTGGCCAAATGTACAGGTTTACCACATCAGAAGGGGACAAATCTCTCCTCTCATCAAGGGGATGTTCTCTATAAATATGAGGCGCTATAAACTATATATATAAGTAGAAATAACACTCAGGGGTAGGATAACACCATTCATCTCTTTTTTTCAGAGATGATGTTCACAAATCAAAGGAGAAATCTTGGGTAATTGCTAAAGGCATTTCTCTTCTTTCAGAAATGATGTTCAAAAAACCAGAGAAAGACTTCCTGGTAGTAAATGTAACTGCGAGAAACCCACGAAAGCACAAAGTCTTTTGTTGCTTCCCTCACTGAAACAAGGCATTGTAACACAACAGGATGAAGTGTAGCACAAAGTCTCCACCTCAACTGCCAAAGAGTGAAATACAAAGGATAATGGGGGCATAAAGTCGTCCCAAGATCCTTTACACAGAAATAGAAAAATAAACACACTAAAGACAATTGTGGTAGCACAAAGTATCTCCATAGTCAGCTTCAGGACACCTTCTTGATTACTTCCACTAGTTTTACTTATTTAATTAAATGAACAAGATTGCATCTTGTAAATAGACATAAGAACAATACCCTAAATAACACAAGTTATTATAGTACAAAGTCTGAAAGTAACCTGCTTTCTCATTCATATAGCAAAATATGGTTAACAATCTGAGCTCAAAGTCTTAGTAAATGCCTTTCAATTTGGGTAGAGTTTCACTTCTGATAACAAAAGGATCTCCTTCGCATAAAATAAGAGATTACAATATATAGTGGCCAAGAAAGACTTGGCGCTTTGTTACATGGAATAGCTCATGTTTCATTTAATGCCTTGAATACATTTTCAGTTCAATCAAAGAGGCCATGCTGGAACAGGGCATCTACCTTAACTGTGATGTGTCAATTCATCCCAAATATCTTCTCCTTAGCATGGGTCATCTGATCTTTCTCCCAATATGTACACGACTATCCCCTCGCTTTTTTGTCAAGGAAAAAAAATAGGGTGTACCTTTTAATACTTGCGAGCTCAGATGTCTACTTGGTGGACTGTTCCACCTACTAGAAATAACTCTTACGTAGATATTTTTGGTCTTTTCCTCTTTTGCAATTTGAGCTCTCGGAATATCTTTTCCCTTTTTGCTGGCTCTTTCGGCTCCCTCTTCAGCTGGTCACTGAGTTTGTTTTTAGGTTCCACGCCACATTTAAAAATCAATTGATATTTTATTACCCTAAATTTGATGTCCATGGGGACGTGATTGGTTCACTGGTTTAACAGTTTGGGTGGCCTTCTTGGCTCCTTCGTTTCATCGCTTCTTTGGTTCATTCACTTTCCTTTGCTCAGATTTTTCTTTGAACCATTGAACCTGTTGAACCTTTGAACCATTTTGGTTCAAGGTTCAATTGGTTCATCCTCTTTCTTAGAAGCTTCTATTTTCTCTAAGTCTTTCAAAGCTTTGAAATTCCTTCGGCTTTATATCTTTGGAACCTCCCGAAGGGAAGGTGTCCCTTTAGGCCTTGAGAAAGGTCTATTTCCTAGTCACCGAGAGTCTCTCCACAAGGGTACCTATCCTTTGGGGTCCTTCAAGTGGCTTTCTTCTTTAAATCCTATAGAGTCCATAGAACCAAGCCTGTAGAGTCTGTAGAAATAGGTCTAAAGAGTTCATAGAATCAAGACTATGGAGTTTGTAGAAATAGGTCTGAGGAGTTCGTAGAAACTAGCCTACAGAGTCCGTAGAATCATTCCTACAGAGTTCATAGAAACCAACCTACAGAGTCCATAGAAACTAGCCTGTAGAGTCTATAGAATCATTCCTATAGAGTCTGTACAAAACCAGCCTACAGAGTCCATATAAATAGGTCTATGGAGTCCGTAGAATCATTCCTACAGAGTCTGTAGAAACATTCCTATGGAGTTCATAAAAACAGGCCTTTGATCATTCCTTCAGCTTTATATCTTTGGAACCTCCCGAAGGGAAGGTGTCCCTTCGGGCCTTGAGAAAGGTCCATTTCCTAGTTGCTGAGAGCCCCTCCGCAAGGGTACCTGCCCTTTGGGGTCCTTTGGATGGTCTTCTTCTTCGAATCCTTCAGATAAAATGTTTGAAGGAACTCCTTGGGACATTTTGTCCGAAGGAAATCCTTACTTTGACTTAGCCACTTTTCAAAGGATATCTTTTTAATTCCCTTTTATTCACTTCCCTCCATAAGGTCACTTGCCCTTTGGGCTTTGAGGGACTCCTTTGAACTGATTGATTGAACCAACTTTGGTTCAACGGTTCAATACTATGTTCTGCTCATTCAATTGACAGCTTGAACCAATCGCTTTGAATCATTCGTTTGAACTCATTGAACCTTGAACCTTTGAACCATTTTGGTTCAAGGTTCAATGATTTAATGGGTTCAATCTTTCTTCTTTTCTTCTAAGTCTTTCGAAGCCGTTGAACTCGCCAAAGCGGCTGAACTTTGAACTTTTGCCGAAATGCTTAACTCTTTGAGTCTGTCGACGTCGTTGAACCTTTGAACCCGTTGAACTATTGAACCTTTGGAAGTGGGGTTCAATGGTTCAATGGTTCAATCCTTTGTTTGAAGCTTGCTGATGGGCCTTTTGGTTGAACCTCAGTGTTGAACCAACCTTGAAATTGTCTAAGTGTTGGGAACTTGTTTCTTTATGAGAGCTCACCTGTTGAAGTTGTTGAACCTGTTGAACTTGCGAGTCCCTTAACTAAAAAATCTTGAATAATGGAGAATTTGAATACTCAAAACATTTTTTTGAGAAGGAGAAAGAGAATTTTGGCCTTTAGGACCAAAATAGTTCATATGTTGTCCCAAAAATGAGTGACAGATTTTGGGAACAACAGCTGGCTCCAATTGGGGAACTTCCTCCAATTGAAATTTTGAAACAGCTGAGGGGAGTAGAAACCAAAATATCCAGTGCCTTTAAGTATGCTATTGGGATACAGAGTCATGCTACCCAAAAAAAAAAGGCACCAAAAAGAAATGAAAATGAAAAGCACCAAACAGAACTAAAGACTATATAAAAACTATACATATGTACAAGTTGATGTTATCTGATACTTCAAGGATTGAAGTGCTTCATATGCCACCCACTGTGAGATAATAAAAATGGCATTCTATCCTGATAAACTAGCAAGAAACTATTTTCTCTCCAGAATCGGTGATGGATGAATGGAACTCTCCACTAGGAATCACATTTTCTATGCACTCCTTTTGGTTCTCTCCTCTTGCCCCATGGCAAGACTTGATTTCTAGTCTGAAAATCATGAATCTTTGTTCTCTTGCAAAAGAGTTTCTTTACCTAATTTTGACGTGCAATAGTATGGTCCACTACCATAGCTTATTGCTCTTTTGGTTTAGTCCAGCACATGATTTGATTGTCTCCATCAGATACCTGCCAATGATTGGCATTATTAGGCACACTTGGTCGCAAGACTAGTTTGATAGTGCACCTATTATCTTTGAAATTAGGGTGAAGAACCATGAAGGTTGTAGGGATAGCCAATGAAGTTGCATGATAATGAGGCTCTCTAGACACTATAGATATATTTAAAACTTCAAAACTTTCAATTTTATCCCATACCAGATTGTGGTAATGTTACAATCTTTTGTTTTTGGTTTGATGCAGGTTCCTTACCTGACAAACCACTAGTTTAGCATCTCCTTTGGCATGAAGGAGCTTGATGCCTCTGTCTTGAGCGGCCTTCAATCCAAGTAGTAGATATTCATACTCAGCAGTGTTGTTGGTGTTGCTGAATTGTAAATTGTATGAAGGAAAAATATTTCTTTGAGGAGATATCAACACAGTCCCAGCTTCTGAACTAGTAGATGAACAACTACCATCAAATTCTAGTATCCATACATCATCAGAAGTTGACCTTACCTTATATTTTTTTTCATTTGGAGGGGAGGGTCCTTCTACACCTGCATTGTGCTTTATTAATTCTTCTATTGTCTCACCTGAATAAATTCCTATATCACCACCTACAGGACTTTCATCTACTGAAACATAAACATCCTCTGTAGACAGGAAAAAGTTACCCATTCTTGAAGACTCAAATAGAATTTGTGCTTCAGGCATTGATGTCTGAGTGACAACATATTTTGCCTCTTTTTCAGGGAGCAGCCTCTTCATGATGCCTTTGACAAGGATCCTCACCTCAGACAGGTCTATGCTCAATTCTCCTCCAACATCCTTGCAAAAATTTTATCCAAGAAAAATGCCATATGAAGCTGGGACGTTGGCCACCAAGACTGTCATCTTGATTCTCTTTTCTGAGAATGCTGAAAATGCAAATTGGGCATCATTGATTTGTCTCAGTAGTGGCACTTATTTGTTTTCCATGGAGAAACATCTCTCAAATGTCTTGGTTAGTGTGAGACCAAGATATTATGCCACTTTGGTAAGCATGATGTTGTTTGAAGCTCTAGAATAAATGATGCAGTTGCTCATCTTGTGACCGTTTATCAATAGGAAAACATAGAAAGGCTCTATTTTCCTAGGGGCAGTAGGAGTATTAATGACAAGATTGTTTGGGGTGGACATGTTCCTTGGGAGATCATGAATTACCTTCTTAACTTCTTGTCTTACAGGGGTGGTTTGATGCTTCACACATTAAACTAACCTATCCAACTGCTCAGGATTGGATTGTAGGAATTCAAATTCAGTCATTTGAATTTTGGTCTTCTTGACATGGTCAACTATATCAAATGACTGAAATAGACTAAGAACAGAGGAAGGGAGTTCATCCTTCTAGTTTTTAGGTGGGGGTACTGATATGTGAATTTGAAGTTAAAGGTAAAGGAATGCTTGATGTACTTACCTTTTTAGCAATCACCGGGTCCTTTGATTGAAAAGGCAGAGTGGTTCCTCGCTTAGCAATTGAAATTACTGGTTGAGAATGTTCCTTTATTTTTTTCTTATCAGCTTGCTGGGTTGACTAGTTCTTAGACCAAGTGAACACAATGTATGATCCCTGAACTACTTTACCTTCACTTTTGGGTTCATCTTAGTAATTCAGAAAACTAATGTTGGAGTCGCCAGCTAATTCTTCTTCTCCCTCTATGAAGAGATTAACATCATCTTCTAGGTTCAACTCAAGATGGAAGGAGAAATCTGATTTTACTTCAAGATATCCAACTTCTGAATTGGTTGGAGGTGCTTCAATGGCCAATTTCCCCTGAGGGGGAGGAAGATGGTTTGGCTGCCCTTGATTCTTGATAGCATTGCCTTGGTATGACTGATTGGGAAATGTCCTCCTTGGTATATCTCTGTATGAAGGGGCATATGACATCCCTTGCACCATTTGCTTTTTAAGAGCAAGCAACTCATTTGCTAGCTTCTGCACCATTGGATCAGTGGTGCCTGTAGATGGATATTTAGAAGATGAAGAAGAATAACCTTTGTTAGGATCTTTCCTTATCTTTCTTCCCAAGATAAGGTCATCTTTCACCTCTGTGGCCAAATCTTGAGGAGTAGCAAGGTCTATGTGGCCAGCACGTATCAGTAAGAAACTCACTTTAGGTAGCTTAGAGTTGATGAAGAAGCATTTAAGGTTCTCAGCTGTTGGCTGAGAAATGGTAGGAATCTTGTTCCTCAGCTTGTCAAACTTAGCTATGAAATCCCTCATAGGCTCATGAGGCTCCTTCTTTATCTATGTGAGCTGGGCTAGCAGGGCATGTACATCTTCTACAAGCTTAAACCTTGCTTCAAACTTAGCTTTGAAAGTGTTCCAATCAGTCATAGTCTGGGCCTACAGATGATAGAACCAATCTACAGTAAAACCTTGCAATGTTTCTAGAAATAGCTTGACTACTACATCCTTGTAGTCCATGCCTATCACATCACAGGATATGCTGAAATTTGCAATGTGTTCATCAGGATGAACTCTCTTATCACCAAAAAAATTTGAAGAAATTCTTTCTTAAATTGTGTGGCAGTTCATGTAGAGGTGGAGTAAGATTGAGTGGACCAAAAGAGTTACTCCAAGGGCCTTGAACCGCCATGATTTGATTATGAAAAGTGGGGATAAAAAATCTAGGTGGAGTATGTATAGGCAAATCTCTGCTAACAGTAGAAAAAGAAGCTCTGCCTTGTATTGGTGACCTGATATTGGTAGGAGGAAGGCTCCTAGTTCATTGAACTTGAAGTTATGGAGGAAATAAATCAAAATTGTCCTACTGTACCAACTCAAAAATAGGGTCAACAACACCTTGGACTCTCTGGCTTCTTGTATAGCATGGATTTTCCATATTGTAGAATAAAAATGGAAAAAAACTGGCCCTACTTCAGCTTGGAGCTTAAGGCTTCAAACTGCGCATTCTTCTCTAGCGAAGTCGCCAAAAAATTGTTGGCATGGAGCTGGCAGAGAATTGACTTTTGAAATGAAATGCTTGATCTCCAGCATCTCTGGTTTTGCAGCTCAGAGTATATAATGGAAATGGATAAGGCTATAATGATAATGGATAAGACACAAGTGATGCTTCAATCTGAAGCTTGAGGCTTCAAATTGCATAAAATTACTGTCCCTAGTGGGGAAAATGGATAAGGAAAAGAACTAAAACTGCTCATTCTTCCCCAGCAGAGTCACCAAAAAATGTTGGCATGGAGCTAGTAGTGTTCTTTCCTACTTCACATCGTTCCCCAGCAACATGAAATGCTTCAATTTGAATAGACTAGAAAAGGACTAGAACTGCTCGTCATTCCCTAGTGGAGTCATCAAAAAACTGTTGGGTGAATATTTTGTCACCAACTAACTGATGAGTAAAATAGGTGATTTCAACCATAGCATAAGGAGATTGGTCAGCTAAATGCGCAAATTTACCACATTAGAAGGGAACAAATCTCTCCTCTCATTAAGGGGAGGTTCCCTATAAATATCAGGTGTTATATACTATATATATAAGTAGAAAATAATACTCAGGGGTAGAATAACACCATCCATCTCTCTTTTTTTAGAGATGATGTTCATAGATCAAAGAAGAAATATTGGGTAATTACTGAATGCATTTCTCTTCTTTCAGAAATGATGTTCAGAAAACTAGAGGAAGACTTCCCAGTAGTAAATGTAACTGTGAGAAACCCACGAAAGCACAATGTCTTTCATTGCTTCCCTCACTGAAACAAGGCGCTGTAACATAGCAGGATGAAATGTAGCACAAAGTCTCTACCTCAACTACCAAAGAGTGAAATATGAAGGATAATGGGGGCACAAAGTCATCCCAAGATCTTTTACATAGAAACAAAAAAACAAACACACTAAAGACAATTATGGCAGCACAAAGTCTCTCCACAGTTGGCTTCAGGACACCTTCCTGATTACTTCCACTAGTTCTGCTTATTTAATTAAATGAACAAGATTGCATCTAGGAAACAAACATAAGAATAATCACCTAAATAACACAAGTTATTATAGCACAAAGTCTAAAAGCAACCTACTTTCTTATTCATATAACAAAATATGATTAACAATCTGAGCTCAAAGTCTCAATAAATGCTTTTCAATTTGGGTAGAGTTTCGCTTCTGATAACAAAAAGATCTCCTTCACATAAAATAAGAGATTACAATATATAGTAGCCAAGAAAGACTTGGTACTTTGTTTCATGAAACAACCCATGCTGCATTTAATGCCTTGAATGCATTTTTAGTTCAGTCAAAGAGGCCATGCTAGAACAGGGCGTCTGCCTTAACTGTGGCATGTCAATTCATCCCAAATATCTTCTCCTTAGCATGGGTCATCTGATCTTTCTCTCAATATGTACATGGTTGTCCCCTTGCTTTCCTGTCAAAGAAGAAACATAGGTCACACCTTTTAATGCTTGCGAGCTCAGATGTCTACTTGATGGACTATTCCACCTACTAGAAATAACTCCTAAGCAGATATTTTTAGTCTTTCCCTCTTTTGTAATTTGAGCTCTCAGGCTATCTTTTCCCTTTTTGTTGGCTCTTTTAGTTCCCTCTTCAACTGGTCGTTGAGTTTATTTTTAGGTTCCATGCCACATTTGAAAATCAACAGATATTTTATTACCCTAAATTTGACGTCTACAGGGACGTCATTGGTTCACTAGTTCAATGGTTTGGGTGGCCTTCTCGGCTCCTTGTTTTCATTGCTTCTTTGGTTCATTCTCTTTCCTAGTTCATTCACTTTCCTTTGCTCAGAGCTTTCTTTAAACCGTTGAACCCGTTGAACCTTTGAACCATTTTGGTTCAAGGTTCAATCGGTTCATCCTCTTTCTTAGAAGCCTTTATTTTCTCTAAGTCTTTCGAAGCTTTGAAATTCCTTCGGCTTTATATCTTTGGAACCTCCCGAAGGGAAGGTGTCCCTTCGGGCCTTGAGAAAGGTCCATTTCCTGGTTGCTGAGAGTCTCTCTGTAAGGGTACCTACCCTTCAGGATCCTTCAGGTGGCCTTCTTCTTCAAATCTTGCAGAGTCCATAAAACCAAGCCTATAGAGTTTGTAGAAATAGGTCTGAGGAGTTCATAGAATCAAGCCTATGGAGTCCATAGAAATAGGTCTGAGGAGTTCGTAGAAACTAGCCTGCAGAGTCTGTAGAATCATTCCTACAGAGTTTGTAGAAACCAACCTATAGAATCCATAGAAACTAGCCTACAGAGTCTGTAGAATCATTCCTACAGAGTTTGTAGAAAACAACCTACAGAGTCCATAGAAATAGGTCTGCAAAGTTTGTAGAATCATTCTTGCAGAGTCTGTAGAAACATTCTTGTGGAGTTCATAGAAACATGCCTTTGATCATTCCTTCAGCTTTATATCTTTGGAACCTCCCAAAGGGAAGGTGTCCCTTCAGGACTTGAGAAAGGTCCATTTCTTGGTCTCTGAGAGCCCCTTCACAAGGGTACCTACCCTTCAGGGTCCTATAGGCAGTCTTCTTCGAATCCTTTGGAAAAAATGTTTGAAGGAATTCTTTCAGACATTTTGTCTGAAGGAAATATTTACTTTGCCTTAGCCGTTTTTCGAAGGATATCTTTTTTGTTCACTTCCCTCCACAAGGGCACTTGCCCTTTGGGCTTTGGGGGACTCTTTTGAACTGTTTGATTGAACTGACCGATTGAACCAACTTTGGTTCAACAGTTCAATACTGTGTTTCACTCATTCGATTGACCACTTGAACCAACCACTTCGAACCATTCATTTGAACTTGTTAAACATTGAACCTTTGAACCATTTTAGTTCAAGGTTCAACAGTTTAATGGGTTCAATCTTTCTTCTTTTCTTCTAAGTCTTTCAAAGCCGTTGAACTTGTCGAAGCGGCTGAACTTTGAAATTTTGCCAAAATGCTTAACTCTTTGAGTCTGATGACGTTGTTGAACCATTGAACCTTTGGAAGTGGTGTTCAATGGTTCAATGGTTCAATCCTTTTTTTGAAGCTTACGGATGGACCTTTTGGTTGAACCTCGGCGTTGAACCAACCTTGAAATTGCCTAAGTGTTGGGAACTTGTTTCTTTGTGAGAGCTCATCTGTTGAAGTTGTTTAACTTGTTGAACATGTGAGTCTCTTAGCTAAAAAATCTTGAATAATGGAGAATTTGAATACTCAAAACAATTTTTTGAGAAGGGGAAAGAGAATTTTGGCCTGCAGGACCAAAATAATTCATATGTTGTCCCAAAAATGAGTGACAGATTTTGAGAACAACATTTTGAGATAGTAATATCTAGCTTAGAAGAGCATTGTGAGAGATGAATATGATTTTTATTTGTTATACCTAGCTTAGAAGAGCAAAGGTGAGAGAGGAAAGAGATATTGTAATGAACTATCATTTGTTAAGATAGAAACATTGAGAGATAGTTGTGTGGTATACACAAAATGGTTGGTGCTCCTATGGGTTGGTGCTCACGAATTGTTGTTGTGTTGGTGCTCAACAAAGGGGTTGGTGCTCATTAATTATTTTTGTGTTGGTTCTCAGCAAAGGGTTTGGTGCTCATGAATTATTTCTATGTTGGTGCTCAACAAAGGGGTTGGTGCTCTTGTGAGTTGGTGCTTACGAATAGTTGTTGTGTTGGTGCTCAACAAAAGGGTTGGTGCTCTTGCAATTTGGTGCTTGTGAATATTTTTATTTGAGTTGGTGCTCATTCATATACTTGAGATTGTTCTCCATGGTTTTTCCCACATTGGGTTTTCATGTTAAATTTGGTGTCTCTCTCTATCTTGTGTGGTGTTTATTGTTTCAATTTTATTGCATATCTTGAATGTTTGGTTAAGTGGAATTTGATTAAGGGAAAGTTTTATAAGATATATGATATACTAATTCACCTCCCCCTCTCAGTATATCTTGTGCTTAACAATTGGTATCAAAGCAGGTTCCTTTTGAAAAAGTTTTACAACTTGAAGGTAGATCAAGAAAACACAAGATGGCCATACATGAAGGTGCCTCTGCAAGCAAAAGAATAGATGATCAAGAAGAAGAAGAGGATGAAGCTAAAGTGAATCTAGAAGGAGAACTCATTTGTGCCTTAGAAGAGTTAAAAGTTATTGAAAAGAAAAATTGAATATTGAAGCGCCAAATCAAGAAAAATGAAAATGAGTCAAAGGAAAAAATTGAAGATCTACAAGCACACTTTGAAGAAGCTAAGAAGAATGAAGAAGATCTAACGGCAAAATTGAAAATAGTAAGAAAAGAATGTGAAAGGTATGTTATTGAAATTGGCTCTTTAAAAGAAGACATTGAGAAAGCAGTCAATGATAAAGTAGTTAGTGATTAAAAAATTAAAGATAGCACTAACATATTGAATAAGATATTAGAGAGCCAAAAAGCAAATTCAGATAAGATAGGTATCAGATTTGAAAATAAAAAGAGCTATGTTGAAGCTCTTACAAAAGAGGAAATAAAAAGGGAAGAAGTGAAGAATACAGAGGACATTTCAAATAAAGAACGCTGAAGGGAACAAAGCTACAAAAGGCAATCAGGTCAGAGATAAATAGACAGGTCTTATTTTTATGGTTACTATTTTTATTGTAATGGATATACTCACAAGAAATTAGAATTTAGAAAAAGAGCTAACAGTCTCAGAAATAAGGAAAAGGAAAGTCATGTAGAGTCAAGCAGAAGCTACAAATCTTTTGCTCCTCTATCAAGCTTTGATGAAGAGGCCATAATTTTTTATAAGTGTAACAAATTTAGACACATAACTCGGTACTATAGAAGCATGTTTGAGTCAGTCAAGAAGGGCCAGAGTTTCAAGGCTCCATTCATCAAGAAAATGGTTCAGACATGGCAGAAGAAACAACCTGAAGATTTTATATTGGTTCAGACAGCTTTACATGCAAGAAATGAAGAAAAGCCATGGTTCATTGATAGCGGATGTTCGAGGCACATGACAGGAGACAAGAGTAAGTTCATAACCTTAAATAAGATCAATGGTGGCATAATGAAATTTGGAGACAATACTACTGCTAGAATTGCTGGAAAAAGTACACTAAGTTTAGATATTAGTAGAACTAAAACTGAAATTTTTTTATATGTAGAAGGTCTTAAGAATAATATTTTGAGTGTAAGTCAAATGTGTGATTAGGGGTACGCACTAAAGTTTTATTCAGAAGGTTCTGAAATTAAAAAAAAAGATTCAGATGTATTGGTTGCAGATGCTCAAAGAATAGGCAATAACTTGTATATGCTATCAGACATCAAAGGTCAAATATGTTGTTTGAGTCAGATTGAAGAAAGTTGGCTATGGCATAAGAGGATGGGGTACATAAATTTTGACAATATTGTCAATATCAACAAAAAGCAAGCTGTCAGAAATATTTCAAAGATTACAAAGCCATCTGACATGCTTTGTTGACCTTGTCAGCATGGGAAGCAAGCTAGAAGGCAATTCAAAACAAAAGAGTACTCAACCACTCAGATGCTAGAGCTTGTTCACACTGACCTATGTGGACCAATGAGGACTCAAAGTACTCAAGGTGATAAATATTTTATGTTGCTTATTAATGATTTTTCACGTATGACTTGGGTAATATTTTTTAAAAAAAATCAAAAGCTTTTAGATATTTCAAAGCATTAGTTGAAAATGAAACTAATTTGAAGATTAAGTGTTTAATATTAGATCAAGGGGGATAATTCATGTCGGATCCATTTATTGAGTTTTGTGAAGATCATGGAATAAAGAGACATTATTCAGCAGCCAGACTCCACAACAAAATGGAGTAATTGAACAAAAAAATAGAACAGTTCAGGAGATGGTAAGGACAATGCTAAATGAATCCAAGATAGCAGATAAATATTAGAGAGAGGTGGTTGGTACAATAGTGCATATTTAGAATAGAGCATTATTAAGAGTCAATAGTGACAAGACTCCTTATGAACTATGGAAAGACAAACCAACAACAGTTGATTATTTCAGAGTTTTCGATAGCAAATGCTTCATAAAGAGAACCGATGAAAAACTTGGTAAGTTTGAATCTAGAGTAGATGAAGGTATATTTATTGGTTGTTCTTACAAAAGTAAAGCTTATAAATGTTATAACAAAATAACCAAAAAAATTGTTGAAAGTGCAAGCGTCAGGATAGAAGAAGATGAAACACAAAGAATCAGTGATCCAGTAGACATTCCTGAAATCATTGAAGAGGAAGGCTTTGAAGAATCAGACGAAGATGAGAAAGAGAAAAAGGGCATCAAAACTCCATCCAAATATGTTCAAAGAAATCATAATGAAATTGATATCATCGAGGACATAAATGAAGGAATTCACACCAGAAGAATGATGGTAAGTGAATCTGAACAAGTTAATTTCTCTTTGTTATCTAAAATTTAGCCTAGAACTTTTTCAGAAGCTAGACATGATGAGCATTGGGTTGAGGCTATGGATGAAGAATTAAATCAAATAAGAAATAATGATACTTGGGAATTAGTGCCTAGACCAAGAGATCACAATGTGATAGAAACAAAATAGGTTTATAGAAATAAGTTGAATGAAAATAGAGAAGTGACCAGAAATAAAGCAAGATTAGTATGTAAAAGATATGCTCAGATTGAGGGAATATATTTTGAAGAAACTTTTGCACCAGTGGCAAGGTTAGAGGCTATTAGAATGTTTCTTGCATATGTAGTGTTTAAAAATTTCAAAGTGTTTCAGATGGATGTCAAATCTGACTTCCTAAATGGGAATCTTGAAGAAGAGGTCTACATTGAGCAGCCTAAGGGATTTATTCTCTCAAATATTAGTAACTATGTATGCAGATTGAAGAAAGCATTGTATGGATTGAAACAAGCTCCCAGAGCTTGGTATGTAAGACTTGATAAGTACCTGCAAGATCAAGGATTCAAGAGAGGATTTGTTGATAGTAATCTTTACATCAAAACATAAGGTGAGAATCAATTAATTGTTGTGGTATATGTTGATGATATCATTTTTGGAGGAAATATTTAAAAGATGACAAATTTTTTTTTTGATAGAATGCAAAAAGAATTTGAGATGTCTATGCTTGGAGAATTATCATTTTTCTTAGGATTGTAAATATTTCAATCAAATGAAGGAATTTTCATATCTCAAATATTTTCATATGCCAAGGAAATGTTGAAAAAAATTGGTTTTGAGGATTGTGCACCAGTTGGCACACCTATGTGTACATGAAAGAAGGTGAGCAAAGATGAATATTCACCTATTATAGATCAATCTTTGTATCGATCTATGATTAGTAGTCTTTTATATTTGACAGCATCGAGGCTAGACATCATGCATGCAGTAGGTATGGTTTCAAGATATCAGTCATCTCCAAGAGATAGTCATGTTCAGTTGGTGAAGAGAATATTCAGATATTTCAAGGGGACATTGGATTATGGATTATGGTATCCCACAGGTAAATATTTCACTTTGGTTGCTTATACAGATTTAGATTAGGCAAGGTGCTTGGATGACAGAAAGAGTACAAGTGGAGGATATTTCTTCCCTAGTGATAGCTTAGTATCCTGGCTAAGTAAGAACCAGAATTTAGTATCACTTTCTATAGCTAAAGCATAATATATTGCAGCAGTATTATGTTGTACTCAAGTGCTTTGGATGAAGCAAACTTTGGAAGATATCAAGGTAAAGTATGATGAACCTATTTCCATTTTTTGTGATAACACAAGTGCTATAAATATTTTAAAAAATTCAGTAATGCATTCAAGAACAAAACATATTCCCATTAGATATCACTTTTTGAGAGAGCAGGTTGCAGATCAATAGATTAAGATGGAATATATTAGTACTATAGAGCAGATTGCAGATATTTTCACAAAGGCACTACCAAAAGACACATTTGAGTATATGGAAGAGAAGTTGGGAGTAATTTCTTTTACTTCCTGCCATTGAAGTTCAGCATCAGTTGAGGGGGAGCTAAGTGTTAACTTCAAGTAGGCCCTTTGCCATTGATGTTAAAGGGGGAGAATAATAGGTATAGGTATAGGTGCAGAAATAGGTACAGAGAATAGCTACAAGTTACTACAGTAAGGAGGAGTTACTGTATGTTTTTAGATGATAATATGTGTAGGATTTAGGATGTGGAAATTTCAAGATTGAGGTTGCCATCAATGACAAAGGGGGAGATTGTTGGAAATATTGTCATTGATGTCAAAGGTCTAACATTATTGGTGATAAAGGCCCCATTGCATTTAATGAAGTTTGTAATATTTATATCTTGGCTAATGTGTGTTAATATTTATTTAATATTAATGAATATATTTTTAGTTGCTTATAAGACAAAACAAGGGCCCATGGAGAAGTCAAAGGGTCACGGGGTAAAGACAAAAGAAGAATGGGATGCATTTTCCCATGAAGATTCATCTTGGAGAATTCCAAGAGGCACCAAGTGAAGACAAAAGAGAAAGGGCATAATTTCTCATGAAGGGACACTTTGAGGAATATGAAAAGTCACCAAAATAAGGACAAAAGAGGAAAATATGTTTTTGCTTATGAAGGGTCACCACATGACTTTTCAAATGCAAGGATATGAAGGGTCATGCAAGTTTGGCACCATTTTCCATAAGGATTGAAGGGTCACAAAGGGGGAAGGCCAAAGGTCATTTGGAAGGCTATAAATAAAGGCTTGAGAAGCCATTTGTAATGTGAGAGATAGAGTTTATTTTGAGATAGTAATATCTAGCTTAGAAGAGCATTGTGAGAGATGAATATGATTTGTATTTGTTATATCTAGCTTAGAAGAGCAAAGGTGAGAGAGGAAAGATATATTATAATGAACTATCATTTGTTGAGATAAAAACATGAGAGATAGTTGTGTGGTATACACAAAGGGGTTGGTGCTCCTGTGGGTTGGTGCTCACGAATTGTTGTTGTGTTGGTGCTCAACAAAGGTATTGGTGCTCCTATGGGTTGGTGCTCATGAATTATTATTGTGTTAGTGCTCAGCAAAGGGGTTGGTGCTCATGAATTGTTGTTGTGTTGGTGCTCAACAAAGGGGTTGGTGCTCCTGTGGGTTGGTGCTCATGAATTATTGTTTTGTTGGTGCTCAACAAAGGGGTTGGTGTTCATGTGGGTTGGTGCTCATGAATTGTTGCTGTGTTGGTGCTCAGCAAAGGGGTTGGTGCTCCTATGAGTTGGTGCTCACAAATAGTTGCTTTGTTGGTACTCAGAAAAGGGGTTGGTGCTCCTGCAAGTTAGTGCTTGCAAATATTGTTATTGGAGTTGGTGCTCATTCATATACTTGAGATTTTTCTCCATGGTTTTTTCCACATTGGATTTCCACATTAAATTTGGTGTCTCTCTCTATCTTGTGTGGTGTCTATTGTTTCAATTTTATTTCATATCTTGAATGTTTGGTTAAGTGGAATTTGATTAAGGGAAAGTTTTATAAGATATATGATATATTGATTCACCCTCCCTCTTAGTATATCTTGTGCTTAACAATAAAAAAAATGAGAACGTTGGCTTAGGTTTCTCACAAAATGGTGAGATTTTTGGCTTAGGTTACTAATAAAATGGCAAGAGCATTAGGCACAAGTTGCTTGTAAAATGGTGGGAGAATTGGAATAAGGGTGGCCAAACTAACCTCAAAAAATACTAAACACTACCCACATAATCAAAATAGACGTCAAGCCACTACAGTTCACCCTACAATGAGGAATCTAACTAAGTACCAACAAGCTTGTGATTAGGTAAATGGCACAAGTATAAAATGATGGTATGGCTTGGCATAATGACACAAAAGTTTTCAAAAGTGAAGGATGTCATTTAAAGGATCAATGCCATAATGATCAAAGATACTACCATTTAAAGTATACATTCAATTGTCCCAAGTTTGAATCATCTTTGAAACTGCATATGAATCCAACCACTGATGTTGTCTAAAGTACCAATGGATCATAACCAAGATCAAAAGGGAAATGGAAAAATAAAAACAAACCAAGGTGAATGGGTAAGGCATGATGGGAAAAAAACATGGCATGGTATAAATAAAGATATGGCACAACATGAAGTAAGCAATCCTCATAAACAATATTTCAAGTTACTCAATTGAAAAAGTGCTTAAGATGTATTATGTTCATAAATTTGTCAAGGTATTCTCAACCTTGACAGGAAGAATTGCATCAGTGTCATAGACTAGGGAAAAAGGTGTGGCTCCTGTTGGAGTGCAAAAATTGTTATGGTAATCCTATAAGGCTTGGAATAGTTGCAAGTGCAAATTACAGCTAGCATAATTGATGATCTTTTTGAGGATATTTATAATGGTCTTATTATATGCCTTTGCATGGCCATTGCCTTGCAGGAAGTATGAAGTGGAAAAATGTTGGGTAATATGGTACTAGGCATAAAGGGCTTTGACATCCTTATTTTTGAATGAAACACCATTATTAGATATATGGTCAAAGGGAATGCCATAGTAACAAATGAGGTGATTGAAAATGAATTTTGATATCTATTTACCGGTCATGTAAGTTAGGGGAATGGATTCCAACCACTTAGTGAAATATTTAGTGGCAATAAGGATATGTTTATGGCCATCTGAGGATGTAGGGTTAATATTTCTTATGAGGTTGAGTCCCCGCATTGAAAATGGCCAAGGTATAGTCATTATTTTGAGTGTTTAGGTTGGATCATGTATCAAATTAGCATGCATCTAGTATTATACACACTTTTTAACATGTGTGGTGGCATTGGTTTTCATAATTAGCCAATAGTAACCAATATGTAGTAAATTTTTTGCAAGGAGGGACCTAATGGTGTGGGCCCTACAAACCCCTTCATAAACTTCCCTCAATGCTAATCTAGATTATGTTAAAGTTAAATAATGAATAATAATTCCATCATAGATTCTACAATAAAGTGTGGGTCAAAGTAATGTGTAACAAGGGGCTTGATGGATGAAATATTTTTTATTTTTATGAGAAAGGTTAGGTGGGATGATTTGGTAATGAATTAATCGTATAGTTTATAATACAAAGAAGAATTGGGACTAATAATATCACAAATAGTTTTTATAACTGAATGTTCATGAGAAGGCATTAGAATATATTCAACAAGGAACTGATAATCTCTAGACTTATCTATGATCTGGATCATAGAAATGATCATGGCCATGGCATCTACTATTATGTTACTGGCCTAAGGTATTTACTCAAACTGAATATGGGAAATTTATTGTTTGAGAGTATTTACCATTCCTTTAAAAGGCACAAGCTTATCATCTTTGGTATGAAATTGTTATGTGACCTGATTGGTAATAAGCTGAGAGCCTTCATGAACCAATAAGTGTTGTAAATTCCATTATACCACTAGGAGAAGTCCTACAACAAGTGATTCATACTCAGCCATGTTATTGGTACAATGAAAATCGATATGAAAGGACTTGGTAATGAGATCCCCTTATGATGTTATGAATATAATTCCTACTCTTGACCCATAAGATGTGAAGGAACCATCAAAATAAAGATCCACTATTGTGATTTAGGAAGTGTTTCTACTATAGTCATGATAGACTCATCTGGGAAACCAAAAGTGAATTGTTGAGTGTTAGAAAGGGGAGCTTTAGTAAGTTGGTTTGCAAGTACCTATCCTTTGATGGCTTTTTGATTAACATAATCAATGCCAAATTCACTTAAAATCATGATCCACTTATTTTTGACAGTAAGTTCTTATTTTTAAGTATGTGGTGACATAAATTTTGGGTTGTGAAGACCATGGATAAACAAGATTTATATATTGGCATATAGTTGTGCTCATATGTGACTAATGTAAGAATCAGATGGTATACTGCATGTTCTTTTCCCTATTCATCATGTTGGGCAAAAAATTCACCCAAGGCATGTTTAGTTGTAGATAAATAGATTAGTAATAACTTTTTTGGTGTGGGTAATAATAAAACAAGTGGATTGACCAAGTATTCCTTCAATTGTTCAAAGGATTTCTGACAATCAACATTTCACAAAAAGGTGGTCCCCTTTTTCAATAAGTGGGTAAATAGATGGTATTTATCGACCAGTTATGAAATTAAGCATCTTATGGACTGTATCTTGCTCTAAAAACTATGTAGTTGCTTCAAAGTAGATGGAGGCAACATCTTAGTAATGACGTTAACCTTGGTTAGATCAAATTCAATACTCATGTGAGAGATGATGAATCCTAGAAATTTTCCTAATGTGATGCCAAAGACACACTTTTTAGGGTTAACCTTGACTTTATACTTGTGAATTATTTCAAAAATTATTTGGAGTACTATTGGATGGTCTGCACGGGTCTTAGATTTACCCAATATATCATCGACATAGTCCTCAATAATGTCATACATCATATCATTGAAAATAATTGTCATGGCTCATTGATATGTTGCCCCAACATTTTTAAGACCAAATGGCATTACCTGATAACAAAATGTCCCCCAAGGAGTGGTGAATGTATCTTGTGTTGTTATTCTAACACAATCTTAATCTGGTTATACCCTGAAAATCCATACATAAAACAAATAATTTCATATCCAGTTGTGGATTCCACAATCATGTCAATATTAGGTAGAGGAAAGTCATATTTAGGGTAGGCCTTGTTGATGTCATAAAAATTAGTGCATAACCTGATGCCCTCTGGATTTTTGATAACCAACATGATGTTTGAGATCCACTAAGAATAGTTGATAAGATGAATGAATCCCACCTCTAAGAGTTTTTCTAATTATTTTTTGACTAAAATGACAATGCAAGGATGCATCTTTCTCAACTTCTACTTAATTGGCTTGGCATCAGGATGTACTACAAGATGATGCACGACCAAGGAGGGATCCAAACTTAGAATATTAAAATAGGTACATACAAAAATTTCAATGAGTTTCTTAAAGAGAGTGGTAAGGACTTCACATTCATCCTCTGTGAGGGACATGCCTAGTTTTATCCACTTTAGATCATTTGGTGTTCCAATATTGACTTCAGAAGTGTCCACAAGGAGTGTAGAACCATATTCAAGGAGTGTTGGTAAGGAAATAAATTTATTGGTAATACCATAGTCCATTGGCATGAATGATTCATCAATTTCACCCATATAGGATGAATCATAATCATTGAATGGTGGCAAGGGCCATGTAACAAATACCTCTGAACACTCTTGGATAATCTGCTCAAAGGCCTATTGCTCTTCTACACTAATATTAGATCTAAATATGATCATGGGATTGGTGGCATTCAAAGCATCATTTGAACAAAGGTAAACATCCCCATCTAACGGCATATGAAATAAATTTTCACCAAGAGACTGGCCTTTTTATTTAGTCCTACCTTGCTTTAAAAGCACCTCAAAGAGGCTTTCACTTTGGGACCTTAATGTTTGATTTTATTTTTATTTTTGGCTAAATAAGTTCACCCACTCTTTGAAATAGGTATCAAGATCCAATGTGATATAAAAACCTTATTTATGATATCTTATGGGAATATTGTCCCTTAGGCCCATGAAATTACAAATGGCCTCATTGTTTTGAAAATTATCAAGTGATATTATGGATCCTTGTTGGTCCCAATCTATGAGTTAAGGATGATGGAGGAAAAGAGGGGAATGATGAATAACATGTGTAATAGTACATATGGTATCAGGTTCAAATATATTGGTATTGGATACGTCCTCATATACACTATAATCAGACTCTACATCACTTGCATCATCATCATCACTAGTCATTAGTATAAGAACATGGATAAGATATGTGGGGTCACCCCCAAGTGGTTTAAATCTAATAATATGAGTTGCTTTGTATTTGGTCATAGATATAGGATCAACAATGCCTTGATGATTTTCCCCCAGGACTGTGTCCTCATAAGTTTGATTATCCATGATCTTATTAGGGATGAGATACCTTTTGCTCTGGTAGCAGTCATATAAATCATCATTATAGATCTATGCATCATCCTCTACAACAAGTGGACCTTGTTCTAGGCTAGTGGATGGTATGAAAATAATAGGTCTTTTGGCATTATATTTTAATTTTGATGCCATTTCATATGAGCGACTTTGGATTTAGGACTTCCATAGGATTTAGGGTCCTATGGAAGTTTATCTATGTGAAACACATTGCACTTGTGGTATTCACCTAGACCTTTATCAAAAATAAAAAAGTGATTGGATATCTCAGGAGGAGGCTTAGATGAAGTGGAAGCAAGGCTATCTAGATCTATGTAGTTAGATTCAAACAATTCAATGAGTACATATTTGTCCTTTTTAGGTGTAAGGTATAGGCCAAAGTGGTAGTTTTAGTGATCATATTTGACTTCTAGATGATTAAAGAAATGATACAGATGTAGGTTTGCAAGAATAGTCACTTCCATCCCAGAATGGGGAAACCTGATACACTGGTGCAATGTAGAAGCTATTGCACAAATTTTGTGTATCTATAGTTGTCCTAAAAATAAGTAATTTGATAACTCAAAATCAAGAACAAGACAAAGTGTGTCATGGGTCAGAGGCCCAATGATAATTGGTAAACAAATTATACCCTGTGACTCTCTTTATTCATTATCATAAACCTTGTTAGTAATTATCTCTGGCTGAAGGTCAGTTTTCATATATCCAAGATGCTTGAATAACCTCAGATACATAATGTTGAGTCCCGAGCCATTGTGTATGAGGACATGTTTAAATTTGTGTTAGGTTATGACAAATTCAATATATAAAGGGTTATTTTGTAGAGGACCTAGGGATGACATGTCACTTTGGTAAAAGGTGAGTTGTTGTCCAAGAGATAAGTGTCCTACCAAGGCTTGGAATTTATTTGGCATAATATCATTTGATACTTGGGATTAACTCAAAATATTGGCAAGGATGTTCTTATGTATACTAGAGGTACATAAGAAATCTAAGATAGATATTTGTATGGGTATCTTTTGCAATTGCTCCATAATATCATACATTTTATCTTTGGCATTGGTAGTTGGTTTACTTCTTGCTAGTATGGGTCTTTGGATGTGCTCATTGGCAAAAGGAACATTTTATCTATGGCATTGGTAGTTGTTTTGCTTCTTGCTAGTATGGGGATTTGGATGTGTTCATTGGCAAAAGTAGGTTATGGACCTTAAATGGTAACCTTAGTACACTGACTTGTGATTACCTAATATAGATTGAGTGATGGGCCACTATAACTAGAAGAAGAGGGAGAAGGGCCTGGGATGGTAACCCTTGGGTGCTGATGAGATTGGTTATTAACATGATCTAAAGGAAGATTATTTGCATAGGGATGGGGTTGGGTATTATTAAGTAATGGTCATGGGTGATTCATTATTGGTCTAGGATTAATGGTAATAGTGGGTATATGACCACCCATGATACATCCTACAACTTTATTATAGTTATATGTGATGGCACGATAGGCCCCTTGGTTATATTGGTTGTTCTGACCATTATGTGGTTGTTGCTACCATTGTTGATGTTGTTACTGTGGTGTCCTTTGATGTTGTTGATTTTGACTATTAGTGTTATGATATGGAAAAGGGTTCTGATAAATACCCAAGTTTTGATTAGAAATAGAAGCCCTATTATCCAAATATATTTCTCCATTTTATAATATATTCTCAATGAGGTGCCTTAATTACATGCATCAGTGTATGTAATGCCCTTTTAATCGATGATATTCAAAAAAATCATGCTCTTTATACCATGCGGTGAAAACAAGACCTTTAGGGAAAGGCTTTGAAATAGGCCAACTAATAATATTGGTGGCATCTAGTTTTTGTAACATTGATTCAATTAGTTCTCCAAGATCACTGAAAACTCTAACTATATGTGGTCTACTTCTCATGGGAGGTATTTTTGAAGGAGGAGGTGGTGGTGGTTGCATAAGTGAATTTGGTTGCATAAGTTGAATTGGTTGAATATATGGTGTTTGCACTATTTGTACATGGTGTGATTTGGTAACTCCATTACCAACAACATTTTTATTACAATAATAAGATTATGGCTTCTCAGATGTACTAGTTTGGGCTGGCATATGAGCCTACATCTGAATTGGGTTTTGGCTTAGATTTTGACCTTGATTTTGGTTCTCACTCTAGTTTTGGTTAGGAGATTAAAATATAATTATCCCTTTATTGATAAGGAATTTCTTAATTTGTAGGCCTTTGTCTATCATTTATTCAAATGTGTGGGCACTGTTGTCACCAAATATTGCACCCCAGAGGAGGTTGTTCGAGACTAATATAAGATTTAGGCAACATTAAAATACTTCTTACCTTATGGGTTGCTTATAGTAGAGGTAGACCTTTAAGTTTAAGGTCTAGCTCCCTAAATTGAACTTGAAGTGATTATCACCTAAACTAACTAATTAATTATGGGAAAATGGATAGTAGTATGCATAAATATAATCTACTCTAAGGGGGTGATACACCATAAGGATTTCCACAAGTTCATCATAATTTTTCACTAATAAATAAGACATACAAACTAGCTTTGAAGTCCTGAGATGTTCTAAATTTAGTATTTTAATATATAGGTGATATGCATGAGACAACTCAAGGTAAGTGGACCAGAGATTAGATTGCATAATTTAAGGACACTTTCACACTCGAAGGGAGATAAACACACTAGCTACACTCCATATGACCTGTTAGAATGAGAACTTCTTGGACTACACATGAAAAGACAAGGAAAAATAAGGGTAGAAGTTTATCACTAGACCTCACCATTCATCACTTTGCACACTTAAACAAGATGTTTGTGAACTCAAAACTAGATTTCTTGTATTATTCAAAGGCAAAGTACAATATCAAACTAACAAGGCTTTGCCATACATGTTGTGGAATTTTATACAAGAGCCAAAATGGCTAATACTTATAGAATGTGAGAGAGGAGAAAGAAGAATGAAGCTCAAGAGTCACAAGAATATGTTTGTATGATAATGAAATATAGAATAGACCATGCAAGGTCTATGTGGAAAAATGTCCCTCCAAGTCATGAAACTCTTCAATTTGGTGTAGGAGTCTTCAACTGCATGTTTAGAAATTGCCTTGATCATTTGGCCTTATTTGAGTGATCCACAAAAGAATAGGAATAAATAACATCATTGCACTATGAATGGGGGGTTATAAATAGGCTCCAACATGCATTGGATATGTCCCTAATCATTAATCTTCTTCTAGACAAGTGTTCTCACTATCTACAGTCATAATCACCCTTCTTTCACTCATCCTTCACACTTGGTGCCAAGGTGGTGTTTAGTTTCTGAAATCATTCCATATAGGGGTGATGTGACACTTGTCAAGAGTCCTATCCTTAGATTTATCAGTCAGTCCTTAAAATTCCTCCCAATTGAAGTTATCTCCTTCTCACTTGGTGATCACTCTTTATTCAATATTCTAGTTTGGATTGGCTAAAATAAAGGAGATGGTAGAGGTAATTATGTGTTTTTTTGAAGAAATATATGGACATGAGGATTTATATTAGGTCTCACTCTATCTCCTAAATTTATTCTCATCCTTTGAAACCCTTATGTACTCGTAAAGCATCAAAAACTATCAAAGAAACTAGTTTTGTACCCTATTTGTACAAATAAGGTGTAATACAACTTGATAGGAAGGATCCCTAGGGAGTCATATGCAAGTCCAAGATCATTTACTAGTCAAAATAGACCTCCCAAATGCCTTTTATTTCACTTCTTCCACATTGGGTCATGAACAAGGGATTTAGAGGGTTTTAGGTAGTTTGTCCTCTTAAAGATAGTTCATAAAATTGTGACATCTAGTCTTTAGGAAAATTCCATTAAATACTTGTTTAGGACCCTATTCAACATATCCTAGCTCCTCAAACTCCCATTCTAGGTATATGTACATATACGAGCTTCTAAAGATTTATTCTCGAGCCCTTCTTTTCATTCTGCATACCCTGTCATGTTCTTAAGCCAAGAAATGGATTCTCTATGATTTTATCTAATTAATATAGGTTTTAAATCACCTTATAACTCCCTATGAAGGTTATATAATTATCTTTAAGGTTCACTTGGCATTATAAATGAGGCCACACCCTTTTAGGCATTAGGCCTAGTCAAGGCCTAGTAGGTTTGACTATACCAATGTGGGTTTAGGCCACCATGTTTGGTATCTTAGTGATATGAGGCCTTGGTCATGATTTTATATGTATAACATAGCTTTATACATCTCCTTTCAATTTTATCACAGTCCTCAATTCATCTCTCTAACCATTTGCTTTCTAAACCTACAGGGTATACCTCTCTAGGAGTGCCCTCTATCTGAGATATAGCAAAGGGAACTTCCCTTATTACCTAAAGAAAAATAAGTCTATGGGAGGCTTGAGTAGGTGATAGAGACACTCTGTAAAAAAATTTAGGTTTGAACCATACTTCTAGCACCTCCAAACCTCACAAAACCTAAAGCATAATTTTGTAGAACTCACTGTGTGCAAGATTTTGGGTGCCAACTGTAGGTTGTCATGTTGAAACCTCTCCATGATCTATTTCCATTTAGTGATCATCAAGTGATATTTTTATCATCATTTTAAATGTTCTCTCATACATTTCAACACTTCACTCTTCACCAAAATCTTCATTATATACCTTCTACTTGATAGGCCTAATTGGCAAGTTAATTGTGCACCATCTTTCCCTTTAGAAAAGGGGATGCCTGTAGGTATATATTATAGTGTTAGGTATTGTGTATTGCCTTAAATAATTATTTAAGTATTTTAGGCTCACTTCTAATTCATTCAAACTCACTTAATGCTCATATACCTATGATAAGGCTAAACTATCATGTGATAGTACACTGTCACACTATAGTTGACTATAGGTGACCATTCTTGGATCAAAAGGGAGCCTATAGATGCCTTTCAACATTTGAAACTTGTGATACACCTCATAGGATCTCTTTGGAATCTTGGAACCAACTCCAATTGACATGTGCTTGTGTTTATAGGCTTTTAATCACCAAGGTTCCTCTTATGAGACTACAAGTACCTACAATTAGGTTGTAGGTGACCCTTTTGAGGGCAAGACACACATGTAGATGATGATATAGATCAATATCTTATAATTCAACCTCTCTCCAAGTTACTTGAATCACTAGTGTCTTTATCATCTCGATAGGATCACTTGAAATGAATGTATTCTCTTGTTAGGCCACCTTGGACTATAAGACCATTTGAAGTTCAAGATACCACAAAGAACACTGACCTTCTATAGTGAAAGAATGCATGGATTGGGATCCTTCTAGCATCATACTATATTGGCCAAACCACTCACTCTTTTTTGTAAGGTATTACCCTATATTAGGGATACATTATGGAGTCAATTAGTCTTGTCTAAACCTCATGTTACCTCATTTTATGATAGTATCAAAGGTGAACAAAGCCTTGCTTTGGATTTTTTAAGGTAATAAGTCCCTAAACTCTTTCTCCATATGTAGACATGACTCCTCAAGTCTAACTACTACTTTATAGATTCACAATTAATTTCCATGGTATCTTCAACCTTTATAGACTTTAAGGAGGGCTGAAACAAGTTTTAACATTTTCCTTTCAACTATTCAGACCTCTGTGGAGACCTGTAGATGCATATGCAGGTGTGACGCAAGATAATGAAGGTGTAACATGGGTAATGTGCCTAGTGGATGACCTCCAACTAGTTATAGACCTTCTCAAAGTATTCAAGTGGATACTTTCCACATTGAAGGACATAAAACAAGTTAAATGTTCCATTACAATGTGATTATCTCTTGTGGGACAGTTGTATGTGTCCATAAATGGTACAAGACTGTGTATAGGGTCTGAGCCAATTATCATAGTCTATCATGTGTCATTTGAGAGCTTAGATTGATTTATCATTATTCAATAATGTTTTCAAAACCTATTGTAACTCCTCATTACATCTTCATGGATGTTAGGTAAGCTTTCATATACCTGACTCAACTAACTACAAGCAGAGAACTGACTGTGTTAAACATAACTGCACTCTTGATCATTATATGACCTCCATATGATACCTTTAGTCCTGATATTTATAAGTAAGGTGATTTAAATGAAAACTAAGAGATGTATACATCATATCTAATTCTTCTTGGAACCACTGTAGGAAGGGAAAACCTCTATAGTTGATGAACATGTTTGTAACTCCATTAGTGTACTCAAACTAAAACTTGAGATGTTTGGCTCATCCACTCACCTCCAAACATGAAAAATAATATATAAATCATGAGAAAAGGATTTATACCTCCTATATAAACAATTTAATCCATTTTTTTGTATGGACCAACTCAGATAAGGAGAAAACTTGTAGGGTGTGGGAATTATCATGCATAAAAAAGTAGTTAACTTCTAAAGACTGGTTCATAAAGAATAGGAAACCAATATTTGAAATAATAAAATTAAATTTAATTATATTAATTGTAATCAAACCCCAAAATATCATTTAAATTTAAACCTCTCCTACTGGTCGTACCACGAGAAAACATGTTAACCATTTCTGCATGCCTAGTGGAGTGATGGAGAAGAAGAATGGTTTTGGGACATTTTTAAGATTTTAAAAGCATATAAAACTTGTAATTTATTTCAATCAAGTTTAATAGTCCTTGCATAATCTTTCCACATGAGCCACACTCCTTTAGACGTCGTACAACTACCAAAACTCCTTCTTTTCTAACTATATTCTTGATTTGACTTAATACTTGCAAGTTTTTCAATTAGTATTGACAATAATGATAATAGTTTGACATATTATATGTTTAGAGTCATATTTGAACAATTTTCTACCAAAGGAAATCATACCACCCTCATTAATGGCTCAAATATGACCCTATGTGACAAAAATGGTACAAGGACTAAATTTGACTATGACCAAGGTTAGTAGCATATTAAATTACATCAAATAAGACCATGACACACCCTATTACATCCTAATACACCCCTATATAGTTTTTTTACTATAAGGGGTTGACCTATTTTAACTCATGGTCAAAATAGTCAATAGACACACTAAAGCTCAAGGTGATAGGGTATAACACTTTACAAATTATAGGTGAATATAGTTGCCAACTATTTATCTAGTAAATTATGTGTAAAATGGCTAGTAAGTTCCTTCCATCATTGTAAGTATTTTGATAAAATCTCACCACTCCTTTGCTGAGATTTTTCCAAATCAACCATGGTAATATTGTGTTCAAGATTATAGGTAAAATGTTGTACAAACTTCTCTAATATGTCATAAAAATTAGGCACAAAATTCCTTGAAAGTTGGAGAAGCCACTCCAAGGCCTATATAGTTAAACTATGAGAAAAAGGAGAAGCAAATAAATATCACTGAAGGCCATTGCCTTGAAAGTAACATAAAATTATTTTGATGTTCATTTGGGTCACTTTGCCTTCGTATTTGTTAAACTTTAGCAGCTCAAAACCTAGACGAAATGGTATCTGAAGATAATCTATGTTGAATGGGTATGAACATATTTTGTTTAACTTGAATTTATTTCCTTGTTTTCCTATTTCAAGAGCCAAAATTGCATCCTTCACTTGTTGCAATTCTTGGGTTAGGGGTGTAATTTGAGAAGAAATAAATGGTTATGGTTGGGCAGTCCAAGGTGGGTTACCTTAACCAAGGTATAATGGAGGAATGAAATATGATGGAATGCTCATTTGGTTGGTCACTCGATTAGGAATACACACCCTTTGGTTAGGGTTATATTTTCAGTATAGTATGTGTTGTTGGTGAACATTCTAGTTGGAATTTATGTTACAAATTTGAACTGAAGGGAACTGTGGCTTAAACATAGTTGTTTGGTTTTGGGGAATGAATTGTGTGTGGTGGGTTTTGAAGGGAACATGATGATAGTTAGTCAGAACCTACTGTATGAAAAACACATATTTTTGGTTAAAATCCTATCATGGAAATTATTGTGTTGGGAATGTGTTATATATAAGGTACATGTTGGGTGTGAAGCAACTATTTCCTATTAGGTATTTGTTATATTTTGGGCATTTGTTGTTGGTTGAAAACTTGTTGCCTATTGGGTATTTATTATACATTGGGCATTGTTGTATGTTGAGCACTTATTATATATTGGTCACTTGTTGTTTTCTAGCCTAAAGACATTACTGACTAACAAGGGTATGATGCTTATTAGATAACCTTTGAGTTGGATGATTTACCACTTGATGTGATGGCACACTAGTTTGCATCTATTGAGGTGGAATTTTTGTTAATACCTGTTGAGGTGGAATGTTTTTTAATTCCTATTAAGGTGGAACATTGGTTACCACTTGTTGTGGTGGGGTATTAGTTATCACATATTGAGTTGAAACATTGGTTTCTACCTATTGTGGTGGGATATTTGATTGTGATTGATTGCGTTCTCCCTATGGTATATTTGAGGAAGTGGATGGTTACAAAGGGATAGTCACACATTGTGATTGTGAGCTAATGTACCTACCCCTGCTATTGTGGTCCAATTGATGTATTTTAAGAAGGAATATGTTATAAAATATTTATAAGGATGTCATTTTTTACATTATACTTAACTTGGTGCAGATTGGTTAACAATTGTGTGTTATCCACCACATTTTGAAAAGGGCCTCCTAAAGAAGCCACTAATTCTTCCACATTTATAAAAACATTGAACATGTTCATAACTAGCATGGTTTGAGTGAATAGATGCACTTGCATTGAAATATCCTAACAAGTCAATTTTTAGTCCACTCAATGGAGCTAAATCTATATGTGGTGTACTTGGAATGGTCATGACATTAAAGTTTTTGGCTAGATTAAGTTAAGTTTGATATGACTATTGTATTTGCACTAATTGGTCAATAATTTGACATTTTCCTTTAGAAATTATGACAAGATCTTGGTTAAGAACTAATACAAGGGATTAAGTTTGACAAGAGGAGGCCTGATCAAATGGTTTGATGAGAGGTTCATGACTAGGTGCTCTAACCAAACAATGAGACTTTCCTATGCAAAATCTGGTGGGAATTTGGCACCTACCTCAACTGATCTAACAATAATCTCATCTCTATTATCTAAAATATGGTGATCAAACAAATACAGATCATAACTAGTACTAGATGGTGTGGTCACAAAGTATGGTTGTTGTTGTTGGATTGTTTTCGTACTAGGTGGTACATTGGTAATGTATTGTGTAAATAGGTCTTGCTCTTGCCCTAGATTAAGGGGTATGTTTGTGTGGTATTATGTAAATTGTTCTTTCCCCTACCCTATGTTAGGGGGTGTCTACATGGGATATGGATCTACATTGTATGCTACATTATCACCATAAGGCTCATAATCAAAGGGGTTTATGATGATGTCTTCATAAGAAGGGTTATACATCAATCTCTTATGTGTATATTGAGTCATGGTTAAATCATTACTCTTTATCTTGGGAAAGGTTGGTCTAATGCTTCAAATGTTTATAACTTTACTTAAAAGAACTTAATTAAAAACTAGAAACCGATAATTGGTCTAAACTAACACGAAAACACATTTGGCCCTTGGATAAAAGATCTAGAAAAATGAAATTTGAACTTAGTCCTAGCAAAGGTCTATGTCTAAATCTAGTTCTAAATAAACTTTGGTCTAGGCAAAGATCTAAACTAAACTAAAATCAAACTAGGTCTAGGTCTAAGTATGGAATTAAACTAGGTCTTGGTATAGGAACATGAGATTGGTCTTGAAAATGAACTTGGTCTAAGCATTAAATTGAAACTAAATTTAGGTCTAAGGATTTTGTTTTGAAATAAAAGGTATACTTGGTCTAGGTAAAATTTATAAGCAAGGTCAATCTTGGTTTAGGTCTAAAAAGGAACTTGGATTTTGAAATGAAATCTTGAACATGGTCTAAGTAAAGATCTTAAACTAAACTAAAAGCAAACTAGGTCTAGGTATAAGGATAAAACTGAAGGCCAATCCAAGTAACACAATCTAAATAAAAAAGTAAACAACTCAATCCCAAGTTATAGGCAAGACTCAAGCGTAAACTAATTATCCTTAGATCTAAACTTTAAAGTGTATTTCAAACTTGGTTTAAGAGGCACTTGGACTATAATAAAGGATCATGGATTTAAGTGAACAGTGTCACAATGCTAGGTTTGGATTGGACTCCATATTTTGGGTCTTTAGAATTGGTTGTGAATGGACTCCAAATGAGAGATAGTCTAGACCAAAATGGGAAAAATAACAACACCTTTCATAAATGAAATCATGGATTGGTTTTTGATATTTTGGAATAAGGTAAATGGTTTTGAACAATTGGGTAGCATAACACTTCTTGGTGTAAATGTGTATGTATGATGTGTTTTGACATTAGATGTGTTTGTTTATGGGAAATGGATTTAGACTCAACATGCAAATAAAAAATAAACACATAAGTACATGCTCCTATTTTAATAATTGACACAAGGTTATATTGTATCCACAAAACTCTACCCATATACCTATTCTTGAGAGGAATTAAGTGTTAATTCAATAAATAAAAGTGCATGAAGGTAGAGGGTTTAACCTCCCTTTGTCTCTCAAGAACTTGTATATGGCATGTGACTTAGAGTGCCAAAGCAACTCAACATTGGTAAGATAATCCACAACAAGTGGGGTTTATTAGTCTAAAATTCTCATTTTGACTTTCTAGATGGTCCCTGAAGGGTAATTTAGAATATCAATCAAATAGATGTGAGTATAACTAGATTATTACAAAAGGGTTTTTCCCTTTTGAAACCACTTCATTCATCAGTTACTCAATGAAGTATGATGTCCAATAAGTATAGGCTTCGAGCATCTATTTAACTTGTCAGGTTTACCACTTAACCACTGTTTAATCAAATAACAAGCTCAATTTATATACCCCACTGGATAATGGGGTTGGTACGATGTTTGGAGATGAAACCCTAGATCAACACACCCCTAGATAAATTATAAGGAGGAGATTAACTACCTCTCGCTGATCCAAAATAAAAATAAAATAGGGGGAAAGTCGATCCTAAGTCACCCATGCTCAATAAAATTAGGGGAGATCATACATGAATTTAACTCTGGGCTACAAAAAACAAGTAGCTACATCATGCTTCTGAGTCACCCTAAGTAGGGGAGAGCATACACATGACTTCGCTAAATAACACTTCAAATAAATGGAAAACATGAAATAAATGCTAAAATAAAAGAGTTTTGAGCACCAAAATGGAAATGTTTTTGAAAACAAATTACTTAACACTTGGAAATGAAAACTTTGAAAGTTTCTTGCTTGGTTTTAAGCACTAAGTGAAATGTTTGAAAACTCGCCAAAAAAAGGAAAGGTTGTTGTGGAAATTTTTTAAGCACCAAAAAGGAGGTGTGAAAATGCTTTGAAACTTTAGAAAAAAATTACAAAATGACTTTGTTAGTGCATCAAACTTCTTATTTTTTCCTTGTACCCTGCATCAACCAATTAGTGGATTCATTTGATTTGATTGAGTTACAAAAACAAAGCAAAAATTTGGAATTTTTTATCTCACGGGTATGTGTCTCAGAGTAAATTTACCATTTAGTAGTCTATATTGTCACCATTTTCTTGAAAAATATAGAGAACTAAATTGACACAAAAATTGGCAGTCACTATTTAACATTGGTAAAGTCACCAATTAGTAGAGTTTAAGTTATTTTTTTATTGAAAGAAGTATCAAAGTCATCAAATTTGTAAAAAAATTATACCTGATGAAGTCACTGATATATAGGGTCAAAGTCACCATTTTCCAAGGTCGAAGTCATCGATACATATGTCAAATTTGTTGTTTTCTTGAAAAATAAAGAGAACTAAAAGGACATAAAAACTGATGCAGTCATTGTTTTCAGTGGCAAAGTTATCATTTTCCAATCAACAAAAACATGACAAAATTAGATGAAAAAGCTATATGTAAGGCCTAAAATAAGTTTTTTTAATTTTTAAGAGCCCCAAAGCTCTCCTAAGATGATTGTGGGGTATGTAGTCCCACCAGTCATACTATTATGTATTAAAAAAATCTGAGGACAATGTTAGTCTATGCATTAGTAGAGTGAAAAGCAATAGAAAACACATTGAAGAGTAGCACTTCAAGCCTAGATACCTTGGGGAGCAAATAATAAGCAAAATACAAACAATGCAAAGATAAAAATAATACTCTTTACCTTCCTTGTGAATTGAAATTGTAAGTCGGCCTAGGGTGATTGTATTCGGCTTTGTGGGCAAAGAGTCTCAATAAATGGTGCATGTGTATCATATTTCCTTGTTCACCTTGGCAATGGATATAGCATGTGTTAATTATTGAAGCTTTCTATAGGTATTTTTACATAATAACATTTCACAAAAAAATTCTTCCTAAAGTATGTGAGGATCCTCTTATTTATAGGTTTTCATAAATGAGAAGACTCTTTTGTGACCATCCTAAGATGTGTGGCCACAAATCAATTCAATTTTGGAGGCCCAAGGCCATAAATGAGGTAATTAATTTTACACTTGTAAGGCATGTATTACATAAATTGATATTTCTTTGCATTGAATTTTGAGTGCTTGATAACTTTCACCCTATGTCATGCATGATGTCATCTTTTTGGATATTTTGGGTGAATTTTTTGAATTTATATTTTTATAAATTCACTATTTAGCCACGAGTTTTTTAAACTAACCATTTAATTAGATTTACTCATTTGAGTAATCTTGATTAGGTTAATTATCATTTCTAAATTTTGACATGGTTATCTTTCACACTTGTCAAAAACATCAATTTGTTAGGTCACAATTTTATTATAGATGAATCGGCAATATGTTATTGTTGAGTATGATGTATTACCCTAAATAGGGATACATTGATGTGAATGAGGGAATTTACGTCCAATGTGTGGATGACTTTGGGATGAACATTGATTTATAGGCTTAATTTACATTATTTTCTAGAAATTGATATGACATATATTTAGACATGAAGGTGGCCAAAAAGGAGTGTCTACAATGACAACATAACAAGAAACATATACCAAGGGGATAGAAGTATGTCAATGTAGAATAGATCAAGATTATAAATATCAAACCAGTAAGCATGAGGTATGACACACTCTAAATAGAGGAAGGCACATGTAAGATATGATATATAGAAGAAAGGATAAAAAAATAGATATGCATAGTTGATTATATCATTTAAATACAAGGGATAGGCTAACATGGCTAACCGATGATCCCATCAATCCATATAAAAATAGAAAACATGAACGTGGGGAGTTAGATGCATCACTATAAGTATCAAAAATACATTCACAAGCTATATAGTAACTTGAATCTTCATCCCAAGGATAGTCATCATGAAGATGGGCTAGAGGAGCCACAATAACCTTTTGAAAATAAACACATGTATTAATTCAAGTATTTTATTGTATAGTTTAAATATTTATAGGTGATAGGGAATTACTATACACAAGAGGTGTTAATAAAATATTATGACATGGATGAATAGGTAATTTAACTCTCGATGGTATAATTATAATAGTTATAACTCAATGAGGTGTGACAAGAGGAAACAAAGCTCCAAGAGTTGTAGTTCGAGGAAATAACACTATAGATGTTGTAGATTCAAGAACTAAAGGAACCATAACTATAGGAAGTGTAATTGAAGTATCTTTCACATGGGTTTAAATGATTTTTTTTTTAGGAAGCACTTTTGGTAATATATTATATTGTTTCTAATTTTGGATGGGTAACTCATAAGCTGTGTCTTGAATAGTGAATATTTTGTTATCATGCACAAATTTAAGACATTAAATAACTCTTATTTTATTTATACATGGTCATCCAAGTGACATATCATATTTCCATTATATTATAATACATCAAACCATACTAAAAGAATCTTTAGACCTATGGTGACTATAAATGTGATACCCCCAATAAGTGTCTGTGAAAGACCATCATAACTCTTAAGAACCATGGTTGTACCAATTAAGTCTTGTTGAGCATACCCTCTAGTATATATAAATGAAATTATAATTAAGTTTTTGATTGAACCATTCTCTACCATGAATCATGTGTAATCTTAGGATGTGAATTGAAAAAATCATGTATAAATAGTGAACCATTATTAGTATTATCATTTGGAATCTCGTACTCCTAGAATGTGATATATGCAACTTGATTTTGTGACCCAGTGACCATACTATTAAAAAATATAATATATGTTTATTTTAATTTTTTGGTTGATGTATAGGTATTTCCATGTGAATATTGTCTTACTTTGGGGCATCATATTTTGAAAGTGTATTGTTAAATATTAAAATTCATTGATTTATGGTAGCAATTGATTCATTCAATATATTATTATGTCCTTACACTCAAATAACATTAATATTGATTATATATTGTATCTTATGTCTCAATTATTAGCATCATTTGGTATTATGTCTTAAATAGCTATGGTAATCATAATATTGATTTGCATCTTAATTTATAGGCAAAGGTTGAGATGCATCGAACTCATGGGTGGGAGGTAAAGAAATCATATTACAATCAAGAAACCTTTTAAGCACTTGGTGAGGATACTTGGGTAGCCTTGTAAATTTAATACACTCTTGAGAAGGTGGAAAAACTAGCCTATCAAGGGGTTATGAAATTGTGTTAACATTTTTGGCCACATTCTTAACTTTGAAAGTTAATGTATCATTATCCTTAGCTTTGAACGTTGAAATTCCTTTATATTTGGAGTTCTCAGAGGTAAGGGCATTAGATTAATATTTATGCATGTTATCCTCTAAAATTTTAATCTCAAAGTTATGAACCATATGGCAAAGCTCATTAAAATATTGGTAAGTGTTAAACATGACTTTGTAATTGATTGGTTGAAGAAAACTATTGGAGAAAATAATTTGTAACCCGCTATCAGTTATTTGGTGAGACATTTTTGTAATCATAATCTTGAATCAAATCACATAATCACTAACATCTTCATTAGGTCCTTTATTAAGTTGATCAAGTGGAGAAAAAGTAACCTTTTGGATAATGTTGATATAAAAATGAGATAATGAATATTGGTCAAATCATTAAAATGATGCACAAATCTACTAGAAAGGCATAAAAACAATCAAATGCATAGTCCTTAAGAATTTTAGGAAAGATCTTGGTAATTAATAAATCATCATGAGCAAAACCAAAATATTTAATAAAAGAAATATTGAATGTGATATGAAGGATCACCCTTACCATTAAAAAATTAAAATTAAGACATTATAAATCTAGTGGGTGAAGACGTCATGAACTAATTAGTTGTGTAATATATCTTGACAAGTGACCACATGGTTAGGTCATTGAGATCCTTGGAAAATATGCTTAAGTTTTGCTTACATATCTTAAATATATTGTTGAAAGAATGCATTTTTAGTTGTAGTAGCATGTTTATGAGCCATTGCATGACCAAAATTGTTAGGAATAATGGATTTAACATTATTAATAATACCATGACCAATAAATAAATCATTAGGATCATATCAAAATGATTGATTATAAAAAGGAAGGATTATTAAAGCATGTGTTGTGTAGGAATGGGGATGTTAACCTGAGGAGTAACACCATGTGGAGGCATAAAAGTATGAGTAGAAGAGCATGAAACACTAACATTAACACATGATGTATAAGGAGAGCCTTAATTAGGTGAATTTGAAACATTCAAAGGTTATCAGGTGTAAAATATATAGCCAAATATTTATTTTTTACTTATTTTAACTTAAGATTAACTGATAAAAAACATGAGAAAAGCTAGGGGTAATGATAAACTATTGAGAAACACAACAAAATATAAAAATCAGATATGATGGGTGGAAAAAAATTAGGCCTTATAAATTTAAGGAAATAAAAATTTAACCCTAAAGTTGTGTAATAATATCAGGTTCACCAAAATAATTATCAAAAAGTGAAAAATGGGAATAACACGATGCACACACTAATAAAATTATGGCTTAAGGGAGAGCTATACAAATACAATAAATTATGGGTTTGGATATGTCCTAATGTAAAGATAATGAATGAAAGTAATATTTGATTGGTTGATAAGCAATAACAAAGACAAGATAGAAATAAATGATTGAAATTGACATACCTAGGTACTATAACTAGATTTTGAGATTGGAAATGAGCTTATAAGGCTAAGTGCATTGCAACCCTAAAATATAGATGTGATATGGAATAGGGATATAATAAATAAACCATCGATTGTGACCTGGGATATAATTGGCCACTGATTATGACCCTATATTTATGATTCTAACCCTCTATTATGATTTGAACATTCTTTATTTTTTAGGTTCTATAAAATTTTGAGCTACTTCGACATAGTTGGATGATCAATATCCTAGCTTCACTTCATTGAATTTATGAACAAGACTATTTGAAAATGATCTTATTTTTTTAAGACCTAATTATACATAATGTCAAAAGAATATAACTTATGTAAGGGTTAGTTTCCCATTATTCCCTCTTGGGGGTTGTAAATACGTATCTTGCATGTAGTAAAATTAAAGCTCAATATATTTAGAGTGCTTATGAGTGTTCCCAACCCAAATGAGAGAAAGGATATCACCTTATCTCTCTAAATAATTAGATGAAACTATATGATTTGTTATGACCTTATCTTCATAGAAGATGTGATGGCATAAGATTTAGAATTATGATGATGCAATGTAGGATCCTTGACAAGTGTGCAATGAATAGATCTAGTGTGAGGATTAATAACTTGATGTATAGGATGATATAAAAATATTACTTGATGATAAATGACTAAGGATAGATTTTTATGCACATGGATCTATAAGACACACACATAAGACAAATATAGGAGGTAGTGACAACCAAAAATTAAGTAAAATGGAATTAAGCCAAGGTAGAATGGACCTAAAAAAGGAAAAGGGACAAAATCAGTGAACCACTAACTATGATCCATATGAAAAAAGGATTAGAAAAAGGTCAAGCTGAGCATATGTGGCTAACTAAGATCCCAATATTTGAATCTAACTTATATGAGATTTTTATGAGGAAATATAGATGTTCCAAGGCTTTGAAGAGTCTAATGTGGGTGGAAAGTGTCTTAAAATACCCAAATGTACATAAATAGTCAAGTGTGGTAAATCATGAAAAATACATAATGAAAAAAGGGTCTTGTACCAAAATTATGTGTCTATAATATGTTGATCTTGAATAAAATCATATATTCATGAATGGGTTCATGATTTTCTTGATGAAGATGTACTATTTGTTCAAGAGTAATCCTAAAACTATCATTAAAAACAAATTATCATAATAAAATGGCCACTGGTGTGAGAATGTTTTGAATATATCCATTTGGTAAATTTTGGAACATTTTAAAGCATCACCAATCAATAATTTCAAAAATAATTTAAGAGTGTTTTATTAGCTGCATAATGTCCAAGGGAAGAATATAAAGCATTAAGGTGTTTAGAGGGATCTCCCTTTCCATCAAGTAAAGTAAACTTAAGCATGATAAAATCAAGTCAAAAAATATGTCATACAATTGTGTTTCTAAAAGGTTTAATAATATGACATTATAATTATCCTTAGTATTAGGCTTATTTGTCCATGAAATGTAGAATGTGTTTTTTTTGGTATAATTCCCCTATTATACATATCATAGTGAGTATATTATTGGTTGTTATGGGAGGAAAACAAGGACACATTCATTATCAACATTAATACTAGGCCCCTATATAGGTTTATGTAAGGTAGTGAGAAACCCTACATGGGAAGGATTCCAAGAATCCAACACATTAGAAGGCACACACAGGCAAAGAGAAAAATCACTAGAGCCAATGGGTATATCATTGAAAACAAAAAAAAGAATTATATAGCTACTTATTTTATCATATCCAAAATATTAAAAAATTAAAAGAGATTTTCCATATCATATGTTTTAATAATTCCAATAAAATTATCCCTATATTTTGCATCTAATGTGGCTTCCAAATCATAGTCATCATTGCAATTATACATATCTCACTCATTATTATTCAAAGAAGATGTATCATTCATTTTCTCATTATAAAATCCCATATTTCTAATTAAAATAATAATAATAATAAATATGCAAGGGTACAAACATAAAGGAATCATGGTTGGAAAACAATACAACAAGAATAATTATAAACCCTAGACAAGGCACCACTAAGAAAAAATAAGGGATAAAACCTAATGAGAAGACTCACTAAGGAAAGGGTTTAGGAAAACCTAAATCAAAACCAAGATTAGACATGCAATATAAACACATCCAAACCCTCAAAGGAACATGCAAAACAATGCAAGTTCACCATAGTGTTTTGGTGAAAAGTGATTAATTGTCATCAGACACTAAACTAATCATCAAAATGGGTAATGAATTTCAAATGTAACTAAATATAATAATATAGATACAAATCAAATGTGAAATATGAGTAATTTATTGACTTAAATGATTAAAACTTGAAAATATGGGTTCATAGAAAAATATTTGGATTTTGATTTACAAGTGCATTTTTGGATGATGAAAATAAGTAAAACAAGTTTGGAAGCAATCTCAAAGAAAAATTATAAATTTTGAGAAAAATTAAGAAGTCATAGAAAATAACCAAAATCAAATGGCTCATTTTTGTTTTGAGAAAAATAGTACAATCAATCTTGATAGGATAAGGTTCAATTCTATTAATAGGGTGAAATTTTGGTCCAATGATGTAAAATTCAACTCAAAATTTATGAGCATCTTGGTTTGTGTCTATTGATTAGAAAACTCCCTTAGATTGTAAAGTTGGGTTACAAATCATCTAGAATTGTTTCTCCTTTGTCACAAACCCTAACCACTCAAAGAGACATTTCAAGAACATATAAAATGGGGCTAGTTACAAGGGGCATGTCTCAATCAAACCCTTATTCTTAGATAGTTTTGAAATCAATAATCATGCACTCTAATATTTTTTTTGGTGCAATGTAAATATCTTGGCCCTTATCCTTAGGAATGAGATATAAACAACTAGTAGATTTTATATGTTATTTCACTACTTCAATTCAGATTTTGATACAAGAGGTGTTGCCTTAACAATGGAATTATGCTTTTACGCTTCAATATATGGCTTATTAATAAAATTAGAGCATGTTATCCTTATGAATGTTTGTCCTAAATTCATTGACACACTCCTATAATTATAGAATTATCTATTTTAAGTTAAGACCTTACTAACACATAAGTTGGCATACAACGATCATAAAATTGTGATAAAATAGGTAAAAATTTATGACAAAAGGGAAAGTCAGGGAAATATCCCATAAAGGAATACTCACCAAAATCGAATAACACAATGTTTCTCATGACCAACATTGAACTATTTAATTTTTTTCAAGAATCAATATTGACATAATAGAAACATATGAAGAAGAAAACAAAAATATAGACTTAAAAAACATTGAAGAGAGAGAAAATATGAATATTAGAGAGAACATAGCCACATGGAGAGGAATAAAAAGTCACAAAGAGAAACAAAGATGTCACAAGTTCACAAATTTCATGACATTATTAAAAAAACATCAATAAGAGTCGAACCTAAACCAACGATCCCAAATTACCTAAATACACTAATATCATCACAAATAGTTAGTCTTATACCCAAAATAGGTGTCTAAATGTGAAAATAGTTTGAGGAAATTAAGCACATTGCTATTGATATTATTAAAACCACCACCTAAATAATTCTTATTTCAAACTACGATAACTTTCACACATGGAAGAATTTATTGAGATTATTTTTTAAAACTAAATATTTTTCTATGAGGAACATAATGGTGCCATAATATTATTGCTATTAAATAATTTACAGTCAATTTTATCATATTTTAATTTGGTTCGATTAGGGGTATTTGGTTTTAAATTTCAATGTTGTACTTGATTTCTACACTTTATAATGATTTCTCCATGATGTAATCATGATTACTGGCCTATAATTGGGCACCCAACATGACATGTTGTTTATCAAGACCATATTGAGATAGTGTGTAACTGAGTACAAACCACCATTCAATCACAACCATATAAATAGGCCCTCTATCATTTATAACCCCTTTATCAAACATGATTATATAGAAGAATTACATGAGTGGATTTATGTAATGTAGAGGAACCGATAGGGAAATAAACATGGTGATGTCAATAATATTAATATCAAGATAAAATATGAGGAGATTATGAAGATGATGTATATATTACTCCAACTCTGACATGCACATTCAATTGTGCTAACCAAGTAGAAAGATGCCTCTAAATTAGAATATGATGGATAAATATTATTTCAACAAGAATCATATAGTTTGAGCAACTATGGAAGATGAGGTTGGAGATAACTTTCATCATGAATACAATTTTATAATACAATAAATCAATGTGTGTGAATTTAATTTCCTAGTCTGTGTTACAATTTATTACAGTTGATTATGTTATCATGTGGCTTATGAACACCTATTTATTTAGATTGTACATGTTAATTTATAGTGTTGAGAAATGATATATAAGTTTAGAATTTGTTAAAGAAGTTTAAATTTACAAAAGCTGTAAAATGACACATAAAAAATAACCATTTTTATTTGTCATTAATTAGGGGATGTTTGTTTTAATAAGGGCTGAATTATAATAATAATAATGACCATTCATGAAATCCAATTTATTTCCAATAACCCAATAACATCCAAATTGCATGCTCTAATCATGAACAGAGAAATGAGACCACAAACTTGATGCAAAGATGTCAATGATTAGGAACATATCAACCACGAAAAGAGTGTGATTGAACCCAATTATAAATATAATTATCATAATAATGATCAATTAAACTCAACAATGAATAGGGAAACTAGCCACAATGCATCCTGTCCTAAAGAGGTCAAAATGGAATAATTATGCTAGTGTGCACCTAAAAAGTAAAGTTCATATATATAACTATATATGCAATCATAACTGAGATTATTTTAGCAAATTTTTGAAACACCCATGTTTATACACCTAATTTGATACAAGGCTTGTTCATGTAATAATTTTAGTATCATTTTGTGCATGTGGTTCATCAGATATGTTTAGGTACTTGTTAGTTCTTTTTCAATGTGTTTATGTTTCTTCTTTGTGTGTGTGGCCTCATCTTACTGTATTTATTCTCTTTTCTATTTATACTTTTTTTTGGATTTAGGTATCCCTTTATTAATTTTTATTTATGTCTTCTTCTTCTCTTTATTTTATATTGTTTTTATCTTTGGGATGAATTCGGTAGTCTATATCTTCTTTGTGTAGATTCACTAGGATGTAAAATTTGTACCTATGTTTTGGTGGGCCCTTGGCCTCCTTCCCATTTTTTTACTTGTGTGGACCTATTTTGTTAGCTTCCATGTTCTTCCTTGGGCTAGCTTGCACACCAATAGATTTCTAATTCGAATCAGAGAAGACTATATATATAACCTCCTAAAGGCATTTTAATAACAAATATCAAATGAATTTATCTATTATTTCAAATATAAGCACACTCTTCAAAGATTTATTTATTCTCTTAGAGATTTGTATCAAGTTTTAATGGCATATTGTAAAAAAATAAGGATAGGAAAAAGTGCATGTACTTGCATCTCCACATAGGAAGAGGAGATTAAAAATCTACTTAAAATATCCATTTAAACTGCATAAGAGTTATGTGGGTTGTGATTCTAGCATGCAAGATACATAGGTGCAACTTCTTTGAGGTTGTTTGCCAACTTCTTTCCCATCTCTTTTGCATGTGTGTTATGGAGAATTAATAAAGAAGATAAATAAGGAGTAATTAGAAAATTTTGCCTAAAAATTAAAGAAGGTGACTACACATATTTACATGACATCATTTTACACACCTATCAAAAAACAAATGAGCACAGTAAATATTTGATGCCTATGAATAGTTTTGTCGTAAGAACATAGATAGCATATTCAATGGAAAAAATGCCTTGGACATATTTTATGGCTGAAACTACCTTGGGCATATTTAATAATAGAGAAATAGGCATTAAAAGTTTCCCTATAGATTCAGGTCTCCACATTTTGTAAAGACCTTATCAACCACTTCCATAGCCCATATCCACGTATATATTCCCAAGATTTTTGTAAGATGTGGTTGTTTCATCATTATTTTATCTTTCTTTGCTTAGTTTTTCTTGTTTTAAAAAAAGGTAAAAACTTTATTGAAATTTAGAAAAGAGCATTACAAAACATCAAAGGCCCAAGGCCCCATGAATCCATAAGAAATAGTCATACAACGCTTGAAACAACATTATCCTTCACCAATACCATTCCTATCCTTAGTAAGAATCCTCTCCAAGTCATGTCGGAGCTCATGGGGAACCTGATCCCACTCATCAATCTTCCAGCCATCTAAATGCTCAGAGACCCACTTAGCCAAACAATATGCTACCCTATTCCACTCCCTTAGGATATGGACAAAAGACACCATCTATATCAAAAAACTTATCTATAAAATCTGTTGCACTATCATAGCCACCCACTAAATAACATCAGATACCTTCTATTTATTTAGCAAGTTAATCAAAACCTATGAATCAGACTCACAGATAACCTTGTGCCATCCCAAAGCATAAGCCCTCTCCAAAGCGTAGAGGATCACCAAACATTCAATAACGTTGATAGTCTACACTCCATGAATAGAAAAGAAAAAAAACACTGATCCTAAAAAATCCCTACTGGCCCCACCAATCCCAGCAAGGCCAAGATTTCCCCTTGAAGAACCATCAGTATTGAGCTTTAGAATTCCAGCCAGAGGGGGTAGCCAACTCCCCACCCTTTGAACTTTCTTATTCACCCACCTTCCTCCCCTAACACAAGCATAAGCTAGAGACAACCACTGAATACCTAATCTATCCACTAACTCAGTGTCCCCTTTCTCTAAAGGGAACACCACATCACACTTAGCTTCCATCATCTCCCGAATCATACCCATAATTTTGTGCCAAACTTGTTGAATCAACAACTTCTCACCTTGAAATATTCTTCAATTTCATTCAAACCAAATCTACCAAAGTATGAAGGAAGGCTCAACATACCACACATCTTGCAAAAAAGAGGCCATAGAAGGAGGTCTACCCAGACTATTCCAAAAATCCTCCAGGAAGGATGCATGAACACAAGGTCTTTTCCAAACTTCCCACCAATAATGCCAAAGCTGCAAAGTCACAGGACAATGGAAAAATAAGTGAGAGGAGTCCTCCTCTCCACATCCACACAAAACACACATAGAAGGACCCTGAAAACCCCACTTCTGAATCTTATCCCATGTCAAGCACCTATTCCAAGCCAAAGTCCAAATAAAGTAGTTATGCTTTGGCCAAGAAAGCTTATTCCACACTTTCTTCCACTAGTGAACCTCCACCCCATCTAGCTGGTGAGATAACAACACTTGATATCCAGAATCAATAGTATAGACACCCTGACCAAGAAAGAACATCCCCTTCCTAGAGGGAGCTACAGTGCCTATGAAAAAGGATACTATGAATCTCAACACACTCCTCCTCCATACCAACAATAGGCCACTCATCAGGATTCTTCCATCTTGCCACCACCAACTACCCATGAGAAGAAAAGGACTTGAAGTCACTCACCCTTGACCATCCTACCTCACAAAACCTCTGGCATAGAGTTACCAAATTAGGGAACTGAGAAATAATGAGAGGAAAACCATCCCAAGAATAAGACCAAAAATGAGCTTTTGTCCCTCTTTTACAAATCCAAAATATGCCATCCTTAATCAAAGCAGCCCCTTTCTTGAGTGTACTCCAAATCACTGAGCCTTTCCCCACCAGGGGATAATGAGGAATATCAATTTGAGGGATCCCTGAGAAGTATTTTTGTGTTAATATCCTGGCCCAAATCCCATCCTACTCCACACACCACCACCAATATAATTTAGCAACCAGCGCCATCCTTGACAATGATGACTGCCTTAACCTAAGGCCACCAAGTTGCTTCAGGCTACAAACAATGTCCCATCTAACAAGGCTCCATTTAGAGGACAATAAGCTACCAACCCATAAAAACTATCTTGCTAAGGAGTCCAATTCCTTAACAAAACCCAAAGGGGCCACCTGAATCATACATCTATACATGGGGAGGGCCTGCACCACAGACTTGAGAAATTGAACATGACCCACAAAGGACAACCAACGATGGGTCCAATGATTAATTTTCACATGAAATTTATCTCGAATATTCTACCAAGATTCCCTAAGAAGTCTTCCAACAGAGATGGGAATACCAAGATAGGTCAAAGGGAGAACCCCAGTCTAAAATCTCAAGATATGAGCAATTCTCCTCTAAATAGAACCTGTAGTATTGAAGAAAAAGACGGAAGACTTATCTTCATTAATCAATTGGCTCGAAGCTACAAGATAAACATCCAAGACCTTGCACATATTTGAAGCTTCCCTAATTGTATCCATACTCATCAAAGCAATGTCATCCACAAACTGCAAGTGAGACTGTGGAGGTAAACCACCTCCTTACCCCGACCCTTGAATGAAACCTAACTCCACATTCCTTCTTATCAAGCATCCCAGACCCTCAACAAGAAGAAGAAAGAAGTAATGAGAGAGGGGGTCACCCTGCCGTAGACCCTGAGAGGCACCAAAAAGTTCAGAGTGTTCACCATTTATTAACACAGAGAAGGAGACCGAAGTAACACAACTCATAACCCAATAAATCCACTCATCCCCAAAACCAAAAACACCAAGAACCTTCCAAAGGAAGGACCATCGAACATGGTCATAAGCCTTAGCCATATCAAGCTTGATGAACATTAACTTATCTTTGGAGCTGGCCATAGAGTGAATGGTTTCAATTGCGATAACAACCCCATCCAAAATCTGACATCCCGCCACAAAACCACTCTATTCCTCAAAAATCAACACTTTAGGCCACTTTTTCAACCTATCAACAATCAATTTAGAGATAATTTTATAAATCACATTGCAAAGAAAGATAGGCCAAAATTGACTTAACCTATCAGCCCCCTCACAATTTGGGATGAGAGCAAGGAAGGTAGAATTCAAAGCCCATAACATCTATTTATTCTTATGAGACTCCTGAACAACTGCCAACAAGTCCAACTTGATAATCTCCCAGAATTATTAAAAGAACTCAATCGGGAAACCATCAGGGCCAGGAGCTTTCCCCCTCTTCATTTGAAACACAATCCCCTCTAGCTCCTCAATAGAAATATCACTCATAAGCTACTCATTCATCTCCCTAAAAACCAAAGAAGGGATACAAGAAAGGACCTGAGATTCCTCATTAGAACCCCCTTGCGAGTCCTCCTTGAATAATGAAGCAAAATATTGCTTAGCTTCATGTGTAATTTCATGAAAAGAAGAAAGAGTTTCACCCCTGTCATTCATCAAAGCAGAAATAGAATTTCCATGTCTCCTGATTTCATCGAGTTGAAAAAAAAGTAGTATTTTTATACCCTTCTTGAAGCCACTCAATTCGAGCCTTTTATTTCCAAAAAACTTCCTCTCATAGCTCACACTCTTCCAGTTCTTTCAAAGCCCTAGTCTCTTCCCACAGTAGGTCCTCATTCACTCCATCCTCCCTAATCAACCTCATAATACCATCTAACTCAGCCTGGGCAGCAGTCTTAGCATGGAAAATGTTTCTAAAGCACTGTTGATTCCAACATTTAAGTTGATTCTTGAAAAATTGAAGTAACTTAGCAAAAGTATACATTGTTGTACCATAAGCAAGTCTACCATACCTCCACCACTCAACAATAGAGTCATTGAGAGATGAGTCACGCAACCACATAAGCTAGAAATTGAAAGTAGAAGATCGAGGCACATGAGCTGAAGAAATAACCATCTTGATAGGCCAATGATCTGAACCCCTCCAATCCAAATTTTTTGAGCTAGAACACCACAACCCACCAACCTAATAGCAACAAACTAGAAAGTGGTCAAGTCATTCTGTAATGCAGTTATTCCCAATCCTCTGATTGTTCTAAGTAAACTAGCCATTAATGGGATTGATATCCACAAGGTTTAAAGCTGAGATATTATCCTGAATTAGCAATGTAAAAGGCTCAAGCCTCACAATACCACCCTGCTTCTCAGCCAACTCAAAAATAGCATTGAAGTCTCCAACCATTATCCATAGATGGAAAGGAACCATGCTTTGGATAAACTAGATATGGGACCAAAAATATTGTTTACCCTGAAGATCAGTAGGTGCATAGATATTGGAGAAGAGAACAAACTCCCCCGTCTCAAAACAAGATGCAATCATAGAGATATAAGATTGAAAGGATAACCACCAAAGAGGGTGGATTTTCCAAGGATTCCATAAACTACCACTCCCCCTGTAGACCCTTGAGCACTAATACACTGGCACTCTCCACTCCCCCACAACTTAGGCACTAAACCAAACATACACGCCACTGATAACTTAGTCTCTTGTAGGAAAAGAACATCAAGAGATTGACTTCTAACCAAATCACAAATAGCTTTTTGTCGAGGGCCACTGTTCAATCCCCTTACATTCTAGGATAGAACAATCATTTCAAGGTGATGAAAAAATGAGAATTAAGAGTCTTAATAGACCCTGACTCTACCAAAGTTTCCCCTGTTAATTTAATCTTTTCCAAATACTTTTTTGAGCTTGGAAGACTTCTCCCTTGCCCCTTTTTTTGGATCCTTTTCAAGAAGACCCAAATGAGAAGAAGAAGAAGACTTATTAATCTTCACCCCCTCAGTACCTATATTTGAGACAAAAGGAGATCCATCCTCACCACCCTTCTTCCCTACTATAATAGGAATTGATTCCACCTGGACTTCCATTTGAACATCTGTGTCCATTTTCAAAGCCCTATTATCTTGTAAACCTTGAGTAGATTTAGAAAGAAGGCCCTTCTATCCTTTACCCAAAGCACCTTGATCCAGATTCATCAAGCCTGGATTCACTTCCTGCTAGTTGAGATCATCTAAAACTTCAAATCTGTTGAAAGAATCTTCCTCCTTCCTTTCCTTCAAAGTCCTCTTTTGACCTCGATTCATGTTTCAAGCCTTGACAAGAATGAAACCATCAGCCCCATCCACATCACCAGGAATGGGTTTCTTCCCCTTTTCAACCCTAGGGGGATTACGGGGAGGTTGAGAAGGCTAGGAATCCATAGACCTAGCCTTTGGGCATCTTATCTACAAATGACCATATTCATGACAGAGATGATATCAAAAAGGAAGAGTTTCATAATCCAACTGTTGTACCCAAGAGTAAGGACCCACACACATATCCACTGAATCTGGCAAAGGTTTACTTAAATCAATCTCAACACAGATACGAGAAAAAGTCATCATCTTTTTAACTTGAGTCTGTTGTGAAGTACCAACTGGTTTTCCTAGCATCAAAGCCAACAAATGTAAAACATCCTCCCACCAACATTCCATAGGAAACCTTGGAAGCTGAACCCACACCATAACTCAGTTCAAAAGTTCTTCAATAGGATTGAAGCCTGCATGCCAAGGTTTAATAAATAACCCAATTTGATTATGAAAATAGGGGCCTCCTTCAAAGGCCTTGTTGCAGTCTACCAAGCAATTGAATGAAACCATGAAAAATCTATTTGTTAAAAGTATAACCTCCATTTCTCCCTCAGGCATCCAACTTCATTGGGCCCATGATTCCAAAACTTGTAATGAAACTCATATCCCCATAAACTTGCATAGTAAAGCATGCTTCAAATAATATTTAATATCTTCTGTAATCATCTCCAATGGGATAACCAATTTTGGCCTCTCCTCACAATGTTCAAGACATCCATTGATCTTCGTAATCCAAGTACCACCAGACAAACCTGAACCAACCAGCACCAGATCTGGTGAGAACAAGTTATTATTAGGAACCTTCAAAGCATGCAAAGGAGAATTTGCACCAAACACTGCTGAGTGATAATCCATCTTGGGACAAGCCCCTGAAGACTCCCCAATCAGCAATGACACTAAGCCAGACCAAGGCAAGCAACCAGGGCTCTCAGAAAAAGAACCACCACTAGGGTTTAACCGACCCACCACCCAGCACTACCTTCAATCTACATACCCAAACCAACTACGTATAACAACCCCACCTATGGCCTCCAACCAAGGACAAAACCCCCGCACACATAGGGAAAAGGATGCACTGATGCCAATGAAAAAAAACTTTGCTCTGATAAAAATGCAGCCCTAGATCACCCCAAAATGCATTCACTCCCCACCCTTCACACGACCAAGAAAGAACAAGAGGATCGAGCTAGGGCATGAATGTCGTAGCTTGACCTGTAACCTACAATGGTGAGCATCGACAATAGCAAATGGTAGGGTCACCTATTTTGACTGACTCTGCATATCCCTTTTCATAATGTACCATCAAACCATTCGCCTAGTTTTTCTTGTTCATACCTTGTTATAATTTAATTTATTTATTTTATAGGTCATAAGGTAGAATAGTTGTTGATTTTGATTATCATATAGGTAGTCTCCCCTCTGAAAATCATATTCCTATTTTCTTAATGTCATTTTACCCTAATGTCACATTTTAGATTAATTTCTTTACGTGATATCATTCTACTTACATCTAACCTAGGGTATTTTACCCTCGTACCATCAGGGTTTGTTGGTTTCCAATAATTTTTTGCTCTATTTTTAAGGTTTTCCTTACCATATCATATCCTTAAGGTTTCTTACCTCTTTTTTTCTCTTAATTTGTGATTTTTCTTTGCTAGTATTGTGGTTCATATTATCGAAAAGATAATATGTATCTAATGAAAGAATTTTGAATATGAATGATGCAATTCTAATTCTAATAATGGATTAAAAGTTAATAAATGTATTTTAAAAAATTTAAGAGCACATAATTTTATAAAACCCTAATTCTACCATATGGTTTTTTCTTGCATTCTTTTTCCTTGTATAATTTGTGATCATTGTTTATCATCCAAACCAATTTAAAATAGGGTGCCTATGTTTACTATTAATGATAAGATCCAAACCATGATGAAACCCTTAAAAAATCCTAATGTGCTTACTCATGAGGTAGTCACCATGATGCATGTGATAGGTGACTTATAAAGACAATTACATATTTTATCTTTTATGTCTAAGTCATCCCATGCTAGGATTGATTTTAATGTTATACCGAATAAAAATATTCCTCATGGTATGCTCAATAATCCTCTACCTCATGGTTTTATCATGCCTATATTTCCTTTATTTGATGGACATGAAGATCCTTTTATACATCTTATGACATTTTATACTTCTATAGGAAACTATGCTCATTAAAGTCCACTAATTATTAAGTTATTTCCTAGAAGATTGATTAATAATGCCTTATATTAGTTTCTTGAGTTACTTAGTGATTCCTTGTATACTTATTTCATGTTACAATATGATTTATTAGAGAGATTTATCATTAATAATGGACCTCATGCTAACTTTATGTGTCTCGTGTCTATTAAACAAATTCCAAAAGAAATCATTTATAAGTACATTCTTAGATTCACATGTAACATACACTCTATAGTATATCAACAATCATATATAGCATAATAATATATATTTAACATGGCCTTTTATTTCCATACAAATATTAACTACTTTACAATTCTTAGCCATTCTTTGATCTTTTTTTATAGTTATACAACACTAGACAAAAGAAATATGCCATCACATGAGACTCATGATTCATCTTACTATTCTTCTCCAAGTCTTAATAAAATCCACATGTCTACCAAAAATAATTTTACACTGTTGGATAAGAAAAGGGTGACTCCTCCAAACAGTCCTACACCATCCTTTAGTGGATCACACCAACTTACTAAATTACAAGAATCTCTAAGTGCAATATTGAAAAAAAAAAATTGATTTAAAATTAATTACACTTCATGATATCAAATATTAAATCACAACTCATGTTACAAATTCAATTAGATATATACAATATTATGCCTATCATGTAACTCATGGACATTCAACTAATAGATGTTATGCCTTGAAAGAAATAATTTATGATCTTATGGAGAAAGGTGTTGTGCTCATGAACATCCTAGTATCAAACCTACCTCTACTTATGTTGAACAACCTATTACACATAATATATCATCTCCTAAGAAATATATTCCTAAGTGATAATCACCTAAGAAATAATTGGCTAATAAGGAAGATCCTAAGCAATATATCCCTAAAAAACTAATGATTTAATCAAGTTTTTCAATGATCTCACCATTACATTTGTTTCAAATTTGGATCCTTTGGTTATAATTGTTTATGTAGAGGGACATCACTAAAACGATTTAAGGGGGATGATGAATTTTAATTTAATATGTATAACATGCATTTCCTTAAATATATTAGATATGATATTGAATATTTGACTAAAATATCTCTACCAAAAAGTATAAAAATGGGATACATTCAATTTCATGCATCTCTTAGTCCCAAATTATGTCTCAAATATTTCATGTTACACCTATTTTGACTAAATACAATGTGATATTAGGTACTCTTTGGTTACAATCAATGAATGCAACACTTTAAAATACTCATGACCATATAACATTTTATTTCCAAAGTTAAATTATTACAATTTCAAGAGATATAATACATAAAAATAAATAACTTCATAAAAATGATAAATTTACATCTCAAAATTGGACACCAAATCAAAAATCTAATAATGATTGTAATATTCAAGAATCAAAATAACCCAAATAATATTCTACTTATACTTTTTTTAATTATAACTATGCATTTAATGTATAGAAGATGAAGACTTTATATATGACTACAAGTTGTGAACCTTTGAAAATGAAAATTTATATACTTTAATAAATCTAATTATGTGTATACCATTAGATAGTCCTATCACCTACTTGCTATAAGCTTCAATGTATACACCATCAATTTTAAGTTGACATTGTTATTTTTATACAATAAATTACTTATTACCTCACCTGCTTTACTTATTTCTTATATCACATGCCAATCCTAATAATTATTTCACATTTACATCATAAATGTCTTAAGACCAAACACTTAAGGAAAAAAATGTAAAAACATGGATATTAAACTACATGTATATATCAACACATACAAATTCACATAGTTCAACAAAACTCATCATATGCATACCAAAATAAGATAGTGTATCATACAAAAATGGGTTTACATGATCCTAAGTACATCATATATCCAACTATAGTCACTCAATTTCATCATGAATAATTGATAATGTCAATTTTGGACCACTTTTACTCTAATTAAATTAAGCATTTAATATGGACCTACTTCTCCACCTCAATCTATCACCTATATAAATGTTATTAATAACTAAATAACTCTCTTGTAATTTTTACAAACATCTTAGATATTAATTTTAAAATGTTACCCTTAAAGATAGGATCGAATATGGGTTAATAGTGAAAATAGGGCTTGAGCCCTATGGTTTGATCATGTCCTTCACCATAGTAATGGCCACTTTTTAAAATTAGACCCTCCCTTAAAATTTGGTTTGTATTTTTAGGATAGGTAGTGTGAGGTTTTCCCCTTTTGGATTGCTATAAAGGCACATCTAAGTCAGGTATTTTACCACTTGGAAATTTTAATATTGAGGCACACTTACACTATTGCATACTAATCAAAGCTTCCCTATTATTCCTAAATCTGATTCTAATCATTTTAAATAGTCTTTAGCCAATTCAATAACTTATTATAGCCAAGTCAAAAAAAGCATTATCAATTATTCAATCCATCTATATATACATACATGTGGCAAAAGAAACACAATTGGATAAAGCTTTGTAAGTGGGATAACTAAATGGGTTTAATTTTCCTATTCTGAGTATTGGATACATAGGTAATGATCAATCATCATGGGGGTGATTGCGATAATCTTAGCCCATTATACTCTCCCATTTTATCTTTGTAGGTTTTTAGTTATTACAAGCCCCATTAGGGTTTTAACTTTGAAGAATTTATTTTCTATTCATTCACACACACTTAAAGGTAAATTTTCTACACACATGCATGTTTTAAGAAAGATCAGGTGATTGTGCCCTAATTTCCCTAATTTTTTTTATAAATTATAGAATTGATTTGCAAAGGATAGTAGTGGTAGTCGATTTCACCCCTAGTAGTCTATCTTGACCCTATAGTTGCAGTTACATCCTATGGCACATTAAAAATCTATTTGAGTTGATCAGTTTTAATCATCTATTAGTCATACACAGTCCATATATAAACATAAAACAACTAAGTATCATAAGTCTTCTTGTTTTGTTCATAGTTATCCTTCTTTCAATCGATTGTGTTTTATCTATTTCAGTACTTTTCTTTCATTCTACTAGTTGCAAGATATTTCACAACATTTGTTATTTTTATACTCATTTTATCTTAATTAGATTTAATATACCAATTAATTCCAAATCTTGATAAAATATATTGATGAAATAACACCTTTTATTCGAGCATTACTTCAAAAATTTCATCTTATATTTTACATAAATCCCTAATACCTTACACTAAAAGAACTTTATTTCAACCTTGGATCTAATATAACACTAAAAAAATTTGATTTTGACCTTAGATTTAATAACTTAAATTGAAATTAATTTATCTTTAACTTGGATCTAATATTTGACTTTGAAATCACTTTCTTTTGACTTTGGATTTTAGGAGAATTTACTAGTATCTATATACATTTTTTTTCTTTTTTCAAGAATCTAAATTTCATATTTTTATTTCTTGTTTTTCAATTTTTAAAAAATAAACAACTATAATGGATGCATATTTTTTACTTCAATCTTTATTAGTTTGCATTACATGTTGTCATCCCATAATAAGGAATAGCATTAACACTCATGTAATAAAATGAATCAAATCATATGTTAAGATACAAACACCATTAATGATTTTTTTGTAAAGTAAAGTATGACATGGGAACAAGAGCAGTTATACATTCAATATGATATTAGCCTATTCTAAAACATAAACTATTCCTCAATTATTATTATTTCAACATTCAATCAAAGTTTTTGCCAATCACTACTAGATGACAAAGAGGATGTATGACTCCATTCATTGCTTCTCCTTCTTGACCTTAAAGTTGTAATTGCCACCATCCCACTCACATAATTCACCCATGGATTATACTGGATTTTATAGTCCATGCTATTAATAATTGAAGATTAGGCTACCAATGTTTCTCCTCAACCCCATCCATCTCATACAAGGCAAGTAAATCAATGTAAATAGTATGATATCATGGATCGACTAAAAAAAACCCATGCTACAATTTCTATTTTGGGGTTACTAAAGATTTTATTGGTCTATTAAGATATTTTATATGTTTCATTTTGATATAATACTAATTTTAGTGATACACAACCTATTGATTTTGCTTTTATCATGAGCACCTTTAAAGATACTAAAAATAGTATCACTATTGAGGAAGTAGAATTACCAAAATAACATGTAATCACATAAAAATTTCCACTCTTTTTTCAAGTTTCAATACAAATAAAGTAATCAAACAAGTATTAATTGATGTTGGCTCTAAAGTGAACATTTTTAGTAGTCCTTTCCTAAAACAATTGGGTATTAACATTGAAAGTATGCAACAAATAGATCAAACTATCAAAGAGTTCATTGAATCTTCATGACAAGTACTTGGAATGATATATCTAGATGTAACATTGAGGCCTAAAATAATGTCTACTTTATTTCATGTTATGCCCAGTCATCTGCATTATAATTTACTATTAGGGTGACCTTGGATACATATGATGTGAATAGTACCATCTATATTACACAAGTTCTTAAATTCATGCATGAAGAATACTCATTTTTTTTATTGTAGATGATAATCCTTTTAGATATTATAAAATCAAAACATCTCAATCAAAGTTAGATGATCCATCTATCATCCCTTCTTCTCAAGTAATTCTTTGGGACCAAAAACACACATGAAATCAGAGAGTTAAGTATTGACAAGTAAGCAAGACAAGAAAATTTACTAATATATCAACAAGAATTAAATCAAGCACAAAAGGAACTTGATAAATTGACAAAAGCACAAAAAAAGGTACAAATATAATTTTAAAAAATATAAGAGGAACAAGCAAGATTGCATAAAGATCACAAAAAAAATAGTTATAAATGGAATATTTTGAAAAGGAAAAGTTATAAAAGGAAAAAAAAACTCCAAATAGAATAAGAAATGTTATATAAGGCACAAGTGGAACAATAAATTATATTAAAAAACATCAAAACAATTTGGATCAACAAAATTCCTAATCTCCCTTTATTAGTTAGTTTAAAAGTAAAAGATGGTTTCAAATTATTATGATAGCGATGATGATGAGGCTAACATAATTAATATGACAAATGATCAAATATGCAACCTGAATTTGAACCCCTTAAATGAGTATTTATATCATACTTTATTCACACCTATTAGTCTAGGGGTATACCATGATTATTCATAATTATAACTAAAGATTAGCTAAATTTAAAGGGCAAGCATATTTTGGGAATGCCTAAAGATGATAAAGTAAATAATTGTTGTAATAATAGCTCTCATATAGAATTTATGATGAATTTATAAATAAATTCTGTAAATAATGTGGAAACATATAGTATAAAGGTTCCACCACTTTTAGAAATAATGTAACATCAATATGCACCCACAATAATTTTGCAAATATTGTTAGATAACAAACTTATTGAATTTATTACTATTACACATCGATCAATAACATGACTTCTACATAAAGCAATCAAACCATATTGTGTTCATCATAGAATTACATGACATGATATAAAACTTTTTGAAACACTACAAAATAAAATTAAGAAATATAAGCATGATGTTATTATTATATTAGTACATAATCAACAAATATGTCCTACTACATGGCTTCAAAAGACATCATATATAGATGCATGTAGGAAAAATCCTCGTAAGAAGATTTAACCTTTATAGTATACATGAAAATGGATTGTTACAAACAAAAAATAACTGAGAAACCATTTGCAATGTTAGAGGATTACAATAATTGGGACATAATATCAATGAATTACATCATAGTGCAAATTGGGGAAAATCTCTTGGATATATCAAATGCCAATAGCTTGTGGACCAAAAAATTACAATACAAAGGAATGGGTTATTCCTCGTGCATTGGGTAGCATTCAAATTAGGACAATCATGGTTACAAAAAATTCAAGCCACAAAGGACACTATTAAATAGTGTGTCACTTTTTCAAATGAAGGAAGAGTAATCCACATACTACATGATGGTAATAATGAACATGATGATGAAAGATCTTCAAAAATAATAGATATAAAAGAATATGCACATTCATAAGGTGAAGAGTAATATTCCATGTACTTACACAAATCGAAGGATTACAATCTTGATAAGGATGACTTATTGGTGACCGTTGATTTTTTCAAATATTTAAAAAAAATTAAAACATGAAAATAATCAAAAAATAAAAAATTAACTATACACAGCTTCTTGATTTCTTTATCATGGCATTATTATTATTATACATGTGATTTTTTTTATCAATATTCTAATGATGATGAAATCTCATAGATTTAAGATAATCAAAGCTAAAAAGAAAAGAGAAAATAGAAAATAAAGAAATAATAAAAAGTAACAAGGGAACATTACCTAAAGAAAAGTTTCAAATGATGACCATTAACTAAATAACATATCCAAATTCCATCAAGATTCTATAAATGAAAAGTATTCTTATAAATAATAATAGATATTTTATAAGGGCCAAGACAAAGTGAATCAAATTATGATGCTTGACTTGTTCTTTATGAGATTTGTCCTAGTATAATACTAAATCACCAAATTTAAAACACATTTTTTTTTAAAAATTTAACAAATAATTTTAAAAAAAAATCTTTAGCCTTTTCTAATTTTTATAAGGCAGTAGTTTTAGTCTCATTAAGGGATAAGATATCATTAGGTATTTGATTAAAAATAATAGTAGCATCTTTTAGATATTGAAGAGCAATTCTAACATAAAAAAATTGAAGCTCTATTGACAAGGTAGCCTCGAAGCCATAATTCAACATGAATAGAGAATAACCTATTGGAACCTTCATCATCATACAATCAACCCATAATGCTTAAAATATTTTTAAATTCTAATCATGTTTATTGTCACATACAAAAAATTTTATAATTAAAATTGAATTCTTATTAGTGGACTTAGTATGCCCATTCCTTTGAGGATAGTACTTTGGGGAATGACTAGAAATAATTGAATAACATCCTAACAAATCTAGATAATAATTTGAGATGGGAGGACCATTAATAGATAGTATTTCATAGGGAACACCAAATCTATAAAAATTTGATACTCAAAAAATGAAATAACTTTAGTTGTAATAGAACTTTTCAGAACTATTGTTTCAGACCACTTAGTGAAATAATCCATGGATGTTAAAATATACCTATGACAAGTTGAAGAAGGTGGATGAATATCAGAAATAACTCACTTGATAAAATATTTTTCAAGAATAACATGATTTAAGTGCATTGTATATAGTCCTTTCAGTAAAAAATTGACAAGGCATACAAGCAAGAACCAATTTATAGGAATCTTGAAAAAGTGTAGCTTAACAATAACCTACCCATAAGATCTTGTATGCAGTAGTTTTTACTGCATAATGACCATCACAAATACCTTCATGACATCCCCTAAGGGTCTTTTATGTTTGATCATGAGTTAAGCAACGTAAAATAACACCATCCATGTTCTTATATAACAAAAAATTCTCTAGTAAAACAAATTCAAAGCTTGTAAATGAAGTGATCTTATCTGATTTTTATCTAAATTATCAAAACAAACTTTATTTTGGAAGTAATAAATTAAATCATGGTACCAATCATCTTACAAAAACAAACAATCATATTCATGTATTTCATGGCCAAGTTTAAACTGTTTTGAAAAGTCAGCAACCTTCATAGTTTGAAATGAGGTTTAGCATGAAGATAATCATCAATTGAAAGAACTAAAACATATATGCTAGTGGTCATATTTTTAGCAAATTTTTAACTAAATCATTTCCCTTTATGGTCTTGGATGTTTCAAATTCAAGATTAAACTCTTGAATCTTTAAAATCCACTTGATGAACCTTCCTTAAATAGTAAGCTACTTCAAAAGATAAGAAATGACAGACACGTTTGATCGAATAATAAATTTATTTCCCATCAAAATATTTTAAACTTAGTCAAAGATGAAATTAGTGAAAAAACAATTTTTTTAATAAAGGGATACCTAGTCTCAGTATCATTCAAAACTTGACTCATATAACTAATAGGCCTTGCTTCATAATTATCATCATTCTAAATAATGACAACACTTATGGATTTCTCAATTGCATTAGCATAAAGAATAAAAGGCTTTTTTGGATTGTTTAGAATTTACATGTATACTTGCAATGACATATTTCAAACTATTAAATGTTGAATCAGAACTTGCATGCTAGACATTGCCTGATTTTTATTCAAAATAACTTGCAAAAGATTATATTTATCAGTGAAACTAGTAATAAATTTACACACAAAGTTGATTTTACTAAAAAATATCTAAGACCAGATTGGTCTTTAGGAGGCAATAAATCTTTAATAGTCTTAATGTGTTTAGGATCATTTTATATGTTATTTTTGGAGATGATATGACCTAATAATTTACCTTCAATTATTCTAAAAAATGATTTCTTAGGATTTAGAGAAATATCATATTTTATACACCTTGTAATAATTTCACAAAAATGATTAATATGTTTATTTATCATTTTAAAATGCATGGTAAGATCATCAAATTATACTTGAATAACAATGTCAATCAAATCATCAAAGGCTACATACATATCCCTTTTAAAATTGGCACATGTGTTCATTAAACTAAATGGTATTCTGTTAAAATTAAGTGTTCCTCTTCATGTAGTAAAAGTATTCTATGTTTATCCTCTAGATTTACAAAAATATGATTTTAACCAAAAAATTAATTAAGAAGAGACATCATTTCAGATCCTAAAACCTATTGTAAAATCTGATCAATACTATGTAAGATAAAATTATCTTTAACATTATCTTTGTTCAAATCTCTAAAGTTTACACATAATCAAATATCAATGTTCTTCTTCCTAATAGGAACTAAGTTAGTTACCCAATAAAAATATCTTATAGGAAAATGGACACCACTATCCAGCATCTTATCAAGCTCTTTATTGATGGTGTCTTCTAACAAGGGGATTATTTTTCTAATTTTTTTCTTAACAAGTTTTATACAATGCTTAATAGGTATGTCATGTTTAATAATTTTGGTATCATAACCTTTTAGGTGTTGTATGACCAAGAAAAAATATCAATAAATTCTTTGAATAAGTTAAATAAATTCAACTTTTTCCTTGGGAGTATAAGGATCTTCCTTAGTGCCAAGGTTAATAAAAATAGTCTCACATATGATTCTCCTAGATGGATCTTCAGTACATGAAATTTTTAAAATTGATAATTTAGAGTGACCATTGATTCTAATCTGACTAAGGCAACAAAAAAATTATTGGTGTTTAAGTACAAGTAATCACCATAATTTAGCACATAGTCATTATGATTTAAAAAAATCTTTTTAAAAGTAATCAAGATGCTCATCAAAATTAAAAAAAATAGGCCAACTATCATTAAGATCAAGCACTTTAGGTCTAAAAAGCTTAGAAAAAAATAAATCTACAGTTGATTCACTTTCACTCAAAGTAGGGTTAGAAGAAAAAATATCAAGCTTATTAAAATGATAATTAAATTCTCTAAGTATATGCATGATATTAAAATATTCAAAGCTCTCAAGAAGTGACCAAAATTTTTAAGTGTACCTATGGAAACGGGTCTGATTTATCTTATAATTTTTTTATAAATTATCTAACTATCAATTTAGAATCTCCAAAGACCTCTAAATGCTTAATCTTTAATCTTATAATATTTTTTAGATGTAAATATACAACTTAAAATTTTGTTGTATTATTTGTATTATCAAATGGTAATTTATAACCATATCAAAATATGTTACCAATAGGAGATATTAGAACAATTTTATCACCACTATCATGTTGTGAACACAATCTATCAATGAATAAAGACCATATTATAGCTATATAAAAAGTTATTTCTTGTTTTTAAAGTTAATCTAATGTCAATAACTCATAAGTACTAATTACAACTTTTACATAACCAATAGTGGTTGGTATGGACTCTATGGGATTACTATTTCATTCCTCCCTATGCGTGAATGTGTTTAACCCTAAATTAGATATGGATCATACTATGGGTAGATAAGGTTAAGAATATAGAAATGAATAAATACAAGGGTGATAAACATATATATAATAGACCAGGTAATTGAAAAACTCATATATGACATAACTAAATTTATTATGTTGAGATATGCTAAAAATAGAAAATAGAGTTATGTTATATATTGTAATGATAATGAAAACAAGATACATAGTTAGTTATGATGATAATACAGAGTTGGATCTAAAACATACAAGAAGTAGATTGGAAGAATATTATGTAATAGTCACCAAATTATGGCTTAAGTGCCTTTGTAGATGCAAACACTTGTGTTAACCTATGATAGTTGCATCGATGCTAGTGTTTAGATCAAGTGTAGATGTCTAGTATGAAATAAATATTTAAATAGGTTGTGGCCACTTGGATGCTTATGGGTTCATCATTTCTTTTACTCTATTTTATTCAAATCTAGGTCATGAATTATCACTCCTTATCAAATGATCAAACCCTAGTTGTTCATCTTCATAGTGGTTATGGGAAAAATGGGTTAGTGGGCACATGATGTCAAGCTCCCCAAAATACCCCTCTATCAATAAGCACTACTTACATAGCTAATACTCTGAAAAGGGATTTAAACTTGTCGTTATCCCCTATGTTTTTGCTTGTGTGTGAATCATGCAAGATAAACAAGTACAATAGTGACCTACCTTGTAACTTGGAAATTATAGATCTTGGGTTGGTCCTTCAGTTCTTCAGACCTATATATGTGTTGTCCCTATGATTGATATGGACATAAGATAAATTAGGGAAGTTTTTATTAATTTAATACTCTTTGGTATGAATATAGGTCTGTGCTAGGTGAGGAATGAATGAGGGTTGATCTTATATAAATATACTAATCCCTTTGTAGGATATATCACATAATAATACTTAGGTTGCCATTATGATATGTTTCATTTGTAAATTAGAAGACTGTAGGTCACTAGACACTTGTGTTAGAACATGACACTTGTGTCGACATAGGTATATATCCAAGATGCAAGTGTTTAGTAATTAGGAAAACATGTACATGTTTATAACTTATAGAGGCATAAGATAAGTAGGTTTTAAATATTTTGAGAAAGATAGAAGGCTTGGGTCATCAACATAAGACTGTTCAGACTAAGAGCTAGACCAATGGGCATAAGAGAGAGCAGATGTGACACTTATATAAGTAAAAAAGGTCTACAACTGAGAGAAACATTCAAGTTTTGAGTTTTCCAAGTGTACAAGACTTAGGTGTTATATAATTTATAATTATCATATACATCCCCCCCTTTAATCTAATAATGAAATTGATAGTTTAAAGGAAATGAATGTGTACATAGGTGTGTATAACACACATTATCTTTACTTGAGTCTAACTTAAGTGCTTTTTTCGTGACTGACATGCAACCAAAAGCATGTTATAATATATAATTAGTTCATATAAACTTAAATTTAAAGCATTTACATGGTTGATAATTAAAGAAAGGTTTAGGAGTATGTTTGTATAGCGATGTAACCATCTTGCCTTTTGGTAATTTCATTAGAAATATGTTTCATTATGAATCACTAAAATTGAGATTAGGAAAAATATAAATCTATAAAGTGAATATATCTAAGGAGAGATGGAGAGAGAAAGAGAGAGATGGAGAGAGAAAGACCTCAACCTTGGAGAAATGGTGGATTGCCACTTGGTAGTTGAGACTAACTCAACTGTGCAACTCAATCATACTTATAAACTACTAAGTGTGAGTGAACCAAGTCAACTCATACTATCAAATGGGTGAGTTTGGATGATATAATAAATTCCAACCTAAAAAATTGGCAAGATTGAGCGATTTAATCACCTCACCATACCAAAAATTAAAACAACTATTACAATAAATTACCTCAATATAATCTATAAAATTTTAACTTGGTGGATGGTGATAGTCCCTAAAAGTGTTTGCAATATGAAACTGATTTAGATTTTATAATATTAGGTGCATATTACATAGCATATGCACCTTAGATATGTCTCATACTAAAATTATGTATAACAATGGTACCAAAGTATAAATTTTTTCTATAAATATGTATATGAATCATATAACTATACAAATTGGACATTTTGAAACTATGTAAGTGTAGATAACATGATGCTAAAACATGAAATCCACTATAATCTAAAACTAAAAAATGATATAAGTATCAATGTGGAGGACATGTTTTCAAAACATGCCCCTGTTGTAATCTATAGATGTTGAATATTGATTAAGTGTGAAAAATATGTTTTTAAAGCATGCCCCCACTAAACATAAAAACTATAAATGTGTGGAATTCATGCCCCTATGACATGTCCCCAATGATATGTCCTCCCTTTTAGGTGAGAAAAAATAAAAATTGGTAGTTACCTCACCTCAAAAGAATAAGATAACCATATACTGTGAATGAACCATATAGCATATGGGAGAACATGTCTAGGTAAATGTATCATTGAAGTGAATAGAATGTGATCACATCAAAGCCTAAGATGCATGATATATATCATGAAAAAATATAAATAATAACAGTACAAGTTCAAGAAACAATCAATCGCACATGCAAAGGCACTCAAAAGTAAATCAAAAGACAATGGTCCAAGGAAACCATAAACAAAAGGCATGTTAAAATTATGCACAATCAAATGGACATGACTTAGTCAAATGTCCACAAAAGTAAGAATTACATATTCAAATTTCCATACAACAAGAAATGACATATCAAGTTTGAATTAATTAAATAAAAGAATGGGGGTTATAAACAATGGAGCATATTCGAATGCCCAAAAAATAAGACAATAGTAAGGCAAGACACTCAAATAAATTTATAAAGGAAAGCATAATCAACTAGCATAAACATTTGATAGTAGCCAATGGATTAAATGTGTTCACAAAAAACATCAAGTACATAGCATATCAAGTACACTACAAAATATATAAGCATGGATAAAAGAATGTGGAAGTACATATATGAGCTCAAACATGATAATGTAAAGTGACCATAAAATTATATAACCTAGATGCATCATGATCATAGAGGTGGATGCCCCCAACATCCTAGTGATAGAAGTAGAGGGAAAGCCTAACATCCAAATTTTCATAGATAATGTATGTGTTTATGCATGTATCACACTCAAATGGAAGCGTGAAGCACATGTGTATGTAGAAGTAACTAATATGTTATCCATAAACATGGAACTAACACATACATGCCAAGGAGCCAATATAATTTGTATATGCCAAAAATATTTTTATATTTTTGAATGTTTTTAATTTTTGTTGATATTTTTAGAATATATGAAGAGACTACCCTATGATCTCATCTAATGGATGAGAATCCTCAAGGAGTGGTAAATGTATAACCTATCTTGAACCAAATGTTCCATATGTGTGCATAGTAGAATTACAAACTATATCATGGTCTTTTGGTAATTTTGTATTTAGTATCTTTACTTCAGAGACGTTTTCGTTCATTGCTAGTAACCATGGTTTCTAAAGTTTTGCATTATATGTGGGCAAAAAAAGACTAATATGTAACATAGTAGAGCATGATTATGATCTATGTGTGACATTACACTAAATAGATCCAATGTAAAAATTAGATGTCGTAGCTTTATTCACATGTTTCATACCATATCCCATTAATGTAAAGAATTCCCAGGTACCTATATTGAATTCATAAGTTGGGTCAACTTTAATATTTTGACCTTGCTTGCCATCTATACAAGGTTTGATGATTTGATGCTTGGAGGAAAGAGTGGTAATTGATTCATATGAAGGCACATGTCTAACAATGAAAGAATGAGCAGGAGATACACAGGATCCACAAGATCAATCTAGGAGAAAGAACCCACAACAAGTAACCTGCAAATATAATACCAGAGAATAAAATATGTTTTTCTCTCACACCTAAGAAATAGGTGATAATCCTAAAATTCTCTATATTCTCTCATTATTCTCTCGTTACAATTTATTAGATTGCAAAGTATATATAATACAAATAGTTTGTTTTATGACAACAAACTATTTGTTGTGATTACAAAATAGAGAAAACAAATTATTTGTTTTCAAATACTACGAACAAAAATATTGTTGAAAGAATCTCAACAATAAAACAAATTATCCTAGGTAAATAAAATTAACCCTAGGTAATAAATAACTTACCCTATTATCCCTAGGTAAGCTTAAATATTCATTATTCCAACAAACAATACCCTTTTAGGCACTTTTTTCTCTTCTTGTCCTTGTTCCTTTTGTATCATGTTTTACTCTTCTTGGTGTTTAGGTAATATATCTTGTTCTATTTATTCCTTTGTCTTGGATTTTATTTTATTTTTGGGCTCTTATTCTTTTACATTAGCCAAATGTATCTTTCAATGATTTGCATTAGTATTACCAATATAGCCCAAGCCTTGATGGTAATTCTAATCATATATGGAAATAGGATGAATGATACCTTCGAAATGTTTTGCCAATCCTTGACCATGATAACCAATTTTTTTTAAATATTTCATTCCAAGACCATATTGTTTTGAAAACTAGGTATCATTATTGAGAGGTAAATTTGTATCCTTTTCTTGATCTATTTTTTCTTTTTGAACCTTTTCTTGCTCTATGTTTGGTATTTACAACTATTTTTGCTCTAAATTTTATTTTAGTAACCAAATTTGTTATTTTGGTACTTTTGGTTTAGGAAAGGTATTCATAATGTTAATGGTTTTCTTGGTTGATGTATCAATTTTAGGACCAACACTACCTTTGTGAGTTTGTTTTTTGTTATTCAATATAAAACAATAATTTGTATGATGCTCATGCATTCTATGACATGCACAATGATATTTGGATATCCTTATAGGATGTAGAGGACGTAATTTGGTCATTTTGTATCAAATAATTTCTCTTAAGGTTTCACTTGGCCTCTTAATAGCCTTTTGGTCACTTTTAGAATCACTTGTTTTGTATGTATTTTGGTTTTAGTTTTTTATTTAGATGTGAAACCATTTTTGGTACAACATTGGTAGATGAGGATGCAAACACATAACTAACACTACCATGTGTTGGATTTTTTTGGAGTGTAATATGATTTTGTAACTCTTTTATTAACTTTCTCATATTTATGATTTGATCTCTTAGGGATTCAAGGGCACAAACCCTAGGTACCTCATATTGGACATGCATACATATACCATCTACTTTACCCCTTGAAGGAGTGATAGCACGGACCTAGCTAGAAGGATGATATCTATCACCCTTCTTAAGTATAGGAGGAGGAAGAGGCTCTTTTGTATCCATTTTAATGGTCTAAAAATTGATATGATAATAGGAAAAGAAATACATACATATGCTAAAGAGAAATCAATCGTGATATAATAAGGATATAGCAATTTTAAACTATTGACTGAGTTTTTTGAAAATCTAAGATAGATTTTTATGAAAAAATAGGAAATGAGACATGTTAGAGTATGTATTTTTCATGTTTTTTAGCGATAGCTAGGTAATTCATCTTTTTCCTATTTTGTCTTATGTGAGGATTTATCTCATATTGCTTAGTCTAGTTTCTAGTTTTATCTTGCTTATTTATGCAAGGGCTTCTTATTGTACTAGCATCTCTTTTTTTGAATATCATTTGATTTGCCTTATTTTTCATCTCACTTATTTTCAGCTTCATGTGATGTTTCTTATTGATTAACTATTCATATATTAGATTATTAAATTGTTTTACCATTCCTAATATGGTGCCAGAGCATTGGAGAGTTGCAACCATCTATTAGCTTGCTATAATTTTTTAGAGAATTATATTTAATTTGAAAGCTTCTACTTCCCCTTGCCACTTCCCCTTTCCATTCAAAAGGAGATTGGTCATCTTCAACATATTATTCCTTATACAGGTTAGCATGGAGAATAAGCATTGGTTGTTTGTGGTCTGTGTTGGCATTGGAGGTGTGCATTACAATTTTTGCAGAGGTGATTGAGGAAGAGAGAAGTGTTATAAGTCTTCAACTGCATCCTTTGTGGAGAGAGATCTATTGTGGCAACAATATAATTATTGGGTGGCATCCTTGTTCCTTTTAGAAGGTTTTAGAAGATCTTTCTAAGTTGGAATGAGCATGAAAGATTTAATCAAAGCTGGGCACTAGTTTTTTGGATTGTGTGATGTTAGAACTTGGATAAGATGTTAGAAGTATGAATATTTGACTTGTGTTAGAGTTTTTATGGATAACACATTACCTTTGAAGAGGTGATTGAAAAGGATATCATTGGATTATTTTTTTCTCTATCTTTTTCTAAGCTACAGTTGAAGAAGATCAACATTTTTTTAAAGAAACAGTGTGGAGAGGCATTGAATATAGTCATCGATTAGGACTACATGGTAGAGGAGAGGCATTTGAGGAGAGAAGCTAGACTACATGGTAGAGGGAAGTCTACATGGATCTAGGCATTAGAAATCTCATTGCATCAATGGTGAGGACTACCAAGTGGTGAAAGATTAGAGTTGGAAGTTGGAGACCAGCTTCATCTTGGCTAGTGTTCTTCATTTTCATAGATATTTGTGCTCAAAGGATCAAAATCTATGTTGTTTTTTCTCTCTAGATGTTGATTTGTATCCTTGAAAGTGCATGGAGAAGTCTATACTTAGCTTTGGTAGTAGTGATCTCCCTTTCTAGACCTGTTCCAACACTTACAGTTGTAATCCACTCTTTTCTCCTCTTAAAATAGATGAATATTTCATTATTTTCTTTATTAAGCTGTATTTTTTCTTTAAAAAAAAAGTTAGTTTCACTTGCATGTGCATAAGGGTCACCCAACGGATTATTTTTCACTTTGGTTTACGTGACTACATACATGGTTTGATTTTGGTTCCAACAAGTGTTGGAAGCCTATCTTCATTTCTAATTTGGTCATTGAAATCAGCTTATAGTGTAATTTTTAATGTTTTTAACCCATTTATGAGAATTCGTAAAGCCTATAACTTTTGAACTATAACTCAAAATTGAGTTCCATTTTTTTTCAAAAGTGCATGGTTTTTAATTCTCTATCCATTAGTGTCATCACTTTGTAAAAATGCACTGCTTTTATAAAGTGCCAAATTTAGGGGGGGTCTTTAATTCAATATTTTGGGGGGTTGTCTTAGTGTTGATTTGTGCACTCTTTTGCATTCTTTCTACTCTTTGATGATTCACTAGCATGGCTTCTTATTATAGTATAGATCATTGTGAGCCTTTGACTATACATAATTACCATACATGGAGACCTAGAATGGAAACAATCATTAAACATAAAGGATTATGGTCCCCAATGCTTGAAAATCAACCATAGTTCACAAGAACGCATAAAAAATTTCAGCACCAATGTAAGTTTGATGAGTTTATGGGTTTGATAGGGACTTATGCAAGTGATAGTTTGTTATTTCATTTAGATGGGTGTGATACTCTATTTAAAATATGGGATAAACTAAAGGGTTTATTTGGGAAAGTAGATCACATAAGAGCAATGCAACTTGAAGTGGAGCTTACTTCACTCACTCCTAATGAGTTTCCCTCTATTGTAGACTACCTCACTAAGTTTAATCATTTGTTGACACAACTGAATGAGAGTGGATGAGATAAAAAAGATGAAGAGTGTGTGTACCCAATTCTATCCAAATTGAGTAGCCCATTCCAAATATTTTCTTCTACCTTTTTCTATAGCATGGATGTCTTAGGTGCCGCATTTAAAATGCCTAATTTAGAGTTATTTTTTGAGAGATTTATTTGGAAGAAATCTAAATTATCTCACATTAATTATTTCACCTCTCAAAAAACATTAGTAACATCACATCCTAAGAGCAAGAAAAAAATAAAGAGTAAAAATAAGAATACTCCTCCATCTCAAAGTGCATTTAATCCCAACACCAACACATCTAAATCCAAATCATCTTCCAAATCCAATAATAAGTCTATCCTATCATGCTCCTATTATGGGGGTATTGGTCATGAAGAGTCTAGGTGTTTTAATAGAATGCAAACCCTAGAGAATGTTATCAAGAAACACAAGATTGCTATCTCCACTCCATCTTCATCTCATGAGCATGGAAAAACACTTAATGTTATTAGGAGATCACAGTCACCTATTTTAGACAGTTGGGTTCTAGATTTTGGTGTTTCTCACCATATGAATTCTTCCAAGGAGTACTTTGTATCTCTTGGTTTGAATTCTAATTCCAACATTGAAGTTGGAGATTCTTCCTTTCTTTCTATTAAGGGAAAGGGTGGCATACATCTAGATGTTGGACACATCAATGATGCACTATATGTCCTAGACATCACCACCAATCTACTTTCATTTTATCATATTTTCCAATCTGGTTAGGGTAGGATAGTGACTTTCACACCATAGGGTGTTGAAGTTAAAACTTTGTTAGAGCCTCACACACTTATTACATAGGGTTTTGTTGATCATAGTTATCAAATCTATTAATTTGACAATTTTGGTCATACTCCTCTAGGGATGTGTTTGGTTTCTCATGCAGATTCTAAGAATAGGCTTTGGAATGAGAGATTTGGACATCTTAATTATAGATATTTAAAGGAGTTGAGTACTCATGGTATGGTATATGGTCTTTCTACACTTTCATGTCTTGATAGAGTTTGCCCTAGTTGTGTATTAGGGAAATAACACCAATATTTGTTTCCTTAGGGTATGTCCATGAGAGCTTCTTCACCACTTGAGCTTGTGTACAATGATTTGATGATCTTTCTTACTCCTTCTTTCAATGGAATTAAGTATGCACTTACCTTTATTGATAATATTTTGAGGTGTACTTAGGTTTATTTTCTCAAGTACAAGAGTGATGTCTTTTATCACTTTAAAGTCTTTAAGGATTTGGTTGAGAAATAATCTTCTAGTTACATAAAGAAGCTTCATACAAATAATGGGGGGAGTACTTAAGTCAAGATTTCTCTAATTTTTTGGTAGCTCATGGTATTATTCACTAGCATTCTCTTTGACATACTCCACAATAGAATGGCTTAGCATAATGAAAGAACCAAACTTTGAAAGATATGGCTAACTACATGATGCATTCATAGGATTTACCTCTTACTATTGGGTGGAGGTAGTTAATTATGTGAACTACATTCAAAACCACACATCACATAGAGTACTTGAGAATTCGACTCTAGAGGAGGCTTAGTCTGAAACCAACCCTGATGTCTCATTTTTTCAAGTCTTTGGGAGTCATGCTTGGGAATTTATACCAAAGATAAAAATGAAAGTATTGGAGAATAAGAATAAACCTTTGATTTTTATAGGGTATTGTAAGGACATGAGAGCTTGTCATCTTTTAGATCTTGATACTCATGATGTTCATTTTTGAACACATGTATAATTTGATGAGAACTTCACATCTCATGATTCTTCATCTTCTTCCATGCCTTCTTCTTCTTTTATTGATTCATCACCTCCTCTTAAGGATTCATTCTTTAAGGATCTAGTTCAGGAGGCCTCTAAGGAGGTTATAAATGTTGAGGATCCTATTCCCACTAATGTTCTCACTATGAAATTATAGGATCATATTACGGTTTTTGAGGTAACACCTTTCATACAAGATCTTCCAACCACTCAACCTCATCATACACATTATACATGTATTGGACTTTTTAGGAATTCTTTGGGGATCCATAGTATTTTTAATAGGCTCATGGGATATAGGAGTGGGCTGATGTGATGACAAATGAGTATTCTTATTTGATGAAGAATTATACTTATGATTTGGTATCTCTTCCTAAGGGATGAAAGTTGGTTACGTGAAAGTAGGTATACCGCACTAAGTATCCAGTTGATGGGTTCATTGGTAAGTATAAGGCATGTCTTTTTTAAAAGGGGTTCTCATAGGTTGAAGGTATTAATTATTTTGAGACTTTTACGCCCATTGCCAAGATGGATTCTATTTGCCTTGTACTTTTTCTTACTACATCATAGTGTTTTCTAGTGTATTATATGGATGTTAAGAGTGCCTTATTGCATGGAGACTTGCATGAAGAAATATATATGTAGCATCATGTTGAGTTTGTTCATGAGTCTTCTCTTATTTTTTGACGTAGGAGGTCTCTTTATGATCTCAAACAATTCCCTCAGCCTTGGTATGAGAATATGGATTCTTTTCTTCTCTCGGTTGGGTTTGTTCATTATCACTCTGATCCCATAGTGTATATCCAAAGTATTGGGGAGGACATTGCTATATTAGTTTTGTACGTTGACCATATACTTCTCATAGGTAGCTCCTCTTCTTAGATTCAGGATATTTAGTAGGCACTTTCATCATAGTGTGATATGACAGATCTTGGTCTTTTGCACTTCTTCCTTGGTTTACATATTTCACAATCAAATACAAGGATTTTTTTAAGCTAGTAAGAATACACCCTTGATCTTCTTCAAAATTTTGTCATGGCTGATTGCAAGCCAATTCCTTCTCCTTTTTGGTCTGGAGTGACTCTCACTTCCACTTGTACCACTCCTCTATGATCCTACATTATATAAGCAAATATGTTAGGAGTCTTATGTATTTGAATCATACTCACTCTGATATTTCATTTGCAGTTTAGGCTTGTATCTAGATTTGCACATGCTCCTCATGATAGTTATTGGTAGGTTGCCAAGAGGATTTTATGATATCTACGAAGCACTACTCATTTTGGATTCCTATACCATGGGTTCTACTCAGTTGGTTGGGTATAGTGATTCGGATTGGGCAGGTTATCTTGATGACAGTCATTCCACTTCTGGATACATATTTTATCTTGGTTCTTTGCCTATTAGTTGGGCATATAAGAAGCAATAGGCTATTGTACTTTCATCTATAGAGGCTGAGTACAAATCAACAGTTATAATGAGTCAGTAGATTCTTTGGCTTCATTAGTTATGGATAAAGTTTAGCTTCATGCATGATTCACCTATTATACTTTGGTATGAAAACCAAAGTGTGATTCATATATCCTACAACCTAGTTGAGCACCATTGGACTAAGCACATTGAGGTATATATGCACTTTATTTGTTAGCATATTCAGGATAGATTTATTAGCTTGGAGTACATTCTAACTTAGTAAAAGGGTTGTCAACATCTTCATGAAGCCTTTTACATCACCTTGTTTCCTTTAGTTGTGTGGCATGTTTAGAGCTTTAGAAGTTGTCCTTGAGGGGTGTTCGTTAGTACATATTTTTTCATTTCATGGATATATATTGTACATGAGTACCTCATCAAGCCTAGTTATTTAGAATCATATTGTGGATATTCCATTATATCTTTTTTAGCTATTTTTATCCCTTGGCTTCACTTGAGGTGGGTGTTAGAGTATGTATTTCTCATATTTACTAGACTATAGCTAGATATTTTATCTTTTCCTAGTTTGTCTTATGTGAAGATTTGTTGGGAGAAGAAAATGGATAGTAAATCTATGCAAGATATTCTTTGAATATTCATGCATTATGTATTTAGTTATCAGCTATATATATTTTATCTTATCCTCCATGACCTGTAATAGATAGAATATGAAAAAACTCCTCTTTTGGTGCTAAGGTGTCAGAAGAATGTGAATATTTAGAGACAGTAAATGACTATATATATGTATGTTTATTTGAAGAAAAGAGTTAGACCTTTTATTGAGATAAATATAGACTATTTGGTTATAATTACCTATTATATTTCTTATTTTGTTCATTGTGTGCACTATCATGTTTAATATTTGGTTTAAGCCTATCTAAGTTACTCTGAATCCTATATAAACATTAATGAAGTATTGGTTAATATTAATTCCTATAAAATGCACAATAATTCATCCCTATTATGTTTTTTTTAAATATGAATTCTTTGCACTACCCTATGTAATTGAGTAAAACTTAGCTATCTTCATCATTAACATGTTTTGATGTTTCATTAGCCTATACTAACAATGGTGTGGTGAGCATGGAAACACTCCTTCCAGAGGAAAATATGCTAAGATGGTTACCAAGATAGAGAGATATTGAGACATGGTTACACCAAAAAGTATAGAATTTCAAAGAATAAGAATCTAAACAAACTGGTTTGATCATAAGTGAAATCATTCGACAGCACATCTATGGAGAGATATACAAAAAAATAGTGCAAATTATCTGAACTATTAGCCAACTAGTTGACAAGATTTGAATACTATTGCTTTAACCCAATAACAAAAGAAATAATCATTTAGACTGAAGAGAGGATAAACTAGCTACTAAAACTAGAAATTGACTGAACGAGAGTGAGACTATTGGGTTACTAGCACCATAAATGGATACATCACTAAGTTTACAACACAATGATATATAGTGTTTGAAGTTACACAAGACCATTTTGTTTGAGGAAATAGAGGAAATTTTTTGCAGTGACTACCTCTTCTGATAAAGATGTTGGTTATGGATAAGTCCATGGTGCCTACTCCAGCTAATATGGAATAATCACTTTGAGTGTATGGGGGTGTGTGTGACATGATGGTGAATGATGGTTAGATGAGAAATTAAGGCTTGAACCTACATCCAGAATGGATACATGAGGGAAGAAGAGTCAGAAGAAAAGTATATGTTCAGAATGGGAACTGTGATAACAAAATAGAAGAATACCTAGGTAACTATGAGTAGAGGTAAGAATAGTAGTAGATTAGATAATGAATGAGTGTGAAGAAGTGATGATTGAGAGGATGAACAAATGATAAATAAAGAGGATAATTAATGTTGATAGATAGAGCAAAGTGATGAAGAACAAGATAAAGATGAGATGTGCAAAGAAAAAGGTGAGAATAGTTTAGAAGTAGAGCAAATAGATAATAGATGTAGTGCATAGCTACAAGAAAGGTTATTATCAGAAGAAGAAGAATTACTTAAATAAATAAAACATAATCATAGGTTAATTATTGGTTTAAGCACAAAATAAGAAGTCATAAGAAATAACCATTCACTAAAAGAGCACACATCCCCGTAGCCCAATCTTTTCTATTCTAATAGAAGCTTTCATCCAGGTGGACAAGAAGAGAGTAGTTAGGAAGGACCATTTTCAAATCAAGTATAGCATTGGGGCACTAAAATTCAAACAAAATCAATTAAAAAGGCTTTGAAGCCCATAGGATTAGCTAAAATTGAACAAAGAAAAGAAGGAAGTGCAGACAAATAAAGTGCGCATGATAACTCTCTTAGTGTGTAGAGTAATACATAGGCAAAATCACCCAGAACATAGCCTCATCTAATAATAGCTACATAGTAGACTCCATACATACCAATTAACATGATGGTTCATCAAGGAGGATTCATAAACTTAGCCATCTATGATGGGTCTATGATTCCTGAATAGTACCTTCTAACTTACAAGATGAGATGGCAACCTAAGGGCATCACTAATGAAACTATCAAAAAGTGTGAGTTAGTAGGGGTACTAGTTATAATATCACTTGAGTTCATATACTAAAGAGAAATTCAACATTCATGTCTAAAATATGTTGATGATTAGCTTGTTGCAGAATTCAAGATAAATAATTACACTAGCTAAATTATACAAGACCTAAAGGAGATAAAGCAAAAGTCTAGAGAATTAGTATACGACTATGACTATAAATTCTCTGATGTGATGAATAAGGTAGAATTTTATTTAATAGATAAAGATAAATTTGCATGGTTTGTCAAAGGACTATGCTCCAGAATTAGGTTTACCACTACATAAACTCAATGCTACAAAAGTAAATGCTAGAGTTGTTGCCCTATGGGTAGAGCATATTTAAGATTATGGAGAAGCTCCTATTGCCAATTCCAAGATTGAAAATACACTATAGGATTTCATGAAAATAATGGATCAATACCATGAGGTAGGTAATCCTAATTTGAATTTATGGTGTATGGAATGTTGAAAATAAGGACATTATAGGAATGATTGTCCTAAAATTAAGATAGAATTCTATAAAATCTATCGAGTAGTGTGTCATGTTACAATGTTGTGCCACCTTTTTCCATATATGTTAAGAGTCTAAAAATTTTGTATTGAAGCTCTGTAAATCAAATAATCATAATGTAAAGAACTATAGAGATTTATAAGAGCTCAAGGAAGGCATCACCAAAAATGTATTCACCATCACTATACAATAAATGTCCTCAATGAAGCAATTGATCCCAAGTCCAAAGGTTGACAAAGGTTGTGCAACCCAAATAGGTCCACAATGGATTCCTAGTTTACCACAATATCAGTCTCAAGGTGTAGCTGGATGGACCCCTCCTTCATCAAGTTGGACACCTCCATCTCCTTAGTACCAATATGCAGCACCCTAGAGTTCAAACCTGATGTAGCAGCAATAAATGAGTTATACCCCACCAATTATGCAACAATACTTTAGAATTGGAGATAATAATTAGCATCACCAACATTGGAACATTGTGCAATAATAAGGAGGATATAGACATGGATATCAGCCCAACAAATGAGGAGATTGAGGTGGATACAGAGGATGATACCAAGGAGGCACAGGAAATAACTATCAGTGGCCTCCTCTGTAATGTTACCTATGTAGAGAATACAATCACGTACAAATGAATTGACTTATGAATCCTCAATGATAGTCTTATTATGTATATTATAGAATCTCTGACCAGCACAACATAGAAGATTGTCTCATCTTGGAGAAGCAAATAAAGGACAAAGCCATCTAGAATGTGAATATGGTAAGTACAAAACCTAAGCATGATGCATTCATGAATGTTGTTAGATGATAATATCACATCAAAAAAGCTTTTCCTCCAATTGAGATGCCTCAAAATCAAGGAATCTAAAAAGTAAAGATAGATAAATACCTAGACCCAACTACAAAAAAGGGGATCATGTATGAAGTTGTGTAGATGTTGAAAAACATCTAACATCAAGACACCACCAAAGGAGATGTTGTGGCAATAGATGCACAAATGTATGGATAGATCATGTTCATTATGCATTAGGATGGAGTAGTCACTATGCTGATAGATATTCTAAAACTTTTAAGCGCACTACATAATGAAGACATCTCACAAAACATCACAAACCTGTTACATAATCTACTAGAGTGGTGTGAAATATGAACAATATAATATGAAAAAGCTGGTCTGGTATGTCAAAATAAAGAATCCCTAGGATGTTGATGCACGCATTGACATTGAAATTGTGGGATATGAGATTCAAAATTTTGTCTTTGATTTTGGTAGCATAGTCAATATGATTCCTAAGTCTACATGGGAAGCTATTGGATAACTAGTTCTAAGTTATAGCCTAGTCACTTTAAACCTAGCTAATTATGGAAGGGTTGAGCCTATTGGTCAATTAGAAGATGTGGAGATTAAAGTTATAGAATTGACATTGTGAGGTGACTTTGAAGTCATCGACATGAAGACCATAAAAATAGATTACCCTATATTGATAGGTAATAAATGGTCATATGATGGTCAGACGATTATCAATATGGTGCAAAATCAATTAGAGGCACACCAAGGGGATAAGGTTGTTTTGATTCCTATAAATAGAGTGCACAAGCCTTGAATAATTCCAATTGAGCCATATTCTTCATACATTGCATAAGAAATAAGCTAGATGAAGGTGAAATCTAAAGATAATCTGAAAGCTTTGTGTACAACTGAATGCAATTTCTTATACGAGCATACTAAACCTCAGGTACAATCACTGCTCACTCAATAATTGAATACATCAGAGTAATGGAGGCCCAAATTAGTGGTTACATAGTCAGTAGCAAATTAGTTTGTCATAGAATACTATGTATCTATGTCTATAAAATCCCCTACTCAGTCAAAATTTGACTTCCCCTATCAAGTTGATGATCATATGCAGGACTATATAGAGCTATCCATAGAAGATACTTTGCCATGGGAAATAGCTTCATCTATTAGTGGAAACTTAGACACACATCTCCTCAATTGGGCCTGAGGTGATCATGAACTTAGACTGATGAGAATGGTCTTTATGCATGAACAACAAATTCTTGTATACTATGCCACTGAGGATATCACTGACTTCATTCTACTATTACAAGTTCATATACCTACCATCAATCAAAAGGTCAGTGCTCTAAATTATGCTCTAAAGGGAGTTGTTTTGACATGGTGGGAAATTCATTGAAATGACCAACTCAAGTGAGATGATGCCTATGAGCTCATGATCAGCATATTCAAGTAACTGCAGTTCATCTAAAATAATTGGCCATTCTTTCAAGAATGTGAGTGTCCTAAAATTCATATTCATAAATGTGTTGAAGTTTGGACTAAAGAACAAGTGGCACCAAAGTACTAGATTCACATTTTCACTATACACTTGTTCCATTATCAGTAGTATGGTACATACATCAAGAACACAAAAGGGAGATAAAGTAGTGGGTGCAGGTCTAAAGTGATTTCATTCAGACTTTTATTTTTGAAGATGAAAACCCTCTAGTTCACAATGCACTCTAGAAAATCAAACAATTCTTATGTCATGGGTGCACAAAAGACTTAAGCACAACAACCGAATATACTACATAGAAGAATGCAACATCTGATATTAATTTGACATTACAAAGATACAAAGCTTCTAAGAAATAAGAACAATCCCTGATGCATCCATGTCACCAAATACAAGATGAAGCAGAGGACATTGAAGATTCTGATTTTGATGGTGATCTAGATTTGAATGATTTATTTGAACCTGAATGACCTATAGAACCACTAAAGGACACCAATGTAGAACCTACTAAATAATATAATCTACACAGTATACAAATTCCTAAATAATAAGGGTAATGGTGGATATAAAAATATGTTGATGAGTAAAATCACAAGATTTACCAACATCCCATAAAAAATCATGTAGCAAACATCAAGACTAAGGAGGTTCCAAAATTGGCAAACATAGGTGACTATTGGATAGAAGCTGAAATTTTGAAAGATCTACAACTTTTGAGGCATTATCAAGATGTTTTTCCCACTAAATTCTCAGAGGTCTAAGGAGTTAACCCATCTCTTGGTGAGATGTGTATTGAATTGAAGGAGTGTGCATGGCCTACAAATAAGTGGCCATACAAGCTAAACCCAAACATGAAGCTCAAAGAAAAGGATGAACTAGATATAATGTAGGAATAATATATTTGATAGAAAAGGCATATTAGATAAACCCCATGGTAGTAAAACCCAATAAATCAAGGGAGATCTATATGTGTGGATTATCATATTCTAAATGATGCTTGTGTAAATAATCCATTCCCAATTCCATTCATGAACAAAGTTTTGGAGTTTGTCTCAAGACATAAAGTCTACTCTTTCACAAATGGTTTTAGCAGCTATCATCAGATACCCATTGCAGAAGAAGACATAGCCAATATGAATTTTGCATGGAATAGGGATATTTTACATACAATATCATGCCTTTTATCCTTGAGAATGAACTTGTGGTGTTCTCTCATGTAGTGGTTACTGCATTCAAATATTTCATTCATGACTTCTTGGAAGTTTACCTTGACGATTGGGCAGTCTTTTCCTTGTTCAAAGAACATTTGTCTAAGCCATGTCTATTGTTGGAATGATGTATATCTCTACACATTATGTTGAATTTAAATAAATTTCTATTCTTACACCCTTTGGTATCTTTCTAGAAAATGTAGTATACAACAAAGGCATTTTGGTAGACCAGACAAAAATTGTAGCAATCCTGAGTATGCATCCACCCATCAGTTCCACTAAAGTGTGATCTTTTCTAGGACATATAGGCTACTACCACAAGTTTATCAAAGGCTACGTAGATATTTAATCCCTATTGGAATCTTTACTACAAAAAAATGCAAAGTTTGTCTATACTTTAGAGTGCCAAATGGCCTTTATCAAGCTGAAACAAAGATTGGTTACTGCACCCATCCTTGTTTTTCTAGACTAGATCAAGCCCTTTCACGTACATGTGGATGCTTAAAGTATCACAATGGGTGTTGTGCTTGTGAAGCTAAGAGAGGTGGACTCAACCATATTATTCTTTTTGTTAGTAAGAAACTATCTAACGTAGAGAAAAACCACATAACCATAGAAGGATAAGCATTGGCCATTGTGTTCATACTATAGAAATTTTGACATTATCTACTTGTGATGACATTCAAAGTATTCACTGATCATCAAGATCTATGATACCTTGTTAACAATCCAATTCTAGAAGGATGCATCTCTTGATGGTTGATGTTGTTTCAGGAGTTTTAATTCTACATTAATGTAAAGCCAGGAAGAGAGAATATGGGACTAGACCATCTCAACCGCATTCCTAATGGTGAAGAACCAAAATATTTATAAGAAGACTCTCATGATGCACACTTCTTATGCATTCCTAAGGATAAGGATGATGATGATGATGATGATTTAAATCAAACTAAAAAATTATTTTTTCATTCTTATCCTTCAAAAAAATTGGGAATTTTGGGAAAATTCTAGAATAGGACAAAAACAAGAAAAGCAAAATTAAAGCAAATTATGGAAAGTGGAGAAAGATGACAACTAATGGATTTCATAATTATATTTTTATCTTTATAAATCAAGGATCTATATTTTGGCACCCCCTTTGGATCTTATTGGTTATTAATATTCCATAATTTCATTTGGAAAGATCTTTTGCCAAACTATTTAACTTCTCTTGTTGAACAGAGTTCATCAGATCATCATAGAACAAAAAATATTGGATGTTGGAGGTATTAGGATGGAAACCCATTGATCTCAAGTATTTTATGATAAAACCCCTATGATCTAGAGGTATTATTTTACATAATAATTGTACCAAAGCTTCAAGGAGTGCAAATTCAGCCAATTTTCATGTTTTATATAGGCAATTGGTGTGAGTAGAGGTTATAAAAGCTTTCTCAGATTTGTTGGTTTGTTACAGAATACATCAAGTGTCTTATGGGGTTATTTTTATGTTATTTAAGTATTCTCCAATGTTATTTAATCAGCCTATAAGTGTTGTATATTTATGTTCTTGTTTGAGTAGTGTTTGTAGTGTTACTATGTAGTTTTAGCAGGGGGTTTTGCCCAAACTTTATATTTTGATCTAGAACTATTGTGGACTAATTATTTAAATGATTTTTAACTATTTTGGAGTTACTATGTTATTCTATGAAAATTATCAAAATTTGGGTTCCACTAGCTAGTTTAGAGAAGGCATGAACTTTACATAAATTGTTCCCAATATAAACATAATTTTAGATCTTATATTTATATATTAAATTTAGTAAGGGTACATGAAATTGGTATTAAATCCATAATATTTCCACCCTATATGTTTTTAATAATGGATGCTTTCGAGTGAGAGAGAAACTAGATATTTTAAACAAGTATATTAATTTGTTTATCATGGAAGGATTCTTGAGATTTTTAAAAGATGAAAAAAATGCAAATGATATCCAAGATAAAATAGTGGATATATATAGGAACCAAGATAAAATTACCAATTCACTTCAAAGGTTTCTAGATAACATGCAAAATTTAGCTCTCGCTAAGACATCTCAAAAAGAGGATGATACTACAAATGAACTCAAGGGAAAGAAACTTTCATTCTCTTACAAATAACCTTGGGATCCAATTCATAAATATTGAAGTAAAAAAGATTTGAAGCTATAAAAACAATCTAAATATCCAAAAAATAAGACCATATAACTAGAAGAGGTGATGGATACATCAGAACCACAAAAGGTCAGGGAAGAAATTATGATTGTGGAACATAAAGAAAAATCAGATTTTCAAGAAAGTGTAAGAAATCAAAACTTGGATGAAACTTCCATGAAGTTAGGAGGTATGAAATTTGATAACTTAATGACTTATGAAATTATAGATCAACAAAATAGTCATCTTAATGAAGTTAAAGTTGAATTATCCCTTGTTGAATGCATAAGTGAGAAAGTTGTTCTTGTTCAGAACTCACCCATCAATCTTTAAAAGATTGAATCCATGCTACATAAGGGTGATTTGTAATATATTTGTACACTTGAAGGTGAGGAAAATATTTGGTGTCATCAAGTTGATGGTGTTGTGGCATCATAAGTATCAACAAAGGAAGACATACATTTAGAGCTTTCCTATGAAAACTAAAGGAATGTCTTGAATCAAGTAGTTTATGAGGAGGTGTTTCAAAATGACCTTATGTGGAGACATGCACATGAGGAAAGTGCCTCATGAGAAACTAATGTTGATTTTCAACTTGAAAAATATGTCAATCAACAATTGATAGTAAACAGTTTGATTATCTTCATGATTATAAGATATGACACAAAAGCAATAATACTAGTAGAGATTTGATGTTTGACACTTTATTATTCCAAAATTGTTGTCATTGGGTAAATTACCATAAAAATGATGAAAGAGTTATAATATGTTTAAGAGAATGGGATCCAAGTGTTTATTTGAGACACTTGTTACTGAAATTTAAAGTGGATCCTGTTGTTGAAAGGAAACTTACCACATTGTAGACAAGTGCAGAAGATATGATGAGGACTCAATTTTTTTGTGATGATTGGTCAAGAAGAGCTAAGGAAGATAATATGATAATCACTCAACCAAAACAACATCTACATAAAATTAAGGAAAATATTTCTTTTGTGGGTCACGAAAAACAAGTGTTTAGGCAACAACTAGGTGTAAATCTCCATCATGCTTGGGAACTTCAAAAGGATATGTTGAGAAAAATAGTTTTTGGGATGAAAGTTGTATTGATTGATTCTTTAATCCACAAAGGACCAGAAAAGGTTAGTTTTTTTAACATCATCAATGAAGAAAGTGGTAACCATTTTGACCATTTTTATGAGTACAATTCAAAATATGAAAGAGATGGTAATATCATAGATTTACTCTACACAATGTCCTCTCAATATTTTGGTCATTGTGGAAAATACTCTAAGCACAGTAAAAAGTTGAAAGTTATGATTTATAGCAAAAGACACATAGACCTTTACCCTCAAGTTGAATACGATTTGTACAAAGGGGTGTGGGATCCTAGTGATATTTTAAGAACTGTTAAAGGTGGAGTTTTTAATATCAATATCACTATTGCAAATAATTTCATCATCCCATGCCATTGGACAAGAAGAAAGTCTAAATTGATTACAAATGATCATAACGGAAATGTTGTGATTGATAACAAAGATCAATGTTTTCAGCTTCTGAGTCAAATGCAAGAAACAAAAGGATGTCACCTCTTATTTGATAATGGAAAGGGAGTAGAGTAGAAACTAGTTCCTAGAACTGGTATGATATATTCCATGTGGGATGGGATATATTCATGTGGAGATAATCTCACTTTGAGGAAAGGACTGGTTATTAACTGCAAGGAGGGATAAGCTTATTGTCACCATGGGAAGCATTTTGATTTAAGACAACACATAGACCATATTTACCAAAGATGCTTACACATTCAAACATGGGATCTAGAATATACTTATAGACATAAGCAAGGTAAACACCATGTTGAATTTCAATTTTTTTTTAATATGTGTATTATGGTGTTTAGTCATTTACTCCCAGGATCATAAAAAGATATGGATTTTTTACATATCACACATTTGGAATCATGTTCCATGCTTTAGTTCCTTCCTAATATGTATAGAGGAGAATTTTTAGAAGTCAAAAATCATTTTGATGGGACCCTCATGGTTTCTTTAGAGGCCCTTCATTACAACATTGTGCACACTTTGAAAGAACTCAAGTACACATATCTAGACTTAAGCTGGAAAATGTTTGGTTTTACATATCAATTCATGAAAAAATAAATTATTATAATGAATCAAAGATGTTTTCATCATTTGTAGCACATATCCAAAGTTTTCAGGAAATAGTGGGACTTCCATAAGTTATACAACTTGTACACTTATAGGAGTGTTTGGTAGACTTTCCATCAGTACTGAGATTAGTAACAAGATTGTTGTTATAACTGCGTGGTTTCAAAAAAAGATAGAAGGAAAAAAGATGAAGGATCTTTGTACCAGGCTAAAGCATCAAGAAGGTGGGCAAGTATCAACAATAGAAACATTTGAGTTTCAATTTTCAAATTCCAAATTTCAATAAGAGGTTTCCAACAAGGGCCAAGCAAAGCTTCCAACATCTATCCCTATTAGAGTGATGCAACAAAATCATGGTGAAGTTTTTTTTATATTGATTTGGGATTCTGGTAACATTCAAAATAAAGGAGTTAGTATAATTAGTTTTTCATTTCTTGATCCAAGTCAAAGATGAAAAAGTATAATCATGCATTGCATCATGGATCTTCTGAAGGTTTGCATTTATGATGATGTGAGTCATGCAAATTCATTTGATATTTATTCTCATGAGGTCAAGCTATTTTTGAAAAATGTGATCAAATTACATGAGTTATACAAAGATATTTTGTATGCTTATAAAGGTATATATTTTAGTGCTTTTGGGTAGGAGTTATCTCACTTGACAGGTACAAGATCTAGATTACATAGGCATTACAGTTTGATTCATCACATTGGCACGATGATTCTTGAGCATCATGGTTTTTTATTTCTTATGGGAAATCAGTTTTGGGAAGGGCAAACTGTCATGTCCCCTTTTCAATTAATTTATTCTTATGGACAAAATGTTCATTCCAAGATTATCTCTGGGTTTAGAGAAGGATAAAGAAAAATAATTTTATTTAATATTGATTATTTGGACCCAAAATATTCATTATTTCTTATTTTTGATTTAAAAGGGCTAAGATATTAATCAAATATTATTATTTTTGAGTATTTTCACAAGGAGAGGTATGAGAATTCTTATGAGGAGGTTTGTAACCTCCAGGATTAGTTGGCAGTCAATTATTAGCAGATTCTTTGGCAAGTTTGAAAAGCAACAAGGAATAAAGATAAACAATAATACTTTATTTCTAAAGTGGGGCGTGGTATTTTTAAGGAGAAGTATAATTATGAGGATTTAAATCAAGCTAATAAATTATTTTTGTATTCTTATCCTCCAAAAAAGTTGGTAAAGTTGGGAAAATTTTGGAATAGGACAAAAGTAGGAAAAGCAAAATTAAAGCAAATTATGGAAAGTGGAGAAAGATGACAACTAATGGATTTTTTTAATTAGATTTTTATCTTTCTAAAATAAGCATCTAGATTTTGGGACCCCCTTTGGGCCTTCTTGGTTATTAATATGCCATAATTTCATTCGAAAGGATCTTTTTTCCAAACTAATCAACTTTTCTTGTTGAGTAGTGTTCATCATATCATTCTGAAATAGAAACTCTTGGATTTTAGAGGTATTTGGATGAAACCCATTGATCCCAAGGATTTTAAAATGAACCCTTATGATACAAAGGTATAATTTCACATAGGAATTGTAACAAAGCTTCAAGGAGTGCAGATTCCACCAATTTCAGTGTTTTATGCAAGTAATTGGTGTGAGTAGAGGTTATAGAAGCTTTTTCAGATTTTTTGGTTGGTTATAGTCGATAGCAAGTGTCTTGTGGGGTTATTTTCAAGTTATTTCAATACTCTCCAATTTTGTGTGATCAGCCTATAAGTTTTGTGTATTTATGTTCTGCTTTGAACAATGTTTTTAGTGTTACTGTGTAGTTCTGACAAGGTTTTTACCTAAACTTTATATTGTGATCTATAAATATTATGGACTGATTATTATAGTGATTTGTAATTATTTTTGTCTCAATTTGATGTAATATAGTTTTCTATATGTGTTGGTTTATATTTATTGTGTTATTCCATGAAAATTGTCAAAATTTGGGTTTCACTAACTAGTGTAGAGAAGGCATGATCATATTTTACATAAATTATTCCCAGTATAAATGTAATTTTAGATCTAATATTTATATATTAAATTTAATAAGGGTACATGACATCCTACCAGTTTTTGGTACTTTAGAATAAGATTTCGGATGACTAGGCCTCTCCTTCAACACAAGCTCGTATTGCACCTGATGTTCCTTGTGGAGTAACATTACTTAAAGCTTAGAAATCATATTGGCATCATTAGCAGGGTTGAGATGGTAGGCATCATCTAGGTGGATCTCATGGTGTTAATTTATGTTTATCCTATCTCGGTAATGTTTTACATGAGCCTTCACCCTACTATGAGGATCACATTGCCTATCCTCGTCAAGGAGGAGATTAGATGAGTCCATGTGCATAGATATGGCCTAAAGGTAGGCAAGTTTTTATATTCATGGTACCTTATGATGATGGGGGTTGGGGGATAATTACTTTATCTCCTACAAGGCAAAGGTTAGTTATGCCATTGATGAGCTAGAAAATGATGTCTTATTTTGACAGCTGGTCTGAGATAATGTAGGGCAATTTGAAGGGAGCACCCCAGATTCCTTATACCTTGATGATTGTGTGGTCCTTATAGTACTAATAGGTTCCTATGGGTAGGATGGATGCATTCATTTATTTTGATAATATTATCATGGGTTTTTCATTAATTTCTAGGTACACAAAGAGATAGAAATGGTTGTAGATGTCCCCGATGTGATGCCTAATGTGGTGGGTATATAATTTTTAGAATACCATGTGAATAAGGGAACTTGCAAGCCTCTATTGAGGGACTATAATGCTTCATAAATTGATGGTGACATAGGTAGCATCGATAAAATAGGATATCATGTAGAAGTATCCCCCACCACAAACCCTAAAGACCTACTAAGATATGTTAAAGGTAATGATGTCCCTGATATCTAAAATGTGCTTACCTTCCAAGATGATGTTGAGCATAGGCACCCAACAATTTTTCACATGAAAAATGTCATTTTCCCCATATAAATGGTTGAGAAATAACATGTTTTTTCAAACCCCTTCGCTGAAAATTTTTAGGTTGTAGGAGTCAAGATCCTCGTTGTTGACATAATGTTTAGTATCCTCAACCCAATCTTTCAAAGCTTCATACGTAACTTCCTTGTCATAAGGGATTTTCCAGCCCTTAAGACCACATCAAAGATGTGGAAAATCCATGCATAGTTCAACACATCATTAAGCATGATGTAACCCTCAAATTACTTTCATCTTATCTCAAATGGAAACCATAAGAATGGTTTTGATCATTGGTTGCATAATCAATTTCAAGTTGGGATCAATTGGGAAAAGGACTCACAATCAGTTCAAGGAAAATTTAGATGTTCTTTCTTCATTATAACATCTCATAAAAATCAAGAAAACATCCATGGAGGTCATATGAGACTTCAATCTAAGATTTGAAAAAACATGGGAAATGATACTTATAGAGTTCAAACCTTTAAAAACATATGGCATTCTTATATTATATAAAATCTTTTACTTATAATATTGTGCTCTTGATTCAATCCTTAGGAGGAGAAACTCATCCTTAAGACTCTAACCTTGGTGTGTTGGTTGGGAAATATCTCATACAAGTTGGTCAAATTTCTCCCATACCTATAATCCCCTTGTTTATCGATGTCCCTACTTCCCTAAACCCATTTAGTAGATCCAACACTCATCCCAACCACTGTAAATCCCATCCATATGCTCTAGTTTAATTGCAAAAGTGAGAACCCTAATAAGGGAAATTTAAGAAGAGTTATTGGCCTTTAAAAGTCAATTGGTCATGCCAATGAGATGTGGGTGAGCTAGTTGAGTGGCTTACTTGTTTCAATCCCCACCCAAGTTAAAATCTTAGAAAAGGCATATGAGTCTAGTTATGGTCGTTGGTTGTACTCTCAGGGTCATTAATGACTGTTGGTTATTCTTGAGGCTAGTGGTGGTCATTGTTGTAAATAGTTGGTATGCATCTAGATTTGGTATATAGGTGGTATTCAGCTAGTTAATAAATCACATGGGGATCTAGACCCATAATTATGTCCCAAACTAGTCCATGCTCTAGTTAAAAACCATCACCTAGCAAAAAAAAGTCAGGTGCTAATTCAAAATTACTAAGTTCAATTCACTATTTGATCACCCTAGGGATTTTCAATTCAAATAATAATATTTCACATCCCAGCCATTAATTAATCATCCCTTCACATATCAGTAACATGATAAGTAGGCCTCATGTTATATCAACTTAACCCCTTCTCAGTGTGATGAAATAAGAATTTAGAGTATTATGTTAGGAATAATGAAGTGCACACTCTAAATTCCTACTCTAAATTCCAATTACAAAACCTCAAACTAAGATATAGGAACAAGGGATTCAAATTCAAACTAAATGATGCATAAACGACAAATATTATACCTAAAATTCATAATTGAATCCTTCCTCCTTGTCATGTGGATGTGTTGTAAAATACGTGGGGGGTGAATGCTTCATTTAGAATGTTTAATTGCTCTTGTTGACTCAAGATTTGGGCAACATTTTGATATGGATGTTTGATTGCTTGACAAGGTGATGGAAAGATGGAATTAAAATATTTCAAATTCAAAGATCTTGGAGTTGCATGGGGGTGTAGCTTCATATATAGAGCCGCACGAGAAGGATTAATGACTAGGATTTAGCCAAGGGAGATTTGTCGAGTGAATATTTTGTCACCAGCATACTGATGAGCAAAATAGGTCTGATATCCACAGCAAGGGAGATTGGTCATCCAAAGTTATAGGTTTACCACATCCAAAGGGGACAAATCTCTCCTCTCATCAAGGGGAGGTTCCCTATAAAATATGAGGAACTATATACTATAACTATAAGCATAAAATAATACTCAGGGGTAGAATAACACCATCTATCTCTCTTTTTTCAGAGATGATGTTCACAAATAGAAGAGAAAATCCTGGTGAAGACACTGAAGGCACTTCTCTTCTTTCAGAAGTGATCTTGCAGGGGACAGCAGGAGTTCTTTTAGGTAATGACAAGTAACTGGTAACAAGGAACAGTAACTAGCAGAATGAAGTGTAGCACAAAGTCTCCACTTCAGCTACCCAAAGAGTGAAATACGAAGGACAATGAGGGCACAAAGTCATCCCAAGGTCCTTTACACAGGAACAAAAAACAAACACACACTGAAGACAACTATGACAGCATAAAGTCTGAAAGTAACTGGCTTCAGGACATCTTCCTTATCACTTCCACTAGCTCTGCTTGTTAATTTGAATAAACAAGAATACACTCAGGAAATAGACATAAGAACAATCTCCTAGAATGATACAAGTTATAACAGCACAAAGTCTGAAAGTAACTTGCTTTTTGATTCAAACGAAGAAATATGATGAACAATCTGAGCTCAAAGTCTCAGTAATGCCTTTCAATTTGGGCAGAGTTTTGCTTTTGGTAATGGGAAGATATCCTTTGCATAATGAGAGAAATTATAATGTATAGCACCAGGCAAGGCTTGACACTCTTTCCCATGGGACGGCCCATGCTACAGTCAATGCCTTCAATGCATCTTTAGTTCTATCTGGAGGGACCATGCTTGGAATAGTGCATTGCCTTAACTATGGCATGTCCATTCATCTAATATGTCTCTTCTTGGGTCTGGATCATCTGGTATGTCCCCTCTGACATCTACGTGGTTGTCCATTTTGTCTTTACTCCAAAGGAGACTAATAGGTCACACTTTCAATGTTTGCAAGCTCAAAAATCTACTTTGTAGACTGTTCCAGCTACTGGAATAACTACTGCATAGATATTTTCCTCTTTCTGTTGTGATTTGAGCCCTTGAGCTATCTCTTTAGTCTTGCTAGCTCCTTACGCTCTTCCATCAGTGGTTCTTCCCTTTAGCATTTTGGCCTTTTACATTCGGGTCCGTGCTCAAGCCTTTCAAGATCAACGGCTATTTCATTTCCATGAATTTGACGTCTTCGGGCCCGTCATCGTTAGGAAACCAACAACTAGTTTGTCACCCTGAAATTGACAGTTACAGGGATGTCACCGAACGTCTGGATCCCAACAGCTAGTTCACGACGTTCAACTTTGACATCTACAGGCACGTCACTTTCCTCGACAATTCCTTCGGCTTTGTTGTTTGATCTTCCTTGGAGGGGACCTACCCTTCGAGGCCTTGAAAAAATAGTCTAATTTTGCTCAAGGAGAGCCCCCCGCAAGGGTTTCTACCCTTCGAGCAGTCTTCAGAGCGCCTTCGGGATTATTTCGGTGGGCTTTTGTTTAGGCTTTTCCTTCAGACATTTTATCTGAAGGAATTGTCCCTTTCCTTCATTCTTTCTTCCCACTTGCTTTAGCTTTTCGTTGGGCTTTCTTTTAACGGGCTTTTGTCTTTGCTTTGGGCTTATTTCTTCGAACAAAAGTCTAAAGGAATTCCTTCAAACTTTTTGTCTGAAGGAATTCCTTCAGACTTTTGCCATGTTTTTTTCCCGAAAGAGAACTGTGCCCTCTGCAAGGACTATTCAAGCCCAGAACTATCCTTCAAACTTTTGCAATGGTCCATCTGCTCCTTGCCTGCCCTCCGCAAGGGTTGTTTGTCTTTGGTTCACTTTTCCAAATGAATTCTCTTTGTCCAATTTTGCTCGCTACCCTTCACAAGGGCACTTGGCTTAGTTCATTGCCCTCCACAAGGGCACTTTTTCCTTTGGCTTTGGGGTAGCCCCTTGAACCTGCCGATTGAACCGATCGATTGAACCAACTTTGGTTCAATGGTTCATTCCTTTGTTTTTCGCTAAGTCTTTTGATCGCTTGAATAAAACACGTTGAACCAACCACTTGTTGAACCTTTGAACCAAAATGGTTCAATGGTTCAATGGTTCAAGCCTTCTTCTCTTTGATAAGTGTTTTGAAGCCGTTGAACCTTGAAGCGGTTGAACTTGTTGAACCTTTGCCGAAGTGCTTAACTCTTGCCGATGACGTTGAACCTTTTTGGTTCAAGGTTCAATGGTTCAATCCTTGCTTAGAAACTTTCTGATGAACCCTTTTGGTTGAACAAGGCATTGAACCAATCCTGAAAATGCCTAAGTGTTGAGAGCTTATTTCTTTCCTGCAGAGTCCGTAGAAATCAACCTGTGAAGTCTGTAAAACTGAGTCCGTAGAAATGAGTCCATAGAACTTGGCCTATAAAGTCTGTAGTTTTCTCTAAGTCTCTCGAGCCTTGAAAGAGTTCGTAGAATCCTACCTGTAGAGTTTGTAGTTTCAAGCCTGCAGAGTCCGTAGATTCAAACCTATAGAGTCTGTAGAAATGAGCTTGCAGAGTCCGTAGATTTAAGCCTTTAGAGTCCGTAGATTTCTGAAAAGCTTGAAGAATGGAGAATTTGAATGCATATAACAATTTTTGAAAAGGGAAGAGAGGATTTTGGTATGTAGGACCAAAATAGTTTAAATGTTGTCCCAAAAATGAGTGATATTTTTGGGGACAATAACTGGCTCCATTTGGGGAACTTCCTTCAGTTGAAAACTTGGAACAACTGAGGGGAGTAGAAACCAAAATCTCCAGTGCCTTGAAGTATGCCATTGGGCTATGGAGTCATGCTACCCAAAAAAAAAGGTGCCAAAAATGAAAATGAAAAGCACAAAATAGAAACAAAGGCTATACGAATATACATATGTACAAGTGAATTTATCTAATACTTCAAGAATTGAAGTGATTCAGATGCTGCCCATTATGAGACAATGAAGATGGCATTCTATCCTGATAAATCAGCAAGAAACCATTTTGTCCCTAGAATCAGTGACGGGCAAATGGAACTCTCCACCAAGAATCACATTACCTGTGCACTCCTTTTGGTTTTCTCTTCTTACTCCATGGCAAGACATGGTCTTCAATCTAAAAATCATAAATCTTTGATCTCTTGGTGAAGAGTTCATTTTGCTGACTTTAGAGTGCAGCAGTATGCTCCACTACCATAACTCATTGTTCTATCGGTTTGGTCCAGCACATGTGTTGATTGTCCCCCTCAGACCCCTGACAAACCATCGGTTCAGCATCTCTTTTAGCATGAAGGAGTTTGGCATCTTCATCCTAAGCAGCCTTCAATCCGAGTAACAAAGATTCATACTCGGTAGTGTTGTTGGTGTTGTTAAACTACAACTTGTGTGAAGGAGGAAGAATATCTCCTTGAGGAGATATCAACATCATCCTGGCTCCAGCACCGGTAGAGGAATTGTTGTCATCAAATTTTTGGATCCAAACATCATCAAAAATTAATCTTCTATCAAATTTCTCTTCATTAGAGATGGAAGATCCTTTTTTATTTGTACTACACCCTACCAATTCTTCTAATGTCTTGTTTGAATCAATTCCTAGATTGCCAACTACAGGACTTTCATCTGCTGAAACATGAACATCCTCTATGGATAAGAAGTAATTACCCCTGCCTGAAGACTCAAATAAAATTTGAGCTTTAGGTGCTGATGTTTGAGTGACAACATATTTTGCCTCCTTTTCAGGAAGCAACCTCTTCATGACGCTTTTGACAAGGATCCTTGCCTCAAACAAGTCCATGCTTAGTTCTCCTCCCACATCCTTGCAAAAAATTTATCCAAGCAGAATGCCATAGGATGCTGGGACCTCAGCCACCAGAACTGTCATCTTGATTCTCTTGTCTAGGAATGCCGCAAATGCAAATTGGGCATCCTTGATTTGTCCCAGTAGTGGCACTTGCTTGTTCTCCATGGAGAAGCATCTACCAAATGTTTTGGTCAGTGTGAGACTAAGAGATTCTGCCACTTTGGCAGGCATGACATTGTTTGAAGCATTGGAATCAATGATGCAGTTGCTCAGCTTGTGACCATTTATCAACAAGAAAATATAGAAAGGATCTACTTCTCCAGGGGCAGCAGTAGTAATGACAAGATTGTTTGGAATGGACATGCTCCTTGGGGGATCATGAGTTACCTTTCTAATCTCTTGTCCTATAGGGATGACTGTATTCTTCACACACTCCACCAACCTGTTCAACTGCTCATGGTTGGCTTGTAGGAATTCAAATTCAGTCATTTGAATTTTGGTTTTCTTGACATGGTCAATTATGTCAAATGACTGAAATGGACTAGGAAGAGGGGATGGGAGTTCACCCTTTTGGTTTTTGGGAGGGGAAGGACTAGCCTGCGAATTTGAAGTTGAAGGTGCAGAAATGTTTGGGGTACTTAATTTTTTAGAAACCACTGGGTCCTTTGGCTAGAAAGGCAGAGTGGTTCCATGCTTAGTAATTAAAATTGTAGGCTAAGCTCGCTCCTCTATTTTTTATTTATCAGCTTGCTGGGATAACTGATTCTTGGACTAGGTGAACATGGTGTATGATCCCTCCACTGCTTCACCTTCACTTCTGGGTCATTCTGGTAATTCAGGAAACTAATGTTAGAGTTGCCAGCTGATTCTTCTTGGTCTACTGCAAAGAGATCAGCATCATTTTCTTGCTCAAACTTAGGTTGGAAAGAGAAATCATGTTCAATTTCTAGATATCCAACTACTGAGTTGGTTGGAGGCGCTTCAAGGGCAAGGTTCCTCTGTGGGGGAGGAAGACGATTTGGCTGCCCTTGATTCATGGCAACATTGCCTTGATATGGTTGATTCTAAAATATCCTCCTTGGCATATCCTAATTAGGAGGAGCAGACATACCTTGGGCCATTTGCTTTTTCAAGGCTAGCAGTTCATTTGCCAGCTTTTGCACCATTTGATCAGTGGTGGATGTAGGTGAGTATTCATAAGATGAAGAGGATTTATCTCTATTTGGGTCTCTCCTTATCTTCCTTGCCAAGATAAGGTCATATTCTACCTCAGTACCCAAGTCTTGAGTAGCAACAAGGTCTATGTGGCTAGCACGTCTCAGCAAAAAACTCACTTCAAGAAACTATGAGTTGATGAAGAAGCATTTGAGGTTTTCAGGTGTTGGCTAAGCAATTGTAGGAATTCTGTTCCTGAGCTTGTCAAACTTGGCAATGAAATACCTCATAGGCTCATGAGGTTCTTTCTTTATCTATGTGAGTTGGGCCAACAAGGTATGTGCATCTTTTTTAGGCTTAAACCTTGCTTTGAACTTGGCTTTTAAGTGTGTCCCAGTTAGTCACTGATCTAGCTTGCAGATGATAGAACCAGTCTGCAGCAGCACCTTGTAGTGTCTCCATGAAAAGCTTGACTGCAACATCCTCAAATTCCACTCCTATTACGCCACAGGCTATGCTGAAGGCTGCAATGTGTTCATCAGGGTGAAATCTCCCATCCCCAAAGAATTTAGGAAAGTTCTTCTTTGAGCTGCGTGGAAGTTCATGTAGAGGTGGAGTCAAATTAAGTGGGCCAAAAGAGTTACCCCAGGGGCCTTGAACTGCCATGATTGGATTATGAAAAAGAGGGATAACAAACATGGGTGGCGTATGTATGGGAAAAGCTCTGTTAACAGTAGAAAAAGTAGCTCTACCTTGTGTTGGTGTCCTGGTACGAGTAGGAAGAACACTCTTGGATCGTTGAACTTGAAGTTGGGGAGGGAACAAATCAAAATTTCCTTGCTATACCAACTCAAAGATAGGGTCAACAACACCTTGAGCTCTCTGGCTTCTTGTATAGCATGGAGTTACCAGATTGTAAGACAAAAATGGGAAAGAACTGGCCCTACTTCAGCTTGAAGTTTCAAACTGCGCGTTCTATCCCAGCAGCTCTGGTTTTGTAGACCCGATAATATAATGGAGATGGAAGAAGATGGTAAGGCTATAATGATAATGGGTAAAACACATAATGGAGTCACCAGAGTCTATAATGGATAAGGGTAGGGACTGCTTCAATCTAAAACTTGAGGCTTCAGACTGCATGTTCATTCCCCAACGGAGTCTCTAAAAAATGTTGCGTGAATCTGGAAGAAAAATTAACAATGGAAAAGAATTAGAACTGCTTGCTCTTCCCCAGCAGAGTCATTAAAAAGATTGTTGGGTGAATATTTTGTCACCAGCATATCGATGAGCAAAATAGGTCTGATCATCCACAGCAAGGGAGATTGGTTATCCAAAGTTGCAAGTTTACCACATCCAAAGGGGACAAATCTCTCCTCTCATCAAGGGGAGGTTCCCTATAAAATATGAGGAGCTATATACTATAACTATAAGTAGAAAATAACACTTAGGGGTAGAATAACACCATCTATCTCTCTTTTTTCAGAGATGATGCTCACAAATAAAGGAGAAAATCTTGGTGAAGACACTAAAGGTACTTCTCTTCTTTTAGAAGTGATCTTGCAAGGGACAACAGGAGTTCTTTCAAGTAATGACAAGTAACTGGTAATAGGGAGCAGTAACCAGCAGAATGAAGTGTAGCACAAAGTCTCCACTTCAGCTGCCCAAAGAGTGAAATACGAAGGACGATGAGGGCATAAACTCATCTCAAGGTCCTTTACACAGGAACAGAAAACAAACACACATTGAAGACAACTATGATAGCACAAAGTTTGAAAGTAACTGGCTTCAGGACATATGTCTTATCACTTCCATTAGCTCTGCTTATTAATTTGAATAAACAAGAATACACTTAGGAAACAGACATAAGAACAATCTCCTAGAATGATACAAGCTATAACAACACAAAGTCTGAAAGTAACTTGCTTTTTTATTCAAACAAAGAAATATGATGAACAATCTGAGCTCAAAGTCTCAATAATGCCTTTCAATTTGGGCAGAGTTTTGCTTCTAGTAATGGGAAGATCTCCTTTGCATAATGGGAGAAATTACAATATATAGCCACCAGGTAAGGCTTGGCACTCTTTCCCATGGGATGGCCCATGCTACTATCAATGCCTTCAATGCGTCTTCAGTTTTGTCTGGAGGGACCATGCTTGGAACAGTGTGTTACCTTAACTATGGCATGTCCATTCATCTAATATGTCTCTTCCTGTGTCTGGATCATCTGGTTTGTCCCCTCTAACGTCTATGCAGCTATCCATTTTGTCTTTACTCCAAAGGAGACTAACATGCCACACCTTCAATGTTTGCAAGCTCAAAAATCTACTTTACAGATTGTTCCAGCTACCAGAATAACTACTACGTAGATATTTTCCTCTTTCTGCTACGATTTGAGCCCTCAGGCTATCTCCTCAGTCTTGTTGGCTCCTTACGCTCTTCCATCAATGGTTCTTCCCTTTGGCATTTTGGCCTTTTGCATTCGGGTCCACGCTCAAGCCTTCAAAGATCAACAACTATTTCATTTCCATGAATTTGACATCTTCGGGCTTGTCATTGTTAGGAAACCAACGGTTAGTTTGTCGCCCTAAAATTGATGGCTGTGGGGACGTTACTAGACGTTTGGATCCCAATGGCTAGTTTGCGACGTTCAACTTTAACGTCTATAGGCACATCACTTTCCTCAGCAATTCCTTCAGCTTTGTCGTTTGATCTTCCCCGTAGGGGACCTGCCCTTCGGGGCCTTGAGAAAATGGTCTAATTTTTCTCGGGGAGATCCCCTAGCAAGGGTTCCTGCCCTTTAGGCAATCTTCAGATGGCCTTCGGGCTTCTTTCAATGGGATTTTGTTTGGGCTTTTCCTTTAGACATTTTGTCTGAAGGAATTGTCCCTTTCCTTCATTCTTTCTTCCCGCTTGCTTCTGCTTTTCGTTGGGCTTTCTTTCAGTGGGCTTTTGTCTTTACTTCGGGCTTATTTCTTCAGACAAAAGTATGAAGGAATTCCTTCAGACTTTTTGTCCGAAGGAAATGCCTTAATCATTTTTCCACGTTCTTTTCCTAAAAGAGAATTGTGCCCTCCGCAAGGACTGTTCAAGCCCAAAACTATCCTTCAAACTTTTGCAATGGTCCATCTACTCCTTGCCTGCCCTCCGCAAGGGTTGTTTGTCCTTGGTTCACTTTTCTAGAGGAATTATCTTTGTCCACTTTTGCTCGCTGCCCTCCACAAGGGCACTTTTTCCTTTGGATTTGGGGTAGCCCCTTGAACCTACCAATTGAACCAACCAATTGAACCAACTTTGGTTCAATGGTTCAATGGTTCATTCTTTTGTTTTTCGCTAAGTCTTTTGATCGCTCAAACAAAATGCATTGCACCAACCGCTCATTGAACCTTTGAACCATTAAACCCATTGAACCTTTGAACCAAAATGGTTCAATGGTTCAATGGTTGAAGCCTTCTTCTCTTTGATAAGTGTTTTGAAGTCGTTGAACCTTGAAGCGGTTGAATTTGTTGAACCTTTGCCGAAGCGCTTAACTCTTGCCGATGACGTTGAATCTTGAACCCATTGAACCCTTGAACCTTTTTTGTTCAAGGTTCAATAGTTCAATGGTTCAATCCTTGCTTGGAAACTTTTCAATGAACCCGTTTGGTTGAACCAAGGCATTGAATCAATCCTGAAAATGCCTAAGTGTTGAGAGCTTGTTTCTTTCCTGCAGAGTCAGTAGAAATCAACCTGTGAAGTCCATAGAAATGAGTCCGTAGAACTTGGCCTATAGAGTCCATATTTTTCTCTAAGTCTCTCGAGCCTTGAAAGAGTCTGTAGAATCCCGCCTGTGGAGTTTGTAGTTTCAAGCCTGCAGAGTCCGTAGATTCAAGCCTGCAGAGTCCGTAGAAATGAGCCTGTGGAGTCCATAGATTTAACCCTGTAGAGTCTGTAGATTTATGAAAAGCTTGAAGAATGGAGAATTTGAATGCACAAAACAATTTTTGAAAATGGAAGAGAGGATTTTGGTCTGTAGGACCAAAATAGTTCAAATGTTGTCCCAAAAATGAGTGATATTTTTGGGGACAACAAGATTGAAATCAATGGCTAAGAATTGATGAGAGGATTTGGTAGGTGGATTTGATAATCAAAAATTCTTAGAGCATTCTAGAGAAGGATGGTGTGGAGCTCAAAGAATATTATAAATTTCTAGAGTTAGAAGAGTTAATAAATATTATGTGGAGATTTAGATGGGGTTTTAAAGGGTGATTTGTAGGATCTATAGAGGTGGTAGTTGGGGGTAGTTGGGAGGAGTTTTAAATTCCTATATTTTGTATAAGTTTGTTTAGTGGATGTGATAGAATGATAATAGGGGTAATTAATTGGTGCAAAGGGTAATGGGATGAGGAATAATGCTAGTGTGATAGAAGCGATGTAAGTGGAATGTTAGGATGGTAGTGTTGGTGTATGTTGTTAGTGTGTGATAATGTTAAATAACAAAGTGGATGATTTTAGATGTATATAGTTTTCGCCTCTTTGAAAGGGCATTATGACTAAATGGAGTAATGGATTTTCAAATATGAAAAATGTTGCATGAGTTAGTAAGTTATTTAGAACAAATGATGCCCCCTCGAGGGGTCATGTGGGGAGGAATGAGATAGATTGTCACTCAAAATAAAATGATGGGTGGGATGCATGGATAGAATAAATAGGGTTCGGGATGAATGAAACATATAGGATATATGTGTTGGATATCATTTATGCAATGGATGCATTGGATATGATTGATATGATTAACATGATTGATTTAATGTGATGCTTGTAATCATTGATTTACAATTGTATACATGGGTTGGATATATTTATGGTGTCCCATGCAATTATATATGTCAAGGAGTTAGATGGATAGAGTTACAACCCTAGATATGCCCTAGTCAATGACATATGAAAGGGGGAAGCGGTAAACTTTAGATAGATTAAATATAAAAGCTATGAGATTTGGACATATTCCAGACAATGATATATGTCAAAGAGAGTTGAAAGCTTTGATTAGATTGATTGACTAAGTGATTGATTGATTGATTGATTAACTCACTAACTAAGTGATTGATTGATTGATGTTTCATTTGATTTAGATGGGAGAAAATATGGATGTCATGATTTTCCAATCCCAATCAAAAGGTGCAGGAGATTAAAAATAAAGATCAAGGAAATGATTGTGTGGAATATTGATTGATTAACTGATTGATTGATTAGGGATGACATATCCTAAATGATTAACTGCACGTTTGATTTTTCCTAAACAATGATCTATGCAAGGGAACGAAGGTGATGAACTTAGATGTAGGAGCGATGTCTCATGGTCAATTGAGGTGAACCAATTAATTATAGCTCAGGGATTATATTGATTGCATGGATTAATGATGATAAACTTTATTGATGAAGGATTTGATAGGGTAAATGAGATTGGATAGAGAATTAAATAGTTCATTATAATAAAATGATGAGTGATTTTAAATGATTGTGGATGATTGCAATATTATGTGATGGCTAACCTCAGACACACCATGTGACTGAGCGTTGCCTACATAGTCTGTATGGATCTTAGGTAGATGTAGTTCTCCCTATTAGGGAGTTATGTGATGATAGATGATAGGATAGATTAGATGATGGTGATGGTGATGGTGATGGTGATGGTGATGGTGATGGTGATGGTGATGGTGATGGTGGTGGTGATGGTGGTGGTGGTGGTGGTGGTGGTGGTGGTGGTGGTGGTGGTGGTGGTGGTGGTGGTGGTGGTGGTGGTGATGGTGGTGGTGATGGTGGTGGTGGTGGTGGTGGTGATGGTGGTGGTGGTGATGATGATGATGATGATGATGATGATGATGATGATGATGATGATGATGATGATGATGATGATGATGATGATGATGATGATGATGTTGATGATGATGATGATGATGATGATGATGATGATGATGATGCCCCAAGTAGATTGATTAAGATTGGATAACATCATTGATGATGATATTAGATATGTTAAATGAGATGTTAGTATAGATGATTTGATTTGATTGTTTTGATTGGATGTTTAATATGATTGGATAAATAATTAGATTGGGATAGATGTTTTAATTTGGTTTCATTGTTTGATCTGGATAGGTTTGATTATTTGATTGATAGTTGATTTGGATAATTTATGTGATTTATATGTTTTGATAGATGTAATAATAATTTAGATTACTATGCCAGGAAAAATGAAATACACACTCAAAATCCCTACCCTAAATTCCAATTACAAAACCTTGGACTGAGCTAAAGGAAGAAGGGATTCAAATGTAAACTAAATGATCTATAAATAATAAAGATTATACCTCAAATTCACAATTGACTCATTTTTCCTTGCCATGTGGATGTACTCCAAAATACTTGAGGGATGAAAGCTTAATTTAGAATGTTTGATTATTCCTGTTGACTCAAGATTTGGTCAACATTTTGATATGGATGCTTAATTGCTTGACAAGGTGATGAAATGATAGCATTATAGGACTTCAAATTCAAAGCTCTTGGATTTGTATAGGGGTGTAACTACATATATAGAGCCACATGAGAAGGATAAATGAATATGATTTAGCCATGGAGGATTGAAATCAATGGCTAATAATTGATGAGAGGATTTGGTACTAGGTGGGTCTAGGAATTAAAAAATCCTAGAGAGTTCTAGAGAAGGATGGTGTGGAGCTCAAAGAAGATTATAAATTTATAGATTTTATTAAGATGATTAAAGGAGGTTTTAAGTGGGGATTAGGAAAGTGATATTTAGGAGTGTTAGTGGGGGTAGGTGAGGGTAGGTGGTGAGGAAATTTAAATTCATTAAGAATTGTGGAAGCTTGATTAGTGTCTAAATAAGATGATGATTAATTGGTATGAAGAGTAATGGGAAGATGGGGTAAGGTTAATATGATGAAGGAAATATAAATAAGGTGTGATGATGCTAATAATTATAGAATTAATGAAAGCAAATGATTTTAGATGTATACATTTGCCCCTCTTTAAAGGGCATTGTGATTGAATGAAGTTATGGATTTTTAAAAACTAAAAGGTCGTGTGAGTTAGTAAATTATGGTGATGCCCCCTCTATGGATCATATGGGGAGGAATGAGACAGATGGCTACTCAAAACAAAACAAGGGGTGGCATGCATGAATAGAAAAAAGAGGGGTTGGGATGGAGGTGATAGATGCAATAGATGTTTGGATGTGAATTTAAGTGATGAATGTGGTTGACGTGACACAAATATTATAATCTATGAGCTACAACTTGATTAGATGTATTGATTTTATTGTGCTCTAGGAAATGATATATGCCATGGAGTGGGATAAAATAAATTACAATCCTAGACATGCCCCAGTCAATGACATATGAAAGGGGGAAGCCATAAACTTTGGATAGATTAACTATCAAAGATTCAAGCTTTGGACATATCCCAAGCAATGATATATGCTCGAGAGAGTTGCAAGATTTTATTGGATTGATTGATTGACTGATTGATGATTGAAATATAGATGTCTTGATTTGTTAGTCATAATTGATAGTTGCAAGAGATTGATGGAAAGATCAAGGAAATGATTGAGTGGATGGTTGATTGATTAATTGATGATGGAGAAAATATGGATATCATGATTTGTTGGTCCCAATTCATAGGTACGAGAGATTGATGGAAAGATCAGGGAAATGATTGAGTGGATGGTGGTTAGTTTGGAATTAAGCTCAACTTTGGATTTGGTTTTGGACTGATTTAGATTTGGATTGACTGATTAGCCACACACTTGATTTTCCTTGAGTGATAATGTATGCATGGGAGTGGAGGCAACAATCTAAAATGTAGGAGTGATGTATCCTTGTTGATTGGGATGAACTGATTGACTGTATCTTAAGGATTATACTGATTACATGGATTAATGATGATGAATTATGTTGATGAAGGATTTGATAGTTGAATGATATTGGATAAATAATTGTATAGTTAGTTAGAATAAAATGATGAATGATTGTAAATGATTGTAGATGATTGTGAGATTTTGAATGATTATGAATGAGTTGACCTCAAACACCCCATGTGACTAAGCATTGCCTACATAGTATGTATGGACTTCAGGTTGATGTATTTATCCCTAGAAGATAGATATGTGATGATAGATGATAGCATAAATCAGATGATGATGATGATGATGCTCCGAGGTAAATGATTAGGATTGGATTGGATTATTGAGGATGATGAGTGTTAGATATGTTAGTTGTTAGATAGATGTTTGGGTAAATAATGGATTTTTGTAGATGATGTGATTTTGATGTTTGATTTAAATATGATATATTATTAGATTTTATTAGATAGGTGATGTATAATTTATGTCTGAGCTAGCCTCAAACACCCCATGTGATAGAGTGTTGCCAACATATTCTGTGTTGACCTCAGGCTGATGTAGTTATCCCTAAAAGGGAGTTATATGATGATAGATTAGATGATGATGATGTCCCAAGGATGAGGATGATGGATGTAGAATAAATGTTAGATTAGTGATGATTTTGATTGTTAGATATGTTGAATGAAGGATGGATGATTGGATTGAAAAATGATTTGATTGGGTAGATAATTGGATTTTCAATTTGATGAGGTTAGATGATTAGATAGATAATTAACTTAGATAGATGATGTGGTTTGGTTGTTGATGTGATTGGATTTGGATATTGGATATAGGTTGATAGATGATTTGATGCATGGTTTGGGTATTGGTTTTGATGATTGGATGTTTTGTAAGTGACGATTTATGAGAATTTTGTTGATACCATGGTCTTGAGCCATATGTATAATCAATCATGTTTTAATGTAGCACTAGACCATACAACATGATATGTGTGACCATGATGACTTCTTGCCTTAATTCGTGTTGGACTAATGCAAAAGATATAAATATTAAAAAAAGTATACAAGTAACACGCAGTGTAATGCACCATTGGTATAAGGAACTAAGATTGCATGTTTATCGTATGTTATTACACAAATGATAAAAAAATATAAAAGACAAATAAATATATCCACATAATGTCTAATCAAAGACACTTAAATGAACAAATGTAGATAAATAGATAAACATAGATGATTAGACAAAGATATATACATGATAAAAGATGTTCAAACAAGTCAAACATCATCAAAGATCATACAAGTAAAATTAACACACAAGTATTTACATGCAGATTATGTTATGCATCGATTTTTATGTGATCAGTGTCTTGTCGATTGTCCTATTGAAAATATGTGGGATGGGTGATTGATTCATGGTTCAATATGGATAATAAATGTGGATTTTGATGAAGATAAGGATTTAGATTTTGATCAGGACATAGGACAAGACAATTGGGTTGTTTTGGATTTTATGATTATTTTTTTGGATTTTTGGGATTTTTTTTAATTTTTTGTATGTACAAAAGTGGTCACTAACAAAGGGAAAGCCTGAGCCTAGCAACCAAAATGGGGAATGATAGTGGATGGAACAGTGAAAGGATTATGGATGGTGTTTAAAGGGTATGAGGACCATTTAAGAATGGATTAAGAATCTTAAAGGACCACATCACATGGGAACCAAATGTCTAGTCGTCAAAGTGTTGCTCAAAGGATAAGCCAAGATATTTCCAAAACATGATTAAAACTTATTTCACTTCCTTAACAGGGTCAAGATGGGAAGAAAGGATGAGTATAATAGGCTAGAAAATAGGATGGAACAGGGTGTTTAAGATGGATAAGGATGGTTTTAGGATGAGGATTTTGATGCAAATGGGGTTGCCCCCAAACATCAAGGTACTTACGGACAATGAATTATTACGATTGATGTTGAAAACTAGTTTTCATCATGGTACTTGCCCAAGATGCCAAAAAATTGGTTTTCACCATTGGATGAACAATTTTATTATTATTATTATTATTTAGATAGATATGGGTTTTGATGGGATCCTTACCCTATATTAATACTAAAAAAACAAAACAAAACTAAGCTAAAAACACCATTATCCAAGAGGGCCATATACAACAAACCGCCATAAGGCTAAAACTAAACAAACAACAAGCCTATCAACTACCCAAAAACCGGTATCAAACATTAGCTTGTGGGATAATAATCTAAAAGATTAGCTATTTTACCTTTTTTACCTTTTTTCTTTTTTACCTCCTGCCATATTTCATGCTCGGTATTTACTAGAACTAATTGTTTATCTGGATGTTGAATTTTTGAAGTTCTGTTTTCAAGCAAATATTTGTTCGAGTCTAAGTTTCAATTTTTTTTTTTTTATTATTATTATTATTATTATTATTATTATTATTATTATTCATGGTTTGATGACATCTCAATTTATTGGAGGTGTACAAGATACATGATGCTAACTCCTTGTGATCTTCAGTCGATATTGATTATGGATAAATTTTCTACTAGGATAATGTTATCAATGTGGGATCCACTAATGTCATTATGATCTTTATTGATTATTGATTCAGATTCCTCTGGACATCTTAGCCAGGTTTCTTCATAGTCTCTATGAAAGACAATCCTACCCGAGAGGGTAAAGTATGATAAGGATTGGATCAAATATTTGATCTGATGGTAGTGTATTTGATTTAGATGAATGATAAGATCATCATGATAGGTATAATTGTTAGGACTCTAGAAATTGGAACTCATAGTCACACATATTGTTGTTGATTATGGATGTTCTGATTATGCTTTACATGACATGATTATGGATGTTGTAAAGTATTTTTAAAAATCTCTCAAGAGGACCCCAAGACTTTTATGCACCTTAGGCTTGAGAGTAGCTACAATTTGAATGATTTGAGGAGTATTAGTCATTTTTTTATCTTGATCAAATGATAAAAAGCTAATGTGTTCTTCTATTGGCACCCCAAAGAGGTTTTCACCAATAGACTCTTCTTGACTTGTTGGATCTGCTTGACTTTGATTGTACCATAGCACCTCGAAGAGGTTTTTACTAAGGGAATTTGATTTTTTTATATTTTTTACTATTTTTATTTATATTTCCCACTAATGCCTGAAGGCAATTTTTACTAGGGGATGTTGACTTTTGATTTGGATGATTATTTGATTTGCTTTTATTTTGAATTTATGTCAAATCAAAGTTGATTTTCTTATTATGTTCTACTTACTAGATGCTATCTTGGATCCCCATGGATTCTACAATTGATGTGCTGATATGGAAAGAGTTTGATGGTGTGTGATTTTTTTAGTCCCAATCGATAGTTGTGGGAGGTTGATTGTCGAGATGATGGAAAGTATTAGAGTTGTAAAAAGGATGGGGGATATCAATGAAAATATTGGTGTTGTCGATGAAAGGATTGAGGGAAACATGATCATCATAAAGGCTATTAGGAGGACCTATTTCAATTCTAATTAAAACTTCTCAAGATTGTATAAGAATCACTAAGGTTATTGTACTGATCTGAAGGAGGTACATAGCCAATGTCATGCACTCCTGATTCAGATGGAAATACTAATGACAATTTTGATGTTGAATCTGATACAGATATGGATGTTGATGTTGGATTTGTAGATGATGTTGATGTTATAATGCTACCATTATATGATGTTGATTTTGATTATGATGGTGTTGTTGATGGTGATCTTGATGTTGATGATATTAAGTTGCTTTGATGTTATTGATAATTGATGTTTGGATTCTAACCATAAGGAGGGCCAATTAGATTGCACTGTCCACAAGTACCTTATTCACTTTTTGCTTGGTGATAAAGGCTTTGGAATGAAGGGAGTTCTAAAAATGAGCAATTTTGTGTGATGGATAAAAGATGGGCAGCTAGTGGATGTTTTTTTCCAAGATGGGCTAGGAGAAGATAAGTTTGTCTAAGATGGGTGGACTAAAGATAAGTTCATTGAAGATAGGCTCTTCAAGGGTAGATGAATGATCGTAAAAAGGTTAATCAAAGTGAGGCTCATCGGAGATGGGTTCAAAATCTTGATCTTGGTTTAGAAATAGAAGAGTTTGATTTGATATAAAAAGGAATTTTGGTATATCCCTTCCTACTCACTCTTGGGTGTGGATGTGTCTAATTCTATTTTTATTAAGATGTTATCATAGTCAATTACATCTTTAACATAATTTTTTAATATGAGGCATTTATTAGTATAATGCCCTCATATTTTGGGGTAATGACAGTATTGGCATTCTCTATACCAAGAGGGCTTGGGTTTGGTCAGATAAAAATTCTTGGTGAACAAATAAATAATCATATTTGTGGTAAATAATTGGAAAAATATGGATTCTAAGGGTTCATCGAGAGGAGTATATTGTCCTTGTTCACAAATTTGTTTGGATGTGGAAGCATTTGATTTTGGATTAGATGATTATCCTTAGTGTAGCAATGGTTGGACATAATTGGATGGTTGTGTTTGATGTAGCTCAGAGGCCGAACTAGTATTGGATAGGGTTACCAAGATAGGTTTCCCTTTGCTAGTGTGATAATGGAAATCATGATCAGGGCTATAACTAGTGAACAAAAAGGTTGATTGTGATTGGATAGTGTAGGGGTAAGAATAGGTTGATTTTGATGTGGAAGGACTTGATGGTTCTTGGTCATGATGGAAATTAGATTTATGGGATCAAAATCTATAAGAAGTTGGGCCCCACATTTTTGAGAGCCAAAAATTGACAACATTCAAATATATTTGGGTGCCATGGATTAAGATGGGAGAATGGATGTGATTTATTGGCCCCAATCGACATGTGCATGGGATTGAACAAAAATATTAGGAAACAATTGTTGGATGTTTGGATGAGGTGGATCAGATTTGGATTATGCCTTCTTGATACAAGTTTGTTTAGATTGATTTCAAGTTTGATTCATGATTTGATAGTTTTGGATTTGGATTCTTTATAGGATTTGTTGATATTGATGATGGATGATAAACTTGAGCAGGTTGATTGATTTGATTGCAAGTTAGCTTGACTTGGACTAATTAAGGTATGGCTAACCCTATAATGTTGATAGATGATAAGCTTGGATAAGATTTGAGATTGATGTTTGATTGATTAGATTAGGGTTGTTTTGAATGTAACCCTAGATGATGATTTGATTGATAGATGTTAGCCAATTTGTGACTAGCTCAAATGATTAGATTATTTTACAACCTTGGGTTGGGATGTATTGATTGATTAGGGTGAAAGTGACCCTTGTTGATGATTTATTTGATGTTTGATTGTTTAACCTTGGGATTAGTAAGCTAGCTCAAGTGAAGGATGACTCAAGTTTGGTTGGATAAAATGGATGTCATATTGGATTAAGTGGATGAGTTGATTATATATTGGATTTAGATTTAAGTGGATAGTTAGATAGGTTGATGAGTTGATTAAAACTTAATTAGGATTTTATCAAGTTCATGATGTTGATTATGGTATGTGAAGGGGTTATCTCAATGTAGATTAATGCAAGCTTATATTTAGTTGGTTATGATATGTGACCAGGGATGATTGCAGGCTTGGTGTGATTAGGGGTGATTGGTTTGATAATTGTGGATATGTACAATCTTAAACTATAGGTTAGATTGTTTGGATTGGGTTAATGAGGTAACAATTAGATCAAACTCGATTTTAGGATGTTGACTCATCGAGATTAGATGAAAGATGTTGATGTATGTTTGGATCAAATGATGTTGATATGTGTTTGGATTAGGGGAGTCAATTAAGGATGTCTGTGTATAGGTTGATTTTATATGATGGATGTTTATGTGAAAATTTTAGTTTTGGGAACTCACCTATTGTGGATACTATCAAATACTTAGGTGAGATGAATGAATTTATTTGTATTAATTATAAATCATACAAAAAAAAGATATGTATGGAGCATGGGTTCTATTTTGGGGTGAATCTAAATGGTTTGAAGGGTTCATGTTTGATGTGGCTATGGCAAGCTATTCTTGTTATTTCAACAAGCATACCAATATGTGAAAAAGGTTTCTCAATGTTAAACATGATAAATAATGACGATATATTTAAAATTTATTTGAACACACTAGGTATGTTAATGTTTCTCTCCCTTTGTGCATGTCATACTCTAAATGAGGTAGATTGGAATGTTATTTATGATGCATATAAAAGTTCAAAAGTCTTTTCCACTAGATCAATAGATCCATATGTTCCCAAGACACATGATGGTATTTTAAAATGGAAATATGCTCACATGATACAATATTGAAGACTAACTCAAGAGAAATTATGCATCGGCTTTGAAGTATTTCAGCTCTAGACTATAGAATCCCTAGAGTACTTCTACTATGGAGTGCTTATTTAGAACTAGCTTTGGAGTATTTTAGCTCCAATGTATAGCATCCCCTAAAGTACAACTTTGAAGTGTTCATTTATAACTAGCTCTGGAGTATTTTAGATCTAGAGTATATCATCCCCTTGAGTACTTCAACTCCAGAGTGTTCATTTAGATCTAGCTCCAGAATCTTTCAGCTTCAAAGTAGTTACCCATGTAGCTCTGAAGAATGTCATGGGCCTCATTTTGGAACATATTTAAAACATTATCTATGTATTGTAGCTTTGAAAGTGTATACATGGCCTCATACTAAAGATTTACCTTGGAGTTTTGATGGGGCTTCTTAGTCTTCCTTGTAATTTTGAGAAATATCTAAATTTGGAGTCTTGCTTGGAGATTCTTAGTTTTCCTTGAAATTTTGAAAACTTTCTTCATTAGACTATCTAAACTTGCATTTTTGCTTCAGACTGCTTCAGCTTCTAGAAAGTTTATTAAAATTAAAATCTGTTCAAATTTAAATATATTTTAGTTAACATACTTTTTAGTGACTAAGTGTTAAAAAGTTTATTTTTTTTACGTTAGAGGTGTTATATTGGCATAAACATACCATAGATTCTTCTCGGTATCTATTAGATGCATTCTCTTGCAAATAATCAATTACCACATGTATCCCCGTGTAAGTACTCCCTATTTTCGTAATGTTGTTTTTCTTTATCACATAATGACACATACTAGTAGGTAGGTATTATCTGAACAACATGGCATGGAGTAGGGTAGGATACATGTTAAAGTTGAGATTCCTTATGTTTAATGGCATGTCGTAGTAAACCAAACATGTTCCAAGCCCCACTACCATTGAATCTACCATTCTCCTTCAAGCCCATGGTATGATCAATACGCTCTTTAAATTGTTAATTTTTCCTGGTTTGCTATTAAATATATCCAAACAGTGTGAGGTAAATGGTTGTTAGTTTATGTAGCCATTTTTGTAAAGTTCTTTAGAGCCTCTGCCTCTCTTTTTTCTGATTATTAGCCTTCTGGGGGACTCCCATATGAAAAGAACAATGGTGCAACAACAGGCCATGGATAGAGAAGAAATGAAGATGTATGTCATTCTCCAGAAGGATTTTATGATGTATGCAATGGATGGAAGTGAAGTGAAGCCTACAAAAAATAAGAGAAAGACATATAGGCCAATATGTCCTCTTTGTTTGTGGCTGACTACTTTTGTTGACATCATTAAATTGCAGTTGCCTATGCTTGCGCACCCAAACCTAGCGATAAGCCTGAGAAAATAATATATCTAGATGTTTGGAGATAGAGATGTTATGAACCCAAAGACTGACAATATCAAGCATGAAAGAATCAATGTTCATTTCTGGCCAAGACATGTGTCTGCTAGAAATCCAAAGATCCTTGCACGTGTAAGCGTGTAAATTATGGTTAATGGGATTTCAGAAATTCACATTTCCAAAAAGAAAAAGTAGACAAGACATGTAATGAAGGTTTTTTCAAAATGTAAGTACAAGCATTTTAGAATCTAGTAACCATAAAATAATTTCAAACAAATCTCAGAGAATTTGAAAAAGAGGGAAGATTAATTGTTTTGGACTTTTTACAAGAAAAATAAGGAAATGAGCAATGTAAAAGCAGTGTACCTAAAATGCATCAGATGAAGAAAATGGAAGTAGGGATACCGACCATGAAATTGTTGTGATATATGAGACCCAATTCTAAGACCACATATGCCCCATTTACATCGTCCCATTCCAAAAGGCTTCAATCCATTTCACATATGGAATATTGTGATGTGCACCACCTAATTTCATTATTGCTTAAAGTTAACGACTTAGACTTTGGACATTGCCAATATGGTTGGGCATCTGCAAAAACTGCGACAAGAGTATGTATGGAATCAAAAGCCCATGCCAGAGACACTGTAAGGACATGAACCAACTGGGGTGTGACAAAACACCAACATACTTGTTTAGAATTTGGTCAATAGAAAGCCTCTCTTCTTCCTCCACTGTCACTTAATGATTAAAAAATGATGAAAAATAAGAGATCTTGAGCAAATATTGGTTGAGAATGCTTGAAGTAGACACTGCAAGGACATGGACCAACTGGGTTGTGACAAAAGCACCAACATACTTGTCTAGAATTTAGTCAACAAAAAGTCTCTCTTCTTCATCCACTTTCACTTGATGATTGAAAAATAATGAATAACAAGAGATCTTGAGCAAATGTTGGTTGAGAGTGCTTGAAGCTTCCATAATTGTGAAACTACAAAATGATCCCCTAATATTTGTTTATAAGCTTATTTGTTCTATTACAATTTTTGAAAGAGCACACATATAAGAATCTAGTATCAAAAGAGGGCAATAAATTTCATCACATGAACAACATAAAGAAACCTATTATACTCTTTTTGAGGTGTATTTTATTACATACCATATTGAACCAAAAAAAAAAAAGTAGTGAATGCAACATTTTCCACATAATAGATAGGTGACATGAAAAATACATTGATTATTTTAGCCTAAATATTAGCAAATAATATTGTCAAACAAATACCTTATATACTTCTGACATTATTATACTTCTCATTGAAACTTTTTAAATGTTTCAAAATGAATAACAACTTGCTCTCATATCATAAGATCAATTGAGTATCATACTTCTTAAATTAAATGAGTATCCCATGTGTATTATATTAAACTTATTATAATTTGTGTTTCAAAGATAATTTTATTATACATTGTATTTATAATTAATTATTTATTTATTTATTTATTCTCAATATAATATATTATATACATAAATAATATTATTAATTTAGTGTTATATTAAATATTATACATAATTATACAATATCACATTTTATAATTTATTATATAAAATGTATATTATATTATATACGTGATATGTTATAGAGGTTTGTAAGTATATTTGTGTAAGATTCTTCAAATCTATTTCGTGAAATAACTTGTCATTATCTTTTACCAACACCTTCAAATATTTAATGGCTTTCATGTTTTGTATGACCTTACCCTTTCATTGAAAATTTTCAACTATTTAGAAAAGAATAACAACTTACTCTCGTATTCTTAAATCAATTGAATATCATACTTATTTGATTAAATGACTATCCCATATGTATTATACTAAACCTCACTATATTTTGTATTTCAATGAACAATTTAATTACACATTATATTTATATAATTAATTAATTAATTACTTATTTATCCCCAATATAATATATTATAATATTATATATATAAATAATAATATTAATTTAATATTATATTAAATATTATACATAAATACATAATATATTTTGAAATTTATTATATAAAATATATTATATAAGTGATATGTTATGGAGGTTTATATGTGTATTTGTGTAGGCTTCTTCTAGGTCATTTTCTGAAATATCTTGTCATTGTTTTTTACTACCATTGTCTAGCATATTTTGAAATATTTAATCATTTTCATACTTTGTATGGTCTTGTCATTTTCCAACACTTCACTATTGTTCATACTTATTATAAAATAAGACATCTCTCGGGACAACTCATTTCCATATAAAAAGACACACAACCTCATGTTTCATTATTACTTCTACCAAAATTATTAAATTATTATTATTCCAAATTTTATTTAAAAAACGAACATAATAAAAATCCATAAATTTTAAATGAAATACAATTAATAATATATAATATTTCATTTTACAAAATCCTACCTCACTAAATTAAAAAATTACATCATTCCCTCTGCAATAATTTATACTTTCAAAACAACTGCTAATTTCAACATACTTTTAATAATATATATCCTTGAGGTTACTTTTGTCAAATCAAAATACAACTATTTCTATCACAGAAAACTTGATAAATAAATACCTTCCAACTTAAAATTAAGGCAGCCCATCAAATTTGATATTGCTTCGCAGCCCCTGGAAATTGGGCCTCAACCCCCGCGCAGCATGTGTTTTGATCAGGGATACTAAACGCATTCTGCCTATATCCTCCTCCAAAATCTTGTTTGTATTGCTTGCCCTAGTTGCACTCTTTTTGCAATTTAACCTTATTTATTTCTGATACAAAATGTGTTCGGAAGGATTTCTGTGAAGGAGTAGTTGTTTATCACCATAGTCAGGTACTTAAATTCATTACACTCACTCCCAATTCCTATTCTATATTAATTCCACTTATCCCATTTTTGCACCAAGTCAAGTAGGATTTAGACATATGTCTGTTCAAAATTTGAAACAGTCCTGTAGTTGGATATAAACCTAAATAAATCTGAGTGTTTCCTAAATATATCAAAATTTAAATAATCCGAAGTGGGTGCTTGCTTAATATATCAAATATAAATAAATCTGAAGTGGGTTTTTTGTTTTTGTTTTTTTTGGTTTGGGGGGGGGGGGGGGGGATTGATTGTGAAGTAGGTTTTTAGAAAATATGTTAAATGTAAATAAAATTGTTATATATCGGTAGAGATAGAGAGGGAAGAGGGTTTTGTTGTACATGGGTATGATTAATGGCACTCTGTCAAAGTGATATGTCCATGTTGTGTGCAGGCCATTGGTATTGGATTTCTTTACAGTCGGGCGTGGCATTCCAATGGAAGGGTATTCCAAAGACACACAGAAAAAATCAGAAATCTACACATATGAAGCTTCCTGGCAAATATATGGCATGAACTGGTCTGTGAGAAAAGATAAGAAATTCCGACTTGGAATAGGCAGTTTCTTGGAGGAGTATAACAACAAAGTGGAAATCATTGAACTAGATGAGGAATCAGGGGAATTCAAGAGTGATTCCAGGTTTGTGTTTGATCATCCATACCCAACTACCAAGATAATGTTTGTTCCTGATAAGGATTGTCAGAAGCCTGACCTGCTAGCCACTACTGGGGATTATCTAAGAATCTGGCAGATTTGTGAGGATCGAGTGGAGATGAAAAGCGTTCTGAACAATAATAAGAACAGTGAATTCTGTGCGCCTTTGACTTCATTTGATTGGAATGAAGCAGATCCAAAACGAATTGGGACTTCTAGTATTGATACCACCTGTACTATTTGGGACATAGAAAAGGAAGTGGTGGATACACAGCTGATTGCACATGATAAGGAGGTGTTTGATATAGCCTGGGGAGGGGTAGGAGTTTTTGCTTCTGTTTCTGCTGATGGGTCTGTGAGAGTGTTTGATTTGAGAGATAAGGAGCATTCAACTATAATATATGAAAGTTCGCAACCTGATACTCCATTGCTTCGATTAGGATGGAACAAGCAGGATCCAAGGTTCATGGCCACTATTTTAATGGACAGTTGTAAGGTGGTTGTCTTGGATATCAGGTATCCAACTGTACCTTTTGCAGAGCTCCAAAGACATCAAGCTAGTGTGAATACCCTTGCATGGGCTCCTCACAGCCCCTGTCATATTTGCACTGCTGGAGATGATGCGCAGGCTCTTATATGGGAGTTGTCAGCTGCTAGTCAGCCACTGGTAGAGGGTGGAGGCCCTGATCCGATACTAGCTTACACAGCTGCTGCTGAAATAAATCAGTTGCAGTGGTCCTCCATGCAGTCTGATTGGGTTGCAATTGCTTTTGCTAACAAACTACAAATATTAAGGGTTTGAATTTTGTTTGGGCACAATATTTTTCCAATCAAACCCTCTGGAATCTGTATAACATAGCTCAACATGATTGTATGGTGTGGTAAGTTTTGCCTATTTTCTTATTTGGATAATTCTGCAATGGTAAAATAAAACAGGTTTGAGTTATATGATTATCCTTTTTATATATGTATGCCAGTAAAGCATTTTTTCTGGAAGCTTCTTATCTTTGTTCTTCATGAACTTTGTTAATTGTTCTTTAAACATGCTTGGCGTTTTGGTCTCCATGATCGTCAAGCTCATTGGAGCTGTACTATTGTCAATAACATTGTGTGGCAGTATTTTAGCTAACAATGTAAACTCAACCAAGATCAACTATTTTCTGGTCAGGTTTATTGCGGATGCCGATCAATATCTATGCCTCGGATAACCAGAACCAGCACAACATGTGCAGTGTGGACCTTGCACGGCATGAATGAACTTGGGTACCTAATAAATCTGAGAATTTTGTTTGAGCCTTGAATCTCCCCTTGTTGAAGTCAAAGAAATTCAATTGCTTTGTGTCATAAGGTTTTTGGTTAATTAACTATTTGTTTCATGTAATTTTCCCTCTGTTGTCTTCTGTAGTTTTGGATGTCAGCTGTATGGTTGTGTCAATCCTCATGGGTACACAACTGTGTAATGAGGTGGAGCCCTAAATTTGTGGACAGGAGAGCAATAAAATTGTTAACTTATGGTTTTGAAAATTATCACGATGTTTAATACATGGATTGTTTTGTTTGTGAGAGTCTTGGTGAATTGTATCAATTGCAGGTAACATATAAAATTCTCAAAATGTATGTTCTAGCTATGAATAGGCTAATTGAGCTTATTCTATGACCTCCTGTGGCCATTAAATCATTATATCTGTGGGCTATAATGCTTTTCATTTTACAGTGCACCACACTCATTTAGAGCCATTTAAAGGAGGGTGATGATTTTTCAATTGAGGAAGCCATTAGTGTGTCCAGAAATCTGATTGTTATCAATGTTGATTCCTATGTGGTATGCAACAGGAACTCTAAAACAAATAACGATGTGTGACTTGATCTCATAACAAGTTTCTTTGGTGCTCACATACTTGGGATTCTTTTGAAATGTCTATCGACTTACACATACATGGATATATTTGTCCATGCATAGATTACTAAGTAAGGATATTACGGTAAATACTTGAAAATAAAGTAATGCTTATTTTCGTGTTACACTATTATTTATATATTGTAATTAATAACATTTTAATACATGTAATGCGATTTCGATACTATTTGTTATATTGAATCAGAATTCAATAAGCAGGGAAGGAGTGTGCATGCTGCAGATGGTTTGTCTTGTCACAATACCTCATGTCATTGATCATACATTTAAAGAAATACTTGCAATCAGAAGGGAGAGTGGATGCTGTAGATGGCTTGCCTTGTCACAATACCTCATGTCATTGGTCATACATTTAGAGAAATACATGTACATACTTGAATAAATGTGCAAATGCGTATATGTACATATGCACATACATATGTGCAGATTGACAGAGAGGTCCATACTTAATCTAAAGACACGCACGCATATGAATCACTACTCATTATTTGTATGTTGATGCTCGTCATTCACTTAGTAAACAAGGAAATTGTGATGTATAATTCCACCTTCATTGTTGGTGCATGCACAGTGTAGCACTTTTTCAATTTTTCTTCGAGCTGCTACTTTTCTTCTAAAACTAGTTTTTTCGTTTTAGTTGTATTTTCCTTTTGAAGTGTGACACTTTCCTAATAGAAAATCATTTTGTTTTTGTAACACCCTTTTTGTGAGATTCTGGTTTCACATGAAAATTCTGGGGAAGATCAAAATTATTGACAGGAAAGGAGAAAATGGTCAGGGTAATGGAGGAAGAAGCTACCGCAAGAAAAGTTTAGCCTGATAGGTTTAGAGATTTATGCACAAGTTTGTGGGAAAATGAATTAAATTCCTCGGTAATTTTTTTTCCCTGGGAAAATCTATTTACTGCTGTGCATATTTATCTGGTTTATCATAAATCACCATTTACAACTGGGTTAATTTATGCCGATTATTTTTTTTTTTGCTCAAGATTTCTGACATGGATTATAGGAGTTAGATTTGTGTAAGATTTGGACCAGTGTATTTCACATCTGTGTGCTACCAGTTGGCATTAAAGCAACAAATCTGGCTAAAAGAGGAGTTACTTTCAGTTGGGGAAGAAGAGGAAGACACATTACTAGAGGACGAAGAATTGCTTTTAAGATATTCCATAGAATTATTCCAATCTTGGCAGGAATCAGAATTCATTGCAAGAGAAAAGTAAATACAAGCAGCGAATGATGTAGAATGGTAAGATATGAATGGAGTTACACCATGCCACTCTGAGGAGGAAACCTTTTAAGTACAGTCAAGAAGACAGAATACCCCCAAATGACTTAAGACCACAATAAATAGCCTTATCTTAATAAGACTAGGGTAGAGTACATCTAGATTCTATAACCTACTAGAATCTCCTTGATCCTGAAAGCCATCTTGGATTGCTTGTAGGGCTGAAGCTGAAGATGGATCCAATCAACCAATGATGACTGTCACCCACTACAAGGTTGATCTGCCTGTTGCATCATCCTGGGTTGGGCCATTTAAAGGGTTTCCTTAAGTATATATAGCATTTCCCAAGTCTGTTGGAGATGGTCATTGACTGCTTAGAGACTTGGAAAGCTCCGCAAGTGAGATGTGATGTCGGCAGTGGGATACCTGTGGAGCCTGGAATGGATTCATCTTAGTATTCACATGATTCAATGTATTATCCTACCTCTGTGCTACTGGAAGCTGTTTGAGCCACCATTTTTTTTTTTGAATAGCAGTGGAAATAACCATTGCAACGTTTGGTCAACATCTCAGTCTGGTCATCTGTTCCACAAAGCTTTAAATCTCCTACCAGAGATCACTTTTGAATTTCGTCCTTGAACAACTCTGCTTCTTCGTTAACTCAAACATTAATTTGGGCCCCACAAAAATTTGCATATTGACAAGTCTACCACTTCTATCATGATAGTGTCTTTGCACTCTGGTTTTGGCAAGCTTGTAATGAAATCCAAGGAAATTTTTCCCCATCATTGATTGGGAATCATAAATGGTTGAAGCAACACCAACCTTTTTAAAGTTTCACCCTTTTTCTGCTGGCATAATTGGCATTCTGATACAACTTGTGAACGTCACTCTTTGTTGCATTTTATAAAAAACTTTTCTTGACCCTCTGGTATGTCATAGGAAACCTGGAATGCCCTGCTACGGGTGAGCTTTTGGAGTCAAGAAGGATTGGATGTTTTAGATTGGACAAAGGGATTGAGAATATCTTTATTTTGTGCCAATGGGTGTCAGCCTTCCAGGTGAAGTGTTCTTAAGAGATCTCTCCTCCCTGCAAAAGTCATGTTTTTTGGGGTGGCAAGATGCTCTTGCCTGTTCATGCAGGCCATTTCCATCCTTATAGAAAATTTAGAGGTGATGGCACAAGAGATGGTTGTTTTCTCAGTTTGCATCTTAGCAGCCCGCTTTTGTTGCTCTTCTAAAGACAACATTTAATATAGAAAGAACTTCAGGCTATCATGGTTTGCCTTAGATTGTAAAATGCCTTCTAATGAGTTATTATCACTACTACTTGGTTGCATGTAGGATGAGCCAACGTTTCTTTCTCATAGGTGGATTTAATCAAATCCTTGAATTTTGGTTGTTTCCTTTTTTTGGCTAGTGTTCTTCCTTCCTGCATTAATGGTATTCCCATGCTCTAATGCATCACATTATAGTAAGAAAGTTTTACTCAAATGAGTTGTTGCTAAGTATTGGCATAGAAGTCATGGCCTCCGTTAAGTGCATAAAAGTTAGGATGGCCTCCTTTAACTGCAAGAAAGTTAGGATGGCCTCCTTTAACTGCAAGAAAGTTAGGATGGCCTCATTATTCTTCATAAATGAGTATTTCAATAGTGCTTTTAGTGGGGCTGTAATGTGTGCATAGTTTCAGTCGAATTTCCAGTAGTATTCAATATTAATAAGACCAAGGAATCCCACCCCCCAAGGCCTTCAATATTCTTAGGGCTAGGTCACTAGATTGTGGATCTAATCTTTTGAAGATCCATATGTAACCCTTTGTGTGAGGCATCATGGCTCAAGTACTCCGTTTCACCAAAAGAGCATTTGGACTTCTGGGCATAGATTTGGTTGTTCTCAAGAATATGAAGTATTGTGTCTAAATGCTGTAGGTGCCTTTCACATGACTTGCTATAAATGAATATGTTGTCAAAAAAAAGTTAAAACCAATACAAACTTCCGAATGGGAGGCTTGAAAATCATGCAAATGAGACTTTGAAAGGTAGAAAGATCATTGGTCAAGCCAAAAGGCATAATTAAAAACTCATAGTTCCCCTTATATGTGCATGAGATGGGTTTTGGAATATCCCTTATTCTGCTTTGTTTGAATCCTGATGAGAGATCCAACTATTTGAAGTATACCGCTCCATTAAGCTCATCTAGCTATTCATCAATTATAGGAATAGAAAATCTATCCGTGGGTGGTTTTGTTGAGATCCCTATTATTAGGACACATCCTCCATGAAGAGTCATTTTTTTCTCAACATCACCACAAGCGAGAGAATATTGGGCCAAATGATATTCACATCCATTATGTCCCACGCCATCTTCTCAATCTCTCTTCTGCTCACAAGGGTTTGTGTAAGTCATGATGTTGGGTGGGGGTAATGCTGCACAATGGCATGTCCATGATCTTTTGCTAGATGCATCCCTTTGGGAATCTCTTGGAAGATCTTGTTATGCTTGCCTAGAATATGTTATAGGTCTGAAGGAATATATTTGCCTCCTCTCACACTTCAAGAAATAAATCCTGGTTGTAACTTTAGTAGAACCTTTATTGAGGAGCTTTGGAACATCTTTTGCCTTCTGTTGCACTTTCAAGGAATAAATTCTAGCAGTACATATAGTTGAACTTTTCTTGAGGATCTTCTCCACGTGATGTGAGCTGCACACTTGAAAAGTTGGAGACTTGACGGCTTGGAATTGGTATTCCTTTCCTCCAATGGAGAACCTTATCAACAAATTCCTGTAAGTTAATAGCAAAGGTGTCAACCGCCTTTAGTCATTGCGCGCCAAGGGTTGCATCTACCCTACCAATAGGAATGACATGTATGGATGTAGATATGTTATAAACTCGGATGCTAAGTCTAACGTTGTGGCACTTTTTTCTCACAAGTTATAGTTCCAGCATTAGTAGTTATCACTAGGAAGTTTGTGATTGGGCAGGAAAAGCATTTGAGCTATTCTTCCAATTTATTGTGAATAAAGTTGTGGATACTACTTGAGTAAAATGGGATCGTTGCAAGTGTATATTATCTTAATTCATGAAGTTCAGTATACCTACGACCATGTCTTAGATTCACAACTAACCTTACAAATGAATCTCAACCCTTGATTAGGATTTCATTCTGACCATTCATTTATTTGATGAAATAGAGCTCTTCACTTTATAAAAATATAACATAATATTCACAAAAAAGGTGGGCGGCATGGGATCGCACCCCGAAGTCTATCAAACTAGGTCCAAAATGCCTAGGAAACACAAAAGGAGCTAAGTTCAAGTTAATTCTGACCTATTTTGACTTCATCCACGATCAATTAAAATTAACCTGTAAACGTTGATGACATCCCAACATTCTCCCTTAATGTCAATTGGGAATACATGTAATAGAAGGGGGTTGGCATCATATTAACACCCCCCCCTTGATGACAACTCCCTTTTCAAATCCAGCAATTCTTTTTCGTACAAGAAGTCATCCCTTGCTAGGTGACAACCATATCTACTTTGGAAACAACCGTCCATTTCTGAGCAATAACCATCCCTTCCCGAGCAACAACACAAATCATACTCATCAAATTAAAAAAATGGCCACATAGTCGGTCATCAATCATCAATCATCTTCAATAGAAGACATACATAGGGGTTAATCGTTCATCAAAAATAGCAGCATAAGCAAATAGAACCATGTCTGTGTACTCAACTTCATCGAATGAATAATGGTGCAATGTTTGCAACTTTGGGAGCATAGTCTATCAGTGACAACTTCATAGAACCATTAGCCAATCATCCATGAACGATAGAGTCATTACTTATGCGAACAATGTTTGCTCAAAAACATCCTTGAAATGTTCACTAGCACGAACCAAACACACAACCTGCAATTAATAAAAGTATACTGCAAAGTGCAAACCATCATACCGTGTTGAATGTAAAAAACCCATTAGTTCGCAACAAAAAGTATCAATATTGCTGTCAATAAAGTTGCTTTGCTGAAGAAAACCCACAAAATCTTTTCCTAATTGTACTAACACATCTTTAGGAACTCTAAAGGGCTTTGTCTTGTTTGATCTGGTAGAACACCCTTGTGCTAACAATGCAAATAGGAATGATCTTGTCCACCACAATACTCACAAGTGTAGATGAACCAACATCAACTCTCAGCAGGACAAACTCTACGACTTGACCACATGACCATCTATATCAAGTTCTGTAGTAAGTTAATAACTCTTTGTCGAAGATGCCTCTTGGCGGAATTCATCCTACGACCATGCTGACTAATGGAGGAAAGTTATGCACCAAATCTGAAAAGTCTGGAAATCTACTGTTGCACAGAAAACTACCACTTGAATTTGGAACGATCTTAAATATAGTAGATAAATACTGAAGTCTATTGTGATATTCCTGTCAGCCGAAATAAATAGCTAACACTTATGCTGTTATTTCTCTGATATCAGAACTGCTATTTTGAGTGAAGAGCCACATAAAAGTCAAAACTTGAGATATATTGAAGTGAAGGATAGTAAGAAGAATATTGGAAAATATAACTCCAAAACATTAAAACTGAACTTATTATGATCAAAATAGAAACTCCAATCAATACATAATACAAGCCAAACTTTCTTGAGAAGATACGGGTGCCAACTTAATCTTACTAAACCTTCAAGGGCAGTATGGGTGCTGCACCTGGCCAGGAACTATTCTTCCACCAACCATCCATTTGCTCTATGGCCTAGTAAATACCCACTATCACGTAACTAGCCTATGCAAAGAAGATATCTCGATTCTCCAATTCTAAATCTACCTTTTAAAGGTATCATTATGGTTGGCTGTCTTAGAATATGCCATTGATCGAGATCCTCTTGAATCTCCTTATATCTTAACTTTGGTCAGCATAATGTCCTCTGAATTGGCACAGTTCCCAAGGAGATATTTTGCATTCAATAATCGTGAAATTGAGAGGGTGTTGCCCTGTATTCATAGTTCTGCCGTTTCTTTTAGTAGTGTTTTCTCTTGAAAATAAGTCTTCCAAACTGTTTGTCATTGGAGAGAGTTTATGTTTACGATTTGCGTCTTTTCTGGTATTTTGCAGCAGGATTATCTGTCAATATTTTTCTGAAGAATTGAACCGTGGAAATATGATCTAGTTCCCAATGCATGAGCCACATCACTATTATAAAAATTGTAGTACAAGGTTATCAATGCTTATATTAATACCGTGATTCAAGAAGATTCCTTTCCAGAGAAAAATGTAAGCTACATCACTATTATAAAAATTGTAGTACAAGGTTACCATAACATATGGCAAGAAATGAAGACAACTTCGGATTTGTGCAAGAAAAGTCGCTGTTATTGGATAGCTGATGGAAGAAGCAGAGAAGTAATTATTTTCTGTAAACTAAGAATCAAGCTGTAAATTGTACATGCTAGCATTAAAATCGGCTGAGGGGGCGATTAAGAAAGTAAAAATTGTGAAGGCCACTAGAGCATTGCAGAATGCATTTGATACAAGAGTTAGTGGGTCTGAAACAAAATACACTTATTTTGTTATTGATTCGAAAAATTCCCACTTCCATTTCGGTCTGGGTAATGCTGCTCATTCGGCTGCATTGGGTTTTTCTACCTTTACATCTCTCTGCCCACTCTTTTGGTCAGCGCAATTTGCCTCTGATCTACGTAGTAATGCTCCACCAGATTAAAATGAGACTTCTCAATTAACTAGTATAGCTTGCTCAGTTGGGAACAATCCAAGATATTCTTTCGCCAGGTTATATAGATAGATTCAATATTATTATTACAGGCAAGTCTCAGGATGTCCAATATCCTCTTGAATATTGGCAGCAGTGGTCTGTTCGTACTTCTTAAGGTGCACGGGCGACAGGTCAATACACCCTCATCCCAGTTAACCAAGCAATAGGCATTTGTATGTTTATATATTAAACTGAATGCGTAATTTCTCTATGGAGGGGGGTAGATGTAGGCTACTTTCACAACTTTCCATAATTTTGGACATACTAAATATAATTTTGATACAAGTACAAATGGTCCCATGTATTTTACATAAATAAATAAATGTACCTTGATAAGAGATAAATGTACCTTGATAAGTTGGTGGGTCTCTTTAAGGCATTTCTAACAAGATCTCTAAAATTTTGAATATTAAGAACACCAAGTTAACCTTCGTACCCCAATAAAAAGCTAAGGAAGTCGATCAAAACATTGAAAGATCAATTGTAGCCTACACAAAATGGTGAATTTTACATTGTTGATTGTTCGTGTGGGGTACTGTACATTGGTTAAACCGAGCATTCCATGAGTACTATAGTTAAAGAGCATGATGCAAATATAAAGTGGGAAAGAGTTATCAAATTAGTCTTGGCAGAGCATTCCTTTAAAATCAATTATCATATTTGCATTGAAAAGACCGAGGTGGGCACCATTTCAAATGGCATTTAAGAGAAGCTATTGAAGTTAACAAACATTCACATAATTTAAGTAGAGACAAAGGTATGGGTATAAGCCATACATTGAGACCAATTATCAATATTTTTCTGGGTTGCAGTGAAACGTCCCCCACTCCTCCCCCAGGTTTCCGGTCTGGAAATGTTTCGTGTATGGAAATGTCTGGGTCGTTGCTAGCCGTTTCCCGATGATTCCAAAGGGATTCCAGCGGAAAAAAAGGCAAAGTCAAAAAGAATAAGAAGAAAATAAAATAATAAAAAAACAAACCTTAAAACGTACATAAAACCTATAAAAAGACACTCAAGACAAACTTAAAACACACACACACAACATTTGCTGTTGTAAACAAGAGCAAGGACGCAGCGATTGCAAGGAGGTGTTGATGATGACGATCAAAGGAGTTCTACACAAGGGGTGGAGAGTGGAGCTATTGGGCGTGGCATTCATGGTTACAAGGACAATCTGAATTTGGATGATTTATTCTAGATTTGAATGTTTTTTTTTGTCTTCTGTCTTGAACTTTTGAAGTAATGAATGAATACTATATATTTTAATTTTTCAAGGCTTTTGCTAAGTACTTTTATAGATTAGAAATAAGTATTATGCATTGTTTATATATATATATATATATATATATATATATATTTCCAATAATAAATTGTATGGACGTTTCCAAATCAAGGGTTTTTGAAAATCCATGTTGCTGCGTCTTGGAAATGTTTCTGTTTCCTTTTCCAAACAGTGTAGATATGTTTAAGAGACACACCAACTAATTAAGGGACATTTATTTATTAATTTTGGACAGAAGGGTGAAAAGTATTTTATAATGGCTAACACATTTAATGAGGTTGACCCAACATTGGCATCATTGTACTGTGATAGAAATATCTAAGAAGCTTAATTTTGCAATCCATACACAATCTTCCTTATTCGGATGATGGATCATTGACAGTGTGTGATCCGAAACACTGATTAAAAAGTTTTCCGCAGATTTTTCCAAAAGCTTGTTTCTTAATTATTTCGATCCCCTAAGATTGCAGGATTTTATCTGTCTTGGTTGTATGTATCTTTCCTACCTCTCATGTTAACCTTTTAATTGAGATGGTTCTTTTGAGTTGGAGGATACTTGTTCTCCAACCCTGGTCGGATCTCCTGAATCTCTTCCTTCGTCAAACTTATAATGCTTCAAAGGTTGGTGGGCTTTGCTATGATAGACTCATGGCTGACATACACTTTTGGATTTGTTTCCTTTGGCAGGCTTTATTTTCACCCTTAGATAGCACCTTCTTCAGCAGATTAAAACTGACTCTCTACAATTCATGAATAGTCGCACAAGACCCAATGAGTGTCGGTTGAAACTGAAAGGTCTACTTCCTGGGATTCTAGAGTAACACCAAAAAGTAAGTGCTTGGAGACGTGATAGTTGCAGTACTTTTGCTTAGCTTTTAATTACTCTTTCCCCCACCATCTGATGGTTTCAGTCCTAGTAAAAAATCCCATCAAACAACAAAACATCCTCTTGGTACTTAAGCCCTAGATTTGTATTTGTTGACATCGATAACACCTTTGGCTTGGTAAATTCTTAGTCTAATAGCAAATCTGAATCGCATACCTTATACAAGAATTTGGCGTTGTTTCTAGAGTTACTGTGTTGTAGGATTGAGCTTTTAATTCCTTTACAGAGAAATATATTGAGGCCAAAATGAACATGGTATGGTTCTTACTCCCGTTGACTGATGATCAGAGAAAATCAAATCCCTATTTCGTACAAGAAGCTTGTGGCATGATTTAATGGAGAGACAAAATGTAACTGAAGAAAGACTAAACTACTTAAGACATGCCATAACTTTTTACCTTAGATAACCTTGACCTTCAAAGTCCAAACCGCTGGGCTATGGAATCACATCTATGTTTTGTAGTTTCCCCTTTATTGATCTGCTGAACATTTCACTTAGTTATTATTTTTGTTCGGCAAATGCTTTTGACCAGATCTATGAACTGGATGGACCACAATTGGGAGGCCTAGCTATTTCCTGGTGGAATCCAACACATACGGCTACAACCGGCCTCAACTGCCCAGCCAAATTTAATCCTAGGTGGGGCTGGGCCAACCTGCCGACTAACCAACCCTCCAACATCTCATCAACAACATTTCACGTAAGTTTAATGTTCAAAACATTATAATATTAATACAATGTTGGGAGTATTTAATCTGGTCCTGTCTCCTTGTAAGATAAACAGAGGTTGATGAAGCGATTGTTCCTTATCTACTGAAATGAAGTTTTATATAAACAATTTTGAAGTTTTATATAAATAATTTTGAACCATAACATATATGGGAAGAGATGATATTTGTGTAATATGATATATATAATTTTCAAAGTCATTCCATAAACAAGGAAGGAGGGTGGTTTCTTTCAAATAATTTTTAAGCCATTGGAGAAATTAATTATTTTTGGATGAGATACTTCTTTCAAATTAATCGATACAATGATTAAAATTAAATTTGAGTCATTATTGTTATTTATCAACTCATCCAAATCTAATGAAAATAATTTGATCTTAATATTAGAATCATAGTATAAAGGATAATTATGTCGACTTTTTCATTAAGAGAATACTTGCTAAAAGTTTTGTAAATGGGTTGCAAGTTAAGTGGATTTGATTATAGGAGAAACTCTCTGATTAATTATGCTTGTTGGAGTAGTATTTTGATGGATTTTTAGGAAGCATTGGTGGTTCATTCCTATGAGCATCACTTAGGTGCAATGAGCATTGAATGGACCACTCATACTCAAAGACGAGTTTTTGTAAAACACTAGTGAAATATAAGACTGCAAGTTTTTTAAAATACTATTACATAATTCTTATTGAAGGGAGATATATATCATGTGCTTGTGATCTTTTCCACATTCTTTACACCATTTTAAAAAAATAGAAACACGTGCATCATCATAGAAATATATTGTGCTATGCTTTTTTATTTAGTGAACAATGTTTTTTTATTTTAGGTTAATGTTTAAAGGATTTAATTTTCATTAAAAAAAAAAATTGTGGGAGATGGAGGGGTTATTATTTCAAATTTATATATTTATTGTGCATGGATTGTGTATTATTATGCCATGATAACTCAATTCATGTATAATAAATTAAGTTCCATTAGGTCCCCAACACAATAATGTGAAAAGGAGGCACTTAGAAGTACCCCCAAAATTTTAGAATCAACATTTGAATAGGAAACAAAATGGGAGTGAGGATGGAAGGAAGGTGCGGGGATGCATTAATTAAGGAGGATTTGTAACGTTGATCATCTTACAATATCATTGTGGCACTCCAAATCAAATGTTGTCCTTACTAGTGGCTTTGTCATCATCTCAAGCACATGGTCAAAACCACAAAGCCTAATTCATTGTCTCCAAGTACTGCACAACTCTGAGAGTGTCAGTGATATTTTGCTCTTATTTCATAATATCTTTGAAAAATGATATAATGTAGGATATGAATATGTAAAAGGTAATTGGTTGCCCTTTTTATAATTGCCAAGTCAACACTTCATTTTATTCACTTGTACATAATAATATACAATATTTATTCATTGAATGGTGAGCTATATAATTTATTTTTGGTTGATACACACCACCTGTCATATCACTATATCGAACTCATAAATTCTCAATTAATACAATCTTGAGTTACAACTAGATAACACGGCATTATATTATTCTTCCATTCCCTTTCTCATCACTCTTTGATTGCTCTTATTATTCTCTCTTTTGTAAACTTAATTCAATTATGAAAAATTGGAACCTCATTTTAGTGTGTTGTTGGGAGATCACTCTGGGCCCTAGATTAGTAGTATTAAAGCATTTAACCTCTCATCTCAATCACTTTGCATTTGTAATCCCACTCACATGAGGTCTAAGCACAAAAAGTTTGGTCTCGAAGCCCTATGTCTTACCTTTCTTGTCGTGTCACTCAACCCCAATAGATTACAAACAAATCAACCCCAAAGATGTTAGACCTAATATGGTACCATAATTTGTTAAGGATGTTTTGCATCGATTATTAGATGATTTGGTGACACTTTAAATGGAAAAAAATTGGGATGATTGACTATGAAATCCAAGTCTAACGAGTATAGGCTCCTTAAACCTGTCATCTTCATCAACCAAAAAATTGTTTGGAAGCTAAATGCCATATAATGAACAAATAAATATGGATATTCCAATATTAAAGGAAATTTTTGGAATGCACTTTGGTATATGATGGATACAAAGCTAACTCAGTGTATTACATTTGGTGTATATGTAGAGATACTTGATTCTTGAGCAATTTATGGAAAGCACTTTGGTCTATGATGAATACAAATCTTACTAAGTTTACTACATTCCACCCCCTATGACCAATGGACAAAATGAAATGGTGATTAGAATGATTGTGAATCTTTTCAATATGCACAATTCTAAGCAACATCCTTTGGATGAAAGCTTACCTTTCATTCAACATACATATTCAACAATAGTATTTGGCACAAGTCATACGTGTTTACTCCAACTTTCGAGATGACATATGCTAGAGCTAATGTAGAACAAGAGAGAATATTAATACTGACTTTGATTACAAATTATGTGCTGAACACATGAAGAAATGAAGGCAGTCCATGATTCCACACATTATCCACACAACACAAATATTTCCTACCCAACATAAATACATTTACTCAATATAAGTATCCATTACACTCTACCATGTGTGATTGTCTCCTCATATACTCTCTATCTTAATACATTTTTCTTCTATTATATTGAATACCATATTACAATTTAGTGGCATATATAATGCCTTAATACATTACAAAACCAAATGACATGACCAGTGATCATTTCCTCTCTTCATTTAAGTCATTTTATCATGTCACAACCCCAAGCACAATGTCACACATGCACAAAGATGATTATGCCTTGCACAATTTATATGCCAGTGTCCCTGATGCTGCGATATGTGTGAAACCTTCACAGTATACGAGAAGGCTTGTTTCGCTTATATGAAGAATCTTGCCAACATTCCCTTGAACTAGCCTATTTTATCAACCTCATGACAACAAGATGAAGAATGTTGCAACCTCTGGTGAGATTTAGTTGCGTCTACATAAAAACAGGAAAAATGCACAATTCATCACCAAATTTTGATGTTGCTCCATCTCATGTGGCCTTTGTAGCTCTGCAAAATCACTAGCACCATATAACTTTGTAGAGGAGGTTTTTGCAAATGTTTTAGTGATTTTTTTTTTCAAAAACAAATCTCAAAAACATCCTTGATTGGTAGAGGACGTTTTGATGATGTTTTCAAGGAAGTTTGCATAGCTAAAACAAAGTGGAAAACTAGAGGCATTTAAGGATGTTTTTGCACACGACACATTCATCGAGATTATGGGGCACCAATGCATCTATCAATGTTCCACACACTAGTGTACCATTAACCATATTTTTTACATCATCATCAAATAATTTCAATGTGTAGTAGTGTGTTCGATGTACCTTTTAACGCAAAATATGGCTCCATCTTTATAGTGCACTGATATGAGAGGCACAATATTGTTATTTCCATCCAATCTAGCATGCCACTATAAGGGTAGAAGCACTAAAAATCACTAAACATATTGGTGCATCTATACAAGCATAGAAGCAGTGTAGACTTTGACTTCTTTGTTGCATTGATTGTATATTATATGCACTATCTTGTGGGTAATTTGTTTAATTTTGATAATATAATCAATCATTGAAGCATTGATTTCACCACATAGCTTGCCATATAAGTGCACATATAAGTTTGTCTAGACACCGTTCATTTAAAAGTTATTGAAAACATCGATGCACTTGATACGACAATGACACATCAATTCCATATTTCATCATTACCCCTGAATAATTTGGATGTATCAACATTGAAACATCATTTTTTATTACATTCATAATGATGTTCTTTAATGGATATAAACACACCAATGTATTATGATATATAACATGCACTAAATTAAATAGAATGCACATATTATATAATTAATGTATTGTACATATAAAACAATATATATCATTGTACTTAATTTACTATCATGTTTTTCATTATTAATTATTATTCTTCATTAATTATGAAGTTAAATAAATACAAATTTATAGAATACAATAATCATGTAAAATATTTGAACAAAACTCAATAAAAAGTATTCTATTATTAAAATTAGAAAATAATAATTTTTATACGTACAAAATTAATATATTCTATTCACATATACACTTTCAAGAAACCAGACACCAAAAATAATATATCATACAATATATTATCCAATCCCATCCACACATGCGGGGAATTTACATATTTTTTATTTTCATCTACATGGTGAAGATTCGAAAGTTTTTACAATTGCTTAGACTACAGCTTGAGCTTGAGAGCATTGTACTCTTCCATTGCAACATGTAAACATATAATATTTATGTAAGAATTATTAAAACAAACATAAATGTATGGATTAATAACTTAAAGTCACTTATACTCGCTCTATCCTCAAACATTTCATTGAGTATCACAGAGGTTGTACCAACCATGTCACATTTTGTTCACCTTTAGAAATTCATGCATTGGTGGTTGGCCATATATATTTCTCTGCATATGTAATGCACATTACATTTATAAAATAAAGCCATTAGAACTTAAAATATATTTTTATAATTAATTATAGATCATAAAAATAAAAAATACATTCATATCGAATGCTCACAAATTGGGATGGAGATGATTTCATAACTGCACTCTTTTTGAACTCACTTTCGTTAACGGTTTTCAATTCTCTTGTATTATAGTGTCTTTTTTGTCATGGTCCTTTGAGTCAAGAGTCTTAGATTTTAAGAAATGGATAAAAGTTATATCATATATATTTTGTAAAAGATTTACTCCCTTGCCCTATCCTATGTGACAAGTTTCAACTTAATAACAATGATCTCTCCCTCCCTACTAAGATTCAAAGATCTATCCTATATGAACATATCCACAAGATTGGAGTTCAATCACTTACCAAGTTGTGGACTGACTAGAAGTGGCTTGTTGAAACCCCTTTTCGTCGATAAAAACTTTGACTTGGTTATCAATTGCTCTCTCCTTAGCTCATTCAGGTAGATTCTTTGAATCCATGCTGGAATGTTAATTAATCTATGGAGATGCGGGGACGAAGGTTTTCCAGAGTATTTAAATAAATTATTGAGCCCAAGTAGATGTATTTCCTGTGGTGTATTTTACACCAAGGTTTTCTAGTTGGTATCTACTTTGTTTATTTAGGTTTGGTTAATCCTTTATGCCCGTCTTGCTAACACTCAAAGTCACTCAAGTATCTCTTTTAATTCTTAGGGGATTCGACCATGTTACAATACAACCAAATGTGACATATCTTTCGTTTTCAAATTATTTTTCATTTATGGAAATAAAGGAACAATATTATTTAACCATTTATCCTTGATGGTTGTTTTTCGGTTACTAATAAAGTGCAAGTGATATATAATGTTATGCTTTAGATACAAGTGCAAGCTAAGAAGGTTCGGCTAGAAGTAAAACACCTTTAGTCTTTGTTGGACCATTGGGGAGTGATCCATGTGCATTTAACCAGGTCCCTCTAGATTCTCCGTGTCGACGATCACCCTCAAAGGGTCATGGATATGGATCAAAGTGTTTTGCTACGAACGACTCATAACTCTCATGGTGGCAACAAGTATGCATTCCCAAACACTAGTGGAAGGATGAATCAACAACAAGGAAGATTCTGTCAACTAGTCGTAGAAATTTCCTTATCTAGACAAGAGCTAGAAGATGTTGCAGATAAAGACAAAACTAATGAGAGGTGGGAGTCGGTACTTGATATGGGGGATCTAGGTGTTGGTGGTGACTGGGGCTAGGGTGACAAGTTGGATGGTCATTCGCCTTTGTCACTTGCATTTATTGCTCCCATGGCTTAGTGTTCTTATATATTGGTGTTTGATTTCTCAATGGGTTATTTATCATGTTGGTGGATTTGTTTGGGTTTTTTAAATCGAAAAGTTGCTTTATTAACCTTTTTAAACTTCATTTTAAGTTAAAATAGTTGTTATATCTCAATTCTAGGAATCGATATGATCTTCTGGAGTGCGATACCGTTCTACTAGCTTTTTTTGTAAGATCAACAATGTATACTTGTATTATTAATATAAAATATTTTTTAATAATAAAAATACCTAAAAATCTTGTTCAAATGTTATGGTATTCCATCTTATAAGACTAGCCTTCTCTAACACTCATCTTGATCAATCTCTCGACTGACTCATATCCATGCTTCTTCACCTATATGAAAATTGAAATAGATGTTGATAAGAATAATTTTAGAAATTTGAAAAAAATATGAATTGGACAATTTACCATTAGGCCTCTTCTCCATTTCCTTCATATCTTGTTGGAACCCTCTTTCCCACTTTGGCACCTGACCTGCTTGATTAAATAAAATGTTATGAAAATTTATAAAATGATAAATTTATTTAATATATAATAAAAATTGACTTTTAAAATGATGCAATCAAATTCATTTTTTTTATATCGATGTACGTAATTAGTAGATGTATTAATGCATCTAAAAATCACAATACAACAACTACAAACAATGATATTATATTATTGTAGACACTTTAGTTTGGTACACAATCTTTATTTTTAATGTCTTATTTCAATTTATAGTATTTATAAAAATTATATATTTAGTTTGTTTCTAAGACTAATCTAGTCTCACGGTAGGTTTAGACTTGATCTACTGAGCCTAAAAGCACATTAACATTGATAAAAAAAGTATTTATTAACATATCGAGATTATTTCTTATGTACTACCCAGTCCTGCCTTGAAAATAAAGTCAACCTTGTCTCCTGGTCAAATCCGTAAATTGTACGGGTCTACCAAGGATAAACCTGTACGTTTTTTTGGTCTATCATCTTGTTACTACATCCTTTACATTTGTTTGGTCTATCATCTTGTTACCATGATCCTTATGCATTTACTCTTGGTTTTCTACATTTCCATAGTCGGAAAATGTGCTTAAGCTATCCTAAGCCAACTTTTATATATAAGGTTAAACCAAGCCATTTCAGAGGCTATACACATCCGAACACATAGAGTAATATTTCAAGACAATTCACATACATGGTCAAGCCTAGAACCAAGCATCAGATCAAATTTCATACACTTGAATCATTGTCATCCTATCTTGGTATCTCTATATTTTTCTTGTGCCAAAGGATGGTATTAGACTGCATGTAGTTGCATCATCACTTCTAGGGAAGAGGAGGTTTATAAACCCTTGAGCTATTTCATCTACACACTCACATAACCATGTAGAGGTTTGATTCCATGCATATTGGATATGTAGTTTGTAATGTTTTCTTGGTAGTTCCCTGACTCTATAACCATTTTTTTTGGTTTAGAGTGAAAGCTAATTCAAAAAAAAGATTTACTTAATTTTTCCATTCTTCCCATAATATCCATGAAGCAAAGATACATGAGTAACAAGGAAGCAACAACACATAAATGATAGAAAAACCAGACCATGAAATCATAGTAAGACGAACCTAACCACAAACCCAACCATAATCAGAGAATCACAACCATTTGGGTTTGTCAGCATAAGAATGGGTCTATTTTAGAACATCACACAATTTATATATTGTAGAAATAGGTTGCATACAATTTGTATAATCTACCTACAAACTTAGATTTTCAAAACAACAAACAAAAGTGATCATCCTTTACATTTTTGTTATTTACATTGTTTAGTCTAGTTTTAATTATTATATTTAAACATGTTTCTTATCGTAACATGTTAGATATGTATAAATTAAATAGTTTTAAATCTATTTAATTATAATTATTTTATTCCTTGTTTTAATTAAAATTACAATTAAAATAAACAATTATAAAATTATCTAAATTTGTTAACAAATTGTAATCAAAATCATTGATCTAACTTCTATTTTATATTTTAATTTTTTGTAAAATAAATTTTCTAATATTAAAAAAACATAATTTCTTTTTATAACATTAATTTAGTAATTAAAATTATTTTAGCAAATTATTTAAAATTATCAATTTTATTAATATTATCAACCATTTATGTGCTTTCTATTTTATATTTTAAAATTGTAAAATTATTAGCATAATTTTAAAAAAAGATTCTTTATGTGTACCTCTTCCCCACCTTCATCCGACCAAATATTTTTTATGATAATTAATGCAAAGTTATAAGAAGTTGGTTTTGGATGCTTGTTAAAATAAATATTTTGGTTGTATGGTTATTTTAAGGAAGATATTATGTCAATATTTTGATTTCATTATTTACATACCAAATTACCTTTCTAAGAAAGGATGATTAGTGTGACGGTGATTCCTTGCAATGTAGGGAAGCCATGAACAAAGGAAAAATAAGAATGTGTTATTAATTGTGATATTTTGTTATTATTATTTATATTCCGTATATTTCATATTACTTTTTTAAGTAGGATATATTAGTATGATGGTGATTGTTAGTAATGGAAGGAAGAAAAAGGAAATGAGAGAGAATAAAAATATTAGTTAAAAATAAAAATTACATTATTTAATAAAAATTGTTAAAAATTGATATGATAGATGGTGTTTTGATTATTTGTTTGATGTGGTAATGTTTTAATGAAGATGTTTTAATTATGAAATAAAATGAAATTATATATATATATATATATATATATATATATATATATATATCATTTAATTTTTACTTCAATATTGGAGTAACGTCATTAAAGCACCATCACATCAAACTTGTAATCAAAGGATCACCATATCACACCAACAAATTTGTTGGGTGTTGGTATGACATGATGATGCTTTGATTACAAGTTTGATGTGGTGGTTCTCTAATGACGATGCTCCAATGTTGAAGTAAAAATAAAACAAAATTGAAAAGGATATATATATAACCTTATTTTTTATTAATGTAACCTAAACAAGACAAAATTAGTTGATTTAGATTGCACAATGTATCTTAACAATCCCATAAAAATGAGTGTTACCTATGATTTATTGCACATGCTAAACATAGGAAAGATCAAGCACTTAAGGATAATGATTACTTAGCTAGATATAACATTATTATGATCATATTATCTTGTTGCAATTGTCATATACATTATGTGTTCATTTAAATATGGAAAAAAATGTGAAAATTATGTTGGACACTTATGGAAATTCTCAGATACCAACATCAGACGCAACCTTATGATTTTTTCAGAGTTATTTGAAGCGATGGACCAAATTGTTTCTTCTTAAAATTGTGCGCCTCCATTTGAACATATGTTTTCTATGTTTAGTCATCTTCATTCTTGGGCATATAATCATATTTTCCTTATTTGTTGTCCAAAACCTAGTTTTTCATTATTGATCAATGAAACCTGTAAAAATGGGTTAGTAGGTTGGGTTGGATTGACCTCAGCTAATCCCTGGTGACTCACTGAGCATTTCCTACATTGTCAAACCACGTGTAGTTATTTTGTTTATGTGCGTGTGTTAAATCATGTGAATTCAAGTTCTATTTGCTTTTTTCCTTAGACCCTCCTTTGATACAAGCATGCAGATGAATTAAAAAAAATTAAACTTCAGAGTTTCAATAAATAGTGAACTAGGACTGATGTGCTCTTTGTATGTAATTTTGTAAAAATAAATGCTTGTTATTAAATGCCTTTAAGGGATTTCTATATATGGGGTTCTCTATTTTGAATTAGGAAACCATTGGTGTGAAAAATCAAACCAATAAAACCCAAATGTGTAAATAAAGCACCCCAAAGGGAAACATGACCCAAATGGACTTGGAAAACACATTAGGACATTTCCACATTTTCTAGACTTTTAAGTTTGAAAAAGTCATCAATGAATTTTAGAACTGTGCTGAAGCTAAGGAAAATTTAAACTTATGCAAAAAAAAGATAAAATATCCCTATGATCGAGCAAATAAAGTTTAAGAGAGCAAAGTATAAGACCACACAATCAAGTGCACATGGAAGAAGACAAAAAACTAAGACAAATGTTCAATAAGTTATGTATTTGAAACTGAGGATCTATATATGTAAAGTCACATGAAAAGAAATTTAAAAACAAAGTTTGTACAAAATTTGGGTGTGTGAAAATGCCCCCCCCCCCCCCCCCTTTAATCTAGTATTTAAGTGCAACTACAAATAATGATTTCAAGGGATAAAGAGACTACATACTTGAGTGTGTAAAAACAGTGTATCTTTGGGCGAAGGCTCCATGTGTCCAGATTGATCCATACAAATATTTAATAAAACATGCAACCATCAATCCCCATGTATGATATGAAATATAATTATGAAACATTTGAAATTTGATGAGAAATACACCTATAAGCATATTATGTTGTGTCATTCACAGAGTATGTTCATGCTACAAGGAGTGAAGATTCCATGGCCTTAAAGAGGACCCAATCCATATGGTGAAGATGCTTGTAGTATTGTTATTTTCTTGGCTAGGGAATCAAACAAAATTTCAATATTTGACTAGAGAAGTGGAACCATGTACTATGTTCATGTGTAAAAGGCAGAGCCTTCACACTAAGGCTCATATGTATAGTTGGAACCCCCATACTAGAGCTTGTATGTAAACCAAATCAATTACTAGAGAAAAATTTAGATTCAAGATGTTCTCATTAGTACCATCATTTTCATCTCCAAAATAGAAAAATTACAATAATGTGCGCATGAACAATGTCCATGCCCCCAGTATGATTCAATCAGTGCGAACATATGATATAGAATGGCATAATCTATCATCTGATTTTATGAATTCGATCACTTGTAAACTCTAAATTTTGTAACCTATGTGACATATACATTGCATATGTGTCAATTTGCATGAACTTGTAGATATCTATATTGTAATTTATATGTATTTGTCTCATAATCTAACCCAATCTGAATAACTGTATCAAACCAATTATCTATACCAATCTGAATATATGTACCAATTGGAATAGTTATACTAATTTGAATATCTATACTTATGTTAACAACTATACAATTTAAATAGTTATTCCAATTTGAATAAGTTTGACCTAATGGAGAAAACCCAATACAAACCCCCTTTTGATATGAAGGATGAGGCTAACAAATCAATCATGTCAAGAGATGTTATTGTATACTTGATTGTTAGAAAAGTGTATGGATACAAGGTGGTGTGTCAAATGACTGAGTAATGTATCCATTCTGAAAAATAATGTATTATTGAATTCTGGTATTTGTAAAATTGTTAATTATTTTATGCTTGAATATTCATAATTGGTTTATATGCTTGTAACTTGAGATTGGTATTAATGTCCCGTAATGGGTAAGTTGTTAGAGTGAAGAGAGCAAGGTGTGTTCCTCCTAGTGCCACAGTGCCAAGTATGGGTGTTGGTTTAGAGAATCAGAAGGATTCTTCATGTATGTAGGATTTTGGTCAGTAGGTGTGCAAGGCCACATTTGGAGATCTACATGGTAAGTAAGATCATTGATCTGTAGGTGTATGTGTGTGCGAGGTCTAGATTTGCAGGTGTGCAGAACAAGGTTGATCTACAGGTGGCAGTAGGATCAAGGTGACAACAACACAATAGGGAGCAAGATCAGGTGGGATCTACTTGGAGTATGGTGTGTACTCAATTGGAGAGCAAAGAGGAAGGCAAGGTAGTTCCTTCCATAAGTAAGATCATTTGAGTTGCAAGGTGTTGCAATTTCATGGGAGATTTACTTGGAGTGCATTGTGTACTCGGTTGAGTATGTTTGTATACTCGGTGTACTGGCAGTATTGTTACTGACTGGTTGACTGGCAGTGTTGTTACTCGCTGGTGGAGGTGAACACCAACTCTGTGTTTGAGTTGTGTGTTGGGACCGTAATTGAGAGAGTGAGCTCTTGAAGGTGAATTACTGAACACTTGGTGTGGGAAAACTGTAAGGTGGGAAGAGTGTGGCGTCTCTTCATTTGTAATTCTTTTCTGGAAGAGTATTAATACAATTGGGTATTGTCTCTCATATTCTGTGTTGTTTCTGAATTCTAGTTACTTGTGCATTCTAGTTTAATTCTGCATGTTAAGTTGCTTGTACTTGGTAATCAATGGTGCTTTTGGGTCCTAACAGTTGGTATCAGAGCCAGGTTGCAGGGAGCAGGTTTGTGTTTGATTACAGGTCACTCTTAGGGGTTTCTGATTGAGTGGGAGTATAGCAATGGCAGAAGAAAGTACACTAAGAATGGAGGAATTGAAAAGCACAAATGGTCAATTACGGTGTTATGGAAAGAAAGAGCAGGTAAAAAAATATTGTTGGTTAGCAGAAGATCAGCATGAAGGAATTGAAGAAGCAGATGTTGCAGGTGTTGTTGCATAGGATGCTCTGGGATGTTCCTTCGATAAAGTAGAATCTTGTCTTATAGATTTCGTTGCCTCTTTCCATGCAGCTCGAAATAGAGTATTTTTCCATGTTAAGGTCTTTGGAGACTTTGAAAAGATTTATTTAGGGGCTGGTGTGCCTTGTCAAAGTATTGGCAAAGGGGAAGTGAAGCTGAAATTGTAGGCGGCCAACACATGGGTATTAAAGGAGGTCATGCAGGTCCCGGTCTTGAAGATGTGGCTAATTTCTTTAGGAAAGTTGGGTGATGAGAGATGCACAAGAACTCTCACAACGGATACACTTGAATTAGCGTGTGGTAAGAAAGTAGGTACTCTTTATCTACTTGCTTGTATTACTGATTCTTCTTTTGTTGCGAAGACGTGGCTTTGTAGGCTTGGTCACATGAGCAAGAAGGAGATGCATGTTCTTAAGCGAAAGACAAATGTGTTTGACAGACTTAAGAACTAGAAAGCCTTGGTGTTTTTAGAGGAGATGATTGACAGAGATCAGTGGAGAAGGCTACCAACGTCGATCAGAGGGAACTGGCATCGAACAAAGAGGTGTCGATGTCGGTCATGTGTAGACCAGAGCCGGTGGTGTCGGGCAAGGTGGCTGTCGGCATCAATCAGGGAACTGACGTCGGTGACCAGGTAAGACCGACGTCGGCCAAAAAAATGGTGTCGATAGAAAGGATAGTCGCATGGGAACTGACGTCGGTCAGATGCAGATTATGTGGTGATCGAGGTCAGTCACCGTAACAAATTTTGGGCAGACAACGTGCTGTCAAGGAGTCTCAAACGCCCATATAGAGGACTGAAAGTGGTAAGTAAGCTTCAAATTTTTTGTTCCTCTTATTTATACTCGTTGATCACTACAGAGTAGGAAGGATCCAGGAAACAGTGGGAGCATGGCATGATTAGGATGCAAAACCAAATGGGAGCTTTGGTAGGGTTGTCAGCCGGTATGAAAGCACTAAAAGACGAATGGATTCCTTGGTTAAAGAATAGAGAGAATGGACACGTGAGATGGAAGGTCAGGTCATATGGTCTTGTGGAAGCTCTAGGACAGTGGTACAGGTTTGATAGGTGGATGACAAAGCATGGCTTTAGTCAATGTCATTATAACTACAGTGGTTTCTTTACCAGGTGGATGATGAGTCACGACATCATCTTGTTACTGTATGTTATGTGTTTGCTTGATGCAGGGTTACACATGCAGGGTTTTGCTGAACTAAAGGTAAAGTTAGTTCAGTGGTGTGTCATGAAGAATTTGGAGGAGCAAAATTCTTTGGCATAAGTGTGTTCTAGAGACATGGAAGATCACAGGTTGATTTTGTCTTTGAATGATTGTGTGATACCGGTTAGCACGCCGATGGTTGGATAGTTTACAGAAGAGGGTCTTGATTCACATGATGAGGTTAAGTACATGCGTACTAGACCTGAGGTTACCCAAGCAGCGGGTGTTATCAAAGAGTTTGGAATCGATTCAGGAAAGAAGCACTGGAGGGCAGTTCAGTGGATTCTCAGGTATCTGAGAGGGACCAGCAATAGGTGCACATGTTATGCATGGTCAAGTTCCTTTCTACATGTGTTTGTAGATGTGGATGCAGCAGGTTACTTGGATGACAAGAGGTTCACCACAGGGTTTGTGGTGGTTGGTCTTCAAGGTTGAGCTTGAAGAGGGATACAAGCCAGGAAACAGATTAGACATTGTACAGGTATAGGTACAATGCAGTTATTTATCTCCAAGTGGATGATTGTTAGGTTGTGGAGCTAAAAGCTTCACTGATGTAAATAGGGAAGGAGGTTGCAGAGAGGTTGCTGAGTGGCAGAGCAACCGACGTTGGTCTGATCAATCGATGTTGGTCATATACAGTGAGAATAACAACTGACATCGGTCAGGGATCGACTGACGTCGGTCACCTCCAGGCAGACAAGGACTGACATCGGTCGCCCGTGCAGTTTTGGAACTGTCAGTTGCACGAACAATTAGTTAACGAACCGGTTGTTTGCATGTAGAAGGCCAATTATATACTTGAAGCTGTGGATCTAAATATTGTAATTAGATGTCTAATTATTGTTTGCATGAGATCTATATAATAGACTCATGGGCTGTATTATAAAGTGTGCTAGAGAGTAAGAGAGCAAATATTAGCTCCTTCAGAGTGAAGAGAGCAAGGTGTGTTCCTCCTAGTGCCACAGTGCCAAGTATGGGTGCTAGTTTGGAGAATCAGAAGGATTCTTCATGTATGTAGGATCTTGGTCAGCAGGTGTGCAAGGCCACATTTGAAGATCTACATGGTAAGTAAGATCATTGATCTGGATGTGTATGTGTGTGCGAGGTCTAGGTTTGTAGGTGTGCAAAACTAGGTTGATCTGCAGGTGGTGACAGGATCAAGGTGACAACAACACAACAGGGAGCAAGATTAGGTGGGATCTACTTGGAGTACGGTGTGTACTCAGTTGGAGAGCAAAGAGGAAGGCAAGGTAGTTCCTTCCATAAGTAAGATCGTTTGAGTTGCAAGGTGTTTCAACTTCATGGGAGATCTACTTGGAGTGCGTTGTGTACTCGATTGAGTATGTTTGTATACTCAGTGTACTGGCAGTATTGTTACTGACTGGTTGACTGACAGTGTTGTTACTCGCTGGTGGAGGTGAACACCAACTCTGTGTTTGAGTTGTGGGTTGGGACCGTAATTGAGAGAGTGAGCTCTTGAAGGTGAATTACTGAACACTTGGTGTGGGAAGCCTGTAAGGTGGGAAGAGTGTGGCATCTCTTCATTTGTAATTATTTTTTGGAAGAGTATTAATACAATTCGGTATTGTCTCTCATATTCTGTGTTGTTTCTGAATTCTAGTTACTTGTGCATTCTGGTTTAATTCCGCATGTTAAGTTGCTTGTACTTGGTAATCAATGGTGCTTTCGGGTCCTAACATAAGCAAATAAGAGAATAAACAATTTTGAAATATTTAAATTCATGAACTTGTGGAGATAATTGCCATGGAAACCATTGCATATGTCAAAATTTAGTTATGAATTATGCCCCAAATCAGAAGGCTTACGTAAAAAGTGTGTATAAGGAGGATGTTTGTGAATTTTTGTCTTAAAAACTATCATAAATGAGCATGAAGATATTACCATTTTGAAGGATATGTTGTGTGTGTTTTAACATAACTAATGGGCAGTGAAATTGATATGTAGATGTCAATATATTGCATGTACAGTTTTGACATATATCAATTGACAAATTTAATTATTGTAACTTATAGCACAAAATTATAAAATATAAATAGGTTGATTATTTTGATTTTGGCAATTCATTTGAACTTTATTTTATTGTGATTTGATCTCTAATTATCAAAATACCTTTATGACAAGAGGTGATCCCGACGCGATTTGAGTGACTAGAGAATGCATTATAAGTCCAACAACCTTTAGACATGGTAAGTTCGAAAATCCTCATTTTTTCAAGCCATTTTCAATATTTTCAAAAAAATTACTTTTATATTTTTCATCAAATTTTAGGCATTTATAGATACCTTTAAGAAGTTGTCAGAGGTGTCTTTCCTCTGATGGAGATGTCCAAATCTTGTCGAGTTTATCTAGGATTTTTCCAGATTTATCTATCATAAGGGTATAGTCTATGATGGAAAAGTCAAAAAATACTAAAAATCTATTTGATTTTATTTTGCATAACTAGATTGTATTTGTACGTTTACTATATATTGAATATGATGTTATATTTTATGTTTTTGTAGAGTGATATGACTGTTAGAGAGTTTTGGAGAGGTCACCACATGGAGACAAAGCGAGGATTACCTCTTAATAATTTAGAGAAACAAATTGTTGATAGATTAGGACTTGGCTATGTTGGACAACTAGGTGCGGTATCATATGACATGCATATTATGATTATGTTGGTGGAGAAATAGAATGCCAACACTTTTACCTTTTAACTTATCACAAGGGATATTACATTGACCTTAGAGGATGTTTATTTTACCTTGAGATTTCCAATGGTAGGCACCCACACCATTATATAAAGTGCGAAGGGACAGGGTCTGAAATGGTGTGTTCATCGATACTTCATTGGACATGCCCGAGGGGGCACATTATAGATCATGTGATACTAACATTTTGTTGATGGAGATTGTTTTATAAGATGTTTCATGATTTTAAAATATTTAAGTCCTCTCTTGGTTGCTTTCATAGCTATGCATGGAGGTGGTGTGGTAATATCATATTGTATGCACATGATTATATAGATATAAGTAGAGTATGCTGCTAGATATTCTTGGGAACACATTATTGTCCAAGTGTATAGGGATTTACATAGATTTACCAGAGAACATTAGAGTGAAGGTTTAGGATTTATTAATTTATTACTTGATTAAGATTATGAGCACATTATGGTTACATGACTTGTTGAGGTTCCTCATGTAGGTTTGGGTCATCCCAAAATCTATGCTGAGAGGTGGGTTGGTAGTGCATGTAATGGTCAAACTACCATGGAGTATCAGGTTTTACTTGATCATTTTACTTTAGATATGATTGTGTGCAGGCCATATCAAGGGTTTTTAGGTGGGCCTAAGGATGTTATAGAGTTGCATTACATGAGAATTAGTTTTTGGTTGCATGATATATTTCTTGGTGTTTATGAGAGGTTATAGTATGAGCGTGTTACATGTCAGTTTGGGATCAAACATGATGTGTCCTCAATTACATATGGTTTGTCATATGCATATGTTTCACAATGTAAAAGAGATAGTTATCATCCTTTTGCTAGGAATTTAGCACTGATTCATATAGGGGAGATAGATCCCTCAATTACTATAACAAATAATGATGATGCAAGGTGTACTGATGTGTACACGTAGTCACGATAGAAGGCATGGTGTATATATTTTTTCCTAATGTAATATATGGAGTATATATTTTGCCCCAAACTTAAGTTGGTGATGGAGGATGAGGAGCAAGCCATGCAACATGACAACCTGATTTAGGTCTTACTGATGGACTTAAGTATACATGTGTATTTAGTTTAGTTTTTTTCATATATCATTTATGGGTTGCTGATATGTTCTGTAAATGTCATGTCACTTTGTATGGGATGCCTACTAGATTGTTATTATTTATGCATATATTCAAAATTTGAAGAAGCATATCCCAGATGATGTCATGCCCAATGGTTTACTTGAGCAAGTAGATGATATTGTAGTTGTATGTGCCTTTGGTTGATCGAGTTGGTATTGTGACCATAGCCTATGTGCATATTTTGGGTGAGTGGCATGAGCTTAGAGCTCAAGTGGGGAGACAAAATATGCCTCCACCTACTGGTGGAAATGACTTGGGTCAAAACATTTTGGCAGAGTTTGTATAATGTTAGACAGAGTATAGTAGATTACAATTTGAGCATGGTAGGCTTCATGTTAAATAACTATACATGAGGATAGGGAGAGATGTAGTAGGTCTCAATACTGAGGTCCTTGTATAGATAGGTATGCATCTTATTCTAAAGGATCTGGGTCTAGGGATGGTGAGAATAATGTGAAGAGATAGGGGCAACATGCCCCCATTATTGATTGACACTTTGTTATCCTAAACGTTTATCAAAATTTGATATATATGATGTTGTCTTTTATGTTCCATATTTTACTTGCATATTTAATTTATGAGACAATATTAACTTTTATTTAATTTATTTATGTGTTTTTAATTTCAATATTTATTACTTGTAATTATATGAATGAAATGCATAAATGATATAACATTTAAGCTTAACACATGTAAATTAACTAACTAATGACATTCCAACAAATAGTAGTATCAATTGGAAGTAAATCCTTTGACCAACCTCTTCGAAATAATGATGCCTTAAACTAATCTTGATAAATTTATGAAATTGGTTGATGTATTTGTCCCATGATGATTTGAAATGGTTTCTTTTATGCTCTTTTGTGTAATATTCCTTACTTGTTCCACTTCTTGATATTTTATTGTTTGATTTAGCTTTGGTATCCATAATTGTGTATTATGAGATGCAATTATGTTCCTCTTTAGACTTGTTCTATATTTTTGGTATGTAAGCAAGCTATCTTGGAAAGTGAATGATATAGTCATATTAATATTATCCAAATATGATCCTATTTATTGTAACCATGATTGTCCCAATATTACATGGCATTTTAAAATATCTTTCTTGGCATATAACAACGTGTACATTGTCTTAGGCCCAAGAGATATTGGTATATTAACATGCCCCATGATGTCTTCAAAAGTATGTGTATACCACAAATATTTCTCATCATACCCCAAATCCTTAAAAAATATAATTTCACATGTATTTCATTATGTCTCGTCATCTAAAACAATGTCATTTCTATATTCATATCCAATAAAGTCTTGAATGACCATTGGTTCCTTTGTAGAAACATCTTAGGAAATATCAATCCTTATAGAATGTGAACTAGAAGGAGATCTTCCTCTAGTGGTACCTTCCATAGAATCTCAAGGGACCATTGGATTATTTATAGGAACATCCTAAGATATCCCTTCATCGAATGAGTAGTAGAAGATGGAGAGGGGGATCTTGTAGAATTATTTCTAACTATACCAAACGTAATAATCCCTCATCTACAAGTTATTCAATATATTATGATGTCACCTTAAGAACACCTAAAGACTACTCTTACCATCACTAGATTCACTTAGATACTTTAAAATATCCCACTCAAGTGTTCTATACACAAGGTATGGACATTTGGATTTGGGTTCAGCACATGAAACTATGAAGAAAGACTTACATACTCTAACAAAAACCTAGACACCTTGTAATCAACCTATCTATATTATTTATACCTATACAGGTCCCTTTGGTTAATCAAAAGAGGTATAATAGGTCATAAGACCTTCCTTGTCTTTCACCTAGGCTTAAGGGCCTATAGCCTTGTCTGCCCAGTTTTTGTGACATAAATTTCCTTAGACCAATCATGAAATCCAAATTAATGGTGATTCAGATACCCACTATGGACTTACAAAACATATTTAAATATCTCCCTACATTCTTTTGTACAGAATAAGTGCTATGAGCTCTGTGTCAGGCCTAATTAGGCCTCCAAAAGCCCTGTTTGAGTGTTGGTATGGAGAATTAGGTGGACCTGAGAGTTAATATTGATATGGGGTATCTAAAATAACATATTAAGACCATTCATCACAAGAATTTGATCAATCATTACCTTAAACCACATACAAACATTATTGTTTCAGTCTTGACAGGCATATGGGGTTAAACCAAGATCAAGGTTTAGAAAGTGATCTTAACCAATGAACTAGGCTCTAAACTTTGAGACAAAGAAAGAATTTTTGGAGGACTCATAGATTTCAAAGAATCAAAAAAATTCACCATACAGATTTCTAGTACCAAGAAGCCCAAGTTTGGGCTAGTTTGTAAATAATTTACTCTACAGGACAAACCATGGACTTTCAAGACTTCAAAAAAAATGCATTTACCTTTTTTTACTCTACCCTAGAGTCTTGAGCACTCAAAATAGGTGAAATAATCCTTTAAAGTTAACTGTCATAACAAAGCTTGTTGCCCTGACAGAGTAACATGCATGGTGTACAATAAAGTCATCATAAAACACATTAAAAGGTTATATTTTCATTCCAAACTTATTTATCACATCCAAATACATTATAATATCCTTCTTGGGTCGAAGGAATCACTCTACAAACAACTAATCCATACTTAGCCAACAAACCTCCTATTCTAGCCTCATGCAAACAAACTCCAAGTTTGGAGTTAATAACTTTTTCTAACTAAAAGAGAATCTCCCAACCAATATCATGTTCAACCAACATAGGATGACATATTATATGGCTTCTAAAACAAATTTTTATACCAAACCATACAAACTTGGCCTTTATACAAGACTTAGGCCTTATTACAAACCAAAAGAGCATATTTGCAAATTTGAACATTTGAACACCCTAGATTTGGAGGGAAATTTAACTACACATGTCTAAAAAACCTAAACCACAGTAAAGACAACAAAAACATTCCTATGCCATGAAGATGCTCCTGCATCATATTGTCATAATGCATTTAACAATTATTATCTCTATGTCCATTAATATGTTGATAATAATAAAATAATATTTCCCCCACTCTTTCGAGGTAATGATGAGGGTGATAGTGATTAGAAGGTAAATTGACCAACATATTATCAAGTAATCTTTTTGTTGGCTAATTTATCTACCCTTGATCATGGTATGTTCAAACAGGTACTTGAATCATCTAACCTTGGAAGTGGTCTCATTGAGAGTCATGTCTTGGTGTCATATTTGTCTTGTCATGGTGTCAAGTTTCAATTTATATTAAGGTATTAGTGATATCTTCTTAATAAGGCAAGTTATCACATGTGACTTTTCCAATCAATATCCTTAACATGACCACTTATGAATTTTTTTGCAAGCATTTTGCAAAGTTTAAGGTAACTTTGGAGAGTTTAAGGTTAGTTTTTAAAAGTTAAGGTATGTTTTATCTAGGTTGAAAGCATGGATGAGATGATCTCCAAGATGGCATGGTGTTATATAATGGATATTAAATCTAGAAGCAAATCTAGTGAGATAGAAACATTGGTATTTCAAGCCTTATCAAAGTTTAATTTATTTTTGTGGAAATTAAGGTTTCACTTTGTTTTGTTATATTGTATGTTACAAGTTTAAAAGGTGACTCCTTTGAGGAATGTCAAATATGAAGAGTCAACACCATGTGTAGAGGTCAAAGGAGGTCCTTTAGGCCATCCAACACTTTTTAAAGATTATATTGTACGTTATTCTACCCATACACTCAATCAATATGTTATTCCTCTCTTTCCTAACGTATAACTCACATTTGAAATTGTTTTGTTCATTGTCTAATGTCTAAATAGAGCATAATGTAAGAAAGGAAGAAAAAAGAGGTATTTGTATGTTACAATTTCATTGTGCAAGTCAAGAAGAAGTTTATTAACATCTAATATGTAGCTACAATAGGGTATGTTTACAAATGAGCAGGTTCCATAGCAAAAGAAGGCATATTTTGATGAGATTATGTAGGTTTCTATATTGGATCAGGTGTATCCAACAAAGTGAAGCATAAACTCAGGTGATAATAACCTAAGACAACCTCATTCATCCTTTTTAGGCTCAAAGTCAAGCTTATACAGTGTTTTTAGGTCTAAACAAGGCAAGAACCCACTAAATAATCCATTGGGTTATTAACAGAGTGAAGAAGACCAGTTTCATGATGATGGTTCATGTAAGATAAGAGAAAACTAGACCAAGGCTATTGGGGGTTAAAGGGTACCCCTATGCCCTACAAATTTGTGGAAAATTTTCTAGGTTTGAGGGGTAAAGCTCTATGAATAATCATTAAGAACGTTGTTGCTTCTAAAACCCTTCAAAACCCCATCACCTCAGTTTGATACTCTTAACAGTATTTTGGAGCTTGGTAGATGCTTGGAATCAAATGGAAAACATTCAAAATAAGACTAAGAACCCCTAAAATACTAAAACCGAGGCAAGGTTCCATGGATCAAACCTATATTGGCAATAAATGCCATGTTCTACTATTTTTAGGATGATAGATAGGGTTGTTGAGTTGTAAGGTGCTTTCAATCATGAATAGTTATGGGAAACTTATTGGAAACATTGTTTGGAACCTCATCAAGCCCACTCAAGCTTATAAAAAGTAGATATAGGTCCAAATTTCTAAGAAATACCATGAGCATGCATGTTCAACTTGGTTGTGTCAATAATGCAGGTATAAACATGAATAAAAATCTCAAGTTTTATGTTAAACATGAAGTTTTTAAGGTCATGAAAGATGTGAGGGACCCTGAGGGGGAATTAAAGAGTGATTTTATATGTGGTCATGAGAATAAACCATCAAAAGAAGGCCATTAGGGTCAAAACTCTTAAACTGCCTACAAACACTTGGTATAGGCTAAAACAAGTTATAAGAGGCTTGAGGGATTAATATTTTTGGATAACCACCTATATAAATTCTAGGGCACATATCAAGCCTACGAGATTCATTTCCAATCATAAATAAGTAACTTGAAGACTATTTTGCCCAAGAAAATTCTTCTTGAATAGGCACCTATAGGCCTGCAAGCTCGAGAGGGTCATCTTCCTCACGTGTGAAGTTAGTTGAGCAAGTGCAGGGGTTTAAATGACTCTAGGGGAAGTTTATATGGTCTTCATACTCCTATTTCATGGAATTTTACAATCACTTGAGGGGCAGAGTTTTATGAATAATCGTTAATAATTTGAAGACCCCAAAATTGCCAAGAAACCCTTAAGAGACTCAAATGGACCTAAGTTGCTCTTAAAACTCGTGAATGACATCTATACACCTCATGGGCACCTATAGGGGTCAAAAATTTGGAACTTGTGAATATAAAAACACCAAAAAGTGGCCTAAAACTCCATTTTTTGACTGGTTTACAATGCAGTTAGATGTATTTAAGATTTTTAACTAGTTGAAGAGGTTTTCCAAGCTTGGGCAAAGGTCTAATGACCTTCCACCAACCATTCAAGAGGATCTCAGGATGATATGATAGGTTTCCAACCAAGGAACCAAGCCAAATGAAGAATCCCCCTTGTTTACATAGAGAATATGGTGTTTGTAAACCTTTTTAAGGTCATTAAAAGGCATAAGAGTCTTTAGAACACCCCTGTAGACATCTAATATCACCCTTAAACGACTTTCTAATTCATTAACAAGCCCATTTGAATGACTACATGCATTTTTGAGGGGACTTATACATAGGCAATTTTATATTTGCATAGTGATGGGAGCTCTCAAGATGAACATAGTCATTTGCCAATATTTTCAAGCTTGTTCTCAGAATAATTCAACTCTACACCAAGGTTTTGCAGGTAGTGATGAGTGACATAGTTGGGTGAACCATGTTTTGCCTCTAAGAGACCTAGAGAAGAGTCTTGGAAGATTTTTTCCCATCAAGTGTCTCTAATAGAGACCTTGTGGCACTGAATAAATCTTTGGAGAACCATAAAGAGATCTAACACAACCCTGTAACATCAAACTTGAGGTTGTCCAAGTTTGCACAAGGTGTAATGAATATTAAGGGCAATTAGATACAAGTATGACTTGTAACTCCACAATCAAGATAGGAGGTCAATTTCAAGGGAACAAGAGTGGTCTATAGAGGGCAATGAAGTATACCTACACCACTTTTCATGAAGCAATTATCACACAAGGCCAATTCATGTTGAGAAGGTTATAAGACTATTTTCTCACCTTTCTTGATATTCCAATTGACCTCGTAATTAGAAGTCAGCCATCATGAACCTTGTCCACATCCACCTTCTCTCTTTCCTCTCTATTATCCTATATATACTCTTGAAAAGGACATTGAAAGTAGCCTCTAGCTCGTTATGGCATAGCATTACCAAAATTGATATTGATTTGATTTTGAAGTAAATACAAACTGATTTATGCCTTTTCCATCTTGCATATAGTGTTCTTATGATGAATTTTTGATGAATGGTAGTGATAATGTCCAACTTTCTTGCATTTATCCTCTTCATTCTTTCCTCTTTATGAGTAAATCATCTTCTTGGAAGTCATATGGTGTGTGTTAAGTAGTTTTTCAAATTTAAGTGTGGAAAACCTTGACTAGTGTCTTCTTTTAGACCTCTTGATTGTCCCTCTTGATTGATGCATTAAATATAGAATCCATATTGAAACACTTATGTTGGAAGGACTATTTGGAGTTGTCAAATTATATTTTAGTCTTGTTTTATATCATGGTAGAAATCATAAACAAGTAGAGGATACTTAAAATTTGGTGCATCACCCCTTTTAGTCATTGCTTTCATGCTTTCTTTCTCCCTTTTCCTTGCAATTTGAGTAGGTGTAGTGTTGGTTTAGGTGTAGCATAAAGGGAGATAGCCCTCACTGGAGGTTATCTTTATTCTTAGGCCATCCACAACCTTAAATATTTCCCATGTGTTAATTGAGTGAAGAGACCTGAAACACCTCCTTAAAGGATGCAACTCAAAGTGTCAACAATTTTTGGCATGCTCGATGAAACAAGAATTTCATATATTGAAGAATTTTTTGGTTTTATCCTTCAACATATCAACCTTAGTATGTATTTTCATTCTCCATTTTGTGAAAATGCATCTTTTATTCCCCCATATCCATCATATCAAGTTGAGAACTTTTATGGCTTCACCTCAAGTAGCCCTAAACCATCAACATATCAGTATTCCCATGAAATTAACCCCTCCCACCCATGCTCATGCTTCCAAACAGCCTTGGCAAAACCATGTTCTTTCTAATCAGCCTGAAAAAAGTATCAAAGAAATCTAACTTAAATTTGAGAGAAGATGTATGGAGAATGATAGGGAAAGGTAATACAATAGGCACCAATAAGAACTTGTATATCAAGCTTATATCCACCAATAAGAGGTAGGGTCATGGGAGAGATATAATGAAGAATACCTAGTTAGGGAAAATAAAGCTACAAAATAATAAATGCATCAACTGCCCATGAGAGCACAAGGAATTTAATCCAAACCTCGATTGCTTCCTCCTATCCCTATTTTTATACATGGTCTTTCAAATGAGTCTACTTGCTTCAAAATTCCAAGCTTTATGACTCCCAACCCTCTAAAAGAGTCTATGCTTATGCAACCTTCACCCATTATTCCTCATGAACCTCAAACTTTTCAATCATGGAAGCCTTCTTAGACCACTCCTTACACACCAATCCAAAATCAATAATATGAAAGGGTTGTATAAGTCAAAATAAGTAATTTTTCAAGTTTCATAAACCCTTCTTCCACCCCTCAAGTTGGAATTATTCATAAATATCAAGGCATATCAGAATTTGAGAGGTTGGTTGTTGAGTGGAAGGAGAAAAAATAATAAACCTTAGCACAAGCATCTTTTCCTCTTCCCCAAGAACTCCTAAGTAAGCCCATTACCCCCATATTCCCAATTTTTATGAGTGCCTCTTCAACCCCAAAGCCAATTCAAGATCATCCTGTAATGCCCTATATTCCTACCCCACCAATTGAGCCTTCTTGCCCTCCCATCATCTCCTTTTTTGAAGGAGGACCTGTTGTATGGAAGGTGGATGGAAACTATTCAGCTTAAGAGGAAAGTGTTTCAAGTGAAAAAGAGGAGGACATAATCATTAGCAGTCCCCTCTATGAAGAGGAAGAAAAATTAGAATCGAGATAAGAGGGACATGAGCTAAACTTTTATTGGATAGATGAACTTCCATTCTATATGGAAGAAGAGAAAGATTAGTTTAGTTGGCATTGATTTTATCTTGATAAAGGAGTTGTTGATGGCATGGTAGTATTAGTAGTTGAAGTTGCAGTAGACCTTGAAGAAGATGACATTCCCAAAGTGAGCAAGGTGAATGCTTTAATTAAGTGGTAATGGTTCCTAGTAATCAAAAGGTAGACCTTGAAGAAGCAAATTTGTAGTTGTACCATAACTCCATTGAGTAGTTTTAAGTCTTTGGCAAGTCTACAGTCCTTGAGGAGAAGGATAAGAATGCTACTAAAGTTGTCTTCCATCTAAGTGGATAATGAGGAGACCTCAATGAAGAGTGGAAATAAAACCTTGAACTCATTCAATATATTAACAGTCCTTGTAGGCCTATATCTCCTAGTGAAGATATTACTAAGGTGGCTACCAAGATTGGAGAAGATTCTTAAGATTATGTTGATCAAAGCATATCTCAAGAAGTCCCTAATGAAGCTTAGGGGAAATATTTGGTTCTCTTTGAAGAGATTGAGCAGCTTGCAGTAATTGCCAATCAAAATGGCATCCCTCAATATGGCATAGAAGACCAAGAATAGTGTTTTAGTGAGCCATTAGAAATTGAGGTTTCAGCTATCCCTATGAATCAGATCGTTATCACTGTTGAAGGCACTATCAATATGGAAGATTAGTATGAGGTGATCATTGAACCACAAGAGCAATTTTTGTTTTTAGGAGATATGTTTGCTTCAGTTGATCCACTTAGAGACAAACTAAATAGGTTGAAAATCAGAAGAATACATGATCGAACAAGAATAATACCCAAACAATAGCTTGCTCTTCATCTCTATCAACCACATGGAGAAGAACTAAGAGCTTTTTGCTTTGATCTAGGTGGAATTGTGGTATTTTGAGCCTCATATATATTAGGTTAATCTTTTGCTTTCTCCAAGTGCTTCTAGCACATGTTTGTTTGGTTGTTAGTTACTTCTCTTTTCCCTAAATGCCTCTTGGCTTAATGTGGTGTCTTATTTTGTTGTGAGTGTCTTGAAGGTGATATACATTGTTTCAACTTGTTCTAAGGTCTTAAAGTCAGTTTTCAAGGTCTAAATCATGTTCCTTTCTGAGTGATAGGTGACTCCATATCCCAATGGACTTATCAGGCTACTAGTCTAGATGTTTAACAAGCAAACTATCCCTAAATGTCACCAAAAATGTTGGCTAATTTATCCACCCTTAATCATGGTATGTTCAAACAGGTATCTAAGTCATGTAATCTTATAAATGGTCTCATTGAGAGTCATGTCTTGGTGTCATATTTATCTTGTCATGATGTTAAGTATTAGGTTGTTTCAAGGTCTCGGTGAGGTCTTCTCAAGAAGGCAAGCTATCACATGTGACTTGTCCAATCAATCTCCTTAACATGACCACTTATGAAGTTTTTTGCAAGCATTTTGAAAAGTTTAAGGTAACTTTGGAGAGTTAAAGGTTAGTTTGCAAAAGTTAAGGTATGTTTGATCCAGGTTGAAATCATCGATGAAATGATCTCCAAGATGACATGGTGTTCTTTAATAGATATTGGATTTATAAGTAAAGCTAGTGAGATAACAACATTGTAATTTCACACTTGATTAAATTTTAAGGTCTTTTTGTAGAAATTAAGGTTTCACTTTGTTTTGTTCTATTGCTTGTAATAAGTTTAGAAGGTGACCCCTTTGAGGGATGTCAAATGTGAGGAGTCAACACCATCTATATATGTCAAAAGAGGTCCTTTAGGCCACTTGACACTTATTAAAGATTATATTGTACCTTATTATGCCTGTACACTCAACCAAGATGTCATTCCTCTCTTTCCTAACATATAACTTGTTGGGTGAATATTTTGTCACCAGCTAACTGATGGGCAAAATAGGTTATTTCAACTACAACATAAGGAGATTGGTCAACCAAATGTGCAGGTTTACCACATCAGAAGGGGACAAATCTCTCCTCTCATCAAGGGGAGGTTCCCTATAAATATGGGGTGCTATATACTATATATATATATATATATATATATATATATATGTAGAAAATAACACTCAGAGGTAGGACAACACCATCCATCTCTATTTTTTCAGAGATGATGTTCACAAATCAAAGGAGAAATCCTAGTGAAATGACAGAAGGCACTTCTCTGCTTTCAAAAGTGGTCTGCAGCAAATAGCAGGAATTCTTTCTAGTAGTGATAAGTAACAGGGCATAATAACCAGCAGAATGAGGTGTAGCACAAAGTCTCCACCTCAACTGCTAAAGAGTGAAATATGAAGGACAATGGGGGCACAAAGTCATCCCAAGATCTTTTACATAGAAAAACTGAAAACACACACACTAAAGACAATTATGGAAACTCAAAGTCTTCACACAGTTGGCTTCAAGACACCTTCCTGATTACTTCCCCTAGTTCTACCTATTTAATTAAATGGAGAAGAACGCATTCAAAAAATAGACATAAGAACAATTTCCTCAACAACACAAGCTATTCCAGCACAAAGTTTGAAAGGTCACTTGTTTTCTCATTCAAATAAAGAAATATGATTAATAATCTGAGCTCAAAGTCTCAGTAATTGCCTTTCAATTTGGGCAGAGTTTTGCTTCTATATCTGAGAGATCCCCCTTGCATAAAATAAGAGATTACAATATATAGCAACCAAGAAAGACTTGGCACTTTGTTTCATGGAAAGGCCCATGCTGCATTCAATGCCATGAATGCTTTTTTAGTTTAGTCAAAGGAGCCATGCTAAAATAGGGCATCAGCCTTAATTGTGGCATGTCAATTCATCTCAAATGTCTCCTCCAAAGTATAGGCTGATTGGTCCTCTTCCTGATATTTGTGTAGCTATCCACTTCACCTTTACTTGATGGAGAAAAATAGGCTGCATCCTTGATTTGTTTGTGCTCTCTGATGTCCTCCTGGTGGACTGTTCCACCACTAGAATAACTCCTGCATAGATATTTTTGGTCTTTCCCTTTTGCTCCCTCTTTCCTTAACGCATTTTGTCTTTTCCTCATGATCTGATCTCTCAAGCTATCTCTTCCCTTTCTGTTGGCTCTTTCAGTTTCTTCTTCATCTAGCCACTGAGTTTGCTCTCAAGTTCGTGCCACATTTAAAAATAAATAGATATTTCATTAACCTAAATTTGACATCCACAGGGATGTCACTGATTGTTGGTCGCTTGAACCACATTGAACCTTGAACCTTTGAACCATGAGAGTTCATTGGTTCAATGGTTCAATAATTCAGGCAGTCCTATCGACTCCTTGGTTCAATCACTTCTTTGGTTCAATTACTTTCTTTCCTCTTCGGTTGAAGCTTCCCTTTGAACTTTTAAAATTCCTGAACAATTGAACTTTGAACCATTTTGGTTCAAATTTCAACAGTTCATTCTCTTTCTCAGAATCCTTTGGTCCTTTGAAGTTTTTAGAACCTTTTCTTTTATATTGAACTCGTTGAACCTTTAAACTTTGAACTCTTTTGGTTCAAGGTTCAATTACTTCATTGGTTCATTCTTTGTTCTTTGAATCCTTTATTTTTCTAAGTCTTTCAAACTCCTCGAAGGGAAGGTGTCCCTTTGGGCCTTGAAAATGGTCCATTTCATGGCCGCTGAGAGTCCCCGCAAGGGTACTTGCCCTTCAGGGTCCTTCGGGTGGCCTTGTTCTTCAAATCCTTTAGATAAAATGTTTGAAGGAATTCCTTTGCCTTTGCCACTTTTTTTCGGGCCTTTCAACATTCCTTTAGACATTTTGTCTGAAGGATTTCTCTTAATAAATTTTGCAACGAAAAATCTTTTTGAAAGATATCCTTTTGTTCCTTCCAATTGAACAGATTGATTGAACCAACAATGGTTCAACAGTTCAACAGTTCAATACTATGTTTGGCTCATTCAATTGACCGTTTGAATCAACCGACTGAACCAACTCTTCAAACTTTTATTGAACTCATTGAACCTTGAACCTTTGAACCATTTTGGTTTAAGGTTCAACAGGTTAAATCTTCCTTCTTCGAAGTCTTCTTTCATTTAAGTATTTTGATCTTATTAAACTCATTGAACCTTTGAACCCATTGAACCATTTTGGTTCAAGGTTTAATGGTTCAACCTTTACTCTTTGAAGCCTTCTTTTCTTTAAGTTCTTTGAAGCTGTTCAACTTTGAACTTTTGAACTTGCCGAAGCGATTAAATCTTTTAAGTTTGCTGATGTCATTGGACCTTTGAACCCATGGAGGTGGGGTTCAAAGGTTCAATGGTTCAATCTTTTGTTCCATTTGTTTGAGGTCTTTCGATGGACTTTTTGGTTGAACCTTGATGTTGAACTAACTTTGAAATTGCCTAAGTGTTGGGAACTCATTTCTTTGTGAGAGCTCGCCTATTGAAGTTGTTGAACCTGTTGAACTTGCGAGTCCCTCAGCTGAAAAAGCTTGAATAATTGGAGAAATGGAGTGTTCAAAACATTTTTTGAGAAGGGAAGAGAGAATTTTAGCCTGCAGGACCAAAATAGTTGATATGTTGTCCCCAAAAATGAGTGATAGATTTTGGGAACAATAGCTGGCTCTAGTTGGGTAACTTCCTTCAGTCAAAATTTTGAAACAGTTGAGGGGAGTAGAAACCACAATATTCAGTGCCTTCATGCATGCCATTGGGCTATAGAGTCATGCTACCTAAAAATAAAGGTGCCAAAAACAAATGAAAATGAACAACACAAAACAAGCTAAAGACTATACAAAAATAATACATACATACAAATAATCTTATCTGATACTTCAAGAATTGAAGTGCCTCAGATGCTACCCATGGTGAGGTAAAGAAAAGGGTGTGAGGTCTTGATACTTCAGTAAGAAACTATTTTCACCATTGAGTTGATGAATATAAAATGGGCCTCTCCATAGAGAATCAAATTTTCCATGCATTCCCTTTGATTCTCTTCTCTTGTCTCATAACAGGCCTTGGTCTCTAATCTGGAAATCATAAGTTTTTGCTTTCTGATCGAAGAGCCTCTTCACTAGACTTTGATGCACAGTGATTCGGTCCACCACCATAGTTTGTTGCTCATCCAGCTCAGTCAGGCACATGATCCTTTTATCGATGGAGCTTTCATATGTCTAGTCTTCGACCACTTTAGCCAATTTTAGTGCTGGCAATTCCAGGGTGATTGGTATCTCTGAATTAAGACCATATAAAAGTTGGAATGGTGACATACCTATCACCCTCTTAGGTGTAATTATGTCTACCATAAAGCATCAACCAATACTTTATGCTAGGTTCGTTGGTTGTCATCCACCAGCTTCTTGATGATGGTCACCAGATTCTTGTTGCTCGATTCTGCTTGGCCATTCCCTTGTGAAAAATAATTAGAGGAGTAGGAGAGGGTAATCCCATAATAAAAATAGAAATGATTAATCTCCTGAAAAGAGAAATAGGCTACATTATCTATCATAATCTTGGTTGGGACCCCAAACCTGGAAATGATGTTTTCCTTCAGGAAATTGCATACTACTTCTGAAGTAGAATGCTTAGTTGGAATAGCTTCCACCCATTTGGTGAAGTAATTTGTGGTTTTGAGGACATAATCATGTCCAATGCTTGAAGATGGGTTTATAGTACCAATGAAATCAATTCCCCATTATTGAAATAGCTCTTCTATTACCACTGACTTAAGAGGCAAAGTAGCTAACTTGGGCCTTCCAATGAACTGTTGGCATAGTTGACATCTTCGTACCCATTTATATGCATCTTGAAATAGAGTAGGCTAGTAATACCTGGCTCATAGAATCTTATAGGCAGTTACAAGCATAGAAAAATGCCCTCCACAGGCCAGATTATGGAAGGACTCCAACAGTTAGCTCTACTACTCTTTATCCATGTAGTGAAAGAACACTCCATCGAGGTTCCTCTTATACAAGCTATTGTCCCATAGGATAAAGTTGGTAGCTTTAAATTTAATATTCCTCCTTTCTTTATGAGATAGGTGAGTAGGACACTCACCATAGGTGAGGAAATGAGCAATATTTGAATACCACTCATTCGTAGTGGTGACAAAGAGGACTGTTGGTGTGTCTCCCACTTCTGTTTCTTCATGCCCTATTTCTTTTGGTCTGTTATCAACAATCAATCGGCAAAGACTCCTTCCCCACACAAGCTTCGTTAGTTTGATAACCGAATCAAACTCTTGGATTTTAGCAATCCAATTGCCCCTTTTGGTTCCAAACTCCTGCTGAGTTAATATGGATTTGACTGTGGTATCAGGAACCAAGGTAATAGTGTGTGAATTCAGGATGTAAAAATGAAAGTGCTTTACTATCTTTACCACTACATAAGCATGCTTCTCCAAATTTGAATACTTTAGCTCATGAGCTTTGAGAGGATAGCTCATGAAAGATATAAGAGATTCAACACCTTCTTTGTTCTATTAAACCAGAATTACTGAAAGTGTGTGCTCAGAAGCATAACTATACATTGTGAAATATTTGGTATAATCTAGACAAACTAGAATTAGGGCATGGGTGATAGCTATCTTGATGTCTTGAAATGCCAATTTTCCTTCTTAAGTCCAGCTGAAAGTGGCTTTTTCCTTCATCATGTTTACAATATGATGAGTCTTCTCTATGAACTCGGGGATGAACCTTCGTAAAAAATTCACCTTTCTGAAGAAAAAAGAGTGAACTGCAGTCTTACTTGTTGATAGAGTAAGCTCTTGGATAGATTTGACTCTTTTTGAGTCAATCTTTATGCCTTCTCGAGATACAATGTGTCTGAGAAGTTTCCCTTCTGTTACCCAAAAAATAGACTTCTTAAGATTTAGAAAAATGCCATTTTAGTGACATCATTCCAGCACTTGTTGCAAATGACACACATGATCAAGACAATGCTTAGAAAAGACTGTTAAATCATCAAGATAAACCATAATGAACTTACATATTTCATCTTTGAAAGTAAGGTCCATTAATCTCTGAAAAGTGGCACCAATATTTATCAGGCAAATGGCATCCTTCGATACACAAAGGTGCCCTAAGGTGTGGTGAAGGCAGTCTTATGCTGGTCTGCTTCACCAACTTCAACTTGATTGTACCTTGAAAAGCTGTCTAAGATTGATAACATCTGTAAACCAGTCACCGTCTGAAGAACTTGATCCATGATGGGAAAAGGATAGTTATCTTTTAGAGAAGACTAATTTAAGTTTTTGAAATCTATGCAGAAGCAAATTTTGCCATTCTTTTTGCTCACAGGAACTATGTTTGCAATCCATGTGGAATGATGGATTGAGAAAATTATTCTAGCTTTCAGCATTTTATGTATTTTAGATAGAATAGTACCTGATATCTTTAGATTGTACTGCTTGGATTTTTGCTTGTAAGGCACCGAATCACTTTTGAGAGGAATTTCATGGCAAATTTTTTCAGGCTTGAGTGACTTTAGATCATCATAGGAGTATGCCAAAACATCTATGTAATGACGAAGTAGGGTAGTAAATTTGAGCTTCTCCTCTGGAGTGCAACACTTCTTAATGTTCATCATCTTGAGATTTTCCTTGGTACCTAAATTTATCTGATCAAACTCCTGGAAGGAGCTTGAATCCATTTGTTGTTATTTGACTGACCTATTGTGCTTGTCAAATAGCTTCTCAAGGGAAATCAATCCTTTGAGAATCTTATTCCCTTTTAGCTATAGGAATTCTTCGCTTGCGTCTGAACTTGTTTTAGGCATTGATTCAAGTTTCTAAGGCTCACTGCCTTCGAAGTGAAGCTGTTCAAATCTTCCTTTTTATTCTAGAAATGTGATGATTTAGTTGTCGCCTTTGAACACTTGCTAATGATGGGAATTATCAAGCACACTTGGTCGAAAGACCAACTCGATAGTGTATCTGTCTCCTTTAAAATCTAGGTGAGAAACCAAAAGAGTTGCAAAAATAGCTAATGCATCAGCTCAGTCATTGAATTCCCTGTGTATTGCAGAGATATTAAAAGCATCAAAGCTTTAAATTTGATCTAAAACTAGATTACGATAATGACGCAATCTTTTATTTTTTGTTTGGTACAGGTTCTTGACCTGAAAAACCACTAGCTCAACATCTCTTTTGGCGTGAAAGAGTTTGATGCCCTTGTCTTGAGCAGCCTTCAATCCGAGCAGCAGTGATTCATATTCAACATTATTGTTGGTATTACTAAACTATAGTTTATAATAAAAGAGGAAAATATCTCCTTGAGGAGATATCAACACAATCTTGGCTCCTGAACTGGTATAAGAACAACTTCCATTGAATTCGAGAATCCACACATCATCATAAACTAATTTTTCCTTAGATTTTTTTTAATTAGAGAGGAGGAATCTTTTGTACTTGCACTGCATCCTAAAAATCCTTCTACTATTTTGTCTGAATCGATTGTCAAGCTGTCACCTTTAGGAATTTCATCAAACACCACATGAACCTCCTCTGTAGATAAGAAGTAATTACCCACGCCTAAAGACTCAAATAGAATTTGAGCTTCAGACGCTGATGTTTGAGTGACCACATATTTTGCCTCCTTCACAAGGAGCAATTTTTTCATGATGCCTTTGATCGAGATCCTCACTTCAAATAAGTCCATACTCAACTTGCCATCAACATCCTTGCAAAAATTTTGCCCAAGAACAATGTTGTATGAGGCTGGGACATCGGCCACCAAGACTGTCATCTTGATTCTCTTGTCTAGGAATGTTGTAAATGCAAATTGGGCATCCTTGATTTGTCCCAGCAGTGGCACTTGTTTGTTCTTTATGGAGAAGCATCTCCCAAATTTCTTGGTCAGTGTGAGACCAAGAGATTTCAATAATTTAGCAGGTATGATATTATCAGACGCACCTGAGTCTATGATACAATTGTTTAGCTAGTGTCCATTTATCAGCAAGGAGACATAAAATAGTTTTGTCCTCTTAAGAGCAGTAGGAGGAGTAATGACAAGGTTATTTCAAGTGGATATGGGAGTCACCTTTGGAGTAGCTAGTCTTGTAGGGATGGTTTTATTCTTTACACATTGAACCAACTTATCCAACTGCTCAGGGTTGGATTGTAGAAATTCAGACATTTGAATTTTAGTTTTTTTAACATGGTTGACTATGTCAAATGTCTGAAATAAATTTAAGAACAGGGAAAGGTAGTTCATCCTTTTGGTTTTTAGGGGGGAGGATTGATCTGCGAAATTGAAGTTGAAGGTGAAGGCGTACTTGAGGTACTTACTTTTTTATTACTCACTATGTCCTTTGGCTGGAAAGGTAGAGAAGTTCCTCATTTGGTGATTGAAATTATAGGCTGATCTCACTCCTCTATTTTTTTCTTATCAACTTGTTAGGCTGAATGGTTTTGGGATCGGATGAATAAAATGCATGATCCATCAAATGCTTCACCTTTACTTCTGGGTTCATCTTAGTAATTCAAGAAACCAATGTTGGAGTCGCCAGCTAATTCTTCTTCTCCTTCTATGAAGAGATTAACATCATCTTCTAGGTTCAACTCAGGCTGGAAGTAGAAATCATATTCTATTTTAAGATATCCAATAGCTGAATTAGTTGGAGGTGCTTCAATGGTAAGTTTTTCCTGTGGGGGAGGAAGATGATTTGGTTGCCCTTGATTTTTGGAAATGCTTTGATATGACTGATTGGGGAATGTTCTCCTTGGTATATCTCTATATGAAGGAGCAGAAGACATCCCTTGCGCCATTTGCTTTCTGAGAGCTAGCAACTCATTTGCCAGCTTTTGCACCATTGGATCAGTGGTGCCTGTACATAGATATTTAGAAGATGAAGAAGATTTGCCTCTGTTAGGAACTCTTCTTATCTTTCCTGCCAAGATAAGGTCATCTTCTACCTTAGTATCCAAATCCTAAGCTGTGGCAAGGTCTATGTGGCCATCCCGTCTTGAAAAAAACTCACTTCAAGCAACTGAGAATTGATGAAAAAACATTTAAGGTTCTCAGTTGTTAGCTGAGTAATGGTACGAATCCTATTCCTTAGCTTGTCAAACTTGGTAATGAAATCCCTCATAGGTTCATGAGGCTCTTTATTCATTTGTGTGAGTTGGGCCAGCAGGGCATGCGCATCTTCTACAAGCTTGAACTTAGCTTCAAATTTGGCTTTGAGAGTGTTCCAATCAGTCACTGATTGAGCCTGCATATGGTAGAACCAGTCTGTAGTTACACCTTGTAATGTCTCCACAAATAACTTGATTTCCACATCCTCATACTCCACGCCTATCACACCACAGACTATGTTGAAGGTTGCAATATGTTCATTAGGATAAACTCTCCCATCACCAAAAAATTTGGAGACATTCTTCCTTGAACTACATGGTAGCTCATGTAGAGGTGGAGTTAAATTTGAGTGGACCAAAAGAGTCACCCCAAGGGCCTTGGACTGACATGATTTGATTACTGAAGGGAAGGATAACAAATGCCTAAGGGGTATGTATTGATAAGGCTCTACTAAAAGTAGAAATGGATGCTTTGCCTGGTAATGGAGACCTGACTTTTGTAGGAAGAAAACTCCTGGTTTGTTGAAGGTGAGATTGTCGAGGAAACAAATCAAAATTACTTTGCTACACTAACTCAAAAATAGGGTCAACAACACCTTGAGCTTTCTAGCTTCTTGTATAGCATGCAACTACTAGATTGTAGAATAAAAATGAAAAATAACTGGAATTACTTCAATTTGAAGCTTGAGGTTTCAAATTGCACATTCTTCCCCAACATAGTCACCAAAAAACTGTTGGGTGAATATTTTGTCACTAGCTAATTGATGGGCAAAATAGGTTATTTCAATCACAATATAAGGAGATTGGTTGGCCAAATGTGCAGGTTTACCACATCAAAAGGGGACAAATATCTCCTCTCATCAAGGGGAGGTTCCCTATAAATATGGCATGTTATATACTATATATATGTATAAAATAACACTCAGGGGTAGGACAACACCATTCATCTCTCTTTTTTTAGAGATAATGTTCACAAATCAAAGGAGAAATCCTGGTGAAATGATAGACGTCACTTCTCTTCTTTCAGAAGTGGTCTGCAACAAACAACAGGAATTCTTTCTAGTAGTGATAAGTAACAAGGCGCAATAACCAACATAATGAGGTGTAGCACAAAGTCTCCACCTCAACTGCCAAAGAGTAAAATACGAAGGACAATGGGGGCACAAAGTCATCCCAAGATCCCTTACACAAAAAAACTAAAAAAACACACACTAAAGACAATTATGGTAGCTCAAAGTCTTCACACAATTGGCTTTAGGACACCTTCCTGATTACTTCCACTAGTTTTGCTTATTTAATTAACTGGACAAGAATGCATTTAGGAAATAGACATAAGAACAATTTCCTCAACAACGTAATCTATTCTAGCACAAAGTCTAAAAGGTCACTTGCTTTCTCATTCAAATAAAGAAATATGATTAATAATCTGAGCTCAAAGTCTCAGTAATCGCCTTTCAATTTGGGCAGAGTTTTGCTTCTATATCTGAGAGATCCCCCTTGCATAAAATAAGAGATTACAATATATAGCAGCCAAGAAAGACTTGGCATTTTGTTTCATGGAAAGGCCCATGCTGCATTCAATGCCTTGAATACATTTTTAGTTCAGTCAAGGAGCCATGCTGAAATAGGGCATCAACCTTAACTGTGGTGTGTCAATTCATCTCAAATGTCTCCTTCAAAGTATAGGCCACTTGGTCCTCTTCTTGATATTTGCACAGCTGTCCACTTTGCCTTTAATCGATGGAGAAAAATAGGCCACATCTTTGATTTGTTCGTGCTCTCTGATGTCCACCTAGTGGACTGTTTCACCTACTGGAATAACTCTTACATAGATATTTTTGGTCTTTCCCTCTTACTCCCTCTTTCCTTAATGCATTTTGTCTTTTCCTCATGATCTGAGTTCTCGGGCTATCTCTTCCCTTTTTATTGGCTCTTTCAGCTTCTTCTTCAGTTAGTCACTGAGTTTCTTCTTAGGTTCGTGCCACATTTGAAAATCAACAGATATTTTATTACCCTAAATTTGACGTCTGTGAGGATGTCACTGATTGTTGGTCGCTTGAACCACATTAAACCTTGAACCTTTGAACCATGAGAGTTCATTGGTTCAGTGATTCAATAGTTCAGGCAATCCTATCGACTCTTTGGTTCAATTGCTTCTTTGGTTCAATCACTTTCTTTCCTCTTCGGTTGAAGCTTCCCTTCGAACTTTTGAAATTCCTTGAACCTTTGAACCTTTGAACTTTAAACCATTTTGGTTCAAAGTTCAACAGTTCATTCTCTTTCTCAAAATCCTTTGGTCCTCCAAAGTTTTTGGATCCTTTTCTTTTATGTTGAACTCATTGAACCTTTGAACTTTGAACTCTTTTGGTTCAAGGTTCAATCGGTTCATTGGTTCATTCTTTGTTCTTTGAATCCTTTATTTTTCTAAGTCTTTCAAACTCCACGAAGGGAAGGTGTCCCTTCGGGCCTTGAGAATGGTCCATTTCATGGTCGTCGAGAGTCCCCCACAAGGGTACATGCCCTTTGGGGTCCTTTGGGCAGTCTTGTTCTTCAAATCCTTCAGATAAAATGTCTGAAGGAATTCCTTCACCTTTGCCACTTTCTATCGGGCCTTTCAACATTCCTTTGGACAAAATGTTTGAAGGAATTCCTTCAAACATTTTGTTCGAAGGATTTCTCTTGTTAAATTTTGTCACAGAAAATCTTTTCGAAAGATATCCTTTTGTTCCTTCCAATTGAATCGACGGATTGAACCATTTTGTTGAACCAACAATGGTTCAACAGTTCAATACAATGTTCGACTCATTCAATTGACTGCTTAAACCAACTCTTCAAACTTTTATTAAACTCGTTGAACCTTGAACCTTTGAACTATTTTAGTTCAAGGTTCAATGGGTTAAATCTTCCTTCTTTGAAGTCTTCTTTCGTTTAAGTCTTTTGATCTTATTGAACTCATTGAACCTTTGAACCCATTGAACCATTTTGGTTTAAGGTTTAACGGTTCAACCTTTACTCTTCGAATCCTTTTTTTGTCAAGTTCTTTGAAGCTGTTGAACTTTGAACTTTTGAACTTGGCGAAGTGCTTAACTCTTTTAAGTCTGCCGATGTTGTTGAACCTTTAAACCCATGGAGGCAGGGTTCAATGGTTCAATCTTTTGTTCCATTTATTTAAGGCCTATCGATGGACCTTTTGGTTGAACCTCGACGTTGAACCAACCTTGAAATTGCCTAAGTGTTGGGAACTCGTTTCTTTGTGAGAGCTCACCTATTGAAGTTGTTGAACCTATTAAACCTGCGAGTCCCTTAGTTGAAAAAGCTTGAATAATTGGAGAATTGGAGTGCTCAGAACATTTTTTGAGAAGGGAAGAGAGAATTTTGGCCTGTAGGACCAAAATAGTTGATATGTTGTCCCCAAAAATAAGTGACGAATTTTGGGAACAACATAACTCACATTTGAAACTATTTTGTTCATTGTCTAATATCCTAATAGAGCATAATTTAAGAAAGGTAGACAAAGGAAGCCTTTGTACATTGTTATATAATTATGAAATTTAATAAGAAGTTCATTGACATATGCAGCTATAGTAGGGTATATCTCCAAATGAGCAAGTTCCATAGCAAAAGAAGGCAAATTTTGATAAGACTGTGTAGGTTTCTACATTAGATCAGGTGTATCAAACCAATTGAAGCATGACCTCATGTGATTAGAACCTATTAAAACCTCCTTCAACCTTTTTAGGCTCAAAATCAATCTTATACAGTGTTTGCACATCCAAACAAGGCAAAAACCCACTAAAAACTCCATCGAGTCATTGTCAAAGTGAATAAGGTCAGTTTCATGATTATGGTTCATGGAGGAGAAGATACAACTAGATCAAGGATATTAGGAGTTAAAGGGTACCCATATGCCCTATAAATTTGTGTAAAAAGTTATGGGTTTGATGGGTAGAGCTCTATGAACAATCATTAAGAACTCTATTGCCTCTAAAAAGCTACAAAACCCCATTACCTTGGTTTGATCCTCTTAACAACATTTTGGAGCTTGATGGATGCTTGGGATCAAATTTAAAACATTCACAAGATGCCTAATAACCCCTAAAACACTAAAATTGAGGCAAATTTTGATGGATCAGACCTACATTGGCAATAAATGCCATGTTTTACTATTTTTGAGATGACAGGTAGGGTTGTTAAGCTATGAGGTGATTTCAAGCATGAATAGTGAGGGGAAACTTATTGGAAACATTTTTTGGAACCTCATCAATCCCCATACATCTTTTAAAAAGTATCTACATGTCAGTATTACCAAAAAACACCATGACCATTCATGCCTAGCTTGACTATGTCAATGTTGCAGGTATAAACATGAAGAAAAAATGCAAGTTTTATGTTGAACATGAAGTTTGAAAGGTTGTTCAAGATGTGAGGAACCCTAAAGAGACTTCAAGAGTGATTATTTAGGTGGTTATGAGAAGAAACCATCAAAAGAAGGCAATTAGAGTGAAAACTTTTAAATTACCTACAAACCCTTGGCTTGGGCTAAAATAAGTTTTAAGAGGCTTAAGAAGTCAAGATTTTTGGAGAACCAACTGAAGACATTATAGAGCATGGATCAACCCCAAAAGATACATTTACAATCATAAACAAGAAACTTGAAGCCTTTTTTCCCAAAACATTCATCTCAAATAGGCATTTATAGGCCTGCAAGCTTGAGAAGGTCATCTTCCTCATGTGTGAAGTTAGTTGAGAAAGTGTCTACGTTAGAATGAATCTAGGGGAAGTTGATAGGGTATATTTACTCCAAGTTCATGGAATTTTTTAGTCCATCAAGGGTCAGAGATTTATGAATAATGGTTAAGAATTTGAAGACCCTAAAACTACCAAGAAACCCTTAAAAGAGCTTGATGGCTGTAAATGCTTGTCCAAGTGACTCCAATAGACCTAAGTCACTTTGAAACACCTGAATGATAACTGCACACCTCATGGGCACATATTGGTTTAACAATTTGGCATGTGTGGAGATAAAAACATAAAAAAAGTGGCTTAAAACTACTTTTTTTTATTGGTTTGTAGGGTGGTTAGATGTATTTGAGTTTATTAACCAGTGTAAGAGGTTTTCCAAGATTGGGAAGAGGTATAATAACCTTCCACTAGCCATTTAATGGGCTCTTAGGATGATATGACAAGGTTTTAAGCAAGGAACCAATCCAAATTAAGAATCCCCCTTGTTTGTATAGAAAATATGATGTTTGCAAACCTTCTTAAGGTCATCAAAAGGCATACAAGTATTCAAAACACCACTGTAGACATCTAATATCACCCTTGGAGGACTCTCTAAGTCATAAAAAAGCCCATTTCAATGACTACAAACATTTTTTAGGGGACTTATGCACAAGTAGTTTGCAAGTTACATAGTGATGGAAGATCTCAAGATGAACACAATCATTTGCCAATATTTTCAAGCTTGTTCTCAGAACGATTATGACTTTTGCCTTAGTATTAGTTTTATCTCTAGTTTGGGGCTTGGTACTAGTTTTATCTCTAGTTATGAGTGTACAATTTGATCAACCCTTTGTTGATAAGCTATTTCTCAATTTATAGGCCTTTATCAATAATCTCCTCAAAAGTGTGTGCACACTGAAGCTCCAAGTGATAGGATATATCACTTTGAAAATTATAATTAAACACCATGGCCAATTGTTTATTTGGTAGGTTATGTGTGAAGTGGCTAGCAAGTGCCCTCCATCATTGTAAATAGCTCGAGAAACTCTCACCAAGTTTCTATTGTGCTTGGCCCAATTCCACCATATTAATCTCATGTTCAAGATTATAGGAAAAGTGTTGCATAAATTTATCTCAGAGGTCATCAAAGTCAGGGACAAAGTTCTCTGGAGTTTGGAGTAGCCACTTCAATGCTTCTCCCATTAGACTACAAGGAAAAATAAGGATGAAATAGATACACTAAAGGCCATCGGATGGAAAGTAACATAGAATTCATTCAAATGTTCCTTTGGACATCTTTGTCTTTGTATTTGTTAAATTTTGGTGGCTCAAAACCTTGAGGAAATGATATCTGGAGATAGTCCATGTTGAAAGGGTATGAGCATATCTTGTTCAATTTAAACTTTTTTGCCTACTTCCCTGTTTGAAGATCTAAAATTGCATCCTTCACCTCTTGTAGTTATTGGGCTAAGAATGTGGATGGTATGGATGGTTGTGGTTGGGTTTGGGTAGTCCATGGTATATTAACTTGACCAAGGTACAATAGAAGAATGGAGGATTGATGAATGTTCATTTGATTAGTCACCTAACCAAGAATATGCATTCATTGGTTAGGGTTATACTGCCTATGTGGTATTTGTTGTTGGTAAATATTGGATTTAGGATTGGTAGTGTGGTTCTAATTTGGAGGGAACTATAGCCTAAATGGAAGTATGTGGCTTTGGGGAATGCACTACGTAGCATGGGTTTGGAAGGGAACTTGTTGCTAGATACTTGAATGATACTTGAACCCTGTTGTATATAAGGCACATGTTGTTGGCTAAAGGTCTATTGTTGAAGGTGTTACATGTTAGGCCCTTATTATATGTGAGGGACATGTTGGGTATGGGGAAATTATTTCCTAGTGGGTACTTGTTGTATGTTGGGACCTCATTATGGAATGTTATGAACTTGTTGGATGTTAGGCACTTGTTGTTAACTAGTCACCCATTGTTGTTGACTAATAAGGATACATTATTGAATAGGTAATGTTTATGATAAATGATTTACCACTTGTTACGGTGGCACACTAGTCTATATTTGTTGTTGTAGAATGTTTATCACCATCTATTGGAGTGAATTAGTGTTCACCACTTGTTGGGGTGGAGTATTGGTTTACGTTTGTTTGTTTGCCCTCTATTATGTGTCTAAAGAAGTGGCTAGTGGAAGGGGATTAGTCGTATGTTGCATTTGTGAACAAGATGTTCTTACCCATTATTGTTGTGAACTACTCATGATTTTTGTAGGAAGAACCTGTTGTGAATTGTTCCTTTGAACATTAAACTGATCTTGGCTTGGATTGGGATACACTTGTGTGTTACCTATTATGCTTTAAAAAGGGTCTTTTGAAAGAGATACAAATTTTGCTTCAATTATAGGGACATTAAACATGTCTTCAACATACATAGTTTGAACAAACAGGTCTATGTTTGGATTGGCATACCCTGATGAGTCAATTTGTACCCCAGTTGAGGGAGCTAACTCTATGAGTGACATATTAGAAAGTGTCATGGAATTTAGAAATCTGGATAGGTTAAGATATGTTTGATACGCTTGTTGTATTTATTCTAATTGGTCAATAATTTAACCTTTTCCTTTTATGAGTGTGGCAAGATTTTGGATATGCATTGGTGCAAGGGCCTGATTGTGGCTAGATGAAGCCCGCTCAAATGGTTTGATGAGAGGTGCATTACTAGGTAATCTAACCAAGCTAGGTAGACTTTCATGTGGGAATTCCATTGAGAATTTAGCACCTACCTATACCGCTCGGACAAGAATTTTGTCTGTATGATCGAAGAGATGGTGATCAAATAAGTAGGGATCATAATTAACATCGATTGGTATGGTCACATAATAAGGCTATTATTGTTGGACTTGATCCATATTAGGTGGTATATTATCAATGTATCAAGTAGTTTGGTCTTTTGATTGTTCCAGATAAGGTGTGTTGGTAAGCTAGTGTGCTAATGGGTCTTGACCTTGTTCTGTATAGTGAGTAGCATATGTGGGGCATAGATTCATCTCATAGGCTACATCATCTCCATAAGGCTCTTGAACAAGTGGGTCATTCATGATAATGTCCTCATATGAAGGTTTGTACATAGCTCCATTATTTGTATATCAAGGTATGGTTGATTCAATGGTTAAATGTCTCATAAAAATATGGACTAATGTTGCAAACGTTTAGAACTTAGTCTAAAAGGATTATTGAAAACTCTATTGTGGTCTAATACTACCACAAAAACAAAGTTAGATCTTAGAAAGAGGTCTAAAGAGAAACATGAACTCAGTCTTTGGTAAATGTCTACACTAAGTCTAAGTCTAATCAAATTAGAATGAAATCTTGATTCTAGTCTTAGCAAAGGTCTAAACTAAACTAAAGGCTAAATGAACTAAGTCTAGGTCTAGGAATGAAGATTAAATTGAGCTAGGTCTTTGTAAAAATTCCTCAAAACTAGGATTGGAAATAAAACTTGATAGAGACACGAATTTGAAATTAGCTTAGTTTAAGGAAATTGGCTTAAAATAAAAGGCACACTTGGTTGAGTTAAAAACTTGGAAACTAGGTCAAACATGATCTTGGTCTAAAAATAGAACTTGCAATTTGAACATGAAGGTCTAAACTTGTCCTAGGAAAATATCTTAAACAAATTATAAATCTAATTTAAGTAACATAGAATAAGTTCAAAGAGTAAAACACTTAAGCCCAAGTAGTAAACAAGACTCAAGTGTAAACTAATTGTGTTTAGATCTATACTTGAAAGTGGGTTTTGTACTTGGTTTGAGAAGGCAACTAGGCTCATGGTAAAGGGTCATAGACTTATGAGAATAGCATAATGATTCTAGTTTTGAATTTGGCTCCACACTTTTAACTCTCAGAAACTTGGTCATGAATGAACTTCAAATAATCTATACCAAAATGGGTAGTGTAATAATGTTATTTAGAAACAAAATCACAAATTGATTTTGATCTTGGTTTGTACTAAGGTAAATGGTTGAAATAATTTGCACAATGTAACACTTATTTATGCATATGGTGTATGTAACATGTGCTTGTTTAACGTTTTAGACTTTGTTTGATTTTACACAAAGTAGTTTTAGACTCAAAATGCAAATAAAGAAGAAGCACCTAAGTGCACATTACTATGCTAAACTGACACAAGGTATGCATAGTATCTACTAAAATTTTGTTGATATACTAATTATTAAAAGGAATTAATTATAAATACAATAAATAAAGATCACATGTAGGTAGAGTTTTTTAATCCACCCTCTGTCTCTCAATAACTTGTATGTGGAATGGAATTTAGAGTGTCGAAGCAACTTGGCATTGGTGGGATAATCCATGACAAGGGCTATCACTTAATCTAAAAAACTTGAGTGGATTTCTAAATGGTCCATAAGTGCTTAAAAATGCTTGGGCACAATAAATATTTGTCAATGGATTCAAATTATCTAGATTGTTGTGAAAGGTCTTGTTCCTTTCACAACCACTTCAGTCATGTACTACTTAGTGAAGTGCAATGTCTAGACTACCGCATGAACCGAGACCCTTTTTTACTGGTCAGGTTAATTGCTCAACCATTTTCCTAGTGAATAGTATGCTTAATTTGTATACCCCATTAGATAAGTTTAGTTGGAATGATGTTGGGAGATGAAACCCCAGGTCAATGCCCACCTAAATAACTTGTGAGGAGCTGATGAACTCTCACTCACAAACCCAAAAAATAAAAATAAAAAGAATAACTTGGTGATTTCTAAGTCATCCAAGTCACTAAGAATAAGGAGAGAGCATGCATGACATTTATTCAAGATTTGACTCTCAAGCAAATAAGGCAAAACCACATTTTTGAGTCACCCTACAAAAGGGAAGAGCATAAGTGCGATTTGACCCAAACAAAAACTATCTAAATAAGAAGCATTAAACTTTGTATAAACAAATGCTAAAATAAATGTAAGTTTTTAAGCACCAAATTTCAAATATGTGTGAGTTTTCAAAACACCAATCTAAATGTGATGAAGTGCTTTTTGGGATGTAAAATGGTTTCTCCTAACTTGAGAAACCCTGCAACAACTTGTTAGAATTTTGATTCAACTAATAAAGTGAAGGAAACCTACAAGATTAGCTCATAAATCATGAAAAAATTGCTTTCTAGAATGATTTTGTAGTTACATAGTCAAATACAAGCTTTGAAATTGTAGGTAAATAAAAAATAGAAATAGAAACGCATAAAACTTACAATGGCAATTTCATAATTCTAGAATGATTTCGCAACTTTATTCTACAATTTTATAACTCAAGTCTATAATTTTGTAACTTAGTTATATGTTTTTACAACTCTAAGATTTTTCAACTCAGGTCTATAATTTCACAACTTGGGTCTATAATTTTGCAACTCAACTCTGCATTTTTGCAACTCTAGAATTTCACAACTTTGGTCTATAATTTTAAAACTCATGTCTACAATTTTGCAACTCAGTTTTACATTTTTACAACTCTGCGATTTCATAACTTAGGTCTACAATTTTTCAACTTAGGTCTATAATTTTACAACTCAGGTCTAAGATTTCTCAATTGTCTTAAACCTATAGAAAAAACATCGAAATAAAACAAATGATATCATTATTATATTGTACGATTTCACTAATTTAATCTTCAAATTCATACATATGCAATAAATAGCTAAAATAGGAAAAAATGTGAAGGACGATTTCATAGTTTCAATCCATGATTTCGTTACTAAGAGCTCCAAATTCACAAATACAAAAAGTAGGGTCCATATAGAGACAATTTCATGATTTTCTGAGATGATTTCATGATTTATAACAACATTTTTACTAAACAAAGCTTTGAATCTACAAATATGCAGAGGATGAATTCATAAATCCAATCACAAACATGACAAAAGTAAGTACAAAGCCGAAAATAAGACCATTAATGAACTTTTTTCAATCATTTAAGAGTGTCAAAGTACTCCTAAGATGAATGTGGGGTGTGTGATCCCAATGGTCATGGCAATATGTATCATAGGATTACAAGGACAATGTTATTTTATCTTATTAGTAAAATAAATAAAAACAACTCAATTAAAACTAGCATTCCAAGCATAAGACCTAGGGTGAGCAATATAACAAACAAGACAAAAAGGCAACAAGAAGACAAAATGACACTTGATGATTCAAATAAGTTGTTGGCATGCGAGTGGATTGTGCTTGGTATGGGGAATAAATGGTCTTTAACGATGTCAATGCTTTAAGGGCAACATCTTCTCTTGTCCCCTTGGAAGTTGGGTCTTGGCTTGTGTTGGCAATGAAGCTTTCTAGCAAGAATTTGGCATTATTTGTTTGCAGTCAAAAGCTTGGTTAAGAATGGTCATGGCACTTATATTTATAGGTTTTCAACTAATTCTAACCCAAGTGTAGTTAGGCTAGGGTTAGTGTTGGGAGTCCAAATGTAATTAATGATGTCTTTAATTATGTATTTATGGAGGCGTGGCACAACATTTTTTATTTTTATGGTATTTATGTCAATATTTTGCTTTTCTTGACTTTTAGGATGATGACATCATCATGACCTCATATTTTTTTGAAAGCTTTTTTTTTTAAATTACTTATTTATTAATTATACATGGAATTTCACTTAAGGATTTAATTTGATTTGCTTGGTTAATTGATTTTGCTTAGTCTTTTGATCATTTCAAAAATTGGGTTAAGTGCCCCAATTAATTGGTCACAAATGTCAATTTGCTTGGTCATACGCTAGATGGGGATCAATTTATGATAGTTTATCATTACATGTTGTGTAATACCCCAAACAAGGATGCCTTGACACAATTCTAGGCACTTATGTCCAATGTGCAGACGAATTTGGGACATTCATTTATTTCTAGGCTTAATTGTGCCTTATTTAGTAGAAATCAGTCTAAAGTCTATTTAGACATAGAAGTGGTAAAAAAAGAGTGTCTACACCTTGAAGGTTTGTATGGATTCCTTTTTTATTCTTACCCCACCATGAACATACCTTGGGTAGAACTTCTTGGGATTTTTGGGTAGGTCATGAGTAAGTCCTGGAATGTTCACATGATAACTACCTCCTCCTAACAAGGTAGGGTTAGCCATTTTTGGGATCTAAGGGAGAGTAAAATGGGTAATCAAAGGAACCACAATAGTGGGGGAGCTAGTAGCTAAGCAATTCTTTTTGGGCTTAGACTTCCCTTTGTCAATGCCTATTTTCTTATCTCTTAAGAGTTGTAATAGTTCAAAGTCAACCTCAATTAACTTTGACCTTGTGACAAATCTTCTATTTTCTAATTTTAGAAATCTAGAACACTCCTTGTATAAGAAAAAATAGAAAATATGTTAGATATGATCTAGCATAAATATCAAATACTAATTTATCATGCCCTCTTTCTATCGATATTCGGTTGGTGGCCTATTTGGAACAACCATGCCAACTCTAGGGGGAAAGGAGGGAGAGGAAAATCTCAATCGATGAGGATTTTCCCTTTTTCTTCTCTTACAAATCTCTTGAAAGGAAGTAAGCTATGGTAGTAACTTCCCTAAGGTCTCTGTCTACCACGTCATGGCATACTATATACCTCAGTTGGCTAATGCAAGTTGTTCCATACAAGGGGACTATTTGGAGTACTTCTTCAAGACTTATGCAAGATAATTTCGTCTATCTCTAGTTTAGAAGAACTAGCTAGTTTGTATGTTTCAATGAACTCACTATTGGTTGGCATCTATCTCTAATATACTAATTTAAATAATGCATAAAAGATAGATGAAAAGATGCATATACAGTCTAGATAAAGCCTAAATAATTGACTGCAATTTAGATTAAACTAAAGCTAATCTAACATTGATATAATAAAAGAGAAAAGAGAGAGAGATAGTAGGGAGAAAGGAAATATGAACTCACTATCTAATGAGGTAAGTTTTTTTTCTATTGAACAAACAAACCTATTAATAAATTGGCCTCTATTTGGCTAGCAACACACAATAAGAAAATAGATAATGTGCAAGAGTTTGAGGACCAATAAGCTATGTAAAAGAGGTAAACAAAGCCACCATAGACATGCATAGGTAATGAATATATTTCATATAGCTTCCATATAACATATAATTCATGAAACACAACATTGAGATTCATTAATGTTCAAACAAACTACATAAAATCCTTTAAATAGCCTCAACTCATTTTAAAAAAATGAAAGCTGCATAAGAAATTACAAGATCATGAAAATGGAAAAATCCTCTACTCTAGCTCTTAATTATAAATGAACCATCCCTCATTTCAATGGATAACTTTTCTTATATAGGCCACTCAATCCACTCAACCATAAAGCCAACTGCTTGAAAGGTGGTTATAGAAAATTAATGTAACATGCCTACCTCTAATGAAATTTTAAATGATCCACATGCAATCCTAATGAAATCAAGATCAGGGCCCCAATAACTAATCTTTGAATTCAGTTTTAGGTCATTAGAGTTGTTAAAGGTCCCCTCGAGCCAGCTAGTTGGCCACACTCTGCTTGATGATGACCATGGCTAATTAAGACAAAAATATGTTGCTTATGCTCTGAGTCAATCCCAACACATACACCAAATATTTTGATTAACACCACTACTTGACTTGCATTAAAATTTGTGTTTCACAGTCCCTTTTGATGCTAGAAGACATCATTATTTATGCTTATGCAGATCTAACTGGACATATAGTCTAAATTCTGGGTCTTAGTTGTTTGGATAGGCAAAGTGGGTGCCAAGTTTAGGCCTAGATATTATTCATAGAGGCCTGTGTATCTTTGTTATGGATGTCATTCCTTGTGTCCACTCCTTAATGCTTGGGAAGAGCTAACACATTATTTATATGTCAAGGTCTTACCACATGTTGATTTTTTGTTAACTTGTATGGTGTTAAATGTCTGAACTACCTTGAATTTTCCACCACCATGATGCAACATGATCTTAACAAGCAAAAGATCCTATTTACTCATAGCTCCGTGGGTCCTCATCCCTTGTTTCATGTTATGACTACCCCAAATCCCTGATATTATGTCACATGGCATCATCCTAAGAATATGCCTGATCTCAACCTTATCATATTATTACTACTTAATCTATAGGTACAGAGAATTAGGATGATTTTGTGTGGCATCACCTTGTTCACCTAGAAGTTCCCCTGCTTATTTGTTATGTCATGATCATCCCAAAGGGCTGGAGAAACAAGATCATGCCATGTGGTATGATCTTGAGCACCCAAAGGGTTTAAGTCCCTAGGTATTTATTTAATTTATTCATGAGGAGTGAAACTCTAAAATGATAACAAGTGGTAGTTCCTAGTTGTTTCTAGACCTATAGGTAGATAATTAATCATTAGCTTTTAATTTTTAGTTTTATCTAAAAATGGCCAAGGCAAATTTTGAAAGAAAAAGAGCCATTAAAATTAATAATTGAAAAGAGGATATTTACCATGCAATAAATGATCTATCAATCAGATGAAATGATGAAAAATCTGGATTAAAACATAGGAAATTCAGTTCACTTCAAATAAAATTGACCATGACGAAGATAAAAGAGAATGGATAACTAACCACTTACAATCACAACAGGGCAAGATGGGTTAAAACCCACAAGTAGACAAACCCTTTTATAATTCAATCCATCAATTGATACAAACATAATTATTGGTTTATAAAATTAAAAGTGCATAAAATATTAGTTCATGAGTATAATCATGATCAATATATAGGATAAACCTATGAATTTAGAACTATAAAGAGGAAGGATCAGAATGAAACCCTGAGATAATTGGTAATTTGCTAAGTCTTGAGTATAATCTCAGGTTTGATGACTTTGATGAGGTATATGGCCATCAAATTTATGCTCATGAAATGTTGACATGTATGCCATTATTTCATTCAAATGGTAATCCATACCATGTGGCATTTATTTGCTCATTCAGGATCTAATTTGGTGGCCACTTGGACTGATGACCTACACATTCTCGATGAAATGAGATCTTGACACTTGTCTAGATATTATTCATCCAAAAGGCTCATAAACATGTTGAATACCCTAGGTAATTCAAAGGATGGGATTGTACCATATGGCATGATCACATGCATCTAGGGGATTGTATCTCAAAGTGAAGCATACAGACTACCCTACAAGCCTAGGGAAATAGGATCACACCTCATGGCATGATCTCGTGCATCTAGGAGATCTAGGGTTTATTGAGTAAATTAAAGGGGGTTTAGGTCATGACGAAGTAAGATCAATGATCTCATATATCCATAAGGTCAAGGGGCTAGGCTTGCAAATCTAAAAGGTAATATGAGGCAAGTAACCATGATCGTGACATGTGTCAAATCTTAGTTGTTAAGGAGGTTTATGGTTAGGTGTAGAAACCGAGGGTTCTCAAGGAAGCAGTAAAATGAGATCATGCCATGTGGCATGATCTCGCTTAATCAAAAGGTTAAAAAAAATACCAGGGCAAAATAGGCTTGGGGAAGTAGTAAAATGACAAGTGGCACAATCTTGCTTATTTGGGGTCTCCTGGGAATTTTTATAAGATTGTTAGCTCATGGGGAAAACATTTAGTCATTTGATTTTGAAATAAAACGGTCAAGTCCCAAAGAAACAATTCCATGAACAAAACAATATTTTGCCTATCTTAAAGCTAAAACCAATCCATTATCTAGGAAATGGCCAAGCTTAATATGAGATTTCAAAGAACACTTAGCCATATCGCTCTGACCAAGAGTATATGTAAACATGAATAGCATAGAAAAGACCATGAAAACTAAGAAAACATAGTCAAATTAATACAAATAGGGTAAAATGAGACCTAAATAGAGATGAAATAAGTGGAAGAAAAGGTCTCACTTGATCAACACAACCAATTCAATCTGATAGTTCACTCATAGATTAGGTTTTAAAAGGTTAATCAAATGAGAATTCTCAGTCAAATAAGTCAAAGGTAGACAACATCAAGTCAAACATGCTCAAAGAAGCAATAAAGATCTTGCAATCGATAGATAATTTGCACAAACTTGAGGTGAAATGTTTTGAAAAATTGAACCTTAATGTATTTCAAAACATGATTAAGAACATATCATGACTTATCAAATTGGTGACAAATTCAATCAGTTGCACCAAAGAATCTTCAAATACAATCTCTTAGACCAAATGTACAGACATCTCAAAGCTCAGACTTGGCCTAAAGAGTGAAATAAACATAACATTAAGACTACAAATCTTCAAGGACTATCCCATTTAAAAAATTAAATAAAATAATCTCAGACTTGACTAAGACTCAGAATACCAAATTCTAGAGCAAAAGAGGTTCCTTTGATTTTGTGAATAAATTAGGGCATGTTGTGTAAGCAACAACAACATCCTAATTGAGTGTGATGGAAATATTAATTATGCAAGAAACTTATGGAAATAAAACTTAAGGAGGGAAGGTATATTAATATATTAGTGAAGGTATAACCATGACGTGGATTAAAAATATGTATATATACATCCCAATGCCAATTTAAAAATATAGTGGTATGAATTTTATGAGCACCTAGTCACAAAAGTTCTTGAATATTTCAAGATTCCCCCTGATTTTCTAGCCAATACTATGGGTTAGTGTACTTTCATGCGTACTAAAGAATACATAGTTAAGGTTCAACACCTAAATGGTGAAAAACAAGGTGTATTAATTACCTTATGTTGTGACAAAATATGATGCACATATAGTCATCTTGCTGAGAGTGAAATACTAAGAGAAGGTGTTAAATTATGAAATGGTTACAAAATTTACAGAATGGGCAGCCAAACCATAATATATATTTTCCAATACAACATGTGGAAAAATTAGAAACTCATTTTAAGATATGTGAAAGTCACCTTGGGAATGACTTTATGTCAAAAATAAGACATTTTTCAAGTCCAAATTTCATGTCTAAAGTTGAGCTATATTACACTTTTTTACATAAATAAGCTAACGTCAACCAAGGGATGACCCTTAAAGTCAACCTAGGGATGAATTATGAAGTTGACCTATGGACAAAGTAACCTATCCATCACAAGGTCAACTTTAAATTATCTTTAAGTTGTCTTTAAAATCCATCCACATGTCAACTTTAACTTCCCATCCCCATGTCAACTTTAGATATTCATCTCCAAGTTGAATTTAAGGACTCTTACCCAAGTTAACTTTATTCCCATCCCCAAGTCAACTCAAAATATAACTTAGTAGGACTCTATTTTTAAAATTTAAAATTATTAGTTAATTAATATTAATTACCAGTAGTTGTTAGTTAATTAATATTTTTTAATATTAGTAAAAATTATTTATTAATATTGTTTTAATTAGCTAATTAATATTAATTACTAATGCAATCAACATTTTTGTAACTTGTAAATTATAAGTCAACAAATATATAAAAAAATGATAATAATAAAAAATTATTAGAAGATGGAAGCATCAGTGAGTAGGTTCAGGTCACCCACACAATAGCACGAGGGGCAAGGATATTTTAAGGTGCCCAAGACTAAGCTAGGTCCAATGTAGCATGGAGTTTCAATCATCATCAGTCTTAATAAGGGCATACAACATAAGAATTCTTGGTCTAAGGTTGTCAATTAGGCCCCAATAGGTCCCAAAATTTTAGTGGCTCCAACCTCAACTTCTAACCTAGTTTTTATGGATTTACCTAACATATCCAATCATTTTCACAACAACAATGATTATTTCTAGGAGAATATTTCTCGACTTTCTCCTCTTTTGTCTACACTTTTTGTTGTTCCACACACTCTCTTTGTGGATTCTTTCAAGTTTGCACTACTTAGGGCATATGTCACAACAAATGAGGCTATCATGATTGATTTTGGTAATAAGGCTCACTCTGAACATAAGGTGTCATTCTTAATGCTTTAGGATGTGCCTATTCTCCTTACTGATTCAACCCCTAAGTGGGTGCTCGAGGAAGATCATTTCATTGCTATAGAAAAATATATGGGCTCAAGATCTTTAATTTATAAGTGCTTGGGGAAGCATCCTTCGCTCGAAGAGTTTAGTCTTAGGATGAAAGATGCTTGGACTCATTGTAACCTTCCATACATCTCTTAACTTGGGGATGGCTTTCTTTTGGTTCAATTTTTTCAACTAAATAATTCATATGTGATGGAACATGGGTCATGGTTGACATCGAGGGATTTTTATCTATCCTTATGTTCCATTATTCAATTCTTCCATTTTTTAGATTCCACTGGTGTTGGTTTGGGTAAGGTTGTACAATATTCCTTTAGTCTTGCAGAATTTTGGCCTATTGAAGTTTTTGTTAGGTCTTGTGGGGGACTTTATCCAAGTGGATGAATCCTCCATTAGATTTTAACAAAGATTTGTTAGGGTTTACTTGATAATTGATATCTCTAAACCCACTTTTTATAATATCAAAATTATATCCTCCTAGGGGGTTTAAACATAATTTCTAAATTTTGAAGCCCTACCTTTTTGTTACTTTCATTACAATCAGCTAGGTTATAGGATCTCAGATTACCATTTTGATAACTTGGATTTTTCAAACTCTTTTCACCTTCAATAAGGGTCAAATATGTAACAAATTCTACACCCTTCTACTATGGTTTCATGTCTTCTTAAGAATTTTATGAGTGAGTTCAGGTCTTCAAGCATCATTTTTGGTTCATCTCCATTAGCCATTGGGTATCCTACCCTAGCACATTGTCATGTTATTTTTCATGATCCTAGGATTCTACCAAGGTTTTTTGGTAGGGTCAGAGCAGATGGTAAAAAATTAGGACCAGTCTATTTTGGCCCCTATTAAAAATTATACTTTTTAATCATGGAGTAGTAGAACCTTTCCTATGTTCATGTCTTATCTCCCCTTTCAACAGATCCAGATCAATTGGGAGATACTACTTTTCAGGGTAGTGAGGTAGATTTTAGATCTTCAGTGATTTACACCCTCTCTCAAAAAGCTTACAAATTGACCAAACTAGATTATGAAAATAAAGGTTGAAGAGGTAGATATATGGATGCAAAAAGACTTCATTTAGATGCTCTAAATTCTATTGGTGAGGTTTCACAATAGAAAATGAGGCATTCATTTCTTGTAGTGCCATAAAAGTGTTTTCCATTTGAGGATGATGCTCCTTTCAATGAGGATGATGGTTGTGTATAGGTTTTTGTTGCTCCTTCTAAGTTTTTTTCAAATGTGGTGTGTTATCTCTTTGTGCCTCTTTTTTGGTTGATAATTTCCAAGTTTTAATTGATATATTAGCTTTTTTATTACCTTCTTTTTTCCTATTGGATTTAGTGTATTAGTTGTGCTCAGCCTCATCAAGGTTTGGAACCATTGACCATTTTTAGGCTAGATATGGTTGTTGAAGTGGTCTTCATGATTTAAGTGATCAGTCATTTATGTTGGTTTAGTGTTTTCTAGGGACTACAGTCCTTGTTGTGCACCAAATCTGATTTGTAGCTCCATTCAAAATCAATTATCAATCCCAAAAAATGATAAAATAATAAATTAAAAGTGTTAGGTGTGGAGCCTAATTGTCTTCCAAGATCAGAGGTTACAATTATGATTTTATTTCAGTTGGGTTTGGATCCTACTCTTTGAATCCCTCATGGAGCAGGGGGTTGCAAGGGGGGAAAACCTAGTGTCGCCCAGCCCTAAAGAATTTTTTTATTAAAATTGCCTTGTTAAATTGTAATTTAGTAGTCAATTTAGTCCATTGATTAAAGGTTTCTAGATCTGACAGTAGAGGTTATGTTTAGGTGTTTTTCACCCTAAAATGTTTTGATATATGGCTAAGATGGATTAATGGTTAATCATCAATGATATGTACATCATCCCACCTAATATCAATATAATTTTTCCAAGTACCACCACTCCCACTAGCATCTCTCGAACACCCAGTGTCACTATCCCTAACATCAACACCTACAATTTCAACACCACCACTAAAATGTTGGGACCCATGCCCACCCCAAAATTATGCATCCTATCATGTATCATTTAAAGTGTTCCTCCAATTTGAATTGGCCTTGATTTGATATTTTGCCTACATAAAAAATAACAAAACATTATTAAAAATAATTAAAATGTACATATTTTACCATAAATTGATATAATGTACCATTTTGATTATTGTCCAATCATTGCCATTTTTTTTAGAGAAACGTATTCTAAAATACGAATGTGTTCCTTTTACCAAGGTTGGATCAATTCATCATAATCCTCCTAATATTAAATTAAATAAATAAAGACATTATTATTTTAAAAAATTAAACTAAAATTTATTGGAAAATAATTAAAACCATCATATTAATAATTTATGCCACACTCCTTCAAAGCCCATGGACCCTATGGGATTGGTGACCATCTTCCCCTATTGGATTTGAGCCTGTGCAACTTGTTTATGCTAGCTTATTTCACAAAAATGATCAACACGATCCCAATAGTCAGTGAGCCTCTTCTAGGGCTCAGGGTTATAATGAGAAGGTTTGTAAATAGTTAAAAAAATAAAAACTTGGTTAGTACAAAAATTTCAAAAAAAAATTAAGAATGTATAATTCTAAAATATATAACATTCTCAAACAATTAAATCATTAATACAAGAATTTTAAAGCTAGTAAAAAAAATGAGCAAGCCACAAAATAAAACTTACCTCACATTAGTTTTCCACTCTGAATGTGGAAAACTAATTCTCAAATGCTTCTTCAAGTTGTCCCTCTCTCATCTTAAGGAAACATTACCCCACTTCTCTATGAGCCTTGTATTATGAAAAAACAAGTTAGAATAGAAAACAAGTCAAACTATAAATATATTAGAATACAAAACATAACGTAGTAAAAAATTAAATTTCATAATTATTCAAAAAAAAGTTATAAAAAAAACTTAATCTCATCCAGCAGGGAATCAAATGTATTCCTAATTTTTTGAGCACCCAAGACTTTAGATTAAGTGGGAAGTTGGCATTAAAAAATCCATATATTCTGATGTCATCTTCTTCACTGTGGTGCTCAACTTGACATTGCATTCCCTGAATCAAAAAATGTGTTAATATATTACTACTCACAAATATAAAACATATTAAAGGATTAATTTTAAACATAGCTTTAATTTAAAAATTATTAATATATACACTTGGCATTTTTGTCCTTCAATACATTCTCATACCAATCTAAGTGGATCACCTTGTTTGTAGTGGAAATATAAGACCTCTTATATATGTCCCTAATCAACCCAATATACCTCTAGGTATCCTCCTCATTATATGTTACTATCTCTCTAGGAGATATAGGAAGAGATGTATGTCGATAGTGGTTAGATAAATCATTATCTCTCACATATCATTTAGTGCTAGCACAAATGCAAGGTAGAGAGATGGAGCATGCAGTATTAAATATGGGGGATGACTTAGGTACATATAATGGGTGTGCATGATTAAGTGTAGGAGACATGTTTAAGGGACTAGCATTCTAACGTGATGGTCATATGCTGGGATATATCTCGCTAGATGTGGGAGAAGGTGAGGAATGTGCGTGGGAGAAATAGGGACACATACTAACTTGGGAACCCCCTAATGCCTCATGAAATCTCTTAGCCAATTTAGTGTTATGCTAAATTAAACTAATAAAGTTATTTAAAAATGTAAATTTTACAAAACAAAAAATAATAAAAATTAGAGGAATTTAAGAGATTTACATATAATAATGAAAATCATGAAATTAACATCTAAAAAAACTATAAAATTATAAATTTCATATGAGAGAGAACGTAGCATTTCTCTATCTAATTACCTCTCTCTAACTTAAATGTCAAAGAGAGAATGCATCCTATATTCTCTCTCTTGATCCCTCTCCTTCTCCCTCCTCTTTCTCCCTTCCTCTCCCTCCCTTTTTCTCAAAGGTGAGAGATAAAGATAGGGAAAGAGAGGGGGAGGGAAATGGAGGGAGGGAGGGAGGGAGAGGGAGGGTGAGAGAGTAGGAGGGTGAGAGAGAGATGGGAAAAGAGATAGGGAGAGGGAGGGAGAGAGAGGGATAATGAGAAAGTGATAGAGATAGCACAAGGAGGAAGAGCACGAAGAGGTAGGGAGAGAATGAGACAAAGGGGGAGGGAGAAAGATGGAGAAAGGTGATTGCTTCAACAAGGTATATAAATGGGGCAAGTTGAAATCGAATTGGCTCAATGTAATAATGTAGGGTCACTACAAGCTCAATTGGCCATGGTTACATACCTTTTGAATGAATAATGTGATTGGTTTAACAAGGTATGCAAATAGGGCTAATTGAGCCCAAATCAGCCTGATGTGATAATGTAGGGCCATTTTGGAATCGATTGGTCCCATTTGCATACCCATTTAAACCAATCACTATATACCCAGTTGAACCAATTAAAATGATTGGTTCAATAGGGTAAAAAATGGGGCTAAACAAGTCTAAATCAACCCAAAGTGATAATGTAGTGTCTATTTTAGCTCGATTGACCCCATTTCTATACCTCATTTAACTAGTAAGGTTATTGGTTTAATGGGGTACACAAAATGGGCCAATCGAATCCAAATGGACCCCACATTATCACATTGGATTGATTACTTAGTGTTGAACATGTATGTGTACCCCATTAAACCAATAAGGTGATTGCTTCAATGATGTCTGTAAATGGGGCCAATCAAGCCTTACTCAATCTAATACGATAATGCAGTGTTACTTCAAGCTTGATTAGAAAATGTGATTGGCTCATTGTGGTATGAAAATGGGGCTAATTGAGTCTGAATCGACCTAATGCAATATTATAGGGCCGATTCAGGCTCAATTGGTCCCATTAGCATACCCCATTGAACAAATAAGGCGATTGGTTCAATAGAGTATGTAAACAAGGACAATTGAGCTTAAATTGAACTAATCTAATAAATCCTAGTTGATTTGGGCTTGGTTGGCCCCATTGGTGTACCCTATTGAACCAATAAGGTGATTAGTTCAATAGGGTATACAAATAAGTCCAATCACACTTGAACCATCCCAATCCAATAATTTAAGGTTGATTTATGAGTGATTGGTCTTGTTTACTTACCTCATGAAACCAATCAAGGTGATTGTTTCAACATTATATGTAAACGAGGCCAATCAAGCCCGAATTGACCAAATGTAATAATTTGGGGTTATTTTAAGCTTAATTGGTCCCATTCACATATTATGTTTATCCAATAAGGTGATTGGTTTAACAACATACACAAATAGGGCCAATTGAGCCTAAATTGACCCAATTTGATAATGTAAGGTCATTTATGGCTTGATTTCCCCTATTTTGTACCCTATTCAACTAATCAAGGTGACTGGTTCAATGGCATATGTAAACAAGGTCAATTGATCCCAAATTAACCCAATTTAATAATGTAGGGTCAATTTAGGCTCGATTGGCCCCATTTTTGTACCCATTATAACCAGTAAAGTGATTAGTTCAATAAGGTTCACAAATGGGGCCAAATGAGCCTAAAATGGCCCTACAAACTCTAATGATGCCCTAAGTCTTGTGAGAGATTAGTATGGATGTTACATGAAATTGGGCCTTCATCATTTTAAAAGAAAAACATTTCAATTTTCCCCATTTTTTAAATTAGTCATTTTTTTACATTCATCTCAAATAACTCCATTTTCTAAGTCAATCAATATTTAACACATATGACCTCAAACAACTCCATTTTCTACATATCATCTCAATGGATAAGAACGTAAAAATAATTAATGTAATCTAAAGTTTACGATTCTTAATCAAATCACAATGTCATCTAATGTTTCATGTGACAAATTTACATTATTTTCAATCAATATTTGAGTAGCATTAACTTTCCTTTATCCCACTTCTCCTATTTCCTCATCATCCTCTATTTATAAGAACACTTTTAATGCAAATTCTACATCATTAGCAAGATATTTAGGAACATCTTCGATAACATCTTTAGCCTCATATTCTTCAAGAACATGTTCATCTTCAAATTATTTTATTTCTTCTATTTCTTACCCAGATACTTCTTGGAAGATGTGTCTTGATCCATGTTCAAGATGTACTATAAATTCCTAACTAGGCATCTCAAAATTGGGATAGAAGAAAAATTGTGCCACATTAAATAATGGGACTGTGTTAGAGATTGAATTAGAGTTTTTATGTATGATAGACATAAAACATATCCCTGATCATAATGTTTTTGTAGCACATAAGGCTCATTACACTTCAAAATTCCTTTGACAAGTATATTACATAAAGAACAATATGTATATGGGGCTGAATATTTATGTTGTCAATGGATGAATTCCATTTGCATCTAGAAATTGTGATTTGAGAAGTTTTAAAGTTCACACTAATTATGTCTTGAATATTTTTGATATAATCAAGTTTCCCTTGAACCAACTTTCACTTGTTTAGGTTGCTTGATCAAATGAAACTGCAACACAGTAATAACATATCTTTCTTTTGTCATAGATTCTATCGATCCTAAAATATTTGCCACCCACATTGCATTATAATTTGACACTCATAATAACATGTAATTTATAAGTAAAATGTGAATAATATAGAATGTGTTTACATGTAGTCATTTATTTATAGAATATTTGATATTATTAATCGACATTTGCATCCCTGCATAATGTTTAAAGTATCTGCAAACACGCTTTAAGGACTGGTGTTATCAAGGTCTTCAAGAAATTTTGGCATCCAATTCTAATTACATGTCTCTAGCCATTCAATACATAATTTTTGGGAAAAATGTTTGTAAGGGTGTTATCTTCTACTAGCATACATATCTTAAATAAATCTATGTAAAATACATTGATAGATATCATTCTTGAGGCACATATTCTACTTATGTCACAAATTCAATATGATATAGGTGCCTTGAGAATGATATATATCAGCATATTTTACATATATTTATCCAAGATATGTATGCTAGTTAATTAATAATAATTAACAATATTAATATGACATATATAATCATAACAATAAAAATATAATGTGAAATAAAAGTCATGTCAAAGTCATGTAAATTTTATGGAATAAATTTTAAAAGGCCTTCTCTTTACATATCCAAGTGCACCCCGCTTCTTGTTACAATTTTTGATAGTAAATATAATTTATCTTGGTATGATTTTATCATTCCTTCTTTAACTATTATGGAGAAAATATAACATACAAATTTTGTAATAAAAATTATAAAAATATAAAAATTATATATATTATCAATTTTTAATATAAATTTAACAACTATTATATGAAATATGTAGATTAATGAAAGGAAAAGGATGCCACCTGAGACTTGATCCAATGGTGTCTGGATTTCAAGGTTTGGAAATGAAACTCTGATTTTATTTTGATTATTTTTAGACGGTCCAACGTGCAAATTTATAATTGAATCATTGTAAAATTAGATAAAATAGGGCAATATTTAATGTTTTATGGTGGTATTGTTTTGATAATCAATATAAGCTAAGTTAATATAATATAATTTATTACATTTTATTTATCTTATATTCCAAAGGTTTCCACTACCCCAAAACCTGATCATCTCCATCATGTATAGTTAATCTACTTTTGTATTTTATCTATGAAATGAAAGTAAAATTGGGTGGGAGTGATTTTTTAGTCTACATCTAAATGTCAAACCTTGAAACACATTATCCCTTATTTTATTTCCCACTGCCTGCTTATTTTCCATTGAAATATGTTCTAACTACATCCAACTTCCTTTCACCACCTGCAATAAATTATCAACATGTTTACTATATTTTTGTATATGTTGGTTACTTTATTATTGTAGATAGTATATCATATATTTACACACACATGTTTTATAGGTACTTGAGTGTGATACATTCATACATTAGATATATGATACATGCACATGTAGATGTCAGACCTTTCATATTCCTACTTGGCACACTACACTAGGGGCATTTTGCTTCTATATGATCATAATTAAAATAGGTTGTATTATTTTATGATCCATTTGAGTTTAAATGCTAACATTTACACATCCCTATACTCATATTACTATCTTACATAATGTAATTTGATATGTTATTCTACATGACATTTTTTATAACACATATATGTAGGGACTAGTATGACATGCTTATCCTAGTTATTTTTATTTCATTTACTCATATGTTTACATGGCTTACCTGACTGTACCTATTTTTTATTCTTTGAGTTGCTTGTAGAAAAATTGAACATGTTCCTTGATTTTTGTCAATAGTGCCTTGAGTTTTGCTTGTTTCTTTAGTGTGTGGATAGTTGTATATGTCCTCATCTTGGGTGTGTGGCATTTGAACATGCCCCTTATTTGCAGTCTCTTTAGACCCCTCTTTACTTAAGTTTTGAGTAATCTCATGTGCTTGCTTGATTGTCTTTTTAGATTGTTATCTTCTAGGTGTTATCATGATCCACATAATGCATCTTATGTCTTGTTATGTACACATACTGTGAGCTTCATTGATATATCTACTTTGACATGACACTATTATATGTTTCTTTACTACATGGTTCACACAGATACAATATAGTCATCTTATCATTTTCAGATAAGGAAACTATCATTTTTTCATTCCCCTCACCTCAAAAGGGGGGGAATAGCAATGGATGCATGTCACAGAGACAACTCCACATGCATATAGTTGACAAAATTGATAGAATTTAATTCAATTTACATGATTTATGTATACACATGGGATAAAATTTTAAGCATTTGACATAGATTTGGGAAAATGTTTTTTAGATTTATGATACATAATATACATATTCTATAGAGTAGAGGTTACATTTTGATAGATACTTAAGCTTGAGACACTTTTGAGGTGTATATGCCTTACAAATGAACCACATTCAAGATACTTTATTCACATTATACTGATATTAATGCACCGACTCTACCAAGATGCACCATTTAAGCTTTATCTACTGCAACAACTAGCTTCTTTGATTAGTGCAATCAATATTATGTGCTCTTGATGGACTTGGCACTAATTTTATTATGGTAGGTTTTTATAGTTACACCATTTGAATCAGGCAAGAATGGTTAGATTATGTTATATTTGAGTTGTGTGATTGAGATTATAAGTTCTTAATTAACTTGGAGAAAGTCACCCTTATATAAGATTAGGGGCATGATCACCCTCCAATTCCCCTCTTCACATCACCAAGATTTAGTTGTGAACCTCTCTCCAATGCCTCAACAACAAAGCATCATTTCTAAAGTAAATTATTAAGGGGCAACATGGTTGCAATGACACACTGGTGTAGTCCTTCCTTGCTGTCTCTTCTTTCAAGTAATTTCAATTATTCATTTTTTGATTATATGCACTAATTACACATATAACATGCTCTTGGTTTTAGATCATAAACATAACAAATTTAAATAGGGATCACACAAATAAATGTGTGTTGTACACACCACAATATGCATTTATTTCCTTGAAACCAGTAATTTCAACTTTATGATTTACTAGATTAAAGCGGGGGAGGGGGCATGGGGAAAATGTAGATGCTTAAATATATATTTATATGTTAAACTAGTCTTATACCCTTGAAAAATATCACTCAAGGCTCTACCTTTCAGTTTTAGACCTTCCTTACAGTCAATAAGCTTGATTTCACCATCCCACCGAGCCTAGATCCTTATCTTGTAGTCTAACCCTAATATTATGATTACCTAGATCACATGTAGCCTACATTATTCTTGTATTATGATATATATCCTTTACTAGCAGTTATAGAGCTTTAACAACCTACCATATTCTTAAATAGTTATGTTCAAACTTGGATGGTAGTGTTGATGCTACTGTCCTAGATCCAACACAAGTGTTTTTACCTTCTAAACACTTAAATTTGTAAATCTTACAATATGTACAGGTAAGCCTAATAGGTTTCATTAACCCTTTCATGGGAATATTTTATAAAAGGTGTGGTATAAATACAAATAAAATCCAACTTATTATGGATCTAACATATACCAAGAAAACACATATTCAAGCTCATTCAATCAATTGCACAATAGTTATATTGCTTTATTCTTCCCTATTTCTATATTAGTCATAGGAACAACCATATTATAGGTTTGAAGCATTAAAAAAACAACCCATGAGTAGTATTTATCAAGTTACAAACTATATCATTAAATGCACTTACATATAGCATATTGCACTCTTGTGTACACACAATCAAACACATAGGGGAGAACTACATATGTCTAAGGCCCTCTTCTAAGTATTATATATGTAGGCATCATTCATTGATAGAGGGGTCCTTGAGGTTAGCTCAAATTTGTGAGCTCACTAGCCCATTTTTGGCAAGGTGACAAGGCCTGAGAGGATGATCTAAGGTTTATATATTCCGATATCAAAAGCCTGTGCATGCAATCTGAATAGATAATTTGAAAGGCAACATAAACCCTAGATATACCCATGTGGAATATTTAGTAAAAATTCAATAATATGCACATGATAGATGCATTGAAGCATAGATAATATTATTGATGCAAGTGTCCATGTTGGGAAAAAATTACTTTTTAGAATCTAATGACTGGATTAGAATCTTTAGACAGACTATTTCTACACCTACCTTTCTCAGATCCACATGTACATCAGTGTACAAGATAAATACAATTTATTCTTCACATTTTTATTATTAGAATGTTGAATTTTGTACTTTCTATATTTGACACATTCTAAGATTTAGTATTTCCTATTAGAATATCTGTAGAACCTAAATTCATTAATTGGCCGAATTTTAAAGAGTAGCTTGACCCTTGTTTTGCAAGCTAATCTTTCATGTTCACCCTTATTTTCATTAGAGGCTAAAAAAAATAATCAAATGGAATAAGAAAATAAAGTGTTTACCACAATATTACAATCTCACAATTTCTTCTTCTCAAGTAACAATACAATTCTCAATAAATACAATTGTATATCTAAGATGTGTGAATGAGTCTTCATAATTAAATCCACCATAATTATGTAATCCATCACTATCACTAAAAATCAAATAGAAAATAAAAGAGGGATAACATCATTGGAAGGTTTGTCCTCTAACCACAAAGCCTTTCAGATCCCCTGCACTCCTCTCATCCACTAAGAGTGGTACTTCCTTTCCATGAAGGTGCTAGATATAGACAATCGATAGGGTAGAGAGAATCCCAAAATGTATAAATACTTTAACATACTACTCTATGTAGTAGAATAGTTTGGAATACCACTTCACTTAGTAAAATAGTTTGGTCTATTTCTCCATGTAGTAGAATAATTTGACATACTGCTCCATCCAGTAAAATAGTTTTATCTATTACTCCACGTAGTAAAATAATTTGGCTTAATTCTCAACATAGTAATATGGTATAGAATGAAATATTATTTTTGATTATATTACTAGGCTATATCTAGTAACTATAGATGATTAACGACTCATTTAAAAACTTGAACCTAATTATCTAATTAGTCAATCTTCTCATATGCGCTTAACCAATAAATCATAAGGTGGTCTAAATTTTGGCATATTTATTAGATCTCAAATTTAATTCCAAAACAAGGATCTACATGTATTATGCACGAAGCATGTCACCATCCCATGGTGTAACCCAAGGATCAAATATGGAGACCAACACTATATTTTATCATAAGATGCGTGGTTCCAAAAATAATTTTGGCGCACAATGAGTTTAAAATCAACAAGGTTTAATATAATCTTAGCATCTATTATCTGAGACTTTATTATCCCTAGATGGGATAAAAACCCACAATCAATAATCAAGTTTAATAAGGGATTGACAACCCCCAAACAATTTATCATTTTCCAACATTACTTATAACCAAGAGTGATCTTATAGACCTAACCAAAGGATATTTTACCACAATAACATTACTATAGAGGGTTCCAAAGCTTCTAGTCAAGCAACACTATGCAATAACCCTAGCTAGGTTCTATGTTTTCATATTCACAAAGTAAATGCAAAGTAAAGTAAATTCTAATCCAGTTCACACCAAAGCTTGTGGCACAAAGTGGAGGTAACAAACATAAAAATTAAACATGCATAGGATAATCCTAATTAAGCTATGTATAATTAAAACCTTGATGCATGAAAAGATCAATATATTCAAACTCCATTATTTGTGTTACTTCTATCTACTAAAATAGAGGAGTAGAGTTAGAGATACTTACCTTGAAAATGAACCCATCGAGACTCAATCTCTCCATTGGCCAAAGGTGATTCTTAAGAGGTTATTATGGTTTGTAAGGATCACTAAGGAAGGCCAAAGTATCCAAGACTTTTCCATAAGACAAGGTTCTTCTCCAAGTATAAACCCAAAATAATAACTCCTCAAGTAGAATGGTGGAAGAGTAGATTTTAGAGAAGCACATTTGAATAATTGACTCCTTGTCTCTCTAATAAATGGTGAAATGAATATGTATATATAACTAAATATAACCCTAAAAATTTCTAAAAGTTTAGTTGACAAGGTCAGCCCAATCAACTTTGTATCATTTATTGATAAAAATAACTTAGGTCCTAGTATAGGTTGGTCAAAGCCAACTTAGACTCGTAACGTGCTTTCAACAATTTGAATACAGGGTTGGCTCAAGATGACATTGTAATGTAAACCATCAAAAAGAGTTTTAGGCATAGATAAGTACTAAGGAAGGTGGTGAAATCCTTGGAAGAGTGTGTAAGAGAGGTGTCAAATCTTAGGGAAGTATATAGGAGAAGATTGTGTAGGTAGCAAGTGGTGGTATAGGGGAGAACAGTCCTGCAAAATACCAATGGTCTACCCACCCCTTTCCTGTGCACCCTTTAAGGTGTGCACTTAGAGAGATTGAACTCGAAAGGTTCTTTCAAAAGATAGAATGCATCAATAATTGATAAAATTGAAAATAATATGTCGATACAGTTCTTGTTTATGAAGATGTCCCTAATTTTTTCTTGATGTTGTAGATGAGTGGTTCCTAATTCAATCACCTATATAAGAGGAGGAAATCCTACTTTATCAACATTATTACCTTTATTTCTAAACCATTTGAGAGTTCTACTTAGCACACCCTAGGTTTTATCAATGCATGACGTAGATTCTTTCTTGTGAGAATTTACTTTTAGATGAGTTTTTGATTTAATTTATTCTTCTTCATATATAAGACCCAATGCATCTTCATCATCAACTATATTTTTCTTGATCTCCACTATATCTAACATAATCACCTATTCCAAAGTGAAATGTGAGTAATCACATATTCTCATATTTTTTTCATCATCACAATCCATCCAACAGTCTTCAAAGTGGTGTACATGATGACCGATCAGTGACTCAAGTCATTTCCTCATCAATTAATATTGCTTTGGCCAAAGAGGCACAAGTGGACCGACCAATAGAAATGGGAAACTTTATGCTAGAGTTATGCTTATTAGATAGGAACTCGTATGTTTCGGTTAACTACATTACTAGTTCCATTAAGATCCATTTGTCATCTACATACCTCAAGAGCATTTTCGGATCAATCTCACAGCCACAAATTCTTAAATAGGTGAAAGTTGGGCACTGTATGAACCAAACTCCCCACCTAGCAATCTTTGTAGAAGTTTGAATTCGTATCCTCAAATTTTACAATTCTGGTTCAAACATTTGGATCACATATTGTAAAAATGCATCATTTACTTAGTGGAAATGATGTGCACTTTCCTTCAATGAAAGTTGAGGATAAAAATCATATATTTTTGCAATCTACATATCACCTATTGTATTCAAACCATTGTAGAATATTCTCTTGGCAATGACATAAACAATATAAGAGATCATAAATAATTTGGAAGTGGTATTAACCTCTACTAGTTGTTTGTGACTAGAATCAGTGATCAATTATCCCCAATTGATGTATTGTTTATTCTAGTGAGTAATCTATATGTATATGTACATCCATGTTTGAAAATTACTCATAATCAGGATCCCCACTACTCTATGCAAGAGAGTGATCATATATCATTTATTTCATCCAAAATTTTGAATCTCGAAAGATTCTTTGAAAACCTCGTGGATGTATGCCTTAGTTTTGCCAACCATTTCTTGTTAACCCATTTAAAATAAGAACTAGTATGAGAATCCCAAAATTATTGAGCAAATGTAAGAATCAAATTAATAAATGTTTGCCTATTAGGTAGTTGTAGTAGATGATCAATATGATTTGCAAAGATTCTTAGAAAACCTCATGGATGTATGCCTTAGTTTTGTCAACCATTGCTTGTTAACCCATTTAAAATAAGAACTAGTATGAGAATCCCAAAATTGTTGAGCAAATGTGGGAGTCAAATTACCAAATGTTTGCCTATTAGGTAGCTACAGTAGATGATCAATATGATCTAGACCTGGGCATAAGATATAATCTCCTTTTGGATTCTTGACTTCCCTCATTTATGCATCATAGTGTTTAGACATTTTTAATATTATTTTTGGACATTGTACTGAAATAGGGAAAATAACTACTTGAGCTAATCAACTATCATATATACTTTATCCATAATATGTCTTATGGACCCCATTGATTTTATTCAAAATTATTTCATATTGATGTGACCCAAATTAGTATTTGTGATTTCTTCAACATTTGAATCTAGGTGCGAGGGTGGAACAACCCCTTAAAATTGATATTTCATGTCTAAATCTTCTTCCAATTGGATACCCTTTTTTGGAGGAGTTTTATTTGAGGTACTTTTCTTAGTATTCTCCTTGACTATGGTCCTGAATGTTGACATCTATTGAAAATCACCTACTTGTGAGAAAAACCAGATCCGAAATTCACCTTGTGAAGAAAGATGGAAATTTGGCCTTATTTAAGTAAGGAGTAGATTTTGAGGTATGCATAAGCAAAATGTAGAGTCTAAGGAGTGCTTGAGAAGATTATGGAATTATAGAATGTGTCTAACAGGTGATCAGGTTCCAAGATTCTGATGATGTGTCTGAGAGGTGATCGGGTTCTAAGATGTGCACAAATAAGCATCAAAGTTTGATGATGTGCTTGGCAGGTGATCAGAGTCCAATGGGGAGTCTGACAAGGTATTAGATCTCGATAAGTGTTTAGGTAGGCTTAAAATTTTGATGGTGGTTTGAGAAAATCATAAAATCTAATAGATGTTTGGGTAATGTTTGAAATATGAAAGTGTGTTTACTATGAGGTCAGAACCAAGATTATGTATGTATAAGCAACAAACCCTGATAAGTTACACCATGAAAAAATTGAACTCTGCAAAAATATTTTAGAGAAGTTTTGAAAGAAAACCTTTAATAAATTGAATAAATACTAAGGATAAACTATGAAAACCAATGCCGATGTTATCTAAGAAAAACCTTAGCTCATGTTTATTTGAAAATAAGTTTAATTGATGAATCCCTGCAATGTTAATGATCATAGAAATGCCAAATTCACAAATTGGAATGATGAGAGATAAAAAAGGCAATTGGCAAAGTGTCATGTCCCCTTTTTCGTGGACATTGACAGGCTTGATGATTAGCCTATTATGCGACCTTCGTAGGCTGATTGGATGGATAGAGGGTCATGATGGAGATTGGCTTGGCTTTGATTTACAGAATTCCTATAGTTGGCTCTCATTCAGGTTATTTCACACACATTGGGCCTGAGCTCCTATTATTTAGGGATATTTGACATACAACAGAGCACCCTTGTTTTGATATGGTCATGTGCAGAATCACTCCTGGTTCACCAGCTTCAGACGGTTCGAGGATCTGACATGTATTGAGGGAGATATTAATATTTGATTGATTTAATCAAATATTAATTATTTGGTCTAATTTTAAATTAGATATTAATTAATTAATTATTTGGTCTAATTTTAAATTAGATATTAATTAATTGGTCTAATTTTAAGACCCAAATTCTAATTTAAGAAGCCCAAGTTCTAATTTGAGGAATTCTAATTTTAGAACCCCAAGTTCTAATTTGAGGAAATCTAATTTTAGCAAGCACACCTTTGGAAGGGTATAAGAGTTTCTCATGGGAGAGAGTTGGAATTATGCATTGATTATTGATTATTGATATTGAAGAAATTCTTCTGTGAAGACTGAACCAAGGGTTCCAAGATTCCATTGCAGTGGAGAACATCAACTCTTCATTGTGTGTGATTTAGAGGCTGTGAGATATCAGCTGATTTATTGCCAAATTAAGAGATAGCTTCATCCAAAAGTTATCACAGAGGTACAGATTTGAGAGATAGCTTCATCCATAAGTTATCATAGAATTTTAGGGTTGAGAGATAACTTCACACAGAAGTTATCATAGCATTTCAGGTATTTATTTTCATTGGGTTTTGCTTTCAGTTATTGTCCAAATTAAGCTTTGATGTATTAGGGTCATTCCTTAAGATCTGGTATCCAGCATAGAGGCCACATCATATTATCTTGCCTTTGTATAGAATCCATATCGATCCGTATAAGTTCATACAGTTCTGTATTAGGTCAGACATAGCCACAGGTAACTCAGAGACCGACATCGGCATCCCAGTGACCGACATCGGCCGACTGAAGACTGACATTGGCAGAAATCCGATCGACAGTGACCGATGTCGGTGAGATATCGACCTATGATGGCGTCTGTGTGTCGACACAGAAAATTTGAGACCTTCTAAAATTCAGGTTTCACTTCCAGGTTTGCAAAAGATCAGGGTTTTAAGACTATATTCAAATTTGCCTGTATATGCATGACAGAGGACATCTATTGTAATCATCTAGATGAATAATAAGATTTGTGATTTGGCAGTTAAGAGATGTACTGTGGATTATTATTTATTTGAATTTATTCTACAAAATTATATCTTGTTCAGAGCTTTATGTGTTTCTATATTTCCTGTTGAAGGGGATATTACAGTTGTTCAAAGCTAGAACGAAGGAAAAACAAGAGGTTTACAGGGGTTAGGGGAAAAAGGAGCCCCTATGAGTTGTCTATATCAGCTTTGCAAGAAGTTCCACTTGAGACTTCTACATTGGAGACTAGCATAGAGCATGCTAATGATATGGATAATAAGAGTATGGATTCTTTGCATGATCATATTGCTCCTTCATCTTCACATCAAGAACATCAAACTTGGACGGATATGGAAAGGACCCAAAATTTATGTGATATGTGGTCACAAAAGGCCAAGGAGGCTAGATTAGTGGCTGCCAATGCGAGACAACATCTTCAAAACATAAGGAGACAGAAAGGAGTTACAGTAGGTTCTTCTTGTGACGACTTACAGCAGATCAAGGAGGGCATGGAGGCAATGAAGGTGGCTCACTCAGATTCTGAGAGACATGTGGATGAGCTTAGTCATGGGGATTTAGACTCTCAGTTAGTTGCAGAGGATGTGGGAGCGGGAGATTGTGAGGATGAGATAGTTTCAGCAGCAGTCTCTTCAGAGATAGATGAGGATGAGTCTGATGTTTGCACTCAGAGTGTAGAGGTGTACTCAGATGTTAGTACACTGAGTGTTGATGATCTCTCAGATATGGCAGAGATTGTAGCAGAGTCCCAGGATTTGATTATTATAGATGACACCCAGGAGAATGCAGTGGACAGTTTTGAGGACTTAGTTTCACCGGCAGTTTCTTTCGAAATGGAAGAGTTAGACAGTGATGCTACAGTTGTTGATACTCCATATGTTGATATGAGCTTTGAAGTTGATTCAAAAAGTATGGATGGTAGTATTATAGAGGTCAGTGATTTTGAGTCTACTCTTTTGGACCGTGCATCAGTGGAGGATTGTAGGAGACAATCTAGGCAGCACCATCATGTGTCTAGTCAGCTGAGAATTAGTGAGCGAGACATTGCTACCGCTTGCAAGAATTTCAATGTTGCTTGTCAGTTGTTAGTAGTTTATGGATGGGGTTCTCCTAATAGCATTGAGTAGGGAGGTAGTTATTTGTCCTTGATAGAGATCCACTCTTTATGGGAGGCTATCCAAAATCTGAGACAGGATTATATGCAGTTGGTTGCCGACAGAGATTATCTGATGGAGTGGGGTAGAATAGCATATGATGCATTGTTGGTCGAGGAAGATAAGGTGAGTGAGCTTACTCAGTAGCTAGAGGTGACTTCTAAGATTTTTGAGACTATGCAGTTAGCTTATGAGGAGTCACAATTTTATTTGGCTGAGATGACCATGGAGTTAGAGCATTTACAGTCTTCACCAGCCCCAGACTCAGAGGTTAGTACATTGAGTGTTGTTGGTGAGTACGTTCTTATAGTTATAGCTGAGGAACATGTTGTTGAGGCTGACACACCGCTTCATGATTTGGGAGTACCTGGTTCTGATGAGTTTGGGATACCTCTCTAGATTGATTCTTCTCACACAGATGACAGTGTGGTCTAGTTGATTGTGCCACCTTTACAGAGAGATCAGTTGTGGTGTGTGGGGGAGTACATTGATGCTTCCACATATAATTTTTACTACACAGAGTCATTCATGGAGTATTTGCTGGATAGTGCAGGTGTTCATCTGGATTCACATAGGGTGATAGAAGGCATTCTCATCCAAGGTACTGGTGCGATTAGCAGATTGGGTGGGGAGATTATAGGGATCCTATCTACTATGCTACCTCATAAGGATTTTGAGGTGGGGTATGCTCATTATTCTTCTTTTGACCTAGAGAGAGAAGATTTGATTTCACACAGGTGTAGATCAGCTCTAGTTTCTTACCATCCATTATGGGATGGATCGGCACCATCTCTTGCAGATGGAATTGGCAGTTTGAGTTGTCCATTCTACTTGGGTTATGATGCTTCGAGAGTTTAGTTCTCATGTGTTCTTGACTATGGCAGTTGTGCTCTTAGAGTTTGGTTGAGTTGCATTCACCAATTTGATTATGGGTTTCTCTTTGTTCTACTTCTGATGATATTCCAGGTACTTGCATTGATTTACAGCAGTGCAGAGCCTAATTACATTTGGGATCCAGGTGGATCGAGTGGTTCATTGTTTCGAGATTGCTTGGGGACAAGTAATTTTTGGAGGGGTGGATTATCATGTCCCCTTTTTCATGGACATTGACAAGCTTGATGATTAGCCTATTATGTGACCTTTGTAGGCTGATTGGATGGATAAAGGGTCATGATGGAGATTGGCTTGGCTTTGATTTACAGAATTCCTATAGTTGGCTCTCATTCAGGTTATTTTAGACACATTAGGCCTGAGCTCCTATTATTTAGGGATATTTGACATACAGTGGATTTTAAATTAGATATTAATTAATTATTAATTATTAATTAATTGGTCTAATTTTAAGACCCAAATTCTAATTTAAGAAGCCCAAGTTCTAATTTGAGGAATTCTAATTTTAGAACCCCGAGTTCTAATTTGAGGAAATCTAATTTTAGCAAGCACACCTTTGGAAGGGTATAAGAGTTTCTCATGGGAGAGAGTTGGAATTATGCATTGATTATTGATATTGAAGAAATTCTTCTGTGAAGACTGAACCAAGGGTTCCAGGATTCCATTGCAGTGGAGAACGTCAACTCTTCATTGTGTGTGATTTAGAGGCTGTGAGATATCAGCTGATTTATTGCCAAATTGAGAGATAGCTTCATCCAAAAGTTATCACAGAGGTACAAATTTGAGAGATAGCTTCATCCAGAAGTTATCACAGAATTTCACGGTTGAGAGATAACTTCACACAAAAGTTATCATAGTGTTTCAGGTATTTATTTTCATTGGGTTTTGCTTTCAGTAATTGTCCAGGTTAAGCTTTGATGTATTAGGGTCATATTCCTTGAGATCTGGTATCCAGCATAGAGGCCACAGCATATTATCTTGCCTCTGTATGGAATCCCTACCGATCTGTACAAGTCCGTACAGTTCTGTATTAGGTCAGACAGAGCCGCAGGTAACTCAGAGACCGACATCGGCATCACAGTGACCGACATCGGCCGACTGAAGACCAACATCGACAGAAAGCCGACTGACAGTGACCGACGTCAGTGAGATATTGACTGACGACGGCGTCTATGTGTCGACACAGAAAAGCTGAGACCTTCTAGAATTCAGGTTTCACTTTCAGGTTTGCAGAAGATCAGGGTTTTAAGACTATATTCAAATTTGCCTGTATATGCATGACAGAGGACATCTATTGTAATCATCTAGATGAATAATAAGATTTGTGATTTGGTAGTTAAGAGATGTACTGTGGATTATTGTTTATTTGAATTTATTCTACAAAATTATATCTTGTTCAGAGCTTTATGTGTTTCTATATTTCCTGTTGAAGGGGATATTACAGTTGTTCAGAGCTTTTGTAGGGAAAAAGGAGCCCCTAAGTAAGGGACATCACACAAAGAATAAAGGATGGGTGAAATGGAAAGGGATGAAGGGATATATTGTAATATGTGAAAGATATGTATATTGAGGACCACAAGTAGTGTAATGGCGGGTAATTATCGATACAAGAGCAAGCATCAAGATCTATAAGACTGTTTAGTAACATGTCAAGATTTAGGGTGTACATATGTAGAAGACAGATTCTGGGATGTCTACTTATAGTAGAATTAGGTTTCGATGTGTGCTCATGTAATGATAGGGTTCTAAAGTATGTTTAGACTCGTGATGGATTCAAATAACCTACTCTATAATAATCATAAATCCATCACGCATTAAGTAGGTGCTAAAAGTTTGACAAGGCTAAAGACTTAGCTAATTTTGCACCTTCTTTTGATTTTGTTTTCAAAATTTTGGTCAATTGTTGAATCATGACAATGAATTCTTCAAATAGGACATTTTGACTTGGAAATGATAACTTTGACCATCTTTGACTCAAATTGATCATTTACGATCCAAAGACTTAGTATTTTTAGCTTTTTGACTTTTGTTCAAAAACTGGGACAACACTATGCAAATAAATTAGCTGACTACTATATTATTAAACTATAACCAAGAAATATAATACAAAAAAAAAACTAGAGTAACGCCTCAAACAAAAACAACCAACTAAACATGAGTAAGATGATCCTATCCACCAATGTTCCTCACCACCCCAACCATCATCTTAAGGGCATAATTGTCTGAAAAGCAAATTGAGATGACAAGATACAATTATACCCATATAATTATCTAAAATAGATACATATTGATACCATATAGTCAACAAAAATGGATACATAATAATGCCATAGAGGTTATATGAATGACTTTCACAACAAGACAAAATGATTTCATGACACCCCAAGGGCAAAAAACCCACTATCAAATGTAAATCAACAAAGGGTATTCATTATTCAAGCATACTTGTAACATGAAAGGGTACCGTGAAATTTAAATCACTCCTCTCATTTTTTCCTTGAGGAGGGCACCTAGGGTTTAGTGCTCAATAACTCAAGTAATCACAGCAAAATATATATCCAACACAATAAAACACACATCACACACACTTAGTAGAGAAGTAATCTATCATCAAGGTTATGTATATGTGATGTTTGACAAAATAGATAATATTTGAGTTGAGTTAGGGTTCAAAAATCACCCCAACATTACTCTTCAACACTATTTACCTAACCAGAGGTAAACAACATAACTTTTATCTAGAAAATACCCAACTTGAACTAAGGTGAAATAGAAAATATACATATATAAAACTTACTTTAAAATGCAAGCTCAAAGTACAAATCTAAGTTGTCCCACTCGATTTCCAAAATCTCCTTCTTACACCTTTTTTATCTATTACCTCATTTATTATTATAACGTGTGTTTTTATTTCATCGTAATGCCATAAAAACCTCCTCACAACTTCTAGTAACTCCCCAAGAGAAGAATTAAGGTAGTGGTAATGAATGCCAATGGATTTTGCATTTTCCTAACTATCTCATCTGATAACGTTGCAGGGATCTTCCCTAATTCTTTGCCTCTTTCATTGTCTTTTTTCTTCTCCATTATGTCTATTCTTTTTTCTACTTCACATATCCAAGCAAGTCAACTCCTGATTAAGACTTCAATATGATTAACAAATTTTTAATCAAATATTATGTTAATCATTCCATTTTTAATCGTAACACCCTTTTTAACATGATCATTAATTTCCAATAGTGAATGCTCAATCACAACAAGCAGGGGGTGTGTCATCCCCTAATTCTATTATGCTTTGAACTTCACATGTTATACTTTATAACGTAATGTTGGACCCTCAGTTTTTGTATTTATTTATCCTAAGTACTTCTTGAAGACAATGGCACAAAAGAAAGCATGGGTGTGGGAGAGAAACAGCGTGGAAGACCATGGCACGAAAGAGGTAAATTAAGAAGAATAAGGATATATGAAACATTGAGGAACTAAGAACGTAGGACTTAAACACTATCAAAATACTTGGGCAAGGGCACATAAAGCAAAGATGGTTAATTGAGCAGCTTTCATGGACATCAGACAAGAATAGTCAAGTGCAAATCTAGCACTAGTCCATAAGAAGATAGGTGCATGACAACAAATATCCAACATAGAGAAAGCATATAGGGGTGGTTAGTCCCAGGTCAATAGGAATAAAATTTAATGGCTTCCCATGATTCATTTTTGTTAATGGTCATTGGTGAGTCATCTCTATGTAATTATTTTTGTAACTGAATGGTAGGGGTAGTGTGATGTATAAATACCCCCTAATTTTACTTAGTGTTGGTTGATAATTGTAATCCTGAGTTGTAATTCTAGATTTGACTTATGTATGTAATGAGAGGAAACTCTTATGTTGATAAACTACCTATGTAATATGATTACGAATATAATGGAATCATTACTCTTTTATTCTTAGTATGGGCCTGTCTTTTTATGTGATTAGTTAAGTAAAGAATGATTGAATAGTCAAGAGTTAGTCATGGAACCATGTATTTAGAACTAATTACATGTTTGAACACCCCAACTTAAAAAACTGAATGGATACACTATTGAATGATGAAACCAACAAGAACTAGTCTTAGGTTGTGTGTTTTGGGTGAGCACATGAGAACCTTTCTCGTGTGATGTGTCAGCACACTAGCTCCATGGACCTCTTATTCTATTAAGCTAGACTAGAGGAAAAGAACACAACATTTTGGTTTCATTATCAGGACCTGTTGCACTTATTCACATGATGGTGGGAAAATGTTCAAATGGTTATATTTGGAAAATGTTGAGCGTTGGGTTACTACCATAGAAGAGAATTTTATGCTTTAGTATCTTAAACTAGGAATTTTTGCATGTGCATGGGTATAACAACACCTTTATGACTCTCTGGGAGGATTTATTTATATAAGTGTTCATTCACTTGCATGCTTAGCTTTCAACATATGTGCAACATTGTTCAAGGAATTACAGATAGAATATCTCCTGGTCAGTACAACATCAATCAACGTTTGTAATATTGGGAGTGCCCTAGGTGAACTTAGTGGACATTTAGTGGCAAGGAACACTTAATAGCTATATTTTAGAATACGTAGTCTCTACGTATTCTTGTCCATAGGAATCCCAATTTAACTTCCTCAGAGAGTCATGCGTAAGGTATTTTAGGCAATTTTTCATTAGAAATTAAGAAGCTTATAATTGATTCATGACTTGAAAACTTCCACATGGGCAGCTAAACTCTCTCTCACATGAGCAACACAATCAATGGGGAAATGAAGGGGCACATATTGATATAAAATTGTTTTCAGCATGGTAGCCAATTAGCAAGAATTATGTAAGCACAATTATGATGAGGGTAAGAGAAGGGCTATGGTTGGAAGTGATCCAGGGAGGGAATGAGAGGACTCTGGAAGTGTCATAAGGATCCATAGAGAGAGGAAAGGCATAATTAAGGCTCCTCGACCATAGGACTACACCCTGTACCACCACATGAATGTAGAAAAGAAACAAGTCAAGCATTGGTGCTTGCAAAACCCAATATTGATAGGCCCAATTCCACATCAATAACACATGATCATGCCTTTGAGTTGGACAAATTTTTTGTAAGAAATTGGGATACAGATAGTGTGGATTTAGAGTTTGAACCTATAGAAGATACTTTCAAAGTACATAATCAAGATAATATTTTGTCATTAATTTTTTTCCATTACAAGTCAACCTTATGGCTGACGTTGGAAAGCTCGGTGGACCAAATATGGTGAGTGGGAATAGTACAATCCCATCAATAGTTAATCATCCTAATTTTGCACCTAATGTATCAGGGGCTTTTATTGCCACAAGAGGCACGACAAGTGATACTAGAAGTGGTTTGGCTAGAGGATTTGGAGGTGGCATAAAAAAAATTGGTGGATCCCCCATAGGGTCCAAGAGGAACTAGAGGTGTGTCACAACATGCTCCATTTCCAATGCCTAATTTGCCTACAGATTACTATGAAATGACACTTCATATGCCTAAATATCATCCTGTTAAAAATGTAACAGAACATGTTCATAAGTGTGAACTCATTTGGTAGGTGCGAGGCATTAATTATACTAAACAAAAGGCAGCTCAGTTTGCCACTACCCTTTTAGACAACACACATAAATGGTATTGAAATTTTGATCTACAACAAGTTATGGTAAATTATGAACAATTGAATGTGGATTTTTTTCACAAATTTGACATTTTAGATTTTGAATAACAGAGTATCATTGTCCTGAAGGATATTAAACAAGAACTCACTGAGAATATGCATGAATATTATGTGCATTTTAAAATGCTTCTTTCCAAGTTATCATTTGAGATAAATGCAAAAAAAACATGTCTAGTGGTTTGTAGGAGGCTTGTTACTTCCTTTTCAATATATATTGTCCCAAAAGAACTTTACTGACTTGCACGAAGCATTAAAAGTTATTTTTCGTAGTGAAGCTATTGTGAGTATAAATACAGGGATTAGTCCCTTTATAGAAGCCCATATTGTTGGTATGATGTATTGGTTAGAGAAGGCTCATTGCAAATAGTATTTAAGATAATCATAACATTTTATGGCATGTTGACTGTGAGCTAAAAGGTTATAACAAAAATAATTGTCCCAGGAGGAGTATTCATGCAATAGTATAATAGTCCTATGAGATCTACTAAGAAGACAATGATGTGACAAATATACCCTTGCTTCATCATGATACTCAATCTAAAGTATCATGATATTATAAAATATAAAATGCATATACACATGATACAAATGATTGTCGACTTATCAGTGAGATTCATGAGGTGCATGCATGAAGTACTCACCAAACCTATATAAACAATAACGAGGACATAATGAGAAGAGCCTTGTGTGAAGCACTACCTACATGCCCAACATAAAAAAAAGTATTAACATAATGACTTTGGTGTGGGATTTTCAAGGTGAAATTTAGTTCCTTAAGGATAGAGATCTTAGTATGTGCACTAAAAGGTAAAAAGCTTCAGTTCTACAAGACTCGATGTGTGATGAGTTTCATGCATTGTGTAAATGTCTTCTTGATGAGGACATCATTACCCTTTTAAGGAACTAGCTGAGTCATAAAACATCAAAGCCTATAGAATATTGTCGATAAAATCATGCATGATGACAAAAGGTTTGTGTCTGACCCAATATGGAGTGTGATAAAGAAATCCTAGTAAACATAACTATTAATGGTTGGATCATTCAAGATATACTAGCAGACACTAGCATGGAGGTAAATGTATTAACCAAGGATGCTTGGATAAAGATGGTGAGCTCTCCTTTTCAGCCTTCTCCACATGTATTGTTCATGGCTAATAAGACTCATACACTACACATAAGAGTGCTTAAAGATGCCACCGTTGACATTTTGGGTGTCACTCTCAAGGATGACTTTGAAGTGATGGAGTTGGATGTAGTTGAAGATTTTCTAACTCTTTTGGGTCATCCATGGTTCTAGGCACATAATACTAACTTGAGCTTCAAGAAGCACTACATCACTTTTAAAAATGATGACCAACACATCGTGATTCCCCTAGATAATGCTCAGTGACCTCCTTTTGTTGAACTGGTTAATGTCGAGGAAGATCTCAATCTATGTTTATAATCTCACAGTTTAGGGAACTAAGCGTATTGATCCTAGTCTAGATGGTATATTATAGTGCGCAAACACACAGTCCATTTTTGACACTACCAACAATGCTTATAAAAATTGGGCTCATAGAGAATATGATCTTACTAGATGAATTTATGGCATATTTGGTAGTTGAAAGGATGTTCCACATAAGATACTTAAGCAACGTAAGTTTATTCACCTTGTTTGTGGATGTTTGAAGGTTGGACCACCCTATAGATAGATCAAACACTTAGGTTTCATTGTTAAATGGGGGTATGAGAATATGTATAATAGTTGGAAATTTTTTATGTGTTTAAAGATGAATGGATGCAATCACTTACTCATGTTTTTCAAGGGAGAACTACTCAATGGTGGGCAACTCACGATCATAATTTGTTCACCTAGGATTGAGTGTGCATTGCCATGCACTATCATTTCCATCATGATAATCACATTCATGATACTTTAAGTTGTGATGGTGTTAATGCCCCTGAAGCTCATCTTGAGGCTTGTGTAACCTTTATAATGCTGATGAGACATCTTTACTTTAATATTTACAAGTTCATGCATTTTATCGTACTCTATGCACCTGGGCTAGAGCATGGTACATTCATAAAAAAATGACACCTAGACATATATTCATTTAAAATAGGGAGAGAGAGGGAATTATTAATATAAAATAGATAATCATTTTAAATTAATAAGACATAAGTTAGGCATGGTTAGAAGTGGAAAGGGACCAAGGGGGAGTCGACCAAGGGAGTAGACATGATTTTGGTGTCTACATTTGCCCCTTTTTGTCTTGTTGGTTGTTCTGGATGAACTGCAAGACAAAAATAGGAGTTGGTTGCCCCAGGTGTGGGATAAGGTCGATTTTGTCCTATTGGTTGTTCGAATGAACTGCAAGACAAAAACAAGAGGGTTGGTTGCCCCGATTATGGATGAGGTATTCCCCCTCAAAGCAGGAGTCGAGGGAAGGGAACCTGAAATTTGGTGTCGATTTGATAAAGAGTGGATGGATAAGGTGAAAGTGTGAGTGTGAATGCTGTAAAAGTTGGGATTGCGTGCATACCACTTCACAAGATGGTCAGGTCAAATTGTCACAGGTCAAGGTCAAGGAGTGCTAAAATTGAAGTAACCAGGCCCCAACATTTAGTCGTAGCTGATCGGGTTATTCAATCTAAGCTGTAGCTCTAATGGTCATTGTGGTCTAGGTATCCCGGGCTCAGGAAGTGCTCCTAGAAACACGAAAATGTCACAAGTAGTTGGGATCAATCGACTTGCGATCTTATACTTGTGAGGGTCGAAATATGATGCAAACAACCATTCATGAGGTAGCATACATGCAAAAACAACCAAGGCAACGTTTGTCTTGGAAGTGGTCAAAGTTTGAGGAGATAGTCATGATCTCCAAGGTCGTTGGTCGAGGCAGGTCGAGATAGATAGCTGGTCAAATGAATGGATGGATGAAAGAATGTGGCTAAGCTAACCCCAGAAGATGCTATGTCAACTGAGTGTTGCCTACATAGCCCTTGTTGGAAGGGCCTCAGGCTAATGTAGTTCTCCTTAAAAGGGAGGAAGAGGGTCAAAGTTATGGATTGCTTTGGTCGAGGTCAAGTCATGGTCAAAGGTAAGATATGGTTTGTCCATCAGGTAAACGAACAAACGAGGGTGGTCGAGCTAACCCCAGAAGGCATCATGTCATCTGAGTGGTGCCTACATAGCCCTGGTCTTAGGGCCTCAAACCAATGTAGTTCAGACTGGTTGAGAAGTTGGTTGATGATTGGTTTGGTTATGATAAAGATTTAGCACTTTCCATATGTATGAGGGTACGTGCTTGAAATGATGAGGGGAAGATGGTTTGTCCATCAGATAGATGAACAAATGGATGTGGCCGAGCTAACTTCAAAAGACATCATGTCATCTGAGTGTTGCCTACATAGCCACGGTCTTAGGGCCTCAGACTAATGTAGTTCAGACGAAGAGGCAAAATGGTTGATGATTGGTTTGGTCATGTGTTGAAATGATGAGGATAAGATGATGTTACAGCCTTTTCCATATTGTGTGATGGTGTATTTTGTAACATTGGTTGAGGGGTCTTTCATCCCTAGCAATTTTCCATATTCGTGATGGATGTATGCTGAAAATGAATTGAGTCTATTTATGCTTCAACAAGTAATGGTTTATGCTTAACATAAATTGTGTGGTCGATAGTTTCCATGTGTATTGGTGTCCATAGAAATTATGTGAAATGGACTATGTCATGTTGGTGGTCTGAAAATGTTTAGGTTGGTTTGGTTTGAGAAAATGATTTGGTTGAATGTGACCAAAGTGTGAAAAAAAAGTGAAAGGCAAATTGCTCTTTCATTGACACGGACCAGAATGATAGCATAGATAGGGGTTGTTAGAACCGAGAGCCCCATTCATGCATTACGTCATTGACCATGGGTTGTGTTAGAGAGGTAATCGAATCACTTTCACATTTAAGTGAGCTCGAAGTCCCTTGAGCAGGTGATATGATATATGAGGATAGGGTAACCCCTTTTAGTAGGATAACTTTGCCCCTTTTTATAGGAGTCCTTGAGACGACTACAAGCCAAGTCCATGACCCTTTTTTTTTTTTTTTGAGGTAGACTGATCAATGCGGGAAGTCTACATAGAGATGTCATTTTGCTTTGTGGTCATTTGTGAAGTTGATCGATGCGAGAAGCTTCTAAGAAAGTGTTGTTTGTAGCAAGATTTAGTCATAACCATCCTTCGAGGGAGTGGTCTATATTTTTGCTTTATATATATTTGAGGGCTTTGAATAGCTGTCCTTCGAGGGAGCAGTCTATTAGCTACAACAATGATGATACAACTGCCCTTTGAGGGAGCAGTCTGCCTTTAGAGTTGTGACCTTTTGATATTTTGACATCTTGATTTATTTTTGACAGAATTTTGAGTCATGGACAAGACTATAGAAGTTGAAGGGCTCCCTTTTATTAAGACAAAGCATCCATACTTTATAAAAGGGGTATATAGGATTTGTTTAGGGGAATAGGGTTGAAAGGAATGAGGATTAAGAGGACAGGGTTGCTCAAGGGATGAGCTCAAGTTAAATGTCAAGTGAACAAGTACTCGACTAACAGTAGAATGGTCGCAGATGCAAGGCATTAAAGGGCTCAGGTTCTGATAAGTTCCTAATCCATGCTTGTGCATTATGATGTAAGGTCCGAGCCAATCAGGAGCAAACTTGCCTCGTTTACTTCTTTCCAAATTGGTCACGTGTTGGTTGATGTTGGATGTGAAGTTGGTTGATGCTTGGTCAATGTTTGGTTGTTGTTTGGTTGAGGATGTGAATTAAAGGTTGGTTGATGTTTGGTCATTGTTTAGTCGATGTCTGGTCGGTGCTTGGTTGATTGATATTTGGTCAATGGTCAGTTGAATGTTTGGTCAATGGTCGATTGATATTTGGTCATTGTTTGGTTGAGGTCATGATTAAAAGATTTGGTTGATGTTTGGTCGATGTTTGGTCATTGTTTGGTCGATGTCTAGTCGGTGCTTGGTCAATGGTCAGTTGAATGTTTGGTCGATGGTCGGTCGATATTTGGTCATTGTTTGGTCGAGGTCATGATTAAAAGATTTGGTTAATGTTTGGTCAAGGTTTGGTTGATGTTTGGTCGATGTCTGGTCGATGTTTGGTCATTGTTTGGTTGATTGATGTTTGGTCGAGGCTTGGTAAATGGTCGGTTGAATGTTTGGTTGATTGATATGATAGTCAGGATAAGGTTGAATTCCCCCAGTTGCTAGGAAGAATGTTTGACAGATTTAGGTTGAGAGGGTGAGATCTTGATCTCCCAGATTGGAGGTAGGAATCTTAAAATCACAAACGATGACAGAGGCAATGGTTGGTAATGATTTGATTAAAGTGGCCAGTGGTTGGGGGTCTTCAAGTTGGACCTCCATTGACTATAAGGCTTTGATAAAGGTTTGATAATGTTGTGGAGAGCTTTGAATGAGATCATACAAAGACATCTTCACAGGGGTCATGTGGTGAAGTTATTTCACCATGGAGTCAAGGATAGTCTTCAAAGATGCTGGTTGAGATGAGCCCAAGACAGTAATCTTGGGTTTTGGTTGTGGTGAAGGTTTGATGGATGGGGATGCCCAAGGGATAGAAACATGTCTTTTCCCTTTATCCTTTTGGGTTGGTGGTCTGGTGGTCAAGTTGACTGTGTTGCTTTCGAATAATGGGGTTAAAGGCGGTGGAGGGACCATGGTCTGATGAGGGGATCCCGATTTAGGTGATGATGTTTGTAAGGCATGTGATGGTGTCGATGATTTGGTTAAAAGGTAGTCAAGAGGATCCTTGATGAGAAGGGTATCTTTTTTTTGGTGTTTACGAATGATAGCTTTAAGAGTGCAACAACGCTCAATGTCATGTCTCGGTGTGTGATGATAATGACAAAATTTAGTGGTGTCGAACCAAGATGGTCTTGATCCGAGAGTTGATAAGTGTAAAGGTGAGGAGGTATCGGAAGCGTGGGGTGGTGTTGAAGGTTTGTTGATAATATGGTCAAGAAAAAGGGTGTCTTTCTCTAAGCATTGGCGAATGACAACCTTGAGGGCACAACAATGCTCAGTGTCATGTCCCGGTGTGCGATGATACGCACAAACTGTAGTGTCATCAAACCAAGGGGGTTTTGGTCTGAGAGATTGGTATGGTTTAAGAGGTGGAAGATTGATGTGAGAAGACTGCAATAATTGGTGCAATAGTAAGGCATAAAAACTTGTTAATGGGTCTGGGCGTTTTGTTGCAGTAGGGGTTGATGACTTTTGTTCTAAAGTTGTAGGAGGCATTGGTCATTTTGGAGGAAATATATGTTTAATGGGCAAAGAGAGCAATGGAGGCGATGTGCCTCTTTGAGGTATGGGAGTAGGAAGCACCCCTATTAAGGTAGATGGATGCGGGCCCAAAATTGAAGGTAATGATGAAGGTGGGGGAGGAATTCTCTGGTGTGGTTTAGTGGCCTTCTTTGGTTTGGTTTGAGGGCCACTATGGTGTGAGGTAAGGTTAGAGTCTACCCTCACTTGTGGGTGAGTGAGGTTTGATATAGGCCAAATGTCGGGAGATTTAGTCTCTTTAGGTTTAATGGATGCCTGCGCGGGTTTGGGTTCAGATGTGGATGGGGGTGAGTGAGATGTAGCGATCTCAGGCAAAAGACAAGAGAAAATCGTCACTAGGTCTTCCTCGATCGAAGTGGGTGAAGAGATAGGTTCTTCTCTTGGTGGAGAAGAAATTGGAGAATGTGACTCCTCAAGAGGGTAGAGGGCAGGGATGATCGTGCCTTCTACTTGTGGTTGAGGAGTAGGAAGGGTATGGTCCTCCATTGGTAGGAGGAAGGGTGAAGGCGGGACTAACGGTGTAGGTATGGTCAAGGCATCCTCCAATATAAGAGAGGTCATTGGAGGACTAATAGGAGAAGAGAGTTCTTCATCCTGTGGAGGAGGTTGGTCAGGGACAAGAGGCGAGACCATGTTGACGGTGCGTACATCATGGTCTTGGGGGTCATTGATCATGGTCTGGACCTTGTTTTGATTAGGAGGATGGTTAGGAAAAGGTTGTCTGAAGATGTCTATGCTATGTTGATTGGGTGGTGTGTTCGGGTTGTCCAAGACAAGGTCACCCTTATCTAGCATGTCTTGAATGATGTTTTTGAGAGTCTTGCAGTTGCCCGTGTCGTGGCCCTTAACACGGTGGTAATTGCAGAAATTGTTCTCCCTATACCATGTAGGGAGGGCTTTTGAGGGGTCGAATTGGAGGGAGATTGAGGACCCCCTACTTGACGAGTTTTTCCAACACGGAAGCGTATGGCTCTCCAATTGGAGTGTATTGACATTGTATGTACCGTTGTTGGAATTGTTTGGTGATGCTTTGAGATATTGAAGGTTGAGATTGATTAGTTGTTATTGAGGACAGTGATCTAAAGACCATAATGTTGGCCACTCCTTTGGACTTGGAGTGGAAAGAAGAAGGTCTGGAAGAAGAAGGGTCATCGGTTTTTGCGTTGGTATTACGTAATTTGACCTATTTTCTTCAATAGCGCAGAGTTCAAGCTTTTGGGCCATGGTGAAAGCTTCGTCAAAAGTGCAGAATGTCTGGACCCGCAAGGTGGATGAGATGTGCCTAGCACATGCTCGAGAAAAGAGCTCAATGAGCTCGGGTTGAGGCAAGGGGAAGGAGAGTTGGTTGATTAAGCCTCTCCAACGGGCGACAAAATCGACTATTGATTCATCATCAAATTGCCTGATAGAGTAGAGGTCTGTGATAGAGACCTTTTTGGTGATATTGATCAAAAAATGGTCAAGAAATAATTGGGCGAGTTGAGTGAATTAAAAGAGGGAGTGACTGGTAAGAGAGCTATACCAATCAAGGGCAGGGCCAGAAAGCAACATGGGGAACGTGTGTAGCAGTAACGCATCATCATGGGTTATAAGATAACAAGCATGTTTGAATGCTCATAGATGTTATTGTGGGTCTTCCTTACTCTGAAAATGAGTGAACGTAGGAAGCTCCCACAGACTGGGATATGGCCGGATTGGGACGGAGGGATGGATGGGTTCGTTGCAAATTTGGTCATATGAAAGGACATTGCTTGAACCATAAATGGAAGCCTCAAGACTAGACATCTTGTCTATCAGCATCTTAATGAGATCGACCAATGGATTGGCAGGAGGGGTGCCGCCTAGGTTGTAAGGCACTTGGAAGGTGCTAGAAGAGGCGTATGACGTAGTCGATTGCACTTGTATAGGCGCAACATATGGGTAACTAGTCATCGGGGCGGATGTGGAAGCCAGGGGTGGTTGTGTCATGAAGGTAGAAGGCATAAGTTGACTAGATACTGCCAAAGGTGGTTGCATGGCGGCATTGGCAAAAGGGGAGGTAGACACTCCTGCATTTATGGGCGCAAGAGTGTGTGGAGTCGAGACAATCAAGTTCTGGTATGATGTAGAACTTGGTTGAATTGCGTGTGGTTGAGGGGGTAATGGAACCCTGATGGAGGTCGGTCCAAAAATAGATGGGGAGGCCAAACTTTATGTATTGGCCATGGTCGGGTTAATGGTTGAGGCAATAGTCTGGGTCATAAAAGGTTGGGTAGCGGATGGTGTTGATGTCATCACCGCTTCACCCGAAAGGCCTCACATTTGGTTTCTTGCGAGATCGTGTTGGAGAGCCTTGACGTTGTGGTCAAGGAGTCTCTCAAAGTTTGGGTCCCCCTCGGAGACAATTGAAAGTTGATTGGGAGTTGGTCGGGTAGGAGTTCGTTCGGTCTCTGAATGATACTCCATTAGAGGACTAGGCATAGATGGCGAAGGCAGGAGTGGTCGTTGCCCTGCGTGGTCAAGAAGAGTTTTGGTTTGACTGCGTGTCAAAACCATTCAAGGCAAGAAGGGTCAGGTTCCAGAAACTGTGTATTTTCAGTCTCAGAAAACCAGAATGGGTGTTGGACAACAAGAAAGTCGGGTTTTAGGCTTGTTGTTTAAGGAAAAGAATTCTGGACAGTGATCGACGTCGGTATAAAAATTGATGTCAGTGATAGAGGTTGTTGATGTCGGTCAGATGACCAATGCCGGCGAATAAAGGTGCCGACGTCAGTGGTAAAACTGATGTCGGTTACTGTGTTTTTCAAAAACTCAAAATAATTGAAAGTTCTTGGAAAGAAAGAAGAAAACGTCCTCACTAGCTCAAAAACCAGATAAGAACAGAAAAATAGATGGAGACAGGTAGACCCTAAGCGTTAAATCCTAAGAATCAAGTTTTAGAATCATGTTGGTTTATGCCTTAGAATGTGTTTGGGAGGTTGGCTAGTAGAACGGGTCCTAGAAGAGGTAGTCTAAAGTTGGTTTCAGGTTAGTTTCAGTGCTCAAGAGTCTGTGTTAGGTTTCGTACTTGGCCTGGTGCTAAGGAGCAAGCTCCCCTCACTTCACGAGCCCAGTGATAAGCTGGTCTCACTTAGCCAAAATATACTTCCCCTAGAGATTATCCTCTGCCAGAGAACAGAGTGGGCTTTCCCCTTGGTAGTGAAGTCCAAGTGGGATTGTCGGGACGGGTAAGGTATCTGCTAGGTGATGAAATCCTAGTCGGACCTTGTCTCAGGTAAGTTAAGATGTTTGATTTGTGCAAGTGATTTGGTCGTGTAACATAAGTGGACTACGATTAATTCATGATGTGGTTTTAATTACTAGATGTGTGGACTAAATATGCAAGCAAGCAGAAATGACATGTAATGTATTTTAAGCCCAAATCGAAATGTGTGTTCGGATGAAAACAAGTTGAGAAATGGTTGAAGAGTATGAGCTGACTAGTCTAAGATGCAAGAAAGAAAGAAGGGTTATTTTTAACCTTGCTTATGGTGTTTTTTGGAATAGATAGAAGGAAAGAGTGCAAGAAGAGGCCTAATGCACCTATATGAAAAGTAAGAAAAAAACCCAAGGAAGACCCTAGGGTCCCACCGGGCATGCCAGAATGTTTCTATACGATTTTCACTTTTCACATTCAAAAGGAAGTGAGAAACTAAGATAAATGGTGTAGAGTTAGATGTTACCCGGATGAAGTCTTGCGCACCAAATTCAGACAATTGAAGGAACTCCTCTTTGGTTGTGGAGGATGACACCTGTAGAAGAAAGAGACTCAAACACAGAGGTTGTTAGATAGCTAGAAAGTGGACTGCCAAGCAAAAGCTTGGTCCTAAAAGTGCAAAGACTTCTTGGAGGATGACAATCCACTGATTGTTAAAAAGCAGAATATAGCCAGAAATAGAAATAATAAAGACTGAATAAAAGAAATGAAAGCAAATGCGTACCTGTGTGCAGCAATCTGCCTTCCATAATCACCGACATTGATGGTTCTGTCGGCGTCGGTATGTCAAGGTCACCGACGTCGGTGAGTCTGTCGCGTCGGTGGAGGCAGTGGTCTCTGTGGCCGGCATCAGTCAGGGCAATGGCCTTGGACAGGGTCTGGACAGGTTTATGGTCTGTGGATGGGTCTGAGAAGGGGTATGGGTTTGTTGGAGGGTTTCTGAGAGTTTGTTTGAATGCCCTGTGCAGGGCTACAAGGCAGAAAGGGTGGTCTATAAAAGGGACCAGATGGAAAGCAGAGGCAACAGGGAGATAAGGATTTGGGTCTGCTCTGGTTGATAGCCGGGTCTGGGTGGTGATAAGAAGTGCTAAATGGGAGCTAACAGCTAATACATTTCTAGATTATTGAAATGAAATAAATGAAACACTCTTAGCTCATACCTGCTGAAGAAGTGTACAAGACTGGTTGTCGATGCTTGTACCTGTTGTTGATGTTGCTGGTGTAGAAGACCTGTTGCTGCAAGATGGAGTGACTGATGTAGAGTACCTGTTGTTGTTGTAGCTTGCTATGTGCCTGAGAGAGAGAGAGAGAGAGGTCAGAAGATTGGAAGGATTAAAGATTGGCAGATTGAAAGAGCCGATCGAAGGATTGAAAAAGCAGATGATTGAAGATTGAAAGGTCGGATGTCCCAGATTGAAAGGTCGGATCCGAATTCTGGACGCAGAACACAGTTTTGAAGGCAGCCGACGCCAGCAATACTGCTGACGTCGGCCGACTACTGACCGACATCGGTGGCTGGAAGGCGAGCATAAAGGCTAAAAATAGCCTTTTGTCCATTTTCCCAACTACCGAGTCAGCGGGTCGGGGGAAGAAACGGTCGAAGGTGGCTTAATAGGCGTGGGAAATGAGTGGGATAAGGGAAATGGGGTCTTAAGTCATTTAAGACTTGGCAAGGGGTAGTGGAGGGCATCCAAGGAAGGGTATCTTAGGAGGGGTGAGGTGTCAAGGGAGAGAGAGGGAATTATTAATTTAAAATAGATAATCATTTTAAATCAATAAGACATAGGTTAGGCATGGTTAGAAGTGGAAAGGGACCAAGGGGGAGTCGACCAAGGGAGTAGACATGATTTTGGTGTCTACAGTAACATTAAAAGTAATATGATTTTAACACTATCTTATTTATCACCTCATATGGATTTATGCATGTCCCTACAAGTAATCTATCAAGTTATCATAGGCGATCTAGTGTTGATTAAAGACTGCATACCACATATACATGGTACACTAAGGATAGCTTATCCATATTTCAAGACCTTGATACTCCTGCCCCTCTTCCCCTCTTCATTACAGATTGACTCTCCACCAGACCATGCCCTGAGGGAACAGATACAAAAGGTTGTGTACCAAGTTGAGGAAGGTCCCAATTTTGACCTATAAAATATGTCCCTTGACCACTTAGCTTTATATACTGAATATGGGGCAAGTAATGTTAGAGACACCATACAAACTGACCAAAAACCATATTCTAAGCATCTCTAGATGGTTTAGCATAATATTGGAATGATGTGTCTAAGATGGCCACAGACCAAAATTATTGGTCTGATACTGAGGTAATCAAGATTTTTGAATTTTCTTAGGAATATCAAGATGTTTTCCCATGCAATTACATAAAGATAAAGGGAGTGCATCCTTCATTGGGAAAAATCCACATCAAGTTAGTTGAAAGTGTTCCAGCAGTCAAAAAAAGACTTTATCAAATCATTCTTAATCTATGCACTCAAGTTAAGGAGGAGATTGATAATATGTTGCATGTTGGAGTTATAACTCCTATTAATGAATGTGAATGGGCGAGTTTCATGGTGATTAGTATCAAAAAGGATGATCGCATTCACATTTGTGTAGACTATAGGGTATTCAATGTTGATTGTGTAACTAACCCTTTTCCAATGCCTTTCATTAAGGAATTTTTAGGAGTTTTTGGGTGCGAGATTTAGACCTTCACCAATGGTTTTTTAGAATATTATCAACTCTATTTCATAGTATAAGATAAACCAAACACCACCTTTATAATTGAATGGGGTTTGTTCACCTACAATGTGATGCCTTTTGGTCTAAAGAATGCTTTGGTTATGTTCTCATGTATTGTAATATAAGCTTTTAAATAATTTATTCACATGTTCCTTTAGGTATACTTGGATGACTAGGCCATGTTTGGTTTAGTGCAAGATCATTGTGCTAATATTCACATTGTGCTTGAGTGCTACTATCAGCTTCAAATTTCTTTAAATATGAAGAAGTGTGTCTTTACTACTTTTAGAATTTTGTTGGGTCACATTATTTATTATGATGGACTATTGGTAAATTCAATTATTATTATAGTCATTGTTTACCTTCTAACACCGACCACCCAACGTGAGGTTTGTGCCTTCCTAGGACAGGGTACTATCAAAAATTCATCTGGGGATATTCTAAGATCACAGTGTCATTAGAAGATCTCCTTAAATAGAATGGTCAATTCTTATGGACAAATGCTCACCAACAGGAATTCGTAGCACTCAAGGATAAACTAATCACTTCACCCACTCTCTAGTTTCCATAATGGACAAAGTTATTTCATGTACATATTGATGCTTCAAGTTTGGCAGTGGACAATATCCTTGCACAACCTAGTGAGGGAAGTCTTGATCATCCTATCTGCTTTTTCAGTTGGAAGCTCACTCCAATTGAAAAAAATTACTCAACTACAAAATGTGAAGCCTTGACCATGGTATATACACTCTAAATTTTTTACTAGTATTTGTTGGCCACCTTGTTCACTTTATTTATATATCATGAAGCACTTAAGTACCTCGTGAATATGTCAGTGTTGCATGGACACATTTGCTAATGAATTGTTCTCTTTCAAGAATTTTAATTTTCTATGGTGGTGAAACTAGGTAAGACTAATTATGAACCAAATCACTTGTCACACATTGAATCCAATGAACATGTGTGCACCATAAAGGATGACTTACCTGATGTACAAATTTTTCAAGTCATGTGCATACCTAAGGAGTTGAAATATATTGTAATTTTCCTTAACATAGGTTCAACACTAGCCCACGTCAACACTCAATAGAAAAAACAATTAGTTGTCCATGTTGCTCATTTCCAACTAATTGGAGATGACCTCTATATAATTGGATGAGATGAAGTATTATGCAGATGTGTGATGCAAGATGAGTGAATTGACATTTTTCAGGAGTTTCATAAAGGTGTTGCTAGAGGATGTTATGTTGGTGATGTTACAATATGAAAGGTTTTATTGGTAGGGTTATGATGGCCTTCTTTATTTAAGGATGCCAAAGCTTATGCATGCCAATATGGTATTTGTTAGTGCATGGGTAAACCGAACTGGAGGGATGTTATGCCCCTTCATCTAATACTTACTCATGAACCCTTTGAGAAATGGGTTGGTAATTTTGTTAGGACCATTACTCCTACTAAAAGGCATACTAATACATGCTATATCATTACCACCACTAACTACCTCATTGTTGGGCTGAAGCAACACCCACTCAAGATTATATTGCTATAACTACCGCCAGGGTTATTTGGGAGAATATCATCACAAGGTATGGATGTCACTTAAGTTTGAATAGTGACCATGGAACTCATTTCCTTAGCAAGATAATCCACATCATTTTGGTTGAGTTCATGATTGCGCACCATAAGACTACACCATATCAACCTCAATTCAGTGGTGTAACTAAAACTTTCAATAAAATATTGGGTCATGCATTGCTGAATATTTGCAATATTGCTTACACTGATTGGGATGATCAAGTTTGTATGATATTATGTGCATATCGAACCACATATAATTGGTTGAACAAGATCACTCTTTTTAATGTTGTATTTAGTGCTAAAGCAGTTCTCCTACTTGAGTTCTTTGTACCTTCTTTATATATTTCACATGTTGGTCGATTGGACAATGAAGAATCCTTGAAATTGTGCCTAGATGCTTTACTGCAACTGGATGAAACACATTTTCTCATGCATTAGAGCCAAAGAGTGGACAAATAAAAATATAAAGCTTGGCATGATAGACGTCTTAAGAATGAGACTTTTCTCTTGGTATGTATGTGTTGGTCTATGACTCTAAGTTCACATGCCATTCAAGAAAACTTCGTGACCATTGGGATGGTTCATTCATCATTCATAAAATTCATCCCATAGGTGAATTCAAGTTGAAGAGGTTAGATGACTATTTCATTCCATGCCATTTCAATGGTAGTCAGATTTGATCATACCATTTTAAATGATACATCCTTTTTGTTAATAAGGCATCTGCCACTAGATAGTTTAGGATTTTGGTTTGTTTTTGAATAAAGAAAGACATTATTTGTGTGCCTTTGACTTATGTTTAAATCAACACTTGGTTCTTTCTTCTCTTATTTGTTATCTCGTGGAGGACCACAATCATCTTTTAGTCTGGGGTAAGTGTGAGTAAAGCAGAGCTAGAGAGCACAAAGGAAACAATGGAAGAAAATGTGCACGAAAAAAGGGGCACATGAGTGAAATAATATAAGGATAAGAAGATACGTAAAATATGACACATTACTACTATGAAGGGTTCAAGATGGAAAAAGTAGGTTTCTAACTTGGAAATAAAAACTTTTAAATTCTTGTTACAACTATCATGCACTATAAAAAAAGTACAGGATGGGATAGACATACGTTAAACATGACAAAGTAGTAAGCGTAATGGCATGCGTGCCAAATAGATGTTGTGGGAATATCGTCAGAGGCATTAATGAGTGAAATGATGGATGAAGTCATGTAAAAATGAATATAGGCTATCCCTCAAAGCTATAAAGGTTAAAAAGTATTCATTTTTAAACTTTACTATTGTTAATTCTCTAATTTACATAGACAAGCAAACCATTTTCAAACTATCAAAAGAAGCATTTATCTAATTTCAGCAACAAATTCATAGTTTGAAGTAAGGTGATTATCATGAACATAGAGACTGGTGAACTTATGATTAGAGGAATGTGATTTAAGGAGTTATAAATTATTGGTGTTGGTGTCTACCATTAAAGGATGTTGAAGTAGGAAAGCCAAGGGAGTTTGAAATAGTAAACATGTATTCATTTAGGAGGATCAGATGACCACACCTCAACCTTCAGGATCCTCGAAGGGTGATGTGGCCAAAGCAGAAGGCCCAACAAAGTGAGCCTTTACCCATGATCTATCAAGAAGAAGAGTTTGAGGGCATAGAAGGACAACTAATTTTGATAAGAGAATAAGTACTTAGGGAGTCTGGTGCGTAAGTGGAAAGCTTGGAATAACATGTATAAGGAACATACATTAAGAAGGAATCAAAGATGACATGATAGGTAAAGAAGAAAACCAAAACACTTCCTTCACCCTCTATTTTGATCAAAGAAATGTAATACCCTGAGTCAGTGTTGTGCGCTAAGTATTGGGAATTCAAGGTGTCAACCTGTCAAGTATTTAATTATAACCATTGACAACTTGGGAATGAGACATAATTATAATGTGATTATAGGGTTGAGTGCTAAAACACTAGGAATGAGATCATTTATGATCTCATAGTTTTTAATCTTCTCAATGATACTAGAGTGTTCTAGTTCTTCAACTGACCTTATTTTGGGAAGCCCATGGAGGTCATGAGATTTCTTATCTTATGCATCTATGAGGACTAATTTTAATTTGTAGGGCACAAAATGTGGAATAGAGAATCAGTAAGGTTATAGGTTTACCAAGGTGTTGGCCTTAACGAAGACTTGGAGGTCTAAGATGAAATTGAGAAAATGATGGTGGCACTAGAGTACAAGAAGAAAGCCCATGCCATATACATATCTATTCTTCGGGGTCCCAATCTTTAGGTAGTTGCACAATTGTCCACGACTAAGCTTAGAGGAGTTGATACATGGAAGGAAGTTGATATGGTACACCTTTACGTAGCCAATCGATGGCTTAGGGGCTTAAGTATAATTATTCTCAGTATTTCATCAAGTGGATCATTACAAATGAAAAAAGGTCCATCACCTACTAAATCAAAAGTTTGCTCGGGGCATAATTCTTCTTTTATTAGTATTTGATGAAATTAGTGTGCTAGAATACATTAACGATGAGTTGAAGTGGGCCTAACCACCTGAGAGCAAGTCTTTGGCTGAGTAGTTCAAACTATTCACCTACCCTAGTGCCATTATCACCTCCCACAAGTTAAGAATGAAGGTTTGGTTTGATGGGATTAAGGAAGCCTTTGGGAATGAGTGGCACGCCCCTAAGGAATACCCATGCAGATGAGAGATCAAGCTCAGTTTATGGTAAAATAACACTATTCGTTAGCACGCATCTGAATGGACCCTAAAAATGACCTGTCCAAGTGACTCAAAATACCTTATGATTTCATGGTCATGGATTTCATGAATTCTATAAATAGGATATATGATGCATGCTTGGTGAAAATTAACGTAGATAAGATTAACGTTAAGTCTCACACTCTTCATTGATTATATGTATATCTAGGGAAGAAGGCTTATTAATAAAATCAAGAATCAGATAACACCAATATCAAAGCACATCAGATCCTAGTTGGGTACAAAGTTCATTTGTTGTATTATATGTTGAAGCCGAAGAAAAAGACATAAAGGAGTAATGAGGTTAGAAAAGAAACCATTCCACTCCCACCAAAAATTGGAAGACATCAGAAGGAAAAGAGGTCAGGCATGATGCTAGTTCAAGCATTTAATAAGAACAACCAAAGTGATAAAGGATCGGCCCTTCACTACCAAAAGATCATGGGGTGCCTGCATGTCAAAAACAAGAAGGCCCCAATTCCACCACATAGACATTTGTTCCTTCATAACAAGATATTTCTGCACCAAAAGTTGGGGAAATTGAATCATCACCTTGAAGGACCACCTAAGAGGGGACCTTCCCCTAAAAAACAACAGGAAGCCACACCAAAGCTAGATAAGGAACCCTCTCCAGTACATCAGGAAGTGCCTACCCTTGATGACACACAAGTGGATGTTGGGAGTCCCATTGGTAAAGAGGGGGATGACATAGACACAACTTTGGGCACTATTGACCTTAATACTAGCACAAGCCACCAACAAGATGAGCCAATAATTGAAATACTCGAGACTGATCCCAATATAAGAAAGGGACTTATTGATGAATCTGCTTAGTAGAGGCCACCAACTACCAATGTACCCCCTTCCATTCACACCCAGATCTAATAAAATGTTCCAGAGAAGGACCTATATATGTGGAAGTATTTTCCTAAGGAGGAATCGATTGATTAGACTCGATGATAACTTTCCTTTTATATGGATGTATATAATGAAGAGTGTCACTTTGAACTACCTTCAGATAATATTATTTTGGCACCAAAAGAGATGAGCTTCCTAATACATTTTGGGTAGATCATTGGTAGTGTACATCGGTTCATACAAGCATAACCCTTCTTAAGTTTACTCATAAAGTGACAAGTTAAAATACTTTATAAGATTTTGATGTAAATCAGCTTAAGCAGAAGCATCAAGAGGTTGTTTCCCTATATTACCATGAGTGTGCAGAACAAATAAATCTTGAAGAGGAGCTAGAAGAGCTCAAGCACCAATTGGAAGCAACAACGATGTTTAGAGTGAAGACTCTAACACTTTGTAAGAAAATTTTACAACATGAGACATCCCTTGCTGACGGAGTTCCCCTTGAAGGCAAAACTATTGATAAACTAGGGACCCTGGTATAACTTTTATTGAAAAATGTAAAGACCAGGTAAATCCTCAACATGAGCAGACTTGGCAACATAACACTTCACTGAGGCTGTTGAAGTTTGTAAAATCTTTTTGACTAGAGTTAGTGCTATGATTCACATCCTAGATGGGGTTTTATGTCAAATTAACACGACCCACTAAAATTTTAGAAGTAAGGCTTCAGGCAAAAGAAATTTAGTGCTAATAACTGGTTGAGAATGTGCTTGTACTAAAGGATAGAGCTGAGTGTGCCAAAGTATTTTAGGATGTAGAGGCCCTTGAAAATAAAATAAGTGCTCATCATCAAGAGCTAAACACTAATTAAAGATTTCATGCTTTCACAATTCATGTCAAAATCAATATCATTTTTAGAATACCTATGTGAGTTTTTTCCCTTGATGTTTCAAATCACTCCCATGATCCTTCATCAACATATAAGAAATTGAATGTGAGAACAACATAATACCTTCTTAAGCAACCAAAACAATCAAGAAATTAACCATTGAAAACAAATTAAAAGTTTAAAAACTTTGCTATTAGTTTTAGAAAGGAAATTTTCTTTTTAAGTTTTCAATTCTATGTAAATTTTAATTTTCTAATAAAATTAAAGTTATATTATAAATTGATATGGATTGTCATATATATATATATATATATTTTAATGTCTTTTTTATTTTTTAATATTTCAATTTTAACCTCTAATTTTATATTTATTTTTATTATCAAGAAATATAGTTTATAAAAAATGTTAAAGATTATTATATCTAAATAAGAAAATTGGAAACTAAGTGAAACCTACCCTGTAACGAATCTAACAGTGGTTTCCAAGTGTTACTCAAATCTAGACCATCATCCTTGTTAAGATTGCTAGGGCATTTATAGATTTCTATGGCCTCTCTCAGTTTATGCTTATGAAAATGGTTCTCAATAGCTATAACCCTAGTTTGGTCAATGTTAATTGCATGCTTTGTCTTGTAGGAGTGTTATGCAAGAGCAGATTATTCTTTTCTTTCAAGTCAAATATCTACAACATGCTCTTTGGTTATGGTTTTAATAGATCTACCGGTTTACCTAATAAATGGGATTCTAAATGAGCATTCTACAATGTAGACACCACTATGAAGGTTATGATCGTGGAGGCCCTTAGCAATATTGAGGGTCAATCTTAACTTATTAGTAGGAATGAAGATGGAATTGATATTATGATGTTTGATAATTTTAGATAATTTGTTAGAAATACTTGTTACATAAGGTAGGAAAGTTATTGGGCCTTTGGGAAAAGGTTCTTTAGGTCCTTATCTATCAATTTTCAATTTTTCTTGTTTAATATCTCTTATAATCTGTGTATTCATGTAACCATTGTGATCTAGGAATTTGACTCAAGAGAGGATGGTTAATATGGTGTTAGTTCCAAAATGAAAACAAAGTGAAATAAACACACTAATAACATAACATCTCTAGGCCTAGACACTAGGGAGAGCTTAGTTAACAATCATGAATGAAACACACAACTAAAATGCAAAAGAAAACTCTTTTACCTTCCTTGGATGCTCCAAAATGCTTGTTCTGGTGGTTTTCTCGGCTTGTGGTCATGAAGTACTTGGCAATGGAAGCTTGACAACCTCCATCTCTCCTTCACACCTTTGGCTTGTGGCTTGGCTTGGATTGGAATCAATTCAACATTATAACACTAGTTGCTTGAAGCTTTTGTAACCAATCATGCATTATAACTTTACACTAATTAAGCTTAGAAATAATGTTGTGAGGCCTCCTATTTATAGATTTTTGGATTTAACCAGAAGCAACTTCAACCATCCATCTCAAGATTGAGATGTGTGGTTGAGGATTAATTCAATTTTTGCAATTAAGTTTGTAATTATCCTCATCATGGCATTGGAAAAAGGGGTAATTAAGAGGCATGTAGGGCATCAAGGAAGGCATTGATGAGGCATGGGAGGTATGAATCCTGATATTTGTGGCATTTATGGCCTAGAGATGTCTTCCCAAGAAATGATATCACTTGATGATGTAGATATTCAATATTCATTTCTAAAAACAAATATTCAATAAATTTCCATGAAATTATTAACTAGGTCTTGATTTGGGTTAATTAACACTTAAGCATGATTAAGCATTTTATGCACAAATTACCCAAATTGATTAGAATGTCTTGTTATTGGTCCTAAATTTGATTGGATTAGAATTGAAAGGCACTGTCAGATGTGTTGAATGTGTGTTCCCATTTAGGATGTTACCAACAATAAATAACAAAGGCATGAGTCTTATATAAAATATTTGATAGAAAAGAGCAGTCCAGAGCACGTAGGTGTAAATTTGGCATTTTGACTAGAACTAAAATAATCAAACTTAGCTGGCCCATAAATTGTATTACCCCATTTAGGGATACCTTGGCCAAAATCAGCATTTGAATATGTCAATTTCACATCATTTAGCATGTTTTAGTGTTTTTAAGCCAAATTATGCATTTTGGGTGGAAATTTGCCAAAAACCTAATTAGAGGTTATCGATGGCCAATTTTAGGTGTCTACAACCATTCATTCTGAAAACATCTCTTAAGTGTTCAATCTCTTGGTTGATACTATCATTATCGCAAATCTTAAAAGCTCTAGTGGCTAAAGTTCTAAGAACTCCCACCTTTTGTGTTGGGTGATGATGAGAAGAGGCATGAAGGTAAAGATCAGTGTGAGTTCCTTTTCTATAGACCTTTCTTGCCAAAGAGCTAGCTGTAGACACCTGAATCTGGCCACTAATGACCTCCAACCAGACTTTTGACCAATTTCCACCTAAAATGCATAATTTAGCCTAAAAAACTAAAGCACATTAAAATCTTTGAATCTGATATAGTAAAGCGCTAATTTTGGCTAGGATATCCCTAAATGGGGCAATGCAATTTATAGGCCAGCTAACTTTGATCAAACCATTCCAAGTCAAAATGCTAATTTTGCACCTGGGTGCTCTGGATTGTTCTTTTCTATCAAATTTTGGACCAATGATAAGGCATTCTGATCAATTTGAGTAATTTGTGCACAAAGTGATTAATCATGCTTAAGAGCTAATTAAACCAAATTAGAGCCTAATTAAGAATTCCATGAAAACTTCTTGGATAGTTATTTTTAGAAATGAATATTGAATATATGCATCATCAGGGGGCATCATTTCTTGGGAAGACATCCCTAGGCTATAAATGCATAAAATATCAAGGTTAACCCCTCCCATGCCTCATCAATGCCTCCCATACCTCTTAAATGCCCCTCTATCCCAAATATTGATGAGCCTATTTATAGATTTTTAATTACATAATTGAATTAATCCTTAGCCACACATCTCAATCTTGAGATGGATGGTTCAAGTTGATTCTAGCCATTTGCAAAAATTTATAAATAAGAGGCCTTGCCACATGAATTTTAAGTTTAACTTGTGTAAAGTTACCATGCCAAATTGATTCCAAAAATATCTCATATGCCAAAGTTATGATGCAAAAATATTGAAGCCAAATCCAAGCAAGATGCCAAGGAGAGATAGAGGTGGTCAAGCTTCAATTGATGCAGACTTCATGAGTATAAACCAAGCAAGCCACTATAACAAAGCATTTGGAGCATCCAAGGAAGGTGAATGATTCTTGTTTTTCATTACCTTTTAGTTGTGCTTTTCATTTTTTTTGTTATTAAGCTCACCTTAGTAACTAGGCATGAATGTGTTAGCCTAGTGTGCTTTTGATTTGATTTATCCACTAACATAATACTAATCTCCCCTTCATCATCAAATTCCTAGTTCACATAATGGCACACTCGATGGGACCATAACTGACAAATTTTCTCACAAATCCTTTACAATTAACCTACTAATTATTGTCACATAGGCTCTTGGAGTATAAAGCAAAGAAAGCAAAAATTTGAGCAAAAAAGTCCATTTTTATAAACCACAGTTTTATTCTCTAGATGGCCCAACTTGACTATGGTTCATCCCAACTCAGCTTTGGTTCATCTTGACTCAGCTCTGGTTCATCCCAACTCAATTCTAGTTTGGCCCAATTCATCTTTGCTTCATCCCAACTCTGCTCTGATTTGACTCAACTTGGCTTTGATTCATCCCAACTAGGCCCTGGTTCACCCCAAATTAGCTCTAGTTCAGCTTGACTCAGCTTTGGATCATCTTGACTCGACTTTGGTTCAGCCTGACTCAGCTCTGGTTCATCCCAACTTACCTACCCAACCCAACTTGTTTGTCAACTTGACTCACATATCAACCCAACTTACCTATCCAACCCAACTCACTTGTCCAACCCAACTCACCTATTCAACCCAAATCACCTGTCAACCTGACTCACCTATCAACCCAACTCACCTCTCTAACCCAACTCGTATGTCCAACCCAACTCGACTGTCAATCTGAGAGCACTTTCTTCAAAAAATCTTGTTTCATCCTCAATATTGCTTTAAAGCTAAGCAACTTATTAACATTTTTCTTGCATGATCTACATGGAAAGTCATCTAATCAAACTAAATTAGTGCCTTTCACACTTCATTTGAGTGTTTTAAAATGAATTAGGAACTTTCTTTTTGGGCTTAATGAAAAATATAGGTGCTTAAGTGAATGTTTTGATAAGTTAGGTTTTCAAAGTTACAACTTAAGACCAAGGGGTCAAAAGAACACCACCCAATTGTTCAACTTGGTGCTTAAAAATAAACTCAACTTTTCAAGCTTTTTGTATTCAATTAGTTGTTTAAATTAGAACTTGTTTGGCAAAAAGAAGGTTTGCATGTGTATGCTCTTCCATTTGGCCCTTTTAGGGAACCCTTGGAATCAAAAGTGACATCCTTATTGCAAAAATATTAGTCCAAAGCTTAGAAATAATGTCATCTAAAGCACTCCCCAAAAACTCATCATAGTTTGGGTGACTTTGAAAATGATCCTAAAGTCTCCCTTTTTGTCTTTCATTTCGTTGCATCTTAACTTATGAGGGGGGCGTCATTACCTCCCACAAGTTCTTTAGGGAAGCTTTGACTTGGGGTTTCGTCTCCCAGCATGGACTTCACCCACTCTCACTAGGATCGAAAGGTTTGAGCAATTAAACCACTTTCTAGTGATGGAGTTACACACGAGACATATCTATACTTTGGACATCGCACTACACTGAGTGAACAGTAGGATGTAGTGGTTACAAAAAAGACTACACCTTTTTGCAACAAGCCAAGTGCCGTGTATACCCAATTTCCATGCTTTTTTTTTGCATCGTTTGACATGAAAGTCATTATGCATTGATTCCCCTAGAAACATTTGAAAGCTTGATAGTTTAGTCAACCCCACATTGTCATACCCTTGATAGGATTTGGACGATTATACTTAGTGTATTTTGGTCATTTTCGCTTGGTATGTTTTGAGACTGAAACTTGTTTGTTTATTCATAAAGCCATGTCAAAACCAATTTGTCTATACGTCACTCTTTTGTCTAAAAAGGTGTTATGCTGGTCATTTTACACCACACTTGTGCATTGAAATTTTTGTTAAACTTGTTTATGTGTGTGTCATTTGAGTTGAGGAGGGTAGTGTTATGTTGCCTAAATCATGTCAAATCATTTTTACCTTTTGAGTCTTTTGAAACATAACATAGATCACATCATTCGAGCATGCTTACATCGTTAGGCTGCTCAATTTGTTTTAATACTTATTTACCATTGTATGAAAAATTGTTTGTTTCAAACCATGTTATATATATCATTTGGACCTTTGTCTTGTGCCATCATGTTGTTCGATATTGTCTAGATTGTTTGGTCAAATTCTAATTTTCAATGTTGAGATTTCAATTAACGTTGTTAAGTTTAGATTCAAACATTGATTGATTTCTATTTAAGCCTCAATTCGTGGGGCTGATACATAGATCTTTCTCTTTTGGGTTGCATAACTTCAATTAATTAATTACCCAAATTTAAAAACTATTGATGGTTTGTGTGTTCAGAGCCTATCCTCATCATTGTTTATGCCTTTATTTGGGAGAACACAACCTTTCTCCAAAAGCCTTTTGCCTCATGCCTTATGCCAACTAATCATGTTTATATTTGATTTCTTGTGTCTGGCCTATGTCAAAGCTGTTTCCAAACTTGTTAGATTAAATCAAATTACATCATGCCTTTGTTTCAAGTCTAGGTTTTGATGCCGTTTGGCGAAAAGTCCTATCACAACTTGTTTGAGCCTAGCTTTTGACTCCACTTTTCGACAAAAGACCTAGCGACTCTTTTCCCTTTCCTAGTTTAAACCTTGTTTGGAACACTTTGACCTAGATTTTTGACATGCTGATTTTTATTCAGACACTTGACCTTTTATGTGTATGACATTTGACGTTAGACTATTTTATGCCAAGTCTTATCATAAACCATTTTGGAGATATAACTCCACCTTCGATCAATTTGGACCAAGTTTGAACCATTTATCCTTTGGACATAGTTTTTTAGAGTTTGCAGAACTCTAAGCCTTTTTATTTCAGAGCTTTCATCATTTATGCAGATATGTCTAGCTACACCTATGGTGGAGTCACATATAATCTAATTTATGATAGAATTTCCACACAAATTAACTTATATGGCTTTAGTCAAGAGCCTAATGATGCTAATATGGTTTTTGAGACAGATTTCTATCCACCTCATAACAATCACTCATGTGAACAAAGTCATGAAACGACTTACAATCTAACTCGAGACCTTGATTGGTATGAAGAGGCTTGTGAGGAGGAATTTGAAGACCCAACTATAGATAATATTGTTTGGGATACATATCAATACCTTCTTTACAATAATCAGTACACAAAACATAGTCAAGAACCAACTTATGATCCAACTCAAGATTGAGATGATATGGTTTATCAAGAGGACTTAGATGCTTTGGCTTGTGCAATCTATCAAACTCCACAATGTCCTTTTGTTACTAGATCATCGACTACCCCTAACCCTCCTTTGGATTATATGAGCTATCAAGCTCCATAATATCCAAGGAACACCATTACCATTCTGAGACCTCATGCTTTAGCTTATGTGAGCAATCAAGCTCCACACTGTCCTATTGTTATCATTTCAGGACTTTGTCCTTTCACTCATGTGAGCAATCATGCTCTCCAATACCCTACTATTATCCAACCATAATTCATTCCTCATCTATTACCAATCCCATCCAAACCTCAATCGATCCAATCATTCAAAGACCAAGTTGTGTTCAAAATTGGTATTTTCCAACTCATTGAAAACCAAGGCCAAAATAACCAACCAATCCAAAATCTTTTTGTTGAACCAACTATTTGTGATAAGTCAGCATGTGCTGAATTACCTTTCAATCCTATACTTATTATCGAAGAGTCTCATTCTAACGAGCCAGTCTTTGTAGAGTCACTTCTTAATGATTACAACTACCTTTGGGCAAATCATTACCTTGACCATATGCCTATTTTTCAAGAGCCTCCTATCGATAAACTAGTCTTAAACTTTTTCCATTATAAATGAGTCTTGCTTTGACAAACTAGTCTTGGTGGAGCCCATCATGCCATTACAGGTTGTTACTTATCCAATACCAAACATTCAACAAGACATCATTGTAATAGAGTACCCATCAGATGAAGAATCAGAGTTAGAGTTAGGTTCTACTCTTAGATTGACATCGGATTTAACATTAGTATCTGAATCAACACCAGTATCAACATTGGATTTAGAGTCCCTTGAGTTAAAACTAGATTCAAAAGAAGAATATGTTCATGGTTGTTATAACATTGGTTACACATTCCTTGTAGATTAATTTGAATACATTTGTGATCCTTTTATGGTTTTTGAGAATGAGTACTTCAGATTTGACATGAGTTATCCTAATATCTTCTACAAGGATTGTGTAGCCTCTCCCCATTCCATTACCATTCCATAGGTCATTATCCTCAACCAAGATAGCCATATTATTGACATTCCATCTCCCATAAATCACACTTTATTGAACTGCATCCATGGCAACATAGTAGTTGAAGAAGAGCAGGGAGGCCAAGACCACGTTCATGTATTAAAAGAACACTCTCTTAGTGGAACCTTTTTAGAGGTTCTAGGGGACAGGAAAAGTTCAAACTCGACATATTCTAGTGAAACTTTTTTAGAAGTGTTAGAAGAAAATCAAAGTCAAAATCCAATGTTCATCAGTGAAACCTTCTTAGAGGTGCTATGGGATAATCAAGACAAATTTATTAGTGAAAACCTCTTTGAGGCACTAATAACTGATCATAAAAGTTATTCACTACTGATGAAGACAAAATCAAAGATCAAATCAAAATAGCTTCCTATCTACTACCTAATCAGATGGTAGCTACTCTCAGTTCCAAATAATAAAAAAATTTGATGGTCCTATCAAGAGAACAAGTCTTCAACCCCACCATAACTAAAGTCATGTTGAATCCGACATCAACAACATTACATGTGACTGAACATCCCAATCTTCATTTGTTTTCCAACCATTCCACATTCCATTATCATCTACCATTCCATTTCACAATCAAACCTACCATCCATTATTTGTCCTTGTTTACCATCCATGGCCACACTTTCTTTTGTAGAGGCTACAAAGATACCTTGTCTCAACATTTAAAGGAATCAAAATCAACGACTAATGAAGAACACAACAACATTCTCAGAATCCAAATCTGTAGGTAGTTCTTGAGAGAACAACTATTCAAATGAGGTGTGGGCTAGCAATTAACATGATCAAGCATTTTATTTGTATCATTTGTTGATTAGGATATGCATCTCCTTGTCAATAAGAACAATAAAATAAAAAATGACACCTAGGCCAAAAACATGTACCATACCATTTTACATTGTCATGCCATTGTTGTTGTTACATATCCTTTTGCCATTGTCAGGTATCCTTCCATTTATCCCATCACTTGGGGGCATCCCTCTTACCATTTTTATCTAACCTATCAAAAACCATCATTATCCTAAAGCAATGCCATTCCATTCCTATCTAGACCAAAGCCTATTTTTAGTCATCCTATCTAATCCTATTTTGATCTTGGTTATTTTGGTTCTTCCCACACCTTTTGTGGGGAGATTCTAATCAAGTTTCAAAAATCAATAAAATATGTGTTTATAATGACATTTTATGAAAGTAGTGTGATAGTTGCTCTGGAAAAATATCTTTCATTTTCCGTCTTATATCAAAGTTGATTTATGTGAGCTTGATTATAACTGCTTATGGGTAAATCAGTGTCTCACCAATATTTCTACTAATTATAACCGTCTATGGGCAAATTAATATCATTGATTTATGTTATATCCTAGTTATAACTGCCTATGGGCAAACTAGGGGAAACACTTGTTTATCATGCATTGTCGCATCACCTTACCATTATTGTTTTCATTTGACTATCCATTTGAGAACTTGTTGGGACCTAGTTAGTTTTTCCCTACCTTTTGTGTGGATAGAATTACTGTGACTTGAGGTCATTTTGAGGCTATGTAGGTCATGCTCAATTCATGTTGAGGTCACCTCGATCCCCCTTTCCATATGCTCTCATAATTTTATGAGCAACCTAAGCTAAATACTCTCATCATTTTATGACCAACCTATGCCAAACACTCTTGTCATTTTTCAAGTAGGTATCTTGTCATTCTCTAACGAGTTGAGATACCTAAAAAATTCTAAAAACATTCATAACATTTCAAAAATCCAAAAACTTTTGCCCTGCCTAAGCTTAATTAAGTTATCCTTGATCTGCCCTACTAGGGCATGGTCATTATTAGGATGTTTTCTTTTGCTTTTAGGCTTTCTATTTGTTTATTTATTTTAGGTTATTTTTTTGTTTGTTTGTTCGCTTGCTTATTTGTTTGCTTTCAACATTGTTGCCTCGACTCAAGTCTATATGTGTTCATTGGGTGATTCCTTGCAAACATTATTCTTGAGTCCATCCATATTCATATGTCAACATTATCATCATGGTTTTTATCATTGGTGCATTATTTTTGAGTGTTTATTAGATCAAGAGTCAGTCCTTATGCATTTTTAGGCCAAGTCTTCATGGTGTTCTATCATGATGTCTATCGTCACATGCTACAACAAAAATCAACTTCAAGGTCTATAATCAATGGAGCCATAGAAGTTTCTCCTTGATACCTTGGAAAATCCTCCCACCCACCTTGATCAATATAACTCATTTGGCCATTCTAGTTATATCATTGTTAATCAGGATGAGCATCTCTGCATTGATAGGTACAACTAAATCTTTTCTATTGATCAATTTTTATTCTTCTATTCATCTCTTTCATCACTTTGCATCCACTCATCTTTTAATCTATATTCTAGGATATATCCTTGAGTTATACTTGCTAATCATCCCTAACTGGGGCATCATCATCTTTAGCCAATCCATGTCCTCTTAATGATTATAACCACCTATAGGCAAATCATTATTTTGACTTTTATTCTTGATTATAATGGCTTTTGGGCAAATCAACATCTTTTTTAAATCAATGCATGCAAGCATTTTCTCATTTGGATTAATCTCAACCACAGGTTCATTCCACCTTTATTCTTATTTTTTTTCAAAGGACCATCCATCAATAAATGTGATTACCACTCCATCGAGGGGGCATCATCCTAAGCTTCCCAAACACTATTTGGAGCTTTGTTCTTCAACCATCATCTTATTTTTTGCATATAGGCATTTTCTCATTATTTGAGAAGACATTGCTTTGCCTATGGTTTGTAACATCTTCTCAAATAGGGGCAAACTGTAGACACCTAAATCTAGCCACCAACGACCTTTAACCAAGTTTTTGACCAATTTCCACCTAAAATGCACAATTTGGCCTAAAAAACTAAAGCACGTTAAAAGCTTTGAATCTGATATAGTCAAGTGCCAATTTTGTCTAAGGTATCCCTAAATAAGGCAATGCAATTTATGGGCTAGCTAACTTTGATCAAATCATTTCGAGTCAAAATGTTAATTTTACACCTGGGTGCTTTGGATTGCTCTTTTCTATCAAATTTCATGTACGGGACACATGCCTTTGTTATTTTGTGTTGAAAACATCTTAAATGGAATAACATATCCAATGCATCTGACATCAAATTCTAATTCCAATCTAGTCAAATTTTAGACCAATAATAAGGCATTCTGATCAATTTGAGTAATTTTTACACAAAATGCTTAATCATGCTTAAGAGCTAATTAAACTAAATTAGAGCTTAATTAAGAATTCCATGGAAACTTGTTGAATACTTATTTTTAGAAATGAATATTGAATATTTGCATCATCAGGGGACATCATTTCTTGGAAAGACATCCCTAGGCCATAAATGCATCAAATATCAAGGTTAACCCCTCCCATGCTTCTTAAATGCCCCTTTATCCCAAATATTGATGAGCCTATTTATGGATTTTTAATTACATAATTGGATTAATCCTTAGCCACACATCTCAATCTTGAGATGGATGGTTCAGGTTGATTTTAACCATTTGTAAAAATCTATAAATAGGAGGCCTTGCCACATGAATTTTAAGCTTAACTTGTGCAAAGTTACCATGCCAAATTGATTTTAAAAAGCTCTCACATGCCAAACTTATGATGCCAAAATATTGAAGCCAAAGCCAAACAAGATGCCAAGGAGAGATGGAGGTAGTCAAGCTTCCATTTATGCAGACTTCATGAGCACAAACCGAGCAAGCCACTAAAACAAAACATTTGGAGCATCCAAGGAAGGTGAAAGATTCTTGTTTTTCCTTACTTTTTAGTTGTGCTTTTCATTTTTTTTGTTATTAAGCTCACCTTAGTAACTAGGCATGAATGTGTTAGTTTAATGTGCTTTTGATTTAATGTATCCACTAACACAATACTAATCTCCCCTTCATCGTCAAATTCTGAGTTCCCACCAGCATCTTTCTTAGAAAGGAGGATGTCTAAAAAAGTTAATTTTCCATCAATCTCAATTACTTTAGTGAAAAATTCACATTATGATGGGTTTTTCCCTTTCCCTTATGGTAGCCAAACTTTTCATGGTTTGAAGAACAAGCTATTCACTCTTTTCAATTGAAGCCCAAATGGTGGAAGAGGTATGTTGATGATACCAATTTATGTTGGAAGCATAGAAAAGAGAGCCTGGAGGAATTCCATTCTTACCTTAACAGCTTATTCCCTAGCATCGAATTCACCAAAGAAATTGAGATTGATGGAAAATTACCTTTCTTAGATATCTTCCTTTCTAAGAAAGATGATGGATCTCTGGTAAGAAAGGTATAGTGAAAAAGGAATTCACAATAATCTTTACCTTCATGCCTCTTCTCATCATCACCCAACACAAAAGGCAGGAGTCCTAGAAACTTTAGCCATTAGAGCTTTTAAGATTTGTGATAATGATAGTATTAACCAGGAGATTAAGCTCTTAATATATGTTTTCAAAATCAATGGTTACACAAATAAGCAGATTACAAGAGCTATTAAATAAGAAAAAATGAAAATTGATAGACAAGGACCGAAAGAACATTTTCCTAAATGCCTAATAACTTTCTTACCTTATGTAGAAGGTATTTATAACAAATTATCTAAAATTCTCAAATATCATAATATCAATACCACCTTCATTCCTATTAATAAGTTAAGATCGACCCTCAATATTGTTAAGGACCCTCGTGATCATAACCTTCATAGTGGTGTCTACATTGTAGAATGCTCGTGTGGAATCCCATATATTGGGGAAACTGGTAGATTTATTAAGACCAAAATCAAGGAACATGCTGCATATATTCGACTTGAAATAAAAGAAAAATATGCTCTTGCAGAGCACTCCTACAAGATAAAGTATGCCATTAACGTTGACTAAACTAGGGTTATAGCTGTGGAGAACCATTTTCATAAGCATAAACTGAGAGAGGCCATATAAATCTATAAACGCCTAGGCAATCTTAATAGGGGCGATAGTCTAAATCTGAGTAATGCTTAGAAACCACTATTAGATTTGTTATAGGGTAGGTTTCACTTAGTTTCCAATTTTCTTATTTAGATATAATAATGTTTAACCTTTTTTACAAACCATATTTCTTGATAATAAATATAAATATAAAATTAGAGGTTAAAATAAAATAAAATTTGAAATATTAAAAATTAAATAAAATAAAAAATATATATTAAAATATAAAATATAGATATGTGACAATCAATATCAATTTATAATAGAATGCTAATTTTATTATAAATTTAATTAAAAATTACTTAGAATTGAAAATTAAAAAGAAAATTTCCTTTCTAAAACTAATGGCAAAATTTTGAAATTTCTATTTTGTTTTCAACGATTAATTTCTTGATCCCTTTGGTTACTTAAGAAGGTATCATCTTATTCTCACATTCAATTTCTTATCTCCTAATAAAGGATCATGGGAGTAATCTGAAATGTCGAGGGAAAAAACTCACATAGTTGTTCCAAAAAATGATATTAATTTTGAGCTAACACTAGTTTTGTAGCACTCTGAGGACAAGTTTTGATAGAGGTTACCTCACTTGAGGACGTTCACAAGGATGATACCACATCACTTGAGCATTTGATAGCACATTCAAGTGACTTTCTAAAACTATCCAAGGAGACCAAGCGACTTAAAGAAGAATTAGAAGATATTACTTCCAAGCTCTAAACTGTGTTAAATCATTGGGAGGAAGTAAAGCACATGAGGCCTAAATTTTGATATCAGAGAGACCTGAGGATAAGGTGTAGTCCAGGATGGACTATTGGCTTAGTGTGGGTTGATGTTGGGCCCTTAATTTTAATATCTATTTATCCTAAGTAATTTTTATTGACAATGATGTAGAATAAAGCATGGGCATGGGAGAGACACAATGCGAAATATCATGGCATGGAAGAGACAAGTTACGAAGAATAAGGATATATGAAACATGGAGGAGCTGAGAACACATGAATCAAACATTAGCAGAAGATATGAGCAAGGGCATAAAAATTAGAGATGGTTAGGGAATGGTTCATAAGGATGTTGAAGAAGAATAATCAAGCATAATTCTAGCACTAATCTACAAAAAGATAGGCACATGGCAACAAAGATCCAACATAAAAAGAGCATATAGGGGCAGTTATGCCTAGGTCAATAACAATACAATGTAATGGCTTCCTAGACCCATTATTGTTAATGGTTATTGGTGAATCATCACTATGTCGTTATTTTTGTAATTGAATGGTTGGGGTAGTACCATGTATACATACCCTCCTCATTTTACTTAATTTTGGTTGATAATTATAATCTTAAGAAGTCATAATTCTAGATGTGACTTATGTAGACAATGAGAGTAAGCTCTTTGTGTTGATGAACTAATTATGTAATTTAATTATGAATACGATGGAATCATTACTCTTTTATTCTCACTTTGTGCCTATCTTTTTATGTGATTAGTAAAGTAGGGAATGATTGAATAGTCAAAAGTTAGTCATGGAACCATGTATTTAGAACTAAGTGTTTATTTGAGCACCCCAACTTAAGAAATTGAATGGATACACCACTGTGTGACAAAACCAATGGGAACCAGTCTTACGCTGTGTGTTTTAGGTGTGTGTGTGAGAATAATTATGATTTAACAAATCTTGCTCTTATTTTCTCGAAGATGATGCCTTAGTTTTCTAAAAATCATGCATGGACTTTCCCAAGACTGATTATGATTATTACGAGGGACAATTAGGCTAAGATGTGTCTGGTTAGTAAATTCTTTGATATACTTAAATCCCATTCATAAATAGTGAACATGACCTAATGTTTGAGGATATTCACTAAAAGGGTTCCATTGTACCCATAATTACAATATCTTGTCTCCAAGGTACACAAAATATCTTCCCATGGCTAAGTGTTTATTGGTGCACCATAGATTATAAATTGCCAATGACTTCCTATGATTGGCTTTCTCCTAAACTATAGTGTGTTTTATGATATAACAAAGATAAACATAATTTAAATTTTGTGTACAGATGATGTCTCAAGCCCAGGTATTGGTGGGTTTTATCCCACCTCACTTCACATGCTGAAGTGCGCTTAGCCAATAATGACATCTCTTTGTAAAATTTTAAATCCCTTAGCTTAAAGTTTTTAACCTATAATAATACTATAAAAAATTAGGTAAAAAATTGGAGTTCTAAACTCACCAACAAATCAAACACAATCCTTTTTCTTAATAAGTAAAAAAAATAAATGAAAGTACTTAGAAAAGATGGGGTTTCAACAAATCAAACACATTCTTCAGAATGATGTTTTATATTTTTCAAAAAGATGCCCTTGTTTTCTAAAGAATGATGCCTTAATTTTTTCTAAACAGTGCCTTGGTTTTCTTAAAATGATGCCTTAGTTTTCTCAAACTGATAGTTAGATTAATTACAAATAGTTAAGAAAAAAATCCAAATACACTTTTTTCAACACAAATGACATAATCCACATTGTTAGTTGACTTTAAATTGCCTTGAGTATAAATGACATAAATTTGACCATTTGGAGATGCACTGAAAACATGCTAAAGTCGATGTTGGAAATAGGTCAATGTTGACCCTATAGATACAACTTAACATCAATCTTGGTAGGATACATGCTAATGTCACCCAACTTTAAACTGTTGTTAAAAATCCCTAAAACAACCCCTAAAAGGTACCCATTCTTAAGGTTAGTTCAACGCATTTTCGAGATCCATCACTAATCGGTTTAAATGATGTAGTGTATGAAGTTTAAAGAATGAAACCAACCTTGAAGGTTCTAGGACATTCCCCCCAAGACCTCTTTAGCGAAGGCCCCTTCAACCAAAAGATGAACATTAAGGAATGGTGGCACTACCACAAAAGGAAGCATCAAATGAAGGCTACTCAAATAGAAAAAGTTATCACAAGATAAATAAAAGAAGACCCTGATACACCATACATAGTTCAAGGTGCAAAAGGTGAAAAGGAAGAGAACACATCATCCAATCAGAGGATCACTATATAATTAGAGGCCAAAGGTACATTATTGTCATTCATATTCAAATAAAGAGGCACATTATATTGCAAAGGTACATTCACTTTTAGAGGAGAAAATACCTTTTTCAATTCTAATTTCTTTTTGAAGTCTAGCTTATATTTAACTAAGAGGTTTTAGTGAAAAATTATTTCCTCCTCATTAAGTATAGCCTTCTTCCAATTAAAATCTCAAAATTTTCAATTTTGATAACTTGAAAAAATATCGTGAAAATGATCATACCATATAAATTCAAATGTATTGGAGTTTTAAGAATTTTCATAAATTAGATGGAATCTAGGATTTAAAATCAAACACAATCAAACATGAAAAAATACAAAAAAAATATCTACGAGCATCAACAAAGAAGGATCACCAAAAGATGAACCCTGTGAAGTGTAAGAGAGTTAGAGTTCTAAGAGTGTATGTATATAAATACACCCACCTCAAAATAAACATCATAAAATATAATAAACTATACATAATAAATTGATTAATCAAACATGCAAGGAGATAGAGGGCTCTTAGCTTTTTAGGTTGATGTTGTAAGGGTTTTTGAGTCATTTTTAAGTTTGTCGTTACAATTTGAACTATATGTGCTACTAGATGATTGTTTGAACTTGTGTACTTGTTAGATATCGACCCAACAAATAACATAGTGAGGACCAAACAAACAAACCTTGTCATTGTTAGGATTATACATATGGTCCTGGTAAACCTGTATGGTCTCCATTAGGCCCTGTAAACTATGATAAAACTCTCCAATTTTGCTTGCACGTTGTTGCCTTTTACCCTAATTATGCATTTTAACTTTTGTCTACTTGAAATTAGTGAATCCTACACATCTAAAATAGACAAAAGTTTGGTTGGAGGTCTACATACATAGAGTTAGTGGTGGCCCTTCATCCTTTGGATTTGTCAGAGCCCTAAAAGATAACAAAGAAATGACAATTCGATAAACAAAAATTGTATAACAAAAATAATTTCAGTAAAGTGCTCAAACATTGCTAACAACTAAATGTTTGTTAAGGATTGTATAAGTGCTTGGGGATCAAATGAAAGATGACTTGAATTCATTTTTTTGGTGAAATCAGGGCTGCACGATCGACCTTGAATGATTGAATAAGTAAACATCCCAAGATCATATAATCAATCTTAATAGTTATCTGGGACATAACATAATTGATCAGGGTGTGATATCGTACCCTAGAGGGCCCATATCATACACATGCCCCGACTTTAGGGCAATTTTTTGTAGCTTGCATGGTGGTAGCATCTATTATTGACCATTTTCTATTCGATTACAGAAAGACTCGATGTCTGATGCGTGGATCAAACCAACAATGCAATGACACTGACATGGGAGAAATACATTGAGGTTATGGAGTTTATCTTGTTTGCTTTTGTTGCGGTTAAAGTGAGTACCGAAGCTTTTGCAAAGGGCATGTAATATAGATGCATAAGAGGACATTGCTCGTGTTACAATATAAATGTCGTGCGATGGGTGATCGTTCCCAAATAACAAAGAGAGTCGATAAATAATTATAAAAAACAATCACAAAAATCAAATATATACTTTTTTTTCGATATAACTTGCACCTTCGAAACAACTACTAATATAATCAATCTCAATAAATATATGAAACATAACACAATAAAACATATATGAAAATTTACGCAAATAAATAAAAAAACCATTTCAAGCTTCAAAAGTCAACATGAAAGTTTCATAACACCAATTTTGGTCCAGTCGCCAAAAATAAACAAATATTCATAACATAGGTATATAAATGACAAAGGGGCCATTTTTGGTGTGTGTCTCTAAACCAAAAAAAAGTCCCTTGCAAGTCCGAAGAGGTAGCCAATACTTTACCAAAAAAATCATTTGACAGAGGACGGACGGCGTAGTGGTATTTTATGGGACCAAGACAATATTGGAAATGGAGAATACATTAAATTAATTAAGCTCAAGAACTTAACGGGACGCCGTTCAAACAAACGGCTGCCATGCTTGGTGGAGGAAGAAAGCAGAGCCGTTCTCTGCCGCAAATGGGGGATCTTGATTTTATTTAAAAAAGAGTATATACACACGTATATATTGCATTCCGGCCGCCCTTTCACGGCGTATTTTGTCTACGTTAACTTTTTGGTTTTGTTTTTTATATATATTTATATGTGTTTTCCGGGCGCCTTCATTATTTTTCTAAGGTTGGGGTTTAAGGAGCAGCAGTTGTATGAATATTCTGTGCAGGTAAGGAAGCGTTTCCTCTCCAGCTTTGCATTTATTTTGTCTGATATTTAATTAGGGTTTTATTTTTTACCGTAGGAAAATGAAACAATTTCTTGAAAAATCTGCATTTAGGGCCTTTTTTAGCAGAGTTTTTTCTGGTATGCTACTGTGAGTTTCAGTAACAGATTCAGTAAATATGTCATGTTTTTTTGTCTTGAAACAAAACAAGAAAAACCTGTTATGTTTAGGGATTTTCAGTGCTAGGGACAATGAGAACACTTTTTTTAAGTCTACAATGCCGAAACAGTGTCTGGTTTCGGGCTTAAATTAGAATATCTGTATCATAGATTGTTTAGTTTAAGTTTGGAAGACATTTTTACGTTCAGGGGATTTTCAGTGCAAGGGATTATGGTTACTGTTTGAGTTATGTATCGATACAAAAACGGTCTGGTTTTGAGATTATTTTCGTTTTTGAGCTTAAATTGGGATTTCTTTATAAATATGGTTTCTAGTTTAAGTTTGCAAGTTATGTTAAGGGGATTTTCAGTGCAAGGGGTTATGGTTACTTTTTGAGTCTTATATTGATACAAAAACAGTGTCTGGTTTTGAGATAATATTGGATTTTGAGGCTAAATTGTGATTTGTGTATTGTTATATTTCATACTTTAAGTTTGCAAGTTATGTTGAGGGGATTTTCTGTATTAAGGCTAGTGGTTACTGTTTGATTTTTACATTAATGCAAAAACAGGGTCTAGTTTTTGTTTTGAGCTTAATTTGGGGTTTCTATATCATTAGGTTTATAGTTTATGTTTATAAGTTATATTTTGTTGAGGGGATTTTAAGTACGGCTAATGGTTACTGTTTGAATTTAACATTCAAATAAGGTATAGTTGAATTTTGAGCTTAAACTAGGGTTTCGGTATCATTAGTATGTTTTGTTGAGGGGATTCTCGGTACCAGGGCAGATGGTTTTTGTTTGATACCTATGTTAATGCTAGAATAGTGCATGGTTTGGGTTTTGAGCTTCCTACTTTAAGTATGTAAAGGTATATTATGTTGAAGGGATGGATGCTGTTTGAATTTTACATGATATACAAACAGTTTGAGTTTGAGCTTAAATTGGGGTTTCTGTATCATTATATTTCTAGTTCAAGTTTGTAAGGTATGTTACTTCGGGGAGATTTTCAGTACAAGGGTTGTAGTTTGAGTCTTAAATTAATGCCAAAAAAGTGTGGGGTTTGGGTTTTGAGCTTAAATCTGGGTTTCTGTATGTGCAAATTTGTAAGTTATGCTATGTTGAGGGGATTTTCAGTACAAGGGCTTATGCTTAGTGTTTGAATCTTATTTCGATGGAAAAAATAGGGGCTGTTTTTGATCTCAAGTGGGGATTCTCGTATCAACTTTCTAGTGTAAGTTTGCAGGTTATGTTGTGTTGAAGGGATTTTCAATGCTAGGGCTGACGGTCAGTGTTTGAATTTACGTTGATACAAAACAGTGTCTAGTTTTGGTTTTGAGCTTATATTCAGGTTTGTGTACCATGAGCTTTCTGTTTTATGTTTATAAGTGACGTTATGTTGAGGGAATTTTCCATGCTAGGGCTGGTGGTGGCTGTTTGAAAATTACATTAACGTGAAAACAATGTCTGCCTTGGGTTAGGAGCCTAAATTGGGGTTTCTGTATCATTAGTTTTCTAGTTAAAGTTTACAAGTTAAATTGTAGATGTTTTGCAGTGCCAGGGCCGATGGTCTCTGTTTGATTCTTACATCAATGCAAAACCAGTCTGTGGTTTGGGTTTCTAGCTTAAATTGGGGTTTCCATATCATTAGGTTTCTAGTTTTGTAGGCTATGTTATGTTATGTTGAGTTGAGAGGATTTTCAGTGCCAGGGCTGATGGTGCCATTTGAATTTTACTTTGATACAAAAACAGTGTATCGTTTGGTGTTTGAGCTTAAAATGGAGTTTCTCTATAATTATCTTTCTAGTTTAAGTTTCTAAGTTGTCATGTCAAGGGGATTTTCAGTGCTACGGCCGGTGGGTGATGTTTGAATTTTAGGTTTTTACAAAAATGGTGTCTGGTTTGGGTTTTGAGATTAAATGGGGGTTTCTCTCTCATTAGTTTCATAATTTAAGTTTGTAACTTATGTTGAAGGCATTTTCAGTACTAGGGCTGATGTGTTGTGTTTGAATTTTACATTTGTACAAAAAGATGCTAGGGCTGGTGGGTGATGTTTGACTTTGAATTATATGTTGTTATAAAAACAGTTTCTGGTTTGGATTTTGAGCTTAAATTGGGGTCTCTCTCATTAGCTTTATAGTTTAAGTTACTTACTTATGTTGAAGGTATTTTCAGTACTAGTCCTGATGGGTGTTGTTTGAATTTTACATTTGTACACAAAAGGTGTCTGAAGGGTGATGTTTGTAATTACAAGTTGTTTAATATTAGAATATCCCTATGATGGAATTTTGTTCTGCATTAATAATCTCTTTATTATTACGTTATTAGTGATTTTGAGCATAAATTGGGGTTTTCGTATCATCATCTTTGTTGTTCGAGTTTGTAATTTGATTATTGGGGGTTTTCAGTGCAGGGTTGTCGAGTAGCATTGTATAGGATGCAAAGATTGTGACGTTGAGGAGTGGAATGTGTCCAGTTATGGCATGGACAGAATCCCAAATCAGTCAGTCTCAAAGTCCAGTAGTGAATAGTCTAAGGGAGCAGCAGGATACAATTGGCAATAATAATAATAATAATAATGAGAACTTGAAGAGAGGACATGACGGAGCAATGAATCATTCAATGAATACTACTAGTTCTGCTTCTAGTCTTACTTCCTCTCTCCCTACCAACTCTCCGCTTAGGAAGTTTCAAGGCAAGGATGCCCTTTCGTATGCTAATATTTTGCGGTCAAGGAACAAGTTTGTGGATGCCCTGTGTCTATATGAAACTGTTTTGGAAACAGAGGCAGGTAATGTTGAGGCTCACATTGGAAAGGGAATCTGTCTCCAAATGCAAGGTTTGACTCAGCAAGCATTCCAGAGCTTTGCAGAAGCAATCACACTGGATCCTCAGAATGCTTGTGCTTTTGCACATTGTGGGGTTTTGTACAAGGATGAAGGCCACTTGTTAGAAGCTGCAGAGGTATGTTATGCTTCTAGCCTTTGAATATTTTTTCTTTTCTTGAAAATGGTTTTTATGAGCATTGCTGAGAGATATTTCAACAATGTTTTATATTGCCATCCATATAATACAAGTGCTTTTGCTTTGATGTAGAAGCCTAATGTATTAAATGTTCACCAGTTTTGCTCAAAGCTTTCTTTGTTAGAATAAAACAACTTTCGTTGAATATATTGTTTGTGTGTATATGATTGACTGGTAAGCAGGGGGTGTCTCTTATGACAAGACCTTGGCTGCAAACACATGGACATTTAATTTTGAATTTCTACTCACGACAATGAGCTTATGACTATTAAATTGTTATTCTTGTAACTGTAAGTTTCATAGCATATTTATAACTGAGTAACTTATGTGTTGGTCAATGTGAAAAACTGTTCTAAATTTATTTTAAATGTATTGGGGGACCTTTAAGGAGTCCCTGCTTATCTTATCATTGAGCCTCAATGACATGGGAATAGTCTATTATTTAGCAGATTGCAGGCAGAAACAAACTTACGTTAGTCGAATTTATATGAATGCATGTGACATAACACTGCTATAAATAATCTTGTTTGAGCTTACCAAACATTCATAGAATTGACCCCTGTAGATATGGCATTGGATCCCTTTCAATGGCAGTATATTGACATGTGAGCATATTGCTTGTTGACCTATTGGTAATCTATAAAGCAGCCTGAACCAATGACTTGAAATTGGCGCTAATACTAATGATTTCTATCTTTGAATCATATCGGATTCAGTTTTTGAAAATTACCAACTTTATTTTAAAATTTTGTGCCATTCTTGTAAGTTAATGTTTTTTGTAATATATGATATCACCTGTAGCCTAGACAGTTAAAATGTTGCAAAAACATACCGGATAAGCCGATAGCTGATTGAGTAGCTCAAACACTCTTGCCAGGTACGCAGAGGGATGATACTATTGTGCTTTTACTGTTTACATGGCTTGGGGGATTCCTAATGGTGCTGGGTGTAATTTTATGCATCTGAGCTTTGAATTGGAGTGTGCTAGCATTTAAAATTAGCATAGATTAGTATGAGCCTGAGCCTCACCAGGTCAAAATAAATAAAAAAACATTATCAGTTTGCCTCACCTGAGTGTATATAACAACATTCACCTGAAGGCAGTATCAACAGGCAGACTTCTTGTTTAACTGGTTTTGTTCTATGTTACAGATTAAATTAGCCAGTACACAAGACAAAATTGTGTCTGAATTTAGATAAAAGCAACACATTCTAAGTTTGGATTTATTTTTTAGGGATTGTGTGTTCGTTTTGATGTTTTAGTTTTTTTGTCCATGTACATGTCAAGGAGGAGTGACTTGTACTATACTAATTTTTCTTTGTTTTTTAAATGAGTTAAAATCCACAATTGTATCCTCTAGTCAGTATAACCTTAATGAATGTCACCAATAAAATCTTAACTTTCTTCAAATATTACTTTGAAACACTTTTGAATATTGGTTGATGTGCTTAGGAGCTTTCAACTGTAAACGTATGGTGAAACCACTGAAAGCTAGCAAACGGAGATTACTCAAATTGTCACAAATCTTTTTGGGTTATTCGTAGTTTCTCAAAATGAGCTGAAAATATTAAAATATAAAATTAGAAAAGCATGAAATCTCAAGCCACACGATGTCATTTATAAACACGTTCTTTTAGTAAACAGCAATGATCAAATTAAGCCCCATACATTTCGATGAGCTCACTAAGAATTCAACCCAATAGCTCATAGAGTGCACAGGTGTCCAAAAACTAAACAGCTGAAGCTGAACCCCAATAATTCTATCTGAAACAAAAGTCTATCAAATTTTTTCGGACAGGCTTTCTCTCACCCGGAAGCTATAAGTTTTCTTGGATGAAATTCCAAAAATTAGCCAGAAAAAGCAATTATTTATAACTTATGAAATCTCAAAATATAATTCTTTTGTAGGTTGCTATTCATGCTTCTGCCAATTTTATAAATTTTTTGATTGAATCGAGTGAAACTTAGTGACCAATTAGAATGAAATGAGACATAATAAGCATAACTTTACCCACTGCTAAGTTTTGGCCACCATGGACATACTTCATCAACAAGCACCATAATTACGATCGAGTTTGCCATATTTGAGCAATTCAGTATTGAAGTGCATGTTGATATTGTTAAAAAAACCTCTAACTTCTGATATGTGTTTTAAGCTGATACATTTGTTTTGGATCTTTCTTCAACTCTTTCAAATTGGCAATGTAAAAAACCCTTGAGGTTCTAATGCCATTGAGTCCTGCGCTAGTCCAGATCCCTCTAGATAACAATTTCTTAGAGGGGAGACACATGACCAAATACCCTATGATAGCAGAGCGTGATATCAATTACATGCTTGTTTATAAGCATTAACATCAAAACGCCTGGTTCAGGGTTAAAAGGAGGATTAACCTTGAAATTGGCTGGCTTTCTTAGGGGCCATGAGGAATTTCCATACTGTCTGCGACAATATCATCAATCTGCTGTGTTTGAGACTTTGAAACGACTGTTGAGTGAGCAGGTGCCAGATTTCACTCAGGCATGCAGAATGACTGCGGTGTAAATGCAAGGATGACAACATAAAACTTAGCAAAGCCCAAATGTTTGGTGATATTGACGATAAAGTTTGGCGGCATTGAAGTTTTCAACATTTAATGCATGGTGGAAAGAGATCATAGCAATGGGAAACCTTCTATGACATCATATGCTTGTGACAGCTGCTCTTGGTGTCTAAGACTCATGAGAGTCATTGATGTTTGCTAGTGATATAAGACAGGAATTGAAATGCTGAATAGTTGGTATTTCATAATGGTTACTGCAACTGAAATGTACCTGTATATAAGTGTACCTGTAGTGGTTAATATTACCATGGTATCTAAGTCTCAGGGACAGGGGGATGTGGGTACGTGGCGATGGGATTTCCGGGATGGCAAGAAAATTGGCACATTTTGGGGATGGCAAGAATGTTTGAACTTTATTTAATGGAATTTAGAGGTTTGAACTTTATTTAATGTTTTTAGGGTATTTTCAGGATTAGGGTTCAATGCTCTTGTGAAAATTACAACTTTTTTTGGGGTGGGGAGCTATGTTTTAAAGTAAAAGCATCAGATTTAAAAGTGAAATAAAAATAAAAATAAATTTGGGACGTTCCCTTCAAGTCCCCAAGTCCCCAAAATATATAGGATGTCTAGGGGACGCATACCTGAGTAACACTGAATATTACCTTCTAATTCAACATGAAATGCTTCATATTTTACCTCAACCTTGACAACATGGTTGCCAAAAATGCATAATAAATACGACTACAAATACAGATTCCAGAAGTCATGCAATGCTAAAAACAGCTCTTGCTTACTACACTTTGACAACCTATATGAATAGTTCTATTGGAACAGCTAGCTTGTTCGGAAATTGCTGATCTTATCAAGATTGAGATTTGCGACATCTTCTAAATGGCACAATGAAATTTCGTTGCTAATGATGATATGAGGTTTTAGCACCTCAAGAGAAGAGGACAGTAACATGCCTAATTAATAGATATTTTAAACAATTACCTATAAAACTAAATAAAATTATATGGAAAGGTGACAGAATATCACAAAGCCCAGCCATGATATTTATATGCCGATTAAGTATCAATTTTTTGTCTTCTTTCGACAATGAATAATTGAACATTTTGTATTTACAGTTATTTGTTTTGGTATTGTTCTTTACACAAACATGGTTTTCAAATGTGCTATCTGATATTTATTGTGGAAATTTTTAAATTTAAAAGCTTAAATAAATCTAAAGATGGAAAAAATGCAAACCCTATAAAACTCTTTGCCTAGCTTTGCTTTCACGTCTCCTTGGATAGTGTAGATGTTTTCAAAATTTCCAATGTTTTTTAGGATCCCACACCATCACGAATCTTTCCCACATGGTTGACTATGATTGGCAGTATCTACAAAAATGCGTAATTGCTAATTCATTCACATATCAAGTGTGGATATGTTTTTTACATTTTCTCATTTAGTGTAGCATGTAAGATTATTTGCTTGTGCAAGGCCTCAGTGATTGATTTGGATTTGCATGCTATCTGTTTGTTGGCTGCAGGCATACCAAAAGGCTATTGCTGTGGATCCTACATACAAGCCTGCCACAGAATACCTGGCGATTGTCTTGACGGATATTGGGACCAGTTTGAAACTTGCTGGAAATGTCCAAGAAGGGATTCAGAAATATTATGAAGCGCTGAAAGCTGATAGCCACTATGCTGTAAGTTGGAATTTATAAATCTTCATATCACCTAAAATATTTTAACTATGCTGAAACAAGTTTAATATTTTTTCACTTTTGTCCCATCTGTAATCCTTAGTGGAATTCTAGAGCATGATCGATATTAGGTTTCTGTTATGTAATACAAAGGCATGTAATCTATGCTGTCTATGTTTTGTAATACAGCCCGCTTATTACAATTTGGGGGTTGTGTACTCGGAAATGATGCAATATGATATGGCCCTTAGCTGCTATGAAAAAGCTGCATTGCAAAGGCCTATGTATGCTGAAGCATATTGCAACATGGGCGTCATATATAAGAATCGTGGGGATTTGGATGCTGCCATTGCATGCTATGAGAGGTAGGAATCTGTATGATCATTGCATGTCTTATCATTTTGTGAAGATACTGTTCCTGTGTTAGATTAGAAGTGCTTTTGATGTGTCTGAAATATGTTTTGAACAGGTGTCTAGCTGTGTCTCCAAACTTTGAAATTGCTAAAAACAACATGGCTATAGCTCTTACAGATCTTGGTACCAAGGTACAGCTTGAAGTTTTCTTGGTTTTATTCCTTCTTAGTTATCTTTACCTTTAGATTTTGTTTGTGTCAACTAAATTGTATTTTAGTCTGAAACTCTTAAAGGAATATGAATTCTGCGAAAGCTTTTATTTGATTCCCCATTAGTGCTTACATTGCTGGCTTTGAGCACTGGACGTACATATGTTTGCAGATGCTTGAATTTTTTTCGCGATTGTAAAATGTTTTGTGCTAGAAGGACCTGGACATTTTCATTCTTTCTTTGGCAAACTGACTGTCTAAACTTACTACCATTTACTTCCTCTTTCCCCAAATATATGTTTTACTTTTTTTGTGGCTAAAAATACCTATTTTGAGGGATCCTAGACCTGCAAAAAATAGGGTGAAAATGTCAGCCTCTGATACATAAAATATCAAAATGGGGCCACATAAATGATAGAAGGTTGGTATATTGACAATGCACTTTTGACCAAACTCATACATTGATCATACTCCTCTGGATCAGCAGCAAGTATACCAAATACTATCAGCAGATGATCATCTAATCCAACTGGCATATCAGACTTCTAAGGACTTTGTACAATCTATCTGGTGCTGGTAGTGAGCTTCTATTAATCATACTCCTCATTAAACATACTCAGCCTGTAGCTCTATTTCTGCTACCATCTTCTCAAAAAGGTCTTACAAGAACTGATTACTAGTGCAATCATAAATACTTTACAAGGCTGTTTTTTAACAAAAATTATCTCATATGCCTACACAAACTGTAAAACCACATATCATCCTTGCCAAATCTTCAAAGAAGTAGGAAGGGACAATGCCAAAACATGCATTGATGGAAATGAAAATAGTAGTCACTCCTCTTAACACACAGGAGCAGGAGAGTATAGCGGAAAATCCACTCCTCAATCCAACACAATCTGAAACAACTATAGAGAGAAGGATAACAGAGTAATTAGTTCCCTCCTCCTGCGTCTCACTTTTCTCTTCTCATCTCTAAGCCATCAAAACAACAAAAAGAGGAAAGCAGACACGGGGACACTTCCTTATCCCACATTCAGGAATAATACAGATATTCTAAAGAACAGAATCACTGTTTTCTTTGACCTCTTTCTAAGACACTTTGATTTCTCTCAAGAAGATAGAATGCGCACAGGCTCAAACTATCTGTTTCTCAATCAAAATATCACTAAATGTCAAAATGATATTGGAGAAGACTACAAACAGAAATATTGTCAGTCAGCTCTCTTCTCTCTTCATCTCAAAATTCGAAGGATGGAAGGCTGTAATCTTTAAAGTTCTTTCTATGAATTCATCATTCATACAATGCTGAAAAGTCGAGACTTTTCCACATTTCTCCCTTCTCACTCCCTCTCTGGAAATTAAATTCAGATGCAGTACCCATGAAGATGCAATGCATGAGCAATTTTAAGCCTTCCTTCTCACATAGAGCAGATGCAGCAAACAATCTGTATGACGAGCTACCACAGCCCTTCCACATCTTACTCTCACATTCTCTGAAATTAATTGTAGATGCAATGCTGATGAAGATAAAATGCAGGAACTTCTTTGAGCCATTTTCACACAAAGCAGGGGTACCAAAGGTAAACTTTGACACACCACTGTAGCTCTTTCATATTTCACATATAAATTTCTCTTTGGATAGCAAATGCCAACACAGCATTAATGAAGATGCAATACAAGATCCTTCCAAAAAAGACTGCTGCTACATGTCAACCCCTCACAATGCAGTGATGTGCTCGTCTAATACCAATGCCCTCATTTGTGAGAATTATACATGTGGTAATGACTTGAGCATTAATCCATCATGTAATTTGATAAACTGCCATTGCTCACATGGTACCTTTTCTGTTCGATATATCTTTTTCCCATCCTTAAGCGTTAAGCCAAGCATTAACTCTGACAGTGTAGCCTCTGTTCTATCCCATACCCTTTGCTAAGCAAGACATTTATCCTTGAAGACCATGCTATTCCTTTCCATCCACATAGTCAATATCATCACTGCAGGAGCAATTTTCCATAAAATTTGAAGGGGTTGGATTCAGTTTTTAATGGACCCCTTGACTAGTGAATTAAAAGTAGAGATGGGGATTACCCAGCTCAATCCCCATTTACTTAGAAAGCAATCCCAAATTTGCCCAGAGATGGGGCATTAGAGGAAGGTGTGGCTATTAGATTCTCCTTCCTCTCCACACAGGTCAAATTGACAGGCCATGATAACCTCTTTGTGTCAATCTGTCACATTTGAGAGCGTTGCCATTTAGTGCTAGCCATAAGATTTTTTTACTTTTGGAAGCCTTTCATATATCCTGGAAGCCTCTGTTCTATACCATACCCTTTGCCAAGTAAGACATTTATCCTTGAAGACCATGCTATTCCTTTCTAGCCACGTAGTCCATATCATCATTGCAGGAGCAATTTTCCATAAAATTTGAAGGGGTTGGATTTCATTTTTTAATTAGAATTAAAAGTGGAGGTGGGGATTACCCAGCTCAATCCCCATTTACTTAGAAAGCAATCCCAAATTTTCCAAGAGAAGGGGCATTAGAGGAAGGTGTGGCTATTAGATTCTCCTTCCTCTCCACATGGGGTAAATTGACAGGCCATGATAACCTCTTTCCATCAATCTGTCAAATGTGAGAGCGTCACCATTTAGTGCTAGCCATAAGATTTTTTCTACGTTTGGAAGCTTTTCATTTATCCCAACTTAGAAATCAACCCCAAATTTTGCAAGAGAAGGGATGTTAGAGGAAGATGTGGCTATTAGATTCTCCTTCCTCCTGACATAGGGGTCAAATTGACAGGCCATGATAACCTCTTTGCATCAATATGTCATATGTGAGGCTTTTCTTTTAATGCTAGCCATACAAAAATATTTGCTTTTGGAAGCCTTTCATTTATCTAGACTTAGAAAGCAACCCAAAATTTGCCAAGAGAAGGGGCATCAAAGGAAGTTGTGGCTATTATATTTTCCTTCTCCCCACACGGGTCCAGTCGACATGCCATGATAACCCCTTTGCATCAATCTATCATATGTGAGTGCCTTTCCTTTTAGTGCATTTGGTCAATTTTCTGTTAGCTTTTGTAAGCACTTTAACATAAGCAAGTTGGATTTTGACATACCCAGATGTATCCCGTTCCTAGATTAGATTATGTGGCCCAGTTCAGGTAGGGAGTGGGTGACAAGCTAAAAGGCATTTCAATGCCTTCGATTTATCTGCTCAATTCGGATAGGGCCATTCCAGTCTTTTCCAATGTCTAAAGCCATTTTATTTGGATATATAGTTCCTGATCTGCAGGCCTCACCGGGAGATTGCATCATGGATTAGCTGTCTCTCCTTGATTCATTCATCCTACAAGAAGTATATCTGATTTCCTTGGCGAATTTTATCGCGCAGCTTTGGGAGGATTAAAGATCTGTGCCTTTGACAAAATTCAAAATTGCTAATCCTTGGGGCATGACATCTTGTGTGAAGAGGCATAGGCATAATTGAGATTCAATTTTTTTGGCTTGTGGGATCCGACTCCAAAGTCTACATTTTTATTTATACACTCTTTAAAATAACTTAGCTCCTAAAGTACCAGTCATCATTCCTCCCAGTCTGAAGCACTAGTCCTCTATACGTTTTTTGGAAGACACAATTTTCTAAGCTATCAGATTATTTTTTCTTTTATCTTCTGTACCACTTGAAAGGAAATGTCTTTGAATAACTTGCCACCATTTATAATTATAGCAGGGGTTTTAAGTAGAGGCATTTTGTATGTTGGGATTGCTTGAATGGAGGCTTAAATGAGCTGGACTCTTCCTATGGGGGAGAGTCATTTGCCTTTCTATATGGAGCGTTTGGCCCATATCCTATCAAGGACCGGTCTCCACACTTCATGTGAAGCTCTCCCATCAATCAAAGGCATTCCCAATAATGAGCTTGGCAACTCACCTATTTCAAAGTCCAATATTCCCTCAATCCTTTGTTGTAGATCACCCTATACATTCAAAAAGTAAGTCTTGGACTTTGAGGCATTCACCTTTTGCCCAACCATGCCCAACTACAAGTTCATATTTAGTAATGTGCTCATGAGGTGTTTCTGCTTCATCCTCTATTGGGTTACCTGTGAGCACTGCATCATTTACAAATTTCAAATGAGAGGGATAGAACTAGCAACTTTATCAATCAGTCCTATAAGGGTTTCTGCCAAAATAATGAGAAGATAGAGGGAGATGGGATCACTGTGTCTCACTCGTCTAGATGCTGGAAAATAACTAGTATGGATCTCATTGTCTAGAACTGAAAAAGATGGTGTCGAGATACAACTAGAGACCCATTTCCTCCATTGTGCAGAGGATCCAAATTTCTTCAAAACCTTAATTCATAATTACCAATTGATCCTGCCATATGCTTTATTCATATCCAATTTAACTATCATTCCAACCATCTTTATATGGCTGAGGGAGTGAACAGCCTCATGATCTCACTATGTTGTTTGAAATAATTTTTTCTAAGTAGGATTTCAACGGTAGTGCTAGCACCTTATTGACAGTTTTATATACTGTATTACAAAGGGCTATTGGATGGAAGGTGTCAAAGTACTTAGCGTTTTCCTTCTTTGGAATGAGTGCCAAGAAGGTGGAATTGCATTATATTAATTCTACCCTTTTTCCTCTGCCATTCTTTTATAACATCCGTTACACCTTTTCCAATAATATGCCAAAATTTATGCAAGAATTCAACATATATTCTTCACTCTTAAGGGTATCATTTATGAATATATGGAAAGTGTTGTGATGGTATCCTCTTTATCCCCTATCGTTGCCAATCTTTTCATGGAGGATTTCAAAGAAAAAGCTCTAAGCTTTTTTCCACTAAAATCAAAGTGGTGGAAAAGACTTGTAGATGACACCAATCTATGTTGGCAAAATGGTAAAAAATAAATTAAAAGAGTTTCATACTCATTACGATGAGAGGCGTTCCTACAATGGTGTCCGGGGGTGCTGGAAGGCTGTAATGGTGATTGTGTTCAATTTTAATTATTTATGAACCGACATAATAAAAATAAAAACTATAACACAACTGACACGATGTTTAAAAAAAATCAAACATATAAATAGAAATAAAATACATCAAATCAAATGGAACAAAAAAATAAAAATGCATAATGAAAATGCAGAGGACAGCGAGTGAAATCAAAAGTACAGAAGATTAAAAAAAAGTAAGATGTCATTCCCTAAGACTTTATCGCTTCAAATTGATTTGTTTCTACTCCGCTATGGTTAGTTTGAGATTACTATGTGTAGATATGAAAAGTATTATTGAGACATAGTATGGAATTACTATTATTATTAAGCTATGGTGGTTATTGCTGTCTGGTCCATTCGTGATACCTTCACTGCCTTGATCGTTACTTCTCAAATCTCTCTAATGTTGATCAGAGGCCTGAGTGGTCCTGTCCGTTGTCTTCTGTCCTACTGTGGATGCTCCGATTTTATTTGTTTCCATGGATGTGAGGTTGGTGTTAATGCATCCCTGGTCCACATTTCCCACTAACCTGTTAGTGGCGTTGAAGAGGGTACTGAGCCACCACTCTGCCTTTTGCAATCTTTCATAGCTGTCAAAATCCTATAGGGATTTATAGACAAGAGAAAAAGGAATAAACAAATTAATAACAAAGTAGGGTTTGAAAATCAATTGCTAATGGGAAAGGGTTTTTTACAGCAGGGCAATAAGCATAAACAATTATTGATTTGTCTATTCTGTATGCAGACACTACTCTTATCCTTTGTTTTGAATCTCCCAAAGCAACTAAAAATCCTAAGGGAATTTATAAAGAAATAAGAGAAAATAGTGTGAAAATAAAAATGTAATACATGTGGCATTATTAATTTCTTGTAAAGTTACTGGGTTACATGTCCTTTTTAATATTTTCATGTATATATAATATTTTCAAGTTAATGCATCCATCAATTACAAATGAGAATATTAATTATGAGAACGGAAGTGTCATGTATTTGAGTGTGTTAGGTTCAATAGGTTATGTTAAAGTCTATATCTAGGTTATACAAAGGACCTATCACATTATTTTTTTATATTTATTTGTTTTATTTTTTTATTCTTCAACTTTTTTAATCATAGAAAACGATAAATATATTAAAACATTAAATAACTAGCATACATATCTTAGATAAATCTAGGTAAAAGACGTCGAGAGACATCATTCTCGAGGTGCCTATATTAGATTTGTGACATAAGTGGAACAGGACCTTGAAAATGATATCTCTCAGCGTCTTTTACATAGATTTATCTAAGATATGTATGTTAGTATTAACAATGTTTTGGATAGCATTGAGTTAACTAAGGAGGTTGAGACTGATGGTAAACTATCTTTCCTTGATGTCTGCGTCTCTAAAAAATCGAGTGTTACTCTAGCTCACCAAGTTTAGGAAAACTACTCACACAAAGCTCTACCTTCATGTGATCTATCATTGGTTGGCTTAGAAAGCAAGAGTCTTACAATTTTTAGCTGCAAGGGCTCATCGTATCCGTGATGACAAACACTAACTAGAGCCAAAACATTTGATATAGGTTTTAAAGAAGCAAACTGCCAAAGCTTTCAAACAAGCTAGGATTAGACACATCAAACAATGTGACAGGTTGGGAGTCCTGGTAGCTTTTTTACCTTATATTGAGGGCATATCTAACAGGATTTTCAAAATTTTGAGAAGGAAGAACTTTAAATCAAACCTTTTAACCTCACATGAAGCTTCGAAAGATTATCAAGTTGCCAATGGATGGTATAGAACCATTTCAAAGAAATGATATTTACAAGATTGATTACTTTTGGGGGTGTCATATATTGGAGAAATTGGTCATTCCATCAACAAGAGGGTTAATGAGCATGACACTGACATAAGAAAGGAAAGGGTGGTCAAGACCACTTTGTCCAAACACTCATAAAAAACCAAACACCACATTTTTATTGAAAACATCAAAGTTCTTGCTTTGGAGGATCACTATTTTAAATGATGTATGAGGGAGGTTGTAGAAGTTTACAAAATTTAGAACAAAATCAACAGAGATGGAGGTTAATGAGCATGACATTGACATAAAAAAGGTAAAGTTTATTAAGTCGGCTTTGGCCGAGCACTTGTTAGAAACCAAAAAACATTTGAATTGAAAACACCAAAGTCTTGGCTTTCGAGGATCACTATTTTAAACGATGTATGAGGGAGGTTGTAGAGATTCACAAAATTGAGAACAATATCAACAAATATGGAGGTTTAGACTTGAACCAATCTTGGTATTGTATTATAAATTTACTCAAAAAATCTTGACCATAAATTTGTTAATAATTTTTGAAGACTAATTTGAGTCTTAACCATGCTTTTCACTTTATAGGACATTACAATGTTCTTGACTAACTATGATTAATTGAGGTTAATAGTTAGTTACTTTTGGATTTTTAACAATCTTTATAGGTTCAACTAATAGTAATTAATCTTCTATTATTTGTATAAATGCTAATTGAGACATTAACTAATACATTCCCCTATTGTAATTACACACTCAATTATGGAAATTAGTTGTTTTTAAAGGCTAAACTAATTTAATCTAGTATATTAAACTTTACAAAATTAAGATGTAGCGTTCATTTGAGTGTTGTTTCAGTTATGCATGATTATCAATATACTAATTAAGGGTAACTCGACATTTATTTTAGATATTTGTCTAATAAAAATAAATAATTCTTTTAGAGGTCTCAACCCAACAACAATTAAAACCTAATTAGCTTGTTATTAGATTGTTATGTATTTTTATAGAGGGTGGTTTTTTTATTAATTAAAATCATAACATGTAGTTAGTAATAGGATAATGCATGACCCATCGGGGATAGCCTAGTGGTGTGTGAGCTGAGTGCTAGAAGTGAGAGATCTTGGGGTCCATTCCCCATGTTGACCACCTTTATAGTGTCGTTCTCACACTAGGTTTTTGTGGGTCAGCTGTAAGGGTACCTGAGGTAGTCGGTTCGGTGTTCAATGCGATGGGGGTTGGCATGTGTCTTGAAACCTGTGTTCAATGCGATGAGGCAAGTCCATAGTCCATGGCTAGGACTACTCTTCACCACCGATTCCGACTCTGGTTAAATAAACCTTGTTACCCAACATTTTAGCCAATGAGAGTGGGCGAGTTGGTTAAGTGGCTTGGTTGTTTCAAGTCCCACCTAGGTTCAAATCTCAGGAAAGGCATATGAGGTTGGTTGTGGCCGTTGTTGGAAATAGTTGGTATACATCTGGTAATATATGGTATACAGGGGGTATTCAGTTGGATAATAAATCACATGGGGGTCTGGGACCCTGATTGTGTCCTAGACTGGCCCACACTCCGGTCAAAAGTTGTTACTTAGCAAAAAAATTAATAGGATAATGCATGCAATTTTAATTTTAATTGTAACTTGGGGTCACCTAACATGGGCATTTGTGAACGGTAATGAAATGAGCTTTAAATAGGAACCTAATTAGCAATCTACAAATTAATTTTCTCATCCTAATGATGGATCAATATGTGATCCAAAATGTCAAACCAGAATTCTTCACACATTTTCTCCAAAAGCTCTCATCTTTATCTTGTGGACTGAAAATATTAGATTTCTAAGGCTCTTATATCTAGGCCTTAAAGAAATTCACTTTCGATACTCAACTTTTAAAAAACCTTTACTATTTAATAAAATAAACTTATATCGGCATGACCTCCCTTTAGTATTTGAATGTGCTCTTCTCATCAATGTCTTGACTTCAAATTCCTCACATCAGATCCTCGTAGACCCACCATCAGCTCTGGTGCTATATCAGATTTATATTAAATAAAAGAGCAGGGACATCAATAAAAAGAGGCACAAATGAGAGTTTATTGAGGAATGTTTTAATTATACATGCTTTGATGTTAAGTGTGTAACCTAATTTAACTCATTTAAAAGAAAACATCTTTAATAAATAACCTCACTTATTTGAACTATTACTAGTAGTAATTTAATTGTTATAAACGTACTATGTACCATAAAACTAAATGGACATTAATATATTAATATCAGTGGCTATGATTTTTGGATCTCTATGAAGCTTTTAGAGATGCTTGGTAAACATTGTCACCAAACAACAAAGATGGCCATTTTTGCTGAATCTGTCAACCATAACCAGAATAAAGCCCACAGTGTCTGATCTATAAGGTTCGTGATAAAGTCCATGGATGCTTCCTCCCAGTGCTGGCCAGGATTGCCCAATGGTTGCAACAGTTCTGGTGACTTGAGTGTTTCTCCCTTATTTGAATTCATGTCATTGATGAATTACTAGAAGAGCTACGTGGTGTCGTAATCCATGGTCCCTGTTGTTGGCCATTCCCAGCCAGCTCTGTAGCCCATGGATGATATCCTTTTGACCGTGATCACAAGGGCAGAAATAATATGTCTGGGTATACCATGATTACAGGGGCAGAAAAAACACTTGTGTTTGGGCATAAGATGCAGATGTCCAACATGTTTAAAGCTATTTACTTGATCTCACTGTTATTATGCCGAGAGTCGTAACCCACAGGGGCAGCAAGGGGGTTGTAATGGCATGAGTTTCTCAGAAAAACCTCTTTGCTGCCGATATTCCAAGAAAACTTAAAATATACTCAAAATTATAAAGAGCCAAAAAACCAGAAAAAAGTTAAATATACTCAACTATTTTTGAAACATATAAAAAAACTGAAGGCTAATTAAATTTTTAAAACGAAACAATTAGGAAAAAAAATAAAAAAGTAGAGAGGAGCGAATAAGTAGCAACAAAAGATGAGAAGGCATGTTTAGTTGTTTTATAAATTCAGTTGTTTAGAAGGGCTCAGCAATACAAAAGCTCATACACGGAAAAAAAATACTATCATCTTTTCCTTCTCCAGTTCACTTCCTGAGCTCCAGCTACTACTTCAAGCTATTCCAGGAATCTTGAGTAACATGAAATTTAAAAAACCCTGGTTTTGACACTCCACTTTTGTTCTAGTCAATAATATCAATACTAGCCATATGTGGATATTGTTTATGTATTTGGATGTCATTTTTGTAGATTTGTACAGTTGAGGATCATATAATGGAATGGCATTTTAACTTTGGGAACTATATAAGTTTAAAGAAATTTGACATAAACAGTCAGTAGACAGACAAGGAAGAAGGCTGGAGGAGGAATAGAGTGCGTTCTACGTGAAAAAAAATTCAGACAACCAAAAACGCAATTTTTATTCCAGTTTGACCATCATACATCGCAGCAGTAAATACAAGTTTCCACCATCAGCATCAACACATCTTCGGTGAAAAATAAGGCATCAGCTCCAGATCAGGTGCACTGCCTTTAAACCGCCATGCCTCCACACTGCACCCCACCATGAGACCCGTTTTATAGGAGTTTCTCCATTGGATGAGTGCTAATCCCCTGATTTGAAGGGCTTTTAAAGACCTTTGAGTTGAAAAGTCTTTCCTTTTCCAGTGAAGTTAAACATTTCTTTATGATTCACGAAGGTGTCTAATTGTTTAAGTCATTGCACTTCCATAACAACTTCAGTGACTCTTTGAGGAATAAGTACATATTAGAATCAAGGAAATAATCATTAATATAGGGTTTGAGGCCAAGGTCTGCCTTTTCATGGAATAGAATATCTGGTGCCAATCAGACTTATAAGTTGATTACCGGACAAGTAATGCAATTTAGGCTTGTTGCTAGATTTTTTTAATGAAATTATGTGTGCTTCCTGAATCCACCAACACCACTATTTTTTTCTTGATGCATCTTTCAAGCTCGTGTTTTCATAATGGCTAGTTAGGTCACCTACAATGATCCATCATGTATAGGGTGTCCCTTGATATTTCTTTTCAAGTACCCATTTGTATCACCTGTGTGGCACAAGTTTTAAGTTGAATGAAGCGAGTCACTCGAATGTTAGCAGGGTCCTAGTGCAGTGCACAATACTGTTCAAGAATGGTATATAATTTTCTTCAAAACTTCAAGCTCAATCTTTAGGAGATTATGATTATACTCTGGAAGTTGTACTGGCTCCATTGCCCAGCTTGTGATAGAAATTCTGTTGTACGAAAGATGTACTGGCTCCATTTCCAGGGTTGTTATGGAAATTTTGTCATCTGAAAGATGGATTGGCTCTTTCACTCTTGAGGGAAGTTGGATGGTGTCTACTTGCTTTGAATCCCTTTGTTTTGCATGTGTGTCTGGTATCTTCATCAAGTGTAACTTTGTCAAGTTGGACTTTTATTTTTATTTTAATTATTTGGGGTACCGTAGTGTAATTGGAACTCCAAAATTCCTCTTTGTTTGAAAGAAAACATTTTGGTTTATGAATGGATTGGCTTTTTCACTCTTGAGATACTTGCTTTGAATCCCTTTGTTTTGCATGTGTCAGTGTGTCTGGTATCTTCATCAAGTGTAACTTTGGCGAGTTGGACTTCATTTTTATTTTAATTACGTGGAGTACATTAGTGTAATTGGAACTCCAAAATTACTCTTGGTTTGAAAGAAAACATTTTTGGTAATGTGATTAATATGGACCTGAAAAAGCAGTCAGGGCTGCAGAGGTCTGAAAGATGTATGAGGATAAAATATCAGAAGGCCAAATAGCATGAAGGTAAATGGATGAAAATAAACTTAACAGGAAAAATAATTTCAGACAAATTTATTTAGAAAATTGTTGCTCCCATTGAGGTCTGTCCTTGCCCCCTTTCTTTGTGCTACAGATTGGTTGCCTAAATTGCTTCTTTAATACCGTTTGTAATTGTTCTTACAGAGTTCACAAGTGAAATAACAGAACTCCAGTGATATGGCTGTAGCAGTCCACACAATGATAGTGAAATATAGTGGAATACAATACCAAAACAAATCTAAAATGGTAGATAAAGTATAATATCTAATTACTGATGTAAGAAAGCAGTTCCACTTTGAGGGGACATACTCCAATTACAATGAACCAAGGTATGAATTTTCCCAACAATGATTCCAAACGAAGATCTGTTCCATATTTAGCAATTAAGCTAGGGCAACCTACAAGCCCCTATATAGGTTAAATAGAAAACCAAGAAACTAGTAGATGTCTATTGAAGGGTTATGCGCACCACATGTTGGCTACTCCGTAACCTGATCATGCATGATGACTGCATAGAACAAGGGGTGTAACATTGAAGCATAGTTGCAAGCAAATGTTGCTTGAACTGAACAAGATCCACTCCCAATTGCAAGTTGAACTCATGAAATTGGAAAAAAAATAAAATAAAAGCCATTTCTAAAAAACTGTAATTCTTTTGATAATACAAAAGCTGAAATTTAAAGACATTCACATATGATCACATTCATGCTAGCATATGCACCAAAAATTGAAATTTAGTTTGACTATGCAATTGCTCATTGAGTGGAAACTATTCAAGATGCATATTATATTTAAAAATTAAAATATAAAGTAACATATACTCTAAAATCCATGGATTTAGATATCAATTGTAAATAAAGCATAAAGGAGGCAATATAAATCGGAAAGGGAGGAGCTATGAGTCCCAATGACAACCCACCCCTCTTTGACTTCAAATACATCTTGCAAGAATGCTTAGGTACACACAGCTCTGTGTGTGTGTGTGTGTGCGCGCTACTCTTGTTGCTCTTTCCATGTCTTTGCGATTGCCATTTCCTCGAACTTGGGCTCTTCTCGCTGGACATTTGTCGTATCTAAAGACAAACTTCTTTGTAAATGTGGGCTTTGTAGTCTTGGTCTCTAGCCACTCAACAATACATTTTGATGATGGATCATTCTTGTCCAATTGAATTGTGTCAACATTGGTACCCTCCAATTGTCTATGGCAAAGTTGAAGGTTGTAGTGAACAAAATTCAAGTGATTCAGCCGCATCTAGGACAATCTATTGTGCTTTTTAGAGGATATGTGTTCAAATATACTCCATTTGCGCTCACTCTCATTTACATGTCAGACCCAAAATTCGGATGTCCTACTCCTCCCATTGTATACCAAAAAGTAAAAAGTATATATGCAATCAATCATTATTATTAGTAATAGAATTATCTTATTATTAATTAGATAGAAATATTAATCATTACTATGAACGTTTTATGAATGGAATTTGGGATACAAAAATTAAAATATTAAAACTTGAGAAGCTAGATTAGCATGCTTTCGGTAAAGAGGTCATCTGCACTCCTTATGCGCGCAACTGCTTTTGGATTCTGCTTTGGACCTTGTTATCTAGCTCCATCTTCTCTATGCAGCTGTAGAGGCATTCTAAGTTCTAACACTTGTTCACCAATATTGAAGGACTCTTCATAAGGGACTATTGACCTCAAGTGGTACCCAACTTCATCTAAAGGCTTATCAGTTTCATGCTACTGCCTGCCATCAAAAGTGCCACATGAAGGTTAGGCCTCATAAAGAAGCCCATGGGGAGCTTATTGCCATCCACTAGATGAGGAATCTTATCCAAAGGCTCTGACAAATGTATAATTGGATCAACTTTCCTCCAAAATATCCCATCAAAAACATGTTCAACAACATCATCGTTCTTCCTATAGCATAAATGGAAGCTCTGCAATCATATGGAACAAAGCATCCTTTCAAGATTTGCATTCAGCTCATTAAGATCCTTCAAGTATATGAAATTCATTTTGAATCATGTGACATGACGTCGAATAAGTTCTGTTTTGAATGTTTGTGTCATCATCATGTTGAGAACCCATTGATGGTTGTTGATGTGCCTAGTTATGCGTGTTGCTTCTTTCACAACTGGCTTAACCCATCCTAGTTTTCAGATGTCCCTCAGTATCAAATCCATGCAGTGGGCCACTTAAGGTGACCAAAAGATAGCGGGGAATCTTCCGTGTAAATCTTCATTCAACCATGTAATTTGCACTGTTGTCCATGATTATTTAGACAACATTTTCCATGCTGTTCTCCCACACAAACTCCTCCAACTAGCTGGATGGAGATAACATACACACACTAGATGATCTTGTACAAGTTGAGTTGGAGCTTTTCTGAAATTAAGGAAAATGGACACTTGTATCAAAGTCATGGCATGCTTTTTTGTAACTGCACATGGAACAGCAAGGCTTGACTGCTAAATATGTTGTATTAATACGTCAGCAAGATGGTTTAGTCTTTGCAAATGGCCATGCACAGACATATTTCTACCCGTGGTTATCATTTCAATGTTGTACCTCATTCAGGACATGTAGTATCTAGAGTTGATTTCAATTCTGTTTATGCTGGGACGCTCAAGGATTTTTTGCTTTGACATACAACTTTTTGATCCTTGAACACATTCTTAATTCATTGTTAAATGGTGTAATTTTGGGAGGCCTAAAGCTTGATATAAAATGCAGGTGAAGCTTGAAGGAGATATACAACAGGGTATATCTCATTACAAGAAAGCATTGCTTTATAACTGGCATTATGCGGACGCAATGTATAATCTCGGTGTGGCATATGGTGAACTGCTGAAGTTTGACATGGTGAGTTAAACGGGGTACTAAATACATACCAATCCCATATATGACAACTCTATCATCTGTAACTAATTTATGCTCTGATGCTCCATAATTTGTTTCTAGTAGGTTTTGCTTGGTTGTTTTTTAGCTGCACATTTCCGTATTTTTATGTTCATGTAAGATTTAAGAATGTGTTGTGTTTACCTGGTTTAGGCAAGTTTTTCACTTGCTTCGACATGAACACATACTTTTTTGCTGCTTATGTGTTCTGTCTTCTAAATATTGATACAGATGAGTTCAATGTGTCTACTGAGGGTTTTTTTGTTGTTTGTCTGTGTCTGTCGAAGGCAATAGTGATGTATGAGCTTGCCTTGCACTTCAATCCACATTGTGCTGAAGCATGCAATAATTTGGGTGTCATTTACAAAGACCGGGATAATCTTGATAAAGCTGTTGAGTGCTACCAGGTGAATTGCGCATGAACTAATTTTTGCTGTTTTTGGTTGTGACATCAAAGTCGTTCTGTTATAGTATTCATCAAGACTCAGAATGTCACGTGTGTTGACGGTTGATTGAATTTTTAAATCAGTAATGTCCTAATCCGTCTCTCGTCTCATTTGTTTATTATAGTCAAAATTACATTCTGGGGCGATGATCTAATTTTCAGAGTCTGCTGATACTTTACAGATGGCTTTGTCAATCAAACCTTCTTTCTCACAATCCCTTAATAATCTTGGTGTGGTTTACACTGTTCAGGTTTGTCCTCCATTTGCTTTATAATTTTAGCATATTGCTGCCTCATGTTCAGTAATGCATTGGAAGGGAACATATTCATGAAAGCTAGATCCATTTATGACATGCAGGGAAAAATGGATGCTGCTGCAAGCATGATTGAAAATGCTATAATGGCAAATCCAACATATGCGGAAGCTTATAATAACCTAGGTGACGATACAATGACTTTGACTCAATTTTTCCACTAATGAGTTAAATATCATTGCATGGCTGTTATTTGATGTGATGTTAGTGCATGGCATTGACTATGATAATAATGAGAAAATTTCATCTGCATAATATCTTGAATTGGACTTGTTCCTTCTTGGACATTGCCTTGCAGGCTGTTGTTGGTTAAGCATGCATATCTGCATCTCAATATTTTGGCCTCTATATCAACAAACTGGAGTAGTTCAAGGATTTTACCCAAGCTAATGTTGGTCATGTTCATTTTTGTCTCATTGTGTCTTTTTGTGGACTATGTAGTCCTCCCTAGTTCCATCTCCACAAGGACTTTAGAACCAGTAAGATTCCTGGGCCTGTTTTATGATCTTAGGTGACTGTTGATGAATTTCAGTAGAATAAAGGTTATTTTTATTAATACCACAAAAGATGTCCTTTATAACTCTAGATGATCAATGGGAAATTGGTTCTGATCGCCTATTCTTACACCCAATTGGGAGTCCAGGTTACCAACTCTTCTTTATTCTAGTTTTAGTCCTTGGTGACAATGTTGCCTTTATAGACGTTGTGCCTTATTAGAAGTGCTTAAGTGATATTGTTTTCGGCCATGCTTTTGAGACATTCAAGATAAGAGTGGTTTATATTTGCAATGAACCCATTCTCTATGGCTTTAGAGGTTTGGGTGCCTAGTCTTAGCTTTACAAACGGACCATCTCCCAGTGTATTATCCATGATGAGTTTGGGCCCCACCTTGTGTGTTTGGGTATCCTCATTTCGATATTTGTTCCTTTGAGAAACTTGCTTTTGTCTCCACTCTTGGTTTAACAGGCCATGGATCATATTGGTTTAATGCTTCTGCAGTTAATAAACAGTACAGTTGACTGTCTCTCTCCTTATAAATATTCCTTGGATGGCTCTCTTCAACTTCTCCTGTGAAAAGAAGAACGAATAAATTTAGTAGGGAGGATTTTGGTGAACAATTATTCTAGAATGTTTGGTTCTCTTCTACATGGCCTCACATCCCAAAGTTGGCCCTTTGTGCAGAAAGCTCCTTGCAGATTTTGGATGGCCTTATTGGTTGTCCACACCATCTGTGAATTTTTTGCTCATATGCTCTTAGTTCCTACTTTGGTCACTCCTCCAGATGCGAGTCAAGATAAATCATCACAAGGATTTGGTTTCTGGATTTCGCTATCTTCAAGAAGTAGAGACTTTTCAAATGCACACTCTACCATAAGATTTGTCGGAGCATCAATTTATTTTAGAGATTCCAGGTCCTTATTTATTCTTGTTTTACCTCTACTATAGATTCTTGGGTTTTTTCTCAGATAACTAGTGACTTTCAGGTCTTAAGTCATTATTGAGTTCTCTGTAACACAATGAATTGATTAAATTATTATTTTAATGCATTTCACTTAGTTTGGGCATCAAGTGCCCTTCAGTTACTGTATATCTTGGTGTAGACAGTGAGTGCCATTCAGTAACTGTATATCTTGGTGTGATCAGTATTGTACCAATTGTATGGTATATGCCAATGCCAGGGATGGTCCAAGGGCAATCCAAATTTTGCTAGATTTGGTGGAGAGCAGAGTGTGACAGCTACCTCTAACTCCATCCTGATTAGTGCTCGCGATTGAGACTGTATATGTATATTTTTTTCTTCTAGAAGGCATTCGTCTGCTTCTTTGCCAATGATGAGCATTTCCATGGCTTTTTGGATGGTTTTACTGATTACTCTAGCTTTTTGGATGGTTTTACTGATTACTTCTGGCACGAGCCCACCTTCCTCATGATGTACACTGACTCGTTATACACATTGCTGGTGTCATGTATTCTTGAAGAGTTTTCTCTTGATATTGAATTTACATTTTCTTGGTAAACCCTCTTTTATTGTTTTCTTAGGCATTCCTTTTATTGCCATCATCATTTGTTTTACTCTTTTGATTCCCATTGACCAGTTTTGTCATTTATAAATATCAATATAGTTTTATCTTTTTTTTCTCTGCTCTTTGGGATACTTTACTCTGCAAGTTCCATTCCATAATGGGACATTTAAAATTAAATTGTGAATTTTTCATTAAATAGTTGTTGCATATTATGGATTGTTTTTTTAATTGATAACATTTACTTCTTTTGGTAATGTCTATATTATTTTCTTCCATTAGAATCTATTTTATCCCCTTTTATGGTTTTGTTCATGATAGCCAGACTTGGACTGTACTTAGCAAGACGAATACACCAATCAAATTGGACCTGGCAGAAGAACAAAAATAAAACTTGACAAAAGACTTGGCTACTCCATATAAGGTCTTTGACCTGCAAATGAAGCCTTTTCAGTTTTGCTTTTTAGGTGGCCAAGTCTTATACACGGACTCAAAGATTTTTGCCAAAACTTGAAGAGTCTTGCCGAAACTTGCTCTTTTAGAGAGTTAATCCATCTTGACATGTCTTGGACCACGCTCCACCTGGAAGGTAGTTTTATGACTGAATTGGAGTCACAGAGCTATGGTTTTCTGAGTAGGATAAATGTATGCTCTGTAAGTTTGTTAAATTACAGAATGTAATTCATTGCACTGTTTTCAGCACACCAAGATGTGCAAAGTTTGGAATTTTATTTGCTAGTGCTGTGAAGTAAAACTCACATTTTTGACTTCACTAACTCCAAAAAGTGGTTTTCAAAATTTAATACTTTAAATTTTCTCGTTGATTAGTTTTGATAGTTGTTAAAGTCAATGTATAGTTTAGAAAACAGACGAGTGGATATACTTTAATTAAGTTATTCAGGGATTTAAGTATATAGCTGGTATTCGAATACTTTTAGTCTGTTTGTGCCATCCATATCATGTAAGGCATATCTTGGTTTGTTTGATTGTTAAACAGTTTTGGTAAGCAAAGAAAAAGTTTCATGTTGCACATTTGCTGATGTTAAACAGTATCTTTTGAATCAATTATGCTTATTGAATGATTGTGCTAATTCTCTGTTATTAGATCTTTATTATTGTTGCATGCATCTTTACTTTCGGATAAGTTTGCCGTCCTGGTTCTTAAAGCTATCTTTCAGATTTGTTAACTGTGTGGATATGTGGCTATATGTTTACAGGGGTCTTGCACAGGGATGCGGGTAATATTACGCTTGCAATAGAGGCATATGAGCGATGCTTGCAAATAGATCCCGACTCTCGAAATGCCGGACAAGTATGTTTTATTTGTTTATATATTGTAAATGCTAAACCTTTCAATGCCATATAACCCTACAATTCTAAGCTTCACAACAGTTTAATATACGTTAAGATGTTTAATTAATAATCTGTTTAATATATGTTTGGCATGCCTTGATAATAGATAACAAACATTATAGTTTCTATCTTATTTATCCTTACAACTTGTGGTTCATCTTTTGTGGATTCTAGAATCCAATTTGGAAATGACTTCCTCTTCCTAAGGCCTACTCATGGCCCCATTACTAATCCTGTTTTGATTGGTAATTCAGTGAGCAACACACTAGATTGCAGAAAATTGATGTGTTATGAAAGCAATGAGCCCCAACAAAGGAAATGAAGCCAATAAACACAGATGATACTGCAATGTAAATGAAAGCTTTATTGATGTTGATAGCAATTTGCAAAAAGGTAGCAATCTTTAAGAATTTTTACCTTTGGAGGACAGTTCCTTTATAGCTAATTTTAGCAACACTGATTAGATTTCTTGGTGTACCGTAGACCAAACTTCTTGGGTCTCATCTCTACCTCAAGAGGGCTTTTGAATTCCCAATGAATGCCAAAATCTTGAGGAATGTATCCCATTTTGTGTAACAACTTGATGGCGATTCCTTTGGTGTGCTTTTTAAAACTGCCCAATGAATTAGATGGATGATCAAGATGCTGGAAAATAAAAGGGCTTACCATGTTCTCACTTGTTTTTGTCTGGGTATCTCTATTTGAAGTTTGTGTTGTTTGTTGCTCTTCGCATTCTATAGAGATTGATCAGCATTTCTTCCTTAGTGTCCAATTCTTCATGAAGCTTCTGCATAGCTTGGTTGCATTTTTCCTCTGCTTGATGTAATCCTTCGACAATACCATTCTGGAATTGGGAAATATGCTTTTGCATTTCTATAATTTACTCTATGATGAGACTAAGTTTATTCTCCAATTGTTTGTTCTCATCCCTTAGGTGTTTATTTTCTTGTATGAGTGGTTGGTGCTTGTTTTCGGGTGCTGAAAGTGTATTTGCATCTTGGCGCTGATGATAGAGTAGGAACTTCCCGACTTGATAGAGGATATTTTGTTAGAAGGGGCTACCTCTAGTAGTCTATAGACCTAATTATCGAGGGTGATGATGGCACTATGGGTTCTAGATTGATCGACACCATGTTTTGTTGTTCAAGCAAAACATCATATAATTTTGTGGGATCCATGTTGTAGAGAACTTCATCCCAAAACTACTTGATTGCAGATGTGAGGCTGCACTGTTGTCTGACACGTGTATGCCTACCTTGATTCACAAACTGACCGTGAATGGATGAGGTTGAGGTGTTGTTGGCAGATTCAATCTCCTGACAATGTCCTTCGATATGAGATTCTTATGAAAAATATTGTCCACAATGAAGTCCAAAGCCATTCCATTCATCCAAAACTATGAGTGGAAGAGGAATTCTGCCTCCTAGGGATCTGAGGGGGGAGGCTTGTGTCATGGCGACAATGGAGTAGGGATTGACCTCTCTGATTTCTTCCTTTTTTTTCCAATATAGGCAGTGGTGTCAGTGTAGAAGATTGCACTTCGTCCAACAATGATTGTCTAGCTTGACATTATTTGTTCAAATGCCACTTGGTCTAAGGTACATTGTAGCACATGCCAGTTTCTTTTTGTGGATTCTTGCCTGTAGAAGTTTTTGAAGGAGGCTTTGACTGGGAGTCCTTGTTGCATTGCTTACTGTCATATTCGATGCTTCTATTTCTGTTATTGCTAGGCTTTGACTGGGGGTCCTTGTTTCCTGACTTTGACTGCATACCAGTTGGCTTCTCCCGGTATCCCAACCTTTAATTCGATTTATTCTTGGATGCACAAACTATTGCAATATTTGTATAATCTTGCATGAAATGAATTCTTATAATCTTGCCCCATTTGTCGTTGTCCCTGGCACAAGTGTTGCAACATTTTGTACTGGCCAATGAGAAAGTCTTTTGTTCTTCCACTCTACAATGCAGAAACTTTCTATTAAAGGGCTATTTATAAGAGCACGGATCCTTTAATTGATTGCCAATCACCTCAGGAGTTAAGATTGAATCATCAATGAAATGTATATTAGCTAATTACAACCTCCATGAAAAAGTTATATTTAATTTTCCCCTGCACTTTATGTTCATCACATAAATAACCAATATAATTTATTCTAGTCACGTAAAGGTATGGTACTAGAGTCCAACCCCATCTGATCTCTGCAAATGGAAAGGATCCAGAGTTGCATGGATACGGATATGGCTTATTTTTAAGATCTGATATGGATAAGTAATATATATGCATTATAATTAAATTTTTATACGTTATATGACTTCTTTTTCTTCCATTCACAACCTCGTAAAATGCATGCAAATTACACACTCCCAGCCCACTGGAAAAATAGGATGTTGGGTATTGCATGGATTAAATTTTTTTGCAGGTTGTGCTAGCCAAAGTAAAAAGATGAAATGAAAGAAAAGTAGAGTAGGCCAAATGAAACAGATCAAATGAAATCATAGCAGGTTGAGCAGAGCCAATGCACAATGTTGAAGGAAAAGAGTGAATCGACACTCATTCACCTCCACATCCTCATTTGCTGCTGCTAAAATGCATTAGAGGGCATCTGTAGTTTTTTGTTATTTTTTTAGTATTTTGAAGGTTTATTTTGCAAGTTATTTTTTTTAGAAGTTTTAAATCGGATATGGCTACAGACAGTCCCTTGTAAGCCGCTTTATAGCTAGACGAAATCCACAAATGTACTGTCCAGTTCTATCATAGGAAACTTTGAGTCGGCTTAAGGAAGGGGGTTGGAAGTCTGTGGGTTACAGTAATTCTCTTTTCCAAAGGCAGGGGTTCAGTAGTCCATTTTTATTTAAAAACATTCTTCAATATATAAAATTATGTTGGATTAGATAGCCCTGGAAAAACAGATCGGCAGGAATTCTATTCACACTAACCCAAACACATCTGAAAGGGCACAATGACCTTGGGAAAGAAGGAACCAAAGTCAATTGTGTGATAATTTTAACTATTTGTATTTTATATTTAGACAAGTATGTGTGGAATTCATTGGCATTGCTTGTTTGCATCTGAGATTTAAACAAGATACTAACAGGCCAATTTGAAAATCTAGGTACGATTTCACCAGCATTCAAATCTGAACAGGGAGTGCATTGGATGATATTTTGAATTATGTTTTTTCTGTTTTAAAAGAAGCATCTTTTCAGTTATTGGTGTAGTTGCTCTAGATGTGTGGTTGCATTTAGGATTCTGAAGCAATAGCGACTTTGATTGCCTTCTCTCAGTGATTCTTCCAGTAAGCTGAGATGTGTCTTTGTTTTTGTGTTTACAGAATCGTCTGCTAGCGATGAACTATATCTACGAGGGAGAGGATGATAAACTTTATGTTGCGCACAGGTTTTGACTCTCATTTAGTTTTACTCGGATGAACATTGTTCAAAAATATACAAAAGAAAACATTGCACATACATGCTATACAAGGAAATCTACATCCACTTGTTTTTCATATATGAAATTGTTTGTATTTATGTGAATGTCTTTTGTTTAAGGTTCACTTTCTGAAATAGTTCCAGGATTGTTGTTTCAGAGTTTGCATGGAAAGAAATTAGAACAATCATGTATAAGCTGTGCAGAAGTAAAGCCCTGAGCTGAAGTAGCAGCAAAAGGGATTTAAAATGCCTATTATATTGAAACTATGCAGCACATATAAGGTGATATTAAATGGACGCAGAAATTGAACCCGTGCTTCAAGAGAGCACCTAAATATGTGGAGAAATAGAATAGCTTTCTACATTCATGAAGTAGACTTTTTCCAACGCCAATTTTAACTAACATATGCACAAAACATATTAATGGCATGTGTCAAACCAAGTTAATATGTAAGAGGGTTTGTATATCATTGAGTTCTTAAACAATGGAATGTGGTAGTCAGTAAGGGACAGGTAATCTCACCAATATAAAACCTGGAAACTTATGCTGCATGTATTATTGGGAAAGCAGCACAGAAGCCTGAATACTTTTCATGCTCAAGGAATGCAAAACATTGGTTTGTGCTTGACTTTCAAGTTGATGGAATAATGCAATCTTTTAACTTTTTGACGAAATTAATGGTATTTTAAATCTAAGATATAAGATAATCCTATTAGAGAATTTAGATTGAGTTTGGAATCATGTTAGTATCCAAAATGAGTCAAGACAATTATTGTTGTGGAACATGAATGTGTCTTTTTCATACACAATTCTTTGTTGCCTGATCTTTCATAACTTCCAATGAAGATAGATATCGGTCATAGAGTTTTTATGGTATGGGTGATGTAATTTAAATTTAAGATAAGTTAAGCAATAATAGAAGGGCTCCTGGAATCAAGAGAGAGCAAGCAGGAGAAACATACAGATCTAAGACAACAATGTGAGAAACATAGTTATGCGATTACGGGATTTTTTATTATTGATAAGATGTAATGAACAAATAAAAGTGATGATTTGAGAAAGATCAGGTATGGAGGAATAGGGATAATAAGGTTTGGGAATGGCTAGAGGATTGTCAGAAAAATGGGAGTCCCCTCAATATTTTGATATGCATATCAATTGATGGATTATGAATTTTCTATGTCAATGTAAGATTCATTCATATGGAGTGTCGGTAATATCTATAACAAATAAAACAAAAAAGGCATGCACAATAAAGAGTACATAATCTCATCATGGTTGAAATTCAAGCAAGTGTGCTCGATTCTATTTCTTGTGGTGATACAAAATTGACCAGTTGTCATACCATTAGCATGATTATTGTTAGTGCCATTGTCCACTTCAATGGTATCCAATTGCACCCCAGCTAAATCCAACTGCAGGGCTGCTTCTCATCAATTTGTGAAGTTTCCTTTACAGTTCGCATCTCAATGTGTTTGTAGTCCTTGTAGGTGCTCTAGAATCATCATTGTATGTAAACAAACTCTAATTTTTTACTTATACACTTCTCTACAAAAGTGAAAGATCTTTAGTTTCTTACAGGAGCTGTGAAGATAGGTACCTGGCCTTGTCTGGTTGTTTCTAGGATTATTTCTCTATCACTATTCAAGGGTCTTTAATTTTTTGCTGTTGGCTTCCGTGAAAACTTGAAAATCATGTTTTCTGTTGCGATTGAGGGGAATATGATTTGCTCTTCTCTCTATACACTGCTATTGACACTTCTCTCCAGTACGAGTGCAAGTGAAATCAACAAAAGTTACAAAACTGGGATCTGCCTCCTGCTTAAGCAATTAATATATTGCACGTACAAAGATAGAATCTTCAGGAGGATTTTACTATCACCAATCAGAGAATTTAAACTGTAGCCCTCATTAGGGCCCCGCTGAACAGAAGTTCTTTTGCTTTGATGAGGGATCCATGAAACCTGTTTGTATTAGAAAGAAATAAAAAGAAAAAATCATATTAATGTCCACACATGACCAAAAGGACTCGAGGGTACAGCAGTCAACAATAGAAATTTATTGGAAGAGAGAATCCTAGAAGCCAAATAAAGGAATAATAGTACAAAAGACAATAAAGCAGTGTGCCACTAACATAGGTGGCAATGAAATCAATACAAATAGCAATGAATGGCGAACAAGAGCCCCCATAACCATTTGCCAATGAAGAGTGGAAGGAATACTCATTGAATATCTCTGTGTGTGCTTGAAGTGGAGCCGCTGTCTAAGCCATCATTAATCATTTTGAAAAGATCTGATAGTGCTCGTCGGGGATTACCCATGCGGGAGGGGCCAGGTTGGGAGATTGTAGGAGGAAGCAAAGCACTTTGTCTAGAATCCCCTAATAAAAAAACAAACTCGTAATATGAGTTTGCTCCTATGGTCTGGGGGTGGACAATAAGTAGTAAATCCATGTTGTCAAAAAAGGGTAGAGCCACACCACTGGGAAGGAGCAGAGCCATGCCAATGGGAAGGCGCAGAGCCACGCCAATGGGAAGGAGCATAGCCAGATGCCAAGGGAGAGCAGGCTGGGGGATCTGAGTAATCTGAATAGTAATGGTTTGCTGAGAGAAGCATCACCTGATTGATCTACCGGCTCTGATGTGTGAAGAATTGGTGTCCAAAGAGTGCTTAATGTTGCTAATTGCTTGGATGGGCTAGAAGAAGAGGTGATCAACTTGGGGTCTCTAGAGCCTCTAGGTTCCCCATATAGGGATTTGTGCCAGAGGGTGAATGGAAACCGGAAATAGGAAACATAATCAAAATCAACGCTAACATTGGTAAATAAAGGAAAGAGAAATAAGAGGCATTCACTGTTAATGAGGTTTCACAGTGTGCAGACTTTTTGCAGTGCAATCATCTTAAACCATGCACAATTGCAAAGAATCTTCTAGCATTAAATTTACAACTATCCAAAACCTTGAAAGAATGCTATTTCTACCATCCACAAACTAGAAATAGGAGGTTAATAGAGTTAAACCTTGCACTTCTGATGGTTTTGAAGAATATGTATATGTGGAGATGGATGTACATTAACTCATGCAAGATGAGATTCTATTTGAGCTTAGTAACCAAAAGGAAAACAAATTGATGGATGCACTTGCTGGGTGTGAGTTACCAAAAGGAATAAGGCTTCCCTTATTTTATTTTATTTTCCATTTGCCATGAGATACATTTGAACAAATACCTTGGTTAGCTACCAAACCCATGAAGGCACATGCATAAGTGGTCATAACTAGAGATGAAAACCAATGAATACATGCCAAGAGCTACAATGGTCGGATCCTGATGGTTTATGCCCTTGGCCCACTAAATGATGATAGGGGAACATCTCTATTGCTTTTTGGAATTGTAATGGCATAGTATGGTTCTCCTATATTTGGATACTATTGGGTTTCAACTTTCAAACATTGCAGTACACATTTTGGAAGGGTTTGTAGCTTAGGTGGGGTGGCTTGTTTACTTGGGATTTTTTGAGGTCTACGATTACAGTATGATGGCACTTGATGGTATTCAATGTATATTTGGTTCTGGATTAGGAGGCGCCTCTTCTAGGGGAAGTTTTTGTGATAATTTGTTACTTTCCTCTTGCTTCATTGGACATTATGGTATAGATTGATTGTTACATTTTTAATATTTGGACTTCAGTGTTTACATTACATTCCACTAGGAGATGTCATTTTGTTTGTGACACTATTACATGCAAAAGAAGTCACTAGGTACAAACACATGAGATTTGGCCACAATCACTGGTTCGTAGACAACATGTTTGATAATTGATTATTGCTTATGAGAGCTATTTGCCAACATCATGCGAGCCTTATCTCATGAGTAGTATAACCATTTTCCTCTCTTACTAGTGTCACTTCTTATGTTTTATTGTCTAACTAGTGTAACTAAGAGGTGTCACTTTTTGGTTCAGTGGGCCATCTTCTAGAAGTGAAAGTGATTGCCATAAGGATGAACCAAGTTCAAAATCCATTGAGAAATGAGAGGGAATGCTTATAGTTTTTGGATTTTTTTGGTTTTTTTCAAAATTTGGGGGCATTTTAGAGGGAGGGGGTGCTTGTGTTATTTAGATATATATTTTTGAAAATGGGTTTTTTTTTCTAATTTAAAATAAAAGGCCTTTGAAAGTGTTTGGCTGCCTCGTGGCCACCCTGCTCCTCCATACCTCCTTTCGGCTCCACCCTTCCTCCTGTATAGGGCCGCCTTGCGTTTCTTCAGACGCCTCTGTTTACTCGTGGCCTTGATCGACCACTGATCTTGTTACCGCTTGCTACGTCCTTTGCTGCGCGTGTCTTTATGCACACTGTTGGTATGTGAAATCAGTTTTATTCTTCCAGCATTGATAGAGCAACTGACAACTAGTTCCACATACGAAAATTTGGCATCCGTACAATGTGTTTTTGAGGTGTCTGTACAGTACATCACATGCAGTTGTACTACACACGTTTGTATGACATGTGGTTGCACTACATGCGGTTGTTCTACACACAGTTTTGTACTGCAGTTTCTAATTTGAGTTCCTTCTATAAAAGGAACTCGTGAGTTAGGAGAAAATATAGTAGTACGTGAGCTAGAGAGTGGTTATAACTAATGACATTTATGTAACAACGGATTGATTCTTGATATTAATCAAAATACTGAGAGACCGTTGCCGTGTGGTTTTTCCTGGAACACTTCCAGGTTTTCCATGTAAATCTATGTGTACTTATCTGTCCTTTTTGTTGCTTTTCACAGTGAATATATTTCTTTCTGTATTGTTAACTTTATTAACACACACTGCCACTGCCATTGCCTCTGCTGTGTTTCGGCTCCCTCGATGCAAACACCACCGTTGCACGCAACTACCCCGCTTACCTGTGGCCTCCCTTGCCCCTTGTGCTCATTGCAATCTACCATCTCTACATAATGCTGTGAGATTGAGTTTTGTATTGGATGTCATTAGCATTGTCAATGGCATTGTTTGATTATAATTGAAGCATTGGAAGTGTGCATTGTTATTCAAACTCTTGGCTTGGCTTTGGCATTGTATGAATTAATTGCAGCATTGGAATTGTGAATATTCTCCATTGGTGGCCACTTACCAGTTGTACAACTTGCCCACAACCACATTCATTGACTTCACTGCTGCCCTGCTTGTTGGTCACCACCCACTTGGCTACCCAATCCACCAACAATCTTAAAACAAACTTAAATTTTTCCAAGGTTATGTTTGAAAGTGTTTCATGGCATGGTGGCAATTATTGTTTTGGTAAGTCTCTCATATGGTAAGAGATCCAAGGGTCGAATCCCCTTGGACAAACTTTTAATAAAAGTTTGATGGGGTGTAATGTTGGGGGGATTTTTTAAAGGCGGAGCCTATTTTTTTTAGTGGAATATTTATATTGTAAAGGTTTTTTTTGTCCCAGGAAAATTTTATTGGCCTTGTGTGATCATTATTTGTGTATATGGTGCACCCTATTGTAATTGGGCGACCCTTTTTAAGCTCATGAGAGCTAATGCATGCATTTTCGGTCTGATTGGAGACTGAAGGGTGGGTCCAGCATGGCAGGGGAGCACACCCCACACAACAACGCTTTTTTTTTTTCTTGTCAGCCATGTGTGGCCCCTTTTGCAGGAAAACTTCTAAAGGCTCGTTCTTAGTGTTCTGGACTTCGTTTGACATTTAGTTTTTTCTTAAAATTGCCTATTTTTCCATGATCTTTCCGATTTTGGACTCTGTTTGTCCTCATTTCGTGTGGATTGCTCATGAGAGAGCTTTTTTGGCACATTGAGATTTGCCAAACCCCATTGTCATTGGATTATTCATTTGTTGCAGTCCAGGATAGCTTCTTGGGAGACATTCTGGTGCACTTGTGGTTTGCGCAATGTTTCTTATGAGGGACACTTTTTGACACGCTTGTGGCTTGTGTTGACACTGTTTTTTTTTTTAATGGCTACAATGTTCCTCCAATTTATACTAAGTTGCAAGTGGATGAATTGCTCTCAGCAATGGAGGAACTGGCAACCTGTGACAATATGGTAAGTTGATGAATCTTTGGGTCTGGTCTGGGCAGGGTTGTCACCATTTGATGGTTTCTTATTAGGCCAATGGACATACTATGTTTCCTTTCCATATTGTCTTAAGGCAGTGATTGAGTTTGATAAATTGTATAAAATGTTTACTACTTACCCTTGCCTCCTTTAGAGACTACATGTTTGAGATGGATATTTTTTGAACCCCTTATTCACCTTTTGATCATACTGGCTAAACCACTCAAACATTACTGTACACCATATGACTCCAACCAAAACTGGGGCCATTTCTTCCCATTTCCTATGAAATGGGACTTTGAGAACAGGGAAGATAGACTCCACCCCCAAGGATGCAACTCTAGGTAAGCAAGGGTTGAAGGCTATCCTGAATGATAAGAGGGAACAAGTAATATACAAATCTCAACATGCTAAGAAACGTGGATAATCAAGTGTTGACAATTATGGAGCCTTTTAATTGATCGAAGAAAGTGTGGGAATATCAATAATTATGTGATGGTGATGCAGATGTATATTATTAGTAGTTTTTAGTAAATATATTCTTAGGTATGGAAATACATTGAATTAGTTTGCAATTTCGTACAATAATTCTGTTTCTAAATCTATAACATGGCATCAGAGCTGATTCTCTAACTCATCTCCAATTTTAATTATTCTTAAGGCTTTCTGTATTTGTGCATTGCTACACATTTGTACTCTATTAACAGGCTCCCTTATTAGCTTTTGATTGTACGTTTCATATTAGAAGCTGATGGATAAGAATTTAAGTAAATGAATTGCCATGCCTAAGGTTGGTTGCATTTCAAGTCCATTACTTCATGCATGTTATGCTATTGCACTTTGCATGACTAAATGAAACATGCAAAATGATTCATTTTTGAGAAGTAGTATCTGTTTCAAATTGCATTTTTTTTTGGGAGTGCTTGATAATTATTGTAGAATGATTCCTTGCATCAGGTATGAGTGTATTTGTTGGAGTTTCATGGTTTTGGTTGCTGGTTTCTGTTTGTCTCCACTTGGCATGTTTCATTTTTTATTTGTGAGTTGCATACATTATTGAGTTAAATATGTTTATTTGAAATTTATTGAACCCTTTCTATCATGCAGGGAGTGGGGTAAACGGTTTATGAACCTTTATCCTCAGTACACTACTTGGGGCAATCTTAAGGATTCTGATCGGCCCCTCATAATTGGTTATGTATCACCAGATTATTTCACACATTCTGTGTCCTATTTCATAGAAGCACCTCTTTTATATCATGATTATGGCAAGTACAAGGTGGTTGTTTACTCTGCAGTTGTTAAGGTAATATGGCATTTGATTTTTTTTAACAAAATTTTATCTTATAAAGAGTAAGATGATTTTAATGGACATAATCAACATCGATGCCATAATATGAAAAGAATACAGATGCTATATGCTAGTCAACATGATGAAACTTTTCCTTTCTAATCTTTGCCTAGATTTTACTTACTGGAGTCGTAAATCGATTTTGAACCTAAAGCATCATTATCAAGTGCTACACAGTTGTATATGTCATTTTTGTGAAATATGAAAAGGTGTAAAATGTGATCCGTTGTCTGAATCCATGGCACTGGTATGTGCATTTGGGATGTTATCTTCTTTGATAAAGAGATCTAGGGACCATTCTTTTCGATTAAAATGTTGAGTTTAATATGTTGGTAGTATTGACCATGTTTGGATACATCAAGTAACAATATTTCTTGATGGCTTAGTAGAGAACTAGACTTCTCTAGAATCAAAGTTAAAAAGGAGAAATTAAACTATGTGAGATGCTTGTATATTGTCATTGGGTATAGGACTTGGTTCCTTTATGATGGCATCTTTTGCTTTGTACATTCATCTTGTGGATTATAAAGAGAGTTTATTTTTCAAATTTAGAGGTCACTAAGAACTTGAATCGTACTACCTTTCATCAATATCAACTTCTTACAAGAGAAAATTCTATACTAATTAAGGAGCGTTTTATAATTAAGCTAAAGTCCCTTTTCCTTCTACAAACAATTAGTATTTGAGAATTGATGCAGATTTGCAATGAAAATCTTGCTTCTACATGTTAGCAGTAAGTTTACCATATTAGAAGTCCTTGAAAGCCAGAATGCTTATATATTAAGACTTGGAGGTGTATTTTGGAGATGGAGATTAGATTATTTGAGTGAAGAGAAAAATCTTGCATGATTTGATTTTTGTGGAAGTTGGGGCTTGCCTTGTGCTTGTTTTAGCCATTAATTGGTAGTTATGCTTCACAGATCCCGCTACATAAAAAAATACACGAATTTGTTGTGAAATATGAATATGCTGTAAAACATGATCTGTTGTCTAAATCCATGGCACTGGTATGTGCATTCGGGATGTTATCTCCTTCGATAAAGAGCTTTAGGGACCATTCTTTTCGATTAAAAGGTTGTGAATTTAATATGTTGGCACTATTGACCATGTTTGGATACCTCAAGTAACAGTATTTCTTGATGGCTTAGTAGAGAACTAGATTTCTCTAGAATCAAAGTAAAAAAAGGAGAAATTACACTATTTGAGATGCTTGTTCAATGTTTATCATCATTGGGTATAGGACTTGGTTCCTTTATGATGGCATTTTTTGCATTGTACCTTCGTCTTGTGAATTGTAAAGAGTCTTTATGTTTCAAATTTATAGCTTCACTAAGAATTTGAATCGTACCAGCTTTCATCAGTATTGACTTCTTATGAGAAAATTATTTACTAATTAAAGAGAGTGTTTTATAATTAAGCAAAAGTCCTTTTCCTTCTACAAACAATTAGTATTAGAGAATTGATGCTGACTTGAACTGAAAATCCTGCTTCTACATGTGACTAGTAAGTTTACCATATTAGAAGTCCTCAAAAGTGAGAGTGCTTGTATATTAAGACTTGGAGGTGTGCTTTGGAGATGGAGATTAGAGTATTTGAGTGAAGAGAACAATCTTGCATGATTTAATTTGTGGAAGTTGGGGCTTGTCTTGTGCTTGTCTTATCCATTAATTGGTGGTTATGCTTCCCAAATCCTGCTACATAAAACATACACTAATTAGACGAGTTTGACATCCCTTTTGTGCACTCAAATCGTCCTGTGGCTATGGTTGGTAGATGAAGAGACAACCAACAACCCTTCTTTACTGGATACACTTTGTGAACTCTGTTGTTCTTGATATTGGATGTAGTTATTGCACAGTCCCATTAGTGACTTTTGGATACTTTTTTTGATATTTATAATATTTCAATCTGTATTTCTATTTTGTTCTTTTCACATTTATTCCTTTCATTTCCTTTGATCTCACTTTTCCATTCCTTATGGTTTTTCTGGGTTTTCTATTTTCCTTGTTTATTAGGTAGTTAACAGCTTCTTTGTTAAGCACTACCTTTTATGCCAACATTTTTCATTCTTCCCCTTGGCGGGCTCCATCTATGTTGTTGCTTGTCTTTGAATTGTGAATCAATTGTTGTTCATTTTGTGACTCTATTGTGAGTTAACCTGTTGTGTGAGGAATATCATTAATCATATCAAGTATTGATCTGTTTCACTTTTGAGATGCCACACTATGAAATTCTAGTTGTATTGTGGACTCTGTAGGTAGTTTAGATGAAATCTTGGCGAGACTAACCCAGAAACATTTTAGTGAGATAAGAATGCTAGTAGTGTCATTGATAAACAATTTAGAGTTCAGATCATTTTGCAGTTTTGTACATTATTGTGGTGTTTGCGCTCGGTGTAAATTCTGTAACAATACATATTTGGCCTCATAAAATGGAAGGGGTTATGCACAGAACAAGGAATTAAGAATGAAGTAGGGACAGTGGGGACACAAGCAATGGGAGGAACATTTCAAGAAGATCATATGGCCGATGCCAAATTGCCATGTGGCCTTCAATAACCACTTCAAGAAAAAGCAATATATACTTAAATCTTTTTTGTCTTTTCCCTATATGTATTTTCCTCTCTCTCTTTTTACAAAAAATACAGAGTCAACTTCTCTTTTAGCAGTTGGCTCCAATGCTTTCTGTTTGGACCTTCCAGCTCAGCTTGACAGCATAACATTGTCAATTATGAGCCAGCCCAAGTTGTCTAAGCCTTCACAGTTGTTGGAGGTTTCCATTATTCACTGTGAGGATACTCTTTCTGACATTTTAAACTTCCCTGGAAGACGACACCTTGCTTGATGTTATGACAGGGACAACTTGGTTGAAGCAAACCACAACATATATGGATGGACAGACGGAAAGGATTCTTACGAATAATGCCAAGTTGTTCTCACTATCTACTTTAGACTCTAGAGGTCCGATCTCCCAATTTACAGAAGAAATTGGAGACGATTTCCTCCGAGCAGGGGGAAATGATTAGACTTCCTTGTCAGTCTGGAGTTAATGCAAAACCCAATGTGCACATATAAATATCCTTCCGGTTGTCTTGTAATTTTGTATTTATCTGCATGTATGCTTAACTATCCATTGAACTTGTACAGTCTTCATGGGTTAGTGCATGCCCTCTTTTCAGGCACTTAAGTTGACCCTATCATTGTCCTAACCGCTATATTTTCATATATATTATACTCTGTTTAAGCATCCAGATGAAGAGTATCTATGCTAGCATCACAGTTTTTGGAGGCATCTCTTGGTGCTCCCATGCTCTCTTATCTTATTTGCTTGTGCTTTCTTGATAAGTCCACATCGCCACCAGTCCATGTCCGCATCCATATCCACATCCCTGCATTATTTAAAACTTGGGGCAACATTTTATTAAGGTGGCTTAGTTTAGTTGATTTAATGGATACAATGGTTTTTTCACTAAGCATTTGATTTAATGTATCGACTACTCAAATTATGTGAAGAATCATTTACCTGTACACAGTTTTAACTGTCTAGATTTAGATATGCTTTATGAGAACCACGAGTCTTCAGTTCCATATTGGCTCTATGCATGCCATTTTTGTCTGCTATTCTGTTTTTGAGTATTTTCTAGTAATCATAGTGCGAATAAATGGTCTGCATTAAGAACTTTAGAACAAGCCTCTTTCTTTATGCTTACAGTGCCAGAACCATATTTTTTTGATTCAGTGTTTCCAAAGAAACATGTTATAACATATCTGTGTTCCTTTCTAGCTTGTTTTTTCATTTTAACTGTCAAGAGGGCTAAACTATGACTGCTAATAACAGTTTGCTTTATAACTCCCAGTATTATGTTATTTGACAGGCAGATGCAAAAACAAATAAGTTTAGAGAGAGGGTATTGAAGAAAGGAGGGGTTTGGCGAGATATATATGGAATCGATGAGAAGAAGCTAGCTAGCATTATTAGGGAAGACAAAATTGATATATTGGTGGAGCTGACCGGTCATACAGCTAATAACAGGTTGGGGATGATGGCTTGCAGGCCTGCTCCAGTACAGGTGTGGGACATTTTATCTCTGATTTTTTTAACTTATTGGATCTTAATGGTAGATGAAACCAATGTTTGTGGCATTTCAAAATATGCATCCGATGTATAAGATTTGTATACAGAGAAGAGTGCTAATAAGAGAAATGGAGGAAAATGCATGTTGTAAGCCGATGATTTTTTTGCACATTAATTGAAATTTGTTGCACTAACTATGATGGGCATGATAAGATTGAGTTGATTTCTGTGATTTTCTATTGAAATATTACTGTTTGAGTAGATGTTTAATTAAATGATGTCCATGCAGGCTACATGGATTGGCTATCCTAACACGACTGGTCTGCCTACCATTGATTATCGGTTTACAGATTCATTGGCAGACCCTCCAAACACAAAACAGAAGTCAGTGAAATTGCTATCTTGTTTATACCCATTTTTTACGTGTTGGTTCGTAATGCATTTGCAAACTAGGAAGTCATTTCTATGATCCACATCTTCCTTTATTAAGGCCGATAGTATTTTTTGAAACAATGTCTAGTTTTGTATGGATAAGAATTATCTATGTTTGAATCTGCAGATACATTTAAATCCCGCTGTTTGGGTACAGCTTTATCAAATTTCACTGTTACCTATTCTCATATAATCCTGTTTGCAGACATGTTGAAGAGCTTGTTAGGTTGCCTGGTTGTTTCCTCTGTTATACACCATCTCCAGAAGCAGGGCCTGTTGTAGAAACACCAGCTTTGTCCAATGGATTCATCACTTTTGGAAGCTTTAACAACCTTGCAAAGGCAAGATTAGTTTCTTGAAGTACTTTAGATTGTGATATATGATTGCCTTTAAAATTCTATTAGAGAAGGCTTTTGCATATATCTGTCATTTCTTTTAATATACATCCTTCGAAATAGGCTTGTTTAGACATGGAAATATTTAGACAACCATTACTCAATTGTGGGAGAAAGTTATTTGGGCTACAATAATTTAATTTAATTGTAGGTTAATAGTAAATACTGATTGGGCAATTATTGATCAAATGTTGAAGAAGAAATAAAAAGTGTTCTGGTCATTTCTTGCATCGGACACTATCATTTTTATTTCTGCAGTGACACCTTTGGATGTACTATTAACTGTTTTCCTGTAAGAAAGCTAGTGTTCCATTTTATTTCCAATTCTTATTTTTTTCTCAATTTCATGGAAAACAAATAATAGCCCTTAGAAGGCTATTGATTATTATTCTGCAGCAATGCTGCTTGATTCTACTTCAGATCTGTTAATTATGTCTCATTGAACTGCAATCTTCAGAAGAACAATAATTTAATATTCATCTTGTTTCCTTCCAGATAACACCACGGGTTCTACGTGTTTGGGCAAAAATTTTGTGCGCAATTCCCACATCAAGACTGGTTGTTAAGTGCAAGCCTTTTTGCTGTGATAGTGTGAGGCAGAGGTTTCTTTCAACCTTGGAGGAACTTGGACTAGAATCTTTGCGTGTTGATCTTTTACCTCTGATTTTGCTTAACCATGATCATATGCAAGCATATTCCTTAATGGATATCAGGTGAGAGATCTTTGTATAATTTGAATTGTCCATGGTTATATGGTTCATGTTTCTTTTCATAGTTTAGCAGAAGTATAATATTGCGACATTTCAAAGAATTTATCTTTCCATGTTTTTCTCTGTTTACAATGTGGAAATGTTACTCTTATGCTCTAATTGATGCTAAATAAGTGAAACGTTAGGATCTTTCCATTTGTTCTGCTTGATTATTATAATGGCATTCCAAAGTCTAATGTTGGATAATCACCTGGAAACATTTGGCGGGAATTGCTTTCGAACGCCATAGATCTCTTTTAATGAAACCTCTTTATTTTTTATCTGACTATTGCTACCGCATTACTTGAAGATAAAGGAATATGATCGCTAAGTGTGATTGATTATCGTAGACTGACCTTTTTGTGGATTGCCTAATGCTGCCTGAAATATTATATACCGTTGTCACCACTGTTAATTCAGTTGAAATTAGAGAGGAAACATGTTCATGCATAGCCTTCCACATTTTCATAGGTTTTACAAGCTACACTCAATAACAGTGATTGTTGAGTAAATACAAAGGAGTTTTTGCAGGTAAAACTGGTCATCCTCAAGAGAAAATAAATCATCAGCGTGCCCTATCCTTATTGCAAATAGAAACCAATCTTTGTATATATTGATATAGAAATGTACTGTTAGAGATAACTCTAGGCTGAGCAATCTTGCAAAAATTAAGCTTAAAGATTTTCCACTTCAAAAAATTTGAGGCTGTCTTACTAATAAAATGAAACAAGGTGATGTTCATCTTTGCTTAGTGCTCGATCCTTTGTTTGCCTTTGTCATTTCATTGTTGTCATGTTTATCATTTTGTTTAAGTTCTGGTATGTTGAAAGTATTTCTCAGTGGATTGTTTTTGGATGTTTTTCCAAATACTTTTGAAGTCAGAATCGTGTACCAGAAAATCCTGTTCTTCCTGTGGTAAAGATATGAAAAAATTCCACCTCTGCGTGTGGCCTAAACTTTTCTGTGAGACAAAAAACAAGACTTAGTACAACACTGCAACACGTGTGAAACAAGATGGACTGTTAACAGGCACAGATGAAGCGGACTGGCTGATATCTTTCTCATACGCTCTAAGGGATGTGACAGATGACAGCTGTGTGGAAATTTGCAAGGGAAAATTTAGAAATGGGAAGAGTTGAAGAAGGCATTTGAAATGGAATTCAAATTATTGAGAGGTGACAATGAAATATTGGAAGTAATAGAGAACAGACAGCTTGAGAAGTATATTGAATACATACTTATATAAATAAAAATATGAATGTGCAAATATGATTATTACAATAGGTTAGGGCATCACGTATATAGACACCAAAGGGATATGTGTCAAGAGACGCTTCCATATAATTAAATTACCTAATAGTTTCATAACAAGTCCCCACTGATTGAGATGCCTTGCCCTCAAAACATAGGAGGAAATTAATACTAATTCATAAATATCTATTAAAAAGAATTAATTAAAAAAGATAATAATATAAAACAATAGAAGTGCCTAAATTGGCTCAAATAACTGGTGTGTGACCGGTAGATTCATTCCAAACTGTTTGGAATGGATCTACACCTTGAGCCACTCTAGTGTTTTCCTAAAACAATTTATAGAAAATAAATTAAACTTATGCATTAAAATAAATGTAACCAATGAAGAAAAATCTATGTAACCTTAATAATGATAATTTAATCTTAAGAACATATAAATGAAAGTAAAAGCTAGGGATTTATATCACAACCCTTCTTACTTTGGGCAACGACACAGCAGCTGTACTGGAGGAGCTTTTGATTTTGTTACCTTGTAAAAACACAGTCTAAAATTTTCTTTTACAACTTTGATGGGACGGACATTAACAAATATAACAGCAAGCACTAATATGCACAAGTCTGCTATGAATGCAAATAAAAGCTCTGAATCTCTATAGAATGATACGTTGATATATCTTGTTATAGCTTGATGATTTCTTAAAGTGGAATGGGTATGAATATAAGGGTATCATCAAAGCTTGCAACATTTGATGATACCTTTTCAATATACTAACTAAACTAGATTAGAATAAGTTAACAACCTAATTAGACGTGATGTACTTGGTGCTCAATTATACAGCAGATGCACATAAGTACCCCCTTATTGGTGTTGTGGAGTGGGATGATACTACTATTGCGTGGTATCAACCACCATCAATGCCTATTCATTTTTCCAAGTCTAACCAGTCCAATAATCGATGTTTTACAGTTTAACGTAAATCAACATCAAGGCTCTGCAACGTTTTCCTTCAATGTAAACTTCCAAATGCATCATGTGTGTACCACCTTTCCTTATGTTTTCTCTTGCTTGATCATTTTCTCCAGGTGTCTTTTCCTTATTCTGTTTTTTCCCGCTTATTAATACGTCATTAAACTTGCTTGGCGTGTCTATTAATAAAACATCGACCAGAGGTTGCCATTTGCTCATTCCATCTAGCGATTGCTGGTTATTGTATTCTTTCGGCTCTCTAAGAAAAATGATCCTCAAGCTGGGTCCAATGAATAAAAAGGAGCACAAGGTGCAAGCAAGGATGCTCTAACCAGTCAACCACACAAGAGCAACATGACATATGGGCATGTAGGCTGCAGTGCCCAACTGTTTAGCAGGGCCCAGTCTCATATTAAACACACTGCAGAATTTCAACTGCCTAAAGGTTACAGAAGAGGAAAATTTAAATAGAGCATTTTCTTGTGGAAATAATCTGGGAATGGAGTGGATGCGAGCAGACTTAATATACCCTGCACAGCACCAGAAGTGAAAAATTGCTCAATGTGTGTCGCTGGTAGAAACAAGGACTAGCCCCAAATAAAACACTGCAACACTGCTGTAGGCATGAAGCTTGCCAAAGCATAGGACAATAAACAGATCAGAGGGTCACTGCTAGACGTATTAACTCTTTAGAATGGAGTGAAGCTTAGGAGGGCACAAGGGAAGCTCCTCCAGAAAGATTTTTGCAAACTCTGCAATCTGCAGAAAAAATGGGTGCATGGGCAAAGAAGACAATTTAAAAATGGGAAGGATGCGAATGGAGAAGATCTTCTATGGGCCTTCTCATTCTGCAACTCCTTAAAGTATTAAGATTTTTTTCTGGTGCACTTGAACAGGCTGGCTGTATTATGGAAGTTATTATTACACTGATAGGTGCAACCTAAAATGGCAGCCGGAGGTGGTGGCAGACTGTAATGTCTGAGATGTTAACAATTAATGACTGAACTTAAATTTGACATCCATTTGAGCGTCATAGGGCAGATTCAACCTTAAATTTGACTATCATATGGAGGTTGTTTTCTTCATGCTTGGAGAAGTTGATCAAAAATTTGTAATATCTCGGGCATAAGATGGAGTTTGGAGCTTGTCTTTTATAATTTTATTTTTCCTGCAAAGAGTTTTTCAAGCCCGGCACAGTGGTGGAGCTAGATTGAGGCCATTTGTCACCAGTCAGTGGGAAATTCATGGAGAAATTAATGGAGTCATTAATCAATGTTTTATGTGAAAAATCCAAGATAGGTGCCTCAAGATTGATATCTCTCAGGGTTTTGATATCTGTACTAGTTGCAAAGCCAGGGTTATACACATCTTTGCCCCTTCCGCGATTGATTGGCCCTCAAATTGCAGTTGCGACCTTGCAATTGGTTGCCAGCTGTGGCTAATGTTTTTGGGAGTGCTGATTGTTAGTTGTCTTTGTTGGGAGTTCGTTCACTTGCATCATGCAAGTAGGTCGTATCTTGAAGAATGGTTGGTCACTATGGAATGCAGACAAACTTATGAATGATGCAAATGTGGCACTTCGCATTCAAATTGTTGGAAATGAAACAATCAACCACATTGAATATACCCTCGGGATTCATAAGAGACTAAGTAACAGCAATTATTCATTCATTTACGAAACATGATATGACAAACAACTATCACATGCACCCATTATGCAGGAATTGGCCAACTTCCATCGTTATACATTCAAGATTAATGGATGCTCCATCTTTATCTTGAGACAATCTGTATGATAACAGGTACTTGCCTGGCTCTGACTGTATAAGCATTCATTTCATTTTAACTTTCCTTGTAAGCCTTGAGCATTGGTTGCCAGCTTTGGTTAATTACTTTTTGAGCACGGATTGTCAGCTGTCTTGGCAATTCATTCACTTGTTCCATGCATGTAGGTCTTGTCTTGAAGAATGGTTGGTCACTATTGGATTGCAGACAAACATCCGAATGATGCAAACCTGGCACTTTGCATTCAAACCCTTGGATGTGATCCTTTGCCAACCACACTGAATCTACTTTCAGAATTCATAGGAGACTTAGTAACGACAATCACAACAATAAAAAACGGATACGACTAACAACTATCACATGCACCCACTATGCATGAATTGGCCAGCCTCTTTCTTTATACATTCAAGATTAGTTTATGCTTCCCTAATGAGACAACCTGCATGTTTGGGCCAGATAACCAGTACTTGTCTTTGGCCCAGATTGTATGAACATTCATTTCTGTGTATCTTTCTTCTTTAGCCTTAAGCATTATACACTGAAGAACTTTTACCAAGTACTATCCTTAAACATTCATTACATAGTATCTTAGTGACATACATCAGTTCTGTGAATTTGATTGATATGGCATTTCATTTGTCTTTACTTCTCTAGACTCCATCTTCACCTTGGTAAAAGTCTATATGTTTTCAAGCTTCAAATTATGTATTCATTTTTGCAACTTTGCTCCTTTGAACATAGCAATTCCTAACCCTGTACTCTTTCCTGGACCCAAATCATGTTCAAACAACATTCGTCCGTGGGTTTCAGAAATCGATAACTATGTCAACAGTTGTCTGCTACAGGCAATGTGCATTAGATCTATCCTCTGCTTGAAAACTGCAGTTAGGTCCTTTTACACCTTCCCCAGACTGCTCTTTAAAACATTTTACTGTTTCCCTATATGTGGATGTGCTGTGATCAGTCAAGTTTTTCAAAAGTGGTTCCTTGAATTTTAAAATTAACAACTTTCTACACGATTGTCAAATTTATTTTCTTAGAGGAAGTTGCTGCTCGTGAAGATATCTGTTTTTTACACTAATAAAGACAAAAAAATATTCAGAGTTCTTTTTTTGGATATTGTGTTGATAAACCATCAGAAATCCTCTCATTAAAAAACAATCGGTATGAGACATGAGTTTGAGGTTATGCAAATGGTGCCTTACATTCTTGAATTCTAGCCCTAATATTTTTTGAAATGATCCTTGACGCTTTTGTATTACAATTACAGTATAGTGTAACCAACTGTTTTTGAACATCGTTTTCTTTTTTATGTGAATATTTCTGTACTTGTTAATTTGTCAAACTTGGGCTTGCAATGTTTGGCTTAAAATTGTACGCCTACTTATTTTTCATTGAAATATCCAAAGTTAGATTGATTCCTCTTCATTCAACTGTCAGCTTGGATACATTTCCATATGCGGGAACAACCACTACATGTGAATCGCTATACATGGGTGTTCCATGTGTCACAATGGCAGGATCTGTTCATGCTCACAATGTTGGTGTAAGCCTTCTACATCAAGTCGGTATGTATTCTATGCTCTGGAATCCCACATGCACTAACTACTAATTTCTTGGTTTGTTAACCTGCATAGTGACATGTAAAAGTGATGAAATTGGCTTTCTGCATGAATGGTATGTATGATCTCCTCTTCTAGCAAAAGATCCATTATGACATGGACACTCCAAAGTGCATACATTAGATGATCTATAAGACTTGATACTTTCTTTGATTAAAAGTAGAAGGCTGTGAGCATTTAGTGACTTTTTCTTCATTGTTGGCCGTTTTTTTCCTTTCAATTAGATCCTGTAAAATTATTTGCTATTGTTTTAGTAGTGTCGCTTTTTATGCAAATAGTTAACGTATCAATAGAATTCAAAACACGAGTTCTGTATATGATGAGGACACTGCAGATCGACAAATAAATAAAAGGATAAAAATATAATTAAAAATTAAATAGATGTCAAACTAGACAAGAAAGCATACTCGCTCACTTCAAAAGTTCAAAGATGTGACATGCATATATCATGATATGTAAGTAATATTTGTCTACTTTTCATTGTGATGAATATTTGTGTTTATAAACATGTTAGTATTTTTTTTTTCCTAGTAACTATGTCATGGAATAATAATTGAACATTGAAAATTTGTACTTAAAATATTGTTTTACCAGTTGCTTACAATAATTGTATGAGGACGGTGAGCTCTGAACATGATAAACATGCTGCCTCATCAAAATTGTTGCCATCATGGTGTAGGGATTTACACATTTTGCTATGTGATCAACATCTGCTATCTATGTTTACATTGATAAAAGTGCAACTATATATGTTTTCATAATTTTTTTAATGTACATGTGCTCACCCACCTTGCTGTTGGCATTGCATTGCAAACACAATCCTTGTATTAACTGCTTTTGAGTGGTTAATGAAATGACTGGATTTACAAAATAGTTTAGGTTCCAAGATTTCTTTCATTGTGTTGCAAAATCTCAGAAGCAAATGCGGAGTCAGCCCTCAGCCGAGTTCAGTCACATAAACTTGCAAATCAATACCAAGTTGGACCCTTGTGTTATTTTTCATTTTTTTTGCTACCTCATTCAAAATTGTTGTCGTCACGGTGTAGGAAATTACACATCTTTCTGTGTGATCAACCTCCACTTCTATGTTTACATTGATGAAAGTGCGACTACATATATTTTCATAACCTTTTTATGTTCCTGTGCTGTCCAACCTTGCTGTCGGCATTGCATTGTGACTACAATCCTTTTATCAAGTGGTTTTAGAAATGACTGGATTCACAAAATAGTTTAGGTTCCAAGATTTCTTTCATTGTGTTGCGTAAGCTCAGAAGGGAATGCGAAGTCATCCCTCTGCTGATTTGAGTTACATAAACTTGCAAATCAATGCCAAGTTGGACTGTTGGCATATTTTTCACTTTTTGATCCTATTTTCCACCATCTCTGTTATTCTGAGTGTTGTCTTTCATGCCTTCAACAATTGATTTTTTGCTGAGATTGAAGATTCCATCAGTTGGGAAATCATTTTCAGCCTGTGAACAAGATTTTCATCTGTAATGATGAATTATAGATTGGTGATTGATAATTTGACCACGCATGTGATGTATGATGTATGCATAGTCATGTCTAAAGGATGGTTTTCTGGTGTATGTATTTGTGTGTAATTCAGTGTTATATGTACAGTGATATTCCACCCGGTCCTCGTCAGCAGCTCATATTGCTTTGTGGATTAGGCCCCTGCCCCATACACAGCTGTCCCCACTGCACTGTCTCAAGCCATTACAAGTTATCCCTGTAGCAACTCCAGCGAACAAACACAATCCCGTCTGCCAAATTACTACAGAACACACACAGGATAAACTTGCATCCATGAAAATGAATCTGCTTCCATCTGTTTTGTTTATGAGGCAGGTCACATGCTACCTTTTGTAATTTTTTTATATTAATAAATGATTTATTTTTCTTTAGAAAGAAAGTGATATACCGCCCCACATACGTGTAGCTAAGATACAGAAGTATTTGGTGTTTGAACACAAAATATACAGTCCTTATTATGACTGTAAAGAGTTGCACTTGTCAGGAGTGGATGTATGTTATTCATAATCAGCAAGTTGAATGAGTTGCTGGCATGTAGGTTGAAACTTGAATCAATTGAAAATTTCCACTGGTAAACATTTAAATAAGGACTAAATTTTAGGTTGACCTGCCGATACTTGTGAATGTAGAAACTCCAGTATCTAGATGAGGCGAGACTTAATTTTAAAAAAGAATTTCTATTAGTTTGATTAATTAAACATCCACAAATTTCAGTAATATGAACAATTAAAAAGAGCTTTCGATTGAACGAAAGAAAAATTGTACTATTATGCTCCTCACATTGGTTATCAGCAAGAGATATAACGTCCATCAAATTACTGAAGTTTTGCCATTTTTCTTTTCTTTTCTTTTGATGTATATTGGTTGATTTGTTACAAATAAATTGCTTATACAGGTATTCTGATGTTTCATTTTAATGTTCCTCAAAGCGGCTTTACTTAGGCAGTTGTTTTATGTACTTTTTTATAATGAATTATATAGTTGTGTTTCTGTTTAACGAGTCAAATTCTGTAGCAATGCCCTGGGACGAATGAATAAAAAATAGCTTTAAAAACGAATCAATAAAATTTCAATATATTACTGAGCATAGGTTTCTCTCTTTGGATTTAGTTGCAAAACATTTGTCACTGGAATTCTTAGAATTTATGCTGGACCTGATTTTGTAGCTTGTTATAATTTCATAACAGCAACATGCAGTCCATTTTTCATTGGATGCATGTTTGTCTATTGAAGCTACATCCTGTGCTTGGACTGTTTGCATTCCTGTTGGAGTGCTATCCTAAGATATTAGGGGTTGCGTGTGCTTTTGCAGGTTTGGAAAGTTTAATTGCTCAAAACGAAAATGAGTATATCAGCAAGGCATTGGACTTGGCTTCTGACATTTCATCGCTTTCATCTCTAAGATCGAGTCTTCGGGAACGAATGTTGAGGTCTCAGCTTTGTGATGGTGCTAGCTTTGTTCAAGGTTTGGAATCAAAATATCGAAATTTATGGCACCGGTATTGTGGAGGAGATATCCCCTCATTAAGGCGGTACAACATGGAAAACCTACCTGAAAGGCCTACAGCTAACTCAGGTTGTTCTGTTCGGGATATACATAATGATACAAATGTGAAGGGGGTTTTGCCTTGTAACAGTAGTCTAGCAAATGGTGTCGGTTCTGCCTCATTCCCTGTGTCCATCTTCCCCACCTCTGAAGGAAATATAAATGGGGAGTCCAGATCTGTGAAGTAATGAGGAAACTGGTAAAACTAATATTGGAATTCACTAGGGTTCGTTGTGTGCTGCAGAGTCCAACTATACTTATTGAAGAGCTTGAAAAAACAGGATATGGAAGGCAGCAATTGAAGAGGGGTTCAAACCGTGTATTTTAAGTTGAGCAATTTTGGTTAATGGTTCTGCAAGTTCCATGAGGCGTTTCTGAGTGAACATGGTCAAGAATTTAGTGGTCTTCGGAAGAAAAGAGCACATTCTTTCCATGCTTTAATCTTTTGACTGGTAAGATGGTGTAAATGCATTACCATAAAGGATTTATTTTAGCCATGGAATGGGTTTTTCCTTTACCAGAAATCTTAGGAAAAACAACCTTTACACATTTAATTGAAGACGTATACATGGATCTCATATTGAATTTACGTCAATGTTGCTGTAAAATACTTGATTCCTACTATGGAGGATTACATTTGTTCACGTTTGTATAAATTTGCTCATGGGTGCAAAAATCCAATATTGGAAGATCTCTCCAATAGGGCCTTGATTGGAAGGTTATTATGAGGCCCCTTTAATGTATATTTTGCTGCCAGATCCTGGCAGCTCATATTGTTACAGGCTGTTGTTCACAAAACTGTGCTGGTATAATCCTGCTAAACATTTTTTTTTTCATGCAAGCATTACTCTTTGTATTCTATAATGGGATGAAACATTGCTTTTTTTTTAAAAATTTTAACAGGAGATAGAAATACGGGGTACACTCTATGTGCAAATGAGTTTTCTTTCTAGTTCAAAGATTGTCAACTTGAAATAGTGATTTGTTATGTTGCGCGACACACTTCAAAAGATAGCTGGCATAAAAGTTTGGTATTATTCATATCGGGCAACATTTTTCACATGATTAAGCAGGTTCTTAAAATGAATATGAACATCTTTACAATGAAAAGTTCCTGTCACCAGGAGCCTCAATCTTTTGTATTCTTGCAGAGGATGGAAAAGTTGGCTCTTGTTTTTCTGTGTAGAACAGCTGATGCTGTTATAGCTTTGGCATTCATTTGTATTGCAGGGTTTGTTGGTGCATGCATTGACCATGGTGGCCAAGACATGTTTCTGGATATGGTCGCTCTGGTACCTTGGTATGAACTCGGGACATTATCTTAGAATAGAATGGTGGTATGTTGGAAAGTTCACGAGAACAAATCCCAGGTTAAGAAATTCTTTTGCAAACATGGACTAACTTAAAAATTAAACTTGCTTTTGATTGTGATAGGCAAGGTCTAATATAATTGGTTATTAATATATTATAAAAAATCGAAAGAAAACAATTAATGTCCTCCGTACACAAGTTCAGATGCCAATGCATAAGAATTTGTGGGGAATTCGGAACGTCTTAGGGGTAAGGTACCAGATATTGAGCACCCTAACTTGGCATCTATGTGGCATTTAAACGGCCCTGCATTAGAGTTTTTAATTTCAACTGGCTCAACATGTGTTTAATATATACTTTTCATTTCGTTTCGTGAATTGGAGGGAAAATTACATTTTGAATTGATTTACAATAACAATTTTTAAATACTTTAAAAAAATGTGGAACCAAAATACTTATTCAGGGATTTACATGTGTTGAACGTTGGGGTCTCTAATAGTTGTGATTTTTACATGTCATGAAGCGATTGGTTACATTACACTATTATTAGATACATGTCAGACAGCTATTAAATAGTACATGTTCAGTGCATGGTGCAGAAAATTATGTATCCATAAAGTATGTTAGATTAATAGACACCACCTTAACATAATAGGTTTATTTGGTAAGTGGTACATGCTTAGCTTCTGGTGCCTTTTTCCTAATATTGTTTTGACACTTCGGAACTTAATAATCTTGGGGCTGCTTACATTGCTGGTGTTATCTATACTGTGAAGCCAATGCAAATACATTTTAAATTGAATACATATGGAGCTCCTACTCTATATATTGTTAGTACAGCCATTGATGCAACTCTGAGTTGATGGAATGCGCAACACTTTAGTTCCTAGATGTGTAAGATGGTTCTCAGTTCATTTGGCAAGCCAAGATTTTACAATAAATTTGATTGAAGACACAGCTGATATTCAGTCAGTACTGAAAGTTTCAGTCGGTACTGAAAGTTTCTACTTATCCCTAGAGGCTAAAATGTGATGTGACAGATCGATGTAATTAATAATCTACTATTGCAGAAAAACATTTATATCATCTTTAAAATTGTAACAATTATTGTTTTATTCTCTGCTAAAATCAGTTCACAACTGGTTATATTATTGGTAGCTTTTTGATATTTGATGTATCATCTCTTGCAGGTTCAAATATTTGGATCATTGTAAGGGATACGATACTGAAATGCTTGGCGACCACCTGACAAAATATAATGCAATTTTTGAAGAAATACAGTGCTCTAAAAATACACATTTTCAAAAACTAATTCATGAGCTTATACGGAGGACCATCTGTGAAAGTTGATAATTATGAGGAAGGGATCATGACAAATATGAATGGTTAAAATTCAGAGCTCTTATGGCAACACCTGGATCTTCTTTCTCTATGATGTTGATTAGAGTTCTCCTTTTGAAAGAGAATTAATATTTACATTTCATTTTGTTAAGGTTATTGAGTATTGGGTAAAGCTAAAATCCTATCATTTGTAGACCTCTCGTATGGAGGGGGGTATCCAATAAATGACGAGAAGCCATTTTCTTTGAAGTGCAAATTTACATGGGTGTTTTCATTGAGTGTTGTTTCGTATAGCTCGCATCTTAGTTTTTTTGAATTGAACACGTGCAATGTTTTCTATTTGATGAAACGAAAGAGGAAGGAAGTAAATAGTTTAGCTTGCAATCTCGGTAGAATGGGGCTTACTTTACTATTTATTATAAATAGAATTCACACAAGGATTGCTTTGGTTCAGACTTTCCTATTTAATGAAACAAAAGAGAAAGGAAGTAGATAGTTCTAGGCTTACTTTACTATTTATTACAAATAGAATTGACATGAGGATTGCTTTGGTCGAGACTCAATGGCTCATCTGAAAACAAGCTATATTTTGTCCATTTTCTTCTTTTTTTAAGCCCATGTTATTGAGTTGGGCTTGAGGTCTACGCTTCATACAATTTTGCTTCACCGTGTTTGTGAAGGTATTTCTCCATCACTTGTAATTCTTCACTCCATTGTCACTAGCTTCAGGGCTTGTTTGTATCTTTGCACTTACATATTTGGCACGTTTAGTGAGACCCAATCTCATATTTGAGCTTGTCTCTCTCCTCCCTTTTGGCATATGGTCTTCTTTTTGTCTAATCTTACTCTATTCCATGTAACATGAACCCTCCCAAGATAACACTCTTGCCACATCCACGATGAAGCACCAAAATTTGGGTAGGGGAGATACCAATTAGGTACACGAACATAGAAAGGGTTCCAAAATTAATCCAAAATTTAGAACTCTAGTAGGGAATATGATGTTTTTGGTTGGTGTCATGTGGATGGTCTTAATTTACCTCACAAAATTGGTGTGGGTCATGAAAGAGGGTGAACCATTCCAAAGCAAAGAGAATGTCATGTGGATGGTCTTAATTTACCTCATAAAAGTGGCGTAGGTCATGAAAGAGGGTGATCCATCCCAACGCAAAGAGATTGTCAACTTTTCTCAAAGTAGATAGTTTGATAGTCATTAGTCTCCTAGGCATTGGATACCTGCCCCTAGGTTTCCTAGCATTATCCATCCTCTGGTTATAAACACCATGGTGATGACAATGATGATTGAACTAGTTGGATATTCATGGAGGTAATGGATCCATGGTATCCTTGCCAAAACAATTATCATGTTAGGTTGTGAAAGGAGGGAGCATAGATTCTTCCCCAACAGTGATATACATATCATTCGTTCTAGATACTATCATCCATCCTTTTAGAGGACATAGTCAATGTTGTAAGGATGTTTCTCTCTTATATCGTTTATGGAACTTTCTCCTTATAGAGGTCTTAAGGATTGATGTAGGCGGGATTTAGGAGGCTAAATGAATTGCTATCTTACTCCCTAGTTGAGACTTACTCTCAAATGGCCACACATAGGCACAAGAACTCAGAGTGGAAACCCAAGCACACTCTTTATTGCATGTTCATATAGTATTACAAAGACACAAACAAACACCCTTCTCCTCTAGTGATTATGAAGAAGACATTACCCTCAGCCACATGGATTAGCTTTCATTAACATACATCACACTTTTAGGCTCTCAAGCTATGCTTCTCTCTCCCTTGGAGCTAAACTTTGTTCTCTCTTTTGCTTTGCTTTGCTTGGAGTCAGATCTCCTACCTCCAATGTGTTTCTCTAATTAGTTTCCCAAGTCTTGGTTCAAAATTGATCCAAATCTTGCTTGCTCGGTACCTAACACTGACACCTTGCAAATCTCTTCTAGCTCTCTGTCTTGGAAAATGATACACACACCATGTTTTTCAGTTTTATATAGTCACTTTGCTTGTGCCTTGAACTCGGGGAAAATCGCTAGTAACACTAGACAAGTGGTTATGTAACTGTAAGTTAATGTAGACCCACAGTTTCGAAACCACCACATGCATTAAATCGGTGTTTTATCATCATCCCAAAAATGGGTCATTTGACCTCCAGGAGTTGACTTAAATAGTTTTCACTTGCCTTTTCTAACACGATGAACTCTTGATGTTCTTTGAAATGTTGTCGATCTTCTTCCAGGTGTGTAACATTGTTGACATGGTTGACAAGTCACACAAACACAAACACAAACACACACCATCGCACATAAGAAACCAACCCATGTTTTTGGTTGATGCAAAATTGTTCGTGAACTAGAATGCTTCTGTCTTCGACACTTAGGATAAATGAAATTGTCCACGAGCTACTGCTCTAGGAAATTTTGAGAGCTCTTCAATGGTTTTCCAGTACTTGGTAACCTCAGATGCACTTATCCAAGTTGCGTCTTCAGCTGCTTTGTTCTTCCACTTAAGCAAATACCCCTTGTACTCTCTACCCCTTATCTTCTTGTTGACCCATGTATCTAATATTGCCTTTGCTTCTTTGCTTGCCTTCTCAAGGAATTGCTGTCTCCAATCCACAATAGAAGACTCTGAACTTGCTCCTTCATCTCTCCCTTGTACCTCATAGTAAGGGCTCAAATCTGCTACATTAAAGATAGGTGACATGTCAGTCCCATTTGATAGCTCTATCTTATACGCATTCATTGAAAATATACTCAAAACTTTGTAAGGCCCAGTGTTATTCCATTTGAGCTTGTTGTATGTTCCTTTAGGGAACCTCTCTTTATGCAAATGCGCCAAAACCAAGTCATCTACATGGAAATATTGTCCTCTTCTTGTTTGATCAATTTGTTCTCTATAATTCATGACATTCTCTTCCAACCTTCTATTCACTGCTTTATGAACATCATGCATTCATGCATACATGCTACATAATCCCCCACTTAGGGTTGCTTCCCATATCCAAAATGTTTCTCAACTCGTATATGCCTCTAGGACTACAATTGGATTTTTTTTTGAAAAGGACTTATTGTACTTCTGTTCACTTAGTTGTACCTAAACTTAGCTTCTTAATGTCACATTCCACTATTTTGTCTTGTCTCATACCAAGCATCTCAACATGTTACCCAGACTAATATTCACCACTTTCATTTGTCTATACGTTTGAGGATGATACGCTGAGTTGAAATCTAATCATGTGCCCAATTTCCACCACAAAATCCTCCAACAATGCCCAACAAACCTTGTATCCATATCTGATACTTTGCTCTTTGGCAATCCATGTAGTCTCACTAGTTCTTTGATTTTTTTTGCAATGTATGTGGCATCACTTATCTTCTTACATGCTATGAAGCATGTCATCTTGGAAAATATATCGACAACAAAGAAGATAAAATCATTACATTGTTGAGTTTGTGGCAACCTAAGAAGAAAATCAATGCTTATCTTCTCCCACGAGCTCTCTGGGATTGGTATAGATTGATATAAACGTAAATTTTAACTTTTGCCCTTAGCATGTTGAAAAACTCTACATCCTTGCACAAACTTCTTTACATTTACATTCATCATTGGCTAGTAATAACTCTCATTCAAGTGTGCCAATATTTTATCAACACCATAATGACAAGTTAGGTCTCTAATATGATTTTCGCTCATCAAATTCTCCCTCATTGAACCTTGAGGCATACACAATCACTATCCTTTGAACAACAAACCATCATTGCAACAAATATTCTAACCATGGAGTTCTATCAATGTTGGTTGGACTCTTGCATGAGGGCCATGCATCCCAGAAATCCAAAATCTCTTCATACAACTCCATTGAATCAAACCTAATGACTTCCACTCTCATCTCATTCATCACATAGAATTTGTAACTTTATTTGATTGATTATATCCACGCTTCAAATCAAATTAATAAATTTTTAGGAACTCAATTACATGTGTTTTTAATTCAATTCACCTTCATTGTTTATGAATTGCAGTGCTTGATGATCCATGTACAATATAAAATCCTTGGATAAAAAGAAGTGCCTCCTTTTTTTGAGAGCTTGTATCATGGCATAAAATTATTGTTCATAAACGAAATACTTCTGCTTTGCTTCATTTAGATTCTCACTAAAATAAGTAATACTATCTTGACTCAACACTGCTTCTATGGTTGTCATACTAGCATCACAATCAACCTTAAATACTTTGTTGAAATTTGAAAATATTAATAATAGTTCCATCCCTATCTTCTTCAAAATATGGAAACTTCTATCTGTTGTAATAGTTGACTCAAATTTCTTCCTATCACCTTTCATTGTCTCTATAATGGATGCACATATACCAATGAAGTTTCCAATGATTTTCCTATAGAAACTTACTAAACCATGAAAGTTTATTGCTTTAAAAATAATTCTTAGTGATGGTTATTCAACAATTGTTCTTACTTTTTTAGGGTCCATTTTCAGCGTATCATGTTAGATTATAATCCCAAACAAAGCAGGGCCTCTTTCATGAAGCTACACTTCTTCAAGTTGACTAGCAAATTCTCCTCATTCAACCTTTATGACACCAACACCAAATGCAAAAAATGCTCTTATTTTTTATGACTGAAATCAAAATGTCATCCAAATACACATGGAAAATTCACAAATAAGGTTTCAACACTTCATTCATGAGTCCTATGAATAAACTAGGTGCATTTGACATTCTGAATGACATAACAAGCCACTTATACAACCTATTCTTCATCTTGAATGTAGTTTTCTACTTATTACCTCTCTAATTTTGATTTGGTGATATCTGCTCTTGATATCAATCTTTGTGAAGTACCTTGCTCCACTCAAACGATCCATCAAATCATCCATCCTTGCCAATGGAAATATGTATTTGATAGTGATCTTATTAATTTCTCTTGAATCTGTACACATTCACTAATCTCCACCTTCCTTAGGTGCCAGTGCTAATATTTTTGGAACTCCACATGGGCTTAACCTTCCTCTTATCAAACCCTTTTCCACAACTCTTGTACTTTTTTCTTTACTTTCTCACTCTCCACATGTGTTAACCTATTTGCTACCTTATTCAATAAACTAGATCGAAGCACTAGATCCATATGATGACTATACTTTTCATAGGTTGTAATCCATTTGACAAATGTTTAGAAACATTTTAAATAAACTTATTAAATAAATTATTCATTTTCAGTGGAAATTCACTCACCTCTTTTGCGATCACAACTTGCAATGGGTTGGGGATGAAAGCAACAAGACTTTAAGACTGCAGTCCATCTCTTCTCCTCTTTCCTTCAGTGGGTTCAACGTGAACCTCTTACCGTCCTTCACAAACTTGTAGTTATTTTTTATACCATCATGTATGACCTTTCTATCAAATTTACATGGTCTTTCCAATAACACGACATATATCTATGGGCATTATGTCACACAACATTTCATATTTGTAAGACCAAATCTAAAAACTAACCATACATTGCTCATGCACTAATGCTTGATGACCTTAAAAAAAAAAAAAAAAAAAATCATCATAAGAGCTTCACTCGCTCCGATTTCTCTATGTGAATTGAGGATGCAACACTTTCTTCATCCACATGAGCAATATGATTACTCGCTTCATTCTTCCTACCACTATTCTGAAATAATTTAAGACATTCAAAAGCTTTATGTCCAAGATCGCCACATTCAAATCACTTACCCAAGAATCCTCTACCTCTTCCTCTTCCAAATTATCCTCTTCCTCTATAATAATACCCTCTTCCTTTTCAAGTTTGATTCTGATTTTGAGAAGTGCTAGCTTCTCTTTCATAAGTACGATGTCTTCTACCACCATTTGTTTGTCTTCTTGCTCTTGAGAACCTTCCTCTACCTCTATATGTATTTTTATGCCTCCACGACAACTTTTCTTTTGCCTTCAATGCACATTCATAGGGCTTCTCTACCAACTTCAACTTGAACATTCTGAACTCATATTGAATGAAAATAAGAGTTCAATTTACATACTTTGATATATTTTCTTGAGCATACTTCACATGACCAAATCTAATGATAAGGCTGTAAAACTCCTCGATGTATTCTTTCACCCTCATTTCCCTTTGTATTAAATTTTGCATTTTTCGAATAAACTTTTTTGATTATCAAAAGGTATAAATTTACCTTTCAACTTTGTGTCCATTTTGTCCCATGTTTCAATTAGGTCTTTTCCTTTTATATCCATTTCTAGATACACATGATCCTACCACAAGGAGGTATTTCCTTTCATCTTAGTGCAGGAAAATTTCCCTCTCTTGAGGTCCTTCATTCACTTATAGTTGATTTTTTTTCCAGCTCTGTGATCCAATCAATAAGATCTTCAAGATCATTTAGTCCATCCATTATCTCCTCAAATTGAATCTTGAGTTATTCATTCATCATCACTTACAATAACAAGTATAGTTCCTCTCCTTTATGCAAACAAAAATGCACATGCACAAGCACAAGCACACACAACAACCCAACCCATATTTTTGGTTGATACAAGATTATTCGTGCACCTAAACACTTCTACATCAAACACAAGGTAAATAAAATTATCCATGAGCTCTTTCTCATGAACCTTCCATGAACTCTTCAATGGTTTTCCCATATTTTTAACCTCAAATGCACTCATCAAAGTTGTCTTCAGCTTCTTTATACTTCCATTTAATCAAATAGTCCTTATACTCCCTACCTCTTGTCTTCTTGTTGACCCATGTATCCAATACTGCCTCAACTTCTTTCCTCACCTTCTCAGGTATTCACTATTTCTAATCCACACTTGAAGAATCTGAACTTGCTCCTCATCAATCCATTATCCATCCTAGTAAGGGTACAAATGCGCTTTGTCAAAGATGTGATATGCTAGCCCCATCCAATATCTCCATATCATAAGCATTCACTGAAAATCTCCTTAAATTTTTGTAAGGCCTATATTCCTCCACTTGAGCTTGTTGTATATTCCTTAAGGGAACCTTTCTTTACATAAATGCGCAAAAACCAAGTCATCTGCATGGAAATCTTGTTCTATTCTTGTCTGATCAACACACTATGTATACTTCATGTGATTTTATTCCACTCTTATCTTCACTTCTATATGCATATCATGCTTATATCTTGTATAATCCTTTACTTCAACACTCATTTTTTTCATACTAGTTGTGCTTCTCAACTCAAAAATTATTTAGGGATGCAACCATACACAATTTAAAAATGACTAATTTTTGTACTTCATTGAATTATTGCATGAAAAATCAACTTGTGCTATTGTCACAACCCTCTATTTCAACTTATCTCTTACCAAACATCTCAACAAGCTACCGAGACATCTTTTCACCACTTCCATTTATCCATCAGTTTGAGGATGATAGGCTAAACTGAAATATAACCTTGTGCCCAATTTTCTCTAAAAATGTTGAACATTCTTTTTATCCCTATCTGATATTATGCTCTTTGAAAACCCATGTAGTCTCACTACTTGTAAATTTTTTTACATGTGTGGCATCACTTGTATTATTACATGCTATGAAGTATGCCATCTTGAAAAATATATCAGTAACAACAAATATAAAATCATTACCTTGTTAGAGTCTTGAGATCCCAATAGCGATATCCATACTTATCTCGATATCCATACTTATCTCATCCCATGGTGTCTCTAGAATTCTTAAAGGATGATATAAATCTAAATTCAATTTTTTTCCTTAGCATGTTAGAAAAGTCTACATCCTTGAATAAAATTATTTACATCTACACTCATCCTCAGACAATAGTAATTCCCAGTCAATTGCACCAATGTTTTATCAACATCAAAATGACTATCTAGGCCCTCACTATACTTTTCTCTCATTAATTTCTCTCTCATTGAACCTTGAGGTATGCAAAATTGTTGTTGTTTGATTTTTTAAAAAAATCTAGCAACAAATATTTCAACCATGGAATTGTATCCATGCTGGTTGGACTCTTGCATGGTACCTATGCATCTTGAAAATATAAATCATCTTCATACAACTCCTTCATTGAGTCAAACCCAATGACTTATACTCTCATCTCATTCATTACAAAAACTCTCATGTTCAATACATATTCAACTTTTTTTGGTTGACCAATTCTATGCTTCAAAACAAAACAATAACTTTGAAGAAACTCAACCCACTTCATGTGATTTTGATCCAACTTACCTTCATTGTCTATGAATTGTAGTGATTTATGATCCATGTACAACACAAACTCCTTAGGAAAAAAGTAGTGCCTCCATTTATTGAGAGCTTGTATCATAACATAAAATTATTAATCGTTAAAGGAAATACTTTTGCTTTTCTTCATTTAGCTTCTCACTAGAGTCAATAATGTGATTACCTCATTGAATCAATTACACTTGTGATTGTACCACTAACATCATAACCAACCTAAAATAACTTACTAAAATTTGGTAATGCTAATAATGGTAATTGCATCATTTTATTCTTCAAAAATTGAAAACTCCTCTGTGCTACAACAATGCACTCAAACTTTTTCCTCTTACCTTTTGTTTTCTCTGTGATGGATGCACGTATACTACTAAAGTATATAATGAATTTCCTATATAAATATGCTAACCTATGAAAAATTCTATCTTCAAACATGCTTCTAGGTGATGGATATTCAACAACTGAGATTATAAATCCCAAATAGAGCAATTCCTCTTTCATTACGCTACACTTATTAAATTTGAATAGTAACTTCTCTTACTTCAACCTTAACAACACCAACCTCAAATTTAATAGATTCTCGTATTTTGTATGATTGAAATTCAAAATGTTATCAAAGCACATAATGAAAAACTTATCCAAATAAGGTTTCAAAACTTCATTCATTAGTCTAATGAATATACTAGGTATATTTGACAATTTGAATGGCATAACAAGCCACTCATAAAACCTATCATTTGTTTTAAATGTTATTTTATATTCATCACCTTATCTAATTATGATATATGATATCCACTCTTCAAATCAATATTCATGAAGTACCTTGCTCCACTCAAACAATCCATCATATCATCCATTCCTATAAATAAAAATCTTATTTGATAGTGATCTTGTTAATTGCTCTTGAATTCATACGTATTCAATAGTCTCCACATTTCTTAGGTGCCAATACTGCTAGATCTGCACATGGATTTAAACTTTATCTTATCAAATCCTTCTCCAAAAAATCTTGAACATGCTTATTTACTTCCTCATTCTCCATAGTTGTTAACTTATATGTTGTCTTGTTTGATAAACTTGAACTGGGGATTAGATTTATATGATAACTAATGCTCCTCATAGGTGGTAATCCTTCCAGACAAATTAAGAAACAATTTTATCAAACTCATTCCAAACATTTTGTACTTCAAGTGGAATTTTTCTCACCTATTTTGTAATCACAACTTGAATTGGTTTGGGGATGAAAGTGAAATATGCCTTCTCCTTATTTGCCTCCTTTAAAAATTATTTAATAGAAAACTAAAGACATTAGGAATGATGTCCACCTCTTCTCTTATTTTTTTCAATGGGCTCAATGTGAACCTCTTACCATCCTTCATAAGCATGTAGATGTTTTCTCTACCATCACACATGATATTTGTATGAAACTGCCACGGTCTTCACAGAAACACATGACATACATCCAGGGGAATTTTGTCACATAAAACTTCATATTTGTAAAAAAAAACCAAAAAAAAACCATACATTTCTTATTTAATAATACTTGATAACCCTTAAACAATCGAGAAACCTTTTATGAATTGAGATGCACAATTCTCTTCAAGCAAAGTTTCTCTACCATTTCTATTGAAACCAAATCATCTATGCTACCACTATTAACAATAACCTTACAAATCTTACCTCCCACTTTGCATATAGTCTGGAAAAAAATCTTTCTTTGGACCAGTTCATTCTCCTCCTTGGTTGGTTTCAAAAAAACTCTCTTCATCATAAGAGCTTCACCCTACTTTGGTTTCTCTATGCGAATTAGGGATGCAACACTTTCTTCATCCACATGGGTAATGTGATTTATTTCTTCATTCCTTTTATCTTTATTATAAAATAATTTAGGACATTCAAAATTTATGTGTCCAACATCTCCACATTCAAAACACTTATCCATGAATCCTCTAACTCTTCCTCTTCCTCTTTAGATTTAATTTTTGATTTTGAGTATATTTTCTTATATCACTATTTTATATTACTCTTCATCTTGAGAACATTCCTCTATCTCTTAATAAAATTTCTCTACCTCTAGATGTAGTTTGGTACCTCCTTGATCTTTTTTTATTCTGCCTTCAATGCAAATTGATAGGCCTTCTCTCCTGACTTCAAATTGAACATTTCAAACTCATCTTGAATGGAAATAAAAATCCCATTTACATGCATTGATATATTTTCATTACCATCCTCCACATGACAGAATCTAATGTTGAGCTTGTAAAACACCTCAACGGATTGTTTCCTACTCATTTCATTTTTCCAAAATTTTGCAAAATTTTGAATAAACTCAGGCGATCATCAAAATGTATAAATTTACATTTAAGCTTGTGATCATTTTGTAGTAAGTTTTGATTTAATATTTCCATATTCTCTCCATTTATAGTTACACATTATTTGGACACACGAATGGATGTCCCTTTAGCTTGGTGAAGGAAAACTTGATTCTCTTGGGAACCTCCATTGACTCATAGTATAAACACTTTTCCAATTTTATGATCCAATTAGTAAGATCCTTAATGTTTAAGCTTCCTCCATAGTCAAGGGTGTCAAACACTAGTTTTTTTCCCATCTTTTCTATATATTTCAAAAATATATCTTCTAGTTCATCCACTATCTCCTCAACTTGAATCTCTTGAGTCCTCTTTCTTTACCATCACTTACATCAACCAATGTAGTTCCTCTCTTTTGTGCAATTTTAATTACATCTAATCTCACTTGGATTTCTTTCAAAATATTTTCTATGTTTTAAAATCTTGGAGTTACTCCTCCTTTTAGAGGTATTCCTTCATGTGCCATCTCTTCACAGAAATACAGGCTTCTCTTTCACAACTTGTAAATGACTTAATAGGATCCTCACACAATCAACCAAATAGGGCAAACCTGGATTTGATACCAAATGATGAATATGGGCGTTAGGGGGCCAAATAAATGACTACCTTGCTCCCCAACTAAGACTTACACTCACTCTAAAATTGACACACACAAAGATGAAAGAACTCAAAATGGAAACCAAAACACTCTCTTTACTGAATGTATATATAGTATTACATGTATTCAAACATACAAACACCCTTACTTTATATTGACTATGCATAAGACATTACCCTCAGTCACATGGGATGGATTTCATGAACATACATCACACTTTTAGAATCATAAGATTTTATTCTCTCTTTCCTTAAGCTAAAGTCTATTCTCTCCCTGATCTACTTTACCTAGAGTTAAAACTCTCCCCTATCTAAAAACTTGTCTCTCTAACCAACTTCCCAACTCTTGTTCCAAAACATATACCAATCTTGATTTCCTAACACAAACACCCTACAAGACTCTTTGATCTCCCTTTATCTTGGTAAACAATCCAAACATTATGTGTTTCAATTCTAGGTAGTTACACTATTTTTTCCTTTATCATAGGAAAAATCACCTATTACTACATACCAATTATTGTGACATCTCCATTGTGGTTTCATAACCTTTGATTAATGTAGATTTATGGTTTAAAAATTATCATGTGCATTACGTGGAGGTTTCATCAACATCATACAAAAGGGGTTATTTGACATCAAGGATGTGACTAAAATCATCTTTACTTGACTTTTTTGACATATTGGACTCTTGAAAATGTTATTTGGTTTGTTGTTAGTCTTCTTCCACATGTGCAACATTGTCGACATGGTTGAAAAATTGTATAAATAAAAATGCATGTGACCAAGCTCGAAAAGTAACCCAAGCCATGTTTTTGGTTGATGAAATATTATTCATGAACCTAGACGCTCTTGCATAAGGGATATTTACCCTCTTAAAATAAATAGAATATCATATCCTCATAGAGTATTTCTTTTCTTTTTATTGAGAGCATATATGCGAGTCTACACCTAGAGGTCATATGAGTAATTCGTTAAGGGTCATGATTATCAGTGCATAGATATATATACTCTATTTCATCCTAATTTAATCAAAGTTTCCTCCCATGTTGGCGACTATCACCGAGTCCATCTATTCCATAAAAAAATATCATCATTTCCATATCCTTATGATAACGAGAGACTTATAGGATTTAAAGCATCCACACCTTAGTGGTTTCAATGTTTTCTCTTCTAACATGATAAACATAGGGCATCTCCTTCGCTAATAACCATGATTATAGGAATATCCCTCATTGAAAAAATCTTATCGAAGATTCTTCGCCTCTAAATCTTTTTGATGAAGTGTTGGGGTCCATTCATTGGACATGGGTGGTAGATGTCATTTCATTTTTGGTCATGATACAAAAGGTTACATGGTATATGTTTATCAACTTAGTTCTACTCCCACAATATCCTCCTCCTCCTCATAGTATTTGGTAAGTGCCTAAGGGCCCTTCAAAGAGGATGTAATTTAGTTTTTTCCACTTGTATTAAATTTCTTTATGATTTGTATGGCCAATGATGTACTCAAAACATGCTTCTAGTCACTCAAAATAATAAAAGATAAAAACACATAATGTATGGTTTGTGTAGGATAATATAAAATCAAATTGAAGGAAAGGAATGATCACATGTGGTATGTAACCTTATACACACTTGCATTAGTGAAGGGAATAAATATACACAATGTATAATTTGTATAGGATAATTTACAAATCCAATTATAGGTAAGGAAGGCTCATGAGTGTTATGGATGCTCCAACACTCTTGTATTAACAAATAATAAAACTAAGAGGCAGATTAAACTTTGCTTGAATATGCCATGTGCATGATTATATAATGTGCACATTGGGGTCTGGTTTAATATGCACATTAAGCATCCAAAATAAATAGGGTGAGGAAGGAACACTTTTATCTAAATAATTATTTTATGTAAACAATATCAAATATGATAAATAAAGAACTCAAACATTATACTCAAATGGATTCTAACTTTTGAGGTGAAGAGGTATTTCAAGTTTTTTGTGTATTTTTTATGATCATGAAAAGTACACATAATTAGGCTCATAATAAAAAATATGAAGTTGTGGAATGATTATATACATGAGTTTACAAGTGAAGTAAGTTGTCTTGAATGAGTTTTAGAGTAGGAAAAATTAGGAGCACTATATAAGTGTTCTAGTAGTCCCACCGTGTTCTAGGATGCTCTATAAGAGCAATTTTGTTCTAAATCTTGTTGATTTTGGGTGAGATAAAGAGGCATTAGACTAAGTTTTTGGAGTTTTCTCACATATAATTCATCTCTATGTGATATATTTCACTCATTTAAATTATAAATTTGATAATATGCAACTAATATCATAAACTCCATCATTTAGATAGCTTCAAAAGTCTAGGTTTACTTTTATTTTGAAGAAAAATATTTATGAAACAACATGAATTAATTTATGTTAGAATTAACCATATTGAGTTTGTGTTGATTTAGGAATGGAATATATAGCCTAATTATAAAACTTTGGTACCATAGTAAATTTTTGGTCCTTGGTTTACATGGTATGTTTTTTGTGCAGTGTGATCAATTTTGCACATATATACCATTGACTAGATCAACTAGAGCAATAAGAACACCTGCATTAACTCAATATTTAAAGATATCTAAAATAGGGTGGAATTGATAAGTTGAAAGAAATATGGACGAAGAGGGAGTCATACCTCAAGAATATGAATACTTTCATGAAGAGAGATTCTTGAAGGTGGATGTAGATGTCTCAACAATCTCCCAATAAAAGGGGAAGTTTGAAAATATGGGGAACTTCATGGAGGCACTTTTTGGAAATCTTGAGATGTCATTAGAGATACCAAAGGTCCATGAGAACATTAGAGAATATCCTCTCAAATAAAAATATAATATTCCACTTCATTGCATTCCACATAATCCTCCAGCTCAACCACCTTTTTAAGAGGAGGCAAATGTGGAGGTTCAACTATATAAAGGAGAGGTTGCAAACAATCTCACCAATTGGATGTTGGCAATTTGAGAGTGTCATGAGTTGTCATTGATGTCAAATGTACAAACAAGGCATAGTGATGATGAACTTCAGGCGCTAGTTTATTTAGGTTTGTCAAGTCCATGTACTTGTGGAGTATTTTGGGTTTGTGAAATGCATGCACTTCTACTTATAAAGGTTTATAAGTAAAGCTGGTTTGATAACTTGACTGGGTCAAGACAATGTGAATCGGGTTTGTCAGCTCAATGTGCTTATACTTATAATGTTTTATGAGTAAATCAAATTTGAGAACCCAACTAGGTCATGATGGAGTAATTTGGGAACTTCATGTGATTTTACTTATAAAATTTCATAAGTAAAGCAATGTAGAGAACATGATTGGGTCAAGATAATGCAAATCGGGCATGTGAACTCTATTTGCTTCAAATTATAAAGTTTTATGAGAAAAATAATGTAGAGAACCCGACTGGGTCAATTTAGAGTGAATCCGGTTTATCAAGTGACTTAACTTCTTTCATGGTTTATAAGTCAAGCAGTGTAAAGAATTTGAATTTGTCTAGTGTTGTTGATTGGGTTTTTAGGACGTCTTACTTCTTTCATTTTTATAAGTAAAGCTTTGGGAAGAACCTGTAGTGGAGAATTCTTTTGAAAAAATGGATTAAGTCTTTGTCAAATAAAATGTCTGTGACAACATTTTCTAAGGGCAAGTGGACCCTTGCAAAAGTCCTGAAGGGTACCTTGCAAAAAGTTTGAAGGGCAAGTGGACTCTTGCAAAAGTCCTGAAAGGTACCTTACAAAAAGTCTGAAGGGCAAGTGGACTGTTTAAAGCTTCCGAAGGGATCATTTGAAAAATGTTGAAGGACCAGTGATCTAAAACAAAAGTTACGAAGAGTACATTTACAAAGTGCTGAAGGACAAGTGACCTAAAATAAATTTTTCAAATGGTATGTTGTAGTAGTTCCGAAGGACATGTTTGGGAAGAAGACTTTGATGAATTCTTTCAAAATTTTTGTCAAGGATATGTAGACACTTGAAAAAATGCTGAAGGGATATTTTTAAAAAAGGCCAAAGGGTATGTGGTCCTTTACAAAAAATCCAAAGGGCACTTGAACATTTCTTTCAAGGAAATTGTCTACAACAATTCTTCTGGGAAAATTGTCTGCAAAAATTCTTTCAGGGAAATTGTCTGCAACAATTATTTCGAGGTAATTGTCCACAACAATTCTTTCTAGGAAATTTTCCATAATAATTATTTTTAGGAAATTATCTGCAATAATTCTCTCAAAAAAATTGTCTCAAAGAGCCCTTGACAAAAAGCCCGCAACAATTTGTCTGAAGAAGAAAGGTCACTTGCAAATTTGTCGAAGGGTAAGTGTGAAGTTGTGTAGGGCATTCTCAAAGGGTCAAGGAAAGTTAAAGATCAAACAAGTTTGAAGAGATCGATGAAGGGGAAGCAAAACATAAATGTTGAAGAAATTGAGATGAAGCTAAAGTGTCAAAGTTTAACGATCAAGCCAGTTTAAAGTAATGTATCTTCAAGAACCCGATGAAGTAATGCATACTCAGAGACTCAACAAAAGGAGGGTTACTTAAATAATGAGTCATTCATCTTCAAGAACCTGATGAAGTAATGCATTGTCAAAAACCCAACAAAAGGTGGATTGCTTAAGGATAAGTCATGCATCTTCAAGAACCCGACAAAGTAAGTTAGTTATAAAAGTTTGGCATGACGAGTGAAGGAAATGAATCGGTTCTTCTTGTAAAAGTGGCTATTTTTCTAAAGTCTTCTATATATTTCAAATGTTGTAATCAATATTGATTGATGTGAAATTCCATAGAGACGAAGAGAAATAAAGACAAATAGTTATTTTTGTTTTGGAATGAGAAGAGTCGAGCTGTAGATGTAGATATATGAGACTCATATGAGCATGGAGGTATGATGGTAGAATTGGAGAATATTAGAGCATCAAATAGATAAGTTTAGAGACAGAGAAAGGGTGAAAAAAGAGCAAAGATCACACAAGATTTTGTTGAATGAGAAATAAGCAGTTGTAGACTAAACATGCAATAAAGAATAGAGATTTGGATTCTATTATGAATCTAAGTCATTAATTTGAATTATAAATGTCTGATTGGTTGGTGCCATCAGATTAAACTGAGTTGGTACTCTTAAAATATGGAATTGGTGTCTCCTTGGGATGGGTGTCCTTAAATGTAATCAGTGAGGTTCAGTTAGTGAGACAAATTTTGTGAGGTAAGATTAGAACAATAGTTTTTAACAACATTCTCACCATGTTTTTTCCCTTTGGGTTTCCACATATAAATCATGTGTTATGTGTTATGCGTGAGATATCTCTCTTTGATTTCTTTAAGTTTTTTTCATTTGTTTAACATTCATCTTGAAAGTTGTAAGTAGTCTAGTTTTTGAGATCTACTAATTCACCCCCCCTCTCAGTAGATAGGTGTGTTCAACAATTGGTATCAGAGCCATAGGTTCGTAGTGAGAAGCTTAATCATCTTAGGTGAATCTTAGAGTTTAAACACAAAATGACCAGTCATGAAGGAACATCATCAAACAAGACACCTTTGTTTGATGGGACTAACTATGCTTTTTGGTGCATAAAGATGGAAGCGTATTTGACCTCTTTGGGATTTGATGTCTGGATGTCTATTGAGAATGGATACACACCCCCTGCTATTTATCCTACTGATTAGGTAGCAAAGAAGGCATGTGAAAACAATGCCAAAGCAAAGAATGCTACTCTCTATGGATTGTCAAATAATGAGTTTGTCAAAATGATGCACTGTCCAAGTGCAAAAGACATATGGGTTAAATTATATAGCATATATGAAGGATATGATAGAGTAAAACAAGCCAAGCTTCAAACACATAAGGGATAGTTTGAGAGTCTTAAGATGAGTGAGGAAGAGAAGATTGTAGACTATATTCTTAGGGTTTATGAGATTGTAAATGCAATCAGAGGATTTGGAGAGACAATAGACGAATCAGTCATTGTCAAAAAAGGTTTTAATATCTTTGAAAATAAAGTATGATTCTAAAATTTCTACCATTGAAGAAGTAAGAGATCTGAACAAGCTCACAATAGATGAGTTGCTTAAATATTTCACTGCATATGAGATGAGGCTAGGAGATGTTGAGTGATCCAAGAGGGAAGCTGCTTTCAAAGTTTCTAAGTATGCAGAAAAATAAACTCCTAATTTTGAATCTGAGGAGGTTGATAATGTAGAAGCCAATTTCATCAAAAAATGAAAGAAGGGCTCAAGCAAATAAAATAGTAAGTTACCTTTTAAATGTTTTAATTATGGAAAGATAGGTCATTTTGTTGCTAAATGTCCACATAAAAGGAAAGATGATTCTGATTCATCTTAGAAAAATCAAAAAGAGAAATCCTATTATCCCAAGAAGAAGAAAAACTTCTTTAAGAATAAAAAGGGGTTATACTCAAAAGAAGATAGTGACTTTGTTGATGACAACAGTTGTTCAAGTGATGATCATGATAGTGCTTTTATGGCCAAACAAAATGAAGTGCTATTCATGAATTATGAATCAACTTATTTATGCCAAGAAGAAGAGGACTTAGATGATGATGAAGAAGAGGAAGGATAAGTAAATCTGGAATGCAAACTCATTTATGCTCTAAAAGAAATAGCAAGCTTAGAAAGGAAAATTCTAAGCAAAAAAAGCTTAGTAAAAAAGAGTTTGAGAAATTGAATAAAAGAAATGAGGAATCAGATCAAATGATAGTGAGTTTGAATACCCAATTTGATGAGGCAACGAGGATAGAGGATGTTGTCAAAACTGATTTACAAGCAAAGTCCTTAGAATGCTTAAAAATGGAGGAAGAAATCATGGACCTAAGAGAAAAGCACAAAAAGGCCAAAGAACAAATTGATAGAGGTCTGAAACTGAAAGGAGGATTTGCAATACTAGATGAGATGATCAACTCACAAAAGCCCATAAAATAAAAATTAGGACTTGGGTATGAGAAAGGCAAGAGTCCCATGCTGAGTATAATTGGGAATTTGTATGGAAATTTAAGGCAATAGTAGAATTAGGAATAAAAAAAGAATAAAATCACATTCCTGAAGAGAAGAAGAAAAGTAATAACTTTATTCCTACAAAGACCAAGGTTGCTACTACAAAAAGCAACATAATAACAAGGAACGTGAAGAAGATAGAGTTCAAAAGATCTCATTTATATCCCTAAAGGAAAATGATAACCAGGTATTCCTCATCATTTTATGTTTATTGTTCTAGTTGTAATCAATTTGGCCATAAAGCAATTGATTATAAATTTTTATCTAAAAAAAGGTTAAGCTTCTTAAGTAAGAATTCATTTGCTCCTTTGCTAGATCTAGATGTTTTATTTGTAATAATTTTGGGCATATAACAAAATATTGTAGAACAAAGCTTATCAAATCTAACAATGCAAAAAGTGTTGAGACTCCTAAAATAAACAAAGGCTCAAAAATCAATGGCAAAATAAAGATAAGTACAGTAAAAAAGCCCAAGGAAATATGGAAAAAGAAGACTCGGTCTATGATTGCTCAAACAACACTGCATGCTAAAGAGAAAAATATATGGGTCATAGATAGTGGCTGCTCAAAGCATATGATAGGGGACAAGAGTAAGTTCAAAAATTTAAGCTGATGCAAAGAAGGGACTGTCATCTTGGAGATAATACTATAGTCAAAATTAGAGGCAAAGGAAATTTACACATTGATGGCAACCTTCCTACACATAATGTTATGTATGTTAAAGGACTAAAACATAACCTATTGAGTGTGAGTTAGATGTGTGATAATGGATATAAATTCATATTTGATGCTGAATGTTGTGAATTAAAAAGGCCTGGAAAAATTGTTGCGCAAGGAAAAAGGACTGAGAGTAACATATATAATCTAGTTGAAGTGAATAATACAAATTATCTCATGACAAAGATTGATGAGAGTTGGTTATGGCACAGAAGGATGGGCCATGTTAACTTTAATAATTTAATCAAAATAAGTTTCAATAAGTGTGTAAGACACATGCCCAAAATAACCAAGCCTGCAGACATAATGTGTAGAGAGTGTCAAATCGATAAACATACCAGGTTCTCATTTAAAACTAAAGAGTATGCAACTACAAAGCCTTTACAGATAGTTCATATCGATCTTTGTGGACCAACCAAGACAAGAGGATCTAAAGGAGTGTATTACTTCATGCTATTTGTAGATGAATATACTAGAATGACATGGGTAACCTTCTTAAAGGACAAGTCTCAAGCCTTTGAGAGATTCAAAATTTTTAGAGCCATAGTTGAAAGTGAGATTGATAGAAAGATTAAGTGCCTTAGATCTGACAAAGGTGGTGAATTCACTTCAAATGAATTCATAGAGTCCTATGAGAAGCATGGAAATAAAAGACATTACTCAGCCATAAGAACTCGATAGCAAAATGGAGTGGTTGAATGGAAGAATAGGACTGTCAAGGAAATGGCTAGAACAATGTTAAAAGACGCCAACCTACCTGACGGCTATTGGAGAGAGGTAGTTAAAATAGATGTATACATTTTGACTCGAGTTCAATTGAGGGTAGAAACTGATAAGACTCTAGACGCACTGTGGTATGGAAAGCCTGCCTTAGTTAAGTACTTTAGAGTGTTTGGAAGCAAATGTTATATTCAAAGGAAGGAGAAAAATCTAGGTAGATTTTAGTCACATTGTGATGAGGCAATATTTCTTGGTTATTTCACTCATAACAAAGCTTATGTTTGATATAATAAAAGATTGCATAAACTAGTCGAAAGCATTCATGTGAAAGTAGAAGAGATATTCAAAGAAGAGATTGAACCAATAAAGGAGATCAATATTGAAGAGCTGAAAGAAGAAGATGAGAATGAAATGTTAAAAGATGAAGAATAAGAGGTGAAAAGGATTGAAAAGGCACCCCCAAAGTTTGTTCAAAAGAATCATCCTAAGGAGCAGATCATTGGAGACACAAAGGAATGAGTTCAAACAAGGAGAATAAATGAAATGAGAAAAGAACAAGTAAGTTTAGCTTTACTATATGAAATTGAGCCCAAAAACTATACTGAAGCTAGCAAAGATGAGAATTGGCCAAAGGCCATGAGTGAGGAACTAAGTCAAATAGAAAGGAACAAAACTTGGTAGCTAGTTTCAAGACCCACAAACAAGAATGTCATAGGCACAAAATGGGTTTTGAAAAATAAGTTAAATGAAGATGGAGATGTTGTGAGAAACAACGCTAGACTTGTTTGTAAGGGATATGCTTAGGTAGAAGGAATAGACTTTGAGGAGACATTTGCCCCAATGGCAAGATTAGAAGCTATCAAAATGTTTTTAGCATTCTCAGTCTTTAAAAAGTTTAAAGTCTATCAAATTGATGTTAAATTAGCTTTCTTTAATGGAACCTTGGATGAAGAATTTTATGTTGAATAACCTAAAGGTTTTCAGCTGACAGATAAGGAAGACTATGTGTGTAAATTGAAAAAGGTGCTGTATGGTCTAAAAAAGGTATCGAGAGCATGGTATTCAAGGCTAGATTAGTATTTGTAGCAACAAGGATTTATCAAAGGATGTGATGATAGTAATTTGTATGTTAAGTCTGAAAATGGACATATGTTGATCATAGTTGTCTATGTTGATGACATTATTTTTGGTGGCAACAACAACAATATGTGCAAAGAGTTTGCAAATTAAATGCAAAAGGAGTTTGAAATGTCTATGCTGGGATAACTTTCATTTTTTCTTAGTCTACAGGTTTCATAATCCAAAGAAGGAATATTTATATCTCAAACCAAGTATGCAAAGGAGATGCTCAAAAAATTTAGTATGGAGGACAACAGACCAGTTAGCACTCCCATGATAACTAGATGTAAGTTGAGAAAGAGTGATGAATCTCTTGAAGTGAACCATACTTTGTATAGGTCAATGATTGGTAGTTTGATATATCTTACTACAACAAGACCAAACATCATGCAAGCTATATGCATGGTTTCTAGATTCTAGGCTACTCCAAAAGAAACACATGTAAATGCAGTAAAGAGAATCTTTAGATATATCAAAGGCACAATTGACTATGGGTTATTGTACCCATCAATTGATGATTTCACTTTGTCAGTATACATAGATGTTGATTGGGCAAGAAGCACAAATGATAGAAGAAGCACTAGTGGTGGTGCATTCTTCCTTGGTAACAAACTTGTTGCATGGTTGAGTAAAAAACAAGAGTCAGTTACACTATCTACAATAGAAGTAGAATATGTTGCAGTAATGGCATGTTGTACTCAAGTGTTGTGGATGAAGCAGTCACTAAAATATATTGAATTAGAGTTCAAAGGACCAATTCCCATTCTGTGTGACAATTCAAGTGCTATAAATATATCCAAGAATCCAGTGATGCACTCAAGAACAAAGCATATATCAATCATCACTTTATGAGATAAAAGGTTGGTGATCAAGAAGTCACAATGGAATATGTTCCAATAAAAGACCAAATTACAGATGTATTCACTAAACATCTGCCTAAGGACCAATTTGAATATCTGAGACATCGGTTAGGAGTGGTAGCTCCTACACCACATCACTAGTTCCTAGTGAACAAGCATAGTTTTAGGGGGAATATAAAAGGAACATCACTGACTCCTGGTAGAAGAAGATTTTGGGAAAATGTATTATGGCTTAAGGGGGAGATACTCTTATCTTGTTTTAATGTGACAGGTTCAAGGATCAAAAACAATGAAGTACCTGAACAAGTGTATTTCAGGGGAGGCTAGTTGACATATTAGCAGAAGATGCTTTGTCATTAATGTCAAAAGGGGAGAAAAGATCAAGACACATATGCAAAACAGGGAAAAGAAGCAAATATAGGGGGATTGTCTAGTCTTGTAGAGATTTTTGCCATCAATCCCAAAGGGGGAGATTGCTATCAATTTGAGAGTGTCATGAGTTGTCATTGATTTCAAATGTACAAATAAGGCATAGTGATGATGAACTTAAGGAGCTTTTGCAATGCCAGAATAATTTAGGTTTGTCAAGTCCATATACTTGTGGATTATTTTGGGTTTGTGAAATGCATGTACTTTTACTTATAAAGGTTTATAAGTAAAGCTAGTTTGAAAACCCGACTGGGTCAAGACAACGTGAATTAGGTTTGTCAGCTCAATGTGCTTGTAGAGTAATTTTTACTCTATGTCATTTTTAATTTCTTTCAGTCGAGCATTGCAATTTTGGTTCCTGCACACCTTGGACGTAGCGATAGAGTTTTGGAGTAGAGGGTGGGTTCATCTTTGCCTAAGTGTTAGAGCTAAGCGGAAGCTGCCAAGTGTTGCCCTCCGATCACATGTCCTTTTCCCCCCTTTGTCTCTTTCATTTCATTTTTGCCTAAGTATTGAATTCAGGTGGAAGCCACCAAGTGTCGCTCTCTAAAACACGGAGCCAGATAGCTGGCATCCTTTGAACCCCCTTTTGCAACTTTCTAGAAGATAGCAGAATGTGCCACATATCCAGTAGCAGCTAAGCAAAATGCACCACGTGTCAGCATCTGCATCTCATAGAGGCACCGCGTTTCATTCTATTTTTTTGGCAAAGACTTTCAACGAGCTTAGTAGCAGAGCAAAAAGTGTCAGGTGGCAGTCGCAGAAGGCCCTGAACTACCTTTTTAAAGAAGCAATGAAAGTCACCATGTGTCAGCATCTGAGAAACTTTGGTTCAACACTTGGGTGCAATGCTTTGATTCAACATGAAAAGGCATCATTTTATTTTGCTTGAGTGCCATAAAGCAGTGGATTCTACCAAGTTTCACTCTCTGAGCCCTTCTTACTCCATCCCTGAAAGAAGCGAAATGTGCCACATACCCCTAGTAGAAGAAGCAGAAGATGCCACGTATCTTCCCAGGAGCAGTGGAGGTCACCACGGGTCAACTTCCAAGAGACCATCTTTGAGCTTCATTACTGAATAAAGATTGTGGTGGGTCCCAGATGTTATCTCAAAGAACTATGAAAGCACCAAATGGAAACAAGTGAAGACTGCCACGTGCATCCATCCCCTCCTAAAAAGTTTCTCAAGCAAGGGACGCGATGAGTTTCATTTTGTTAAAACTGCAAAGTATCGAGGAAGCGGATTGCGACAGGTGTCGAAGGCAGAGCATTCCTGAGAAAAATATAGAGAGAGCGGAAGCGGCCAAGTGTCATTCTCTGGTGCCCTTTAGACAAAAAGAGAATTTTCATGGATTGACTAAGTGTCCTCGTGTTTGTCTATCTGTTACAATAAAGATGGAGGGATACTCGATGAGAGTTATTCCTGGTAGATAGAACAGTGCACTAGGTAGATTTTTGGGGCTTGCAAGCATTAAAGGGCCATTTGTTTGTCCCCTATAAGTGGAGGTAGAGTGGACTGTTGAGCGACTAAGCAGGTGATGGAATGAGAATTTCAGGTGTGAAAGGAGGTACTAGACATGAATCACCATACCGCAGTTAGGGCAATTCCTGATAAGACCAAGATGCATCCAAGGCATTAAAAGCGCTGTCTGTTTTGTCCCCTGAGAGTAAAGGATGGAGTAGAATTGCATGGGAAAGAGAGCGATGTAAGGAGACATCTGAGGCTATATAAGAAGGATTGTAAAATCTAAGGAAGGGGGGAATTTTTCCATAGTTTTAGACTTGCTAGAGTTTTTGACCAATAATATCATTTACTCTTGTCTCAATTTTCTTGGGTTGTAAAGTTGATATAACTATGCATGTTTCTGTGCCTTTTATGTGGCTGAATGAATTAAGAAGATTGAGCTCCATGCCTTAGTTGATGTTATCTGTGTCATTTGCAAAGGTAGTTTATACTGTATATTCTCTGGAGTTGTGATTAGGAATGTCATTTGCTTTTGTCTCGTTTTCTTGAATCAGAAGTTCCACATAACTATACGTGATTTCTACACCTCGTATGTGATTGAAAGATTCTATTAAGAAGATTGAACACTATGCCTTTATTGACATTCTCTGTATCTCAGCAAAAGAATTCCCTGTTGTGAGCCTTTGTTTTTGTTATTTCAATCTTTTACATTGATCATGCACTTGTTTGCTCTTAAATGTAATTGAATCCTATAATAGTCTCACTGTGCTTAGGTTAGGATCGGGATTACACTCAGGCACATCACCATAGTTAGGTTTTAGTTCCTGCATTTGTGTTTTTGTTTAATCTCCTATCCCTTTTCCCCAACACTTGATACAAAAGAAGAGACCAACTTCTCTAAAATCTGGAGGTTGTTTCAAGTCACATTGTCCCACAGCTTGAAACTTCCCCTTGTTGATTGATTGAGATCAAGCACAATTTTAAATCGTCAACAGTTTTTGGCACGCCCAATGGGACCGATCTTTCAAGGAGTTGAAGAATTTTTGGTTTGTTCTTTGGCCAATTAGCCTTTGGAGGTTTTTATCAACACCAACAATGACTCTGAGTCGAATCAACAGATCAAGCAGTCCTTGTATCATCAAGAAATCACCTTTTGGTATGTATAATTATTTTACTCATAGCTATGGGTCTTATTCTCCTTCATATATTTTTAATCAAGAACAAGCTTCTCCTGGAATCATGTCAAGTAACAAGGATGCAGATGGTCATGAGCTATATCAATCTTATGCCCAGTCTCCCCAATATGTCACATCCCATGCTCAACCTAACCTTATTTTCACCTTCAAGAAAGCATTGCTGGGATTTAAAAAATATGTGTTAGAGCTTGACAACAGAAGGGGATATGGCCAAGAAATTATTTATCATGTCATCCATCAAGTAAGGGATGCAATAGATCTGATTAAAAGTGAGTGGGATCCCATTGAAAGGGCAAATTGGCAAGAGCTTACATATGAGATGCTCGATGTGTGTGGATTGATTGCATTTCTAGAAGATAAGCTAAGCATTCATGAGAGATAGCCTTACCAAGTCTATCAAAATGCCTATCCACCACCACCACAAATTCCAGATTAGGCATATTCCACCCCTGTTCATGAGCAAGGTCAAACCTGTCAAGATCATTTCCCCAATAATGTAGAGTCTATGATAGCAGCAAGGGAAGCGGACCCCGAACCCTCACTTTCCCCTCAAGTCCCTTCCACCCCTCCTCAAGAAGCTTCTTATTTTTCATCACACCCTTCTTCTTTATCCCTTTTCAAAGAAGAATATATTTTGGAAGAAGCAAATGAGTATGCAGAGGAGTGCGCTCAATTCATGCCTAGTCAAGAGGATTCCATAAGTACAGATAAGGAGGAAATCACCATAGGTACCCCCTTTGATGAACAAGAGGACAAGTCACAAGATTTTGTCTTAACTTCTAATGAGGAAGAGATCATTTCTGACTTTTTTCTCACTTTGCAAGAAGATATGGAAGAACATGGACACTCCCTTGACCAGATCATTGAGATAGGTGACACTATCCCTCAAGAAGGCTATGAACTGGCCAGATATGGAGAAGATAACCTTGATACTCAACTGAGTATGCAGAAGGGATGCCAGCTTTCAGGTTCATCCTTTCAAGAGAATGAAGTCATCAAGGAGCATGATGATGCAATAAAGCTAGAATTTGAAGGAGATAAGCTGAAAGATAATGGATATCAAAAGGCACAGAGTGAAGAACCAATAGCCATCAATTTCTTGATGACACACGACAGCAGGAAGAACTAGTATTTGATAGGATTTCAAGGACAAGAAGAGCTTATGGATGTCGAAAACATGTTCGACTCAGACTCGCTCGAATGCAGGTAGATCCGTGTGGCCAACACAGAGGACATTCCATCAAAGATATACCTGTTGCAATCATTGGTATGGAAACATAAGTTGGCTTGTCATAAAGAAGATGTTGGAAGGTTTGTTTTTGATCCTAGAGGGAAATAAGGATGATTAATTAAAGTAGTTAGGTAGTTTCCCATTCCCGCATTGTTTTGTTTTCCATTATTTTCCCACTTTTCTTTTAAAATAAGCATTTTAAATGCAGAGTTAGCGTCTTAGAAGTTTTAATTCTTTAAAATTGTGCCGCATTAAGTGCTTTCCCAAATCTTTTGAAATCTCTAAGGTACCTTGCACCGCAACTTGCATAGCATGCCCACCTCACTATTTCCCAAATATTGAGTAGGATCTGCTAACGGTCACCTAAATTTAATGCTATTTGGGACTTGATAGGCCCATAAATATCCCTTAGCGAGTTTAAAGTTTACAAACTCTCAAGCATTCCTGCACCTGCAAAAATATCCTGCTCATTGCGATTATTAGCGCCTAGTAAAAGTTTGCTTTAGCAAGCGTGTTTCTATTTTGCACAAGGCTCATACCAGGTTTTATACAAGAGATATAGAGATGGCAGGAACATCATCTTCACAACAAGGAACAAGGACACTTAGATATCTCGATAGGTTACTAGCTAGTAAATCATACACTGCAGCTCCTGCATAACCACCAAGAAGCTATCCGAGAACCAGAGTCCTGGTAGTCGATCAAACCAGTGACCCTTCAAAGTTAAAGGATTATGTAGATGGAATCGTGGACCCGATCTTCCAAAGAGCCAGTAGCAAGAACCTAAGAGAAGGGGCATGCCAAAGGTGTCTTCAAAGAGCTAGAGCAAGGCAATATGAGACATTTGAAATGAGGATATGGACCTCACAACTGGCTCAATTCATTGTCCCAGCCGTGCATCTATGCTCTGATGTGATCAAATTATACGTGGACTTGCTCCATGCACAATCTTGCACCATCCAACAAGGCCCCTTTATGCTGCAGGTCACCCCACAAGCTATCAGGGACATGCTCGCCCTATAATACGACAATACTGCCACCTTCCCCAATATTGATAGGATGCAAAGGACGTGGGCAAATGCCAACACTTAGATAGGGTTTTTGAGGTCTGAGTTGCAAATGGCCGATGGTGACACAACGATACCCACGCTTCCTGCATCAAGAACTCAGTTTGTGCTTGCTAGCCAAGACGCGCTATCAATGATGGCTCTCATCTTTGGCACGAAGGATGACATGGTGGTATATGCTGAGCAAATGGCCATCCTTTTTTGGTTGAAAATAGTTGACAAAATGTGAGAGTATTGACTTGACTTCTCAGAACACATTGCATTCTCAATGGTTGAGCAGCTAACCCAATTCAGATCAAAAGGGGTATTTAGGTATTCCTCCTTTTTGTTCCATCTTATACTACATCAGAGCCCTGATGTTTTCACCCACTATATGAATTTGAACTTGTATGACCCAGCTTTTGACCCCCAAAGGACCATTCCTGTGTCTACATGGACACATGTTTTATCAAAAACTAGTGACCCATATGATTTTTGGGAACTATTTGTTACCCCTGTCCTTCATTGCCTTAGCCCTGAGCCTGTCATAAACACGTTATTCCCAAGTGTCACGAACCTCTTGGTCAGCTATCCAATCCCGTGTGACTTCTATTTTGGGTCTCGTCACACAATCATAAGGGTCCATGGATTTTGTGGAGAACCAGTGTTGCTACCAAAGACCTTAACTCTTAGGTTAGCATTCCTAGAAGTCACCATGTAGGTGTCAGTAGTTAATAATGAGTATGGATCCGAGAAGAAGAAGAGGAAAATGTACAATCTCTCGTGGATGGCAGGCAACATAAGCTTGGAAGCCAGAGACGCTGAGATTGTGCTGCTAAGGAAGCTGGCCTTCTTGGGATTCTTGTTAGTTGAGGACAAATGGGTTTCAACCTAGCTGATTACATAGCTTCCATGGTAAGGACAAATAGGATTGGAGCCAGGATTGCGCATGAAGGCCACCCTTTTTGGGAGACCAAAAAAAACCCTATGGAAGATGCCCCTGGTCTCTATGTTGAACTAGTAGATTTGCCCCTACCACAAAATAGGCCATGGGAAACCTTCTATGACAAACAGAGGGATTATGATCCCAAAGTCAGGATGACTTCTGGTTTGAGAAGGACACTGAGGAATAAAGGTTGGGATGTGGAGAAGATTGAGGCCTATTGGAAATATAGGCAGGAAATTTCCCAAGCCACCCATGATTTTGGAGGCATAGATTTAGATGAAAGATGAGAAGAACTCTGGGATGAGTGGCATCCCTCCCCTACATCTAGCCCAGAAACAAGCCAATTGCTGACACTCGATGTAGAGCAGGAAGCTGGAGCGAGACCAAGCCAACAACCACAGACTTCAGAGCAAGCTGCAACTGCCATAGAATAACAAAGGGGTGTGGTATCACCACCACCAAAGGCTTCCCCATCATCAAGAGTGATTGACATCCCCAGTTATCCACATGCGCCACTAGTAACAACAGAGGCAGAAGGGAAACAAATGTAGCTAGAGGCAGAGACACCTAGGAAGAGAAAGGGGGTACAGTTCCATTTGGATTTAGAGCAGGAAGAGGAGCCTTCACAATGCCCAGTGTAGAGCACTGCACTTCCCCTCAAGTAAATGTTACTCCTCCTCCTCCCTCTCAATCTGTTCCTCACCCTATCAGCATGATGCCTCCACCCAGCCAGATGACACCTCCTACCACTGCTACCATTCCCATTTCACAATTCACCCCATCATCAGTGCCTCAGGCCCTAACGTTACCCCATTTTCCCCCCTCTATTCCCAAAAAGATGCCCCTACAACTCACTCCTAGCTAGTCAATGGCTATCCAATATGGCCTGCCACAAGGGTATCCTTTCGCAGGGGGACATATTGCATCCCCTTCCACCTTTCAGACGTAGGCTGATGCTACTAGGAAGGCAAGAGAGGCTCGATTGGAGAAGAAGAGAATTAAAGAGAATAAGGCACCGATTGTCCCACATTTGTGATCACAATTTGACCCTATTCAACAGCAGCTGACGGTGACCCATTTGTCACCTGACATTGCCAAGCCGAGTGAGAAAATGCAGCCAGAGGACTATACGATGAACGCGGTGGCCATTAACATGTCCCTGTTCAGTCCCCAAGACAGAGTTGAGCTGCTGACCGAATCCACTTCTGTGGTCATAGAAGATTATTTGAAGAAATCAAAAAGACTGCAGAAGATGGAGGCTGATTTGGCCAAAGAAAAGATAAACTTTAACAGTTTGGCCAAAGAAATAAATAAGAAAGACAATGAAATAGCTAGTCTGCATAAACAATTGCAAGACACTGTTTCCCTTCAGACTCAATGGGCAGTCCAGGCCCAGAATGATTTATTGAAAGTAGAGCTCACATTTGCAAAATATGTAACAACATCTCTAAGGCGGGAGAATGCAGAATTATAGGGAAGAGTCGAAGGACTTCAACTGTAGGTTACCAAATAACAATAAAGGCTGCTGGAGGAGCAGAGCAAGGCTACGGCTTCTCAAGCTCAGTTCTAAGTAGAGCAACAGAGGATGGCACAACTGACAATTGAGCTAGCTAATAGGCCAAGAGGTGTCAGAGTAATGCAATTGGTAAAGGAGCTCTATGAGTCAACATGGGAGAGAATCTCTTTAGAGATTATCCAGCTCAAGCCATTTCTCACCTTCCTACTCAATGCACAACAATTGTGTAAGAGGGTGGAGGATTTAGTATAGAACACTCTAGCCACGGTCTCCAAAAGAGTCACAGATTCCCATTCATTGCTGCAGAAGCTCTACGACACAATGGATACAACATTGGCAGTCACAGGGATCCCTGACAGAATGGCTGCCATGAAATAGGTCAATGAGGTGCTCAGTTGTAATGTCACGACCAACAATTGCAAAGAATGTCTCGAAGTCATGAAAGAAGGCATCGACGAGATGAGATAGCATATTGAAGATTTGGTGCAACTAGGCCTTCCTTCTCCATTTCTAGATGCAAAGACGGTGTTGATAGTGGACCAAATTGAACCATTGCTGCTAGCCAAATAGAGGGATCAAATAGTTTTCCAGAGCTTGCTAGATGATTCCTCAGTCTCAAAAGTTGAAGCTATTCTGGTTCCTATTTCTTGGCTAGAATTCAAACTAAAAGCTACAGTCCAGATCCTGTAAACCTTTTCACATAAGGATATCATTAACCTTGATCTGGCTTTCATTAAATTGCAAAACAAGCAAGGGCTATCTGACTATGAGTGGTTAATCTACCAGACAACACTTTTGAAGCTGTAAAATTTTGAAATTTTGTTAGAGCGGGAATCGGGTTCTTTTTGAGCAGGCTCAAAAGTCCTGGGGGTTGCCAATAACTGTAGAGAATTTTTTAATCTACGTCATTTTTAATTTCTTTCAGTTGAGCACTGCAATTTTTATTATTGCACACCTTAGACGTAGTGGCAGAGTTTTAGAGCAGAGGGCGGGTTCATTTTTGCCTAAGCATCAGAGCTACGCAGAAGCTGCCAAGTGTTGCCCTCCGGTCACGGGTCCTTTTCCCCCCTTTGTCTCTTTTGTTTCATTTTTGCATGAGTATTAAATTTGAGCATAAGCCACCAAGTGTCACTCTCTGAAACACAGAGCCAGCTAGCTAGCATCCTCTGAACCCCCTTTTGTGACTTTTTGGAAGATAGCGAAATGTGCCACGTATCCAGTAGCAGCTAAGCGGAACGCACTACGTGTCAGCATCTGCGTCTCATAGAGGCACTGCATTTCATTCTATTTTTTTGGTAAAGACTTTCAACGAGCTTAGCAATAGAGGAAAAAGTGCCAGGTGGCAGTCGTGGAAGGCCCTGAACTACCTTTTTAAAGAAGCAGTGGAAGTCACCACGTGTCAACATTCGAGAAACTTTGGTTCAATGCCTGGGTCCAATGCTTTGATTCAACATGGAAAGGCATCATTTTATTTTGCTTAAGTGCCATAAAGTAGCTGATGCTACGAAGTGTCACTCTCTGAGCCCTTCTTACTCCATCCTTGGAAGAAGCAAAATGCACCATATACCCCTAGTAAAAGAAGCAAAAGATGCCACGTATCTTCCCAGGAGTAGCGGAGGTCACCATGGGTCAACTTCCAAGAGACCATCTTTGAGCTTCATTGTTGAATAGAGATTGTGGTGGGTCCCAAATGTTATCTCAAAGAACTATAGAAGCACCAAATGGAAACAAGTGAAGACTACCACGTGCATCCAGCCCCTCCTAAAAATTTGCTCGAGCAAGGGACGCGATGAGTTTTATTTTGTTAAAATTGCAAAGTATCGAGGAAGCAGGTTGTGACAAGTGTCGAAGGCAGAGCATTCCTGAGCAGAATATAGAGAGAGCAGAAGTGGCCAAGTGTCATTCTTTGGTGCCTCTAGACAAAAAGAGAGTTTTCATGGATTGACTAAGTGTCCTTGTGTTTGTCTATCTGTTACAACAAAGATGGAGGGAAAATCAGCGAGAGTTATTCCTGGTAGATAGAACAGTGCACCGAGTAGATTTTTGGAGCTTGCAAGCATTAAAGGGCCATCTATTTGTCCCCTATAAGCAGAGGCAGAGTGGACAATTGAGCGGCTAAGTAGGTGATGGAATGAGAATTTCAAGCATGAAAGGAGGTACTAGACATGAATCACCATACCGCAATCAAGGCAATTCTTGATAAGACCAGGATGCATTCGAGGCATTGAAAGTGCCATCTGTTTTGTCCCCTGAGAGTAAAGGATGGAGTAGAATTGCGTGGGAAAGAGAGTGATGTAAAGAGACATCTGAGGCTATATAAGAAGGATTGTAAAATCTAAGGAAGGGGGGAATTTTTCCATAGTTTTAGACTTGCTAGAGTTTTTGACCAGTAATATCATTTGCTCTTGTCTCAATTTTCTTGAGTTGTAAAGTTGATATAATTGTGCATGTTTCTGTGCCTTTTATGTGGCTGAATGAATTAAGAAGATTGAGCTCCATGCCTTGGTTGATGTTATCTGTGTCATTTGCAAAGGTAGTTTATACTTTAGATTCTCTAGAGTTATGATTAGGAATGTCATTTGCTTTTGTCTCATTTTCTTGAATCAAAAGTTCTACATAACTGTACATGATTTTTGTGCCTCTTATGTGATTGAAAGATTTTATTAAGAAGATTGAACACTATGCCTTTATTGACATTATCTGTATCTCAGCAAAAGAATTCCCTATTGTGAGCCTCTATTTCTGTTATTTCAATCTTTTACATTGATCATGCACTTGTCTGCTCTTAAATGTAATTGAATCCTATAATAGTCTCACTGTGCTCAGGTTAGGATTAGGATTACATGTAGGCGCATCGCCATAGTTAGGTTTCAGTTTCTGCATTTGATTTTTTGTTTAATCTCCTATCCCTTTTCCCCCAACACTTGATATAAAAGAAGAGACCAGCTTCTCTAAAATATGGAGGTTGTTTCAAGCCGCATTGTCCCACAGCTTGAAACTTCCCATTGTTGATTGATTGAGATCAAGCATAATTTTAAATCGTCAACAATGCTTATACTTATAATGTTTTATGAGTAAAGCAGGTTCAAAAACCCAACTGGGTCAGGATGGAGTAATTCGGGTTTGGGAATTTCATGTGATTTTACTTATAAAATTTCATAAGAAAAGTAATGCAAAGAACCCGACTAGGTCAAGACAATGCAAATTGGACATGTGAATTCTATTTGCTTCAATTTATAAAGTTTCATGAGAAAAGAAATGTAGATAAATTGACTGGGTGAAGTCAGAGTGAATCGAGTTAATTAAGTTACTTAACTTCTTTCATGGTTTATAAGTCAAGCAGTGTAAAAAATCCAAATTTGTCTAGTGGAGTTGATTAGGTTTTCAGGTCATTTTTACTTCTTTCATTTTTATAAGTAAAGCTTTGGGAAGAACCTGTAGTGGAGAATTATTTTAGAAAAATGAATTAAGCCTCTGTTAGACAAAATGTCTGCAACAACATTTTCTTAGGGAATGTGAACCCTTGCAAAAGCCTTGATGGGTACCTTGCAAAAAGTCCAAAGGGCAAGTGAACTCTTGTAAAAGTCCTGAAGGGTACCTTGAAAAAAGTTTGAAGGGCAAGTGGATTATTCAAAGCTCCTGAAGGGATAATTTGAAAAATGCTGAAGGACAAGTGCTCCAAAACAAAATTTTAGAAGGGCACATTTGTAAAGTGCCAAAGGACAAGTGACCTAAAACAAAAGTCTGAAAGGGTATGTTGCAGTAGTTTTGAAGGACATTTTTGGGAAGAAGACTTTGATGAAATCTTTCAATTTTTTTTAAAAGGATATGTAGACACTTGTAAAAATGTTGAAGGGATCTTTTTAAAAAAGGCCGAAGGGTGTGTGGTCCTTTACAAAAAGCTGAAAGGCACTTGAACATTTCTTTCGGGGAAATTATCCACAATAATTCTTTCAAGAAAATTGTCTGCAACAATTCTTTTAGGGAAATTATCTACAACCATTATTTTAGGTAAATTATCTAAAATAATTCTTTTAGGGAAATTATCCACAACAATTCTTTTGGGAAAATTGTCTGCAAAAATTCTTTCAAAAAAATTGTCCTGAAGAGCCCTTGACAAAAAGCCCACAATAATTTAACCGAAGAAGAAAGGTCACTTGAAACTTTGCCGAAGGGTAAGTGTGAAGTCATGTAGGGCATTATTAAAGGGTCAAGGTAGGTTAAATATCGAGCAATTTTGAATAGGTCAATGAAGGGGAAGCAAAACATAAATGTTGAAGAAATTGAGATGAAGCCAAAGTGTTGAAGTTTAATGATCAAGTCAGTTGAAGTAATGCATCTTCAATAACTCGACAAAGTAATGCATACTCGAAGACTTGACAAAAGGAGGGTTACTCAAAGAATGAGTCATGTATTTTCAAGAACCCGATGAAGTAATGCATTGTCAAAAACTCGATAAAAGGTGGATTGCTTAAGGATAAGTCATGCGTCTTCAAGAACCTGACAAAGTTAGTTACAAAAGTTTGGCATGACGAGTGAAGGAAATGAATCAGTTCTTATTGTACAAATGGTTATACTTCTGAAGTATTTTATATATTTCAAATGTTGTAATCGAGATTGATTGATGCAAAATTCTAAAGAGACGAAGAGAAAGAAAGACAAATAGTTATTTTCATTTTGGAATGAGAAGAGTCGAGTTGTAGATGTAAATATATGAGACTCATATGAGCATGGAGGTATGATGGTAGAATTGGAGAATATCAGAGCATCAAATAGATAAGTTTAGAGACAGAGAAAGGGCACAGAAAGAGTGAAGATCACCCAAGAGTGTGTTGAATGAGAAATAAGCAGTTACAGACTAGACATGCAATAAAGAACAAAGATTTGGATTTTGTTGTGAATCTAAGTCATTAATTTGAATTTTAAATGTCTGTTTGGTTGGTTCCATCAAATTAAACTGAGTTGTTTCTTAGAATAGGGAGAATTTGTTTCCTTAGAGTTAGTGCTCTTAAAACAGGGGATTGGTGTCTCCTTGGGATGGGTGTTCTTAAGTGTAACCAGTGAGGTTCAATTAGTGAGACAAATTTTGTGAGGCTAGATTAGAATAGTCATTTCTAGCGGCATTCTCATTTTGGTTTTTACCTTTGGGTTTCCACGTATAAATCATGTGTTATGTGTTGTGCTTCTGTGCATGAGATATCTCTCTTTGATTTATTTAAGTTTTTTCATTTGTTTAACATTCATCCTGAACGTTGTAAGTAATCTGGTTTTTGAGATCTACTGATTCACCCCCACTCTTAGTAGATAGGTGTGTTCAACATTGGATTCTTCAACACGAGGTATTTTTATTTGCTTCAATTTTTTGAACCATAAAAAGATTGAGCATGTTTGAAACTTTTTAGTCATGCATTCACTTAGTGGGTGAGTTATGCTCATTCTTTGGCTTTGAAAATATTTCCAACAATTACTAAATAGTAAGAATATTTTAAGGTTATTAAAAATTAGTTTTACCTTATTTATTATGATAAAAAATATGATACTAATTTTTTTAGGAATATCCAACCAAGTTTAAAAGGCAAATGATTCAAATGGGATTGCGCACATGACCTTGATGTGTTGGATAAGTGCCTTGGAGGACTTTATATCATATAAGGAAATAAGTCACATTGTGGTATTGATATCTAAGCCTATAATGATTAAGGATTAAATTATTGGTATCTAAGCCTAAAACCATTCAAGAGGCATGTCCCCAAACACATTCTTTTATGATGGACAAGAAGGTTTCATCATCCTCGTCATCTTATACAAATCAATAAGGGTCTCCAAGACCAAAGGGTAGATGTAAATGGAATACTAAGTGGAATGATACTACTTTTTAAAATAATAATTATTTTAAAATTAATTGTAAGAATTTTTATGTATATGGCTATACTGATGAGAAATGTTGAAAGATTCATTTCAAATTGCATTCCAAAATTGCATCAAGAGAAAGACCATGAATTCCTTAGTAGAGAGGAAAGAGGGAGAAATTCTAATGTGGATGGAAAGATTTCTAGTATTTCCATATAAAGAGAGCTATGTTTGAGCAACAAAGAGGCCATGGATAGAGGTTAGCTCACAAAGCTCCTTTATATTTTAATTCAAATAAAAAAGAAAAAAATTGATGTTATTTTTTATTCTTGCTTACAAGAGAATATAATTTCTAAAGAGCTAGTAATCAAGTTTTGATTGACAACATATGATCATTGCAATCCTTATTCATTGAGTCAGATGAAGCTAGGATATAGATATAGGTCACTAAATAATGCAAGATTAAGTTTATAATAAATGAATATTTAATTGATGGGATTGAAGTGGATGTTATACCCCTTATATGTATGTGAGAAATGTTGACTTCATTATAAGAGCCAACATACACCACTTGATCAAGGATGGTGAAAGATTCATAACAAATGCATATCAAGGTAAATCCATGCTCTACTTGGTAAGTGCTAACTAAGATATGAATTTGATTAATTCCAAAGGGATTTTTTTTTTAACTTATTTTAAGAGGCAAACAAGACAATAATGTAGTAAGATATAAGGCTTAATATAAAATTTCTAACAATAAAGATAAAAATGAAATGGAATAATTTTTGCATAACTTTAAAGAAGTGATCTAAGATTGTAAAGTCAAGCCACCCAAGAGAGTAGTAGAGAATGAGATACAATAGATATTACATTCCCAATATAGGCCTTTATAGTAAATATATTTTAGAGTAAATGAGGTAAATAAATAACTTCAAGCATGGTTAGATCAAAGATTAATTTGTAATATCACTTCTTCCATTATCCTTGTGTTTATGAAAGATAGTACATGGAGAATGTGGTGATTGTAGATCCTTAAATAAATTCATCATCAATAAAATGCATCCTCTCACATGGAATTATTTCTTGGAGGATCAATTCTATGATAACAAGTATTGAACCATGTTATACTTGAAATCCATGTGTCACCAGGTAAGAATAACATAGGGCACATGAAAAAAAAGTTCAAGGAAAGACAAGGTTTGTATGAATAACTTGTGTTCCCATTTCATTTATGTTATGTACATACTTATTTTATGAGGTTGATAAATGATGTATGAGACCATTCAAATATTATTTTTTCATTTTATATTTTGATGATATAAAACATTGGGTCATCAAATAATGTATTTGAAATAAGTGTTTCAAGTGCTGAAGAAGAATAGGGTGTAACGTCAATGCTATTGTCCCTACTCTAATGTAAGTGTCCTTACCATACAAACACTCACAATTTAAAATATTTCGATGTGTACCAGTTGGCCTAAGAATGTCGTTAACCCTTCCATGAGGATTATTTAAAAAGAGCTAATATAGATACAAGTCAAATCTAATTCATTTGGAAATTTAGAAATTACTAAGCACTCACACATTAAAGCTCAATCAATCAATTACACAACTAAGCTATTATACCCCATTCATCCCTATTTGCATATAAAGCATAGGAACAATCATACTATAGGTCTGAATCACTCAAAATATGACTCACGAGACATAGTTGTCAAGTTACAGGCTAGATCACTAAATGCATTATCATATTGTATATTACACCCTTATGCACACATATTCCCACACAAAGGGGATAACTACATAAGTTTGAGGCCCTTTTTAGAGTATTGACTATGTAGGCACCCATCGATAGAGGGGTATTTAGGGTTAACTCAACACCATGATCCCATTAACAAATTTTTATTAAGGTAACCTAACTTAAGGTGGATATCTAGGGTTTGAGCTACAAACAATCATTGATAACCTATCTGAAAAATCCATATAGATTAGATGAAAGGTGATAGAAAACCCAAAAATACCCAGTCAATCACATCTTGGTACAATAAATATGACATATAGAATAATTGTGCTTGGATTTAGATAATAACATCGATGCAATATCCACATAACGATGCAAGTGTCTAAGCAATAAAAAATAATATTTACAGAATCTAAATATTGTTTCCTAAACATTAAATAACCTATTTCCAAACTTGTGCATATTATATTTTTTTGTGCATCATTACATAAGCTAAGTATTGTTTTTTATTTATGATTATGCAATAAAAATACTATTTAACATTGTACTTTTTATATTTGTATCTTCATAATTTTACTTTGAAATTAAATATCATAAACTAAATTATTTAATTGGTCTACTTTTAGGAATTGGTTATATCACTCTTGAATAATATATTCCCTCCCTTAACACTTGAATTTATAAAAAGGGTTAAACACAAATATATGATAGTCCCACCCTTATCTAGTATATATGAGATGTAATGCATTTAGGGTGATTCTATATGATCTTTCACTAGTCCTTATGTTTGTACATATATGAAATAATATTTCTTCAATGCAGTAAAAGGAAATTAATAGATGTGATATCTAGATGTCTTCTTTGTAATTATGATTAATTTTTATATATGTGAGACTTGATCCACTTTATATAAATGTATGAGAGTGTAGACACTCCAATTTTATCACTTATGCATCAAATTAAAAAATGAAATGACTTCCTATAATTCCACATATTATCTGTTCAAATTCTTTGATAAATTATCATTCACTATTTAAATTCTCTGATCAATTATCATTCTTTGTTTAGATTCTTTGATCAATTATCATTCTCTATTTAATGTCTCTGATCAATTATCAATTCTCTATTCAAATATGATCCTAGTCAAATACTTTGTTCAATTATCATTTGAGTCAATTTTCTTTGTTCAATTCCTTCTTCTTTGATCAATTCGATAATTTTCCCTTCTCCATTCAATCACATTCTTCTCCTTAATTTCAATATAATAATCAAGTCTATCACATTGTATTTAATTAAATAGGTCTTTGAGCTCTTTAATCAATTAATCTCTTAATTAATAATTTTTTTCTTGTGGCCCTCCAAAGGACATCTTCATACAAAAAGGAATCTTAAGATCCTAAGAATATATCCTTGAGAGCACACAAATTATTCAAAAAATTAGCAATAAAGGGAGATTATTCTCAACCCCTCGTCTTGGAAACAAGATAAAGGGCCCAATTTTGAGATCCATGTGCTTTCTTGGAGAGGATGCTTCACCCTTCATCTTGGAAATAAGATGAAGGGCCCATATTCATTCATATTTGTTAGTTACAAAAGGGGCGCATCCCACCCTTCATCTTGGAAACAAGATGAAGGGCTTATATTTGTCCATCATTGATATTTGTAAAGGTCATACTCCACCCTTCATCTTGATTGAGATGAAGGGATCATATCATTTATCCATGTACTTGATCCATGCGCACACTTTAGGACCTTTTGGAAACCATTCATCTTGATTTTAAGGTGAAGGGTCCTCCTTGATCCAGATTTTGCATAAATACACCTCTTTGCAATGCAATTCAATATGCTCAATTCAAACAATGAAGAGGTGTTAGATCATCAGGGCTCTATGTGCATCAATATTATATACTTTAATCAAATTAACATTGTTCATATCTTTAATGGAGGTGTCTAACTATAATTTGGCATTGATAAAGACCCTCTAAAGCTACATCCGAGCTGGATCCCTACAAAGGACAAGTTACAATGAGGTTTGTATTATGTTTATTTAAATATTTAAGCATTGTAGTCTTTTATATTTATTGATCTCATGAGGTCCTAGGTGTATATTTTGTATTTGATATCACTTTATTTTGTGTTCTTAACAAATTTGTGATAATTAAGAGAATTTGAATTCTATTGACACATATGACATACCTGGTGGGATCATGTAACCCACACATTTCATTTGAGCCTATATACTCATCTTGCTTTGTATAAAATCTTGATACTTTTGAATATTATGTTTGTCTCTATTTTTCGGTGAATTCATTCCCAAAAATGATGAAATTATCTCTAGTTGTTTATTTCTAGCAAAATCATCTGTGTAAGGGATGAAATCATCTTTGTTCTTATCTAGTTTATTTTGTGTCTATAGATTTTTATCATTGACAAATTTATTCTGAAATTAGGCAAACTCATCCTAATAGTTCATAAAAATCACTCAAATTATCAATGAATTTGTTCTCTCCAAGTAAAGTCTATTTCCAATCTTTTAGTGAAATTATTTCATATTCGGTGAAATTATCCTAAATATCGACAAAATTATCTAGGTTCAATTTTTTTTCATTAGCAAATTTGTTTGAATTTTAGAAAAATTATCTCTATGTTTAGAAAATCTGTTATAACTTTAGCAAAATTGTTATATTAATCAGTGAAATCATCTTTGTAATTGGTAGAATCATCTCTGTCCATTGTTTGTGTTCTATGCAAGTTTCTAAAAATAATGAAAATGAGCTACATATCAACTAAATTATCTCTATGTGAAAACTTGAGAGTTATAAAACAACTGAAATCAACCTCCCTCACTTGTCAAAGACCCATAAGCGAAACTACACACCTTGTTTGCTTGTATGTTCCAAAAGTAAGGTGATCTATTCAAACAAATTACATGTTTAATTCACATTTTGTTTTAGGTTCTAAAAATAAAACTTACTTATTTGTCAAAGCTTTCTCATTTCATGCAAGTATTCTTTGATACTTATTGTTACTTGAGTGTGTTTTGGGGATGTTTTTCACATATGATCTCCCCTTTGGGTGAATCATAAATGCAAATATTCAAATTGTTTTAAATCCCAAAGATTTGCCTATTATGTTCTTCGATCACCTGTAGTGGGAGTTGCACAAATCATAAAGATAATACCTTCCTTTTTATTTTTGGTTTAGTGAGTGGGATTTCATCACCTCCTCACAAGTTATTTAGGGGTACATTGACCTTGGGTTTCATCTCCTAACATATTACCAACCCCACTTATTCGGTGGGGTAGACAAATTGAGAAAATTATTCATTAAGATAGTGGTTGATCAGATAACCTAACCAACTAAAAAGGGTCTCAGATCATGTGGTAGTCTAGGCATCACACTTTACTAAGCAATTAATAGATGGAGTGATTGTGAAAGGGACCAGACCCTTTAATAACAAGCTAGATGGTTTGAAACCACTTGAAGGATAGTTATAAAGTTCCCATGTACTACAAGGTATATCATGACCATTTAGTTTTTCCAAATGAAAATTTAGAATAAAAACATATTTGTAGCAAAATTATCACTAGTGCAAGGATGTAAAGGTTAACAACTCCCAAAGATTACCTTTTGATAGAAGGGAGTGTAAAAACCCTACTGATAACCTGAAAAAATTATTTATTTTTAAATAATCTTAAATTTTATCCTCTCAAAAGTAAGTATATCGAAAGGATAAGTGACTTCCCCCTAAACCTATGTTATTTTGTAGCATAAGGTGAGATTGCTTGAGTCATTCTTTGGTAAAACATTATCATATTATACTTACACTAAAAGGCATTACTCTATCCATGTCTTTGGTCGAAATTGTTCCATTTTACCTTATTTAAAATGCATACATTTCATACCTCTTTTATTGTGTGAAATTATACTGTTACTCTGTCTATGTCTTGGTGAAATCTTTGTCCTTCTATGTCCCATATTGGTCAAACTTATACATTTCATATCTCCTTTGTGTGAAAGTGTACTATTATTCTATCCACATTTTGATTCTAAATTGGTCTCTTCTACTACTTGTGTTCAAATTTTGTTCCAAACCACACCTTATTTGAGATAATACTATTACTCTATCTATGTCTTGGTCAAATTTATTCACATCTTATCATTTATAAGGACTTAACCCTTTTCTTATCCCAAAAGACATCATTCTTATCCAATTCTATTTTAATAATTGCTTCCAATATGCCTTGTTACACTTGAATTGGTATGGCTTATAATACTACTTATGAGGATGATTGGACTCAAAACCAAACTGATCCCTTTATGCAAGACCAATACAAGCAATAATTATATGAGGATGATTATCCCTGGGATCAAGAGGGTATGTAATTTCATCAACTAAAATATGAAGAAGATCCACCTATTTATGATACAACTCATATCCATTTTGAGCACCAATTATATGTTGATAGAGAAAATAATCTGTTACATTTATTAGAGATTGAAACCAAAGTCCCTCATGATTTCACTATGGAGAATATACGTAGGGTATAAATAACATATCCTACACCCAACCATGTCATAATTACTGAGTGGACTTATGATACACATTCTTCTTTACATAGTCCCAAAGAGGTTCAACATGAACAAATCCAAAAACATCAATAAAAGGGAAGTAATTACTTGAGTTTGTACCCCAAATATCACCCATTATTTCCACTAAATTACAATAAGCTAAGAAATCAATTAATTTCGTCTGTTGATTGATAATCAATCCAGATGTTGATCATCCAAATGAACATCAATAAGAAACTCCCATAGTTGATCCACTTCCTCGTGTTAAAATGTCCATGGCTATAAAATAAAAGGTACTTATAGAGTCTTCACAACATGTTGTGGAAAAACTTCAAACATTTCTCAATCCCCATTAAGTGCCTCATAAGCCCATTCTTGAAAAGTAATTTGATCAAAATCCTTCACAACCATTACAAAATTTGGGTCATCGTCAATAAGTTCCCATTGAACCACAAATAGTTCCATCAAGTTCACAACTTCCCCATTCCAATGTGTCTAAAGTTCCCTCTAATGGTCATCAAGAATTATCTAATACACAATAATATGTTCTAACTAAAAACATCAATTCCTATGACAAAAACAAACACTTCTTCCTCTACCAAAATGACATATTTCTATTCCATCTGCTAATTGTAATCCCTACCAAGTTACTCCCACTCAATTCAATCCTAGATATAGAATGGATAATTCCAATTAGCTAAGAAAAAATATTGATTCAAATCCAACTAATCCACAATACCATTATTAGTTCTATAATCTTCCATCCACTTCCCCAAATACTCTCCTTGCTTAAGAATTAAAAGTGATCAAAGATACCATATTAGAATTATATGATGATAATCAAAATAGAAAATACAAGATGGATAATACATGTTCATATCCATTTTATTCTAGTATTTTCCATATACCTTTGTTATATCACTTTGATATTATAAAATTTGATAAATATAAAGGAAAAGGAGATCCAAGAGAGCATTTAAGATTGTTATTTGTTTCTTGTCAAGAGGCCAGTTATAATAACAAAATCCTACTTCATCTGTTCTCATGGGGTTTGGCTAGACCTACATTAGATTGGTTCGCACACCTTCAAAATAATTTTGTTCTAACTTTTTATGACTTGTTTGGGAAGTTTATCAAACATTTTTCATATAATATGGAACATGAGTTAACTACAATGGATTTATGTCCTATCAAGCAAAAGGGAGGTGAAATTTTTGTTGCCTATCTTCAAAGATGGCATTAAAAATTATTAACTAGTAGATGTCCACATACACTGCCAAATATTGAGTTTACCAATATCTTCATGAAAAATCTAAATTTTGATCTTGCACTCAAATAGAGATTACAATGTATAGACAACTTTGATGACATTATCATAAAGGAGGTTAAAATAGAGAGAGTATTGATAGATAAAGGATTGATTAAAATATATTCCTCAAATCAATCTCATGGTCAATCTTCCAATCAAAGTCAAAATTAAAATCGACATGACACTCAGAACCAAGCATCAATGTCAACTCCAATAAATGTGGTAGACAAGCCAAAACATTTTAACTGCAATAAAAATATAGTTCTAAATGGTGTTCAAGAGGCACAACATATTCAAATAGTTCAAACACCACCCATACAGAAGGCACCTCAATAGTAATTGTTTGCATTATAAAGTTAACCTCCTCCAAGAGGGTAATTCAATCGACATCCATTTTCCAAATTAGGGGAACCTATTGAGATTGTGTTCTAAAAATTTATGGCTACAAACCTAATTAGATGGATGAACACTTAGTTTTTTGATGAATCTCAACCTAAACCAGATTGGTATGGGGACAATGAGTATTGTGAGTATCATATAATTAAAGGGAATACCATTCATAGGTGTGTACAACTTAAACATATTATAGAAGATTTTATTAATCAAGGAGAAATAGAGTTGAATAATGTAGCATCTGATAACACTGGTCAGGACATGGGAATATACAAAAATCGATTCCCAGAACATAATATTGATCAAAATGAGTAAAGGGTGTGGAGAAATAGATTTGAATAATGTAGTATCCGATAACACTGGTTAGGACATGGGAATATACAAAAATCCATTCCCAAAACACAATATCAGTCAAAATGAGTAAAAGGTGAATAATAGTCATATTCAGAATTAGGGGTCTTAGGGTAACATTGTTGACTATCATGCTATTGCCTATGATTATAATATAGTGGGTCATGTCACAAAACATCATGTCATGACCATTACCATAAATCCCCATCCTCATTCCAATAATTATCAACAAGTGAATCCCTCTATTCTAGGATCAAGTCCATCTATCCTAAGAGTTCCTTCATCTCATAATTCCCATCCTTGAGTGATTATCCCAGGACCTAATTATTTAGCTTCACATTCTGGCATTTCTATCCCCACTTAAGATTGTGCTGTTATAAATTGATGTTCAAAGATTACCATTTAAGGCCTTTGTTATAATCCACCTTCTAGTTCTCCTCCTGTTCTAAATCAATCTAAATCCAAGTATGTATCTCTTGTGACAAAGGAATATGATCTTGTGGATCAAATGAATAAGATACCTGTGTAGATTTCCATTTTGGATATGTTATATACTTCTTAGTTACACAAGGATGTCTTGTATGAAATTTTGAGCTAATTTCAAGTGCCTAAAAATATTGCACTAGACAAATTTCAAGAATTAGTGGGACATTTATCTCCCGGTCCATAGTTGACATTTGATCAAACTGATATATAATCAATTGGGTCTTCTTACACTAATTATTTATACATTGAGGTTATAATTACCCATCATAAGATCAAGAGAGTACTGATAGATAATGGATCAAGGCTTAACATTGTTATATTGAAGCTAGTTACACAATTGGGATATACTTTAGTGGATTTAAATAATGATAGGATAACCATCAAGGGATATGATAACACATAGTGATAATCTATTAGAATTATTTCCTTGCCTATCTAGGTTGGATCGGTTATTCATAGCACCCTTTATCATGTCATTGATCTTGATTTGACATATGATCTTCTTCTTGGTCATCCATGGATTTATGAGATGCATGTAGTGCCTTCCACACTTCATCAATTTATTAAGTTTTCACATGCTAACATGGAGGTGACTATTCCTACAGATTTGAAACCCTATCAATATTTCAAACATCTAAAAGAGCATCAATATACTTATTGTTCTAGTAATTCTTAGCTTATTACAATGGACAAATAAGTCATGTCTGATCCACCCAAGTCTAATTGTCTAGATGTTTATACTCTCATTTCTTCTTCCTCTAAATCTTATTCCCCTCATTAAATTCATCTCATTATGATACTCATGAAAAATGTCTTGGTACATATAAGTTCAATGATGCATTTATATTTCCAAATCACCTAGATTGCTTAAGCCCTATGATAGGCCCAAGATGGAGTGGCACAAGAAAGGTAAAACATCCTCTCTTATGACACCTCTCCTATTTGTTCCAAGAAAGGGTTTATTCAATAAGATTTGAAGCTAGAAGATGAGTCATGGTTGTATAATGAGGATCTAGCTTCTCATTTCTAGAGTAAAGAATATCTTGTTCCTAATAAAATCTTGTCCCATAATGCATATATAGACAAAAGATTGGGGCAAAAGAGCAAGGTAGAATAGATCCTATTAAATTTGTTAAACATTGTAATAAATAAGGTATTAGATACAAGCCTAAAGTTATACCCACCTATCACCTAGAGGATCTAACCTGTGTGGTAAAAGATAAAGTTCCCAAAAGCAACACAAAGTCCTTTTATAGTATTTATAATGATCTTGCCAATACTAACCTATTTGATACCCATTATGTTCTCACTATTTATATTATTCCTACCATTCCCCTCATTCTCCATTATCTCAACCTTATTGATTAGGACCAGTAAGACTAGGAACTCATTCTTGATAATTTGAAAATGAAGAATATATTGCCAAATTCATGGGCTTAAGAGAGGGCATCCCTCTAGGTGATCATAAGCAAGGCTTCATGTACAATTTGGACCCTACATCCTACTTTGGGGAGTGGTGAATTCCCTTAGTCAAAATAAAAATAAAACATTGAGATCTATAAGCAAAAACCTTTCTAAGGGGCTTTGAAATCAGGGAAAAATTCAAGAGAAAGATGTGTTCTTTGGTTAAAACATGTCTCAGATGCCATTAGATGGGGAAATTCACTCTCCTTCGTAGGAAGACCAAGTGTCCACAATTCCACACCTATCATTCAGTATATAAATCAATCTTGAAGATCATAATGAATTTGAGTGTATGGTTCTAGATAATCCACACTTGGTAGCTCATTGGCCATTACCTGAAAGCAATGATTCTGATTCCTCCCAGATGGCCCCATCTAAAAGTTTACATTCTGAGTCTGATGATCAACTACCTTCTTTTGCTCCTAATCTGGATGGTGGTTCCAAAATTCTTATGGAATAAAAAATAGAGGTAAACATTGGTACTTTTGATGATCTAAAGATAACAAAGTTTGGTATGTCCCCTCACTATAGAGGGACGTGAATTACTTGTTAAGCACAAGCTTATACTGAGAGGGGTGGTGAATCAGTATAAGATATTTTTTTCACTTTTGACTATTAATATTAAATCCTAAACCTCAAATTACTCTGTAATTAATATATTCAAAGTAATCAAAGAATACAATGCAAAACCACACAATGCAAATAGACACATAATTTGAATGGAAACCCTTTCAAGAGAAAATCATAGAGAAATTATCTTAATATAAATATTCGTAGGCACCACCCTACTGGAGAACCTACCCCAAAAACAATTTTGTAGGCACTAACCTACAGGAACACCAACCCCTTTCACCGAGCACCAACTCAGCAAGAGACACCAATCTCTTTTAAACGAAGGCACCAACCTTCTTAGAAAAAATCACTCTTCTATTTCAAATTTGTTGTCAAAACAACAGATGATAGAACACTAGATTTATCCTTTCGATTTGATCTACACTTGAGTGTTTTAGCTGCTATACTCTTCCTTATACTTGCTGGTTTTTTCCTTTTAATATTCTCACAAAAATTTGCCTTTCAAAATTCTGCTCTTCTTTTATATCTTCCACTTTTGAATCTACACTTTTTCCATTCGTTATACACTTATTTATAACCATGGAAAGCCACAAATTAAGGTCATGCCTCTTCAAGTGAAAAGGTCCATTCAAACTATCACAATTCCTCCCAATAGGTTGGCCAAGGTCAACAATTCCATTGACTTCTATCGATATTTCTGTTCACTTCTAGTAACAATTCCATTCACTTCCATCGACATTTCCATTCACTTTCAAAAATAATTATGTTCACTTATAGCAACACTTCCGTTCACTTCTAACAATAATTCCGTTCACTTCTGACAACAATTTTGTTGACTTTTGGTAATAATTTTGTTTACTTTCGGTAACAATTCCATTCACTTCCAGTAACAATTCTGTTCACTTCCAACAACACTTTCGTTCACTTCTAGCAATAATTCCATTCACTTCTGGCAACAATTCTGTTTGACATTTCCATTCATATCCATTATAATTCTTTTGACATCAATGAGACAATTATTCCAACATTACTCATTGCCCTTCTCATAGAATTCATTGACATAGTTTCCTGGGATTATTAAGATATGCTAAGTCTAGATCCAAAATTAATTATACATCACTTGGTCATACATCTAGATGTAAAGCTGATCAATCAAAAGTTGAGAAAGATGCATCCACCTATTGCTCTCTTAGTCAAAGTTGAACTAGAGAAGTTATTGGCAACATGATTTATCAATCCTATTCCATATGTAGATTGGATTTCCAATGTGGTACCTACAAGCAAGAAACCAGTAGGCATTCATATTTGTATAGATTTTTGGAACTTGAATAAGGCTTGTCCATAAGATTATTTACCATTGCTGAGTATAGACATGATTTTAGACTCAACAATAGGTTATGAGATGCTATCTCTCATGGATGATTTCTCGAGATATAACCAGATCAAAATTTCTCCTGAACATCAACATAAAATGGCATTTACTACTCCATGGGGCACATTTTGTTACCAAGTCATGCCATTTGGTTTGAATAATGCTAGTGCCACTTATCAAAGAGCAATGACGGTCATATTTCATGATCTTATGCATGACATTATGGAAGATTATGTTGATGACATTTTAGACAAATTAATGTCATGCAAAACACCCAATAGTATTACATAAAATCTTTGAAAGGCTCCACAAATACAATGTACATCTGAACATTAAGAAGTGTGTCTTCAGGGTTACATCTGGAAAATTGTTAGGTTTCATTGTGTCTCATAGAGGCATTAAAGTTGATCTAACCAAATTTTGAGTTATTACTAAAATGCAACCTCCTACTAACTTGAATCAACTTTGTGATCTACAAGGGAAGATTTAGGCTATTCAGTGCTTTCTTTATCATCTAGGTTTTACTCATCTTCTAAAAAAGGGGACTAATTTTCAATGGAATGAAGAATGTTAAGAATCCTTTGAAAATCTCAAGTAATATTTGGATAATTATCCTATAATTTTTCCTCCCATGCCTAGAAAACCTTTTTTATCATACATTTCTGCAACTGACAGTGCCTTGGGGACACTCCTAACTCAACATGACGATCACAAAAATGAAAGAATTGTCTATTATCTAAGTTTAACATTGGTTTATTGTGAGAAAAATTATACCTAGATGGAAAAATCTTGTCTTACATTAGTAGTTGCTACTCATAAGCTAAGACATTATATGTTGGACAACAAAACAATGTTGATTGCGAAATAAACCCTTTGAAATATCTATTGGTCAAGGCATCTTTAAATGATCACATGGATAATTGGGTAATGTTTCTCAATTAATTTGACAAAGAGTACACACATTAAAAAGATATGAAAGGACAAGTGTTAACTGATCAATAGGTTGAAGCTCCGCTTCTAAATTTCACTCCAATGATAATATACTTACCAAATGAGTCTATTATGAGCCTAATTGAAGCAAAGGAATGGAATCTCTAATTTAATGGCTCTTTCACATTGCATTGATTAGGCATAAGAATAATTTTCAGCATGCTGCAAGGTGATCTTATTCCCAAGGCTTTTCACATTAGTTTCCCATGCACAAATAAAATTGTTGAGTATGAAGCTCTGCTTGCTGGAGTTCATCTTACAGTATAGTGGAATATTCAAAATCTATAGATCTATGTAAATTCTCAACTTATTATCAACCAAGTCATTGATCAGTACCAGACTAAAGATGAGAAATTGGTGCCTTATAAAAGTTTGGTGGATGAGCTCAAACTCGAATTTCAATTCATCTAGTTTAAATAAAATTTGAGATCCAATAATAGATATGCTGATGTTATGGCTACTATTAGATTCATGATTGAAATTGATTCAATTGTCAAAGAGTATCAATTTTTGATTGAGAACTTCTCATTCCATCGCATATTTGTTTAGATATTGAAATGATCTATGTTAATGTTGGTCCCAATTCCCCTTGGTATTCTGATATTTATCCATACCTTCAAGATCAAATCATTCCCCCTGACTTATCCCAAAACCAAACCATATATTTCCTTCAAAACACTTCCCATTATACCATCCTTGGAAACATACTCTATTATAGAGGCTATGAGGGAACTCTAATTTTTAATCTAAATATGAGAGAATTTGAATTACTACTTAGGGAAGTTCATGAAGGGATTTGTGGCACACACACTAGTGGTTTTATCTTATCCAAAAAGCTTATTTGGATTGGATACTATTGGCCTACAATGGATGCAAACATATGTACATATGTTAAGAAATGTTTGCCATGTCAATAACATGGTGATCTTATCCATGTTCCAACCCAGGCACTTCAACCAGTTACGAACCCTTGTCCATTTTACACACAGGGACTTGATCTCATTGGCAAGATCAACCCCACTTATTCTAATGGCCATAAGCACATTCTTACTGAAACTGAGTATTTTTAAAAATGGGTAGAGGCAATTATTCTTAATTATATTACTAGAAAGCAGATTTCAAAGTTCATTCCGAATCATATCATTTGTCACTATGGCATTCCATCTACCATTATATTTAATAATGGTGGATCATTAAAAATAAATATGTTGTTTCCCTCTATTCTGAATTTCACATCAATCATAAATTATCTATGCCATATTACCCTCAAGGCAATGGCTAAGATGAAGCTTCCAATAAGACATTGATAAAAATTATGAGGAATATTTTTACTACTAGTGGCCATGATTGGCATCTAAATATTTTCCCAGCCTTGTGGGCATATAGTACTAATGTCTGCACCCCTACAGGTGCAACACTCTATTCTTTAGTATGTGGTTCATAATCCATTCTTCCCATTGCACCAAGTTACCTTATTTATGCATTTATGTATAGGATATTCTAGATGAAGAATAATATATAGTGGTATATTAGTAGAGTTAGATCTTCTGGATGAAAAATAACTAACTGCCCTTAATCACCTAAAGTCTTATCAAAACTAGCTACATCAGGGTTATAACAAGAGAATCATTTCTTGAGAGTTTGAGCTTGGTGATCTTGTGCTCAAAAGAATCAAATGAATACTAATGATAAATGGGAAAATAAAGGTAAATTCAAAGAAAATTAGTTAGGCCCCTTTGATTTTATAGCTAAATATGGGTTTGGTGCTTACATATTGGCTACTGAAGGTAGTGACAAATTTGACAAGCCAATGAATATCATGCATCTTAAGCACTTTCATGTTTAAGGTTATCACACTCTAATCTCTAAATGTTCTCTCTTAGAGACATGTTTGTTTCATTTTATCTATCTACCCCTATTCTCTCATGCTTAGGGCATTCTGGCATTCTTCCTCACCTTTTGTCCTATTACCACTTGGATTTGATTATAAATGCAGTTCAACAAATGAATCCAACTAGTCTTTAGTATCAATGAAGATAAAATGTGCAGTATGGTTTTTATGTTGAACTATATTTGTAGAAGAATGTTCTAATTATGGAAAGTTTTGATCTATTGGCTTGTAAGACTTGTATTGCTACCTTGAGTCCCTAGCAATTTCCTGTTCACATTCCACCATACAACTCATTCACACCCAAGTTCATTATTGTAATAAAGAAATTGTATCCTATTATCCATTGTTGTTGGGTGGTAAAAACATAATTATTCATGTCTAAACACCCTCCTGTCCATATTGATAAATCACTCCCATGATTACCTTTTTCCTTTGATAGGTGTTTTTGGATTTGTCATTTCCTATTTCATGTCTGTACATTCTCTAGTCAAAATAACCTTGTTGATATCCTATACCCAAAATTCCTAAAAAGTTTACATATTCCCTAAAATACCTAAAAATTTCAAATATCTCAAAAATCCTAAATAGTAAAATGTGCAAAAAATCCTAAACAATGGTGTTTTTTCCCACAAGGTACCTATCTCTAGTATGTCGTAATTGATTAGTTGTCAACTTGTTGCTCAACTTGGATTTATAGTTGTTAGTATATAAGTGGAACATCTTGCCATATTTCATTGGTGATTTTCATCTCCTCATAAATACAATATTTCAAAGAGGGACCAACTTTCCATACTCTTACCATTTTGCAAGTTAACCATGATCTTACCATTTTGAAAGTTAATTTCATGCTCTCAACATTTTGTGAGCCTTACCATTCTATCTCAAATTTTTCATGTTCTTGTCCCAAATCATACCTATCATTTTTTGTGCTCAATTTAGGCTTAAACTACAATGTTCTGAGGTCTAATTAGACTATGTAGGTAGTGCTTAATTTTCTAAGGTTAGATCGACTATCTTTTTATCCCATGTTCTTGGCTTTTTCAAGCATATATCTTACTATCTTGGTAATTCAGTTATATGCTCTCATTGTTTTTTAATCCCTTATACCTATGTATTCTATATAATCTTTTATTTTTACTTATCATCAATTTTTATTCAATCCCAAATCTTTGGGAGAACTACATTTGGCTTGAAGTCCATGTTGGATCCGATGTTCATGAGGCAATGTAGGCAACATCCACTTGCTTAAGGAATTTGGAGTCATCTCATCCACTTTCTTCCTATTATTCTATTTCCCCCTTTGATCCTGATTGTTTTGGCATACACTTGGTCTCAAAGAGTAACACCTCATTATCACACACACTAATTTAATGTATAGAATGTTTACTTGCTTTGGCTTGTGTGTTTTTGAATGGAATGTTTTAATGATTTCTTGGGTGTCTTATCTTGTTACATTTTTCTTCCCGCATGACTCTTAGTTTCTTAATCAATATGTTTGGATGTGAGTGAATTTATTTGAGCTCTATTTTAATGTATTGTGTTTTGGTGTGTTATTTTGTTCCTCGGTTGCCTTGATTTAGTACACTATGTTTTCCACCTAAGTCTTGATTATTCATATCTGTTAAGTTTTATTCTATGATCACTTTACAACTTTGTATTATTTGAAATGCCATTGCTTCACTTGTGCCTCGTAACACCTTCTATGCATTCTTATAGGAATGAGTTGTTGCAAGCTTTAGAGGTGCAAGAGATTGGTTCTTCTTCACTCAAAATGAGATTTTATGGTCAATATAGGCTATCATTGTGTATTGTATAATTTGATTTTCCAATTTTTTTCTATACAAGCCATCTTGCCCATTCGATACAATCACAACATTTCTCAAAGATTTTATCCAAAGGTTTGAGAAAGACATCATGTACATAAATGATGATCTTATCAAATAAATCTTAGCCTATGTGGATAACATAACATGATATGTTCACCCTCTATTTGGTCCTCCTTTGGTTGGACCTACTCAATGTTGGCATCATGAGAATTTAAATGACTATCATGATCAACATAATTTTAAGATTTGGTCAAAATCCTATTTGATGTTGTTATTAGATTGGTCTATAGTTAGTTGGACTAGTTTCATGTTAAAAATGAGTTAGTATCATTATGTATGAAGGACATGTTAGCTGACTATTCATTGAAATCTTGCTACCTTCTTGAAAATTGGGAATGTCTATTTTAGTGTGTATGTTGAGGACATAATTTTGGTTTTGGGATCCAGTCAAAAATCCTTATGGAAAGCGAGTGAGTAGTTACATTGTGTTAGATATTTGGTTTGCTAGAGGTTGAATACAATTTGACTAATTTATTCCATGATGGTATCCTATCGAGTAGTCTGTTAACAGTTTGCAGAATGTTTGTTGAAGCTTTGTGTAAGTTTCCTTCTTTTGGCCATTTTTAATAGGCTAGTGTTCTAGGTTGTCTCAGTTTGGTGTGCTTTTTAAAGTTGTATTATCTACTATTTTGTTGTTATATCATGTTTTGAGTTTTTATGTCTTGGTTGGTTCTAGTTGAGCTCTATTAAACATCTTCAAGTAAATTATAAAATATTGTGAGATTTATCAAAAATTTCAAAACTGGTTCATAGCTCTGGTTCAAAATCATCATCCAATTAATAACTCCAGTTTCAAAAGCGTTAAACTTCACTAGATTAATGAAAATAAAAAATCATGTTCTTTCTTTTCTAATAATAAATTTGTTATCATTAAACTCAACAAGTTCTAATAAAAAAGGTACAAATATTGTGATCAAGTTTCAAACTATATCCTTACAATCCAATACTTGAGAAAGATCAATCAAGTGTTCTTTTAAATTATAATGTAATACATAATAGTAAATTATTAATTGTACTTTTAAGTAGTAGATATTTGCAAGGAGCCAATACTATGTAAGAGAGTTAAAAATCTTTTTAAACCAATAATTACAATTTGGAATTTCACATAGCATAAAATTATCCAACAACATAGTGCACTAAGTCATAAACTAGAATTAAAAAAAAGGTTTTACCACTTTCTCACATTATCATTCGTCCATGAGTTAACAATCCATTAGTTTTTTAGATAACTAATGGTATAAAAATCATCAACAAAGTCATAATCAAGATCAAGCACAAAAACTTTACAAATTCAAACTCACATGATGTATAAGGTAATTATAATCATGGTATTCATTTCAGAATTGCAAAGTATTTATGTCTGAATAGATATACAAATTCAAATTGGGGAGGATATCTTGATGATAGAAAGTCAACTTTAAGTTATTGCTTCACAGTATGAAGTGGGTTGGTTTCTTCATCTTCAAATAAATAAGGTACAATTATATTATCCTCTACTAAAATTGAATATATAGCCCTTACATCAACTTGCACATGATAAATATGGTTGATATTTCTGGAAAAGATCCACAAAAGACTCAAGGAGATGATAGGAATCTTACCTATTTGCATCAAAGGGGGGAATGTTGAGTATGATTTCAATACATGCACACGAGTTCTATTTTTATATTAAGTATATTTTAAATTTTTATATGTTTTAAAAGGTTATTAAAGTTAATTATGAATTTAATTAGTTATTTGGTCACTTTTAAACAGTTTCCAATGATTTTCTAAAAAATAGTTAGAACTGTCAATTAACTCTAGTTCATTGTCTAAGTACTTAAATGAGTTATCAAGTGGTGAGGCATATTTTTAGTGTTATTTAAATGAAATTAAAGTGTATTCAAACCAATTCCTATTTTTAAGATAATTTGGGTTGCCACTTTTGTCTAGTTATAACTTGTGGTAGTCAACTGATAGTGGCTTTTTGTATGATGACCAAAAATCTATCAGTTAGTGTTAGTGGCACTTTTAGTTGTCTCTTGAGTTTATATTTAGTTACTTTAAATTGTATTAAAGTATAATTTTATAATTATAATTATAGACTACTTAGTTTTCAAGTAAAATTCTTTATTTAGTTTTTATTTGATGTTTTTGTTGAAATAACTTGTCATGCAAATTATTTTGTAAAAGGCTTGTTCTATGCCTTATTTATTCAATAAAATTATACACAATATAAGCATGATGCATTAATTAAAATTTAATAATTTTAACTATGTTTTATCTTTGATATTATTACACTAGGTAGAATTTTAACTAGGTATACATTTTTACACTAGCAAACATATGTTTTCAAGTTTAAAGCCATTCAATATATTTTTGGTCAACGATTTCGCTCACAACTAGTTTGATAGTTAGTAATTATGGGACAATTTTGTTGATACATAGTTTCAAGTTTAGAGAGAAACAACATTGATTTTCACTCCTCAATTTATTCAAAACCATCATGATGGAGTAAATTAAATATGAGGTCACATAGAACCTCTTGCTTGTATCAAATTTTTGTCACTTTTTTGTGTAATGTTATGAAATTATTGTTAGTGTGTACAATATTTGATAATATACTAGTGAAAATCATATTATGTTGATTGATTTTGAAATGAAATTATTTATATGGTTCATAGAAATAGAATAATATATCACATAATTAAGAATAAAATAAGCAATTCCACAACAACAATTAGTGAAAGATCATAATATTTGAATATTATGGTTGAGACATTTCAAGGGGGGAACCTCCACAACAATGAAATAAGAAAAAAAATCACAATATATGATGATAAAATACTAACCACTACCTCCTATATATACTCTACTTAGTCATGGTTATTCTATAGGTTGACCATACTAAGAACATTGAAAAATATAATAAGATAATATGAAGGTCTATAAGCCACAAATTAGTCACATATATCCTTAGATGCACCACAGGTTAAAGGCACAACATGCCCCTCCCCTTTAAAATAGTGTTGTATTCAACATTGAATCAAATCAGGATGTTTTTTTAGCAACACTTCATCCTCCCATATTGCATTTTCATAATACAAATTCTTCCATTTGGTCAATACTCCTTATGGTTCACAGTTGCTTAGTGCACATATGAAAGTTCTATTCAGTCTCTAGAATGATTCAACCTATTTATCCAATTCAGGTAACTCAGTCTGAATGGAAAATCTGTGTTCAGTTACCTTCTTTAGACAAGATACATAAAATACTAGATGTATGTGAGTGGACATGAATAATTCCAACTTGTAGGCAACAATACCATTTTTCTACAAGATTTGATAAGGGCCATAATACTTAGGGGACACCTTGTTATCTTTTTTATCCTAATTTAGAGATATACAATTATATGGATACTAATTTAAAAAGACCTAATCACCTATGTCAAAATATTACTCACTATGGTGTTGATCTGCTTGTTGCTTCATTCTATTTTGTGCCATTGCTAAATTCTCTTGCAAACTAACTAGCACCTCTTGTTGATAGTGAATGTGTTCCTTACAAAATCAAACCTTGGAATTCACCATAAAGGTTAAAGTTATGGATGGGGGTGATACCCATACAATACCACAAAGGGAGACATTTTGGAAGAAGTGTGGAAAGAAGTGCTATACTACCATTCGATAAGTGGTAACCAATGAACTCATTTATCTTGTTTATCATAAACAAAACAATGAAGATACCCTTCAATATATATGTTGACTACCTATATTTGTCCATCAAATTGAGAATGATAGGACAAACTATGAGCCAAATAGGTGCCCAAACATGCAAATAATTCAATCCAAAAATTACTAGTAAATATGGGATCTCAGTCACTTACAATGATCATTGGAGTACCATGTAATTTTTGAACCATATTGAGAAAATCAAAAGTTACTTTACTAGTGACAAATGGCCGTGATAAAGGAAAAAATGAGTATACTTTGTGAGTTGATCTCAAACTACCATGATAACATTTTTACCCTCAGACCGTAGTAAACCAGTAATGAAATTCATGAAAACCTCATCTCAATGCTAGATAGAGATTGATAATGGTAGGAAAAGACATAAGGTCTTAATAGTTTCACCTTTGTTCTATTGACATACCATACATCTAGCCACATATTTCTAGACATCCCCCTTGAGTCCTTACTGAAAGAAATCTTACTTAATTCTATGATATGTTTTTAAAAATCTTGAGTGACCTCTCAATGGAGATGCATGAAGTTCTTAAAGAATTTTATGTTTGAGAAAAGAATGCTTACAAAAGTATAATATATTTTTATACCATAATGCATTCCCATTCCATGTAATTTTTTTGGATCCCTAAAACCTTGTTAAATACTTTAAATCAAATCATGGATATCACTGTCACTCTCCCATTCTGATATTGTTTCCTCTAATCACTCTACTTGCCAAATAGTCATTGTGGTAACAATGCCTTAATTGATTCATCTCTCTGGGATAGTGCATCTACCACCACATTCTCTTTTCCTTTCTTATAGACTATTTTAAAATCATAGTCTAACATTTTAGTCACCCATTTTTATTGTTCTTAAAAAGACAATCATTATTCTAAAACATATTTGAGGCTATAATGATCAGTCTTTACCTGAAAGTGATGACCAATCAGATAAGGTCTCCATTGCTTGATTGCATGGAAAATAATCATCATCTCTTTCTCATAGATTAGCTTGAGCCTATTTTCCATCTAGTTGATGACTCTCAAATGCAAGTGGTTTTCCTTCTTACATGAATATGACCTCCATGCCATATCTTGATGCATCACATTCAACAATAAAAGTTTTCAACAAATTAGGAGTAGCCAAAACTAGAGTGGCACACACAACCATTTTTATCTGTTCAAATGTCTTGGTATATGTATCAGTCCACTAGAAGGAGTCATTCTTTAAAAAATATGTGAGTGGGGATGCAATACTACCATAATTTTTGACAAACCTATGATAGTAACCAGTTAGCACCAAAAATCCCTAGAGGTTCTTGAGTGTCTTGGGAACCTACCACTCCATCATTGCTTGGATTTTTTGGGATAAAATTTCACTTCATGTGAAAAAATATGACTTGAGTACTCCACCTCTTAGATGTCAAAATCACATTTAGAAGGTTTTACATAAAGTTGATAATGTTCTAGAATCGAGAATATCTATTTTACATGTTTTAAATAGTCTTCTTAAATTTTGCTATAAATGAGGATGTCATCAAAAAACACCAAAATAAACTTTCTCAAAAATGGCCTGAAAACAATATTCATCAAACTTTAAAAAATATATGGTGCATTTATGAGGCCAAAAGACATGACCATAAACTCATAATGAAATTTATGAGTTCTAAAAGTTGTTTTAGGTATGTCCTCTAACTGAATTTAAATTTGATGATACCCAGAGCGAAGATCTAACTTGGTAAAATAAACCACATCATGCAATTCATTTAGAAAATCATTAATTATTGGAATAAAAACTTTTTCTTGATGGTGTGCTTATTGAGTTTTATGTGGTTTGGGCACATAATTGAAGTGTCATCCTTCGTCCCCACCATGAACACTATGAAAGAATATTTACTTTAGCTGTGTCAGATGATTCTTGCATCCAACATCTCTTGCACCATCTTTTCAATTTCACTTTTTTGAGCATAGGAATACCTATATAAATTTGATGTTGGGTGGTGTACTGGGAAGTATTCTAATGGCATAATCATATGCTTGGCTTTGTGGAAGTCATTTTGACATGTCACAAAAAATAATGGAATGGTCATCCGACACCATTTGTAAATCAAGATGGGTAGAATCCTGGTCATTTAAACTTTTATGAAAAATAAGCACGCCACAAATCCTTCAACATCTCTTCTGAGAATCTTCATCATTTGATGGGAACTAACTAGTTGTGGAGATGTATCTTGTAATCCATGTAATTTAAATGTCATGCCCTCTGAATAGAAGTGCATGAGTAGTTCCTAAAAATTCATTTCAATATTGCCCAATGTGGTGAGCCATTGCACTCCAAAAATAATGTTAGCCCTTCCCATGAGAATAACAAATATAGGAAAATATAACATGTAGTCTCTCATAATAAGCTTAATACTATGACATTTTTCAAAATAATTGATAGTACCACCATTTGTAATCATAACCTAAAAGTTTGGAGCTAGGTAAATGAAATAATTCAAACGAGTTTCCAATTTACTATTCATGAAGTTATGTGTACTCCTAGAGTCAATCAACACAATCACCTTTTGTTTCTGAGGAAACCCACCACCTTAAAAGTTTGAGGAGTACTAATACTAAAAAGTGCATGACATGGAATAATAGATTGAAAATCTTTAGATTTATCCTCGGGTTTGTCCAAACTTGCACCTGAGGCTTCATCATCTTCATCATTATCATCAGTGCCTTCAATGTAAAATAACTTATTTTAGCACAATGATGTCCTTTGCTCCATTTGCTATAGTATCTAAAAAAAACATTTAACACTTTTCTCCTCAATTTTACAAAAGATAAATTGGGTAGATTGAGGAAATGATGGTGATGAGAACGTCTGTTCACAGACATTAGTGAAAGGTATTCATTTAAGAAGATCTTTTTCCTCTATCATGCATGCCTTGGGGATGGCTTGAGATACTGAACTGAGACTAAACATGAGAACCTCCAATTGGATACTATTTTTTAGGCCACCTAAATATAGGTCAGTCAGATTTTCCTCAATGATGTCTACCACATGTAAGGAGAGATTCTAAAATTGATGAATATAATCCTTTACAGTGCCTGTTTGGTGTAGTTTGGCCATCTAGTTGAAGCAGGTTTCTTAGACATTATTGTGATATTAGAGTTACAACTCTTTAGAAAATATGTACCAAGAAACTAAGAGGCCTTTATTTTGAGCACATAACCATCTCAGGTTCTAGATAGGGCATGGCCACCTTTTACAAGCATAAGCTTGATGTAGATCAAATAAATTTTCAATTTGAGTGATCCACATGAGCTGATCATTACCATAAAGTTTATGGAGGTCCACTTTTGGCAACATTAGCTTTAAATTAGGATTGACATTGGATTGCTTGGAGTAAGAGAACCAAACTGAAGTGGTGGAGAGTTATTTTACAATGGCTGAGCTAAAAATTTGGATAATTGCCTAATTATTTTTTTCAATTGATTCCACAAGTTATTCAGGTCCCCTCTTACCCCTGTGATGTCCCCTTTAACCGCATTGAGATCATCTTTATACACCATGCCATGTAACTCTGACTTAAGTTGTTGAACCACCTTCAAAATACATGGATCAAAAGTTCTACTAGTGTGGAGATTTACGAGTTTCTTTCCCTTTCCTGCATCTGTGAGTGTTAGGACCAACCATGCACAAGCCCTAGGAAGGTTTCAACCCCCAAAAAAGTGTAGCAATAGATGAGACCATTGTGATCGCTTCACTGAGATGAATCTAATGACTACTAATGCACACAAGGGTAAAAAATTTTGGCCAAAAAAATGTACAAATGAAATATACCATTGTAATCATCCTATAGAGATGAATCCAACAATGGCTAATTTACACAAGGTTAAAAAATTTCCTTTTTATTTTTACTTTTTTTAGTAAAAAAATCCAAAAACAAAATTATGGTGATGAAAAAATTCAAATCTTCCCTGATTACAAGTTTGTTTTTTTGACCTTTTAGTGCTCAGGATGCTAGATTTCGAAAAAACTATGCCATAAAAACTTACCCAAATTGAAGCTTTGATATTATTTATTATGAAATTATTTAAATGATTCATAGAAATAGAATAATATATCGCAGGATCAAGAACTAAATAAGTAGATCCACAATAAAAATTGGTGAAAGAGTAAAATCTTTGAATATTATTATTGAGCCACTTCAAAGGGACAACCTACACAATAATGCAATAAGAACATAATTCGCAATACGATGGTAAAATACTAACCACTAACTTTTATATATACATTACTTAGCTATGGTTATTTAATATGAAGGTATGTAAGCCATAAATCAATGACACATATCCCTAGACACACTATAGATTAAGGGTTTAGCAGAGTTGTTTATCCAACTCATGTATATAGAAGTTTCTAGAGTGATTTTATTAGATAGGTGTAGTGTGAGAGAATAAAGGTGGAGCATAACTTGAGAGATATGTGGGATCTTTTGATAAGCCTCATCTCCTTTTCTATAGGAAATAGAAAGGCTATAAATATGTAAACTCGCTCAATATTTGAATACCACCAAAATGAATTAAATATTGTGAATGAATTAGAAATGAAATATATTATTAAGTGTTCAAATTATGTATAATCTACACCTATTTTTATCAATGGTACAGAGTAGAGTATTTTTTAATTGCTAAGATGCTTTGTTTTATTTAATTTACTAAGGGGAAGATTTCCAAATAATTTTTCCCATGTTGATGATATTCTCTAATATTCAAAGTATTTTGTATTGTCTTTAGTATTGAGAGTTTCAGAATTTGCTTTAGCATTGGTTTAGGGCTAACCTGTATTTTTTTCATTTTGGTTTTGTATGCATCAGTTGAATGACCTTAAAAAATGGATCCATGTGCCACTAAGGTATTTCTACATGCATCTGTGTTGCCCTCAGGGGAAGGAAGCAATATTCTCTAATTCTAAAATAGAAAAACAACCCTTCCAAATTTGTATTCCTTTAGGTAGTCTGTGTAAACAATACATACTCTTTTATTTTCTATCTAGGCACGCTGCCCACATGCGTGCTTCATACTTAGTTGGATGTTTTGGTAGGCATTCAAGTTGATACTTATGCCAATCTCAAAGCATTCCCAATTGTTATTCCCATAAGATCTACACTTGCATTCCATTAGAGGCATTTGGAGATCAATATCAAAGGGATCATTTTTTAGATTGACAACAATCTTAATGAGTTTCATCAGATTGAGGTTACATTGATGGTAACAACATTGGATCCTCCTACGTCCAAGACTGACAACTATTTGCATGGAGATTTTGACTCAAGTCTTAAGCCAAAATTACATCATTAGGAACGTAGTCTCACAAGTTTCAGTGATCACACAACGTCAACCTCCAAGTGCATGTTATATGTATGTTTTTGAACTCAGTCGTTAGACAATTTCAAGTCTACCAACACTTAAATTTGTAGATAAAATTATAGAATTCATCTAAATCATTATTATGATTTGTTAATTCAATAGTCAGTTTTCAAAGAAATATAGCTTGGTTTCTAAGTATAAATTAATCTTATTTTGTTTAATGTCATTGTTTATTACTTTGATCGATAGTTTTGTTATTTGTTATTTTCTTATAAAAAACAAACTTATTATAGTTGGTCATTAAATCTCTTTATTATATAGTATGTAATAGGTCAATTAATATTGGACAAAAAAAATAAAGTCACTGATTTTGTTTTTTAATATGTTAAGTAGATTTGTAATGAGTCATTCAGGTTTAGGTATCACTAGTCCATGTTGTGAAAAAGTCAATACTCAAAAATATGATCATTTTTTATTTGCCTCTAGTATTAGTTTTTTATGTCAAAATATTTCATCATTTGAATTCTAAAACAATAATTTAGTGTTTATAGTATTTTGTCATTAAGATGTCAAAGTGTCAAAAAGTAAAATATAAATTACTTCAATTGTAATTGGACACACTATCACTTGTACATGATGTCTATCTTGTGGGAGGGAGGGGAGGCCATTCTAAATCTAAGTCTCGTGATCACATTTGATAACTAAGTAGTAACAAATTGGAAGATGGAGGCAATGAAAGAAGGGGGAATTTCAACGTTCTCTCATCAGTCACCAACGATGGACCCAGATTCTAATTTGGTGGCATTTTTTTAGTTTGTTTTTCATTTTTTATGTTTTGTGTGGTAGTGAATAAGAATATAAGTAGTATTTCTCTTCAAATTTTTAATAAATGAGTATATTTTTAATGTATTTTTCATTGATGTAAAATAGTGATGAGAAATGATAAAAGTACTACATCATCATGATATTGAGGTTGTTGGTTAACTACTTATAAAACCACAATGTTTTGGTTGTTAGTTAACCACTTGTAAAACCATCTTTTTTAGTTGTTGGTTAAATACTTGTATAACCATCCTTGAGGTTGTTCGTTGTCCTGATAAAAACATCCAAATCATGCGTAGGTGTCAAAATGACACACTTCAAGTATGAAATTGATGTTTTTCTCCATGTTTGCACTAAGTGAGGGAATGCTAATAAATTAATATTAGTGCATACATTATTTGATAATATATGAGTGAAAATAATATTATGTTGATTGAGTTGTTAATTCAATTCAGGTAGATAGGAGTTTTTGGAGAGATTTTAAGAATAAGTGTGATGTGAGAGAATAAAGGTGAAGAGATAACTTGAAAGATTTGTGGGATCTTTTGATAATGGAAAGGCTATAAATATGTAAACTCTACAAAGATGGGTCCTCACAAAAACCCACTTGTAGTAAGCTACAATATAACTTATAATTTTTGGATTCAATATCTTGTCGTATGTAAATTCAGATTTAAAAAATAAATAAATGAAAAAGCTCCTTATTACATTTTTATTTTAATTGCAAGTTGCTGTAAAAATAAAAATTCTAATTGTAGAGAATTTGATGAGTAGATAATATGCAGAGGCAACCTCTATGACTTCTATTCCTTTGTGATTCAACTTTAGAAAATTTTGAATATGGAATAAGCAACATTCAAAAATATTTTTTTGTAGGGAATAGGCTTGTGGCTTCTCTTCTTTCCAAACCAAAAACCAAACCATAAAATAGGGAAAATTCTACTGCAATTAATTCATAGTCCATGCAACACAGAGTATTTCTGGCACTAACAATTACATTTGAATTATTTGTTTTAATTATTTTGTTTTGTAACTTTTATTAGCAGAGTGCATGAGTGTTTGAGAGTAGCACCTTTGCATGTGTTTTTGGTTTCAAAAGAAACTTGCATGCACAGCCACAAAACAAAAATTCAGTTCTTCATTGAAATCTCAAGAATTATCTCCACTAAACTAGAGTTTCACACTTGTATCAATTATAGCTAGATGGTTGCCGATGTTGGATTGATAACTCTAAGGCATCTTCAGCTTATAGGGTGACCATATATTTTATTTACTATTTTATATTGTGAAGATATAATTAGTGTAAATGTTTGGTACAAGCTTGCAATTTGGCAGCAGTGGTCATCATGGAGATGAGTACTTTTATGATTCACATAGTAGGAGATGTAATTCAAATTCAAGGCATCCTCACAGTGGTTTTTACATATATAACTCATTAATGAAATCAAAATAACTTCCATATGCAGTCTTATTTCATGTTTGTTAAATCAAACCTATTTTTGTAATATGTAAGTCTATGTCAGGATCTTGCTCCACTAATAGAGCACATATGATTACTTCTTGTATTAGCAACTAAACACAGAATTTAACTAGAATCAATAAGTAACTAGAAATATGAAACAACACAGGAATATGAGAGACAATACACAATTGTATTAATAATCACTTAGAAGAATATACAATAAAGAAGATGCCACTTCTTCTTCCACCTCAAAGGCTCGCCACACCTCAAGACCTTCTTCTCTCTCTCTCTCGGTCCCAACAATCAACTCCAATACAGAATTGATGTTCACCTCCACCAGTCAGTAACTCACTGCCAGTACACCAAGTACACAACCGTACTCCAAGTAGATCTCCTGCTCTCTGCTGCTACTTGCAAATCACTAGACCTTACTCACCATTGTAGATCTCCAAAAGAAGCCATGCACACCTGCTGACCAAGATCATACAAATACGAAGAACCCTTCTGATTCTCCAAACCAGCACCCACCTTGGTACTGTGGCACTAGGAGGAACACACCATTGCTCTCCTCTCTCAGAAGGATCTTATTTGCTCTCTTACTCCTAGCACAAGTTTACAATACAACCCATGAGTCCATATATAGATCTCATACTTACAATAATTAGACTATCTTAATTAAAATAATTAGACACGCAACTCAAGACTATGACTAGCCTTTAACATGCAAACTAACAGTCTAAAAATAGACTCTCTGAAATCAACATGCAAACTGCATGTTCACGTACAGGCTATCGACGTCGACACCCCCTGACCGATGTCGACCGACTAGTAACTGATGTCGGTTGCTTCTTCACTGCTGTCTGACCGACGTCGATTGTCCTGCAACTCATTCTGTAACTCTCTGCAACCTCCATAACCTCTGTAACTTCTCCTGTTTGCATCTTAGTGAAGCTTTTATCTCCAAAACCTAACAATCTCACACTTGGAAATAAACAACTGCACCTGTACCTGTACCTGTACACTGTCTAAATTATTCCCTGGCTTGTATCCCTCTTCAAGATCAATTCTGAAGACCAATCACCACACATCCTGTGATGCTCCACCTGTCATCCAAGTAACCTGCCACATCCGAACTTACAACTCCATGTAGTGAAGACCTTGACCCTGCATAACAAGAATCCCTGCTGCTAGTCCCTCTCAGATACCTGAGAATCCACTGAACTTCCCTCCAGTGCTCCTTCCCCAAATTGGCTCCATACTTTCTTACAACTCCCACTGCTTGGAAAAAACTTAGGTCTACACTAGACCTCATGTGATTTCGAACCCTGTTCTAAGCTAAACTTGAACTGTCTAGCGCTTGGTGTGCTTTCTGATTCTGCACCCTGCATCATGAACTCCGCCAACACCGTCTTCACATTAGCTCCCATTGGAGACAAAATCTCCATGTCTCTTATGCCAAAGAATTTCGCTGCTCCAAATTCTTCATGACACACCTCTGAACTAACCTTACCTTTAGCTCAGCAAAAAAACCCTGTATGTACAAACCTGCTAGCAAATCACCCACATACAGTAACTGAATAATGTCGCGACTCATTATCCACCTGGTAAGACAAAACCACAATAGTTACACTGACATTGACTGAAGCCATGCTTAGTCATCCACCTAGTACCACCTGTCAGCCCTATACCACTGTCCTGCAGCTTCCTCAAGACCATATACCTTGGCCTTCCGTCTCACATATCCATCCACTCTCTTCTTTAACTTGGGAATCCATCCCTCATCCAGTGCTTTCTTCCAGCTGACAACTCCACCAACAAACACCTGTTTGGTTCTTCTCCAAGGACTCACACTCCTCATCCATGCCAAGCTCCCACTGTATCTGAATTCTACCTGCATTGCCTCTTCACGTCTTCCTGGTTCTTGACCATCAATAAGCAATATAAAGAAGGTGAACAATGAATATGAGGTTCACTTACCCTTTCTGACCTCCATATGAGCATTTGAGACTTGTTGACAGCTTGCTGTCCACCCACCATCCGTTCTAGTGACCGATCTCGGCCATCTCCCAGTCTGCAACTGACCGATGTCGGATCCCTACGCTGACCCTGACTGCTGACATCATTTTCCTAGCTGACGCTGATATCCCTTCTGCCGACGTTGGTTCTTTCATGACTGACGTCGATCTTCCTGTTACTGACGTCAGTTACTGTATGACTGACGCCGATACCTGTGTTCCCCTGTGAGTGATAACTTTTTACCCGCGAGCTCTCCATGGATCAAAATCTTATTCAAATAAACACAGCTCTGCTCAGAATAATTCAGTTCCCTCACCTGATCTCTGTCCGTCATCTCTTCCATGAACACCAAGGCTTTCCAGTTCTTTAGCTTGCCAAAAACATCTGTCTTCCGCTTAAGAACATGCATTCCCCTCCTACATATGTGACCAAGCCTACAAAGCCACATCTCTGTAACAAAAGGTGAATCAGTAATATAAGTAGATAGATAAAGTATACCTACTTTCTTACCACCATTCTATTTAGCAAAGTGATCACATGTGATAGATCGTCCTTAAAATCTGATATGTAAAAGTTGTTGGGGAACTTAGATGGCCCCCTTCTCTTGTGTTTCAACCAAGCTTGCTTAACCATCAAAAGACATTGACTAGTTTGCTTGCCTAATAAGCTTGCCAAATGGCTTTGCTTATTTGCACATATGATTCTCCACATGGGATATCTACCATTTTGGTGCTTTGTATAGACACCAAGAATGTAGTGGCTTAAGAAAGTCTATTTGCAAAAATGAGTGAATGAGGGATTATCTTCCTCTAGGTCAACACGGCCAATGTTGGAGTCACCAATCTCCAAGGTATCAGATACCAGGTTAGAGAAGGGATCAAAATTTCATGTATTTGAATTTTATTTTGATATGGAATGAGCTCAAATTTTAATGTTCAAAAAAGTTGAAGGAAATTTTGACATGGATATACACATTTCGGTATAAATAGTTTGGAAGTAGAAAGTGTTCATGTTGGTCATGAAAATGTTGGCTTTCAAAAGGTTCAAAATTTCATGTATTTGAATTTTATTTTGGTATGGAATGGGCTCAAACCCTAATATTCGAAAACATTGAAGGAAACTTTGAGATGGATATACAGATTTCGGCATGAATAGTTTGGAGGTAAAACGTGTTCGTGCTGGTCATGAAAATGTTGGTTCTGTCCCTTAGCACCTGCCCAGAGCCCTTCAACAGTCAGGTAGAGCTTTTTGATGCGTAAGATACCAAAACCCTAAAAATGGTTCTCTAATAAAAACGGCTACAACTAAATTAAAAATGAAGGAGTGTGGAGTAAATGAAGACTCAAAAAAGAACGACAGAAATTAACGATGCAATAAGAAAAGGAAAGTTTTATTTATGATATAGATAGAAGGGGATAAGGCTCAGGGGCACCAAAACCTTAGAAATGATTCTCCAATGAAGACGGCTACAACTAGAAGGGATGAAAGAGTGCGGAGTAAATGAAGACTCAGGAAGGAACGGCAGGGATTTACGATGCAACGGGAAGCGGAGAATTCTATTTATCATATAGATGGAGGGGGATAAGGTTCGGGGCCCGTGCCGTTAATGGCACGATGCGTCAAACCGAAATTTCGTCATGTCGCGCCATGCGCACCAGAAAGGCAGTTCCCGCACTGTCATAACCCTACGCCTTTTGCGATAATCCACCCAGTGAAGCTTTGTTGAGCTATCTCGCTTATGTAACGCTTTGTGCACCTGCAGAGCACTTTCGGTACTGCTTTAGTTCCGCATGTTGCGCGTCGTATGCGAAAAATATTTCAACCCTGTAAATACAAAAAATTATATCCACTGAACTGTAGTTCGGAGGGCCCAAATCAAAACCCTGGAAATACAAAAAAAAAATGAAACAATTTAGTTTTTATAACTTATTTAGAAATATATGCAGAGCAAACAAAACTACTGCAAACCATGTCAAAAGATAAAAACCTGATCGAGCCTCCTATGTGGAAAAGATCCGAATTTCAACACTATTTACTGCAAAAAGATATTAATTTTTTCAAAAACATATATTTTCATACTGCAATTCAGGGCATATACATTGAATGTAAAGCAAGCAAGAGCATTAAATGAAGTCGTTCAGAAGCCAATGGCGAAAGTCATTTTTAAATATTAATTTTTAATATGGGATTGAAGATCATATTTGAATCTACTTTAATAAAGGGTGTGTCAAAAAGATATTAAAAAAAAAAAAATTAATAAAAAATAATAATTTTATGAAAATTATAATAAAATAGAAAAAAATTAAAATATTTTTTTGGGCATATTTTTATATACGGATTTTTTTTTAAAATTATAAATAATAATAATAATAATAATAATTCATAAATTTTATGTTAAACATAAGACATGTGATTAGATATATAATGCATGATAATCAACAATTAACACTTCATTTAAACAATTGAAGATTTTGATGATCACATAACAATTATAAAACAACAAACGAATATGTGAGTATTTAGATATGTGACCACCTCAACAAAACTATTTAAAATATACTTTATTATTTGTTCGTTGAAATATGTGTTGTGCCCTGCCCCCTTTCCCTGTTAAACCTACCTCCCTTTATCGGTTTGTTCTCCCTTTACAACACATTCCTCCTCCTTTGCCCACCCTCCCTTCTCTTGTTCCCCTCCAAGCTCGACGTTCCTTCTTCCCCTATTAGGGTTGCTCCCCCTTTATAGCGCTGTCTCTCCCTGCATGTGAGCTAGGAAACTCCAAGTTGATGTGGCACAATCTCAAAAAAGAAACGCAGATGTTTTGATTTGAGGTGGAAAGGCCAAGGATGGACGCAGAAGAATTGGTAAGAGATGGATCCTAGTGGGCGATGAGGGACCTTCTTTCTAGGCGTGAGAGAAGACATGCCCTATCTTGCAGTTGAGGGCAACATCGCTTTTGGTTGGCTTCCACTGTTGTTTTGGTTTTTTCACAGCGGATTCGTTGAAGTTTCACTGAAATGTTTGGCTCCTTTGTTAGGTTTTTTGTTGTCTATAAGCAGTGGTTTGGTGGTGTTTCTTGTCTCTACTATATGGAAGCTTATTCCTCTCATGGGTAGTGTTTTGTTGTTCTTTGGGTTTTTTTTGTTTCTTTGTTGCTCCGAAGTTCTCTGTTTGATTCGAGCATTGGGTCCTTGGAAAAGCGTTTATCCTATCAAAACAACAATATGGATTGTGTTGTTGTGTTCACATAGAGTAAGAGATAAATGTTAATGGTGGAAAAATTAATTCATTTGAAAGTTTAACATTTTTTTAATTCATGTTTTTTGGTTTGGCATTTCGAAAAGAAAAGAAAGTCTAATTTAAAATAAAACATATAAAATGCATCTAATTTTTTTTTAGTCTAATACTTAAATATAGTGTAAAAAATATCAAATGGATTGTAATCCAATGGTGAGGATGATGGTACAAAAAGTGCTCTTTAGCCATCTACTAAAATATAAATCCCAAAAAAATCCCAAAAAAAATGAAACCGAAATTATACCGTAAACGAATTTGATAAAATAGATACCTCTTAATTCTTGAAACTAAACCAGAAAAACATTCTATACATTTAATTTGTGTAAAAAATAAAATTCCAATAAAATATATATATATATATATATTTTATTGGAATTTTATTTTTTACACAAATTAAATGTATAGAATGTTTTTCTATATATATATATATATATATATATATATATTTTATTGGAATTTTATTTTTTACACAAATTAAATGTATAGAATGTTTTTCTGGTTATATATATATATATATATATATATATATATATATATAATTATTATATATTAAACCTAATTGAAACCATTTTACTTCATAGAATGAAGTATAAAACCTATATTTCAACTATTGATACGCATTAACAATTAACACTAGCCCACTAATAATCATCCTCTGAATTCACCATTACTCCACCATCACTGGATTTGTGAGAACCTTCATAATTTCTTCCCCACGATGTTGGATTTTTCCAAATCTACCCTAACCCTCGCTTGGGTAAAAGCCTGCGTTAAGCCATGTCTACTCCCATTAAAAAGTAAGTAATAGATAGCCCCACAGTTAAAAGACAAACTTTTTCCTTTAAAAGTGAAACACTACACCCTTCCATCGTTCCTTACGAATTTTATGTGGGGTCAAATTTTGGAAAGTTATATATATATTTTAAATATTTAAAATAAAAGATAGAAGTTTATCGCAAAGATTGTAGTTTAATTAGTGAGGATGATGATTGTTTATATTTATTTATTAATGTATAAATTTTTCTAAATATTTGATACAGAGAATTAATCAAATATTGTAAATGATTTTGATGTCGTGAATGCCTTTTACTTATAATTATTTTGCCAAAAGATATCACTGATTTAGATATATAATTATTTGCTACTTCTAAATAACTTGACATTAAAAAAAGAATGCTTAATAGAATCATTACTTCTTAATACTTTGACACCAAGTTAAACAAGAATGATTATTTTTAAGTGCCTTGACACTAAGTTGAAGGAGAATGATCGCCTCTCAATACTTTGACATTGAATCGAAAGAGAATTATTTCTTCTTAATACCATATTTAAGTTGAAATAAAATGATTACTTCTCGATCCCTTAAGACCAAGCTAAAGGAGAATCATTGCCTCTTAATATCTTGGCACTAAGTTGAACAAGAATAATTACTTTTAAGTGTCTTAGACACTAAGTTGAAGGAGAATTATCACCTCTCAATACCTTGACATTAAATCGAAAGAGAATTGTTTCTTCTTAATAACTTGACACTATGTTAAAAGAGAATGATTACCTCTCAATACCTTAACTCTCAACCAAAAGAGAATGATTATCTTTTAGTTATTGAGAAGTAACCTCGCAAAAAGAAAATCGACTATTCATGTGCCCACAATCGAGATGATAGATATTTTAATATCGTCTACGAGACAAAAAATTGTCTATGGGACCCCAAACCAAAAATCACAACCCAAAGGTGTGAAGAAACCGTTGGAAAAAGAGTGGCTTTGAGTTTTTTTTTACTCTAGTTCCCAAACCTGCTACTATTTTGCGTTTGAAGGTTCACTCTCCTACTATGGATCTTCATAAAAAATTCTCCGTTTCTACCAATGTTCTCGCCCTCAAATATAGTGAGCATCGATACTCCTTGTAGGCTACCCACATATTCAGTTCGGATGTCATCATAGGCAAAGCATTCCATGTGATGATGCCATTCTGTCTCAACCATGCTTGATATGCACATAGGACATATTCTCTATTTTTTCTTGGGATCTTCCACCTACCCATCTTGCATTGAAGTTGATGTGACCCGGTTCTCAATTGTCCTATGAGCATCTTCGTTCTCCATTTATTTTTTGTCCATATTTAAGTTTTTTGGTCATGCTCATAATTAAAATTGAACTTAGTCATGTAGTAGTGCTTTTTCTTCCCTCTTTGCTTTGTCCACATATTTATTTTAAATTCCTCCCTCCCATATCTCTTTATCTCTTGATTGGTCTCAGGTTACTCATGAATGTTAATGTCCCACTTATCCATCTAAAATTTATTTTATTTTATCCACGTCCTTTTCCACTTGTTCAACTCTTCTTTTATTACTACCTTTGACAAGTTATCGTCCTTCATATCCTCCGCTTTCTTTATGTACCCTAGAAAACACATCATACTTGTGATTAAATGTTTATGAGAGTGGCTTGCCTTAGCAACTTCAGAAAACTCTAGAAACTCCTCCCCCTTCTACTTTTGACATTCGAAATCCCTTCCAACCCACACAAAGAATGTAACCCAATAGCCTTAACGTAGCATCAAACCGGTACAAAAGAATATGCTCTCAAGACAGGGAAAAGAAGCACTAAAGAAAAAGGTCCTTTCTTTCCTCTTCAAATCTGACAACTCGTTAATATTTTTTTCCTAAATAAATAAAGTCGACAGTCCAACTTTCACAAAGGGTGGTCCCACGCGCGTGGTTGCAGCCAGCGAAGATAACAACACGTGTCAGACGTACAGCGGTCCTACCTGGCATTAAAAAATATAGACCAACAAAGAATCGATTTTAAAGTCCGCGAGTGGAGTACCTATTCGAGTTGTGGTTGCGACGAAGCTTCACAGGTGAACAGCTGGGCGGTAAAACAATTGTTTTTTTAACGGTTTCGGTAGATTCTTAGCTGGCATGGAAGGGTTTCAGCGAGCTATAAATTGCCAAGAGATCTCCGTTCACCCTCCCCCCCGCTTCATTCATTTACTCTCTCTTTAGAGAAGAAAAGATTGGGTAGGGAAGAAATCGTGGTCAGCCTTTCCGTCAATCTGTCTGTCAATTAGGATTTACCCTGCAAAATTCTGTAGTGGGCCGGTTTTTCTTTCTGTTTATTTTGCCCGTAGGCCAAGGCAAGGTCGTGGATTCGAATCTCCTCCTTTCGCCATGGGTTTCCTCTCGGGGCAGTATATTCTCGTGATCCGCAGACTGCTGCTGCACGCAGCATTTTTGCTGCCGTTTCTGAAGAATGTATTTTGCTGGGCCTGTCGTTGCGTCGGGCTGGCGGAGGTACTCGAACCCGAGACCTCGGATCATTGGGAAAGTGCCTCTGCCTCTGCTTTTTCTGCAGAAACGATCAGAGAGCATTTGCCCGTCGCCACGTTTGGGGAGATTTCCCAAAGGTTTTGTGAAGTCGAGGAGGATTTTACGTGCGCCGTGTGTCTGTGCGCGTTTGAGGGGGAGGATGAGATCAGAGAGCTCTGCAATTGCCGTCATGTATTTCACAGAGATTGTCTGGACAAATGGGTTGATCATCATCAGAGTACATGCCCTCTGTGCAGATCTTGCCTCATGCCGGAATTTGATGAGAGGGAAACAAATTATGAAGAATCGTCATCATGGATTGTGGACAGAATCTCGTATGTGTTTGCTGAAGATTTGTCATAGCATTTAGCGGGAAGGAAAACCCCCAAAATTCATGGTGTACATACGAGAAATTTTGCAAATGGTAAACGATGATAATGAAGATAATCCTGCCATTTGAGATCTAAATTTGGATTCTTTCAAACATTAATTTTGTTTTTTAAAGGAAAAGAGCCCTATAGTGCCTCTTCCACCCACACATCAGCATATCAATTAAACAAATTTAATGCGGCATGATACAAATTTTTAATATAATTCTTAATTATAGTTATAGTTAATGAAGAAACATTATCACCCACTATTATAGCATTACCCCCAAAATCCAATCTAAGCAAAGCAAAATGCAAGCACATATTTCACATGTCCTTTTGTGCCGTCATGATGTAATCCCATAAACAATATCATTATTTTAATAAATATATTAAATATAATTTATAAATATTATTTTTCTAAAACATTTTTGATAAAATATAAGTGGTATGTAAATTTGGGTTTATATGACATAATATTCTTACTTACACAAAACTAATTAATCTAAGATTTTATATACTATTAATCTCGACTCTATATGCTATTAGTCTTGAATTTTAACAGTTTAATTGTAAAAAGTTAACTTTAAAAAAATGATGATATCATTTCATTAAATAAAAAATTAACTTTAAAAAGACAATGATGTCATTACATTTAAAAATAAATAAATTAAATCATTGAAATGACTTCAAAGTTGTCTTTAGAAAATAGTTTAAACTATTACATCTTTATTTTTTTTAATATATTACACTTAGTTGTTAGTTGTAAAGTTGTACATAAGAGGACAAATGACATAATGATTTTTAAGTAGAAGATGTAATTGTTATTTTAATTTTATTTGTACAGAGTGATTTGTATTTGTCTTTGTCAGTGTTTGATAATAATTGACATTTTCTTTTTCTGAAATATCATAATACTCTTTGGGCCCTTCCCACTTGTTTTTGGTTTTTCTATATAAAATGTATCTTTCTTTAGTATTTCTTGATGGTTACAATCATGAATCTATTTCAAACTCTTCCCAATTAAAATAAGCTTTTTAATTAAAAAACCTTCCCAATCAAAACGTCTTCCAAACAACCTTACGAGGACCAATAAGACCTTGATGTTTCTATTGATTTTTTTAACATCTAAATTTAAGGTTAGTTACGAACATAAATAAATCTAATAGTTTAAACTTTATTGAGGAATTTTACCTTTTTGTATATTAAAAAAAATAATTATGTCGATAGGCGTTCACCTACTAGAATGAGCCCTTCATCCCATACTTGATCCACTATACACATTTGAAATTGGAGGATGAATATGATTGTGTTCCCCCTGTTAACATGTGTTCTTTGATGCAGCTATGTCTCAAAGCATGAGGGTTGCCAATGGGGTGTGTTGGCCCATTGGGGACTCGATCACAGATACAAAAGGTCGACATGTTACTAAATTTAATTAATAACATTTATTGTGATTTTATCACTATGGTAAGGCTACAGAGAAACTTTTTTAGGATTTTTGCACAATAAAACATTCATTTTTGTTTATTCTATACAATGACTTTGCATGTATAGACCAAGGACAATTGCGAGGTGGGCTAAGCTCGGATCTATTTCTCTTTACACAACTAAATAATCTAAGATTGTATATACTATTAATCTCGAATTTTAACAGTTTTATTGTAAAAAAGTAACTTTAAAAAGATGATGACATCATTTCATTAAATAAAAAATTAACTTTAAAAAGACATGACATCATTTTATTAAAATAATAATAAAATCAAATGGTTAAAATGACTTCAAAGTTGTGTTTATAAAATATTATAAACTATTACATCTTTAATTGTTTTAATATATTACACTTGTTGTTAGCTATAAAGTTGTACATAAGAGGACAAATGACGATAACAACTTTTAATGTTTGTTATATTGGCATGTGGGATTTAATGAATTATGTAGAAGATGTAATTTTATTTTAATCTTATTTGTAAAGAGTGATTTGTATTTATCTTTGTTGATATTTCGTAATAATTGACCTTTTCCCTTTCCAAAATATCATAATAATCTTTGGGCCCTTCCCACTTGTTTTTGGCTCCTTTATATATAATATATTTTTTAAAGTATTTCTTGATAGCTACAATCATTGCATCTATTCAAACTCTTCCTAATTAAAAGGCCTTTGTAATAAAAAAAACTTCCCAATCAAAACGCCTTCCAAACAAACTTAAAAGGACCAATAAGATCTTGATGTTTCTAGTGATTTTTTTTTAATTTAAGGTTAGTTACGAACACAAATAAATCCAGCAGTTCAAAGTTTATTGAGGAATTTCAACTTTTTGTATATTAAAAAAAGTAATTGTGTTGATAGGCATTCACCTACTAGAATGAGCCCTTCATCCCATACTTGATCCACTGTCTACATTTGAAGTTGGAGGATGAATACAATTGTGTTTTCCCCCTATTAACATATGGTGTTCTTTGGCACAACTATGTCTCAAAGCATGAGAGTTGGCAATGGGGTGCGTTGGCCCACTGGTGACTCGGTGGCAGATACAAAAGGTTGACATGTTACTAAATTTAGTTAATAACATTTATTGTGATTTTATATCTTTGGCAAGGCTACAGAAAATCTTTTTTTTGGTTTTCGCACAATAAAACTTTCATTTTTGTTTATTCTATACAATGACTTTGCATGTATAGACCAGGGACAATTGTGAGGTGGGTTAAGCTCGAATCTATTTCTCTACGTGAATTTGGTGAGAATATTATGTGTCTAAGTTTTATTGTTGACACTGATTACTCTTTTTTTGTATTATGATTTGCGGTAGAAAAGTTCTATGGATGGTTGTCTCTCTCTTCGTGCCTTAAATCGTTGATTTGCAAAGGTGAGAACCATAGATCTCGAAACAATTAATGTTGTGATTTGGTTTGTTAGATGCTAGTAACGCAATATTTTTGTTTCTTTTACATGATGGTGGAGATCGAAAAGGGGTTTTAAATTATTTTTTGCATGTGGTTGTGTGTTTGAAATACCATGTAGTTTTGATAACTTGACATGGATATACTAGAGTTTGGGTATGTAGTCATTGGCAAGTCTTTTTTTTAAAATTAAGTTTGCAATGAAGAATATATATGTATAGTTGCCTCTGTTGTTGTGACAAAAAAGTTAAATAATTTCTGGTTATGATTTGGTGTGTTAATCATTGATGATGTACTTTTTTAATTTTTTAAGATGATAGTGGAGATTGAAAGGAGGTTTTAGATAGTTTTTTATGTTGTTGTGGGTTTGAAACGTTGTGTAGTTTTAATGCTCAACGTGCATAGATTAGAGTTTGGGCATGTTGTCATTGTCAATTCAATTTTTTTTTCAATAAGGTTTACAAGGGAAAATATCTATGTATAGTTGCCTTTGTCGTTGTGGTGGAAACACTAGTATACAAGGGTGACAATGGAAGTTGAAAAAGGGGTTTAGATAAATTTTTGGGTTTGATGGTGACTAAGTGGTAAATGTGGAAGGTCGACAATTCATTAAATTTAATTAATGATATTTATTGTGAATTTCCATTGGTGGCAAAGTTGTGAAAAAACTATTATTTTTTTGGGTTTTCACAAAACGAAAAATTCGTTTTGCTTATTTTAGTGTGACAAATCTACATGCATAGACTAGGGATTGGGTATACAACGATTTCGAGGTGGGTTTTAAGCTCAAATCTATTTCTTTGCGTGGATGTGACAAGAATATTTTGTATATCTAAGTTTCATTGCTCATACTAATACATTTTTTATTTTTATGCAAAAAGATTTGTGTTTGAAAATATTTGTAGATGGTTGTCTCTATCCTTATAATACAGATTGTTGGTTTGCACATGTGACAGCCTTAAACTCTGAAACAATTTCTGGTTATGACTTGGTTTATTGGTCATTAGTAATGCAATATTTTTCATTTATTTAACAAGATAATAGAGATTAAAAGGGGGTTTTGAATAATATTTTGTACATCGTTGTGGGTTTGAAACATGTTGGCGGAATTGTTCATGAAGTTCAGGTAATAACAAACAACCTATGAAATTCAATGGTTATACCATGGCATCAATCCAACACAAACAACTAATGCGACATCAACTATACTTCACAACGTCCTATAAAGCTAGAAAGAAACATAGAGACATACAGAAATGACTGGACTATTGGATGGTATCATTGTATTTAGTCTTAGTAACATGAGAAATAATGTTATCTAATCATGTAATCAGATCTATATACACATAATCAATGTTGTGTTCTGAGTTACCATTTATAACTGCACATAATATATTAATGAGAAATACATTTGACTTATTAAATATATTTATGCATTATGTTTACTTATGTTTAAGAATGTATGTTAAATCAATATAACCATACATTGAACTATGAAAATTATACTATAGAATGGAAAACATTCAAGACAAAGATCCTCAATAAACATCATTATTTTTTTTGCAAACAAGCCCAAGTATTATAAACAATTTTGTGGGATTATTCATTTGTGTTGTATTGAGGATGAGACAAAGTTTAAGTCTGGGGATGACATTGGTGGGATTCTTCATGAAGTTTAGGTAATAACAAATAACCCACAGAAGTCAATGGTCATATTGTGACATCAATCCAACATAAATGACTATCGTGACATCAACTATACTTTGAAACATCCTACAGAGCTACATAACAACATAGAGACATATAGAAATGATGTGACTAGTGGATGATAGCATTGTATTTAGTCTTAGTAACATGGATAGAAATAATGCTATCTAATCTTGCAATATGATATATATACATATAATCATTATGTTCTGACTTATCACCTGTAATCACATATAATACATTAATGAGAATACATTTGACCTTTTTAATATATTTGTGCATCATGTTTACTTATGTTTAAGAACGTATGTTAAATAAATATAAATGGATACTTTCTCTAGGCATTAGCATAGTTTATAACATCGAACTATGAAATCACAGTTTGAAATTGTTTTCATGTCAACAAAACACCATGTAGTTTTGATGGCACAACATGTATAGACCAGAGTTTGGCTATGTAGTCATTGGTAGGTATTTTTTGTAATAATATTTATGGTTGAATAACGATGCATATATTTTTCTTTGTTTTTATGGTTGAAAGGCTAAACGGTTTCTAGTTATAATTTCGTGTGTTGGTCGTTATTGATGAAAATTCAATTTCCACTCTCATCTTAAAGAATAAAAAATTATTTAGAGGTTTATGGATTTTCTTAGTGTTTATGTAAGAACAAGTTGTGAATTTGAAACATTGTGTATTTTTATGGCTTGCCATCGTGCAGTGAAAACATTTTGTTTGTTTCAATTTTTTTGAGTGACACTGATATATATATATATATATATATATATATATGTGTGTGTGTGTGTGTGTGTGTGTGTGTGTGTGTGTGTGTATGTATGTATGTATATATATATGTATGTATATATATATGTGTGTGTATATATATGTGTGTGTGTATATATATGTGTGTGTGTATATATATATATATATATATATATATATATATATATATATATATATATATATATATGTGATTGTTCTTAGGGTTATTAGGGCCCCTAACCATAAAAGGAAAATCAAAATTTTGTAGGTTTGGCTTAAGGATATTTATCCAAAAGGCATAGGACCAAAATACCATTACTACCAAAAAACTTTAAGTATTATATTATTACTACAAGCAGTTACAATATAACACTAGCGTATACATCAAAATTTAAAAAAGAACTGCAAGGAATTGTAGACCAAAAAACTTACCAATCACATATTATTCTAACACAACCACTTGAGAATCATCCCAACGACACATAAAACCTCACTATCAAGGACATGTTTTTATAAAGACGTTGGTTGCTCAAGACGCTGCTTTGACTCTTCACCTTGAACAACACCTTTCCCTTCAGTTGACCTCACTGCTTCATTTTCCCTTCACTCCACACAACATCAGGTCTAGAGGAATATTCTACCACCCATGACTTCTACTTTCCAAACCAGGGTGGAACTGGGAACTTCCCATTATAAAAACCCTGAAGAAGAAACTTGACCACAACCACTCACTCAGGGGATCACCTTGCTCCCCTCCAAAGCTCTAACTCTGACAAAGGAACCTGAAGAATCAATAATTTGGGAAGGACCACCTTTTTTTCCACCACCTCTTCCTCTTTATCCAAATAGAAGGAGTCTAATTCTTCCACAAAGTTGAGAATTTTTACAAACCTATCTTCTAGAAGTCTAAAAATAGAAACTGGAATATACCCTAACCCATCCTTACCAATAAAAGGCAATTTTAAAAAAGGCCATGATTCTACCAGAATTATTTTAGATAGGAGATTAAGCCTATACTCCAATCGAATGAAAAATTTGACCAAATATTTAACCATACCTTTTTCAAAAACTAACAGGAGCATATTAGAGGTGAAAAGAGTAGGAAGCTCCAAGTTGACATGTTAGCATTGATTGTGATTGATCTCTTCCACACCAATAATGCAAGCTAGAGCCTACGCCACAACCACCAAAGGAAACTAGAAGATATGTTGTATTTTTCATGAGGACACCACCCCCAGAAAACCCATCTCATGTTTGGATCAACTACCAAACATTATCAGTTAGATGATTGACTCCACCAAAGCTTTGTCTATTACACTAGACGATCACTACCATTTGCTTGCTTCAAGAAGGGAGCTCCACACAAACATGCTAACATAAATGGTTGTCACTGATTAATAATGTTTATCTAAGATAAATCTAGCTAACACATGCCACCAAATTTGTTAGTTGATTACCATACCTTGTTATTAAGATTATCATCATGGCATGGCATCATTTTGATCAACTCACCAACTGCCAAATTTGCAAATGATTATAGTTGAATTTGATCTATGCCATTAATGTCTAACCATTTTGATTTACAATTATCAATACAAAAACCTGTAACCACATTGGCAAGAAAATATGCAACCACATTCACCTCATGGAAATAATGCACCCCTTTCCATTCCTAAAATAGTTGAAAAAGCTCCTAGGCTTTGGATAGAATATTATTGAGATTCCATGCTTTAATTCATTGATTTGAGAGAGATCAGATCACCATAGAGAGTCCCCTTCAATAATCAAGGACTCAATGCTGCATTCCATGACTAATTCTAGGCCATCAATCAAATCTCAAGCCTCTAATTTGTTGTTGGTGCCATTCGTAAGTTTGACTGAGATAACTCTGGTCAGGGAACCATTGTAATCTTTAATTACACACCCCACATCAGAATCCCCAATATTACCTCAACACATTCCATCAAAATTGAGTTTGAACTAGCCTAGAGGTAGAGGTTCCCATAAAGCTTCTCTCCTTGCTTTCCTACTTTCATGCTTGTTTACTATCGACCCATTAATGGGAGGCATATTGAGCAATTTCCATCTACTGCTCATTCTAAAATCCCAGCTGGAAAGATAACCCTTTTTATGACATACATAAGCTGAAATAACTTCTAAAATAAATGTTTCAATCTGATGAAGAACTTCAAATAATGATTTTTATTTATTTTCAAAGATATGTTGATTTATTTTTGTAGACACCTAAACAAAGGTGCCAAGAAGAGAGGGAACAAAACAACTCCATTGATGAAGACTCTTTGATGCACAAGCCGAGCAAGCCACTCTACAAACCATTTGGAAACTCCAAAGAAGGTGAATAAAGGTTTCTTTTATGTTTTAGTTGTTGCTTTCACATGTGTGTTTGTTACTAAGCTCCCCCTAGTGTTTAGGCCTAGAGATGCCATGCTTGCTAGTGTGTTATGTTAATTCTGATTTCATTTTGAACTAAAACTTGATCTAACCCCCTCTCTTGAATCAAATTCCTAGTTCACAGTTTCCTTCCAAATAGACCAAATGAGGATAGTAGGACCAACTTGCCACAAACTGTAAAGAGAGTGTTTAACATCTCCCAAAGGCCAATATTCAAAAGCTTTTCCCCGAGGAGGAGGTCAGGCACAAAGCCAATCAAATTTACTACAAAGCTAAGACCAACACCACCTAATAAAAGAATAATAGAAAAGCAAGTGATCAATGGATTCCTCCTCTTGATTACACATACAACATCTTGAGGGACCTTGGAAACCCATTTTGCATAGCTTGGATTGAGTCAAAATCCTATTTTGAATAGCCAACTAGGCAAAATCCCGAACATTTTAGAGCCTCTCCTTACCCCAACACAACATACTAGCCCAAAAAAAGGATACTTCTGTTAGCTCAACCATTTGATAACCGAGGTTAATTGAATATCTACCATATTTCACACCAACCCAATAGAGACTATCCTTGTTATCATTTAAAAAGACTTTCTTGGAAGATAGGCATTCCAAAATAACCCTGCCTAGATCCTGATAAATTGACAAATCCACCAAAATTTTCCACCTCCAACAGGCTACACCTTGGCAAGATTGAAGCTCCAAATAATCAGCCACCTTATGTCCCCACAACTCTTGGAGAGTAACACATGCCTCAGGGACCTTCAGGAGTTCATCCAAAGGCTTACGACCATTCTAAGAATCAAACCATAAATTAGGTCGCAACCCATTGCTGATAGTCCACGATACATGATTAGTGATAATCGAATTACAAGACAACAAAAAGTTACACATATGTGAACCCTTAGGTGGATTAGCAACAAAAACCATACTCCATGGGTCATTCGACCCAAGATATTTGGCTCTGAGAAGTCTACTCCATAAGGCCTTCAGTTGTTCCATCATCTTCCAAACTAATTTAGCTCCCAAAGCTAGATTATGAAAGTGAAAATTTTTAATCCCAACACCTCCCATCTTTTTTTGTTTACAAACTTGTCCCATTTAAGAATAGGAACTTTATTATAGTCTAACTTGCCTTGCTAGAGAAAATCTTTCAAGATTTTATTAACTACATTGTTGGGAGGATGCAAGATAGAAAAACAATAAGTAGGAAGGGCACATAAAATTGATTTGATCAAAGTGATCTTACCTACCAGAGACATCCATATTCCTTGCCAAGATGCCAACTAGGATTTGAAATTGTTGATAAGACCATCCCACAAGCTAGCTTTACCAGTTTCAACAAATAGAAAGACACCAAGAAATTTAATAGGAAGTTTCCCTATTTTGAAACCCAACATTGCTCTAATCTCTCTTTGCTCAATGGCATTGCAATTGACAAAGAAGATTTATGATTTGACTTCATTGACCTTCTAACTAGATGCCTGCTCATAGATGTTGAGAATAGTGTTGAACTCCTGTACCTCTAAAATAGAAGCTACTGCAAGAAGAAAAAGTATCATCAACAAATTAATGATGATAAAGACTAGAAATATTGTCCACCATTTTGAGACCAGACACCTTGTTAGAAGCTTTCACATGAACCATCGCCCTACCCAAAGCTTTCGCCATTAGGATGAAGAGAAAAGGAAACAGGGGGTCACCCTGCCTTAAGCCCCTAGAAGATGTAAAGAAACTAGTTAGACTTCTATTAATTAGAACTGAAAACTTAGGACTAGAAATACAACTAAAAATTCAATTACACCACTGTTTGGAAAAGCCAAATTTATCAAGGACTTTGATGAGAAAGTGCCAATTGACCCTATCATAAGCTTTGCTAATATCCAATTTTAGAAGCATACCTTTTTGATGATTATGAGAGAGAGAATAAATGACTTTATGATCCATGATTATACCTTCTTGAATATTCCTCCCTTGTACAAAACCAACTTATTATTGGGAAATAAGGGAGTCTAGGACCACCTTCATCCGATTGGCCAACAATTTGGAAATGATTTTATACACCAGATTGTAAAGAGAAATAGGACAAAAATCACTGAAACTTGCTTGAGTTTCCCCCTTAGGAAACAAAGAAATGAAGGTGACATTCAAATCATGAGCCACTTTTCTATGCTGGTGAGATTCTTCAACCATATTCAAAACATCAACTCCCACAATATCCCAAAGTATTGAAAGAACGTTGCCAGAAAGCCATCCAGACCCAGAGCTTTTGACAAGACCACCGACCAAATTTACTGCAAAATGAAAGGGGCAAATAATTGAGCATTCTGCTTTTCTGAAACCATTTTAGGGATATACCCCAAATTCAAAATATGGGCATCCAAATTGGAAATATCTTCTCTAGCAAGCAATTGTTAAAATAAAGAAACCACTTTAGTCATAATCTATTCTTGGGTAGATAATAACAAACCATTGCTATATCTAATGCTAGAAATCTTGGAAGCTGATATTTTAGCTCTTACTCAATTATGAAAGAAGGCTGAATTTTTGTCCCCATATTGCAACCAATTCACTTTGGATTTTTGTTTCCTAAAAATTTCTTCACAATTTAGAATTTCCTCATACTCCTGCATAATTTTTTTCCAGAGAAGTAGACATTTGCATCCATCCCCCTTTTCATGAACACTTCATTCAAAGATAAAAGAGAAGCCTCAATCTTTGCCTTTTCTTGAAATATATTTTTGAAAACTTCAGCATTCCACCTCTTGAGACAACCTTTAATAAATTGAAATTTCTTAGTCATTTTATACATGAGAGAACTAGAGGAAGGAGGATAGGCTGACCACCAATTCTTCAAGCGCTGAGGTAGTGAAGTGTCATGCAACCACATAGATCAAACTTGAAAAGATAACATTCTAGAGAATAATCCATGAGAATATTGAGAAGAATAAGAAAATGATTAGAACCAAAAGCACCAAGCCCTGAGCTCTCCACCACATAACCACTAAGCAACCAATTCAGATTGGTTGAAAACTTGGCAAGTCTCAATGCAATATTATCCAGACCCAGCCTTCTGTTATTCCAAGAAAACCAACCTGCTTTAGGAAGCACATCCACCAGATCATTATTCTGCACAAAATTGCAAAAATCCATCTAAGAAGGATTAGGAATCAACACGCCTGCCAATTTATCTTGAGGTTGAAGAATGGCATTAAAATCGCCAGTGAGGAGAATCTTTTCCTTAGGGAACTTCAACATAGAGTCAGATAGAGCCTACCACAATTGCCTCTTCTAAAAAATATCATTAGGACCATAAACATTAAAGAATAAAAAAATTAAATCCAAAGAAAAGCTTGAAAATATGCACAATTGCCACCAAGGGCCCGAATCCACCACTGCCACGTTAGCCTTTGAGGGGGACCAAAATACTGCCAAACCTACAGAAGCTCTGATAGCTTCCACTAACAGAGAATTCCATCTAGCCCAGCTTGATTTCATCAACAATTTTGCTTCTTGTAAATTCAACTTAGTTTTTTGAAGAAGAATAACATCAGGATTTTCAGCCAAAAGAAGATGTTTTACAATCTGTCTCTTATTTGGGGTGTTCAGACCCCTAACATTCCAAGAAATAAACTTCATGGACCCAAGAGGGGGAATTCCAACTCACACTTTATAGACTCCACAAAATGCAACAAAGTACCTTGTTTGCCTTCTAAAACTTCACCTTTGGTCTTGTCTTTGCCTGATTTCTTGCCCCTTCTCTTTTTTGGACCCCAATTCAGATGAGATAAGGAACACTGAACTTAAGAAATGGAAATCACTTATTGAAAATTCAATTCTTCTTCATAATCAGATTCCTCCTCTTCTTCTAACTCAAGACCCTCTAAATCTTCCACTCCCAAAACCATCTCCACAAACCCTTCTACCTACTAAGCCAACCCTTGAACCATCATTCCCTGATTGGACTGCAAAAAAAATTTGATAGATTTTGACTCATTTTCAATAAAATAACAACTTTGAATTAAAGAGGTCAGGGACATAACATTGCCATTATTCAAGTTTCTTTACCAAATCTTGGGTCTTTTGGATATTCTGATTGAGGTCATTCCTAGGAAACTGATTACCATCAAGAGAGACAAGGGCCACTCTCAGATTCCCTAACTGAATTTCAAAGGGATCCTCTTCAAGACCTTTTGTCACATCTTCTGGGGAAGATACTTTTTCCATTACTTCCAGGATCTTATTTGAACATACCAATTTCTTCTTCCAAATGGGCTAAACAACCAAACGGGCATGAGGAAGAGCTTTTTTAGAAAAAAGAATAAGACTTTTGGGTATGACCTAGATGATGACACTGAAAGCACCAAAAAGGAAGATTTTTGATATCCACTTGCTGACTCCGAACTCTACCTTGAGATTTGATCAAAATTTTCTTTAGAATATCCTTGTCCAAATCCAACAAAATCTTGACTTTGTCATAAGAAACCAGAACTCCTTCCAAAATAGGGTTGACCTTGATGAAAGAACCAATCAAATTTCTAAGAGTTTTGAGATAATCCAAACCCCAATTTTCAATGGGAAGACCATAAAAAAAACCCAAACTGGAAACAAAACTTGTTGTGTACCAGAGTATCGAAGTTAGGGCTCCATTTTTGAATCCATAATCTTGCTCCCCTTAAAGACCAAAAGGGTTAAGCAAAACTAGATTGTGATCTGCACTAGAGGCGAAGATGGCAACAAAGAAACCCTTTAGAAGGAAACAAGTCTTCACCCCCTGACCCTAATTTGAAGAAACCCATTCTTCCACTTCCCCAAAAGCCTACCATTTCCTAGCGCACTTGAAAATTAGGGCATTTCTAGAAAGCTTCTACAAATTATTGGAGAATGGTTTTGAATTCCATTCCAATTCCATCAATTTCCCAGTATGCACTCCATTAACAGAAAACACCTCAGGTTGCTCCTCTAAAATTTGAGAGGGGCTAGCAGAATATCTATTGAGCCATTTATGCTTCCTCCAATTGGAAGAGCATTTTCCCCCATTGCCACTTGTTTGCCTACTACCAAATCTTCCTTTTCATGGGAAAGGGTTAGGCTAACTCTAGCTTTGTTACCAATGCCACACTCTCCTAACAACTTTTTAGAACTAAAATCAAAATCCAACGAGTCTTGAGTTTCACACATTTCATCCTTTACCTGACATGCCTATCCTTTCTTACCTTCGAAGCTACCCCCAACCACTAGGGTTTTGTCATTTTTGCCTCTACTACCCTACTCAGGACCCTATGTCAAATCCCTTGCTTGTGCCATCTCTCTCTCCCCCTAAGTTACCTTTATATATTTATTTATTTTAATAAGGTTTGTCATGGAAAATATATGTGGATAGTTTTCTCTATTAGTGTGGAATAAATTTTTAAATATATGTGGATAGTTGTCTCTATTAGTGTGGAAGAAAATTTTAAATATAAGTGGATAGTTGTCTCTATTAGTGTGGTAGAAAATTTTAAACTAGTTTTTTTATTGTTGGTGTTAAGTTTGCTTTGCTAAAGTTTTTTTTTTTTTGCACAACAAAACATTCATTTTACTTATTTAGTGGGACAACGATGTCTTAGATCCTTTGATAGATTGATGTGCATAGTCCAGAGATTGGGCATAAAACCATTTTATGGCAGTTTGAACTTGAATTAGTTTTTCTATATGAATGCATTGGGAATCTTTTGTTTGTCTGAGTTTTGTTGCCAACACTGATTTAACAATTTTTTAAGAATAAGGTTTGTAGTGGAATTCTATCTTTGTGGTAGAAAGCTGTGGGTTTCAAATTCCATGTAGTTTTGATAGATCAACCTGTATAGACAAGATTGGGCATGTAGCCATTTCCAAGGTAATATTTAAAAAAAATAAGTTTTACAGAAGAAAATATTTGTGTATAGTTGTCTATGTTGTCTACCATAAAGGGTGAAAACCATAAACCTGGGAATGATTTATGTTTATGATTTGGTTTGTTGGTTGTTGGTAATGCAGTATTTTGATTTGGGTTATGCTTAACAACAACATGTTGTCTGTTATTGAGGTGATGACAGATATTTTTGGATGAGAGGTGACTAAATTTAATCAATTACATGTATTATTATTTTCATTGGTGGTGACATCTAACATTAAACCTATTAGAAAAAACCTTCCATTCCATCCAAGACTAGTTGTTCACATAACATGTTGAAGAATGAATATGGTCATATTTTTTTATGTTTGATGCATGACACACATTGGTGTGGTTGTGTTGCAGGAATGAAGTGTGGTTTGCAGTGATGTTTTCTTTTTTTTGCGAGGTGGTGGCATATACGGATGGGTGAGAGCTAACTAAATTTAATCAATGGAATTTATTATTATTTTGTTTATCGTAAGTCTCCTCTGCAAAAGCTATTAAATGTTTTAATCTTTTACACAAGGAAAAATTTGTTTTGCTTATTTAGTGGGATAGTCAAGCTCTGTCTTTTGATACCTTGACATGCATAGATTAGAGATTGAACATGCAACCATTATTAGGGAACTTAAGTTTAATGAGTGACTCTACATGAATGTGGTGAGAATAAATTATTTTTTAAAAAGATTTGTGAATGAAAATATATGGCAACAGTAACAAGCATAAACCTCAAAATGATTTATGATAATAATATGGTTTGTTGGTCTTGACCTTTTTTTTAAGTATTTGAATGATTATATGAATTATCAATTTTTTGTGCTTTCCTAATACATACTAAGTCTGCGGTTCTTTGTGCTTTCCCACTACATACTAAGTCTGTTCTCTTCTTCTCCAAAATTTCTATAAAGATCAACAAGGTTATGATTTCATTTCTACTAAAACCTTTTAAATATTTATGTTGTCCAAAATTTCTATAAAGATCAACAAGGTTATGATTTCATTTCTACTAAAACCCTTTAAATATTTATGTTATTGTGATAGATATTAATTTTTTTAACCTTAACTTTTAATGTGTATACAAGGATACAAAAGTTCATTTAATGTGTAATTTCAATTCGGTCAGGGCATATTATTCAATGTGTATGTTTAATAAAGTAATAACATGTATTAGAATGACCCTTTTTTTGAATGCGTATATGGGTTAGTCATTTTAGTTTTAATCATCTAAGGAACAAAACTCATATGTTCAACTTTGCATTTTTTATTTATAAGTTTAAAGATGTTTCTTGAAATGTCATTCTTTCTTCTCAAATATTTGGGTATGTCTGGATTATTTTGAGCGTAGTTAATAGGATAGACTCTTGTGTATAACAAATAGGATAGACTCTTGTGTGTAGCCCCCTCTCTATATAGGGTCGAGTCTATTTGGCTTATCTTGAGCGTAGTGAATAAGATAGATTCTTGAGCATAGCGAATAGGATAGACTCTTGAGCTTAGAGAATAGGATAAACTCTTGAGAGTAGCAAATATGATCTTATCTTGAGCGTAACGAATAAGATAGACTCTTAAGCATATCAAATAGGATAGACTCTTGAGTGTAGCCCCCCTGTACATAGGGTCTATATGGCTTATCTTGAGCATAGCCCCCCCTCTCTATAGGGTCGGGTCTATCCGGCTTATCTTATCTATATGGTGGCCCCCCTCTCTATATAGATTAGAGTTTCTTTAACCCCCCTCTCTCTATATATGGGGAGTTTCTTTGGCCCTCCTTATATAGATTGGATTGGATTGGATAATAGTTTAGAACTAGAATAGATCTACTCTACTATATAGGCTAGGCGGTACTCTATCCCCTCTATCTATATGGGATCGAGGAGCCCTGAACTATCTATTTGGAGAGGGACTCCCCCGACCGACGCCTCCCAAATAAAGGGGCCTCCTAAATAGATATATCCATATATGGGGCAAGGGCCATATATGTATAGAGTGTGCTTGAAGATGTGAGATGAGTAGCTACCTTGACTTGCCCTACCCTATATATGTATGGGGACTGAACTAAGAAGCCATCTATATCGAGACCCTATTTATATATAATGAAGAGGAGATATATGATGTGGTCTCTATTTGGGCTAGGCCCTCGACTGAGAAGAGGAGAAAGAGCAGACAACACTGCATCACCCACTCAGAAGTGGCCACTCATGTTACGTCTATAGTATGGACTGCACCATATCTATCATAGGTTAGATTAATCCCATATATAACTTATGTATATACCTGCCATCCTCGACCCCTTCCCCTCCACCTTCCCCTCACGCATATATAAACTGAATAAAGACTACCTATATAGAATATAGACTCTATCTATATACTGTGGTGATTGGATCCATATATAAAGTGCCCCTATAAAGGTCTACAGGGTCAGGGTCGTGGTTTTGTTTCTACCCTTATTGGCGGTCAGTTTTTATATCTGTTTATATTGTCCACTGGGAAAGGTTGTGGATTCAATTCTCCTCCTTTAACCATGGATTTGCTCACAGGGCAATGTATTTTTGTGGTCCCCAAACTATTGTTATTTTTGAAGAATTGAACTTACCTAACACTCACAAATTGGTAGGATCTATAATCACCACAAAAATTATATAAATGTTGAAAAAATTGTGACTAGATGTCCAATTAAAATGAACGAATTTGTGAGTCGCCCTTTCTGAAGCCTATGTTTTGCTGGACCTGTCGTTATGTTGGGATGGTGGAGGTACTCAAACCCGAGACCTCAGATAATTGGGAGAGTGCCTTTGGCTTTGCCTTTTCTGTAGAAAATATCAGAGAGCATTTGCTCGTTACCACGTTTGGGGAGATTTACCAGAGTTTTTGTGAAGATGAGGAGAATTATGCCTGCGCTGTGTGTTTGTGTGCGTTTGAGGGGGAAGCTGAGATCATAGAGCTCTGTAATTGCTGTCATATATTTCACAGAGATTGTTTCGACAAATGGCTTGATCATCATCAGAGTACATGCCCTGTCTGCAGATCTTGCCTTATGCTGGAATTTGATGATATGGAAATAACTTATGAATAATCATCATCATGTGTTGTGGACAGAATGTCATATGTGTTTGCTGAAGATTTAGTTCGTTCCACGTCAGGTCTTTTGCAAGGAAGAAAACCCCCAAAATTCATGTTGTACAGACACAGACATTCTGCAAATGGTAAATGATGATAATGGAGATAGTCCTGCCAATTGAGATATAAGTTTGGACCCTTTCAAGCATTAATTTTTTCTAACAGACAAAGAGTGCCACTTCCAACCATATATAGGTATATCAATGAAACGAATTTTTTGTGGCATGATACAAATTTTTAATTTAATTTCTAATTATAGTATGAAGAGACATTCTCACCCGCTATGATAGCATTACCCACAAATCCAATCTAAGCAAAGCAAAATGCAAACACATATTTCACGTCTTTTTGTGCCGTCATGACGTTATCTATGTGCATTGAATGAAAATATCATTATTTTAAAAATATATGGAATAAAACTTATAAATATTATATTTTATATATATATATATATATTTGAATAATGTCTGTTTATTTTTAATTCGATGTTTTAGATTATTGAGAAAAATATTTAATAAACAATACTTTTGATAAGATATTAGTAATATATAAATTTAGAAATTAAGATGTAGAACTTGCAAATTATGTAGAATTTGATTTTAGACGAAGAGTATGATATTCCCACTTGCATAGTTGCAAATTACTTACAACTTACATAGTTGCAAACCACCTAACCTAAGATTTCATGTACTAATAATCTAGATTTAAAAGTTTGACTTTTTACAATTTAATTGTCAAAATGAAAAGATATGGTCATGGCAACATGATTCAATCATTTAAGATATCTTCCATATCATTCTTTTTTTCATGACATTTCTTTCTCTTATAACTGTTGTAAGACAAACTCTCCATCAAATTTCTTGGCTAATTTTGGAGCTCTTCACTTTCCTCTTGATGAAAATTGGCACTATGAAAGCCCCCCTCCCTAGGAAGAATCCAGAGAATCAAATAGAAAAGACTTGATCCATTGACAATTTTCTTTTTTGTTCAAGTTCTCGTTGAGAGATTCAATGGTCTAACTTTTGGAGTGTTAATTTTAGTCTCATTGCTTGAAGGACATTCCAGTGACTAGTGACCAAGGCTTCTGGGGTTGACTTCTTTCTACTTCCCAAAAGAGGTTCCATGGTGGTGCTTGCCTCTAATATTCTTGCACTGATCCCGGATGTGTAGTTTCTAGATTTCAATTCTTTGGTCTTCTTTCTTGTATTTGCCTTGTTAACTTTGTGGCTGCTTGGTTTTTTGGATTACTCCCTGTCTCCATCTATTCTTATGCGGGATTCTTTTGTCTCTCTTAATTTGATCTGCTGGTTAAATCCTTTTGTACCATGGGGTAAGGCTTCCTTTTTACTTATTATTATCTACCAATTTCATTAGCATCATTTCATTAAAACACATAAAAATTGAATGGCATCAGAGAGTGAAATAAATGTATAAAACTTAAATAACTTCAAAGTTATTTGCATAAAATATTTTAAATTATTATATCTTTATTTTTTTTTATGTATTGCACTTATAACTTTTATTAGTTGTAAATTATACATATAAAAACGTGTTTTGTATTTGTCTATGTTGACGCTAACCTTCATAATAATTGTCCCTTTCCCTTTCTAAAATATCATAATCATCTTTTGAACCTTTCCACTTGAAGTACAACTATTTTTGGTTCCTTTATATTATTATTATTATTATTATTTTAAAGTTTTCGTGATAGCTCCAACCATCACATCTATTTCAACTTCTTCCCAATTAAATGCTATCATAATCAATAGAACCTTCCCAATCAAAATGCCTTTCAAATAAACCTTACAAAGAGCATTAAGAGACCTTGATGTTTCTAGTGAATTTTTTAATTTAAGTTTACAAATAAATAGGAGTCCAAATTTCATTGACGAATTTCAACCTTTTGTATATTGAAAAAACTTATTTACGTCGATTGGAGTTCACCTACCATAATGAGCCCATTTGTCCCATACTTGATCGACGTTCTACATTTGAAGTTGGAGGATGAATACAATCATGTTTTCTTACTTTTAATGCGTGGTGCTCTTTAGTGTGACTATGTCTCAAGGCATTAGGGTTCCCAATTGGAGTGTATTGGCCCACCACAACTAGATGGCAAATACGAAAGGTGGATACATTACCAAATTTAATTAATGAGATTTATTGTGATTTTTTGTCCTTGGCAAGGCTGCAAAAAAGCATTCTTTTAGGTTTTCATATAACTAAAGATTCATTTTGATTATTTTGTGTAATAGCTTTGCGTGTATAGACCAAGGATCGGACATATAACAATTATGAGATGGGTTAAGCTCGAATCTATTTCTCTGCATGAATGTGGTAAAAATATTTTATGTCTAAATTTTATTTTTGGCACTGAATGGTTTTTTTTGTAATAAGGTTTGCGGTGAAATTTTTTTGCGGATGGTTGTCTCTCTCCTTGTGCCTATAATCGTTAGTTTGCAAAGGTGAGAGCCATAAATCTTAAAACAATTTCTAGTTGTGATTTTATTTGTTGGATGCAAGGAATGCAATATTTTTATTTCTTTAAGATGACAATGGAGATTGAAAAAAGGTTCCAGAGTATTTTTTACATGTCGTTGCAGGTTTGAAATGTCATGTACTTTTGATAGCTTGACATGTATAGACTAGAGTTTGGGTATGTAACTTATTTGAATTTTGAAAAATAAATAAATTTGCAATAGAAAATATTGATGCATAGTTGCTTCTATTATTGTGGCAGAAAAGATATATAATTTTTTGTTATGATTTGGTGTGTTAATTGTTGATGATGCAATTTTTTGATTCTTTAAGATGATAGTGGAGATTGAAAGGGGGTTTTAGATAGTTTTTTCATGTTGTTTTGGATTCGAAATGTGGTGTAGTTTTGATAGCTTGACGTATATAGAATTGAGTTTGGGCATGCGGTCATTATCAGTTTTTTTTTTTTGATAAAGTTTATAGGGAAAAATATCTGTGTATAGTTGTCTTTGTCATTGTGGTGGAAAGGCTTGGTATACAAGGTCGACAGTGGAGATTGAGAAGGAGGTTTAGATAGTTTTTGGGGTCTGTTGGTTACTAGGTGGCAAATGTGGAAGGTCAAAAGTTCACTAACTTTAATTAATGACATTTATTGTGAATTTATGATGGTGGCAAAGTTGTAAAAAATCTATGATTTTTTTGGGTTTTCACACAACGAAACATTCATTTTGATTATTCAGTGTGATAGATCTACATGTATAGACTAGGTATTGGGTATACAATGATTGTGAGATGGGTTAAGCTTGAATTTGTTTCTTTGCATGAATGAGGCGAGAATATTTTTTATATATCTAAGTTTTATTACTCACACTGATGCATTTTTATTGTTTTTGTAATAAGGTTTATTGTGGAAAATATTTGAGGATGGTTGTCTTGATCCTCATAATGCAAATCTTTGGTTTGCAAAGATGAAAGCCATAGACCTCAAAATGAGTTCTAGTTATGATTTAGTTTATTGGTCGTTGATAATGTAATATTTTTCTCTTTCAGAAGATGATAATAGAGATTGAAAACTAGTTTTAGATAGTTTTTTACATATTGTTGTGGGTGTGGAACGTCATGTAGTTTTGATAGCTCAACATGTATAGACCAAAGTTTGGGTATGTGGTCATTGGGAGGTCTTTTTTTAAATAATGTTTTTGGTTGAATATATTTTTGTATAGTTGACTATATCATTGTGGTGGAAAAGTTAAATAATTTCTAGTTATGTTTTTGTGTGTTGGTTGTAATTTAAAAAAATTTAATCTTGACTGTCATTTTAAAGAATAAAAAATCATTTTGAGGTTTATGTCTCTTCTTAGGTTTGATGTAAAAATAGGTTTTAAATTTGAAACATTTTGTAGTTTTGATGGCTCGCCACAGTGCAATGAGAATATTTTGTCTATTTCAATTTTGTTGACGACATTGATATAATTTTTTTTAATAAAGTTTGTGGTGGAAAATATTTGTGGATAGTTGTCTATGTCCTTGTGACAATTTTTTTTTAAAAAAGTTTGTTTTCAATGGTGTTATGTTTGCTTTGAAAAAGTTATTATTTTTTTGTTTTTGCACAACAAAACATTCATTTTACTTATTTAACAAGACAACGAGGGCTTGAATTTTTTGATGATTCTGGGTGCATAGCCCAAAGATTGGGCATGCAACCATTTTCTAGTGGGTTGAGCTAAAAATTAGTTTTTCTGTGTGAATATGGAGAGAATATTTTGTTTGTCCAAATTTTGTTGGTAACACTGATTTATTGGAATAAGGTTTGTGGTAGAACTCTATCTTCCTGCAAGAAAGTTGTGGGTTTCAAATTCCATTTAATTTTGATAGCTTAATATGTATAGACCAAAGTTTAGGCATGTAGTCATTTCTAGGTTAATATTTTTAAAGAAATAAGGTTTACAAAAGAAAATATATATGTAGTCTTTGTTGTCATGCTAGAACAGTTTAGTTCAGAAGGGTGACATCGATAAACCTCGAAATGACTTTTGGTTACGATTTGGTTTGTTGGTTGTTGGTGATGCAATATTTTGATTTGGGTTATACTTAACAAAGATATGTTGTCTGTTGGCAAGGTGAAGGGAGATATGGCTAGATGAAAGGTGACTAAATTTAATCAATAACATTTATTATTTTATTTCATTGGTGGTGACATCTAGCATTAAACCCACTGGAAATAACCTTGCATTCCATCCATGACTAAGTGTTCACATTAAATGTTGAAGAATGAATACAATCATATTTCTTTGTTTTTGATGCACGACACATGTTGGTGTCACTGTGTTGCAAGAATGGAGTGTGGTTGGTAGTGATGTGTTTTTTCCTTGTGAGGTGGTGCCAAATACAAAAGGGTGAGATGTCAATAAATTTAATCAATGGAATTTATTATTTTTTGTTTGTGATAAGTTTCTTATGTAAAAAATGTTAAATGATTTTGTTTTTTACATAACAAAACATTTGTTTTACTTATGGAGTGGGATAGTCAAGCTTTGGCTTTTTGATAGATTGAGCTTAAATGTGATGAAAATAATTTGTTTGTTTATATTTAAGATTTATGGTTGAAAATATATAACAACTACAACAATCATAAACCTCAAAATACTTTTTGATTATTATATAATTTATTGATCTTAACAGACACAAAGTAAAAAGATTGAGCTTGAATGTGATGAAAATAATTTATTTGTTTATATTTAAAATTTATGGTTGAAAATATATAACAACTTCAACAACCATAAACCTCGAAATACTTTTTGATTATTATATAATTTGTTGATCTTGACAAGTAATCAACCACATGCCAAACATACTGCCAATTATAAAGGTAATTTAATTTTAATTATTTAAGAACTATGTTGGAATTTGCATTCCTCAAATACTTTTTATAAGTCTATAGGGTCGTGGACCCGAATCCTATCTTATCGTCCCGTGTTGGCCTGTTATTGGCTGTTCAGTTTTTCTTTCTGTTTATATTGCCAGTCTATGGGCAAGGCAACGTTGTGGATTCGAATCTCCTCCTCCTTTCACCATGGGTTTCCTTGCAGGGCACTATATTCTTGTCATTCCCACATTGCTGCTGCCGTTTCTGAAGAATGTGTTTTTCTGGGCTTGTCGTTGCGTCGGGCTGGCGGAGGTGCTCGAACCGGAGACCTCGGATCGCTGGGAAAGTGCCTCTGCCTCTGCTTTTTCTGCAGAAACGATCAGAGAGCATTTGCCCGTGGCCACGTTTGCGGAGATTTCCCACATGTTTTGTGAAGTTGAGGAAGATTTTACGTGCGCCGTATGTTTGTGCGCTTTTGAGGGGGAAGATGAGATCAGAGAGCTCTGCAATTGCCGTCATATATTTCACAGAGATTGTTTGGACAAATGGGTTGATCATCATCAGAGTACATGCCCTCTGTGCAGATCTTGCCTCGTGCCGGAAATTGATGACACGGAAATAAATTATGAAGAATCGTCATCATGGGTTGTGGACAGAATCTCGTATGTGTTTGCTGAAGATTTAGTCGGTTTCACTTCATAGCATTTACAGGGAAGGAAAGCCCTGAGACATTTTGCAAAATGGTAAACGATGATAATGACGATAGTCCTGCCATTTTAGATCTAATTTGGACTCTTTCAAGCATTATTTTCTTTTAATTAAAGGAAAACGCTCCGAAGTGCCACTTCCACCCATATATAAGCAAATCAATGAAACAAATTTAATGTGGCATGCTACAAAATTTTAATATAAATCTTAAATATAGTTATACTTAATGAAGAGGCGTTTTATAGCATTCCCATGTCCTTTTGTGCCGTCATGACGTTCTCACAATTGTGCATGGAATCACAAAATCATTAATTTTAAAAAGTTATAAATATTGGGTTTTGCTAGAGCTAGAAGACAAAATGCCAAAAGATAAAGTATGATGCTAATGTTAGATAGGCAAGAAATTCAAATTTATGGGTACCCCTTTATTTTCAATAGTTTCTTTGTTGAGTTGTGGTAATATATTATTAATAGAGTGGAAAAAAAAGTTGAGTATTAGGTCATGAAGTCTCTTTTTTAGGAGAAATTTTAAGTGTGTATTAAAATCTTTGTTGTCACCTATATTTATTATTCGTTTACCGAGTTTTTTCCAAAGTTTTTTATGATAAGTTTTTAAAAATTCTTTGAGACTTTTTATGGTTTAATGCCAAGCAATCGAGGGGTTTTCATCGGGTTGTTTGAGATATCCGTTATCTACCTTGTGAAAAAGGAGGTATGAGAATTATTAACATTTATTGACAGAGTATTGCCCTATGTGCTAAGTGGGTGGTCAGGGTTATTAAAGGTCATGAAGTTTAAAAAATCCTTCTTCGCCATCGTATTGCTGTTAGATCACCCTATGGCAAATCTAGCTGGAAGAATATTGGCTTTCATACTGTTCTTATTAATTATGCCCCTGTTAAGATTGAAGACTCATTTGTGGCAAAAACTATTTGGAAAGCTTATGAAGTGGTCAAGCCCCATTTGAAATGGGTTGGTGATGGTTTTCATAATAGTCTCTCTTTCAATGACCACAAAATCTAATGGTCTCCCATTATGACCAATTCCAACCTGCTCTTGGATGAATTACTCAGTACAAAAGCTTTGAGGCTTTTCAAAAAAGGGATTCACATTATTAAGGATTTAGTTAAACAATGTTGACTTACCTACCATTCTCAACATTCAAAATTTAATGCTAGATGCTATGCTTCACAAGTTTGGGTTCTAGCCACCACATTTGTGGTGGAATAACTGGTGATGGAATTGTGATACTCACTACAAGAATTACTTTCAAGGTCTCATGTATCAAGTTATGATTCCCGTCTCCTCGACCCTTAGCAAGCTTAATAAGCCATGGAGCCTAAATTCCTCTCCCAGAACTTGGCTTGCTTAGCTTGATAAAATTTGGAAGGCCCAATTGGAACCCAAATTGGCACATTTCCTCGAGTGTTTGATTTATCAAGGCCTCCTACTTGGCGAGCATCTCTCCCACATGGGAATTCTTATCCTAAGTGCCCAATTTGTAATCATCCCAAGTCATTTAAACATGCCTTTTGGTCCTACCCAAAATCTCAATCAGCATGGGAGTGGATTCATAGCCTTTTTCATCCCTACTATCCCGAGCCCTTCTCATGGTGTTAGTCCCTGCTTAGGGATTCTACAAATTTGCCAGTGTCTATTACATTCTCATGGAACTTTTTAAGAGATGTTATTCTTTTCCAATTATGCAAAGCCAAAATTATTTCTATATTTAATTATTAAACATCTTCTTTCTTTTTTCCATTAATGGCAAGGTTACTATAATAACTTCAACCTACATGCACATTCAAGTTCAAATAGAGAAGGTTGACACGAAGGTGCATCATATTCAAAAGCTACTTGAGCATTGAGGAAATGCTCCTTGTACAGTGAGTCATATCCCCTTGGATGGTCTGCTTCAAGATCTACCTCATGGCTTGTCACATCTGCCCCTCATTGTTTTCATAGCCACAACCACTTCTCCCCTCACATTCAGTGGGGGCGGGGTTGGGGATCGCTGTTGCTATGTGGAAATATAGATACAAGGTCTTCTCGAAGTGGCTCACCTTATGAAACCATTATGAAACCTCTTTACATATGGTATATGACTCGTCTAGTGGCTATAAACCCCATAAATGGGTGGGTGGCACTAGACCCTCCTTCGATAGAGCCTTCCACTTGGATTCCTTTGCCACCTAAGGATGATCCTTCACCTCCCCCTTTGGGTGCAACATAATGTGCTTAAATGAATTTATGCTTATTACATTTCTATATTAATTGTGGTGAATTGACCGACATCCCCTATTTTTAATACTGTGTTTTGAGTTAGTTTCCATTATCATGGAGTGTGAGCCATGAATACCTACCAGTTGTTTAGTATGTATCCTTTTATACTTTATTATTATTTTGTTAATAAAATATCTACTAAAGCATTTCAAAAGTAAATTTATAAATATTAATTTTTGAATACTATTTTTTGATAAAATATCAGTAATATGTAGATTTGGATTTATGTAACACACATTAATGTTTTATTTTTAAAGAATTAGGATGTAAGCCTTGTACACTAGCAGTGGGCACATAAATCATAGTACTCCTACTTACACAACTACATACCAACTACCTTGAGACCCCATATAACCTAAATTTAAAATCTTCACCTTTAAAAATTTAATTGCTGAAAAATAATTTTAAAAAGTGATAGTATCATTTCACTAAAAATAATAAAAATGGAATGGCATTGAAAGAGTGAAGTCAATGTATAACTTAAAATAATTTGAAAGTTATCTTTAGAAATTATTTTAAACTATTACATCTTTATTTTTTAAAATGTATTGCACTTACTTATTAGTTGTAAAGTTGTACATATGACAACAAATAAATTTTAACATTTGTTAGATTAAATTGATATGTAGAACTTAACAAAATGTGTAGAAGATGTAATTTTTATTTTAATCTTCCTCGTAAAGAGTTATTTGTATTTGTATATATCCCTTTCTATAGTATCATAATAATCCTTGGGCCCTTTACACATTTTTCTTGAAAGCTCAAACCATCATATCTATTTCAATCTCTTCTGAATTAAAATCAATAGAAACTTCTCATTCAAAATGCATTCTAACAACCTTACAAGGACCAATATGAGACCTTGATGTTTCTAAATAATATTTTGATTTAGGTTTCATTATGAATTCAAATAAATTTAGTAAACCAAATTTCATTGTGTAATTTCAACATTTTTTATATTAAAAAAATTAATTACGTTGATCGGCATTCACCTATTGAAATGAGCCCTATGTCATGTACTTGATCAACAATCTATATTTGAAGTTGGAGGATGAATACGATCACATTTCCATACTGTTAACGTGTGGTGCGCTTTGGTGTGACTACATGTCAAGGAATGATAGTTACTAGTGGGAGTGCGTTGGCCCACCAATGACTAGGTGGCAAGTATGAAAGGTTAACATGTTACTAAATTTAATTAATGCCATTTATTGTGATTTTATGATGGTGAAAAGGAAGGAAAAAAGCCTTTTTGGTCTTTTCATTCAATGAAACATTTGTTTTGCTTATTCAGTGAAATAGATCTATATGTATACATGGATTAGGCATGTAATGATTGCGAGGTGGGTTAAACTCGAATCTATTTCTCTATGTGAATGCAGTGAGAATATTTTGTATGTCTAAGTTATATTGATGACATTGATTACTTTTTTTTTGAAATAATATTTGCGGTTGAAATTTTTTTGTGGATGGTTATCTCTCTCCTTGTGCCTCAAATCGTAGGTTTGCAAAGGTGAGAACCATAAACCTAAAAACATTTTTTTGTTGTGATTTGGTTTGTTGGCCATTGATAATGCAATTTTTTTATTTCTTTCAGATGATAATAGAGATTGAAAAGAGGTTGTAAATAGGTTATTTTCATGTTGTTGTAGGTTTGAAACACCATGTATTTTTGATAGCTTAACATGCACAAACTAGATTTTCGGCATGCAATTATTAGTAGGTTAAAAAAAAAGAGGTTTGTGGCATAAGATATCCATATATGGTTACCTCTATTGTTGAGGTGGAAAGGTTAAATGATTTATGGTTATGATTTGTTGTGTTAACTATTGATGATGCATATTTTTATTCTTTAATATGACAATGGAGATTGAAAGGGGATTTTAGATAGTTTTTCCATGTCGATGTGGGTTTGAAATGTCATGTAGCTTTTATAACTTGATGTGCATAGATTAGAGTTTGGGCATGTAGTCATTATTAGTTCATTTTTTAATTTTTTCAATAAGATTTACAACAAAAAATATCCATGTATTTTTGTCTTTGTCATTATAGTGGAAAAGCTCAGTATACAATGGTAACAATCAAGATTGAAAAGGGAGTTTAAATAGAATTTTAGGTTTGTTGTTGTCTAGGTGGTAGATACAGAAGGTCAATAGTTCACTCAATTCAATGAATGCCATTTATTATGATTTTTCATTAGTGGCAAGGCCATGGAAAAGGTATTATTTTTGGGAGTTTCACATAGTGCAACATTTGCTTTGATTATTCAGTATGATATCTCTACATGCATAAATCAGGGATTGGGTATACAACAATTGTGAGTGGGTTAAGATTGAATCTATTTCTTTGTGTGAATGTGATGAGCATATTTTGTGTATCTAAGTTTTATTGCTCACACTAATACATTTTTTATTATTTTTGAAATAAGGTTTGTGGTGGAAAATATTTTTGGATGGTTTTCTCTATCCTCATAACATAAATCCTCAGTTTGTAAAAGTGAGAGCCATAAACCTCAAAATGATTTCTAGTATTAGTGACCATGCTAAGTCTGTTTGAAGTATTGACATTGGGATTAGTCCTTTCATGGAGTCCCAAATAGCTTCAATGACATCACAACTTGAAAAATTAACTACAAATAATGCATACGATACTCGTAATGGCCATTGGTGTACCGATTGCGAGTCTAAATGTCATAACTGATGCAACTACCCACGCAAAAACATTTATTCTATACTAAAGTAGTCATGTGAAATTTGACATGAAAATCATGATGTACACTGCTATCCTTTCTTCCAGTGAGCTACACATTTGAAGGTGTTTGACTATTGCAAAATATGTGATGCCTAAATCTATGACATAAATGATTATTGATTAATTAGTGATATCCATGAAGCATGTGCACATGGTACATGCCAAACCTCTGTGTCTAACAATTAAGATAATGGTGGATATCATTTTTGAGGTAGAGGGTGAGGATGAGGAGGTGGTCATTTCCCACCAAGAACATGTTATATGTGTTGATCCCTAGACCACTCTCAAAGGGATTGTCCATTTTATCCAACATGTGCTTTTTGTAAAAAGGAACATTAGTTGGAAGAATGCCCTGACCTATACATGACCATCACTAAAGAAAGAAATGAAAAATGTGTAGGTATGATTCACATTGAGAAAGCTCACTGGAAACCACACTCAAGCATCCTAATAGCTCAATAGGTTAATATCACTATGCATAGTGGTGGACAATCTCAGTCTACACCTCCTCTTATTGAGAAGGTACCACATGAATAACCTTAAGAAAGGAAGTATCCTGATGCCCAACAATACAAGGATGTACTTGAAGACACTATGACACTGGTATGAGAACTACAAGGAAAAATTTAGTTTCTTAAGAACCAAGAAGCAACACAACATGCTGATATGCAAAAGACAACAAAACCTCAAAATGTGGCACGAGATGATTTCCAAGAGCTTTGAAAGTATATGTTGGATGAAGTCATTGTCCCATAATTAAGTACTTGGCTTAAAAATTAGGTATAAACACCAATTGATGCTCAACTTCAAATGACTTTAAAAACTAAGGATCGATAATTGAATCATGCTCGGTGGCAAGATACCTATATTCCTCCCAGCCGTTAAGAGGATAAATAAATACTAGTGAATGCTGCCATCGATGATTGGGTGATTTGAGACATCGTAGTTGACATTGGTGTTGAGGTTAACATCCTCACCAAAGATGCATGGTAAAAAATGACTAGTCCAACATTATGATCATCTTTGCACATCTTGTTTATGGGCAATAAAACTCATGATCTACCAATTGACATCTTTAAGAATGCAATGGTGGATATCCTTGGAGTAATTTTCAAAGCTAACTTTGAAGTTCTCAAGTTAGTAGAGGCATATGACTTTCCAGCTCTATTAGGGTGACCTTGGTGTTATGAAAATAATACAAACTTTATTTTAAAAAAGCACTGCATCAATTTTGAGAATACTAATCAATGCATTATGATTCCAATAGATCAGACACATGGACCCCCATACATAGAACCTGTTAATTTGGAAGAAGATATTAACCACATATTTAATGTCATAGCTAGAGATAATGAGCAACATGATCCTACACCTGATGGCATCCTTTGATGGATAGACCCTCAATCCCTTTCTGATACTACAAGCAATACTTGTAATTGTTGGGCCCACGATGACTATGACCTCACTAGAAGAGTGTGCAGTGCCATTGATAGTCATGAAAATGTTTTATGTCAATATCATAAATGCCATAGGTTTTTTCACCTTCTTACCAAGTAAGTCATGAGGGTACCAATGATGGATAAACCATTAGAAAGACTTGATGAATCTTCTTGGTTTCATGAATAAATAGAGGTCCAAAAATTTGTCCAATGCCATAAAGAATTTTATAACTCTAACAATGATCATATATGGTCATTGGTTCACTTCTTTGATGGCACCATCGTAAGGTGGTGGCACACCCATCATGAGCAACTTCACCAGTGGGATCAAGTACGCTTTGATTTGTATCACCAATTTCATCATGGCAATCAAGTCAAGTGAACAATCAATTATAGTAGAATACAAGCACCTAAACCCCATATCAAGGCTTATGAATCCATGTGGAGAGTTGAAGAGTCTTTCTTGCTAGAGTACCTATGGGTACATGCTTTCTATGGAACTTTATGAACTTGGGAGAGAGCATGGTATGTTCATGAAGAGAGACATGGGTACCCATTTTTGGCATCTATTGAAAGAAAACATGAATTAAATATTATCTTATTCCTCTTTTAGAATGGATTTGCACCTCACTCTCTAAGCCATGCACTAAGAAGTTGTTGGTCACCATAGTTCCATTAAAGATTGCCTTACTATATTCTTGATGTCCCAGAAGAAGGTCTAGTTATCTTCAATGAACCATCTGCACAACCTATTCCTGAGCCAGAACTAGTCTCTGACCAGGATCGATGTGAAGAGATACGCCTAGTGAAACAGAAACTAGTATTTTAGGTAGAGGAAGGTGAGGGGTCCAACCCACTTGACCCTTTGGAGAATAATTTGGATGTCCCTACAGACTATGGCACATGAAGAAATTGACATTATACTACATGCCAGAGTGGTCACCCCAATTGATGAATTTGAGTGGGTCAGTCCCATGATCATAAGTATAAATAAAGATGGACACACTAGAATTTGCACTGATTACCAGATACTTAATGCATCTTGTATTATTGATCCCTTCCTGACACCATTCACAGAGGAAATACTTGAAGGCATCACTAGGTGTGAAATTTATAATTTCATAAATGGATTCTATGGGTACCATTAAGTCCAAATTGTTGAGGATGATAAAAATAAGACTATGTTCACCACTAAATGGGGATCCTTCACAAATACTATCATGCCTTTTGGGTTGAAGAACACACCGATCATGTTTTCACGTATAGTCATTGAGGCCTTTAAAGATTTTATCCATAAATTTATTCAAGTCTACTTGGATAATTGGACAGTCTATGGCTTGGTCAAGGACTATTGCTCTAATCTAAGGCTCATGCTTGAGCATTGTTGAGTCTTAAAAATATCTCTGAATCTAAAGAATTGTCTTTTCACTACACCTTTTGGTGTTAATCTAGGACATATTATTTATAAGGATGGACTTTTGGTACACTTGACAAAAGTATCTATCATACTTCACCTCCTAGTACCAAAGTCTCAACATGAAGTTCACGCCTTTCTAGGCCATATTGGGTATGATAGGAAATTCATTCATGGATATTCAAAGATTATCATGCCTCTAGAGGGAATCTTAAAACATAACAAGCACTTCATCTAGACCTACTCCTACCAAGAAGCCTTTGAGGCCTTAAAAGATAGATTGGTCATGGCTCCAATCTTATAGTTCCTTGATTGGACAAAACCATTCCATGTCCATGTTGATGCCTCAGCAGCCGGTGAAATCCTTGCATAACCAGGTGAAAGTCACCTTGATCACCCTATCTATTTTTTTAGTAAAAATCTTACTCCAACTAAGCAGAATTACACCACCACAGAGTGTGAAGCCTTATCAATGGTTTATGCTCTACAAGAAATTTAACAATACTTATTGGAAACTCCATTTATATTTTATACAGGTCATGAAGCTTTAAAGTATCTAGTCAATAAACCTGTGTTGCATGGATGAATCTACCACTAGATAGGGTTGTTTTAAGAATTTTAGTTCTCTATCATGGTCAAACTAGGAAAAACTAATTATGGCCTTGAACATCTTTCTCGAATTGATTCCAGTGAACCACTACACTCTATTGAAGATGACTTACCTGGTGTTCAATTGTTTCATGTTTCTCTTATTCCTGAGTAGTTGGAAGTTCTTGTAGCTTTCTTAACTACTGGCTCAGTGCCCAATTACTTGACTCCTCAGGCCAAAAAATAACTCATAGTTCATACTACACCTTTTTATCTCATAAGAGGGGATCTCTACAAGCTTGGTCGAGATGAAATCCTTCGGTGATGTATCATGAAACACAAGCACTCTAAATTACTCCAAGAATTTCATGAGGGCATTACAGGTTGACACTATGCTGGAGAGGCTACCCGACACAAGTTTTTTCTAGTTGGATTATGGTGGTCTTCCCTTTTTCAAGATGCCAAGATATAAGTGTGACATTTGTCAATGCATAGGAAAACCAAGTCACTGTGATGACATGCCTTTATGTCTAATTCTATTTCAAGAACCATTTTAAAAGTGGGCCATTGATTTTATCGACCCCATCAATCCAACTAGATAATAAATAGGTTCCTATTATATTATTACAGTAACTGATTATCTCACACGCTGGGTTGAAGCTATGCCAATGAAGGATTACACTACTGCTACTACTACATGCTTAATTTGGGAACATATCATACCCTGATTTGGATGCTTGCTAAGTTTTACTAGTGATTGTGGTACACATTTTCTCAATTAAACTATTCGCATCCTACTCACTGAATTCATGATTGTTCATCATGAAACAACACCATATCATCCTCAGGGAAATGGCACTATCGAGACATTCAATAAAACCTTAGGCACCACACTTAATTTTTTTTATAATATTGGTTGAAATGACTAGGATGATAAAGTATCTATGGTAATTTGGGTTTATCAAACAATCTATAAGTGCTTGAACAAGAACACACCGTTTAAATTGGTATATGACAAAGAGGCAGTTCTAGCAGTTGAATTCTTGGTACCATTTCTCCATATTGCATGCATTGGGCATTTGGATGATGAATCATCCTTGAAAGCATGCTTGGATACTTTGTTTTAGCTAGACGAAGCCCATTTCCTTGCTCATTGGAGTCAAGATTTTGAGAAATGTAAACAAAAGGCATGGCATGATCGACCAATCAAGCATAAAACATTTGCCCCTGGGATGAAAGTCTTGTTTTATGACTCCAAGTTTGCGTGCCATTCTGGAAAACTTCAAATTTAATGGGATGGTCATTTTATAATTCATAGCATTCAACCTACTAGCGCTTCTCGATTACAAAGGTCAGACAACTAATTACTTCCTAGGCATTACAATGGAAGCTGACTATGACCATATTTCACCTCTGAATAGTTTAAATTTTGTAACAATAAGGATTATGCCATTAGTCTAGGATTTCTTGTTTTCAATAAAAGCATTTCCTTTGTTGTGTGCAACATTTATTTAATGAAGAGTTAGTTTAATTTGTACTTGTAATATTGTGGAGGACCACGATGCAATTTTTCATGTGGGGTAAAAGGTATATGTATTCACGATTAGGGATGCATGCACAACTTAAGGTGTGCAAGATAAATAGCCCAAGGATAAAATATTCCCACCAAATAGTTTGAAACTTCAAAATAAACCAAACAACTATCTTCCACTCCAAATAAAATTGTGAGACACAACTGTCTTCCACTTCAAAGAAAAGCGTGTGATAGGACGTGTCATTAATGTGAAAGAAATAGCATTTGTGATAAATGTGCCAACATCATGACAAGACAATACCATTAAATGCATATATGGTGAGAAGTAATGGTTAAAGAGCAGTGGCCATTACAATTGCATTAATAATGAGAAGTGATGGTTTAAAAAAAAGGGGTTAATAAATGCAAGTTACCCCCTCAAGCCTTTAAAATGATAAGGAAGCTCATTTTTAATTTTTACCTTTGTTTCCATTTGAATTTATAGAACCAAAGAATGAATTAAGCCAGAGTGATTCTAGAGCAAGTAAACAACATCAAAATTATATAAAAAACTACTGAGTTGAGCATCAAGCTAAGTAATCAAGCACATAACTGACTCCAAAACATGAGCATGACATAATGAATCGGTAGTTGCAATTTGTAGAGGTAGACATCTGCCATTAGAGGAAAAAAAGCAAGAAAAGATGAAGTCATCTACAGAAAAATCACATATTCTTTTGATAACATTGGATGTGTATGCCTTAACCTTCAGGTTCTTCAGAGGGTGATGTAGCCTAAGAAAAAGACTTTAAGAACTGATCTATTGCGAACTATACCAGAGGAAGAATAAGTACTTAGGGGGAAGCAATATTAATCAGAGAGGAGACACCTGAAGAACATGCACAATGCACAAAAGGAAAAGAGGTTAGGATGGCATGCCAAGCAAAGAAGGCACAATCATCTCCACCCTTGCCATTAATGATAGAGGAAATGTAGTGCCCAGAGATGGTGATACACATGGAAAGCTAGGTCTTAAAAGTACCCTCTTGCACCATTTTTGACTATAATCATTGTCAACCTGGGAATGAGGTTAAGTTACAAAATGACTATGAGGTTGAGTTCTAGAACACCAAAAAATAATTGGTGTATGACCTCAACTAATTTTAATGCTTTGGACATTATGGGTCTATTTCAATTTTTCAACCTTTTAGACTTTGGAAAATCTATGGAAGTAATTAAGTTTCTACTTTTGTGCATCTATGAGGATTACTTCTACTTTGCTGGGCACAACATGAAAATTACACCCGAAAGGATAAGTAAGGTGTCAGGGTTCCAATAATCCAAAATAGATGTAGAGTTTGACTTAGATGAGATAGGGAAGACAACAATGACTCTAATGTACTAAAATTAGGGCCACACCATGCATATCAAAAACCTTCAATATCTTTCCCTTCGAGTGGCAACGTATATCATAATGACCAAGATCAGTGCCACTGATTGTTGGAAAGAGGTGGATATGGCCCACCTCTACATCGATTACCAAGTAATTGAGGGCTTGAAGTATAATTGGCCATGTATTTTGCCCATAAAATCATTGAGGATGTTGATAAGACCCATCAGATACCTGGTCATAAATTCCCATGGGGGATATTTTTGTTATAATGGTGTTTGACGAGATTGGTGTACTTGACTACACCATAGGAGAACTGGAGTGGGATACTCACCTAAACATAATTCCCATTCTAAGTGCTATAATGTATTCACATACCTCGAGCACATCACCCCACCTACAAAAATAAGATGAAATCATGGTTTGATGGAGTGAAGGAAGTGTTTGGGAAGAAATGGTGCATTCCTAAAGATGTGCCTATCCAAGTTGATGGACAAACTCAATTTGATGTAAAAGAACATTTTTATTTGGCATACATAAAGATGGTCTTTTCTAGAGAATTCTTTACCTAGTTGAAGCTTCCCTATGCCTTTTTAATGCAGTACTTTGTCAACTCAGTAAACCACATGTTTGATGCTCTCATCTTGGAAGTAGACATAATTGACTTGGAGATTCACACTCTTCAAAAGATGTACATCTGTCCTAGAAAGAAGGTCTATAGGGAGAAGTAGGAGAATTACCAAAATGATATCAAGGTCAAATAGACAATGGTGGGAGAATAGGTGTATAATTTGTTGTACATGTTACGATCTAATAAGATGACTTCAAAAGGTGCATAGCATACATGAGAGAAATGTCCACCAGTACCTCAACTATTGAAGGAAAAGTGGGCTAGGCATGATTCCAACATAAGTTCATAGTAGGATCCTCCAAAATGGTAGAGGAATACCTAGGTGTCGCATTCTAGACCTTCTCCACTGAGACCTTCTCTACCCAGAACTTCACCTCCATAGGTTCCTCCACCCCTACCTTCACCTCTGTAAGTTCCTCCACCCATATATTCACCTTCAAGAACAAATTCATAGGCATCACCACCAAGGGTTTCACCATTAGGGGTTTTTCCATGAAGTGCACTAGAGAAATAACTAGTGTAGGAAGACCCTGCAAGCCAAAAGATAAGAGGCAGAGGACTTTGATTCCAAAAAAACACCCTCCCCATTGTGAAATGAAGAGACCACCTTTGAAGACTTGCCATTGGACATTGAGGGCCCATTTGGTGAAGAGGGTGATGGTTATGATATTTAGTAGATGAGTGGAATGCCTATCGGTAACACTTCTTTAGCTACCAACACAGAGGTAAAAATTCTAAAGTGTGACTTGGATAAAAGAAAGGATCTTACCAGTTCTGAGGGAGAACCACCTTTGATTGATGCATCCACCAATCTACACATTTAGTGCCAGATAGGTCTTCTAGAGAGGATGCTCTATCTTTGGCCACACTTCCTTCCCCAAGATGCAACTATTGAGACAAGGCGGTAAATGTCTTTCTTTTTGGACATGTACAATGAAGAGTACTATTTTGATCTTCCTCCAAAAAACCTCCTATTAGATTCTCAGGCTCTAGTTCTCCAACCCCACTATGGGTTGATCCCTAGAGGATCTCCCCTTTGAAATCTAACACTACATTTTTGATAATGGATTTTGAAGTCACACGCCAAAATATACTTTCTAATTTTGACGTGCATGACATAGAAGAAACAAGGCCAGGTAGTGGTAATGTATGAAAAAGAGGTTACTACCCGAAAGGCGCTCAAAGGGGAAGTGGCTATTTTGAAACAATAAATAAAGGAGGCCACAAAGGCCAAGGCAATTTTTTTGAATTTGTGTAAATCAATTTTGGGCTAAGAACCAACATTATTAGATGAAGTGCCTCTAGATGGAGAAGCTGTGAATAAATTGGAGACCCTAGTGAATCTCCTATTAAAACACTGCAGGGAATATCCTGCACTAAGGAGTGAGGCATTAATGTTAGTAGAGTAGTTTACTAAGGTAGTAAAGGTTTGTAATCATGCTCTCGAAAGAGTTGGGAAAGTAATCCCCATTTGGATGGAATTTTTGAGAGATTGACATAACCTATTAAAATCTTGGAGGCTCGACTCTATGTAGAGGAATACCAGAGGCAATAGTTAGTAGATGTTGCCCTCTTAATAAAGGATCACACTGAGCAAGTGAAGGCATTCAAAGATGTTGAGTATATGGAAGAGAAAATAAATGTACATCGATATTAACTCAATGTTAGTTTATAGCTCTTTGAGGATAGGTTGTCAGTGAGGTCTCAACACTAGAAGAAGTTTAGAAGGATGCCAACACATCCTTGGACCAATTGGTCAAGAAGGCCAACAAGTATCCTAACAAACTTGAGGAGATAAATAAATCAAAGGAGGCCATTGAAGAAATAATGTCAAAGCTGTTTGAGACATTATCACATTGGGACAATGTCAAGAAGTAGATTGAACAAACTAGGTATGAATTTTTGGTTGAGGTCATAATTAAGACTTAGTCTAGGCTGGATAAAGAGTGTAGTGTGGGGTGATGTTGGACCCTAAATTTTGACTAATTATTTTAGAATTTTAGCACAAAACCAACATGATGCGAGAGGAGCATAAGCTAGAAATACTATGGCATGGAACTAGCCTGACGTAGAAGGATCATGGTAAGGAACCAATGAGGTATGAAAGGATAATGGCATAGATGCACCAATGTAAGAAGACCCATTTAAAGATGGAATATAACTATGATGAACCTGAGAGATTAGGATCTTGAACAACAATGAAATATTTGGGGAGTGCATGGGAAGTCGGAGACGGTTGAGGAGCGATTCTCAAGGGGCCATCTAGACTTTTACCATCGTGAATTTTGCACTAGACCGCAAAGAGGAAGACACATGGTAGTAAGGATCTAGCATAGAATAAGTATATAGGGGGTGCAAAGGCCTAGGTCCTTAGGAGAAAATAATTGATAGACTAGCTTGACTCTCAATCCATAGAGAGTTAGTTGGCCAACCACTCATGTCATTTATTAATGTAACTACTTGGCCATGGAAAAATAAGTATAAATACCCTTGTATGAGATCATTGTAAGAGACTAATATTGGTATCATTTTAGTGACTTATAATATAGAATCATGGATATTATAATCAATTTTGATGTTAATGTTCTGGCATCATTGATAGTTATGCATTTGACAATAGGTTTTGCATTGAGTAACTTGTAGTTGTAGCTAATTATGAAATTTATACAACTTGTGCATTTAGAATTTATGTAAAACTCTTTTAAACTTCATGGCATCTATCTTTGTAATTATGGTTGTTGATCTTAATGAGACAAGGACCAAAGTAGTGTATTTTTTTTTCTATGTAGCTTCTAGTTAGATATAAGTTACAACTCAAGTATATGACTAGTATGTTACTGCACAACATAACCCATGGGAACCAATGTCTCACTGTGTGCTTTGGGTGAGCATGTAAGACCATAGTCTTGCGTGAAGGGCTAGGGCACTAGCTCGTTGGTATTACACTTTAATGCTTAAAAATGTGATTAAAGATGAAAAACCCAACATTGCCTTTGTCGTTATTTTGCAAACACTGATATATAAGGATGACAATGGAAGTTTAAAAGTGGGTTTAGATAAATTTTTGGGTTTGATGGTGACTAAGTGGAAAATGTGGAAGGTCGACAATTCACTAAATTTAATTAATGAAATTTATTGTGCTTTTCCATCAATGACAAGTTTATGAAAAAACTATTATTTTTTTGTGTTTTCACATAACAAAAAATTCATTTTGCTTATTTAGTGTGATAGCTCTACATGCATAAACTAGGGATTGGGTATACAAAAATTTCAAGGTGGGTTAAGTTTGCAAATGTTTCTTTGCATGAATGTGACAAGAATATTTTGTATATCTAAGTTTTATTGCTCACACTAATACATTTATTATTTTTTGCAATAAGAATTATGTTAGAAAATCTTTGTGGATGGTTGTCTCTATCCTCGTAATGCAAATTGTACGTTTGCAAAGGTGAGAGCCATAAACCTCGAAACAATTTTTGGTTATGACTTAGTTTATTGATCATCAATAATGCAATATTTTTCATTTCTTTAAGATGATAATAGAGATTGAAAAGAGGTTTTAGATAGTTTTTTGCATGTCATTGTGGGTTTAAAACATGTTGGTGGGATACTTCATGAGATTTAGGTAATAACTATCAACCCATGAGATTTAATGGTCATACTGTGGCATCAATCCAACATAAACAACAACTACTACATCGACTATACTTCATGGCATCTTACAGAGCTACAAAGAAACATAGAGACATATATAAATGATGGGACTATTAGATGATGTAATTATATTTAGTCTTAGTAACATGAAAAATGTTATCTAATCATGTAATCAGATCTATATACACATAAGTATTATGTTATGAGTTATTATTTGTAACCATATATAATATATTAATGAGAAATACATCTGACTTATTGAATATATTTATGCGTCATGTTTACTTATGTCTAATAATGTATGTTAAATAGATATAACCATACATCAAACTATGAAAATTATGTTACAGAATGGAAAATATTCGAGACAAATATCCTCAACAAATATCATTTTTTTTTCAAACAAGCCCAAGTATATAAATAATTTTAAAAGATTCCTCATTTGTGTTGTCTCGAGGACGAGACAAAGGTTAAGTCTAGGGATGACTTTGGTGGGATTCTTCATGAAGTTCAGTTAATAGTTCCAACAACCCATAGAATTCAATGGTTATACTGAGACATAATCCAACATAGACGACTACCACAAGATCGGCTATACTTTGCAACATCCTACAAAGCTACACAGAAACAAAGAGACATAAAAAAATGATCTGATTACTGGATGATAGCATTGTATTTAGTCTTAGTGACATGGAAAGAAATAATGCTATCTAATCTTATAATTTAATATATATACATATAAGCATTATGTTTTGAGTTATCATCTGTAACCACACATAATATATTAATGAGAATACATTTCACTTATTAAATATCTTTGTGCATCATGTTTACTTATGTTTAAAAATGGATGTTAAATCAATATAACTAGATACTTTCTTTAGGCATTATCATAGTCTATAACATCGAACTATGAAATCACACTTTGACATTGTTTTCATGTCAATAAAACACCATGTAGTTTTGATAGCAAAACCTGTATAGATCAGTGTTTGTGTATGTAGTCATTGGATGGTATTTTTTGTAATAATGTTTGTGGTTGAACAATGATATGTATAGTTGTCTTTGTTGTTGTGGAGAAAAGGCTAAACAATTACTAGTTATGATTTTGTGTGTTGATGAAAATTCAATTTCCACAGTCATCTTAAATAATCAAAAAATATTTGAAGGTTTATGGATTTTCTTAGGGTTTATTGAAGAATAAGTTGTGAATTTGAAACATTAAGTTGTGAATTTAATCATTTGGAGGTTTATGGATTTTCTTAGGGTTTATGGAAGAATAAGTTGTCAATTTGAAATATTGTGTAGTTTTGATGGCTCGCCATAGTGTAGTAATAATATTTTGTTTGTTTCAATTTTTTGGGTGACACTGATATATTTAGTTTTTAATAAGAGTTGTGGTGAAAAATATATATGTGGATAGTCGTCTTTATCCGTGTGGTAGAAAGTTTTAAACTAGTTTATTTCTTGTTGGTGTTAAGTTTGCTTTGTTAAAGTTTTTTTTTTTTGCACAATGAAACATTCATTTTGCTTCTTTAGTGGAACAACAAGGGCCTAAATTCTTTGATAGATTGATGTGCATAGTCCAAAGATTGGGCATGAAACCATTTTATGGCAGATTGAGCTTGAATTAAATTTTCTATGTGAATGCATTGGGAAAATTTTGTTTGTCTAAGTTTTGTTGCTAACACTGATTTAACATTTTAAAAAAAATAAGGTTTGTAGTGGAATTCTGTCTCCATGGCAGAAAGTTGTGGGTTTCAAATTGCTTGTAGTTTTGATAGATCAACATGTATAGATGAGATTGGGCATGTAGCCATTTCTAGTTCAAGGTTTAAAAAAAATAAGTTTTACAAAAGAAAATATTTGTGTATAGTTGTCTATGTTGTCGTGCCATAAAGGTTCATTTACAAGGGTGAGAGCCATAAACCTCATGATGATTTATGTTTATGATTTGGTTTGTTGATTGTTGGTAATGCAATATTTTGATTTGGGTTATGCTTAATAACAACATGTTGTTTGTTGGTGAGGTGATGGGAGATATTTCTAGATGAGAGGTGACAAAATTTAATCAATTGCATTTATTATTTTTTCATTGGTGGTGACATCTAACATTAAACCTACTAAGAAAAACCTTGCATTCCATCCATGACTAGATGTTCATATTACATGTTGAAGAATGAATACAATCATATTTTTTTGGTGTTTGATGCATGACACGCACTGATGTGGCTGTGTTGCAGGGATGGAGTGTGGTTCGTAGTGATGTGTTTTTTCTATGAGATGCTAGTTTATACGAAAGGGAGAGTGGTCACTAAATTTATTCAATGGAAATTATTATTATTTTATTTATGATAAATCTCTTCTACAATGAAACCTTCATTTCACTGATATAGTGGGATAATCAAGCTCTATCCTTTTGATAGCTTAACATACATAGAATAAAAATTAAACATGCAACCATTATTAGGGAACTTAAGTCTAATAAGTGTCTCTACATAAATATGGTGAGAATGATTTATTTTTTTAAAAAGCTTCGTGATTGAAAATATATAGCAACGGTAACAACCATAAACCTCAAAATGATTTCGATTATAGTATGGTTTGTTAGTGTTGAGATTTTTTAAAGTATTTGAATGATTGTATGAACTATTAACGGTTCTTTGTGCTTTCCCAATAGGCTAGAAAAGTATTTTATTCTTCTTAGAAAATAATTTGGACTCCTTCTAGCATTAATTTTTTCTAACAAGAAAAAACTTCGAAGTGCCACTTCCACCCATATATAAGCATATCAATGAAACAAATTTTATTTGGCATGATACAAATTTTTAATATAAATTTTAATTAAGCCAGAGGCTTATATAGTGGGGAACCCCTACAGATTCATCTCACAAGAGACAAGAAAGAGAATATTTGGTAGAACGTGGGATTGCAGGACCCTGGAAAGTCAGATGTCAGTCTTTGAGACATGAGACGTAGGATGCAAGAGGTAGTATGGGTGCATTTGGATAATTTCAAGGGCTCTGCATAGCGAAGAAATTCAACATCAGAAGCTGATGCATCGATATGAAATCTTGAGTGAGACCATGGGCTTGACTTTCTTCAACATGTCAAAGATTAAACAATCCACACAAAATTTCTCTGAGTCCAAACTCATCGGTGAGGGACGGTTCAAGATGGTTTATAGAGGCACCCTTGAAGATGGAAGGCAAATATCCATGAAGTGGTTCAAAGACTTTAGCAAGAGATCCGATGAGGAATTCAACCATGTGATGCAGGTCATTAGTAATACCAAGCACCGTAACTTGACGCCTCTAAAGGGTTATAACATGCGGATTATCGATCGGGCACACGAGCATATCTTGGTCTACGACTTCATGGAGAATGACAAGCTGGCAGATTATTTATTCAGCACTACCCAGTCATGCTTGATGTGGTTACAACGGTATAAGATCGTAGTGGGCATAGTTTAGGGGTTAGCATATCTACACCAAGACAAGAAGACAACCATCATTCATAGGGATGGTTGGTAGTACTGTAGTGTGCTCACGTGAGAGTTGTATGTTTTTGGTCCATATCGTAGGCACTTTCCATCCTTGAAGCCATCGATCAACCAACACCAAACATCATATTTGTACTATAGAGCATGGAATTAGACTTGGAATCCTCATTCAATAGTAGAGGTGAATTTACATAGCTTATCTCTCTTGAATCAGAAGGCGATGGCCTTTCCTCATCCAGTGGTAATTTTTCATCCAACTCCCAGGAATTGCCAGTATGAAGGGTCATGCAATTTTGAAAAGTAGAAAAGGTCAATGCATAATGACTTGATAGAATTCGATCAACACCTCATAATTTCAAGTATAATAATGGAAAGCACTAAACCACCATTCGCTTCATTGAAGATGGATGCATTAGTGAAATTGAAATGTGGGATAATAATAATTTTATGAAGTTGAATTCAAAAAATTCTTAGGTCATTATTAAAAATAAGATAATAATTCTTTGAATATGAGATTAATAAAAATTTTACTAAATTGAATCAGAATTTTTTTAAGTGACTACTAAAAAGTGTTAAAAAGTAAGATAATAATAATTTTACAAAGTCAAATCGAGAAAACTCTTAAGTAAAAGTTTGAACAATTATTTTTGAATGGAGAATTGGGCTCCACATTATTGATTATATTTAAAAAATAAAAAATTATATATATATATAGAGGGTATACACCCTTAAGTCATTAAGCCAGAGGCTTATACGATGGGGTGAAGCCTCGAGATTTATCTCACAAGATACAAGGAAAAGTATATGTTGTTTGCATCCATGCTAACGCAGACATGTGGTCCTCCAAAGTTTATGTAAGACGTGGTCGAAATGCTCAACTCTAAGAATTGCCATGAACAACATATTCAAAAGGCCATGACATAAATCAATTATAATCATGTGGTGTGGATCCTTGGGGCCTTGGAATCCATTGCTTCATTACTCTATGACGCCAAATAGAAAGAGATCGAAAGGTATTACGATCACTCGGGTTTTAGTCTAATTGGGTTGCGCATCTTGAAAGACCTTGCCAAGGATCATATAAATTGTTGCAAGATTAGAAGCACCAAAGACTCCTTCCCAAAATCATTGGATTCAAAGAGGTGGATGCAATTTTCTCCAATGCCCAAATTAGGATAGTGAAGCTCTCCTTGCAGCGGTTGAAAATTGTGGTGAGTAGTCAAAGCATAACATGCAAGCAACTAAGAAAAGAGATATTAAAAAATGTTTTCACAATAAGCAATCTAAGAGATGTTCTTTTGTATTGAGGATCCGATCATTTACGGCTCTAATCTTGGTTATTAAATTTCTCATGAGCCTCATTCTTGAGGAGGAAGGCAGAGAGAGCATCAGAAGAATTGGCAGAGTATTGGGTACTCTTTTCTCTATATTTTTCATGGGGAGGATTAACAATGATGGGGAGATGAAGCATGGAGTACATACAATGAAAATTCTTCAAAACTTGTGCACTTACGCTGACATGGCTTATGACGAAACTTTCGTAATATAAAATATAATACATATATATACACACACACACCCACATACATATAGACATATACACACATATATATACATATATACATATACATATACATATACATATACATATACATATACATATACATATACATATACACACACATATATACATACATATATATACATATACATATACACATACATACATATACATATACATATACACATACATACACACACACACACATAATTATAATAAATATCAATAAAAAATAAAATAATCTAATATAAAATCAAATATAAAATATAATATAATATAAAATAAAATAAAGTATCTGAGGGATCGTGATGAATGTAGGTGGGTTTGAGGCATATGCAATTCTTTTTGTGATTTCCTTCTTGTTTCGCTATTGTAGCTTCCACGAAATATTTTGACCACATCTGTGCAACTGCAACTAGCAGAAAGTAGAGTGTTATCTTTTAAACAATTTAAAATAATGAATACTCTTCCCAGACTGCCTTTATGCTTTGGAAAATCTTATAGAATATTAGTTGGTATTGGCGGATTTCAAACATGAGACCAACAAAGTAAGGGTTTCCTTAAAGGCAGAGTGAGCTCCAACAGGGTTGCTTCTGTAACAAAAATCCACAGAACAAGGCATGGTGGGGCTATGGTTTCATCTCGCCTCCATCCCTGTCAATGTCAATATTAATTCCTAATGAAATTAATGATAACATTAAAAACTTGAAGTGGTAGATCTAGAAAAAAACTGAGTGTTTAATGCCTACACATGCAGACGGTAATAAATCTACAAAACCCATTTCACCTGGAAAAATCAGATATTGATTGATAAAATAAATATATTGATACGATCTTATACAAATAATTTTAAAGCAAATTGCAATCAAATCAAAGAAAAATCTAAAATTCTAAAAAGAAGCCATTATATATAAAAGCGAGAGTTGTTTTCAAGCTTGGCAATGAGGTTACCTTTTTCGGGGTTTTCTTCTTTTAATTAGTGTGAGTGATAAATGACAGGGAACAATGTTGAGATGAGTTGCCATGTCTGTTTTCAGAGGGATTACATGTTATGAACAAAACTAGCTAATTATCCAGCCATAAACTTTTCTCTGTTGAGCACATTACATGTTGAATAACCTTCATCACATCAATCAATTATGCAATTCAAATTACTGTAGATTAATGTAAATTAAGTATTTATAATTATAATATATTAAATAAATAATTTGTAAAATATAATATATAATATTTATATATTATATAATTTATATATAATTATTATATAATCATATTATTAAAATGTTTATAATTATAATATATAAAATAAATATTTCATAATATTTAATATTTATATATATTAGTGAAGAACAAATATAAATACTAAATAAAAAAATTAAAATATTTTATCATTACAATTTATTATATTGCACCATGAGAACAACTACTAGTTATAATTATAGTTAATGAATTTAGAAGGAAAAAAAAAAAAAAAAATAGTTTATGAAGAATCGTTTTATAACATTACCCACAAATCCAATCTAAGCGAAGCAAAATGATTAGAAGGAGATTTATTTTTTAATAAACGATACTTTTGATAAGACATTAGTAGTGTGCAAATTTAGGAATTAAAATGTAGAACTTGTACATTATCCAGAATTTGACCATGGACGAAAAGCATGATATTCTCATTTTTATAGTTGTAAACCAACTTAGGAATTTATGTACTAATAATCTACATTTAAAATCTTGACTTTTAACAATTTAATTATCAAAATGAAACGATATGGTTAGTGGTAGTGAAATTTAATCATTTAAAATATCTTTCATATCATTTTTTTTTTCATGATTTTTTTTTCTCATAATTATTGTAAGATAAATTTTATCAAAATTTTTATTTAATTTTAGAGTTTTTCATTTTTTTTCAAGAAAATTGGCATTGTGAAAGCTTTCTTCCATGGAAAAAATGCAAGAAATTAAATAGAAAAGATTTAACTCATTGATAATTTTCCTTTCTGTTTAAATTGTGGTTAGCAGATTCAATGGTCTAACTTTTAGAATACCTATTATAGTTTTAGTGTTTAAAAGACATTCTAGTGAGTAGTGATCACGATTTTTAGTATTGATTTATTCTTACTTTTCAAAAGTGATTCCATGTTGGTGTTTCCCTCTAGCACTCTAACATTGATCTGGGAGGTATAGTTTCTAGACTTGTGTGCTTTGGTCTTCTCTCTTGTATTTGGCATGTTGATTTTGTAGCTTTCTAACTTTCTATCTGTCTCCATCTATTCTACCACAAATTTCTTTTGTTTCTCTTAATCTAATCTATTAATCAGATTCTTTTGTACCACGAAGTAAAGGTCCCATTTCCTTTATTATTATCTATCAAAACATCATTTCATTAAAAAACTATTAAAAATTGATTAGCATCAAAGAGTGAAATAAATGTATAAAACTTAAATAACTTCAAAGTTATTTGTAAAAAATATTTTAAATTATTACATCTTTACTTTTTTTTAAATATATGGCACTTAGAACTTTTATTAGTTGTAAAGTTATATATATGAAAGTGTGTTTTGTATTTGTCTTTGTTGACACTAACTTTCGTAATAATTGTCCCTTTCCCTTTCCAAAGTATCATAATCATCCTTTGAACCTTCCCACTTGAAATGCAACTATTTTTGGCTCCTTTATATTCTTAGTATTTTTTTAATTTTTCCTAATAACTCCAAACATCACATATATTTCAACCTCTTCCCAATTAAAATGCTATCATAATCAATAGAACCTTCCCAATCAAAATGCCTTTCAAACAAACCGTACAAAAAACAATAAGTGACCTAATTTATTTTTTTATTTAAGTTGAATTATGAACACAAATAAATAGGAGTCTAGAGGAATTTCAACCTTTTTTATATTGAAAAAATTTAATTATGTTGATTGGCACTCACCTACCAGAATGAGCCCATTTGTGCCATACTTGATCGACGTTCTACATTTGAAGTTGGAGGATGAATACAATCATGTTTACCTACGTTTAACGCATGGTGCTCTTTGGCATGACTGTGTCTCAAGGCATGAGGGTTCCCAATTGGAGTGTGTTGGCCCATCGACGACTAGATCACAAATTTGAAAGGTCGACATATTACCAAATTTAATTAATGAGATTTATTATGATTTTTTGTCCGTGGCAAGGCTACAAAAAAATATTTTTTAGGTTTTCACATAACTAAACATTCATTTTAATGATTTTGTGTAATAGATCTGCGTGTATAGACTAAGGATTGGGCATATAACAATTGTGAGATGGGTTAAGCTTGAATCTATTTCTCTACATGAATGTGGTAAGAATTTTATATGTCTAAATTTTATTTTTGACACTGATTAATTTTTTTTGCAATAAAGTTTGTAGTGGAAAAGTTTTGTAGAAGGTTATCTCTCTCCTCGTGCCTTAAATCATTAGTTTGCAAAGGTGAGAGCCATAAACCTCAAAACAATTTCTAGTTGTGATTTGGTTTGTTGGATGTTAGTAATGCAATATTTTTATTTCTTTAAAAAGACAGTTAAGGTTGAAAACATATTCTAGAGAGTTTTTTACATGTCGTTACATGTTTGAAATGTTGTATAGTTTTTATAGCTTGGCATGTATAGACTAGAGTTTGGGCATGTAGTATTTGAAAAGTCTTTTTTTAAAATAAATTTGCAGTAAAAAAATATCTATGTATAGTTGCATCTGTTATTGTGATAGAAAAGTTATACAATTTTTTGTTATGATTTGGTTTGTTAATGGTTGATGATACATTTTTTTATTCTTTAAGATGATAGTGGAGATTGAAAGGGGGTTTTAGACAGTTTTTCATGTTGTCATCAGTTTGAAATGTGGTGTAGTTTTGATAAATTGATATAAATAGAATAGATTTTGAGCACGTGGTCATTGCCGGTTCAATTTTTTTATTTTTTCAAAAAGGTTTATAAGGGAAAATATCTGTGTATAGTTGTCTTTGTCATTGTGGTGGAAAGGCTCGGTATACAAGGTTGACAATGGAGATTGAAATGGAGGTTTAGATAGTTTTTGGGGTCTGTTGGTTTCTAGGTGGCAAATGTGGAAGGTTTAAAAATCACCACATTTAATTAATGACATTTATTATGAAATTTTTGTTGGTGCCAAAGTTGTGAAAAAGGTATTTATTTTTTGGGTTTTCACACAGCGAGACATTTTCACCCAATAAAACATTCATTTTAATGATTTAGTATGATAGCTCTACATGCATAGACTAGGTATTGGGTATACAATTATTGTGAGGTTGGTTATGCTCGAATTTGTTTCTTTGCATGAATGAGGCGAGAATATTTTTTATATATCTAAGTTTTATTATTCACACTGATACATTTTTAATTTTTTTATAATAAAGTTTTTTGTAGAAAATATTTGAGGATGGTTGTCTTTATCCTCATAATGCAAATCTTCGATTTGCAAAGATGAGAGTCATAGACCTCAAAACAATTTCTGGTTATGATTTAGTTTATTGGTCGTTGATAATGCAATATTTTTCACTTCCATAAGATGATAATGGAGATTGAAAACTAGTTTTAGATAGTTTTTTAAAATATTGTTCTGGGTGTGAAATGTCATGTAGTTTTGATAGCTCAACATATATAAACCAAAGTTTGGGTATGTTGTCACTAGGAGGTCTTTTTTCTAGATAATATTTGTGGCTGAATATATCTTTTTATAGTTGGCTCTATCATTTTGGTGAAAAAGTTGAATGATTTCTTGTTATGATTTCATGTGTTAGTCGCTATTGGTGAAAATTCAATCTCGACTGTCATCTTAAAGAATCAAAAATCATTTTGAGGTTTATGTCTCTTCTTAAAGTTTATGTAAGAATAGGTTTTAGATTTGAAACATTGTGTAGTTTTTGTCAGGGAAACCTAAGAACAATAAACATGCTCTGATCCCACTGTGTCAGGGTCTTGCTCTACCAATTAGAGCACATATGATTACTTCTTGTATTAGCAACTAAACACGGAATTTAACCAGAATCAATAAGTAACTAGAAATATGAAACAACACAGGAATTGAGAGACAATACACAATTGTATTAATAAACACTCAGAAGAATATACAATAAAGAAGATGCCACTTCTTCTTCCACCTCAAAGGTTCGCCACACCTCAAGACCTTCTTCCCTCTCTCTCTTGGTCACAACAATCAACTCCAATACAGAATTGATGTTCACCTCTCCAACCAGTCAGTAACACGCTGCCAGTTCACCAAGTACACAACTGTACTTCAAGTATATCTCCTACTCTCTGCTGCTACCTGCAAATCACTAGACCTTACCATTGTAGATCTCCTATAGAAAGTCATGCCCACATGCTGACCAAGATCATACACACACGAAGAACCCTTCTGATTCTCCAATCCAGTACCCACCTTGGTACTGTGGCACTAGGAGGAACGCACCATTACTCTCTTCTCTCTGAAGGAGCTTATTGCTCTCTTACTCACTAGCTACATATTTACAATATAGCCCATGAGTCCATATATAGATCTCATGCTTACAATAATTAGACTAACCTAATTACAATAATTAGACACGCAACTCAAGACTAAGACTAGCCTTCAACATGCAAACTAACAGTCTAAAAATAGACTCTCCGAGATCAACATGCGAACTGCCTGTTCACGCACAGGCTACCGACGTCGATTCCTCCATGACCGATATCGGCCGACTAGTAACTGACGCCGGTTGCTTCCTCACTGCCATCTGATCGACGTCGGTTGATCAGACCGACACCGGTTTCCTTGCAACTGATTCTGCAACTCCCCGCAACTCTGCATCCTCCGTAACTTCTCCTGTTTGCATCCTGGTGAAGCTTTTAGCTCCACAACCTAACAGTTTTGATGGCTTGCCATAGTGCAACAAGAATATTTTATTTGTTTCAATTTTGTTGGTGACACTGATATAATTTTTTTCAATAAGATTTGTGGTGTGAATTGTCTATATCCTTGTGACATAAATTTTTAAAAATGTTTTTTCCATTGGTGTTATGTCTGCTTTGAAAAAGTTATTATTGTTTTGTTTTTGCACAACAAAATATTCAGTTTGCTTATTTAATGAGATAATGAGGGCTTGAATTTTTTGATGGTTCCAGGTGCATAACCCAAAGATTGAGCATGCAACCATTTTTTAGTCGGTTGAGCTAAAAATTAGTTTTTCTATGTGAATATGGCAAGAATATTTTGTTGTCCAAATTTTGTTGCTAACATTGATTTCTTGGAATATGGTTTGTGGTAGAACTCTATCTTCATGGCGAAAAGTTGTGGGTTTCAAATTCCATGTAGTCTTGATAGCTCAATGTGTATAAATCAAAGATTGGGCACGTAGTCATTTCTAGATTAATATTTTTATCGAAATAAGGTTTATAGAAAGAAATATCTATGTAGTCTCTGTTGTCATACTAGAAAGGTTCAGTATGCAAGGGTGAGAGGCATAAACCTCGAAATAACTTTTGGTTATGATTTGGTTTGTTGGTTGTTAATGATGCGATATTTTGATTCAGGGTAATACTTAACAACAATATGTTGTTTGTTGGTGAGGTGATAGGAGATATGGCTAGATGAAAGGTGACCAAATTTAATCAATAAAATTTATTGTTTTATTTCATTGGTGGTGACATCTAACATCAAATCCATTGTAAACAACCTTGCATTCCATCCATGACTGGGTGTTGACATTAGATGTTGAAGAATGAATACAATCACATTTCTTTGTTTTTGATGCACGACACATGTTGGTGTCGCTGTGTTGCAGGTATGGAGTGTGGTTGGTAGTAGCGTGTTCTTTTCCTGTAAGGTGGTGGCAAATATAAAAAGGTGAGATGCGAATAAATTAAATCGATGGAATTTATTATTTTTTGTTTGTGGTAAATTTAATATGAAAAAAACTATTAAATGATTTTATTTCTCGCATAGTCAAGCTTTAACCTTTTGAAAGCTTGACATACATAAACTAGAGAAATAGAACATACAATTATTATTAAAAAAAACTTAATCTCTAATGAATATCTTTACATAAATATGAAGAAAATAATTTATTTGCTTAATAAATTTTACCTCAAAATAATTTTTTGTTATTATATAATTTAGTGGTCTTCACAAAAACTCAAAGACATACCAAACATACTACCGATAACCAATGATTTAATTTTAATTATTTAAGAACAAAACTCCTATGTTGGAATTTGCATTTTTTTGTTTTATAATTTAGAATAAGGTGTTTCGTGGGGTCGTGGGTTTGTTTTTATCCGAATCTTATCTTATCGATCCGTGTTGGCCTGTTATTGGCTGCTCAGTTTTTCTTTCTGTTTATATTGCCAGTCTATGCGCAAGACAAGGTTGTGGATTCGAATCTCCTCCTCCTTTCACCATGGGTTTCCTTGCAGGGCATTATATTCTCGTCATCCCCAGACTGCTGCTGCCTTTTCTGAAGAATGTGTTTTGCTGGGCTTGTCGTTGCGTCGGGCTGGCGGAGGTACTCGAACCCGAGACCTCGGATCGCTGGGAAAGTGCCTCTGCCTCTGCTTTTTCTGCAGAAACGATCAGAGAGCATTTGCCCGTGGCCACGTTTGGGGAGATTTCCCACATGTTTTGTGAAGTCGAGGAGGATTTTACGTGCGCCGTGTGTTTGTGCGCGTTTGAAGGGGAAGATGAGATCAGAGAGCTCTGCAATTGCCGTCATGTATTTCACAGAGATTGTTTGGACAAATGGGTTGATCATCATCAGAGTACATGCCCTCTGTGCAGATCTTGCCTCGTGCCGGAAATTGATGACACGGAAATAAATTATGAAGAATCGTCATCATGGGTTGTGGACAGAATCTCGTATGTGTTTGCTGAAGATTTAGTCGGTTTCACTTCATAGCATTTACAGGGAAGGAAACCCCTGAGACATTTTGTAAATGGTAAACGATGATAATGACGATGGTCCTGCCATTTTAGATCTAATTTGGACTCTTTCAAGCATTAATTTTTGTTGTTTTCAAGGAAAACGCCCTGAAGTGCCACTTCCACCGATATATATGTAAATCAATGAAACAAATTTAATGTGGTATGATACAAATTTTTAATATAAATCTTAAATATCGTTAGAGACGTTTTATAGCATTAACCACAAATCCAATCTAAGCAAACAGATATCCCATGTCCTTTTGTGCCGTCATGACGTTCTCACCATTGTGCATGGAATCACAAAATCATTATTTTAAAAATATAGTGAATAAAATTTATAAATATTGGGTTTTGCTCTATTGTAAGCTATAGAGTTAGAAGATAGAATGTCAAAAGACAAAGTATGATGTCAATGTTAGATTGTCTGTTTCATTAGAGGTGGAAATGGATTCATAGAGGCGAGCAATGCCTATTCCTTTGTTTTTGATATATATTTTTTTTTTTTTTTTTTTTTGGGAATTGTGGCAATATATTATTAATAAAGTAGAAAAAAAGTTTGAGTATTGGGTCACGAAGCTCTTTTTTATAGGAGAAATTTCAAGTGTGTACTAAAATCTTGGTTGTCATCTATGTTTATTACTCATTTTGTTGGGTTCCCTCTAAAGTTTTTTATGATAAGCTTTCTAAAATTCTTCAAGATTTTTTGCAGTTCAATGCCAAGCAATCAAGAGGTTTTCATCGAGTTGTTTGGAATATCTATTGTTTGCCTCGTAAAAAAGAAGGTATGAGAATTATTGACATTTGTAGACAAAGTATTGTCCTATGTGCTAAGTGAGTGGTCAGGGTCATTGAAGGTCACAAAGCTTGGAAAATCCTTCTTTATCGTTGTATCTCTATTAGATCACCCTATGACAAATCTAGGTGGAAGAATATTGGCTTTCATACTCTTCTTATTAATTATGTTTTTGTTAAGATTGAAGGATTTTTTGTGGCCAAAATATTTTAAATTATTACATCTTTATTTTTTTAATGTATTACAATTGGAACTTTGAAATTAAATGTAAAGTTATACATATGAAAGCGTGTTTTGTATTTGTCTTTGTTGACGCTAACCTTCATAACAATTGTCCCTTTCCCTTTCCAAAGTATCATAATCATCCTTTGAACCTTTCCACTTGAACTACAACTATTTTTGGCTCTTTTATATTGTTATTATTTTCAAAAGTTTTTGTGATAGCTCCAACTATCACATCTATTTCAACCTCTTCCCAATTAAAATGCTATCATAATCAATAGAACCTTCCCAATCAAAATGGCTTTCAAACAAACCTTACAAAGAGCAATAAGAGACCTTGATGTTTTTTGTGAATTTTTTAATTTAATTTTAATTATGAACACAAATAAATAGGAGTCCAAAGTTCATTGAGGTATTTCAACCTTTTGTATATTTAAAAAAAATAATTACGTTGATTGGCATTCATCTACCAGAACGAGCCCATTTGTCCCATACTTGATCGACGTTCTACATTTGAAGTTGGATGATGAATACAATCACATTTCCATACTTTTAACATGTGGCGCTCTTTGGTGTGATTGTGTCTCAAGGCATGAGGGTTCCCAATTGGAGTGTATTGGTTCACCGACGATTAGATGGCAAATACGAAAGGTCGTCATATTACCAAATTTAATTAATGAGATTTATTGTGTTTTTTGTCCTTGGTAAGGCTACAGAAAAGCATTTTTTAAAGTTTTCACATAGCTAAATAGTCATTTTGATTATTTTGTGTAATAGATCTACGTGTATAGACCAAGGATTGGGCATATAACAATTGTGAGATGGGTTGAGCTCGCATCTATTTCTTTACATGAATGCGATAAAAATATTTTTTATGTCTAAATTTTCTTTTTGACACTAACTATTATTTTTTGCATTAAGGTGTGTAGTGGGAAAGTTTTATGGATGGTTGTCTCTCTCTTTGTGCCTTAAATCATCAATTTACAAAGGTGAGAGCCATAAACCTCAAAATAATTTCTAGTTGTGATTTGGTTTGTTGGATGCTAGTAATGCAATATTTTTATTTCTTTAAGATGATAGTGGAGATTGAAATGAGGTTCTAGAGAGTTTTTTACATGTCGTTGCAAGTTTGAAATATTGTGTAGTTTTGATAGCTCGACATGCATAAACTAGAGTTTGGGTATGTAATATTTGAAAAGACTTTTTTTAAAATAAATTTTTAGTAGAAAATATCTACATATGTTACATCTGTTATCATGGTAGAAAAGTTATACAATTTTTTGTTATGATTTGGTGTGTTAACGGTTGATGATGCAATTTTTTAATTCTTTAAGATGATAGTGGAGATTGAAAGGAGGTTTTAGATAGTTTTTTCATGTTGTTGGTTTGAAATGTCGTGTAGTTTTGATAGCTCAACGTACATAGAATAAAGTCTAGGCATGTGGTCATTGTCAGTTCAAAATTTTAATGGTTATTTCTCGTTATGATTTAGTTTATTGGTCGTTGATAATGCAATATTTTTCACTTCCATAAGATGATAATGGAGATTGAAAACTAGTTTTAGATAGTTTTTTAAAATATTGTTCTGGGTGTGAAATGTCATGTAGTTTTGATAGCTCAACATATATAAACCAAAGTTTGGGTATGTTGTCACTGGGAGGTCTTTTTTTTTAATAATATTTGTGGCTGAATATATCTTTTTATAGTTGGCTCTATCATTTTGGTGAAAAAGTTGAATGATTTCTTGTTATGATTTCATGTGTTAGTCGCTATTGGTGAAAATTCAATCTCGACTGTCATCTTAAAGAATCAAAAATCATTTTGAGGTTTATGTCTCTTCTTAAAGTTTATGTAAGAATAGGTTTTAGATTTGAAACATTGTGTAGTTTTGATGGCTTGCCATAGTGCAACAAGAATATTTTATTTGTTTCAATTTTGTTGGTGACACTGATATAATTGTGTAGTTTTGATAGCTCGACATGCATAAACTAGAGTTTGGGTATGTAATATTTGAAAAGACTTTTTTAAAAATAAATTTTTAGTAGAAAATATCTACATATGTTACATCTGTTATCATGGTAGAAAAGTTATACAATTTTTTGTTATGATTTGGTGTGTTAACGGTTGATGATGCAATTTTTTAATTCTTTAAGATGATAGTGGAGATTGAAAGGAGGTTTTAGATAGTTTTTTCATGTTGTTGGTTTGAAATGTCGTGTAGTTTTGATAGCTCAACGTACATAGAATAGAGTCTAGGTATGTGGTCATTGTCAGTTCAAATTTTTAAATTGTTTTCAAAAAGATTTATAAGGGAAAATATCTATGTATAGTTGTCTTTGTTATTGTGATGGAAAGGCTCGGTATACAAGGTTGATAATGGAGATTGAAAAGGATGTTTACATAGTTTTTGGGTTCTATTGGTTACTAGGTGGCAAATGTAGAAGGTCAAATGTTCACTAAATTTAATTAATGACATTTATTGTGAATATCTAATGGTGGCAAAGTTACAAAAAAGCTATTATTTTTTTGGGTTTTCACACAACAAAACATTTTCACACAATGAAACATTCATTTTGATTATTTAGTGTGACAACTCTGCATTCATAGACTAGGTATTGGGTATACAATGATTGTGAGGTGGGTTAAACTCGAATCTGTTTCTTTGCATGAATAAGGCAAGCTTATTTTTTATATATCTAAGTTCTATTACTCACACTAATACAATTTTATTCATTTTTGAATAAGGTTTGTTGTGGAAAATATTTGAGGATGGTTGTCTCTATCTTCATAATACAAATCTTCGATTTGTAAAGATGAGAGCCATAGACCTCAAAACAATTTTTGGTTATGATTTAGTTTATTGGTCATTGATAATGCGATATTTTTTATTTCTATAAGATGATAATGAAGATTGAAAACTAGTCTCAAATAGTTTTTTTTACATATCATTGTGGGTGTGAAATGTCATGTAGTTTTGATAGCTCAACATGTATAACATAGAGTTTGAATATATAATCTTTGAAGGTATTTTTTATAATAATATTTATGACTGAATATATCTTTGTATAGTTGTCTCTATCATTGTGGTGGAAAAACTAAATGAATTTTAATTATAATTTTGGATAAGGGGTTTGTGGAATGTTGTTCCTCCTCACATACTTTGTATAGGGCTACGGTATAAGGCTACAGGGTCATGGTTTTATTTTTCCCTGAATCCTATCTTATCCTTCCTGTAGTGGCTTGTTATTGGCTAGCCAATTTTTATTTATATTTATATTGCTCGTAGGGCAAGGCAAGGTTCTGGATTCAAATCTCCTCCTTTCACCATGGGTTTCCTCTTAGGACAGTATATTCTCTTGATCCCCAAACTACTGCTGCAAGTAGCATTTTTTTTAGCTATTTTTGAAGAATGTGTTTTGCTAGGCTTGTCGTTGCGTCAGGCTGGTGGAGGTGCTCGAACTTGAGACCTCGGATCACTGGAAAAGTGCCTTTGCCCCTACTTTTTATGTAGAAACAGTCAGAGAGCATTTACCCATTGCCATGTTTGGGGATATTTCCCACAGGTTTTATGAAGTGAAGGAGGATTTTACGTGTACTGTGTGTCTGTGCACATTTGAGGGGGAGGATGAGATTAGAGAGCTCTACCATTAGTGTCATGTATTTCATAGATATTGTTGGACAAATGGCTTGATCACCATCAGAGTACATGCTCTTTATGCAGATCTTGCCTTATGCTAGAATTTGATGATATGCAAATAAATTATGAAGAATCATCATCATGGGTTGTGGACACAATCTCATATGTGTTTGTTGAAGATTTAGTTTGTTTCAATTCATAGTATTTATAGGGAAGGAAAATCCTGAGACATTTTACAAATGGTAAATGATGATAATGATGATAGTCCTACCATTTTAGATCTGATTTGGACTATTTCAAGCATTATGTTTTTAAAAAGGAAAATGCCCTAAGTGCCACTTCCACCCATATATAAGCAAATCAATGAAAAAAATTTAATGTGGCATAATACAAATTTTTAATATAAATCTTAATTATAGTTATACTTAATGAAGAGACATTTTATAACATTACCCATAAATCCAATCTAAGCAAACATATCTCCCATTTCCTTTTATGCCATCATTACGTTCTCACAATTGTGTATGGAATCACAAAATCATTATTTTAAAAATATAGTGAATAAAATTTATAAATATTGGGTTTTGATCTATTGTAAGATAGAACTAGAAGACAGAATGCTAAAAGACAAAGTATGATGCCAATGTTGGATTTGCTGCTGTATTAGAGGTGGAAATGGATTCACATAGGCAAGCAATTCAAATTTATGGGTGGACATTTTTCATTTCTTTAAGATGATGACAAAGATTGAAAAGGGGTTTTAATTTTCTTTTAAGTTGTTGTGGGTTTGAAATGTTATGTAGTTTTGATAGTTCAACATGTATAAACTATATTTTAGGTATGTAGTCATTGGCAAGTCTTTTTTAATAAGTTTTGTGATTAAAAAGATTAAATAATTTTTAGTTATGATTTTGTATCTTGGTTGTTGTTGATGAAAATTCAATCTCCACTATCATTTAAAAGAAAAAAAATCGTTTCGAGGTTTATGGCTCTTCTTAGGGTTTATATAAGAATAAGTTTTATATTTAAAACATTGTATAGTTTTGATGGTTCACCACAATGTCGTGAGAATATTTTGTTTGTTTCAATTTAATTGATGATGCTGATATAATTTTTTTTTATAAGGTTTGCGGTGGAAAATATATGTGGATAGTTGTCTTTGTCCTTGTGGGAGAAAGTTTCAAATGAGTTATTTTTCATTGGTGCTACGTATACTTTATAAAAACTTTTATTTTTTTGTTTTTGCACAGTGAAATATTCATTTTTCTTATTTAGTGAGACAATGAATGTCTATATTTTTTGATAGTTTAGTGCTCATAACCCAAAGATTTGGCATGCAACCGTATTTTGGTGGGTTGAGCTTGAATCAAAATTTCTGTGTGAATGTGGTAATAATATTTTGTTTGTCTAATATTTGTTGTTAACATTGATTTGATTTTTTCCGTAATAAGGTTTCGGTGGAACTCTATATTCATGGTGTAAAACAATCACATGTAGTTTTGATATCTTGATGTGTATAAACTAGATAGTGGGCATGTAGCCATTTCTAGGTGAATGTTAAAAAAAAGAAAAGGTTTATAGAAGAAAATATGTGTATAGTTTTCTTTGTTTTCGTGCCAAAAAGGTTCAATTGGAAAGGGTGAGGGCCATAATCCTCAAAATAATTTTTGGTTATGATTTAGTTTTTTGATTGTTAGTAATGCAATATTTTTATTCGAGTTATGCTTAACAGTGACATGTTATCTACTAGTGAGGTGATGAAAGATACACCCAGATGAGAGGTGACTAAATATAATCAATAACTTTTTTTTTGTTGGTGGTGACATCTAACATTAAACCTACTAGAAAGAACATTTCATTCCATCCATGATTGGTTTCTCAATTAGATGTTGAAGAATGAATAAAATCACATTTATTTATTTCTAATGAATCACACACGTTGGTGTAGCCACATTACAGGAATGGAGTGTGGTTGGTAGTGGCATGATTTTTACCTATGAGGTGATAGAAAATATAGAAGGACAAGAGGTCAATATATTTAATCAATGGAATTTAATATATTTTTGTATGTGGTAAGTCTCATGTGCAAAAGTTATTAATTTTTTTTTGCGCAATGAAACATTTGTTTTGTTTGTCTAGTGGGATAACGAAACTCTGTCATTTTGATACCATGACACACAAAGACTATATATTGGGTATGCAATCATTATCAGGTAACTTAAGGTCTAATGAGTGTCTCTGCATGAATTTGTCAATAATAACTTATTTTTTAATAAGATTTGTTGTTGGAAATATATGGCAACAGTAAAACCAAAACCTCAAAATGATTTTTGGTTATAATATGTTTATTGGTCTTGACTTTTTTTAAATTATTTTAATGACTATATGAGTTGTTAACGGTTATTTGTGCTTCCCCAATACATACTAAATCTAGGATAGTCTTTTCTTCTTCTCCAAAATTTTTAAACAGATTTGTAGGGTCATGATTTCATTTTTACTAAATCTCTATAGGTTTTTAAGTTGTTGTGATAGATGCCATTGATTTTTTTAATCTTGAATTGTAATGTGTATGTAATAATGTAGAGATTTTTTTGATGTGTTCTTTAGCTTTAGATAGGGCATATTAGAATCATGCTATTTCTAATTATCCACCTTATATTTTTAATAAAGTAATAAGTGTGTGATTAGGATAGAATATAAAAGACCTATGGGAATCACATATGCTAGGGAATAAGACTGAAAAGAATAAACTGTATTCTTATTAGAATGCATAATTCATGTACAAGGCTAGTGCAAATGCATGAATTCCTTACTTCCATTCATTAATTTATAAAAATAAGCTTACATAGGGGGTATTTATAGTAAATATCTCTCACCAACCATTCACATGATTGTGACTAGTTTCATGATCCTGTAACGTGAAACAAATATGTAAAAAACCTAAGTAAACTTAACTAAATAAGGTGTGAATGAAATCAAAAAGTGAAACCGGTTAGGAAAATAACCTTGTTCACACCTAAGAGTGGAACTATACACAAAATTAACCTATTCACACCAATACGCCCCCTTAAGTATAATTTGGGGGTTTATTCAATCATGCAAAAAATAAAAAATGGGCCCTGGTAACAAGGCCTAATGAGGTACCCATGCAAAAACTAACCCCCTCAAAATATAAGAGACGTAGAAAATTGATGTAGGAGCATCTAGTACATAAACATCAGTTTTGATTATTGAAGACTCATAAGCTAGTTAAGGGTCACAGTTGATCTATTTTAGGATGTAAGTGTGTGTTAAGGATCCTCCAGGGTCCATTTGTTATCTTTCAGTCATCATGATTAATATGGAGTGAGTTTTATATGAACTTAAAGTTTTCTAACCAACAATGATAATTCGAATATTTGAAATATTAAAAGACCTAGTAAGGGTTGTAAATGGTGTTTCAAGTAGTGTAAAGGGTGTTAAATGAATAAGTTCATTCCTAGGGGTCATAAGAGTCTAAAGGGATGTCAAAGAGATAGGTAAGTTGTGAGGTGGTCTTGAAATGTCATATGTAGGTGACTATATGAAAAAAAATACTATGTTTAGAAAAGGTGGTGGATGAATCTTGATTGTAACCACCAAAACCAATGTAGATGTGGCATGAGAATGGGATTTGTAGTGTATAGGAGAGTAGGAAGAAGGTAAAGAGAGAGATCCAAGAAGGGGAGAGAAGAAATAAAGACAAGAAGACTGTTTTCTCTCCAAGAAGGTGGCAGAGTCCAAGAATGGACTATATATGTAATAGTTGATGGTTCATATGAATAAATAAGAGTTATTGTGCTCTATTTACTCTCATGTGACAAGTATATGGATTGTTCCTGATTATATATTATCTTTGAAAACCCCTTGAGGCTATGAGTATATATCATTCTTGTGTGTATTTTAGGTTTGATATAATAAATGCAGGGTTGCAATCAACAAATGATGATTTGGTTAGTTTCCCAAAAGTGTGAATGAAATAAATTTCGTCGAACATCAATACTAAGGGTATTTGAATCATTTAGACTAAATTATTACTAAACATGGTGTTTTAGAGTGAAAGAAACTTATAAAAGGATATCTCTATCCTTAAACCCTATTACACACCTTAAGATAGTCAAGAATGAAGGTGAGTTGATGTTTCTTGAAGTATATATTATAATTATGCTTGAGATGATAATCGATAGGTTAACATGTTCTTGATGGGAAGGTAGATTATGTGGTTTGAATACAAGATAGATGACAATCTCCAATGCACATTCCACATATAAATAGAACCCTATGTATATAGTAAAAAACCCCTGTTTCACTCAGTCAGATGCCAAGAAAGGAGTGTATGTGACTCATAAAGTGAATGGGTATGGAGTTAGTCAAGTATTAATGTAAGAGGAAAGATGACAAGTCTTTATAGTAGCCCATTTGGATATTGGAAACCTTTTGAAGTGTAACAAACTATTAAAACCCTTACATAGTCCTTCATAAGGACTCAAAATTTTGAGTTTTACCTAATGAAAGACATAACAAGATTGATCAAGGATATTTATTTATGTATGAAGGTGTAAAATGATATAAAATACCTTGAGAAGGTAGTAGTTAAGTTTGAAATTCTCTCAAACCAAAATTATTACAATTTAACCCCTCTCAGCCTATATAGTCCACTAGCTAGTGTTTTATTCTTAAAACCCTTATAACTTTAGTTCTAACCATGGGAATTCATAAAACTTTGTAATTAGGCATGTTTAGTTGTATATATAAGGATTCAATAGGTTATAACTGGGTACTTTATGGTCTGGTATGGATTTGAAGTCTGTGGAAGTAAAGAAGGGTTAGAAAGCCTAATTGGTAAGATGGTTACAAAGGAAGGAGTATCTACATAAGGAGTTAGGTTATGAAAATTCATGGGAAGTAGTAAGAAGATAGAGGGTGAAAAATGTGGGCTTTGATCTTATGGAATTCTGGTAGAATGTTCTAATTATGGGAATTTCTGAAAAAAAGCTACAAGCAAGTAGGCTCATTATTGAGCTTAAGGTGTGTCAGTGAATGATGGGGAGTGAGTGAGAAGTTCAAATGGGTTAAAATAAGTGTGTTATGCCCAAGGGAGGTCATACATGGTTGCAAGATTGCAGTCATGAGAACAATAACAAGATTTGTTACTTTGAGCCTTAAGTTGTGAACTTGTGAGAAGCTAGTGAGAGAGTGAATGGAAGGTGAAGGAAAAAATGAATGAAATGAGATGAGTGATGACTGAAATAATTATAGAGGGTTTAATGATAGAAATAAAAAGACTCAATGAAGCATAGTATATAGGGTTAAATAAGAAGAGGCTATTAAGCCTAAGGAAAGTTGAAAGACTATTTTTGAAGCCTAAGCTTAAGGATAAAACAAAGCATTTGCAAGTTGAGACCAAAGATTCAAGATCAGAGTTAGGAATGGTGGAATTTCACTTTTCTCATAACCCTCTACATAAAAAAATCATAGGAAAAAACTCCTCCATAAGAGGATAATGGAGGAAGGTCAAGTGACCCCCTGAAGTAGTGTCCCGTACCCCTAAGAGAGTTTGCAAGTGATGAAACTTACTCTTAGTGAAAGGCTTGATAAATATATCTACAACTTGGTTTACTATGGGATAAAAATGTAGATCAATGACCTAGTCCTGAATCATCTCCCTAATGTAGTATATATGGATCTTGATGTGTGTGGTCTGTTGATGATGAACTAGGTTCTTTGAGATCTGAATGGTACTCTAATTGTCACAAAGAATGAAAAATGGCCATGGAATAATGATGCCAAACTTAAAATATTTTGAAGCCAAATAGCCTTAATAGCCGAATTGAAAACCTCATGATACTCAACTTCAGTCAAAGATATATCTATAACACGTTGCTTCTTACTCTTCCAGCTAATAGAGATGGAACTAAGGTGAAAGCTATAATTAGATGTGGACTTATGACCCTCAAAATTACCAGCCCAATCAACTCTCTCTATGTAAACAAGTCTAGATTAATCCTTGATACATAGTGTATCCCATGTCGAGGAGTGTACTAGATGTAATGTAAGATGTGTTTGGCTACTTTCTAATAAAGTTCATGTGGTTCCTGTATAAAGTTAGAGACCATGCCAACTGTAAAATAAATATCAGGGTGAGTGTGTGTAAAATAGATGAGAATTCAAATAAGTTGATGATACAAAGTGGCATCAACTATTGGAGTGGAAAAATTCACCTCAAGCTTAACTCTAGACATGAAGGGTGTTGGTGCAGGCTTACAATCAACCATATTGAATCGAGCTAGTAGATCAAGAGTATACTTTGGTTGAACAAGAGTGATCCTAGAAGAAAATTGAGTTATCTCAATCCCAAGAAAGTAGTGCAAAAGGCCCAAGTCAATCATAACAAAGCACTTATGTAAAGAAAATTTGACTATGTCAATGATAGCTGAAGAACTCCCAGTAAGAATTAGGTCATCAACATAGAGGACAAGAAGTAAATGGGAATTATTCTATCTCAGAATGTAGACCATGGGATCTAAGTGACAACATGAGAATTTGATCAAGAGAAGAAATGAGTCCATCTTGGTATACCAAGCTTGAGGGAATTATTTGAGGCCATAAAGATACTTTCACAAGTGACATACCAAATAAGAGTCCTCAACAAACCCTTATGGCTACTGCATGTAGATTTATACTTGAAGATCCCTAGGAAGAAATTCATTCTTCACATCCATTTGATGTACAACCCAACCATGAGTTGTAGTAATAACAAGATTCAAGTGAATGGAGTTCATCTTACCAACAAGAGTAAAGGTCTTAGTTAATCAACACTAGGAAATTATGAGAACCCTTTGGTAAAAGGCATACTTTGAACTTATCAATAGTTCTATTCACTGCATATTTGGTTTGGTAGATCCACTTACAATAAACAATTTTCCTTCCCTTGGGAAGGGGAAATAAGTCCTAAGTGTTGTTCCTCATCAAGGAACTATATTCTTCCTTCATTTTTGAGTCCCACTCAGCATGACCATATGCTTCAAGAAAATATTGTGGACTAAATGAAAGTGAAATGTATACATATGGAACATAGTGATGTTGTGACAGAGTCCTCTGATTGTTTGAAGGATCTCCAATAAAGGTTCCTACTAACTGAAGAGTTTGTCAAAAACATTGAGGTGATGACAAAGATGGGGTTGCAATAGTTTATGAAGATGACCCTTGTGAAGGTGAAGATGCATCATTTGAGTCAATGTTATCTGATTTCATTATGGATAGAGGAGATCGATTATTTGAGGCCAAGGGAGAAACTATCTCCTCAAACTTAACACTCATGGAAATAAAAATATCTTTTGTCTTTGGATCCAAGAGCATATATCCCTTGACATAATCATGATAGCCAACAAAAAGTTAACATTGACTCTATTATTTTAGAGCCTTGCATTTATCTAAAGGAATGCATGCCAATGTAGGGGAACCAAAGACTCAAAAATGACCTACAATAGGTTTTCAACCACACCAAGCTTAGTGAAGAGTCACACCTTTCAAGGATTTATGAGGAATGTGGTTCTAAATGTGAGTGACACAAATAATAACTTCAACCCAAAATTTTGGACCAAGAGAGTGAGCATGGATCATGCAAGTTACCATTTCCTTCAAGGTATGATTTTTCTATTTGACAACACCTTTCTGTTGGGGTGTGTAGACATTAAAATGTTGAAGGTTTATCCCTTCAACTTCACATAATTTCTCAAGGCAATGATTCAAATAGTCTCAACGATTATGTGTGTAGAATTTTGATAGATTTTTTAGACTATTTTTCAGCATGAGCCTTGAAGTCTTGAAACTAGTTGAAGAATTCACTCTTATGATGAAGGAAGTAGACCTAAGTAAATTGTGATTAATCATCAATGAAAGTGAGGACATAATAGTTTTTGGTGAAAGATAATGTGGGGAATGGATCCATAAGATCACTCTGAACCAATTCAAGGACTTGTGAAACCCGCCAAGATGACCCTTTATCAAACTTATCTTTAGGATGCTTAATGATTATACAGCCCAAACATATGCCATTAGAAAAATAGATGGGAGGGAGTCCTTCTACTATATCCTTTGAGTTGAGCTACTGAAGGTAGTGGTAGTTGAGATGAATAAAACATGCATGCCATAGTTTACTCATCGAATATGTATGAGTGAGTAAAATAGTAGAAGGGGAATTAGGCACAAAATGAGAGAATGCATATAGTCAAGATTCATGATCAAAATTTCCCATTGCAACTTAGTCACCATCCTTGAGATCCTACATTTTTAATGAATTAGGGAAGAACTCAACTTTCTTTCCATTCCCAAGATGTGTGATTTGGTAGACTGAGAGAAGGTTGGCACATAAATCTTGAACATAGAGAACATCTAAAAAAGTGCCTTTGTGCATAGCGACTGATCTGTTTCTATTAACTTCCATCGATATATCATCTCCTATGAAAATGTGATGAAACAAATAAATATTCTAATGAATAAAACTATTGCCAATCAGAACCCATATGATGTGTGGCCCCTGAGTCAAGTATCCATTGTTGGAAAGACTTACCTATTGTGACAAGTGCTTGACATTTCCATTTATTTGCTTGTGAATAAATAAAAGGAGAAGACTCCTTTATATAATATGAAGGAAAATCGATCTTGTTCTTCTTGAGAAAATACTTCAATTCATAAATTTGCTTAGCATGATATTGATGCTCATCATGACCATGTTTCTTACAGTATGAGCAAGGTGGTCATCCCTTCTTAAAATCAATTTTCTTTTTGTAGGATTTGAATGTTGATGTTGTCGGATGTGAAGACTATGAAGATGCTTTCATTTCAGCTTGGGCATGTGTTGTTTCTATTGATTAGAATCTCTTGAATGTTGAAGAGGTCTTACCATCAAGGCTAACAACTTAGATGGCTTGAGAAGGCCCATTGTGAGTAACTTGGTTTTCTCAAGCATTAGCATTTCAATAAAAGATTCAAATGTGGGCATAACATAGACTTGGCCCATTGCCAACTGATGAGTATGAAAGCTAGATAAAAAGGCAATATATTCAATAGGAAGTTTGCCATGCACATTGAAAATTAATTGAACATACTTTTTGTCAAGTCCACATTCCTTAAGTTGAGTGTGGAGTTCATTCACCTTAGTGACATAATCCTGAATGTTGTCAAAATAAGATGGATCCAGATTAGAGAGTTCGTTGTCATTTTTATACCCCCTGACCTCATCCATTTGACCATACAGTTTATTAAGTATGTCCCATGTCTACTTAGAAGTTTTAGATTGATCAATATGAAACATAATATCAAGTGAAATGAACGTGTATAAATAGCCAAATGTCTTTGTGTGTTCAATTAAACACACATTCTTTTCCTTAAGATTAGTGGGTTTTGGAAATGCTACCTTTATATAGTGGGTGTAGCCTTTTTCCCATTAGTGCACTCCACTTATGTGATTTCCATGTGTTGTACTTATAGGGAGTTAATAGAGGGAAAATTGGATTACCCATGGTAAAAGAAATGCAAGCACACAAATGTAAATATGAGTACAACAACATAACCCCCCCTCCTCGCCTTCCCCCCAAATTTCACTAAATGAAGAATTCCCCTAGGAGAAAATGATGATGGCACTTTATAACTAGTATAGTTACAAATTCCACTTGCAAATAATAGTTAAGTGGAATGTGTTACATTTTCCAAAAGAAGGTGATGTTGTGTAAGTTAAAATTTTATAATAAAATGATACAAATTGATAGCTCCAATGTAAAGTACATTAAAAATCATGTACTTCTAAAAATAATTATATTGAAAATGGGTCCCATATGAACCCAAATAGAGTCCCAAAAGGTCCAAAATGGATGACACGATCATAATACTTGTGAAAAATACCAATTGATGAAGAACCACATATCAAATGAATAAATTATCTATGCTATTGCAAAGAGTGTAAAAAAATAGCGAAAATAAAAAAAAACATTCTTGTCAATTGGAGGTTTGGAGCTCAAGATATTTATCGATGAAGTGGGAGTGCCAAGTCACCATGTGCAATAGAGAGAGGGTCACCCACAAAGTTTTCAAATTTAATGGAACTACCATCAAATCTATAAATTTGACAAATTTAGGGGAACTACCACCAAATGTAGAATAAACTTGATCAGTTTTGGTTGAGCTGCCAAATTTGACCCAAATTTTCAAAATGCATTTTCCATGTGGATGGCTTTTTTATATGAGAAAAAAATTAGAATTAAAAAACTCATAGCTGCTGAATTTTGACTAGACTAGTCCTATAAAGAATTTATTTTTTCTTATTTTTAAAGAATCCCAGAATTGTAAAATCTAAGTATTTTGATTTTTTTTGGAGTTAAAAAAAAACTAAAAATAATTAATTTTTTTCGGTGGGTAGGGAAGTTGGAAGGCCGAATGGCCTAGGTGGAGGCCAATCCTCTCACCTTAGGCCTACAAATTTGGTGTTGGGGTGACACCGCACCCAAAGGCCTTATGACCTTAGTTTTAGGGCATAGCCCCACCCCAAAGGGTCCTGGCCTTTGGTTGCAGGCCTATGGTCTACATTTGGTTTTATGGCTTGCAATGTTTTTTAAAAAAAATCAAATTTTTCTAATATATATATATATATATATATATATATATATTTACAATAATATGATTTTTTGGTTAGAAAACAACTAAAAATTACAATTACCTAGGAAAGCCAAAATTTTGAGAAGATAGGTTTGGAGGAGGTTTTGAAAAAAATCTTTAATTTGAAGGAAAAAAACGTATATTTGAGAAAAACCTTCAATTTATTCTTTCTATCCAATCAATGCTCTCTAGATGCATGCAAAGCCTCTACAAAACTGCCTTCAACAATGAAACATCCAATGTTCAACTAGAATGAAATAGGAGAAGTTGTCTTTTTTTAACACTCTGGATACAATGATGAGCTCTGTTGTGCTCCAACAAGCTCTAAGAAGAAATTGAAACAAACACTCAATATGAACCTCATGTGAATCTAGTTCTTCTTTTTACACCATTCTTATTCTGAAGACTATCCTATGGATACAAGAGAAGAGCATACTTGTCAATAAAATAAAATGATAGATTTTCACCCCACAAGGCTACCCTAGATACTTAACCAACTCTGGTACTATGTGAGATTAGGCTAGAATCTAAAAGACCTATGGAAAATACATATGCTAGGGAATAAGACTGATAAGAATAAATTGTATTCTTATTAGAATACAAAATCCATGTGCAAAGTTGATTCAACAAAATAAGCTTACATAGCAAGTATTTATAGTAAATACCTCTCACCAACCATTCATAAGATTGTGACAAGTGTCATGATCTTGTGAGGTGAGATACATATGCAAAACACCTAAGTAAACTTAACTCAATAAGGTGTAAAAAAAATCAAACAGTGAAATTAGTTAGAGAAATAACCTTGTTTACACCTAATAGTGGAACTAGACAAGAAATAACCCTATTCACACCAACAATAAGATGTATTAGGATGACCCCTTTTTTTTAATGCCTATATGGGTTTGTCAATTTAGTTTTAAGCATTTAGGGAAAAAAATTTATATGTTGGGCTATGCATTTTTTAAAATAGTTTTAGAGAAGGTGTTTCATATAGGTCTACATGGTCATGGTTTTTTTTCCTCCCTGAATCCTATCTTATTTTTATTGTGCTAGCTTATGATTTTTAGGCAAATATGTAGACATTTTACACTTAGGGTTAACATCAAATCAAGGTATGATATGTCTGTTGAATAATGCAAAAAATTTAGTACATTTTCAATATTTTTAGTCTTATGTTGTTTGATGGCATGGAACCATTGGCTTCTTGTAAATAAAACTTTTTAAATTTATTTTTGTGTTGCTTGAAATTAAACAACTTTAGATTTGGATAGGGCATATTAGGATCATGTTATTTAAAGATTTTTAGGTTTTAAGTTTAACAAAGCAACATGATATATTAGATCATATTTTTAAAAAATGATTATATGGGTTATTCATTGTTCTCTATGTGTAGCGAGTATGTTTCTTCTCCCTATATTGTCCTTTTCATCTTGGTTTACGTTTTGGGATGTAGTCAACATTAAGTGTTGCTTGTTGGTGGTGGGTTTTTTGTGCAAACACAATTACTACCACCAATATTCTAGGTTAATAATATATCAAATGACATTTGCACAACTAAATTAACATCAATTATAACATTGATTATATTTATTCCACCATTAGTTTATATCAATAACACATTAACCAAAACTTTGCATCCTTATATGCATATTAGGAATGTAAATATTTGGAAAAGAGACTTAATAGTGATGGAAAAGGTACCTCTATCCTTGATTCAGTTTATTGATCACTCACCCTTTTGTAACATTCAAAATCTTGTCTAACTCTATATTCCAAAAAATAGAGTTTCCATGGTGGGTGTCTTGACTTAGAATATTGCATTTATTGGAGCAATGACCAATAAGTTTTATTTCTAAGTGGGTTAGTTTGATTTATTTTAGAATGAGATTTAAGTTCATTATACACCCAATAACTGTATAAATACAAAGACCGTGTTGCATTATGCATTATTATATAAACATGATAGTGATGGTGAATGGAAACAAAAATGAATGTGATTGATAAAATACTTCTACCAAGCGTGATATTAGATTAAAGTTATAATTTTCCATTAAATTAACTATAACTTTAATTCTTAATTAGAGGCACATATGGAAACAAATGCACTATATAAATTCATGTTTATTTAAGGCATGTTTCCATTGACTATATATAACCTATTTAATCATCCATAATGGAATATGATTTATGCAATTATAGGGTTATTGAGTGTACTTTGCTTTGTTTTTTTTAGATTGATGAAACATGGTCGCTACTATTTTTTTGGGGGTCTACCAACTACAGAGATAAAATGAAGGTGTGACATTAAAGTTTCCTTCTAGTTTTCTTATGATATTTTTGTTTTGTACTTATGAAAATGGAATGAAAAAATGCCATTATTTACACATAGAAGCCAAGGAAAAAAATAATACAAAAAGGTTTTTGTTAGCTAGATTAAAAAAATAAAGGTATACTTTAATCAAACTATATTTATATTTTAGGCATCTATTTGAATCCCTTTTTACCTTTTTTTGTCTTTTAAGTTTTTGTATATTGTCATAATTACGTAGAATATATGAGAGGGTGAAAAATTAGACATTTTAAATTTTCATTTGTAGTTTTGGAGAGCATTTGGACTTGGACTATTTATTATAAAGCTAGCAAAGTTATTTTTATCTATAAATATACAGTTATATATATATATTTTTTATGAATGAAAATCATTTTGCTATGTTGTTGATTGTTGTTTTAGAATGTTTCTTTTTGGGTTTTGTAATTTATTGCATATATAATTTTATGAGGCTAATTACTATAATCCTTTTTTTAGACCCTGTATCAAGGTATGAAATAATGTTTTGTTTTTTTTAACTAAAAGAGGGGTAAAAATTTATTAATAAAGAAGGCGAAACAAGAATTTACAACACTTTATCCTGGTCAACAAGTTGAGCTAGTTTTTGAGATAAACTCAGGGGAAGCATCCTCTGATCAGAAATGCTCCAAAGCGGCCCATACTTAGAGGCCCATTTAGTAAGCAGTTTGCTACACCATTCCACTCACGAGGAATGTGCTTGAAAGACATAGAGTTCAAGGAAGTACTTAGCTGAAGGATCTGTTGGACAATCGCATTCAAATGCCAATCCACATTACCAGAATTTCATTTATTCAATAAGTTGACAACCACCTGTGAGTCCGAATTGAAAATAATGCTATACCAGCCATGTTGACAACAGTTTTGCACTGCCTCCAGGATAGCCATGGCTTCCATGAGATTATTCATATACTAGCCCTTATAGATAGAAAAGAGGAACTGAATATCCCCAGAGTTGTCACACCCAACCCCGCCAATGCCAGCATCCCCTGGATTCCCCTGTGAAGAGCCATCAGTGTTGATTTTAATAACTCCAGCCACAGGTGGAGTCCAATGTCCCACCCAGTTGATAGGTCGCGACTGCTGCCTGGTTTCAATTGCTGAGCGAGTGAATTGAGCGGGGGCGATGATAGTGGATGGAACAAAGGAGAGTCTAGAGTAGATTCCAGCGTCTTCATGGACCAGGCTAGCAGCACTATCGCACTTAACTTAAAGAGTTTCTTGAATCGAGTTAAGGATTTTTGCCCATAGGGCCCTGAACTCCAAATGGACATCCCAAAAAATCCTCCTAATCCTCTCAAGCCAGATATTCCACAAAATAAAGGAGGGACTGACTAACCAAGCATTTTGGAGAATAGACACCTTTGAAGGAGGATGGTCCAAGCGGTCCCAGAAGTCAGCCAACAAAGAAGCGTGCCAATAGGGGCAACCCCAAATATTCCACCAGAGGTGCCAAATTTGTTTGGTGAATGGACATTGGAAGAAAAGGTGAGACCCAATATCATCACTGCTGTGGCATAAGACACAAATGGATGGCCCCTGAAATCCTCGCTTATAGAGATTGTCCCAAGTGAGACACCTGTTGTAAACAAGATCCAATAGGAAAAAATTACATTTAGGCCATGAAACCAGATTCCAAATTTTTTTCCCCCATGAGAACTGCACTTCGCCAAAAAGTTGCTTGGTCACAGCAAGGTACCCTGAAGAGACAGAATAATGCCCAGTGGAGTCTCCTCCCCAAGCCAAAACATCCTAACCCTATAGGGAGTTGCATCCTCTAGAGGCCAGAATTGGAGATAGCTCTAGCCGATCCTCCAAAGAACCCCCCAGCGGCCAGTCAGAAGAGTTCTTCCATTGGTATCCAATAGCCGTGCCCAGGTTAAAGCCTTCCTTATAGTGAGCCACTATATTCCACCCTATAGAATGAAAAGAATCACATAGAGGCTGCAAATGTGGATGAGAAGATAAGAGAGGAGGCGCCCCGTCCCAGGAGTCACTCCAGAAGAGGGCCTCCGTACCACTGTTGCAAATCTAGAAGAGGCTACGCTTTACTGGATGAGCTTCGAGTTTGAGGGTATTCCACACCATAGACCCTCTTCCCTCAAGAGGAAGCCTAGAAATATCAGGAGGATCAATACCATGAAAATACTTGGAAGACAGGATATGGGCCCATAGGTGAGATTGATTGGAGCACCAATGCCAGTAGAGCTTAGTAGCAAGAGCTTGATTGGACAAAATAGCAGAGCATAGGCTGAGGCATCCTTCCTTTTTTGGATGGCAAATAGTAGTCCAGTTAATAAGGCTCCATTTGGTATTCTGCAAGTTTCCACTCCAAAGAAATTGGCGAGAAAGAGCATCAAATTCCTTGAGAAAATACATCAAGGCAGCTTAAACCATATTGCGGTATATGGGAAGTGCTTGAATCATAGATTGCAAAAGTATCACCCTACCAGCTGTAGAGAGCCATCTATGAGTCTAATGATGAACTTTTTGCCTTAGTTTGTTAAGCGCGTTCTGCCAAAAAGGTCTAGGCTACCTTCCCACCACAATGGGAATGCCCAAATACGTCACAGGGAGGGATTGAGTTTGAAACCTCAGGATGGTGGTAATCTTCTGCTGGATAGATTTGGGAGTGTTGACGAAGAAAATAGAGGACTTGTGATCATTGATTTTCTACCCAGATGCTGCCAGATAAATGTCTAGGGTGAGTCGAAAAGCTTTGACTTCCCGAATCTGAGCTCTCCCAGCCAGGATTGTGTCATTGACAAATTGGAGGTGGGTCAAAGTGGTTAAACCATTCCCCCATCGCCAACCATGCAGCACATTCTGAGAAACATGAAACTTGAGGAGCTGACCAAGTCCTTTAGCCAAAATAATAAACAAGTATAGAGAGATCAGATCTCCTTGGCGAAGGCCTCTAGAGGTGCCAAAAAGCTCAGAGGGTTCCCCATTAATAAGGACCAAGAAGGAGGGCATAGTGACACAGCTTAGCACCCAGCGTACCCAGGCCTGGTTGAACCCAAATGCCAAAAGAATTTTTTGCAAGAAGCCCTAATTGGCTCTGTCATAAGCCTTAGCTAAATCGAGCTTAATAAACATGGCACGTTCTTGAGAAGTACACATAGAGTGAATAGCTTCCGAAGCAATAACCACTCCATCCAGAATTTGTTTGCCAACCACAAAACCCCCTTGTTCCTCTAAGATAACCTTGGGGAGATAGACTTTAAGCCACTGTGCAATGAGCTTGGTAATGATTTTATAGACCACATTACATAGCACAATGGGCCTAAAAAAGTCCAGCTGATTAGCTCGATCCTTTTTCAGAATTAGGACTAAAAATGTTGCATTCAAAGCCCTGAGCATTTCCTTGCTGGAGTAAGATTCCTGCACTACAACCAATAGATCTTGCTTAATAATATCCCATAAATCCTGAAAGAATTCAACTGGGAAACCGTTGGGCCCTAGAGCTTTGCCTCTGCGCAAGCTGAAGACAACTTCCTCCACTTTTGACATACCAATTAGCCGCATAAGAGCATCATTCATATCTAGAGTCACCACAGGGGGGATGCAAGACAAGACTATGTTTTCAATGAACTCATCTAGCGGTGGGTCCCCTGAGAAGAGAGTAGAATAAAATTTAACAGCTTCCCTGGATATAGCCTGAGAGGACGTTAGACGTGTCCCATTCAGAATAATAAGAGATGAGATAAAGTTCCTGTTTCACCCTGCCTGCACAGAGTTATGGAAGAAAGAAGTGTTCTTGTCTCCTTCTTGGAGCAAGTCTATCTGAGCCTTCTGTTTCCAGTAAATTTGTTCACGAAGTTCCCATTCGGCTAGGGCATTTGAAGCTATAGATTCCACTATTTGAAGATCTTCTGACAAACTGAGGTCCCAAATTTGTCTAGTCACCACGTCAAGCCGGTCTTGAGCCCTCTTCTTCATAGAATGGAGATTGCCAAAACAATTTCTATTCCAGTACTGCAGCTTCCTTTTAACATACTGAAGTTTTTTAGCAAAGGAAAACATAGTAGTCCCATATGTGGGCCCTCCCTGTCTCCACCACTGAACCATGAAGTCATGGAGAGATGAGTCACGAAGCCACATCAACTGAAACTTAAAAGGAGGCTTCTTGGGCCCAGTGATATGACAGGTAGAGAGCTTAATGGGCCAGTGGTCAGAGCCTCTCCAGTCAAGAATTTTAGATGTGATAGAAATATAACTAGAATGCCAAAAATAGGAGACAAGAAACCTATCTAGGTGCTCAGAGATGGCAGCATTACCTGTTCTTTTGTTGTTCCAAGTGAATAACCCATTAAGAGGTTTAGCATCAGAAAGGTACAGTAGATCAATATTATGTCAGAGAACCTCTGAAGAAGGACCTAAGTGAGCCAACCCACCCCTCTTCTCCTCCAAGCTAAGAACTACATTGAAATCTCTAGCCATTATCCAAGGTAGGTAAGGATGACAACTTCTAACATACTGAATATGATCCCAGAGCTTGAGCTACCCAGGGAGGTCAACAGGCGCATATACTGTGGTAACCAGAATGAGCTCCCCAGTTTCAAGAGAAGAGGCAACCATTGAGAGGGCTAAGAGGCAGGACATCTAATGAAGTGGCATAATTTTCCTAGGATTCCAACACATGGCCAAACCCCCAGAGCTCCCCAAGGCTCCCACACACTGGCATTGGCCAAAGAACCAAATATTGGGCATATAAGTGAGCAAAGAATCAATAGAGAGTTTGGTCTCCTGGATACAAAGTATGCATAACTTTTTATCTAGGGGTGCTATTCAACCCCCTTACATTCCATGACAACACAATCATTGAGTAGAGTGAGGGAAATGTTCATCCTAGGTCTTCACAACCCTTTACTCTACTAATAAATCACCTGTGAGCTTGATTTTGTCTTGGTCCTTCTTGCGACCAGCTCTGGAGGGAGTCGTAAAGGAGACTTTCTTGAAAGGTCTTTGAATTAGGCTGAGAGCAGGCGAAGATCCTTTTTCTTTTCTAATGACATCCACATCTTTAACCAGATCTACCCAGCGAACATCTTTGTCATGCAGGGCTGGTGAAACCACAAGGGCACCCTCACTTGGGCCTAGAGAATTCTCCATGATCGATTGAGTCACCATATCCTATGAGTCATTGAGAAAATAACTCTTCTCATCTAACTCTAGAACCCCCCTTGATATGCTACCGGAATGCCATCTTCTATGGCCATACTATCAAGAGCCTCAAATTGGTTGAACCCCAATTCCACTTGCCGGTCAAGATTCATGTGCTTCTGACCACAGCCCCTTGCACATCGTCATACTAGGATAAAGCCATCCATGCCAGAGCCAATGTAATCAGATGGTCCTTGCACCGTGCTTGAGGTATTTACATGGTCTTTCCCTTTTACAGTGCTATCAGGCTATGTATTTACATTACCAGTATGAGTCGATTGGCCATTCCCCTTGCCACCATTGGCTACTTGAGGAGCAGGAAATTCAACAATTGTCCCATTACCTCTGGACGCCTGAGGGCATTGGTGGTGTAAATGTCCATACACATGACAAATTTGACATCGAAAAGGGATAGATCTATAGTCTATCTGTTGGATCCAAGACGAGGAGCCCAGACAAATTTCCATGGAATCTGGCAGAGGATTGTTTAAATCAATATCAACACAGATGCATGCATAAGAGATAACCTTCTTGTCCAAGGATTGATGTGCTATAGCAATTGGTTTTCCCAGCATGGTAGCTATCTGGCGCAGGATATCCTCACGTCAGAACTCTGGTGGAAGTCACAGTAGGCGGACCCACACAGGCACGTAGGCTAAAAGATCCTCAACAGAGTAAAATACCGCATGCCAGGGTTTGAGAAAAAGACCAATACGATCATAGAAGTAAGGACCACCCTCAAAAATTTGATTCTAATCAGACACAGAGGAGAAGTTCACCATAAAATAGCTATTTCCAGCCAGCATAATATCAAAATCCCCTTCTACCTACCAAGATCAACGAATCCAAGTTTCCAAAGCCGACAAGGAAATGCGGATGCCTAGGAACTTGCAAATCAAAGCATGGGAGGCCAAATACTCCACATCTTCCTTTACTGCCTCTGGAGGGATAACCAACACAAGGCGATCGTGGCTCCACGGAAGGCAGCCATTAACCTTGTTCAACTTAGAGCGCTCACTAACATAAACCATCTCTTTTTCATGAGAAATCACCCCAGGCAAGGATCGATCTTCCCTGGGGACTTCACCCAGGCCGACACTCCTGGTACCACCGCTCGCAGCCATCTGTGAGAGCTCCTTTGAGGAATCCTATTATCTCCCAAAAATAATGTTTTGTAGGACATATATAGAAAGCATTTTTTGATGATAGTAAACTTAACAATATCCTATAAATATATTTCATTTATAAATGTTAATTAAATTTTTAATAATTATAGTTCAAATATTTAGATGTTGACTTGTTTACTTATTTCATTATAGGTTATTAAAATAATACTTGTTGTGAAAACATTATTACATTCCTTAAAATGAGGTTTGTAAAATATATAAAATTTGTTTGTTGCTATGAGATCAAATATGAAACAAAAAAAAATAAAGGATGGTGCTCAGATCCTTTCCTTTTAGTCCAATGATTTTTTTCGGATTGCATTTAATATTATTTTTTAAAAATTTATTTTACTAGCCTTTGAGGTTTATATTTCTTAATGTTGCAACATAATCCACATAATTATAAAGTTACTAAAATTTATTTCTTAATTTTAAATCAGCTATAATTTTTACATATATTTGCAAATTACTCAAGTGGGATAGCTACGAGTTTGTTTTTCAATGTGCCATTTTGTTCATAATATAAAAAAATGGAAACAAAGGTATGGTGCTATAATTTATTTATAGTTTATTTTATTGTTTTAATTTTATTACATGTAAGAGCTGTAAATTATAATTTTTTGTGTCTATTAATGGAACTAAGTGTTTATGATTTCGAACATTATTTTTTACAAATATGCAGTTTAAAAATATTTTTTATTTTATGAAAACATTTTTTTTTCAAATATGCAATTTAAAATCATTTTTTATTTTTTGTAGCTTAAAGTTATACATGCTGAGATGGAGGAATTTTTGAAGGATGATGAATATCTCCTAAAACTTTTTAATAGATTCAAGAGAATTTCCAAAGTAGAGCCCCTATCCAAACTTCCATATTTTCCACCCATGTGTAATTAAGGTGGAGGTCTCTGAGCCAGATTGACACTTGTTGAAAGAATCTTACTTTGAGCAAGCTAGTGACTTGATTCTAACTTTAGTGGGTACATTTAAGTCTGATTGTATTGTTTAAGTAGAGACTATGAAAAAAAAGAATGATATTTCCGTGGAGTATGTTGACCAGGAGCAGAACATTTCAAAATAAAATCATAGTTGTTTGAATAATACACCAATAGAATTTTGTGGTAAAGGTAAAGAACTGGTTTAAATTAATAGTTATTCATAGGACCATCTTTGGTTGTGAAATATTTTCTAGATGTCAGGTAGGGTAATTTGTTGGATCTTGAGATTGAAAGGTTTATTGAACATAACCTGAATAATATCTTAGTAAAGCTTCAAGATCACATTGATAAAGGGGGTCTGAATAGGAAAGATAAATTGGTTGAATATGTTAGGAGTTTCACTATGGGGTAAGTGTTGAATTAGTTTGATGAGACCATATTGAAGGAGGGAGCTGGTGGAATTGAATCAGGACCTGTTAATATGACTTCGGGACTTCGGATTGATGGTATGCATACTAGAAATGAAGATAGTAACACTCAAAAGAGTGTTGCCATCTAATGTTTTCTTCTTATAGCTTTTTTTCCCTTTAGTATGGTTGATACTTGCGTATTTTTTGTTCAAAAAATTATTGTGACATCTAGTTTCATGGTTTAGAGAATCTACAATGTCTCATTCCCCCCTACTAATTTATTTTTATAGTTAGAATTTATTCAAAAATATTGATTTACCTTAAAAAATTATTTAAAATTACATTTGTTATTAAATATTCATGTAATTTTTTACATTGAAGGTGGTTGTAATTTAATCTTCAATATATTCTTTCCTTCAGTCTAGATACAAGTACATCTAAGATGTGAAACGCAACTTTTTTCCCAAATTTAATTTGTTTTATTTTCTCAATTAGCAACATAGAATTAAAGTGTTATACACATTTGATATCTTACGAAAAAAATGTAGCCAATTAGGAATGACCATTGCCTTTTTTACCTAATCAACAATTCTTCTTCACTTTGGAAGAATGGATATATTCAGTTTCTCCTACTTCCAATCCTTATTTACAAAGAAATTATATTTGTGTCTGCCTAATACAAATGAGATTATTATGACATATTTAAATAAATAAATTGATTTGAGATTACCTTACTTGATAGTGGTTTCCAAAATATTGAAATCTCTAAACATGTTGATTTTACCATTTATTCATTGTAAAAACAAATTAAGAAAACAAAATACTACAAACCAAAAATAGTAGACATTATTTGCATCTTAATAAATAGAAAAAAATGAGCATGAAAACATATCAACTAAAATTAATATTAAAATTCATTTGATCATAACTAATCTTAGTCTATCTGGATAATATGAGACCTAGGGTTTGCCAATGGATTTTACTTTAAAAAACAACATATTTTAACGTAATTATAAAATGGTTTTATGCCCAATGTTTAGTCTATATTTAAAAACTATCAAAATAAAATAAAATAGGACTTTGATATCCTACTGAATAAGAAAAATGAATATTTTTTTGTGAAAAAAAAAAAAATTTTGCACAACAAACTTACCACCAATGGAGAAAAAATAAATGCTATTAATTAAATTTATTGACTTGTCAACCTTTCATATTTGCCACTTGGTCATCAATAGGGATATATATATATATATATATATATATATATATATATATATATATATATATATATATATATATATATATATATATATATATATATATATATATATAAACCCCCCTTTAAATCTCTACTATTATATTAAAAAATCAAAAATAATTTTGAGGTTTATGGCTCTCACCCTTACAAACGAAGACTTTATACCACAATGATAGAGACAACTATACACATGTATTTTCTGCTACTAATCTTATTGAAAAAATAAATTGATAATGACTATATGCTAAAACTATGGTTTATTCAATTCAATCAATTAGAATTACATAATGTTTCAAACCCACAATGACATGTAAAAACTATCTAAAACCCTTTTTCAATCTTTACTATCATCTTAAAGAATAAAAAAATATCATATTTCTACCCATCGAAATAAGCCCTTTGATCCATACCTATTTGATGGTCCACATTTGAAATTGGAGGATGAATACAATCAAAATCCTTTTCAATCTCCATTAAAATCTAAAAGAATAAAAAATAATGAATTACCAATGGCCAATAAACCAAAACATAGCCAAAAAATTATTTTGAGCTTTATGGCTTTCATTGTTGCAAACCAACTCTTTTCACCATAGGGATAGAGATAACTATCCACATATATTTTGCATTACAACCCTTACTGAAAAAAATGTATCAGTGTAAACAATGCAACTAAGATAAAAATGGTTTTTACAATATTCATGTAGTTTTAGGCCCATTTCGTAGGGTTGGATACCTATTGGTGGGGATGTATGTGGTACATACATAATGATGAATGGTCAAGAAATCAAAGGAATGGCATGGATATCTTTTTCCATGCTATTAATTTTGTTCTACAGATATTTATCTATTGCATTCAATTCCATTACTCTTTTTTTGGTGTTGGATTTTAATACATGTGTAAGAATGCATAGGTTTGTTTGATGTGTTATTTACTAAAATTAATACTTCTATTAATGACATCTTAAAAAAATCTACTCTATATATGACAATTAATTTTTCTTATTTAGTGGGATGATGAAGCTATGGATTTTCGCTAGATTGATACACATAGGCTAAAGATTGGACATTCAATCATTGTCAAGTGAGTTAAATTTAAATCAAGGTCTCTACATGAATGTGGAAAGAATATATATTTGTCTCAACTTTTTTTTGATACTGATGTCAGTGTTTTTAAACAATGCATTTCTTCATATCATAAAATTCTATACAAGTCTATAGTGTCATGATTTTGTTCTTGTGAAAGCCCTGCCAATTATCCACATTACAAGTTGGAAGATTAATACAATCTCATTCCCCTATTCTTGATGCATTAAATATCTATTATATGAGAATGTTTTGTTTGTCTTAGATTTATTGCTAACACTGATATCAACATTTTTTAATAAGTATATTTATTCTTCCCATAAAATTGTTCATATGTCTACAAGGTTGTGATTTATTTCTTTCTAAAGCCTTGTTTTGTCATTAAAAATTAGTCAAAGTTAAAGATCAGATCAAGGTAATATTTATCCTCTAAATCGCATAAAGACTTGGTTATGTCTATTTCTTTTTATAGTATTATGTTGTTTATTGGCATGACATCATTTGCTTTTTGTAAACAAAGCATTGTAAATAATTTATGGCTCTTATTAGGGTTTATGTAATAATAGGCTGTGTTTGAAATATTGTTTAGTTTTGATAGCTTTTCACACATAATAGAGATTGTGCATGTTGACATTTTCAGTTGAGTTAAGCTCAAAACAATGTCTCTACATGAATGCAGTGAAAATATTTTGTTTATATCAGTTATATTTTTGACACTAATATCAACTATTTTATTTAATCAATACGTTTATTCTTCTCATAAAATTATTTATAGGTCTATAGGGCTATGATTAGATTAAAATCAAAATTTGTATTAACGTAATATCAAACTTGCTCACATAGATGATGAGGTCCCACATAGATTATTTTTTTTCAATAGATTTCTATAATCTTTAGCTTAAAATTTTGAAATATTACTTATGTTAATATGCATGCATATACCTAAATGATATTGTCCTTCCATAGCTGATTGGTGATTCTCATTCAATGTCAATGATTGAGAATTATATCTCTATAATATTTTTTGTTTGACTTTTATTTTGTTATTTATAATTTTTTGTACAAAATGAATTGAAATTTATTTACCTAGTTTATTTTAAGGTCCTTTAATATGTTAAATTGACATTAACTTCAATAAATATGCTAAATTGACACTAGATTAATATGGTTGTTAAATTGACATTAACTCAAATAAATATGTTAAATTGACACTAGATTATTTTTTCAACCATAGTAAATTATCAATGTCTATTGAAGATATATATGGTGATCATTGCATTATATGAAATCACACTTATGTATGCCCACATTGCATAGTGTTATTAACCTAATCCAATGATGAAAAATAATAACACATCAATATCGCATAAAAAAATAATCTATATGTGAAATCATAATCTATAAGAGCATGTTTTTTATTACATGAAAACCAATCATAAATCATAGTTAAATACACATAAGTCTATTTTTTGTGGCCTTTATTTGCCATTCCTTGAGATGTATATAATGTTATTACCTTATTATTGCTATAAATAAATGATCCTTGCATTCCATACATGATCAATGTTTCACATTGGATGTTGAAGATTCAATGTCAATATATTTTACTTTTTCTAGTGCATGACACATCTTGGTGTGTTTGCCTCGTAGGGCTTGAGGGTGGCGATGGGAATGCATTAGCTTCCTGATGACAAAGTGGAAGATATGAAAAGTGAGTGGTAAATAAATTAAAACAATGATGTGGGTACATTTTTTCATGTTGACAAGTTTATTTTATGGATGCTAAATATTAACCCAAACTAATGCTTCATAGCTTTATTTTTAATTTTTTAAACAAACAATAAAGCAAATATGGATTTTTTTTTTAATAACACACTTCACAAAGATTCAATCCTTATCACTTATTGTAGGATATCTCACTTAATGAGTCTTACTAATATAACTGACAAGCTTCCCACATAAAATAAGACAAGTTTTACTTAGTGTTATTATGCTTCATTAAAATATTGAATATTGACATGCTTTTTTAACATTATTTATAATTTATATTATTTTTTAACAAGGTTGCCCAAGAAGCAAATATTCCTAAAGACATGAATTATAACATGTTCTATAAAATTTTAAGTATGAATTCCATTTTTGTGCATGTTTTCTTTGCCATTATTTCCTTTCTTTTATCATGTAATTTAGAGCACAATAATGGTTTTTGATATTTGAATACTAGAAAGAACGCCAAATGTTTATTGTTGAGTGCATTGTGGAACGTAATTAAAAAATCACCTATATTTTTCATTTTTTTTGGTCTGTATTTGGGCTTCTTTCTCTAACAATTTTCTAGACATTTTCGCTTTATCAATGTTTCCATTTCACCTCCTTCGTGCAATTGCTAATATATAATACAATAAAAAGATGGTCAAATACATGTATTTTATCCATTCTCACCTCTATTTCATCTATTTAACATTCAATATTATGGAGTGGCTGACCAGAGAATTCTGAAACTATTCATCTATTAAAAAATAACAAAACAAAAAACAAATTAAAATATATATTTGAATGATTAACTTTGAAAATTCCAAAAAAACTGATTTAATTACACTAATATACATTCTACAATGGAAGTAGGTGTGGAGTGCAATATAATGAATTATTAAAAATTATGTTCAAATTTAAATTTGACGTTCATTTTGCCATCAAAGAGAATTTTAAACCTTAAATATGACATCCATTTGACCTTCACTTATAAGTTTTTTTTTTTTTTTTTTTTTTTTTTTTTTACTTGGAGAAGCCAATCGAAAAATCATAATCTCTTGGCCATATGGTAGAGTTTGGAGCCTGTTGTTTTTTTGAATAGATTTTTCAAACCCAATAGAGTGGTGTATCTATATTAATTCCATTTGTCATTGGGAAATTAGTTGAAAATGTAATGGAATTACCAATCAATGCAGTATACAAAAATTCTAAAATAAGAACCTTGAGATTGATATCTCTTGGCATATTTGAGATATTTCTGGTGCTTATGTTGATAGACATTCTGCACTAGAAATAAGGGAGGATAATGTGTGGGTTATTCAAAATTATGTTCAACCTTAAATTTTATATCCATTTGCCCATCATAGGGAAATTTAATTTTTAATTTTGATGTTTATTCGACCATCACCTCAACTTTTTTATTTTTGATGGAGAAGTCAATCAAAAAATCATAATGTCTTGGTTATATGGTGGAATTTGGGGTTTTTCCCACAAATAGTTTTTTTGAGCTTGACACATTGGTATAGCTAGATTGATGTTATAGCATCTGGGTTCATATCTAATTTTTCATCAACCAAAAATATGAGTATTTAATTAATAATACTCTACAGAGAGTCTCTCTCTAACATTGGATTTAATTGGTATCTCCACTTTAGCATACTTAATTGTTTACCTTCAGTTTGCATATTATTCTTTCAAACTTCATAGAGCATAACTCTAGTCATTTAATCACCTTGAAATGTTAAGTGGCAAGATGTGTGTTTGCAATAAGGCTTACAATGGCATTCATAATATGTGAAGAGGTCTATGATGTGCTATGGTGCATCAATTATTTCATGTTTTATCTCCTAATATATTAGCATCAAGACTAGTGTGCATTTAATCATTATTAGTGGGTTATTTTAACTATTAATGGAAATGGGTGGATTGTGTGTCTATATTAACACATCCCCTAAATTTGAAAAGGAATTCAATTAAAGATAGGGAGAAGTATTCCAAAGTGTGGTTATGAACAATAATAAAATTAGATATGTGTATAAGTCTGGGTGGGACTATTGGGATTGAGTTGTTGGGAAACATATTGCAAAGTTGGTTATTATTTGTAAGCTTGTGGGCATTATGTTTGAATTTTTACAAGTTGGACTATATCATTTGAAATTGGTTAAGTTTTTGTAAATGTCTAATTGAAATAATAAATTAAGATATGTTGTGTGAATTTTATTTGTGTAATTGTGGGATGTATGATATAAGGCATATCTTAACTAAGACGCCTAACTATGACTGCATCATTTGGTATCAGATCCAGGAAAAAAAAATTGGGGTTAAAAGACCAAGGTTTTTATTCTCAATTCTTTTAGAATGTGGGTAGAGAATAATAAAAGTGTGCAAAAGCAATGTGATTTGCATTGGTTTGAGAAAGATGTAACAATATGTTTGAAGGTTTTGAAAAGTCAATATGCGACTAAGAAGAGTAGGGTGAGTTGGAATAGTAGTTGAAAATATGGTTGGAAGGATTGATGGGACTATTAATTAATTTGAGTAATGTAGACAAGGTTATATGCAATAAGGAAAGATAGATGCAGAGGATTTTCCCCAAGGGATGATGTGAGTGATGCAGAGGTGGAATTGTAAAAGGATGAGGACGACTACAAAGATCCAACACTAGAGTGATTATATGAAGGAGAAGGGAGGTTATAAAATCCATGTCTAAGATTAGAAGAGGAATGTGAATGAAGGTTTGATGTTCTTCTATAAAATTGAACCTAAAGGAGTTAATAGATTGGCTCATGGAGATAGAGGAATACTTTGAGTTTAATGAAGTAATAGATGAGTGTGAGATAAAAGTTACGCAGACAAATTTAAAGGGTGTAGTCATTTAAATTTAGTCACAAATACTTGATAATGTTAGTTTTGGCCATATTTCACTTTAATTAACTTGAGCACTTAATCTGGACCTATTTCTCCACCTCACTCTATACTAAGCACCCATATAGACTTATTTCCTTTCTAAATTGATATATTATGCCTACACAAATGTTCTAAACTACTAAATACCAATCTAAGCATCAATACAAACATCCTTAGATCTAAAATTGATGCATTTTCCTTAAGGACAAGAAAGTCCAATAGGGTACAATAGTGGAAAATGTTTCGGTCCCTTAAGGGAAATTATTGTCCTCAGCCCTTCTAATGTTCACTTTTCAAATTTGAAATGTCCCTTATAATTTAGTTCATATTTTTAGGATAATTAATGTGATATTTTCCTTGTTTAGATTTCTCTAAAAGCACACTTAAGTCACTTATTATAACACCTCATAATTTCTTACAAAGGCACATTTACACTTTTTCACATTGTGAAAAGCTTCCCTATTATTTCTAATTCTAAATCTAATCATTTAAATCAATCCTCAACCAAGTCCAAACCCTATTTTGTCCAAGCTAAATGAAATCATGATCAAGTATTCAATCCATCTCTAGATGAATTCATATAGTCAAAGGAGAAAAATTGCACAAAGCACTTGAAGTGATATAACTATGTGGAATTGATTTCCCTCTTCACAGTAGTGGATACATAGGTATTTTATGAAATTTTGGCCATGTGGGAAACTAATTACCTAAATGTGACAAATTGTTGTGTAAAATACAACTACTATAGATATACAATAAATGACAAACTAATTTGGAACTTACTAAATATATAAAAATACTAAATATGGAAAGTACAAAGGAAAACACAAACTTAGCTATAATATTGAGATGAATATTTTTAGAGCTGAAACTAACCAGGTGACTATCTTGACTAAGTACAAACCCATAACAAGAATTGGTAGGGATCTTGGACATGAGCGTTGTAAAAAGATAGTAAAGTAGTGTGTTATTATCCCTAGGGAGTGTTAATGTTCGACTATAGTAGAGATCTAAAATTTCTAGGTTAGGTTCACCTTTAATTATTTGTTATGCAGATTGTGCTGGAGTTTATGATCCAAAGAAAAAGGCCATTGTATGTCTTCTCGTCCACTTGAAAACCTAGCTCAACATATCATGAAGACAAATGCAATCACAAGGTAAAAAGGGGTTAGTGGTTGAATTTGTGCTTGACCTCAACACCCCCTATATTGAGTGATACCTACATATCAATACTTTGAAGAGGGATTAAAATCCATGTAATTATCCCATGCTGTGATAATGTGTGTGAAATATTGGTGAAAAATGCTAGATGTTAGTGTAATTCTAGTGTGATTAAGTGCTTCAATTATGATTTGTGACTTTGGAAGTGTATTCATATTGTAGCTTAGGGATGTTAGGGATGTATGTAATTGGAATTGGGAGAAATAGGGGATTTTCTCTTAATGTGTAATTACAATTTTGGTGATTTTTAATGCAAAATCTTCTTGTGTGCAAAATTATTTGAAATATGGATTTATAGTGGTATTTTTGGAATTCCTTTAGATGGGGCTTACTAAAATTGCAGGTCGACCCTTTCATAACTTCAAATTTTGGAGATTAGTCATTATTTAGTAGGAAAATAGTGGATTTAAACAATAGTGTAGTGTATTATTATCTAAAGACCACAAAAAACTACTTTGGGTACCAAAAATAGTTTGTGTGATGTTGGAATTATTTATATAAGGAATATGGACATTTTATTATCATTTGGCTTGCTTAGAAAAATGATTAATCAATGTAGAAAGTGAAATAAAGTGGTCAAAAGGACCTATAATAATGTTGGATGGTAGAGCCCGATCTTATTTTAATGCCTAGTTTTTGACAGGGGGTGTGGGGGGACAACGCCCCTCCACTATGGTCACCATGGGGGTCTAGGAGGGTGACAACCTATTTTAGATCCCACCTGGTGCAGGTTCAGTGGTAGCACCCTCAAAGAAAATTTTTGTGAAAAATGCATTATAAAATATTATAATTTCATAGTTAATCTAGACCATTTACTATTAGGTTTTAGATATAACAGTAGAAATTAAGTTAGTGCATTTTTTCCCTAATTTGTAACCATCTTTTGATATGAGGGCATTGCAATCAAGTGGAATGGTGTGAGAGTGAAGAGGATATTATAGTGGATGTATTGTTGGTTTTCCCTTCATTATTGGATTGAATAATAAAGACTGATAGTTTTTGTGGGAATGTAGTCTATATTGGGTGAACCACGTTAAATTTGTGTCTCTATTCTATTATGTTTTCTAAATTTTAATTATATATTTATTTCATTATTATTTTTATAAATTTTATATTATAACAACTGGTATCAGAACCAAAGGTTTATTTGGCAAATAAACTCATAGTAAAATAGGTTTTCTGGTTCAAGTGGGAGCAATGGTACAAGAAGGTAAGTTTAAAGTTGAGAAGTTTAATGACCAAAAATACTAGCTATAGAAGATGAAAATGGAGGAATATATATATCAAAAGGATATTTTCCTACCATTAGGTAGAATAGCAAAGAAGCTGATGACTATGAAGGATGCAGACTAGGAGGTTCTTGACAGAAAGGCATCAGGAACAATACGACTGTGCCTAGCAATGTCGATGGCCTTCAATATTTCAAAAGAAAAGATAACAGTGGATGTGATAAAGGCATTAGATAGAGTGTATGGAAAAACCTTAGTCTCCAACAAAATATTTATTATGAATCATTTGTTTAATCTATAAATGTTAGAAGGCAAGTATGTTGCTGACCATTTAAATGAATTTAACATGGTCACAAATCAATTCAACTTTGTAGGAGTAAATTGTGATGATGAGGTTAGGGATCTTTTGATTCTATGCTTTTTACCAAAAAGATAAAATGGCTCGGTCATGGCTACGAGCAATTTTATCTCTGGCTCAAACACTTTAACAATTGATGTTGTTATTGGTGTTATCTTTAGCAAGGAAATGCAATGAAAAAGCACATGTGAGACATTAGGTAATGATTTGACTATGGAGAATAGGGGAAGACAAAAGGATAGAAAAAAGGGCCCAAGGAATCATGAGAAGTCTAATAAGGGTAGATCTAAATCTATAGGAATATTGGTGTGCTAAATTTGTGGGAAGAAAAGACACCTGAAGAAATATTGTTGGTTTTAAAAAGGAAAATGAAGAGATGGACAACAAGATAAAAACTAGGAAGCAAATGTAGTAGGTGATGTGTTACAAGATGATTTAATCATTTATTTAGATAATATTAATGATTCTTGGGTGTTAGATTCAAGGGCTTCATTTCATGCTACACCCCATAAGAAATATTTTCAAGATTATGTTCAAGGTGATTTTGGGTAGGTTTATTTGGGTGATGGTGAACCCTATAAAATTGTAGGAAAGGGTAAGATACATATAAAATTATAGAATGGAAACAAATGGTTGCTGGAAGAGGTGAGGCATGTTCCTAAGTTGAGAAGAAATCTAATTTTAGCAGGGCTACTAAGAAGTGAGGGCTACATAGTTACATTCATAGAAAATTCATGGAAGGTCACTAAAGGATCATTGATAATAGCAAAAGGAGAGAAGGTAGGTACATTGTATTTATCTAATGGTGATGTTGACTCTTCTATTTATTTAGATTCTAAAGAAGTAGATACAAAATTATGGCACCATAGACTTGGGCACATGAGTGAGAAGGGGATGCATGTTCTCTACTCAAAAGATTTGTTGCCAGATTTAAAGAAGGTGGATTTGGATTTATATGAGCACTGTGTGTATGTAAAATAGAAGAGAGTCATATTTCTTAGAGTTGGGAGGACAAAGAAGAATGAAAAGTTAGAGATTATGCATATATATGTATGGGGACTAGCTCAGGTATCATCCCTTGGTGGCTCTTCTTATTATGTTACTTTTAGTGATGATGCAACTAGAAAAACTTGGGTTTATTACATATGAAAAAAATATGATGTTTTTGATACTTTTAAGAAATGGAAATCTTTGGTTGAGAATGAGAAAGAAAATAAGTTGAAGTGTGTCATATCAAATAATGGAGGTGAATACTCCAGCAAGGAGTTTGATAATTATTGTTCATCCCATGATATTCGTAGAGAGAAGATGGTTCCAAGAACACCACAATAAAATGGTGTGTTAGAAAGGATGAACAAGACAATCATGGAGCATGAGATTGCATGAAGGGTTACCCTTATAGTTTTGGGTAGATGCTGTGGATACTACTATTTGCTTAATAAATAGAGGGCCTTCAAGTCTTTTGGATGGTGGCATTCCAGAGGAAGAATGGATAGGTAAAAAGATAGATTTTTTTTAATTAAAGACTTTTAGTTGTGAAGCATTTGTCCATATTGATAAAGAAAATAGAACCAAGTTTGAGGGAAAATCCAAGAAATATACTGTTATTGGATATGGAGTTAATGATTTTGGTTACCATTTATGGGATATTGAAAATTACAAAATCATTAGGAGTAGAGATGTGATCTTTATTGAAAAGGTCATGTATAGAGATCAGTTCTAGGAAAATAAATAGGAAAAGTCAAATACAAATATGCAGTACTTGATGCAATTATTGGAAATGAAATTCCAAAAGTGCCAAAAAATTAGAATGTGTAACAACTACAATAAGTACCTCAAACTCCTAGAATTTTAATTAGAAGGTCTACTAGAGTAAGTAGACTCCCTAAACATTACTCTCCTTCACTTTAATATTTATTATTAACTGATGGTGGTGAGCCAAAAAGCTATGAAGAAGCAATGCATAAACCAGGAAGAAGTGAGAGTAAGGCATGAAATAAGAGATCGACTCCTTGGTACGTAACCAAAATTGTGATTTGGTTTAGTTACCTGTAGGTAAAAGAGCATTGTAAAATAAATGGGGTTTTAGGTTGAAGGAAGAAGATGGAGGAAAAAAGAGGTACAAGGCCAGACTTGTTGTAAAAGGATTTGCATAAAAGAAAGGTATTGAATTTGATGAAATATTTTCTCCAGTAGTTAAAATGACTTCTATAAGATCTATTTAAAGTTTGGTAGCAATAGAAAATATGCACCTTGAATAGTTAGATGTGAAGACTACATTCCTTCATGGTGATTTGGAAGAGGAAATATATATGGAGTAGCCACAAGGATACGAAGTCAAAGGTAAGGAGAAAATGGTTTGCAGGTTGAAGAAGAGTTTGTATGGCCTAAAACAAGCTCCAAGATAGTGGTATCTGAAATTTGACATGTTTATGATAGAAAAAGGTTATAGTAGATATCATTTTAACCACTATGTTTACTTTATGAGATTAGATAATGGAAACTATATTATTTTTTTATTGTATGTAGATGACATGCTTGTTATAGGGTCTAACATGCATGATATAAATGATATAAAAAGGTAGATTCATTTGCAATGAAGGATTTGGGTGCTACAAAGAAAATCCTTGGTATGAGAATAACAAGAGATAGGAAAAATAAGAAATTGACATTGTCTTAAGAAGAATGCATCAAGGTGTTAGTCAAATTTAATATACAAGATGCAAAACATGTGAGTACACCTTTGGGAGGGAACTTAAAATTAAGCAAGGAATAGTGTCCTAAATCATAGGAAGAAATCAATTACATGACCAATGTTCCATATGCTTCAACAGTTGGAAGTTTAATGTATGCTATGGTGTGCACTAGACCAGATATTGCTCATGCATTGGGAGTTGTTAATAGGTTTATGAACAATCCAAGAAAAGAGCATTGGGATGTAGTCAAGAGGATTCTTAGGTACTTGAGAGGGACCACTGATAGATATTTGTGCTATGAAGGTTCAGATGTTACCTTATAAGGATATGCTGATGTAGACATGGCTAGAGATTTAGATGGTAGGAAGAGTACCATAGGTTATGTATTCACTATTGATAACACATCAGTTAGTTGGATCTCAAAATTGTAGAAGATAGTTGCTTTTTCAACTATAGAGGTAGAATATGTGGAAGCTATAGAAGCTAGCAAGGAGATGATTTGGATGCAATAGTTCATGGAAGAATTGAGGCATAAGCAAGAAGATTGTAGGTTATATAGTGAATCCAGAGTCTAATTCATTTAGCAAAGAACTCAACATTCCATTTAAGAACCAAACATATACAACTCATGTATCACTTCATTTGTTTAGTTTTGGAGGATGGTCAATTGAAGTTGGAAAAGATCCATACGAGTTAGAATCCTATAGATATGCTAACAAAAGTAGTCATTAAAGATAAGCTAGAGAGTTATTCAGTTTCAATAGGTCTTCAAAGATAACAAGGAAGATGAGAAACATGTTAGGGTTAAAGTTCAAATGAAAGTCCAAGTAAGAGTTATAGTGGTGGAGTTATACCAATCAGTCTCCAAGTGGGAGATTGTTGGATGGTGGAGCCTAATCTTATTTTAATGCCTAGTTACTGATTACGGGGGTGTGGGGGGGGACAATGCCCCCCACTATGGTCACCATATGGGTGTGAGAAATGCATTATAAAATATTGTAATTTCATAGTTAATCTGGACTGTTTACTATTAGGTTTTAGATCTAATGATAGAAATTAAGTTAGTGCATTTTTGCCCTAATTTGTAACCCTCCTTTGATATGAGGACATTGTAATCATGTGGAATGATGTGAGACTGAAGAGGATATTGTAGTGGATGTATTACAAGTTTTTCCCTTCATTTGTTAGACTGAATAATATGGACTGACAGTTTTTGTGTAGACATAGCCCATATTGGGTGAACCACGTTAAATCCATGTCTCTATTTTGTGGTGTTTTCTAAATTTTAATTCTATCTTTATTTCATTATTATTTCTCTACATTATATATTCCTTAAAAATAAGCCATGAGCTAAGTGTGTTAAAAGGGTAGTCACAAGTGGATTGTTTTAACTTAAATGTTAATTTATATGTCTAAAGTAGTTAAAAAAATAGTCATTGTGGGGGTGATTGGGGTCAATGCAGCCCATTACACTTCATACTTTTTATATTTTAGGTTTTTAGTAATTTTAAGCCCTATTAGAGTTTCAACTTTGAGGAAGTCATTTTTAGGTTTTTTCCATACATTCAAAGGTTAAATTTTAGCACACAGATAATTTAAGCTATCATATATGATTGTGCCCTAAGTTACCTAATTTTCAATAGAGAATAAGATTGACCAACTTAGGAATTTAGTGGTAGTTGATCTTGACCCTAGATGGATGATCCTTTCCTTCACCTGTTTTAGCCTCAATATCCATGTATATACAAAATTAGTATTTATTAATCAGTTTTATTCTTTGTTCAGTATCACACAGTCGGATCATGGATTACTAACAACTAATCTTTCATTTTTATCATAGTTAGTATTCCTTCCTTCAATTATACATTTTTTATTTTAGTATTTTCATTTCATTATGTTTGTTGGAAGCTAATTTACAACATTTATTTTCTAGGATTAATAAACCAATTAATTGAAATTTTGATAAACCATATTGGTGAAATTGCTCTTTATTTGAGCATTACTTCAAAAAATTTATCCTAGGGTTTAGATAAATTCTTGAGCATATGACACTAAAATAAATTGCTTTTTACCTCAAATATAATTGTTGACACTATAAGCATTTCATTTTAACCTTGGATTTCTGGGGTTTTTACTAATCTCTATACACAATTTTTTTATTTTTTTGTAGGGTCTACATTTTAGTTGTATATTACTCTCATTTACAAAAAATCTATGAATATATTAGATAAGCATTTTTTGCTTCAAGTTTTTCAAAAAAGAACGAAATCACATGATAAGTGACAAGTTTCATTAATGATTTTTTTTGTAAAGTCAAGTATGACATGAAAACAAGAGTAGTCCTATATTAAAGATGCTATAAGGCCTTCTGCACAACCTTAATTATTACATGTCCTTCTTTAATCCCCTCCAATTCCCACATGTCCTCTTGATGGTGTTTGTATGCACATATTCAATCAATAACACCTAAGTTTTTTCTTATAAAACATTTAATATCAAATATTCACCATGAGAAGGATCATAAAAGAATTGAAAATTAAAATCTATATTTTAGTTCAAGTATTACATCATTGGGAAATAATGTCACATATACAAAGAATCTAGAATATACAAGTATGAATCATGTTTCTACATCTTCATCTAGCTACTTTGTGCCTTAAAATATGTCATCTCAACTATGGGTTCAAAAGCAATATACATCTAAAATTATTGATTCAAAAATTATACAAAATGTCAATAAGAGTTCAAGTGAAATTCTAAGAGAAATGCTTTGAAACAAGTTGATCAAATTACCTCATATGCATCCTTTAAGGAGATCAAAGTAATATTATGCATATCATAAAATGCATGGGAATCATACATATAGTTGTTGGGATTTAAAGAATAGAATACAAAGTATAATTGCCAATAGGGATCCTCTTATAGATACATTAATCAAACAACCCACTAACATTATGATGCATCTACTAAGAAACAAGCAAAAGTAGAGAAAATGGCCAAATCAGAACAAGAAAAACTTCAAATGGAAAAACTAGAGCATGAAATGTTTAAAATGGAAAAATTAGAGAAAGAAAAGATTAAAAAGGTAAAATTAGAGCATTAAAGATTAAAAAAAGAACAAGATGAAAAGTCAATATTACAAAAAATGTAATTAAAAAAAGAATAATTTAAAAAGAAAAGCACACAAAGATATTACTTGAAAATAAACAAGTTATCAAAAGAACAAATTGAGAAGGAATGATTGTAAATATAAAAACTATAACAACAAAGGTTACAAAATTTACAACAAGAGAAGTTACAAAAATAGCAATTATTAAAAGGTAAGTTTCAAAAATAAGCCTAGACTAAGCAAGAAAGTATCTTTGATAAAGGGTTCCTAACAAAAGAGGTTCAAAATAAAAATATACCTAAAAAAGCTAATGTTACAAGTATGGTTTCAAAGGAATAAAATAAAAATTGATAATTATATATAGAGCCTTTTATTATTAGTCCTTACATCAATGAAAATAAATGCACTAATGTTGAAATTACATATTTTGTGAAGCTAATATATGTAGCAGGGCACTTCTCCATTATCTTGGCTATGACAACCGACACTTGGATAATTTTACTAGGCATTAGAGCTACATTAGATCCATTGAGATGTCAATAACACTTGGGTGAAAAAAATGTTCTATTATATTCACATAGACCCTACCTTGGATCAATGCAATGTAAAAATGGGAAGATCATAGGTGAGATCAATTGGGGAAACATTGAGTAAAGATTGTGACTATGCCACATTTGGGCATGAAAGTGGAATGGTTACAATTTCAAGAGAGGAAAAATCTATTGAGACATAACATATAAAAAAATATATTTCTTTAGTTAACATTCCAACAAAGATAAAAACTACCATCACAACAAAGGTACATGATATCGTACATATAACAAAATAAAATAAATAATAAATTTCAATACCAAAGTATGGGGTAGTTGGTTTTACATATACTAATACAAAATATGATCATAATGGCATATCGAAATTTTAAGAACAACCTAAGAAATTAGTTATCCACCAACATGATGACTACATTGATGATTATGATTTTGATTATACATAAGATTGGTGCGATAATTTAGATGTCATAATACCTATACAGTGGCATCCCCTTGATGAGATTGTTGGTTAGTATTTTCAATTTCAAATATTATAAAATTTTAAAAGAATTTAAATAATTCAAAAATTAGTAATATTTTTGATGAAATATATCTATATATTAACTTAATAAAAATATATAAATAATTTACCAAAAAAATAAATGCAATATGAAAGCATGCCATATCACACTAGGTAGAGCCTAGGAGCAAAATCAAAAGTATCATAATATAGGTAAAGCCTAGAAATAAGTCACAAAGTCATTAAAAAGATAACTTCTATGCAGAAAGAACAAGGTTAGAAGGTAGAGGATCCATATCATCAGGACCCTAACCTGAGCTTGGCAAGTAATTACCATCTAGAATAGGCTCCCAACTAATAACTTGGGCAATGTTCATTTCATAATCATCTACTTGTGTCCAAGTGGGAAAAATGGCCAAATAAATCGTAGGGAACTTATCCAACACATACATTTAGCCTCCAAGTGGTGCCCCAAAGCATTTTGGCATGGAGGAGGAGGAGGAGACCCCAACCATCCTACCCAGTAGGGGAAGGAGGTGATGGTTTCCACCCTCATTGCTATTCAGGAGGGGAAACATGATGGTATGAAGTACCATTGTGAGAGTGATGCCTGGAATGCCTGCAATGATGCCCACCATGAGGCAGTTGGGGCACTCTATCATCCAATATAGGATACCTAGGTGGAGAAGGCAGAAATTGAGCCTTAATATAAGGAGCATCTCCCAAATAAGAGAGGAGATACCTAAGATGCCCAAGCTCCATATCCACTTTATTGACTTGGACTTGAATCTATAAAGGAACATTGGAGATGATAGAATATTTATACAAAGCATTAAATTTAAAATTAGTAAAAGCATGATTAAACATAGAGTTATTTCTTTCTTTCCAAATCCAAGAGAGAATCTCCACTCTGAAAGTATGCTAGACTTGTGTGTATTTGAGGGGCATCATGGGTTTGTCTTCAAGGAGGATATGCTACCAAAGGAAGAATTCAAGTTGGAAAGGCTTGAAAAGATCATGGATCCAAGTCTAGACCCTTTGAGCTTTGGGACAGCACCAAAAGAGATGAGGAAGCATCTCAAGGTGGCCATAGAAGGGGCAAGTAGGTAGGTGAACTCCAAACTGGATGAGTCTTCTGCCAATAGGCAAGCCTTGGTATAGTATACACTAAGTAAAATGAGCAAGCTTGGGCTCCACATAAGCCCCACAAATAGTGTTAAAACAAAAGCTCCATGTTACAACAGATGAGTATATCCCCCAATGGGTGTTAAGCTTTTCAACCATGGGAAAATGGGGGGTGAGCCATGCATAGCCAAGCTAAGGAGTGTAATTATGATAAGGGGTCTCAACATACCATTTTTAGTCCTTACACCATGGATGAGTGGAATGGACTAAAATTTTATGGAGCATGGAAGTTGGGATGGCGTTGAGGATCTCTTGATAGGACTCTTGGTTTGTATTAGCTAACCAAAATTTAGCTTTTGCCTCCTCCTAGGATTATCAAGAGCAAGAGCACCTACAAAAGATATCCTGGATAATATGAATTCCTCTATGGTAAAGCTTGAGAGTGTTGACCCAAAGGAATTCTGCCAGGGGCATTTCATTATGAGAGAAAATGGGAGACCACCAGAGAGAATGGGAGTTAACAAAGATCCTAGTATGGAAACTAGATCCATTCCAGAGTAACCATGGTTTAATATTTTTTTAGGCCTTCCATATTCTTTTGGCCACAAAATACCCTATGATTTGGATAAGAGACTGAATGAAGAGTAAATTGGGGAATCCAAACCCTTTTTGGGCCTTTGTTCCCTTAGGCAAGCCTGAGGAGATACAATGTTTAAACAACACCTTCCAAGATTTTTGGCCCTCAATGGCCCACACAATCCATTTGGCACATAAGGAAGTTTCTTATTGAGCTATGTCAATGAACCCCATCACTCCAACATCATGCATGAGGTAATAATATTCCTAGGCCACCCTATGGATTCCTTTACCCTATAGGGAATTGGCCCAAAAGAAATCTATGTGCAATTTTTTCAAAATTCTATTAAAATTTTTTATAAGGCACCCAACATGGTGAGTAGTACACATGGGTTAATGCAAGAATTTTCAAGAAAATTTGAAATTTTCTTACTAACGAAAGAGACTTGGTCAGCTAGTATTTTAGCTTCTTAGTAATTCTATCAATAACATATTACCATTCTATTAATAACATATTACCACAAAAAATGTGGCGAGGCATAAAAATCAAAGGGGATGCAAAGGAATTTAAATATTTCATCATGTTAGATCTACTTCCAACCAAATTTAGCAGCCCACATTGGTAGAAGGAGGTAAGATTATTTGTAGTAATGAGTTTTCTACCATTAGATGCTAGAGCCAGAGGCCAGGTAGAAGGTGTCGAGACATTATAAGGAATTATCTACATTAGTTTCATCCTGAATGAGAATAAAGGAGTCATCCGCAAAGTGGTGATTGAGAAGTTAGATATCTTCATGTAGGTTTGTGGTATTAGGAGGGATATAGATTCCCTTATCAAGGTACCTAGCTTGGGAATTATTAAGGAGATATCCAAAACCTTTAGCTGTAAGAACGTAAAATGTAGGAGCCAATGGGTACCCTTGATGAATAGAACATAACAAGCCAAATTTATCAAAGGTGGCTCCATTAATGGAGAGGATAGCTGAGGCATCTTAGAAAAACATCTGGATAGTTTGGATGAAGATGGGCCCAAAGCCCAGAGCTTGAAGCATGGATAGAATAAATGGCCATTCAATATGATCATGAGCTTTTTTAAAGTCAATTTTGATAAACATAGATTTTTGCTTAGACCATTTGGCCTAATCCATCCCTTCCTAGATGATAATGCTATTATCTAAAATATAATAGCTTCTAATGAAACCAATTTGTTCTAGATGCACAATGAGAGACAACATATTTCATAACCAAATTGTCAAAGCCTTGGCAATGATTTTATATGAGACATTTAAGAGGGTGATGGCCTACCAGTTGTAGATCAACTTAGGATCTCCCTACTTAGGTATAAATTTTATATTTACTTTATTTATATTTTTACCTAAAGAATGTGAGCAAAATGTTTCTTGATAAACCTTATGTAAGTCACTACCCACAAGGTCCCAAAGAGTTTTATAGAATTCACAGGGAAGCCATTAATGCTAGGAGCTTTGTCATTAGCCATGTGAGAGACTACTTCATGTAAGTCATCAATAGAGAGGGGCCTATCATAAACCACCTGTTGGGTAGGAGTGAGTTTGTAAGGCACCATTGATAGGCATTGCTAAAGGGTAGTTTCACACTCAGCCAAAGGCACTTGAGATTTGAACACTTGTTGATAATGGTGGAAAAAATATTACACTATTAGAAGAGTCTCTGTGAGTCTATTTCCAACCTCAAAAATGACTTGTATCTGCTACTTCAAGTTCTTGCCTTGCAACATTTAGAATAACTCCTTAGAAGCTTTGTCCCCTATCTTTACCCAATGAAGCTTAGCTTTGAATTAGGCTCCCTGGGTAGTATAGTTGTCTATAATCTGAATAAGGTGCCATAAGGATGTAAATCTCACCTATAATACCTCATTAATAGGATCTTTTTCTAGGGTTATTTCCATATGGATCAGCTTAGAGGAAGTAGTAGAGTAGGAATGTCTTTGAATTTTGGCAATTTGGTGGCCATAGATCCATAGAAAGTGAGAGGCCCTTTTGATGGAATCATCTCACCAAAGAATCCAACCAAATTCTTAGTAAGGATGTAGATCTACATTCTAATCTCTCCTAATGTGTACCACCTGGGCCCATGCTTAAGCAAGGAGGATTTAAGGAAGAATTGAATTCTATGGACTTTAGGTTTTATGAATTACCATGTCACTTAGAACCAAATTGGGGAGTGATTGGAAAGCCCAAAATTCAATAGCACTTGCACCAGAGGAAAAGAAACCATTATCAAAAGAGATGTATAATTTGGTGGACATCATTATTCTATTTAGATACTTTAGAATTTGAGTAGGGCCTTCACTAAAATTACTCTAAGGTGTACCAAACTTCATCTCCAGGTTGGTGAGTTAAATTGGGGTCATAAAGGCCCCATTTAGTGCATATGTAAAACCATGCCTCCCTTTTTCCAACTACCCACCTCATAGACAAGTGGCCCAATTTGTCTTCAGGAGATGCTACCATATTAAAATCACCACATAATATCCAATGGGTATCAGGGAGATCATCCACTATCTACTACTATAAATGGGTATGATCCAAGGCATTATTTGAGGCATAAATATTAATAAATCCAAAAGAGTGGCTTTCAGTGCTAAAAAGATCCCATACTAATCAGTTGGTGGGGTCTGCACTATATTATACTAAGTGTGGCTACCACCTTAGAGAAATAAAAATGATCACCCCTCCAAGTCCTGCAACATGGTTGCTCTAAAGAATGATACTATCATTCCAGATGGACTTACTAACAACCGTCAATAAGAAATCCACCACCTTGACTTCCTGCAGACAGAGAATGTCCATCTTGGAAAACTTTCTTCTAAAATCACACACAATAAACTTGCATTTTGGGTTTGTGAGACCCTAAGCATTCCATGAATAACTATTCATAGATGATGAGTAAAGGGACATGTCCTTTGAATCCAACCCTTATAGGGTAACATACTAGTTCTATAAAAACTACCCATTATTATCACTCAAGAAATCATAAATTAATTCCTCACAATAGGGTTAAACTGATACTCTCCTTCTTCTACCCCATCACTCCTCTAAAGAGGGATATGAGAGTGTTTCTTTTTGAGTATGAAGTGAAAGAGTGGTTGGCTGTGAGTTTAACAATCTATAAGAATTGGGCATAGAGGCCTCAAAACCTTGGGATAATATGTTAGTAGCTAGAGGGGTGTTGAACACCCTGAGCTTTTCTACCAATTTTGGGGCTTTAGTTGAGGAGGGATCTTTCTTAATAGGAGCCTGATCCTAGGGTCCATTATTCAAAGATAGTTTGCTTCCTTTGGGAGCAATAACTATGCTTATGGATTTAGATCAAGTGTTCTTATTCCCTATCGTAGTCCATTCATCCTCAGCTAATTTCTTACTAGCTTCAAGAGAGGATTTGGGGGGAGAAGATGAGCAGTTGGACTTATTATTGTAAACCAATTGAAGGGGATAATCTTGTATCTTATAGTCTTTAGATTGGTATTGAAATCAAGTGTTAGGAAAGTTGATATATAGGCCTCACTGAGAGTGCCTCACATCCTTGACTTGGATTTCTACAAACTCCTTGAGGTCTTGGGAGAGGTAAACATCTACACAAACCCTTTTTTGTAGTCTAGCTAAGTAGAATTAGGTTAATTCATGATAAACCACCTAGCCTATAAAGGATGCTATTTGGTGAATAAAGTACCAGTAGAGGAGCAAGGGACCTATAAATTCAACTCAAAGTAAGAATTTAAGAGCAATATGCTCTAAGACCACAAAGTCTCATGTCTAGGGGGAAAGAACCATAATCAAGTTCCTGACATACAAAGTGAAAGACTTATGGAGGATTCCTCCTACATGGGAAGGGTCGAAGAAGCAAAATCAAAAAAGCTTTTAGTCATGTTTTAGATGCTCTCCAACTTAATATTGTGAGCTTTTCAATGGGTTTGAATCCAAGATCAAAGCATAATTTTAGAGGGGATTCTCCCAACAAAATATCTTATTTAAAAAAATTGCTCGAACCATTGACATGCAAAATTAAATTTAGGAATAAGCTATATAAAATTAGGTTCTGAAGTATTACCTCATGGTATACCTTTGGGACAAACTTACTCAAGCACTTATAGGGGGACATTGCTTGATGTTCCACCATTCTTCTCTATGGCTAAAATAGATAAGGTGAAAGGAGGAGAAGTCATTAAAAAGGCTAGCCTCACCCATAGGCAAGAAACCCTAAAATGGTAAGAAATGTAAGTCCCACAAATGACTAAGGCTGCGATATGACACAAGGCTAGGAAGGTAGAAAAAAAGGGCCAACTCAATTACAAGCATGGAGGAAACCCTAGCAAAGCAAAAAACCTTTTTTTAGAAAAAGTAGTAATTTGATTATACTTAGCTTTTTTATTTTTTCATAAGTGTATTCTTCTACTTCTTATTCATGTGATCGATTTGATCAATTATTCTAAGCTCTTGGTTCTTAATTTTTTTAAGCCTCTTGGCTCTTCTTTTTCACTTTATAAGATCTGAATAGTCCAAAAACAATGATATTTTTTTCCATATTCTTACATTTACTTTATTTTTTTCACATCTAAATTGATAAAATTATATTTTATTTTAAAGATAATATCAACTAGTAAGGGAAAAAATTGAGTGCTATTACTGTCCTGATTTGGTCGATCCTTTCCTATACAAATTTTCACATAGATGTCAAAATCTAAGCATATAGATCCTTAATATTACCAATTTATTGATATTTTTCTCAATTATAGTTTACACAATGATATTTATTCATGTAATCTCTATTTTCCTATGCCATATTGCTCATACATACTACATACATTGAAAAGTGTATATTTGATGAGATGATGATGTACAATAATTCCTATGCATTGATACCAAAATGAGCGTCTACTGACGTCCCCTGCCTACTATCACAGGTTTTCTCTAAAATCAAGATTGGAAGAAAGGAGCGTCTACTGATGTAAAAAGATTGGTATCAGAGCCATCACAGTGATCTCACTACTAGAGTTTTGTAATATTTCCTTGTTGCTTGTTTCAGACTTTTAAATCTCTTTACTTTGAAATTTTATTTTGGAATATATTGCATCGAGTCTTTTGGATGCTAATCATTTGTCATAGGCCTCTTTATCTCTACAACTTTATCTCCCTTTCCAAAAATTTCTCACTTTCCAGACACTTAATCTCTGAAAATGGAATTTGGAAACTCCCAAAAAGCTTCTACAGTTGAGATTCTTAATGAACCTAAACTCGAAGGAACATATGAGTTACCTCCTTTTATTCTTGAATAGCTTTTTGACTATCCTGATATAGAAATTATAGAAGAAACTCTTGAAAAAGAGAACAATCTTTATAAACCCCCAGCTATTAATTTTTCTCAAATTTATAAGAAGTTTGAGCTTCTTAAGTCTAAGTTTGTCTATAACTCTACCTATTTGTCTTTTGTAAAGCCCTGTATTAGGTGTATTGAGCTTAATTTAAGCTATAAGCCTAAAAGGACCTTTCAAACAATTTTTTTATCTCTGCTACCTGAGTCAAATTGATTACATCCGTTCACATGAAGATGTCAAATTTGTTCATTTTGGTCTTATCCATGTACTTATTACTCCATTAATACCCAATAATATTAAACCTGTGTTGTATTTAGCCCTGTGTGATAGACGCAAAGTTAGCTTTAAACATTCTTGTCAATTATTTAGTCTTGTCCATATTAATGATAATGTTATCTATTTTAAATTTTGTCCCAACCTTTCTATCATCGTCCACGATAAAGGTTGTAAAGAAGTAAAGTTTGGATCTCTAGATTATTGGGGTTTATTTACATCATTATTTGGTCTAGAAATGTTTGGTGAAATTAAGTATGCTTCTCTTAATATCACCATTGTTTATAGTATGAGCAATACAAATCACCCTAAAATCCTAGAAAATTTTCTCTATGCTCGAAGGCTAAGTGGCATAGTCCAACTACAAAAGGGACATATAGAGTCTATGGAAATTCCATTTGACTGGAAGCTTGACTGGTTGAAACATGTTTCTCCTAAAATGAAGTGTCAATCCACTGTACATAAAACAGATGGTAAATCTATTAATATTATACCTCGATCTCTCTTTGTAAATTTTTTTGCTGGCTTCTCCTAGAAGAAGACCTTCTTCTTCTTAAAAAAGAACTATAAAATCTAGTCATTTATTCATAGAAGATGAAGATATTAATCAAGGACCTGATCCTACAAGCTCTTTGCCTTGTACCATGATGAGTCTTCCTAGATCAGAGACTCTTGAGTTTTATACAGATCATCAAACTTGTTTATATAAAGGTGGAAGATGGCCACCTCATAAAGGTGTATATAAATAAACAGAAGGAGTTGAGTTATTTTTTTGCTACTTTCCAAGGCAATTCTGAACTGTCAAATGAATTCAAGCACAAAAATTATGTATCTAGATTTAACTCTCATCTTTTTGAAAATTTTGATGACTTATGTAAAGATGTCCTGTATATTAGACATAGTCTAGATAAATTAACCATTCTTGAAGAAAATATGAATCAAGTCTATCATGGTATTTAGACCCAGTTGTATTCCATTGATACTAAGCTTGCAGTCTGAGAAGATAGCCTTGACTGGTTAGCCAAGCAAGATTAAGAATTAGGCCCTTCAGAACAAATTCCTACCTTGCCATATGAGGTTAGTTTTGGTTCTAATTTTAAACCTTAGAAAAAGAGTCCCAATACTTCACTAATGCAAAGAACACATATTCCATTATGGCCATGGTACCTGAATATAGATGATATCCTGAATCCTCTAAATGAAATCTCTGCATGGTGTAAATCTATACGAGTCATCATTGTTGCTTCTCATTTAGACCTAGTAGGTACTACTATGTTTGCCTCAAAATTATTTTGGGGAATTATTACTCAATGGTGGGATTCTATGTCAGAGCAAGAACAGATGGAAAGAGTCCATCATTAGCGTGATCCTCTAGCTACATTATACCATTTATTAATTAATGAATTTGCCCCTCTAGTTGGCAATCGTGAACTGGAATTAAAGAATTGGCTTCTCAAAATGGAGCTTTGTGATTTAAAATAGTTTGATGCATTTGCTAAATAATTTTGTGAACTGGTATATGGAAGTAGAAGTTTTGGTTCTACAAAAACCAAATTAAAGTTTCTACATGCTTTACCTTACAATCTCATTGATAAGGTTATTGCATGTATAGATCTCAAAGGACTAACCATTGAAGACATGTCTTTATTTGATGTCATTGACTTTGCTAAATAACAAGTGATGCAGTTAGTCTTAGAAACCAAAACCATTCAAAAACTCACTAAGCATCAAGCTTCTCAAATTGCTCCAATCTTTCCTAAAATAACCCCATTTGGCTGTCGGCCATTTATACAGCCTCGTAAACACCAAAAGTAGCACCAAAAGTATTTATCTTTCAAGCACCACTCTTTCCCTCACAGGCATTCATATGATCCTCCTCACCACTTTCTTAAGAAGCACAAATCTTTGTGTCCTCCTGCTCGTACTCCTATTTGTTACATCAACCACAAACCTAGCCATATTGCTCGTAATGCCATTGTAAAAATGTTGCCATCAAAGCCATGTTTACTTCCAACACAGCCACATGATGGGATATTATTGATTCTGATAAAGATCTCTATTTATAGGATGACATATATGAACCAATTCTAGATTATCTCCTCGATGAAGACTTTAAAGATGATAATGATGTTAATGCTCTCGAATAATTATTCAATGATTTAGAGCAACTGCTCATAACTATGCAATGGCCATGGTACCATGATTATTTAAGTCTCCCATTTGAAGCATATGGAAGCTAGTCTCAACACCATGATGAAGTCCCCAAATGAGACACCAGACCCAGAAATAGAGGCTCTACCAGAGGACAATCCAGAACTAGAGGAAGGCAGCCATTCATGCCTTGACTGCCACCATCAATGCAAAGGCCTCAACATCCTCCTTTGAATTTTTAGAGATATTTCAAACCTAACACCTCTTGGATTAAAAATAAATTCACCAGTACAAAACCTTCAAGAGTTCATTCACCAAAGATTGAGCCACAATGGGATGTTCTCTTACCCACAGAAGAAGAGGATGAAGAAGTAGAAATTTCTTTCTACTCTGATCAAGATTACTACCCAAGGGAATGTAGTAACCTACAAGAAGAAGAAACACAAGAATAAGAAGAAACACATCAAGGAGAAGACATCTACCTAGAGTAAACTATAGTCCAAGACCCAGGGAGATAGAAACTAGTATGCACTAGTATTCCTCCTTTAGAAATTCCACAACCAACCTATCTCACACATCTGATTAATGGAAAGTCTACTGAATTTATCACTATAGAAATAAATGGTAGACTAGTAGATGCCCAAATAGATACAGGGGCTTCTCTATCATTTGCAAAACCACAAATCATCTAGGACTAGAAGAAATTGGATGATTCATTAACTTACAAGAGCTTAGATGTCCAAGGGAATAGTTTTATCTATAATCTATATAAACACCAGCAACCCATTCAAATATAAAATAACATCTTCCATTGTGACTTTTTTGCTTTAGGCAAAATGCTTGTAGATATTTTGTTAGGTGGTGATTTTATAGATAGATACTCACCTTATGGTTCTACTACCAAAAGTGTTATGTTTACCATAGAAAATGAAATACTGATAATCCTGCATCTAATCTATGCCACTAAATAATTTCCTAGTTCCATGCACCAAACCCTTGAATTCACAGTCCCTACTAAAATCCAAGCTATAGGAGAAAAGATTAGAACCACTATCTCTTCTGATAACCCTCAACAGTTTTGGTTTAAATCTATACCTGAGATGGAAATCAAAATCCTTGAAGGCAAGCATATGAAGAATGGGAAATGAATCCTAATTCTAGCACATGAATACAGTGATATGGAAAGCCAGATCAAAGAAGTAGAAGTAGATGGCTTTATTAAAAAATATGTCTCTCTTTTCTGCTATTATGCCTTTATGGTAAACAAGCACTTTGAGTAGAAGAGAGGAAAGAAAAGAATGGTCATCAATTATCGACCATTAAATTCCATTACACAACCATATCCATATCCTATCCTAGATAAAAGTTATCTGCTTGAGAAAGTAGAAAGATGTAAATATTTCTCACAATTTGACTGTAAGTCTGGTTTCTATTAGGTCAGGGTAAAAGAAGAAGATAGAGAAAAGACAACCTTCAGTGCCCCTTCGGCCACTTTCAATGGACTGTTATGCCATTCAGAGTCATGAATGTTGTAACATAATACCAAGCATACATGGATGGCATATTCAAATTCACTTCAGAGTATCTCTGTGTATATATAGATGATAGTCTAATCTTTAGTAATTCTCTTTCTGAGCATCTCTCCCACTTATCAATATTCTTTGAATTAGCTGATAATGCAGGATTAGTCTTAGTAGAGACTAAAATCTAGTTATGTAAACAAGAATGTAATTTTCTTGGAATGATTGTTAAAAATTCCAAGTTACAAGTTCATTCACATATCAAAGAAAAGATCATCAATTTTCTAGATCAGTTGGACAAACCAACTTTACAAGCCTTTTTGGGATTATTAAACTATTTAAATAGTTTCTATCCTAATTCTGGTGAAGATAGGTTTATTCTCCAATAGCTTCTGTAAAAGAAGAAAGGATTTTAGTGGAAAGAAGAACACACAGTAGCCATATAGAAAATTAAAGTAAAAGTCTCTTCTCTCCTAGAATAACATATCCCAAGGTCTGAAAATTCTATTGTTTATATTGATGCATCTAACATTGCTTGGGGAGGAATGTTAGTGTGTTGTACATAAAATAAATAATTCATTTGTGAATTCACTAGTGGTGTGTTTAGCTCAGATATTCTCAAATTGATCTCCTCAGATAAGGAGATATATGCAATGAAAAAAATGCCTTGAGAAATTTATACTGAAGTTACTACACTTGCCAACTTTCTCTTTTTTAAAATTGGTTGTACTAGGTTCTTAACCTTCTGTGAAAAGGATCAGGGTAGAAAGGATGGAAGAGGTAAATATATTAGGTGGAAATCCTTTTTCAATCAATTTAATTTCTCCATTGAACATATAAAGGGCACTGACAATATTATGGCAGATTGGCTTAGCAAAAATCCTCTTGCTAATTTGATGCATCAACCTTACCCTAGTTTTAATTTAACCAAAACTCTTAATCAAGGGTTTGATTCATTAAATGTAATTGTTTAGGAAAAAATCCTTTGAGAAGGTTTGCACCCCAGATATACTAGGATTTCATATACTACAGCCACTGATTTACAGATGTCAAATGCATCTTCTATTACTACGAATAGGCATAGAAATGATGGTGTCATTACAATCAATCATCTAAATAGTGAATTGTTAAATTATCAATTTTATAAAATATTGAAGTGTTCTCTATGGACATGGAACATCAGAATATAGACACCTCATAATGGGCATCTTTACAGATGGATTGCACAGTTTGGCCCACACCACATTCATGAAGAAGAAAATCATGATCAGGATAAGGTGGTCCATACTATTATCAAATGACAACTTGAGTGGGAATCTTATTTCCATATCACTCCAAGATATACTCCTTGTAATTATAATCATGGGTCATTTCATTGGCATCTTTCTAGCACATTTCAAATAAAATGTCTCTTTTGACCTATAAGTGAAGATGACTTGCTCACCAAAGTGGAAGCCATGTTGGACCCACCAAGATAGATGTCCTCATCAAGCTCATCCAACAACATCTCACTATAGATTAGTTTTTGTACTATAAAGCATGATGGGATAGACACTACTTAGGCAAAGATTCCAAGCAGGACCTCCCATATTGCTATAAATAAGCCCTCTCTGCTTGTATTAATCATCAAAAAATTTCTAAGCCTCAGAGATCTAGTAGCTAATAAATCTCAAGTGTATGGTCTTCTCTTGCCTTTCATAGGATCTTGAGGAACAAAAAATTGAAGGTTATATTGTAATATTTTAGTTTATATAATAGTGTGAAGTCATAGCCATTTGGCCCCTGCCTACTATCGTGGGTTTTCTCTAAAATCAAGATTGGAAGAAAGGAGTGTCTATTGACGTAAAATAATTTATTCAGTCTCCTACATGATTTTAAAATTTATAATTCACATGTAATTGGGGCATTTCACCTAACATGGCCATGGCATCATATCTAGTGCATACTTCACATTGACACATGTTATAGATTTTTCATATCCCTCTCATTTTTTCTACTTTTAAACCCTTGGTTATCATCAATTTATATTTTTCCCAAGTTAAAAATGAAAAATTTAAATAATTTAAAATTAAAAAACATTCAAAATATTTTATAAATACAAAATCAATACCTAATAATAAATAGACATATAGTTTACATCATTGTATTATGTTAGTGTAGTCACTAACATTAACATTTAATGATAAAATAATGCAATTATGACCATCCTTTTATGCATGCTTAGTTCATGCTAAGTTCCATAGTTTTGAAGAGCTATTCTTCTACTTTTATGTGGATGGCCCTTACCCTTAAGTGATTTTAATACTTTGACATTTTTATTACTCATTCCAAATAAACTAAGCTCATCCCTTGATTGATTCACATTTCCATCTTAGCTATATCTGCTTCTTAGACAAGGTTGATCCTTTAGGATAATTTCCCTTGCCTGTAGTGTCTGAATCTATCAATTTCATCCTCTCACTAGATATTGGCTAATTCATCAAATTAAAATTCACCTAATGGGTCATACCACACATTTCAAAAGTCCCATTCAAGGAATTTCCCAAAAGACTACTATAACGGCACATTTTCTAATCATTTATTGACTAGTTGGCAAGAGGCTTATAAATTACAAATAGTAGATTTAATCTAACTATACATTAAGAGGAAACCACCTATTATTTGCAATGTTGAGTCCACCTAATCCAAGTATCCTTGAGCTAATTTTAAATACACCTTTGAGGTCACAAACCATTGTTGAAGCACATAACTACAATAAGATTGGACCAAAATATAGAATTACACCAATATTTCACACACCACCATAGTATGGGAGAACTACATAGAGTTTGATCCCTCTTTGAAGCATTAGTATGTAGTTAACTCTCAACACTAGGGGTTTTGAGGTCAAGGACAACTTCAACCAGTAATCCCTTTTTTCCATTTATTATGTTTATTCCTCATTATCTATGGAGCTAGAGTTCCAAGTGAATAATAAGGTACATAATGGATTTCATAGTGAATCAAGTGATCCCAATCATATACACAAGACATAAAAGAGAAGGCACACTGATGTAAATTTACATAGAGGGAAAAAATCACACCAAACATTAGTGCACCCTATAGACACTAGTGAAATTAGACCTCGTCTAAATAGTGTGGCCTTATTCCAAGAAGATGCAAAGCCATGTTCCTAGTTCATAGTGACCTCATATAACCTTGCAATTAGTTTCATAGGCATAGTCATAGTCATAGTAATAGTACCACATATCTAATTTCTAACTAAGTGATTTGTTTTCGGTATTTTCCCCTTTTAAAATATTTCTAAAACTAATAATTTCCATATCAATTTTTGTGATTTATTGTATATTGTAGTATGCTGATTTACTCAATAATTTATCTAAATTAAATTATATTTATGATATAATCTTTAATTTTTGATAAAAATATATTGGTGGACTCAATTATTGTCAAACATTGTAAACCTTACCTTCCCTTAAGGTCTCCTTTATCCCTTTTAGAATTTATATTAAGACTTCATATTTATTATTTTATAATTTTCATACTCATAATGATAATAATGACTGAATATATTTACCATATCTTAATTTAAAAAAAATTATTATTTTAATATAGCTTGCCTGTAATATGTAAAATATTTAATTTATATATAGGTACATGGATGCATAATTTAATGGAAAATATAAAACTCAATATCAACGAAGAAATTAATCATGAATAGTTCTATGACTCTTATTGTTGCATGGTTTAGTTTGAGTTGCCACCTATTACTACTACATGGTAGAGAACCCATTTGATCCATTTCATTCCTCCTTCCCCTAGACCTATAAATTACCTCAACTACCATCCCACCTCAAATATTCACCCTAGGATCATAGTAGATCCCACAGTCCATGTTGCAATTGCTAAAAGAGGTAAGAAGCCCCATCATGCATGACATGATCTAATAACTTAATGGTTTAATATTATCAATCGAATTAATAGACAACAAAAAATATTTTAATTTTAGAGTAGATCTAAGAGTAAAATATGTATAATAATATTTTATACGCAACACTATGTGACATTATTGTTCTATAAAATGTCAAACCAAATTATGTTGCTTCCATCATTAACACATTACATTGGATAAAAGAGTCTATATATTTTTAAAAGGAAGATCTACCAGCAAAATACATCATTAATCAATATTTAATTTCATACATTCAACTCAAAATTGATGACATGGGTGTTAATCAAGTCTTAGTTGATATTAGTTTGGGATTGAATATATGAAATATTTCTTTTATTTGACTAGTCAATATAAATGTTAAAATTTGGATTATTCGGATATGAATATTAGATGTTTTCATAATATTATGTTTATGGTATTGGGATAGATAACCTTGAATATGAAATTGGATCTTATGTTCATGAGAATAAGACATGCTAAATTATGCACTCGACTCCTAGAGGTCAGGCTGAGGCAATCAACATAATAGATGGGATATGGACTGGGCTAGTTGTTAGGTGGATTAGGATTCAGAATGGGTGGTGGCAAGGGGTTCTCATGATGGAACCAAAATAACTCCGTAGCATATGATGCTCATTGAGAGCATCAAGTTATATATAAATAGAGCTCTAGGGTATTTTGATCTCTATTATTAAGAGGAGGCAAAGCTCTTGGTCGATGCTAGGACTGGGGAAATGTGAGAGATTAGGATATATGACCCACATGATGAGATCAACTCTATCGAGTTGGATATGCTAAGTCAATGTTATCCACAAACGTAAATGATATAGGATGAGGCTAGACCTGAGGAGAAGAAAGGGGTGATGATGGGAAACTAGGCATGAATAGCATTATATTTACAACCTCTATTCTAAGGGAGGATAATGATTGGTGGATCAAGAATTTGTTTTTGTTCATATAAGGTATTGAGAGAATAAAAAATGAGTAGGAGAGTTGGGGTGGAATGGAAAACCTCTCTCCTAAGTTCCATATTGATATTAGAGTATATGCTAATGGTGGGACCAAACACCATAACCCTAAAGAAAGACCACCTCAAACAAGACTGGATGTTTCAAGAAGTGTCATCAAAAATGGGTTAGGAAATGTGTAAGCATATGAGTTTGTATGAATGGATTGTGTGAGGAGTTGTGTTGTTAGAATCAAGGTTTTATTTGGCTTGTATAATTGGAAAAGGCTTTTGAAAATATTTTTATTTATTTTATTTTGTGAATATTTGACTAAAATGGAAACTAATTACTTGATGAAATGAAATAACTAAAAGTAGAGAGTAATGAAAAAACTAAAATAGAATTAATTTACACATATTTTTTATATTTTTGAATTGCTTTTCATTGCATGCAAAGTAGGAAAGAGAGATATATTCTAACTATGTTAATGCTGATTTTTAACTATCTTAGATGCAAGCTATATGAAATTATTTTTGTGATTTTTGATTTATATGTAAATGGATGTACTATTAAAACTATGTTTACTTAATATACAAGTGGTTCAATAAAAATATCTAAGATCCCAAACAACAAATACCATGAGGTTCCTAGAGTTTCCTCTTACCCAAACAAGTTAAGAACAAGTTTTTAACCTTTCTGGGTGTTGCACACTTGTTATAAACAATGAATTTGAAATGGAAATGAATGATTTAGAATTTTATTTATATGATTAAATTAATTAAAACAACATTCTCAATTGATCTTAAAAAATAGAAATCAGAATCACAATGACACCTCTTGTTTACTTAGGTTTGTCTAAGGGTTTGCTACTCACTAGTTGTTTGTTTAAGGGTGAAAACAACTTGTTTTGAAATTAAAAATTGATTTTTGCAATGGATAGAAATATATGAACTATTATTTAACATTAATCAATGGTATATATGAAATATTATGTTATAAAATAATATATTTTAATTAATACAGGGAAACAAAGTAAATAATTACTATTTTTATTCAAGGATGAGAGAGAGAAGAATTATTTTTCCTATCAAAACTTGCATTTTACAATATAAATATTTAAGATAATAAAATAATGAATAGTAATTTATTAAAATATACTAAATAAATAAAATAAAATCTAAGAACCTCCACTCTAATCCTGATGCAGGCTAACAGAAACCAGGAGATTTATTATGGTCTTCAATGTGCTAGCTCCTTTACCCAACTGAAGATTTCGAGAAATATCTAACAAGGAGGATGAATAAATAATTTTTAAAAGTGGGAGAATAATAATATAACATAGCTCAAAATGGAGAACAATTGACTATGACTGGTTAAATACACTATTTACAAAGATGTGGTTGTAAGAATAATGAGTCTCCTTGTCTATAACTATGTAGTCGAACATGAAAGTAATCAAAGAAAAAATACAAAGTAATTGTATCAAGTTATAACTATAAAGACTTAAAAAATCATAGGATATAATACAACTTTCATATTCAAAATCAATCTAAAATTGACTTACACTTATAAGAGTAATGGAGATTGCATAAAGGAGTTTAACTGAGTTAGATTGGGAGTTAAACTTAAGAAGGACTCAAAATGATGAGAAATAGAAGGAGTGATGTGGGCCTGATTATAGGTGAAATTAAGATGGCAAAATCAAGAAATATGATAATAATCAATCAAAATGCATCAAGGAATGAGTCTTAAAAACTAAAATTAGAAGGCAAGACAACAATGACAAAACCACCCCTATTTGTAGAGGCGATTATGTAACCACTAATTTTTGGGATAAAATTAAAATAAATAGTTAAAGAAACACCCTAAATTTAAAATTAAATTGCCTTAATGTGATGGATTCATTAGGGTAGTTTACACAATTGACCTAATGCACCTGTCATGCATGGGGTAATTTCGTAACCCCATAAGGTGGTTTCTTCACCTAATATGGTCGTTCCATCACCAATGAAACATTTTTTGAATATGAGCGTATATACATATAACATTTTCAAAAAATTATCAATTATTGATGCTCTCTATCTTCTAGGAATCCATTGAGTCTCAATCTCTCTGACTGCATGCCTTAAAGGGTGCACTAGGAAAGGGGTGGGAAGACCATTGGTGCTTCACAAGATTATTATCCCTTTTTCCACTTGATATCTACACACTTGTCTCCTAAAATCCCTTTCCCTAAGTTTTTCCTTATCTTTTGCACACTCTTCTATTCATTTTCCACCCTCATTAGCCTTTTTCCTAACCTAAAACCTCTTTTGATAGTTTACATGACTATGTCAGCTATGTCAAGCTTGTACTCTTATTGACAAAACTTATTTAGGGTCTAGGTTGGCTTTTGGCCAATCTAGTATGTGACCTAATGAGTTTTGAAGATGTTTTATATGAGATCATAGTATACTATGAGAGTGGGATGATTGATATGCTGCATTCTTGAAAGTTTCATGCTGTGTGAATTAATGACTAAATAATCACCAAATAAAACATCTAATATGCAAAAAAATGCAAACTATGAAAATTCAATATAAATGAGGGTAATGCGGTATTAAATTACTAGATATATAAATATTTTATCTACAAAGAGTTCAAATATTCACCAAACTCCTTGCCTTCTACAGTACATAACCGATAAGCTCCGTTATTGAAGTCTTCGATCACCAGATAAGGATCTAACCAATTTGGTCTAAAATTTTGACCCTCTCCTTTATTTTTTTCAATTTTACTATCTAGTCCAAGGACAAGGTCTTGTACACGTATTTGGAATTCATTGAAGTTCTTGTTGTATTATCTACCTATATCATCAACATAAGCAATGCAATTATTTTTAGCAGTGATCTAACATTATTCTAAGGTTTATAGTTAGCTAGTCGCACCTCCCTATGCTCATCACTATCAAGGAAACCCTAGAGGGAAAATGAAGGTTGGGTATCTCTACCTCTAAGGGTAGTATATAGTTATATCTAAACATGAGTGAGTATGGAGTTTCCCTTGTAGGCATCTTGATAGTTTTTTTGTAAGCCCAAAGTTTTAGATAGAGCTATAAGTGCCAATATCATTTAGAATCTCTAACAATTTTAACTGTTGGCATGTGGGTAATATAGGGAATCTGAATGGTGTGATATATAAAACTTCTTACATATATCATAAATCTTAGGGTTTTTGAAAGGGAACACCCATTGTTAGTAATGATGACCTATGAGACCCCAAATTAGTAAATGATTTAGTTTATGATAAATATTGTGATGATTGAACCTATGATAGTTGTTAATAGCATGGATTCCACCCACTTAGTAAAATATTTTGTGGCTTTGATAAAGAAATGATGGCCATTTGAAAAATTAGGGGAGATCTTACCTACTAAATCTAAGCACCATGTGGAGAAGGGCCATGGGGTGACTATGGGCAATAACGCCATAGTGAGAACATGTATCTCATGTGAAAAATGTTGGCACTTATTACATTTATTCTCATAATTAAGGCATGATGGTTTAAGGTAGGCCAAAAATATCCCATCTTATGGATTTTAATAGTGGTCACGTGACCACTAAAGTATCTACCACCAATGCCATTATGAAAAAGAAAAAAGACTCTTTATGACTCCTCTTAGTCAACACATCTAATTAACATGCAATCAAAGGCCTTGAAATAGATACTTCTATCTAAAATAAAATACTTAGATGCAATGATATAAATACATCTCTTCTACTATGAGTTGACACCTTCAAGATAAGTGTGGTTGATTAGGTAGTTGACAATGTTTGTGTACTAAGGAGAAGAGCTAATAGAATTTTTTTCTATGTAGCAGATCAATTCATCAGGAAAGTTAGAATCAATGAGATCATTAACTTTGAATGGGGAATTACCCAACCAATCAAAAATGATATGTCAATTAAATTTACATTCTTAAACATTTTTTAATGAGCATGCTAAGAAATATGGATTTATACTTAGCCCCATTGTTTGTACACTCAAAGTCTAGACTTAAACCAAGAGGCATGATTCATCCCTAATGGGAGATGATAATAATTCCTGCCCTATCACCTAGGCAACATTTGGCCCGATCATAGTAGGGGACCCATTGGTCATGTGTATAAGAGGGACATTCATATGGTGATTTTTTTTCATCTTTTGATATATCAATTATATGGATATCAAGAATGTTGGGTAACACCTATTGGGGTTTCTAGTCTTTAGGCTCAAAAAATTAATGAGATTCTCCCCTTCATGGGATGAAGGGATGAAGTTATGGAAATTCAAAAGGTATACTTATGTGGTTTGAATGAAGGAAATGAAGCACTTAAGGGAACTAGCTTTTGAAATCTATATTAAGGTAAGTAACCACCTCTTATGACTTGAAAATTTGATGGATAGGCTTTCTCTTTTGTGTGGGATATATACCAACATGGTAATGGTGGATTTTTAGCATGGGGAGTAAGATGGCATAGTTGGGATCTCATTTCAATGTAGGTGGCATGCAAACATAGTTATCCATCTTGTAGTACTATTGATAAGACATGGGTAGTACTATTTGCCCCATTTTTATATGTGGGAAGGCTCATAATAACTTAGTGAGTGTTTCACTAGGGGATCCCCTCTTCATGAGGGTGAGAAGGCCTTTCTTTAGGAATGTGTAGATAAGCATAATACCCAATGTTAATCTCTATGGTACTTATTGTTAAGTTATGAACCATATCTATAGGTCCTAGCATGATGGGGGGAGAAGACAATGACTGATTGCATGTTGGGGAAATTTTCATATGGTGTGAATCACACCTTAGTGCAGGTTTAAGTAAAATGACTAAAATATTAAGAGGAAGCAAACCTAGTGGATTATGAACTTTATAAAACTAATATGGCCCTATCATAGTGTGATCCAAGAGCATGCTTCAAATAGGTTAGGAAGTAACAAGAGTACTAGGATAAGTATGACTTACCCCTGTATGGTTAGGCATTGGGAAATCTTTAGGGTAGTCATGGGAAAGATTATTATGAAGAGGTATCTCTTCATGATTTGACATTTATATCATAAAAGTATTAGGTAATTTGGTTAACCCATTTTGGGGTTCATGATTTTGATTCTTAGAGAAATTATAGGTCCCTGTCCCTCACAGGTCAAATGGTAGGACAAGTGGCATATCTTTTTCTAAGAGACTAATGATTTTAGTCATAGACATGGTGGAGACCACCTAAATAATGGTTGGTTTTGGAATAGTGACTTTATAAACCATCACTACATCCTTTTATTTTGAATTATATTTTAGCAGAACATGAAGAATTTCAGCCCCTTTCTTCAAGATAACCACTTTGGGTTTCATGAGTTTGGTAATGTTGACCAACTATGGGGTATTCATGACCCCATTTGAATGTAGATGGTAATTTATGTATAACCCAGGATACTTATACATGGTTAGTTGTAGCATATCAAAAGGTTTAGGATCCCAGTGGGCTAAAAATACCTTTACTAGATGTAGGAACCATATTTGTTGAAATAAGGTTGAAGGGATAACCTTCATCATGTGTATCCAAGGCCTTCCCAAGATTATGTTATAGTTGCTACTTTTCTCTATGACATAGAACTCAGTTAGAACCATCTTGGGAAGCAAAGTGATTGGGAGAATAATGGTTCCTATGGAATTATATTTGAGGCTATGATAGCCTGATAGGGTACTGAGTTGAAAAACAATTGGTTTCCCCATAACCAAGATTTTGTAGGAAAGAAAAGGGGAAAATGTTGATGGCCATTCCATCATCAACCATGGATATATTCAATTAATTTTTGTAAATATAAACCTATATAAAAAGGTTTAATATCCCCTTCTTTCCATCTCATAGTTTGGAGGAAGACTACATAAATCAAATAAATAGATAGTGTCTCAAGATTCTTGACTAGGTGGAAATATATCTAGATTAATGTGGTTGATCTAAGCTTGTAGGGGAAGAGTAACACTGGACAAATGCCCTAATCCTAGGGAATCAAGAAAATATAAGTAATGAGTGATGGGTTATTGAGTAAATAAATAAATGAAATGTGGGAAAACATCTTGGTCAGATCAGAGATCAAATCATAGTTATGTATAGGTTTCAGGATAGACTGAGTTTCCAATTTTTTTGAGGGATTAATGGTCATAAGTTGATATTCTCTAGTGAAAGTAAAAATATTAACATCTTATTCAACTTATAACTCCATGAATCCTATCTTCCTAGTTTTTCCTTGTACTTACAAATGAGGAGTGACAGCATATTGGCAGTTTTAGAGGTGGAAGCTTCAACTTCATGGGTGCATACTATTGTGGGTTGATTATGTTGAATTAAGTGGTTCTATGGTCCACCCTATTATTTATTTTGAGTATCACATAATCAATGGTTAGGAAAATGGTATTGTTACATTTGGATACTTTGATTTTAAGGGGTGACATGGCCATTTTCAAGGGCCTAGGGGTTTGTATCAACATTCCCTAGGAACATATTAACAAATGTTTACCTTTGATCTTCTAGGGGTCATTGGATAAATTTATTGTACTCCATGTAGTTTTGAGTATCATTCCTGATAACTTGGTGGAAGAGGAAATAAACATTGGGATCATATTCCCTAGGCCTTAGGTTTTTCCCATGTTGACTAAACCCTTTTTTATTATTTATTTGATAATATGATTGGTTCTGAAACCAAGGGAATTACTAGACATGTTGATATTGATATTGATTTTGGTTTTGGTGCTATATGTTGTGTGGTGGTGTCAACTGAAGTCAATCACATGAATGATATTAGGGGGATTTTAGATCCTATCACCCATATTATTGATGGCATTGGTGTTGTTTATAGATTGATATTGATTTTTATTCATAGGGTTTGGATTTTTGTTTTGGTCTATGACATCATTGGTAGTGGAATTTTTATTTTGATTTAGGACCTTGGTGTATACACATAATATATTCAAAATTTTATCACTTATTGACACTTTTTATCTTGTAGAAACATGTAGAGAGGATTAAAAAGCAAGTTAGTCAAACATTAGTCCATAAATAATGAAAAATGCATAAAGAACTAACTAACTAAGCCTATCTATTCCTATGGTAATTACAAAGGATAAAAAGAAACAAAATGAAGAAAACAACATCATATTACCTTCCCAAATGGATTCACCATACCCATGTGGCTCAAAATCATGTTCTCCCTTGATCAAGCATCCTTGTCTTTGTCAACAAAGGTGGAAAACTAGTCCAATGTCTCAAGAACACTCCATAAAACCTAGGCTCATGATTCCAAATCACTAAACTAGCCTATCAATGAAGCTTGCAAACAAAATCAATGATCAAATGCAAAGGATTGTGGAAACAATTTAACATTATAACTTTGAAATATTCAATCTTAAAATTCATGTCCATGACCTCTCTATTTATATAATTTTAAGAATGGTCGTCTCAAAATTGAGATGTGTGGCCATGGATAATCCTTATATTTGGAATTAAATCCATAATTATCTTCATCAAGACCTTGGAAGAAGGGGAATTGAAGAGGCATGGGAGGCATTAACTAGGCATGGGTGACCCATAATCTTGATATTTATGGCATTTATGGCCTAGGGATGTCTTCCTAAGAAATGATGTCACTTGATGATGTAGTTGATAAGAATCAATTTTTAAAAATAAATATTCAAAAAATCTCATGGAAAATATATTTAATCTCCTGATTTGGATTAATTATCTCTAAACAAGGTTAATCAACATTTTTCAATTATTTGAAAATTGGTGCATAATTAATCAAAATGGTCAGAAAGTCATATTACTAGATCATAATTTGACTAGAGAGGAATTGGAAGGTGATGTTAGATGCATTGGAGATATATTACCATTTGTAATGTTGCCACTACCAAATAACAAAGGTACATGATGTGTACTAATAAATTAGAAGAAAAGAGTGATCCAGAGTACTAAATGGCAAAATTGTCATTTTGACTCAAAATGATCCAATCAAAGTTAGTTGACCCATAAAATGCATTTCCCTATTTAGGGATACTTTGACCTAAACTGACACTTGTAAGTGACAAGTTTGAACTATTTAGGGTGTTTTTTAGATTTTAACCTAAAATGTGCATTTGAGTGCAATTCAAGTAAGATTGAAAATTTCAACACAAATGGTGGTAGGAATTAGATGTCTACATTTTATCCCTATTTGAGAAGGCATAATGAGACATTTAGGTGAAGCAAAATATTTTCAAAGAAAAGATTTTTCAATAAGAAATTGTAATAGACATATGATACCCCCTCGAGAGGACATACTAGGATGGAAGAGAAGGATGGACACTTGAAAAGAAAGAGAAAGTGAGAAATTAACCCATGGAATAGATCACATCTAGATGAGCTAATGCTTGCACATGTGATTACCATCAATGATCAAAATATAATTAGAGGTATAATAATCCCTAGAGATAGGGGGAATGGGAAAGATATAATCCATAAATGTAAGAGACACACTTTAAACATACCCAATTTGAGAGTACAAGTTGCATGCTTATGACATTGATCAATCCCAAGACAATTTGTACACTAAGATATTACCATCATGGGATTTAATATGGATAGCTTGGAATTAGAGAAAAAGAGAGAATGTTTTGATTCAAGAAGGGAAGCACCACTAGAATGGGGTCTCTAGAGAGAATATAATAAGTACTCCATTAGAGTAGATTTGATTATGATAAAATAGTTTTACCCTAGTAGGGTAAATTTTGATCATTGATAAAGAATAAATAATGATTTTTACCTTGTATATCTAATTTGATTCAGATGTGGTTCAGATGTTGTGCCCCAGCATGGGCAATTGGCAAGTAAAAATAGCTCAAGTATATAACCAAAAATATAGGTTAAAGTGAGCAGGTGCCAACGTACATGCGATGGTGTAATGGCTTAGAAATCCATATAAAACCAAGCATATGAGAATGCACAAAGTGATTAGGGATGAAAATAAGAATGGAGATAGTCAAGCTGACTTCAATAGGAATTGAGTACTACCTACATAGTTTCATGGACTCATGTTCCAACATGAACTTCAGGCCAATGTAGTTCACCCAAGTTTGGGAGAGAATGGAATGAGGCATGATGAAAAATGACCAAGAATTGATTAGAATTACAATGTATGCAAAGATATGCACATCTAAGCATAGAGAAAGATGCCTAAAATGCATGCTACCTAGAAGCCTAATTCCATATCATGAGCCTAGGTGTTGTAAAATGTTCTTGATAATCATTCATTGGAGCTTATGTTGATGTTAAGACATTGAGACCTGATCACAAAGTGCTTGCTATAGTAAAATAAATTAGTCAACACATCTAATTAACATGCCATCAAAGGCCTTGAAATGGATACTTGATTCTAAAATAAAATACTTAGATGCAACGATCTAAATACAACTCTTCTACTATGAGTTGACACCTTCAAGATAAGTGTGGTCAATTAGGTAGTTGAGAATGTTTGTGTACTAAGGAGAAGAGCTAATAGATTTTTTTTCTATGTAGCAAATCAATTCATCAGGAAAGTTAGTATCGATGAGATCATTAACTTTGAATGAAGAATTACCCAACCAATTAATAATGATATGTCCCTTAACAAAATTTTGGTTGACATAAGTTAAATCAAACTCACTTAGGATCATGTTGAAACACCCAACCTTCTTAAAGAGAGATGGTTGGGTTAGAAAAGTATGTAGGGATTGGGATCTCACAATAAATCTTGTTTCATGGTTAAGGTTATGTTGCAACTACTTGGTCATAAATAATATATCCAAGCATTCATTTTTTACTTGAGTTTATCATATATCATAGTTGATATGAGTGCACATATTGAAATAAATTTCATGTTCCAACATGCAAGTGAGAGATACCTTGGTTTCTCTAATTTAAAGTATCAAAGGTTTATCTAGTTTAGGTTCCATAAGCATGGGACGAGACATAATGAACTATTTCACTACTTCAAATGCCTCTTGATAATTATCTAAGTTAATCCACTTATATTTATAAACAAGTTATTTATATGATGAATGCCATAGGTGATATCAGGAATGAACCATTAAAAGGCTCCCAACTTACCCAAGAATTTTCTGATGTCTGATTCATCTATGGGAGGAATCATTTCCAATATTACTCAAATCTTGGTAGGGTCAACATCAATCCCACATTTGGAGATGATATTACTTGATGGTGACTCCAAACACATGTTTTTATAGGTTAAGAGTAACACATTATTTAATTAAGCATGATAAGATGGTGTGTAACACCTCTAAGTGATCTATTCATCTCATTACTTTCCTTAAAAGGTCATCTACATAGACCTCCACTATATTGTGAATATGATCATGGAACATGTGGGAAATGGCCTTTTGGTATGTTGACTCTACATTTTTGAGACTGAAAGGCATCACAACATAAAAAAGGTCCCCCATGGCATAATTAAGTAAGTCTTACTATGATATTACTCAAAAATATTAAACTAATTATACCCTAGAAAACCATCCATAAATGATAATAACTCATAGCCTGCTATTGTTTAATGACATTTATGGAAGGGAAAGTGAAGTCATATTTTGGACATTCTTTGTTGATATCTCTAAAGTATATACATATCATGATCGTACCATTATTTTTGAGAATGGGAACAATGTTAGACATCCACTTAAAATAGTCCACTAGTTTAATAAATCTAACATTTAAAAGTTTGATAACTTCCTCTTTTATCATCAACATAAACTTAGGCTTTATGGGTCTGAGCTTTTATTTAACTCGTTTTGCAAAGATCATTGTAACTATATTGTGGAAAACCACATCAGGTTTGATGCCTACCATGTCAGTATAAGATAAATTAAAAGATTTTGAGATCTCAGTGAGTAGTCACTTGTGGTATTCCACTCCTTTATGGAGAGTGCAGATAAAAACTTGAGAAGTTTGGAACTCTCCTTAGTCTCGATGTTAATGTCAATAGTTTATTCAATAAGGGATTAATTTCCCTCATCAAACATGTCAAGGGCTAAGGGAATATCATTATCTTCACCATTTAAGTAAGAAGTACGAATTGAAGTATTCACCCTTGAGGGTGATTGAAAGATAACAAGTAAGCGTGAAGCGTATCTTGTGGTGAAAAGATTGGAGGTCATCATAGGCTTGTAATAAATCAAGAGTAGCCTCATAAATCTAAGTTAAGTTAAGTATTAACATATTATTGTCTCTTCTAATATGGGAGATGGTTTGGCCACTAAGAGTTTTACACATAAGAGGTTCTGTCTTGACCAAAACTATGAAATCAAATTCTAATATAGTAGGATAAGTGTCAAAGCATGAATATTAAGTAGCCATGGAGTCCATAAGCTGATTACTTCCCCTAGGGATTACCTCTATATAAATAAAGTTAAATTATTTAGTAATATCATGCACATCAACTTTATATAATTAAAGGTGTTCAAATTTAGTTTGATAGACCTAAGAAACTTGGTTTTGAGTCACCTTGGATCTTTAAATTTTGAATTCCCAAACATTTTTTAATGAGCATGCCAAGAAATAGGGATTTGTACTCAACCCCATTGTTTGTACACTCAAATTATAGCCTTAAAATAAAAGGCATGATTCATGCCTAATGGGAGATGAGAATAACTCCCACCCTAGAACCTAGGTGACACTTGGCCCCATCATAGTAGAGGACCCATTGGTCATGTGTATAAGAGGGACATTCATATGGTGAAGTTTTTTGGTCTTTTGATATATCAATTATATGGATATCAAGAATGTTGGGTAACCCCTATTGGGGTTTCTAGTCTTTAGGCTCAAAAGAGTACTGAGATTCTCCCCTCATGGGATGAAGGGATGAAGTTATGGAAATTCAAAAGGTATACTTATGTGGTTTGAATGATCGAAATGAAGCACTTAAGGGAAGTCAAAAGAATTGATTTTGAGATATATATTAAGTAAGCACATCTTATAACTTGAAAGGTTTATGGATAGGATTTCTCTTTTGTGTGGGATGTATACCAACATGGTAATGGTGGATTTTTAGCATGGGGAATATGCTGACATAGTTGTGATCTCATTTCAGTATAGGCAACATGTAAACATAGTTATCCATCTTGCAATACTATTGATAAGACATGAGTAGTAATATTTTCCCCATTTTTATATGTGGGAAGGCTCATAATAACTTAGTGAGTGTTTCACTAGGGTATCCCCTCTTCATGAGGGTGAGAAGGCCTCTCTTCAGGAATATGTAGATAAGCATGAAACCCAATGTTAATCTCTATAGTACCTATTGTTAAGGTATGAACCATTTCTATAGGTACTAGCATTATGGGGGAAGAAGATAATGATTTATTGCATGTTGGGGAACTTTTCATATGGTGTGAATCACAACTTAGTGTGGGTTTAAGTAAAATGACTAAAATCTTAGGAGGAAGCAAACCTAGTGGATTAGGAACTTTGGAAAACTAATATGGCCCTATCACAACATGATCCAAGAGCATGATTAACATAGCTTTGGAAGTAACAAGAGTACTAGGATAAGTATGACTTACCCTTGTATGGTTAGGCATTGGAAAATCTTGAGGGTAGTCATGGGAAAGATTGTTATGAAGAGGTATCTATTCATGATTTGACATTTATATCATGAAAATATTATGTAATCTAGTTAACCAATTTTGGGGTTCATGATTTTGATTCTTAGAGAAGTTATAGGTCCTTATCCCTCAAAGGTCAAATGGGAGGACAAGTGGCATATCATTTTTTAAGAGATTAATGATTTCAGTCATAGACATGGTAGAGACCACCGAACTAATGACTGGTGTTGGAATAGTGAATTTATAAAACATTACTAAATCCTTTTATTTTGACTTATATTTTAGTAGAGCATGATTAATTTCAGCCCTTTTCTTTAAGATAACCACTTTGGGCTTCATGGGTTTGCTAATGTTGACCAACTATGGGGGCTTCATGACCCCATTCAAAGGTAGATGGTAACTAATGTATAACCCAAGATACTTATGCATGGTTAGTTTTAGTATATCAAAAGGTTTAGGATCCCCTTGCTATAAAAATACCTTTACTAGATGTAGGAACCATATTTGTTGAAATAAGGTTGAAGGGATAACCTTCATCGTGTGTATCCAAGGCCTTCCCAAGATTATGTTATAATTGGTATTTTTCTCTATGACATAGGACTTAGTTAGTACCATTGTGGGAACCAAAGTGACTATGAAAATAATGGTTCCTATGGAATTATATTTGAGGATATCATAACATCATAGGGTGCTATGAGTTGTGGAACAATTGGTTACCCCATAACCAAGATTTTGTAGGAAAGAAAAGGGGACAATGTTTATGGCCATTCCATCATCAACCATGGACCTCTTTAGATAATTTTTATACATAAAAACCTACATAAAAAGGTTGAATAACCCCTTTTTTCCATCTCAGAGTTTGGAGGAAGACTACATAAATCAAATAAATAGATAGTGTCTCAAGATTCTTGACCAGGTGGAAATACATCTAGATCAATGTGGTTGATCTAAGCTTGTGGAGGAAGAGTAACACTAGAAAAATGCAATAAATCCTAGGGAATCAATCAAGGCTAAGTGATGAGTGGGGGGTTATTGAGTAAATCAATAAATGAAATGTGGGAGAACATCTTGGTTAGATTAGAGATCAAATCATAGTTCTCCATAGGTTTTAGGATACTCTGAGTTTCCAAACTTTTTGAGGGATTATGAGTCATAGGTTGGTATTCCCTCGTGAAAGTAAAAATATTCACTTCTTATTCAAGTTATAACTCCTTGAATCCTATCTTCCTAGTTTTTCCTTGTAGTTACAAATGAAGAGTGACATCATATTGGTAGTTCTAGAGGTAGTAGCTTCAACATCATGGGTGCATACCATTGTGGGTTGATTATGTTAAATTGAATGGTTATTTGGTCCACCCTATTGTTTATTTTGAGTAACACACACTTGGTGGTTAGGAAAAGGGTTTTGTTAGATTTGGATACTTTGATTTTGAGGGGTGACATGGCCATTTTGAAGGGCCTAGGGGTTTGTATCAGCATTCCCTAGGAACATATCAACAAATGTTTAGCTTTGATCTTCCAGGGGTCGTTGGATAAATTTATTGTACTCCATGTAGTTTTTAGTATCATTCCTGATAACTTGGTGGAAGAGGAAACAAACATTGGGATCATATTCCCTAGGCCTTAGGTTTTTTACATGCTGACCAAACCCTTTTATTTATTTATTTGGCAATAAGATTGGTCCTGAAACTGGGGGAATCGCTAGACATGTTGATATTGATATTGATTTTGGTTTTGAGGTTGCATGTTATGTGGTGGTGTCAACTGAAGTCAATCGCATGAATGATATGAGGGGGATTTCAGATCCTAACACCCATATTATTATTGGCATTACTGTTGCTTATAGGTTAATATTGATGTTTATGCATAGGGTTTGGATTTTTGTTTTGGTCTATGACATCATTGGTAGTGGAATTTTTGTTTTGATTTAGGACCTTAGTGTATACACATAATATATTCAAACTTTTATCACTTACTAACACTTTGTATCTTGCAAGAACCTATAGAGTCTTAATATCTCTGAGTGCACACCTTAAGGGGTGTACTGGGAAAGAGGTGGGTAGACCATTGGTGCTTCGTAGGATTGTTTTCCCTTTTACTACTTTTTATCTATACACTTGTCTTCCAAAAACCATTTCCCTAAGCTTGTTAATCTCTATTATACCCTCCAATCATTTTCCAATTTCATTTACATTTTCTAGCCTAAATCCCCTTTCAATAGTTTTATAACTACATCAGTAGTGTTGACCCTATATTTTTTGTCATCAGTGCAAAGTGTTGATGTAGTTCATTTTTAGCATGAGTTAAATAATACTAGGTCGATTGAGTCGACCCTGCCTGCCCAAATATTTATAGGGGTTTAGGGTTAGAGTTACGTATATATACATGTTCAATTCCATATTATTGAGAGAAGAGAAGAAGAAGTAAGATATATTGTGCATCTGTTTATTGACCATTCTACTTCATGATCAAGCTTAGGGTTTCATACTTTTTTTGGAGATATGGATCTTGTCTTGTGGAAAAGTCTTTTAGATGTATTGATAGGTTATATAGCCTAGTGCTGATTTATCTTTATCATACTTACATACCGTGACAACATCTTGCAAATAAACTTGTCCAAGGGAGAGATTGAGGCTCAGTGGGTTCATCTTCAAAGGTAAGCATTTCTAACTTTATTCCTTTATGGACTATTTTAGATAATATGAATGAATTACCCTAAACTGGATAAGAGATAATATTTGAAAATCAATAGTTTTTGGGTTTTGTATAATTTTCACATGGAGAGTATGGTAATAATTTAGATCTATTCCCCATTTATTATATTGGATATAATTTAAAATTATAAAATTTTGAGTAATGTAGGTGTATTATTGATTTTTAGTTGGACTTTAGATAAGTTCAAATGATCTAAAATAGTCCCTTTCCTTTGTAAGAGTAGATTGATATGCATTTGTTCTTCTCTTCCATGCATTAGGATTCAATATACATTAATGTGAGTATATTTCTCTCATGCATGTTTATTTTTATTTTTTCTAACCCCCACTTTATGCCACAAGCTTTGGTGAGCACTAGATTAGATTTACTTTACTTATTATTAGTTGAGTGAGATATCAAAATACAAGACTTCCTTAGGGTTATTGCATGACTATGATTGAATAGAGGATTTGGAACCCTACCTAACATGGTGTATTGTGGTAAGAGATCCCCTAATCAGTTCTAAGATATCCCCATATTATTCATGTTCTACTTAAGAAATGTGTCCCCAATTGAAAGTGTATGGTATGATTTATCTTCTCTGAGTTAGAATTGATTTATATACATGATGCATTTATAATTGCATATATTCTACTAAACCCAACATGTATCTAAACCTTGAAAGGTTTTTTTTCTTATTTCATCATTTCATAATTTTATTCTCTATATATTTGCAATACTGGGTCAACAATGTAGACACACTTCTAAATTCTATGCGTAGGTTTAACACATAGTCACCTCAATACAACTTTATTCTATTTATGTAGGTATTCCAGAATTTAGTATATATTATTAGGTCAAGCTAGTTGACCCTGTACATTTTTGGGCATCCAGTCCAATATAATAGATCGACCTTGTTGACATATTACATTTTTTAGTTTTTTAGCAAACAGGATCTGCAAAGTTAGGTCAACCCAGTCGACACAGTTGGTAGAATTTGAAAGTATAAATTAGGGTATTTTAATAAAAATATTATCTTCCTCTACATCCTCTAACCCACCAAGATTCCTTTCTATCCTTCTTTGTCATTTATAGAATTTTTTATAATTCTATATTCATAGTTTACAGTCTTTAAAACTGCCCCTATATAGTCAACTAGATCAACTCTATCGACGTAGTTCGATATTCTATTTCTATCTAGAAAGATAGGTTAACTCTGTTGATCTATTTCATTTTTAGACCTTTGATTTTTTAGTATAGATGTGATATTTTTTACCCTATTTATATTATTTGCATACACTATCGACTAAATTAACACTGTACTTTGTTTCAAAGTTAGAATTAACCCTTGTATGCTAGTAATTAACTTACACTTTCATTTCTTTTTTGCTTTCATGCTTAGAATATATCACATAGTATAATTAGGTAGCTTTTTAATATACCATCTAGTTACACTATTTTCTCTTTTATGTACACACTAACAAATCACAAAAGCTCTAAAAAACATTTTAACAATTGTCTACCCAAGGCCTACCTACTTGGATTTCATCACCAAGGGGGAAGATGACTTGGTTTTCTAGCCAAGTATAAATAGTTGGTTAATGGTATTTATTGGATAAGCACCCAAAACCCTTATCACTATGATATGTGAAGTGAGGAAGTAAGCCCTAATACTAAGCTAATATCATTGCCAATATAAATCCCTTTCAGCCTAAACATCCTAAAACCATCCTTAGATGCTTCCTAGTTCCTTGATTACAACCAACTTCCTATCATATCTAAAATCATATTCTAATAATCTAAAAACATTCAAGATAACCACTTTGTTAGCATTTACTTTCCAAGTTGATTGCTTTCTCTTTGCTCCGTTGTATGTTTAATTTCAAAAACTTATATTGACCAGTATTGGTGTAAGGTTTTTTGCTATATGCCTCAATTAGATAATCTTCATTGATTCAATTGATTGTTTGTTTCTATTTTACGTTATTTCTTTAAAGTAAATTGTAATTTTTTATAATTTTTAGAACACTATCATCTCTATTGACATAATCACTTAAAAAAATATTTATCTCTCCTCCTTAGCATACTAAGTCAACTGGGTTGACTTAATATCTTTCTAAACTTCCTCATTAGCATACTAAGTAGACTGTGTTGACTTAGTATCTTTATAAACTATCTCCTTAACATACTAAGTTGACTGTGTTGACTTAATATCTTTATAAATTATCTCCTTAACATACTAAGTCAACTATGTCGACTTAGAATATTTCTAAACTATCTCCCTAACATACTAGGTTGATTGTGTCGACTTAGTATCATTCAACACTATCACTTTTTTTTGGCCAATTTTCTCCTTGTTTTTCCTCCTAGATTTTTGATATCCACTCCTACTTGGCATCATGAAGCCTCTTATCAAATTCTTTATTGATAGTCTCAACCCATTCCAAATGTACATGGGTTGTTTTCTCCTACCCCACCTGTCCACTATAGAAGACAACTCTTTATGGTGTAGCTCTTCATCACATGGTTTTAAATCTTATCAATATTGATCTATCCCATATCATATAGTATATCCATAGAATTATATTAGATAAATCCCAAACCATGAAAATCATATACCTTATACCACTTTTACACCTTCTAAACCTAGAAGTCATAAACTCATCAACCCATCTACATCAAATGTTGTAAACTCACATTATGTTCCACTTCTTACAACCAATGTTCACAATCCTCTTGTAACACCCATAACAAGATCACCAAGCCTTATCACTTCCCAAATTAACATGATTGAAACCAATCAAATTGATAATCTAGATGATTCCCAATTATTAAAAAACCTTGTTGATAATGTTATTTACACTCCTACCAAAAATGGTGGCTTTACCAAGCTTCTTTTTTATTCCACCACACTTAAGACAACTAACACTAATGTTGGGAATCCTCCACCTATAAATAATCCTCCTCCTAAAAACACCAATACCCTTCCTAAAAACACTAATCCAAAAATTAACACAACTCAAATTATTTCCCAAATAGTTAAACAAATGAACAACATGAAAATAAATAATCATTCTCAAATGATGATCACGCGACAACATTTATTCAACATGACTAATCAACTACCTCAAGTCATCATGTCTCAACCAAATAAATTTTTTGTCCCTCCTCTTAGAGATCCCAATGGGAATATCATCCCTCAACTTCCAATGAATAAAAAAATGCTTCAACATATTCAAAATGAACCTTTATCCCCATTCATTGCATCCATAGATATTGGAAACATTTCTCCAACTATCACATATAATGGGACTAAGGACCCTACTATATTTCTTAAGTCTTTTAGAAATATATATAAGGAATGGGTCTAAACTAACACCTTTGATACCACCAATATTTTAGCCAAAACCTTTGTTGTTGATTCACTTGAATGGTACAACCAAATTCCTAGACATTCCATCTCACAACTAGAGGATTTAGTCAATGCTCTAGTGAAGGAATTCCAACATGATGACCTTCCTGAAAACTACATTAGCCATTTTATCAATGCCAAGCAACTTCCTAATGAATCTTCTCATACTTTCATCAAATAATGGAAATATCTCACTCATAAAGTGGACCATAAAATGAATGATGATACTCTTTTAAAACTATTTTTCATAGCTCTTAAGTCTCCCCTTCAATACAAAGTTTGAATATTTTCACCTAAAACTTTAGACAAAGCCTTAGACCAAGCAAAAAGGTAATACTTTCTTATAAATCAATTTGAACAATCTCAAACAACCACTAAAGAACCTTTTCAATCATTTTATCATAACATTGATTCATCCACACCTCACTAACCTCAAAATGGAGCATCCAATTCAACCAATTTTGGCCCAAGCCACCCTCCCTTGAGTATATAACAACTTAAGAAGAAATTTCCACCCTCTAAACCTATGAAATTTGATCCTTCCAAACCTCCTCCAAAATGGTACATTCTTGATAAATTTTGTTGTGACATGTTACTATAGGTCATTATCATGAGTCTTGTCATGATCTTCATCGATTTCTTCTTTTTTCGTTGCTTGGTCCACATTTCAATATTGATACTCTAACAAAACAACGTTATCAAGACTATCTTTAAGCTTCTCAAATTCAATCTCAAGAACCATAATCACATCAACATTAACTACCTAATGATCAAGAACAATCATCCCATACCTACACCTCATCCACTAGTTTTATTCAAACCATAGTTGATCCTTCTTCCTATACCAATAAGGAAAGGATAACTAACATGAACAAATTTAAACATATCATTGTATCCATTGAACCTTAAAATCTTAGGTCACAAGAACTAAAAGAGTACCTAGTTCAAATGCCTACTCCAAAGCATATCATACATGGTCCTCATTTACCTCCATTACCTCTTCCCACCTCACCTACACATCCTATATCAAATTCAACATCCTTAAAATATAAAAAACCAACACATTTACCTATCTCCAAATGCACCTCCCAACCCAATGCAAATAATTTTCATGGTAAAATGTTACTTAAATCCACCTCACATGTTGGGGCATCTTGTGATGCCCATCCATATGTCCCTTTAGACTTTGGGGCATCTTGTGATGCCCATCTCTATATCCACTTACCCATTGAGGCATCTTATGATGCCCACTCTTATTATATAATGCATAATAACAAAAAAAAAAAAAATTCAAGAAACCTTTAGAGACTTATAGACTTGTATTTCACATGCTTATCTTTGATACAAACATTAGCATAGATCTTACTTATTATTTTTTATCTCATGTTTCTTTGTTTTTGTGTATTTTACTTCTTTTAATCAGACTTTATCATCATCATTATTTTACTTTATGTTCTTAATTTTTATTATACATTACATTTGGCATTTATTTTCATTTTGGTTCTTATATATCTCTTTCATATTTTTTTATGTCATTTGTTGCCTTAGTAGCTTTATGATTATTTTTCTCCTTATTTACCATTCACCTTGTTGTTCACCTTGTGAGCTGTAGTGTAAGACCATGGATAGGACCTGGCCTTCCTCACAAATTATCACATTAAAACATCTTTAAATCATTTTTTGAGATGATTACTACATTAATTAGTTTTTATACTAGACCCATTATAGGCTAACATGGCTTCTTTAGTGACATGACTATCTAAGCATAGCCCCATCCCTTTTCATAGCAATGTTTTACCTCTTTGTGATCAACTATGAGCATATTAATCATTGTATCACTTATTATATAGATGTATGTCTCATGATCCCCATATTTCCCTTATTTTCTTTGATTTGAGGATCACATCGATCAATTTTGAGATTGGACACTTACTTATGCGCAAGTCTAGGAGTCTTTAGACACCTTCGTCTTTAGGTCCTTTTCTATAGTGACCAAGTGTAAGATCTCTTGTGTTTGTCATTTTTAAATACCCATATTTCATTTTCCAAATCCATATGGAGGAAGAATAGAAAAATCTAAATCAAGTTAAAATCCAAATCATAAAATATAAACAAAAGGCAATAATCTAAAAGGAAACAATACAAATTTCAAAAGTTTAATCACAATAAAAGACATGATTCTAAGCACATCTCATTCTTCTAATCTAACCTCAAAATCCATAGTTGGACTCACAATATATTCGAGGTCCATTTGGGTGCAATAGTCTAGTAGATTAGAAAAGGAGAATAGAAAAAAAATCTTTTAGTGCTACCTAATTTCTCATCAAGTACCCAATCTTGATAGTAGATCGATGAATCTATAAGGGGTCCTGAGGAATGGGGAACATATTATCGGATGGTGTGTCCATTTTAATTTTCATGCATATAGCCTTCATAGGATGATCTATATACTTCACTTGTTAGCCCAAGCTTGGTGTTCATTAGTCAAAATGTCTTAAGTCCTCGGTGTTGATAGTTTTTAGTATTTCTCACTTTCTTAGTGTGTCTCATTCTTGCTAAGGATGTTCACATCACCCATGTGGTGCCTCACATTCCCTATTTACATCATATTTTATTTACATCCCCCTTGTTGGATATTGATTTTAATTGATCACATCGTTGATCACATCTACCCTATTATTCCTCTTCATTTATATTTTGTGAGTTGCATTGTAAGACCTTGTATGTGACCAAGCCTTCCTCAAAAACACCCTTATACCATTTATTTACCACACCATCTCATTGCCATACTAGTCATGTCATTAGGTGGTCGTGTTTTCTTACATTGTATCTCAAAACAAGAACTAAGTTTGAGTTTTCATCTTTTAGCCCTTTTTATTTTCATTTTTCCATCATGTTCTTGTTTGATTTTTTTGGACTTCACTTATCTTACATATGAAAATTTACATTATTACATATATCTCTTTATGTATGACTTCTTCATGTTTGTCTCACATCTTGAATTAAATCTCATTTTTAGTCATTCATATTTTTCTTTATGTTTGATTTGACATGTTTATCGTACATAGGGTTAGTTATCACTTACTTCCATATATTTTTTATATTTGTCTTGCATTTATATTTGATTTTATCATTTATATTTTACATACTTACCAACTCGATTTGGTATGTTCTACATTCCTTTTTGCCATTTATGTTTTACATACTTACCAACGTGATTTAGTATATTCTATATTCCTTTTTTCCATTTATGTTTTTCATGATTTATAATATGATTTACTATGTTATACAACAATTTTAATTCATTTTACAATAATTTGTCATTTATTTGCCTTCAATAATCTAACCTTGCCTCAACAATCATAATTTGCCAATTTTCTTAAGACCCTCATATCTTTGTCTCTACTGACTCTTTTTTCAAACCATTAAAGTTATAGAATCATGATGTCATACAAAATAATTTTCACTACTATATGTCTATATTTTGAACATTTTAGTTTTTGGCTATTTTTTGCACTAACTTGTACAAGTTCACCTAATATTCTTCACATTTAGATGCCTTCACTTTTCTTGTAGTCTAGTTATTTATCTAAAACACTAAGGTAAGTAAAGGTATGTATTTTTTAAATTTGTCCTTTCATTTATATTATTTTCTCCTTATTTCACTTTAATTAGCAATAGTGTTATGTGTTATCATGTTCTATTTCTCGAAGCACCACCCCATGTTGTACTGACATGAAATGTGATGAGCATCAAGTGGGGCATATGTATACACATAATATATTAAAAATTTTATCAATTAATGAACCTTTTTATCTTGAAATGACCTATTGATTCTCAATCTCTCTGAGTAGATGCCTTAATGGGTGCATTGGGAAAGGGGTGGGTAGACCATTGGTGCTTCACAAGATTGTTTCCCCTTTTACCAATTGTTATCTACACACTTGTATCCTAAAAACCATTTTCATAAGATTTTTATTCTATATTGTACCCTCCTCTAGTCATTTTTTCACTTTAATTTACCCTTTCCTAGCATAAATCCCATTTTATTAGTTTTATAACTACATCGATAGTGTTGACCCTATATTGTTTGTCATCAGCCCATAGTGCTGACATAGTTAATTTTCAGCATGGATTAAACAATACTAGGTTGAATGAGTTAACCTTATCTTCCAAAATATTTTTAAGGGTTTAGGGTTAGAGTTTCCTATATATACAAGTTCATTTCACCATTATTGAGAGAAGAGAAGAAGAAGAAAGATATATTACACATCTGCTTATTGACCATTCTACTTGAGGATCAAGCTTAGGGTTTCATACTTTTTTTAGAGATATGGATCTTGTCTTGTGGAGAATTATTTTGGATGTATTTATAGGTTATGTATCATTTATATTACATAACATAACAACCTCTTGTGAAGCACCTTGGACAAGGGAGAGATTGAGGCTTGACAGGTTCATCTTCAAAGGTAAGTATTCCTAACTTTGTTCCTCCTTTGTAAGAGTAGATAAATATGCATTTGTACTTATATTCAATGCATTAGGATTTTGTATAAATTGACATGTGTATATTTATATTATGCATGTTTAATTTTATTATTTCTAACCCCCACTTTATGCCATAAGTTTTGGTGAGCACTAGATTATATTTACTTTACTTGTTATTAGTTTAGTGATATATCAAAACATAGGACTCCCTTAGGGTTATTGCATGATTGTGCTTGAATGGAGACTTTGGAAACCTCCATAACATGGTGTATTATGGTAAGATATCCCTTAATTGGGTTTAGTATATCCCCATATTGGTCATGTTCACACTTAACAAATGTGTCCCCAATCGGAAGTGTATGGTATGATCTATCTTCTTCAAGTTAGGATTGATTTATAGACATGATGCATTTATAATTTCATACACTTTAGAACTTGGTTATTGCTATTTTTTAGAATAAAATTTTGAAATCCACCATTGTTTTTGTTTGGGGTGGTGATGTGTCTGTTGGTCTCATAAGTTCACTAACCACTATCAATGGCCACCTTGTCAATCTACAAGGCACTCTCAAGAGCTTCTTCAAAGGATTGATATGGTAAATTTTGAACAACCTCCATCATCTCCTTGTTAAATGAGTGGAATAAGAGTTCACATCATTCCTATTAATCCATGTGGGTGCACTGATAGAGGAATATAAGACTTGCCTCTATCTTATGATGAAATAGGTAGCTGACTCATTGTATTCTTGTTTAATGTGCAATAAATCTTATATGCGAGTGTTTAGGAGTTTGTTCATATCTAAGGATTTGAAAAAATAGGCCATAAGTTGGTGAAAATCATGTATAAAACCCTAAGGGAGGTAGTATTACCAGTTAAGTGGTATTCCCTCTAAAGTTTTAAGGAAAACTTTGGTAACAAACCCATCCCAAGGTAGGAGTTACCTAATTGCCATAACATAAGCTTTGACATGGGCATTGGGATTTCCTTCAATTTTTAACTTGGCAAGGTCAAGTAGGGTGTGTGGAAGAATAACCCCTTGTATGTTGAGATGAATATGATCCTTAAATTACTCAACTTAAGTCCCCATGTTACTAATGTATGTTGTTATCATAATAAGACTAGAGTGAAAAGGTGGGATCACATAAGTGTTAGTTTAGTAACCACTAGGAGGGATAGAAAAATCTTGATAAGGTGGAGTGGAATAATCTAGAAAATAGTTATCTAATTGAGTAGATTTGGAATACATGTGGAAGTAAGGAGAAAGATTGTTAGATGTAAGAGGAGTGGTGGCTTGCTACACTGGGATGTATGTGGTTTACTTGTAGTCTTAGGCTACATAATGTGGGATATAGCTTGTTTGTGGAGGGGGAGTATACATGGGATGCATGTAACTTAGAGGTGTAGATAATGGTAGATTGTTAACTAACACATAATTATGCAAATGTGGAGTGTAAGTGTACATACTCCCAATTAAGTTTTGAATATGAGTTTGATAGGATAGAGGAACTTTAGAAGCATTGATAGTGGGGACCCAATGAGTAAGTATGTCCCCAAGGGGTTGGTTATAGGCATGATTTAAAAGGGGTACATGATCTTATTATGGTGGAAGCATGTAAACTTGTTTTTTTGGTGTTTGTTGAGTCATCATTTGGATGGGAGAAGGAGAAGGATAAGATTTGTAAGATAATATGGGACCATCCCCCAACCTAGAGTTTTTTGGTTATTTTTTAGGTCATGAATGTGACCTACTAGGTGTTGATGAGTTTGTTTAGGCTAGTGACTATGTTAGTCCTAATTTCCTCCTATTTAGGAGTAGAGGGATGAGATGAGTTATCTTGAATAGGTTGATTTGGATTAGGATCCCAATGAATAGTGGTTATGGTTTATACTAGTGGGTTGGAGGCATCTTCAGTCTTGTTAGGGGGATGCATATTTTTTTGCATATAATTAACCATATCTTTCAAGTGGAAGATCATCCCCAGATAAAGATCATATTTAACAACACTTTACATGTCTAGGATTTGTAGGCTAATTTATGGACTATTGGCCATGCGAGGAGTGATCATTCCTCATCTATTGACAGTCATATCATTGGAGTTGAGGTTATTACTTACCATTTAAGATAGCTCCAATATCTCATGGATAGAGACTCCACTCTTAGTTTGGATGTTAGGATGAGAGTAATCATAAAATTGGTAGTATATGTTGGTGTTAAAGGTGGGGTTGTTCTAAATCACCAATGACGGCTCACTAGAGTTGAGTTGGCTTCTCTTATATCCCTCTAAGCCAAGAGATCTACCTATGTCCTATCCAGAAATATTTTGGGGGAGTATGAATACCCGTAAAATAAATGGAAGAAAGAGGGGAAGTGGAGAAGGGATAAAGATGAAGAGGAACAAAATGAAAATGCAAAGGATGAAAGTCCTTCACATTGGGTTCACCAATTTTTGTACACATGAATAACACATGATAAATTGTGCACTCAACTCCTTGAGGCTAGATCGAGGTAACCAACATAATAGATGGGATATGTATTAGGGTAGTTGTTGAGTGTAATGGGATTTAGAATGGGTGGTGGTAAGGGTTATCGTGATGGAAACAAAAGACAATTACAACATCATGGTGCTCATTGAGAACATAAAGCTATGTCAAAATAGAGCTCTAGGTTCCTTCAGTCTCTAAAATTATGAGGAGGTGAAGATCCTGGTTGATTAGGACTGGGGAAATGTGAAAGATTAAGCTAAATGACCTATGGGATGAGATAAACTATATCGTGTTGCTTATGTTAAGTTAAAGTCATCCAAAGATGTGAATGATATAGGATGAGGCTAGAGCTAAGGAGAATAAGGCTCTGAGGATGGGAAACTAGGTTTAGATAACATTATATTGATGGTCTCTATTCCAAGGGAGGATAATGATTAGTGGACCAAGAATTTGTTATTGTTCCTCTAAGGTGTTGAGAGAGTTAAAAATGAGGTGGGAATTAGGGTGGAATTAAAATACTCTCTTTTAATGTTGGTATTGAAATCAAGTTGTATGCTAACAGTGGGAGCAAACACCTTAACCCTAGGGAAAAGACAATTTCTAACAAGACCAGATATTTCAAGAAGTGTCATTCAAAATGGTTAGGTAATGTGTAAATATGTGAGCTTGTTTTAATGGATTGTGTGAGGACTTATTGTGTTATTATAAGGAAGGTTTTGTTTGGATTATACAATTGTACAAGGATTTTGGCAATGTATTTGTTTGTTTTGTTTTGTGAATATTTGACTAAAATGGAAACTAAGTACTTGTTGAAATGAATTAATTGAAAGTAGAGACCAATAAACAAACTCAAATAAAATGAATGAATCCAAAGTAGGAGAGAGAGAGAGAGAGAGAGAGAGAGAGAGAGAGAGAGAGAGAGAGAGATCTATTCTAGCTATGCTAATGCTGATTTTTAACTTTCTTAGATGCAAGCTATATGAAGTTGTTTTTATGATTTTGATTGATATATAAATGGATATACTATGAAAAATATACTTTATTAACATGAAAGAGGTTCAATAAAAATATCTAAGCTCCTAAAATTAAATCCTATGAGGTTCCTAGAGTTTTCTCTTACCCAAACAAGCTAAGAACAAGTTTTTAACCTTTCTAGGTGTTGGACACTAGTTATAAACAATGTCTTTGAAATGGAAATGAATTATTTAGAATATAATTTATCTAATTGAGTGAATTAAAATAATATTCTCAATTTATCTTAAACAATAAAAATGAGAATCACAATAACACCTCTTGTTTACCTAGGTTTGTCTAGGGTTTTGATACTCACTAGTTGCTTGTTTGAGGGTGAAAACAACTTGTTTAAAAAATTAAAACTTATTTTTTACAATGGCTGGAAATGTATGATATGTTATTTAACATTCACCCAAGTTATATTTTGTTCACCCCAAAATCCTTCTCCATGAAACACTTATGGGATCAAGTGCTCAGATAAAAAGTAGGGGACAATGTATGGGACAAAATGTCCCCATAGATTTTAGGTCTTTGTTGGTGGTCTAAGAGCCTAGAAGTTCCTAGTATAAACTTATGCTTTGAGAGAAAAAACTATTATCACTAGGGGTTCAATTGATATGAGTGTTTCATGTTCATTTATTTACTTGCTAATTATTTGTCTAAATCCTGTTATCTACTTGATTCACTATAATTCCTATCATAACCTAAACTAGGGTAGGATATCATCCAAAAAAATTGAAAAGAGAGAGGGAAGGGAAGAAAAGAGAGGGTAATCCTTGAGTTAAACATGCTTATTGATAAAAAGGAGTCAAAATTATGCCTAACCACAGTTATACCACTATGTGCATGGTCTTGCAATTTCACAAAATTTTATCCACTTAGTGGGAAAAAATCCAAGGACAAGTGTGAAAGCCATTTATTCATTGAATCCATTATAAATAAAACCAAACTTATAATCTATAGATATTGTACATAATGAATACAAGAGGATCAAATCAAACATTAACGAATTCAACAAACTAGTCATGATAACTACTACACAACATAACTAAGATGATCATCTGCAAATAGACACAGTGACAATCCTAACATCACTTCAAAATATAAATTCAGGGACATGGAGACATTAGATGAACAAAACAAATAAAATTATGTATTCAACATTCTTGAAAACATTCTATTATAATCAATAACTTTAGGCAAGCAACCAAGGCAACAAAATAAAGATGAAAAGCATGTGCGTTTTTGACACAATTCCAGTAGCGTTTTGGTATATGAAATTCCAACCATTTTGTACATCACAAACTTTCTCTTATATAGGAAAATTCACCCATGAAGTTCACTCAACCCACTATTATGGTGTTTATAGATATTCAATGATGATTGGGGAATGCAGTTGAGATTCTGATAGATTTTCCATATAGACCATGAGTTGCAATTAGAGGCCTTGCCACTTAGAGGATAAATTCTATCTTATTAGCTTCTTAGTGGCCAATTCAAGTCCTTTTATGCATGTTACCCTTTTATGACCAATGCCATTATGATTTGTAATTAGAATTTTGGTCTTTTGAACACCATCTCAACTACCTTGTATTGTCATATACCATTTCAACATTAAAGTCCATGGTCTTGGCACTCAATCTGATCTACCTACTATAAAAATAATTGATTTTTCACTTAGTTATGTCCCATCTAACTAAATTTTATAGGTCTATCCTGTTTAATTTACCAACTACCTAGTATTTAATTCTATCGCTTATGCTTCCTTCATCTAGTTGTAACTCAATTTTATTGTTATAATTGAATGTGTATCCCACTTACAATTTTGAAAACCTTAAAGGGCCCACATGGCATTCAATTTTAGTCCCTATGTATTATATTGACTTGAAATTATCTACTTTTCCATCAATCTCCTATTTGGTCTTTCTCAACCAATGTTTCTCTTCCTTTATATTTTAGGCTCATTAGATCATGCCACTTGACACTCCATCATTGCACAGTGCCTCAATCTTTGCTTTATTAATTTTCAAAATTTGTCTTTGAGATTTGATTATGTAATGTGATCATGATAATGGCATGATCACATGCTTCTGGTGCATCTTTGGTTTTTGGCATTGCCTCTACATTCTCTAAGTTATTGACCTTTGAGATATCACCACGTGGTGACATCTCAAAGATTTGAGATTCAAATCTCCTTTGTTAATAAGTCTATTAGTGATCATATTTCATGAGCCATCGATTTGGGAGATTGATGGTTAGTGACCTTGTTGTCCCCGAAAAATGCCACTCATAAATGGGACAACCTACAGATCAAAATCCTTTCTTCCCCTTTCAAAAATTGTTCTGAGCATTTCGGTTCCTCATTTTTCAAGCTTTTTGAAAATCTACAGACTCAGCAGGTCAAGTTCAATGGGATTTTACAGATTGCAATCTATGGAATCTCTCAAGGTTAGAGAAAACTATAGACTCTGCAGATATGTTTCTGCAGACTCAACATGCTTGAGGTTAACAGATTCAACAGGTTAAAAAGCTTCTGCAGGTGGGTACAATCAAAAGATTCAGTTTCTAACATTTGGTTATTTTCAAAATTGGTTCATCGCCTTGGTTTGAATAGGAATTTCCATCAGCAAGCATCAACAACAAGTTTGACGTTTGGTTCATCCTTTGTTTCAATGTCAATAGTTCAATGGCTCGATTCAACCAAGCGATTTAACGCTTTATTTCACTGGGGTAGTTCATTCCCTTTTGTTTCAACATTTTGTTTCAAAGACATGGTTCAAAGTTCAAAGGGGTGGTTCAATGCAAAATAAAGATAGCCCAATAGAAAAAGGCATAGTGCAACGAATGTGACAAGTGTTTACGCCCGTGTTCCCCTTTTGAGTTGCTCAAGCAAAACGTGTCTGGACTCTATTTTTCGTAAGTTTCTGATGAGTTTCATAATAGTGGAACTTGCCAATTGTCAAAAATGCCAAAGAGAAGAACCACTGAGAGAAGGAACGTGAAGAACCAAGTGACTGGCTGGGAATGCAGCCTGATAGCTCAAAATGTAGCAGGAAGAGACAGCTGGAAAAAGACACTGTGCATCCATCATGTAAGAGTGGCAATTTTTTCTGCCCATGCATCTTTTGGTTCCTTCTATGCAGGAGCATAAATTTTTGCCACCCTTGCATCCTTTTATGTAGGAGCGGCAATTTTTACCGCCCATGCATCTCCGTTTCCTCTCCTCCAAGTGTAAGGGCGGCAATTTTTGCCGCCCCTACATACCTTCTCCCCAATTTTCTTAACTCTGAGAAATTTTAATTTTTCCTATTTTCCGTGCCCGCTCCCCTTTTTCTTCCACTTTTTGACCTACTCACGCCTCATCCCTTTCAAGCGCATTTCCCTAATCATGATTATCAAATGTGCAGTTTTCCTAGATTGCTATTTTTTCCCCTGATTGCACAATCACGATTCTCACTACAATTTATCTAAAGGATCCCTCTTCATCGATGTCTTTTCAACAAAAGTTTTTCCAGATCACTAAAGTTTCTCTGAAGAAGTTGAAGACCATGAAGAAGACTGAAAATGAAGATTGAAGTTGTTCTTTCGTGCTTTATTCAAAATGCACTTTGTAATTGTCTTGGGACATTTTCACATGCAGTTTTGTAATATGTAATTACATGTAAAAATTACGAAAAAATATCTCAAAAATTCAAAGATGACTCATCTTTGACTTAGATATTTTAATATTTTCTAATTTTGAGGATTTTTCCCTGTAATGTCCCTTACTTAGGGGCTCCTATTTCTAAGCAAAAGCTTTGATACCACTGTAATATCCCCTTCAAACAGGGAATATAGAAACACAAAAGCTCTGAACAAAGATACCATTTTGCCAAAATAATTTCCAAATAAATAAATAAATCACAATATAGTCTCTCAATAGTAAATCACAGATCTTGTCACTTGTTCTTCTAGATGATTACATAATTGAAACTCTGTCATACAAATAAAATAATATGAAATATTTTGTCTTAAAACCCTGGGCTTTTGCAAATCTAGAAGTTGAGCTTGAATCTAGAAATTTTGTCTCAGCCTGTTGTGTCGAACACACAGTCGCTAGCGTTAGTCGATATACTGTCAACGTCGGTCTCTATTGGTCCTTCTTAGCCGACGTCGGTCTTCAGTCAGCTGATGTCGGTCACTGGGGATCTTTGTCTACCGAGGTTAGTGTTTGAGTGAATCTGCTGGTGCTTACAGATTTTTTCATGGATTTGTACGGACTTCGTACGGCCACCAAATATAAGATAACACACCCTGATAGCTGAACAACCTAATCTCAAGATATATGATTCTAATACAGAAGATCTATATCTGTATAACTTATTGGATCAAAAACCTAATAAAATAAATACCTGGAATATTTGTGATAACTTCTGTGTGAAGTTATCTCTCAACCCTATAAATCTCTGTAATAACTTCTGTATGAAGCTATCTCTCAATTTGCCAATAGATCAGTTGATATTTCACAGCCTCTGAATCACACACACTGAAGAGAGAACGTTCTCCAATGCAAATGGAATCCTGGAACCCTTGGCTCAGTCTTCATAGAAGAATTCTTTCAATATCAAAAATCAATAATCAATGCATAATCCATAATGGCCTCCATGAGAAACCCTTATACCCTCAAAAAGATGTGCTTGCCCTAATTAGGGTTTTCTTAAATTAGAATTAGGGTTTCTAATTAAAAATAGACCAAATAATTAATATTTGATTAAATCAATCAAATATTAATATCTCCCTCAATATATGTCCGATCCTCGAACCGTTCGAAGCTGGTGAACCAGGGAGTGATTCCGCACATGACCATACCAAAATAAAGGTGCTCTGTTGCATGTCAAATATCCCTAAATAATAGGAGCTTAGGCTAAATGTGTTTGAAATAGCTGGAATGAAAGCCAACTGTAAGAATTCTACAAATTGAAGCCAAGCCAATCTCCATCATGACCCTCTATCCATCTTATCAGCCTACGAAGGTCGCATAATAGGCTAATCATCAAGTCTGTCAATGTCCACGAAAAAGGGGACATGACACTCCCTATATATAGTGGAGACCTCTTTTGTAAATGGATCTTGGAAAATTTGAGAGCAAACACTCTACTGAAATTGAAGCAATTTTTGAGACTTTGTGCTCAACTTGTAAATCATATTTTGTTAAATGAATGAGAAGTAGGTTTATTTCAGACTTTGTGTTGAAGTTATCTGTGTTGTCTAGGAAACAGTTTCTTATGTTCTCTTTCCTGATAATCTCTTGTTTATCTGATTTAATAAGCAAAGTGGGTGTGTTAATATTATCTGAGAGTGCTTCTAAAAGGTAGAGGATAGACTTTGAGCTACTTTTATCTTTGAGATTCAGTTATCTTTTGTAGTTTCAGGCGAAGACTTTGTGCTTCGTTTCACTCTACGATTACACTTGTTTCGAATCGGTGAAGGAGGCTACGAAAGACTTTGAGCTTACGTGAGTTTCTTTGTGAACTTTTGTTATTTACTTTAGGTGATTTCCTATTCTAGGTTGGATACCGTTCCTGAAAGAAGAGGAATGTTATTAGCCTACTACCATGATTTCTCTCTCTTGCTCTTTATACATTACCTCTAAAAAAAGAGAGGTAGATGTTGTTATACCACCCCATGTGTTATTTTATGCTTAATTATATGCATATATCCAACGCTTAAATATTTATAGGGAACCTCCCCTTGATGAGAGGAGAGATTTACCTCGTCCAGATCTGGTAAACCCACACTTTTCATGGTGTAAATCTCCCTATGTTGTGGTTGATATACCCATTTTGCCATCAGTTAGTTGACGACAAAATATTCACCCAATAGACCTTTAAGCACTTTATTGTGTTTTTCTATGTTTTCTAAGTCTTGAGCTTCTACAATGATGCCACATGACATCATTACAAGCCTTTAGGGTTCAGGGCCACTTTTTCCTTATTGTTGCAGCTGTAGACTAGATCTTTAAGATAATTCCATATGGCATGATCTCAGAGCTTAAATATTTCCAACACAAAATATTTGTTGAAAGGATCATGACTTTATATGGCCAATGATCATATGGATGCTTAGCATGTGGTGTGTTGGATTTAATTCCTGGTAGTGATATGGCATACTTTGAATCTATTTTTTTTAGATAAATTTCTAATTATAAAACCCATTTGATAAAGCAAAAGGCATACTAATGAGCATTAAATGAATAATAAATGTGAGAAATAGGTAAGTTTTTTTGTTTAAATAATTCATTCAGATAGCTATGACAGTCTCCTAATTGGTAGACATACATAAAAATTTTAGTAGTGTCTATTGCCATATGGTAGGCTCTCATTAGTTTAAAAACCCAAGTATTGATGGGTAAACAAGCATCAAATTTAATTTGGAAGACCTTATTGATGTCATCAGGTCCATATGGTAGTCCCTCATTCACTTGGTATGTGCTCTTGGTCTCACAGGATGATGTCACATAGAAGTAACCTAGTTATTTAGTGTCTATTTTTATTGAATGTGATCGTGTCACATAGAACTATTGCAAGGATCTTGGGATGCCTTTGTGCTTTTCTCCCTTCTGATTCCTAGGGCCCCATGATTCATCGATCTAAGAGATCATATGACTATTAGTGCTTTAGGGATTTGGTGATTCTTCATAAATACTTCAAGTCCCCTATTTCTAATATGGACATGTATGTAATAATATTGAGAAGTTGGGGAGCTCCTGAACTTATAAAATTTACTGTGATCGATCTCTGATTGAATGTGAGCCATCTAATGAAAGATTGAATGGTTTGGAAGGATCTTGGCCAAAAGACTTGGTCAATTTTTTGAATAACTTAGACATCTTGATGAATGTGGACTATTTAATGGATGATCAAATGGTCCATAGGAGGATCCTACCACTCTTATAAACTTTTAGGACAATTCCTCAAATTTTGAATAAACAAGATCAAGACGTGTGGCAAAAAATGAATGGTCGGGCTCATTAGAAGAATTCCTTGAAGTAAACAAGGTAAAAGACACTTCGAGCAAGGATCAGTAGATTAGTACCAAAAATAAAAATTTAATATAGACCAAATAAAACCCAATTTTACATAGACTAAGATTATATTTTGACTAAAACAAAGGCCATTGGCATAGATTAAACTAGACCATAAACAAATTTTTTTAGGAATAATTCCTAGCCAAAGCAAATAACCAATAAATAGATCTAATGAAACATCCTCTTGGGATTGAACCTAAAATAAAAATAGAGTGCATAAATCTCAACAAATCAAACAAATGAAATCCCCAAATATTAATTTCTCAAGCTTAGACCTTTAATCATAAGACAGTCAACATGTTATGAGTAAAATACTGAAGAGACTACACCAACACAGTCCAAATACTTAGATTCAAAGCTTAAAAAATGAGTAATTGAGAAATAAATATGAATGAAGCAACTATGTTGAATAAAGAGGGTACCCATATAAATAGGTAAGAATAGGGCATGTTGGAAACACAACAAATGGTGACTTCCATGGGGAGAACGCTAAAAAAACATTCAAAACCTAGGATCTTCAATTAATCATTCAAGAACTTAGACTATTAATCTTCACATCAACACAAAATCATAAACTAAAAATAATTATTTATATAAAATTATAAAGATGAGGGTACTAAAGTTTGTACCAACTTATGGCATACTAAGTCCAAATTCTATTTTAGACCATTAGTGTGTGAATGTGATGTATTATTTTATAGATTTTCAAGTGAAATAATTTAGACCTGTCTAAACAACCAAAACTTCTGAGAGGAAAAATATTTAGATATTTGGCTAGGGGGATGGATAAAAATTTATTTGATACTATCCATGTATACATAGCCTTTAAATATATACTTGTGGTCCCACTCAAGGTCTTGTTCAATTTCCAACTAGGATAAAAAGCATGTAATGTAGATTGCTTGAACCAACCTTTCAAGGAAGAAAAATGATTCTGCATTTAATAGTTCAATTTCATGATTTTTGAAATGATATCATTATTTAGTTTATTGAGGGTTGGAGACCAACCCAAGGTATATGGATAAACTCAAAAAATTTAGATTGTCAAGACAAACCTAGAATAATTTAGTGTTTTTACTTTGCTTTAGATGTTCAATTATGTGTAGGTGATGGATGGCTTTAGACAAGAGAATAAATTTCTCTAAAATCAGCATGATATATTTTGAATCATTAGCCTTCAAAGTTATAAAAATTCATAATAAAACACTCCTAGAATATACAATTGCTCAAGTATGACTACTCACTATCTAACTTCTAAAGCCTAATTTTTTTTGTTAATTAAACATCCGCGCTTTGAAGTTTTATTTTTAGTACTGAGACATACTACTACTAGGATAAAAAGGGACATCACCATAATGATGAATTAGAATAAAACAAAAATAAGAAAAGGTAGAACACAAGGAAACTAACCTATAATATAGGGAGACTAAACTAAGAAAATAAAGCATAGAAAACAATGAAACTATTCTAAGAAAATAAGAAGTCTAAACTAACAAAAACCCAAAGATAGATGAGAGGGTCTAGAAACTTGGTCTGACATGTCTTCCACTTGTTGTTATTAGTAGGCACTTTTAGTCAATGCCTATAGGAAGGAAAAAACATCCTTGTATTCACTGAACCATTCCTTTATTTTCCTGCCTATGAATCTAAGGCAATCAGTTAGCACATGTTCAAACCAATCATTATCCCTAGTCCCAAAATAAGAATAAATGCTATAATTGAAAATATTTAACTCATGGGAATGATTAAAATCAATAAATTTAAATACCTAATGCTTAGTGGTTTGGGCATCATGAGGAGTATGAAGTTCATAAAATACCAATTTGCATGATTGGGATTAGTTGATAGGCAAGTGCCTTCTTATTACATGAACTCTTCATGATCTTTTAAATTTGAACTATGAATTCTCTCATCCTCATCTAAGACATCATTACCTTATATAATCATATTATAATAAATTAAAGGAGAGACTTGATGACAAGATGGATGAAACTAAAAGGTTTCTACTTGAATGATGGTAAGAGGATCATTTTTATGTTTTATTGTTGTAACCTTTTGGAAAGTGAACAACTCTTCTATTTGTCTTGGATTGAGATAAGATAACTAATATTATACATGAATGTCTTCTATGAAATCTATGGTTAAATTACTTGTTGTAAACAATGTTATAAATATGGTAATTAAAGGGTCTAGAGTATGTAGATACATATCTAAAGCGTCTACTTAGGAGGTCTAAGATTGATAGGTACTTTATTATGGTTATTTTTAAACATGAAATGAAGTCCCTAACTAGCTCATGAGTTTGTCTTCTAATTAGAAGAAATTATTTTAAAAAAACATGGGCATCAATCATTTGACAAAACTAAATTACAATTAAAATTTCAAAGCAATTCTAGTTAATAATAGAATTAAGTGTTAACCATGAAAACCAATCATATGCCTCTTCTTCTAAAGTAAAAGGAAATAATATGCAAACAACATCCTAAAATTTGACATTTAAAACATGCATAATATAATTAGAAGCAAAAATATGCTCATCAATAGTTATATCATGATTACTTTTAAACCTAAGAAGGAAATCCAAGGGATCTTGAGGCAATTCATGTTGAATACCTGGGATGTTTATGAATGATTCACCAATCTAAGACATGGGTGCATGAATTAGGGATTGGCTGAAAGATAATATGAATAAGTGAAATAAGGCTATCTCTAACTATTCTAACACTACTATGTTTCAACAAATTGAAACAAGAATCAATAAATAAGATCTTGACCTTATGATCCTTGTAGTGGGGTCAAGGTCTCTCTCAAATAGACAATTGTTAAAAGATAAACTAACAAGCAAAAATGTTCACCCTCTTTCTAATGCATGTTGTTATTCATGTTTAGAAAACAATATATGAGAGAAGCTTGAAGGAAAGGCACTGAAGTTTATCAAATTAAAATCAAACCCTCCTTCTAGTGCCAATTATTGTTCACCCCAAAATCTTGTTCTAAGAAACACTTATGAGATTAAGTGCTTAGAGAGAAAAGTCAGGGATAATGTATGGGACAAAATGTCCCTACTAATTTTAAGACCTTGTTGGTTATCCAAGGGCCGAGCGGTGTCCATTATAAACTTGTGATTTCAAAGCAAAAACTATTACCACCAGGGTTTCAATTTATATGAGTGTTTCATGTTCATTTACTTACTTCTTAATTATTTGTCTAAATCCTACTATCTACTTGATTCAATTGATAAAATAATTAAGGCTTGTTTCACTAAAATTCCTATCATAATCTAAATTAGGGTAGGATATCATCTAAAAAAAATAAAAGGGGAGAGAGGGTAGAGTATAAAAGAGAGGGTTTTCCTTAAGTTAAACAAGCTTATTCATACAAAGGAGCCAATTTTATGTATAATCATAATTATACCACTATGTGCCTGATCTAGCAATTAAAAAAAATTTATCCACTTAGTGGGAAAGATTATAAGGACAAGTGTGAAATCTTATAAAACCAAAATTTTAATATGTAGCTATTGCACACAATGACTACAAGAGGATCAAATAAAAATGAATGAATTCAATAGACTAATCATGATATATAATACACAACATAACAAAGATAATCATCTATAGATAGACACAGTAAATTTTGATCTCCAATTCAAAAGTTACATCCAAGAACATGGAGATGTTAGACAAAAAATAAAAATAAAAATCTGTATTCAACATTATTTAAATCATTCTATTACAATCAATATCTACATGAAAGCAACCAAGGCAAAAAAATAGAGAGGAAAGGCAGGTGCACTCCTATAATAATTATAGTAGAGTTTTGGTACAAGAAATGCTGAGTCTTTTCTACATCAAAAAATTGTTCTTGTATAGGAAAATTCACCCATGAAGTTCATTCAGCCCACTATTGTGGTGGTTACAAATATTCAAATATGATTAGGGAATTTAGTTGAGATTCTGATAGATTTTCCAGCTTGACCATGATTTGTAGTTAGAGGACATGCCTCTTAAAGGTTGAATTCTATCTTATTAGCTTCTTGGTGTCCAATGAAGGTCATTTTATGCATGCTATCCTTTTATAACCAATGCCATTATGATTTTCAATTAGAATTTTGGTCTTTTGAACACCTTTTAGTTGCCTTGTATTTACATTTTTCATTTCAGTATTGAAGTCCATGGTCTTGGTGTTCAATTGTGATCTTCCCAATATACCATCAACTAATTTTACACTTAGTTATACTCCCTATAACTAAATTATGTAGATCTATTATATTCAATTTTCAAACTTCTCAGCATTGCATTTTATTGCTTATGCTCACTTCATCTAGCTAAAACTTGATTTTATCATTAGAATTGAATGTGTAGCCCACTTATAATTTTAATGACCTTGACAAGCCCAAATGACCATCAATTTTAGCACCTATGTCTTCTATTAATTCAACATTGCCTACTTGGACATTGAGCTCCTATTTGGTGTTTCTCATCTAATGTTTCTCTACCTACATATTTTAAGCGCATTAGATCATGCCACTTGGCACTCCATCATTGCACAGGGCCTTGGGATTTACTTTATACATTCTTAGCCTTTGTCTTTGAGTTTTGAGATATTATTTAATACAATCATGCCACATGGCATGATCATGTGCTTATAGTGCATCCTAGGATTTTTGAAATGCCTCTACATCTCTATGAGTCATCAACCTATTAGATGCCACCACATGGAGACATCTTAGAGATTCAAGATTTGACACTCTTTCATTGATATGTCTATTGGTGATCAACTTCTGTGAGTTGTCAATATGAGAGATCAATGATTGTCAGCCTTTACAAAATTTACTATGTTTTACTATGTATTCCAATCCCCGATCTCCTATGATGCTACCACATGGTGTCATCATGAGCCTTCAAGGCTCAAGGCCACTTTGTCATTGTTGTTGCATCTATGGAATGACTCTATGAGATTGTGCCATGTGGTATAATATCTAATATTTTAATATCTGTAAAACTTAAAATATTTTTGAAAAGGATTTTGAATTTGCTATGGCTAATGGCTTGATTGATGCTCTACAAATGGCATACTTTGAATCTAAAAGTTTTAGAGAAATGTCTAAGTATAAAATCCATTTGATAAAGGAAAAGGCATAGTAATGAGAATTAAATGAATAATAAATGTAAGAAATAGATAAAGAATATTTTTCTATTTAAGCAATTCATTCACATAGTTGTGATGATCTCCTGATGGGAAGACAAGAATAAAATTTAAACTAGTGTATATTACGACGTTGTAAGCTTTTATTGGTTCAGAGACCCAAACATTGACGATCAATTGATGGGAAGGCATACATCAAATTTAAGTTGGGAGACCTTGTTGATGTCATCAAGTCCATGTGGCAGTCCCTCATTTACTTGGTCTATGTTCTTGGTCTCATGGGATGATGCCACATGGCATCATCCTAGCTCTTTAGGGTTTATTTTTATCTAATGAAAATGTTTCATATGGAATGATCATGGGGATCTTAGGCTACCTATGGGATTTACTCCCTTGTGATTCTAGGGACCTTATGAGTTATTGATGTAAGAGATAAAATGACTAATAGGGATTTGGGCGTTAGAAGATGGTAACACATGTTGTAATCTCAATAAGGCATGGAGATCCTCAAATTATAAAATTTGTTATGATTGGGATCTGATTAAAAGTGATCCATCTGATGGAAGATTGAATGGTCTAAAAGGATCTTGGTTAAAAGACTTGGTTGATTTGTTGAATGACTTAAACTGCTTGATGAGTGTGGCTTTTTCAATGGAAGATTAGATGGTCCATGATAAGATCCCATTACTCTAAAAAAAACTTTTAGGATAAGCCCCCAAACTTTTAATAAATGTGATCAATATGCATGGTATAAAATGAATGGCTTGGTCTTGTTGGAATAATTATGTGAAGCAAACAATGAAAAAGACACTCTAAGCAAGGATTAATAGGTTAGTCTAAGAAATCAAAATTTAATATAAACCAATGAAAACCTAATTTTTCATAGATTAAGCTCATATTTTGACTAGAACAAAGGCCATTTGCATAAATTAAATAGGATTGTGAATAAAATATTTTAGGAATAATGCCTAGGCAAAGAAAATAATGAATAACTAGATTTAATGAAGCATCCTATTTAGATTGAACTTGAAATAAACATAGAATTCATAAATATCAAAAAATCAAAGAAATGAAAGCCCCAACTATAATTCTCAAGATTATACATCTAGTTATATAATGATCAATATGTTATGAGAAAAATACCAATGTGATTAAACAAACATATAGTCCAAACACTCAGATTCAAATATAAAAAAGGAGAGCAATGAAGAAAGAAAGAGTAATGAAGCAACCATGTTGATTCAAGAGGGTCCCTATTTTAAGAAATGAAGATGGGGCATGTTGGGGACACAACAATCTTGTTGCAATATTATGTTGTGAAATAATCTATTTGAATAAATATAGATAAACAAAGAAATTTAATTACTATTTTTGTGTAAGGATGGGAGAGAGAAGAATTATTTTTCATACCAAAACTTGATTATTCTATCGATGAAGCATCCTCTTTAGATTGAAACTTAAATAAAGATAGAATTCATAAATATTAAAAAATCAAAGAAATGAAATCCCCAACTATTATTCTCAAGATTAGACATTTAGTCATATCATGATCAACATGTTATGAGCAAAATACCAATGTGATTAAACCAACACATAGTCCAAACACTTAGATTCAAAGATAAAAAAGGAAAGTAATGAAGCAAGAAAGAGTAATGAAGAAACCATGTTGAATCAAGAGGGTCCCTATTTGAAGAAATGAAGATGAGGCATGTTGGGGACACAATAATCTTATTGTAAGATTATATTGTGAAATAATCTATTTTAATGAATACAGGTAAACAAAGAAATTTAATTACTATTTTTGTGCAAGGATGGGAGAGAAGAATTATTTTTCATATCAAAACTTGATTATTCTACAATAAATATTTAATATAGTAAAAAAATGAATGATAATTTAATATAATCTATTGAATAAAACAAATAAAATATAAGCTAATAACCTCTAACCTAATCCTGATTAGACTAGATGAAAACATGAGTTTTGTACTACTATGGTCCTTAGTGTGCTATATCCTTTACCCAAACAAAGATTTATATAAATATATACCAAGGAGGATGAATAAATTAATATCACAAATGGGATAATAAGAAGATAAACACAACTCTAAATGGAGAACAACTGACTATGATTGGTTGAAGACACTATTTACAAAGATTGGGTTACAATAATAATGTCTCTCCCTATCTATAACTAATGTAATTGAACACAAAAGCAATCAAATTAGATTCCATAGAAATTAAAGTATGATATAGATATAAATAATTTAAAATTATTAAGATCTAATGCAAAAAAATTATTCAAAATCAAGCAAAAAATAGCTTTCTTATAGAAGAGTCATGGAGATTGCATGAAGGAGTTTAGTTCAGTAGAAATGGGAGTTGAACTTTAGAGGGACACAAAATGATTAGAAATAGAAGAGGGAGTGATTTTTTCTTGATTAAAGGTGAACTTAAGGTAGTAAAATTAAGAAACACAACATAAACATGCAAAATACATTAAAGAATAAGTCCCAGATGCTAAAATTAGAGGGTGAGACAATGACGATAGAACCGATCCTATTTGTAAACATAGTTATGTAACCATCACTTATGGGGAAAAAACTTCCCTATATAGTTACAAAACCACCCTAAATTTGAAATTAAACTACCCTGATGTAAGGGATTTTTCAAGGTAGTTTACACAACTTCCCTGACGAATCCGTCACGCATGGGGAAGTTATGTAACCCCATAGGGAAGTTCCATCACCAATGAAAGATATTTTGAAAATGATATGAGGGGAGTTGTAAGTACCAATAAAAAGGGGATTTGATGGACCTATAAAAGGGAGAGGGAAGAAAAAGGGTAAGGGGCACTAGAGAGTTCCCATTTGAGTGTTATTATGAGGTCACTATATCATCATTGAACCTATCATACTGATAATATCATGCTTTATGAAAATTTGGTGCATATATGTCCTCAAAAAATTTCTACAACATGCTAGGTTATTCCCAATGATCTTAATTCTAAAAAATTTCTTGGAAGACCTTGGACTTATGATATACAAGTCGTCCTTTATATTTTACATACAATTTTAAAGTTTAGTTACTAGGGTATATATGTATATATATATATACATACATATATATATATATATATATATATATATATATATATATATATATATATATATATACGCATCATATGGATTATGAGAAATTTAATTATTGCCAAGTCACCAAATATACACATAATTATGTTCCTCATATGTATTTTTCTACTTAGATAATAATAAAACTTACTATTCACAGTTCTATCAAGACTCTTATAGTTGCACATGAAGTACCTTTATTTGATATTACAAATGATAGGCAATAAGATTTTGGATTAAAGTATTTATATAAGATGAATTATAGAGGAAGATGAATCAAAAATCATGCACAAGGTATTTTTCATCATATTCAGGCATCTGCTTAGAAAGGTAAATAAGGACTTGGTTATACAGATCATTTAAGGATTTCAAACTCAATAAAACCTAAAAATAGACATATAGATTTTGAAAATCCATTCAACAAGATAAACAATTATTAAATCATATATCCATGTTATCATTTGTATATCTAGAGCTTATTGATGATATCATCTCCTCAAAACATTTTTATAATGGATGAATTTTAAATGACGATTTTTTGCTAGAATATTTAGGAGCATGTGAGGATCTCCTTCCCTTCTATCATAAGATTAAGTTTCCTCATTCCAAAAATGTTCATGCATATTTTGGTGAGACTGAGTTTTCATAGAATGATGTTTGAATTAATGGTTTTTATAAATTCATATTACACCTTATGTCTAAGATAGATCGACACTTATAAACAAAGAGATAGTAGAATTTAATTATAGAATAGATACAAATTAAAGAACTGTATTTTTGATTAATACACTTGAATAAGATGAGGTAAAATTAATAAATAAAGCATTTCATTATTTCTTTGAGATCTTTACTTGGGCATATAGGCATTGATCATTTACTTGTAGTCTATTGGGTAAAACTTTACCTAGATGCAAAAATAGTTAGGTAGAAAATATGCAAAATGCATCCAAAAGTTTTGTTGTTAGTTAAGGAAGAGAATCAAAGATTACTTGATGCAACTTTCATTCGACCTCTAGCGTATCTAGAATGGGTGTCTAATATTGTTATGGTATTAAATCCTAATGTGAAAATTTGATGTTGTTCAAATTCTAGAGATTTAAATAAGGATTATCTAAAATATGATTTCCCACTACCCAATATTGATATGCTTTTGGATTCCATTGCAAGATATGATATGCTATCATTCATGGATGGATTATCGATTATAATAAAATCAAAATTACTGATGAAGGTCAAGATAAAACATCATTTTTCACACCATAGGGTACCTTTTGTTATATAGTGATGCATTTCAGATTCAAAAGTGCTAGGTCTACATATCAATGAGCTATGACACATTTTTCATGATCATAGAGAGGATTATGAGGATGATTTACTAGCAAAATAAAAATAGAGGCAAAAACATGTACTAAATTTACAATAGATATTTGAGTGGTTATGACAATATAATGTACACTTAAATCTAAATAAGTGCATTTTTGTCATAACATTAATAAAATAGTTAGGTTTTATTATATCATAATTAGGTAATGAAGTTGATCCTAAAAATGTCAAAGTTATTATTTATATGCCTCCACCTCAAGGGTTGAATATAATCAGATACTTACAAGGTAAAATTAAAGTGATACATCACTTTGTAGCTCAGTTAGTAGCTAATAAACAATATTTTAAAAGATTACTCAAAAACAATACAAAGTTTGAATGGGACATAAAATTACAAAAGAGTTTCAAGGCACCCAAATAATAGTTTTTAAATCTACCTATTCTCCTACCTTCCATCCAGATAGTCCAATCTTATTATACATTTTTTCTATAAATCATGCACTAGGCACTTTACTAGCATAGTATGACGATGACCATAGAGAAAAAGTTATTTATTATATTAGCTACACATTTATTGATTATGATCACAATTACACTACAATGGAAAAACTATGTTTGGATCTTGTATTCACTATGCAAAATCTTCAACACTACATGATTAATATGAGACTTGAGTTATTACCAGGGATGATCCATTAAAATTTCTCATGTCTAAACCTCAACTATCAAGACATATAAAATTAGGTAATGTTACTCATGGAATTATATGCAAATATTGTATCAAAAAGGTTGACAAAATGTCCTAAAATAGCATTTTTTTTCTAAATAAGTAAATAGCTAATGATAGTTTTGTAGATTTTCATGTTTTCCATGAAATTGCAAATATTTTTTTTACTAAAATGATAATGGTAAAGAAAAGGCAAAAGAGAATGGTAAGGAGAAAGCAAAGGGTAAAGCCACAGTTTCAGTTGTACCTCTAACTCCTACATGGGTCATTGACTTTGGTGCTTTACATCACATTGTCTCTTCATAGATAGAGTTAAGTTCCTTGGAAACATGTGACATGTCCTCTATAAAATTGGGTGATGACACTCATAAAAAGGTTCTCAGGAGAGGGTTTGTTGAAGTGAGTGGTGGAACATTCAATATTTTTTTAATTGTTCCCTCACTTTTAACTAATCTCTTATTAGTTTACCAAATCATTCACCTTGGTTTGGGAATGCAATTTGAGATCACTCCAAATTTAGTGTATGTTAGATACACTATGATACTATATTGGTAGAGGTAATGGTTGATCATCAGAATTGACTATATAAATTCTCACACTTTGCTCCTGAACCTCCTTTAGATTTTTCTTCTTCAAACTTAGTTGAACTTGATGACACTTTTGAGCCCAAGCATACTTATGATATTGAGGACTCTTCTTCTAATACATATGTCTATAGTAGTGATGGGGACACACCACCATATCCATGTCACCTTATAGATATTGAGGAGTTATTTCCTAATCAACCTACTTCTGGTCTACTTCAGACATTAAAAGGAATATGTATATTGATCAATGACATATTAGACATTAGGTAGTCTATCCCACATTTTTAGGGCATTCAATAGTCCTTCTTGGCCTCTGGTTCCATTACACCATCATTGCATAGATCAATTTGCCTTTGTACCTTACATAAGGAGAACAGTTCCTGGTATAGGCATCACACTTTGGTTTAAGATCCATTAGGCACTTGGTAGACACATTCAATATTCCAAGGTGACCCACTCTTCATTACATCTAGTTCTGATCCACAATCACTCCCGAAAACTCTATTATAGGATACTAAATGGCTAAAAATAGTTGTAGACTCTAGTGGGGATTTTATCCCCCCTTCTCTTCTTTGATTTATTTTAGGAGAGGAGTTTTATCTTATGCATTTTATCATTTTCTCCACTTTATGGGAGTTTCATTATACTTGGATGTATCATCAAGGCTTGTTGTCAGAACACAATTGTTTTACCCACCTAAGCTATGCTTTAGGGGTTGTTAATTTATGTTTTTTCCTACTTTTGGTTTACCTACATGATTATTATTTTGCTTGTTTAAGGTTGTTAAGGTCCTTAGTGGAAATACACTTAATGCATTTTCTAATAGTGAGTTGATTTGTTACATTTATGGTGACCCAATCTCTCACTATATAATGTACCTCCTTTGTACTTTTTAGCTAATCCATTAATGAAGATATTTATGCATTTGATACAAATTTTGTTATAGAAACCTTAATCTCACCTAATTCTAGGGTTTTCATGCAATCTTGGTTGTTCAGAGATCTTGGAGTAATCCAATACATCCTTCTTTTCAAATACTTTTGTACAGGTCTACAGGGTCATAAATCATATCTTATCATTCATGTGATGACCTAAAGTTCATAGACAACTACATGGACAAGTTACACTTAGGGTTAAGATCATATCAAGGTATGATCTGTCTATTAAATAACCCAAATAATAAAGTTTGTTTTCATATTTTTATATTGGTATATTGTTTGATGGCATAACATAAGCTTTTTGTAAATAAAACTTTTTAAATGCCTTTTTGTGTTGCCTGGAATTAAGCAGCTTTAGATTTGGATAGGGCATATTAGGATCATGTTATTTATAGTTATCCAAGTTATAAGTTTAACAAATTAATGAGACATATTATATCATTTTTGTTTATAAAATGACTAAATGGGTTCTTCATGGTCCTCTCTACCTAGATAGTACTTTTATTCCCCATGTCTTATTTTTTTTTCATGTTTGTCTATGTTTTGGCCTATAGTTGACCTTAAGAGTTGTTTTCCAATGATAGGTTTGTTGAAAACATAATCAATGCCACCATTAGTCCAAGTTAATAATATAACAAATGACACCTATACAATTAACTTAACAACCATGAAAAAGGAACTTTTATTATTAATTATATTTATTCCACCTTTAGTTTGGATTAATAACAATCTTAACTAAACTTTTAAATCCTTACATGCACATTAGAAATATAAATATTTTTAGAAGGGACTTAATATTAATGGGTAATTTACCTCTAATGTTGATTCAATTTATTAATCACTCATCCTTTCAAAATATTCAAAATTTTGTCCAACATTTTATTATTAAAATCAATGTCTCTGTTGTGGGTGGGCTAGATTTATAATAACGTGTTTACTAGAGTGATGACCAAGAGGTTTGATTATAAGTGGGTTGGTTTGATTTCTTTGGATAACCAAACCTTTCCATCATTACAATCACATTAGGAATGTATATATTTTCAAAAGAGACTTACTATTGATGGAAAATATATCTTAAACATTGATTCACTTTATTAATCATTCACCGTTTTTTAACATTCAAAAGTTTGTCTAACTTTATATTTCTAGTATCAGGCTTTTCATAGTGGGTGGGCTATATTTATAATATTGCATTCACTAGAGTGACAACCAAAGGCTTGATCTCTAAGTGCATTTGATTTGTTTTAGAATGAGGTTTAAAGTTCAATATACACCCAATAAATGTATAATTGCAAAGATCATGTTGTATTATGCTTGATTATATAAACATGATAGTGATGGTGAATGGAAAAATGATGAATGTGGTTGAAAAATGAGTCTAAAATGTGTGATATTAGATTAAAGTGATGGTCTACCACTAAAATAAGTAGAACTTATAGTTCTTAATTATAAGCTCATTTGGGAATGATTGGACTCTATAAATTCATGTTTTTTAAAGAATTTTTGCATTGACTATTTCTATTTTGTTTTTTTAATCATGTATCATGAAATATGATTTGTGTAAATATAGGGTAATTAAGTGCACTTTACTATTTTTGTTGTAATTATTTATAGATTGATGGAACATGGTTGCTGCATTTTTTGGGGGGGAAGGGGGGACTTCTTGCTTCAAAGAGACAAAATGAAGGTGTGATATTAAAGTTTCTTTCCAGTTGTCTTGTGTTGTTTTTGTACCTATAAGGACGAAATGAAAAGCTTCCATTGTTTACACATAAAAGCCACGAGAAAAAGCAATATAAAAAAGTTTTTTTTAGATAGATTAAAATAATAAATGTAAACTTTAATTGACTTACATTTATATTTAATGCATATATTCGAAAGGTTGGTTTAGTTTCTTCATGTTTTAAGTTTTTGTATATAGTCATAATTACATAGATTATATGAAAGGGTGAAAAAATAGATTTTTGTTTTGTTTTTATTACAGTTTTGGAGAGTATTTGGACCTAGATTATATCTTAATAAATATTAATGTTATTTACATTTGTTAATTTGATGTTTTCTATTTTTTTGCTTATGAAAATTATTTCATTATTTAGTCAAAAATTTTAGAATGTTATTTTTATTTGGGTTTTTTAATTTATTTCATATATAATTTTATGAGGCTAATTGCTATAACCATTCTTACAAACCTTGTATCAAGTATGCAATAGTGTTTTATAGTGTAGGACATATACATGGAAAGCATTTTCAATGCTAGTAAACCTAACAATATCTTATAAATATATTTCATTTCTAAATGTTGTCTTTTTTTTTAAATTATAATTTATATAAATGTTGACTTGTTTACATTTTTTCATTAGAGATTACTAAAACAATATTTGTTGTGAAAATAATATACATGCCTTGAAACGAGGTCTGGAAAATACATAGAGCTAAGTCCTTGCTATGAGATCAAATATGGATCAAGAACAATAAATAATTGTGTTCATATAATTTTGCCTTTTATTCCAATGATTTTTATTAATTGCATTTAATATTGTTTAAAAACAAAATTATGCTATCCTTTGAGGTTTATATTTCGGAATGTTTTGCCATAATCCATGGAATTATAAAGTTACTAAAAATTATTTCTTTGTTTTACATCAATTATGAGTTTAACATATTTTTGAAACTTACTCAAGTGGGATGGCTAGGAGCTTTTTTTCAGTGCACCATTTCATTCATAATATAGAAAAATAAAAATGAAGGCAGGTGCCATTAATTATTTTCATGTGTGCGTATATATATATATATATATATATATATATATATATATATATATATATATATATATATATAATTTTATTACATGTAGGAGTTTTAAAATGTAATTTTTTGGTGTCTATTGATGGAATTGAGTGTTTATGACTTCTAGTATTTTTTTTCTTCTTATAAATATGTATTTTAAAAGCTTTTTTTTATTTCATGAAAACCTTTTTTTTTAATATGTAATTTAAAATCATTTGTTATTTCTTCGTAGTGTAAAATTCCACAAGTTGAGATAGATACAATTTTGAAGACATGAATGATGAAGATATCCGAAAATATTCTGATAGATTCAAGAAGATATGCAAGGTATAATCCCTACCAGATCAAAACATTATCCACCTATGTGTAGTTGAGGTGGATATATTTGATCCAGAGTGGCACTTGTTGACTCTTTGAGAAAACTAGTGACCCAAATCCTACTTTAATGGGTACATTTGAGATTGATCAAACTACTCAAGAAGAGACCATGAAAAACAAGAATGATCTTTTCCTACAACATGTTGAGCAGGATTAGGACATTTCACAATTAAATAATGGTTGTTTGAATGATTCACCAACAATAATTTATACTAAAAATAAAGGATTGGTTGAAATTAATAGTTCTTCATAGTCATTTTTGGTTGGGAAATTTTTTACAAATGTAAGCTATGACACTATGTTGGATCTTCATATTGAAATATTTATTGAAGATAAATTGGAAAATATCTTGGTAAAGCTTCAAGATTACTTTTATAAAGGTAGGTTGAATAGTAAATATAAATTGGTTGAATACAGAAGGAGTTTTGGTATAGGGCGAGTGTTGAATTAGTTGGTTGATACCATATTGAAGGAAGGAGTTGGTGGACTTGAATTGGGATCTATTAATATTATTTTGGGACTTAAGGTTGGTGGTATGCATAATAGAAATGATGATAGTAACACTCAAAAGGGTCATGGCATCTAATTTTTATTTTTTTATGGATTTTTTCACCTTTACATCTAGTTGATACAAGTGTATTGTTTGTTTGGAAAACCTTGTGCCATTTAATTTCAAGGTTTAAAGAATCTATAATGTCTTCTTTTTTCCCTAATATTTTCATTCTACAGTTATAATTTGTTCAAAACTATGCCTTGCCTTCAAATATTATTTAAACTTACATTTATTGTTATATACTCATTCCATTTATTACATTATAGGTGCTTAAAATTTAATCTTCAATATATATTTCCTTTAATCTAGATATAAATGCATTTAAAGTGTGCTAATAAAAAAATTTCCCAATTTTTTTTGTTTTCTCAATGATGAACATAGTATTAAAGGGTTATATACATTTAATATCTTTAACAATTAAAGAAATAAACATATCTAATTGTGAATGACCCTTTCCTTTTTTACCTAATCCACATTCCATATTCACTTTTGAAGCATGGATATATTTTGTTTCTCTTGCTTACAATCCTTATTTTAAAAAAAACATATTTGTGCTTGCCCTACAAATGAAATTATTTTGACCTTATTTACATAACATTGATTTGATATTAGATCAGATAACAATGGTTTCTAAGAGATTGAAAGCTCTAAACATGTTGATTTGACCATTCCTTTAAAAAAAACACATAATGCTATTAAAAAAATCAATAAATATTCTTCATATCTAAGAAAATAGCAAAACATTGGCATGAAAAACATATCAGCTAAAATTAGTACTCAAATTCACTTAACCATAACTAAGCTTTGTCCATCTAGCTAATAGGAGACCTCTAACTTACCAATGATTTTTACATCAAATAACAACTTTTAACAAAATTATGTATGGTTTCATGCCCAATCTATGGTCTATATCGAAAAATATATTAAAAAATTAGCCTTTTATATCATACTAAATAATCAAAATGAATGTTTTAATGTGTGAAAGCAAATACAAATAATAGTATTTATACATTAGCTTAACCAATGACGGGAAACAAAAGTCATTAATGAAATTTATTTATGTACCAACCTTTCATGTCTGCCACTTAGTCACCAACAAGACAAAAAAACTATCTAAAACCCCTGTTCAATATCCACTATTATCTTAAAGAATAAAAAATTATTTCAAGGCTTATGGTTCTCATCCTTACAAATCAAGTCTTTTTTCCACAACAATAGAGATAACTATACACATATATTATCTTTCATAAATACTATCAAAAAAAGAACTGATAATTTTTATATGCTCAAACTATAGTCTATGCATGTCAAGCTATCAAAAATATACAATGTTTCAAATCCAAAATGACATGAAAAAAATATTTAAAACCCATTTTAAATCTTCACTATCATTTTAAAGAATTAAAAAATACTATATCCACATACTAGAATGAGCCATCCTTTACATACTTAACCAACAATTTAAATTTCAAGTTTGAGGATGAATTCAATTGCACTACGTTTGAATCTTGACTAACATCTTAAATAATAAAAAATATTACATTACCAATGACCAAGAAACCAAATCATCTCCATAAATCATTTCAAGATTTATGGCTCTCATCATTACAAACTGATGACTTATACCATGAGGATAGAGACACCTATCCAAAAATATTTTTCACTACAACCCTTATTGAAAAACATAATCCATCAGTGTCGGCAATACAACCGAGACAATAAAAAGTTCATGTCATATTTACACAAGCTTTAGCCCATGCCACAACACTGGATATACATGTTGGTGGGGATGCATTAGCCCATAGGCCACTAGGTGGTAGAATTATAATTTCAGGGCATTCAATAGTTGCCTCTAGTTCTATTACACCATCATTGCATCTATTAGTTGGCCTTCATACCTTGCATAAGGAGAATGGTTCCTCTTATAGGCATCACACTTTGGTTTAAGATCCATTAGGCACTTGGCAAACACATTCACTATTCCAGGGTGATCCACTCTTCATTACATCTAGTTCTGACCCACAATCACTCCTGACAACTCTATTATAGGATATTAAATTGCTACAAGTAGTTGTATACTCTAGTGTGGAGTTTATCCCCCCTTCTCTTATTTGATTTCTTTTAGGGGAGGAGTTCTATCCTATGTATTTTATCATTTTCTCCACTTTATGGGAGTTTCATTATACTCAGATGTCTTATCAAGCCTTGTTATTGGGACCCAATTATTCTACCCACCTAAGCTAGGCTTTAGGGGTTGTTAATTTAAGATTTTTCCTACTTTTGGTTTACCTACATGATTTTTATTTAGCTTGTTTAAGGTTGTTAAGGTCCTTAGTGGAAATGCACTTAATGTGTTTTCTAATAGTGAGTTGAGTTATTACATTTTTTGTGACCCAATCTCTCACTATATAATGTACGTCTTTTGTACTTTTTAGCTAATCCATTAATGAAGATTTTTATGCATTTGATACAAATTTTGTTATAGAAACCTTGCTCTCACCTAATTCTAGGGTTTTCATGCAATCCTTGTTGTTCAGAGATCTTGGAGTAATCCAATACTTCCTTCTTTTCAAATACTTTTGTACAGGTCTACAGGGTCATAAATCATATCTTATTATTCATGTGATGACCTGTAGTTCGTAGACAACTACATGGACAAGTTTCACTTGGGGTTAACATCATATCAAGGTATGATCTGTCCATTAAATAACCCAAATAATTTAGTGTGTTTTCATTATTTTTATATTGGTATATTGTTTAATGGCATAGAACATAATCTTCTTGTAAGCAAAACTTTTTACATGCCTTTTTGTGTTGCCTGGAATTAAGCAACTTTAGATTTGGATAGAGCATTTATAATTATCCAAGTTATAAGTTTAACAAAGTAATAAGACATATTATATTATTTTTGTTTAAAAAATGACTAAATGGGTTCTTCATGGTCCTCTCTACCTAGATAGTAATTTTATTCTCTATGTATTATTTTTTTTTCATGTTTGTCTATGTTTTGGCCTATAGTCGACATTAATAGTTATTTTTAAATGATAGGTTTGTTGAAAACATAATCAATGCCACCATTAGTCCAAGTTAATAATATAAAAAATGACACCTATACAATTAACTTTACATCCATGAAAAAGGTACTTTTATTATTGATTATATTTATTCTACCATGATTTTGGATTAATAACAAGCTTAACTAAAATTTTAAATCCTTACATGCACATTATAAATATAAATATTTTTAGAAGAGACTTAATATTGATGGGTAATTTATCTCTATCATTGATTCAATTTATTGATCACTCATCCTTTCAAAATATTCAAAATCTTATCTAATATTTTATTATTAAAATCAATGTCTCCATCATGGGTGGGCTAGATTTATAATAATGTGTTTACTAGAGTGATAACCAAGAGGTTTGATTAATAAGTGGGTTGGTTTGATTTCTTTGGATAACCAAACCTTTCCATCCTTACAATCACATTAGGAATGTATATATTTTCAAAAGAGACTTACTGTTGATGGAAAATATATCTTAAAAAATGATTCACTTTATTAATCATTCACCCTTTTTTAACATTCAAAAGCTTGTCTAACTTTATATTTCTAATATTAGGGTTTTTATGGTGGGTGGGCTAGATTTATAATATTGCATTTACTAGAGTGACAACCAAGAGGCTTGATCTCTAAGTGCATTTGATTTGTTTTAGAATGAGGCTTAAGGTTCAATATACACCTAATAAATGTATAATTGCAAAGATCATGTTGTATTATGCTTGATTATATGAACATGATAGTGATGGTGAATGGAAACAATAATGAATGTGGCTGAAAAATGAGTCTAAAAAGTGTGATATTAGATTAAAGTGATGGTCTACCATTAAAATAAGCAGAACTTATAATTCTTAATTATAAGCTCATTTGGGAATGATTGGACTCTATAAATTCATGTTTTTTTAAAGAATTTTCACATTGACTATTTCTACTCTATTTGTTTAATGATGTATCACAAAATATGATTTGTGTAAATATAGGGTAATTAAGTGCACTTTACTATTTTTGTTGTAATTGTTTATAGATTGATGGAACATGGTTGCTACTTTTTTTTTGGGGTGGGGGGGACTTCTTGCCTCAAAGAGACAAAATAAAGGTGTGATATTAAAGTTTCTTTCCAGTTGTCTTGTGTTGTTTTTTGTACCTATAAGGATGAAATGAAAAGCTTCCATTGTTTACACATAGAAGCCATGGGAAAAATCAATATAAAAAAGTGTTTTTTAGATAGATTAAAACAATAAATGTAAACTTTAATTGACTCATATTTATATTTAATGCATCTATTCGAATGGTTGGTTTAGTGTTTTCATGTTTTAAGTTTTTATATATAGTTAGAATTACATAGATTTCTTGAAAGGGTGACAAATTAGATTTTTGTTCTATTTTTATTACAGGTTTAGAGAGCATTTGGACCTAGATTATATCTTAATAAATATTAATGTTATTTTCAATTTTTAATTTGATGTTTTCTTTTTTCTTTTTTGCTTATGAAAATTATTTCATTATTTTATCAAAAATTTTAGAATGTTGTTTTTATTTGGGTTTTTTAATTTATTTCGTATATAATTTTATGAGGCTAATTACTATAACCATTTTTACAAACCCTATATTAAGTATGCAATAGTGTTTTATAGTGTATGACATATACATGGAAACCATTTTCAATGCGAATAAACATAACAATATCTTATAAATATATTTCATTTCTAAATGTTGTCTTTAAATAAATAAATATATATATATATATATATATATATATATATATATATATATGTGTGTGTATGTTGACTTGTTTACTTTTTTTATTAGAGGTTACTAAAACAATATTTGTTGTGAAAACAATATACATGCCTTGACATGAGGTCTGGTAAATACATAGAGTTAAGTTTTTTCTATGAGATCAAATATGGATCAAGAACAATAAATAATGGTGTTCATATAATTTTGCCTTTTATTCCAATGATTTTTATTAATTGCATTTAATATTGTTTAAAAACAAAATTATGCTATCCTTTGAGGTTTATAATTCTTAATGTTTTGACATTATCCATGGAATTATAAAGTTAGTAAAATTTATTTTTCTATTTTACATCAATTATGAGTTTAACATATTTTTGAAACTTAATCAAGTGGGATGGCTAGGAGTTTTTTTTCAATGCGTCATTTCATTTATAATATAGAAAAATAGAAATGTAGGCATGGTGCCATTAATTATTTTATTGCATGTAATAGTTTTAAATTATAATTTTTTGGTGTATATTGATGGAATTGAGTGTTTATGAGTTCTAGCATTTTTTTTCTTCTTATAAATATGTATTTTAAAAGCTTTTTTTAATTTCATGAAAACCTATTTTTTAATATGTAATTTAAAATCATTTGTTATTTCTTCGTAGTGTAAAATTCCACAAGTTGAGTTAGATAAAATTTTGAAGACATAGATGATGAAGATATCCTAATTTTTTTTATAGATTCAAGAAACTATGCAAGGTATAATCCCTATCCAGATCAAAAAATTATCCACCTATGTGTAGTTGAGGTGGATATATTTGATCCAGAGTGGCACTTGTTGACTCTTTGAGAAAACTAGTGACCCAAATCCTACTTTAGTGGGTACATTTGAGATTGATCAAACTACTCAAGAAGTGACCATGAAAAACAAGAATGATCTTTCCCTACAACATGTTGACCAAGATTAGGAAATTTCATGATCAAATAATGGTTGTTTGAATGATGCACCAACAATAATTTATACTAAAAATAAAGGATTGGTTAAAATTAATAGTTTTTCATAGTCATTTTTGGTTGGGAAATATTTTACAAATGTATGCTATGACACTATGTTGGATCTTGATATTGAAATATTTATTGAAGATAAATTAGAAAATATCTTGGTAAAGCTTGAAGATTACTTTGATAAAGGCAGGTTGAATAGTAAATATAAGTTGGTTGAATATAGAAGGAGTTTTGGTATAGGGAGAGTGTTGAATTAATTGGTTGATACCATCTTGAAGGAAGGAGTTGGTGGACTTGAATTGGGATCTATTAATATTATTCTGGGACTTAAGGTTGGTGGTATGCATACTAGAAATGATGATAGTAACACTCAAAAGGGTAATGACATCTAATTTTTATTTTTTTATGGATTTTTTCACCTTTAGGTCTAGTTGATATAAGTGTATTGTTTGTTTGGAAAACCTTGTGCCATTTAATTTCAAGGTTTAGAGAATCTATAATGTCTTCTTTTTTCCCTACTATTTTCATTCTAGAGTTATAATTTATTCAAAACTATGCCTTGCCTTCAAATATTATTTAAACTTACATTTATTGTTATATACTCATTCCATTTATTACATTATATGTGCTTGAAATTTATTATTAAATATATATTTCCTTTAATCTATATATAAATGCATTTAAAGTATGCTACTAAAAAAATTTCCTATTTTTTTTTTGTTTTCTCAATAATGAACATAGTATTAAAGTGTTATATACCTTTAATATCTTTAACAATTAAAGAAATAAACATAGCCAATTGTGAATTACCCTTGCCTTTTGTACCTAATCCACATTCCATATTCACTCTTGAAGCATGGATATATTTGGTTTCTCTTGCTTAAAATTTATTTTAAAAAACTTATATTAGTGCTTGCCCTACAAATGTGATTATTTTGACCTTATTTACATAGAGACATTGATTTGATCTTATAGATCAGATAACAATGGTTGCTAAGAGATTGAAATATCTAAACATGTTTATTTGACCATTCCTTTGAAAAAAACACACACACAATACTATTAAAAAAATCTATAAATATTCTTTGCATTTAAGAAAATAGCAAAACATTGGCATGAAAAACATATCAACTAAAACTACTACTCAAATTCACTTTACCATAACTAAGCTTTGTCCAATGGCCAATAGGAGACTTCTAACTTACCAATGATTTTTGCATCAAATAATAACTTTTAAAAAAATTATGTATGGTTTCATGCCCAATCTATGGTCTATATGAGAAAATATATTAAAAAATTAGCCTTTTATATCATCCTAAATAATCAAAATGAATGTTTTAATGTGTGAAAGCAAATACAAATAATAGTATTTATAAATTAGCCTAACCATTGATGGGATATAAAAGTCATTAATGAAATTTATTTACGTACCAACCTTTCATGTCTGCCACTTAGTCACCAACAAGACAAAAAAACTATCTAAAACCCCTGTTCAATATCCACTATTATCTTAAAGAATAATAAATTATTTCAAGGCTTATGGTTCTCATCCTTACAAATCGAGTCTTTTTTCCACAATGATAGAGATAACTATACACATATATTGTCTTTCATAAATACTAACAAAAATAGAATTGATAATTTATATATGCTCAAACTATAGTCTAGGCATGTCAAGCTATCAAAAATATACAATGTTTCAAATCCAAAATGACATGAAAAACATATTAAAATCCATTTTAAATCTTCACTACCATCTTAAAGAATTAAAAAATACTATATCTACATACTAGAATGAGCCATCTTTTACATACTTAACCAACAATCTAAATTTCAAGTTTGAGGATGAATACAATTGCACTACATTTGAATCTTGACTAACATCTTAAATAATAAAAAATATTACATTACCAATGACCAAGAAACCAAATCATCTCCATAAATCATTTCGAGATTTATGGCTCTCATCATTACAAACTGATGATTTATACCATGAGGATAGAGACACCTATCCAAAAATATTTTTCACTATAGCCCTTATTGAAAAACATAATCTATCAGTGTCAGCAATACAACTGAGACAATAAAAAGTTCATGTCATATTTACACAATCTTTTAGCCTATGTCGCAACATTGGATATACATGTTGGTGGGGATACATTGGCCCATAGGCCCCTAGGTGGTAGATTGGAATGGTGAAGGTGAATAAATTGAAGGAATGGTGTGGGTATATTTTTCCATGTTGGGAAGTGTGTTATGCAAATATTTATCTACTACATCAAATCCATTAGTAATTTTTTGTGTTGGATTTTAATGTGTATGCAAGGATTTGTAGGTTTTTTTTATGTGTTATTTAACTCAAAGTAATTTTACCATTACCGACATCTTAAAAAATATAATCTCTATGTGAACACATCATCTATGAGACCAAGTTTGATAATTCATTTTTCTTATTCAGTGGGATGACAAATTCATGGCCTTTTGATAACTTAATGAACATATGATAGAGGTTAGGCATGCAATCATTGTCAAGTGAGTTAAGATCAACTAATTATATCTATGTCAATGTGGTGATCATATTTTATTTGTTTCAGTTTATTTTTTAAAAATGATTTTAATTTATTCATACAATAAATTTCTTCATGACACAATTTTTTTTACAAACATACAAGGTTATGATTTTGTTTTTTATCAAAGCCCTATTGATTATCCACATTAAAATAAAGAACATGAATACAATCATATTTCCATACTATTGATGGATGGAATTTTTTTCTATGAGAATATTATTTTGTCTCAATTTTGTTGTTAACACTAATATAATTTTTTTATAAAAATTAGTAGGTTACTTATTTCCATAAACTTATGTACAAGTGTACATGGTTGTGATTTTATTCTTACCAAAACCTTGTTTTGTCAGATTTAGGATCAAATCAAGGTAAGATTGGTCCTTTGAATCACACAAAAAATGAGTTTTGTTGTCATCTTTTATAATACTATGTTTTTTGACGACATGGAATCATTGGCTTCTTGTAAAAAAGGCTATGTGAATGGTTTATGGATCTTCTTGGGGTTTATATAAGAATAAATTATGTGTTTAGAATTTTGTTTAATTTTGATAGATGGTCACACATAAACCAAAGGTTGTACTCATAAAATGTTTTAGGTTATTCAATCTTGAATAAATGCCTTTATGTGAATGTGATGAGAATATTATGTTTGTCTCAATTTTGTTGTTAACAATAATATCATTTTTTTAATTTAATCAATATGTTTCTTATTTTAATAAGATTATTTACACATCTGTAGGGATGTGATTAGGTTAAAACCATAACCTATAAAAAATATCTAAAAACTTCCTAGGTTTGAAATCCTCAATCAAGCTTGTTAGCATAATATTAAGCGTTCTCACATAGATGACGAGGTTACAAATAGATTAGTTTTTTTCAATAAGTTATTAATGATCTTTGGTTTTAAAATTTTGAAATATAAATTATACTCATATGCATGCATATACGTGAATGATCCTTGCCTTTTGTACATGATTTATGGTTCTCATTCAATGCCAATGATTTAGAATTATATCTATACAATGTTTATTTTGTTTGACTATGATTTTGTTAATTAGAAGTTTTTGGTACAAAATAATTTGAAATTTATTTTACTAATCTATTTTAATGTCATTTAATATGTTTTTAAATTAACATTATCTTGAATGAATATGTTAAGTTGACATTATATTAGATGTTCAACCATAATAAATTATCAATGTTTATTGAAGACATGTATTGTAATCATTGCATTGTATACAATCACATTTGTGTATGCCCACATCATATCACAGCCCAAATCACATTGTGATATTAAACTAGTTTAATCATGATATTAAGAACATATTAGTTTGGTATAAAAAAATCTATCTGTGAAAACATAATATAAGAGAGAAAGTTTTTTATTACATTAAAAGTGTGAATAAATCATAGTTTTAAATAATTAAGTATATTTTCCATGGCCTTTCCTTGACATTAGATGAGATGAAGAGAATGTTATTACCTTGTTATTATGATAAATAAATTATTCTTGCATTCTGTATGCAATGGTTCACATTAGATGATGGAAATTAAATGTCATTATATTTCTCTGCTTCTATTGCATGGCACATATTGATTCATCTATCTTGCAGGGCTTGAAGGTGGAGATGGGGATGCATTGGATTCCTAGAAACCAATTGGTAAATATGGAAGGTGAGTTGTCAATAAATTAAAACATTGACTTGGGTACCGTTTTCCAAGGTGACAAGTCCATTATGCAATTTTTTTTTGAACTAGATGCCACTAGTCTTTTTTGGGGTTAAATATTAACCCAAACTAATGCTTCATAGTTTTAACATGTTTTTTAATAAACAAAAAAATGGTCTAAAGCATTTAATATCATAATTCAAAATAAATTAATCTTTATCAATTGTTTCTTGTTCTCTTACTTAATGAATGTTGCTAATACAATTGAAGAGATTTCCACAAAATAAGGACATAGTGTGTGTGTGTTTTCCCCAAAAAGTACATTTTCCAAAAGATGTGAATTATAAATTATTTTAAATATTTGTAGGTATTGATTATATTTTAGTGAATGTTTATTTTCTTATTATTTAATTACATTTATCATGTACTTTAGAACAATATAATGGTATTATTTGTTTAAACACTATAAATATGTGTCAAATGTTGTTTGTTGAGTATGTTATATGGAATACAATTACAATGTCACCCATCTTTTTAGAATTTACATCCATATTTGGTTTCCTTTCTTTTTTAAATAATTATCTAGACACTTGTTTCACTTCATCAACATTTCCATTGCACCTCCTCAGTGCAATTGCTAGTATATAATATAACAACAAAGATGATGAAACACAACTAATTTATCCATTCTCACCTTAATTTCATATATTTAACATTAAATATTCTTGTGTGGACCACTAAATAATTATAAAACTATTCATCTATAATACCTTGGATTTTAGTTGTGAAAACATATGCTTCATCAAACAACCTATTAGTGGTTTACTAAACTAGAAGAATACCAAAGGAGGACCCAATGGATATAGGTTCAGAATGGCTATGGATCTATAATATTTTTTGTTGTTACACCATTTCAATCCAAGTTGTTTTCTTGGATGTGATCACTTAGTTCATGATGAAGAAGTTCTATGGAAGATTTGTGAATGATTCATTGTGGTGATCTATGTAAGCTTCAAATATCTTGTTTCTTGGGTGGTAGATCAGAGGAAGCTACCCTAATGTTTTCATGGAAATAATGTATGATAGAGGAATTTTTGGTAATGTTACTATGAATCTTTTAGATAAGTGTGTGAAGGATATAAGAATCTACACCTCTTTCATTATGGTTTGTGTGATTACTAGACGAATATGCATTAGAGATTTCTATGGTCCATGTCAGAAGCCATTTGACACTCTTGATATGTTGTGTCTTTACTACCACTTTGATGTTTGGAATGGATTTCCCTATTTGTTGGGTTGTGTTTTTCATATGTGCGGAGGCTGTGTGGATGCTTCAAGGAGGATGAATATTAGTAGAAGATTGTTTGATTCAAGATAGATTTTGGTCTGTAACAAAATTTTTGGGGAAGCTCTACCAAAGTATGACAACTATGATATATAATTTATATTTATTGATGAGTTACCTCCCTTAATGTTAAGCTTGTGAGATCCTTCAAACCCTCTTGGTGATATGGTTTTGGGTTCCTTCAAACCCTTTAGTTGTTTGAATGAATTATATCAATATGTTATATTGTTAAGGATGATTTGTCTATCACATTTATATGATTTAGACACCATTTGGATTAGTGGGTGTGTAGGCTCACTAGTTATGCTTAAGTTGTGTGAAGGCAGTGTAGATGTTTTCAGAGATATAAGATTAGTAAAAGTTAGGATGTTTATGGGTTTTTTTTGTTTTACAGTAAAAGTTCCAGGGAAACCCAGTCGAAGGAAGATATCTATTTTTAGTATTTTTTATTTATCAAGGAGTTTCCTTCCTTATCTTGATAAGTTTATAGGATCCTTAAAACCCACTCGTCATGATTATGTAATCCATCAAACCCTCTTGTTGTGCCTGACATGGTTGTGGGACCCTTAAAAACCTCTTATTGTGAATTGTCATGGTTGTGGGACAATTATTCAAAACCCTCATTCTTGGTTATGGGTCCAATTATAAAAACCCTCACTTGTCTGGTTAATATCTCTAATTTCAAAAGTGTTTATCCTATCCAATAAATAAAAATAAAAATAAAAAATAAATTATAAGATATATTTGAATTATCACTTTGAAATTTATTAAAAACTAGCTTAATTTTCCAATATATGATCTATAATGGAAGCAAGGGTAAAGTTTAATATATTGATTTTTTCAAAATTATGTTTAAATTTAACTTTGACATTCATTTTCCATCACATATATATTTCAACTTAAATGCGATGTCCATTTGACCATCACTTAGAAGTTTATTATTTTTCTTGGAGAATTCAATTGATCAATCATAATATCTTGGTTGTATGGTGAAGTTTGGATCCTTTTTATTTTTTGGACATATATTTTTGAACCGAATAGAGTGGTGAACCTAGATTAATGTCACGTGTCACTAGGAAATTAGATAAAAATTTAATGGAAATATTAATCACTATGGCATGTAAAAAGTATAAGAAAAAAATCTTGAGATTGATATCTCTTGGTGTATTTAATATATTTTCACCAATTATGTCAATAAGCTTTTTGAATGGAAACAAGGGAGTGTAGAATGAGTTGTTAAAAATTATGATCAATCTTAAATTTAATGTCCATTTGATTATTCTATTTAAGGTAGAAAAGTGAGTTTTGAAAAGGACTCGACCAATTACATAAAGTCGCCTAAGTGACAAATACCAACCAGCAAACCACAAATAAAGTAACAAAAAATGAGAACAAAGACCAAAAATAGTAGATAAACAAAACATACATAGTTGCTTCACAACACAATATTATAATCAATGATTATTTTTCCACTCCTCATATGCATTTTTCCATTCATTGATCATACTTTGAAAATTGATTCCTATTTATTTTGTAACCTAACAGATTCCCTAATAGGTTTAATCTTCAAAACAGATTGAGATCCATTGGCTATATTATTTTCATTTTGACTTTTCCTTGTCTCTGTAGATGAAAATTGCCCCATTTTATTGCATGATCCACCATCTGCTTGCCTCTTAAAACAACTAAAAGAAAGTCCTTATTCTCTTTATTACATTCCAATTTAAATCTTGGAGAAATACATGCTACATAAATTCTATTGGAAAATTCCTTACTATCTAGCTTCTTCTTATTTAAAGCTAACTCAGAAAGATGTTCCTTTACTGGGGTAAAATTTGAGCTGGTCACATATTCAACCTCCACATCCTCCAAATTTTCCAAACACTGAAAAGCATTCTTATTCTCAAGAGACTCCAATTGAGAAGAAATTATTGAACTTAACTCTAATTTTCATTTTTCTTCATCCACATCAGTTTCAATTTCATGTATCTTCTCTGAAAGATTTCTTAAATGAGAAATAATTTCCTGTAACCCTACATCTAAACCTGAGTGTGGAATAATGTCCTTCTCTATTGATTCAAGCAAATTGCCTAATTTAGGTAGACCCCTACCTTTTTTTTAAGTAGAAGCATCCTTAAAAGTAATTAAATCTTGAAATACTACATCATTAGGAATGATCTTCCTTGAAACCTTTTCTATACCAATATTATTTTTCTTAGCCCAAATATTCAGATCCTTCTTGAACACAAAAGCATTCTCTTTTTTTATAAAGGGCAATTTTTGGTGGCATGACCCAATTTCTTACACCCCTGACATTTTAACAAAGAATTCTCATATTCTATTTTATATACTAGCTCTCCATTTGAGGAATTTAAAATAATCGATTTCAACAATTCCAAATCCATTCTAGCATTAACACAAAATCATGTACCATTCAAGTTCTTGATTTAGTTGCTAAATCAAATGCAATAAGATTTCCAAAAGTATTTAAAATACTAATAAATAAATCCTCATCCCAAAATTCTAGTGGAAACCCTGAGAACCATACCCATATAGGCATCTTATGTATATATTCCTGATTAGGATCAAATCTTGGAGACCATTTTTTTAAAAAAGACTACTTCTACCTAAAAACCACAGTCCTCCCATTAATATTTTCGCTTGATCCTCCTCATTATTTCATTTAATAAGGAAAAAATTATTAAAAAGGGTTGAAATCTACAAATAACCTCTAACCTTCCAATGAATCCTAGCCCAGGCTCTAAATCTTTCAATGTTAGGATGCTATCCTAAAAACTTACACACCAAATTGGATTTCCACCATAATGAAGATTTATTTTTAAGAGCATCCGACATATTAATGTGAAACCCTCTTGCATATTTTTAAATAGGTAAATCCATCCCTACAAATAAATCCTTATATTCTCCTACCTTCCCTTTAAGCTTATCATCCTAGGACAGGGGATCCATCAAAAGATTTTGAGAAGAAGCAAAAATATGTTCATCAAACTGAATAAAATCTTTAAAAATGTTTATTTCTTGGCCAATATTACTAGACACTTTCAAATCCACTAAGGGTTTAAAAGGAGACACCCCTATCATGCCCTCAAAACTTGTCACCCACTCTGATCAATTGCTCCATCTCCTAAAGTCAATAGATTAGTCACCATTTTCAATAGGGCTTTTGAAGAAGAAAATAAAGGCTATTCTCTCCTTAACAATGATGCATTCAGATCCTATTTTACATCCCTTATATTATAAAACTCCATACCTTAACATACACCATAAAATCCCTTAACTTGCACCAAAGGACCAAAGAATTCCATCGTAAACCCTCGACTTGCTATTCTTGGAGCAAACCCTCGATCTGCTCATTCCCTCAGATTATTACATCCATTTGATTGTTAATTCAAAGTTTTTACTTTTAATTGGAGAAGTCAATAAAAAAAATCATAATATCTTGGCCATATGAAGGAATATGGATTCCTTTTTTCTCTGGAAATATAATTTTCAAGCCTCATACATTGGTGTAACTAGATTGATGCAAGAACATCTTGGTTCACATGTAATATTTCATCAACAAAAAATATGAATATTTAGTTAATTATAGTCTATGGTGATTATGTATCTAGCATTATCCTCAATTAGTATTGTGGCTTCAATAGTCTTAATTCTTGACCTTGGCTATGAATATTCTTCTTTTACACTTTAAATAACTTAAAACAAGTCATCGTGACACCTTTCGATGTTAAGTGGTAACATGTTTGGTTGGAATTAAGGATTGAAATGACATTTGGAATAAGTGGAGGGGTTTATGATGCATTATGATGAATCAATTATTTGATGTGTTATCTTGTGATGTATTACAATCAGAACTAATGTGCATTTTATCATTATTAGTGGGTTGTTTGAATTATTAATGTAAATTGGTGGATTGTGTGTCTATATAAACACATACCATACATTTAAAAATGAATTTGATTCTAGATAGGGATAATTAGTCTAAATTTTGGTTTTGAGGAGTATTACAATTAGATTTATGCAAAAGTTTAAATGGGACTACTATGAAATAATCTTTGGGAACCATATTATGGAGTTGTTTGTTGTTTATAATTCTGTAGGCATTTTGTTTGAGTTGTTAAGAGTTGGAATGTATCAATATAAATTGATCAAGTTTTTAAAATCTCTCTTTGAATTAAATTTGTGTTGTATGAATTTTTATTGTGTAATTATGGGTTGCATAATAGAAGGCATATATTAACTAAGGGGAAAGTGCATAAATTTGAGGGAAAATTTTGTGGACATTTTAATGAATTTTATAATAACACATGTAGACATCCAATTATTACCACTTCCATGCTAAAATTTTAAATCTAAATGATTTTACATAATAATGCACAAACTAGACCAAAATTAAAAAAACTCTCTAATTCATCCGCACACATCATGTGAAAGTACTGAACCACATCAATATGTCCCTAATTAAGGAATTATAATATACTCAATAATTATCTTCTTATAATTTATCTTGGGTCAAATTGGACTTAGTAAATTGACATTCTCAATCAATAAAATCCTCTGATTCATCTGCACATGTCATGTCTGATTCATATTAGGGCATCCCTAATTGGGGCATTGTCATGTACGTAATTATCTCCTTCCTCTAATTCACTTCTAATCAAAATGTGACCGATTAAATTTATTTTTTTGCCCATTTTAATTAAACAAGTGACCAATTTACAAGAGTTGAAAAAATACTAAACAAAATCATTAAACAAAACAAACTAGATTAAAAGCTTGAGTGAAAAATCCATGGAAACTTAATGAATATCTAAGATTGGAAATTCATAAATAAAAAAATATCTAGAAATATGATGTTTTGATGATGTCATCAACCTCAAATTCAAAAGTGGGAAATATCAAGATTAAAGCTAGTCATCAACCTCAAATTCAAATGAGGTAAATATCAAGATTAAAGCTAGTCATGTCTTATTAATGCCCCACTTTCCCAAAACGTAAATGCATTTTGACCCCCTAATCCTAATCCAAGATTAATAAAACATGGTTTGGGGTCAATTGAAAAAATATAAATACATGAGCCATGACCATAACCATTAAACATTTTTAGGTGCAAATAAACTATGCTAAAATATCACTAGAAAGCTTCAAACCTTCTTCTATTTTCACCCAATAAAGAGCCAAGACATATTGGTTCAAGGAGAGATGATGGAGGCGCTCATCTTACCATATTAATAAAGACTTGGAGAACCAAATCCAAGCATAAAAATGATTGGTGGACCGATCTTAGAGGAGAGTCACTTAGGGAAGGCATTGCTTGTGTTTTTTTGTCTAGCTTCTTGAGTCCATTTATCCATGCCCCTTGAGGGAGTAAGTTTAAAATGTTAGTTTCATTATGCTTGTCTTTTGTTTTATGCATTAATGCATGAACTAAATTGTTTTAAAATCTTGTTCTATAATATATATGCATTATATTTTATAGGCTTGGTAAACACCAAGCCTATAACACATACATGGGTAAGTGTAAAAAGTTGGGAAATAACAAGTGGCCTATCTATGGACATGATTTTCATAAAATTTCAGAAAATATGAGCTTCTGTAGATAATTTGAGATATATACACTCTAAATTTGAAGATGGTGTAACAACATGAAACGTATAATTTCAAGTCTAGTTTTCAAAAAACTATTTTTTAATAAAATGGTTAAGTATCACTAGGTCAAATATCTAAAATTTGAAGAGAAATTTTTATTTTTTTAAAGAAAATAGAGTAGGTAGACGGCCATGTGGCATACCATTTTTTGAGTAGCATTTAATATTATTTGAAACCCTCTAAGAAAAATTTATATAACATCTTCTAATTTGTGATCTATATTTTTTTATGAATACTTTTTTTAATGAATTTTACAAGTAAATAGATCCTAAAAAATGACAAAAAAATGAATAGTCATCCGTGTGATGCGCCTAACTACCTCAAAAAAATAAAAATCATTTTTTAAAATGTGTGTAGAATTAGTCCTAATTTGTGACCATATAACTTATTTTTCACTTGGATCAACAAAATACAAATTAAATGAACATGTATAAGCATGTATGTTTATAACATGTAATACTTTAAAAAAGGTATAGTTAGAAATCAACATAGTTTGAAACTTTAAATTAGTACACAAATTATAAAAATCATATTTTTGGAAATAGGAGAGTGTGCTCATCATGATGGTATTAAGTTTTTGAATTTTCATGTTGAAATTCATAGTATTTTTGGTGATCAAAGTTGAATTTTGTTATTTTTATCATAACTCTCAGACTTAGCTGTAGATTGACAGGTCCAAGCCTTAGGCTCAAGAATCCAAGCCATTCTCGAGCCAAAAGGTGTGAGATTTGAATTAAAATTCAAATAATGTGATCAAATTAATAATGTAAATGCGGTATTAATGTGATCATGTTATTAACAATGTTAGTAATGTGATTGTGTTACTTAATACTGTAATTGCATTAATAACAAGATCACGTTATATTTAATAACACCCAAAAACCCAAATTTTCTATTTACATCAAATTTTATATATGACCTTATATGTTCTTGAGCTCCCTAATAGTTTTGTGATTTCATGTGATATGGGAAAGGTCCCTAACCTTATATAGTGAATTAAGGTGTCATTGTATCACATTAGACTTCAAAAAAATTATATGCATTTTAATATGTTGTCTTGGCCACTTATAATTACTTGTTTTTAAGGTGTAACTCATTATACATTTTATGATATAACTTATTTTATCATGAGATGTCATAAAATGCATTTTTAAACCCATGGCCAAAACATAACCTTTAGAGTACCAATCTAGATGTGCATCTGATGTAAACTGGGGCTATTTTGAGCCCCTTTAACCTAATTACATGAATGAAAAATGTGATTTGGGGGTTGATCAACTCCAATTTTATTATCTCAATTTAAGTAAAGAAACATAATTTATTTATATGCAAGTTCTAAATTTATAGAATGTGGTTTTGATCTCAATAAACTTGAAGTCATCAGCTAATGAATGCAAATGCCGATTAATTCAATTATGGAGGTAATTAGGGTCAAATTGAGCTATGTGAAGAGATTTTAAATTGTATATTCAGTGTGATTTGGATTGAAATTAACCCTAATGTCATGTCATATATAATTAACCAAAGAGTTGATTCATTTAATTGAAGAGGCATTTGAGGCCAATTTGAACCCCTCAAAGAACAAGATATGATTTGGGGCAAAATTAAAAGTTTGATGCTATCATGAATTGATCTAATTGGTTAAATTATGTAATTAGGAATGTTATTTGGGAAAAATTGAGCACCTAAACCAAATTTATGGCAACATGAATGGCTTAACTCACCCTACTTTTATCAGAAATGTAAACATGTTCAGGTAGTCATCATAAATAAGTGAACAAGTAGTTCAAATTTTCTTCAATTACCTTAGTGATTGGACCCTATATCTGATATATTAAACCCCAAACCTTGTACTATTTAACTTAAACCCTAAACCCTATACCATTTACCTTAAACCCTAAGCCATAAGACCTAAACCCCAAACCCTATAAATTGTAAACCCTAAACCAGTAAATTTAGCCCCAATTAACATCCTTTATATATAGTAAGAATTAGGTTCATACGGATGAACTTGGTCAAAATCACATCACTCATTACCATAATTGACTTAATTGGCTCAATATGTGATGATGTGGGGGCTAATTAAGACCAAAATCACATTCTTTACTCATAGATATAGGTTTAAGGAGATCAAATTTGCCCCAATCACCTTCAAGATTGTACCTTATATACCTTGAATCCTATACCCTAGGCCCTAATCCTTAAATTTCCTAGTCCCTAAACTTTAAACCATAAATATAAAATCTTTAAACCTTGAAACAATCATTTTAGCCCAAATTAACATCATTTAGATTAATAATTAAGTTCATAGGGCTCAATTTTGCCTAAGTCACATGATCGATTACCCCATTTGACTAATTCACTCAATTTGCATGATGACATGGGGTGTAATGACAACCCAAAAACATATTATTTAGTCACAAATGGGTCCAAATGATTCAAATTATCCTCAATTATCTTTGTGATTTAACCTGTGTACCCTAAACCATATGTACATTAAAACCTAAGCCTTAAACCATAAACCCTAAACATTATACCCTAAATTGTAAACCATAATCTTTCCCTATTTACCAATCGATTTAGTCCCAATTAACATCCATTGTAATAAGAATTAGGTTCACATGGCATAAAATGATTAGGCATTATATAGAGGTCTTTAAACCTAAACCCTAGACACTAATCCCTAATCCCTAAAACATAAATCCTAAGCCTTATGCCCTAATTTCCACTACATGATGCAAACATACATGCCTTATGATTGTTGGGTGAATATATTGTCGTCAACTAACTGATGACAAAATGGGTATATCAACCATAGCACAAGGAGATTTACGTCACAAAAATGTGGGTTTACCACATCTAAACGAGGTAAATCTCTCATCTCATCAAGGGGAGGTTCTCTATGAATATTTATATGCTATATGTATATATAAGTAAGCAGAAAATAATACTCGAGGTAATATAACAACATCCACCTCTCTTTTTTTAGAGGTGATGTCCAAAGAATAAGAGAGAGAGATCCTGGTCGTTGGCTAAGAACATTCCTCTTCTTTCAGGAATGATATCTAGCATAGAGCAGAAAATCCCCTAAAGTAGGTAACAAAGTTCACAACGAAACCCACGTAAGCACAAAGTCTTCCGTTGCCTCTTTCACTGATTCGAAATACGCGTAACCATAGAGTGAAACAAATCACAAAGTCTTTGCCTAAAACTATAATAGATAAAAGGATCACCAAGATAAAAGTAGCTCAAAGTATTTCTTCTATCTTTTATAAACGTCCTCAGATAATATCAACACACACACTTTGCTTATTAAATCGAATAGATAAGAGATTATCAGGAAAGAGGACATAAAGACTATTTCTTAAATAACACAAATTACTTCAACACAAAGTCTAAAATAAACATGTTTCTCATTCATTTGATAAAATATGATTTACAAGTTGAGCACAAAGTCTCAAGAAGTGTCTCTATTTCAGCAGAGTTTTTGCTCTCAATTATCTAGAGATATATTTACAAAAGAGGTTCCCTCTATATATAGGGAGAAACCTTCAAAATTGAAAAAAGATTAGAATATTGAAAACTTAGTCAAAGATGAGTCAGCGTTGACTTTGGAACATTTGCATATGTACTTTTGCTTTTTGGTGACTCCGTTGGGGATCGAACGTGCAGTCTAAAACCTCAAGTTTCAGATTGAAGCAGTCCCTACCCTTATCCATTACATAGTCTGGCGACTCCATTCCATGTCTTACCCATTATCATTATAGCCTTACCATCTTCTTCTATTTCTGTTATATTATCTGATCTGCAAAACCAGAGCTGGTGGGAAGAGCACGCAATTTGAAGTCTCAAGCTTCAAGCTGAAATAGATCCTGCTCTTTTCTATTTTTGTTCTGCAATCTGGCAACTCCACATTATACAAAAAGCCAAAAATCTCAAGGTGTTGTTGACCCTACTTTTGAGTTGGTGCGACAAAGTAATTTTGAGTTGTTTCCTCCACAACCTCACCTTCAACGAACTAGGAGTCTTCCTCCTAGCCCTACCAGGTCACCAGAACAAGGCAGAGCTTCTTTTTCTGCCACTAGCAGAGCTTTGCCTATCCATTCTACACCCAGATTTGTGATCCCAATTTTGCATAATCAAATCATGGCTCAAGGCCCTTAGGGTAACTCTTTTGGTCCACTTAATTTGACTCCACCCCTGCGTGAGCTTCCACATAGTTCAAGAAAAAAATTTCCCAAATTCTTTGGTGATGAGAAAGTTCATCCTGATGAATACATTGCAGCTTTCAGCATAGCCTGCGATGTAATAGGGGTGAAATTTGAAGACATAACAGTCAGGCTATTCATGGAGACACTACAAGACGCTGTTTCAGATTGGTTCTACCACCTACAGGCTAGATCAGTGACTGATTGGGACACTCTAAAAGACAAATTTGAAGCCAAGTTCAAGCCTGCAAAAGATGCACATGCTTTGCTAGCCCAGCTCACTCAGATGAAGAAAGAGCTTCATGAACCTATGAGGGATTTTATTGCCAGGTTCGACAAGTTGAGGCACAGGATTCCCATGGTCGCCTAGCCAACACCTCAGAATCTCAAGTGTTTCTTCATCAACTCACAGCTACCTGAAGTGAGTTTCTTACTGAGATGAGCCAGGTACATAGACCTTGTTGTTGCTCAGGACTTGGCTACTGAGGTAGAAGATGACCTTATCTTGGCTGAAAAGATAAGAAGAGATTCAAATAGAGGTAAATCTTCTCCTTCTTCTGAATACTCCTCTTCAGCCACCACTGATCCAATGATACAGAAGCTAGTGAATGAATTACTGGTCCTCAGAAGACAAATGGCCCAAGTTATGTCTGCTTCTAATTGGGATATGCCAAGGAGGACATTTCATAATCAGGCATACCAAGGCAATGTTGCTAGGAATTAAGGGCAGCCAGATTGCCTTCCTCCCCCGTAGAGGAACCTTGCACTTAAAGCACCTCCAACCAACTCAGCAGTTGGATATTTAGAAATACAACATGATTTCTCTTTCCAACCTGAGTTTGATCAAGAAGAATCAGTTGATGACTCTCACATCAGTTTTTTGAACTATCAAGATGAACCCAGAAGAAAAGGCAATGCAGCTGAGGGGTCATATGTTGTATTCACCCTATCCAAGAATCAATCAGCTCAACAAGCTGATAAAGAGAAATCAGAGGAGCGACCTCAACCAACAGTTTCAATTGCTAAGCGGGGATCCACTCTTCCTTTTCATCCAAAGGACCCATTGATTGCAAGAAAGGTAAGTACCCCTAATTCCCCTACGCCTTCTACTTCAAATTCGCAGTCCAGTCCTCCCCATTTCAAAAATCAAAATGATGAACTCCCATCCTCTACTCCTAGCTCATTCTAGGCGTTTGATATCATTGACCATATAAAGAAAACCAAAATTTAAATGTCTGAATTTGAATTTTTGCAGTCCCATCCTGAGCAATTAGACAGACTAGTTCAATGTGTTAAAAACCAGAACGTCCATGTTGAACAAGCAATTTCCAAAGTGACACATGATTCCCTCAGGAATGCACCCACAAAGAACAACCTTGTCATTGCTCTCCTTGTTGCTCCTAATAGGACTGAACCTTTTTGTCTCATTGTTGATAAATGGACATCAACTCAACAATTGCATCATTGATTCTGGGGCTTCAGACAATGTCATGCCTGCTAAAGTGGCAGAATCTCTAGATCTCACACTGACCAAGACATTTGGGAGATGTTTCTCTATGGAGAACAAACAAGTGCCACTACTGGGGCAAATTAAAGATGTCTAATTTGCATTTGCTGCCTTTCCAAACAAGTGAATCAAGATGACCATCCTAGTGGCTGACGTCCCAGCATCATATGACACCCTTATTGAGCAGAATTTCTGTAAGGATGTTGGAGGGGAATTAAGCATGGACTTGTCTCAGGCAAGAATCCCTGTGAAAGGTGTAATGCAGAGGTTGCTTCCTGAGAAGGAGGCAAAATACATTGTCACTCAGACATCAAGGCCTGGAGCTCAAATTCTGTTTGAGTCTTCAGGCAAGAGTAATTATTTTCTATCTACTGAAGACATTCATGTTTCAGCAGATAAAAATTTTGTAGGTGACGATCTAAGAATTGGTTCAGATGGAGCAACACCAAGTATGCCTGAAAGTGTCAATGATTGGCAGGTGTTGAATGGGAACAATCAAATCATATGTTGGATTGAACCAGAAGAGCAACCAATTATGGTAGTGGACCATGCTGCTGCACATCAAAATCAAGAAAATAAAAATTTTGTCAAAAGAGCAAAGATTCATGGTTTTCAGATTAAAAGTCAAGTCTTGTTGTGGGACAAGAGGAGAAAACCAAAGGGAGGACACAGAAAATTGGTTTCTTGGTGGAGAGTTCCATTCACCCATCACCGATTCTGGAGAGAAAATGGCTTCTTGCTGGTTTATCAAGATAGAGCATTATTTTCACTGCCTTTCAGGGGGAAGCATCTAAAATACTTCAATTTTTGAAGTATCAGATAAGATCACCAATGCATATATACATTTGTATAGTTTTTGTGTTGATTATTTTTTTTGGTTTCTCATTTTTTTTTTCTTTTTTTGGCTTGACTTCGTAGCCCAATGGCTTGGATGAAGGCACTTAGAGACTAGTTTCTACTCTTGTTGATCGGTTCGATCAACAAAAATTTGCCAACAGGAGCCAGCTATTGTTCTCAAAATTTAGCTACGCTCATTTTTGGAACAACCCCTACGAAACTTGTCTATTTCATATTTTTCTCTTTAGATTCATCTTTCAAAGCGAGTTTCTCTTGATCTCGAGTTTTGTCGACTGACATCTTTAAAAAAAATTGCAACCTTTCTTAGTTATGATTTTTCAACCAACGTGAAATTCATTGTGATTTTAATGTGATCAAAATGTCCAAATTTTGATAAATTTCAAAGAGTTAGTGTTGTTTTTCAACAAATATGCAAAAGTGGCAAATTTTGCTGCCATTGCATATTTTTTAGCAAATATGCAAAAGCGGCAAAATTTGTCGCCATTGCATATTTTTCAGCAAATATGTAAAAGCGGCAAAATTTGCCGCCATTGCATATTTTTCAACAAATATGCAAAAGCGGCAAAATTTGTCGCCATTGCATATTTTTCAGCAAATATGCAAAAGCGACAAAATTTGCCACCATTGCATATTTTTTCTCATTTTACTTCTCTATGCAAGGGCGACAATTTTTGTCGCCCATGCATACCTTCCCCTCGTGTTTACTATCTTTGAAAACTTTTCATTTTCTTATTTTTCGAGCCTGCTTTCCTTTTGCTTTCTGACCTGCTCATGCCTCATCCCTTTCAAGTGCATTTCCCTAATCATGACCATCAAATGTGTAGTTTTTTCAGATTACTAATTTTTTCTCTGATTGCACAATCACGATTCTTACTGCAATTTTTCTAAAGGATCCCTTTTCATCGACGTCTTTTCAACCAAAGTTCTCTCAAATCACTGAAGTTTCTCTAAAAAAGTCGAAGACAATGAAGTACAAGTATCAAAATGTTTTTCCAATCACCTCAGTTGCTTCTAATGTTGATGAAATTAAAGATATAGAGATTGGGCACGTAGATATGGTCAAGTTCATAGAAAGAACCAAATCAAGCAATCCCAGCCATGAAATGAAGAAGACTGGCAATAAAGATTGAAGCTATTCTTCCATGCTTTATTCAAAATGCATTTTGTAACTGACTTGGGACATTTGCATATGTACTTTTATTATATGTAATTACATGTAAAAATCCAGAAAATGTCCCAAATTCAATGTTGACTCATCTTTGACTAGGTTTTCAATATTCTAATCTTTTTTCAATTTTGAAGGTTTCTCCCTATATATAGAGGAACATCTTTTGTAAATATATCTCTAGATAATTGAGAGCAAAAACTCTGCTGAAATTGAGACACTTCTTGAGACTTTGTGCTCAACTTGTAAATCATATTTTATCAAATGAATGAGAAACAGGTTTATTTCAGACTGTGTTGAAGTAATTTGTGTTATTTAGAAAATAGTTCTTGTGTCCTCTTTTCTGATAATCTCTTATCTGTTCGATTTAATAAGCAAAGTGTGTGTGTTGATATTATCTGAGAACGTTTCCAAAAGAAAGAAGAAAGACTTTGAGCTACTTTTATCTTGGTGATCCTTTTATCCATTATAGTTTTAGGCAAAGACTTTGTGATTTGTTTCTCTCTATGGTTACATGTATTCTGAATTAGTGAAGGAGGCAACAGGAGACTTTGTGCTTACGTGGGTTTTCTTGTGAACTTTGTTACTTACTTCAGAGGATTTTCTGCTCTATACTGGATATCATTCTTGAAAGAAGAGGAATGTTCTTAGCCAACGACCAGGATCTCTCTCTCTTGTTTTTTGGACATCACCTCTGAAAAAAGAAAGGTGGATGCTGTTATACTACCCTGAATATTATTTTCTGCTTACTTATATATACATATAGCGTATAAATATTCATAGGGAACCTCCCCTTGATGAGAGGAGAGATTTACCTCATTCAGATGTGATAAACCCACACTTTTTGTGACGTAAATCTCTTTGTGTTGTGGTTGATATACCTATTTTGTCATCAGTTAGTTAACGACAAAATATTCACCCAACACTTTGTAAACATATTCTTCATCATCATCCTTATGATACTATATTCATTGGTATTACTAATTTACCCCATAAGATATATATGCATTATTTCCATAGGAATATATTTTTGAGGTGATATAATGTTTTGTTGTGACTTGTCTAGTTGCAAGAAGGTTTTTTCATGGCCTCCACAAAGTTTGCAAAATTGAAATGTCACATCATTATTAGGACATGTGCATTTAAAATAGTCTTGGAAATATTTAAATAATATATGTAAATTAGAGGTAATCACATCCATTTCATTTATCCACGGTCTACCAAGAAGCTATCTTTTCATTAGATATCACTTAAAAAGGTATAACTAAAGTCTTGGCCCCAACAATTATGTTCAATATAATTTTTCATATGGGCTTCATGGTTGATTGAAAAATCCTTATACAAGAATATCTAAAGGTGTGATACACCAACAATAAATTCATAGTGCATTAATGAATGCCTCACTACATATAATCAATCTTGAACAATTGTCTATAAAGACCATCTTAACTCCTTAATAGTTTATTTTAACTTGAATCTACAATGGGAGGTTTTGGGCATGATCTCTTTGGGAAGAAAGTCCAATAATTCAAAAGAGATGATATTCTCACAATATTTCAAAGAATTAACAACACAATAAAAGTAAGTTGGTTGAGTATCACATGGAAATGTAGCATCACACAAGGCATCACAAAATATGTATTTAGAAATAGCTGATACTTTGAATAGCCCTAATATATAAATTTTGCCTTGGGTATCCTAAAGTTGGTCCAAAAGTTTATACAATTTAGGAACTTAGATTTTAATTATAGAAGGAAGAGGGGGCTATTAGAAGCTTAAGGAAGGGTGTTTTGGTTAACCCAATCTTAAATTCTAGAGAGTAAGGAGGAGAAATAATAACATTGCATGGCCTACCCCTTTGAGTTGTTACAAAATCTACCTCATAACGAATCATCATAAAATCAAAAATATAAGGGCCACCACTAAGAGGAAGGCAAAAACATCTATCAAGTAAAAGGGTTTCATCACATAAGGCATCACAAATAACTCTATCATGTCTCAATCTATAATATGATATTCTATGATAAATGTCACGATATAAAAATAAAATCATTGATAAAAATTAGTATTAAAAATGTATAAGCAAGCTTATGAAAATGTAAAAACTAAGTACCTCACATGCCATTTTATAAATGAATGAAATATAAAAATCTAATATACCCATAAGAAAAGAGAAGAAATACAAATACAAGCATAAGCTACCATCAGAAAAAGAATTACAGATAAACAAAACCGATATGATCCAAACCAATAAGAAGCCTAATGATAAGACAAAAGTAAATTGAGGGTTTTAATGACACCCTAAAGAAAATCATAAGTCGAAATATTGAGAAAGATAAAACCATAGGCGGGAAACTTAGAAGGTTTAAGTGTTCAAAGAATGGAGAAGTTCACCAAAATGTTTTAATTATTTTTTACACAAGGATTATTAACTTATGAAAAACATGCTAAAACTAAAGCATGGATTAGATATAGAATAATACAGTAAACAATACTAATCAAACCTATACTATGCCTAAAAATAGTAACTAAAAGTACAAGTAATATATGACTAAGTAAAGAAAATGTACCAAAACATAAAAGAGAGATAAATAATAACACTTGGTCATTGTGTTGAGAATCTGAGACTAGAAACAATATCTGGATGTGACAACCCACTTATCTTTTAAATGTTACTATCACTTGTTAAAGGTAAAAAATCGGTGATGTATTGAATCCTTATGAGACAAAATTGATAGGGCACCAAATCTTTATTGCATGTTGCATATGATTATGTACCCTACCATAGAATGTGTCTTTTACTTAATTTCAATTTTTTATGTCACTTTGTATATTGATGATGGACATGAATATAATTTATCTTCTAAGATTTGATGGCTTCTGTTTTGATTCTCTTTTGATTTTGAACTAAATCTTCTACCAACATTGCAAAAGGAATAAAATAAAAAGTTAGTTGGCTCGAGAAACCTCTTCAAGATTTGTAACTACATATCTAACATGCTTGGAATCAAAGCCATTGTAATTATAATACAATGTAAATGGAATCTCATATAAGTGAGAGAAAGGGCTTCATATCCTATCCTAGATAATCAAATTAAAATATATATTTCCCACTAAACCTTCTTTTGATATAAGACCTTCTTAGTAGATGGATGAGGGTAGAATTTAAGTAACTGTGCATAATCATTGATGTGTTAATGATGACCTATTTAAAACCTTGATAAAATAGGAATAAGAGTCGTAGAGGAGGAGAATAAATAATCAAATGATTAATGGAACCTCTATATATATATACTCCTATAAATCAAATATACATAAAGAATGACCCTAAAAGATAGGATAAGACAAAAATCAAAGTATAAGGGATCAACAAGTTAAGAATATAGTCGTGTGGGATGCTTATAACTTATAAATAGTCCCTATAATAGTGTTTTATGATGGCAGGATTCTATTTCATCTAAGGGGCCAAACTAATGATGCCACAAAGTTGATTCCTTTATTGTACTAATATGACACTTCTCTAGGTTGATAGAGCATAAGATTTTATTGATTGGGTGTTGAAGGAAAAAATATTTTTTTATTGAAACAAAGGATGAAGTGATTAGTGAAAGAGCATGTATCACACAAACATTATGATTGAATTATTTTGTAATGAGTCGGTATTTATACCGTAACATTATAATAGATTAAATATCGCATAGAAGTGAAAAGATATAGAGAAGTGTTAAGAGGTTATAGAGTATAGTAACCTATGTAATTACATAAGGTGGTATAGTAAAAGGAGATATCAAACATTGTATTCAATGGTGTGTGTGTGTGTGTGTGTGTGTGTGTGTGTGTGTGTGTGTGTAAATATGTGTATATATATGTATGTGTCTGTATTGTGTGTATATATAAAGAAAAGAGAAGTTAGATTATGAATTATTGTGTAATGTGTACTATATGAATTACTTTAAATATAGGCATTACTTATTTTTTAGTAAAGGATAAGGATTATAACCACTACCAACCATTGTGTTGCATTAGTCTAACTAAAGTTAACATATACAAACATAAACTATTTATAGCCAAAAACTTCAGATTTTATGTCAACATTTGGTGGCACTGTACATACTTTAGATGACTAATGTCCAGGGGGAGGTATCCTTTAGATTTATAAAAGCCTGTATTAATAGAAATAGAAGAGTGGTGAGAAGAAACATTTTTTTTAAAATTATATAGAAGTTAACAAAATAGGCAAAACATTACCAAAAACAAAAGCATCATTCTTTAGACCACAGGAAGAATTATGGATCACCTTTTGCATAACTTTTATGGCCTTGGATATTACAACAAGCCAAGTAGACCAAAGGTTTCCACATTCATATTAAAAGACATATTCAGTGGACTACATAAAAGCTTGAAGCTCTTTAATAACTCAATACACCCATAGCCTAAGCTATCAATTATTGGTTCAAGACTACCCTTGACTCATTTATCATAGTTTTGGCTATACAGGGTTGGACGAGCTTTGACACTAGAAAAACTAAATTTACTAAAGGGACAAGGCAACATTTTTTGAAGAAAAAACAAGTTTACTAAAGAGCCATAAAAGACATCGTACTTGTGTTCACTTGACCAAATTAGCTGTGTATAGTTGGTTACCACTAAAAATGCATCTGAAAATGAGAGAAATGATAACAATGTACACTCAAAATTTGGACATCGAAATCTATAGAAAATGTGTCTATGTATAAAGCTCAAAAAAAGAAATAAAAAGTTTGTGAGGGGATCTGGCCACTTTTCAAACCAAAACTCACCCTCCAGTCTTTGACACTTAGAAGGAAGTACTTTAGAATAAATTAACAAGGGTATTTTTACTAGGACCCTTTTTTTTTTTGCATGTTTGTAATTTGTTTTCCTCTTAAGTTATTGTTGGTGTCCTATATTGTACCCTAGTTGAGAAGGGGATTGTCCAGGTCCTCTTGCTCAAATCTAGTCCAATATGGGAATAACCCTAGGCTGTGTGCCACCTAAGATTAGGTCAAACCTTCGAAGAAGGTTGGCTTCCTTCTGGATCTATCACCTAAACTAAACTCTGACTGAGAAAAAGGAGAGAGAAATGGGTAATAATGCATGAAAACATATAAACGAGGTGATACACCAATAATTTGATCATTCATACACTCTTTTTAAACTTCTAAAAACACTAATGAGTCAATTAAAAGACTGGATCTACAACTCTAAATGTCTGTTATGCATTTGTATTCCATGCAGAGGTTCACCAAGTGATCAAACCCTGAGGGAAGTAATGGAAAGGCTTGATAAAGGCATTTAACCATTCAATGTATCCACTTGCTAGCTTTAATCAAGTGGCATTAAACACTAAACATGACCAATAGAACAAGATAATCTACTATCTAGGTGAGATTAGGACTTGACAAGGGAGAAGCTTCTACCACATATGCAAATCAATCTGACATAAACACACTAGACTAATATGATGAAATCTGAAAACATTCATTTATTCACTTCAAGAGATTACAAAGATCAATCTTGGCAAAATCTAGTCATGCCCAAGAGAGGGATTCACACCATTCAAGGTTTAGGAGCCTGTATTTATAGAAAAAGGAAGTAGAGAGAGGGAGTTGTGCAAGCAAAAAAATTGAATAAGGTCCCAATACTTTTGATGGATTGGTGTTAATCCGAGGATGTTGAGTCATGATCTTACCAATAAGGAACAAACTTTAAAAGCTTTGTAATAGAATTGAATGCCCATTGTCCTTATCTATCCACCAGGGCTCCTCCTTGGAATTCATGCCAACTTCTACTTGATCTTTTGACGAAGACAAATTTATCATATCTTAGAATTGACAACGATAGGTATCTATTTATCAAAAATGTGTCCATATCAAAAGATGAGACACTTCCCCAAATCACATTTATGTCTGTATTTTCTCCAACTTGAACATAGATCCACCATAGATCGAAAACCAACCCAATATATCAGTTTTCACATAGTCACAATATCTATGAAACTCTGATAGACATTTAGTCTTGCTTGATCTCTATATTAAGTTAAAAAAACCTATTTTGCCTCTAAATCATGTGGGCACTGAGAAGCTACTACACGCGAGGATCTTCAATTTGGAACAGCAATGAACACATCAATGGAGTAATCCTGCAATAGGGTCGATAGGTTCGAAATTATTGAACAAAGGTCCTATCTAAACTTTAATTATGACAAAGCTTTATCCTTGACCATCTTACCTATATGACTACATCTATTGTTGATCGAGCTCTAATGGCTCTTTAAAAACTTTGTTTGCCTAGGTCAAAAACTAGTTCATCGACCTCCATCGAAAGCTTTTGGATTTGCCCTTTGTTTATTGGTTGTTGATTGCCAACTTGGACCTATCAATTTATGCCAAACTATCTTCTTATTGGTCCCTAGGATATGTTGACTCCTTGACTTTAACTCGCACTGTTAGATCTAGATGTACGAATGAATGTAAGCATTTGAACTAGATCCTCTGACTCTTTTACTTTAACTCGCACCATTAGATCTAGATGTATCAATGAACATGTACCATAGATCTACCTAGGACCCACCATTTTAAATCAAATGGCTAATTCACAAGGCCCAAATTTGACGTTTGCATACCCATCTTTGACATGTGTGGACGTCTTAAGATTTTTGAACCCCAACAGCGATTTGTTGTGTCTTAAATTTAACATCCATGCACTTGTCATTTGATGTTTGTGTGACCATTGTTGACGTCTACGACCCTATCATAATTTCAACACCAAATAGTTAATTTACGAGCTTTATTTTAATATCCACATCCCTATTATTTGATGTTCATATGACCATCGCACTGCTTGTTCAACTTTTAAAAGTTTGCATCTTGAGATAGAAAAAGCATGAAGGTACCAAATTTGCAAGAGATGTTCATGGCATCCAGAATATTTGTTCTATGTAATCCTTCAACCATGAGATGATTTCTAAGCAAACTTAAAAATACACAATTTAACTGACTCATTCATTTATGCATGATGTCGTGATGATGGTCTGATCTCTCTAGATTTGTTCCTGAACTGTTGCTTGAATTTCCAATGATCGAATGAATTTTTGACACCTTAGCAAACTTTCCCATACTCTATAATGCTATGAACACCATGAACCCTGATTAGATCCTTCATTTTTTCAAGACTTGTTTCTCAAAATTAACAAGTTACATTCTTAAGTTTTATTAAAGTTCTTCTCTTTCCACCCTTGGACCACTCATTCCATCCAAAACATTTGTTCATTTGTTCAAACCATTTCTAGGCAAAAGATCTTTATGTGGGCCAAATTTGGTCAACATTTTTAGCGACTTAGCTACGCAGCATGCCTACTATGCTCAAACTTCAAAGTATTTACATGACCTTTGGACTCATAACAAATGACTACAAGAAACCTCTTTGACTAAAAAAGACAACAAATTCCAACAAAATAAGGAAGAAACCATGAAAAATAGGGAAGTTAACTAAACAAAATAGATGTGCAAACAAAGAACTTATTTGGGACAAAACAGAAGTAAACTAGTCATACTAACCAAGACAAAACATGATCCACTTGGATCAAAAGGGAAAGTTTTGAACTCACTCATTGTAAGAGATGATACAAGTTGCAAAGTAGGGTGTTTATTGAACATAACCTTTGATGAGTGACACTTCTTGCCTACCAACTCTCTTAGCATCTCCTCAAATGAGTCATCAATAACAAACCAATCACTAACAAAATTCATCTTTCACCTTAGGATCTTTTTTATACTGCTTGTCAGCTACAATCTTTTTCAATGATATCTCATATATGCATTGTTTTTGAGTGACCTCATTTTTTTTATCATCTAATGCAAGTTCATCAAGCTCTTCAAGGAGCTTTGAATAGTTAACCCAAGCTACATCATGATCTTGAACAGGTGACTCTTGATCAAACTTTTCCATAACATGGTCTACAATGGGAAACATATCCTTACAAAGCTCTTCAATCTCTTGCATAAATTCAAGGTACAATTGCCAATCATCCTCTTGTTCCTCATTTTGATCAATGTGAATAGAATTAGCTTGAATGACACCTTCATCTTTCTCAAGTGGATATATCTCAAATTCATTTAAGACTTCAATTAGTAACAATTCTTCATGCAATTTTTCCACAACAAGTCTGGCCTTCTCATATATACCTAAGATAGCTTCTTCAAGATCAACTACAACCTCATTTTCAACTTGTACCTCAAGTGAAGTGTCAATGAAGATCTCGTCATCATACACACGTGAAGCATCTTCTTCACATTCTCCAAGAACTTGACTTGCAGCTGCAACCTCTTTCTCTATCTCCCATAGAATAAGCTCCTCTTGAAGAAGGGAGATGGTGGGAGGGTGATGAAATTCTTTGGTTTGAGAGGGAATATGAAGTATGGAAGGCTGATCATGATAAGATTTTGGTATCATGAGGGAAATGGGATCATTTAAGGAATCTTGGAGAGGAGGGAAAGAGAAACTTTTGAAGACCTCTACATTCTGCTCCTTTCACTTGGCTATCACCTCATCAAAGCTTGAAATCTCCTTCTCATGGACAACTTGAACTTGAGGGATGAGTGGTGAAGAAGAGGGACTATAAGAAAGTTTAGTCTACTGCATAGGCATATGGATATCTTCTTGAATAGGTTCTTGATTCCAACTAGGAAGCTTCATTGGCTCACATTGGACATAATTAAGAACTTCATGAGAATAAGGAGCATAAAAATACTGGTAAGGAATAAAAGAGGGTTCTTGAGACAACTGATCCAACTCAATTTGATGTCTCTCCAAAGGCTTCATCTTCTCTAATACAAAGGTACAAAACTCATGCCTCTCCTCTAGATCATTAGACACATTTAAAAATAGACCATTCAATTCCTCATATTGGAAATATGAGCATAATTTTCTTGCATATGCTAGAATTTTGAGCTCTATATCCTCCATCCTTTCTTGGAGACAAGGCTGCTCATGTGCAACATCATATCCATATGGGAAAGGTGAAATTTGGTCTTGAGACTGATATGGTTCATAAAGTAAGAGTCATGCTCTTGATAATAAGGATCATGGGAAACTTGATAAGCCTCATCATAGTTTTGATAAAACTCCTGATAAAGCTTATTAAGCTAAGAACAAGGCTCATATGGATCATGACAAGGCTAGTATGATCCATGATAACGTTGATAAGGAGGTATTGCATAGAGATTTTACTCATATAAAGCTATAAAAATAACATCATAATAGTGCAATAAAAATAGACTTACTTGGAAACTGTCTAGGCTTTCAGAAATAATTGCTTGAGTTTGGGATAACCAAATTCTTCATGAACACTACTGGAATTGCAATTTCACCAAAACTAGCTCTGATGTGTCCCATCAAACGTGCTAGAATTGTTGGTGTCCTAGAATTCACCCTAGCTGAGAAGGGGATTGTTTAGGTCCTCTTTCTCAAATCTAGTCTAACATGGGAATGATCCTAGGCTGTAGGTCACCTAAGATTGGGTCAAACCTTCAAAGAAGACTAGCTTCGTTTAGGATTTATCACCTAAACTAAACTCTGACTAGGAAAAAAGAGAGAGAAATGGGTAACAATGCATGAAAACATATAAATGAGGTGATGCACTAGTAATTTGATCCTTCATCCACTTTTTTTGAACTTCTAAAAACACTAATGAGACAAGCAAAAGACTGGATCTATAATTCTAAATGTCTGTTATGCATCAATATTTCATGCAGAGATTCACCAAGTGATCAAAATCTAAGGGAAGTGATGGAAAGGCCTAATTAAAGGCACTTAACCAGTCAATGTATCCACTTTCTAGCTTTAATCAAATGACATTAAACACTAAACATGCCTTGCATAACAAGATAAACTCCTAGCTAGGTGAGATTAGGACTTGACAAGGGAGAGGTTTCTACCACATATGCAAATTAATCTGAGATAAACACACTAGACTAATATGATAAAATCTGAAAATAGACCTTTATTCATTTCAAGAGGTTACAAAAATCAATCTTGGTAGAGTCTAGTCATAACCCAAGAGAGGGATTCACATTGTTTAAGGCTTAGGAGTCTGTATTTATAGAAAAAGGAAGGAGAAAGGGAGTTGTGCAAGCAAAAAATATTGAATGAGGTCCAATTATTCTTGATGAATTAATGTTAATCTAAGGATGTTGAGTCATGATCTTATCAAGAAGGAACACACTTTAAAAGCTTTGTAATAGAATTGAATGCCCATTGTCCTTATCTATCCACCAGGTCTTCTTCTTGGAATTCCATGCCACCTTCTACTTGCTCTGCTGATGAGGGCAAATTTATCATATCTTGGAACTGATAACTTCATGGCACATTTGCTTTAGACGGCCATAGATACCTATTTATCAAAAATATGACCATATCAAAAGATGAGACACTTCCCCCTAATCACATTTATGTTTGTATTTGCTCCAACTTGAACATAGGTCCACCATAAATCGAAAACCAACCCAATCTATTGATTTTCACATAGTCACAATATCCATGAAAGTCTGACAGACATTTAATCTTGCTTGATCTTTTTATTAGGCACAAAAAGACCTATTTTGCCTCTAAACCATGTGAGAGCCAAGTTACTACATGCAAGGATCTTCAATGTAGAATAACAATGAACACATCAATGGAATAATCTTGCTACACGGTCGACAAGTTCTAAATTATCGATCAAAGGTCCTGTCCAAACTTTAATGGTGAGAGAGCTTTATCCTTGACCATCTTTCCTGTATGAATACATCTGTTGTTGATCGAGCTCTAATGGCTCTTTGAAAACTTCATTCGCCTGGGTCAAAAACTGGTTCATCAACCTCCATCAAAAGCTTTTGGATTTGCCCTTTGTTTATTGGTTGTCGATTGCTAAGTTAGACCTATCAATTTGTGTCAAATTGTCTTCTTATTGGTCCCTAAAATACGTTGACTCCTTGACTTTAACTCGCATCATTAGATCTAGATGTACGAATGAACGTGAGCCTTTCATCTAGATCCTCTGACTCTTTGATTTTAACTCGCATTGTTAGATCTAGATGTATGAATGAATGTGCACAATAGATATGACTAGGACCCACCATTTGAAATCAAATGATTAATTCATGAGGCCCAAATTTGACATTTGTGTGCTCGTATTTGACATCTACATGAACGTCTTTGATGTCTACACGAACATCTTCAGATTTTTAAACCCCAACGACTATTTACTGTGGCTTAAATTTAACGTCCATGCACCCATCATTTGATGTCTACACAACAATCATTGATGTCTGTAAACTTGTCACAATTTAAACACCAAACGATTAATTTACGAGCTTTATTTTGACGTTCATGTTCCTGTCATTTGATGTTCACATGATCATCACACTACTTGTTCAACTTTTAAAGGCTTGCATCTTGAAATAGAAAAATCATGAAGGCACCAAATTTGTAGATGTTCATGGCATCTAGAATGTTGATTCTATGTGATCCTTCAACCATGATATGCTTTCTAAACAAACTTGAAAATGCACAACTCAACTGACTTGTCCATTTTTGCATGACATCCTGATGACAGTCTAATCTCTCTAAATTTGTACTTGAACCGTTGCTTGAATTTCCAAGGCTCGAATGAAGTTATGAGGCCTTAGCAAACTTGCCCATGCTCCTTAATGTTATGAACACCATGAGACCTGCTTGGATCCTTCATTTTCTAGAGACCTGCTTCTCAAAATTAACAAGTTACACTCTAAGCTTTGTTAAAGTTCATCTCTTTCACCCTTGGACCATTCATTCCATCCAGAACATCTGTTCATCTTCTCAAACCATTTCTATGCAAAAGATCCTTATGTGGGTCAAATTTGGTCAACAATTACACTTAAGGTAGGGGTGTTGGTGTAAAAAGGGTTCTCACCCAAACTGGTTTTACCTTTAGGTTCCTTTCATACTTCTTCACTTTAAGATTATATAGGGCTTAATTAAGTGTGGCTCAACCCCTCAATGGGATCAAGGGGTAGCATCATTTACAAGGTTTGAAGACATCCCCTCGCACTCCCTATTGTGGTACATGATGGAGTCAAAGAGTAATGCCCCCTATACAAAAAGTAATTTAGAACTTATATAACCTTTATAATGACCTAAAATTCACCAATTTTGTTTTTAAAAAATGGCCTCTACTTACAAATTTAAATCACTGCTTGTGCTTGCCCCTGACTTTGAAATGGCCCATCCAACTTTGATGATATCACCGCCCAATTTTTTTAAAAACAAATTCACCTCTTCTTTGAAGTGGAAGCTACTACATGCAAGGATCTTCAATGTAGAATAACAATGAACACATCAATGGAATAATCTTGCTACAGGGTCGACAAGTTCTAAATTATCGATCAAAGGTCATATCCAAACTTTAATGGTGAGAGAGCTTTATCCTTGACCATCTTGCCTATATGAATACATCTGTTGTTGATCGAGCTCTAATGGCTCTTTGAAAACTTCATTCGCCTGGGTCAAAAACTGGTTCATCAACCTCCATCAAAAGCTTTTGGATTTGCCCTTTGTTTATTGGTTGTCGATTGCCAAGTTGGACCTATCAATTTGTGTCAAATTGTCTTCTTATTGGTCCCTAAAATACGTTGACTCCTTGACTTTTAACTCACATCATTAGATCTAGATGTACGAATGAACGTGAGCCTTTCATCTAGATCCTCTGACTCTTTGATTTTAACTCGCATTGTTAGATCTAGATGTATGAATGAATGTGCATAATAGATCTGCCTAGGACCCACCATTTGAAATCAAATGACTAATTCATGAGGCCCAAATTTGACATTTGTGTGCTCGTATTTGACATCTACATGAACGTCTTTGATGTCTACACGAACATCTTCAGATTTTTAAACCCCAACGACTATTTACTGTGGCTTAAATTTAACGTCCATGCACCCATCATTTGATGTCTACACAACAATCATTGATGTCCGTAAACTTGTCACAATTTAAACACCAAATGATTAATTTATGAGCTTTATTTTGACGTTCATGTTCCTGTCATTTGATGTTCACATGATCATCGCACTACCTGTTCAACTTTTAAAGGCTTGCATCTTGAAATAGAAAAATCATGAAGGCACCAAATTTGTAGATGTTCATGGCATCTAGAATGTTGATTCTATGTGATCCTTCAACCATGATATGCTTTCTAAACAAACTTGAAAATGCACAACTCAACTGACTTGTCCATTTTTGCATGACATCCTGATGACGGTCTAATCTCTCTAAATTTGTACTTGAACTGTTGCTTGAATTTCCAAGGCTCGAATGAAGTTATGAGGCCTTAGCAAACTTGCCCATGCTCCTTAATGTTATGAACACCATGAGACCTGCTTGGATCCTTCATTTGCTCGAGACCTGCTTCTCAAAATTAACAAGTTACACTCTAAGCTTTGTTAAAGTTCATCTCTTTCACCCTTGGACCATTCATTCCATCCAGAACATCTGTTCATCTTCTCAAACCATTTCTATGCAAAAGATCCTTATGTGGGTCAAATTTGGTCAACAATTACACTTAAGGTAGGGGTGTTGGTGTAAAAAGGGTTCTCACCCAAACTGGTTTTACCTTTAGGTTCCTTTCATACTTCTTCACTTTAAGATTATATAGGGCTTAATTAAGTGTGACTCAACCCCTCAATGGGATCAAGGGGTAGCATCATTTACAAGGTTTGAAGACATATCCCCTCGCACTCCCTATTGTGGTACATGATGGAGTCAAAGAGTAATGCCCCCTATACAAAAAGTAATTTAGAACTTATATAACCTTTATAATGACCTAAAATTCACCAATTTTGTTTTTAAAAAATGGCCTCTACTTACAAATTTAAATCACTGCTTGTGCTTGCCCCTGACTTTGAAATGGCCCATCCAACTTTGATGATATCACCGCCCAATTTTTTTAAAAACAAATTCACCTCTTCTTTGAAGTGGAAGCTACTACATGCAAGGATCTTCAATGTAGAATAACAATGAACACATCAATGGAATAATCTTGCTACAGGGTCGACAAGTTCTAAATTATCGATCAAAGGTCATATCCAAACTTTAATGGTGAGAGAGCTTTATCCTTGACCATCTTGCCTATATGAATACATCTGTTGTTGATCGAGCTCTAATGGCTCTTTGAAAACTTCATTCGCCTGGGTCAAAAACTGGTTCATCAACCTCCATCAAAAGCTTTTGGATTTGCCCTTTGTTTATTGGTTGTCGATTGCCAAGTTGGACCTATCAATTTGTGTCAAATTGTCTTCTTATTGGTCCCTAAAATACGTTGACTCCTTGACTTTTAACTCACATCATTAGATCTAGATGTACGAATGAACGTGAGCCTTTCATCTAGATCCTCTGACTCTTTGATTTTAACTCGCATTGTTAGATCTAGATGTATGAATGAATGTGCATAATAGATCTGCCTAGGACCCACCATTTGAAATCAAATGACTAATTCATGAGGCCCAAATTTGACATTTGTGTGCTCGTATTTGACATCTACATGAACGTCTTTGATGTCTACACGAACATCTTCAGATTTTTAAACCCCAACGACTATTTACTGTGGCTTAAATTTAACGTCCATGCACCCATCATTTGATGTCTACACAACAATCATTGATGTCCGTAAACTTGTCACAATTTAAACACCAAATGATTAATTTATGAGCTTTATTTTGACGTTCATGTTCCTGTCATTTGATGTTCACATGATCATCGCACTACCTGTTCAACTTTTAAAGGCTTGCATCTTGAAATAGAAAAATCATGAAGGCACCAAATTTGTAGATGTTCATGGCATCTAGAATGTTGATTCTATGTGATCCTTCAACCATGATATGCTTTCTAAACAAACTTGAAAATGCACAACTCAACTGACTTGTCCATTTTTGCATGACATCCTGATGACGGTCTAATCTCTCTAAATTTGTACTTGAACTGTTGCTTGAATTTCCAAGGCTCGAATGAAGTTATGAGGCCTTAGCAAACTTGCCCATGCTCCTTAATGTTATGAACACCATGAGACCTGCTTGGATCCTTCATTTGCTCGAGACCTGCTTCTCAAAATTAACAAGTTACACTCTAAGCTTTGTTAAAGTTCATCTCTTTCACCCTTGGACCATTCATTCCATCCAGAACATCTGTTCATCTTCTCAAACCATTTCTATGCAAAAGATCCTTATGTGGGTCAAATTTGGTCAACAATTACACTTAAGGTAGGGGTGTTGGTGTAAAAAGGGTTCTCACCCAAACTGGTTTTACCTTTAGGTTCCTTTCATACTTCTTCACTTTAAGATTATATAGGGCTTAATTAAGTGTGACTCAACCCCTCAATGGGATCAAGGGGTAGCATCATTTACAAGGTTTGAAGACATATCCCCTCGCACTCCCTATTGTGGTACATGATGGAGTCAAAGAGTAATGCCCCCTATACAAAAAGTAATTTAGAACTTATATAACCTTTATAATGACCTAAAATTCACCAATTTTGTTTTTAAAAAATGGCCTCTACTTACAAATTTAAATCACTGCTTGTGCTTGCCCCTGACTTTGAAATGGCCCATCCAACTTTGATGATATCACCGCCCAATTTTTTTAAAAACAAATTCACCTCTTCTTTGAAGTGGAAGCTACTACATGCAAGGATCTTCAATGTAGAATAACAATGAACACATCAATGGAATAATCTTGCTACAGGGTCGACAAGTTCTAAATTATCGATCAAAGGTCATATCCAAACTTTAATGGTGAGAGAGCTTTATCCTTGACCATCTTGCCTATATGAATACATCTGTTGTTGATCGAGCTCTAATGGCTCTTTGAAAACTTCATTCGCCTGGGTCAAAAACTGGTTCATCAACCTCCATCAAAAGCTTTTGGATTTGCCCTTTGTTTATTGGTTGTCGATTGCCAAGTTGGACCTATCAATTTGTGTCAAATTGTCTTCTTATTGGTCCCTAAAATACGTTGACTCCTTGACTTTTAACTCACATCATTAGATCTAGATGTACGAATGAACGTGAGCCTTTCATCTAGATCCTCTGACTCTTTGATTTTAACTCGCATTGTTAGATCTAGATGTATGAATGAATGTGCATAATAGATCTGCCTAGGACCCACCATTTGAAATCAAATGACTAATTCATGAGGCCCAAATTTGACATTTGTGTGCTCGTATTTGACATCTACATGAACGTCTTTGATGTCTACACGAACATCTTCAGATTTTTAAACCCCAACGACTATTTACTGTGGCTTAAATTTAACGTCCATGCACCCATCATTTGATGTCTACACAACAATCATTGATGTCCGTAAACTTGTCACAATTTAAACACCAAATGATTAATTTATGAGCTTTATTTTGACGTTCATGTTCCTGTCATTTGATGTTCACATGATCATCGCACTACCTGTTCAACTTTTAAAGGCTTGCATCTTGAAATAGAAAAATCATGAAGGCACCAAATTTGTAGATGTTCATGGCATCTAGAATGTTGATTCTATGTGATCCTTCAACCATGATATGCTTTCTAAACAAACTTGAAAATGCACAACTCAACTGACTTGTCCATTTTTGCATGACATCCTGATGACGGTCTAATCTCTCTAAATTTGTACTTGAACTGTTGCTTGAATTTCCAAGGCTCGAATGAAGTTATGAGGCCTTAGCAAACTTGCCCATGCTCCTTAATGTTATGAACACCATGAGACCTGCTTGGATCCTTCATTTGCTCGAGACCTGCTTCTCAAAATTAACAAGTTACACTCTAAGCTTTGTTAAAGTTCATCTCTTTCACCCTTGGACCATTCATTCCATCCAGAACATCTGTTCATCTTCTCAAACCATTTCTATGCAAAAGATCCTTATGTTGGTCAAATTTGGTCAACAATTACACTTAAGGTAGGGGTGTTGGTGTAAAAAGGGTTCTCACCCAAACTGGTTTTACCTTTAGGTTCCTTTCATACTTCTTCACTTTAAGATTATATAGGGCTTAATTAAGTGTGACTCAACCCCTCAATGGGATCAAGGGGTAGCATCATTTACAAGGTTTGAAGACATATCCCCTCGCACTCCCTATTGTGGTACATGATGGAGTCAAAGAGTAATGCCCCCTATACAAAAAGTAATTTAGAACTTATATAACCTTTATAATGACCTAAAATTCACCAATTTTGTTTTTAAAAAATGGCCTCTACTTACAAATTTAAATCACTGCTTGTGCTTGCCCCTGACTTTGAAATGGCCCATCCAACTTTGATGATATCACCGCCCAATTTTTTTAAAAACAAATTCACCTCTTCTTTGAAGTGGAAGCTACTACATGCAAGGATCTTCAATGTAGAATAACAATGAACACATCAATGGAATAATCTTGCTACAGGGTCGACAAGTTCTAAATTATCGATCAAAGGTCATATCCAAACTTTAATGGTGAGAGAGCTTTATCCTTGACCATCTTGCCTATATGAATACATCTGTTGTTGATCGAGCTCTAATGGCTCTTTGAAAACTTCATTCGCCTGGGTCAAAAACTGGTTCATCAACCTCCATCAAAAGCTTTTGGATTTGCCCTTTGTTTATTGGTTGTCGATTGCCAAGTTGGACCTATCAATTTGTGTCAAATTGTCTTCTTATTGGTCCCTAAAATACGTTGACTCCTTGACTTTTAACTCACATCATTAGATCTAGATGTACGAATGAACGTGAGCCTTTCATCTAGATCCTCTGACTCTTTGATTTTAACTCGCATTGTTAGATCTAGATGTATGAATGAATGTGCATAATAGATCTGCCTAGGACCCACCATTTGAAATCAAATGACTAATTCATGAGGCCCAAATTTGACATTTGTGTGCTCGTATTTGACATCTACATGAACGTCTTTGATGTCTACACGAACATCTTCAGATTTTTAAACCCCAACGACTATTTACTGTGGCTTAAATTTAACGTCCATGCACCCATCATTTGATGTCTACACAACAATCATTGATGTCCGTAAACTTGTCACAATTTAAACACCAAATGATTAATTTATGAGCTTTATTTTGACGTTCATGTTCCTGTCATTTGATGTTCACATGATCATCGCACTACCTGTTCAACTTTTAAAGGCTTGCATCTTGAAATAGAAAAATCATGAAGGCACCAAATTTGTAGATGTTCATGGCATCTAGAATGTTGATTCTATGTGATCCTTCAACCATGATATGCTTTCTAAACAAACTTGAAAATGCACAACTCAACTGACTTGTCCATTTTTGCATGACATCCTGATGACGGTCTAATCTCTCTAAATTTGTACTTGAACTGTTGCTTGAATTTCCAAGGCTCGAATGAAGTTATGAGGCCTTAGCAAACTTGCCCATGCTCCTTAATGTTATGAACACCATGAGACCTGCTTGGATCCTTCATTTGCTCGAGACCTGCTTCTCAAAATTAACAAGTTACACTCTAAGCTTTGTTAAAGTTCATCTCTTTCACCCTTGGACCATTCATTCCATCCAGAACATCTGTTCATCTTCTCAAACCATTTCTATGCAAAAGATCCTTATGTGGGTCAAATTTGGTCAACAATTACACTTAAGGTAGGGGTGTTGGTGTAAAAAGGGTTCTCACCCAAACTGGTTTTACCTTTAGGTTCCTTTCATACTTCTTCACTTTAAGATTATATAGGGCTTAATTAAGTGTGACTCAACCCCTCAATGGGATCAAGGGGTAGCATCATTTACAAGGTTTGAAGACATATCCCCTCGCACTCCCTATTGTGGTACATGATGGAGTCAAAGAGTAATGCCCCCTATACAAAAAGTAATTTAGAACTTATATAACCTTTATAATGACCTAAAATTCACCAATTTTGTTTTTAAAAAATGGCCTCTACTTACAAATTTAAATCACTGCTTGTGCTTGCCCCTGACTTTGAAATGGCCCATCCAACTTTGATGATATCACCGCCCAATTTTTTTAAAAACAAATTCACCTCTTCTTTGAAGTGGAAGCTACTACATGCAAGGATCTTCAATGTAGAATAACAATGAACACATCAATGGAATAATCTTGCTACAGGGTCGACAAGTTCTAAATTATCGATCAAAGGTCATATCCAAACTTTAATGGTGAGAGAGCTTTATCCTTGACCATCTTGCCTATATGAATACATCTGTTGTTGATCGAGCTCTAATGGCTCTTTGAAAACTTCATTCGCCTGGGTCAAAAACTGGTTCATCAACCTCCATCAAAAGCTTTTGGATTTGCCCTTTGTTTATTGGTTGTCGATTGCCAAGTTGGACCTATCAATTTGTGTCAAATTGTCTTCTTATTGGTCCCTAAAATACGTTGACTCCTTGACTTTTAACTCACATCATTAGATCTAGATGTACGAATGAACGTGAGCCTTTCATCTAGATCCTCTGACTCTTTGATTTTAACTCGCATTGTTAGATCTAGATGTATGAATGAATGTGCATAATAGATCTGCCTAGGACCCACCATTTGAAATCAAATGACTAATTCATGAGGCCCAAATTTGACATTTGTGTGCTCGTATTTGACATCTACATGAACGTCTTTGATGTCTACACGAACATCTTCAGATTTTTAAACCCCAACGACTATTTACTGTGGCTTAAATTTAACGTCCATGCACCCATCATTTGATGTCTACACAACAATCATTGATGTCCGTAAACTTGTCACAATTTAAACACCAAATGATTAATTTATGAGCTTTATTTTGACGTTCATGTTCCTGTCATTTGATGTTCACATGATCATCGCACTACCTGTTCAACTTTTAAAGGCTTGCATCTTGAAATAGAAAAATCATGAAGGCACCAAATTTGTAGATGTTCATGGCATCTAGAATGTTGATTCTATGTGATCCTTCAACCATGATATGCTTTCTAAACAAACTTGAAAATGCACAACTCAACTGACTTGTCCATTTTTGCATGACATCCTGATGACGGTCTAATCTCTCTAAATTTGTACTTGAACTGTTGCTTGAATTTCCAAGGCTCGAATGAAGTTATGAGGCCTTAGCAAACTTGCCCATGCTCCTTAATGTTATGAACACCATGAGACCTGCTTGGATCCTTCATTTGCTCGAGACCTGCTTCTCAAAATTAACAAGTTACACTCTAAGCTTTGTTAAAGTTCATCTCTTTCACCCTTGGACCATTCATTCCATCCAGAACATCTGTTCATCTTCTCAAACCATTTCTATGCAAAAGATCCTTATGTGGGTCAAATTTGGTCAACAATTACACTTAAGGTAGGGGTGTTGGTGTAAAAAGGGTTCTCACCCAAACTGGTTTTACCTTTAGGTTCCTTTCATACTTCTTCACTTTAAGATTATATAGGGCTTAATTAAGTGTGACTCAACCCCTCAATGGGATCAAGGGGTAGCATCATTTACAAGGTTTGAAGACATATCCCCTCGCACTCCCTATTGTGGTACATGATGGAGTCAAAGAGTAATGCCCCCTATACAAAAAGTAATTTAGAACTTATATAACCTTTATAATGACCTAAAATTCACCAATTTTGTTTTTAAAAAATGGCCTCTACTTACAAATTTAAATCACTGCTTGTGCTTGCCCCTGACTTTGAAATGGCCCATCCAACTTTGATGATATCACCGCCCAATTTTTTTAAAAACAAATTCACCTCTTCTTTGAAGTGGAAGCTACTACATGCAAGGATCTTCAATGTAGAATAACAATGAACACATCAATGGAATAATCTTGCTACAGGGTCGACAAGTTCTAAATTATCGATCAAAGGTCATATCCAAACTTTAATGGTGAGAGAGCTTTATCCTTGACCATCTTGCCTATATGAATACATCTGTTGTTGATCGAGCTCTAATGGCTCTTTGAAAACTTCATTCGCCTGGGTCAAAAACTGGTTCATCAACCTCCATCAAAAGCTTTTGGATTTGCCCTTTGTTTATTGGTTGTCGATTGCCAAGTTGGACCTATCAATTTGTGTCAAATTGTCTTCTTATTGGTCCCTAAAATACGTTGACTCCTTGACTTTTAACTCACATCATTAGATCTAGATGTACGAATGAACGTGAGCCTTTCATCTAGATCCTCTGACTCTTTGATTTTAACTCGCATTGTTAGATCTAGATGTATGAATGAATGTGCATAATAGATCTGCCTAGGACCCACCATTTGAAATCAAATGACTAATTCATGAGGCCCAAATTTGACATTTGTGTGCTCGTATTTGACATCTACATGAACGTCTTTGATGTCTACACGAACATCTTCAGATTTTTAAACCCCAACGACTATTTACTGTGGCTTAAATTTAACGTCCATGCACCCATCATTTGATGTCTACACAACAATCATTGATGTCCGTAAACTTGTCACAATTTAAACACCAAATGATTAATTTATGAGCTTTATTTTGACGTTCATGTTCCTGTCATTTGATGTTCACATGATCATCGCACTACCTGTTCAACTTTTAAAGGCTTGCATCTTGAAATAGAAAAATCATGAAGGCACCAAATTTGTAGATGTTCATGGCATCTAGAATGTTGATTCTATGTGATCCTTCAACCATGATATGCTTTCTAAACAAACTTGAAAATGCACAACTCAACTGACTTGTCCATTTTTGCATGACATCCTGATGACGGTCTAATCTCTCTAAATTTGTACTTGAACTGTTGCTTGAATTTCCAAGGCTCGAATGAAGTTATGAGGCCTTAGCAAACTTGCCCATGCTCCTTAATGTTATGAACACCATGAGACCTGCTTGGATCCTTCATTTGCTCGAGACCTGCTTCTCAAAATTAACAAGTTACACTCTAAGCTTTGTTAAAGTTCATCTCTTTCACCCTTGGACCATTCATTCCATCCAGAACATCTGTTCATCTTCTCAAACCATTTCTATGCAAAAGATCCTTATGTGGGTCAAATTTGGTCAACAATTACACTTAAGGTAGGGGTGTTGGTGTAAAAAGGGTTCTCACCCAAACTGGTTTTACCTTTAGGTTCCTTTCATACTTCTTCACTTTAAGATTATATAGGGCTTAATTAAGTGTGACTCAACCCCTCAATGGGATCAAGGGGTAGCATCATTTACAAGGTTTGAAGACATATCCCCTCGCACTCCCTATTGTGGTACATGATGGAGTCAAAGAGTAATGCCCCCTATACAAAAAGTAATTTAGAACTTATATAACCTTTATAATGACCTAAAATTCACCAATTTTGTTTTTAAAAAATGGCCTCTACTTACAAATTTAAATCACTGCTTGTGCTTGCCCCTGACTTTGAAATGGCCCATCCAACTTTGATGATATCACCGCCCAATTTTTTTAAAAACAAATTCACCTCTTCTTTGAAGTGGAAGCTACTACATGCAAGGATCTTCAATGTAGAATAACAATGAACACATCAATGGAATAATCTTGCTACAGGGTCGACAAGTTCTAAATTATCGATCAAAGGTCATATCCAAACTTTAATGGTGAGAGAGCTTTATCCTTGACCATCTTGCCTATATGAATACATCTGTTGTTGATCGAGCTCTAATGGCTCTTTGAAAACTTCATTCGCCTGGGTCAAAAACTGGTTCATCAACCTCCATCAAAAGCTTTTGGATTTGCCCTTTGTTTATTGGTTGTCGATTGCCAAGTTGGACCTATCAATTTGTGTCAAATTGTCTTCTTATTGGTCCCTAAAATACGTTGACTCCTTGACTTTTAACTCACATCATTAGATCTAGATGTACGAATGAACGTGAGCCTTTCATCTAGATCCTCTGACTCTTTGATTTTAACTCGCATTGTTAGATCTAGATGTATGAATGAATGTGCATAATAGATCTGCCTAGGACCCACCATTTGAAATCAAATGACTAATTCATGAGGCCCAAATTTGACATTTGTGTGCTCGTATTTGACATCTACATGAACGTCTTTGATGTCTACACGAACATCTTCAGATTTTTAAACCCCAACGACTATTTACTGTGGCTTAAATTTAACGTCCATGCACCCATCATTTGATGTCTACACAACAATCATTGATGTCCGTAAACTTGTCACAATTTAAACACCAAATGATTAATTTATGAGCTTTATTTTGACGTTCATGTTCCTGTCATTTGATGTTCACATGATCATCGCACTACCTGTTCAACTTTTAAAGGCTTGCATCTTGAAATAGAAAAATCATGAAGGCACCAAATTTGTAGATGTTCATGGCATCTAGAATGTTGATTCTATGTGATCCTTCAACCATGATATGCTTTCTAAACAAACTTGAAAATGCACAACTCAACTGACTTGTCCATTTTTGCATGACATCCTGATGACGGTCTAATCTCTCTAAATTTGTACTTGAACTGTTGCTTGAATTTCCAAGGCTCGAATGAAGTTATGAGGCCTTAGCAAACTTGCCCATGCTCCTTAATGTTATGAACACCATGAGACCTGCTTGGATCCTTCATTTGCTCGAGACCTGCTTCTCAAAATTAACAAGTTACACTCTAAGCTTTGTTAAAGTTCATCTCTTTCACCCTTGGACCATTCATTCCATCCAGAACATCTGTTCATCTTCTCAAACCATTTCTATGCAAAAGATCCTTATGTGGGTCAAATTTGGTCAACAATTACACTTAAGGTAGGGGTGTTGGTGTAAAAAGGGTTCTCACCCAAACTGGTTTTACCTTTAGGTTCCTTTCATACTTCTTCACTTTAAGATTATATAGGGCTTAATTAAGTGTGACTCAACCCCTCAATGGGATCAAGGGGTAGCATCATTTACAAGGTTTGAAGACATATCCCCTCGCACTCCCTATTGTGGTACATGATGGAGTCAAAGAGTAATGCCCCCTATACAAAAAGTAATTTAGAACTTATATAACCTTTATAATGACCTAAAATTCACCAATTTTGTTTTTAAAAAATGGCCTCTACTTACAAATTTAAATCACTGCTTGTGCTTGCCCCTGACTTTGAAATGGCCCATCCAACTTTGATGATATCACCGCCCAATTTTTTTAAAAACAAATTCACCTCTTCTTTGAAGTGGAAGCTACTACATGCAAGGATCTTCAATGTAGAATAACAATGAACACATCAATGGAATAATCTTGCTACAGGGTCGACAAGTTCTAAATTATCGATCAAAGGTCATATCCAAACTTTAATGGTGAGAGAGCTTTATCCTTGACCATCTTGCCTATATGAATACATCTGTTGTTGATCGAGCTCTAATGGCTCTTTGAAAACTTCATTCGCCTGGGTCAAAAACTGGTTCATCAACCTCCATCAAAAGCTTTTGGATTTGCCCTTTGTTTATTGGTTGTCGATTGCCAAGTTGGACCTATCAATTTGTGTCAAATTGTCTTCTTATTGGTCCCTAAAATACGTTGACTCCTTGACTTTTAACTCACATCATTAGATCTAGATGTACGAATGAACGTGAGCCTTTCATCTAGATCCTCTGACTCTTTGATTTTAACTCGCATTGTTAGATCTAGATGTATGAATGAATGTGCATAATAGATCTGCCTAGGACCCACCATTTGAAATCAAATGACTAATTCATGAGGCCCAAATTTGACATTTGTGTGCTCGTATTTGACATCTACATGAACGTCTTTGATGTCTACACGAACATCTTCAGATTTTTAAACCCCAACGACTATTTACTGTGGCTTAAATTTAACGTCCATGCACCCATCATTTGATGTCTACACAACAATCATTGATGTCCGTAAACTTGTCACAATTTAAACACCAAATGATTAATTTATGAGCTTTATTTTGACGTTCATGTTCCTGTCATTTGATGTTCACATGATCATCGCACTACCTGTTCAACTTTTAAAGGCTTGCATCTTGAAATAGAAAAATCATGAAGGCACCAAATTTGTAGATGTTCATGGCATCTAGAATGTTGATTCTATGTGATCCTTCAACCATGATATGCTTTCTAAACAAACTTGAAAATGCACAACTCAACTGACTTGTCCATTTTTGCATGACATCCTGATGACGGTCTAATCTCTCTAAATTTGTACTTGAACTGTTGCTTGAATTTCCAAGGCTCGAATGAAGTTATGAGGCCTTAGCAAACTTGCCCATGCTCCTTAATGTTATGAACACCATGAGACCTGCTTGGATCCTTCATTTGCTCGAGACCTGCTTCTCAAAATTAACAAGTTACACTCTAAGCTTTGTTAAAGTTCATCTCTTTCACCCTTGGACCATTCATTCCATCCAGAACATCTGTTCATCTTCTCAAACCATTTCTATGCAAAAGATCCTTATGTGGGTCAAATTTGGTCAACAATTACACTTAAGGTAGGGGTGTTGGTGTAAAAAGGGTTCTCACCCAAACTGGTTTTACCTTTAGGTTCCTTTCATACTTCTTCACTTTAAGATTATATAGGGCTTAATTAAGTGTGACTCAACCCCTCAATGGGATCAAGGGGTAGCATCATTTACAAGGTTTGAAGACATATCCCCTCGCACTCCCTATTGTGGTACATGATGGAGTCAAAGAGTAATGCCCCCTATACAAAAAGTAATTTAGAACTTATATAACCTTTATAATGACCTAAAATTCACCAATTTTGTTTTTAAAAAATGGCCTCTACTTACAAATTTAAATCACTGCTTGTGCTTGCCCCTGACTTTGAAATGGCCCATCCAACTTTGATGATATCACCGCCCAATTTTTTTAAAAACAAATTCACCTCTTCTTTGAAGTGGAAGCTACTACATGCAAGGATCTTCAATGTAGAATAACAATGAACACATCAATGGAATAATCTTGCTACAGGGTCGACAAGTTCTAAATTATCGATCAAAGGTCATATCCAAACTTTAATGGTGAGAGAGCTTTATCCTTGACCATCTTGCCTATATGAATACATCTGTTGTTGATCGAGCTCTAATGGCTCTTTGAAAACTTCATTCGCCTGGGTCAAAAACTGGTTCATCAACCTCCATCAAAAGCTTTTGGATTTGCCCTTTGTTTATTGGTTGTCGATTGCCAAGTTGGACCTATCAATTTGTGTCAAATTGTCTTCTTATTGGTCCCTAAAATACGTTGACTCCTTGACTTTTAACTCACATCATTAGATCTAGATGTACGAATGAACGTGAGCCTTTCATCTAGATCCTCTGACTCTTTGATTTTAACTCGCATTGTTAGATCTAGATGTATGAATGAATGTGCATAATAGATCTGCCTAGGACCCACCATTTGAAATCAAATGACTAATTCATGAGGCCCAAATTTGACATTTGTGTGCTCGTATTTGACATCTACATGAACGTCTTTGATGTCTACACGAACATCTTCAGATTTTTAAACCCCAACGACTATTTACTGTGGCTTAAATTTAACGTCCATGCACCCATCATTTGATGTCTACACAACAATCATTGATGTCCGTAAACTTGTCACAATTTAAACACCAAATGATTAATTTATGAGCTTTATTTTGACGTTCATGTTCCTGTCATTTGATGTTCACATGATCATCGCACTACATGTTCAACTTTTAAAGGCTTGCATCTTGAAATAGAAAAATCATGAAGGCACCAAATTTGTAGATGTTCATGGCATCTAGAATGTTGATTCTATGTGATCCTTCAACCATGATATGCTTTCTAAACAAACTTGAAAATGCACAACTCAACTGACTTGTCCATTTTTGCATGACATCCTGATGACGGTCTAATCTCTCTAAATTTGTACTTGAACTGTTGCTTGAATTTCCAAGGCTCGAATGAAGTTATGAGGCCTTAGCAAACTTGCCCATGCTCCTTAATGTTATGAACACCATGAGACCTGCTTGGATCCTTCATTTGCTCGAGACCTGCTTCTCAAAATTAACAAGTTACACTCTAAGCTTTGTTAAAGTTCATCTCTTTCACCCTTGGACCATTCATTCCATCCAGAACATCTGTTCATCTTCTCAAACCATTTCTATGCAAAAGATCCTTATGTGGGTCAAATTTGGTCAACAATTACACTTAAGGTAGGGGTGTTGGTGTAAAAAGGGTTCTCACCCAAACTGGTTTTACCTTTAGGTTCCTTTCATACTTCTTCACTTTAAGATTATATAGGGCTTAATTAAGTGTGACTCAACCCCTCAATGGGATCAAGGGGTAGCATCATTTACAAGGTTTGAAGACATATCCCCTCGCACTCCCTATTGTGGTACATGATGGAGTCAAAGAGTAATGCCCCCTATACAAAAAGTAATTTAGAACTTATATAACCTTTATAATGACCTAAAATTCACCAATTTTGTTTTTAAAAAATGGCCTCTACTTACAAATTTAAATCACTGCTTGTGCTTGCCCCTGACTTTGAAATGGCCCATCCAACTTTGATGATATCACCGCCCAATTTTTTTAAAAACAAATTCACCTCTTCTTTGAAGTGGAAGCTACTACATGCAAGGATCTTCAATGTAGAATAACAATGAACACATCAATGGAATAATCTTGCTACAGGGTCGACAAGTTCTAAATTATCGATCAAAGGTCATATCCAAACTTTAATGGTGAGAGAGCTTTATCCTTGACCATCTTGCCTATATGAATACATCTGTTGTTGATCGAGCTCTAATGGCTCTTTGAAAACTTCATTCGCCTGGGTCAAAAACTGGTTCATCAACCTCCATCAAAAGCTTTTGGATTTGCCCTTTGTTTATTGGTTGTCGATTGCCAAGTTGGACCTATCAATTTGTGTCAAATTGTCTTCTTATTGGTCCCTAAAATACGTTGACTCCTTGACTTTTAACTCACATCATTAGATCTAGATGTACGAATGAACGTGAGCCTTTCATCTAGATCCTCTGACTCTTTGATTTTAACTCGCATTGTTAGATCTAGATGTATGAATGAATGTGCATAATAGATCTGCCTAGGACCCACCATTTGAAATCAAATGACTAATTCATGAGGCCCAAATTTGACATTTGTGTGCTCGTATTTGACATCTACATGAACGTCTTTGATGTCTACACGAACATCTTCAGATTTTTAAACCCCAACGACTATTTACTGTGGCTTAAATTTAACGTCCATGCACCCATCATTTGATGTCTACACAACAATCATTGATGTCCGTAAACTTGTCACAATTTAAACACCAAATGATTAATTTATGAGCTTTATTTTGACGTTCATGTTCCTGTCATTTGATGTTCACATGATCATCGCACTACCTGTTCAACTTTTAAAGGCTTGCATCTTGAAATAGAAAAATCATGAAGGCACCAAATTTGTAGATGTTCATGGCATCTAGAATGTTGATTCTATGTGATCCTTCAACCATGATATGCTTTCTAAACAAACTTGAAAATGCACAACTCAACTGACTTGTCCATTTTTGCATGACATCCTGATGACGGTCTAATCTCTCTAAATTTGTACTTGAACTGTTGCTTGAATTTCCAAGGCTCGAATGAAGTTATGAGGCCTTAGCAAACTTGCCCATGCTCCTTAATGTTATGAACACCATGAGACCTGCTTGGATCCTTCATTTGCTCGAGACCTGCTTCTCAAAATTAACAAGTTACACTCTAAGCTTTGTTAAAGTTCATCTCTTTCACCCTTGGACCATTCATTCCATCCAGAACATCTGTTCATCTTCTCAAACCATTTCTATGCAAAAGATCCTTATGTGGGTCAAATTTGGTCAACAATTACACTTAAGGTAGGGGTGTTGGTGTAAAAAGGGTTCTCACCCAAACTGGTTTTACCTTTAGGTTCCTTTCATACTTCTTCACTTTAAGATTATATAGGGCTTAATTAAGTGTGACTCAACCCCTCAATGGGATCAAGGGGTAGCATCATTTACAAGGTTTGAAGACATATCCCCTCGCACTCCCTATTGTGGTACATGATGGAGTCAAAGAGTAATGCCCCCTATACAAAAAGTAATTTAGAACTTATATAACCTTTATAATGACCTAAAATTCACCAATTTTGTTTTTAAAAAATGGCCTCTACTTACAAATTTAAATCACCGCTTGTGCTTGCCCCTGACTTTGAAATGGCCCATCCAACTTTGATGATATCACCGCCCAATTTTTTAAAAAACAAATTCACCTCTTCTTTGAAGTGGAAGCTAGTCGAACCCTTGATCACCTTAGAAAGCTTTTAACATGATATAGGCCAGCCACTTGGGCCATGTATCAGTTCAAATACGAAAAAGAAAAATATCCATTTGAAGTTTAGTTTGACCGGCCTTTTGAATTGCAATAAAATAAGCTCTACCTTTTATGGCTCACGAGTGGAGATTGACTCAACTTTGAGACATTTGTACATTCATTGAAGGATCATGATGATGCAATGTCATGGTGATGATTTGGAGGGATGGTTAGATGTTTGTTGTGGTCGTGAAGTGTTGGAGGGAGCGATGGATGGAAGTAGGTAGAGTAGAGAAAGATCCACTTAATGTAGCAAATGGAGAGGGAGATAGGTAGAACAATAGGTTGTGGCAAGACATGTGAGTTGAGCCAAGAACACTACTTTTTTGAGCTTGGTGACATGTGAGCCACATCACCCACAAGCTTACACTAAGGATATCTAATGGTTTAAATGGATCCTACACTAAGCAGAAGATGGAAATAGATATTCAAGTCGTCGAAGATAAAAAATAGATCGCCAAGCAAAGGATACAATCACCTGGGCCTTTGAAGGTTGGGTTTGGAGAAACCATGATGAATAGGATAAACATTTAAAACCAATCAGGAGTGCCAAACTTTAAAAAAACAAAACCATGTCTTGCAAATAATAATATTGCCTTAAGGAAAACTAGACTTTCCCAATAGATATCAGGATTGGGATTCGATCTAATAGCCAAGAGAACATGGTAAGACCAAGTTGGTTGGGCTCACAAAAGACCAAAGACAAAAAACTAAGTAATAGTTAACTATCTAAATTGAGTAATGATTGCTTGGAGATGATTTGATACCATATCAGAGTGATGAACTCTCACCTAAGATCTTTCTACTAGGTCATTACCATAGCAAAATTATTTATATCTTGATGTGTTTCTCTTATAATCTTACATTTTGTCCATGCTTTATACAAAGCACTATGAGTTCCCATTAAATAGGAGCTTGATAAGTGGATTAATAAATGATAAGTGGCCATCCCATTATACTCCCCTAGAGTTAATGGATAGGCCACTATCCTCCACTAGAGCTACTGGAGAGGCTACTAATAAATCCACCATGGTTGGTGGCCCATAAAAGCATTAAATCTATGTGCACACTTAATTAAGTCAAAAACAAGCTTAACTAAGCTACATCAATAGTTGAGTCTAGCTATGCTTTAATAGATTATAAAATCTATGGTCACTGCACTATTAACAAGGGCACGCTAAGCCAAGTCCCTGCGGGAAGGAAGCTACTCATGTCAAAGATTGGGAGTGTAAAGTATAGACTTGGCAACTATGGATGGATACGTGAATTGACTATTGCTAAAATTTAAACAGCCAGTTGGAAAAATTATTTCTTCCAACATTTCAATCTTGTATTTGAAGCTTGAGACACGGAGAATGATCAAAATCCTTTGGATTAACAGCTAAGTTTTGCTCTGGGACAATTTTGTTACACATCACTTCATCCAATATGGCAGTAGAGTTGTTGCATTGCATAAGGAGCTTTCATATCAATGATGTTTGTTGTTGCACATAGTTTCTCTTCACAAGAAACTCAACTTGTCAATTAAACCAACCAATGCAGATTAAACAAGTTAACATGTTAATAATTACTGTTGAAAAGCTGAACATTAGCAAATGTAAGCAACCAACTGAAAAAATTATTTCTTACTTAAAGTCTAAAGCAACAACCAACTGGAAAAATTATTTCTTGCAACATTTCAAGCTTGTATTTAAAGCTCGAGACACGGAGAATGATCAAAATCAATCTTGCAGCATCAAGCCATCCTGTAGATCTATGCTTTTTCTAGATTGTAGTCTTCATAATGTGTAGCTTTCAGGGCAAGAAGCTTTTCAAACAATTCAAAAAATGCAAGTGATTAAGGATATATTCAATGAAAGTGATTCAAGGTTTACCTTGATTGGAGTGGGCATTGTCCAACCCAGCCTTGCTTGGAGAGAGAAGGCGCTCTTTCAAAAATCTTGTAGCAAACACAATGAAGTAATAAAAAAACACAAACCTTGGATTTATTCATGTCCATCCAATCAACAGAGAGATACATAACAAAAATAATAAATAATAAATAAGAACATATAGGAGTGTACTCACAAATTGTCTCTGCGCTTGGCTATGTTAGAACTAGATAAACATGGCTTTATCTGTATGTCCATCCAATCAGTAGAGGCATGCATATCACTAGAAAATGCACCTACATATACATCTATCTATATATATCCAATACACCTTGGATTTATTCATGTCCATCCAATCAATAGAGAAATCCATTTACAAAAATATTGATGAAATAGTAAAGAATTGCCAAGCAAAAGAAAAATTACCTACCTCAATACAAATGCTTGATTTGTGAAGTATATGGTAATCTTGCAGCCTCAAATCATCATGTAGATCTATGCTTTTTCCAGATTGTAGTCTTCATAATGTCCAGGTGTCTTCTTCAAAATGGAGGCCCATTTGTTGTTGTTCTTAGATCTTGTGCCTGTGCAAAGTTTCTTGCACCAAAAAAGCATTACATGCTAATAAATCCTGAAAGAATTATTCTAATATAATTTTTATGTCAAGGCAAGAAGCCTTTCATTTAATTCAAAAAATGCAAGTGTTTAAGTATATATTCAATGAAAGTGATTAAAGGTTTACCTTGTTTGAAGTGGGCATTGTCCAATCTAGCCTTTCTTGGAGAGAGAAGGCATTCTTTCAGAATTATTGTCGCAAACACAATGAACTAATAAAAAAAGACAAACCTTGGATTTATTCATGTCCATCCAATTAGTAGAGAACTCCATGTCGCTGGCAATGTTAAAGACTACAGAAAGAAAAAACATGAGTTAAGAAAAAAACTATAATCTCTAAGACCACCAATACGTGTTCAAAACAAGTGCATAGTCCCAACATGATTTGTACTATGTTAATAAATTATATATTATTTTGGGAAAATATAAAATACAAATATATGACATTTTATACTATAAAATATTAATATGGCATACATATTTGATTACAAAAATATTGATGAAATAGCAAAGAATTGCAAAGCAAAAGAAAAAGTATCGACCTCAATACAAATGCTATGTTTGAATCTCCATTTGAAGTTGGAAGAGGAGGTAAAGAATCTTGTTGGGTTTTAGAGAAATATTTATACTCTTTGCAATAGAAAAACACTAAGATATTTATTTACAACAAGATACAGAACCAAAACAATAAATAATAAACAAGAACATATAAGTGTGTACTCACAGATTGTCTTTGTGTTTGGCTATGTTGGAACCAGATAATATAATTGAGTATCTACATCTTGGATGTCATTCAAGTTCTTAAGGATTTTATAATGCTTGCTTTTAGGGATTCACATGCAACATTCGACAATATGCATGATACCTCAAACAAGATTTGAACGTTGGATTGCAAGAGTGAAGGATTGTTCATCATGAAACAAATTTCCCCTGATTTGCAGAGATCAATCATATTGTTCTTGCTTTGGAAAGGGATTACCATTGACTATAGCAATGACATTATGCTCTTTGGATAGCATGCAGGCTAGATGCGATGATAATATAATTGAGTATCTACATCTTGGATGACATTCAAGTTCAGCCAACAAATTTCCCCTAATTTGCAGAGATCAATCATATTGTTCTTCCTTTGGAAAGGGATTACCATTCACCACAACGACATTATGCTTTTTGGATAGCATGTAGGGTGGATGCAACATAAATTTTGGTTTGATTCAGTGTGTGCCTAGGGAGCTCACCCTGGCAGTGAGGGTGGAATCCGGAGGATGTTAAGAAACCTACGCAAGCATTGTGCACTGAGTGTCAAAGAAAATCGCCATAAGCAGAAGCATGTTATTGTTAGTTCTATAACTATACATCTATATGTATATATCCAATTCACCAATTATATCAATTGTATAATATGTTTAAGCATATATTCAATGAAAGTGATTAAAGGTTTACCTTGTTTGGAATGGGCATTGTCCAATCTAGCCTTGCTTGCAGAGAGAAGGTGATCTTTCAGAAATCTGGGTGCAAACACAATGAACTAATAAAAAAACACAGAACTTGGATTTATTCATGTGCATCCAATCAATAGTGAAATCCATGTCCCTGGGAATGTTAAAGACCACAGAAAGAAAAAAAATGAGTTAAGAAATTTTTTATAATCTTTGAGACCAGCAATATGTAATATCCCTTCGAATATCAAAACAAAAGCTCTGAATTGCTTATCTGAATTTTTGCAAAATATCTTCAATTAGATAAATAAATCACAGTATAAACTCTTATTTATTTGCTCATAAGCTTACAATAGAGGTCCTCTATCAAGTATACAAAGAATATTGAAAGTACGGCCCTTATACCCTGAATATTTCACCAACTGGGAAAGAAATCTGATTTTGGTACGTCTCGGCCTGCTGTGTAAAAAACACAGTCGCCGACGTCGATTATGCTGCCGTCGTCGGTCGATCTGTAGTCGTTATCTCGCCGATGTCGGTGATATGTCGACCGATGTCGGTCTCTGTAAGTATCTATTCGTCGATGTCGGTCCCTGAACTTTCTGTTGATGCGTACAGATTTTCACGGATCTGTACGGAATTCCTACGGCCGCTGATATAACACAACCTGTATGCTTGATCCTGATCTGTAGAATTATGGGCCAATACAAAAGATCTATATCTGGATAATTCTTGAATCAAAACCCAAAAATAATGAAATCCCTGTAAACCCTTGTGATAGCTTCTGAGTGAAGTTATCTCTCAAATACCTGTAATACTATGATAACTTCTGGGTGAAGTTATCTCTCAATTTGGCAATAGATCCGCTGATCTTTCACAACCTCTGAATTGCACACAATGAAGAGTTGACGTTCTTCAATGCAAATGGAATCCTGGAACCCTTGGCTCAGTCTTCACAGAAGAATTTCTTAACAAGAATCAATATCAAATAATAAACATGAATACAAACTCTCTCCCATGAGAGATCCTTGTACCCTTCCAAAAGTGTGCTTGCTAAAATTAGATTCCCTTAAATTAGACTTAGGGCTTCTTAAATTAGAACTGGGGCTTCTTAAATTAGAACTAGGGTCTTAAAATTAGACCAATTCTTAAATTAGAATTAGGACCCTAAAATTAGACCCAATAATTAATAATTAATAATTAATAATTAATTAAAATTAGACCAAATAATTAATATTTGATTAAATCAATCAAATATTAATATCTCCCTTAATTCATGTCCGAAAGAGCCCAAACGAAAGCCAAGCCCAGCTCCATCAAGACCCTCTATCCATCTCATCACCCTACGAGGGTCGCAGAATAGGCTAATCATCTACTCTGCACATGTCAACTAAAAAGGGGACATGACAATCCGCCCCTCCTGAAATTGCTTGCCCTCAAGCAATCGCTGAATGATAGACCAATCAATCCACCTGGATCCCAAATGAAGTCTCGATCTACAGTGCTGTCAACCAACACAAACTCCAGGCCCTGTCCATCACCACTCTCATCCAATGGCGTCACATCACCTCTGTCTCCTATACGCATATCGTCATCAACATGTGACCCACCTGTAAAAGAAAGCTGAGACTCTACCACATGTGCTAACTCTTGAACTGAACTCACCTCAAGACAAAGCTCGTCCTCATATCTCTCCTGTGTTGGTGCCAATGTGCACTCATCATCGCACTCTATCATGTCATGTAGTATAGGCATCTCCATCCGATGAAAAAACATATGTTTGAAGCTGCTGCCCGTATTGCCTTAAGAATATGTGTTTTCCCATCAACCTCAAAACGAACCTCCATATCTTTGAGATGAAGAGTAACTTCCTCAAATGAATGAAGCCACTTCATACCCAAGACTAATTCTATGTCCCCCATGTTCACTACAAAATAATTAGCCTTGAACTCATAGTTGTTCAAGTGCAATGGGAGGTCTCTAATCATGCGCTCACACCTAAGAGTGTGACCATCGGCTACCTTAACTCTAATTCCCTCAAAATCTTTGGTAGTGAGTCCACGCTTCTCCACAAATCTAGCATCTATGAAATTATGTGTGGCTCCTGTATCAAGAAGGGTGGTAACCTTGTGCCCTGCCAAAACTCCACGGAGTCTGAATGATTCATCCGACTGAATGCTGGATAGGCGTGTCTCTTGTATATGAAGCTCTAAATCTGCCTCTGCCTTAGGCTCTGAAGCCTTTGCCTCCTCAGAACTATCATGCTGTTCGAAATCTTCTGATTTCGCATCCTCATAATATGCCCACATCACACGATTTGCTTTGCCCTTAGGCCTCAAAGGGCAATCGTGATGGATATCATATGGACCTTTGCAGTAGAAGCAAAGCTTCTTCCTGCGTAGATCATTAAGCGCCTCACGATCCAAAGGTGGTGTTGCTGGATTGGCTTTTGAATCATTTTTAACCCCGGATTTATCTATGTTAAAATTCGGTCTCTCTGTATCCCCGTTGGAGTGCTTATGGTCTCTAGATGAAGAAGTACCTCTGGAGTTAGATCTACTTGATGGGGCTGCCATCTCCATACTGCGCGCCTTCTTCATAGCTTCCTGTAATGAAGGAGGATCAAAGCCTTTGATCCAACCTCTCAATGGTTCTGTCAATCCCTCCATGAAGAGTACTACTAGTCGCCTCTCCGAAATGTCAGAAACCATGACTGATAACTTCTGGAAGTCACCAATGTATGACTCTAGACTGCCGCTTTGGCGCAACTGTGCCAACTCTCGAAAATAGGACTCTGGATCCCTCCTGTCAAAACGCTCTACCACCTTGTCCACAAACTCCTGATAAGAAGTGATCTGATCATGATGGAGTATCACCATCCCGTGGTGCCACCAATCATGAGCTACTCCCTCAAGATGTAGTGTCGCATATCTGATAGCATCTTCCTCGGCCATCGGACGCAATGTGAGAAAGGTGTCCAACTTACTAATCCAAGCCTGCGCTGTGACCTTACCACTTCCGTCGAACATCGCGAGTGTGAGCTTGCTTGTAGCATGCTTAAGATCATTGTTCTAATGTCTAGGTCTCCTGTCCTGTCTAGCCAATCTGTAGTGCTCTCTCCTCAGATTAACAAAATGATCAAAGGTCGTCCTCTCACGAACATGAGGAGGTAATAAATTCCACTCATCATCTGCAGCCAAGTAAACATCTGCAAATGAGGAATCTCCTGCCTCCTCCTCTGCTGGAACTTCTGGTTCCTCTCGAACAAACGTAGGACGTGTAGGTCTATCTGTTGTTCTAGAGTGGCCCTGTTGGGGTCTCTGATTAACCGTAACATCTCTGTTATCACCTTGGTTCCCATTCTGTCTATCATGTGGGTTCATCCTCCTTATCATAGTAGTTAGTACCTGTAGTGCTTGTGTCATCTCACGGTAGGATTCTCTGGTACTCGGATCATCATTATGTCGGTGGGCCCTGGGTGGGCTACCCTCTCGTCTGTCACTCATGATAATCAGCTGCTGTTCTAATAACTGGGTACCTTCAAGCAAAGCTCTACTGCGTGTGTAATACCCGTGTGGTCCCAACTCTTGTCACTGCATAAGATTTTCAAACCCTCAGGATGGCAGGATTTAGCTCTGATACCACTGTAATATCCCTTCGAATATCAAAACAAAAGCTCTGAATTGCTTATCTAAATTTCTGCAAAATATCTTCAATTAGATAAATAAATCACAGTATAAACTCTTATTTATTTGCTCATAAGCTTACAATAGAGGTCCTCTATCAAGTATACAAAGAATATTGAAAGTATGACCCTTATAGCCTGAATATTTCACCAACTGGGAAAGAAATCTGATTCTGATACGTCTCGGCCTGCTGTGTAAAAAACACAGTCGCTGACGTCGGTTATGCTGCCGTTGTCGGTCGATCTGTAGTCGTTATCTCACCGATGTCGGTGATATGTCGACCGATGTCGGTCTCTGTAAGTATCTGTTCGCCGATGTCGATACCTGAACTTTCTGTTGATGCGTGCGGATTTTCACGGATCTGTACGGAATTCGTACGGCCGCTGATATAACACAACCTGTATGCTTGATCCTGATCTGTAGAATTATGGGCCAATACAAAAGATCTATATTTGGATAATTCTTGAATCAAAACCCAAAAATAATGAAATCCCTGTAAACCCTTGTGATAGCTTCTGAGTGAAGTTATCTCTCAAATACCTGTAATACTATGATAACCTCTGAGTGAAGTTATCTCTCAATTTGGCAATAGATCCGCTGATCTTTCACAACCTCTGAATCGCACACAATGAAGAGTTGACGTTCTTTAATGCAAATGAAATCCTGGAACCCTTGGCTCAGTTTTCACAGAAGAATTTCTTAACAAGAATCAATATCAAATAATAAACATGAATACAAACTCTCTCCCATGAGAGATCCTTATACCCTTCCAAAAGTGTGCTTGCTAAAATTAGATTCCCTTAAATTAGAACTGGGGCTTCTTAAATTAGAACTGGGGCTTCTTAAATTAGAACTAGGGTCTTAAAATTAGACCAATTCTTAAATTAGAATTAGGATCCTAAAATTAGAATTAGGATCCTAAAATTAGACCCAATAATTAATAATTAATTAAAATTGGACCAAATAATTAATATTTGATTAAATCAATCAAATATTAATATCTCCCTTAATTCATGTCTGAAAGAGCCCAAACGAAAGCCAAGCCCAGCTCCATCAAGACCCTCTATCCATCTCATCAGCCTACGAGGGTCGCATAATAGGCTAATCATCTACTCTGCACATGTCAACTAAAAAGGGGACATGACACAATACATGTTCGAAACAAGTGCATGGTCCCAACAGGGTTTTTACTATCTTAATAAATTATATACTATTTTGGGAAAATATAAAATACAAATATACAACATTTTAATCTATAAAATATTAATATGGCATATAATTTTGCAAACACAATGAATTAATAAAAAAACACAAACCTTGGATTTATTGATGTGCATCCAATCAGTAGAGAAATCCATGTCGTTCGCAATGTTAAAGACCACAAAAAGAAAAAAAAATGAGTTAAGAAAAAATCTATAATCTCTGAGACCAACAATACATGTTCGAAACAAGTTCATGGTCCCAACATGATTTTTACTATCTTTATAAATTATATATTATTTTGGGAAAATATAAAATTCTAATATATGACATTTTAATCTATAAAATATTAATATGGCATAAATATTTGATTACAAAAATATTGATGAAATAACAAAGAATTGCCAAGCAAAAGAAAAATTACCTACCTCAATATTAATGCTTGATTTGTGGAGTATATGGTAATCTTTCAGCGTCAAACCATCCTGTAGATCTATGCTTTTTCTAGATTGTAGTCCTCATAATGTGTAATTGTCTTCTTCAAAATGGAGGCCCAGATTCTCAGCCTCTGCATTGCAATCAAAAATTTTAACCTCTGTTTGAAGCTGGCGGAGGAGGTAAAAAATCTTGCTAGGTTTCAAAGAAATATTTATACTCTTTGCAAAAGTAAAACACAAAATTTCTATTTACAAGATATAGAACAAAAACAATAAATAATAAATAAGAACATATAGGAGTGTACTCATAGATTGTCTTTGCATTTGGCTATCTTGGAACCAGATAATATAATTGAGTATCTACATCTTAGATGACATTCAACTCCTTAAGGATTTTCCAATGCTTGCTTTATTAGAACTGACAACGTTTAGACAATGAGAACAGAATAATGAGGAATACACTGATTCAATTCACTTGCAGATGATAGAGTACAATGTGTACAATTCTGTTGTGCCCAATCCATATACAAAATTGTTAGCAAATGAGTAGAGGAAGAAAGAATTGCACCATAATGTACAGATGGATCCACTAAAAAACTTAGTTTACATTATTAGTTTATACATGAAAAGATTATCAGTTTAGGTTTGGATTTTTGTTGCTAAATGCTTACCACGTAAGATGCGTTGATGGGGCTTATAACATATGTGACCAAAATTGGAATAGAAAATAGTGCAAAAAATGAGTTAAAAATCTACATTGTAGGTTGTATGCAAGGAAATAAATTGAAAGCATTAATTGGAATCATAGAGCAATAGTGATGTAAGATGTATTGTTTTTAACATTTACCTATTTATGGTGTTTCAAAAATAACATGGTTTTTATTTCGAAAAGAACATGGCCTTTCAAAACTAACATGTAGCATTATAAATAGTACTGCTGGAAATGCTTGGTCATTATAAATAATGAAAATAGTTTAAATGTCTAATGACTTGGACGATATAACTAGATAATTAACAAATTCAAAAAACTGTTGCTGTGTTGTCTTCAAAAATATGAATGTGTCCTGAAGTTAACAAGAAGCAAAGCAACAAAGAGATGTATCAGTAAAATGCAGAAATAGTTATTTGAAGCTATGAAACATTTATAGAACGCAAAACTGTAACCAACTCACCCATTTCAAATCATAATTCATTCTTTTTTAATTTCAAAAACAATATTGTCCATTACAATTGTGAACATGCCATTTACTTGGAATTTGCACGATAGAAACATAGTTGCTGAAATGTCTTGCTTGTATTGTTCAAATGATATTGACAATAGTTCTAGTAGCAAAGTCTGAAGCATTTGTTCATGCAACATGCATTCAATTTTACCATCTTTTGTATGGATGTTGCTTGTCAATGCATGTGTATAGGAAACTCCTCAATTTGGAGGGCAACGTACACAATGCAGCAAATCATTGTCATGAACATCTATTGTTGTAATTGCATGCTTATAAGAATTGCATAATGGTTAGAAGGGAGCCAAATAAATACTCCTTGGCTTTAGTGTTCCTATGCCCTGTTGATATTAACATTAAGTAGGAGAAATATACCTTGAAATTGTTGCTAGTGAGCAAAATAAGAAGTAAGAGTATGAATACTTGCCTCAATGTTTGTTGTTATTGTTTGCAAATGTTTTTTGGTGCATTCATCAGCCAAAGGTTCAATAAAAGATACATAATTTGCTCAAAAAGTCTGAGATCCTTTTGGGCCTTTGCGAACAAAGTTCTTGAAAATGTACGCTAGTTTTTTTTTGGACATTAGTTGAGCTTGTATCTCATGACAAAATTGTTGATGTTGTTTATAGAGCTATATCTAAAAAGTAAATCGCTGTATTTAATTCAGAAATAGAGAAAAAAAATTGAAAAGAAAAGAAATTTGACAAAAAAGATAAGCTTACAATTGCAATGTTATATTATGTTTCTCCATCTTTGACATGTAAACTAAATTGTGTATTTGTTTGTTGGCAGCATGTAATCAAAGCCCCAAATGACCCAACTAAGTATGAATCATTTAAGTCCACAATATTAGAGATTGCACTGTTAGACGTGAGTTGTCATTTTTGCAAACTCTATGTTTTATATGCTTGATTTTGTAGTTAGCAAAATACAAAAGGCAACATCCCCTCTTTCATATTTTGTTTTTTCTTTCATCAATTTTTTTGAAATTGGAATGCTTTTGCCTATAGCGATGTATGTTTCATATTTTTGTATCAATTTAGTGTTAATATTAGCTGTTATAGTCATTTGACCATGAACATCAACCAAGTCAACATGCAGTCTCTTTGTTTTAATTGAAGAATCTGGATTTGTGTATAAGCAGATCCATCAACACTGAAAATATCTCCTTCAAAAATAATAATAGTTTTGCCATCACAAATATCTAGTATTGTGCATGGAGTTGGTTTTGTTTTAGTGCTGAAAAGAAAGAAAAAAATTATAAAAAATGTTGTAACAAGGATGTAACAGTTTTGCATATTTTCAATTTTTTTGAAATACTATAATTTGATAAGCAATGTAAATAACTAAATGTGGTTTCAAATTTACTGTTTTTGTAGTTGTTGAGGAGACATTGTTTCATTGCTCTTAGACATTTCTGGTACTACTTGTTCAGTGGCTTTTTTGTCTTCTAGAGTATTATCCATTGCTTTGGCTTGTTTCACTGAAATAACATGTTTTTTTTTCAATTTCTTTTTTCTATGAATGGAGTCAATGAACTTTAAATTTGTATAACCAATAGACTATGAAAAAAAACAATAACAATGTTTTTTCTTCTTAATGCCCATGATTAATCATTCTTGTCTATGACCACACAAATGGCATTGTGATCAATCTAATATATATATATTATGATTTGAATATTTTCTTTTGAATTATTTGACCAAACATGGTTTATGATTTTGTTTGGATGTTGATTTTGTCTACGTAACAGAAAATACATATTACAAATTGACATAATTTTTTTCAAGTAGCATTGTTGATTTGTTAGAAGTGGGCATGTCAATATTAAAGTCTCATAATATATATATTTCATTAAATGTATTTGCATTTAACAATGTTTTTTTAAATAACATCTATAATATCCATGACAGACGCAGCAGGAGATGCATAGATAGTGACAATTGTAAATTCATGCCCATGGATCGTGGCATCTATTGTTAATGCTTCTACTTGATTTGTGTTGTATTGTATGTATTGAATTACAAGCCATAAAATTTGGGATATGATTAGTGGAATTGTTAGATGCAATGAATGTTTCTTGTAGGCATCATATATCGCATCTCATCAAGTCATGATCATTGATAATGTCTTCAAGATGCGTGCGAAGACTATGAGTGTTCAACGAACATATAATAATAGATGAAGCATATGTATTTGAACTATGACAATGTTCTAACACCCATTGAGAGTTCGATTCTAATCGTGATATTTCAATGGAAATTTTGTTTTTAATTCTAAAGTTTTTATTCGAAACTGGACTTAGCAAATATAATGAGTCGATGGTTTTTACGTGAGAAAAAGCTATATATGCAAATCCATGTTTTGTTACAGCAAGTGGTTTGAATGCAACTCCTTCCAAGGTAAAGCCTTGGGACCTTTGTATAGTACGAACATAGGGTAATTGTATTGGAAATTGGGCCCATATTGTCAAAAAAAATTGTAAATGGGCATGTGTATTGGCCTTGAACTCAGAAGATAGGAGTCCAATTGGAATCGACAGTACTTTGGAATAAATGAAAATGTTTCTTTCTTTTCAAATGGCCAATCTTGTCATCATTGAATTTTTACCCAAATAATGTCAATGTCGTGTGCTTTGGTGTAGAGTTTAAATATACCATTTGAACCACCATCTTGCATATCATAATTCCTAGAAAAAAGTTCGACTAACATACTGAGCTTCAAAATGATTTTTGTTGGTAGACATAGCTTTGACATATCCTTGATTTTCATTATACATATTGTCTTATATTGCATCAATAACAATTTCTTTGTGTTGAACAAGTCTTAACATTTTGTTATTATGTGCTTGAACATCACTACTTAAGTAAAAGAGATATGAAAACAAATGATCATTTGGTGGTGAATGTAAGCATTTATTGTTAAGATATGCAATGTCATCATTTGTATGAGAGCATGTGCGTATTTTGTTTAGTATTGACACAAAGATCTCATCCTTTTGATGCATCATTTGATGAAGTTGATAGTATTTTATGTTTTCTTGCCATAAGAAATACGGTATTTGTTCATTATTCATTTTTGGGTGTTAAAAAATTATACAATTGTTTATAGGTTGAACTTGATAAAAGTCACCACAAAAGACCATGTCAACATTGCCAAAGTACATAGTGGGTAGACACATTATGTCACGCAAACGCTTGTCAATGTAATATAACATTCTTGCTCCTACAAGTGAAGTTTCATCAATCAGTGCTATGTGTAATTGGTTATATCGTTTGGACAACACGTCAAGACGTTCATTGTTCAAAGGAATCAATTTTGATTTGTTAAAGGATGATAAAAATGTAGAATACAATGTTACTCCACCTGCATTGTATGTAGCTTTCCCTGTGTATACAAGAAAGAGACCGTTTGACTTGTACGAATCACTATCGATAGTTTGAAAATAAAAATGAACCAACATCTCGAATATAGATTTTGCTATAAAAGTCTTACCTATGCCTACGCCACTTGTCACAAACAAGTACAATGATTTATTTTTGTTTATGCATTTTTTATAAGCAATGTCTTTGACAATTGCTTGTTGCTCTTTGTTTAACATATGTCTATTTCTATAGTATTCTAAATTTTGGAAATGAATGGGTGATGTCAAATAGTTTTGAACTTTGTTTGCTCGATATAAAACTTGACGATGGATAGTCCATTTATAAATCATAGTCTTCTTGCATATTTTTAATTTCTGTTGAATGAAATCTAGTATCAAATATATTTTCAATATCAAGTTCAAGTTCACAAGCAACATGTTCCATGTTCCCCCAAATAGACTTTATGTCATAGTTGAACTTGGACTCATTCAATTTTATGGTATTGCTTTGCAAATTGTATGCTTGCTTCCATGTTTGTAAACCTTGCTTAATACTATTTCAGCTTTTCAAAATGGTACATATAACAATAATTGTTCATGATAATAGTTTTCAATGTCAATATGTTTGCTATAATTTACAAAGCGTATTACATGTATTTTTTTCTTTTCAATGGCTTTCTATTTTTCCTGTACTCAAAAACAAATTCAGCGAAACAAACATGGTCAATGTTGATAAGACATGCAATGTAATAGTCTATAAGCGATTGGCATATTACATTTTCAAATTCATCTAATTCATACCTAAGAGAAATTGTTGGTTTTAAAATAAAATTACGATCATTTGGGCAAGATGTATTTATAAAAGTGAGTGTCCTTTAGCAATGATTAAGTGGCAATGATAGCACCATATGAATAGTTTGTTGGACAGACATATGTTGATATTTTAGCATTGCATTTCAAAATCTATGCAACATCTAAATGGCATCTATGTTTGTTGTTACATGTTTTTGTATTTGCTTAAAAGCATGTGTAACTTTTGAATTGCCCTTTGTCATGTACGAGCTACAATATGTTACCGTCGCATATGCATTCAATATGAATTGTGCATCTGTATTGACTTGCCATAAATATGACATGTTTTGTATGAAACTATTACTCCATACTTGTGATGGTTTACGTGAAAAAAATGGTAGTTTGTTTTATTGTGCTTTGTATTATTGTTATACATTGAGACATCCATGCCAAAATCCTATAAGTGTCAAAGTCATTGAAAACAGTGTATCGTTTTGTGTTTAGTAGCAAATAAATTTACTTTAATTATATTTTTGGAATTTCAAAGTCGTCTTCAAAAGGTTCAAGTATTGTTGTCATTTGCATTGGTAGTTGTGAGAAGTTGCATCTACAATCTTTCTTCTTTTTTATGTAGCTATTAGTATGATGTTGTATATGCAATTTGGCTATGTCTTGTTCTAGAACATCAGTATCACAATTTATGTATTTGTCTATAAAATGTATAATCATTGAGGTTTGATCCTTTCCATATACTCGTGCTTCTTTTATCCATACTAACCAATGATCATGAGCATTTCTTCTATGCTGAAATTCTATCACGCAAAAATAATTTGTGACTTTTCCTAGCAACAATAAATCATTGCATAGTATTTATCTTAATGCATTGATCCAATGCCTAGGTGTACATGTGACCGGATCTATTTTTACGAGAAACAAATCATCATTTGATTTATTAACTTTATCAAGTGTACAACATTTTTTTTAGTTATATTTTAGACAATTTTTTTATTGCATTCATCAGTGGTTGTCAGCGATGTTCAACATTGCTAAAAATAAAATAAAAAGTTGGTGGTCTTAATTGACGTATCATAGCAAAAGCATTTTTCTTGAATCCTTGCATATAATCAGGAGAGATACGTATCTTTTTAAAATCTACATATCCAATTTCTAATTTAAGCAACTTTTCTAAATTTGTTTTGTATTTAACGTCTTTTGCTAAAAGCTTTTTTCCCTTTAGCTGGGCTTTTTTGATTCGAACCCACATAGTCTTTACAACTTGATCGATGATTATTTGTATTGCCTTAAAAAACAAATTGGTAAGATGATATGCAAATTGTCGATTAGCATGTAACAATTTCCATTGTGCAATTTTTTGGTGACTAAATCTTGACATTACATCTTCATCACGAGCATTACCAAAGAAAAGTGTCGAAAATTTCATTTTTTCTAAATCTGTCTTTAAAAATTCCAAATGGATGATTTTCTTCAGCGATTGCTATTGCAATTACCTTGTCTTGTAATGCATCAATGCATGTTGAATCTGTAAAGCAATGAACTAGAATGTCATTAGAGCAAGTTTCATCTATGTCAAAAAAACATATTTAGTTCATTATCGTTATTTGTTTCAAATTTGCTAGAAATACTATTGTTATTTGTATCATCTATAACACTAGAACCTATGAATGGTTTCCAATGAGAATTTATTTGCACATTATGAGCAATGTAGAATTTTCTTGTACACAATTCTTGTAGTGCTTGCATAATAAGTTTTGCGCAAATGGTTCCTTGTTGATATGCATTTTTTTATTCTAATCGCCATTTTAAAGCTATGGCAATTGTTGTTCTTTCATCTGTGGATCCAGGTAATATTTTTTAAATTTTGTCAATCTTTGATGGCACATTGATAATTGGACCTTGTAGTCCACGCTGTGACTTTTTATAGCCTAGATCTTATTTGAGAATATGCAATTCTTAACGAAACAAGTCTTTCCTCAAGGTCTGATAGTAGAACAACAAAATCATAGGTGCTTGTTTTATCTAATGTCAATATATGTTGCAAATCGAGGAAGTGTTGCATTTTTCAATGATTAGTTACAATTTGCACATTCTTTTTTTACAAATGACTTTACTATTTACAAATAATTGTTGGCATGTGTTTTTTTCAACTTCATTAAAAAGCTTCATATTATGTTTGAAATGCAATTGCTTGCAAAGAGCACAAACATGTATAAGAGTATCAATTACTTTCTTGTTAAAACTTGTATTACTTGTTTGTCAAAGTTTTGGATAGTTTTTTTGCTTGTGCTCTTTACACGTGCAATTTTCAATGTTTGTGGAAAAGAAATGAGTTTTTTGGTCATGGTCTTTTCACAAAACATTTCCAATGTTTAAACCTTGACAAATTTATTGTTTGTGGTCTTTGCACTTGTAATTTTCAAAGTTTTTAACAAAGACATTGTTTTTTTGTTTGTGCTCTTCTCATGTGCAATTGTCAATGTATGTATGTGATTAGAAAAACCATGTACTTGTAACTTGTTATGTTTATTCATTATCAAGGGTTTGTAATGTGTATGTAATGTATTTGTTTCAAATACTATTATGTTGTATATGGGTAATGGTTGTGCACTATCGTTATGGATTTCAAAAATCTATTGGTTGATCGATGACCATAGGCAAGTGTATGGAATGTATTGGTTTCAAATACTATTATGTTGTATATGGGTAATGGTTGTGCACTATCGTTATGGATTTCAAAAATCTTTTCGCTGATCGATGACCATAGGCAAGTGTATGGAATGTATTTGTCTCAAATATTATTATGTTGTATATGGATAATGGTTGTGCACTATCGTTATGGATTTCAAAAATCTGTTGATTGATCGATGACCATAGGCAAATTTTTATCTTTAATACATATGAAAGCTATTGGATAGAAAACTTGTCGCCTTCTATTCTACCTTCGTCATAGATCAAAGCCGTTTTAACAATGTATGCTTATCAATTTGTAATAGTTGAAATGTTCTTGATAACATTCTTTGTTAGATTTTGCTGCAAACAAGCATGTGCTTTTATATCCCCAGATATAATTGCATTACAAAAACACTGTGCTGCATAATATCACAAGGAGTGCACATCAAAAGCATTATTTGCTAAATGGCATATGGCACTAGATATGTTATCTCTATAACAAGATGTGTTTTTCAACATTCTAGATAGTCCACTTAATTGTAACTTTAAAGCATTTGTTTCCCAATAGAGAGATAACATAGCACATGTTCTTGTTAAAGGCATCTGTCTTAAGGGCCATTGGCATTTAGTCAATTTCTTATAGTACAAAGGTTCATAATGACCTCACATTGGATTTTGATCATGAAACAATATGCAATAAGGAGGCAAATTTATGTTTTTGTTAAAATGGAAATATTTTTTCTTTCTTGTCAATGACCAAACACAGATAGAAATGCGTAGCCATTTGCAAACCCAATTTATACAAAAATTGTCACCCTATAGGCCATGATCACCTGATAGGCCATGATCACCATTAGGTGTGCATGAAGCCATTGAAATGTCATGTACTTGATGCATATTGTAAATCTCTTTAAGATCCAATTTTAGTTGCAAAGATCTCAATGCATCAAGGTCATTGTTTTCTAAACAATTCCAAAAATATTCTATTATTCCAACACGAAGCTTTGTCGATGTGTAACAAAAATAATAAAACTTGAAATGTATCAAATAAGCAATCTCCCACATTGTATTTAAAAAGACAAATTCTAAAAAAGTTTTCTCAATGCAAGGCAATATCTATGAAATCAGAACTAGTTCTGGTCAATGACATGTAGTCTTCTACAAAGATGAATTGTTCATCATTATGCATTTGCATTGTTTCTTGATTTGCATTAATGCATTTCATTTTATAATGTTGTAAATGGCATAGGTAAAGTTTGTTATAAAAAAATAGTACTTTCAACTTTACAATGTCTTACCTACGAAAAGAAAGTTGAAGCTATAGTTAAAACATTCAACAATTGTCAAGGTGTTTGAGAATCTGTCCAAAAAGTCAACCTGCACAACAATGAAATGCAAAGATTAGCTATAGACAAAAACAAATAGATGACTAGTAAATGACTATACATTATCATAAAACTTGCATGAAATGAACAAGTCTTTAGACAAGGTTTATAATAAACACAAGAAACATAGATCATGTATATGTAGCAAACAATTAACTAAAGACAGATAGAAAACAAATTGAACTTAATCAATATGAAAGACAATTCTTTTCTCTATTCTAAATTAGTTTTATTTTTATTGCTTGCTCTTTTTATGAAATGGAGTGGTTTGAATACCTAATGTAACTGGTTTGCTAATTGAACTAATAAAATGATTAACAATTATTGTTGAGGGCTAGATGCTAGAGCAAATGATATTGTTATGTGAATTGTGCTTAATATTCTAAATACAGAAATAAAACTACAAATTTATATTCAGTTTTAAGAGTATCCTTACTAGTCATAGTTAAAAGTATATAACAAATCTTGGACCTTTAATGTGATGCTTTAAAACTAAACGAGTAGCCTTAATTTAAAGACAGTCCAATCCAACTACTATTAATGGTACCAAGACTTATCTAAAATTAAAAACAGTGCATGTTCCACACTTTGTAAATTTTCATCTTTAACATCCTAATTATCATAATGCACCAATAAAATTCTTCATCATCAGAAGTTAGAAAATAGAGTATGTTGCAGCGACTTCTCAATATAGAAAACAAGTTAATAATACAAATAATAGCAAGTAAATTGACTAATATATGAAGTCAATGAACTTAATCTTATACCGATAATGGTTATGTGAAGAAAAGACATTTTTTATTTCAATCCCTGTCTAGACAATTTAATATGTGTGCTCTTTACAATGTCACTTCACTCAATTTTTTTTGATATCTACGAGACATGCTAGATTTAATTACATTAAATGTCAAGTGATATCTAAGATGTTGAATATAGTTACTCTATAGGAGGATTTGACTTGTCTCATCTAACTTGTGGGTTGAGACTAGTTACTAGATCATATCAGTAATCATGATGCATGCAATTACACATCATAGTCTTCATATTGTAGGTGTACCGAGTAACTGTGGAGCCCAGTGTTCCACGAATCTTTAATCATATTAAAACAACCTGCTTTGCATATGGGTAAACATACAAGTCTCTTGGTTGCATTTTTGCCATCGATTTTCCTATCTCTAGATGCTTTTGTTTATAGGGAACTGAAAAATAATTAGTAATACAACCCAATTTTTACTAGTATCCCATAGCTAAGCTATATACCTGTACTTGTTCTGATCTGAATGTGTTATAGGCAGTAGAAAGACTTGCACAATGCAGCCTCTGCCACTCAAGGCTTCCAAAGACATTTTTAGATTGATGCAGCAGGCTTACAGAAGTCAGGGATTTTAATTGTATGTTAGTTTCTTTGAAATATATGACGGAAAGCTCACTTGGTTGGAAAGCTCTCCTTCATAGATCTTGCCGGAAGTGAGTGTGGTGTTTATACCACAGATAATGACTGCCAAACAAGGTTTGTAAATAAGCCTTTTGATTTGTTGTATATTGTGTTACTGGAAGAAAATTACAGGGTGGTTACTCGTTTTGTGAAGTTGCTTTTATTTATCCAGACAAACATGGCATTATATGTTTTTTGGGAATTTAATTTGGTTAAATTATACCAAAAAACACCTAATTTCTAGGTTGCAAAATTTGTCAATCTTCATAACAAAGATAAGGCTTACTTTATTAACATCATGCTAATAAGAGCTTGTTGGCACTCAAGGAAGGCATACGTGCTCTAGAGTCTAGATATTGATTAAGTTCACATCTCTTTTAGAGGAAGCAAGCTAACAGAAGTCTTACAGGATTAATTTGTTGGTAACTCACATACTATCATGATATCTTGTATTTCTCCAAACTCAAGCTCTTGTGAGCATACATTGAATACCCTTAGATATGCTGATAGGTGAGATAGTTTGCAAGCTTTAAATATGAACTAATTATCTTGGATAATGCTCAATGTTATTAGGTGTTATACTTAGTGGCAATATTTTATTCTTGTGCAGGGTTAAGAGCCTTTAAAAAACCAATAATTCAAAAAAGGACACACAGTCATTGAGAGAGTCATCTACTGCTCCTCTCACTTAGTCATTATCAATGTCAATGAGAGAGTCATCTACTGCCCCCCTCACTCACTCATTTTCAGTGTCAATGAGAGAGTCATCTACTGCTCCTCTCACTTGGTCATTATCAATGTCAATGAGAGAGTCATCTACTGCCCCTCTCACTCACTCATTTTCAGTGTCAATGAGAGAGTCATCTACCACCCCTCTCATGTCAATGAGGCAGTCATCCACTACCCCTCTCACTCAGCCATTGTCAATGTCAATGAGACAATCATCTACTGCCCCTCACTCAGCCATTTTTAATGTCAATGAAATAGTCATCTACTACCCCTCTCACTCTGCCAATGTCATCGGTATCACCATTGCATTCACATAGAGCTTCTAAGCCTTTTCAATCTTCGATCAAAGCCATGCAAACTTTTGGTCTAGATGAATCGACCCAATGCACTGTCTTCTCAACTAGTAACGAGATTATTCTGACATATACCTTCCTCTTGAAGTTTGGCCTCTAGAAGGCTGTCATTCTACATGTCCATTATTCTGTGTTGTTGAAGCTACCTACATTCTCCCACTATGAACTCTAATTGAGGATACTTAAATTGAAATCACAATTTATGATTTATTCATAAAACTTGCAGTTATTTATAGCTTTAGAGACTTGGAGATCTAATCTTGGACATATGGAGTGGGTTAATCTTGAGACAAACCAAACCATTATGCTTCATTGGATTATCTAGTGATAGTAAACTATTTGTCAGAGTATCACACAGGCAGAATTTTGGGATTGAATACTATGTCTCTTGACCCCCTTAATGATTGTCCAAGGAATGCTTACTCCATGATGGAGTCTTTGCTAGTGCAGATTTTTGGTTCTTCATGTGATTGGCAGTTAGTTCAGGGGCTATGTTATTCCAATCTAGAAAGAGGAAAAACTTTAGTGCATGAAGGTTATTGCTTGGTAGTCAAAGTTTAGCTTCAGCGCCTTTCCTCAAAGAAGCCAGTTGGCAAGTGGGTGCTAATCTGCATTTGGTATGGAGCCTTTATTATCAGGAAATAAGTTATAAGACAAGGTTTTGATATCAATGTTAATTGTGATCCTCCTCAGCTTCAAGCAGCCTTCACTAACAACCAGGCTTGAATATTGACGATGCCAGGCTTAAGGATTATCTATTCTATGAAACTCGCCCTAGATTTGCACTCAGTCTCATGGCTTTGGCTTTCTTGCCATTTGGATGGGCCAGACCATAGCTAGAGGGCAATTCCAATAATGTTGGATTGCAATTAGATAAATGTTCTGATATTATTTTTTATTTGGATAGTTGTTCACTTCATTGGCATAGGAGGATATGACCTGTTTAATTCAGCCTCTTAACTAAAGCAAAGTCATAAAGTGTTGCCAAGTAAGAAACAAAAGAATGTGGCAAAGTGTTTTTCATAAATTGAAAAAGGAATCAACCATGATAAGATCCCTGGAAAATAATTTGGATAAATTAAGAATCTGCAGAGATTTCCATAACATCGACATAGTTACAAGGGTCTCTTTCAAATTCCATTTTTAAATAGTAAATACTTTTTTGATAGGTTTACAAAAAAATTAAAACTTTTTTGGAAAAATTCATTCTAAAAAATTCAAAAAAATCCCCAAAAATTTGACAAATCAGAAAATTCATAACAAAAAATCTAAATATTAGAAACATTTGTCATTGTTTGCCCAACTAAAATCAAAACATTCATACCAAAACATGTTTAATATTAAAAAAATTGTGCTTGTTTACCCAAATAAAATCAAGTAGCTTGTAAGTGCTGGATAAGCTTACCCATCGATGTCTATATCAAATATCAAGGCAAAGAAAGAAAGAAGGAATGTGTTCCGATGTTGACCTGGAATATGGAAGAATGTATCCCAAATGCTTGGCTATCTCCTACCTTTAGCAACATCGCCTTCAACCTGGGCCACCAATCAACAGAAATGAATTAAAATGAAGCATATCAGTATAACATGTACACTAAACATGTAGGGTTGAAAAAACCCAATTGATAAGTAGAGAGAAAAAAAGTGAAGTGTTAAGATGTTGACCTAGAATATGGAAGAATGTATCCCAAATGCTCAGCTCTCTCCCACCTTCAGCAACAACGCCTTCAAGCTGGGCCACCAACCAATAGAAATGAATTAAATTGAAGCATATCTATATAACATGCACACTAAGCATGTAGGGTTGAAGAAACCCAATTGATAGGTAGAGGTGCTTGCACCAAAAAAGAATCCTTTGGGAAAGATACTTCTTCCTATTGTGGGATAACTTTCTACTTGGGCATGATCTTACTTTCAATCCAACCAGGGGTTGAAATTGTTATACCAACAATATGTGTAATCTCAATCCTCAACATCTCATATAGATTTATCACTGATGCTTTGGCAGCTTGCTCACCAATTCAACCAGTAGTCAATACATTATTATGTGTAAATAGATCTAAAACCAAATCTACAAACAGAAACATCAATCATATGAAAAGTGACTACAAGATCTCTGAAATGTAAGGTTCATTACTGATGAATAAAGATAAAAACATTTTAATATACAATCTGATTTGCTTCCCTCCGAAAATAATTAAAAGAAATTATCGTTGAGATTCCTTGATGCAAATGGGGAAGAGCAAAAAATGTAGCGTACACATTCCCCCATAAGTTGATATCTTGAAAAAAAAAAACTAACCTTTAACAAACCTATTAATTGTGAAAAAAACTTCAAAAATAGAACCATGTACTAAGAAACAATGGAGTTTTATGCCAAACTCAGTATTATTCACCAATTTGGCTAAACATTAGTTATGTTATAATTCAACTAAAACATATATAAAACATTTTTTGTGTGTGCCTGATAATATGCTTACTAGTAACATATATGCCGAAAAGAAAAAAGGATCTACAAGTTACAACTAAGATTTCATCAATTGCACAATCAAGTTGGTGAAGCAGGGGAAATTTATGCATAGCTTCTGAATCGTGAAGCAGTAATCACTGCTTAAGCATTCTTCTTCTGGGGGTCATTCTTTAGAGATTTGGAGATCTAATCTTGGACATATGGAGTGGGTTAATCTTGAGGCAAACCAAACCATTATGATTTATTGGATTATCTAGTCATAGTAAACTGTTCATGACAATATCACACAGGCAGACTTTTGGGATTGAATACTATGTCTCTTGACCCCCTTAATGATTGTCCAAGGAATGCTTACAAAGTTAGTTCAGGGGTCATGTTATTCAAATCTAGAAATAGAAAAAACTTTAGTGCATGAAGGTTGTTTCTTGGTAGTCAAAGATTAGCTTTAACGCCTTTCCTCGAAGAAGCCAGTTGGCAAGTTGGTGCTAATCTGCATTTGGTACAGAGCCTTTATTATCAGGGAGTAAGTTAGAAGACAAGGTTTTGATATCAATGTTAATTGTGATACAGGTTGGACTAAGTGGGATTCTGATGGTCAAGAGAACAAAACATAAAAATGTTGACCAGATCGACTCCAATGCTGAACTCCATGGAACTATGCTTGTAAAGAATGTAATTGATGTCATCCATGACCATTATGTTACATTCCACTTAGACATGGATATTGGTGGCACAAACAACTACTTTGTTGAGGTCAATATGGCCAAGCAAACAACGGATAATGGACCAACTCCAAGAAAAAGTTTCTGGACAGCAGGGAGAGACATTGCCCAGACGGAAGGATGCCCAAATTTAGTTGAGCTTCTATAGTGCATCTGAATTTCATATGATTAACCCATCAAAGAAGACATAGATTGGCAATCTAGTGGGATATAAACTTGTCCCTGGGGGCACAGCTGCAAGCTTGCTTGATCACAATGATCCTCCTCAGCTTCGAGCAGCCTTCACTAACAACCAGGTTTGAATATTGATGATGTCAGGCTTGAGGGTTGTCTATTCTATGAAACTCGCCCTAGATTTGCAATCGGTATCATGGCTTTGGCTTTCTTGCCATTTGGATAGGCCAGACCATAGCAAGAGGGGAATTTTAGTAATGTTGAATTGCAATTAGATAAATGTTCTGATATTGTTTTTTATTTGGACTAAAGCAGAGTAAAACCAAATCTACAAACAGAAACATCAATCATATGAAAAGTGACTACAGGATCTCTGAAATGTAAGGTTCATTACTAATGAATAAAGAGAAAGACATTTTAATAAACATTCTGATTTGCTTCCCTCCGAAGAAAATTATAATAAATTATTTTTGAGATTCCTTGATGCAAATAATTGTGAAAAAAACAAAACTAAACTTTAACAAACCTAATTATTGTGAAAAAAACTTCAAAAATAGAACAATATACTAAGAAACAATGGAGTTTTATGCCAAAGTCAGTATTGTTCACCAATTTAGCTAAAGATTATTTATGTTATAATTCGACTAAAATATATATAAAACATTTTTTGTGTGTGCCTGATAATATGCTTACTAGTAACATATATGCAAACAAAAAAAAAGATCTACAAGTTACAACTACGATTTCATCAATTGCACAATCAAGTTGGTGAAGCAGGGGAAATTTATGCATAGGTTCTGAATCATGAAGCAGTAATCACTGCTTAAGCGTTCTTCTTCTAGGGTTCATTAGCCCTTCAACCCACACCTTTTTGCTTGGGATTATTAATATGGATTTTGATATCATGTTATTTTTAAATACCCAGCTACGACTGCAACTCATGTTGGGCCGATCTAACACTGAGCTATCACCTCCTTTGCAGTCCGAAGCTGGGTTTATTTTTTGGGATGTTGTGGTATACAGTATGAGAGGTCCTAGAGCCCACCAACCAAAATATTAGGAGTTAAGTGAGAAAACATTTGTTATTAATTTACAATAATGGATTGAATCACCAACATTCATGCTAAAATTTTGCTATGGACAGATTATTGCATGTGGCAAGATCCTTGAGAGTAGGGTAAAATATACCATAGGTGTCATGCCATGATCTGCACATATGTAACATAGGATAATGCATGGAAACTACTACAACGAGGTATGGTGCCATCACAGGCCTAGGTAGGAAGACAGTCTCCAAAAAATACAAATAACTTTCAAGGCATACAAACAGAAGTGCATAAAATCTGCTTGACTATGTACCTTGCATCTTTCTAAAGAATTTCCTCTTGAATTTTTTAGTCACACTATACCAAAAGTTACATAAATATAATATTCAAAAGAAAAATAAGGCAATGATTTTACCGAATGACCAGAGAAAAAGCTAAACAATATTTGGCAGTGTTTATAGTTCCCTATAAGTAACACATAACAACCCAAGAACTATCAAACAACCCCCATCAACAGAATGCACCCACTATATTAGTTTCACCTAAGGGCTTTGTTAGTGAGCATTGTGTTTTGCGAATCTATAATCTGTTTATGCCAATGGACAGATTAATGCATGTGGCAACATCTTTAAGAGTAGGGTAAAATCTACCATAGGTGCCATGCCATGCTCTGCACATGGATTAATAAAAACAGACAAACATTTCGTTTTGAATATTATTAATCCCTGTCAAACCAGGGTACCCACCAAGCAAATGCCCAAAACAAACAAGAACTAGGGCTTGCAAAAAACAATTTACAGAGATAGAAAATGCATTTTTGCAGACTGGGATTCCAAAATGAATACGCCAACTGCTTCTAGTCACCCTCCAACTTTGCAATCACAGACCACCGCCCAACTGCAGGTGCTCCGCCCACCCCATCCAAACGAAAAACACTGCCATGAATGCAATTAATAGATGTTATCATGACTGCCTCGATTTCGGCTCTGATAGCGAATTAATGGCCTTGGGCTACGCAAATCCTTCCATAACATCTAATTTGCTCAGCGAATGGGAAAATGATACATGGTATTATTTTCTATTGGTTGTTAAATATTTTGTAAGTAACTTTGGTTAAAGACTCACATAATATAAACACTTAAATTAAGAATATCTGATTCGCTCAAAGATGGACTAATAATCATCAGTTAAGCTAAGTTGAAGACAATAGTCCCTCTTCGGGACTAATAAGATCATATATATATTCAAATTGAAACATTTTTATGTAATGGCCATAAATTCCATGGTAAGGAAAATAGTATTTGGATAGGAGGTAAGTAATATGATCATTTTATTTTGAGGCATATTTTTGAGCTAGGTATATTAGGTTTATGTAAATTTTGTGATTAATTATTCATCGATATTTTTTGTTTTTAATTTATGTTTGAGATGAAATATTTTGAGATATATATCATTTGAATTAAGAGAGAATGATATAATTTATAGTAATATGTTCAGGGTTTTGGGTATATATTAGATTTTTTTCAAATGATTTGATCATAAAAAATAAATTTGGAATTTTTTTCAACTTATTCGTGAAATGTATTATAATAATAATATGTTGTGTAAGAATGGTGGCATTTTGAATAGGTTCATTCAAAGGTTGAGTTTTATCACCGATGATTGTATTAGGTACACAATTTCCCATAGATTAGGAAGATATATATTTAAAATCACAAATCCTAAACATTTAAGATAAGATGACACTATTCAAATTTAAATTATGTAAAAATAAGACATTAAGCATAAAAATATAAATGTAAAAGGTACATCAATATTACACTTACTATTTTTAAACTTGACAAGATAAGGGAAAATATATGCACTCAACTCATTGTATGATATATATTATTTACTAACTATGACATAGACTCTTAAAATGTTCTTTATTAGCTCTGTAGCTACTTAGATCAAGAAATAGGACCTCAAAACATGTGTCAACATTTTTGGTGAAGCTTATATCCCTATGGCAAATGGTACTTTCTAAGATTTTTTAGTGTTATCCTAGTTGATAGTGTAAGTCGATCCCACCTCAAATTTATTATTGATTGCATAACACACCCTAATTTATATTTAAATTAGGGTACATATTTTTACTTTGATTATGATCTTGCTAGCTGCATTCCAATTGAGTTTTTCCCTGCTTGTGCACAATCAATCACTTGTCATACATGTGGTTTTCAACTCACCTTTTATTGATTTGCATTAAAAATCTTGTCTTGTGACCCATCTGATTGTGTCCGGTGAATTCTTTCAATGAAATTTCATATTTATCACCTCTCCTAAAAATAAGCATTTAACATTGTTTGATCTACTTTTTGTAAATTCGCCTACTCTCACAATTAAATATGTAAGGTATCGCCATATTTTTATGCAAAAATATGCTTCATAAGTCATATCTTTACATATAGCACATCAAAATAATAAAATTTCCTATATAATACTTTATTGACAATGAGTTATTGACCTCCATTTTACAAGTACAAGAAAGTTTGTACCTTTAGTGCATTTATCTTGTCCCGGGCACATGTCCCAAGCAATAGTGGTGCATTTGTCCAAATGCATAAAATGTAGTGCAAAATTATAAATTATATAAAATGCATTAGGCACACAATTATGTAAAATGTTAAAAAGTTCTTGTTGTAGAAAAAACATTGTTATTCACCCTAGCAGAAATGTACAAATTGTTAAAAGGGGCCAAGATATCATAAATGTGTTGGTCCAAAAAAAAACAAATTTAAATGTTTTCACATGTGAATTGGAAAGGCCAAAGGGAAAAAAATCATCATTATAAAAAACCTATGAAGATAAAGTTTAATTATGGTTGAGAGTGCATGGGGTGAGACGTAGTTCATTTTTATTGTTTTCTTTTACATGGGTGCAAACTTATAGAAGTGCATGGCACGCATGAGAGTTGTGGAAGTGTCTACATGTATTCACAAACAATGCCAATTCACACAAGAGAAAGAGAAGGAAAATGGGTCATGCATAAAATCACAAGCCAACACAGAGGAGCCCAAAAGCACAAAAGTAGTGTTAAGAGTGCATCATAGGCACGTAAACTCCGAAACCTACATGAACCTTTTGTTGGGTGTGCATTTTGTGTGAGAAAGTATGAAATAATTTAATATATTTTTTCATTAATTTTTTAAATATTTTTTTAAAATTTCCTACTCAAGCATTAAATTATATGGAGGTACGTATTTTCTCATAACTTTGGCATTAGAATTCCATTTTTTGAGTTGTTAGTGGTATAGAAGGGATGACATCGGTGACTTCATGGTAGTATGAGTCTTGTATAGATACAGTGGTTTGAGTAAAAGAAGATACATAAAATTAGAGAGATTAATTTTTTAAATGATAAAACTTGGCATCTTCGTTTAATGTTTATGGGAAAGGGTGTCAAAGCACATGGAAGAAATATACATGCAACACGGGGTATGTAAAAATAAATTTATGGTTAATTTTTTGGCCATATATTTCAAAATTTTGATTTGTTTTACATGTTATTTATGACATTGGAAATTTGATTTTGCCCTCTTCACAACGATGTAAGACTTGAGTTGGTAAAATGTAAGATCTAAAACTTGTCAGTATTTTCATATCGTGGTTTTGTTGTTGTTGGCTTGAAAAAAATGAAGGGCGCATCTCAAATCGAGTTGGCCACCAATTTAGGGGCTACCATTAATTTTTCAAGCCTCTAATGTTGGGAGATGCCACTCTTCCTCGAAATTTTCCCCTTTGTGAGTATATCACATTGATTATCTTCAACCACTTTTGGGGGGAAATCCTTTTGGTCAACGGAGTTGAATTATTACAAATAGCTAGTTGAGTGGCTTTGTAAAGCGCTAGTTCATTAAGATTATTAGATAGTTTAGAGGACCCAACCACTTCATTTTTTATATTTTCCTTATTTTCTAGGTATTTGTTCCTTGGGAAATGTTATTTTAAATCTTGGATCTGTATTTTAATTAATTTGTAATTTACCCGGACACTGATTTTCAAGCAAATATTTATTAATCAAAGTTATGTATATTTTATTCACTTCTTACACATGAATATGGTGGTTGTGTTCTTATTTTTCTTCGTTGTTTGACCCTCGGACTCTTGAACTATATCTATTGGTGGTTGTGTGAATGTTGGCTAGGCGGTAGATTAGTTTTGTGGGTTGCATCTCATCAAATGAATGAGATTTAGCTCCATTACAAAAAGGGCTTACTCTTTTATATTTTACCCTTATATTTTCCCCCTTTTATCCAATATTTTAGAGTAGGTAGATTAAATATGTATGTAATATGTGCTTATGGGTTTTATTTTAATTAAAAAACCTTTGTTTATTATTGTTTATACATTGTTGATTATCATAATGTGATGGACATGTTTTAAATGAGTTGTATTTCATGTCAAATCCACATGCATTGATTCCCTAGGAAATAAGACTATGAGACCAACATTGCTTACTATTTATCTAAACTTATTCCACAACCAACAAAGGCCCCTTGACTAGAACATTAAACATAATGATTGTTGAAGTATCTAGTATGTAATCACTTGGTGATAGAGACCTTGGGAAAAGTATTTCATCATTCCTTTCAAGAGAGGTGGGGAAAAAGACTCTTGTTCTACATAATTTGGTATGTTATACTAAATGACCCATCAACATATTAGTTCTAGAAGGACAGTAGAATACAAATATTTTTGGTTTATTTTAGTTTTGTTGTCCATATTTTATGCTTGTCATGACATGTTGCATGCCTAAAATACACATCAATAGGATATTAAACCCATTAATGGTTGCTTCGTGGCTTGGTGGAGGTAGTTGTCCTGTGAGCATTTTAGGGGCTACCCATGATATACCAAATAATCTTTAAATTTTTTGTTCAAGATACACATATGATGGGATTTCAACTGCTAAAAAACACATTTAATAATTTAAAGATGTCATTATTTGAACTTAGATCCTACACGAAGATGTCACATTCCATCTATTTCTATATTAATTGGATGAGGTTGCTTTTGGTTGGTACCTCAATTTTTTGGATGGATGTATTACCTCATGGGTTGGCTTTGAAAATGCATTTGACAACCATTTTAGGGTAGCCACTGATCTTGTTTCCCTATAATTTTAGCTTGTTACTTCCCGTAGAGAGCCTAATGATCCCTTGAACATGTTCAACAATCACTTTCATTAGATATATAGGAGGTTTAAAGGCTCATTCCTACAAATGGGAGTGGTGGCCATTAATATTTATCTTAAAATTTTGGTCCCCTTAACTTTTATTCTCATCAAAATAACTTCATATGCACTCACATCTTTGGCGTTGACATATCAAGAAGCCTTCATTATTGAGAAATAATTAATGTCATGTGGATATGGCATTGATCCATTGCTTTCGTTGGGATAGTTGGGTTCATACACCCAAACTCCTTTGAGTTGTGCACCTATAAATCAACATGAGAATAAATTTGTGGATCATATGTTTCTTCAAACATACTATCAATAAAACCTCCCCATATAAATGTTAACACTATTGTTGCACCTAATGCATATAGTTATATTAATTCATCATATAGTCAACGGGCTATTTTTCCTTGTTTTAATGATCAAATGCCTTTGAATGTTGTTTCTAATTAGATGTCATTTGTTGCAAAAAATCTACATCAAGCAATGCAAGGGCTGACCCGTGAGATAGTATTTCCAAGATCACAATCTGGGGTCCATAAGACTAAAGGTGGTGCAAGAGCTGAAACGGTCATGTTGACTGAAAGTGATACATTTAGTAGGAAAGAAAAGGTCCAAGAGAGAAACAATGATGATTATGATGATGAGAATATGGTAATGGATTCAAGCACATTCATGGGTAAAAATTTAAGAAGCAATGAGTTGTCCTTGCAAGAAGACAAACCATAAACTTATAGTGCATAGCTTGAGGATGAAGTGGATGAATTAGAACTATTGGATGAAGAGGATGTATTGTATGCCTCTAAAATAGTCCTAGCATGTGTTGATATCCTTGCACCTAAAGATTTAATTCATAATGGAAAATAAGTTTATTATAGTAGTTTAATGGTATTCTCATCATTAGAAATAATTGAAACAAAAGTAGGCAATCTTAATCATGGTTGTCCATGAAAATAAAAGGAGTTAATAAAGTCCAAACCTAAATATCTCTCACTCTAAGATAGATGCACTCATAATCTAGTTGGTGTCAACATGGTGCATGCAATTATGATGCCACTCTCAAACGAGGAATAATTCTTATGCATTCATGATATAAAGGAGAAGGAGAGTGATGACGATGATGTTGCAGCACCCATATAGGAGAAGGCACAACCAACAATTAATCTGGTTATAGGCTACCTCAAAGAGAACATTTGTGCCAAGTTGGTTATTCCAATGACTATGATATGTGATATCAATTATACATATCCCTCTTAACAACTCACTCTATGGGTAGAAGTAATCCTTAAACCTTTTCCTAAATACTATCCATGAATTAAACATAAGTGTATTAATGAATTTAACATTGGATTTTTTAATCTAAGTGAGAGTGTTGTGAATAGGAGCCTTTGGAATAATGTTCATGAGAGAAAATATCAACATCATCATAAATATGGCCCTCTTTGGTCCTATACATAGTTTTGCTTTTGTACATATTTTATTTTGTTTTATTTTCTTTTAGCTTTTTGATTTAGTCATCTTTTACCATTTTGCTCCCTATTTTTGTCAATTTTGTCAGTTTTGCATTTTGTCAAATGCTAGTCTTTACTTCTAACTTGAAACAGTAGCCTTGTTTTGATTTTGTGTGTGCCCTGATAATTATAGAAATAAAAATGGGTTTGTTTCTAAGTAGTGTCAATAACATTTTGTTGCGTAAGTACTTTGAGTAGTTTTTGAGGTAGGATTTTGTTTACAAGTTTGGTTTTGAATGTGTGGGTTGTCCCATGTGTTATGAATTTGTTCATGACTATGTAAGCTTAGGCAAACTATTTAGCATTTAAATATATTCTCTCGAAGCCTCATATAAAATACTTTAATGACTTATGGATTTCTTTGGATGGAACTATTACATCCAACATCTATGGTGAAAAAATTATAATGTTTCCTCTCGATTGCCATGGTGGTCCCCCAACCCAGAGCTGAGAGGATAAAAAAAATAAATAAAAATTACAATCAAAATAAAATCAATTTTCATAAAAACTCAATTTCTAGATCAGGATTATGGACACCCAACTAGCAGTAGAGTAGGGCCTTAAGTGGGATCAAAGATATCTTTATCAGGGCTATGAATGACTGGTTGGTAATTGAGAAATCTCTAAGCAATCATTTTAGGGTATAATTCACTAGTTTGATGATTTGGACTATAGTAATTAGTCTTTATAAATTTCATGAAAGGTAATGAATGCATGTGCACACACCAATCAATGTGAATATTAGATTTTGTCTTTTAGTCATTCATATCTTACCCTTTCATGAATTTTTTCATGTTTCATGCATTTTATTAAGCCATATATTATAGTTTCTTAGACATGTTTTTTTGATTTCAAAATACTCAGGAGTATTTTATAGAAGAGTTACCATTTTTTGTTTTTTACACAATATGTCATCATTCTCCTAAAATCAAGCTACCTCTTTTTTCTTTCATTTTAGTCTCATTTATTACGTTTCAATTGAGTTTCATTGTGATTTTGTGCACATGGTCACTTTGTTATATGTGTAGTCACCATCTCACCTTTTCTCTATTTTTGTATTAGGTCCTATTGCAACTAGTGAGTTCATATGCTGAACTTTCATATTTAACACTTCTCCCAGAAATGAACATTTGAATTTGTTTGATCTAATTTTTATAAATTAACCTACTTTTTTTTATCACGTTGTTAATACATCAACATATTTTTGATATAAAATAATTCTTCATAAATGATCCCATTACATAGATCGTGTCAAAATAATAAACTTTTATATATAACACTTTTTCTAACAATAAGTTCTTGACCTCCATTTTGCATGCATAGGAAGGCTTGTGCCTTTAGTGCATTCTTATTCTACCTTGGATGCATGTGCCCTGAGAAACAGTGTCACATTTATCCAAATGTATAAGATGTGGCAAAAAAATCTTAATTATATAAAATGCATTAGACACAAAATTAGGTAAGGTGTTAAAAATGTGCTTGGGGGTATACAAAACGAAGTTGTTCACTCGAGTAACATCTGTACAAATTATCAAAAGGGGACAAGATGTAAGAAATGTGTTGGTCTAAAAAAATAAAAGCCAGAGCAATTTTAAATGTTGACACATGTGTATGGGAAAGGCAAAAGGGATTAAATGCATCATTATCAAAAACCCACATAGACAAAGTTTAATTATTGTTAAGAGTGCATGGGGGTGGAATGTAGGCCATGAAGTGCATGGCACACATGAGAGGCATGGAAGAGTCTACATGAATGCACAAAAAATTATATTACACATGAGGGAAAGAAAATGGGTCATTCCAAAGGCACAAGCCGTATGAAAGAGCCCAAAATCATGAAAGTGGTGTTAATAGTGCATCATATTATTAACATGAAAATTGAAACTTGCATGAACCTTATGTTGGGTGTGGAGAATAAGCACAAAAGGTGAAATGATTTAATATATTATTATTATTTTTAAATAATATTTATTTAAAATTTATCAATCAAGCATTAAATTATATGGAGGTATGTATTTGATCATAATTTTAATACCAGAGTTTTATTTTCTGAGTTATTAATGACATTGAGAAGTTGACATCAATGATTTTGTAGTGGTATGGGTCTCACATAAATAAAGTATTTTGGGTGGGCCAAAAGACATACAATCATAGGGATTCATGTGATAAATGATGAAACTCACCATCCTCATTTAAGGAACATGGAAAGGGGTGCCAAATCACATGAAATAAATATACATGCAATGGAGGTCATGCAAAATCGAAGTGTTGGTTGGTTTTTCTATTGGTTTCTTTAAAAGATAAGCAATGAGGCAGATAGAGATAGTGTATGCGAGTCTTTTGGTAGTGGAAAAGATATAGAAGATGAAGGTACATCCATGATATTTATTTGTCAAGTGCATAATATTGAGGTGATTTATAATTTATAAATAATGTCTACATTCCATCCCCCTTTAATATAGTAATGAAATTGCTAGTTTAAATGAAAAGAAATGTGTACTTGGGTGTGTGTAACACACCTTGTCTTTACTTGAGTCCAACTTGAGTGGTTTGTTGGTGACTGACCTGAACCAATAGCATGTTACAATATATCATTAGTGCATATAATATGAAATTAAAAGCATTGAAATGATTTAAATTGAAATATAGCAAGGTTTTAGGAGTACACGTGTATCGATGAAACTGTCTTGCCTTCTGGCAATTTCATTTGAAAGATATATCATTATGAATCACTAAAATTGAAATTAGGACAAATATAAATCTATAAAATCCATATATCTAAAAAGATATAGATAAAGTAGATGGCACATGCCCTAAATCTCAGAGAAAAGATGAGCTATCGTGTGGAAGTTGAGATTAACTTAACTGTGCAACCCAATCATACTTATAACCTAGCGAGTGTGAGTGAACCAAGTCAACTCACACCATAAAACTAGTGAGGCTAGATGATGCAATAAAGTCCAACCTATAAACTTGGAAAAATTGAGTGATGTGATCACCTCAACATACCAAAAAGAGAACCAACTATTGTAGTAGATTAGCTTAATATAGTCTGTAAAAGTTCAATTTGGTAGGTGGTAACAGTCTATAAAAGTATTTGGAATCTAAAAATAAATTTATTTTATAATATTAGGTACATATTCATATGATATGCACCTTAGTTATGTCTCATGTTGAAAATATGTATAAAAATGATACCAATGTATAAACTTCTACAACAAATGTTTATTTGAATCATATAATTGTGGAATTTGAACAATTTAAAACTATGCAAGTGTGGAGAACACACTTCAAAGCATTTCCCCACTATATATGGAAAATTTTGAAAACTATTATAAGTGCTAATGTGGAGAACATGTTTCCACAACATGCCCTCATTGTAATCTAGGTATGTTGAATACTGAATAAATGTGGAGAACATGTTTCCAAAACATGCCCCCATTGAATTTAAAGATGAGAATTGGTGTAAGTGCCAATGTGGAAAATATGTTTCCAAAACATGCCTCCACTCTAATTTGAATATATGAAGCAATTTGGAAGTTGTGCTTCTATGGCATGCCCCCACTAATATGTTCCACATCCATTTGAGGTGAGGGAAGTAGAAACTAGTAGTTACTGAGGACCAAATTTGGTCTACATAACAAAAACATACCTAGTCCAAGAGTCCAGTGGAAAGAGCAAGATCTTGATTGAAAAGTGACCCAATGTCACAAGGAGTAGATTTACCTCAAGTGGAGACCATACAGCTTTTGAAAATATTTTGAAACACTTTAAGCAAGCTCAAAGTGTGATTGAATTGGTCTTCAAGGGACAGGTCTACAGTTGCAAGTGAAGGATACAAGCAATTTGTATGGTGTTTAAGAACATGAAACAGGTTGCACAAGATTTAGGAGATCATCAGAGCCTTGAAAGATTAAGCAAAAGATGGATTCTAAAAATTTGAGGAACTAGACCATTGCCAGGATGTCATGCAGGAAACAAATGAACTAGTTTACTTGCACATTTTCTATCTCTGCTCAAAAGGCCTTGTGAGCAATAAAATTGCAATGTTATAAAGTATCTTGTGCCAAGAACATATCCTGCAAGTTTCAAGTATGTGGCATATTCCTAACTTAATTTATGGAGTTTCAAAGTTGGTCATGCAAAGTAAGATGGTCGCACAAGTGTTAAATTTAAGCCTCGATGAATAGTAGTTGAGATTTAAATGATCAATGACAGTCGCACAGATGTTATGTGAAGACACATAGACTGACTTGTTTAACAATTTTTTTATCTCTACTTAGAAAGCTCTCAAAACCAATGGATCAAGTGGGTAGAATCCTTTTGACCTCAGGAACATCTCCAGTAAATTTGGTCCCTCCATGATTCTTGCACTTCAAGATATAAATATTCAAAGTTGGTTAAATAAAAGAGATGGTCATGTGAGAGTCAAATTAAAGATTAAGGAAAAATCCATTTGATATTAAATTTGATGATCTATAAGACGTCAAATACATTCATTCGAATGTCAAATGATGGTCGTACAGATGTCAAATTTAAGACCTAGTAAATAGTTGTTAGATTGCAAACCATGGGTCCCAAATAGATTTAACGACATGTATTCAATCGTACATTCAGATCTAATGGTGAGCAAAGGTCAAAGGGGTCAACAAATCTTGAAAGCAAATGTGTGCATGACAAGTGTCAACAATGTGCTCAACTAACATAAGATCAATGATCAATATTTATCTAGACAAGCAGGATCTAATGGAGTGAGATGGGACAACATATCAATAATTCAAGTTGGCAATCAATAGCTAAAAAATAAAGGGTTAGCATATGACATTTTGACAAAATTTGATAAGGCATTCTTTGACCCAAGTAAGGAAAAGACAAAGGAACCTAGCTCGAACTCAGTTTGGGTTGAACCAGATGGACATTGCAAGATCTAGCATAGCTAGCAGAGCTCCATATGGGTAAAATAGATCTTTTGGGCCTAATATAGAGGTTGAAGATAGACCAGTGATTGTGATGCAAGAACAAGCAGTCTACAGGTTTTCATGGATATTATGACTATCTGAAAACCAATAGTTGGATTGGTTTTCACCTATAATAGAATTGTGTTTGATATTGGAGCAAATACAGACCATTAAGAGATGTCTCACCTATCATCAGGGTCACCTTTTAATGAGGCCACCCAAAGCAGATGTGGTATAATTTTGTCAATTCTAAGACACGATCCTCATCAACAGATCATTAGATAATGACATAGATTTCCAATAAAGACACCTAGTAGATGGATAAAGATCAATGGAGTATTCAATTTTTTAGGAAGGTCTTTTTTTAGATAAGACCATGACTCAACATCCTCAAGAATGCTAATCCATTAAGAGTAGTTGGACCTCATTCTCTCTCTCTCTCTCTCTCTCTCTCTCTCTCTCTCTCTCTCTCTCTCTCTCTCTCTCTCTCTCTCTCTCTCTCTCTCTTCTATAAATACAATATTATAAGCCTTAAATCAAATTTCTCTTTCTGGTATGACCAAACTCTGTCGAAATTTGTACTGTAACAACTTTTTATGCAATAAAGACTAAATTTCATCATTTTATAAGCTAGATTAAAGTGTGTTCCATGAATTAATATATTGTAGTTAAGTGAATGTATGTTCCTTGTCTATGTTTAAGTTTTCTCACCTACATGAAGTGCTTGATAATTATCACAGGTCATTATAATTGCAATTTACAATTTGTTATTTAGATTTGAAGTGGCTATGTACCCTCTCATGCTAGTTTGATAATTGGTTCATGCCTTATTATGAAATATTTATTTGGGATGATCTTCTTTGGTCTTGAATACATCCTATAGTGTGTCTTGTGCAATTTTTAGTCATAAAATCATTGGTGCATCACCTCTTTTACATGCTTTCATAATTTATTGTTAAAATCTCTCTCCCTTTTCTAAACAAGTGCTTGTTTAGGTTTGGTATAGGTGATAGATCCAGAAGGAAGCCGACCTTATCTAGAGGTCTGATCCATTATTAGGATATCCACAACCTAGGATCAGTCTCATGTTGGAATAGATTTGAGTAAAAGACTCGAATAATCTTTTGCTCAGCTAGGGTGCAATCTAGAACACCAACAATTACCTTACCTCAAAAGGATAAGATAACCATGTAAGTTGTGACAGTACCATGTAGTCATATAAATGGAACATGTCCAAGTATATTTATCATTGAATCATGAATAATTTGATCACACCAAGTCCTAAGATGCATGATGTAGATCATGGCAATATCTAGATACTAATAGTACAACAAAAATAAATAAAAAAACAATGGTTCAAAGAAACCTCAAACAGGGGGCATGTTCAAATTTCACACAATCAAAGGGACATGACTTAGTCAAATGTACACAAATCAATAAATGACATATTCAAACGTGAACATACAATAAGCAATGACATATTCAAATGTGAAAGAGGCAAACAAAGGCACAGGGCCATAAATAACGGAGCATATTCAAATGCTCAAATAAGCAAAATAATAACAAGGCAAGAAACTTAAGGAATTGCATAAATGAAAGCATAATCAACCAACATAAACATAACATAATAGTCCCTGGATATATGTGTTAGCAAAAAATATAAAGTGCATAACATATCAAGTACATTACAAAAGATATAAGCATAAATAAAAGCATGTGTATGTACACATATGATCTCAAACATGATAATGTAAGATGGACATAGAATTATATAACTTGGATGTATTATTATCATAAAGGTGGATGCCCCCAACATCTTAACAATGTGAATAGAGGGAAGACCCAACATCTAAAAGTGCATAGATCATGTATCTATGCATGCTTGAATCACACTCAAAAGACATGTGAAACACATGTATATGGTTAGTATTGATATGCCATCTATGAACATGGAACCAAAAATATATATGCCAAGGAGCTAATAGAACATGTAAATGCTAAACATGTTTTTGGATTTTTGAATTTTTATGGCATTCTTGATATATTTAAGAGGACTAATCATGGAGGTCCTCATTATCAAAAGATGCAGGATCACTTGAGGCCTTTTTAATTCTTGGTTTGTATCGACACTCGACCACCTCTTTGATGTTTCTATGTAATGGTATTCTGGTAGCCTTCGATGGGCAAGGGTGGCCATATCCATCATGGTGTAAGCAAATATCCCTATCCCTAAAGGTGAAGGTGATACACATATCTTCATTATTCATTTTTACATTCTAATTAGAGAATCAATGCTTTCAAAACTTAAATGTCAAATTGGATCTTGATCCAGTATCCATATGATCATGGGAATCACTCGCATTCCACATGTTACTAGCAAATTAATGTATCTCTGGGATTTTGACATCAACAAATAGTACATTAATTCAGTTATATTGTGTCCCAACCATTGAAAGAATGTAGTGCTACACATTGTATCACAATTATTCCTATCAAACTTGAGATGTTGACAATAAATTCCATCAATATTAGCAGTAATAATTAGATCTTTGTGCCTTTGTCACTTTGTAGGATGGTTTTTATGTGAATCTTTGGAAGTGGTTTATCTTTTTCTCTTCTTGGGCATAATTTGTATGTGACCCTCATTATTATATTTCTAAATTTTGTTTTGCAATGTCTAACGATGACTTGTATGATGGACATTTATTCAATGATAGTTATAATATGGAAACACTTGTTTAGGAATAATTTGAATGCTCAAAATGTGTCTTTTAGAAGGTAGAGATATCATATTATGCTCAAGTAAGATAGAAAGTATTGTATCTATAGTACCTTGGTTTGTTTTGATATGTAGAATATATTATGGGATATTATGAGAGACACATTATTTGCATGATGTATTTTCATTTGACCCTTGTATGTTTGAATTAATGTGTGAATCTAAGAGGGATGTATGGAAAAACAAGCATTTACATGTTCATTTTCCAAATTTTCTTTTCCCTTATCTTGATTTGGTTATTTATCCTCTATAGGTGAGTTTAGTTTATATGTATTTATACCTATAAGTTCAAAGAGGTTGTGTGAAAGATGCTCAAGTGGATCAAAATTAAGTTTTCACAATGTCTCATATGTCATATCATAGGATATAATGTCATCACTATCATAATAATATGAAACTTTTCCATCTTATTGCTCAGTGTTGGTTAATAAAGAAAGATCAAGTATTGTAGGTGCTTGTGATTTTTGTATCATTGGCTCATTTGGTATCGGTCATGTTATTGAGGTGTATCTATGTGCAGTTCAAGGTTTAGTGCCTTATCTATTTTTTGATATAATGGAGCCATTGTACGTGACTTGAACACCTCATAAGTTTAGATATTCTCAAGAGGAATATGTTGTGTATATGTTAATAACCATAGGAATGCCCTATTTATCAGAATGTATCATTTTTTATAATTTTAAGGGCTCATCATAAGTAGTTATTGTTAATAAGGTCCCATCATTTATGAATTTTACACACTGATGTAAAGTAGATAGTATGGTTTCCATTATGTGTATCCATCCAAGGTCTACCTAAAATTAAATTATAATGTAGTGATTATGACCTTACTTGGAAAGTGGTTGGGATTATTTTTGGCCCTAATGTTACAACCAAAGTTATTTGGCCAATCAGAGGGATATGTGAATTATCAAATCCCTTAATATGTATCACTGATTTTTTATAAGGTTGGTGATAATACCCATGGAGGTTAGTAAATTTTTACTACATATTTTTAAGCCTAATCCAGTATAAATGATAATCCTTTTAGTACCCTTATTATGCATATTTACTTGTATGAATAAAGGTAACTCTATGTTAATAACATCTTTACATGGTAACTTTACTAGATCAAAGGTAATTCATTTTGTATTATTTTTGAGATCTTGCATGATATCCATAAATTAAGTTGGCTCAATATCGTTCAGAACTCAAGTTTCACACAATGCCTCACATATGATATCTTTATAGATAATAAATTATTTTATAATTTAAAAGATGGAATCTTAACATATGTGTTGCTCAATTAGTCAACAAGGTTATATCCCTTAGATTTGATCACAATATTTGGCTTAGGAGGGACATGTTATATATTAATATGTGGTGAGTTAGGTTGAACACCTTTACCTTTGAGAGTAGTGACTACATGGACTATATATTCCAATATAAGCCATGGGAGAATAATGGGTGCAATATGGTAGTTGTTACTCGAATAAGATCTAGGTGGAACAAATGATCAAAAACATACACATTCGCATCTAGATATTAGCTTTATAGTATTACAAAAGTAATTTTAAAGACAGACTAAGTGTTTTTTTCACTTCTTTCATTATATTTATAGATTTGCATATTTATTTGGATGATACCTTGGATTAGATTATTTATTTATATTAGTGTATTATAATAATAAATTATCACTACAATTACAAATTTTAATATAAAATAAACTACGCATGCATCCATATTAAACATATAGATAGAAAATGAAATATGATTTTAAACTTATAAAATTTTGTTAAATCAAAAATTAAAAATATAGAATCAAGAAACCCTATATTCATTTCTAAGGTTTTGGGGACCACAGGCCAAGTTCACCAAATGTTTAACCCTAAAAAATAGATTTGTGGAATGTAGGGTTAAATGGGGTAGAGACAACCTAGGGCATAAGGATGGTAAACTATATCTAGAACATGCCAATTGTTTGAAAAACTTAGACAGACATATACTAAATTTAGTATCTTAAGATGATAAAAATAGAAAGTATAATTATGCTAGATATTACAATGAAAAAAGATACTTAGCTAGTTTTGATGCTAATACAGATCTGGACTTAGAACAAATAAAAGTAGACTAGATATATTATGGAATAGTCATTTGATTATATAAATTTGACCTTTATATCCATGGACACTTACATCAATTAGGATGATTATGTCGATGCTAATGTTTGATCCATACATAGGTGTCCAATATGCAAATACTTACTGAAATTGGATGTGACCACTTAGATGCTTCTATGTTTTTCATTGTCTTCACTCTAGTGCATTTAGATCTAGTTCATAGACTATCACTCCTTGTCAAATATAAAAACCCTAGTTATTCATCTTTATATTAGTCATGGGAAAAAAGGGTTAGTGGGCACATAGTGTCAAGTTACCCTAAAGACCCCTCTGTTAATGATCACTACTTAAATAGCCAATACTTTGAAGAGGGCCTTAGACTTATGTGGTTCTCCCATACATGTTGGCTTGTGTGAAAATCATGAAATATGTGATAAACAAGTACAATATTTACTTGAATTATAACTTGAAAAATATAGATCTTGGGCTACTCTTCCAATACTTTAAACTAGTAGATATTTTTTCCCTACGATTGATATGGAAATAGGAGAAAATATGGAATGTTTATTCACTTGAGTGCTTGATAGAATGCTTTTGATAAGTTTCCTTGGTCTCATTAGGTTTTTTTTAGGTCAAGAATGAATGAGGTTTGATATTATATTTATACTAATCCCTTTGGAGAATATATCACATTAAATCACTTAGGTCAACCTTTAGGATATGTTTCATTAAAAAAATGGATGACTTTAGGACACTAGACACTTACATTAGGGTAGGACTCTTGTGTCGATGCCAACGTGTGATTGGGATGTAAGTGTTTGAGTATTTAAAAATTAGGTGTAGGTCCAAAACTTGTAGACATGGAAGATAAGCAGGTTTATAATATTTTAGGAAAGATAGAATTTTTGAGTCATCACAATACATAGGTCAAACTAAGAGATAAGCAATGAGACATAAAGAGATAGTGTATGCAAGCATTTTGGTAGAAGAAATGTATATAAGTTGAAGGTACATCCATGATATGTATTTTCCAAGTATAAAAGATTGAGGTGGTATAGAAGTAAAAAATAACTTGTCTACAAAAGGATCACTTGTAGGAGACATGGTGTTCAAAGATGCAAAGAATTTCTATACAAAAAAATATAGACAAGAGTGTGAATCAAAAAAATGGGGTAGTGTCTTAACAAAGGAGTGGAAGAGTGGATTGCATAGTGTAGATAGAGGAGGTCAACATAGGGAAAATGGGAGATAATGCAATAGTGAGATGAAAGGCTTATGAGTAAGAGGTCGATTTTTGTCCTAGTTTGTTATCCAAGTGAGCTAGAAGGTAATAATCATATCTCATGGCACAAAGGCATGCCAAAACATTTGGAGGGGTCAAAAGAGTGGATTTCCAACTCAACCTAAGTGTGTGAGAATGATACTCACACATTTTCTTACCTAGGGTGTATGATGCAGAAACATCTGGGTCCACACCTAGTCTTGAATCAACCAAAAATATATATGAGTAGTGTATGTATAAATAATTTGGGTTACATATCTTTAATGTTATAAGGATTCATTTATTTTAAGTCACTTCAATGGTAAATTTTGGATCCTCATACTAGTGTTGCATTTGAAACCTAATTTAAAAGCAATTCTTCACTGCATTTCAACTTCAGAGCTTGTGTTAACCTAAATTTTTTTAGGGGCATTCTTACCCTCATTCTTAGGCCATTTGTCAAAGAAAATCTTAGCACATTGTCTTAGTTTGGCCAAAAAATTTAAAATACACTACATGTATTGTAATAATTTGTGGTTTTATAGGAAGCATGTTGACATCATTTTGAGATCATATATCAAATTTTTTTTATGGTGCAAGGTTATAAATTATTTCTTCAAAGGACTTTTTATTTGGAATATATGCATGGCTGATTTCTAACAATGTGTGACCTATTTAAGTAATCTTAGAATTAGTGATGAGATTTGACAATGTGTTATGGAGCTTGTTATATGTTATGGATATTGGGAATATATTGATCATTTAATAATGGTGATGCATAGTAATGTGTTATAATCATTTAATGATTGTGTATCTTGGTAATGTATTACCTGTATTTAATGATTACGATATTAGTGGATAGTTGAGAGCATTATTATAATGGGTGGATTTTGTATCTATATAAGCACATAATATTCATTTGAAAAGGAGGGGGACTCTAAATACAAATGGGTAAATAGTTCAAGAGCAGTTTCAAGGAGTATTGCAATAGAGATGTGTGTAGATCTAGGATGAGCTATTGGAATTAAGTCACTTGGATAACACTGCAGTATTAATTTTTCATTTATAAGTATGTGGGTATTTATGGAGTTGTATTAGTTTTAAGGTTGTATCATTGGTGACTGGTTTAATTTTTTGTGTCATCTCTCTAATAAATTAAATTATGTTATTGTTGTTGTATTTCCATTGTGTAATTATGGGATGCATGGTAGAAGACATCTCTTAATTGGAACCTCTAATCATGACGATATCAATATCTGATTAGCTTCTTTGACTTAATCAACTAGAATATATTGTAATTTCCTCTCACCAACCATCCATCTCACATTTAAATATTTCACCACCTTCATTTTATATATGGATTTGTCCTTCCCCACCATTTTTCTATTGTCCAATCTCACTTTGAAACAAAATGTCTCCTCCCAACATAACTCATTACCATGTTGTATGAAGGAACACTAGATGTAAAAAATGTAAAACGGGGCCAATAGTCATGAACTTTGAATGAGGTACATCTACTGATTTACACTCTTTTACTTAACAAAATCCCACTTCACCAAAATATCAAATCACACTCGTTGCACCTTTGGGAAACTACTAGTGTAATTACACTAAAAGCATTTTCATTGCCAAGCTTTCACCTTATATTCATCTAATGAATCTAAATATTTTACCAATATGTTTTTAGATGTTTGACAAGTGTAGGGTCATTATGGATACTACTTGTTTTGTTAATTTTTTTCTAATTATTCAAATAATGACATGTAGTGTTAGGTGTTACCTACACGACCTCATCAAGTGTTTTATGCAATGCTGAGAAAAGCATTTACTAGAATTTCAACTAAAAATGATTATTGCGATGTCCAAAATTGCATCTAATGATTATTTTTGATGTTTTTAATATTTTCCCTACCTCTCTAAAGAACCTTAAAAGTTGATTAATCCTTAAAATTCCAATTATGTTAGCTAGAGTGGTGTTCAGCCATGGCATAGGTGATTTTGTGGTTTCTTTCCTAATAGATAAATAAATGGTTTGAATCCTTGATCGGCTAAGATGAAAGACTAGATCTATTATTTTTGTTGGGGATCAACCAACAATTTGATTACACTTATGAAAGCAATAAACGCGGAATTAAATCAAAATGATAAGTAAATAGAATGATAAATAGCAAAGAACAAGAGATACAAGAAACCACCCTGAAAACTTATATTAAACTCTTTACAAAAGGAATACAATTGAAGAAACTTCTTTTCTTCCACACCTCTCTCAGATGTATAGATCTCTCTCTAGATCTCTTTCCCTCAAGAGCTCTCTCTCTCAAGTACAATCAACTCCAACAACCTGGATTGATTCACCTATACAATTCTGTACTGTTCTTCAACATTCATTGCATTACAATTAGCTAAGAAGATGCTTCCTATTATAGAAATAGGAAACTTGAGCATGCATTTACAACCAACAATTATGCCTCTTAAACAAGGGCTCTAAAAACAGTCTTACTAATAATAGAGACGCGGACTTAAGACTATGACTTAATCTCAACATGCAAACACTCAGTTCTGTCCTCAAAAATAGCTCTCTGGATGCACAGGTAACCGACGCCGGTTCCTGCCTGCTTGCCTGTGACCGATGTTGACCGATTCTTGCCGACACCAGCATCTCCTAAACTGCACCTGACCGACATCGGTCGCTCCTGACTGACGTCGGTGACTATGTAAACCTGCAACTATCAAATGCACTCCTTTGGTGAAACTTTTAGGCTCCACACCTTAACAATCTCCCACTTGGAGATAAACAGCTGCACCAGTACCTGTACAACATCTTCTAGCTCCTCCATCTTCAACTCAATCATGAAGACCAACAGAAGTTGAATGAAGATTCAACTTCTCCTTTGTAACCGGCTTGGTTAACATATCAGCAGGATTCTTATCTGTATGGATCTTCTCCAGCTTCAACTCACCATCCTCCAATACATGTCTTATGAAGTGGTACCTAAGCTGTATATGCTTTGTTCTTGAGTGAAAGGCTAAATTCTTAGCCAAATGAATTGCACTCTGACTATCACTGTATAATCTGCAACTCTTTTGCTCCTTTCCAAGCTCTTCCATGAACCGTGTCATCCATATCATCTCTTTGCTAGCCTCTGTGACTGCAATATACTTTGCTTCTGTAGTTGACAAGGCAACAACCTTTTGCAACTTTGATATCTAGCTAACCGTCATTCCACCAACAGTGAAAACATATCCTGTGGTGCTTCTCCTGCCATCCAAATCACCTACCCTATCTGAATCTACATAACCATGTAGAGAAGTATCTGAACCTCCATAGCACAAATGCCTACTATTGGTTCCTCTCAGATATCTAAGGATCCACTGAACTGCTTTCCAGTGCTCCTTCCCTGGATTGGCCATATACTTACTTACAACTCCCACTGCTTGGGCAATATCCAGTCTAGTACACACCATTGCATACATTAAACTCCCTACTGTAGAAGAATATGGAACTCTACTCATGTACTCTACCTCATCATGTGAATTAGGACATTGTTCTTTACTCAACTTAAAATGTCTAGCCAAAGGTGTGCTTACCAGTTTTGCCTCCTGCATATTGAACCGTTTCAACACCTTGTTCACATAATCCTCTTGAGACAATATCAACCTGTGATTTTTCCAGTCTCTCTTAATGCTCATGCCAAGGATTTTCTTTGCTGCTCCCAAATCTTTCATGGCAAACGTGTGAGCTAATTTCACCTTAAGCTCAGAGATATCCTGCATGTGTGATCCTGCAACTAGCATATCATATACATACAACAACAAAATAATATATCTACCATTATCCAATCTCTTAAAATACACACAATGGTCAGATTGACACCTACTGTAGCCATGCTCAGTCATAAACCTGTCAAATCTCAAATACCACTGTCTAGGAGCTTGCTTGAGGCCATACAAGCTTTTCTTCAATCTGCACACTAACTTCTCCTTACCTTTGACCTCAAATCCTTCTGACTGTTCCATGTATATTTCCTCATCCAAATCTCCATGAAGAAATGATGTCTTAACATCAAGCTGCTCAAGATGCAAATCCTTAATAACAACTAAAGACAATACAACCCGTATAGAAGTCATTTAACAACAAGAGAAAAAATCTCACCAAAATCAATACCTGGCTTTTGTGCAAATCCTTTCACTACCAACCTGACCTTATATCTCATCTATCCGTTCTCACCTTCCTTCAATTTGTAGGTCCATTTGTTCTTCAGTGTCCTCTTACCTGCTGGCAATTCAACCAAATCCCATGTTTGGTTCTCTTTTAAGGACTCCATTTTCTCAACCATGCCACGCTCCCACTGATCCTTGGACTCCACCTATATTGCTTCTTCAAAAATCTCTAGTTCTCCATCAGTTAGAAATAAATAGAATAATGAAGGAGAATATCGAATTGGAGGCTTACTTACCCTTTTTGACCTCCTGATGGGTGTCTGAGACTCATCCACAACATGTTGTCCACCCAAATTCTCTGACAGTGACCGACCTCGATCACTTCCAGGCCTGCAATTGGCCGATGTCAGTTCTGCCTGACTGACGTCAGTTCCTGTCCTACCGACGTCGATCTCTGTATGATCGACATCGGTTTCTATTTTGTTGATGTTGGTTCCTGCTTGGCTGACGTCGATCTCTGTGTTTTCCTTTCTGTGATTAATTTTTCCCACGAGCTCATTTTGGACTGTCACCTCATCCAATTCACCATTGCTCTGCCCAGATTGATTCAGCTTCTTCAGCTGATCACTATACATCACTTTTTCATTGAAAATAGCATCACTGCTCCTAATTATCTTGTTAGTTCCTAGATTCCAAAATCTGAAACTGAAATCATCAGAGCCATAGCCAATAAATGTGGACCTCATAGACTTAGCATCCAGCTTCTTTCTATTTTCCTTATCAACGTGCACAAAGGCTTCACAACCAAAAACTTTGAGAAATGAGAGATCTACCTTTTTACCTGTCCATGCCTCTTTTGGAATTCCACCATCCAGAGCTGTAGAGGGTCCTTTGTTAATCAGGTACATTGCAGTGTCAACAGCTTCTGCCCAAAACTCTAAGGGCAAACCAGCATGCAATCTCATACACCTTGCATGCTCCATAATTATTCTGTTCATCCTTTCAGCAATTCCATTTTGCTGAGGTGTCCTTGGAACCGTCCTTTGCCTGCGGATTCCATGCATATAAAAATACCAATTGAACTTATAGCTACAGAACTCACCACCATTGTCAGATCTCAGGCACTTCAATCTTCTACCTGTTTCATTCTCAACCATAGCTTTCCAAATCTTAAAAGTCTCAAATACATCAGATTTCTTCTTAATACAATAGATCCATACCTTTCTTGTAGCATCATCTATGAATGAAACATAGTACTGTGATCCTCCAATATAAGCAACTTGAGCCGGTCCCCACACGTCTGTGTGAACAAGCTGTAACTTATGCTTCTTCTTTGTTGACCCAGTCTTGAGAAAACTCACTCTCTTTGGTTTTCCAAAAACATAGTGCTCACAAAAATCCATATCTATGCTTTTCAAATCTAAAAGCTTACCTTTAGACTTAAGAATTGACATTCCCTTCTCACTCATGTGGCCAAGCCTTAAGTGCCACAATTTTGCATCCACATCTGAAGTAGATAATACAGAAGGAGAATTGTTAGTAACACAATTACATAAATAGAGAGTACCTACTCTCTTACCTCTGGCCATAACAAGTGCACCCTTGGTCACCTTCTAAGATTCAGCTGTGAGAGTTACTGTACAACCCTCATCCCCTAACTTTCCTACAGAAATCAAATTCCTCTTCAAGCTAGGAACATGCATAACATCTCTCAACACCCATGTGTTGCCATTCTGCATTTTTAGCTGCACTTTACCTTTGCCAATAATTTTACAAGGCTCATCATCCCCTAAATACACTATTCCAAAATCTCCATGGATATAGTCACTAAAATATTCTCTATTAGGGGTAGCATGAAAAGATGCACTAGAATCTAACACCCAAGATTTTATATTATTATGCAAAGAGAATATTAAAGCATCTTGTGCAATACCTGCAACCTTTGCTTCTTCCTTTCCTTCATGCTGATTGTCCTCCTTAGGCTTTGACCAGCAATCTTTGCTTATGTGCCCCATCTTTCCACAATTCTAGCATTGTGGCTTCCTGCCATTTCTGGATTTGGATCTACCTCTCACCTTTGACTTAGACCTTGATCTCCCTTTTTTGCTCCTCTTTTTGCCTTCCCCTGCTCTCAAAACTTAAAGCGTTCCCTGATGTTTCCTCTATGCTTTTCCTGCGAATTTCCTCATTCAAGATAACACTAACAACATCCTCTACTTTTAAAATATTTGAAGCAGATGCAGTATTACTAACTGCCATTACTAAGCTATGCCAGCTTTCAGGCAAAAAACATAATATTAAAAGAGCTTTTATTTCATCATCAAACACTATATTGACTGAACTTAATTGATTTACAATTCCATGGAAATCATTCAGATGATTAGATACAGATCCACCTTCCTGCATACGCAAATTAAATAACTGCTTCATAAGATATACCTTATTAGAAGCTGAGGGTTTTTCATACAAATTTGCTAAAGTAGACATTAACTCTACCGTAGACTTTGCCTGTGATAAATTAGATATCACAGTAAATGCTAGACTCAGTCTTATAGACCCTAGAGCCTTTCTATCAAGAACTTCTCATTCTTCATCATCCATGTCTATGGGCTTCTTTGCAATCCCACCTAACAATAAGTATAGATCTTTCTGATACAGATAATCCTCTATCTGCATTCTCCAATGTTGATAATTTTTGCCATTGAACTTCTCCATTCTCAGTTTACTTTCTTCTACCATTGCTTCTCCCACTCAAATAGAAATCCCTGCAGAAACCCCTGTGAGTAACCTGTAATCAATATGCACTACATAGATCTGAACCACCTGTTTGTGAACCTGAGCTCTGATACCACTTGTTGGGGATCAACCAACAATTTGATTACACTTATGAAAGCAATAAATATGGAATTAAATCAGAATGATAAGTAACTAGAATGATAAATAGCAAAGAACAAGAGATACAAGAAACCACCCTGAAAACTTGTATTAAACTCTTTACAGAAGGAATACAACTGAAGAAACTTTTTTTCTTCCACACCTCTCTCAGATGTACAGATCTCTCTCTAGATCTCTTTCCCTCAAGAGCTTTCTCTCTCAAGTACAATCAACTCCAACAACCTAGATTGATTCACCTATACAATTCTGTACTGTTCTTCAACATTCATTGCATTACAATTAGCTAAGAAGATCTTTCCTATTATAGAAATAGGAAACTTGAGCATGCATTTACAACCAATAGTTATGCCTCTTAAACAAGGGCTCTAAAAATAGTCTTACTAATAATAGAGACGCGGACTTAAGACTATGACTTAATCTCAACATTCAAACACTCGGTTCTGTCCCCAAAAATAGCTCTCTGGACGCACAGGTAACCGACGTCGGTTCTTGCCTACTTGCCTATGACTGACGTCGGCTGATTTCTGCTAATGCCAGCGTCTCCTAAACTGCACCTGACCGACGCCGGTGATTGTGTAAACCTGCAACTATCAAATGCGCTCCTTAGGTGAAGCTTTTAGGCTCCACACCTTAACAATTTTTTCTCAACACATTGTAATTATGTGGAAGTTTTCTAGTTGATAAGCTGGTCACCTCAAATTTGTTGTCATTCGAAATGAAATCCATATCATTATTTAGTTCTTAATAATTTTGTTTTACTTGTATAAAAAGCATTATATGTTAGAAGCTTATTTGTATTCAGTCCTTTCCATGCTTCAGTGCCTCAAAATATTATCATATGCTCTAGAATAATATGCGTACATAGTTTGGAAGTTTTTCTATATTCATGTTGCTAATTATTAGTACCTAACAGGTACTAATGTTTTCACCAGAAGCTATTAAATTCAACTACTTCCTTTTGGTGGCCAATGACAATGCTCCATGCAAGAGGTTGGGAAACTATGCACAAAGGTTCCCGATTATTTTACTCTTTACCTAGTTACCACTAAACCATGATTTATTTTTTGTTGATAGACCAATCAACAAGGTTTCATTTTTTTAAACCTAATTTTTTTCCAATCCCTGAGATGATCATTTTAATCCTTGTAAAAGCTAGACGTGGTTGCCTACCTAATTATATGCAAAAACATCAGACATGTGTATATTAGTGGGTGTAGCTATCAATGTGCCCATGGTCAATAGACGTAAGGGGAAATCCATCAAAAATAACTACAATATGGTCTGGGTGTGGTAAAAATGATTGCATCAACCCCTGGCTCATGTGATGTATTCCATTATGCTTTTAGATTCTAAAATAGAGTTGTCTGATAACATATTGAATGCTAATAGTAAATATCCACCAGGTTAACCTTGCTTTTTGAACATGTTTTTTCATATTTTTTGGTTGATTTACAGGAAGTTTTAGAGAGTGACAAAACTATGAATGTAGGTCACAATATTGAAAATCTATAGCTTTTAACTAACATTAAAAATCTTATATTTTAGTTTTTTGAGTAAATTGGTGGGACCTATTGCCATGTCAGTGATTGCTAGAACATAGTAGCAAGTTAAGGGCTTCCTTTCTGAATGTGATGTGGTTAAAAGTAATTGTGAGCTACTATTTTATTTTGTTGTTGTTGTTGTGTTGAATTTAGCCAAAGATTGTAAACAAGCAAGTTTCTACATAATCATATACAACATTACCATGCAGATGGCTTGCAGCCTTGGATCTTTCAAAAGCTTCTCTAGACCTCTGGTATTTTGTTATGTTAAAAATTCATCAGCTCAAAATTTGATATTTGGATTATTATGAATTTATCTGGTTAATTATTACAATTGCAACAGATGTGGGGAATATGACATTAATATTGAGAAAGCATAACATTCCAGCGAAAGTGTTTTCATGCCTAGTTTTAATGAAATTCAAGTGTTTAATCCTCATGATCAGTTTCCATTTGCATATTCAAGATATGATGAGCCCAAAACTAAAAATTCATATGTTTTTACCAAATCTTTATAATACAATCACAAATGAGTACAGGGACTCTCATAAAATGAGGCATTTTTTAGATGTGGAGTAGGGGATTTACATGACATTTGATTCTACAGATTACAAATCTTATTTGGACATAATGTGGAATAATTAATAGATTCCTAAAGCTATCATGAGTTTCCATTCTAAATCAAAGAAATGGATTAAAGATGGCCTACTTGAAATCATAATAGAAGAAAAAGCCAACACCACCCTGGCCTCACTTATGTAGGCTTTCTAGTTGTCTTTTTATAGAAGAAAAATATATATTAATAAGAGATCATTATTAATGCCAATATTTCCTATGATTTCAATGAGCCTATTAACTATTATGTCTTAACTATCCAATTTCATTAATATGTAGATTTTATTTATTTTTTATAAATGAAGAATCAGCTAACTTGATGAACACTTATTTACACCTTTTTTTATAATTGGAGAAGCAACTAACTTGGGGGAACACTTATTTACACTTTCCTTTTTTATAATTAGAGAAATAGTTAACTTACAAACATTTATTTACACTTTTTTTTCTTTTTTCTTTTTGTTACCGAGGACCATTATAAATATAATTTTTTTTAAATGTAAATGTGGGTTGCAAGATATCACCGATCATCATTCATCAATTACAATAAAGAAGATCATAATATCATTGCAGGTGTTGTCTTTGGATAAGATAATGGTGACCATGTCTGATTATGAAAGTGATCATCATTTGATGAAGAAACTCATGATCTCCCACCTTTGAGAAACAACTGCTCAAGTACTGTCATTTGGCTATTTCCTAATTCCACAAAAATGAATTTTTAAGATAACTTATTTAACATGACAACAAAACCTAGTATTGGATTAAAAAAAGTATTGCTAGTGTTTTTTTCATATATATAACATTGGATATTACATAGATCAGGGTTTCATATTTTACTGTTTGAAAATTGTAGTACCGATAGGTATTAAAGTTTCTCTATGGCACTTGTTTTACAAAAAGCATACCACACATTAATTTTATAACCAACACTAAAACAATAAAATATTATAACTTCAACCCTTAATTTAACAAGTTATTTGGGAAAAAAAGATACACGAGTCACATATAATAATACTAAATGTAAACATAAAAAACTCTTAGAATTACAATTTCATAATTTATAAAGATAAAATAAATTAGAAAAAAAAAAAAAAAAAATTGACTTTTGGAGGAAAATGCTTATTTAGTTGTACAAGGTAATTAGGGGAGGGCATAAAAAAATTCTATAAAAAAAACCACTCTAAAAACATGCGGATTTAAATTGATCTATTTCTTCAAAGCATGGAAGACAGGGATTGCATTATCTAAGCAGTTTCATGTAACATTTAGCCTCAATGTTGAGTTGATTTTGATGTTGATTCTCATTCCACATACATAATGCAATCACTTTGAAAATTAGCCTTCCGTACCATATTCTTTCTACTTCATGAATCTCTATAACCTCCTCTGTAATTTGCCTTTGGTGATGAATGTGTTGTTATTCAAATAATGGTAATATATGCAAGTTTGAAAATCTCCTTATCGATTTAAAGTTTAAACAAAGGGAAATTGAAATTTAATTTATGGAGGGATTATAAATTACCATATTATTGAAGCTCGACCAACATTTTTTGTAGCATTTATGTCTCCCCTAGGTTAGACATTATTTCTAGTTTCAAATGCCCTACACTTCACCATTGTCTTAATTTATTTAAAACTCGTCTCCATTATTACAAGTAGCATTGAAAAAATAATATTGATGAGTGGTGGAGCACTTAGGGAAATGAAAATAAAACAACTCTTACCTTGGAGGGATAATGTTGATATAGTGAACATGTATCCTAGTTAGTGAAGACAGATGGAAAATGCAAAAGGGGCGTGGTATAGCTAATGGATATTATCCCACCTATACATTAAATAAACATTTTTTTTGGATTGTCAATTGTGCAATTTTTTTTTGTGCCTACTTAAGTAACAAGGGTGCAGAGTGACAATTCCCTACAGGAAGAAGGTGGTATTAAGAATGTAAAAAAAAATGGCAATGAGTGGGAAGTGAAAAAATTGATTATAGCTGGAGTGATGAGTCTAAAACAACTAACCATCCTTCAAATTTCTCAATCATCATTGTGTCAATATAGGAAAGTATTTGGTCTCATTGTCAATATTGCAAAATTCTTCATGAGTGTTCATTCTTAGGAGTAGTCTTAGGTCCTTGACTTAGATTATATTCATAAAATTTAGCTTTTGAATAGAAATTATGTTTACACATGCTAACTAAATTATTTAGGTAAAAAATAAGGATATAAAGGTTACAAAACTTAAATGTATTTTTATTAACTAAAAGCTTGACATTTCTATGCCACTAAAACTATTATTCATGCAATTTAATTTATCTGACAGTCTTATCAACTACCAACATTATTCTCAACAACCAAATAAAAACATATGAGTCATGTGGAACGATTGGAATGATAAATAATTTATAAAAAATATGACCTATGTAATAAATGGTACAAATTTATAAATGAAACAGTAAAAATATCACTACTTGACTTTAATTCATAAAACTCTAAATAATCCTAAAATCCTATTATATTAGAGTGATTGATACATCAATTATATATCCAAACCCACAAGACACCACTTATTCACTCTAATATAATTAAAAGTTGATATGTCTTGAAATGTTTGACCATATGAAGCAATAAAATATAAATATGCATATATATTAGTATGCTAGCAAAGGCAAAATTAAATTATTTTTCATAAAGAGAACAATTTTGCAAACTAATTCCATAGTAAGTATGAACTATGAGTAAAGGGATTTTTATGACACAATACAATATTAATAGATGTATGATAGGGATAACTATTTGATTAGAAAATAGGGATGAGTTCCTCCTTCCAAATATTAATTTTTATTGCATTCATCTAATAAAAAAAGTATCCCCTTTTTTATTGAAAATATATTATCATATTTTCAACACAAGTCTAGGAATGTAAAGAATTGGTCTCCCATGAAAAACAATAGGACAGACTCTCTAAAATGCATATTGTCATGAATACTTTTTGAGATTTTTCTTAGAAATAGTCAATTTTTATCATGGAATTTAACCTCGTAGCTATAATAAGGCTGCATAAGAAACAATGTAAATTAAAAGCTCAAACATGGATTAAAATTTGGCATCCAATAAGAATTTGAATATTGGCAGTGTTTGAATGACATAATATGAAAGTTTATATCAAATCATCTAACCATGAGGAAAATTTTGTGGCCCAATTATGGATGTTTTAGTGTTAAAACACAAGTATACATGACCAAGACTATATCTGCAATAAGAAAAATAAGTCTTTTAGTGAAAATGGTACATGAACTATTTTTAGAATTTGACCATTACCTTGAACCTAATGAAACAAACATAATTTCATTTAGATAATGGCTAAAAAAATTAAACTTATTCACTGTGGCGTATAGTACAAGCTTTAATCATCAATACCACAAACTAGATAAACATACATGCAAAGTTTCAAAGCAATACAAAACAATAATTGCTCATTGCAATAAAAATGCATGACTACCCAACCAATAATGTTTAATGTGGGATCATATAAAAAACATATAATTCATGACAAATTATGCAATCACAAGTTACACTTTGATTTTTGATCTTGTATACTAATTTAACAAACAAATTGAGCTTATGTGGAGTATTCCTTTACCATAAGAAACAAACTTGTACACAAAATTATGTTTTGGCTAATTTAGCCACCCTTGATCATGGTAGGTTAAAATAATGTTTTGAGTTGTCTAACCTTGCACATGGTCATCTATGAAGACTTTAGTATTGTTTAAGGTACTTTAACATAATTTAAGGTATTTGCAAAAGTTAAGATTTAATGTTTGTGATTATCTAAATAATTTTAATGTCTTGATAATGTGATTCAAGCTTAGTAAAGCTATTCCAAAGGTCAAGTAGAGGTCATGTATGTTGGAACACACATGTCAAAGCATCTTGAGTCAATTTCTAATAGGGAGATGTTAGTTTGAAGTAAAAAAAAAGTTAGTCACAAACATCTTCTTTGAGTTGCCAAAGCAAATGAGCAAGTTCCATAGTAAAAGAAGGGATGTTTTGATGGGATTTTATAGGTTTCAACATCAGACAATCTCATTCAGCCTTATCAATCCCAAAACCATGCTTAGGTAGAAGGTATAGGTCCAAACAATGCAAAATATTACTCAAAAAACTCCATCAGGTCACTCACAAACAAAGAAGGTCAGCAAGATTATCATTGGTTCATTGAAGGGCGAGAGTGTGAATAGTAGTGTTATTAAGGATTTAAGGGCACCCATATTCCCTTCAAATTTGCAGTAATAGTTCTAATTTTGAGGGGTAGGGCTTTATGAACAATCACTAACAAGTTTAGCACCTATAAACCTTTGTAAACCTCCAATGGTTTGGTTTTCTCCTTTTGGAAACACTTTTAAAATTGATATACATAAAATGATGGTTGAAGAGAACTCTAAAGGGTTATAATAGTCCTTAAAACACCAAAATCCAATAAATAATCCCTGATCAGACCTCCATTGGCAAAGCAAATTTCATTGTTTTATTATTTCTTAATATGACAAGGCATATTTTGAGGTTGTGAAGTGTTTTCAAAGAAGACAGGGATTAAATATGCATGTTAATGATCTAAAAACATCTAAAACTATGTTATATCATTCTTCCAATAGAATTTAAGCACCCAAACAACCAAGAAGTCATTAACCCATCCAAGAGAATTTCTTTATTATTCTAATTTTTGGGTTGTAGCAGCCCTGAAAAGGTTTTTTTATGAGATTTTATTGATTGATTGAATGCATATAGTGATTTTACGATATGTAACATCCACACTAGAATTTACTAGAATAACACAAGATTTATTTATAAATAATTTCCATGTATTCAACATTAGAATTTACCATGAGAATTTAATTAGTGATAAAAACATACTGAATATGTTAACCATAAAATATGAATATAACAATCCATTCAATTACTATTCACAATGAAACAAATAATCAAAACTTAATTGGATACATTCTATATAGCAATTACATAATTCCAACCATGGTTGTTACAATATTATAGCCACTGCTATCATTGTACATATGTGTAAAAATTACATTTTCACCAAGAATAATGTTTCAATAATAAATACAATACTAGATACAAGGCTCCATGGAGCATGAGTCTTATGGACTCTAACATCTATGGTAATATCAAGTTTAGTCTCCAAATAAGTACTTCTATGGGGAGGGAGAGCATCATCTGAGCACTTTTCCACACCAACCACATACCATCAATCCCCCAGACAATACCCCAATCAGGGAATGGCCCTCTATTCATGGATGGGTAGATACCGATGGTGCAGGAATCCAAAGAGACAAGCTAGTACCCATGTGCTATAAGATATCTAATTCATGTTGTGTATCATAAAGAAAATATATTCTAACATGATATCGCATAAACATGCAAATCATACATATGAAATGATAATGTTTAACTAAACATTAGTTTTGGCCAAAGTTTTCAAATAGTTATTGATCTCTAGGATCAGTCAAATTCATACACACCATTTGATCAGATTACACTTATCTAGAATTGGTGATGCTAAGTAATCTAGTGAAGTCTGTTTCACTACTTATTTAGTACTAGCAATGTGAGATTTGGTTAACATTAAATATAACCAACAAATTTAAAAGGATTATTTCTTATTAGTAGGCATAAAACATGATAAAGACATGAATACTAAAAAATACATACATTTAGTCCGTCAAACATATGCAATGAATCTCAATTATATTATTTATAATATAAATAATAAACATAAACAAGTATAGTCTATACAAACTAGGTATAATTTATACTTAGACTACATATTCCTAATTTCTATTAGTAACTCAAATGTAGTACATCTATGACAAACAACATATCATAGTTTATTCCATGTAAACATTTCTCACACTATCAACCAACAACTATAAATAATTTTAGAGATTAATTACCTATTCAATAATGTCTTATCAAACATAACACATAAATCCTTTATTGATATAACTTATTGTACTTTTAGGAGGTTGCATGCATATAATCATAATATCATATTTTTAGGATTTTATGACTTAATTTAGCAGTCAACAAAAGCCATAATTATAAGCAAACATCCCCTATGTTCAAATATATGCTATATGTGTATGGGTACGTGTATTTGTTCATACATAAAAATATTATTCTGTAATAAACTAATAGTAATTTTTATTTCCATTATGAACTACAAATGATTCAAAAAAAACATTAAATATTTACCTATTCATAAAATAGGATTCAAGATAAGCATATGATTTTAACATCCTCAAACCCCTGTTCTTAGTTTTCTTATTTTATATTTTAAAAGTCATAATTCAGTTATGATGGAAAACTT